>BSQW01000001.1:42108629-44767819 GCA_030161315.1 Eutrema japonicum
TTTATGTGGTAAGCAACGCTTTCCCCCACATTTCTTGAGATAACTCATAATCATGCACCTTTGCATTCATCATCTCTTTAAGAGTTCATATTTTTTTTATTTTTTTTTAATTTTGTTTTTTATTCCTGCAATTTCATTAGATTTCAAGTGATCAAGGAGCAGGTTTTTTCGACGAATAATGTCATGTTCTCTAAAGAACGCATTTAATGTTCATCAAACTCGCCTCCTTTTATCACGTATTACTATTTTCATAGTTTTCTCAAGTTGGTTTTTAATTACCATCTGTATGCTTTGAACTTTTCAAAGTCATATCTTACTTCTTAGCAAGTACACACATCAATCATAATAGATATCATTGTGTTAGCAGCGTAATGCCACCATTTAATTTTGTTATTCCCGACCATATTGACTGTAGAAATTACACTACACGTGTCAATTTTAGTTAGATTGGTTTGGGACATCCCATTGTCTTTGCGTGTACAATCTTGCTACGACATGTGTCAACATTGTGACCCATCATGTCACACTTTGTGACATTTTCCATTGAACTTCTTTTAAGCATGTTGCTTTTTGAAGCTAGTGGAGGCTTTTCAATGAAACCTTATATTCCCCTTGTTTTTGTGCCCAACCACTTTCGCATTATGATCACCATTGTGAACACATTTGCCTTGCGGTGCGGTTTGTAGATTCAATCCGCTGCCTGACAATTAAGTCTTCAAGTCTCAGCCTTTCGCTTATGCAAGAGAATTAATTTTTGAAATATTTCCAAGCTAATGGAAATTTCTCAAATAAACAACAAAGCTGGTATGTCAAAGAAATTGACATCCCTTAAGCCATTATCTCATGCGACAGGAATCAGAGCTGTTTGACTTTTTCCATTATGGACTTTAAAGTCCACCAATTTAAAGTCTAGAATTTCGTCATGGCGAATTTCTTAGAACATGCGTTCTTAGCCTTGTACTTCTTATTAAGAAAATTCAAGAAATTCCTTAGAAGTATCAACACACTGTAGACTTATATAGTTGTTTGATCAGGCGGATTTGTTCAATTTTTTGCACAAAACGTTCTTATGGTACAAGATTCAACGCTGACTAGAGTTATTACATTAGTATTCTCAAGAGAAAGCATAGGCTATCCTCGTTGAGTTACTTCTTAGTTTTAGCATGGTCAGAGAGATAAACATCTTCCGCTACCATATTATGAATCAAGTTCCATCGAACTAGTCTAGCATTAGTCATGCGTTTTACCACACTAGGCACTAACGTGACAATCTGATAAATATCAGAATTTGACACAGTCACATGTGGTAGACCACTACCAAACTGATTTTGGTGCGTCGACTCACGAGACTTGTAACCATAATACCTCCACCGCCATCGTGTGGTTGTAATAGGATCTGAACATTCAAATAAACATCAGAATTCCAGTCCGTATAGCACACAGGCCATAGGTGGCAGACCATTCCCAATATGGGTTGTCGACTCACCATACATGTTGCCATCTCAAACGTTTTTTTTGTTAACGTTCTCATTTTGGTCATATATTTCGATTCGCATGCAAACAAACATGAACCAATATAGACCAAAAATTATTATAAGTTCACTAGAAGTAAATAAATTAAACAAAGAATAATTTATTAACAATTAATTAAATCTAAGATTTTTAGAATTAATTAAATTCAGAAATCTAATTTTAATTCAATTGAATGTAAAGATTAATTGCATTGATGATTTTAATTAATTAAATTAAATCACCTAGTCAAAAAAAAACTTATGCAATAATTGCTTGCAATTAAAGTTGGTGACTAAACAAACGAATTTCAAAACCAAACCAGGAAACAAGGAATCGGTTTAAAACGGATATCGCTAGAAAGCGTTCCGAAAATCACTTTTAAACGTTTAGAAAATTCGCTATAAAACGTTCCCGTAAATCGTATGAGATCTTTTTGATCTGTTTGAAAACGTTTCGCAAAACTCGCCAATGGCCTTCGCGTAAATCGTTGGAGATCGTTTCGATCTGTTTTGAAAAAAACGTTTCGCGAAACTCGCCAATGGCCTTCGCGTAAAATCGTTTTGAGATCGTTTCGATCTGTTTTGAAAAAACGTTTCGCAAAACTAGCCAATGGCCTTTCGCGAAAATCTTTTTTCAGGCTTGAATAGCCTTTAGTGGGGTTGGGCATGAGCCCACATTTACCCCGAGACCGACCCGGCGGCGGTGAAGCACGCGTGTGGGTGGTTTTAGTATCTCCTCTTATGCATACACATGGTGTAACACCTCTTAAGACGAATCAGAAACATTAATGTATAGTCACATATACATGTTTGATTCACAATGTCAACTCGGTGATAGTCGTATTTGACATCGATTATGTTCAAAAGAAACAAGACCGAATTAGTACACATAACCCAAAAAATAAATTGTAGTGATTAAATTAAAAAAAATAGAATTAATAAATTCCAAAAAATTCAGAATATAATCAGATTAAGTGCAATCACACATTTAAACAATTTATATAATTCGAATAAATTTTCTAAGATCTTTAAAAATAATTTTCCAGTTATTAACAAAGCAGGAAATAATAAAATAAATTGGGAGATAATTTCTGAATTTCTATTGAATAAACATCAAATTTCAAAACCAAAATAACCTGAAACGGATAAAAAAAAATTGATTGTAGACAGATTGAGGATCAATATTCCTGTTTTTATAAACAAAAACACTTCACAAAAAAAAATCAATTTTCGTTATGTAATACATAAACGAAAATTTTCAGAATTAAGATTGTAAGAACGCATATTCTACAATAGGGCAAACTGATAAATTTGTAAAGTAAAATACATAAATAAATCGATGATAATAATATTAAAATGATACCGATACAAGAATTTGGGGAAGAACGGATTTGCAAAGGCGAGACACTCTTTCCTTAATTCTGAAAACGCAATGTAGTGTGACGGTTGCATAGCGTTCTGAATCTCAGGACAAACTGCATTTTTCTTATCATTCGCATCACACCAAATATCATAAGCTTTCGAACCATTTTTTCTGTGTTTTACTCTCATGGAGAAAACCATAAGACAAGAAAAGAAAAAGAAAGTGATGATTCATTGTCCCTTCATATGAGATATTGTTCATATATATATGAAATGAGAGAGGAGTCACAAGACTTTTGTGGTTTCCATTTTTTAGGAGTAATGCACAATTAATTGTCAAATTAATTTGTGGTAATAAAGGAGAATGAGGAGTTATAGAATTGACCACATCAATTCTCAAATAATGATGATAATTATTCATTATTATATTTTGATCAAATATATAATTTTATGTAGTGATCAATTACACAAATAATAATTTGATGCAAAAAAGGGTTATTGGGTCAAGACCCATCTACCCGAACCAACACTCAATCCCGAGTCCGAGCTCGACTCGACTTGACTCGCCGGCGCGCGCGTGCATATGGTTTAGTGTGAGTTTGCTCTTCTCTCCAAAAAAGTGGTCTCCACAAAGTGGTCCCAAAGGTTTTGAACTTTGATGGGACTTTTCCAATATATATACAAGAGGATTTCACCTCAAGTTTCCAATGTGAGATATTTGCTAGTTTTTACACTTAGCCAAATTTTGAAGCATTTCAAGTTTTCCAAATCATCCACTTTGGATCTTCATTTCTCATTCAAATCAACTCAGATTTTGACAAGTGAATATATTATGTTACAGTGCTCACTGCAGCAGCGATTTCATCCGTGCCCAAAATCCAGTCATTCCGACAGACGTCTCCGCCGAAAAATCCACCGAAAAAATGGTCAACGCCACTTCATCAAAAACGAGTTTCAACAACTTCCACAACGTATTATTGATGAGCAGTCAGAGATGTTAGCAATAATATTAAAAAGCAAAACAATCAATTATTGATGAGCAACAATGTTGTTCCTATCCATCAAAAAACTCTTCTCATGACGTCATCACGTTTTTGCTTTGTCTACATTAGGAAAAAATGCGATGGCGTCTCACACTTTTTTTTCTTTCCAAAGTTAGACAAAGAAACACCGAGAAAACTTTTTATTTTTCCAGTTTTCGAAACCCTTGTATATGATAAACTCTGCAGATGAACAAGTATATATATAGGCGCTTCTCTAGGGTACATCCATTAAGAAACCCTAGAAGAATCTACAGTGGAGTCGCCGCCAATGCGAGACAGAGACACTAAACGAAATAGAGTGTTGAAACAAAAGGGTTTTCGGTTTGACTTCTGAGTTCTTCTGACTCACCTGTTCTTTTAGGAAGTCTTGTTCTGTCTCGTCAAGCTTAAACAGATTTGCTCTTGAGAAATACTTTAAAGATGCCAGAAAAAGCTGAAACTTGTCTCAAAATTGAAGAGAAAGAAAAAGATGGCGTTGTATCTAGATATGTTGCCTAGCTAGAAGTTGTTTACAAGGATAATGAACGCGATAAAGGTTCTGAATCTTTATTCCATAATGTTATGATTTTGGTTTATCATTGGTTCTGATCATCATAGTATATGTGAATATTAAAGATGATTTAATTATCTCTTTTGCAGGAGCCAAAGATGTTGATGTTTGGGGTGCCTTGGATCGATAGATTTGATTTCTGCAGATTAATTGGTTTGGGAATTCTGGCAAAAACGTGGATGCATGTAAAGTGTCCAAGTCCAACGATAACCGAGGTAGAAGTTTTGCCTCCTCTGATTTCAAAAACAAATTTTCGAACCAGTTCAGTAAACTTATCTTACTTGATTTCAGTTAAAGAAAAACAAAAAAGAACAAGAAACGAACATAAACAGTGAGAATCAATGTTATGTCATTCTGTTTGAATCAAACTTGGATCCTCATACAAATATCAATGACAAACTTCTTTTTTAACAAGATTTCAGTAATCAACCTGTAGAACAACCGACACTTTAATTTGAAGATGCTCCAAGATGTTTGCAATGCTACTTCCGTGAGACCTACGCAAGAGGTGGAGAAAAGGCATCAGCTTCTGCACCAAATCCCAAAACAGATCGGTCCTATTCATCTCCTTTGTGAATCTCAGTGCCTTGACCACCACGAAATTCCCAAACTCATTCCTCGCCAGCCTCATCAACCTGTCTCCTTCGCATTCCAAAAGCTCCATAACCACCACAACCATTGACCCCCATGCCTCGAGAAGCTTCTCTACGATGTAGCTTCCATACTTCTTAAACGACAGATCAACGCAATGGCCACGAAGACTAACCGCCACGTTATGCGTGCAACGCAAGTGATAGAGTTTAAGCACGTGTTGGACCACGAAGTTCCCTGAAGCATCGTTGCTTAGGCAGAGAGCGTTGCGCGCAACTATGTCTAGCAGCATGTTTCTGTAGAAAGGTTCAGCCTCGTAGGTTATGACCTCGTTGAGCGCGATGCAGCCGTGTTGATCACGCGCTATGTCGAGCGCGTGGTGGAGAATGTGCTCGTACATCGCGTATTTCTTCTCCCCGTCGAAAATGACCACTGCTCGTATCGCCACGAAGGATGCGTACTTGTCGGTCATGATGTGGAGGAAGCGGCGCAGGATAGCGGGGTAGAAGAAGGCGTCCATGTCATCTGAAATCCCGACGAGCTTCTGAACGCGTCTCGAGCCGTGCTTGTTTCTGATAACCTCCGTGAAGTAATCGGAGTCTGACGTCAGCAACGACGCCATCATCAGAAGCTGTCTTCGGTCTAACTTTGAGATCACCTCTTTAAAGCGGGACACACCTTCGCTGCTGGTCATTAGGTTAAAAAGCGGGTTTAAGCGCGTGTCTGTTGAGGCGGAGGCGCGTGGGGTGAAACCCGGAGGAGGAATGGAACCGGAGGAGGTTCCTTTTGAGAAACAGATATGTTGCAAAGCATTAAACATGGTCGACATCGAAAAGTTATTGTCGGCGTTTGCCATTGTACGGGATTATATTAATAATCTCTGTGATTTTTTTAGTGATTGTTGGATCTCTAGAGATATATTTATACTAGTTAGAGTCTTCGTTTTGTCGGTTTAACAAACACAACTTTAGATTATTTGTTTCTTCCCAAAAGGAAAATCTATCGCTGGAGTTTCCTTTCTCCTCCTTTTTGTTTTCTTCTTTTTTTCCATTTTTTTTGTTTACTATAACGTTTCCTTGTTCTTGTGGATAAAGAATAACAAAGGTAAATAATTTATCAACGGTAAATAAACAGAAATATCCTACAACAAATTCATTGTACATAATTCCATATTAGTTTCCTTTTTTCTGTTTTTTTTTTTTTTTTGGGTTTAATACGGAAATTCCTTAATCAGATCAAATAGATGGATTAGATTTTGAATTATGTACTTCCACAACGTATTATTTCATGTAATAAATAAGACACAGTTCTCTTTTTCACATAAAAATAACAACATGCTCCAATGCTGCAATTAATTCTTTAGGGCAGCCGGTAAAACAAATAACTTCATTCGATTTTTGGCATATTTTCCCTTCCAGAGAAGACACTACAGAATTAACGACAAATAAGATATACATAAACCAAAAACAGAGCTTAAGAACCTTAATTAGAACAGAGAGATACAAAAGTTTTTCTTTTTTAAATAATATAAGAACCAAAGAAAATAATTAGGGTTCCTCTTTGGTTACTAAGTAAACACTAGTATCTACATTCGTAACATATTCTCAATCTTGAGAAAGAACAAATGTTTATCTGTGAAAACATAGAAAAGTTTACAAAAACCCTGCCAAAGCTTCGGAAGATATTTATTTCATAAGCCAAAGAGGCATATACATAGCATTACATAGGATTAACCTAACTAAAAGTAAATTTGTACACATTTGCAAATATGTCTCATATGCTAATAACGAAGATATCTTTAAATACTCCACTTGGAAAAGGAGATTTATACCATAAATGCCAAAGGTCCAGAACTTAAAAAAAAACAAAAAAAACTCCCCCTCAAGTTGGTGACGGGAATATTCAACTTGACAATAAGAGCTTCAAATTGATCACGACCTTAGCTTTGGTAAGAATATCAGTTAAAAATTAATGAAATCGTTTGTAGTAAAAAAGAAAACAAAACAAATTTTGTCTTTGAATAAAGAACTCTTAACAATGATCGGCTATGAACCCGATTGTTGTAATTGTACGTGTTTGGAGATTGTTGTGATTGTACGTGTTTTGGTCGAGCGTCAATTCCGGACTAATAGTAATTGGTGATTGTTGTAATTGTACGTGTTTCAATGCTTTGGAAACCACTTTGGCTTTTCTCAGTGGCAATCGTTGTCTGAAATTCCTGGTTCACAAAAAAAAGAACAAAAAAGAACAGGGTTTTGGTTTTGAAGAGACTATTAGAGAGAGGCGATTCCATTAAAAACAAAAAAAAAACAGTAGAATCGATTATTAAAAATCAAAACAAAAAGGATGAATGAATTATCTAGCCTCTGATACTTCAAAAATTAAGTAACAAGCCTTTGATAGTTCAAAATTAGTTCTAGAAAAAGTAGTTTCTTGATTTGGACGAAAATGCCCATACTATTTACAATAACCGAAAAGAAAAAATGAGAGAACACAACATTAAATTCTGCAAAATATCTCTCTTTTTCGTCTGCGCGTTGCTGATCGTGCAAAGATTTTGTTGTAGGTTAATTTAAATATTAATAAAGAGTAAATTATGTGGATACGAATTATTAAACATAGTGGATAAGGAGGTGGTGTCAAGGTTCGCCCTAGTTTCTCTCCTAGACACGAAGCCCGAGACAGCCGCCGCTCGACGCTTTTCCTCACCAGAATGCTTCTCCGACGTCGTCTCCTCTCTGGCCGCCTGAGCTTCTAGTTCCCCTGAAGACGCTTCTCCGTCGAGCCACCCTTGGTTTCGTCCGGAAGCTGCTTCTCCCTCCGTCGTCTCTTTTCCGACGAGCTCGACGGTTTCTCCTCCCCCCCCCATGGCTTCGTTTCTGCAGATCTGCTGCCGTGAATGCATCTCACCTCCGGATCATCCTGATCCAGAAAAGGCATATCGCTCTCCGACGCCGTCAGTGATGTCTTCCTTGAACCCTCCCGATCCACCAGATCCCCCTGACCCGCCAGATATATGTGGGCCTCTGCTACCACCGTATCTAGCCCCCTCTCCTCAGCCACCGGCTTCATTTACTGCTCCGCCGTCGGTCATATTTCCACTGCCGAGAGTCCTCCTCTCCACGACACGACCAGCGGCGCTCCTTCGGATTTGCACCACCGTCCCTCCTCCCCTTCGTTTCAGCCACCGGTATCACCTGCCTCCGCCACCCTCCCAACTTGCTCGCTGCTCAATCTTCCAGAATAAATGATTGACCGAGCCCAATCCTCTTTGTGGGCTTATCATGCCACATATATGCTTTATGCCGCTGGCATCGGTTAGGATGCTCGGTTGTGGTGCTCTGCGGTACTTGGCAATCTTCTCAAGTTCTCTCTCAGTTAGATGCGTGAGGACAACATCTCCGGTAGAGTTCGGTTTGTTTCTTCCCTGTTCATGTGCCTTTGTTCATTGGGTATGTTTCTGCACTGCCTTTTCGTACTCTCGCTACGGCGATGTGTTCTTCAAACCTCCTACCATCCAGCTCGCTCAGCGACCGTTTCCCCTTTCAAACTTTCGATTCAGCCAGCGTAAAAAGCTTCCGTTTCCACCCGTCTCCCACCATGCTCGCTTCTCAATCGACGAGGAGATGGTGTATCCATCATCTTACTTCTCTATGAGAGGTGATTTCCTCCCAAGCTTAGTGCCGGGAAAAAATTTGAATATCTTTACTGAGTTGTCTTTTTGCGTAGCGGTATGCACGGGACCAGAAGAGGCAAACGGGATCGCTTTAACGATTCCCGGAGGTAGAGCTTCAAGTTCAACGTCACAAGGCAATGTGACTAATTACAAATTTTCTGACTTTGTCGTGAAGATCTTATCGACACATTTGAGCTTAGCCTCGAATTCGCTGTCATTTTATCTGTTTTATGCTTTAATGTCTTTAATTTGTATGGTAAAAGAGGATGTTTAATTACCTCAAATTGTGATTTGGATGATTAAGTAATGATAGAAGGTGTTGCACAATAAAAACGAGGTGGTGTCAATAACCCTAATGGTCTGCCGCCTATATTAGACTAGCATTTAGTTTGCTGGTCAAAAAACAGAAACAAAAACTAACCTAAACAAGGAGAATTTACTGTAAAGAAAAATTTTATACGCGAATCAAGAAAATGGTGTTTGGTGATTGGTCGATCCAGGTAAAATAATCGTTATCTACAAATTTGTCGGTCTGTATAAATGGTAGATAATAATAATTAAGTTAACCTGATATTAGGGTTCTTGCTGAACTGATTCCTTTTTGCCTGTATAAACCGCCATTCTTGTTCGGTTGTGGAGTTAAAATCTCCAAAAAACTATCTCTAACATCGATGACTACATTATCCATATAACTTAGTTATTTACGCTGTTTCATATGTTTTTATTGCAGAGATAATGTCGCTTAATGTCCGAGTTTGATCTTTCACTTGCAAGTGATTAATTTTTTTTGATTCCCAACCTTATATGAAGCTTCAAACCTGTTCGAGATGACCCAACTGTTGGAACCGGAAGGGCTCAACTACACCGACCATGATGATGTAACAAAGACATCTGTAAATGCTGACTCTAAAAAATTAGCTTACATCCGATTCAACTATATAAAGAGTGGACAACCAGAATATGGAACATTCCATGGTATTACGGAACAAGGTCTCACTCAGACGGTATATATGACTTCAAAAAATACTAACTAAACTGAATTTATTTTAATGTTAATATTGTGGATACTAATGACTTTTTGATCTGAAATTTGTGTCACCAAATTATGCAATTTTAGATTGACCATCTAAAAGATGAACATCTTGAATCGGTTGAGTTTTTACTGCGACTACAAGTTATATGTGGTTGCCGGACTTCAATTCAAAACCAACTTGAGAATTTCTGAACTTATATGATATTCAAGAAATTGTATCAAATATTTACTAACTGTGGACGGAAAAAGATCATTGGGTTTCACGGATCAAGTGGGGCTAAAGGAGTATCTGAAATGAAGCTCATAACTCTTGGAGCCTATACTTCACTAGGATTGCTCCAAATTTATTGGAGGCGAAAAGGGGAAAGGGAGGCAAGGTGTCGAACGACGGAGCTGACCATGAAAGTGTTACAAAAATCTATGTAGGAGGTGGTTCTGAAGGTATACAATACACAAAGTTCAATTATGTCAAAGATGGACATCATATATATATATTAGGGAATATTATACCACATCGGTAGTTAGAAGGGATCCTAATTAATATATAATGGACATGGGCCAATCCACTCATTGCCAATTGGTTTTGAGTTGGAAGCCCATTAAACTTAACATGGCATCAGAGCCCGATCCATACTGTCCAACCCGATCCATTATCGACCCGACCCAAAGTCGGTCCATCGATCCATGCCCGAACATACCGAGATTGATAGGCAAAGAGCCAGCATCCGAGGGGGCGTATTAGATAATATTATCCCACATCGGTAGTTGGAAGGGATCCTAAGTAATATATAAGGGACATGGGCCAATCCAATCATTGACAATTGGTTTTGAGTTGCAAGCCCATGAAACTTATCAATATATATATGGGCCATCCCATGGTGTCATGCGTAAAGGTTTCACAAAGACGGTATATATACATGTATGAATTGGAATTTGATTCAACGAGCATATTAGTAGGTGTTGTTAATGATGTCTTTGTTTTTATCAACTTTTTGCTGTTTGAGATTAACCATCTCAACAATTAATATTTGGTATATGTTGAGGGTTACTATATATGATGACCGCAAGTCGGGGTTCATTCAAGGACTTCAATTGAAAACTAACAATCAAGACTTTAGAACTAATGGGATACGACAAGGGTAAGAATTTTTCACTTGCAATCAATGGAAATAAGATCATTGGGTTTCATGGATATTCTGATCGGAATCTACACTCTTTTGGAGCATATTTCCCCACATCCTCTCCTTTAATTAAACTGGAATACATAGGTGATGCTTACAAAGGTGAATTTTGGGATGATGGTGCATGGCTATGAAATATTTTGGAATGTGTACTTCATGGGGATGGCATCGAAACGTTCCGAAGACTTTTCGAACAAGACGAGGACGGCAAGACAAAAACAGAACGGCAGGGCTGACGTATGGGGACGTTTCCAATACGTTTCAGTTGTAAATTAAGCGGTCCCGGTTAAGAAATATGTAAATTAACTTATTTTTCCAAAAAAAACTAAAAAAAAACACACGTTAAAACTTTTAGGGTTTGAGTTTTGAATCGTCTCATTTTACGACTTTGTCACTTTGCCTTCTCTAAGTTCTCTTCACCATTCACGTTGAACGTAGCAAGTTCCGAAGTAGGTCTCTAATCTAATCGGTCTTCATATTGTTTTTTGTCTCAAATTCAAAAGAGAGTTAGTGTTGGTTGCTCGTGTCGTAGGTCAATGGTTTTGTTACTTTGTTCGTATATCTTAAAGAATGACACAGAGGTCTGTAGAAGAACTTTCTCAATTGATGTTTACAAAGCCAATTACAAAGATATATACGACAATAGAAGTATCAGACATTCCTAAACTACAATAATTACAATGCTAATGTTAAGGAGAGTGATTGAGAACATTACGAAACGTATGAGATGCAATTTGATTTGAATTGATATCCCATTACCCTCCCTCAAACTGGAGCATGCATATTAAGAATGCCCAGTTTGTGTCTGAAATCTTCATAAGCTTGTTTACCAAGTGGTTTGGTAAATATATCAGCCAATTGTTAAGTCGTCGAGACATGATGAGTTGAGATATTGCCTGATTGTATTTCATCGCGAACTGAATGACAATCATTATCGATGTGCTTTGTGCGTTCATGGAAGACTGGGTTTGTGCTGATGTAGATCATTGTCTTGCTGTCACAGTAAACGCGCATTGGTTGTTTATGTGACAAGCCAAGAGAAGTAAGAACGTTCTTTATCCAGATAAGTTCATCTCGGAGGAAAGACATAGCTCGGTACTCAACCTCAGCATAAGATTTACTAACTGTTGGCTGCTTATTTGTTTTCCAAGAGATAGGTGATTGACCAAGCTGAACAAAATAACCTGTGACGGAGCAACGAGTAAGAGGACAACTTGCCCAATCGGTGTCACACCATCCTGAAATCTTAAAATATTTCTCTGAACTCAAGAGAATCCCTTGACCTGGGGTCCCTTTAAGGTAGCGTACTATACGCAATGCCGCTTGCCAATGGTCATCTCGAGGCGTCTGCATAAACTGAGCAAGAATATGAACCAAGAACGCCAAATCTGGCCTAGTTGTCGCCAAATAAATAAATCGGCCTATCAAACGTCTATAGGGAACTGGATCAGTCAAAATTGTCGAGGTCGAAAGTGCCAATTTGTGATGCTGCTCCAATGGAAATGTTGCTGGTTTAGCTCCCAATAAACCAGTTTCAGAAATAATATCTAAAGCGTATTTCCGTTGGCTTAGATAGAATCCAGATTTACTCCTAGACACTTCAATCCCAATAAATTATTTCAATGCTCCCAAATCCTTCATTTTGAAACAAGAAGAGAGATAATCTTTGAATACCTTCAATGCTTTCTCGTAGTTCCCAGTGAGTATCATATCGTCAACGTAAATGAGTAAGTTGATCTTAACCCCATTTCTGTCGAGCGTGAATAGTGAATAATCAACAAGAGATTGTTGGAATCCATAATCCCGTAAAGACTTAGTTAGCTTCTCAAACCAACATCGAGGCGCCTGTTTCAAGCCGTAGATGGATTTCCGCAGTCGACAAACTTTCGTTTCATCCTTGGAATAGAAACCATGTGGTGGTTTCCTGTAGACCTCTTCCTTAAGATCACCATGTAGAAAGACGTTATGCACGTCCATTTGATAGACTGGCCACTCGTTTCCTGCAGTAACTCTAAGAAACATTAGGGCTGTTCCCATCTTTGCTACTGGAGCAAAAGTTTCCCCATAATCTTCTCCCACAACTTGCTTGTTACCAAGTGCAACCAACCGTGCTTTATACCGTTCAATTGTCCCATCCGAGTTATATTTGATCTTATAAACCCATTTACTGCCAATTGCACGCTTTCATGCAGGTAAACATTCCTATGTCCAGGTTTCATTCTCTTCTAATGCCGTAACCTCTTTGCTCATGGCCTCCCTCCATTGTTTCAATTTAACAACAAGATTGAACGATTTTGGTTCAACATTAACTGTAATTACGACTTGAAAAGCTCGATGTGTGACTGAAAAACGACTGCAGTTGACATAATTCGAGATTGGATTTGACGAGGATACCTCAGTTTTTGACAGGAGCTTGCTCTGTGCACTGTTCACCACAAAATTGCGCAACATCACATGAGGAATTTTTCGTCGGTGTCCTCGACCCAATTGTTCACCGTCAACAAGAGGAAGAACCTGCGGCAGAGACAGTGGCGGAGAAGCCTGCGGCGGAGATGGTGGCGGAGTTACAGTGACCAGAAATCGTGATTCACTGGTTATCGGAGTTTCATCGCTGATGGAATTTGTCGAGTCAATTGCAGCAACAACTTCAGAGTTTTCTTCGACACAAGGAGATAATTGGGCTTGTTGTTGTATTTCTCTTATTGGGCCAATTGTTGTTATTTGTGAACTGCGCCCAATAATAAAATTTGGATTATCCAACAATTTTAAATCCACGAAAGGAGCCCAATCATTTGTATCTTCAATCTTCTCATCATCCAACAATTTTGTCTCAGCAAACAGAAAAGTTTTTTTCACAAAATACGACCTCTCTGGAAACAAAGAATTCTCGTTTCTCAAGATCAAATAACCGCCATCCTTTTTTGGCATAAGGATAACCAACAAAAACAGACCGCCGACTGCGAGGAGCAAATTTATCACCTTTATGTTTTTGATTGTGTGCGTAACAAAGACTGCCAAAAATCCGAAGATGATCATACGACGGAACAATGTTGTATAGTCTCTCATATGGAGTTTTTCCATCGATAACCAGATTCGGTGGTCGGTTAATTAGATAAACAGCCGTCAAAACGCATTCACCCCAGAATTCTATTGGAAGATTCGCTTTAAACCGTAGAGCTCTCGCCACATTTAGAATGTGTCGGTGTTTCCTTTCAACTCGTCCATTTTGTTGAGGAGTCCCAACACACAATGTCTCATGTATTATGCCGTGTTCATTGAAATAATCAGTGAGACATACGAACTCTGTTCCGTTATCACTTCGAATTTTTTGAACGTCAATCTTAAATTGTCGTGACTAACACAACGAAGCTCTTCAAATGAGTTGGAGCTTCTGTTTTGTCATTCAACAAATACAACCAAATTCCTCTTGAGAAATCATCAACAATCGTTAAAAAATAACGTGCTCCAGAATGTGTTGGTGTCCGGTATGGACATCGTTTTATTCAAACTTATCGGAAAAGAAGCTCTTGTTTGCTTTGCGCGAAGACATATATCACACGGTTTTTCAAAAAATCAGAAGCAACATCTGGAAGCAGGCCCACTACTTTGGCAGACGGGTGCCCCAGCCGGTTATGCCACAAGTCATAAGAGAGCTTGGCTCGTGTTGTCACCGCTGCGACAATTTCCGTACTGCAAAAGTGGAATGTCCCCGCTTCTCTTTTACCCGTTCCAATCACCATCCTAGAAGTGTGGTCTTGAACAATTAGATAGTGATCATCCATTTGAATCATGCAATGATTCACATCCATCAATTGCCTAACCAAAATCAAATCAGATTGCAATCCCTCAACATAGAAAACTGATTGCAAAAGCAGATTAGAACCAAGGCATACCGTGCCTTCTTTCACTGAAATACGCTCTCTACCATCAGCCAAAAGAAGAGCTTAAGAACCTTAATTAGAACAGAGAGATACAAAAGTTTTTTTTTTTTTAATAAATATAAGATCCAAAGAAAATAATTAGGGTTCCTCTTTGGTTACTAAGTAAACACTAGTATCTACATTCGTAACATATTCTCAATCTTGAGAAAGAACAAATGTTTATCTGTGAAAACATAGAAAAGTTTACAAAAACCCTGCCAAAGCTTCGGAAGATATTTATTTCATAAGCCAAAGAGGCATATACATAGCATTACATAGGATTAACCTAACTAAAAGTAAATTTGTACACATTTGCAAATATGTCTCATATGCTAATAACGAAGATATCTTTAAATACTCCAATTGGAAAAGGAGATTTATACCATAAATGCCAAAGGTCCAGAACTTAAAAAAAACAAAAAAAACTCCCCCTCAAGTTGGTGACGGGAATATTCAACTTGACAATAAGAGCTTCAAATTGATCACGACCTTAGCTTTGGTAAGAATATCAGTTAAAAATTAATGAAATCGTTTGTAGTAAAAAAGAAAACAAAACAAATTTTGTCTTTGAATAAAGAACTCTTAACAATGATCGGCTATGAACCCGATTGTTGTAATTGTACGTGTTTCAATGCTTTGGAAACCACTTTGGCTTTTCTCAGTGGCAATCGTTGTCTGAAATTCCTGGTTCACAAAAAAAAGAACAAAAAAGAACAGGGTTTTGGTTTTGAAGAGACTATTAGAGAGAGGCGATTCCATTAAAAAAAAAAAAAAAACAGTAGAATCGATTATTAAAAATCAAAACAAAAAGGATGAATGAATTATCTAGCCTCTGATACTTCAAAAATTAAGTAACAAGCCTTTGATAGTTCAAAATTAGTTCTAGAAAAAGTAGTTTCTTGATTTGGACGAAAATGCCCATACTATTTACAATAACCGAAAAGAAAAAATGAGAGAACACAACATTAAATTCTGCAAAATATCTCTCTTTTTCGTCTGCGCGTTGCTGATCGTGCAAAGATTTTGTTGTAGGTTAATTTAAATATTAATAAAGAGTAAATTATGTGGATACGAATTATTAAACATAGTGGATAAGGAGGTGGTGTCAAGGTTCGCCCTAGTTTCTCTCCTAGACACGAAGCCCGAGACAGCCGCCGCTCGACGCTTTTCCTCACCAGAATGCTTCTCCGACGTCGTCTCCTCTCTGGCCGCCTGAGCTTCTAGTTCCCCTGAAGACGCTTCTCCGTCGAGCCACCCTTGGTTTCGTCCGGAAGCTGCTTCTCCCTCCGTCGTCTCTTTTCCGACGAGCTCGACGGTTTCTCCTCCCCCCCCCCATGGCTTCGTTTCTGCAGATCTGCTGCCGTGAATGCATCTCACCTCCGGATCATCCTGATCCAGAAAAGGCATATCGCTCTCCGACGCCGTCAGTGATGTCTTCCTTGAACCCTCCCGATCCACCAGATCCCCCTGACCCGCCAGATATATGTGGGCCTCTGCTACCACCGTATCTAGCCCCCTCTCCTCAGCCACCGGCTTCATTTACTGCTCCGCCGTCGGTCATATTTCCACTGCCGAGAGTCCTCCTCTCCACGACACGACCAGCGGCGCTCCTTCGGATTTGCACCACCGTCCCTCCTCCCCTTCGTTTCAGCCACCGGTATCACCTGCCTCCGCCACCCTCCCAACTTGCTCGCTGCTCAATCTTCCAGAATAAATGATTGACCGAGCCCAATCCTCTTTGTGGGCTTATCATGCCACATATATGCTTTATGCCGCTGGCATCGGTTAGGATGCTCGGTTGTGGTGCTCTGCGGTACTTGGCAATCTTCTCAAGTTCTCTCTCAGTTAGATGCGTGAGGACAACATCTCCGGTAGAGTTCGGTTTGTTTCTTCCCTGTTCATGTGCCTTTGTTCATTGGGTATGTTTCTGCACTGCCTTTTCGTACTCTCGCTACGGCGATGTGTTCTTCAAACCTCCTACCATCCAGCTCGCTCAGCGACCGTTTCCCCTTTCAAACTTTCGATTCAGCCATCGTAAAAAGCTTCCGCTTCCACCCGTCTCCCACCATGCTCGCTTCTCAATCGACGAGGAGATGGTGTATCCATCATCTTCCCTCTCTATGAGAGGTGATTTCCTCCCAAGCT
The DNA here is from genome assembly GCA_030161315.1 of Eutrema japonicum. Taxonomy (NCBI): domain Eukaryota; kingdom Viridiplantae; phylum Streptophyta; class Magnoliopsida; order Brassicales; family Brassicaceae; genus Eutrema; species Eutrema japonicum. The sequence continues at coordinate 42,125,642 of BSQW01000001.1, forward strand.
TAGTGCCGGGAAAAAATTTGAATATCTTTACCGAGTTGTTTTTTTGCGTAGCGGTATGCACGGGACCAGAAGAGGCAAACGGGATTGCTTTAACGATTCCCGGAGGTAGAACTTCAAGTTCAACGTCACAAGGCAATGTGACTAATTCCAAATTTTCCGACTTTGTCGTGAAGATCTTATCGACACATTTGAGCTTAGCCTCGAATTCGCTGTCATTTTATCTGTTTTATGCTTTAATGTCTTTAATTTGTATGGTAAAAGAGGATGTTTAATTCCCTCAAATTGTGATTTGGATGATTAAGTAATGAAAGAAGGTGTTGCCAAAAAAAACGAGGTGGTGTCAATAACCCTAATGGTCTGCCGCATATATTAGACTAGCATTTAGTTTGCTGGTCAAAAAACAGAAACAAAAACTAACCTAAACAAGGAGAATTTACTGTAAAGAAAATTTTTTATACGTGAATCAAGAAAATGGTGTTTGGTGATTGGTCGATCCAGGTACAATAATCGTTATCTACAAATTTGTCGTTCTGTATAAATGGTAGATAATAATAATTAAGTTAACCTGATATTAGGGTTCTTGCTGAACTGATTCCTTTTTGCCTGTATAAACCGCCATTCTTGTTCGGTTGTGGAGTTAAAATCTCCAAAAAACTATATCTAACATCGATGACCACATTATCCATATAACTTAGTTATTTACGCTGTTTCATATGTTTTTATTGCAGAGATAATGTCGCTTAATGTCCGAGTTTGATCTTTCACTTGCAAGTGATTAATTATTTTGATTCCCAACCTTATATGAATCTTCAAACCTGTTCGAGATGACCCAACGGTTGGAAGCGGAAGGGCTCAACTACACCGACCATGATGATGTAACAAAGACATCTGTAAAAGCTGACTCTAAAAAAATAGCTTACATCCGATTTAACTATATAAAGAGTGCACAACCAGAATATGGAACATTCCATGGTATTACGGAACAAGGTCTCACTCAGACGGTATATATGACTTCGATAAATACTAACTAAACTGAATTTATTTTAATGTTAATATTGTGGATACTAATGACTTTGTGATCTGAAATTTGTGTCACCAAATTATGCAGTTTAAAATTGACCATCCCACATCGGTAGTTAGAAGGCATCATAAGTAATATATAAGTGATATGGGCCAATCCACTCATTGCCAATTGGTTTTGAGTTGGAAGCCCAGGAAACTTAACATGGTATCAGAGCCCGATCCATACTGTCCAACCCTATCCATTATCGATCCGACCCAAAGTTGGTCCATCGATCCATGCCCGAACATACCGAGATTGATAGGCAAAGAGCCAGCATCCGAGTGGGGCGTATTAGATAATATTATCCCACATCGGTAGTTGGAAGGGATCCTAAGTAATATATAAGGGACATGGGCCAATCCACTCATTGCCAATTGGTTTTGAGTTGCAAGCCCATGAAACTTATCAATATATATATGGGCCATCCCATGGTGTCATGCGTAAAGGTTTCACAAAGACGGTATATATACATGTATGAATTGGAATTTGATTCAACGAGCATATTAGTAGGTGTTGTTAATGATGTCTTTGTTTTTTATCAACTTTTTGCTGTTTTAGATTAACCATCTCAACAGTTAATATTTGGTATCTGTTGAGGGTTACTATATATGATGACCGCAAATCGGGGTTCATTCAAGGACTTCAATTGAAAACTAACAATCAAGACTTCAGAACTAATGGGATACGACAAGGGTAAGAATTTTTCACTTGCAGTCAATGGAAATAAGATCATTGGGTTTCATGGATATTCTGATCAGAATCTACACTCTTTTGGAGCATATTTCCCCACATCCTCTCCTTTAATTAAACTGGAATACATAGGTGATGCTTACAGAGGTGAATTTTGGGATGATGGTGCATGGCTATGAAATATTTTTGAATGTGTACTTCATGGGGATGGCATCGAAACGTCCCGAAGACTTTTTGAACAAGACGAGGACGGCAAGACAAAAACGGAACGGCAGGGCTGACGTATGGGGACGTTTCCAATACGTTTCAGTTGTAAATTAAGCGGTCCCGGTTAAGAAATATGTAAATTAACTTATTTTTCCAAAAAAAAACTAAAAAAAACACACGTTTAAACTTTTAGGGTTTGAGTTTTGAATCGTCTCATTTTACGACTTTGTCACTTTGCCTTCTCTAAGTTCTCTTCACCATTCACGTTGAACGTAGCAAGTTCCGAAGTAGGTCTCTAATCTAATCGGTCTTCATATTGTTTTTTGTCTCAAATTCAAAAGAGAGTTAGTGTTGGTTGCTCGTGTCGTAGGTCAATGGTTTTGTTACTTTGTTAGTATATCTTAAAGAATGACACAGAGGTCTGTAGAAGAACTTTCTCAATTGATGTTTACAAAGCCAATTACAAAGATATATACGACAATAGAAGTATCAGACATTCCTAAACTACAATAATTACAATGCTAATGTTAAGGAGATTGATTGAGAACATTACCAAACGTATGAGATTCAATTTGATTTGAATTGATATCCCATTACCCTCCCTCAAACTGGAGCATGCATATTAAGAATGCCCAGTTTGTGTCTGAAATCTTCATAAGCTTGTTTACCAAGTGGTTTGGTAAATATATCAGCCAATTGTTAAGTCGTCGAGACATGATGAGTTGAGATATTGCCTGATTGTATTTCATCGCGAACTGAATGACAATCATTATCGATGTGCTTTGTGCGTTCATGGAAGACTGGGTTTGTGCTGATGTAGATCACTGTCTTGCTGTCACAGTAAACGCGCATTGGTTGTTTATGTGACACGCCAAGAGAAGTAAGAACGTTCTTTATCCAGATAAGTTCATCTCGGAGGAAAGACATAGCTCGGTACTCAACCTCAGCATAAGATTTACTAACTGTTGGCTGCTTCTTTGTTTTCCAAGAGATAGGTGATTGACCAAGCTGAACAAAATAACCTGTGACGGAGCAAGGAGTAAGAGGACAACTTGCCCAATCGGTGTCACACCATCCTGAAATCTTAAAATCTTTCTCTGAACTCAAGAGAATCCCTTGAACTGGGGTCCCTTTAAGGTAGTGTACTGTACGCAATGCCGCTTGCCAATGGTCTTCTCGAGGCGTCTGCATAAACTGAGCAAGAATATGAACCAAGAACGCCAAATCTGGCCTAGTTGTCGCCAAATAAATAAATCGGCCTATCAGACGTATATAGGGAACTGGATCAGTCCAAATTGTCGAGGTCGAAAGTGCCAATTTGTGATGCTGCTCCAATGGAAATGTTGCTGGTTTAGCTCCCAATAAACCAGTTTCAGAAATAATATCTAAAGCGTATTTCTGTTGGCTTAGATAAAATCCATATTTACTCCTAGACACTTCAATCCCAAGAAAATATTTCAATGCTCCCAAATCATTCATTTTGAAACAAGAAGAGAGATAATCTTTGAATACCTTCAATGCTTTCTCGGAGTTCCCAGTGAGTATCATATCGTCAATGTAAATGAGTAAGTTGATCTTAACCCCATTTCTGTCGAGCGTGAATAGCGAATAATCAACAAGAGATTGTTGGTATCCATAATCCCGTAAAGACTTAGTTAGCTTCTCAAACCAACATCGAGGCGCCTGTTTCAAGCCGTAGATGGATTTCCGCAGTCGACAAACTTTCGTTTCATCCTTGGAATAGAAACCATGTGGTGGTTTCATGTAGACCTCTTCCTCAAGATCACCATGTAGAAAGACGTTATGCACGTCCATTTGATACACTGGCCACTCGTTTCCTGCAGTAACTCTAAGAAACATACGGACTGTTCCCATCTTTGCTACTGGAGCAAATGTTTCCCCATAATCTTCTCCCACAACTTGCTTGTTACCAAGTGCAACCAACCGTGCTTTATACCGTTCAATTGTCCCATCCGAGTTATACTTGATCTTATAAACCCATTTACTGCCAATTGCACGCTTTCCTGCAAGTAAATCTTCCTATGTCCAGGTTTCATTCTCTTCTAATGTTGTAACCTCTTTGCTCATGGCCTCCCTCCATTGTTTCAATTTAACAGCAAGATTGAACGATTTTGGTTCAAAATTAACTGTAATTGCGACTTGAAAAGCTCGATGTGTGACTGAAAAACGACTACAGTTGACATAATTCGAGATTGGATATGACTGGGTTACCTCAGTTTTTGACAGGAGCTTGCTCTGTGCAGTGTTCACCACAAAATTGCGCAACGTCACCGGAGGAATTTTTCGTCGGTGTCCTCGACCCAATTGTTCACCGTCAACAAGAGGAAGAACCTGCGGCAGAGACAGTGGCGGAGAAGCCTGCGGCGGAGATGGTGGCGGAGTTACAGTGACCAGAAATCGTGATTCACTGGTTATCGGAGTTTCATCGCTGATGGAATTTGTCGAGTCAATTGCAGCAACAACTTCAGAGTTTTCTTCGACACAAGGAGATAATTGGGCTTGTTGTTGTATTTCTCTTATTGGGCCAATTGTTGTTATTTGTGAACTGGGCCCATTAATAAAAGCTGGATTATACAACAATTTTGTATCCACGAAAGGATCCCAATCATTTGTATCTTCAATCTTCTCATCATCCAACAATTTTATCTCCGCAAACAGAAAAGTTTTTTCACAAAATATGACCTCTCTGGAAACAAAGAATTCTCGTTTCTCAAGATCAAATAACCGCCATCCTTTTTTGGCATAAGGATAACCAACAAAAACAGACCGCCGACTGCGTGGAGCAAATTTATCACCTTTATGTTTTTGATTGTGTGCGTAACAAAGACTGCCAAAAATCCGAAGATGATCATACGACGGAACAATGTTGTATAGTCTCTCATATGGAGTTTTTCCATCGATAACCAGATTCGGTGTTCGGTTAATTAGATAAGCAGCCGTCAAAACGCATTCACCCCAGAATTCTATTGGAAGATTTGCTTTAAACCGTAGAGCTCTCGCCACATTTAGAATGTGTCGGTGTTTCCTTTTGACTCATCCATTTTGTTGAGGAGTCCCAACACACAATGTCTCATGTATTATGCCGTGTTCATTGAAATAATCAGTGAGACATACGAACTCTGTTCCGTTATCACTTCGAATTTTTTGAACGTCAATCTTAAATTGTCGTGACTAACGCAATGAAGCTCTTCAAATGAGTTGGAGCTTCTGTTTTGTCATTCAACAGATACAACCAAATTCCTCTTGAGAAATCATCAACAATCGTTAAAAAATAACGTGCTCCAGAATGTGTTGGTGTCCGGTATGGACATCGTCTTATTCAAACTTATCGGAAAAGAAGCTCTTGTTTGCTTTGCGCGAAGACATATATCACACAGTTTTTTCAAAAAATCAGAAGCAACATCTGGAAGTAGGCCCACTACTTTGGCAGACAGTTGCCCCAGCCGGTTATGCCACAAGTCATAAGAGAACTTGGCTCGTGTTGTCACCGCTGCGACAATTTCCGTACTGCAAAAGTGGAATGTCCCCGCTTCTCTTTTACCCGCTCCAATCACCATCCTAGAAGTGCGATCTTGAACAATTAGATAGTGATCAGCCATTTGAATCATGCAATGATTCTCATCCATCAATTGCCCAACAAAAATCAAATCAGATTGCAATCCCTCAACATAGAAAATTGATTGCAAAAGCAGATTAGAACCAAGGCATACCGTGCCTTCTTTCACTGAAATACGCTCTCTACCATCATCCAAAATTATCATCACGGGAGCCATATCTCATATATCTGATAAGATTTCCAATTTTCCTGTCAAGTGGTGTGAAGCACTAGTGTCCAAAATCCAGAAAGGAACATAGATCTTACCTGAATGACACTATGTTTGGTTGATTTTGCCAGCATTGAGGAGGTTCTTAATTCCACGGCACTGATCATTACTCAGCCCAGTGACACCGTCTTGATCCTTGTCTGTAATCACATAATTCGCGTGTTCATGGCTTCTTGGTGCACTCACATGTACTGTATTTGAGATTGTTCATCGGATCTCCATAGTCATCGTTGTCGGGTTCGTGTTTGTTGTTGTCGTTGTCGGGTTCATCATCGTTGTCGGATTTGCTTTCGTCGAAACCAGATTTGTCTCATCGATCGGATTTGTGTTTCGGTTTGTCAGGGTCGCAGTGGAATTCGGGTTCATGTTTGTGCTCATCGCTGTGTTAATCGTCATTGTCGATCAGTTTTTTTTTTTTTCAAAATATCAAAAATCTAATTCAGGCTCTGATACTATAAAGAATGACACATAGGTCTGTAGAAGAACTTTCTCAATTGATGTTTACAAAGATATATATGACAATAGAAGTACCAGACTTTCCTAAACTACAATAATTCTAATGCTAATGTTAAGAAGAGTGATTGAGAACATTACCAAACGTATGGGATTCAATTTGATTTGAATTGATATCCCATTATATCTCTCTCAATAATTTAATTTAGTGGTGCTTGTTCATGTCGTAGGTCAATGATGGTTTTTTTTTATGTTGAGACTTATATGTGATTTTGTTTCTATTTATAATTTAAGTATATTATTTCTTATATTCTTATTGACGTACACATGCCGTACCCGTATCCATAAATTTTTACTTTGCCGTTTCCCGTCCCCATTTCCGTACCTGTTTCTTGTCCCCGTATCCGTTCCAGTGCAGACAGGGTCGTGCCTACTTCAATAATATGGAAACATTGGCCTACGACCACATTTTCTTAAAAATTATTAAAGGGGTTTTTATTAAATACAAATATGTTTTTAAACCCTTAATTTTTAATAATTTTTGTTAGACACATAATACTTATGTATACCGCGTTGTCTTTTTAGAGACATTTTCAACAATAAATTTAATTTAAATGAAAAAGATAAAAACATACAAAACCTTAAATAATTAAGACTAATAGTGTTGCTTTGTTTTAGAATTGATGACCAAATCGTTTATAGTAGCACTACATTTTGCTGAACGTTTTTTCAAAGCTGTACAAAATCATTTTCATCGGCAAAATGTTTTTTTTAATGAAAATATACAACTTTTTGAGATCAAACATGAAAATATACAATTTATTATCCAAAATTACTGCAAAATTTCTAAAAAAATCAAAAATAGATAATTTGTTTAAAACGTTTATTAACGTAAGTAATTTTGTTTTCATATAAATTTGAGAATTTTTTAGTCGCCTCCTAGCTCTATTAACGTAGGCAGAGCCCTTATGATGTAGTAGATGGAGTTGAATCCAAAGCTATTGTCATGCTTAGGTTCAAGACCAATATGAGAACCTCTCCAACCTTTGAACTCGAAACAGGCACAAGTTTCATACACCAAAAGGAAAATCACAAGATTGTTGGGTTTCATGGAACAGCCAGTACGTACCACGGCTTCACCAAATTGGGGTCCATGTACTTATGTAAGAACGCATATTTTACAATAGGGCAAACTGATAAATTTGTAAAGCAAAATACATAAATAAATCGATGATCATAATATTAAAATGATACCGATACAAGAATTTGGGGAAGAACGGATTTGCAGAGGCGAGACACTCTTTCTTTAATTCTGAAAACGCCCCATAGTGTGACGGTTGCATAGCGTTCCGAATTCCAGGACACAACTGCATTTTTCTTATGATTCGCATCACCCAAAATCATAAACTTTCGAACCATTTTTTCTGTGTTGTACTCTCATGGAGAAAAACCATAAGACAAGAGAAGAAAAAGAAAGTGATGATTCATTTTCCCTTCATATGAGAGATTGTTCATATATATATGAAATGAGAGAGGAGTCACAAGACTTTTGTGGTCTCCATTTTTTAGGAGTAATGCACAATTAATTGTCAAATTAATTTGTGGTAATAAAGGAGAAGGAGGAGTTATAGAATTGACCACATCAATTCTCAAATAATGATGATAATTATTCATTATTATATTTTGATCAAATATATAATTTATGAAGTGATCAATTACACAAATAATAATTTGATGCAAAAAAAGGGTTATTGGGTCAAAACCCATCTACCCGAACCAACACTCAAACCCGAGTCCGAGCTCGACTCGACTTGACTCGCCGCGCACGCATGCATATGGTTTAGTGTGAGTTTGCTCTTCTCCCCACAAAGTGGTCCTAAAGTTTTGAACCTTGTTGGGACTTCTCCAATATATATACAAGAGGATTTCACCTCAAGTTTCCAATGTGGGATATTTGCTAGTTTTTACACTTAGCCAAATTTTGAAGCATTTCAAGCTTTCCAAGTTATCCACTTTGGATCTCCATTTCTCATCCAAATCAACTCAGATTTTGACAAGTGAATATATTATGTTATAGTGCTCACCGCAGCGATTTCATAGTGCCCAAAATCCGGTCATTCCGACAGACGTCTCCGCCGGAAAATCCACCGGAAAAGTGGTCAACGCCACTTCGTCAAAAACGAGTTCCAACAATCCCCCACATGAATAGAAATGACTCTAAACATATGACGACTCGAAAGAAGGACTTTTGAGAGTACAAGCGTAAAATCTACAGTATATGAGTTGGTAGCATTTTTCAGCCTTGAACCAATCATTGTTAATAGTTATCGGATTTACTCGACCAGGAGGTGAACATGATGTCTTGAACCCCCCGAGGTTTGATGTAAAACGAGACAACAACTATAACTCAGCTTCATTTTCTCACAGAATTAGGTTCTCTATTGTGTTCATTTTGGCCGTGAACATGCCTGGTAATCATGAGTGAACTTGAAGAGTACAGCCTGACCTTCATTCTCCTAGAAACGGCCCCATTTCACACTCACTAGGTGATTTTCCAATAGTCTTTGTTGTAAGAAGTATTTTTAATACTCCACTGATATGTCAAAGCTATGGTCTCATCATTAAAAGCTATGCTTATCCTTTTATACATACAGTAAGTAAATATATGTAAGCACTGTTTATCATCTTGGGAACTGAGTATATACGAGAAGTCTTTCAGTGCTTTTATTAGATTTTGTTTGATTTAGTTGTCCCTTTGAACCTTACATCTTGGGATCTCCAGTCACGTAGGTGGAGTTTCCATCAAACATCATCTTTAAGTTGTAGGCTTTAAACCCATTCCCTTTTGATGATTTTACAATACGATCTCGTGACACACATTTAATAAGTGGATCCTAGGTTGTCATTCAATTGGATATAATCTATCGAGATTACACCATTTGAGATCAATTGTCTAATGGTTTTATGTCATCTTTTTTGAAGACATGACTAACCATTATACAGAAAACTCAGTGTCCGATCTATAGTCAATTGATGATCACAGTGTACACGTAATGCTCGCACTAGTTTTTTTTCCCACATCATGATATTTTTCACCAAGTTTCGAAACCACTCAACTTCCTTAGCTTAAAGCTATATGATGAGGTTCCATGATCACTCTGATCAGAGTTTGGTTTGAGATTTCCATGATGTTGTTGCACCATAATGCGTAAAGACATATCTACTTATGGATTATTAGTTTCTGGAATCCGATAACCAAATAACATAATTGGATCATTCCAAAACTATTAGATCTTTACCATAATGCAATTCATAACTTTTAGTATATCGCAAGTAGCTCAATACTCTAGTTATAGCTGTCCAGTATTTATAACATGGATTACTCGTGTAGCGACTTAGTACATGGATTGAGTCCGCCATATAGAGTATGGTACTATCGGTTCAGTACTTCAGACTTCCGATCACACTTGAGTAGATCTTGAATCTCTCAAGTATCATTTTAGCATAATGAGCTCTAGAAGTGATTATTCATTTGGAATATCTAGTGATCTTAATCTCTAGAATCACATCCATTCGACCCATGTATTTACATGTCAAATCTCACATTAAGAAAAAACTAAGTGTGTTCGACCATGTAATTTACATACAAACAGAGCAAAATGTATCCGTGCGGAATACTTTTGATGTATATGAACTTATTACATTCATTGATGCTAAAATTATTTGACAATGTCAAATATCTCATGATACTGTTTCAGAGCTTTTGTAAGCCCAAATTGAGACTTTACAAGTCAATAGACTTTGTGTCTTTTCGACTAAGCCATCGATTTTTCAATTTTGAAAATCTATTTACACCCTCGAACTTTAAGCCTTGTGACATATTGATTATCTCCCAAATATGGTTTTCATAATGGAGTCGATATCACTAATGACGTTTTCCTTCCACGAAGGTTTGTCTGGTGTAGACATGACTTTAGTGAAAGTTTACGCTGCATTCTCTCTGAGAAAGACCGTTAAACAAAATATGTACCAAAAGATTTGCATCTTCCTCTGCATCATCTCACGATGTGCCAGAAGTAATCGCCTCATTTACAGAGGAGCTTGCATATATATATATATATATATATTTCACGTTTTTGCATCGGATTTTTATCCTTACACGGAAACACGAGCTCAAAGAAATATGCATTTCTTTTCTCCATGGTTATATTAACATGGATATCCGGTACGTCTGATTTATGAACCAGAAACCGAGAAGCACTGTTGTGTGTATATATCCGATGAAAATACAATCCACAATTTTAGGTCCGATTGTGACCTTTAAGGAGGTGGCACTGCGACTTTTGTCAGGCACCCCCACACTTTCGGGTATATGTACGAATGTACTTTAATTCTCCAAAAGTTCATATGGCGTCTTGCCAATAACTTTATGTGGTAAGCAACGCTTTCCCCCACATTTCTTGAGATAACTCAGAATCATGCATCTTTGCATTCATCATCTCTTTAAGAGTTCATATTTTTTTATTTTTTTTTAATTTTGTTTTTTTATTCTGTAATTCCATTAGATTCAAGTGATCAAGGAGCAGTTTTGTTTCGACGAATAATGCCATGTTCTCTAAAGAACGCATTTAATGTTCATCAAACTCGCCTCCTTTTATCACGTATTACTATTTTCATAGTTTTCTCAAGTTGGTTTTTAATTACCATCTTGTATGCTTTGAACTTTTCAAAGTCATATTCGTACTTCTTAGCAAGTACACACATCAATCATAATAGATATCATTGTGTTTGCAGTGTAATGCCACCATTTAATTTGGTTATTCCCGACCATATTGACTGTAGAAATTACACTACACGTGTCAATTTTAGTTAGATTGGTTTGGGACATCCCATTGTCTTTGCGTGGACAATCTTGCTACGACATTCGTTAGCATTGCTACGACATGTGTCAACATTGTGACCCATCATGTCACACTTTGTGACATTTTCCATTGAACTTCTTTTAAGCATGTTGCTTTTTGAAGCTAGTGGAGGCTTTCAAAGAAACCTTATATTTCTCCTTGTTTTTGTGCCCAACCACTTTCGCATTATGATCACCATTGTGAACACATTATGCCTTGCGGTTTGTAGATTCAATCCGCTGCCTGACAATTAAGTCTTCAAGGCTCTCAGCCTTTCGCTTATGCAAGAGATAATTTTTGAAATATTTCCAAGCTAATGAAAATTTCTCAAATAAACAACAAAGCTAGTATGTCAAAGAAATTGACATCCCTTAAGCCATTATCTCATGCGACAGGAATCACAGCTGTTTGACTTTTTCCATTATGGACTTTAAAGTCCACCAATTTAAAGTCTAGAAATTTTGTCATGGCGAATTTCTTAGAACATGCGTTCTTAGCCTTGTACTTCTTATTAAGAAAATTCAAGAAATTTCTTAGAAGTATCAACACACTGTAGACTTATATAGTTGTTTGATCAGGCGGATTTGTTCAATTTTTTGCACAAAACGTTCTTATGGTACAAGATTCAACGCTGACTAGAGTTATTACATTAGTATTCTCAAGAGAAAGCATAGGCTATCCTCCTTGAGTTACTTCTCTAGTTTTAGCATGGTCAGAGAGATAAACATCTTCCGCTACCATATTATGAATCAAGTTCCATCGAACTAGTCTAGCATTAGTCATGCGTTTACCACACTAGGCATTAACGTGACAATCTGATAAAAATCAGAATTTGGCACAGTCACATGTGGTAGACCACTACCAAACTGAATTTGGTGCGTCGACTCACGAGACTTGTAACCATAACACCTCCACCGCTATCGGTGTAAATAGGATCTGAACATTCAAATAAACATCAGAATTCCAGTCCGTATAGCACACAAGGCCATAGGTGGCAGACCATTCCTAATGTGGGTTGTCGACTCACCATACATGTTGCCATCTCAAACGTTTTTTTGTTAACGTTCTCATTTTGGTCATATATTTCGATTCGCATGCAAACAAACATGAACCAATATAGACCAAAAATTATTATAAGTTCAATAGAAAGTAAATAAATTAAACAAAGAATAATTTATTAACAATTAATTAAATCTAGATTTTCAGAATTAATTAAATTCAGAAATCCAATTTAATTCAATTGAATGCAAAGATTAATTGCATTGATGATTTTAATTAATTAAATTAAATAACCTAGTCAAAAAAAAACTTATGCAATAATTGCTTGCAATTAAAGTGGTGACTAAACCAACGAATTTCAAAACCAAACCAGGAAACAAGGAATCGGTTTAACCGGATATCGCTAGAAAGCGTTCCGAAAATCACTTTTAAACGTTTAGGAAATTCGCTATAAAACGTTCCCGTAAATCGTATCAGATCTTTTTGATCCGTTTGAAAACGTTTCGCAAAACTCGCCAATGGCCTTCGCGTAAATCGTTGGAGATCGTTTCGATCTGTTTTGAAAAAACGTTTCGCGAAACTCGCCAATGGCCTTCGCGTAAATCGTTTTAGATCGTTTCGATCTGTTTTGAAAAAACGTTTCGCAAAACTAGCCAATGGCCTTCGCGGAAATCGTTTTTCAGGCTTGAATAGCCTTTAGTGGGGTTGGGCATGAGCCCACATTTACCCGAGACCGACCCGGCGGCGGTGACGCACGCGTGTGGGTGGTTTTAGTATCTCCTCTTATGCATACACATGGTGTAACCTCTTAAGACGAATCATAAACATTAATGTATAGTCACATATACATGTTTGATTCACAATGTCAACTCGGTGATAGTCGTATTTGATATCGATTATGTTCAAAAGAAACAAGACCGAATTAATACACTAACCCAAAAATGAATTGCAATGATTAAATTAAAAAAATAGAATTAATAAATTCCAAAAAATTCAGAATATAATCAGATTAAGTGCAATCACACATTTAAACAATGTATATCATTCGAATAAATTGTCTAAGATCTTTAAAAATAATTTTCCAGTTATTAACAAAGCAGGAAAAATTATAAATAAATTGGGAGATAATTTCTGAATTTCTGTTTAATAAACATCAAATTTCAAAACCAAAATAACCTGAAACGGATCAAAAAAAATTGATCGTAGACAGATTGAGGATCCATATTCCTGTTTTTATAACAAAAACACTTCACAAAAAAATCAATTTTCGTTATGTAATACATAAACAAAAAATTTCAGAATTAAGATTGTAAAAACGCATATTCTACAATAGGGCAAACTGATAAATTTGTAAAGTAAAATACATAAATAAATCGATGATCATAATATTAATATGATACCGATACAAGAATTTGGGGAAGAACGGATTTGCAAAGGCGAGACACTCTTTCCTTAATTCTGAAAACGCCCTGTAGTGTGACGGTTGCATAGCGTTCCGAATCTCAGGACACAACTGCATTTTTCTTATCATTCGCATCACCAAAAATCATAAGCTTTCGAACCATTTTTTCTGTGTTGTACTCTCATGGAAAAAAACCATAAGACAAGAAAAGAAAAAGAAAGTGATGATTCATTGTCCCTTCATATGAGATATTGTTCATATATATATGAAATGAGAGAGGTGTCACAAGACTTTTGTGGTTTCTATTTTTTAGGAGTAATGCACAATTAATTGTAAAATTAATTTGTGGTAATAAAGGAGAAGGAGGAGTTATATAATTGACCACATCAATTCTCAAATAATGATGATAATTATTCATTATTATATTTTGATCAAATATATAATTTATGTAGTGATCAATTACACAAATAATAATTTGATACAAAAAAAAATGGTTTAATGGGTCAAGACCCATCTACCCGAACCAACATTCAAACCCGAGTCCGAGCTCGACTCGACTTGACTCGCTGCGCACGCGTGCATATGGTTTAGTGTGAGTTTGCTATTCTCCCCACAAAGTGGTCCTAAGGTTTTGAACCTTGTTGGGACTTTTCCAATATATATACAAGAGGATTTCACCTCAAGTTTCCAATGTGAGATATTTGCTAGTTTTTACACTTAGCCAAATTTTGAAGCATTTCAAGTTTTCCAAATCATCCACTTTGGATCTCCATTTCTCATTCAAATCAACTCAGATTTTGACAAGTGAATACATTATGTTATAGTGCTCACGGCAGCGATTTCATCGTGCCCAAAATCCAGTCATTTCGACAGATGTCTCCGCCGGAAAATCCATCAGAAAAGTGGTCAACGCCACTTCATCAAAAACGAGTTTCAACAACTTCCACAACGTATTATTGATGAGCAGTCAGAGGTGTTAGCAATAATATTAAAAAGAAAAACAATCAATTATTGATGAGCAACATATGTTCGTACCATCAACAAAACTCTCTCATGACGTCATCACGTTTTTGCTTTGTCTACATTAGGAAAAAATGCGATGGCGTCATCACTTTTTTTCTTTCCAAAGTTAGACAAAGAAACACCGAGAAAACATTTTATTTTTCCAGTTTTCGAAACCCTTGATATGATAAACTCTGCAGATGAACAGAGTATATATATAGGCGGCTTCTCTAGGGTACATCCATTAAGAAACCCTAGAAGAATCTACAGTGGAGTCGCCGCCAATGCGAGACAGAGACACTAAACGAAATAGAGTGTTGAAACAAAAGGGTTTTCGGTTTGACTTCTGAGTTCTTCTGACTCACCTGTTCTTTTAGGAAGTCTTGTTCTGTCTCGTCAAGCTTAAACAGATTTGCTCTTGAGAAATACTTTAAAGATGCCAGAAAAAGCTGAAACTTGTCTCAAAATTGAAGAGAAAGAAAAAGATGGCGTTGTATCTAGAATATGTTGCCTAGCTAGAAGATGTTTACAAGGATAATGAACGCGATAAAGGTTCTGAATCTTTATTCCATAATGTATGATTTTGGTTTATCCATTGGTTCTGATCACCATAGTATATGTGAATATTAAAGATGATTTAATTATCTCTTTTGCAGGAGCCAAAGATGTTGATGTTTGGGGTGCCTTGGATCGATAGATTTGATTTCTGCAGATTAATTGGTTTGGGAATTCTGGCAAAACGTGGATGCATGTAAAGTGTCCAAGTCCAACGATAACCGAGGTAGAAGTTTTGCCTCCTCTGATTTCCAAAAACAAATTTTCGAACCAGTTCAGTAAACTTATCTTACTTGATTTCAGTTAAAGAAAAACAAAAAAGAACAAGAAACGAACATAAACAGTGAGAATCAATGTTATGTCATTCTGTTTGAATCAAACTTGGATCCTCATACAAATATCAATGACAAACTTCTTTTAACAAGATTTCAGTAATCAACCTGTAGAACAACCGGACACTTTAATTTGAAGATGCTCCAAGATGTTTGCAATGCTACTTCCGTGAGACCTACGCAAGAGGTGGAGAAAAGGCATCAGCTTCTGCACCAAATCCCAAAACAGATCGGTCCTATTCATCTCCTTTGTGAATCTCAGTGCCTTGACCACCACGAAATTCCCAAACTCATTCCTCGCCAGCCTCATCAACCTGTCTCCTTCGCATTCCAAAAGCTCCATAACCACCACAACCATTGACCCCCATGCCTCGAGAAGCTTCTCTACGATGTAGCTTCCATACTTCTTAAACGACAGATCAACGCAATGGCCACGAAGACTAACCGCCACGTTATGCGTGCAACGCAAGTGATAGAGTTTAAGCACGTGTTGGACCACGAAGTTCCCTGAAGCATCGTTGCTTAGGCAGAGAGCGTTGCGCGCAACTATGTCTAGCAGCATGTTTCTGTAGAAAGGTTCAGCCTCGTAGGTTATGACCTCGTTGAGCGCGATGCAGCCGTGTTGATCACGCGCTATGTCGAGCGCGTGGTGGAGAATGTGCTCGTACATCGCGTATTTCTTCTCCCCGTCGAAAATGACCACTGCTCGTATCGCCACGAAGGATGCGTACTTGTCGGTCATGATGTGGAGGAAGCGGCGCAGGATAGCGGGGTAGAAGAAGGCGTCCATGTCATCTGAAATCCCGACGAGCTTCTGAACGCGTCTCGAGCCGTGCTTGTTTCTGATAACCTCCGTGAAGTAATCGGAGTCTGACGTCAGCAACGACGCCATCATCAGAAGCTGTCTTCGGTCTAACTTTGAGATCACCTCTTTAAAGCGGGACACACCTTCGCTGCTGGTCATTAGGTTAAAAAGCGGGTTTAAGCGCGTGTCTGTTGAGGCGGAGGCGCGTGGGGTGAAACCCGGAGGAGGAATGGAACCGGAGGAGGTTCCTTTTGAGAAACAGATATGTTGCAAAGCATTAAACATGGTCGACATCGAAAAGTTATTGTCGGCGTTTGCCATTGTACGGGATTATATTAATAATCTCTGTGATTTTTTTAGTGATTGTTGGATCTCTAGAGATATATTTATACTAGTTAGAGTCTTCGTTTTGTCGGTTTAACAAACACAACTTTAGATTATTTGTTTCTTCCCAAAAGGAAAATCTATCGCTGGAGTTTCCTTTCTCCTCCTTTTTGTTTTCTTCTTTTTTCCATTTTTTTTGTTTACTATAACGTTTCCTTGTTCTTGTGGATAAAGAATAACAAAGGTAAATAATTTATCAACGGTAAATAAACAGAAATATCCTACAACAAATTCATTGTACATAATTCCATATTAGTTTCCTTTTTTCTGTTTTTTTTTTTTTTTTGGGTTTAATACGGAAATTCCTTAATCAGATCAAATAGATGGATTAGATTTTGAATTATGTACTTCCACAACGTATTATTTCATGTAATAAATAAGACACAGTTCTCTTTTTCACATAAAAATAACAACATGCTCCAATGCTGCAATTAATTCTTTAGGGCAGCCGGTAAAACAAATAACTTCATTCGATTTTTGGCATATTTTCCCTTCCAGAGAAGACACTACAGAATTAACGACAAATAAGATATACATAAACCAAAAACAGAGCTTAAGAACCTTAATTAGAACAGAGAGATACAAAAGTTTTTCTTTTTTAAATAATATAAGAACCAAAGAAAATAATTAGGGTTCCTCTTTGGTTACTAAGTAAACACTAGTATCTACATTCGTAACATATTCTCAATCTTGAGAAAGAACAAATGTTTATCTGTGAAAACATAGAAAAGTTTACAAAAACCCTGCCAAAGCTTCGGAAGATATTTATTTCATAAGCCAAAGAGGCATATACATAGCATTACATAGGATTAACCTAACTAAAAGTAAATTTGTACACATTTGCAAATATGTCTCATATGCTAATAACGAAGATATCTTTAAATACTCCACTTGGAAAAGGAGATTTATACCATAAATGCCAAAGGTCCAGAACTTAAAAAAAACAAAAAAAACTCCCCCTCAAGTTGGTGACGGGAATATTCAACTTGACAATAAGAGCTTCAAATTGATCACGACCTTAGCTTTGGTAAGAATATCAGTTAAAAATTAATGAAATCGTTTGTAGTAAAAAAGAAAACAAAACAAATTTTGTCTTTGAATAAAGAACTCTTAACAATGATCGGCTATGAACCCGATTGTTGTAATTGTACGTGTTTGGAGATTGTTGTGATTGTACGTGTTTTGGTCGAGCGTCAATTCCGGACTAATAGTAATTGGTGATTGTTGTAATTGTACGTGTTTCAATGCTTTGGAAACCACTTTGGCTTTTCTCAGTGGCAATCGTTGTCTGAAATTCCTGGTTCACAAAAAAAAAGAACAAAAAAGAACAGGGTTTTGGTTTTGAAGAGACTATTAGAGAGAGGCGATTCCATTAAAAAAAAAAAAAAAAACAGTAGAATCGATTATTAAAAATCAAAACAAAAAGGATGAATGAATTATCTAGCCTCTGATACTTCAAAAATTAAGTAACAAGCCTTTGATAGTTCAAAATTAGTTCTAGAAAAAGTAGTTTCTTGATTTGGACGAAAATGCCAATAATATTTACAATAACCGAAAAGAAAAAATGAGAGAACACAACATTAAATTCTGCAAAATATCTCTCTTTTTCGTCTGCGCGTTGCTGATCGTGCAAAGATTTTGTTGTATGTTAATTTAAATATTAATAAAGAGTAAATTATGTGAATACGAATTATTAAACATAGTGGATAAGGAGGTGGTGTCAAGGTTCGCCCTAGTTTCTCTCCTAGACACGAAGCCCGAGACAGCCGCCGCTCGACGCTTTTCCTCACCAGAATGCTTCTCCGACGTCGTCTCCTCTCTGGCCGCCTGAGCTTCTAGTTCCCCTGAAGACGCTTCTCCGTCGAGCCACCCTTGGTTTCGTCCGGAAGCTGCTTCTCCCTCCGTCGTCTCTTTTCCGACGAGCTCGACGGTTTCTCCCCCCCCCCATGGCTTCGTTTCTGCAGATCTGCTGCCGTGAATGCTTCTCACCTCCGGATCCTCCTGATCCAGAAAAGGCATATCGCTCTCCGACGCCGTCAGTGATGTCTTCCTTGAACCCTCCCGATCCACCAGATCCCCCTGACCCGCCAGATATATGTGGGCCTCTGCTACCACCGTATCTAGCCCCCTCTCCTCAGCCACCGGCTTCATTTACTGCTCCGCCGTCGGTCATATTTCCACTGCCGAGAGTCCTCCTCTCCACGACACGACCAGCGGCGCTCCTTCGGATTTGCACCACCGTCCCTCCTCCCCTTCGTTTCAGCCACCGGTATCACCTGCCTCCGCCACCCTCCCAACTTGCTCGCTGCTCAATCTTCCAGGAGAAATGATTGACCGAGCCCAATCCTCTTTGTGGGCTTATCATGCCACATATATGCTTTATGCCGCCGGCATCGGTTAGGATGCTCGGTTGTGGTGCTCTGCGGTACTTGGCAATCTTCTCAAGTTCTCTCTCAGTTAGATGCGTGAGGACAACATCTCCGGTAGAGTTCGGTTTGTTTCTTCCCTGTTCATGTGCCTTTGTTCATTGGGTATGTTTCTGCACTGCCTTTTCGTACTCTCGCTACGGCGATGTGTTCTTCAAATCTCCTACCATCCAGCTCGCTCAGCGACCGTTTCCCCTTTCAAACTTTCGATTCAGCCATCGTAAAAAGCTTTCGCTTCCACCCGTCTCCCACCATGCTCGCTTCTCAATCGACGAGGAGATGGTGTATCCATCATCTTCCTTCTCTATGAGAGGTGATTTCCTCCCAAGCTTAGTGCCGGGAAAAAATTTGAATATCTTTACCGAGTTGTCTTTTTGCGTAGCGGTATGCACGGGACCAGAAGAGGCAAAAGGGATCGCTTTAACGATTCCCGGAGGTAGAGCTTCAAGTTCAACGTCACAAGGCAATGTGACTAATTCCAAATTTTCCGACTTTGTCGTGAAGATCTTATCGACACATTTGAGCTTAGCTTCGAATTCGCTGTCATTTTATCTGTTTTATGCTTTAATGTCTTTAATTTGTATGGTAAAAGAGGATGTTTAATTCCCTCAAATTGTGATTTGGATGATTAAGTAATGAAAGAAGGTGTTGCCAAAAAAAGCGAGGTGGTGTCAATAACCCTAATGGTCTGCCGCATATATTAGACTAGCATTTAGTTTGCTGGTCAAAAAACAGAAACAAAAACTAACCTAAACAAGGAGAATTTACTGTAGAGAAAAATTTTTATACGTGAATCAAGAAAATGGTGTTTGGTGATTGGTCGATCCAGGTACAATAATCGTTATCTACAAATTTGTCGGTCTGTATAAATGGTAGATAATAATAATTAAGTTAACCTGATATTAGGGTTCTTGCTGAACTGATTCCTTTTTGCCTGTATAAACCGCCATTCTTGTTCGGTTGTGGAGTTAAAATCTCCAAAAAACTATCTCTAACATCGATGACTACATTATCCATATAACTTAGTTATTTACGCTGTTTCATATGTTTTTATTGCAGAGATAATGTCGCTTAATGTCCGAGTTTGATCTTTCACTTGCAAGTGATTAATTTTTTTGATTCCCAACCTTATATGAAGCTTCAAACCTGTTCGAGATGACCCAACGGTTGGAAGCGGAAGGGCTCAACTACACCGACCATGATGATGTAACAAAGACATCTGTAAATGCTGACTCTAAAAAATTAGCTTACATCCGATTCAACTATATAAAGAGTGGACAACCAGAATATGGAACATTCCATGGTATTACGGAACAAGGTCTCACTCAGACGGTATATATGACTTCAAAAAATACTAACTAAACTGAATTTATTTTAATGTTAATATTGTGGATACTAATGACTTTTTGATATGAAATTTGTGTCACCAAATTATGCAATTTTAGATTGACCATCTAAAAGATGAACATCTTGAATCGGTTGAGTTTTTACTGCGACTACAAGTTATATGTGGTTGCCGGACTTCAATTCAAAACCAACTTGAGAATTTTTGAACTTATATGATATTCAAGAAATTGTATCAAATATTTACTAACTGTGGACGGAAGAAGATCATTGGGTTTCACGGATCAAGTGGGGTTAAAGGAGTATCTGAAATGAGGCTCATAACTCTTGGAGCCTATACTTCACTAGGATTGCTTCAACTTTATTGGAAGCGAAAAGGGGAAAGGGAGGCAAGGTGTCGAACGACGGAGCTGACCATGAAAGTGTTACAAAAATCTATGTAGGAGGTGGTTCTGAAGGTATACAATACATCAAGTTCAATTATGTCAAAGATGGACATCATATATATATATTAGAGAATATTATCCCACATCGGTAGTTAGAAGGGATCCTAAGTAATATATAATGTACATGGGCCAATCCACTCATTGCCAATTGGTTTTGAGTTGGAAGCCCATTAAACTTAACATGACATCAGAGCCCGACCCATACTGTCCAACCCGATCCATTATCGACCCGACCCAAAGTTGGTCCATCGATCCATGCCTGGACATAACGAGATTGATAGGCAAAGAGCCATCATCTCCAGGGGGCGTATTAGGGAATATTATCTCACATCGGTAGTTGGAATGATTCATAAGTAATATATAAGGGACATGGGCCAATCCACTCATTGCCAATTGGTTTTGAGTTGGAAGACCATAAAACTTAAAAATATATATATATGGGCCATCCCATGGTGTCATGCGTAAAGGTTTCACAAAGACGGTATATATACATGTATGAATTGGAATTTGATTCAACGAGCATATTAGTAGGTGTTGTTAATGATGTCTTTGTTTTTTTTTATCAACTTTTTGCTGTTTGAGATTAACCATCTCAACAATGAATATTTGGTATCTGTTGAGGATTACTATATGATGACGGCGATTCGGGGTTCATTCAAGGACTTCAATTGAAAACTAACAATTAAGACTTCGGAACTAATGGGATACGACAAGGGTAATAATTTTTCACTTGCATCCAATGGAAATAAGATCATTGGGTTTCATGGATATTCTGATCGGAATCTACACTCTTTTGGAGCATATTTCCCCACATCCTCTCCTTTAATTAAACTGGAATACATAGGTGATGCTTACAAAGGTGAATTTTGGGATGATGGTGCATGGCTATGAAATATTTTGGAATGTGTACTTCATGGGGATGGCATCGAAACGTCCCGAAGACTTTTCGAACAAGACGAGGACGGCAAGCCAAAAACGGGACAGCATGGCTGACGTATGGGAACGTTTCCAAGATGTTTCAGTTGTAAATTAAGCGGTCCCGGTTAAGAAATATGTAAATTAAGTTATTTTTCCAAAACAAACTAAAAAAAAACACGTTTAAACTTTTAGGGTTTGAGTTTTGAATCGTCTCATTTTACGACTTTGTCACTTTGCCTTCTTTAAGTTCTCTTCACCATTCACGTTGAACGTAGCAAGTTCCGAAGTATGTCTCTAATCTAATCGGTCTTCTTATAATTTTTGTCTCAAATTCAAAAGAGAGTTAGTGTTGGTTGCTCGTGTCGTAGGTCAATGGTTTTGTTACTTTGTTCGTATATCTTAAAGAATGACACAGAGGTCTGTATAAGAACTTTCTCAATTGATGTTTACAAAACCAATTACAAAGATATATACGACAATAGAAGTATCAGACTTTCCTAAACTACAATAATTACAATGCTAATGTTAAGGAGAGTGATTGAGAACATTACCAAACGTATGGGATTCAATTTAATTTGAATTGATATCCCATTACCCTCCCTCAAACTGGAGCATGCAGATTAAGAATGCCCAGTTTGTGTCTGAAATCTTCATAAGCTTGTTTACCAAGTGGTTTGGTAAATATATCAGCCAATTGTTGAGTCGTCGAGACATGATGAGTTGAGATATTGCCTGATTGTATTTCATCGCGAACTGAATGACAATCATTCTCGATGTACTTTGTGCGTTCATGGAATACTGGGTTTGTGCTGATGTAGATCGCTGCCTTGCTGTCACAGTAAACGCGCATTGGTTGTTTATGTGACACGCCAAGAGAAGTAAGAACGTTCTTTATCCAGATAAGTTCATCTCGGAGGAAAGACATAGCTCGGTACTCAACCTCAGCAGAAGATTTACTAACTGTTGGCTGCTTCTTTGTTTTCCAAGAGATAGGTGATTGACCAAACTGAACAAAATAACATGTGACGGAGCGACGAGTAAGAGGACAACTTGCCCAATCGGTGTCACACCATCCTGAAATCTGAAAATCTTTCTCTGAACTCAAGAGAATCCCTTGACCTGGGGTCCCTTTAAGGTAGCGTACTATACGCAATGCCGCTTGCCAATGGTCATCTCGAGATGTCTGCATAAACTGAGCAAGAATATGAACCGAGAACGCAAAATCTGGCCTAGTTGTCGCCAAATAAATAAATCGGCCTATCAAACGTCTATAAGGAACTGGATCAGGCAAAATTCTCGACGTCGAAAGTGCCAATTTGTGATGCTGCTCCAATGTAAATGTTGCTGGTTTAGCTCCCAATAAACCAGTTTCAGAAATAATATCTAAAACGTATTTCCGTTGGCTTAGATAGAATCCAGATTTACTCCTAGACACTTCAATCCCAAGAAAATATTTCAATGCTCCCAAATCCTTCATTTTGAAACAAGAAGAGAGATAATCTTTGAATACCTTCAATGCTTTCTCGGAGTTCCCAGTTAGTATCATATCGTCAATGTAAATGAGTAAGTTGATCTTAACCCCATTTCTGTCGAGCGTGAATAGCGAATAATCAACAAGAGATTGTTAGAATCCATAATCCCGTAAAGACTTAGTTAGCTTCTCAAACCAACATCGAGGCGCCTGTTTCAAGCCGTAGATGGATTTCCGCAGTCGACAAACTTTCGTTTCATCCTTGGAATAGAAACCATGTGGTGGTTTCATGTAGACCTCTTCCTCAAGATCACCATGTAGAAAGGCGTTATGCACGTCCATTTGATACACTGGCCACTCGTTTCCTGCAGTAACTCTAAGAAACATACGGACTGTTCCCATCTTTGCTACTGGAGCAAAAGTTTCCCCATAATCTTCTCCCTCAACTTGCTTGTTACCAAGTGCAACCAACCATGCTTTATACCGTTCAATTGTCCCATCCGAGTTATACTTGATCTTATAAACCCATTTACTGTCAATTGCACGCTTTGTAAATCTTCTTATGTCCAGGTTTCATTCTCTTCTAATGTTGTAACCTCTTTGCTCATGGCCTCCCTCCATTGTTTCAATTTAACAGCAAGATTGAACGATTTTGGTTCAACATTAACAGTAATTGCGACTTGAAAAGCTCGATGTGTGACTGAAAAATGACTGCAGTTGACAAAATTCGAGATTGGATATGACAAGGATACCTCATTTTTTGACAGGAGCTTGCTCTGTGCAGTGTTCACCACAAAATTGCGCAACGTCACCGGAGGAATTTTTCGTCGGTTTCCTCGACCCAATTGTTCACCATCAACAAGAGGAAGAACCTGCGGCAGAGACAGTGGCGGAGAAGCCTGAGGCGGAGATGGTGGCGGAGTTACAGTGATCGGAGATCGTGATTCACTGGTTATCGGAGTTTCATCGCTGATGGAATTTGTCGAGTCAATTGCAGCAACAACTTCAGAGTTTTCTTCGACACAAGGAGATAATTGGGTTTGTTGTTGTATTTCTCTTATTGGGCCAATTGTTGTTATTTGTGAACTGGGCCCAATAATAAAAGTTGGATTATCCAACAATTTTAAATCCACGAAAGGAGCCCAATCATTTGTATCTTCAATCTTCTCATCATCCAACAATTTTGTCTCAGCAAACGGAAAAGTTTCTTCACAAAATACGACCTCTCTGGAAACAAAGAATTCTCGTTTCTCAAGATCAAATAACCGCCATCCTTTTTTGGCATAAGGATAACCAACAAAAACAGACCGCCGACTGCGTGGAGCAAATTTATCACCTTTATGTTTTTGATTGTGTGCGTAACAAAGACTGCCAAAAATCCGAAGATGATCATACAACGGAACAATGTTGTATAGTCTCTCATATGGAGTTTTTCCATCGATAACCAGATTCGGTGTTCGGTTAATTAGATAAGCAGCCATCAAAACGCATTCACCCCAGAATTCTATTGGAAGATTCGCTTTAAACTGTAGAGCTCTCGCCACATTTAGAATGTGTCGGTGTTTCCTTTCGACTCGTCCATTTTGTTGAGGAGTCCCAACACACAATGTCTCATGTATTATGCCGTGTTCATTGAAATAATCAGTGAGACATACGAACTTTGTTCCGTTATCACTTCGAATTTTTTGAACGTCAATCTTAAATTGCCGTGAGACTAACGCAACGAAGCTCTTCAAATGAGTTGGAGCTTCTGTTTTGTCATTCAACATATACAACCAAATTCCTCTTGAGAAATCATCAGCAATCGTTAAAAAATAACGTGCTCCAGAATGTGTTGGTGTCCGGTATGGACATCGTTTTATTCAAACTTATCGAAAAAGAAGCTCTTGTTTGCTTTGCGCGAAGACATATATCACACGGTTTTTTCAAAAAATCAGAAGCAACATCTGGAAGTAGGCCCACTACTTTGGTAGACGGGTGCCCCAGCCGGTATGCCACAAGTCATAAGAGAGCTTGGCTCGTGTTGTCACCGATGCGACAATTTCCGTACTGCAAAAGTGGAATGTCTCCGCTTCTCTTTTACCCGCTCCAATCACCATCCTAGAAGTGCGGTCTTGAACAATTAGATAGTGATCAGCCATTTGAATCACGCAATGATTCTCATCCATCAATTGCCCAACCAAAATCAAATCAGATTGCAATCCCTCAACATAGAAAACTGATTGCAAAAGCAGATTAGAACCAAGGCATACCGTGCCTTCTTTCACTGAAATAAGCTCTCTACCATCAGCCAAAATTATAATCACGGGAGCCATATCTCGTATATCTGATAAGATTTCCAACCTTCCTGTCAAGTGGTGTGAAGCACCAGTGTCCAAAATCCGGAAAGGAACATAGATCTTACCTGAATGACACTATGTTTGGTTGATTTTGCCAGCATTGAGGAGGTTCTTGATTCCACACCACTGATCATTATATACTCAGCCCAGTGACACCGTCTTGATCCTTGTCTGTAATCACATAATTCGTGTGTTCATGGCTTCTTTGTGCACTCACATGTACTGTATTTGAGATTGTTCGTCGGATCTCCATAGTCATCGTTGTCGGGTTCGTGTTTGTTGTTGTCGTTGTCGGGTTCATCATCGTTGTCGGATTCGCTTTCGTCGAAACCAGATTTGTCTCATCGGTCGGATTTGTGTTTCGGTTTGTCATGGTCGCAGTGGAATTCGGGTTCATGTTTGTGCTCATCGCTGTGTTCATCGTCATTGTTGATCAGTTTTTTTTTTTTTTTTCAAAATATCAAAAATCTAATTCGGGCTCTGATACTATAAAGAATGACACATAGGTCTGTAGAAGAACTTTCTCAATTGATGTTTACAAAGCCAAATACAAAGATATATATGACAATAGAAGTATCAGACTTTCTTAAACTACAATAATTCTAATGCTAATGTTAAGAAGAGTGATTGAGAACATTACCAAACGTATGGGATTCAATTTGATTTGAATTGATATCCCATTATATCTCTCTCAATAATTTAATTTAGTGGTGCTTGTTCATGTCGTAGGTCAATGATGGTTTTTTTTATGTTGAGACTTATATGTGATTTTGTTTCTATTTATAATTTAAGTATATTATTTCTTATATTCTTATTGACGTACACATGCCGTACCCGTATCCATAAATTTTTACTTTGCCGTTTCCCGTCCCTATTTCCTACAACAAATTCATTGTACATAATTCCATTAGTTTCCTTTTTCTGTTTTTTTTCCTTTTGGGTTGACTACGGAAAATCCTTAATCAGATTAAATAGATGGATTAGATTTTGAATTATTCACTTCCACAACGTATTATCTCTATAATATTATTTAAGAAGACATTTTTAAAAATGAATTTTGTTTTGTAAGTTATTACATGAAATGCCATTACAAATAACAAAGAATAATTGAAATAGGAAAGGATATAATAGTCTTTTAAAAGTATTAATTAGAATATGGAAAATATATATCTTGCATTAAAGAGGTATATTATTTAATTTATTAATTATTTTTAATACTATATATTTTAAAATAATAATCAATTCATATATATTCAAAGAAAAAAAATCTATTCAAAATATTGCTATATTTTTTACTATAATTTATTATATTTTATTTGAATATATATCAAAACAACCGATGAAAAATATTTTACTAATTTTATAAAAAGTTAGAAACAAAAAAAATTTTTAAAGAGTTCGTAGACTAACCACAAAAAATTGAGTCAATTTAAATGTGCATATTAGAGTTATGTTTTCAAGATTATAAGTTTTTGCGGGTTAGCCGGAATAATATTTTAGTTTACTGTAAAACGGGTTAAATAGATAAATTATTATAAATTAACAGCTTTATCTATAATCATTAGTTAGTCATATTGTAAAATTCAGATAAAAAACAATTTTCTTAAATATCAAAACAATTTCTATTAAAAACATTTACTCCGCGCTATAATTTACTCTGCGGGTTAAATCCTAGTTTTATGTAATAAATAAGACAGTTCTCTTTTTTCACATAAAAATAACAACATGCTCCAATGCTGCAATTAATTCTTTAGGGAATCAGATTAGAACTCATCCGGTAAAACAAATAACTTCATTCGATTTCTGGCATATTTTCCCTTCCAGAGAAGACACTACAGAATTTAAGACAAATAAGATATACAGAAACCAAAAGCAGAGCTTAAGAACCTTAGGCCTTAAAATGGCTAAAGTTTTTAGTCATGTGACCCATTAATTAGAACAAAATATACAAAAAAAAATTTCTTTTTTTAAAATAATATAAGAACCAAAGAAAATAATTAGGGTTCCTCTTTGGTTCCTAAGTAAACCCTAATATCTACATTCGTAACATATTCTCAATCTTGAGAAAGAGCAAATGTTTCTGTGAAAACAGAAAAAATATTACAAAAACCCTGCCAAAGCTTCGGAAGATATTTATTTCATAAATCATAAGCCAAAGAGGCATATACATAGCATAGGATTAACCTAACTAAAAGGAAACTCTACAGATGAATCTGTATTCGTGTGTATATATAGGCGGCGTCTCTAGGTACATGCATTTAGAAACCATAGTAAATTCGTTGTAATATTCAATCGTCGTATCATATACTCTAAACCTTAAATTGTTGTATTCAAACTTAGCAAAAAATTAACGACAATTTGTGGTAAATTTAAATCCTTTTTCTTTTTTGAAATTAACAACGAATTGTAAATTCGTTGTTAAATTAAAAATACAAAAGTCCCACATCGGAAGTTTGGTAAAATAACTTGTAGTATATCTCTATTATATTATTTAAGAAGACTTTTTTGAAAATGAACTTTGTTTTGTAAGTTATTATATGAAATGCCATTATAAATAAGAAAATATAATTGAAATAGGAAATGATATAATTGCCTTTTAAATTTATTGATGAGAATATGGAAAGTATTTATTTCTCGTTAAAGAGGTTATTTACTATTTAGTTTCTTAATTATTATGATATTATTAAATAATAATCAATTCATACATATTTAAATAAAAAATATATTCAAAATCTTGCAATATTTTTCACTATACTTATTATAAAATATTTTACTAATTTTATAAAGAGGTAGACACGAGAACATTGATTTTTTATGAGTTTGTGGACTGACTAAAAAAATCATAGTCATTAAGCGGTGCATATTAGAATTATGTTTTCAAGATTATAGATTTTTGCGGGTTAGCCCGAATAATATTTTAGTTTATTGCAAAACAGGTTAAGTAGACAGGTTAGTCCGGATTGACAATTCTATCTATAATCATTAGTTAGTCATTAAGCAGTGCATATTATAATTATGTTTTCAAGATTATATGTTTTTGCGGGTTAGCCCAAATAATATTTTAATTTATTGCAAAACGGGTTAAGTAGACATGTTAGCCAGGTTGACAGTTCTGTCTATAATCATTAGTTAAACATATTTTGAAATTCAGATAAAAACGATTTAAAAAACAAATTAAAACACTACAAGAAAACTGCCTTTTTACAACAAACAGAATCGTCGTAAATCGGTCGTAAAACTTGATTTACGACGGATTAGCGACGATTAACAATTCGTCGTAATATGATCGTCGTTAATCGCAAATCGTCGTAAATTGGTCGTAATATTAAGGAGGACAAAAAATCGTCGTAAAATCGATGTAATATATTCGTCGTAAAATCGTTGTATATTTACATCGAATGTACGACGAATATATTACATCGATTTTACGACAAATATATTACATCGATTTTACATCGATATAACGATAAAAATTTACATCGAATTATACAATTTTTTTTTCGACAAATCGTCGTAAATTCGTCGTAATAGGATGAAACATTACATCGAATTTACAACGAATTATAAAATTTCTGTTTTTAAGGATTCGTCGTAAATTCGTCGTAACATATAGATGTAAATACGTTGGTAAATCGATGTAAAATATTCGATGTAAATTCGTCGTAACTTATGAACGATGTAAAATCGATGTAAAACTATTGATGTAAAATCGATGTAAATTATGGAACGATGTAAAATCGATGTAAAATATTCGATGTAAATTCGTCGTAATTTAAATATAATTTTTATATAAATTAAATAAAATTAAAAAAATAAATTAAAAAAATTATATTTAAAAAATTATATTTAAAAATTAAATTTTATAAATATAAAATAAAATTTAAAATACAAAATACAAAATAAAATTTTTAATACAAAATACAAAAAAACATTTTTAATACAAACTATTTCCTAGCCGAAAAACGTAAATTATCAAAAAGTTCATTGTTGATCCATTCTGCTCCATATTCGCTCGTTCTTGCGCGAGCGGATCAGTTGGATGGCCCGATGTCGATCCTTCCTGCTGCCTTAGTGCAGCTGCCAAAGTCGGGTTAGTCAGGGCAATAATATCGAAGAGAGTGTTGTATCCTTGGATTGTTTTATCGTATCCTTGGATCGTTTTATCGTATCCTTGGATCTTCTCATCGTATATCACCTGCTTCGCCCGCAAATTGTTGATCTCGGAGTTGGCGGTGTTTAACTCCGTCCGCAAAATAACCGGATCGTCGAAAAGCTGACGACGGGACGACGCGGCGGCACTATCTACAATCGATCCCATCCCTAAAACTCTGCCCTTTTTCTTCGGGGCAACCTTTTAAAAAAGAAACGAAAAATTTAATAAATTGTATAAAAAAACATTAACTTTTGTAAAAAAAACCGTTAAATTACCTCTGCGTATATGTCGTCCATCTGGGCAACCGTCAAAGTCGCAGTGGATTGGACCGAACTACCGCCAGGTGATAGCTGCTGAGAAAGCTGAGTTTGACGCTCGCCGATCCTTGCATGCGCGTCATTGTAGATTGCCTCAGCTCGAGGATCTACAAAAGATCCGTCTTTCTTCTTGTGAGTTTCCGCAAAAACTCGGGTCATTGGAGGAAGTTCGCCTCCATTTGCCTAACAAAAAAGACATTAAAAAGAAATCAAAACGTTGATGGAGAATATAAATTAATAACAAATTAAAAATACATAAATAAAATTATAAGCGAAAAAATTATTACCATTTGAAGGCGTCTTCCCGCAAAAGATGTTTGACCCGACGTATGAGGCATAAGCGCTGGAAGACCGTCTGGACCCATAGTGTTTCGAGAAGCCGAACACTTAGCGGCCACTTGCTGCGCATGTGGATCTCTCCAGTATGCCGTCAAGCCATTCCAAACATCGGAAGACATGTATGGCGGCTTTCCATGATCGCCTTTAACCTCCCACTTCCTCTTCCAATCGGAAATGGTATTGTTGAGCCGCAATTTTCCCTTCTTTTTGAATTCCGCCTTCACCGTCTCGTTGATCGTAACGTCCCAATGCCATTTTTGCTATACAAAAAAAATTAGAAACGATATATTAAAGATAAAGAATTCTCCAAAATAATATTGAATTAAAAAAAAAAAATTTTACCGCGAAACATTTAAACCATGTCTCGACAACGTCTTCCGGAACCGAAGACCAATTGCGGTGAGGCTCCATGAAATAGGCTTTAATGGTGTCAGCCACACTCCGTCCAACTTTGTTATCTTCCTTAAACCTGAGAAATAAAACAAAAATTATTAGTAAAAAAAACAAATTCATAATGTAATTAAAAAAAAAAAAAAATTTAGGTACGTACCAAAAAGTATTTGGGAGCCGTCGCGGATCTAACCGGTCTAAAGAATCATGCCCCGGCGACTGCAAAATATCTTCGACCGTCAATCCTGCATACAACAACGGCGGTCGAGCAACTGCATCTGGAGGCGGCGCTGGTCCGGAAAAAGAATCCGGAACAGCGGATTGTGTCGCAGAAGATGACGGGAGTTGCTGATTTTCACTAGGTCCCGTCTCGAGAAACTGCCGATAATGTGACTTACGTGGCGCCATATCTAAAAAATATTTAAAAATAACTCAATTTTAGTATCATATAATTCCATTCCTAACTAATAATTCCAATCCTAACTAATAAATATTACAATCCTAACTAACAATTCAAAATTCTTAAAACGATAATATAATTTATAAAAAAAAAAAATGTTACCTTTTGTTTTAGAGAGAGGGCAGAGATTTTAGAGAGAGTGAGTTGAGAGATTTTCTTTAGAGAGAGAGAGATTTGAGAGTTGTGAGGCAGGGGAAAAAATCGTTCGCGTATATATAGATTTTAATGTTGTCGTAAAATTGTTGGTAATTTACGACGA
The DNA here is from genome assembly GCA_030161315.1 of Eutrema japonicum. Classification (NCBI taxonomy): domain Eukaryota; kingdom Viridiplantae; phylum Streptophyta; class Magnoliopsida; order Brassicales; family Brassicaceae; genus Eutrema; species Eutrema japonicum. Next base: position 42,157,142 of record BSQW01000001.1, read on the forward strand.
TTTTACGACGCATTCGTTGTAAAATCGTCGTAAAACTGTAACCAAAAATTCAACCTATCGCAAATTTCCCTCCACGCGGTAAATTAAATATTGGGGTATTACAACGATTTTACGACGGATTCGTCGTAATATCGTTGTAAGTTTACGACGATTGTACGACGAATCCGTCGTAAAATCGTTGTAATACCTAAAATCTATACCCTAAACCCTAAATCACAATACACATATCCTGGACGTAAGAACGAAGTATATTTGTGCATCTTATACTTCTAATATTTAACAATAGATTCAATAACGACGATTGAATCTATATTGTCGTCGATTTCCTTATCTTACATAATAATGTATACCATTCGTTCTTATAAGTATATTCGTAACATGCATGACTTAAATAATGTAAATGATTTTGTAAAAACATAAAATTGTTTATACTATGATTAGAACTTACGTAAAACAAGATATAAGATAAAAAAAAACTAAAAAAAAACTAAACAAGTACATCAAACCCTAAACCCTATATTTTAGGTATTACAACAATTTTACGACGGATTCGTCGTAAAATCGTTGTAAGTTTACGACGATTTTACGACGAATTCGTCGTAAAATCGTTGTAATACCTAAAATCTATACCCTAAACCCTAAATCACAATACACATATCCTGGACGTAAGAACGAAGTATATTTGTGCATCTTATACTTCTAATATTTAACAATAGATTCAATAACGACGATTGAATCTATATTGTCGTCGATTTCCTTATCTTACATAATAATGTATACCATTCGTTCTTATAAGTATATTCGTAACATGCATGACTTAAATAATGTAAATGATTTTGTAAAAACATAAAATTGTTTATACTATGATTAGAACTTACGTAAAACAAGATATAAGATAAAAAAAAACTAAAAAAAAACTAAACAAGTACATCAAACCCTAAACCCTATATTTTAGGTATTACAACAATTTTACGACGGATTCGTCGTAAAATCGTTGTAAGTTTACGACGATTTTACGACGAATCCGTCGTAAAATCGTTGTAATACCTAAAATCTATACCCTAAACCCTAAATCACAATACACATATCCTGGACGTAAGAACGAAGTATATTTGTGCATCTTATACTTCTAATATTTAACAATAGATTCAATAACGACGATTGAATCTATATTGTCGTCGATTTCCTTATCTTACATAATAATGTATACCATTCGTTCTTATAAGTATATTCGTAACATTCATGACTTAAATAATGTAAATGATTTTGTAAAAACATAAAATTGTTTATACTATGATTAGAACTTACGTAAAACAAGATATAAGATAAAAAAAAACTAAAAAAAAACTAAACAAGTACATCAAACCCTAAACCCTATATTTTAGGTATTACAACGATTTTACGACGGATTCGTCGTAAAATCGTTGTAAGTTTACGACGATTTTACGACGAATCCGTCGTAAAATCGTTGTAATACCTAAAATCTATACTCTAAAACCTAAATCACAATACACATATCCTGGACGTAAGAACGAAGTATATTTGTGCATCTTATACTTCTAATATTTAACAATAGATTCAATAACGACGATTGAATCTATATTGTCGTCGATTTCCTTATCTTACATAATATTGTATAACATTCGTTCTTATAAGTATATTCGTAACATGCATGACTTAAATAATTTAAATGATTTTGTAAAAACATAAAATTGTTTATACTATGATTAGAACTTACGTAAAACAAGATATAAGATAAAAAAACGAAAAAAAACTAAACAAGTACATCAAACCCTAAACCCTATATTTTAGGTATTACAACGATTTTACGACGGATTCGTCGTAAAATCGTTGTAAGTTTACGACGATTTTACGACGAATCCGTCGTAAAATCGTTGTAATACCTAAAATCTATACCCTAAACCCTAAATCACAATACACATATCCTGGACGTAAGAACGAAGTATATTTGTGCATCTTATACTTCTAATATTTAACAATAGATTCAATAACGACGATTGAATCTATATTGTCGTCGATTTCCTTATCTTACATAATAATGTATAGCATTCGTTCTTATAAATATATTCGTAACATGCATGACTTAAATAATGTAAATGATTTTGTAAAAACATAAATTTGTTTAAACTATGATTAGAACTTACTTAAAATTGTTTAAACCAAACAAGTAAAATCGTTGTAATGCTAATCGATGTAAAATCGTTGTAAGGTTAATCGATGTAAAATCGTTGTAATGTTAATTGATGTAAAATCGTTGTAATGTTAATCGATGTAAAATCGTTGTAATGATAATCGATGTAAATCCGTTGGTAATGTCTAACTCGTCGTAAACCAGTCGTAAATGAGTGACATCGGTAGAGTTAGGTGAAACACGGTTTTTAAAGGTCACCTAATTATTTACATCGCATTTTGTCGACGTAATTTCGTCGCATATTCGATGTAAAATCGTTGTAATGCTATTCGATGTAAATTCGTTGTAAATTTTCGTTGCAAATCTGTTGGTAATTTCTAAAAAAAAATTATAAATACCTTCCACACCTTCAATGCAAACTCAAAAAAAAATATTCATATCCACTTTTCTTTAAGTTTTTACGTTGATCATTGTGTTCCCGCTTCTTGATGATCTGGCCAATAAATAATCCTGTAGGATCTTGTTTTCAAGTAAAGACAGTCTTCAACTACCATAGGTGAATGATTCATAGAATTGGACATCTATGTAAATCCTTCATAATATAAGGATGTCCAATTCTATGTATCTTTCACTTATGGTGGTTGGTCTTTATGAATATAGAAAACTTGATTCCCAGAATTCTTTGTTGGCCAGATCATCAGAAGCGGGTATACAACTTTCAACTCCTAAACCCAAAATGACATTACGACGATATTACGACGGAATTGTCGTAAAATCGTCGTCATACTGGAACCGAAAATTCAACCTATCGAAATTACCCTCACGCGGGTAAATTAAATATTTTGGGTATTACAACGAAATTACGACGGATTCTTCGTAAAATCGTTGTAAGTTTACAACGAAATTACGACGAATAGTTGTAATAAAATAAATATATACCCTAAACCCACAATACACATATACAAATAAATATATTTACATTAAATAGCTGTATATTTAGAGTTTAGCATTATGTCATAAAGTTAAACTAACCCTAATTAATCTACGTGTTTCATTCACAAAAACTGTTAATTCTTCAACGACGCTAAACGATTTTTTATTAGTTTAATATATAATTTTACAAAAAAAAATTTAACATCTAACAAACCGAAAATTACATATATATATATATATATATATATATAAGCTTTCAATCAGAATCATCATCTTCGTTGGGCTCATCATCTTGATTGGGTTCATCATCTTCAGGTCCATCATCATCGTCAGTTTCTTCAAACTCGTCGGAATCGCCTTCTTCTTCTGTGTCGTCAGGTAGATATTCAAGTTGCCTGTTTCGTGGATCAATTAAAAGAACGTTCTCCGTAATCTCTGGTTCTGTAATATCAAGGCAAGAATCTTGTTGCATTGGAAGATCATCAACACCAACAATTTTACCCCTTGGAGCTATTTTAATAACCGATAACCATGAGATCCCAGATGTTCGAATTCGCGGATATGGAACGAACGTTACTTGTTCTGCTTGTGATGCTAGGATGAATGGCTCAAACTTGTTGTAACGTCGTGCTTTGTTGACGTCAACCACACCAAATTTGTTAATTCGCACCCCTCGACCGACTGTTGGATCGAACCAATCACATTTGAAGAGAACACATTTCAACCTAACCAGTCCGGGGTACTCCACTTCAATTATTTCCTGCAAAACCCCATAAAAATCTATTTCACCCCTAACACATACTCCGTAGTTGGTAGTTGCTCGACGAACGTCATACTTGTATGTATGAAACACATAACCATGGGTAAAATACATGGGTGCGGTCGTTATCTTCCCGATGGGGCCTAGGAGTAACTCATGAAACCAAAATGGATATGCGGGATCGCCATGATCAACCTATGATAAGTGTAAAAGTTAGATTGAAAGCCGATATAATTAAATGAAATATTTATAACTATATTAACTTACTTGCATCTTCAACCACTCAACAAAGTGACGATCTTTACGGTCGTTTATTTCATCATCTGAAACCCCTTCAATGCATTCTCGTACCTGGGTATCAAATAAGCTGCAAAATACATATATAGACATAAAAATTAACACATTTAATTATAATTATATTAATTATTAATTATTAATGACTGATTAATTAAATAGTTTTGTTATTATACCTTTCGAAAGGACTCACTTCATCACAGTTTAGGAGGATGTACGTATGTGCGCTGTGCCTGTCATGCTCGTTATCCCACCAAACTTCCTTCAATTTTCCACTAAGACGACCAATTGGTGAGAATATATCTGGGACACCCTCTACTGCATAAATTCGTCCCACACCGCCATCATCGTATCGTCGGGGAGCCCGTTTGCGTGTGCGAACTTTTGGAGCGAAATAATATGAAGTGAAGTGTGAAGTTTCTTCTGTCAAACATCCTGCAACAATTGACCCTTCAACCCTTGCTAGATTTTTTGCCTTTCCCTTTAAATGTTTCATGAAGCGCTCGAATGGGTACCTCCACCTAAACTGAACAGGGTCTCCTAGTTCTGCTTCGTGGGGGAGATGAATGGGAAGATGTTCCATAACATCAAAAACGCAGGGGGGAATATTTTCTCCAAATTGCACAACAAGATTGGAATATTAGCAGCCAGTTGTGCAATTACATCTTCTGACAACGTCCGTGTACTAAGATCCCGGAAAAACGCTCTGATGCCTGCACAGACAAAATTATATATATTGTAACATATATATATATATATATATATATATATATATATATATAATTAATCTCAATAATTTTATATGTGATGAAGTATCTTACCTCCAATTGCTTCATGAACATTTTCTGGAAGGAGTTCGGCAAATGCGAATGGAAGTAAACGTTGCATAAACACGTGGCAGTCATGACTCTTCATCCCTAAAAACTTTTCTCCTTTCTCAACAGATTTAGCAAGATTGGATACATACCCATCAGGAAACTTCACGTCAGATGAAACCCAATTGAACAACGATGCCTTTTGTTCTGCACCCAACCGAAATATAGGAACTGGTGATTTTCCATTGCTCATTATATGCAACTCATTTCTGTTGCAAATATCTAGCAAGTCCAACCTTGACTTTCCGCTGTCTTTGGTTCTTCCTTTCACGTTTAACACTGTATGCATGATGTTATCAAAAAAGTTTTTCTCAATGTGCATGACATCAAGATTGTGTCTCAGTAGATGATTTTTCCAGTACGGAAGATCCCAAAAAATGCTTTTCTTGTGCCAATTGTGATTAACCCCGTAGCCATCAGGCATATTAGCTGGAGTGTGCCAATTTCCCCCACGATTCACAGTTTCTAGTCCCCCAAAATGATCTATTTGCGCTTCTAGATCTTCCCCAGATAGATACACTGGTGGGGGGACACGCACGATTTTGTTCTCCCTAAACAACCGCTTGTTTCTCCTATATGGATGATTGATTGGTAAAAACCGGCGGTGACAATCAAACCAGCATGTTTTTCGACCATGTTTCAGTTGAAACTCATCTGTCCGATCGAGGCAATAAGGACAAGATAACCTCCCATGCGTCGTCCAACCTGATAGCATTCCGTATGCAGGGAAGTCGCTTATTGTCCACATAAGCACCGCACGCATTGTAAAAAAAATTTTCCTCGAACAATCATATGTCCGCACTCCTGTATACCACAACTGTTTCAACTCATGAATGAGAGGCTACAAAAACACATCAAGGGACCGCTTCGGATGATTGGGACCAGGGACTAAAATATTCAGGAAAAGGAATTCCCTTTGCATGCACATATCTGGGGGAAGGTTATAAGGAGTTACGATAACTGGCCACAAAGAATAATGCCTACCAGACATACCGAATGGACTAAATCCATCAGTTCAAAGACCAAGATACACATTTCGCTTAGAGTTAGCAAAATCAGGGTGTACCGTGTTAAAATGTTTCCAAGCTTTTGCATCTGACGGGTGAGTCACTTCTCCTTCTCTCTGTGAATGTTCTGCATGCCACCTCATCGATGCAGCTGTCCTTTCATATTGATACAATCGTTTCAACCTATCAGTTATAGGAAGATACCACATCTGTTGGTATGGTATCTTTTTACGCCCAGTTGTTTGGGGCCTAAATCTCGGTTTTTGGCAAAATCGACATTCCTGCAGCTTATCATCATCTTTCCAAAAAAGCATACAATTGTCAACACATACATCTATCATCTCAGAAGGCAACCCAAGACTAAACACCAACTTCTGTATCTCATAGTATGTTTCGGCAGCCAAATTATCCTCTGGCAAATACTCTTTAATAAGATCAGCCCAATCATCCATGCAAACCTCAGCTAAGTTATGATCAGTTTTAATTGTCATCATCCTAGCAGCTAACGACAATTTAGACAGACCTTCTCTACATCCATCGTAGAGTGGCTGGTTTGCAGCGTCTAGCATATCATAAAATCGCTTCGCATCTACGTTGGGTTCCTCAATAGTACTATTATCAGCATTTGTTTCATGAAATGCATCATTAACCATGGCATGCATCCTATCATGATCTGCACCCTGATCAAATTGATGTTGACCATGATCATAACTACCTTGATAATTTGATTCTACTTGACCTTGATAATTACTACTACTATCCGTTGCTTGAGTTCTTTCAAAACCCTCTCCATGTTGATACCAAACATAATATTGCGGCATAAATCCTCTATTTAGTAAATGCTTCCACACCGTTTCAATAAACATATATCTCGTATTCTTGCATTTACGACAATGACAGAACATCTTACCACTTTCCAGGGTTGTTTGCATATTTCCGGCCTGATACATGAATATTTCAAGCCCTTCTTTGAATTCTTCCGTCAAATCTCCCTCTGAATCCTTTTGCGTATACATCCATTTTCGTATTTCGTATATAGACATTTATATATATATATTTTTTTTTTCTGTTTGTTTTTTTTTTTTGATTCTTTCGTTTGAAGTTAGGCTGTATTTATAGAAATTTTTTCAGAAGTACCAACGATTTTCCAACGGATTTACGACGAATTTTACGATGTAAATTCGATGTAAATTTAGTAGGTGGACCTATTAAAAACGTGGTCTACCTAATTGGGAACATGCGACGTCAAGTCGTCGTAATATCAACGTAATATACAGAAGAAATATTCGTCGTAATATCGATGTAATTTTACGACGACATTACGACGACAACATCAATCGTCGTAATGTCGTCGTAAATTGGTCGTAATTTTACATCGAAATTACGACGACACATATTTACGACGATTTTACATCGAACACATATTTCGTCGTAAATTCGTCATAATGTCGATGTAAAATTACATCGATTTAAAACGGTAGTAATTTTTCGTTGGAAATAGACAGTTTTCTTGTAGTGAAACAATTTTAAAACAAAAATTACCCGTGCTATATAGCTAGCGCGGGTTGAATCCTAGTATATATATATTAAACAAACTTATAACAATTAAATAACAAGTTGACCAGTCAACCTTCACCGCCGGAGTCCACCACCACCGCCGGAGCCACCATTTTTGGAGTCACTGCCGCCGGAGCCACCGCTGACGGAGTCCACCGTCACCGGAATCCACCGTTGTCAGACGTTTGATGCCGGAGGCCACAACCACCACCGATTAATTATTTTAAATTTTAAATTATTTTTTAATTTTGTTGTTATATTAAAAATAATAATAATAATAAATATCGTTGTAAATTAGCGACGAATATTAATCGTTGCTAATTTACAATGAAACTCAATTTACGTCGATCGATTTACGACGATTTGAATTTCGTCGTAAAATCAATTCAAACCCTGATTTACAACGAATTAACAACGAATACGGCCATTGTAAATGATGTGTTTTGTTATAGTTAGTCTTTATTGAAATTTTACCAATTTATTACTAATTTTAAAAATCGATACATTTATTACTAATTTTAAAAATATATGTATATGTAAATAATAAAAAGACCAGAGTCATTTGTTGAACAAACGATAATTTTACTGGAGCCATTGTGTTCACTATTTTTACTTTCCAGCTTGATCTACTAGTGAACTATGTACCTCATCGAGCAAAGGTTTCTAGTGGGTAAGTCTACTTAATCATCATGAACAATTTCGATTATGCATTGGCTACTTCAGGCTCAATATACAGTTTTGACCTGCTGGTTTTCAGAACCTAAACCGATTCTGAGAATTACCATGAGGATATTTCGATTATGTAGTGAGGATTTAAGTATAGAAGAAGTATCGATATTGGTAAAAAGATATCCAAAGCTTTTGCGTTACACCCAAAAACTCCACAATTTCATGTGATTTATCATGAAGCTTTTGAATTACCATGAAGACGGTATGATGCTCTGGTTCTCAACCCGGCTAGTAGCTTCAAACGCATGAGTCGAAGACATTTTCTAATGCATACTTGAAAAACTCAGCTCACAGTTCACAGTCATTGTAAAAAACGTTTTTTGTTGGAATAAATTTTTACATTCTTTCAAAAAAAAAAAAAAAAAAAAAAAAAAAAGAATCATGAGAAGAAGAAAAAAAAAGATCTTGTTTACAGTTCTTTAATTGTCAATCTCTAACTGAGAAAAATTAAATCATAGTAATTCATCACTTGGTATCAAGTCTTGAAAATTTTCCAAAAGGCATCACCACCAAAGTCAGTTTTTGCTTTATACTACTGTTGTTTATACCTGATCGACCTTACACCAACTGAGCATTTCCACCATTGCTCAACAAACCTGCCAACAAATGTATAACTAAACACCCCCATGGATTTGAAAATATTTGCATTTAATATAATCTAATCACAAAGTAGCAGCGTCAACTCCTAGAGAAAGGCTCTACCTTCACTTGGAAAGTAATCAACAGCATACTGCTTCTCCGAGAAATCCTTGTCTTCCCAAACAGACTCTTCAGCAGCCTTAGGTATAATAAACTCTAGAGTTGGAAGTGCTTCTCTGATTGTAACCTAGAAGATGTAGATGTTGTTGTATTGGCACCATATGTAGTTTTTGTTCTCTTTTGAACAGAGGACCCCTGTTTAATTCCTAAATAGGTTAAAGTATTTTTCGGTTTAGGTCCAGATCCATCGTTTAGAGGTCTTGGAGGTCTTTTTTGGCTTTATAACCCTCCATCGTTGGCTCTTTCTGTATTATGATATGCTCAAATTAATACCATATAAGTACTAAAGCAGTTGTTGTATTATATGTAGGGGTCGAACACAAGAACTCGAGAAATCACACAATAAATCAGATAGATTCGAATTAAGCTAAACCAAAAGATGTAATTGAAAGCAATACGTAAATTAAAGGTGTTGTAAGTTCGATTGGAGAAAGATAGGTTAAGGGTATTTTTCAGGAAATCAATGAATGCATATAAACTAACTAACATGATTCAGATTTAGTGCGGTTCTTAAACTCAAATCACTAAAGTATAGCTAACCAACTCTCGTTGCGAAAACTATCTAAGTCTAAATCCTAGAATTCCAAATCTCTTTGCGAATCATAAAGTCTAAACCAGCTTTTAGGTCAAGTTTGATTTGTTCACAAAACAACTAAACCAAATCTCTTTGCGAATAGTTATTTTGCTCACCCTAAGTTTTGTCAGGTAATTAATCGCACTCTCGTGCCTAATCAATTATCCTAAGATCTAAGTTTTAGGTGATCAATCTAGAATTAGCTTTGGAAACAACCCATGGTAAAGAACTAATTCAGATTGTGAACCCTAAACAACTAATCAACCTAGCATTCAAAGAAATCCCTTATGAGAACCCTAAACCTAACAAGAGATCTACTCATACATGGGAATTGAAGCAATAAATATGACTGAATAAATACTCAAATAAATAATAAGAAAGAGTAACAAGAGGGTTCGAAATCTTCTCTCGGACGAACAGAATTTCAGATTTGTCTCCCTTCACAAGCTCTCTCACAAAACCAAAGTAAAATAAAGCAGAGCCATCAAAGTGGCTGTAAAGTCCTAATAAATAACCTAAGTCACGCTTTGGGGCTTCTTGTAAATAATAGAGACTTCTGGGCAATTTTGCAATTCTTCAACTCTTGGAAAAGTCGCGATCGTGTCTGCTGCGGTGAGTATCGACCGATACTAGTCAGTATCGATCGATGTTGATGCTTCAAATCGGGTACTCAGCTACACGAACTTCTGCTTTGCTCCAAAATGCTCCAGAAAGCTCTAATATCTCTAATTATGCTCCAAACGTGCTAAAACATGTAAAAAACTCTAAAACACTACAAAAAAGTATAAAGACTCTATAAAACGAACTTACATCATGGCTTAAACGGGGTAAAAACCATGATATATCAACACCCCCAGACTTAAGCTTTGCTTGCCCTCAAGCAAAACAGAAAACTAAACCAGAGAAAGAGGTTTGAAAACGTAGAGACTCTCATGTTCATGAAACATTGCAAAGACCCTTTTCCTTAGTGCTCCACATATCACCTAACCAGTTCCAAATCAAACCACCATGTACTTCTCCGTAGACATTCGCAGCTTCCCAGACTACACACATTATTTCACAGAATCGTTCAATCAAGCCTTCCTCGCCAGTTTCATCGATGTGATTAATACCAAGAACCTTCTAGTTTTTTTCCCATACAATATCATGATAAGGAACCATCCAATTTCACACTTTCTGGTATTATTTTCTCTCCCCCAGACTTATTTCTCATTATGTTTCTTGCATAAACATATTAAGGTTTGAGACGCGAGTATTGATGGTGTTTGCCACCGAATCTCCGGTTCTTCCCTCAAAAGTAATCAAAGGTGTGGGCGAATAATGGTATCCCAGGAAATTTTCCTAACCTCGCTTCCACATTTGTGTGATCATTTCCTCTGAAGTAGAATAATGGGATCGCTGGAAATTTTCCTAATCCTGTACTCAGAAGAAAATCATCTCATCTTTTAATGCATCTTATTAAATTAACTTGTAACAAGGAGAGAAATACCATTACTTTAAACACATGGGTTCCTTTGTCATATACAAAAGAGGAATCAAGCTCTATGGATATCAGTCACATCAATGAAGTGCAAAAATTTTGGCTCAGGCTTTAAGGAACTTTGCTGGAAACATGGGTGTCTTCTAGTTAACTGGTCAGCCTTTGGATTTTTCATTAGTCCGATCTAAAACTGATTCTGTAACAATGGTCACTTATAAGTAAGGTCAGCACAATAGATTTAAGAAAAAGATCACAATCTCCAACAGGTTTTGACTCAAAAATGACTGACTCTAAGAAAAACAAAAACAATGTCAGCGACTACCTCCCCCAGACTTGAACAACAATGTCCCCAGTGTTATCTAGCCTAAGGTTGGTGAAAGAAAGCAAATGAAACGAGTGGATTGTGAAGAACGAAAAATTACCGGTCTGGGACATGTGTATCGACCAACACACGGCTTTGTATCGATCGATACCAAGCTTAAGTCGATACAATGAACTCTTCTCATTTGTGTAGGGTATCGACCTATACTAACAGGGTATCGATCGATACTCAGGCGAATTCGTGTTTGCTCTTTGTTTATCCTGACACAAAACACAAAACGAAAAATAAAAAGAAAATAACTTTTATACAAACTCACCAGTGGGTTGCCTCCCACCAAGCGCTCGTTTAATGTCATTAGCTTGACTGTACCGCCTTTCAGGCGGTGGGTGCATCATCCAGAGGCATCACGTGTCCGTCTGGAATCTCGGCTTTCACCCAATAGTGTTTCACCCTTTGTCCATTGACAGTGAACTCTTCGCCGGAAGGATTTGTCAAGACAATCGCACCATGTGGTCTAACTTCTTTGACTGTGAAAGGACCTGACCAACGAGAACGCAAATTACCAGGAAACAAATGCAAACGAGAGTTATACAGAAGTACCTGATCATTTGGTTCAAAGTGTCTGGAGATGATTTTCTTGTCATGGTACGCCTTAGTCCACTCCTTGTACAGCTTCGAGTTCTCATAGGCAAGATTCCTAATCTCATCGAGCTCATTCAGCTTGATCAATCGCTTCTGAGCAGCAGACTTGATGTCAAAATTTAGCAACTTTGTAGCCCATGCTGCCTTATGCTCGATTTCCACTGGAAGATGGCATGCTTTTCCATACAGCAAGTGGAAAGGTATAGTTCCAAGTGGTGTCTTGAAAGCAGTCATGTAAGCCCAAAGTGCGTCATCCAGCTTCACAGACCAATCCTTCCTAGTAACATTCACTGTTTTCTCCAGAATCTCTTTGATCTGCCTGTTGGAAACCTCAACTTGTCCACTGGTCTGAGGGTGATAAGGAGTAGCAACATGATGGTTCACACCATACTTCTTCAGCAACCTCTCGAAAATCTTGTTGATAAAGTGAGAGCCACCATCATTTATCACAATTCGAGGTATTCCAAATCGAGGGAAAATGATGGTCTTAAACAGCTTAAGGACCACCGAAGAATCATTGGTTATGCTAGCAATGGCTTCAACCCACTTAGACACATAATCCACATCAACCAAGATGTATTTGTTTCCATATGACGAAGGAAAGGGACCCATAAAATCAATGCCCCAACAATCAAAAATCTCAACCTCAAGGATGAAATTATGTGGCATCTCATGTCTCTTACTGATCTTTCCTCTCCTCTGACAGGCATCGCACTTCGAAACGAAAGCATGAGCATCCTTAAACATAGTAGGCCACCAGAAGCCTGCTTGAAGAACCTTGGACACTGTCTTGAAGGTGGCAAAGTGTCCAGCATAGTCGGATCCATGGCAATGAAACAAAACATTAGGTACCTCTCATTCAGCAATGCATCTCCTGTAAATACCATCAGAACAATGCTTGTACAGGTAAGGTTCATCCCAAAAGAATCGTCTTACGTCACGCATGAACTTCTTCTTGTTATACTTCTTGAGGTGCTTTAGTTCTGCATCTGCGGCGAGGTAGTTGGCAATATCAGCATACCATGGTTGATCAGAATCGGTTGCAGCGACTAGATACTCCTCTGAAGCACCAAGATGTTCAACAGTCAAAACTGGCTCAGAAATCGCAGGGTATCGACAGACACCATAGGAGTGTCGATCGATACCGAGACCTGCAATTCGTGGGAATTGCTGAGTTTCTGCGAAACCCATCCGAAACTCAGTTTCAATGAAGTAAACGGATTCTTCTGGTAGTTGATCATCAATAGGTACGTCTGCATCGATTCGAATCCTCGGGAGATAGTCAGCGACCCCGTTTTCTATTCTTTCTTGTCCTTAACCTCGATGTCGAAACCTTGTAACAAAAGAACCCAACGACAAAGGCGAGGCTTAAGATTCTTGTTAAGCATCAGATATTTGAGAGCAGTATGATCAGTATGAACAATCACTTTGCTTCCAATCAAGTAGGATCGAAATTTCTCAAAGGAGAAAACAACTGCAAGCAGTTCTTTCTCTGTGGTGCTGTAATTCCTCTGAGCATCATCCAATGTCCTGTTGGCATAGTAGATAACGTGCAGCTTCTTATCCTTTCTCTGACCCAGGACAGATCCAACAACAAAATCGCTAGCGTCGTACATGACCTCAAAAGGTAAAGTCCAATCAGGAGGTTGCACAATAGGAGCACTCACCAAAGCCTTTTTAATCTCCTAAAAGGCTGCAAGACATTCAGGTGTGAAGTCGAATTTGATCTCCTTGCATAATAAAGCGGTGAGTGGGCGTGCTAGCTTAGAGAAATCCTTGATAAATCTCATGTAAAACCCAGCATGACCAAGGAAGCTTCGAATATCGTTCACAAAATTTGGTGGTTGGAGACTTGTCATGACTTGAATCTTGGCCTTGTCAACTTCGATCCCAGCCTCAGAAACTTTGTGCCCAAGCACGATGCCATCATGAACCATAAAATGACACTTTTCCCAATTAAGGACCAAGTGTTTCTCTTCACACCTCTGTAGCACCTTGCAGAAGTTAGCCAAACATTCCTTGAACGATGATCCATACACTGAAAATTCATCCATGAACATTTCCATAAAATCTTTAATCATGTCTGTGAAGATAGACATCATGCATCTCTGAAAGGTGGCTAGAGCATTACACAATCCAAATGGCATTCTCCTGTATGCGAATGTGCCATATGGACATGTAAAAGTCGTCTTCCCTTGGTCATCTGGATGTATCGGAATCTGGAAGAAACATGAATACCCATCAAGAAAACAGTAGTAGGGATGACTAGCCAACCTCTCCAACATATGGTCAATGAATGGCAATGGGAAATAATCCTTCCGTGTGGTTGCATTCAACTTCCTGTAGTCAATGCACATTCGAGGCCCAGTGATAGTCCTAGTAGGAACCATCTCATCGTTCTCATTTTTCACCACGGTTATCCCTCCTTTCTTGGGAACAACGTGCACTGGACTGACCCAAGAGCTATCCGAAATAGCATAAATAACACCAGCTTTCAAAAGCTTCATCACCTCCTTTTTGACCACTTCCTTCAGATTCATATTCAGCCTCCTCTGATGCTCGATTGAAGCCTTTGACTCGTCCTCAAGATGAATCCTATGCATGCACATGTCCGGTGATATGTCTGAAATGTCATCAAGAGAATAGCCAAGATCTTTGCGATACTTGCGCAGCTTGCTCAGCAATAAGGTAATTTCTGCGTTGTTCAAAGAAGCATTGATAATCACTGGATATGTGGAATTAAGACCAAGAAAATCGTACCTCGGATTTGCTGGAAGTGGCTTTAGTTCCACCTTAGGAGCTTTCTCTTTGCTCCAATCTCCAAGCCCAGTAGCTTGCTTAGAACTTTCGGCCAACTCTCCTTTTAGTCGCAGGGTATCGACCGATACCATGGGAGTATCGATCGATACCGACGATGCTGAATCGAGCATCTTTGAGTAACCAGCAGTATCATCACACGAATGGACCTCTGAAGTGGCTGAACAGACCAATGCTCTCTCTATTGGATCCTCATGATGCATCTCCAGGAAGTACTCTTCAGCTATGTCACTTAAAGTGTCGACAAAGAAAGTCTGCCCATCGATGGTTGGTCTCTTCATCATCTTATCCATATTGAAAATCATGACCAAATCACCGATGTTTAGAGCGATCTTCCCATTCCTGCAATCAATCAAAGCACCAGCTGTTAAAAGGAATGGTCTGTCTAGGATAAGAGGATCCTTAGGCTCAGCATCATACTCTAGGACGATGAAATCAGTTGGAATCAAGCAGTTCCCAATCTTAATCGGGGACATCTACGAGTAACCCTTCTGAAGTCTAACTGAATTATCAGCAAGTATCAGGGAGATCCTTGTGGTTGTGAAGTCTGTCATCCCCATCCTTTTGGTAACGGAATATGGCATGAGGTTGACACTTGAGCCAAGGTCACAAAGAGAAAGCTCAAATCTGTCTGTGAATATCGTACAATCCAACACAAAGCTCCCTGGATCTGGTAGCTTCTTTGGGATCCTGTTGGTCAGGATTGCACTGCACTTGTGAGTAATCATCAAGCATCCTTCTTCAAGGTTCACGTTGCTGGACACCATTCTCTTGACATATCTCCTGAAGGCTGGAGAAGTCTTGATAGCATCGATGAAAGGAAGTTCAACAATTAACTTATCCATAATTGCCTTGCATCTAGAGTCTTCTACCTCCTTCTTAGTCTTCCAAGAAGCCCTGGGATAAGGTATCCTCGGTGTGTAAACTCTCTCTGCAACTACATTAGGTACTTCCTTCGAAACCTTAGGAGTTGATTCGATTGCAGGATCAGTATCGACCGATACCAGAGTGGTATCGATCGATACTCAGGGTTTTGATTTGTCCCGTGAAAGTATCGTGATAGGCGTCGATCGATGTTGCCTAGTGTCGATCGATACTGGAGCGATTTCAGTATCCTCATCGTCAAGATCGAATAAATTATCAGCAATTTGGTCATCTTTCACTTCTAGATTGACCTCTTTTCCACTCCTCAAGGTGATTACGTTGACATGAGCCCTTGGGTTCTCTCCTTTCCTTTCCCTGGAAGAAAACCTTCTTGCCTTTTCACAGCCTCTGAAGTCTGAGCTACCTGAAGTTCTAGCTTCTTCTGCTGAATATTGATAGCGTCGATCCTTCCACTCAGATCATTGTACATGACATCAATCTTTCCACTGAAATCCACAGTGAGCTTCTGCTGTCCTTGAATAAGTTGTTCAAACATAGACTCGATCTTGCTATTTGGGAGCTTAGCAGGTATAGGCTGATGAGATGAATTTCCATAGTTCCTGGTATACCCACTGTTCTGAGAGGATTTCTGGCCAAACTAATTCGACCCTCCTTGCTGAGAATTGTTGTTGAAGTTTCGGTTGTTGTTGAATTGATTCTTCTGACCTTGAAAACCAGAACCACCAATGTAGTTAACATCCTCCACTTCATCCTCATTGAAAACCTCAACATCTTCAGCAAAGTGAATAGCCTTCGTTATCTTGCCCATCAGAAGATTGTGCATATAATCTAACTTGGCTTGAACCTCAGCAATCTGTGAACTCTCCATGCCACCAGCTAGCCTCTTGCGCTCAAAATCTGCATTCTTGGTGCTATTGCTATATGCAAAATTCTCAATCAGCACATAAGCGTCCTCAGGATACCTGGTGTTGAAATTTCCATTGCTTGCAGCATCCAAAGCCATCTAATGCCTCCAATAGATCCCTCTGAAGAAAAGACCCAGCAATTGAACACCAGAGTACCCGTGATGTGGACAATCTCTCTGGTATGATCTGAATCTCGTCCAAGCAGCCTTGAACGCCTCAGTAGGACCTTGAGAAAACTGGGAGATCTTGTTCCTAAGCTCCTCGGATCTCGCATCATCATAGAAATTATTCAAGAACGCATTCTTAGTCTCATCCCATGTAGTCAATGACCCAGCTGGCAACTGTTTGAGCCAATAAGAAGCATCCCCACCAAGAGAGTATGGGAAGAGCTTACAGAAGAGGTAATCATAGGATACTCCATTGCTCTTGATGCTTGTAACCAAATCCTCAAACTTCTCAATGTGATCCATAGGGTGTTCATGAGAAAGACCATGAAAAGGGTGCTGACCCACAAGAGTGAAGTATGCAGGTTTTAGCTCAAAGTCATTTCTCTAAAAAGGTGGAGGACGAATCGCTGATCGATTAGCATATAACTGATCAGGCCTATTGTACTCACCAATCGTTCTACCACGATTAACCACAACATTCCTTGCGTTCGCATTCCCATCGACATTCCCAGCGACAATCTCCTCAACAACAGGAGCAGGTGGAATGATGTTCCCTTCTCCATCCAATCGTTGTCCTCTCACATTGCACAACTGACCCTCTTGGTCTCTGTAAGCACCAGCTTCACCTTGAACCAAAACCACTGGGTTGTTCACCTCTGCTGGTTTCTTTGCTTTTATGTTTGTGCGTTCCAAAAGTGCTAGCTGCTCCAATGACAGTTCAACTAGCTGAGTGCTATTGCTCCTTATGGTTTCACGAATAGGCATACACCTGAAAACAAAAGTCAAGAACGTAAGTAACACGGTAGTACGTTGAGTATCGACCGACACTGGGTGGTGTCGATCGATATCAACAAAAAGAAAACGACGAGTATCGACCGACACTGGATAGTATCGATCGATACCGACGAACTTAGTCGAAATTCTCAAACTAAAATCTAATGGCGAATTGAGTCCCCGGCAACGGCGCCAAATTTGATAAGCTCAAATTAATACCCTAAAGTACTAAAGCTTTGTCGGTTGTAATACTTAGGGATCGAATCCACAGAGACTCACAGAAACACACAATAGATTATATAGATGAGAATTAAGCTAAGAAATCAATGTAATTGAAAGCAAAACGTAAATTAAACTGGTTGTAAGTTCGATTGGAGAAAGATAGGTTCAAGGTATTTCTCAGGAAATCAATGAATGCAGACAAACTAATTAAACAGAGTTCATGTTGCGCACAGTTCTTGAACTCAAATCACTAAGGTATAATTAACCAACTCTCGTTGAGAGAATTATCTAAATCTAAATCCTAAAATTCCAAATCTCTTTGCGAATCCTAAAGTCTAAACCAGCTTTTAGTTCAAGTTTGATTTGTTCACAAAACAACTAAACTAAATCTCTTTGCAAATAGTTATTTTGCTCACCCTAAGTTCTGTCAGGTAATTAATCGCACTCTCGTGCCTAATCAATTATCCTAAGATCTAAGTTCTAGGTGATCAATCTAGAATTAGCTTTGGAAACAACCTATGGTAAATAACTAATTCAGATTGTGAACCCTAAATACTAATCAACCTAGCATTCAAAGAAATCCCTTATGAGAACCCTAAACCTAACAAGAGATCTACTCAGACATGGTAAAATAAGCAATAAACATGACTTAATAAATACTCAAATAAATAATAAGAAAGAGTAACAAGAGGGTTCAAAATCTTCTCTCGGACGAACAGAGTTTCAGACTTGTCTCCCTTCACAAGCTCTCTCACAAAACCAAAGTAAAATAAAGTATAGCCATCAAAATGGCTATAAAATCCTAATAAATAACCTAAGTCACGTTTTGGGGTTTCTTGTAAATAATAAAGACTTCTGGGCAATTTTGCAATTCTTCAACTCTTGGAAAAGTCGCGATCGTGTCTGCTGCGGTGAGTATCGACCGATACTAGTCAGTATCGATTGATGCTGATGCTTTAAATCGGGTACTCAGCTACACGAACTTCTGCTTTGCTCCAAAATGCTCCAGAAAGCTTCAATATCTCCAATAATGCTTCAAACGTGCTAAAACTGTAAAAGACTCTAAAACACTACAAAATAGTATAAAGACTCTATAAAACGGGCTTATATCATGGCTTAAACGGGGTAAAAACCATGATATATCACAAAGCTTAAACAGATTTGCTCTAGAAAAATAATTTAACGATATTATTTTTTGATAACCCGAGTATCTCAAACCGAAATCCAGACTAATCATCTAGGTCATAAGATTTTGTGTTTTCTTGCCATTAAAAGCGTATACAGGTGACCAAGGATGATTGAAATAATTTAAAGATGCCAGCAGAAGCTGAAACTTGTCCCAAAATTGAAGAGAAAGATTGCAACAACAAGATCAGAGCGTTGCCATAAGAAGATATTGTTATATGTTCCGACAAAGTGGCTAACATGATTTTGCAAATTGAATTCGGTTCAGCTTGTCAAGTTGGCGTACATGTCACGAAATGGGTCGTAAACGCTGCATTTCGATATATTGCTTGCCGCCCATCGCTTCCAACGACAGAGCTAGCTTTACTTAATTTGTTGTATATAAGGACGAGGATTCGCTAGTTAGGCTTTTATCAATGTCTTCTAGTATTTATGTCTTAACCGAAATGAGGATGACAATGTGACAAATTTCAGCATGAAAATCAAATCTTTACAGTACTTAACTTATATAAATTTTAGTGATGATAAGAGAATTTTGGTTAGCATTTGACAACGCGGATTCTTCGGGAGATCTTGTTTGATCAAGTTTTTGCCTTCCCACCTTGATGTTTTCCGTTGTGGACGTTGTTTCTCAACCTAATGGCAAGTTTATGAGATTTCTTTCCTCTGTCATGTATCTTGATTTGAAGTAGATTGATGCAACGGTAAGTTACACCGATATCCCTCTCTCGTTTTGTGGTCACATTGATGCATCTACTTATGTTGCTTCTGTTTTTTAATTCTTAAATTTGATTTCAAGATGCGAGCCATCAACTCTCTCTCGGTTGATAGAGTGTAAGCTAATTAACTCCATATATATTATTCAACCTAAAGTTTTTATAGTTACGACCGAACGAATGTAGACGGAGTTTTGAAACTTGGTGTGGTTAGACGATGTGAAATATAATCTTGTGTCATTTGAACTTTGATTTCGAAAATAAAATGAAGATATTAAAATTTTGCGTTGTTTGATCTTCGATTTCGATATTTTGGAGGGAAGAGGGGGTAGATCAATAACCCTAATTTTGTGTGGTTCTTTGAGATCAAAACTCTGTGCATGGGTTTTGATCGTAAAACTTTGTGGAGCTGTAGATCTTAATCCCTACAATATACTACTTTTCTCATCCTGATGTTTCCAATCCCCATATTAGATTTTCCTAACAACAAATAAAGCCCATTAGTTGTGTACCATTCTCTGTTCATTTTTATTATGAAACTCGAAAGATATAAGTCCACACATTTTTATTAGTTATCTAGACACTCATGAGTAAGACCATCCGTATCCAAGACATGTGTCTTCCGTAAGACACAATTTCTTTCCAAAAAGTGATGACGTGTCGCGACGTGATTCGTGGCGACAATAAAAAATCAATTTTTAAAAAAAAAAAAAGCGAAGACACAAAATGTGTGTCTCTGATGCAGATGGTCTAAGGGTGTCAATTAGGACCAAAACCCGAGGGTTAGCCCGGCCCGACCCTGAAAAACAGCGGGTTCGGACCTAGAAATATAAGCCCGAAAAAATCAAGCCTTTTGGGCTTAAGCCCATTTGGGGTACTGTGTTTTTTGGGCTTAGCCCGACCAGGCTTAAGCCCATTTGAGGTATCTCAATGGATATCTCACATTAAAATATATTAAAAAATAAAGAAAAACAAAATTTAGAAAAAAAAATGGTGAGAATCGGTTCTCAAATGAGATACTTTGAGAACTCCATGAGAACTCCTCTCATGAGACACATGTCAATTTCTTAATAGTTCATTCATTTTGTTATTAAACAAATATCCAACACTTTAAAATATAATATCAATTAAATAGTTTATATATTGTTATTTTTTAGTTTTTATTTTTTTATAAATCATAAAATAAAATTATCTATCTATCAAGTTCCATTAAGCATGAGGTTAATTTATATATTAATATTATTTTTAATTGATATTAGTTAAGGTTAATATATAATATAAATTAGTAATGTTATAGGTAATACAATAATATTAGATTTCAGAAAAAAATCTGAGATTTGAAAAATTAAAATTTTGTTTTTTTAACAACAAAAATTAAAATTTTGTTATTATTTTTCTTATATATATATGTGTGTATATTTATATATATATATATATATATATATATATATATATATATATTATTAACATTATTAATATTTACGGTTTTATTAATTTTACTATTATAGATAATATAAATATATATAACTAATTAAAATAATTAAATATATTTAAGATGTAATTTGATATATTATAAATTTTTCAAAATTAATTTTATTAAAATTTTAAAAAATTTAAAAATAATAATATTATATTGATGAGATACTTTTGTGGGTATCTCACCAATAGAGGCAAAATTTTGTGATGGGATTCTCAACAAAAAAATTGTTAAAAATATTAGTATTATATTTATGAGATACCTTTAAGTCCACACATTTTTATTAGTTGTCTAGACACTCATGAGTTTCTAAATATAATAACGCGTAAAGCTCAATAATGAGGAAGCCATTTTACAAAATTTTCATTATCTATAATAGTAATTCTAACTGTTTTATATTTCCAATTATAAAAAATTCTTATGAATCTATAATCTTTAATTCATTGTAGATTTACGTGTACTAACAATTTGGAAAGTGTAGCGTATGTAAGAAAATGTCTTCGTTCGTAGCCTCGTGGAGTATGCAAAATATGAAAAGGTGAATAAAAAATTATATAGAAAAGAGCATCGAATTGAAAGATTCGGTGGGACGGTAGCAGCAGGAAGAGTAAAAACCAGAAAGTCACACACCTAACTTTTGGACCGACCAAAACGTTCACTTCGTCCCAGGCTCAACAAACAAACAAACAAACAAACAAATATCAGTATTGTTCTTTTTTTAATTTAATCTTAAGAGAACGTTTATAAATAAGTAAACATTATTACTATCTTCTGGTACGTTTTAATTAGTTTTTAATTTAATTTATTCTTTCATTTCTACATTTATTTATTCGTTGTTTTTTTATTTTGATCGTTAGTATTGAGTTTTGGTTTTAAGTTGGTTTTATTGTAAGACGTTTGGTTTCGATTTTTGGGAATAAATGATCATTTATGACTTTCGAGTGGTTTACTTGTGTTTTAAGTCAATGCTCGACAATGTCGTTTCGGTTAAAATAAGAGCGGGTTATCTCAGAAAACATCTCATTTCTTTAACTTTTTTAAGCTCACTAAACACCAGATTAAGCCTCATATATATCATATCACTTCTTCACCATACTCAAAACTAAACATACTATTTGTCTTTGTCCTTCCATTCATGCCGCTCTAACCTTGTTATTGTCTCATGAATATTCTACAACGGTAGCTAGAGACCGACAAAAAAAAATAGTCAAGCCGTCTACCCAAAATCCAAAGAATCCGACGAACAACACTCTCTTCTGTAAATTCAACCGCTCTATAAATCCCAAAATTTGTCTCAAACAACATATACATCTCTAAGGTTGACTAACTAATTTAACCAAAAAAAAAGTTGACTAATTAAATATTTATTTTACTTATTTAAAAACTTCAATATTTATTTTCTTTCTGTTTTTCGCGATTTGTATATTTCTTCCAAAATCCAGCTCTTAAAGTTTGTGGGTATTTTTTTTTTAATTTATTTTCTTTTGTATAGAGTAAAACTGAACTAATACGTGATTGCTATTAATGGCACATTGTTTAGACACAACGAATAAACATCCAACCTAGTCACAAGTATTCAAATTCTTGCATTGCAGGCAATATGTTTTGTTGGATTTATTTAGTTTATGTACATATAGCGACTTATGAAGGAGATAACCAAGAATTAAGAAAGAAAAACTGCATTAATTACTTGTAAGTTGTAAGCAAATAATTAAATTCACCGTGTCTCGTGGTCGAGGATGCCTCCAAATGTGTGATCAAAGAACTACGAACCTAATCATGTTCTTGACAAGTCAATTCAAAAACAAGAAAAAACAATCGCAAGAATATTTTTTTTTAGTCAATTAGCAGATTAGTCTATTGGTTGTCATGTGGGATATTGCTATGAAGTTATATTGGGACAAACCGGTAAAAGTTTTTTGATAATGTAAAAGGTAACAAAAGATAAACGATTCAGATACAAAATAACGGTAAGAAATAGATTAGATTTTAATTAAGCGTTATATTATCAAAATCGAATCATTGATTAATACGATTATCAAAATTCCATTACATGTACCTTTGAGCTACGTTAATGTTAATTATTACTCTTTGGATCCCTTTTACTAAAATCTTACATAAACGTGCCCCACATATACAAAAAGGAATCTTCGTGATTTTTCTGGTATTTAATTTATTTATAGATAGTATGAGCATATACATATTTGTGTTGTGTGAATACGACTAAAATAATACGAGTAACAAAGTCAATCTTAATATCACTCAGAACCGCAGAAGTTAAAGTTCCGATTGGTAACATTTTGTAACCATATATAGAATGATGAAAAATATAATTAAGATACGAAATGACTTTAGATTTGCAGAATAAAAAATTGCGGGATGAAATTTTTATGCGATTAGAGAAATTTTACAGAATGATATATATAAATATATGGAGGTTTTGACGTCAAATATATATATATATATATACTTAATCCTTTTTGCATATTTTATTGTAAAAATGACAAATTTAAAACATTTGTTTAAAAACGACTTTTTCAATATGTTTTTTTTAACTTCATGACATCTTCATTATGTTAATACTATCTCAATCATATTTGTCATATTATTAACTATTTTGTCGAAATAAAAACAATAAAGTTAAAAGTCTATTTTTGTCGGTTGAAACATATAATATCGTCGAATAGTTTTCATTTTATTTTGAAAATTCAGTTACCACTGTAAAAGTTTGATTCGTAAACTAGTAGAATGAAGAAATTATGAAATATATTAAATGAATTAATAAGATCAATGAATGAAAAAGAAAAATTGTGAAACTATAAAAAAAAGTTCGAATTGTTGTATGCCGTTCCATAAGTTATACCAATGAAAACTAGAATATGTTATCTAGACTGTATAAATATGTCAAGCAAGATATGATGAAAGAAAACGAATTTAATGGAAATAACAAATAAAAAAAACAGAGAAGAAAATAGAAAATAAGGAGCCAAAGTGGAGAAAGAGAGAAGACATGTGATCACATGGGATACTCTGCGCATTACTCTGCCCACCTCAAACTCCTAATCCATTGGTCCTGTAAAATAATACACATTTACCCATCTTTGGCTCCCACATTTTTATCACCAAACCATTTGTCAATTTGCATCATATTTCTATTTTTAGAATTTGATTTATAATCGTTTGGTTATTAAGAATTAATTAATGAGATTTTGCAAGAATGATCACTTATTTGTAGATTTATTAGTCTTTTGTCACTTTTTGAAAGTGTAGTAGAAAGTAATATTTTTCTACTGTTCAATCCAAATTTATCAATATACAGTAGAGCATGTACGATAATGGACAGTACATGATGTAGCAATAAGAATGGTAAAATCGACTTTTCACTCAAAAAATGACAACTATTTTTAACACTTTAAAAAAATACCAAGATCTACCTTATAAAAAGAGAAGGGGGCTCTCCAGCGTCAACACATGTCCCCCCCCCTCTTATTGGTTATTATTATTATTATTTTTTTTAAATAAAAAGTGATTCAATTTTCATAGCAACTTTAATAACTCGATTTGATCACGTGACTACTAAGATTTAATTAATCATAATAATTGCATACTAATACTAGAAACATAAAATTTACACGCTATGTTATGCAAGTTAAAAGATCCCCAAACATACCGTGAAATACGTGATATTAACCACCAATCAATTATAATTTCACAATCATCATCTAGGTCTTACAGAAAAATAATTCTAAGCAACTAGCTATATTAAGTAATAAAATTAATTTATTGCTTAGGTCTATCAAAATAACAAAGATGATAAATTATGATTCAAAGTTGTTTGAAGAAATTCAAAGTCTAACTAAAGAAGGAAGGGAGCTCTCCAGCGTCGACACGTCAGCCCCCCCCCTTATTAATTCTAAAAATAATAATTAATTTATTAAATTAATTAATTACACAAAAGAAAAAAAGTAAAATAAATGACTTATAAGTTATAACAATGCTTTTTTAATTTGCAGTGTCCATGCAAATTTATATTATTATATATATGAGAGAATAATTATTAATTAAGTAATGTTGTCTATGTGATATCAAATGCCCATTAAAATACAGTTTCAAACATGTTAAAAGTTATATATAATTATCCAACTTCACTGTTTGAGATTGCGGATATGAATAGAAACAATAAAAATTATTTTTGTTATACCAATCAAATATGCGCGTAGCGCGGATACTCACCTAGTACTAATAAAAGTTAAATTAAGTGACAATACATGCAATTATGTCATTAAATAAAACATTTCTAATTCATAACGTAAGTTTTCTAATTTTGACATTTCGACGAAGGAAAAAAAAAACAAAGTTTAATATCCAAAACACTTGGATGAATCCATATTTAGATATTTATTAAGCTAACAAATTATTAGACAGTCTTTAAATGTTTGCTAATAGTATTTTGCGTCCGTAATCTTCAAAATCCATCTTCACATCTCAGAACAGTCGGTAACTTTTTTGGTTCTCATATCATATGATTATTCATAATGCATAAAATTGACTAAACTAATTTTATAGGTACATGTGTCTACATTTGTGTGAGAGATAGCTCATATGAGAGAAAATATCTAGAATTAGTAGCGCAAAGATCGATGAAGAAAAAGGAGATTGGGTAAAAACATAAGTAGAAAGTGCGACCCCATAGAAAGTTGATGTAAGTGTTTTGTGTTTGTCGTCAGTACTTAGAACCGGAAAGGCTAATTCTTGACTTTTTCTCATCATTGTCATGTGTCATGTGCGTAGTCATATCTACCAATGAAGATTCAAAAATATCTACCATGGAGCTTAAAAAATATCTACTAATGGTTTATGGCCAGAAATAGCATTTGCATTTGCATTTCACCATAAACCTATTAAACCAATCTTCAACATAAGAAATCAGTCCAATATCTTTTAACGTTTTATTAATTTAAGTAAACCGTTTAACAAAAAAAAAATGGTATTAGTAGTAGAAGAACCAAATTTGATTTGGTCTAGTTTAAAGCTTTGGTTATCTACTTTGAATTTTCTTAGTTTCATTTTTTTTTAGTTTCATTATGTTTTGAATGAGAATTCTAGCTGGTTAATGTGGGATCTAGCCATGTCCGTCTCTTCTTTAAAGCATATAAAACATGTGTTTTAGGCCACACATTAATAAGACGAAGAAATGGGCCACACTCTAAAATGTCTTGTGTAGCTGAGATGGTAAAATATTGAAAGTTGGCACTCACATCCCTGGATCGAATACTTTTGAATGCCTTATTTTATTTTATTTTGTTTTCAAAATCAATTTCTATTAAGACCACATTTTTTTGTATGCTTTAAGCCACATAAATATACGTAACGGCACTAGATCAGCCATAACAATTTACAACGGTCTTATAAATATGTAACAAAAAGTTTGAAAAAGCTACAAACCATTCAATGCTATTTTTGAAAACACGATTCTATTAGATACATACCATTCACGATAATTAGCACGAAATGATAAAAAATGAAAATTGATCAACTATTTTCTTATCCATCACGAACGTTTGAAAACGTGATCCAGATCTACCTTACCTTCTCCATATAAACTACTAAGCTTAACGCAAATTACCTTGATCACTAAAATGTATAAATCATTTCTTACAACGGGTTAAAGTTAAACTACTATCATTGTGATAACTTTCCAACTAGAATTGTAATTGAATGTAAAATGAGAGAGAAATGGTAAAATTTGTGTAAGTAAGTGTGTGAACAAAGGAGATCACGTGGGGGAGGATAAGAAAACGAATTGATGGGTTCATGGGAATGCTCTTATCGCGGATCTTGCCTGTTTTGACCACTCTCTCTCTCTTTCTCTCACCCTTTCTCCAATTTTTATTACTTTAAAATTATGGTTAACAATTTTTTATTTTATTTTATTACAATTCTCAAGATAAAAAAGAAAAATTGTTTCTGTGTTCACATGTGGTGTATAAATACATAGAAGCCTCTCCAGACTCCAATCCAACTCCAAAATAGAGGCAAATTCAGAGTTAACTAATTTCATATTTTATCAAGAAAAAAAAGCATAAAAAATGGCTTCATGGAAGAAAACAATCGCAACGCCATTCAAGAAAGCGGCGACGTTTTTTAACCAACCGCAGCAAACGCCGCACAACCGCCACGCAAACGCGAAGGCGAGAGAAGAACACGAGAGACGATCGGTGAAGGAGCTTCAAGGTGACGTCATGGCTTGTGGTTATGAAGATGTCCTCGTCATGTGGTCAATTCTTGACAAGTCAAACTCTTCAAACAATCCCTCTTCTTGATTCGTTTTCTTACAACGAAATTTGAGAAACTGTCTTTCTTTTTTTCCACGTAATTTTACATTACGTGAAATAGGAATTCGAATCTCTCGTCTTCTTGTTTTTTTCGTTTTTCTTTCTTATGTGTGTATAGCTTGTATTAGCCCGCCATGTCTCTCTTCTTTCTTCTCCTTATCTTTATGTGGTCGTGGCTTTTTTTGTTTCTTTCTTTAATTTAGATTTTAGGGAATTTTTATCCGATGATTAGTTTTGATTCGGAAGTTATTAATCCCTGTGATGATCTAATCGAATTCACGGTGTGATTTTCCATGTTGGTTTGAAAGAAATGAAGTCTTTGAATGTTGGTCTTCAATTCAGGTTTCGTTTGTATTGTTTTTGTTTTCTTCTAGCGGTTTACAGAACCATGTTTAAATCGAATATAATAATCACGTTGAAATTGTAACCAGTTAATATATATATTATTATTATTATTGAACATTTTAACCAGTTATATTTAATAAGAAATAAATAGAACCATTGGATAACAATGTTATTTATTAAAAGATGTAGCTAATAAAACTTTGCATTATCTCAGTAACGGATCTCTCTATAAGTCTCATAGGGGATAATGTTATCCACACTCTTATCCACACATGAGCTCATTGATTCTTCAAAATCTAACTCAAGTGGACAAATTCAGTTTTTAAGTTTTTTTTTTTACTGATTTTGGGAAATGTATGAATGAACCATATATCTAGATCAAAAGGTGATTCAATATTTCGATCACGTGAACTAACTTTCAGTATAGAATATAGATCATGTTACATTTTTGCTACAAACCTACAAAATGTCTATGTTTAATATATTTTCTTATGAATTTCAGTGTTGTGTTGGTTCTTTGCTATCGGTTAATTCAGTGGCAGCCATAACAATTAACAACATATCTTATATTAATTATAACCCCTAAAATAGTAGAACATGTGACAAAAAAAAAGTTACAAACAATATATCAATAATCTTTACATAAGGATTGGTGTACAAGAATATAGACATAAGATTTACAGAAATTATAAGAAATATAACAAAATAAGAATTAGATGACAGCCCTTAAAACTTAGGAAAACCCAATCATTGAACACAATAAAAAAAAAATTATTAAGAAGAGAGGAAGAAGAAAAAGTACAGCCGTATAAGGCACATTGTGAGGTAATGTGATGAATGATACGATGTGATTTGTATTAAAGTGAAAGTGGGACAACATGATTCCTATAACGTGCCTTGTCTTCTCCATCATCCTCATTAACATCCCTAACATGTTCAAACATCTGATCAGAGAGCTGGCCTCACTTCCTGCAAACCTAACATGGCCCCTTTAAAGGTCAAATCCATCTACATACTTTTGGAATTTCATGTACCAGTTTTGGGTATACCGGCTTTTCGATTACAAGACACAAACAACATACGAGAGATGTATATTTCTAGCTTATTATGTGTATAGAAATGAGCTTTTGCATATAGAATCATTAATTTGAAGTTTCTAAAAAAATTTAGTATTTTTGAACTTAATTGAGAAAATAGCATTTATTTCACTATTCATGACAATGTCATCCCTGTAAAGTACGGCGTGTACGTACAACCGTGTACTGTACACGAAGATGTAAGAAGAGAGGTAAAACGGTTATTTCGATGCAAAACGACAAAAAAAAAAACAAAAGTGACAAAAAATTAAGAAAACTTAAAATAAATGTTATATGGTGCAAATATCTCGTATAGAAACTACTAGTTTGATCAAGAATGATTGATCTCTATAAAACTATAATCTAAAGTTTACTTTCAAGGTAAAATCTTGGGACTTGGGACTTTTTATTCTTCACTACACCTCCCACCTGTTACTCGATGATTAGGGGTGCCAATATCAGGTGGGCCGCAAACCCCATGATGAGCTTACAGGTTAAAGGGTTTCCTCCACACAGGCCCGGCCCAACAAAAATAGTGGTCCGAGACAAGGAAAAAAAATGTAACCTTTTGTAAGATGTATAAAATAAAAGTTTTAAGTCATAATTCTAGTTTAATTTGAAAATCATTGGAAACAAAAAGAAATAAAATAACTTGATATAAAAAATGACAAGTACAAAAAAAATTTGGTGGCCTTATAAAAAAATGAAAATATCAATTTTGTGGCCCATCAAAAACTAAAAAAAATGTGGTCCAAGGCCATGGCGTAGCCTGCCTAGCCTCTGGGTCGGGTCTGCCTCCACATGACGGTTTTCTTCACGTCTCACAAGCTCAGAGATTATGGAGCTGGTGGTCAACTGCTTGGACACTATACATGTTCCAATGTGGAATAGAATCCCTTTATTTTCTCTCATGTTCCACTTGCATGATACAGAAGGAGCCAACGGTGGAGGGTTATAAAGCCAACAAAAGATCTCTAAACGATGGACCCAGACCTAAACCGAAAAATACTTCAACCTCTTTAGGAATTAAACAGGGGTCCTCTGTTCAAAAGAGAACAAAAACTACATCTGGTGCCAATGCAATAACATCTACATCTTCTAGGTTACAATCAGAGAAGCATTTCTAACTCTAGAGTTTATTATACCTAAGGCTGCTGAAGAGTCTGTTTGGGAAGACGCGGATTTCTCGGAGAAGCAGTCTGTTGTTGATTACTTTCCAAGTGAAGGTAGAGCCTTTCTCTAGAAGTTGACGCTGCTACTTTGTGATTAGATTATATTAAATGAAAATATTTTCAAATCCATGGGGGTGTTTAGTTATACAGTTTTGTTGGCAGGTTTGTTGAGCAATGGTGGAAATGCTCAGTTGGTGTAAGGTCGATCAGGTATAAACAACAGTAGTATAAAGCAAAAACTGACTTTGGTGGTGATGCCTTTTGGAAAATTTTCAAGACTTGATACCAAGTGATGAATTACTATGATTTGATTTTTCTCTGTTAGAGATTGACAATCAAAGAACTGTAAACAAGATCTTTTTTTTTCTTCTTCTCATGATTCTTTACTGATAAATCACATGAAATTGTGGAGTTTTTGGGTGTAACGCAAAAGCTTTGGATATCTTTCTACCAATACCGATACTTCTTCTATACTTAAATCCTCACTACATAATCGAAATATCCTCATGGTAATTCTCAGAATCGGTTTAGGTCCTGAAAACCCGCAAGTCAAAAATGTATATTGAGCCTGAAGTAGCCAATGCATAATCGAAATTGTTCATGATGATTAAGTAGACTTACCCACTAGAAACCTTTCCTCGATGATGTACATAGTTCACTAGTAGATCAAGCTGGAAAGTACAAAAAAGTGAACACAATGGCTCCAGTAAAATTCTCGTTTGTTCAACAAATTGTAGAGAAACCACCTATAGTACTTAGTACTAGTCCAAGACCGTAATACCTGAGAAACCCAAAAGAAACCAAGAGAATAAACCCTCTAAGTATAAGGAAGAATATGGAAGAACACTTAGAGAATACTTGAAAGACTTTTAGAGAAAATTAGAAAACTTATGAAGAACACTCTTTCTTTGAACTTGCTTTTTATTCACTTGTTCAAATTGATTACAAATGGGAGGGGAATGAGCTATTTATAGGCTCCAAGACTACAAAATATCTTACAAACATTCTTCTACTCTCTAGATTTTTCTACCATAGATATCTAGATAATTGTCTAATAGAATTATCTAGAACACTTAAAGGAGGTGATGCAATTTTATGATGTTTCTAGAGAATTCTAGAACTTGGGCTTAATTTTGGGTTTGGTCAAAACAAGAATAATTTTATGATGGACCCAAAATTAAGTTTAACCCAAAATCAAGTTTAATTTCAATACAAATGACTCTGGTATTCTTATTATTTACATATACACTAGGACTTAACCCGCGCTATTATTAGCGCAGGATAATTTTTTTAAAAAAATTGTTTTGAAATTTAAGAAAAATTGGATTTTTTTTGAATTTTATAATATGTCTAACTCATTATTATAGATAGAGTTGTCAAACGGATTATAGATAGAATTGTCAAACGAATTTTATAAACGAAATCATTATGTCATTAAGGCCGATTCCAGAAGCAAGCAAGTCGACATTTTGTCGCAGCCTTAATCAGGTATATATAGTCGCTCATCTCGAACATGAGTTTCACGATGCGTTGTTTTAACTTTTTAAGATCATTCTCGTTTCAGGGACATGCTCACAATTGTATGTCTAAAAAAAAAGGTTAAAAGCGCTGTTGAAAGAGTCGGACAAAGCCTTTCAGATCTTCAAGTGCTTTTTCAAGAAACCCCTCGAATTCACATGAAGATTAGCGTAGAGAAATGTGTTTCAAATCTAATGCATTGCTTCTTGTTCCTGAAAGAGAGAGCACTCAAGAGTTTCTCTCCTAACTTCTAGAAAATATTTGATGTCCTCGTGAGTTTGGGTTTGAATGAGAAAGATGTTCAAGATATGGTCCTATGGTATATGATAGTTGCATAATTTAGCCCATTTTAGTATACATTTTAGTTAGCATTTTGTGACTTATTGCATTCATTTCTTTGTTTTTGGTATAGTTTGCATCCATTTTAGAGTTAGTGAGTCTTAGGTTAGTTTTTGCATATGTTTGTGTGCTATGGAGTCTTTTAGGTACCATTTGGAGCTTATGGAAGCTTATTGGAGTCTTGGGGAAGATCATGGACTAGGAGGAACGTACCCGCAGCGAACGGAAATGATCAAGTGATGAAGGAGAAAAGCAGGAAGCGCAGCGGTCAGCATGCAGCGGTCTAGGGAGACCGCTGCACTTTCAAGTCTCGCAGCGGTCGGAGCACAGCGGTATGAGCAGACCGCTGCGGATCCAGCCGGAGCAAAAACCAGAAGTCTCGCAGCGGTCTCGCAGCGGTCAAACCAGACCGCTGCACTTTCAAGTCTCGCAGCGGTCAGGTGCAGCGGTACGAGCAGACCGCTGCGGATCCATCCGGAGCAAAAACCAGGCGTTTCACAGCGGTCATGCAGCGGTATGAGCTGACCGCTGTGAACCTTCTCGGGCACAAAAATTGTCGGGTCAAACCCGGTTTGTCCCGGGTTGACCCGACCCGATCTGTATCTATTTAAGCAAATTAAGCCTAATTAGACGAGGGCTGCTTCTTTTTAGGGTTCTAAGCCACTTATTTCTTTCTTCTTTTCTTGTTTTTGTTTTGTATGAAAGATTCAAGATCCAAACCATTTTAGTGAAGATTTTCTTAAACTCTTTTTACCATTCTTCTTATTTTGCTTATGGCTTTCATTTGTACGGTTTATATTTGTGATTTAGCTATGTGTGAGTAGTTCTTTTAGGATTCTTGGGTGAAGTAGACTAGGGTGATTCTAGGTTTGTTCTTGATGTTTAAGAACTAGATTAGTTGATATCCTTTCTCATTGAGTGTTATTAATGCTGGATTGGCCTTGACAAAGTTGATTTAGATCATAGGGAATTTCTCGCCCGGAAGGTGTTCGATGAAATTCCCCAACCAATTCAATGAGTGTTTTACATTCCTAGCCTATGGAAATAGATGTCTAGGGTGTTTAATGGCTATTTAGACTTGTTATTAATGCTTGTTAGTCATAGAATCGCGAACGGAAGTTTATGACGATTGATGACTAAGAAATGGGTTAATACCATGGAAGTGGATTAATCTTTAGTAGTGTTCTAAGGCCTAGGGAGATATTTAGTCGAATGTTTGAGCATCTTGAGTAGATTAAAGAATCACCCGAGTCGATTGCTTTACCCGAGAATTCGTTTGTTTAAATTTGATATTAATCGTTTTCTTGTTTGCTTTGCTACTCGTTTATTTCTCTATTTTGCACGTTTCAAATTGTCCGATAAAAACCAAAACCCGATATTTGCTTAGATTAGATAGCGTCCTGTATTCTTAGTGCGTCGTTCTTATTTCCCTGTGGATTCGATCCCAAAGTGCTACAATGACATGCCATTAGATTGAGGCATTGTGCACAGTGGGTAATTGTGCGAACCGTAAAAAGTTCACTATCAATTTGGCGCCGTTGCCGGGGAAATTAGCAATAGCCATTAGGATTTGGATACTATTTGAGACTAAGTTCTTGACTTCTACTAACTTTTTATTTTCTTCTTTTTTTTTTGCTTCTTAGAGTCGATGGCCATGGATTACAATGATTGGCCACAAGAAGAGGATGCCACATTTGATGAAAGCATTGATGATGAGCCATATGTGGAGCCACCATTTGATGAAAGTGTACTCACATCAGAACAAAAAGTAGAGTTGGATGAGCTTTGCAAAGAAAACCCGGCATTGACAAGGAGTAATCTCGCGATTATGATCCGTTTGAACCTCATGTCACGTCGGGCAGCGCTTGAGGGAAGGGAGCTCACATATATTGAGATAAAGATAGCTCATGCACTCGAAGAGGTAATTTATTGGGTTCCACCATGCCAACTAGAAGGTATTTTTGACACAACCTTTGAAATCGTTGATTATGAGGATAGTCACTTGCCTTGCATTGAAGATGTAGCTTCTAGTTCACATGCTCTCAAGCTCATTAATGATTGCTGTGATTTAATATGTGAGTCTCAAATACTAGAAACCTTAAGAGTAGAAAAGCTTGCTAGTGATTATCATGAAGTATGTTTTGATATTAATTATCTATGTGCTTTGAATGATCATGATATCGAGTTTAAGCTTTCAATGCCTGAGGAATCTAGTTCTCTTCTTGAAAAATCTTACCTAGGGGGTGTGCTTGATGTAGATAAGATCTTGAATGAGATAGATGACCCTAAGGTTGAGATGAAATCTAGGAAAGAGGATGTGTTTTACATGATTGATGGAGATGAAGTTGACTATTTTGTGATTAACTCGTTTAAACATGAAATCGACTTTATTTTTCCATCAAATGTATTTGGTCCTCGTGAACATCTCATCATCAAGGAAAATTCCAAGATGTATGCTATATTTTTAGTAACCTTTCTTGATGTGATTTATGCCTCTTTGCCATGGATAGTCGTGTGCCATGTTGCATATTTTGTTTCTTGTCCTGACAAGAGAAGGACCAAAGGTGCATTGGCTCAACCTTTTGATTCTCATGATTAACAGTTGAAACGTCAAGCTTAGCGACGTAAAACAAGCGCTCTTGGGAGGCATTCCCATGACTATCTTTGTATATATTTTCGTTCTTTCTTGTTCTTTTTAATGTTTTTGTTTGATGTTTATAGTTTTCTTGGGTCCAAGGTCGTGGTGCTTAATGCATGAATGGGTATAGCTACAGCACGTCACATTTCTCTCCAATCCAAAGGTATGATCCAAACTCCATTTCATTGTACATACTTTTGCATATTTTTACCTTCTCTTTGATTTGTGTTGCACCGAGACGTTGCAATTCAAGTTCGGGGGAAGGATTTGTGTCTTTTGATCTTGTGTTTTGTGATCTTATTTTTATTTTCCCATCTTTGAGTCTCATTCATTCATATAAGTGCATATAAAAACCATAAAAAAAAAATTTTAGTTGCATTTTGCATGTTTAAGATTGAGTCTAGATGCATATAGGTTTGCATTCACTTGCATTGGGAGAATTATCCATGTAGAATATAAACTTAAGAGCTTGAATTAATGCCCTCGTTAGGAGTTCTTTGATGCATTTGAGCGATCACGAAGTTAAGGATGATCCATGCTTTGATCTTGCGGTTTGAATGTTTTTGTCTTGGTTGAAGCATGCTTTGAATTGAATCTAACTCTATCTACATGAACTTTAATCTTGACTTGAAATTATCATGCTTGTACATTGAAAAGTTGAACTCATGGATGTCATATACATATTTGAGCTATCTTACCCCTTTTTACCACTCTCTTGTTAGCTCAAATAGCTGATTCCCATATTTGGAACGGTTAACCACACCCTTAACTAAGCCTTTCCTTCAAGCCTTCATCTCTTGTGTGTGTCGTGAGGCCTAATTTTGAATGAACTTAGCAAAAAGTGTTGAGTTTGGAACGACAAGGAGTTGATAGATAGGTTGGTGATTTGGGTGTTGATGTAAAGAAAAGAAAGTGTGGAGAAAGGAGAAGATTGAGAAAAAGGATAGGGGAAAGTAATAAGTTTGGGTTGGTTGGTATGAAAATGTGGAATAGCTCTAGGGGTTGCAAGTATAAGTCTCTATGTGTGTAGAAGAAAGAAAGAGCCAAAAAAAAAAAAATATATATATATGGCTAAAGCATCTAAATGATGATTGAGAGACTAGTTATGAAAGTGAAAAAGAGCTAAAAGAAAAAGATGAAGAGCCAATCCATTTGTTGAAAGAGAAGAAGAAAAGAAATGTGGTCTAAGAAGGCAAAATGCCTTGTGATATGGGTAGTTTAGAATGGATCTTGATGAGTTTAGAAATAGGAGTGGAGTTCATATTGGGGCATTGGGTAGACGGATGTCATCCTTGTACGCATCAATTGTTCTTTACTCTTAGCATTTTGCCAAAGTTCATTCTTTCGTGAGAGATCCCATTGCATTGGAATACCCACATGATTGAGATTATTTTCATCTCAAAACCTTTTCCCTAAGCCAAATGAGTTCACTTGATTTTTATTAAGCATGATTCACCATTGTACTTAATGAATGTTAAAGAGTTAGAGGATATGATTACTTGTAGATGCTAAGGCTTATACCAAATTCGTGTAGCGACGAGTATGGCTAAATCTTTTGAAGTAGAGGTTGTTTGTGCATCACATAACTACTACCAAGTGCATTGAATTGAATTCTTTTGTTAATATTCTTGGATATGATATCCCGCATTCCAACCTCTTCTTCGATTTGTTCTTGTTTGTTTGCTTGCGGACAAGCAAAAGGCAAGTTCGGGGGAGTTGATAGTTGCATAATTTAGCCCATTTTAGCATACATTTTAGTTAGCATTTTGTGACTTATTGCATTCATTTCTTTGTTTTTGGTATAGTTTGCATCCATTTTAGAGTTAGTGAGTCTTAGGTTAGTTTTTGCATATGTTTGTGTGCTATGGAGTCTTTTAGGTACCATTTGGAGCTTATGGAAGCTTATTGGAGTCTTGGGGAAGATCATGGACTAGGAGGAACGTACCCGCAGCGAACGGAAATGATCAAGTGATGAAGGAGAAAAGCAGGAAGCGCAGCGGTCAGCATGCAGCGGTCTAGGGAGACCGCTGCACTTTCAAGTCTCGCAGCGGTCGGAGCACAGCGGTATGAGCAGACCGCTGCGGATCCAGCCGGAGCAAAAACCAGAAGTCTCGCAGCGGTCTCGCAGCGGTCAAACCAGACCGCTGCACTTTCAAGTCTCGCAGCGGTCAGGTGCAGCGGTACGAGCAGACCGCTGCGGATCCATCCGGAGCAAAAACCAGGCGTTTCACAGCGGTCATGCAGCGGTATGAGCTGACCGCTGTGAACCTTCTCGGGCACAAAAATTGTCGGGTCAAACCCGGTTTGTCCCGGGTTGACCCGACCCGATCTGTATCTATTTAAGCAAATTAAGCCTAATTAGACGAGGGCTGCTTCTTTTTAGGGTTCTAAGCCACTTATTTCTTTCTTCTTTTCTTGTTTTTGTTTTGTATGAAAGATTCAAGATCCAAACCATTTTAGTGAAGATTTTCTTAAACTCTTTTTACCATTCTTCTTATTTTGCTTATGGCTTTCATTTGTACGGTTTATATTTGTGATTTAGCTATGTGTGAGTAGTTCTTTTAGGATTCTTGGGTGAAGTAGACTAGGGTGATTCTAGGTTTGTTCTTGATGTTTAAGAACTAGATTAGTTGATATCCTTTCTCATTGAGTGTTATTAATGCTGGATTGGCCTTGACAAAGTTGATTTAGATCATAGGGAATTTCTCGCCCGGAAGGTGTTCGATGAAATTCCCCAACCAATTCAATGAGTGTTTTACATTCCTAGCCTATGGAAATAGATGTCTAGGGTGTTTAATGGCTATTTAGACTTGTTATTAATGCTTGTTAGTCATAGAATCGCGAACGGAAGTTTATGACGATTGATGACTAAGAAATGGGTTAATACCATGGAAGTGGATTAATCTTTAGTAGTGTTCTAAGGCCTAGGGAGATATTTAGTCGAATGTTTGAGCATCTTGAGTAGATTAAAGAATCACCCGAGTCGATTGCTTTACCCGAGAATTCGTTTGTTTAAATTTGATATTAATCGTTTTCTTGTTTGCTTTGCTACTCGTTTATTTCTCTATTTTGCACGTTTCAAATTGTCCGATAAAAACCAAAACCCGATATTTGCTTAGATTAGATAGCGTCCTGTATTCTTAGTGCGTCGTTCTTATTTCCCTGTGGATTCGATCCCAAAGTGCTACAATGACATGCCATTAGATTGAGGCATTGTGCACAGTGGGTAATTGTGCGAACCGTAAAAAGTTCACTATGGTATACTATCCTCAACCAGGAATGTGATGTCCCCTTTAGACATTTGTTTTCCCTTCATGTTAAAAGTTCACTATCCAGCGGATGAAGCTCAGGACCTGCGATGTTCTCTTGGAAAAGTAGCTCCCAAGGAGGATTTGAAGAAACTGCTTCTTTTGAGTTGAACAACTAATTGCTTACTCTGTTTTATAACACTAGACGATGATTATCTTGTGTTCATTTGTTGTTAGCTACTCTCTCTTTAATAATGATTTGTAATGTTTTATGATGTGTATATATTTTATTTTTTATATCATAGCTACTCTTTCTTTGATATTCATGTTTTATAAATTTGTTTATATACTATTTTTTAGGAAATAATTTTTTTTAATTTCGAATTTTAGTTTAATAGTCGGATTATGTTTATAGTTGCATTGTGTGTACGTGTATGTGTTTTATTTTTTTCTCTTCATTAGTGTTTGTATATAACAACGGTTTTCTCTTAATTATGTTGTTAACTTATGTTGAAATATTGTTTTTTATGTGTTTATATATTGTATGTGACTACTGTGTGATTCTAATTACAGTTTTATATTTATTTTTATTTAATACAATTTTAAATCTCTCATAAGTTAAATATTTAGTTGAACGTATAATATTACATTGTTGTTCCGAAATCTATAGTTCATACTAAGGCCAATTATAACCTCATCAGCCCGTCTACACATTAACTAAACAAACCACTTACATTTGATGATAAATGATTTAAGTACATGTACATATTTGAATATTTAAAATTATTATATTTTTATGTACGTATAGTTTTAGGTTGTTTAGAATTACACCCTCTAATAGGGAATCTTTTCTAATGTTTAGGCTTTATGCTTATATATATTCTGGCCCAAGTATTGATTTCTTCGTGAAAGACCGCTGACAAAAGATCTGTAATTTTTTCCTTGTTCCCCATCTCCGAAAAACATATCATCTCTAGCTTCTAAAAATCCAACTAATCCCACTCCCAGAAATGTATGCATAGAGCATGTCTATGTATGCATCTTTTATCCAAATATAAATACTTTAGCAATTGTTGGTGACATACTTTATGCTATAAAAAGTGTTCGTTACACTTTAGCTAAATCGTGGAAATAGACTATATCTTTTGTTAATATGACTTAATGATATTGTGCATTTTATTACTTTTACTATATAGAATATTGTAGTGATGACGTGGATAGCTAAAATTGAAATAAAATTCTCCCATTATATAATAGAGTAATTCTATGCTTCGCGCGTTGCGCGAGATAACATTTTTAAATAGCTATCAATACGAATCGTTGAATATAAATATAATCATTTGAAGTTTTTAAAATCATTTATGTTAACATTTGTATAAACAACAAACTTATTTTACCAAATGATATAAAACATAGATATTGCCAAATATAACTTTTTCCTTGAAAAAACAATAAATCATTCAGGTGAAAACTTCCTAAGAGGAAGAAACGGTATCGACAACCATCTTATGATCTTTTATCCCAGAAAAAATTTCTTCCAGATTCAGGTCCCGTAAAGATATCTTCTTAGAAGCTTTAATGTTCACTATTAACATAATCATACAAATGATTAAATACCAATGGGAACTTACCACCACCCCGAAATTAATGTAAATAGGCCAAGTTTCAATATCAGTAAATAAATAGTAAATGCAAATGTGTAAACATAATACTCATGACGTTACAATAGTTTTGGTAAGCATGTTTTACCCACCGAAACAAGTGCATTGTGGCATATATATAGAAATTGTCGACCAAGTCATAAACGTTCCTATCTAATATCACTAATTACGTTGTATGGTCAAACAATTTAATATTTTTATATAAAAAAATTCATTAATTTCACTTGCTAAAAAAGATTAAATTTTGTTATTATTATTTTAGTTTTGTGCATACATATTTGATATTTCTGAACTTTAGTCAATTTTTTCACACTTTTTAATGTCAATTCTTTTGTTATCTTGCATTCGTTCCCTTTCCGGCAGTTATTTCTTTTCACTTTCTCTTCACTCACATATAAAAGATTGGAAAGTGATTTGATTTTCAACTCATTGTAGAACTATTTTCTCTTTTTCATCTTCATACACTATGCTTTCTCTTATCAGTTGCATGAACTTTTTGCTGATTTGAGTGTCAAAAAATCTTACTGGCGATACACATTTGTTGTGGCGAGGATGTTCCCACCTATTGTGATGCACGTCAAATCTGCTTATTAAATATCGATTCTTGTCTTTGAACCCGTTTCTATCTACCAGACATCATATATTATTGACACACCTTGCACTCTAACCTTACTATTTTTTTTTTTAAAACAAAAATTCTCTCATGATACATTTTTTCATCTATATTATATTATGATTTTAGCTACACATAATTTATGATTTTGATTTTCTTAAAATGTATAACTTGTTGCAAAAAAATGTAACTTAAAAACTCATTAAAAAGTTTAAATTTTTCTTGAAAAATAACTTATTTTGAGTAAAAGCAGTTTAAATTTTGTATTTACTATTACAATTAACTTGTAATTTCTTATTATCCTAAATAATTTGTAAATATTAGAAAAATTCTTTTTGATCCATTTAATATATTTTAACGTGATAATTGTTTTCCATATTTCTTATAAAGTAATATCTGCTCTATTAACTATATGTTAATATATAATTTTATATTCATCTAATCTCTATTCAAAATTTTTATTGTGTTGTATTTTTCTCCTTTTTTTGTAAATTTTATTTTGATGAGAAATGATAATTATAAAAAATGTGTTAATTAATTGAGTCATCAACTTTAGTGTAAATGTTCTTCTCTCTTTTTTTAATAAAAATAATAATTATTATAAAGTATGAATTAATTGAGTCATAAACTTTAGTTTTAGTTTTCTTTAGTTTTAATTTTCTTTTTTTTTTCTTTTTTTGTTGCTGATGTGGATACTTTAGAATGAGAGAAAACTCTCTTATTATATAATAGATTTGTAATGTTTTATGATGTGTATATATTTTATTTTTTATTTTCGTTTCTATTATGCTTTAATATTTTTTTATTCTAATTAATTTTATTTTATTATATATATATTAAAATTGTTTAATACGAATGTATGCACGTTTTTAGATACACTATGAAATCCTCGGGTTTTGTTTACTTCTTTTTTTTCCAATTCTGTACACTCTGAAAGTCTTAGGGGGAGGTATTCATTCAATTAAAGAATTTAATAGAATTTAGAAGAAATTAGACTTTCTATAAAATTATAATGTTATTCAATGATGTTATTGGATTATTGGATTAGATATTTGTGTAATCATTCTTCTAAAATACTTTAAATTCTAGTGTTATTCAATTTATTAATTTCTTAATTCTATTAAATGTCAGTATTATTCAATTTTATTGCAGTGTTTATGATATTATCATTTAATAAGAATTTTAATGAAAAAATATAAAAAGTCAATTCCGAACATTTTTGATGTCATCATATTGATAGAAATTCTTTAAAATCCCAACAAAAACTTTAAATTACTCTAAAACCAATTGCTTTTGAATTCATTTGCATTCTCTTAAATACAATCATCCAACCAATACCCCCATCTTAGTCTTTGTATTGTACCTCTTTACTAAGAGTGAATATATCTACTTATCATCAAAAAAAAAAAATTTAAAAGAAGAAATTGGCAAATTGACACAGGGTTGAAAATTTCAATTTAAGAATAATGGTGAAGAAATTAAAAACTTGAAGAAAGTTAGGATCCAAAATATAAATGAAGCAAATATATATACGTTGCAGAAAAGGGGATAAGGCACACAGAGAGAGAGAGAGAGATCCAGCGAGAGAGAGAGAGGGAACAATGACGAGCGTTAGC
This sequence comes from Eutrema japonicum, assembly GCA_030161315.1. NCBI lineage: Eukaryota > Viridiplantae > Streptophyta > Magnoliopsida > Brassicales > Brassicaceae > Eutrema > Eutrema japonicum. The sequence goes on from BSQW01000001.1 coordinate 42,198,935, forward strand.
GGGTGTGGGTCGATGAGCCTGATAACTAACCGTAGTGCGTTCTTGGGAAGCGGACTGCAACACCGTGCCGTTTTCCTTAAGCCATGGTCTTCGTCTTCGTCGTCTTCGCTTCAGTCTCGGTCCATGGTGGTTGAATCCAAAACCAAAACCAGTAGCGAAGACAGAATCGCCCGCCACTCTCGCATCCGTAAGAAGGTACTCTTTTTTCTCTTCGAATTTCTTGACGATAGTCTTTGAATTGTATCTTGTGACAATTTTGGGGGAAGTAATGTAGGAATTATGATGAAAGTCTCCAGCTTTATGTTTCCAGATTACTGAAGAAAAAAACGACATTTTGTTATATGTTTGAGTGCAACTGGAAATTGATAATCAAATAGAAGAAACAGAGAAAACAAGGGAAATGTGATTCATTGTTGTCCAGATTTTACTTGCAACTTGGAATGTTTTTTTTTTAGTTTGATCCACGAATCTTGTTGTTTTGTTCTCATACACTCGCCATAGGTTAACGGTACAACAGAGAGGCCAAGGCTCTGCGTATTTCGATCAAACAAGCATCTTTATGTTCAAGTGATTGATGATACCAAGATGCACACTTTAGCTTCAGCTTCCACCAAGCAGAAACCTATCTCTGAGGAGTTCGATTACACCTCTGGACCTACCATTGTACGTAGTTTCATCTTTCGAATACGAGTTTCAAGTAATCAACTTGGTGGTAGAGAGATGAATCATCTTTAGTAACCATTTAGCACACATTTCAACCTCGATTTCTCTTTCGGGCATATATATACTGATAGTTAGTCCTCGTTATGGTTGAAACGCTTTGGTGTTTGAGTAGGAGGTAGCAAAGAAAGTTGGGGAAGTTATAGCAAAATCTTGCTTGGAGAAAGGGATCACAAAGGTGGCATTCGACCGTGGTGGTTACCCTTACCATGGACGCATTGAGGCTCTTGCCGCTGCAGCACGCGAACACGGTCTTCAGTTTTAACACCATTTGCTTTTTTTATATCTGAGGAGCAAAGTATGAATGTAGAGAACTCATTGAAATGTTCAAGTTTTCGAGTGTTACTTGTTGATTAAAATTTAAAATCATTTCAAGTGGCTGGTTTTGGGCTTCAAAAGAGTAGAGAACTAATATATCTGCTGCTTTTATTATTTACAACAATTCACAATTCGACAAAAATACTAAAATGGCAAAACTGAAAAGGCAAAGAAAGGAACTGTGTCGCAAATCTTAAAGATTTCCCGCGTCGCAAATGTTAACCGGACGGGAGAGCTTGCTTCGGTTGATTGGAAAACGTCGGCGATTTCTTCCCAATCGCCACCATCTTCTCTCCGCTCCTACTCCGGTAACCCATCTTCTTCCTCAAACTTTCCCCTTTTTTCTCCCATAACATTCAACTAAATCCCAAATCTCCCTAGAATTCGTTAAATCTCGAGGTCAACGACTGTGGCAATCTCATCTCGGCAGCAGGAGATGATGGTCGTTTTTCGGAGAATCCGACTTCTCCCTATGATTCGAGCAAAATCTCTGGTGGGTTTTAAGAATGGTTTTGTCTTTTGCTAATCTTCCTTTCGTTAGGGATTTTGAAATTAGCATTTTTTTTCTTCACCTCTCCAGATGATTTGAGTCTATCCGGGAAGAAGAAACGGAAATTAACTCAGACCACTCTTCTTCAGTCAAATTTCTTGTCAGGGCCAAAACAATCGGAATATCGTCTTTTAATCCGTACCCAGCAGCAACCAGAAACTTCTCGATTCAATTTGGTAGAACCTAGTGATTCACTTTGCTGCAAGGTTGATGATGACTCATGTTCTCCAACTAGTGAGGAGATTTCAAAAACTGTGACTTTAGATGAAACTAATGGTGAGGCTATTCAGACCTTTATAGTTGGTAGGAAGTTCAGTGATGTTCAGGATTTAGGAATTGGGGGTAAAATCTGTCTTTTGAGACACCCTGAGAACATCAAGGATCGCAACGCTATAAAGGTTTAACCTTGTCTTCTTGTGTGTGTGAATTCTGGTCTCTTTGTGTATTGCCTAAAGCGTTTGTGTGCTTTCACATTAGGTTCTTTCTGCAGACTCTGGGTTGTCTGAAATGCTTGGGTATCTACCTAAAGATGTTTCCCAGTGCTTGTCCCCGCTGATCGACAAGTATGACCTTAAGTTTGAGGTTGGTGTCTGATTTTTATGTCTTCTTGTTGTGCTTGCTCTAGTATAAGCTGAAAAGTTTAAGATATACAACATCAGGTGCATATGATGTAGCCACACATTCTTTGCAGGGAACAATAACATCTGTTCCGAAGCATTCTTCTGAAGCTGTTCCGATCAATGTTGTTTGTCACAAGATGACATCTGATGGCTGGAAGGAATGTGAATTTGCTGGAGACTTTAAACCTCTGTGGGAGAAAGTTCTTCAGGTTGTTGAGCATCAGATGCTATTTCCGCCTAAAACGACAAGATACCAGTTGAACTTCAACGTATTAGTACAAGAGGTTCTCAGAAGCTGCTCTCACCTTTTCACAGTCGATGAAAAAGCATTCTTGGGTATTCACCTATGATTTCTTCAGATTTTTGTTTTCTTCGGTTTTCCTCTACAAGTAATTGGAATGAATGATTTACTTTTCTATACTCTTGTTTTTTGTTTTGGTTTACAGAATCTTTCCCCTCTCTTTCAGAGGATAGCCAGAGACTTTTTATACGTCTTTACACACGAAAAGGTATCTACTCTGTTAGACTCCCTTTTTGCATTACCCCTTCTAGTTTTGTTTGTTTGCTCTCAATATGATGTAAATGGTACTAGACAAACTGCTACGTCAATGATTTTGGTATTCCTTTCTTTCCTATTTTTATGTTTTCATCAGTGTCTGACACTTTGCTATCTACCTTTTCGAATAAACATTCTGTGGCTATTGATGGAGTAGGTTAGAATGATGTTAGGTTAGGTAGAAACTAGAAAGCTAGATGGTCTCATTTGTAGTGCTTCGGAAACTGAAACTGGCTTCTTTGCCATTCTTTTCTTGTTTGAAGGTAGTTGCCACGACTCTTGTCTGCTTTTGTGCAGATACCGTTCTTTGAAATTCATTAATGTTGCAGTTCTTATGCACCTTATGATACTTTTTCTTTTAAATGGTTGGACACATGATCGTTCAGGACCTTGGTTCAGGCTATCAAATATTTCATACCCTGAGGTGTCTGATTCTCTTCAAGCGCTGAAGGACCTAACAGGTAAATGATATGGGCTTGAGCACGTTCAGGCACACACACACACAATAACTTCTTCTAGTTTCTGAGCTATTCTGAGCATGTTAGAAAAAGCTAATACCTATATGATGTACAGCCAGGGGATTTATAAGTTCAGTGATGGACGAAAATGAACTAGATTACCAAAAGATGATGGAGATCATAGAGTTGCTTAACGTCACTGAACTTCGTGATATCTTATCTATGAACAAGGTTGGACCACACTCTCTTAAAGATGTTTGCTCTGTTTATTGGACGTATTGTATGTTAAAGGACGTGGTTCTCTTATTGGTTTGCTTGCAATATGGTGTGCTTTATTGGTAATCCAGGTGTTCAGTCGCGGCTCAAGAAAAAGAGACCTTATTAATTCACTTTGTTCTTGTTACAATGATGGAACGAGGTCCGTTTTCGTTTTAATTAGATTTTTAAAGCTTCTTTCCTTTCTTAGCAGGTTCTGTTTCTCTTTGAGGTTGAGTTGTTTTGTTTACATTTTAGGAACAATCTAGCAAGAATGATACTAGAAAGAACAGGACTATGTGCTAAAATAACTAGTACAGCAGAATCACTCATATGGCGTGTTGAGGTGAATTTTTGGTTTTTATACTCTCAGAAAGTAGCCGACTTTATTTAAGGACGAGAAAAACTTTGGTTTTATGTTGCAGAGGCTTTTCTTTCTCAATGGAGAGCAAGATCTATCCTCTTTTGTTTTGCTGGATCTCGGTATTATCAAATACCCAACTTACAAATGCATTGACTCAGAGCATATATTTTCAAATCGGGCTAGGCTTTTAGCATATGAAGAGGTATTTACTTGTCTATATTGAAAAAAAAAGAACCGGACTTGTTTGTCTACAATATCTCAAAGCTTCAATTACAGGCCATTGAAGTGGCTCAGTTGATGGATGAGTCTCTTGACAATGAGGATTCTCAGACAGTGTTGAAATGGACCATGATTGCTGAAACCCGCATATCCAGTTCTTCTTCAGAATCTGTGGTCCTAGCCGCATTTAATTGCTTTACAGCTCCATGGGTTTACTCAAAGGTGGTTCTTTTAGGAGTTTCCTTTCTTGAGAACCACAAGAGGCAAGTGAAAACAACCAATCTCGTCTTATGTACTTGTTCAGATTATCTTTGTCTTTTTGCCTATTGAAACTTGTATCTCTGGCTTCAGGTATAACCACGCAGTTTATCTATTGAGGCGGCTGCTCAGTTGTTTCAATTGTGACGGGAGACGAGGATATTGGACAGTTAGGTTATCAACAGATTTGGAGCACATGGGACGTCCAAATGAGAGTCTTTCAGTAGCAGAGCAGGGACTATTGGATCCTTGGGTGCGTGCTGGTTCAAGAATAGCTTTGCAAAGACGCATTCTTCGTCTGGCAAAACCTCCAAGACGCTGGAAAACTCCCACCTTTTCAAATCTCATCGAAAACAAGATCCACGAGGTTTGTTCTTCTACTCTTAAGGTAAAAAAAAAAGGGAAAAAAAAAACCAGTTCCTCTTCCCATCTTGCCCTAAAATGTGCAATTTTGCATTCTCAGGTTACCATTCAAGGGAGATCACTGAATTGTGAAATTGGCATGAAAAACAGATTCTATGGAGAAGACGGAGAACAATGTGGAGTCGAGCAGCTCGCATTGCAATATTACAATGGAGAAGGAGGAGGATGGCAAGGAATTCATACAGAGAGTAGCATCTGGTTAAGCATTTTTGGGCTTCTCATGTGGGACATACTGTTTTCTAATGTCCCAGGCGTTTTCCAAACCCGATTCCAGGTTAATATATTCACTGAATGAAAATCTCACTAGTTGTCCCATACAACAAAACGAAAGTCCTCATTTATGTCTTTTGTTCCCCTTGTGCAGACTGCTCCATTGGACTTAGAGACCGAATCCTTCTATCTAACCAGGAAGGAAACAATCGAGTCACAGCTCGAGAAAGTTGTAAACGGAATGGCTGAAGAAATACTTATCATATCATATGAAACACACCGTGGAACAGCTTGCAGAGGAGTGGCTTGGGAGCGGTTTTCGTTGGAGGAACTGAGAGCAGCAGTGGCTTGTGTTGGAGGTAAGTGTGTAGCATCTCTGTGCCGGTATTTAGCTCAAGACTATAGGAGCTGGTGCAGTGGAATGCCTGATCTGCTGCTATGGCGGTTCAAGGAGAATGGTTATGAAGGTGAAGCTAAGCTTGTGGAAGTAAAATCAGAGAAGGATAGATTATCAGAACAGCAACGAGCTTGGCTTCTGCTTCTAATGGATTCAGGCTTCAATGTTGAGATTTGCAAAGTAAGACCTGCTTGTTTAACTAAAGCTTAATTATAGAGATTTAGCATAAACACACACAAACATGATTTGTTGTTGTCATGAACTGTTTCCTTAAGAGAGGGACCGCAATGAATCGTGATCTTAGTTGTCACAACTTTGTTGTCGGAAAGTTGTTGTTGTGTTGTTGGAGTGAGCAAAAGAGACACGTGTAGATATCTGAGATGGTGTTTAGTTGATCATAAAAAAATTGTGTTCTATAATCAATTTTCTTAAAAGAGATTTGTAAACTTGGACAAAGTGCCGTCCTCACTTGATGTAGACAACTCTAAATATATCTTATTTCTATGTTTTTGATTGTTATATTAATCATGGTTTTCTTGTGTTCATTTTGTGTTAAGGAATATGCCATTTTGGGATGCGAAAGAGAAAATAAATGTGAACTTTAATAATTACTAGGTGATGATTGCACACAAATTCATGTAGTTAAAGATTAATCTTTGACGTGACCTTGACGTTTCACGAAAAATTTGGAACCTGGAAAATTCAATGTATTACTCTCATCCATATTCAATTATTCATTGTCTTGGAAAAAAAGAGTCATTTTGACCGCTGCCTCTTGGTTTTACTATAAATATCGATAACTTAGTAAGTTTTTGAAACATAGTAAACCCTAATCCGATGATCTCAAAGCTAAGTTAAGCTCCATTCTCCTTCCTTTGTAATGGAGGCAGGGAAGAAGAAGAATATGATGAATTCCTTCATAGTGGATCTATGGGCACTTATACTAGTGAGATTGCCGCTTAAGAGCATCACCACTTCCAAATTGGTTTGCAAGCAATGGAAATCAATCGTCGAATCTTCGTTTTTCCGCGAGCTATTCTTGTCTCACCATCAAAACTCGCATTCTTCATGGTCGTTCCGGCGTTGTTTCAGGTTACAAAGTCGTTCTAGTGGTTACATTGAGGCAGGTGTCTTAAGTTTACTTGTATATACATCTGAGACAGGCTTGTGGACTTTTCCCTGATTTAGAAAAAGAAGTGCGGAATCACAGAAGAGTTTGCACAACTTCTCAAGGATCTCTAATGTATACGAGCATAGTCTTTGAACACAGAGATGATGGAAGTTTTGGGGAAGATATAAGTGTATGGAAGCTAAATACCGATGAATGGCAAGTTTCCAAAGTATCTGAAATCTCTCCGGCTTGTATGAACTTTCCACTATATATCTGTGGAGCGATATGGATGAATGTTTGGTATCTAAGAAGTTGCTTAAAGGCAAGTTTTGGCTTCACGACAACTTGGAATGTAGCAGCGACGGTCTCACTCTGAGTTTTGCTGGAGAGTGTGTTGGAACTAATTTTTTGTCAAAGGACTTAATAAAATTGTGTTAGTGTGAAAAGAAATGAGTTAAGTTCATTCTAATGAAACGTTTTCATTGACCGATAAATGTTTTCTCGTGTATATATTTTGGAATAGTTGTGTCATTAATTTAAATGATGAACAATAAGAGAGAAGAAAAGACCACAAGTGCGTCGATCGCACATTGGGCCTTGTTGGGCTCGTGAACTTGTAGAGGTATCGATCGATACCCCTTGGTATCGATCGATACTCGACGGGCCGACTTAAAAATCGCAGCCTCCTAGAATATTCTGAGGAATATTCTGTTTATGTCTGGGAAAAACCCTAGCCTCTCTCTTATATATACTGGCCGATTTTCACAGGAAAGATCATCAGCAAAAACACTAAAAACACAACCTAAAAGTTCTAACAGAAGTTCTGTCAAATCCCTATCGCTTAGAGTAAGTTTCTATTCGAGAGTATCGTAGTATAATGTTCGACAGATCTGATATCAAGTGTAGATGATACAGATTACTTTGGTTGTATCATGGGACTCATGGATCTATTAAAACTCGTCGCACTACGGGAGATTCTTAGAGTTAAGGAAAGAGATTCATCTCGCCTCCTTAGATTTATTTTATTGCTTTATCGTTTTATGAATCGTCTGTTCCTTACTGTTTATTTATATAATCGTGATTAAATCTTATCCTGTCTATAATGCTAAATTTTGGTCATACAATCTTAACTCTAAGAAGATCCAATTTTGTTTTATTACTTCAATTGGATCTTTAATCACGAGTAAATAAACGTTTTCAAACGGTTTTTTTTTAAAAACGATTCTTCTACTGCTGATGATACTCAAACGTTATCAAAAAGCTTGTTAGCAACTTGAAACGTGTAGTAGAGGCAATCTCTCTTTCTATTTTTAAGAAGATGTTCTTCTGATAGTGATACTCAAACTTTATCAAAAAGCTGTTTAGCAACTTGAAACGTGTAGTAGAAGCAGTACTGCTTTAAACATCTTCTAAAAACCGTCTTTAATTGCGATTAATGAACGGTAGAATCAACGAACACAACTCATGTTCTTGATAGGCTCGATTGCGATCGAAGCCTTGTGAGTATCGATCGACACCCTATGGTACCGATCGATACTAGACAAAAATTATATTGGTCGACACTGAGGTGAATCGATCGATACTATGCAAAAAGTTGTATCGATCGACACTGAGGTGTATCGATCGATACTATGTAAAAAGTTGTATCGATCGACACTGAGGTGTATAGATCGATACTATGCAAAAATGTGTATCGGTCGACACTGAGGTGTATCGATCGATACTATGCAAAAATTTGTATCGATCGATACTATGTAAAAAAAAAATTGTATCGGTCGACACTGAGGTGCATCTATCGATACGATGCAAAAAGTTGTATCGGTCGACACAGAGGTGTATCGATCGATACTATGTAAAAAAAGTTGTATCGATCGATACTATGCATCGACCAGTTTGGGTCTGAATCGATCAATCATGTGTAAAATTCACTTGCATCGATCAACACCTAGGGTGTATTGATCGACACTGGGTGTGCATTGATCAACACCAGTGATGCATCGACTGACACAGTATGTGCATCAAGCATCGATCAACACCAGTGATGCATCGATTAACACAATATGTGCATCGAGCATCGATCGACAACAGTGATGCATCGATCGATACCAAGGAGTATCGATCGACACCAGTTATGTATCGATCAAAACCGAGTGTGTATCGATCGACACTGAGTGATTAAGCATCGATCGACACTAAGTGTGCATCGATCGACACTCTGCAAACTTACTTTGCATCGACCAGTTCGGGTCTGTATCGATCGACACTAGTAGAGCATCGATCGACACTGGTAGGGCATCGATCGACACCATGTGTGCATCGATCGACACCTACAGTCGCATCGATTGAGACTATGCTAAAGCATCGATCGACACGTGTTTTGTATCGATCGATACTGTGTGCATCGATCGATACCAAGGAGTATCGATCGACACCAATGCTGTTTGGTTCGATATCAGGATTAGAATTACGATTCTTAACTATATATCGGTAAAAATGTAAAGTTTGCGTACAAGCGAATGGAACGTTTTAAAACGCTTCCCGGGTTAGGTTTTGCGAACACCTAACATCAAACTCGTTTAGAACGGTTTGAAGAAAGGCTAATCAAACGTGTTTCGAGAAACCGTTTGACGAACACTCTGAGGAGGTTCGAACTTGAACGAACGTTTGCGGTTCAAAACTTTAGAACGCGCACATGCGGTTCTAGTTGTTTCGATAAGCGGATTTTAAATTAGAATTTTAATTCCGTATCGATATTAAAAGAATACATATCATAAAAGGGTGATTGTTTCTTAGTCAAAGTCACAGATAATAATCATTATGATTATGAGTTTGTGGACGTTTATAAACGGTTCGACAAGTGACAACTTTGCGGTACTAATCTCGCGTCGTTTAGCATTTACGAACGTCTCATAGCGTTTCTCGTAATATTGGCTAAAACATTTATCAAACGCGATTCAAGAAACGAATCAGCGAACGCTCTCCGGAAGCTCAGATTAGAACGCGTGATAGCGATTCTAAAACGATTTCATAATCCGTTATAATCGGTTTTTAAAACTGCGGTTTCAAAATAAAAAAGAAAGAGTTTCATATTCTCATCGAATACTCTCAATGTTTAATTATTTAATAATTAAAATTGATGCAACGTTGAAATCTTTAAACAGTCTTTGGTTTAAAGACGTGTTAAGTTGCAATATATTGCACATAGCTCAATATTATGTGTCCAAAATTTGCGATTTTTGGAATAATTAATTGATGTTCAATTAAGTATTGGAGGCTGATTTAATCGAATAATTAAATCATTGGGCTAAGTGAGCAGGCCTCTTGCAATTCTTGATATGAGTTCAAGAATACTAATACAATTCGATATTGTATTAAGTTTTTTAAATTCTAGAAATTTAATTTAATTTTACCCTTTAACTTGAGAGTTGGGTATTGGTTAGTATATTAATTTGGTTTGATTCTCTTGAACAAAATAAAATTTCAATATGACTAACAACACCGATGTGATCATTGTTAGATCCGGTGGTGTAAAAGACAATGGAATGGCTGAAGCCAATTTAGTCGAGATAGACATGTGTAATGTCATCCTCGGAGTCAATATGGTTGAGCATAACCCAAATGAGTGGTGGTATAATACCAATGTAATAGCTCATATATGAGTTGATATGGGAATGTTTCCCTCCTACCATAAATAATGACAAGAATTTAATCATAGTGCTGAAGTTGACTTCTCAAAGAAGCTCACTTTCACTAATGTAAAGCATGTGCTAGAGATGCATAAAAATCTTATTTAGGGCACAATGCTAATTAGGCACGAATTCATCGTCAATGACAAGACTGATTAGCGTGTATTGACAAAAAATGTTGTCTATATTAAGGACGGACTGGTCCAAATTAACGTTGAGACAATCGGACTTAAAATTAATGTAACCAATGTTGTTGACATCAATGAGAAAGAATCATTTGCTTATGGTACAGAATATCTTAGTATTTGATCTGAATGTTTCAGTCACATTATATTCGAATCTATGCGTAGATTGAATGAGATATAGAGATACAAAATAAGCAAAGATGAGTGTGAGGTTTGCGTTCAAACCAAACTCACTAAAACACCACAATCGAGCGAACCTCTTGGATTGACTCATACAAAAGGTGGTGAGAAATATTCGTGACTTTCTTTGAGGATTGTACGAAATATAGTTATGTCTATTTGCTAAGAAGCAAATATGAGACCTTGAAAAACTCAAGGAGTTTAAACTCGAGGTTGAAAACCAACTCGAAAGAACTATCAACATAGTTTGAAGTGATAGAGGACATAAACATGGTAGTATCCATCAAACGATTGATCCCTACTCACCTGAATCCAATGGAGTTGCTGAAAGAAAGAACAAAACTCTCAAGGAAATGATGAATGCAATGTTGCAGGAATCTGGGTTAGTCCAGAAATGTGGGGGGAAGCATTGCTTACCACAAGTTATATCCTGAACTAAATACCACACAAAGTCACTGAAAATGTTTCATGTGAACTTTGGAAAAGTAATGTGTTTTTATACAAATACATGAAAGTGTGGGGGTGCCTAGCAACCACCTAAGAAGGTGACAATCGGACCAAAAATGGTGGATTGTATCTTCATTGCATATGCACACAATGTAGTGTTGATTGCTTTATGGTGTATAAAGTAGATATACCAAACATCCAAGTAATCACGGTAACCAAGGAATGTGTCTTCCTTTGAACATGAGTTTCCACGTAAAGGATAAGCTCTAGTACCTCACGAATTGAGGCGAGCAATTGATCTCTTGGGCTCTTACGCTTTTAGAGGTATCGATCGATACCGAGGTACGCTTTTAGAGGTATCGATCGATGCTTGACGGGCATTGGGCCTTAGATCGAGCAATGTTGGTACTTCTGTAAAGAAGCAGAAGAGACTAAAGTTGAAATTAGTCGTATGCTGATTGGAATCACAGCAATATGAGATCTTGTAATCCATCAAATGGATGTAAAATATGCCTTTCTAAACGACCATTTAGAAGAGGAGATTTACATGAAACAACCCAAGGGTTATGTCACTCCTGAACAAGGAAAGAAGATAAGTAGACTTGCAAAGTCCTTATACGAGCTTAAGTTAGCTCCTAAGCAATAGCTTGGAAAGTTTGACAACAAAGTGATGTCAAATAGCTACCAAATCACTTAAGGTGATATACATCAAAAGTACTCCACATGGATACGTTTTATGTTTATATGATGACACGGTCATCATGGAAGCAAGAAGAACATAATCCAACACACTAAAAATGTGTTTAGTGGAAAGTTTGATAGACATAAGATTAGTGGATAATCTTGTCTCAAGATCCTAGAATGTTTTTAGAACTACTCAAACAAGATTGCAATAACTCCAATTGTGATAAAGTTGTATCACAAGTGATCGGAAGTCTAACGTACTTGATAAATCGTACTAGATCCAATTTAGCGCATTCAGTAAATAAGTCGCTACACGTGTGGAAAGCAATAACTTGAATTTTGAATTATCCAGCGTTATATTTCGTCTCTATTTACATCAAAGTCTGGGGGGTTCAAGACTTTATGTTCACCTCTTGGTCTTCTAAATCTGACAGATATTATAAGTGGATAATACTTTTTCTTGGGGGTGCAACAGTATCCTGGAAATCTTCCAAACAAGCACTCTTGGCCTAATTAACCAAGGAGTCAGAGTTTATAGCTTTAGATAAAGCTACAGAGGAAGCAGAATGGCTTCGAAACTTTGTGGAAGATATCCCGATGTGGGAAAAACCAGTGCCAACTTTATGTGTACACTGTGAGAGTTAGTGAGGTTTCTCTCAGGCACTGAGTAAGTTATAAAATGGCAAATCTTGAGAATGATATAAGAAACAACTAGGTATAACTCGGTATCACTATACTTTATCTTCAGAGATTATGTTCTGGTAGAAACAACTAGGTTTAACTCGGTATCACTATACTTTATCTTCAGAGATTATGTTCTGGTAGAAAAAACTAGGTATAACTCGGTATCACTATACTTTATCTTCAGAGATTATGTTCTGGTAGAAACAACTAGGTATAACTCGGTATCACTATATTTTATATTCAAGGTGGATAATTTATGTATGCATAAAATATTTGAAATGATATTTGGTGTCGAATAAAATGTTATAACATCAAGAGAGTAGCATTAAAGATGGAAAATATTAAATTCCCATCTTTTATGAGTTGTTGTGGAAACAGTTACACAACATTGTCCTTGTAGTTTTAAAAGCATTTACGTAGTCATATTCAGTTTAGGAAGACCTACTAACCTAAATACTGATTTGACGCAAATGACTGCATAAAACAATCAGAACTATATGTCTAAGCACTTATCTATTCTGTAAAACTACTAAAACATATCTTAAGGGCAAGTAATACTAGATAAACATAAAACCAACAAAAGTACAACTATGACCCAAACTCGTAATACTAGTATCCTCTGGACAACCATGACCAAATATTTAGAGGTAAATTCGAAATTTGAGATTTCAAAAATTTCAAAAATAAAAAATCCAATTTTTCAAATTTTTTTGCCAATAAAAAATCCAATAAAAAGATACAAATTAACATAATACTTTCTCTCTCTCTCTCTTCTCTCGCTTCTCTCTCGGATACTTTCTCTCTCTCTCTCTCCTTTTCTTTTCCTTCCTTCACGATATCTGAAATCGGAATGGGAAGTAGCTATCACCACACGGACAAATCTGAAATCTGCGATGAACCATACGAGGAGGAGAGGATGCACAGTAAGGAGATGAAGCGGATGAAGGAGCATTTCGACATGCTTGGCTTCATCGCCGACGCCCAATATGGGATTCCAACGAAATGCCCCTGTGGTGGACAAATCAAGCAAGATGTCTCCACACAGCCAAAGTTTCAGAATGATTTCAACACTTTATCGGGCAGTAGGTTCTTCACCTGCAACGTATTTAAGGTAAAAGTTCATTTTTAGGTTTTTTCTGGGGAATACTAGTTAAACTAGTTAAAACTACTTGAATGTTCTTCGACGGATAACTAGTAAAACTAGGTAAAACTATTTGAATGTTCATTGCTAGGATGATGGACTCCACTTTCGCCAGCCGTAGGTTTTTGGTGTCGAGAAAGAGATTTCGAAGCTAATCCGGAAGGTTGAAGAGCAGAGCGAGAAGATTGAAGAAATGCAAAAGAATATTGAAGAAATGCAAAATGAGATTTAAGACCTATTATCTAAAATGTTGTATAAGACATATTATGTAATCCCAAAACTTCCTTGCTATTTTGTATAAGACATATTATGTTTGCTCAGCTAATCTTATCAATGGCTTTGTTTATGAGCATCTTGTTTTACCAACATAGTATTACCAAACATTACGAACATAGTATTACCAAGCATTACGAACATAGTATTACCAAACATTACCAACATAGTATTACCAAGTATTACCAAGCATTACGAACATAGTATTACCAAACATTACCAACATAGTATTACCAAGTATTACCAACATAATATTACCAAGGATTACCACAAAATTTTAAACCAACATAGTTTTACGAATATCAACATAAGATCTATCTACAAACCACCACAAAAGTTTAAACGAACACCAAGTTCTACTCTTCCATAGATGCTTCCACCACATCCAATCTTGCATCAAATCCATTCACCTTCTCTTGTATCTCTTTTATGGTCTTCAAGATCTTGGCCAATTCGGTTGGAGGTGTTTGCACCGGTGGGGCCTCTAATCGTTCCATCTACTTATCCTTTTTGGCACGCGCAGCAACGTCTTGATCAAACAGGTCTTCAAAGAAGATAGTGTAACCTCCGGCCAGGCGATTGATCCAACTATCAACCACGAGATCATCTTCATCACGATCCTCGTCTTCCTCTAAGATTTGATCCAATAGCATCTTTTCCTCTCTCAGACAGATTAAAACGAGGCTGTCAATGTCCTGTTGTGAAGGAATCAAATAAATGTTTCCAACTCAAATTAATGTTTCCAACTTAAATAAATGTTTAGATGCAAGGTAGAACTTACCTTAGTAGTACCAAGTTCTTCATTGATTGCCTCAATCGGAAAGCCTTTCATATCTCCTTTCTTGAACTTCGACTTGCACATCATCGGACACATCGAGTCTGCTTCTGGGACACTCTCCCTAAATCGTTTTCCCAATTGAGGAATCGCCTCAAACGCTAGTAGCTACAAAACAATTATAAGTTGTAAGACTTACTATGAATTAAAGAAACATCAACATCAACATTCTCATAATCATTGTACTTACCTCCAAAGGAATACAAAATCCAGGAATGGGCCACTGTGTCCCTGCCTTCACCCCCCCCTTTGGCTTGAAAATGTTCCACTGTGTGCATGATCTCCTTCACCATGAAGTCGTAAGAAAATCTCCCCCAATGAAATGTCCTACAATAGTCAAGATCTTCCACAGCCATTTTAAACACTTCCAAAACGTCGGGTGCACCATCTCCAGTCTTCGTTTGTGCACAAACTATACTCGAAAGGAAGAACAACACAGCCATCTTCAATCTGTCATTACCAACTCCCATTTCTTGAAGCTTTGCTTTCACATCTTCTGTTAGAGGGGGATTTAGCACTCCCCCGGTTTAACCCGGTTTGAATAGAAATCAGCCCAACAATCAACTTCAAAGCCCATCGAAACCGATCTACGTAATTAAAGGGAAATTTCCTTTAATTAATAAAGAGAATATTTCCTTTATTTGGATAAAGGCAAATCCCGGAAAGAAAGGAGATTATCCTTATCAGCTTCAAGGAAAAAGGATAATTGCCAATACAAAGTCAAGAAGGAAAAGGAAGAGCTAAGGACTTCAAGACTTATAAATAAGGAGGCCATCGCCTCATTCTTAATCATCTAAAAATCTCATCACATCCTTTGTAACAAGAACTACGTTTTGGCTTGATCCCTATTTGAAGGGTACGTAGGCAGCCTTCAACGGCACAGCTATAAATCTAATAAAAATAATTCTCCTAAACTCTAAACTGAATTCGCCAATCTACGATATGTGCGAATTCTGGTTCCTTCAATTGGCGCTAGAAGGAGGGGGCAAGAAAAATCTGGTGTTTATGGAGAATTATTTTAAAACCCTAGAAATCCGACAAAGCCTCCGACTCTTCTCGTCATGTTCAACGCCAGCTCAATCCGAGATAAAAACAATAACAACCAGCTCAACGCCATGAGCAAGATGAGGAAACAAGCGTGACGTGTATGTCAAGCAACATGGTATGAAGAAGACGTGCCAAGTAACGTGATCGTGACAAGGAGGAGTACGCGAGGGAAACGACAAACAATGACGAACTCACGATCTGATTCTCGCCATGATGAACCCGCCGATCTCAAACTCACCATGAACGAGCTCGCCGAAGAAGAAGAACGAGCTCAACAAAGATGGTTCTGGCCGAGCACGACACGCCGAGCTCACTCCCACGAGCTTACAAACGCCGAGTTCGCACATGACGAGACGACCTTGCGGAACACGCCGACCTCGCCGCACATGCCGACCTCGGCAAACACACCAAACTCATCAGACCGCAGCCATTGAACACGCCGAGCTCGCGGAGGCAAACTTATCGTACCGCCGATCTCGAACTCAACGTGACGAACTCACTTGCCGAGCATGAAAACCACCATGACCAGAGAAGATGTAACTTGCATGCCGACCAGGAAGCACCCGATGCTGACCTCACTCACCATCACCGCCGACATGAAAGAAGATCAGATTTCTCTTTTTTGTTGGGCTTGGTAAAGTTTTTGGCCCATTCAAATATCACAAGATATTAGACCCAAATTTCGGCCCAAAATAATGCAAGGATTTAAAAGCCCAAAGACGTCATTCTCAACGATGCAGCTCCAACGTAGTCAAATTCGGTAAAAAAAAAAAAAAAAAAAAAAAAAAAGGACATCCACTGATAGATCCAGCTCGTCACTTATCGATTATAGCTCGTCTACAGAGCTCCCTAAAATTCAGGTATTTTTTATCAAATTTTTTACTTGTTATTCGAAGATATTTTCTTTTCAGATTATATCATAGGATCCGTTCCTTCAAGCCGAACTTAAGCAGTTCGCCGAACTCGTACAGTTCCTATCATCAAGCCGAACTTAAGCAGTTCGCCGAACTCGTACAGTTCGTATCATCAGGCCGAACTTAAGCAGTTCGCCGAACTCGTACAGTTCGTATCATCAAGCCAAACTCAAGCAGTTCACCTACCTCCCAATCGAACATATCGCCTACTTCGCAGTAAAGCAGCTCGTGGTCGTAGCTCGACGATCCGACAGTAAGGTAGCTAGCGGTCGCAGCTCGTCGGTCTAACAGTTAGGTAGCTCAGTCGCAACTTACTCATCATGCAGTCACGGTTCGCCGATCTCGCAGCCCCACCTAACTCACGGCCACAGCTCGCCAACCCCCTGCTCGCCAAACTCACGATCGCAGTTCTCCGACCGCACAGCTCGCTGACCCCGCAGTATGGCAACTCGTAATCGTAATTCACCGATCTAAACAATTGGGCAGCTCGCAATCACAGCTCGCCGACCTCACAGTCCCGCACGAACTATCGAAACCGAACTTGGAAAAGCCGAGACCGACCTCGCACCTAACTAACAAACGCCGAGCTCAGTCTCGAGCTCAATCTCTCGTCTTTAGTAATTTTTGCAGGAACAAAGACGAACAACGTCTAAAAGGAAATTCGACCAGATGCTGATTTCAACTCCAATCGGGCTAAAGAAATCCGCCGAACTCGAACACTCCTTCGCCGAACTGAGGGGGGGACTAATTGTTAGAGGGGGATTTAGCACTCCCCCGGTTTAACCCGGTTTGAATAGAAATCAGCCCAACAATCAACTTCAAAGCCCATCGAAACCGATCTACGTAATTAAAAGGAAATTTCCTTTAATTAATAAAGAGAATATTTCCTTTATTTGGATAAAGGCAAATCCCGGAAAGAAAGGAGATTATCCTTATCAGCTTCAAGGAAAAAGGATAATTGCCAATACAAAGTCAAGAAGGAAAAGGAAGAGCTAAGGACTTCAAGACTTATAAATAAGGAGGCCATCGCCTCATTCTTAATCATCTAAAAATCCCATCACATCCTTTATAACAAGAACTACGTTTTGGCTTGATCCCTATTTGAAGGGTACGTAGGCAGCCTTCAACGGCACAGCTATAAATCTAATAAAAATAATTCTCCTAAACTCTAAACTGAATTCGCCAATCTACGATATGTGCGAATTCTGGTTCCTTCATCTTCCTGCCTCACCGTTCCCGTACAGAAATGACGCGTGATGAAATTCATATTACCCCTTTCCTTATATCCAAGAGGATAGTTTCGGCAGTTCAAACCCGAGATCAACGCGTGTTCCATGAGGCCATAACGCACAGGAACTCCATTTACAACGAACCAAACTTCCTTCGTCTTCAGGATCTCGGCTGTTCGCAACACAAGCCTCCACATGCCCTGAACCTTGTGGTTATGGTCCTTAGGCATGTGGAACAGGTGTTTGAACTGAGGATGCGAAACAAACCATTCCCTCTCTCTTTTGGTCAGGGGCGGGTTCAGGCCGTCAAGCGTTTTGAACACGTCTTTGAGATAGCACCGTGTCCCTACCTTCACAGGATGCTGATAGCTGCTAGTAGGGAGGTACAAACTCTTTGGTTTTAGTGCCATAAACCTCTGCTCAATCTGCAAAATAACAATCAACTTCACTCAGTTATACAAGAATTATGCCATACAGTTTTACCAAGTTTTCCTAGAGTTACTACTATAGTTTTACCAAGTTCTACAGCTACATTTTTACCAAGTTTTCCAAAGTTATACTAATATTTTACTAAGAATTCCCCAGTTATCCTATTTCTCACAAGTATCACGAATATACCAAGTAGAGTTACCAAGTATTCCCTAGTTGTTCTATTGCTCCAAGTATTACTAGTTTTCCCTACACATTATTCCCTATTTCTACTAGTTTTCCCTATTGCTTCTTACCTCACTCTCCCTCTCCGATCCATATTCGGATTCGGTTGCTTCACTTGATTCTCCACTCGAGTCATTGGCTATCTCCTTGCCCTTGGTTGCTGCCTCCTCTCCTTCTTCTTCGTCTTCTTCTTCTTCTTCTTCAGACTCCTTCTCTTCTTCATCATCCCGATTCGTCGTACAACCACTCATAACGGCCACTAGAGGAAGCGAAGATGAAGCATTCACCACTGGACGAACCGAAGGAACCACCGGAGTAGAAGTTTCGACCACCGAAGGAAACACTGGAGTAGAAGTTTCGACCACCGAAGTAACCACCGGAGTAGAAGTTTCGACCACCGGAGGAACCACCGGATTCTTCTTCTTCTTCGCATAAACCCTCATTTTCGAAGTAGAAGCTTCGACCACCGTCTCCGGAACCGTAGATGAACCTTTCACCGCCGTCGGAACCACCGTCTCCGCCGCATGCAAATCTCCTACTTCTTTTGGGCTGATCTTCATCTTCTTCGCCGCTCTCTTTTCGGGATTCTTCTTCTTCGCCTCCTTCGCTTTCGCCGCCCTCTTCTTCGCCGGATTCTCCATCACTTTCGCCTCCTTTGAGCTGCTATTAGGGTTTCGCAAACTTCTCTTCGACCGTCGGGTTTCCACCATTGTCTGAGTGAAGGAGGTGAATGCGGGGAGAGGAAGGGATTTGGGGAGAATTCCTCAGTTTTCCCGAGTTCTGCGGTGGGTCTGCGGTTTTCGGAATTAATGGGGAAAAATTTGCACTCGATTTATGAATTTTGAAGAGAAAAAAAATCGAATCGGGTGTAATCGGGTCAAACCCGCGTCTCTGCTATCCGGTCGGATGTAATTGGGTGGGGAATCAGATCAAACCAGGTAAAAATTGTAAATATCAAATTTTGGTCTGGTTTTTTAGTAACTTACTCGTTTTTCTATTTAAAAATAAAAAGAAATATACTTACTTATATTAGGAGGAGATTTGAGAAAAAACTCTCATGATAGTGGTCCTTTAGTTGACTCCTCTCGAGCGCTGAAAAATCTTCTTTTGTCCTTATTTACAATATTATTACTTCTTTCTCTTCTTCGTCTTCACAGTCTCTCTCATCTCGCAGATCTAAAAGAAACAGAGAGATTAAGAGAAAACGATGAGAACCCCTGACAGAGATCATCAGATTGAGGAGCATGAGATGCAGGAAACTCCTTTTAGTCCTCAAACAGAGAGGGTTAAGAGGAACAAGAATGTTAGAGAACAAGAAGATGAAGATGAAGAAGAGGAAGAAGAATGTGTGGAGGGAATATTCGAGAGCAGAGAGGTTCCTTCGTGGAAGAAGCAATTAACGATTAGGGCTTTTGTGGTTAGCTTTGCGTTAAGCATCTTGTTTAGCTTCATCGTTATGAAGCTTAACCTCACAACAGGAATCATCCCTTCGCTTAATGTCTCTGCTGGTCTTCTGGGGTTCTTCTTCGTCAAGACATGGACTAAGATGCTCTATAAATCTGGTCTTTTGAAACAACCCTTTACCAGACAAGAGAACACAGTTATTCAGACATGTGTAGTTGCTTCTTCAGGCATTGCTTTTAGCGGTAATAGAAACAAAACAAAAAAAAACCCATCTCAAAACTCTCAAACTTTTGAATCAAGATTGGTGTTTTTTTTCCTTGATTTCTGACTTTTTTTTTATAAAAAGACAAAATCTTTGAAGTCTTCTTCACAGATAATTCACCTGACCCTAATTTCTGCTTTGTTTATTAAATTAAATTGCAACAGGAGGATTTGGGACGTACCTATTTGCAATGAGCGAACGAATAGCTACCCAATCAGGAGATGCTGCTCGTGGAGTTAAGGACCCGTCTTTGGGTTGGATTATTGCTTTCCTCTTTGTTGTCAGCTTTCTTGGTCTCTTCTCTGTTGTTCCTCTTCGAAAGGTTTGGCTTCTGCTATTTCTTCTCCTGTGGAAACTCAAAATCTTACAGTTACCAATCTGTGTTTGTAGATAATGATAATAGACTTCAAACTAACATACCCAAGTGGCACTGCAACTGCTCATCTTATCAACAGCTTTCACACTCCTC
Source organism: Eutrema japonicum (assembly GCA_030161315.1). Taxonomy (NCBI): domain Eukaryota; kingdom Viridiplantae; phylum Streptophyta; class Magnoliopsida; order Brassicales; family Brassicaceae; genus Eutrema; species Eutrema japonicum. The sequence goes on from BSQW01000001.1 coordinate 42,219,488, forward strand.
AAGGGGCAAAGCTAGCCAAGTATGAGACTTCCATATTTGTAGCTTAACCTACATTTTGCTTACTAGTGCTTATTGACTTGTGCTCTCTGTATCAGGAAACAAGTACGCATGTTGGGGAAATTCTTCTCCTTCAGCTTCTTTTGGGGTTTCTTCCAATGGTTCTTTACTGCAGGTGAAAATTGTGGGTTTAACAGCTTCCCTACCTTTGGACTCGGAGCTTACCAATATAAGTAAGCATTATGATATTACCTGACGCATTGTCTTTGGCTCATAAACTGGCTTATTGTCTTATCTTTGGCTCGTAAGCTGTTTTATTGTCTCGACAGGTTCTACTTCGATTTTTCAGCAACATATGTGGGTGTTGGTATGATATGCCCATACATAATCAACATTTCTCTCCTTTTGGGTGGAATTCTCTCTTGGGGACTAATGTGGCCTCTCATTGAAACCAGAAAGGGAGATTGGTTCCCTTCTACTGTTGACTCTAGCAGCATGAACGGTCTCCAAGCTTACAAGGTAAATTCCTCCCATCACTCACTTTCTTTATACGCCGCTTTTGCTGAAACAATTGTTCTTTCGCTTCTTCAGGTGTTTATAGCTGTTGCTATGATCCTAGGAGATGGTGTATACAATTTTTGCAAGGTGTTGACCCGAACCCTTTCAGGACTATTATCGCAGATCCGAGGTAAAGCTGGTTCGAGAACCTCTCTTTCACGCGAAGAAGAACCTCCTTCTTCCCCATTGACCCCAAAGGTATCTTATGACGACCAACGTAGAACAAGATTCTTCCTTAAAGACCAAATACCTTCATGGTTTGCTGGTGGAGGGTATGTGCTTATAGCTGCAGTATCTACAGCTATACTCCCTCAAATGTTCTCCCAGCTGAGGTGGTACTACATTCTGGTCATCTATGTCTTTGCCCCAATCTTAGCTTTCTGCAATGCTTATGGAGCCGGACTCACCGATTGGTCACTAGCATCAACCTATGGAAAACTCGCAATTTTCACAATCGGAGCATGGGCTGGTTCAGACCATGGAGGTCTTCTTGCAGGCTTAGCAGCTTGTGGAGTCATGATGAACATTGTATCTACAGCTTCAGACCTGACGCAGGATTTCAAGACCGGTTACCTAACATTGTCATCTCCAAGGGCCATGTTTGTGAGCCAAGTGATTGGAACAGCAATGGGATGTCTGGTTTCACCATGCGTGTTCTGGCTTTTCTACAAGGCGTTTGATGATCTCGGCCTCCCAAACAGCGAATACCCTGCACCGTTTGCTACTGTGTACCGAAGTATGGCAAAACTCGGGGTTGAAGGTGTTTCGTCCCTACCAAGAGACTGTCTTGTGCTGTGCTACGCGTTTTTCGGTGTAGCCATCCTCATAAACTTAGTAAAAGACGGTCTTGGGAACAGATGGGGAAGGTTTGTTCCTCTTCCCATGGCAATGGCTATACCGTTTTTCTTGGGGCCTTACTTTGCAATTGACATGTGTGTGGGGAGTTTGATTTTGTTTGTCTGGGAGAGGTTAGATGCAGCAAAGGCTGAAGCTTTTGCAACAGCAGTGGCTTCTGGTTTGATATGCGGAGATGGGATTTGGACATTGCCAAGCTCAGTGCTTGCTATAGTTGGAGTTAAACCTCCTATTTGCATGAAGTTTCTCTCATCCGCAACTAATCATAGAGTGGACAAGTTCCTTCAAGGATCCTCATAGTTTTTTTTAAGCCCAATGAGATGGATCTGCTGAGAAGAAAAGTGTAATGATGTTTCAGTTTTGAAAACAATGATAAAAGGTTTATTTCCTTGATCACCCGTATAGATAGATGAGACACGGTTTGTTGTAGTAAAAATGCGCAAACATGCTTTATACATAGCTCGGCGAAGACATACTATTCAAAGCATGATGAATCCATAATCGTATTCTTGTATTTCTGCAACATAATCAACAACCTTGAAGCAATTTCTCATTCCTCTCACAGAACATTACTAAATGAGCTGGAAACTGTGTTCATTCTCACCGCAAAAGAAACAACACACCTCTATTTCTTCTGGAAGCATAGTTCTTTAAGCCTTTGAGGATGATTTCTCCTTTGAAGTACCAGCTGTTTTCTTCTCTGCTTTCTTGAATAGGTTGGCTACTGTAGCTTGAACGAGCTTACCGTCCCTGCTGTTTGATTTTTCCTTTTTAGACGGAAGTTCCGCAAGCAACTTGCCTGCTGATGCAGTAGTACCAGCTTGAAATTCCTCACAACCTTTTGTTGACGAATCAGTTTCCAACAGAGGTTTCTCATCTCCTTCATCAGATGTATTGCCATCACTTTTATCTGAGGAGTCTTCTGGAGAGGTTTCTGCAAAGCTGTGAGAATAGTTTGAAAGAAATGCTGTTAGACCAGGTACAACTTAGATAGCTCATCGATAGAATACCCGGTACAAATGTATAACACACAAAAAACTAGGCAGCATCATTAGAGATAGTTACAGAACAAATGAACAGCAAGTGATTCCCGGGAAGGAATCTAATAACTCATCAAAGTCCACTGCACATAATTTTACATCGTCACTAGCTCGAAAGAGAGTGTTTTTAAGTGAAGAAGTGGAAAGGATCATTACTTGAATTTCTTCCCAGAATTTCTCTGGGACTGTCGAACTGGTGTTACTTGAACTGGTGTAACTTGAATCTTATCGTCCATAAATTCTCCATCCTCAGATAGAAACTCCTCCATTTCAACTTCAGGTGAGTCTGTCTCTGTTGGTTGGCTACCAGTTTCAGGAGTCGCCAGCGTCTTGACCGAAGCTGCTGCTCCTGCACCGCCTCGGAAATCAAACTCCGTTTGCTCTGCCTGAAACAAACAGCTCTCTTACCATATGAACATCTATCTCTGTGGCAACTAGACTCGAGAAAATGTAAATTAGCTGAAATGTATCAAACCTTAGTCAGTTCTTTAGGGAAATCAAGGCGGGCTTCTTCAGGGTTTTCTTCTTTTGTCCCAATCCACCATGATTCAGAGAATACAATCTGTGAGCATTATCAAATCCTCAAGATACGTAGATACAGAGAGAAAACTCTGAAGGTGGAAGCAGAAGAGACTGACCATATTATCAAAATAGTCATCGCATAAGACGTTTTTGCCTCCTCTGGAGAATTGGAGAGTCAAGTATCTGTTCTTGGGATACAAAATGGTTCCAAAAAGTTTCATGCGACCCTAAAAGAAGCACAGTTTTGGAAGATCAAGAACACTAGTAATGCCTCAACATTGAGAAACACATTGACCAATTACGCTTTAGGAAAACTAACCTGGGGGAAATTGAGGTAGAGGACGGGGTTTTTGGTGGACAATCGATCGAGATCGCCGATGGTGGCGCCGGAGATCGGAGCGAGAAGTCCAGGGAAGGAGAAGAGAAATCGACTCTTGCGCTGCGACTTGCGGATGATGTCGGTGCCGTGGTGTTTCAGCACTTGCTTGGAAGGTTTGAGAGAGGAAACGCATCTCGCCGGAGAATCTGAGAGCAGATTGTTATCGAGAGCTAGGGTTTTCAATCTCTTTCTCTGTTTCGACTCTGCATCGTCTTTATCTCCTCCTCCTCCTCCTCCTTTCTTCGACGATGAACCTCGTACCATTACTGCTACTCTCTCTAAATTCTAAAAGCTTCTTCTTTCTTCTTCTTCTCCACTTTTATGTTATGTCTCTGTCAATTTAACATAAAAAGCTTTGAAAAAAAGCACTAAGAAAAGAAAAAGAAAAAATCTTCCTTTTTCTCTCTTTGATTCAATTCTGGGCTTCGATCTCTATCTCTCTGAAACCCGTGAAATAAAGAACCTTCTTTTCGATCTCACCATTGTTTTTGCTTCACAAAGGTTGCGTCTTTACTTTGACCCATTAATTGTTGAAGATCTTTACTTTGACCCATTGTTGAAGATTTATTATCATTATAGTGATGATTGCAGAAGAGGTAGTCTCTGGATCACATCTCATTGATGGCCTCTGTATATGGTTTAAGTGGTTGAATTTCACATAGTTTGATCATCTTATTCGAGTAGCTACCGCTAAATAGTAAGGCTAATCAGAATTGTGTCCTAATCTCAGTTTATCATCCATTCTTACTTGAATGTTATGCCTAACTTGTTGCATCCATAAATGTATAGCTCGAGTTCTTCAACCAAATCATACTCTGTTGCAGAGTACGGTAGATATGAAAGAGAATGTTGTATATGTTTACATCAAGTAGTTGAATCAAAAGAGATTACGCAGCACTTGGAGGAACACATGAATCAAAGGAATGCAACTGGATTGTACTAGGTTCGTTGAACACCCCTATGTTCAACAAGGTTAGGTAGAACATACGCAGGCATTATTGTGCATTCTAATCTAATGAATATGCAAGATGCAATTTAAAGAGAAACTAGTTTAGAGTGTAGACGATGGGCTAATGCTGCATTTTGGTAAACGGATTGATGGTGTTGAGCCTCTTCAACCACTTTGATTTTCTCTTTTTCTCTCCATGTTCAGTTCTTGTTTCACTCGTCTTTCTCTTCTTGCTCTTATTGTTATCCAATCTGAAGCAGCTTGGCGGGTGTACATTTTCGTAAGCAGACTCTCTCGATGACTGAAGCGCGTAGATTTGGCTCTGTAGAAGACACACCTTGTGAAAATGTTCATCACTCATCTTAAGCACGCACCTAGCGAGCCTCACTGCTTCCTCTTTCATGAACAGCGCTTCAGTGGCGAGCTCTCTGTTCTCTTCCAAGAGAGAAGTGAGTTTGTATCCAAGATTTGCTGTTTCCTCTACAGCTACTTCTTTCTCCATGTCAAGCAACATCACAAGCTTCTTTAGCAACTCAATCGTCTTGAAAGCTTCTCGTAACTTTTGTTCCCTGCGATGCAACTCGTCCTGCGCGATATCTTTCTCCAAGTTTGCAGTCACTAGCTGCGAGGCTAACTCGTCAATGTCCTGCTTATCGCAAGTGGCGATTTGCATCTGTTGAAAGGACAAGATGCTCTCGACTTCGGAACTGATGTCGGAATCATTGTCATGAGAAACGGGTTTAGGGTTTTGTGGTTTGGAGTAATTGAAACGGTCCAAGAGAGTGGCGTAACCATCGTAGAGATCTTGACAGAGGGAGAGAAGGAGAGGACGTCTCTGGTAAAACCATTCAGCACGCTGTGAATATGATTCACCGGTTTGGTTTTCTTCAAGAGCAGAGACGCGCATTACTTGCATCCGAGACTCAAGCTCTGTGTTCGTTAAGCAAAATTTAAAACCAAAGTAAAACATACATATATATGGAGAGAGAGAGAGAGAGAGAGTTTGAAGTTTTGAAAAGGAAGGTTAGTGTACCAGAGAGAGATGGCAAGTGTAGAAGAGGAGGCTGAGAGGCATCCATGGATTCTGTCTTCAGATGGAAAGGATCACTTTTGGTGGTTAATTAGGGTGAAGGCAGAGAAAGAGGGGAGCTTTTATGGAAAATCAAAAACCATTTTGGAAATTATAAAGAAAGAATAGAAAACACATGAATCAGTGATATGGAGATTAATGGACTGTGGAGAATTCAATAATTACTGCAAATATCCAGAAAAGCATTAGGAATTTGGAGATTTGTTGAATCAGCAGAGAGCATAAAAGAAGCAGTAAAATCCGCCTAATTCAATTTTTTTAAATTTTCCATTATTCGAATTTCAAACACATGCGTCTAAAGCCTATATAACTTCAAGCCCATAGAACATGTTACTCGGTTATGTAACTTACATAGATATGGAGACAGTATGTAACTTACATAGAATCCATGTTCTAAAAATCAGCGTTAGGCGGTGGCAAATTTTGGCGATTTATGGATAATCGTTTCAATAAATTCAGTGTTCAATTAATTTTCGTCTAGGCCTATTAATTTCCATCTAACCCAGTTTATTTTTTTTTTATAAATTTAAAATTATTTAGTTGGTTCTAAAATTTGACAAGTCAAATTTATGTTCATATTTTTAATGAAGATCATAATGTATTAGACCTAATATTTGTTTTCATGTGTTTTATCCAATTTTGAGCACAGTATTATATTGAAACTATAAATTATAATAGATTAACATTTTAAAAAGATATTAAAAATATCAAAAACTAATCCCCGGTTAATCTCCAATTCTTTTGCTAGACGCTAAACCCAATTCGACCGCCCAACTAACGCCTAACGATTTTTTGAACATTGAATAAAATGTATTGTTTCAATTTTAGTTTTATTTGATTTCGAAGTTTAAATCCGCCATGTAGTGTGGTCGACAGCCTTTACATTTGAAAGATAAAAAAAAATCTTGAATACAGATTTTTTATAAAAATTTATGAAAGAGATTAGTACTTATAACAAAATTTAAAAAAAAATAAAGATGACGTTTAAACTGATACTAGATTCTATTTGAAGGGAGTCAAAGAGCACTCAAGATTCAACTCCATCTCTATCGGAATTATAAAAGAAAAACTAGTGCAAAGTGAAATAAACTGTTTGTGAACAACAACAACAACAACAAAAGTCATAGTCATAGTCATAGTCATACTCATAGAGCAAGAGTGGAAAAACATCAAATATCCAAATACTCACAAACTTGTAACAACTACAGCAATTACACACCGTACGAGAACAGTAGACATAAAATAAAAAGTCTTAGAATTTATTTGGCGATAGAAGAGAGAGCTGAATTGAATCAGCAATAGAACATGACACGCTTCACATTATCTTTCAGTGGTGGGAGTGGTCTCACTGCAGCGTTCACGTTAGGCCCACGCGTGTTTCTACCGCCCATACCACCTCCACGCGCCATGCTCCCGCTAGCCATTGAACCACTGTCTGAGGTCTCTGGCTCCATGTAGAACCGAGCCCTGAACGCTGCTAGATGTGCATAGTACGCAGGTGGCACTACATTATCCCAACAAACACAAACACAACAAAATTACTTAATTTTCCAACTCTCTACCGTTAAAATCTCATTAAGATAAAAGAAAAAAAAACTCACCAATGGATACAGAACGAGTGCATCTCGCATACCTACACAGCTCAGAAAGTTTTTATGAGTCTACATCGGTTTCGTATCTTTCAATTGTATAAATAATAACGACATGTGGACAAAGAGCAAATGAATCTTACGTGTAACATAGGTTATTGGTCAGAGATTGGAGTCCATCTGCAGAGAAGTTGTTCTCATCCCAAAGAACGTGGTAATGAGCAGGTCGAGAAGTGCCCTGATCATCAATTTTTTTATTTTAAGCACTTCATAAATTCACTTGAGGATGATAGCTGCTGTTTTTTGCTATATAAAGATGTACCTGAATACCAGCATGGCTACAGAGATAAAAGTCGAACTCTGTAGGATGACAGATTTTGGAATCCACAACAGTGCCTACAGACAAAAGCATTTTGACCAAGTTTTAAAACCAATTCAAAAGTGCACGCAAAAAAAGCTTCAACTTTGTCTCACCTGGTAAAATGTTTCCACTTCTATCCACAGAATTACGATCATTGTGGTTGTTAGCAAACAGCCTCGTGTGATGGCGCTTCTGCACCACCACAAACGTGACTGGTGGCTGATAACCTGCTTCCAGCGAAGCACATGCCTGAAATGGTTGGAATCAAAAATCAGATCAAACATAAAGACAACCATTCACACCCAACACAAGGCATTTGTTACAAGTAACTCTTACCTTGCGGATCGCATCAAGCTCATAGAGCAAAACCTGATAAAATTGTCCTTCACTGACTCCATCCCTGTGGCATGGCATATTACCATATAATACATCTTTCGTGAGAAATATACACGGTTGTATAGTTAAGTATTCGCCAAAAGAACAGGTTCATTAATACCTGTAGAATATGATCCTTAACGGCTTATGCCCAGTTGATCTACGGAAGGCTATCAGCAACTCCCTGTTCCAAAGTAAGGGGAAAAAAATCCATACATCTGTTACTTAAGATCAAGCTTAAGCTACAAACAGATAAAAAGTAGAATTAATAACAACGAGACGTACTTTATCATGCCACCAGTCACCACACCTTTCTGAGGATCCTTCCATTCTTTGAAAAGATCCTGAATGAGCTCCTGTCTATGCGCTTGAGCGCAAACCAATCCAGCATATTTTGTGATTTCAGGCCAGTCCTGGGATGCAACAACCTGAAGAACAAATTTAAATTGTCAAACGGAGAAAGCACATTAGGTCAAGGCCATGGAGAAAAATAAAGCACACATTCACAGAACTAATTAATGAAAGAGTCTTACAGCAGCAATGGACGGGCTTGAATCTTCTCCTGGATGAGGATGGGTTACATCAGCGCCAAATATTATGGTGGGGCGATCACTGACTAGAGGGATTCGCCTTGATAAGGCATCAACAAGCACTGTATTCCTTCCTCCAACTTTGACATTAATCTTCAAAGCAACATTGGCCATGTACTGTTTGCTCATCTTAAAGACATGCTTAGTCAGGCAACACTGAGAAACAATGCCTAGTTCGGTCTCACAGATGCGCTTCAGATCACCTGCAATGTATAACGATTAAGAAGCCTGTTTATATGCAAAAGCAGACAATGAAGCGTCCTAGAACATGGTTCATACCATATAATGATCCATTATTGTCTGGCAGAATGACAATAAGAAGGTCAATCTCTTTTCCTTGAGAGAGCTTGGCTGTGGCATCATGGTATCGAGTTTTCAAGACCTTCTCCACTTGCTCAGGGCGAGCACTGACTGGTGGGAGGACTGGTTCCGGATTAAACGCCTACATGCAAGAAATCAAGTAAATTTCAGGGTAGCAAAGGATAGAAAACTGATCATGTTATGCTTTACAAGACTTACCATGCCAGATACGTGGCACATCTGAGCAAGTTCCTGACAGAAAGTACGTGCTAGATTATCCGCCACTTGCCTAGAGAAGTTGATGCAGATCCAGTTACTGACTGTTCCGCCATTGATCATTTTCTGCACACACCCACAACCATATCAAGACAACAGAATAACACAATAATATACACAAGCACTACGCAGAAAAAAGCAATAACCATTTCGAGTAGCTACCTTATTCATCATATTCCACTGACCAACTTGTGGCAGACAAGTCCCTTCCCTTCCAGATTCATGATACTTGAGCTGCAAATGTAACTCTAATTTAGTTATAAAGAAACAAAAAGAAAATTGGAATAGCAAAAGAGACAATTACTATACCCAAGGGGGAGGCAGAATTCGAGCCTCAACAGAAGCAAGGGTCGCACTTATCTTGATGCCAAACTCCTTAGCATAGGGATCTTTATCATAAGCATTGAGCTGTACCGTCTAGGTAATCAGAAAACATCATATATCAAGTTAGAAATAAACAACAGTGTCTTCAGCAACAGATGAATTATATACTTACGGGATGACAAAAGCTCAAGTGATACACAAATTTTCACTTAAAAAGCAGGCAGCTCAAATAAGAGCAAAACTCTGAAGATGCGACCTGACTCACTATTTATCAACTGAAGGCAACATCTAGAAAGAAAAAACAGGCTCTAGGGATCTTTATCATAAGCATTGAGCTGTACCGTGTAGGTAATCAGAAAACATCATATATCAAGTTAGAAATAAACAACAGTGTCTTCAGCAACAGATGAATTATATACCTACAGGCTGACAAAAGCTCAAGCGATACACAAATTTTCACTTAAAAAGCAGGCAGCTCAAATAAGAGCAAAACTCTGAAGATGCGACCTGACTCACTATTTATCAACTGAAGGCAACATCTAGAAAAGAAAAAAACAGGCTCTAAGCAATCCATAACAAGCCTTTAACCACGCATTTATTTATATTAAAACAATTTGGAAGATAGACTGGCAATAAGAAATCGACATTCAGGTGAAAAGGAAAACAAAATATCCAACATAAAGAAACATACCCGCATGATATCTTTTTCTCGTTCTAGGGGGCGCTGACAAGTCACCTTCAGCAAAGCAGTGATCTGTCTTTCGTTCAACCTTTTTGAGTATCTCTGACCCTCGACAATTTTGCAGACCTGTATAACAACAGCACATTAGCATAGGAAGTATTGGTGAGCTAACAGAAGTTGATGATGAATTTGGAAGGTACCTCCATTGGTAGGTAATTTGGCCTGTTAGAATTCCCAACTTGCAAGCATGGTAGCTGCGTGTGCTGAATGCGAAAGCCATATGTTTCGTAGAAGTATTCTACGACAGATTTCTGGGTGTTTCTTTCATCAACAGGAAATCTGAAAAGTATAATACAGAAAAGAAACATAAACTTTTCCTGGTTCAGCATTCACGAAATAAGAAGTAGCAAAGCTAAAACAAACACGCACGTTAATTCTCGAGTAGCCACAGCAGTCAAGCCAGAAATGCGGTACTTTCGTCGCATATTTCCTCGATGGGTCACTTCAACCTTGACACCTCTAAGAGCTTTTTTTATCTGTTAACAGAACAAGATCAAAAATTTTAAAATTGGTAAAAACATGGAAGGTTAAGAATGCAATATATTTTACTTCAGCTACAGTAGCATAAACAATAGTAACAAGTAACATACGACCATAGAGTGAACTATACCTTCACACGATCAGCATCAGATAAAGGCCTGGATCTAATATCCCGATTCAGTAGCTGGCAAACAAATTCAGTCACAGGAAGTGCCTCTATGAATGCTGTAGATGACATATCTACAAAAAGAGGCAAAATTAAATTGATACGCCCAACTGTGTAGGTAGAATGACAAATTTAACGAAGGTAATGCAGAAAGCTGTCGCACCAATGTTGAGTGATAAGCCCATCTGTGTAGGACGAATGCTTTGGTAGAATCCACGCCAGCTCTCCAAGCCATCTCCCAATGGTTGTTTTGTTCCTATATTAGGAGAATAAAATGACCGGCCCACAGGAGTATACCTGGCTCTAACATGTTAGCAAAACTAAACCAGCTGAGACAAGTAAGCATAGTAGTTGAGTAGCAAACATCCATAGGATGAGTGAACGTACTTAGAGGTAGGCAGTTCACGAAGAACAATGTCGAGAACCTGCAGAGCTTCCTGCGGGGCATCAGCTTGCTTACCCTCTAAAAACAATCCTAGGTGATGCAGATCAGCACGTGCAGCTAGCTTGATCACAACTTTAAATTCCCTCTCTCGTCTGTAAAGGAGGAAATGCATGATTTACTCTGAAAAATACTTGATAGGAAAAACAAAAAAAAAGGAAAAAAATATAAGAACTGACCTTTGTCCCCCAGGGCCTTCTTCCTCGTCAAGAAGTATGATTCTGAACTCCTTGGAGACAAAGGGAAGTGGTCCAGCAGTGTACAGACTTTTCCGGCCATCATACGCTGGAAGACGCTTTCCAAGGTGTGAATCTTGATACAATTTAACTAACTCTTTCATCACAGCACGGTTAACACCCCTTGATGTAACTTCTGGAGTAATGGTAACCTGTAAAACCCAAAACCAGATATTACATGTACTATAACTTCTTCTTTTTTTAAAAAAAGACCAAAGGAACAAGTGAGTCAAAACTTACATCATACTGGTGCAAATCCTTGTCAGGCAACTCAGCAAAGAAGTGGTTAGCCTTAACAATGCATCGCTTGCCGGCCTGTCCTTTACCAGGCCTCATTGGAAACTTGTAAGCTTTGCTAGAAGAGGGAATTGGCTGGATTGCCTGACTGTGATCTCCTTGTTCAATAGAGAGCTGTTCAAATTGCTGAACCGGAACAGGAGGTTCCGGCATCTGGATAGGACTCACCTCAGGCGGTGCAGGCTGAGAAGACACCGCTTGATAAGCAGGTGAGGTAGCTTGATGCAGCTCGGGAACTGATTGTCTCTGCGGCTGTCCACCAGAGGATCCACCTCCGCGGCCACCTTGATGAGGAGGTCCTCCTCTTCCTTGGTACTCTTGTGGTCCACCATACTGTTGTGGAGGTCCTCCCCTTCCTCTTCCTTGGTACTCTTGTTGTCCACCGTACTCTTGTGGAGGTCCTCCATATCCACGACCACCACCACGACCTCCCTGTTGAGACTGAGGATTATAACCCCTTCCACCTTGGTGCTGTCCTCTTCCTCCCTGCTGAGAGCCACCACGCCGAGAGCCACCACGTCCACCACCAGAGACTGGACCAGCTTCACCGGAACCAGACCCTTCACCTCCTTCAGATTGACCATCAGTTCTCCTCTTCCTCACCATAACGATTACTGAGAAAATAACAGCAAAAACGAAAAACAGTGAGTCACACTATAAACACACATTCAGAAGCCTAGAAAAGAAGATTTCGAAATCATCCTTGAAAAATTAAAGCTAAAATGGAAAAAAACATAATACAAGACAATCAGATACCTAACCAGGAAACGTCGTAAGCACAACAAGCAGTGAACTATCAACACGAACAAAACCCTAAGAAATTTGAAACACCACGCACGAAAACCGCTACGAAAACTACTAGATCCGAAATTTCAGAAGATCAATGAAACACACAAATCTATCAGTTTAACAATAACCCGAAAATGAAGCGGATCCACCCCAATCAAGTGGAAAAACCAAGTAGATACGCAGATCGAACCCAGAAGAAGTGACGAACAAGCACAAACCACCGCGTTTTACCTGAAAATCACGCCGGAGACACTACGATTGACCGAGATAACCCTAACGAAAACCAACCCTACTACGTCTCTCTCTCTCCTCTCTGCGTTCTCTCTTTCTCTCTCACTCCTACCAAACGAGATAACAAAGAAATGCGATTTTACTGGTGCTCTTTTAAATTCCACTTTCTTTTTTTCCCTTCGTGACGAGAGCAAAGCAAGGGTTCGCTGGTCTGAGTAATTTACGATAGTACCCTCATCGTAAATAGCTGGCATATGATGACGTGGCGAGTCAGGGTTGGTCTTCCTAATGCTGACCCAAGGTCGTGTGTGTAGTGTAGTCTTTCTTTGTTTGTAATGCGCTGATGACGTGGAATTGCATAAATGTTTTTAATCCGCAAATGAAGCTTCTCGAAAACAACAAGACGAAAACATTTTTGTCGTCTTATATACCAAATGATTTTTATTTATATAGTACGGTTTTCACATTTATTTGGTCTCATCCACTTAATTAGTTTAATACGTTTTCATAATACACCTTGATTAGTCTTTAAGGGTTTGCATTCATATTATATTATTTGTTCTAATAAATACAATTACATAACAAAGATAGTGTGGATACGAGACCGGTTCTTATATATATATGATTTCATCCAACGGGCGAAGATTATATATATATTAACAGTTATGAAAATTAGTTTATCATGTGATGTGTGATGTGTCATGTGTCATGTGGCATGTGTTATGTGTATTGTGAAAGAGAACCATTTTTCATGCAACGCAAGGAAAACCATGTGAATAGAGTATAATAAATTTTAGAGAGAATCTCTATATTATTATTTAAGATGTTATTTAAAAAATAAACTTTATTTTATAAATTATTACATATTATATCATTATAAATAAATAATAATAATTAAAATAGAAAATAATATAATAATTTTAAAAAATTATTGATGAAAATATGAAAGTGTTTATTTCTCATTAAAAAGTTTCTTAATTATTATGATATCTTATTATATAATAATTAATCTATACATATTCAAAAAATATATATATTTGAGATCTTGCAATATTTTTCATTATGATTATTATATTTTACTAGATTAGATCCCGCGTGATATGAGGGTAAAAAATAAAAAATTTATATTCTAAAATTGATAATATGCTTAATTATGACATGTATAGTTAGATTATAAATTAAAATCTTATTTAGTTATTCATGAATTACGTTTAGTAATTCGTATTTAATAAGTACATCAATTTATTATTAATAAATTATTATTATTCACGATTTAAGTTTATATGTACTTATTTGATGATTTTATATTTGGTTTTATGTGGCTGTGTATAAATAATTTTATTTATCCCGTTTAGTTATCCATGAATTACGTTTAGTAATTCGTATTTAATAACTAAATCAATTTATTATTAATAATTATTATTATTCAGGATTTAAGTTTATCACTACAAGAAAACAGGGGTATTTCCGACGGAAATTCCGACGGCAATAATTCCGTCGGAAATATCCGACGACTTTCCGAAGGATTTCCGACTAACTTCTCATCCGTCGGAAATCCGTCGGAATTCCGTCGGAAATGTTAACCCGTCGGACACTTTTCGACAGATTTCCGACGACTTTTTGACGAATTCTGATGTTGCCGACATACTGCCGACGGATTTCCAACGACGTTCATCCGTCGGAATTTTCCGACGGATGTCCGACAGATTTCCGACAGATGGTGACTTTGCCGACATGTTTGCCGACATCGATAATATCTACTTTATATCCGTCGGAAAATGCACAAAATTTTCCTTATAAAAACGTTTCCACGCTTCATATCACAAAAAAAAAATCTCTCTTATCTAATTCCTTGCGAAAATGTCTTCTTCAAATCCTTATAATTATTTTCGATCATGGATGGACAAGCCTCATCAAATTCCGGACACGGGCCTAGTTACGGAGGAATTCAAAGAAGGTCTACAGGAATTCATGGCATTTGCGGGTATGCAGAAGAAAGCAAAAAAAACCGGTAAAATCTATTGCCCTTGTACCAATTGTGGGAATCGTAGATTTATCGTGATAGATGAAGTATGGTCACACTTGTATTGTCATGGGTTTATGCCGGGTTACAAGATTTGGTATTATCATGGAGAAAATGATACAATGGTGGATAATTATGCTAGTACTAGTGAACATTATATTGGGGATAACACTAGCTTAGAAGAACCCGCAATTGAAGTACAAAGTATTGTAGGTCATGTTCAGATGGTGAACGATGCATTTCGTGAAAGTATACCATCGGTTGCTGAGTATGGAGATAGAGGAGAAGAACCTAATTTAGAAGCTCGGAGATTCTTTGATATGTTAGACGCTACTAAACATCCGTTATATGATGGGTGTAGAGGTGAACATTCCCCTTTATCAACTGCAACAAGGATGATGGGTATAAAGACGGATTTCAATTTGAGTGAGGAGTGCGTGGATGCAATCGCTGATTTTGTGAAAGAAATTTTGCCAGAAGATAATCTTGCACCGGCATCATACTATGAGATACATAAACTTGTTCAAGGTCTAGGATTGCCGTATCAGATGATAGATGTATGCATAGACAACTGTATGCTCTACTGGAGAGAGGACGCAGACCGTACGACATGCCGTTTTTGTCGCAAACCTCGGTATAAGGAAACAGGTGGAAGAGTGCCAGTGCCATATAAACGGATGTGGTATTTACCGTTAATAGAGAGATTGAAGAGGTTATATCAGTCAGAGCGTACAGCGGGAGCAATGAGATGGCATGCAGAGCATACAACAGATGGACAAATCGCCCATCCGTCAGATGCAGGAGCATGGAAACATTTTCAATCCATTTATCCCAGCTTTGCGTTTGAGGCGAGGAACGTATACCTTGGATTATGTACCGATGGTTTAAACCCTTTTGGGAAGCACGGCAGAAAATATTCTTTGTGGCCAGTAATTGTAACACCTTACAATTTGCCGCCATCTTTGTGCATGCGAAGGGAGTTCTTATTCCTTAGCATTCTCGTTCCTGGACCAGAGCATCCGAAGAGATCACTTGATGTGTTTTTGCAACCATTGATTTATGAGCTGCGAATGTTATGGGACTAAGGTATTGAAGCGTTTGATGTTTCTTGTCACCAAAATTTCATCATGCGGTCGGTACTTTTGTGGACTATTAGCGATTTTCCAGCATATGGCATGTTATCAGGATGGACAACGCACGGAAGGTTATCGTGCCCGTACTGTCAAGATAACACTGATGCGTTCCAATTGAAGCACGGACGGAAAACGTCTTGGTTTGATTGTCATAGGCGATACCTACCTAGCGATCATCCTTATCGTCGGAGCACCACATTGTTTAGGAAGAACCAAAAAGTATTTGACGGTCCTCCTCCTGAGTTAGATGGTGAGTATTTGTTGACTCAGTTCAGAGATTTTGGTGCAGAGAGGACCGTTGATTGTGGTGGTAACGGACATCATCCTGTTGATGGTTGTGGCAACGTTCATAATTGGCACAAGAGGAGCATTTTCTGGGATTTGCCTTATTGGAAGAACCATCTTTTGAGGCATAATCTGGATGTCATGCACATTGAGAAGAATTTTTTCGACAGCATTATGAACACCGTTCTCAATGTCAAAGGGAAGACGAAGGACAATCTGAAGTCTAGATTGGACTTGCCAGACATTTGTTCTCGTAGAGCACTACATGTGACAGGGAACGGGAAGCCTCCGGTCCCGGCTTTTCGTTTCGATGAACCTTCAAAGGCCGAGTTTTTTTATTGGATTACCGAAAGTGTTAGATTCCCGGACGGATACGCATCTAACCTTCGGAACTGCGTTGATCATGGAGAAGGGAAGTTTACTGGGATGAAGAGTCATGATTGTCATGTGGTGATGCAGCGCCTCCTTCCATTTGCCTTTGCATGTCTTCTACCACGTAATATCCACGAAGCAATTGCATGTACAATCATGAAATTATTTATTTACTACTTTATACAATATATACTTCATTATTTAATTATTCATTTGTTATCCATATTTGCAGGGATTGGTGCCTTTTTCCGAGATATATGTTCTCGCTCTCTTACATCATACGGTATCCGCAATCTTGGGGCTAATATACCTGTAATCCTTTGCAATTTGGAGAAGATATTTCCTCCTTCATTCTTTGATGTTATGGAACATCTAACAATTCATCTCCCTCGAGAAGCAGAGCTTGGGGGCCCGGTTCAGTACCGTTGGATGTATCCTTTCGAACGGTATATGTTACATCTAAAGAAGAAGGTGAAAAATTTGAGTAGAGTGGAGGGTTATATCGTCGCACAGACCATCAATGAAGAAACCTCACATTTTGCCGAGTCCTACTTTCCATCACAAGTCAAAACAAAGAGTCGTAGAGCATCTCGACATGATGACGGAGGCGTCCTACCTTTCTATCCGGTCGATGTACCTCATATATTTTTAGAGATTGGACGACTTAGTGGAAAAGGCAAGAAGAGGAGACTTTCACCACAAGAGCGAGAGCATTTGCATATGTATATTCTCACAAACTGCGACGGAGTTGATGAATATGAGAGGTATTATATTGAACTTAATTTTTAATTACTTATTGGGTTCTTGATTATATAAATATGTACTAACATGATAATTGCTTCAATCTCACAGGATGTATATGGCTTATCAACGTTTTGCATTTCCTGACAAAACAGAGGACGACCTAATCGAGCTCAAACAGGAAGAGTTCGGACGTTGGTTAAGAGATTATGTAAGTCTTTTAATTGCCTTGTTTTTAGCAATAATCATATGTAATGAAAGATTTAATTATTTGATGTATTTTTATTTTAATTGTGCAGGAGACGACAGAGAAGGCTAACGGACAAACATTTCCCACGTGGTTAGAAGAAATTGTGAGATTTCCACTAGCAACCGTGCAGTCACATGTGATGTATAGCACACGGGGGGTACGCTTTTAAGATTCTTCGGGATGATAGGGGTACGCTTTTAAGATTCTTCGGGATTATAAAATTTGCACCGTAAAATATGTACATATATTTGAACTAGAATTGTAATGTGTAATATATCAGTTATGTCGAAATTTTATAAAGTTAGACATTTGATTAAGTGTAACAAAATCGGAAATTAAAAAAAAAAATTTTGGTTACAAGGTTAACCTATATAACTTCTATATAAATTCTATATAACACATTTTCTTGATGTATATACAAGGTTAACCTATTTTATATACATCATACAAGTGTTTGCAAACTTTTGCCACAAAAAAAACCTATACACTATACCCTAAACAAGATTTTTGAATATATCCGTCGAAAATTTCCGACGGATGAATATACCTCGGCTAAAACCTGGGTTATATCCGAGGGATTGATTTTTTAGTCGAGGCAATCCGACGGAGTTCCGACGGATTCAACTAAAACCGTCGGAAATCCGTCGGGAATTTCCGACGGATTCAGTTGCCTCGGCTAAAAAATCAATCCTCGTTTGGGTATATCCGAGGGATTGATTTTTTTGGCCGAGGCAACTGAATCCGTCAGAAATCCGTCGGAAATTTCCGACGGCTTTTCGACGGATTCAGTTGCCTCGGCTAAAAAATCAATCCTCGTTTGGGTTATATCCGAGGGATTGATTTTTTAGCCGAGGCAACTGAATCCGTCGGAAAGCCGTCGGAAATTTCCGACGGATTTTCGACGGTTTTAGTTGAATCCGACGGATTCAGTTGCCTCGACTAAAAAATCAATCCCTCGGATATAACCCAGGTTTTAGCCGAGGTATATTCATCTGTCGGAAATCCGTCGGAAATTTCCGACGGATTTCCGACGGATATATTCAAAAATCTTGTTTAGGGTATAGGGTATAGGTTTTTTTTTGTGGCAAAAGTTTACAAACACTTGTATGATGTATATAAAATAGGTTAGCCTTGTATATACATCAAGAAAATGTGTTATATAGAATTTATAAATTTTGATGGAAGTGTTTGTATAAGTTATAGTATAAGATATAGTTGATTTATGTGAAATGATATGTTTTGATATTGTATAATTTTTAAACTAATGCAAAGCCTTTAATATTGATGAACTTAATATATATATTGAATGAAACATGTAAATTACATGTCCCTAAATCATATAAAGAAACCCTAAATCCTAAACCCAAAATATACCCTAATTCCGTCGGAAATTTCCGACGGAAATTTCCGACGGATCTGAAAAATTTGACACGTGTTTATTGACTAACCAATCGACAAACATGCAAGGAATATACCTTATCTTCTCCAATCCGTCGGAAATTTCCGAAGGACTTTGATATTTTCGAGACAGCGGGAATATCAACCGCGTAAATGAAATTATTTTCGGAATCCGACGGATTTCCGACGGACATAGAAATATATCGACAAAGCGTAAGTTTTTTCCTTATTTCTCTCTTCTTCCTCTCTCTCTTCCGTCGCTTCTTCTCCCTTTTCTCTCTTCTTCTTCCTTACCGAAAATCTCTTCTTCTCCCTCTTCTCTTCTTCTTCTTCACAATTTCAGTTTTACTCTTCAATTCCTCAACTCCTCTTCATCAATTCCTCAATTCTTCTTCAATAAAACCATGTAAGTTTAATCAATTCCTTTAATTTTTTTTTAGATCTTGTTAGTTTTAGGGAATATATTAGTTAGGTTGTTAGAATTCTATTTATGTGAATTGTTAAGTGGTTATAATAGAATTTGTTATTTTGAATAATATTAGTGTTAGGGTTTATGTGTTTAGATTGTTGATTTAGAATTGTTATATCTAGAAAACAAATTTTTGATTTTTTAAAAACGTTTCTTTATATTAAAATCGTTTTTAGATCTTATTTGATTTTCTAAAAATATTTTAAAAACGTTTCTAGATATTGTTTGAATTTTTAAAAATATTTGTATAAATTAAAATCGTTTTTAAAATATTGTTTAAGTAATAAAAACGTTTAGACAATATTTGTATATATTAAAAACGTTTTTAATATATTTGTTAAGTAATAAAAACGTTTTCATAATATTTGTATATATTAAAATTGTTTTTAAAATTTTTTTATAGTAATAAAAACGTTTTTAATATAATTGTTAAGTAATAAAAACGTTTTTATAATATTTGTATATATTAAAATCGTTTATAATATTTTTTAACTAATAAAAACGTTTTTAAAATATTTCTATATATTTAAGTTGATGTTAAAATATTATTTTAATAATAAAAACGTTTTCCAAATATTATTTTAGTAATAAAATCGTTTTTAATATTTGTTATAGTAATAAAACTTTTTCTAAATATTTTTATATATTAAAACTGATTTTAAAATATTTTCCCAAATTTTGAAATTTTTAGTAAAATTTGAATTTTTAGTAAAATTTGAATTTTTAGTAAACTTTGAATTTTTCGGAAAATTTGAATTTTTTGGAAAATTTGAATTTTTCGGAAAATTTGAATTTTTTCTAAATTTTTTTCCGGAAATTTCAAAAAAATTGGTAACTTTTGAATTTTTTGTTAATTTACTAACAATTTTACCGTTTTCCGCAGGGATCACGACAAAGTTCTTCAGTTGGGAGGCGGCAACCAAGGACGCCGTTCTCGGGGTTCTCGGTGTACGCTTCCGGGACCAACGAACTCGGGAACTCACATCCCAGATTCCCAGGAATCCGCTGCTCGGAGCCACATTGAGATCGAGGAGCTAGTCCGGCAGCCTAACCGGGGCCATTGCATTCGACTCGACCAGAAGTTTGAGGACGGCACTTGGTAAGATAATTTTTGTACATTATTTCAATTTATTTAGATTTTTAAACTTAACATATTTATATCTTTTCATAATGTTTTCAAGTTTAAGATGTCGACTCAGATCACCAAGGCGATATTACGGATGCTCCACAACATGTTGGACAAACCGTACGAGAAGTATTCGGACATGCCTACCGAGGAGAAAGACGTGTGGCACCGGACTTTCGCGGTATGTTTTTTATTGATATATTATTTATTTTGAATTTCATTTTGTCAATTTTTCTTTTTGACATGTAACATATATTTTTTTAAAATTGTAGCAAGAGTTCACGTGGGACTCTCATCATACGCGCAAAATCCTTGACACATTCGACAAGTATGCCGCAAACTCGTACTCGAAGCATATGTACGAGTGGAAGCAGAAGTGGAAACAGAAGTGGAAGCACAACAAAGACAAGCCGAAGGACCTTGACGACGACGTCTGGAATGGCTTCTGTGAGTACTGGAGTAGGCCTGCGACGAAAAAGACCTCCGACCAACAGTCGAAGAACCGAAATAGCCAACGAGGCGGGAAAGGGGTCTACATCCACAACGCGGACGCAAAGACCATCGAACGGGAAGCGATGGAAATGGTAAGTTTAATTTATTTTTTTTATTGCTAAATATGTTTTTTATATTTATTTAACTTAACAAATTTTCGCAGGCGAGAGAAACTGGTTCCGAACCCGATTATCTTAAACTCATCGAGCAGAGACACACCAACAAGAAAACCGGTCAGATACAAGACTTG
This sequence comes from Eutrema japonicum, assembly GCA_030161315.1. Lineage (NCBI taxonomy): Eukaryota > Viridiplantae > Streptophyta > Magnoliopsida > Brassicales > Brassicaceae > Eutrema > Eutrema japonicum. The sequence goes on from BSQW01000001.1 coordinate 42,240,615, forward strand.
GGGATGCGGGATTTTGTCGAGAAGAGCAAGAAGACGAAGATGGACCGTGAACTATCAATATCGCAGCTCACTATCGACGGATCGACGTCCTCGAACTCTTTATCCCGGGAAGAGATAAACCAGATTGTACTTGAGGTAAGTTTTAATTTCATTTCGTTTTTTTTTATTTTCGTTACTTAATTATTAACGGTTATAATTATTCGCAGCAAACCCGGCAAGTGAAAGGTCGATTCGCTGGGTTAGGCACCCTTCCGACCCAGGAATCTTCTTCCTCGCTTCCTCGTTATCCTTCGGAGTACCGGGTTGAAATCGAGAGGCTCACCCAAACGGTGAAAGACCGTGACCAGCAGGTCGAAGAGCTACGGACGGAGCAAAAGACTACCAACAAGAAGCTCTCCTACTTGGAGAAGATGATGGAGAAATGTTTCCCGCATATGTTTCGGGATAATAATCCCGACGACGACGACGGGGATTGTCCAACCGCTTAAATATTTTCTTTTAATGCTTTTTTTTTGAACAATTTTTTTTAATGTGTAATGAATTTTTTAATTTTGTTTAATGAATTTATATATTTATTATTTCTATTTTTAATTTCTATTTCTAATTTATATAATTATAATTTATAAATTTCAAAAAAATAAATAAGTAAATAAAATTCAATTGCAATTCCGTCGGAAAACCGTCGGAATAAGTTACCGTCGTAAATCCGTCGGAACCTATTTCCGACGAAGAACCGACGGAATTCTGACAAATTCATCCGATCACCATCCGTCGGAAATTCTGTCGGTAATATATCCGTCGGAAATTCCTGACGGCCGACCGACGGACTTCCGACGGCATTTCCGACCGAATATCCGTCGGAGTATCTGTCGGAAAGTACGCGGTCAGAAATCCGTCGGAAAATACCGACGGATTTCCGACGGCCATGATCCGTCGGAAAATTCCGACGGATTTCCGACGGCCATGATCCGTCGGAAAATTCCGACGGAAACCATATTTCCGACGAACTGTAACCGACAGCTTAAATCCGTCGGAAAAGGTATTTTCCGACGGATTTCCGACGGATTTGGCCGTCGAAAATACCCATGTTTTCTCGTAGTGTATGTGTACTTATTTCATTTTATATTTGCTTTTATGTGTTGTATATTAATAATTTTCTTTTTTAAGTTTCCTTTTATCATAATTGAAAGATTATAAATTTAAAAGTTTGGTCGTATATTAATAATTTTCCTTTTAAGTTTAGAGTATATTTATAATATCTCTATTTTAAGTTTGGTCGTGCTTGTAAATTATAAAATTTTAAGTTTACTTTTGTCATTTTCTTTTATTATAAGTTTTCATTACTTATTCTTGTTTTTTCTTTTTTTTTAAGATTGCGTTTTTTTAATTTAACATTTTTAATATTTATTTTATTTTATTTTTATTTTTTAATTATATTGACACATATCAAAATATAAATTAAGCATAACAAATGTGACGATCTTGTGAGTAAGAATTATATATCTTACTTGTCATACTCACGTTAAAAGATCCAGTTTATATAATAAGATTTGAATATGTATCAAAACAAAAGTTTGAATTTTTTTTTACTAATTTTATAAAAAATTAAATCATATGATAGAGATATATAAGAAATAATTAATTAATATATAAATGGAGTGTATGTGACTTGTAAAAAGTACTATCTCAACTCTCAGGAGGAAGATCAACTGCCAATAAGTCAAACTCGATTGATATGATCATCATAAAGGTTAAAATAATATATACAAATGCGAGTAATTTACTGGACCCTCGCCGGTAGATATAATTATATTTTTTTCCCTATTCATAGATATGATTCTGCTTTCGAGACTACGTATCAAGATTTATTAACAATATTTATGTAATTAGAGTACATTGTACAAGTACCCACGTGCATGCATTGCGAGTCTATAACCGCGATTTAGGTTAGAGCCATTGAGATGAAGATCGAAGACATTGATTTACTACAGAGGTTGGGTCGTGCTTTATTCGAATACGGTCTCAGTAATAATGACTCTTTTGACGACTCGTTCTCAATTCCAGGTCATTCATATGCATCAATTGTCACTCTCACGATCTTTGTTTGTTTTTCTATGTTTACTAGGTGACAGATCATGTTTCAGACACTTTCCATGAGAAAGGAATGTTTTTATATGTGAACTTTTTCTTTTGTTTTCACTCGATCTTGTGTGAATGTGCGTATGTAGATTATGTCATAATGTTACGTGTGAAATACTTTTGTTTCTTATTTGTAAACAGTTATGTATTCGGTTAAGCTTTACTATACAAAGAAGACAAATCTACGTCAAGTTTCGTTGCTCATATTTGTAATTTATCGAATATAGCACTATAAGATGTTGGGTTTTCTGTTTAGTCAAGTAAATTTGTTTTTTTTTTTAAAAAATTTAACCATCTGCTGTAGCACACTGGTTAAATCTCTAAAAGCAATTTAATTTATTAACATATTTATAGTTAGATTTCAATGAAGTTAAGTCATTATATATGATTGGTAACATTTTAATGCAGCGTATGGCAAAACATAAACCTTTTCAATCTACTATATAAAGAGCGGCCAACTCTCTCCATATAAGTGTCACATCATCATTTTCGGTTAATATAGAGATGACATGTGTCACTCTTCACAATTTAAAATTACAAATTTTTTTAAAAGTAAATCAATTTATACATTTCATAATATTAAGTTTTAGACTATTCAATAAAAAAAAAATGAAAAGTTTTTTTTCATTGACTCTTAAATAACATTTCTGTAAATGTTAAACAAGAATTTATGTTATAGTTAATTATAAATATTGTTGGATATTTATTTTATTTTTATATAACTTTCGATTTCTTAATGATATTTACAATGTATTTTTATTGGTTTATAATATTTTTTTTATAATAGCATATACTAACATGTAACAAAAGATAAATTATATTTGATTTTACAAAAAAAAAAAAAAAAACTCCCTCCGTTTCATAATGTAAATTGTTTTGGTTAAAAGCATGATTATTAAAAAACTTACTTTTCTTCAAAAGTTATATTTAATATATAAACTAAAACTAATTCACTCAATCATATAAAAAAATTACAGAGTATAATTAGTCACATAGTAGTCAATAAATGTTAAAATTGCATAAAAATGTGAAAACAATTTATATTGTGAAACAAAATAAAATCTCCAAAACAACTAATAAAAAGAAACGGAGGGAGTACAAATTTGAAATAGTTGAAAAGAAAAACTCGCACGTTATGTGCGGGTATTCACCTAGGTGACTGCCACGTCATCGCAAGAGAGTGCCACGTGTCCACAATTAATTGGTTCTTACTTATTTATTTATTTAATTGTTTTTACTTATTTAATTTTTTAATTTTTTTTTTCTTGGCATTCTGAATTTGCGCAATTATTAGTCATTTATGCTTAATTTTTAGTAACGTTTACTCAAATATTTAATCTATTAATTATGCCTTTTGAATTTACTCTATTATGCCAAACAATATAATTAAAAATCCAAAAACATATTATTTACAACACAAAATAAAATAATGTTTTAGTTTGCGTAATTATTAGTCATTTATGGTTAATTTTTAGTAACGTTTATTCTAATATTTACTCTATTATTTATGCCTTTTGAGTTTACTCTATTATGCCAAACAATATAATTAAAAATCTAAAAACATATTATTTACAACATAAAATAAAACAAAATCCGCGTGTAGCGCGGGTACTCTCCTAGTAGTTTTAAATTAAGCAAACATGAATAGGAACGGTATCATTAATTATCTATTTTTGTATCTTGAAAATGGTAGCGTTATCTCTTAATGAAAGTGTTACGTCATATATTTTTAACCATAAGGGTGGTGGTCCAGTGGTAGTGGACTATTGGGAATGAGTTGACAGCTCTCCCACTTGGGTTCGAAGCTCCATGGAAACAAACTCTCTCATTTGTAGCCAAATAGAATATAGGGTTAATGTCTATGCCCCATTTGCAAACTCGTGTGTACGCTTAGCCCGTTAGTGATACATCCCTAGGATATTAGTCTGGACCTTTTCATGGGTCTAAGATTTATCCCTGAGTCATAAAAAAAAAAAAAACGTCATATATTTTTATACAATTACATGTTTGTAAATATTTTGTATCCATCAACTAGAGCGTTATGATCACATATGTAAAAGTGCTTTAGCACAAGAGCGTAGAAAAAATATTATGAGAGGTTGAGTAATATTTATTTATACGTCTAATTATCAAACAATTCATAGTTTTTTTTTCTTGTAACCCATCATCAGTTTCTACTTTTAATTATCAAATTTTATCGTTTTTTCTTGTAGTCGATTTTCTTATGTTAGATATCGGAATTAATACATTATTTCATCTCAATTCCGTTTTATGCCTTAAAATTATGGAAGTTCGTATTTCATTTTCAGTGATCCGACTCATCTCCATCAGAATCACACAAGACAGGAAAAAAAACATATCGAATCTGCACATAACATTTTCTGACCAAAATCATGGACAGCAAAATCATGGACGCAACTTAACACCAAACGACCCGTGTGACATGCGGCTGTATATGCTTAAGGTCAAGAAGTGCATTAAGTTTGAGTTTTAAGAAAGGGTGAAAAATAGATAAATAAAGTCTCCTGGCCAAAAATGAAATTACTTAAAAAGCTAGGTGAGTATCTTTCGTTTTCATATAAACATGACCTGCGACTTCGTGGAAATGATACTTTTTGACAAGTTTGCTATATTTCTAATTTTGGGAATGTGTAGGGGTCATCACGTGGTTTGATTTGATATTTATGTCTGTAATAATTCAATTTACTTTCTTCTTTTTTTTTTGGTGGGAAAGATATTTGACTCAAAACTTTGTGAATAAGTTTCTTTAATTATTAAATTCTTAGGTTTTCTTTGTAAGCCATGATCTTTTTTTTTTTTTTTTGCTAAACTGTAAATATTCATATTAATGAAGTGTTGGGTAATACAGAAATTTCCCCTTTACATTTGTACCTTGACAAAAACAAAATAAAAACAAGATAACAAATTTTACCTAAGAAGGTTTGAGATTAAAATCGACGAATCCAAAGAAACATTAAGTTACCCAAATGCCGTCTCCGTCTTCTTACATATATAGAGTTTCGAATCTCCCTATCGATGTCTTTGAAAATGATTGAAGGAGGAATGTTTTGAAGGTTATGAATGACGTTGTTCCGTTGCTTCCAAATATGGTAAATAGTAGCGTGAGCCGCAAGCTTCCTTAGTAAGGTAGGAGCGGTGTGTGAAACGGTTGACATTCAAGTCGTGAGATATGTCCATGAGTGGAACATTCCGCAAGAAAGCCTAAGTCTGTTTAGTACAGGAACCAAATATCTGTACTGTAATCACATTTAAGCAGAAGATGCTCTCTGGTTTCATCAGCTAACGAACACAAACAACATGTAGTAGGAATTGACATACCCCAAAAAGCTAGGCAGCCTCTTGTCGGAAGCCTATCAAACTAAGATATCCACGTGTTAAAAGCATTTTTCGGCTTGTTTCCTTTAAAGAGTGATCCTTATATTGAAAAAGCATTGTAAAATGCTAATATTAATTTCAATTTCTAGTAATCTCCATCACACAAAACAAACAAAAAAACATTCTATTCTCTGCACATCAACATCAACATCAAAGCAATGTTAAAGGTCAAGGGATGCATTGATTTTAAGTTTTACAAATGGGTAAAAAAGGGGATAAATAAGAATTGGTGGGGGCAAATATGAATTCACTTTAGATAACTCTTTCGTTTTCATAAAAAAATTGAGGTGATACTTTTTTGAAAACTTTGGTATTTTTTTCTAATTTTGGGAATGTTGATGGGGTGATCACGTGGTTTGATTTCATATTTACGTATTGGTTAATTTTTAAATTTTTTTGTTTCTTTATCTAATTGATTTGACGGCTCTTTAGTTTCACTGGTTACTTTGTTCTTTATCTGAAATTGGTGTAACAGTCACTAGGGCTGGGCAAAATATCTGTTATATCCGCTTTGATCCGGTATTCGTTTTGATTCAATTCAAAAAATTCGGATATCCGTAAATATTCGGAGCAAAACAAATAGCAAAATGTAGTATCCGTAAAAAACGGAGCAAATCGCAAATACATTTTTTTTAAAAGTCGGATATCCGCTCCGCTCCGTAAACTTATAATTATATATTTATATATGTAATTATGTATATACATATGATATTATGAATTTTTTTTCTATTGAGAGTACGTGTATATTTATTTATCTTATTTTTTTCCATAGATGGAGTCGGAAAACATAACATCTGGTACTATATTTATTGATGATTGATTTAAATTTAGGTATGGTTGATAAATTTATTAAGTTTGTACTTTTTTCTTGTGTTTGTGTTTGATAGATTTATTAAATTTGTATTTTGTTCTAGTGTTTGTGTTTTTGGAACTATTTTTGAATGAAGGTTAGACAGTAATTTTTTAAAGTATACATATCTAATTTTTTGAAATTTATTTTTTTGGTTTTTTTTTTTTTTAATATTTTTAACGGATCGGATCGGATATCCGCGGATATATATTGAAATTCCGGATATCCGCATTTACGGATATCCGAAAATTTTCGGATCGAAGCGAATCGAAAACTCAAATATCCGGACAAAGCGGAGCGGATCGCAAATACCCCAAAAATCCATGATATTTGCTCTGTGCCCACTCCTACCAGTCAGAAAGCAACTTTATGGCAAACTATTTGAATTTTTTTCATTTTTTTGGTAACTGTTTTTTTCATATACGGACACGATACATCAGTTGACACAACGATAGGTATCAAAGAAAATGAATAATAACAAAAATCCTGATTTCAAATAAAACAATAATGATAATGTGGACTATTAGAAACAATTTTTTTCAGGCAAAAGTTTCATTTATGATATATATATATATATAAAATAGGCCCCATCGAAATATTATTATTTTGGTAGGAGAAGATACAGAAACGATAAGGTTGATGTAAATCAATGTTACTAACATGCTACTCCATCCGTTTTAAATTAATGAATGTTTAAAAAAAAATTGTTTGAAAAAGATAGATTTTTTAGGTTTTTATACATTTTTATTAGTTAATTATAATAAATTATAAACTTTAAGAAAATTAATAGGAGTTATTGGTTTAAAGTTATTGAAAATTTGAAATTTGTTAATCACAAAAACTGATGCATTTAATAATCAAAATTAATTTGTTTTTTTGATATATGTATTGTTTTATAAAATATCTATTATATTGAAACGGAAGGTTGGAGGGAGTAACTTGTATGAAGCAAAATGCAAAATTTTATATGATTTAAAAAATTTTTGAACTCCAAATATTAGATTGTTTACATGCAATATTGTCCCCATCGAAATATTATTATTTTGGTAGGAGAAGATACAGAAACGATAAGGTTGATGCACGATTGTTTACATTGCAATATTGTCCAAACATTCATTATTATTTTTATATATATATATAAAATAGGCCCCATCGAAATATTATTATTTTACATGCAATATTGTATCAATTCTTGGACTGATTTATGATTCAATTTTGTTTATTAAGAAAAAATATTAAATCGAATTATTGGCTCATAGTTCTGAAATAATCATTTAAAAAAAAACAGAAATACAATGCAGCAGAAAAAGAAAAAAAAAACAATACAAATGATTATACATTGAGTACTATTACTAGCCAGTTTTCGGTTATGATTCAATTATTTATGCAAAACAGAATTATACTGTTATGAATAAAAGAAAGAAAACAAATAATCAATGATTATATCATCCATGTGCATGAATTTAACTTTTACTTTGGAGAGTGAAATATCCAAATACGACCAGTCAATTTTTGTTGTCGGACTTCGATGACTCCATTTAACACACAAGTGAAAAGAAGAAAGCAACAAGTGAAAAGAAAAGATTATGAATCTAAAAACTCTTAAAGACTTTTATCCATGAAACATTGATTTGCCTGCAACCATCTCTCAATACATCTGCAAGTTTAAACTTACTAGTACATACAAAGTTTAAAATGTTTGGACCTTTGTAAAATCTGATTAACATCGAAAACAACTGAGATAGCTCGAACATGAACTAGACCTGGATGTTCAGAAAAAGAGAAAGCACAATGGACGGAAAGAAAATAACCTGAAGCTACTCATCCATTTCATCCTAGTTCTTCACAGAATCCACAATGAGTTTGTCACACTGAGGGAAAACATTGATGAATCGATAAGCAGCGTATTTGACCATAGACTTGTAGGGCATCTTGAACCTGTTTCGATACATGCAAACACGTACATTACACCCATTGGAGTATGAACAACTGAAAGAGGAAACAATCCAGGAAAAAAAATAGTGAGAACAACCTGGTTACAACAACACATACAGCGAATGAGGTGTTGTTCAGAGTCTGATACAGAGCAGTATTGCTTCATTTCAGCTGAAATCTTGAGCATAAGAAGCAAAGAGATAGCTGCCACTTAACAAATATAAGAAAGAAAGAGTGGAAACTCCCTTTGACTCTATCTCTCTTTCACTTGAATTGGCTTTGACACCATTTATTCATCGAAATATCATCGTCCAGAGCAATTAAACATAATGCATCAGAATAGATAACAGGAATGTAATTTATTCCCTGATATGATATCAGGCCAAATGCACAAATTGTTCAATCTGTCTCATCTTTCACAAGATTACTACAGATCAGATTTTGTTTGGCTAAAACATTTTCCCAACACCATCTTTTCTTGGGACGGATTCTTGAACATCCATCCGGCTCCAATTACCGATCAGAGAAGCCATTTGATCAACCTTATCATACAACCCAAGAAGCCCACCAGTGTGTATGAACAATATCTTTCTTCCTTCCCAACTTTTGGGATCCTTGGTCATCTCATTTATCAAACCGTACGCAGCTTTCCCACTGGATAAACACTCGAAATTACTAAAGGGCTAATCACAAATTACTAGGAACAATGAAGAACTAGAAAGACTAACATACCTGTAAACAGGATCAAGAATAACACTAGTTGCACTTGCTACTTTTTTTACAAACTCAAGCTCCTCGGAAGTGTTCATCGCATATCCTTTTCCTTTGGCCTGCAAAATGACATAAGAATCAAACGCAAATTCTGTATACTTAAGAGAAAGCATTTATCACAATTTTCTATCTGGTGGTGTTTACAAATGAGCCAAACAGATATCACCAGCACAGAAGAGGCAACACATAAACAGTTGCAAAGGAAGTCTAGTGTTCCTGCAAAACTCACATTGTGGATGTTGATAATATCACGAGAGTTAACACCAGCTTGAAGTCCATCCAGAAGGCCTTGGACAAAGTCATAGAAGTAATCAGGATCATCGCAAACCGAGAAAGCATGAACCTGCATGATGAATGAAATATAACCTGGCCATCTCTCCACTTCACTGTGAGTGTTACACCAAAAACTGAAGAGAAGACTATACCTTGGCTTTTAGAGCTCCCAACCAAGACCCCAATGAAATACCAGCAATTGTACCACCACTAGCAATCAATCAAACGAAAAGTGAGATGAGAGTGAAGCAAACAAAAGTAAAGAATATAAGAAATTCACAAGGGAAGCCAAAGCAGAACCTGCCACATGCTACTACAATATCATCAAACTTTAGGCCATCGGTTCTACTTTTTAGCTGCTCCTCAAGTTCCCTTGCTGCTTCGATATAACCCCTAAACGATTAGTACGAGGAATTCAGCGTTAAAAAGTGCTCTCAATCCTGCCTCGTCAAGCAATTGAGTAGAGTCTATTCAATCTAGAGTTAAGTGAAAATCTACACACTTAGCTAGATACAAAGTTGCATATTAGAACGCAATCTCACCAAGTTCCCAAAGAGTTGGATCCACCAACCGGAATAACATAAGGCTTTCGTCCTTCTTTTTCCAGCTTCTCCTTCAGGGCACTTGTAAGAGCCTGTTATTACCATCACAAGAACAAGTATTTTCAACAATATCAGGCTAAGTAGAAACTACTAATCTCGTGTTTAACTATTTGTAGTAATAGAAAGAGATGCGATGGGACTAAACCTCACTCCCAATGTAGGAATACTCTTCCTTAGAGATGAGATGAACGTTAGCTCCAACGAGACGCTCTACCAGGAGATTCCCAACCAACCCAGGATCTTCGTCAGTAAGAAGCTGCAAACACAAATAAACACCCAAAAGGGCGTGTTGATATATGGTGAAGAAAACGAAGAAGATGATATGTGAAAACGAGACCTTGGAGGTGCGGAGAATGAGATGAGCATTGAGATTGAGATAGTTAGATGCGACGGTTGTGGCACGGCAGTGATTGCTCTGGATGCCGCCGATGGTGATGACGGTGTCGGCTTGTTGATCGACGGCGTCGGCCATCAGGAATTCGAGTTTTCGGACTTTGTTTCCGCTCAATTCCATGCCGGTGAAGTCATCGCGCTGCGAAAATCGATAAAAACGGTAAGCGAAGCAGAGAAAAAGGAAAAATTAGAGGTGAAGAGATGAGACCTTGATCCATAGTTCAGTGCCATTAGGAAGACCAGGAAGATTCCATCGATGGATCGGAGTAGGAAGCTGAAGACGAACATGATCAGCGAAAGGAGTGATTAAAGTAATGGAGAATCAAACATATACAAAGATAAAAAAATGATGTACGTGAGCGAGGGAGAAAGTGTGGGAAGGAATCGGACGAAGATGAGAAGCCCAAGAAGGAGGAGAGTAAGGATTTTTGGTGAGAAAATCCGCCATTGATGTTGCAGACATTCTTCTTCTTCCCCCAAGCTCGAACGCTACTCTTGAGAGTGTCGAGAGTCGTCCTCTCATTTGCTTAGTTCTTCTTCTAGTCGTTGGGGGATTTGTTCTCCATTGTCTCTCTAATGGGCCTCGGCCCATTTCACTTTGATTTTTAAAATGAATATATTTTAACTAGTGGACTTAATAAACTTTAGTTCGGGCTTTTGATCATGGACATAAAAACCGATCCGAGAGGACCCGAACCGACTCGAAAAGCACGATTTGGTTCGAATTCGGTTCTTCAATATAACCTGAATGGTTTTTCTACAGATTTGGGTCAGATTTTATCCGAGAACCATTCGGGTTCCCGAATAACCCGAAATGCATGACACATGTACTTTTCAATTTTTATGTATTGAAGTTTAATAATCGATTTTGCCCGAACTGAACCAAATTTCTTTTTTTGTTCACTTGTTATTTGTATAAATGTGATCTTTTGGTGATTCTTGTACACTTGTTTTTAGTTGATATATACACTAATTTATTTTTTTCGGGTAAAAATCATATCCGAACAGAACCGAAATTTTCTCGGATCCAATATATGTCTAATACATGACTATCCGAAAGACCCAAAACCCAATAAACCCGAACCGACCTGAACCGCAGACCCAATTGCCTAGGGCTAATTAACTATGCTCACTATATACACATTTACATTTGGGCTATCTTTCACTTTTTTGCCACTTTTTGTTACCCCGAATGCCATTTTTCACTTTTAAAATGGTTTCCCCACAATAATCATATGATGGTATGATTGATATTATATATTTAAAAAATGTTATGATTGGTATTATTCTCTATATTATTATTATTTAAGGAGTTTTTTTTAAAATAAACTTACATGTAATGCCATTACAAATAACAAATAATAATTAAAATAGGAAATGATATAATTGTTTTTCAAAACTATTGAAAATAATATGGAAAGTCTTTTTTTATTAAATAGGATATTACTATTTAATTTTTAATATAATCAATACATATATTCAAAGAAAACAATTTATTTAAAATCTTACAATAGTTTTCACTATAATTTGTATTATTTTATTTGAATTTATATCAAAACAAAGGTTGCAACGGATTAAGTTTATATTTTAATCCATTGCAAACGGGTTAAGTAAACAGATTAATTTGGTTTGACAAGTCTATTTATAATAGTTAGTTAGACATATTATAAAATTTAGAGAATTGTCAAAATAAATTTTAAGTAAATTACCCCGCTCTATAGAGCGGATTCAATCCTAATACTACTTTTATTTGGGACTAGGTGAATATCCGCGTTATCAGCGGGTGGATTTTTTTTATAGTTTTAATTTAGAAAATAATATTTTTCTAGTAATATGTTGTTGTTGTTGTTGTTGTTGTTGTTATTAGCGTATGTATTTATGGTATTTGAGCTATTTTGCTATGTTATTGGATGGAACACGCTCACACCCTCCTATGGTATTTGTGATATTTTGCAAAGTTATTGGGTGGAATACGCTCACGCTCAATAACTTTGTAAAATATACACCTTTAAATTATTAAAAAATTGATAGATTACTCAAAAGATCTAAACCTTAAATTCTAAACCCTAAACTCTAAACCCTAAGCTCTAAACCCTTATAAACCATAATCTCTAAACTCTAAACCATAAATTCAAATATAAATATTAGACATAGTTACCACCATAATTTTTATTAAGATAATATTAATTTTTATTTTGTTTAAATAAATTAGATGGCATATTTTGATTGTCTAGGAAAAATGGTGTGAATAAGACAATCTCCAATGTATTACTCTATTTTTTACTCTAAAATAGAGTTGGGTTTTGCTCCAATGTATTACTCTATTTTTCACTCTAAAAAAGAATATTCTATGGTATATTCTATTTCTATTTTATTATAAATATCATTTATTTGTAAAAAATTACAATTTAACCCCAATTATTTTTTGTCTTTCAAAAACTTCCATAAATTATGATTTTATTTAAATTAAACATTTATTACATAAGAAAAATTACATTACATCATATAAAAATAATAAAACATATAGGACTTTGGTTTAAACATCACCATTACTGTAATTTTCCCATAAATGATCAATTAATGCATTTCGAAGAAAAAAATAAGCTTCTCTATCTTTGATTTTTCTAAATCGACCAAGAAATTCTTCGAACCGAATATCATCATCCTCTGCTATTTGGACCTCTGGAGGTGGAACTTCTCTTCCAACTTCAATTGGTGCATCGAGATCACGCTAATCTTCGATTATCATATTATGTAAAATTATACATGTAGTCATTATATCATGTAGCACATTTTTTTTCCCAAAAACGTACTGATCCTTTAACTTTAACAAATATTATAATAAAGTAATTTAAATGTAAAATTGATTTTCTTTTATTTAAATATTATTATTATTATTTGTTTCAGTTATAATTACAAAGATATAAAAATTAAAGGACCATTCTATAAATAAAAAAGTTCAACTCTAAAATAGAGTGAGAAATAGAGTTACTCTAAAAATAGAGTAAAAAATAGAGTTACTCTATTTTAGAGTGGGAAATAGAGTGGGGTTGGAGAGGATTTTACTTTAAAATAGAGTTTAGAGTGGGAAATAGAGTAGAGTTGTAGATGCCCTAAGGAGGTTCACCCCTAAGGCTGAACCTAATATTTTTTCATAAATATATGGGAACCATTCTTTATTCAACCTTTCTTTTTATAGTCAATCAAATTATGTTATCTAATTAACTTAAACAAAATAAAAATTAATATTAGTGAGACCGTACATTCTTTTTAGTTTCCTACCAAATATAAAACTTTAAAATATTAAAAAATTGACAGATTACTCAAAAAACATAAATCATAAACAATAAACCCTAAACCATAAATCTAAACCATAAACTATAAACCCTAAACCATAAACACTAAAACTTAAACCCTAAACTCTAAACCCTAAACCCTAAACTCAAATATAAATAGTAGACATAATTACTGCCATAACTTTTATTAAGATAACTAGATAAGTACCCGCATATATGCAAATTTATAATTTAATATTTCATAACCCGTGGAAAAAACATTAAAGACGAAAAAATGGAAAACAAAATTAGATCACCTGTGAAAATATATAATACATAAATTTAGAAACAAAGTTTACGATAAAATAAATATATACATTGAAAGAAAAATTTGGTGAAGAGATATAGTAAATTACTTTGGAAAAAATTATTGGACTTTAAATTTTTGGTGTATAATTGACGTAATACCAAATTGTGGCTTATATAGAAGTAAGAAATTATAATTATGTTCTTTTATGATTAATTTTCTTAATCTAAATGGAAAAATTAAGAAATGTTTTTTCCTTTTAATTTTAATTTTGCCATTTAGGATAAATTTTTTTTAAAACTTTTAACTTTTATTTTTAGTAACTTTATCTTTTAACATTATGAATCGGTTATTAACTTTTTAGAATTTTTAAGTTTTTTTATTAATCGATTTTTTTTTTTTTTTTTAACTTGTAACGTTTATTTTTAATAACTTTATCTTTTAACATTATGAATCGGTTATTAACTTTTCAGAATTTTTAAGTTTTTTTATTAATCGATTTTAAAATTTTCCAAACTTGACTTGACACGTGTCGCGATCAGGTCAATTAGCAATTTTGAAACATTCAGTTTATATAATAAGATTTCTTTATTCTAAATTAAATATGATGTTTTGGTTTTTAAAATTTTGGTTTTTATTCATTTTCTTTTTATGATTGTTATCGATTGTTTAATTTCCTTATTTTAATCTAAAATATGGTTTTTCCTTCTACTTTTTTAAAATTTAATTTTTATTTATTGTTTTTGTTTAATTTTCTTAATCTAAATATAAAAATTATTTGTTTATTTTAGTTTTTAGGATTAAGAATTGATTAAAAATTTTACTTTTATTGTTAATATTATGTGTTAAAATATAATTGAAAATTTATTAAACACATGTCAAAATATAATTGGAAATTTATTAAACACATGTCAAAATCTAATCGATCAATTTAAAATTAAAATATAATTGGAAATTTATTAAACATGTGTCAAAATATAATTGGAAATTTAAGTAAACACATGTCAAAATCTAATCGATCAACTTAACACGTGTCGCGATATGACGAGTTACTAATTTTGAAACATTCTGTTTTATATAATAACTAGATAAGTATCCGCATATATGAGGATTTGTAATTAAATATTTTATAACCCGTGAAAAAAACTAAAAACGAAAAATAAAAAGCAAATTTAGATCACCCAATTAAATATATAATATATAAATTTAGAAACGATAGAGAAACTAAATACAAATTAGAGGTTTATATAGATGTGAGAAATTATAATTTTTTTCCTTTTAGGATTAATTTCTTTATTCTAAATGGAAAAACTAAGATTTTGTTTTCCATTTTTATACTAATTTTGCCGCTTAAGATAATTTTTAATTATTTTTTTCTTCTAAAATTACCAATTATGAATCAGTTATTAAATGTTCTGAATTTTTAAGTTTTTTTTATTAATCAATTTTATTTTTTAACAACTTTGACTTGACATGTGTCGCGATCAGGTAAATTAACAACATTGAAACATTCAGTTTTATATAATAACTAGATAAGTACCCGCTTATATACGGGTTTTAATTTAATATTTTATAACCCGTTAAAAAAAATTAAAGCCGAAAAGATGGAAATCAAAATTAGATCACCCGTGAAAATATATAATACATAAATTTAAAAACAAAGTTTACGATGAAATAAATATATAACTTAAAAGAAAAATTCGGTGAAAAGATTCAGTAAATAGCTTTAGATACGATTATTGGACTTTTATTTCTTTGGTGTGTAATTGACACACTACCAAATTGTGGTTTATATATAGGTGAGAAATTATAATTCATTTTCTTTTATACTTAATTTTCTTAATCTAAATGGAAAAACTAATGAATTTTTTAAAAAAAATTAATTTTGCCTTTTAGGATAAATTTATTTTTTAACTTTTTAATTTTATGTTTTTAGTAACTTTATATTTTAAGATTATATTTTTAACTTTGACTTTTCAGAATTCCTAAGTTTTTTTATTAATCGATTTAATTTTTTTTTAACTTTGATTTTTAGTTATCAAGCGATTAATACGTATCAATCTATTTGATTTCTATTAGTCTTGGTTATGTACATAACTAAGCATAATTTGCTAACATAACAAAACATAATTTCATCTAACATAATTTCGATAACATACAACATAATTTTGGGTGTAGATAACGAAGATATGTGAAGCGGGTGTATATAACGAAGATATGTGAAGCGGGTGTATATAACGAAGATATTTCATAACATACATCATAATTTCGATTACACAGAAGATTACCTCGGTCTAGCTTATGTGTAGCGGGTGTATATAACGAAGTTTTTTTGTTGTAAAATTAAGAAACTATCAAATTGGTTATATAGAAGTGAGGAATTAGAATTCTTTTTCTTTATAAGATTGTATTCCTTTTTTTAATTTCCTTAATCAAAATAGAAAATTTTGTATCTCTTTTTTAAATTTTTTAGCTTTTATCCTTTTTTAAATTTTAGCTTTTAGGATATTTGTTGGTTTAACTTTTCTTTGTTTAC
Source organism: Eutrema japonicum (assembly GCA_030161315.1). Classification (NCBI taxonomy): domain Eukaryota; kingdom Viridiplantae; phylum Streptophyta; class Magnoliopsida; order Brassicales; family Brassicaceae; genus Eutrema; species Eutrema japonicum. Next base: position 42,257,092 of record BSQW01000001.1, read on the forward strand.
TTTCCGTTATAGGATGTCAATCTATTATTTAATTGCTTTATTATAACCATGAATTTTTTTTTTCATTTTTTAAAAAAACTCTAAGATAAATTTTCTTAATCTAAAAGCAACTTTTATTTTCCTTTTTTTGCTAACTTTAGTTTTAGGATTAAGTTTAGATTATATTTTAACCTTTATTGTTAAATAAAAAAACGTTAAGAAAATTTTCCTAAGATAAATTTCCTTCATCTAAAAGCAAGTTTTATTTCTTTTTTTTTTGTTAACTTTAATTTTATGATTAAGTCTAGATTATATTTTTTCCTTTATTGTTAAATAAAAAAAACTTAAAGAAAAATTTCCTAAGATAAATTTCCTTAATCTAAAATCAACTTTTATTTTCCTTTTTTCTTTGCTAACTTTACCTATAAGATTAAGTCTAGATTATATTTTTTCCTTTATTGTTAAATATTATGTGTCAAAATCTAATTGGTAATTTTTTTACACGTGTCAAAATCTAATTTATTAACTCGACACATGTCGCGATCTTACGAGTTACTAACTTTGAATAATTCTCCTTTATATATATTTAACTCGACACGGTTCGCGATCTTGCGAATTACTAATTTTGAATCATTCTCTTTTATATATATATATATACTAGATAAGTACCCGCATATATGCGGATTTGTAATTTAATATTTTATAACCGGTGATAAAAAAAATTCAAAAAATGGAAAACAATATCAGATCACCCGTTAAAATATATAATACATAAATTTAGAAATAAAGTTTATGATCAAATAAATATATATCTTGAAATAAAAATCTGGTGAAAAGATGCAGTAAATAGCGTTGGATACAATTATTTGACTTTTAAACTTTTGGTGTCTAATTGACATAATACCAAATTATGGTTTATATAGAGGTGAAAGTTTATAAGTCTTTTCCTTTTATAATTAATTTTCTTAATCTAAATAGAAAAAATAAAGAATATTTTTTCCCTTTTATATTAATTTTTAAACTTTATAATTTTATTTTTAGTAATTTTATTTTATAAGATTATGAATCGGTTATTAATTTTTCAGAATTTTTAAATTTTTTAATTGATTTATTTTTTTCCAACTTTGACTTGACATGTGTCGCGAGCATATTATGTGTCAAAATCTAATTAATAGGATTAAGAAATAATTATAAATTTTACTTTTATTGTTAATATTATGTGTCAAAATGTAATTAATAGTTTTTTTACACATGTCAAATTCTAATCAATTAATTTGACACATGTCGCGATCTTGCGAGTTAGAAACTTTGAAACATTATCTTAATCAACATAGAAAAAATTGTATCTCTTTTTAAAAAAACTTTAGCATTTTTTTTAACTTTGGCTTTTAGGATATTTGTTGATAAACATGATTTTTTTTTCATTTTTTAAAAAAACTTTAAAATAATTTTCCTTAATCTAAAACCATTTTTTATTTTCTTTTTTTGTTGCTAACTTTACTTTTAGGATTAAGTCTACATTTTATTTTTTCATTTATTGCTAATATTATGTGTCAAAATCTAATTATTAATGTTTTTACATGTATCAAAATCTAATGGATTAACTGGACACGTGTTACGATCTTGCGAGTTACTAACTTTGAATAAATATATGATCATAGGCTATTTTTGTTCGCGATTGTTGACATTAAAAGAAATTACCAATTAGATTTTGACACATAATATTAACAATAAAGAAAAAAAAAATATAATTTAAACTTATTCATAAAAGTAAACTTAATGGAGTTACTAACTTTGTCGCGATTGTTGTCCCACATAAGCTATTTTTGTTTTCTCAGTTAATCCTATCATACATTTATGAACAGAGACTTTGTAGTTCTTATTGCACTCTTGCACATTGAAATTGCAAATTTCAATAAGATTTCCTTCACATAATTAACCTCCAATTTTTTTAAGAAGGAAATGGTGAACAAAACTTTGAATAGTATTTTCCTGTATTCAAAAATAATTTAGATTAACGTTAGATAATAAGTTTATAAAATTAGGATAATATATTTGTTAAAAAAAATTACAAATATACTGACTTTCTCATCAAGTAAGAGTAAATTCATTCATATGAGTTCATTGTGTTTTTTCAAATTTATTGCCTCTCACTTTTTAATTAGACGAACTACGGTACGACGATAGGAGCGCATAACTTAAGATATTTGCATTAACGTACAACATATTTTTCACGGGTAATCATAATAACCGGTTGTATATAACGTACATATTTCATAACGTATATCATAATTATAATTACACAAAACATTACCTCTAGTAATATGCTTTGCATTTGGTTTCCGTATCTCTCTTCTCAATTATTTTGGGTTGTAAAATTGAGAAGGTATCAAATTGGTTATATAGGTAAGGAATTAGAATTCTTTTTCCTTATATGATTGTATTTCTTTTTTTTTTAATTTCCTTAATCAAAATAGAAAAAATGTCTATCTCCTTTTTCAAAATTTATTTTTATGGATAAATTTCCTTAATCTAAAAGCAACTTTTTTTATGCTAACTTTACATTTAGGATCAAGTCTATGTTCTATTTTTTTCTTTTCCTTTTTTTTGGGGGCTAACTTTACTTTTATGATGAAGTCTTTTTTTTCTTTTTCTTTTTTCTTAACTTAAACTCTAACTTTTAATTTTAAGATAATTTTCTTAATCTAAAAGCAAAATTTTTTAATCAAAATAGAAAAATGTTTATCTCATTTTTTAAAAATTTAGTTTTTATAGATAAATTTCTTTAATCTAAAAGCAATTTTGTTTTCTGCTAGCTTTATATTTAGGATTAAGTCTATGTTATATTTTTTTTGGCTAACTTTACTTTTATGATTAAGTCTTTTTTCCCTTTTTCTTAACTTAAACTGTAACTATTAATTTTAAGATAAATTTTCTTAATATAAAAGAAAATTTTTATAATCAAAATAGAAAAATGTTTATTTTCTTTTTTAAAATTTAGTTTTATAGATAAATTTCCTTAATCTAAAAGCAATTTTTATTTTCTTTATTTTCTGCTAACTTTACATTTAGGATTAAGTTTATGTTCTATTTTTTTTCTTTTCCTTTTTTTGGCTAACTTTACTTTTAGGATACTCCTTTTTTTTTTAAAGACTCTTTTTTTTTGTGCTAAATTTACTTTTAGGATTAAGTCTGTATTTTTTTTCCTTTTTTCTTAACTTAAACTTTAGCTTTTAATTTTAAGTTAAATTTCCTTAATCTAAAAACAACTTTTATATTAACTCGACACGTGTTAAAATCTAATGGATTACTCGACACGTGTCGCGATCTTGCGAGTTACTAACTTTGAATCATTCTCTTTTATATATATAGATAGATATTTCTTTATCCTAAACTGAAATATAGTTTTTCTTTTTTAATTTTTTTGGCTTTTATTTATTTTCTTTTTAGGATTGTTATATACTGTTTAATTTCCTTATTTTAATCTAAAATATGGTTTTTTCTTTATTTAAAAAATTTGGCTTTTATTTATAATTTTTGTTTAATTTTCTTAATCTAAACATAACTACTAATTTTCTTTTACCTTTTAAGATTCTGAATTGATTATAAATATTATTTTTATTGTTAATATTATGTGTTAAAGTATAATTAGAAAGTTATTAATAATCTATCAAAATATAATTGAAAATTTATTAAACATGTTTCAAAATCTGATCAATTCACTTGACATATCTCTCTAGCATAATTTTGATAACGTACAACATAATTTAGCTTTTAGTTTAGATAACATACAATATAATGTCGGGTGTAGATAACGAAGATATGTGAAGCGGGTGTATATAAAGAAGATATTTCATAACATACATCATAATTTCGATTACACGGAAGATTACATCTAGTTTAGATAACGAAGATGATGTAGCTTATGGACGAAATATGTGAGTGAAAGTTTTTTTGGTTGTAAAATTGAAAAGCAAATATCAAATTGGTTATATAGAGGTGAGGAATTAGAATTCTTTTTCCTTATATGATTGTATTCAATTTTTAAATTTCCTTAATCAAAATAGAATTTTTTTTATCTCCTTTTTTTAACTTTAACTTTTATTATTTTTTAAATTTAGCTTTTAAGATAATTTTTGGTTTAATTTTTCTTTGTTTACTTTTCTTTTTATGATGTCAATCTATTGTTTTATTGCTTTATTATAAACATAACTTTTATTTTTCTTTTTTGCTAACTTTATTTTTAGGATTAAGTCTAAATTATATTTTTTTCTTTTATTGTTAATATTATGTGTCAAAAATTTAAGATAAATTTCTTTAATCTAAAAACAACTTTTATTTTCCTTTATTTGCTACCTTTACTTTTATGATTAAGTCTAGATTACATTTTTTCCTTTATTGTTAATATTATGTATCAAAATCTAATTGGTAATTTTTTGTACACGAGTCAAAATCTAATGGATTAACTCGACACATGTCGCAATCTTGCGAGTTACTAATTTTGAATCATTCTCTTTTATATAATAAGATATTATGTGTCAAAATCTAATTGATAATTTTTTACACATGTCAAAATCTAATTAATTAACTCAACACGTATCGTGATCTTGTAAGTTACTAACTTTGAATAATTCTCCTTTATATATATAGATATTAATAATTTTCATTTTTTAAGTTTTATTTTGTCATAATGGAGATAATTATAAATTTTTAATTTTGGTCGTATATTAATAATTTTCCTTTTAAGTTTAGAGTATATTTATAATTTCCCCTTTTTAATTTTGGTTGTGGTTATAGATTATAACCTTTTAAATTTTCTTTTGTCACTTTCCTTTATTATAACTTTTCTTTAGTTATTCTTGTTTTTTCATTTTTTTAAATAAGTTTTCTTTACTTATTCTTGTTTTCTCTTTTTGTAATATTGTATTTTTTTAGTTTAACTTTTTGGTTGTGGTTGTAGATTATAACCTTTTAAGTTTTCTTTTATATTTTTCCTTTATTATAAGTTTACCATATTTATTCTTGTTTTTAAAAAAAATAAGTTTTCTTTACTTATTCTTGTTTTCTCTTTTTGTAAGATTACCTTTTTTAGTTTACCCTTTTTTAATATTTACTTTAATTTATTTTTACTTTTTTAATTAAATTGACGCATGTCAACATCTAAATTAATAACCGTGACAAATGTCACAATCTCGTGATTGATAATTATCCTACGTGTCAAGCTCACGTCGAGGGATCCAGCTTTATATAATACTAGGGTGTGATCCGCGCTACGCGCGGGCGTTGTAAACAATTTTTAAACAGTTTTTATTTTCTATTATTTTATTTTTTGAATCTGGTAATTAATTGAATTGTCTCTATCAACTTAAAATATGTATATTTTTTATTTTTTGGTTTATTTTCTTAATTTCTTAAATTTATGATTTTATATGTATTTGTTTAGTGGATAGTATACATTTTTACTTATTTTTTTCCTTTGTTGGTAAATTTCATGCAATTGTTTGGTTTTTTTTAGGGAAGATCTTAACAATTAAATTTTTTTTTTGTATAATTTTTGTTTTTTTCTTTTGTTTCATTTAAAACCTATTTGTTGAAACCCTTGTAGAACATGTTTCCCTTTAATATTAAGGAATGAAAGAATTTGGGCTACTTTTAAAATTTTAGTTTTAAGATAATTTTCTGTTTTTTTTTAAATATGTTGGATGTATAGATACAATGCGCGTGCGTGGTCCACATTTTTTTTTAATTTTGTTTTGATTGTGTAATAGTATTTTATTTTCTTGGTTTTGGAGTTAATGGAACTGTTTCTAACAGTTTAATATTGGGTGGTTCCTTATTTTATTTTATTTTCCATTTTTATATTATTTTTAATCGTGTTTTTTTTTTAAAATCATTCTTTTTAATCGTGTTTCATGTTGGATTCTAATTAGGCATGTCAAGCGGTTCAAACTTGCCCCGCGGGTTAATTATTTTGTTCGATCCGCACCCGCCCCGCTTGAATTCGCGGTTACCTGCGGGTAACCCGCAAATATTTAAATAATAAATAATAAAAAACTTAAAATTTCTCGACCCGCACCTGACCCGCACCCGACTGGCGGCGGGTTAAATGGAGAGGGACCCGCAGATAATGATTCAAATTGACAGCACCGGTTTATGTATATTTTAGAATTTTTGTTTTATGTTTGAGTTTTTTTTTGGATCTTTTGTTTTAGGTTAGACATAAGTTGTACAATTTGGGCTCATTAAGATCATGTAGTGGCCCATGTTAGGCCTTAAAGGTTGGTTAGGTTTATATTTTGTAAGATATGTTTAGAACGTTGTGGCAAACCATGGTTAACAATAGAGGCGTATAATAGATTTTTTTTTTTTAATCGAGAAAGGTAATCCCGATCTATTCATAATATTTTTTGTTTGTGATGGACTGTAGTTGATTTTCATAGTTTAAACCAAGTATTTACAATTCGGGTTTCATTTATGAATTTCTTCTTTTCTTTTTAAATCTATGTATGTCGAATGATTCTGAATTTCTTTCTGGGTTGGTAAGATATGAAGAAGAGAAAACTATTTTCTCATTTCTAAAGCAAGGTGAATCTGTCGTTGACTTTAAGCAAGGTGATATCATAGTATGTAAGTGATATAAAATATTTAATTGGTTCTATTTCCCGTCTTGCCTCTCTCTGTTTGGTTTTTAGGTGTCTTGCCTCTCTCTGTTTGTTTTTTATGTTTTTTTTTCTTTTTTTTCTTCGCCTTAATGGCTGAGCATTTGGTAAGCTATCCTTGCGATAGTGAAGCCCATTTTTTTAATTTTTTTTTAATAGTGTATAGGTGGATGCTGATGTGACAGCATGAGAAGAGAGAAAATGTTTCTTTATATATATAGAATATTTCATTTTTTTAAATAAGTTTTCTTTACTTATTCTTGTTTTTTTTTTGTAATATTGTATTTTTTTAGTTTAACTTTTTGGTTGTGGCTGTAGATTATAACCTTTTAAGTTTTCTTTTGTCATTTTCCTTTATTATAAGTTTACCATATTTATTCTTGTTTTTAAAAAAATAAGTTTTCTTTACTTATTCTTGTTTTCTCTTTTTGTAATATTGCCTTTTTAATTAGTTTAACTTTTTTTAATATTTACTTTAATTTATTTTTATTTTTTTAATTAAATTGACACATGTTAAGATCTAAATTAATAACCGTGACAAATGTCACAATCTCGTGATTGATAATGATCCTACGTGTCAAGCTCACGTCGAGGGATCCAACTTTATATAATAAGATATATTAATTTTTATTTTGTTTAAATAAATTAGGTGGCATATTTTGATTGGTTAAAAAAAATGGTGAATAAAAGAGGTTCACTCCTAGGGCGTGAACCCAATAATGATTCTAACTTAAGTATGCACATTACACACCAAGTAACCATGCAAATACACAACCAAATGGGTATTGCAAGCAAATTTCTGAAAAATCACAAAACATCTCTCAACCATACACAACATTCATTTCCATTGTCATTTGTTTATAAACTATCAAGGAAGAAGGCACTACATGATAAAATATTGCCTTCTTACTTGCAACATTTCCATTGTAATTTGTTTATCAACTATCAAGGAAGAAGGCACTACTGGATAAAAGACTGCCGTCTTACTTGCAACGTTTTCGACTTACATGTATTAAGATCTCAGGGTCGTTCCATGGACCTTTGTCTGAACGAAACTTTTTAAATACGAGAAAATTCAACTAGTTATTAATGACTCTTCTTATGATATTAATGAGTAATGAGGCGGTTATTACCATCGTCTCTTCATCTCCTTCACCAAACTATAACGCCAGATCACGCCAAAGCTTGTGTTGTAGATTCTACAGTCATTGGCTCACTATACGAGAACATGTGGTTCTACGCTACAAGAAAAAGAAAAAAGCAGTTGTAACATAATGATGTAAGAAAGAAACCACGAGAAGCAAAAACTGAGATCTCACTTGAGTCTCCACTCGTGCGTGCTCAACAAGTGTATGTGCATCAGCAATCAGACCACTCATTGGACAACCTATATGGTCATCAATTTCCATTATCTTCTTCACACTGCTCGGCTCCTGCAGATTAAAAAAGAGACTGACTATTATTGGTAAACTTAAAATGATTTTACTTTTGTTATATACCTCTATCACTCAGGCCATACCAATATTAAGTTTGTGATGCAAAAGAACCCAATAAAAGGAGATAAAAACACAAGATTACTTCTTAGATGCTTACAATGGAGAGTTGAATGAATCGGAATCAACTAGGTTGGATTTTGCTGAACATAGCAAGAGAATTAATAGAAAGACAAGGCGCAAAGAGAAAATTTACCAGGGCGATGTGATACGCGCTTCTCGACTTCAAGAACAACTCCTTTTGTCTTTACGCCAATTGTAGTAGAACCAAGCTGCAACAATCGAAAGCCTTGACAATCAATGGATACACAAGTGCACACACCCATTCTACGCATGTCCCAACATAGCACACTAACACGAGATATGACTAAGATTTTTTTTTAAAAACCATAATCGTTGCATTTGCTGTGAACCCAGAAACGATGTTACAAGATTTCGTTGCAACGGATAATGAACGCCTAGAATACTTTACCAGCTGGATGGTTGATCGAATCGAAGAAACAATCTCTTGCCGTTTCCATGGAAGAGAGGCAAAGCCGAGAAGACCCAATCTCACACTCACTTCACTACAAGAAAACATGTGGAAATCCGACGGAAATTCCGACGGCAATAATTCCGTCGGAAATTTCCGACGACTTTCCGACGGATTTCCGACTAACTTCTCATCCGTCGGAATTCCGTCGGAAATCCGTCGGAATTCCGTCGGAAATAATAACCCGTCGGAAATCCGTCGGAAATTCCGACGGATTTCCGACGACAATAATCCGTCGGACACTTTTCGACAGATTTCCGACGACTTTTTGACGCATTCTGATGTTGCCGACATACTGCCGACGGATTTCCGACGACGTTCATCCGTCGGAAATTTCCGACGGATTGCCGACGGATATCCGACAGATGCCGACAGATGCCGACATGGTTGCCGACATCGATAATATCTATTTTATATCCGTCGGAAATCCGTCGGAAATCCGTCGGAAAATGGACAAAATTTTCCTTATAAAAACGTTTCCACCCTTCATTTATAATCACAACAAAAAAAAATCTCTGTTATCTAATTCCTTACGAAAATGTCTTCTTCAAATCCTTATAATTATTTTCGATCATGGATGGACAAGCCTCATCAAATTCCGGACACGGGCCTAGTTACGGAGGAATTCAAAAAAGGTCTACAGGAATTCATGGCATTTGCGGGTATGTAGAAGAAAGCAAAAAAAACCGGTAAAATCTATTGCCCTTGTACCAATTGTGGGAATCGTAGATTTATCGTGATAGATGAAGTATGGTCACATTTGTATTGTCATGGGTTTATGTCGGGTTACAAGATTTGGTATTATCATGGAAAAAATGATACAATGGTTGATAATTATGCTAGTACTAGTGAACATTATATTGGGGATAACACTAGCTTAGAAGAACCCGCAATGGAAGAACAAAGTACTGTAGGTCATGTTCAGATGGTGAACGATGCATTTCGTGAAAATATACCATCGGTTGCTGAGTATGGAGATAGGGGAGAAGAACCTAATTTAGAAGCTCGGAGATTCTTTGATATGTTAGACGCTGCTAAACATCCGTTATATGATGGGTGTAGAGGTGAACATTCCCCTTTATCAACTGCAACAAGGATGATGGGTATAAAGACGGATTTCAATTTGAGTGAGGAGTGCGTGGATGCAATCGCTGATTTTGTGAAAGAAATTTTGCCAGAAGATAATCTTGCACCGGCATCATACTATGAGATACAGAAACTTGTTCAAGGTCTAGGATTGTCGTATCAGATGATAGATGTATGCATAGACAACTGTATGCTCTACTGGAGAGAGGACGCAGATCGTACGACATGTCGTTTTTGTTGCAAACCTCGGTATAAGGAAACAGGTGGAAGAGTGCCAGTGCCATATAAACGGATGTGGTATTTACCGTTAATAGAGAGATTGAAGAGGTTATATCAGTCAGAGCGCACAGCAGGAGCAATGAGATGGCATGCAGAGCATACAACAGATGGACAAATCGCCCATCCGTCAGATGCAGGAGCATGGAAACATTTTTAATCCATTTATCCCAGCTTTGCGTTTGAGGCAAGGAACGTATACCTTGGATTATGTACCGATGGTTTCAGCCCTTTTGGGAAGCACGACAGAAAATATTCTTTGTGGCCAGTAATTGTAACACCTTACAATTTGCCGCCATCTTTGTGCATGCGAAGGGAGTTCTTGTTCCTTAGCATTCTCGTTCCTGGACCAGAGCATCCGAAGAGATCACTTGATGCGTTTTTGCAACCATTGATTTATGAGCTGCGAATGTTATGGGACCAAGGTATTGAAGCGTTTGATGTTTCTTGTCACCAAAATTTCATCATGCGGTCGGTACTTTTGTGGACTATTAGCGATTTTCCAGCATATGGCATGTTATCAGGATGGACAACGCACGGAAGGTTATCGTGCCCGTACTGTCAAGATAACACTGATGCGTTCCAATTGAAGCACGGACGGAAAACGTCTTGGTTTGATTGTCATAGGCGATACCTACCTAGCGATCATCCTTATCGTCGGAGCACCACATTGTTTAGGAAGAACCGGAAAGTATTTGACGGTCCTCCTCCTGAGTTAGATGGTGAGTATTTGTTGACTCAGTTTAGAGATTTTGGTGCAGAGAGGACCGTTGATTGTGGTGGTAACGGACATCATCCTGTTGATGGTTGTGGCAACGTTCATAATTGGCACAAGAAGAGCATTTTCTGGGATTTGCCTTATTGGAAGAACCATCTTTTGAGGCATAATCTGGATGTCATGCACATTGAGAAGAATTTTTTCGACAACATTATGAACACCGTTCTCAATGTCAAAGGGAAGACGAAGGACAATCTGAAGTCTAGATTGGACTTGCCAGACATTTGTTCTCGTAGAGCACTACATGTGACAGAGAACGGGAAGCCTCCGGTCCCGGCTTTTCGTTTCGATGAACCTTCAAAGGCCGAGTTTTTTTACTGGATTACCGAAAGTGTTAGATTCCCGGACGGATACGCATCTAACCTTCGGAACTGCGTTGATCATGGAGAAGGGAAGTTTACTGGGATGAAGAGTCATGATTGTCATGTGGTGATGCAGCGCCTCCTTCCATTTGCCTTTGCATGTCTTCTACCACGTAATGTCCACGAAGCAATTGCAGGTACAATCATGAAATTATTTATTTACTACTTTATACAATATATACTTCATTATTTAATTATTCATTTGTTATCCATATATTGCAGGGATTGGTGCCTTTTTCCGAGATATATGTTCTCGCTCTCTTACATCAGACGGTATCCGAAATCTTGGGGCTAATATACCTGTAATCCTTTGCAATTTGGAGAAGATATTTCCTCCTTCATTCTTTGATGTTATGAAACATTTAACAATTCATCTCCCTCGAGAAGCAGAGCTTGGGGGCCCGGTTCAGTACCGTTGGATGTATCCTTTCGAACGGTATATGTTACATCTAAAGAAGAAGGTGAAAAATTTGAGTAGAGTGGAGGGTTCTATCGTCGCACAGACCATCAATGAAGAAACCTAACATTTTGCCGAGTCCTACTTTCCATCACAAGTCAAAACAAAGAGTCGTAGAGCAGCTCGACATGATGACGGAGGCGTCCTACCTTTCTATCCGGTCGATGTATCTCATATATTTTTATAGATTGGACGACTTAGTGGAAAAGGCAAGAAGAGGAGACTTTCACCACAAGAGCGAGAGCATTTGCATATGTATATTCTCACAAACTGCGACAGAGTTGATGAATATGAGAGGTATTATATATTGAACATAATTATTAATTACGTATTGGGTTTTTGATTATATATATATATGTACTAACGTGATAATTGTTTCAATCTCACAGGATGTATATGGCTTATCAACGTTTTGCATTTCCTGACAAAACAGAGGACGAGCTAATCGAGCTCAAACAGGAAGAGTTCGGACGTTGGTTAAGAGATTATGTAAGTCTTTTAATTGCCTTGTTTTTAGCAATCATCATATGTAATGAAAGATTTAATTATTTGAAGTATTTTTATTTTAATTGTGCAGGTGACGACATAGAAGGCTAACGGACAAACATTTCCCACGTGGTTAGAAGAAATTGTGAGATTTCCACTAGCAACCGTGCAGTCACATGTGATGTATAGCACACGGGGGTACGCTTTTAAGATTCTTCGGGATGATAGGAGTGCGACAACTTCAGATTACGGTGTATCAGCTCAGTCAGGTGATCTTGTATACTATGGTGTCGTACGTGAGATTTTCGATGTTCAGTACCCGGGAATGCTCGGTCTAAGATGTGTTGCATTTTTATGCGACTGGAACGACCCATTAGTAGTAAGCGGTGTGCGACACGACCAATTTGGTGTTACATCATTACATAGCAGAAGAAAACTCCAGAGATACGAGCCATTTGTACTTGCATCACAAGCAGACCAGGTTTGTATTTCTTTTACGTTAATTTTTAATTAAGTTTTGTTGCATTCCCGTGGTTAAATTTGTACATGGTGTAGGTATGCTACATTCCCTATCCGCGGGTGACACACAAGCAAGACCCGTGGGTTACAGTCACATCGATAAACCCGAGAGGTAGAGTTCATGGGATGTCTGATCATGAACCCCTCCAACAAAGCTCCGTAGGTTTGGGTTCAATCGAGCCTTCCCTTGAGGTCGACCTTGTCGTTGATTTCACCATACAGTCAGACGATCGAGTATTTGAGGATTCAGAAGAAGAATTTGACGAATTTGGGGAACCTTCCGATTCAGGAGAATCAGATTACTCATCATCGGATTGACAGTAGTTTTAATTATAAAATATGTACATATATTTGAACTAGAATTGTAATGTGTAATATATCAGTTATGTCGAAGTTTTATAAAGTTAGACATTTGATTAAGTGTAACAAAATCGGAATTTTGCAACAAAAAAAATATTATAACTTCTATATAAATTCTATATAACGGATTAAGCCGCCTCGGATAAAACCTGGGTTATATCCGAGGGATTGATTTTTCAGCCGATGCAACTGAATCCGTCGGAAATTTCCGACGGTTTTCCGACGGATTGAGTTGAATCCGTCGGAAATCCGTCGGAAATTGTGTTATATAGATTTTAAAAATTTTGATGGAAGTGTTTGTATAAGTTATAGTATAAGATATAGTTGATTTATGTGAAACGATATGTTTTGATGTTGTATAATTTTTAAACTAATGCAAACCCTTTAATATTGATGAACTTAATATATTTATTGAATGAAACATGTAAATAACATGTCCCTAAATCATATAAAGAAACCCTAAACCCTAAACCCCAAATATACCCTAAATCCGTCGGAAATTTCCGACGGATTTCCGACGGATATGAAAAAATAGACACGTGCTTGTTGACTGACCAATCGACAAACATGCAAGGAATATACCTTATCCGTCGGAAATTTCCGACGGATTTCCGACGGATATGAAAAATTAGACACGTGCTTGTTGACTGACTAATCGAGAATCCTTATCTTCTCCAATCCGTCGGAAATTTCCGACGGATTTCCGACGGACATTGATATTTTCGAGGAGACCGCGGGAATATCAACCGCGTAAATGAAATTATTTTTCAAAATCCGACGGATTTCCGACGGATTTCCGACGGCCATCGAATTATATCGACGAAACGTAAGTTTTTTTCCTTATTTCTCTCATCTTCCTCTCTCTCTTCCGTCGCTTCTTCTTCCTCTTCTCTCAAAATTTCCCTAAACGAAAATCTCTTCTTCTCCCTCTTATCTTCTTCTTCTTCACAATTTCAGTTTTTATCTTCAATTCATCAACTCCTCATCTTCAATTCCTCAATTCTTCTACAACAAAACCATGTAAGTTTAATTAATTCCTTTAATTTTGTTTTATATCATTTTAGTTTTAGGGAATATATTAGTTAGGTTGTTAGAATTTTATTTATGTGAATTGTTAAGTGGTTATAATAGAATTTGTTATTTAGAATAATATTAGTGTTATGGTTTATGTGTTTAGATTGTTGATTTAGAATTGTTAGATCTAGATATTGTTTGAATTTTTAAAAATATTTGTATATATTAAAATCGTTTTTAAAATATTGTTTAAGTAATAAAAACGTTTAGAATATTGTTTAAGTAATAAAAATCGTTTTTAAAATATTTTTATATATTAAAAACGTTTTTAATATATTTGTTAAGTAATAAAAACGTTTTCATAATATTTGTATATATTAAAATTGTTTATAAAATTTTTTTTAGTAATAAAAACGTTTTTATAATATGTGTATATATTAAAATCATTTATAATATTTAAGTTGATGTTAAAATATTTTTTTAATTTGAAAAACGTTTTTATAATATGTGTATATATTAAAATCTTTTATAATATTTTATAACTAATAAAAACGTTTTTAAAATATTTATATATATTTAAGTTGATGTTAAAATTTTTTTTTAATAATAAAAACCTTTTTCAAATATTATTTTAGAAATAAAATTGTTTTAAATATTTTTTATAGTAATAAAACGTTTTCTAAATATTTTTATATATTAAAACTGATTTTAAAATATTTTAGCAAATTTAGAAATTTTTTGAAATATTTGAATTTTTAGTAAACTTTGAATTTTTCGGAGTAAACAAGTATGCCGCAAACTCGTACTCGAAGCACATGTACGAGTGGAAACAGAAGTGGAAGCAGAACAAAGACAAGCCGAAGGACCTTGACGACGACGTCTGGAAAGGCTTCTGTGAGTACTGGAGTAGGCCTGCGACGAAAAAGACCTCTGAGCAACAGTCGAAGAACCGAAATAGCCAACGAGGCGGGAAAGGGGTCTACATCCACAACGCGGGCGCAAAGACCATCGAACGGGAAGCGATGGAAATGGTAAGTTTAATTTAAATTTTTTATTGTTAATTCTGTTTTTTATATTTATTTAACTTAACAAATTTTCGCAGGCGAGAGCATCTGGTTCCGAACCCGATTATCTTCAACTCATCGAGAATAGACACACCAACAAGAAAACCGGTCAGATACAGGACTTGGGGATGCGGGATGTTGTCGAGAAGAGCAAGAAGACGAAGCTGGACCGTGAACTATCATCGCAGCTCACTATCGAAGGATCGTCGTCCTCGAACTCTTTGTCCCGGGAAGAGATAAACCAGATTGTACTTGAGGTAAGTTTTAATTTCA
Organism: Eutrema japonicum; assembly: GCA_030161315.1. Taxonomy (NCBI): domain Eukaryota; kingdom Viridiplantae; phylum Streptophyta; class Magnoliopsida; order Brassicales; family Brassicaceae; genus Eutrema; species Eutrema japonicum. Next base: position 42,272,430 of record BSQW01000001.1, read on the forward strand.
TTTCGTTTTTTTTTTTCGTTATTTATTTATTATCGGTTTTAATTATTCGCAGCAAACCCGGCAAGTGAAAGGTCGATTCGCTGGGTTAGGCACCCTTCCGACCCAGGAATCTTCTTCCTCGTTTCCTCGTTATCCTTCGGAGTACCGGGTAGAAATCGAGAGGCTCACCCAAACGGTGAAAGACCGTGACCAGCAGGTTGAAGAGCTACGGACGGAGCAACAGACTACCACCAAGAAGCTCTCCTGCTTGGAGAAGATGATGGAAAAATGCTTCCCACATATGTTTCGGGATAATAATCCCGACGACGGAGATTCTCCAACCGTCTAAATATTTGCTTTTAATGCTTTTTTTTTGAACAATTTATTTTAATGTGTAATGACTTTTTTTAATTTTGTTTAATGAATTTATATATTTATTATTTCTATTTTTAATTTATATTTCAAATTTCTATAATTTTAATATATAAATTTCCAAAAAATAAATAATTAAATAAAATTCAAAATACCAATTCCGTCGGAAAACCGTCGGAATAAGTTCCTGTAACATCCCGATTTCTTGTATATGCGGAGAGGCTTATAAGAATTGATTTGGCTACCTATGACACCAAAGTGCACTTAGCTTTTCCGATCACTTGCCCGAAAGAACTCCAGAGTTAAGCGTGCTTGAGCTGGAGTAGTTTAAGGATGGGTGACATTCCGGGAAGTTATTCGCGGTATCGTGTGAGTGAGGACAAAACACGGGGAAAGATCACGTGGTGATTGCAGGGTCAGTAAACAAGTATTACAAGCCTCACGGATTAACGCACCGGCCGTCGGACAAGGGTGGGGCCCATGGGCCGAGATAAGGCATGGGGCCCACGGGCCGAGAGAAGGCATGGGGCCCACGGGCCGAGAGAAGGCATGGGGCCCACCGGTATGGGTGGTCGGGGCGTTATAGTTACCGTTGTAAATCCTTCGGAACCTATTTCCGACGAAGAACCGACGGACTTCCGAGACAACTTCCGATCAAATTATCCGTCGTAACTCCGTCGAAAATAGTTACCGTCGGAAATCCGTCAGAAATATCTTCCGACGGATTTACGACGGACTTCCGACAAATTCATTCGATAATCATCCGTCGGAAATTTCCGACGGATTTCCGACGGCATTTACGACTGAATACCCGTCGGAGTATCCGTCGGAAATTTCCGACGGATTTCCGACGGTATTTACGACTGAATATCCGTCGGAAGTCCGTCGAATATCCGTCGGAACGGACGCGGTCGGAAATCCGTCAGAAATGTCTGACGGCTTTCCGACGGCAACAATCCGTCGGAAATTTCCGACGGATTCCGACGGATACAATATTTCCGACTAACTGTAACCGACAGCTTAAATCCGTCGGAAATCCGTCGGAAAACGTTTTGGCCGTCGGAAATACCCCTGTTTTCTTGTAGTGCTTGTATCAATGTTTCTCATGGTAGATGTAAAGTACAAATGCTCAGATGAGAAAAGTAAAAGGAACTGATTTTCGTATGATTGAGGGAAGGGTAGAAGAGAAGACGCATAAAAACAATTAATGTCGAAAGTTAATTCAAAACCGTAAGAGAGGAAGACGAGAAGGCATGCTTTCATTACTAAAGCATGTGAGCATCAAACTATTAAGCAAGACACGTGGCACTGTCTCCAACGTATCACAAAACTGGAGAGAGTTAGCCAACTTTTATATAGTAGATTATATAAGAAGAGTTTTGTTTCATTGTTCCGTCGTTAGTTTTATGCAGTGTTTTGAAAACCGGACTGGAGTGGCCGGTCGACCCGGTCCGACCGCAAACATGAGAACTCTCTGGTTTGGTTCATCGTAGGAAACCATATTTGAAAAAAATCATAAAACCCTTATAAAAACAGGTGAACCAGCTCTAACCAGTGAACCACCAAAACAATGAAGATATACGACTAGTGATTCAAAAGGAACATCAATTCAATTGAAGCATTAGTCGATTCAACACTCATCATTCTAGTGTCAACCTCTGAATTCAATTCATCCGCGATATAGTTTCAGATTTGGTTCAGGCTACTCTTGTTTGTTCTTTATGGATTCCTTTTATAATGACATTTGAACATCTATAAACGCAGTATTTGTGTTCTTTTTGTAACATCCCGATTTCTGATAGATTGTGGTACAACGAAAATTAACTCTTTGGTGTTTATCCAATCAGTTCCTTTCGTTTATATATCCGAAAAATCAAAAATTGTAATTTCCATGTTTTTCTCTCAGTCTCCTCTCTGCATATAGAACAAATTTGATAATCACTAGCTGATTCATAAAATTTTCATTGTTGATTTTTTGGGGAAAAAAGAAATGTCGGCAGCTTGTTTTATCTTTGTCTTCTATTTCCGAGCTAACCAATTGTTGCTAATCCGATTTCAGAAAAATCTGACGGCCATTGTTCTCCAATTGGTTGTTGGGGCTGAAGAATATCACTGAGTCAATGCATTCCTCATTTTGCATAAATTTAGCCAAATTCTTATGATGACACACTCAATATTTCAATTTCAATCATATGCATCTTATTTAAATAAGTGACAATAACAATATATATATATAAAGAAACCTTTGCTCTCTTCTCATGCTGCCACCTCAGCATCCTAAAAATTTAATACACATACTAAATACATATATTAATTATAAATTTGGTTCTAACATTATGAAAAGAAATTGAAAAGACATTATTCATATTCTAAATTTAACCAGAAAATAATAAACTTATATGAATATAGTTCTTTGAAATAATAACAGGTTTAATAAATTTGGTTATCATAATATATTTCAACTTTTAGAAATATTTAATTACGTTAAGTTGTATCTCAAATATTATAAAAAAAACTAAAATATCAAACAAGTCCTACAATTAAACAAATAAGTTAAATATGTTACTAAATTCATAAAGCAAAATATAAGTTGGCAAATTTTACATCTAATAAAGAGACAAATAAATAAAATTAAGGTATACTTAACATAATAATTGCAATTATACATAAATATAAAAAGAGAATAAGAGCCAAAAAAATTAAGAAATATATTAAAAGTATTTACAAAAAAATATAAATTAAATTTGAAAATTTAAAATCGTTGTGTTTTGTGATATTATTTTTAACAAAAAAAATTAAAAATAAATGTAACTACAACAGGAGAAGAAAATAAAAGTTTTTTATATGCAAAATATATATATCATGTGATGTAAATATATTTCAATTCTCATAATAATTTCCATCCATTAATACAATAGTATTCCCTAGAATTTGAAAACACATTTACTTAATAGAAGATAGATTATATTGAATTAATCTATAAAATTTTTAATTTAATAATTTACTTTTATCAGTTTATTTATATAGTTTAGAAAACTATATAATTTAGTGTTTATAAATTATGGATTAAATTTATTCTAAATAAAATCAAACAAATGTTGTGACTTCAAACAACCAGTTATATATGAAAATATTTTTCAACAAAAATAAAAGAAAAATAGATCTAGGAAGCACAAACATATTGCACACATAAATAGGGTTAAAATGATACATAAAACACTCCAAAAATAATAACTTCACATGAAACAAAATTAAAAAAAATTATTATGCAACTTTAAAATGTAAATACCTTCCCTTTAAAATGTAAATATCTTCCTTTTAAAAAACTCAACTAATTGCATAAAATTGATCACCAAAAAAAAAAAGAGGTAAAAATGTGTACCATCCAATAAATAAACACATAGATGATCATAAATTAAAAAAACAAAAACAAATACACAGATCTTAAGCTGATAGAGATAATTAAATTAACTACGAGACCAAATAAAATAAAATACCATTAGATTAAAAAAATTGTTTACCACGTCCGCGCGGATCACACCATTTGTGATTGAAATTGAAAGTGAAATCTCACCGGCGATGGGGGAAGATATCGGAGATGACGAGAGTTTTAGAGCAGTGGGTAATGTTTTTACAGGATAATCTTATTCACAAGAACTCTCTCTCTCTCTCTCTCTCTCTCTCTCTCTCTAAATGTTTGAATCGACGCTCGACCCCATATTTCTTATATTTTTCCAAATCAGCACATATTATCTCAAATGTTCCCATTAACCTATACATCTACGATGATTTTGATAGTAAATTAGTGATAGAAATTAAATCATTTTTCAAATAAAATGAAATTCATTTTGTAGTCACCAAAACTGGATCATCGAATATGAATAATATAAAATTTTGAACATTTTATTAGTATTCGGTTTTAGGTAAAAATAGATAAAAATACAGTGACTTATTTCGAAGTATTTTTTTTTAAGTTCGAAGAATTCTAAATTCACAAAACTAACTTTCTTTTTATTAGTATTCGAAATAACTTTCGGACTATACAAAACTAACCCTATTTCGAAGTATTTATTTAATTAGTATTCAATTGGGTTAAAAAATATACAATTCCCTAAATTTTAAAATGACAAAAACTTAACTTTTAAAAACCAACTAATTGAATAAATAGTCAACCAAAAAAATAAAAATTCAAATTGTGGATCACTCACTAAACATATACATAAATAAACATAAAATTAAGAAAGGAAAAAAAACTTAAGAATAAACAATCCACATTTCTTAAGCTAATAGAGAGAAATCCATTAACAATCATACTAATAAAACTAAAATAATATTATACCAATTTTTTTTAAAACAAAATTGTGTTCACGTCTGCGCGTAGCGCGGATTACACACTAGTAACTCTATAAATTTGACCCAAAAAGAAAAAAAACAATAACTCTTAAAATAGAAATGACAATAACGTAATAATGAAATGCATGTCAAATTTGAGAATATTTAGCTTGATTTACGATTACTCATCATTAGCACTCCGAGTCATTGGTGCATCTCTATACCGCCGGGAAATAAAATTTTGGGAAGATACACTTATTATATTGAAAAACAGTCTTGATAAATCCGTCTCACTGGCGTTGAAAGTTAGTTATGATGCACTGGATGAGCATGAAAATATCGTTTTTCTTTATGTTACTTGCTGTTTCAATGGGGAATATATGGATCGAGCGGAAAAAGTACTAGACCCCTTTGTCTTCTCTTCTGGACCAAGGCTAGCTAGTAACTCTGATGGAGAAGTCTCTCATCAGTATGTCGAAAAATATGAGGCTATGGGTTCATGATGCACTTCAAGACATGGCACAAGGATATCATTTGTGAAGGAAAAAAAGATGGAATTTTTTGGATGTCAAAGGCTTGTTCACTGAAAATATGGTAGAGACAAAGAAAGTTTAAAGCTACATTTATTTTCTCTTATTCCATATTCATACTTTCGGAGCGTGTTTTGTTTTCTTGAATTTCTCCTGAGAAGTTGGAACTTGGAAGGCATGCTTGCTAAAAAGCTTTTTCCGATTTGAGTAAAAAATTCAGTGTCTGCACGGTTGATTACTATCTGATTCAACATCTACCATTATTCTCTTTCTGTTTATGTGGCCTGAAGGGATCCACATGTGCCTTTACCGAGTCTATTTTACGAAACTATGGCTTCCGAACTGGACTCTTCACTTCACCTCACCTCATTGATGTCTGGGAAAGATTTCGCTTAGACGGGTAAGTTCTTCTAAGTTTGTTGGAGATTTTGAGAAAAACATATATATGTGCTCATAGAAGCAGGAACCTCGTTGGCATAATCTTTTTGTTGACTGATGGATGTTTTTCCATTTTCCAGACCTTTCTAAGGCAAGGAGTCTTGAGAGTTTATGCCTTTGTGAATGCGAAAGCTTGGTTGAGCTCCCTTCTTCTCTTGGTCATCTCGATAAGTTAGACGTTAAGCTGTCCTTGCAAAATTTCACGAAGCTCAAGAATCTCCCATGTAACATCTACTTGAAGTCCCTCAAAATTCTTTCTCTGGATGAATGCACAAGCATAGAAGTTTTTCCATTTGTTTATGAAAACATTGAAGAGTTGGGATTGAGCTAGACATTGAAGTAGTGCCAACATCGATCAAGCGACCCACAAAGCTCAGATAACTGTGATTGTCACAATGCAAGAGACTGAAGAATCTCCCAGACACCACTGGGAGTTTGGAATCACTAAGGCATCTCTGACTTGCTCACTGTCCCAATATCACAATATTTCCAGTGCTTGGAAATGGAATAGAAACACTGGCCTTGAATGGAACAGAGATAGAAGAAGTGCCGTCGTCGATAGGTGATAAGCTGAATCTCGTCTTTCTTGATATGTCAGAGTGCCAGAGGCTCAGAATTTCCCTCATACGTTGAGCAACCTGAAAAATCTGAAGTTGCTTTATCTTCGTGGATGCACTAACATCACTGAGCTCCCACATATTGCAGGGGAGATGAGAAAATTGGATCTATATGGGACATCAATAGAGAAATATGGCTTTCTCTCTAAAGAGGAAGCGCTTGAGTTGCGTAATCGCGGTATGGACTCAGTGAAGGCGTTACTCACTCGCCATGTCCGGAAATACAAGAAAACCCTCGAGTCTAGATAGTTAATGATGACTGTTCATGGAATTGGATTTGCGATCCAGCTGAATTACTTTGCAAGAAAGCATGAACTGGGGTGCCAAGAATTGAAAGTAAAAAAAAGGAAGACAATCCAGCAAAAATGGAGACACACAAACAGAAGATCACTAATGAAAGACGGAATCATAAATAAAAAGCAAACCGATTTCTAGAACAGTAAAGTCGGTTGGTGTGTCAAGTTCCACAACTTAAAGAAGAGAGTAAAATCGAAAACATGATCTACTTTGGGAACTTGAGAAGGTTAGCATCGTTTCCCAGGGAATCTTTGATGCAAAATCCGGCAAGAGCGAGAACGGTGAGGAGCAGCACTAGGGGAAAAACGATTCTATCGGGTGCTCTAGCTAAGAAGCGGCATAGAGGCTGTTCGTTCTGCATTTTTGGATATCGAGAATTCTCCAAATACCTGGTTGTAGGAGTTATCACCATGAAGGACGTTATCGAAGAGCTTCTTCAGCTAACTCAAAACCCTTTTTTAGCATTAGAGAACCAAATAATCTTAAGTATTCGTTGGGCTAAATTAATGTTTTTGCTCTGAACTTTCAGGAAGAGATCCTTGACGAAACCGATGAGTATGTGAACATCCACAACATGATTAGAGTCAACAAGCATGCTTCTCAGGAGAATCTACCAAGCGTAATAACCTCGATCACGCAATCGTCATTGGGTTCCACTGGTCCGAACCAAACATCCCATATGGCCACACCAGATTCGAGTCCCACAACAAAGCCTTCAGATTCGAGTCCCACAATAAGGCCTTCAGATTCGAGTCCTACAAGAGAGCCTTCAGATTCTTCCCACTCCAAGACTCCAAAACATGAAGAGTCCACACAAACTTTATGATATCCACGTGAAGATCGATAGTTGTATATTTTGAAAAGATAACTTATTTAAAAGACCCTTTTTTCTTTGGTTTATGTTTTGGTGTTTGAGATAAAAGACTTCTTACTATGCTTAATGGTTAGTTACTTTGTACGTAAAGAAACGGATCGATCAAATCAAACAAATCAACAGTACGTATACACACCACTGTGACCAACAACAGCGTTTTTGGCAAGACACAGTAACAAATTTACTTATCTCATCAATATACACTTTTTTTTTGTTTAACACAGCATCAGTATATATGTACATATAAACTCTAGAAGCACTGTTTTGTATTCATTACCGTGGGCGGAGGATATTATTGATTTAGAACTGAATTAAGAGAGATGGAATTTTTAAAAAAAACTTGATTTATTAATATTAGTATAGTTATAAAAAAGGGTACATAACTAAAGAGCTTAAAACGCATAGATAAGAGCACAAAATGACATTCTTATTGCTTTCACCTAACTCCAATGATCGTCTCTACCTTCTCCTTCTTCATCATCTTCATCTTCATCTTCGTCTTCGTATCCATCTCCATATCCAGCATTATCTCCATATCCATATGCATATCCATCTGGAAATGTATCTGATTCATCTTCATTTTTGTCTTCGTCTTCGTCTTCATCTCCGAATATTCTTTTTATTTCTAATTCATCTGATTTTTCTTCTTCTGTCTTCACATATGGAGCATAGATGCTTGAGTTGAGTAGCTTTGGATCGTTAACATTAATATTCTCTACTTGGTCTGCAAAGGCGTAGAATCTGCTACAATCATCTACAAAGACGTAGACTCTACTAGGATTTGCCAACGCTTCATGGTAATCTCCAAAACCTTGGATTTCAACACGTTGAAGAGTGTTCCTTTTGGGGTTGAAGTAGAAAACATAAAATGGTTGTTTTGATGTATAATCGCCCATCGACAAAAGGATTTCACCCGTAGCAGTCACTCCAACGACCGAAACGTAATGAGCCAAGAACTTATCATCCCTCAAAATGTAGCCATAGTTCGACCATTCCTCTTTCTCGGAATCCTCTAGAACACACACACGCAACTCAATGGCATCATCAGCGTAATCATCATAATAAACCACACCTAATTTACCATTATAGTTTATCAGTTCACAAAAGCCTTCCGGGTAAATAAAGCTGAACTTCTCAGACCTAACATCAAAGCAAACTATCACAAATTTAGTCATCTCCTCAGACGTGTCACCTAAGTAATACACAACCCCATTGATGCATATCCCTTCGCTCACATTCTCATGTCTTAAGGAACATCTGATTTTCTTCCACCTCCTTTGTCCAGTTCCTAATGTCAGAATTCTATGATGATCAGGACCACATGGATAAGCCATGAACAGTTGCTTGTATTGCTTGTCAATCGGATCAAACCCGATAAAGCTATACGTCCTTCTGTACCTGAAGAGAAAAGGTAAGGTCGCATACTGTCCCGTTATAGGGTTACATATCACAGGCACTCCATCGTAATCATTCTCTTTGAGCTTCATACCATAGAAGTAGATCAAACCAGAGGCATAGCCACATGCGAATCGTCGGTCACTACGACGATATATCCGCATATTGTCTGGAGGAAACTTCATATGAAACTCGGCGTCTACGACAAGAGAGGAGGACGACGAAGACTCATATGGAATCTGACGCTGAGGCAACGAGAAGATGCTCCAAAGACCCTTTTTTTCGATGGCGAACAAGATACGCGGCCGAGCCGAGGACCTGGTCAGGAACAACTCGGTGAAATCTGGTCGGAGAAGCATGGAACCCCATAGCTTCGACAAGCAACGAAACCTCACGAGTGACTTTGCGGGCAATCTCGAGAGTATCTCTGCGATGAGTTCAATCGGGAAGGAATCTGAATTCATGATTGCGGATCGGAAGGAGAGAGATATGTTAATTAACACTAATATTAGAAGACCTAGCTACATATTAAGAGACCTGGCTACCTTGTCTGGATCGTTTTTTTTTTTTTTTTTAATAGTAAACCTGATAAGAGAACCGAACCATAATAATCCAAAGGACCTGTTTTGATATCTAAACAAGTTACATTGAAATCGAAATTATTTGGTGAACCAAATGCAGTAAATTGCTTTGGATACGATTATTAGACTTTTAATTATTTGGTATGTAATTGACATACTATTAAATTGTGGTTTTTTTTTGTCAACAAATTGTGGTTTATATAGAGGTAAAAAATTAGAATTATATTCTTTTTAAGATTAATTTCTTTAATCTAAATAGAAAAACTAAATATGTTTTTTCTTTTTTTTTAATATTTATTTTGCCTTTTAGAATAAATTTATTTTTTAATTTTTTTAGTAACTTTACCTTTTAAGATTATGAATAAGTTCTTAATTGATCAATTTTTGATTTACCTTTTCGAATTTTTTTTATTAATCGATTTGAAAATTTTCCAACTTTGACTTGACATCTTTCGCGATCAGGTGATTTTAAAATTTTGAAACATTAAGATTTATATAATAAGATTTCTTTATTCTGAACCGAAATATGGTTTTTCCATTTTTTTTTTTGGCCTTTATCCTTTTTTTTTAGGATTGTTATATATAGTTTAATTTTCTTATTATAATATGTAATATAGGTTTTCTTTAAAAAAAAAAACATTTGCTTTTATTTATAATTTTTGTTTAATTTCTTTAATCTAAACATAACTACTATTTTTCTTTTACTTTTACTTTGAGAATTGTGAATCGATTATAAATTTCCTTATTCTAAATTGAAATATGGTTTTATTTTTAATTTTTTTTTTGGCCTTTATTCTTTTTCTTTTTAGGATTATTATATATATTTTAATTTTTTATTCTAATATGTAATATAGTTTTTTCTTTTTTAAAAAAAATATTTGCTTTTATTTATAATTTTTGTTTAATTTCCTTAATCTAAACATAACTAATATTTTTTTTTTCCTTTTACTTTGAGGATTATGAATAGATTATAATTTTTTTTCTTTTTTCTTTTTAGGATTAAGATTCGATTATAAATTTTACTTTTATTGTTATTATTATGTGTTAAAATATAATTAGAAATTTACCAAATACCTATCATAATATAGTTGTAAATTTATTAAACACGTGTCAAAATCTGATCGATTAACTCGACACGTGTCGCGATCTTGCGAGTTACTAACTTTGAAACATTCTCTTTTATATATATAGATTTTTAAAATTTTTTTTTTAAGTTTCTTTTTCTTTGCTAGTTTCCTTTTTTCGGTTGTATTTTTATTATTAGTTTCCTTTTTATGTTCTTTTTTCCTTTTTTTATGTTTACTTTCGTGGTTCTTTTTTTTTGCTAGTTTCCTTTTTTAATTGTCTTACTTATTATTAGTTTCCTTTCTATGTTTTTATGTACTTTTTAATGTTTTCTTTCGTAGTTATATTAAGATTTTAAGTTTTTTTTGTATATAGATTATTTTTTTTCTTTTTTTTTAGTTTAACCACTGCTTTTTTTTTAGTTTAACATTTTTTAATATTTATTTTAATTCATTTTTATTTTTTAATTAAATTGACACATGTCAAGATCTAAATTAACAACCGTGACAAATGTCACGATCTCGTGAGTTATAATTTTGTCTACGTGTCACGCTCACGTTGAGGGATCCAACTTTATATAATAAGATTTTAAGTTTCTTTTTTATTTAGATTTTTGTTTTTAGTTTAACCATTGCTTTTTTTTAGTTTAACATTTTTAATATTTACTTTAATTTATTTTTAATTAAATTGACACATGTCAAAATCTAAATTAACAACTATGACAAATGTCACGATCTCGTGATTGCTAATTATCCTACGTGTCACACTCACGTCGAGGGATCCAGCTTTATATAATAAGATATATATATATATATATATATATTAATAACTTTACCTTTTAGAATTATAGATGTGAAATTGAGAAACTATCAATTTGGTTATCTAGAGGTGAAGAATTATAATTCCTTTTCTTTTTAGGATTGTATTCCATTTTAAGTTTGTGGTTTTTTTAAGAATTGCTAATTGTTCTTTCTTTTTTAAAAACTTTATCTCCTTAGGATTGTAATCTATTGTTTAATTTCCTTATTCTAAACTGAAATATGTTTTAAAATATTTTTTTGGCTTTTATTCATTTTCTTTTTAGGATTGTAATATATTGTTTAATTTTTTATTCTAAACTAAAATACGTTTTTTTTAACTTTGGCTTTTATTTATAATTTTTGTTTAATTTTTCTTTATATAAACATAACTATTTTTTTCAATTTACTTTTTAGGATTATGAATCGATTTTAAATCGTATATTAATAATTTTCCTTTTAAGTTTAGAGTATATTTATAATTTTCCCTTTTTAAAAAATTTGATTGTGGTTGTAAATTATAAACTTTTAAGTTTTTTTTGTCCCTTTCTTTTATTATAAGTTTTCCTTACCTATACTTGTTTTTTTTGTAAGATTGCCTTTTTTATTTTACAATTTTTCTAATATTTACTTTGATTCATTTTTACAAAGATTGCCTTTTTTAGTTTAAACTTTTTTAATATTTACTTTATTTCTTTTTTTTAATTTTTAATTAAATTGACACATGTCAAGATCTAAACTAACAATTGTGACAAATATCATAATCTCGTGAGTTATAATTATCTTACATGTCACACTCACGTCGATGGATCCAGCTTTACATAATAAGATATATCAAAACAAAAGTTGAAACGGGTTAAGTTTAAGTTTATATTTTAATTTATTGCAAACGAATTAAGTAAACAATTTAATCCGGTTTGACAAGTCTATTTATAATAATTAGTTAGACATATTATAAAATTTAAAAAATTGTCAAAATAAATTGTAAGAAAATTACCCCACTCTATAGCGCATATTCAATCCTATTATTTGGGATTATGTGAATATCCGCGCTATTAACAGATTTTTTTATAGTACAAAACTAAAAAAAAAGGTACACACATGTAGCTCCTTTTAACTTCTTAGGAAACTTTTTTTTTGTGTCTTGACTTTACGAAACCTTACTTGACAATGTATAAGTTCATATGTTAGCTAGAATCTTCTAGAGGTGTGACTGTGTGAGGTAATATCTATGTGGAGCATTTTCCGTAACTACAGAAGATAGAGAACAAAACCAAAAGAACTGCCTTATGTCATCAAAAAATTCACAAGAGTTGCAAGAGCAGTAGTATGTTAAGTGGCTTTTAATGTGTGTGTGTCTCGCTCACTCTCTGCCCATATGTCCCATCAGACCAAATGACCAATATGATGCTTTTATCTCAACTCTTCCCTTTCAAAGTCTTCTGAGAAGTTAGCTATGCAAATAACCTTCTGATAAAGAACATAATTTTTTTTAATACATCTCTTTATCCATTTTTCCAAAAGCTCGATTGGCTTTTTTTGTTTCACTGTTCATATCCTAAAAGTATATATATATAGGCGTAATGTTCCTTTTGTGCAATTCATGTTTAGTAATGAAACGGGATAGAATCAAAGTAAGGAATGAGAAAAATCATAAGAAAAAAATCTTAAACGTTGCATAAATAAGTGTCACTCTTGAGGAAAAACAAAACCAAAAAATAAGAAGTGTTACAAAGACCTTTGGCTCTCAATGTGATTCGGGAAAAAAAGGAGCCAAGGCAAATTTAAAGAAACGTCCTCTGCTATTCCTTTAAACTCGAATCTTCTATAATTGTTTCTCACCGGATCGCAAAATAAAATATAATGCGATTTACAAAAGCTGAATGACGAATAAATAATCTCACCAGCAGGAGTGATAGCTATTAGATAAAAATGGGTTCCCAAACTCTGATCATAATGAGAAAAAGGTGCAAGAAAGTCTTTACTCGATCACTCGTGCTTCTCTGCATCTTCCAAAATGCACAATGTAATAGTTTCATACGAATATCCCTTCATGGTTTTCTTTGTAACACAAGCTAACTTCCCCTCATAATTCGTCATCCTCGCATCATTATCAATATCAAATGGTAATTGTATCATATCGAATATTTCAGATCTGACATCAAAGCTCATTATAACCCCAACATCCGTCTCATAATTACTGGCTAGATAATATATAACCCCCTTGATGCATCGCCCATGAGTATGAAATGGGTAAGAATGACCCTTGTGGTTAGTTTTGACCATTCTCCATGATTCCTGAGCTGATCCCAATGTTAAAACTTGGTACACATCACAGTTTCTATTTGCAGGCACGCACACTAGTTTGTGTTTACCTTCGATGGGGTCGTACCCTAAAAAGATATATTTCCTCAAGCTCATCTTACTGGGTAATTTGGGTAACGTTAACAACTGTCGCTTGCTAGTGTTCCAAACTATAGGCGTTTCATCGAATCCAAGAAAGCAGATCAAACCGTGTACAGATTCCGTAAACGAATTGCATCCATGTCGTGGGAATTTCATATGATAACGATCAGTAGGCTGAGAAGAAGAGTAGGACTTGTTCTAATTCTTATGTTGCGGAATCGAGTAAACCAACATGTTGTCATCTTTTCTGAAGCAGAGTAGAAGGCTTGGCCGTGGGGACCGAGTTTCGAACAAGTTGATGAAATATGGATCGGTGATGATTGATGACCAAAGCTTCGACACGCAACGAAACCTCTCAAGAGATTTCGCAGGCAGCCGTAAGAGTATCTCTGAGGTTAGATCGATAGGAAAGGACGAAGTTGATTTTGATTGTCTTCTTCTTCTTCTTCTTCCGTGCTCTTTTCTTTTCTTCTCTTCTTGTTGCTCCATCTTTGGTTAAAAAAACCCTAATTTGTTCACGCTGCGTTGCTATCACGTGATATGTTTCTTTTCTTATTATTAATTTTACATTTATATACGTCATAATTATGCTCAAGGGTTTTTTTGTACACATTATTTAATTTTAAAAATATGTTAATTAAAATGGAAAGAAGAAACTGTTGAATACTCTACGGTTTGGTTGAGATATTTTATCACTTGATTCGGGTTTTTTTTTTTAATGAATAAACCAATAGGTTTTAACTTTAAATTCGGCTTTCTTCGATTGAAAAATTGAATATTGCGTGAATGAGTAAACTAATTAACCACAAACACACAAAATCTATGAAATTCTATCGACACAAGTCAAAATTTCGAAAACTAACAATGTTATTTAGTTAATTGAGCGTTAAAAATTAACTTAAAAGACGAAAAAAGAGACTAAATGAACTTAAAATGAATATTAAATTAACTTGCAAAATTAAGAGACAAAAAGTTATTATGGTTAAGGAAGAGATGATTTTCTACACCATCCAAACAATGTTTTTTTTATCTCAGAAAACTCACCATACTATCTAGCTAGTACCTACATGGCCTAGCTAGATATCTAAACATACCATATATATATATATATATATATTTTTTTTTTTGGGTGCAACTACCATATCATCTCTTTGTTTTTCTTCCTATATTACATTTTTATACTAGTAGGAGACAAATCACGCTGCGGGAGCATAATCATAGCCACCGTCATCGTCGTCACCACCATTCTCAACATATGTACCTAGACAAGTGTCCACCACATCTTCAACACACACTGCGTAAGCACGGTCAAAACTCTTGATCATGGCCAAGTTTTCGAGAAAAGACCTAATTGATTTTGTTTTGTTTTTTGTGTGTGTTGGTTATGAAAGTAGAGGCCTTAAGAGAGAGGCACAAGAAGTGTGATGAGGTTTAATGTTGATGTGAGTTTGATGAAGGAATAAGAGAGACAAACGAGGCTTTTTATAGATGGAAATAAAAGGTAACGCAAGTGGTGAACGTATGCTTTCTTTAGGATTGCCTCGGTGGGGTTTACGAATTGCTCATGGAGTTGTGTGTTTGGCACAATTGATTTTACCTTTTTTCCTCACACGTAGGATTTTATTATGACACATCATACGTTAATTCAAGTCATTGGTCCATCCATATTGCTTTCTAGTCTCACATGTAAAGCATTGTCCTTTTTCACTAATATTCTTCCCCAAGCACAAAACAAAAAAAGAAAAAGATGAGCTAATATATATAAGCTTCATAGTCTCACATGTAAAGCATTGTCCTTTTTCAAATGTTTCTAATTATATTTTGGAATATATGAATGTTGATGAGAATTTAACTCAGGGCGATCCACAACGACATGTTTTTGAAGCAAGTTTTTGAAAGTGGATATCACATTGATCAATGGTATTCCGGATGCCTTTGAAGTTGGGAGCTTCTTCATTGACGAGAAGAAGAAAGTCTTGTGGTTTCTGATTTCGACAGATATAAACAGACACCCTGTTTCGAAACAGCTTACATTATTATTATTATTTTTGTTTTGTCCAAATTATGTTAAAGTCACTCTTTTGGAGGAGATCCTTTCCAACGGGAATCGAATCCATTGCCGGTAAGAAAGACACATACCCACTCTTCCTTAACCACTAGGTCAACTCAACGTTGGTTAAACAGCTTACATTATTGGACAAGATGGATACTTCAAACTTGCGAATCTCTGAAAAGAGCTCCAGATCTCGGAAAACTTTACATTTTTAGATATACTTCACACATTGTGTTATCTTCTTATGCTCCAAGTTTAGTGCAACTGCAAATCAAATAGCAGGGCAAAAGGAAAGAACGAGACTATTAACTACACTACTTTTTTTTTTTTTGGTTAAAGCACTACTTTATTTACTTTTCTTACATCATATCATGTTTTCATTCAGTTTCATGTCTGTTTGAACAAAGACTACTGATAGCCAATTATTAATTATTATTTTTTGCTATTTATCATCTCCTTGTTCAAGAGGTGTGAAATACAGATGACCAATGAATTTTTCAATTTCGCAAAACGATAATGTTTGCAACAAGTTGTAAAACTTGAGTGAGATTATATTCATTAGTTTTTTTGGGGGCTATATATCTAGCACATTGCTAACCTTGTTCTAATTTCATCTTTCAATTTTGTTTCTTTCAGATATTCTTTCAGTTTTCAAAATAGTCACTAGAATAATATCTCTTAGTTAACAACATTCTGCAACCTATATATTAGTTAGTCTCTAGAAAAGATATCTTTAGCCAGCAAATATATACTTACTCTTCGCCTTTCTCGTCTAGTTTAAAATATTATCTTGTTCAAGGTTTTCTCTTGATATCTGATGTTTGTTGTCTAATATAAATTCATACAGCATCCTGTTTTCTTTCTCAAGTAGTAGTTCTTCTTCTTTTTGCTGTTATAAATATTTAAGGCAACTATTTTTCCTTACAGTGTTCTTGACACGATTAGTTTTGGGATGAAAAATGATGAACTACAATACATATTTTGTCTTAAGAGGCTACATTATGAGAGGGGGGAAAATGGTGTATTATATATCTACCTCAAATATATCACAGTAAATTAAACTTTGCAAATAACTGTTTAACAGTTTACACAAGCCTTTAATTTGAAAGCTTACAACGAAAATTAACTCTTTGATGTTTATCCAATCAATTTTCCTTTCGTTTATATATCCGAAAAAGTAAAAAAATTGTAATTTCCATGTCTTTCTCTCGGTCTCCTCTCTGCATGTATAACAAATTTGATAATTGAAGATGTGTGTGTTTGAAGTGTTGCTGTACCAATTGAGAAGTAGTACAGGAAGTGCTACAAGCGATACAGGAAATGATACAGGCGATCAAATCATGGACATTGGATGAATTGGAGCCAGCGTGGGCTGGAGCAAAATTCTAGAATATTCTAGAGACGTGCCAAGAGGGGTATATGAGCTGGATAAAGAAGATATTATAGTTTTGGAGTGTTTCCATAATCTTAGGAGAAGATATTGGAAAAAGAGAATATTTTCTAAAAGATTTGGAGATATCTTGAATAAAGGAAATATGCTATATGGAAAAACTTGAAGTGCAAGTTGAAGGATATATAGATCAAGGTCGTGGCCCTTTGATATTGGGGAGAGAGCTTGAGAGAAAAAGAAAGACAAAAGGTTTTTTGTTGGTGTGACATCGTCTGTGTCAGTGAGTGAATCAAAATCTAGGCTTGGGGGAGTTTAGCTCAGGGTTAGGTTATCCTGAAGAGTTCATGTTATAGAATAGAGCGGTATTTCAAGAGGTTGATCTACGCGTTTGCAATTGTGTTGTAATTGCTTTCTTATTCTAGTGAATTCGAATACTGGACGTGGTCCCGGGGAGTAGGAAACGAACCTCGTTAAAAAACTCTGTGTCTCTTTATTTCCTGCACTTTATTTGTGTCTCACCTACACTTACAATTGGTATCAGAGCGGGTTCTCGATAGAGATTTTGTCTTGTTTCGAGTAGATCTAAGGTGATGATCAAAAGTAGTACAGGAAGTAGGACAGGGGTTGAAATCAGGTTTGATGGAGTCCTATCATGAGGGTACGCCTATGGCAAGACCACCGCGACTTGATTCTTCTAATTATGGGTATTGGAAGGTTCGTATGCAAGCTTTCATTAGTGGTCTTGATGAAGATTGTTGGAATTCGATTGAGATTGGTTGGAATCCTCCTATGATGACTGATGATAAGGGAGTTGAAGTTCCTAAGCCGAGGGATAAGTGGAATGCTACAGAGAAGAAGGCATCAAGTTGTAATTCCAAGGCCAAGACTGCGATTTACAATGCAATTGATGCAAACTACTTCAAGCTGATTTCTCAATGTGCATCAGCTCAGAAGGCATGGAAGACATTGGAGAACATGTTTGAAGGTACTACAAGTGTCAAGAGAACTAAGCTGGATATGTTAGCATCTAAGTTTGAGAATTTAAGGATGGATGATGGGGAAACCGTGGCTCAATTTAGTGCTAAGCTGTGTGACATATCTAATGAGTCATTCGCTCTTGGAAATCAGTACAAGGACAAAAAGCTTGTGAAAAAGCTGAAGAGATCGCTTCCATCAAAGTTTGAGTCAAAAATCTCTGCAGATGAAGAAGCTCATAATCTGGATGAGATGGCTTTTGATGAATTTGTTGGGATACTTCAGGCTTTTGAGTTGAGCAAATCATATGAAGACAAATGTCAGAAGAAGGATGTTGATGTTGGAGTTGCTCTAAAGGTTTCATCTTCTGAAGATCCTATGGCAATGCTGTCAAGACAATTTGCTAAGTATTTGAAGCAGAAGGGAAACAGAACGGAGAAAGGAAAGGAGTTTGGCAAGTCATCATCGAAGATAAAATGCTATGAGTGCCAAGGCTTTGGACATGTTCGCTCTGAATGTGCAAACTTGCAAAAGAAGAAGAAGAACAATGATTCTGGAACTGATTCAGATGATGGTGAAGACCTTAAGAATTTTGTGGCATTTACAACCTTTGAATCTGAGCCTGCAACAAAACCTGTAGCAGAATCTGCGTCTGCAACAGGATATGCGTCAGCGTCTGCAACATGATATGCGTATGCAGCAAGGTCTGAAATTGGAAGTGACAATGATGAGAGTGATGAAGATGCTGGAAGTATCGATGATAAAGAGTTTGCTGAGAGTTACAAAGCGTTGTATAAGCATTGGTGTAAACTGGTTGAGGAGAATTCGACGTTGACTAAGGAGAATGTCAAGTTAGAAGCTCAAGTGGCTGAGGTACAAAAGTATGCAACAGAGAAAGAAGAAGAAGCACAGCATGCTAGAGTTCAACTTGAAGAAACACAAAAAGGTTTGAGGATGTTGAATAATGGCACAAATCAGTTGGATCATATTCTTAGCAATGGGAAAAGTGATCGATATGGTCTTGGATTTAAAGAAAAATCTTCAAAAGTTGATTGTGCTTTTGTGTATGGTGGAAAAATGAAGGCTGCAGCGTCATCTGCTACAGAAGCTGCAACTGCTACAGAAGCTGCAACTGCTACAGAGAAGGCAGCTGGTACAAAAACTGCTACAGCGCCTGCAAAAAGGAAAATTCCAGAAGTACATAGTGCACATCGACGAATTTTTCGACCTGTGTGTCATCACTGTGGAGTTGTTGGGCATATTAGGCCAAGATGTTTGAGATTATTGAGGGAGAATAATCGAATGGAGCAAGCTAATGGTGTGAGATTTCATGGTCCAACATGTTATCATTGTGGGGTTGTTGGACATGTTCAACGTAATTGTTCCAGGTTTGTTCAAAGGGCTTTTTGGACTCAAAAAGATAATCATTACAGAGATGGTGCAGTAGGAGTTTATCCTCAATTTGGAAGGAGACGGTTCTTCCATTAGTTTTTGACCATGATGTGACTCAAGCAGGGGGAGAATGGGTGTTGCTAGTGTTGTTGTGTTACTAGTGATGAAGCTTTTGAAGCTAAGAGAGCTTGAGTTCACATACATAGTCCAAAAGGGGGAGAATGAAGATGTGTGTGTTTGAAGTGTTGCTGTACCAATTGAGAAGTAGTACATGAAGTGCTACAAGCGATACAGGAAGTGATACAGGCGATCAAATCGTGGACATTGGATGAATTGGAGCCAGCGTGGGCTGGAGTAAACTTCTAGAATATTCTAGAGACGTGCCAAGAGGGGTATATGAGCTGGATAAAGAAGATATTATAGTTTTGGAGTGTTTCCATAATCTTAGGAGAATATATTGGAAAAAGAGAATATTTTCTAAAAGATTTGGAGATATCTTGAATAAAGGAAATATGCTATATGGAAAAACTTGAAGTGCAAGTTGAAGGATATATAGATCAAGGTCGTGACCCTTTGATATTGGGGAGAGAGCTTGAGAGAAAAAAAAGACAAAAGATTTTTTGTTGGTGTGACATCGTCTGTGTCAGTAAGTGAATATATCAAAGTCTAGGCTTGGGGGAGTTTAGCTCAGGGTTAGGTTATCCTGAAGAGTTCATGTTATAGAATAGAGCGGTATTTCAAGAGGTTGATCTACGCGTTTGCAATTGTGTTGTAATTGCTTTCTTATTCTAGTGAATTCGAATACTGGACGTGGTCCCGGGGAGTAGGAAACGAACCTCATTAAAAAACGATGTGTCTCTTTATTTCCTGCACTTTATTTGTGTTTCATCTACACTTACAATAATCACTAGCTGATCCAGAAAATTTTTATTGTTGATTTTTTGGGAAAAAAAAAGAAATGTCGGCAGCTTGTTTTATCTTTGTCTTCCATCTCCGAGCTAACCAATTGTACGTTGCTAATCCGATTTCAGAGAAAAAGAGAATACGTGAGAGACAAAGAGAAGTCGAGGGAATAAAATTAATATTCGGCTATATAGTGAAAATGTGAAGTGGACAAACATAAAAGAAGCCCTAGGGCATAAAATCATGGTTCACAGACAAAATCTTTAGCCTAACAAAGATATAATCCACTCATGCTGCTGGAGCATAATCATAGATAACGTCATCATCGCTGTCACCGTTTTCAACAAACGCAGCTGCAGCAGACTCAAATGCTCGATTTTTATCAGCAATGTCGCCTCCAATGCATGTTTTATAAACACTTTCGTATATGCAGAGAACAAATTCGGAGACAAAACTCATAGTTTTTTTTCCCTTGGATAAATGGACCAAGGAAGTGGTAAATCAAAGCGTCTAAGATCAAATGCAAACACACAAATTAAAGATTGATGTGAATTTGATGAGGGAGCGAGAGATCGTTAGTCTATTTATAGGTGGGAAGAAAAGTTGATAAAAGTTTGGACTCGTTTCCGTCCTCTACTAACCTCAGCAAGGAGTGTGACATGCTTGTAAAAATTGTGGAATGACACAATATAGATTACGAATCATGGTTAACTTTTTGACACATGGAATTTATAATGACACATCGGCAACAGTTGCAAATCTTATTGGGTGGGTTCTTTTATTTATGAGATTTTTTTTTTTATAAAAAAATCAGTAAAGCAAGAAAACGTTTAGCTTTTTATCTCATGGGAATATATATTATTTGTAGTGGCGACATAATGGTGTAAAAGAAAAGGTATTTGTCTGTGTACTATAGACATTAGATAATAGTGCACATTTTTGCGATTATTGTAATAGTTCTTACATCTTAAAAGTTTTTTTTTCATGTATCTTAAAAGTTACATCAGTTAACAGTTTTTTTTTGGGGAGCTAAGAGCGTTTTATTTAATTTTTTTTTAACCAAACTTTATTTCACGATGGTTTTTCCCTAAAGGGAGACCATTTGGAACTACATCAACGCCCACCTTTTACAGGAAGAAGATGGGCTGAGCAAGCAACTCAAACTGTTACAATAGTAGCACAATCTAGATCCAGCATTTGAATCATTACATATATAGAAGAGTATAAAGAGGGAGTAAGATATGAGAGATATTAAAACACTATGATTTTGGTCTCGACAATGAAGCCCGCATTAGCCGCAAAAACTTCATCCCGTCGACTAAAAGAACCAGGGCGGTAACCTCTTCGAAACCAACATCCCGTTCTAGCTCTAAACCTTAGACAAATCAAGTCCGATTCACCGGTTCATGGATTTATCAGGGGCTCATATCCCAAATCGGTTATGGTCTCGTCAAACTTCCCTTGCAAGTCACTAAGAGCCCTACAAGTCCGATGTCTTATAAAACCGTTGCGTCAAATGTAATCGAAACCAAAAACCCGACCCAACTTCGAACCCGAATAGCGACCGCTTCTAACAATCTCGGATTACCGATGATAACATAATTATCAAAGCTAACAACAATTACCTAAGCAATGAAAACAGCGATAGATATATAACCACCTTGAGCCGCAAGGACTGAAAGCCAAACCACCAACCTAGCCGAGCAGACCGCATTGAGCCTCCGACTACGAATCCTCCTGCACACCTTCTCCGGGACCAGAAGCCATCCCCAAGCAGATCCATCATCACAAAGAAGGCGCCACACCAAGGCTTCTCTACCGTATCGCCTTGAGCAACCACACTGAGCCGAGCCACCGCGTCTAGCCAATAGAACCACAGACCGCCAAAAATGGAGCCAAAATGCCCCACACAAAACCCAAGCGAAACATACATAGAGCAACCAAAATCCACATCCGGAGAGACAACCGCGATGAAAAGGAGAGCCACCAAGAGCAGACGAACCCAGAAACGCTGCAGGAGAAGGCGAAACAAGACGAGAGGAGGAGATATGCTGATATGCATATATATATATATATATATATATATATTTATATTCAGTGAAGGGTTAGGTTGCCATGGTGATTTGTATTGGTTGAGTGTGATTTTTGAGCATGGATTGCTGATTGAATACGAACTTAGAATAGAGATACATCGAGATGAATAAGGGAATCAGTCCGCAAGGCAGTGGGCTAGTGGTAGGGCGGGTCCAGCAAAAGGTGCAACTCTCACATTTGGGTTCGATCCTCCTCCCTAGCTATTAAACACTCTTTGTTGGGAAGTCTGTCAGTTAGGCCTTGATCCAATTGGTTTACCTGGTAGTCCGAAATGCAGGCGGCCGGGCTACCTCCTGGCATTAGTCGGAAAACATTCAAACTCGGGACAGGCGGTGTAGTGGCCCATATGAATCTCATGGATCTCATGGCCCGTTGACAACCCAGCAAAGCTGTGGAGCTCATGGTGTTCGTTGAACCATTGAACCATTGAGAGAAGTCCACTTCGTAGCACCTCGGTGCGTTCCTACCGGGGCTGACCGGATCAGCCGATAGGGTTTATCAAAAAAAAAAAAAAAGAATAAGGGAATCAGAGAGAAAGTTGTTTAGCATGAAAAAGAAATGAGATTTAGCTAAGGCAGCTCTAGCGAAAGACATAGATATAAAATTTGAAAACGGTGGATATGGAGGCGTAGAGAGAAACTTCATCGGGTTTTATGGAGCTTTGACAATGAATGAACCGACGATCTGGCGGAGAAATGGTTTGGGAGAAAGAAAAGAGACATCGTTCAGCGGTAGAGACAAAAGAGAGAAATACAAGGAAGAAGAGAGGAGAAAAATAAATCATTGTTTGTGTGATGTGTTGTGATATTTTTCTTTGATGAATTTATGGATTAAATAAATAAAAAAAAAGTTGACAAAGTAGAAATTTGAATGAAGAGCAACAAATAGAAGAAAATTGGAAAACCATGTTTGAACTATGTGACTTTTTTTTAACAAAAATAAAATATCAATGTCTATAAAGTGATACGATCCCCTCAAAATCAACTTATAATGTTAATTGATACTTACATAAATGTAATTTCAATGTAGTTTTATATAAGTATTTGTGATAGAAAAATACATTTGGTTGTTATATTTATGAAGTAATACAGTGTGTAGGAAATATTCTATATATATATATATATTAAATTTACATATGGGTAGATTATTTTCCAAAAAATTATAAAAAAAACCCGCATACGTGTGCAGATATTGGTCTTGTGGGCTTTAAATTTACGGATTTTCAACGAATTTTTGTGTTAATAAATGTCTATTTAGACTTATTAATTTATCAGATTTGAGCTTAACAAGTTTAAATGAACTATTATGCTAAAATTCATTTCTTATAAAAGTTTTTGTTGCAAATAAACGGGATCATGCCCGTTTACGTTTTTTTATATTCTCTTTTAATAATTAATTTAAATTTTATATTTAATAATCAAAATATGATTCTACTAATTTTTTAATTAAAATATTATTTTGCATGGAGAAAAATGAATCCATGGTTTTTTTTGTAAGTTCTATGATTACATTTTTGGCATGAAAACACATATTTAGATTTTTGGTGAGAAAACACATAATTACGTTTTTGTGAAAAAACACGGAGTCACAGTTTTGATGAGACAATGAAAAATTACATTTTTTTGCGAGAAAATACAAAACAAAATCACATTTTTGGCGAGAAACGCATAATTATTTTTTTTGGCAAAAAAACACGAAATTGTTTTTTAATGGGAAAATGCGGAACCAAATTTTAGCCGGAAAATATTATTTTGGTGGGAAAACGTGGAACCATATAATTGGGCGGAAAGACGCGGAGTTGGATTTTTTTTTGCGAGAAAGCATGAAATCGGAGCTATTGAATATTTTTCATCAATTCCTCATTTGAATATTTTTCAGTTTGTTTGAATAGTTTCTAGATTAGATAAGAAATTACATAAATCTAAATCACATGTTTGAAATTGATATTGGAAGAAAAATATGTTAAAAATGTCATGCTCAAACATTGCACGAATAAATATTAAATAAAAAGTAATACTAAAAACGTATTTGAATATGACATGTGCGTAGAGCAGGTAATCAGCTAGTACAACGTAACAAGTTGGCGTGTAAGTTTTGCGGAATGAAGATGAATGGTAATATTAGCAGGCTGAAGCATCATCTAGCTAAGGTCTTGGGTAAATGTGTGACTCCATGTACTTTGGTACCAGAGGATGTCAGTCTTAAATTTCAATCGATAATATATGCAAGTACTGGTGCTAAAGAAACAGCAAAACTTCCATGTACTGCTTCTCTGCCTCCTGTTGTTATCTCAGACACAGTCTCTTATGCAATACCATCTTCTAAAAATCCGCAGGAGATTGCATAGAAGAGTGTGTCTCGTTTCTTCTTTGAGAACATGATTGACATTGGCGTAGCGAGCTCAGCGTCTTATCTTCATATGATTGAAGCCATTGCAAAGTGTGGTCCTGGATTTGTTGCTCCTTCCCCTGTATCTCTCAAGACTGTATGGTTGGAAAAAACAAAATCTGAATTCGGTTTAGAGTTGAAACACATTAAACATAAGTGGGAGAAGACATGATGAACCCTCATCGTAGAGGGATGGACAGATCACAAAGCACAAGCTTTTATCAATTTCTTCGTCGCATCACCGTCCAAAGCCTTCTTTCTCATGTCTGTGGATGCTTCTCGTATTTCATGAACACTGACAACCTTGCTCATTTGTTTGCTTCTACAATTTAAGATATTGGACAAGAAAACGTAGTCCCAATATTATTAGACACTGGCTTCATCTAGTGTCAAAAGCTATATTATTAGACACTGGTTAAGAAATTGAGAAATTGAAAGGGTTTAGAGTCAGCTTGAGGATGTACTAAGGAAGAGTCGAGAAGGCAAGGGTAGTGATCCGAAAATTCAGTTGGAATGGATGATGTTGCAGCTGGAGATATTGAAAGAGATACAACAAGAGAAGGAGAGGAGCCAGAGGCAAGGGGTTTGACAGAGTTTTGGTTGTGAGTCAAGGAATCAGAGGCACATGTAGCCACTTTGAAGGAAAAAGCAGCAGAAGTTAGGGAAGGGGAAAAATTTGAGGCTGGACAAGAAGAGGGAGCTGAAGATAGGTTGGGATTTGCTAAAGCAAGCATGGAAGAGGAGATTTTAGTGGCAATATTCAAGAGGATAGAGGAGGTAGCAGCTAAATTAGATTGTAGATGAACAATGCCAGATCTAGGGTTTGAACTCCTTGAATTTGCAATTGGAATTTGTTTGAGGCCAATATGGGATTGAACATCAATTTGAGAAACAAGTTTACTTGTCAATATTATCAGACTAAGTAAAGCTACTAGTTTTCGTGTTGATTTGTTCTTAGAAATAGAAAGAGATTCAATGGGACTAAACCTCACTCCCAATGGAGGAATACTCTTCCTTAGAAATGAGATGAACATTAGCTCCAACGAGACGCCCGACCATGATATTCCCAACCAACCCGAGATCTTCGTTAGCAAGAAGCTGCAAACACAAATAAACACCCAAAAGGGCGTGTGAAAAGCGGTGAAGATCTTATGGATGTATATGGTGAAGAAAACGAAAAGAGGATATGTGAAAACGAGACCTTGGAGGTGCAGAGAATAAGATGAGCATTGAGATTGAGATAGTTAGATGTGACGGTTGTGGCATGGCAGTGATTGCTATGGATCCCGCCGACTGTGATGACGGTGTCGGCTTGTTGATAGACGGCGTCGGCCATTAGAAATTTGAGTTTTTGGACTTTATTTCCGCTCAATTCCATGCTAGTGAAGTCATCGCGCTGCGAAATCGCTGAGAGAGGCACATATGTGTGTGACGTCGTCCCACCATACGAGATTTGTAGATTTTCTATGGAGTACAATCACATCGGGTAGATGGTGTTGTATCGGTTGTACCCGAGCGATAGACTTTGTAGCTGTACGTTTCCATAGTTTGTCCATCTAAAAAAGAATGGTAGGCATTGAAGTGTCTGATACCATACGCAATTGTGAGTTATAATCTTGATCTAATGGATTTGTTCTGGGGATGTAAGAAAACCAAACCTCGTTAAAAAACTCTATGTGTTATTTACTTTATGTTCGTACGCATATTAAAACACTTTATTCTTCTTCTTCTCCCAAGCTCGAGCGCTACTCTTGAGAGTGTCGAGAGTCGTCTTCTCATTTGCTTCGCTCTTCTTTTAGTCGTTGGGGATTTATTTGCTCAGTTAACTCTCGCCATTGTTTCTCTCTTATGGGCCTTGACCCATTTCACTTTTATTGTTGAAATGATATTATTTTAATATTGGGAATAATGCCATTTAAATCCTGCAAACACTCATCTACCTTATAAATATAAGGGAAATATGAGCCGATGGTGTATATTAATGTCGAAATTAGTTTAAGAACACGTGTACTATTCTGAAGCAACTGTTCAATGTGAAAATACTGTCTAATCCCTAGCGACGTTTGCTATCTGTCCAACTGCTTTACGTCATCATGTGGGCCACCACTCTGATAAAGTTGTCAGATTGAGACAACTTTACACATTTTCGATACGGCTGGGATATGTTGTCTGTTCTCGAGGATTTAAAATATTTTATAATAAAAGAAGAAAGGGGAAAGACAAATATCCCCTTTTGTAAACCGCAATACATCTAGGGTTTTATTCACAAGTAGTCTCTTTTCATTACTTGAGAAAATTCAAGCGTCCGTTCAATTACTTGGGAAAATCGAAACGTTCCCTTGTTTCACCGCAGCGATTTGAAATTCTATTCTCTATCCATCTGGTAACACATTCTTCTTTGTAAAAATCTATTCTAATAGATAACGAAAACATAGTTGATTTTAAAGGAGAGTCTATGATTTACCAAATTTCTGCGACACAGGTTTCATGGCAGATCCGGAATTGTCTCAGAGAATTTTCGGGGAAGGTCAAACACTAACCGGTGAACGGGTTAACATTTACCAGAGGATGACCGTTCTCAGAGACCTTGAACTTGCGCTTGATGACGAAGAACGAGAGTTCATGTATAAATCTCCGTTTGGAAAGTTATTTGACGCAACTTCTAAAACGCCGTGGTCGGGAGCTTTTGGATTATTCACCCTCTCGCGTTTGTTGGATGTGGACAAAGGGAATGAGATCTGGATTTTGTTTGCCGGCAGACCAATCCGATTCTCTATGCGGGAGTTTAAAATTGTGACCGGTCTTAGGTGTGGGAAATACCCACCATCTCAGAAAAAGAAAAGGCGGGCAAATACCGGTGATAATTTTTACGACAAGCTATTCGGTGAGGAGAAGAAAATCACCGTCGAGAAGGTCCTCCACATGCTTCAGAATAGGTCTGTTCCGGACAAACAAATGAGATTAAGGTATGCATGCCTTATCATAGTTGACCCCATTCTGCTTACGTCTGTCCATTTCCCAAGAGTGAAGGTTGACCCCGATAATGCTGAGATGGTTGAAGATCTCGATTTCTTCATCGCGTATCCATGGGGCAGGGTTTCAGATGATAGAATCATGTAATCACTCATTAATAGGGATTTTGCGCAGATTGCTACCGCAAACGTTGTGGAACAAGGTTTTTTCCCAGCTATACAAATGATGGTTCTGGAGGCTGTTCCAGCAATTGAAGAGGCGGTGGAATCGTCAGATGAAGAAGAAAGTAGATCGGATAGGAACTTACGCAGATGGGGCAGACAGAAAAATCAGATACAGATGGGGAAAGTTAGAGCACTGGACGAGGAAGAGGAGGTATTTGTCAATAATCCCTCTGTAGTGTTATACATGTTCTCGCATCCGCACAACTGTGATAATGATGGGTTTGTTTTGTCCTGATAACATTTATTTGTTTAGCTGTCATGATTTGTGAATAGAGGGTTTAATTTCTGTATTCTTTCATCCTTTTTTTACGCATCTTGAACTTATACATCTTCCCTTAATTTGTCCATTGTTCACAGCTCGAGATCGAGAGTATCATTCGTCCTGATATTGAATTTGACGTAGAAGATGAGGATATTTCATGGTCGGATGATGAGGAAGATCCTAGGGTGGATCATATGGTTAAACTTTATAACCAAGGGTTTCACTTTAAGAAGGAATTGTTTGGTGTTGGATTTTCGGGTGAGAAGCTTGTTGGGCTAGGTAAGCGAAAGAGAGGGTATATGAAGACTAAGGCAGCGTTAACCAGAAAAGGAAAAGGGAAGTTTAGGAAACCTTATGGAAACCGCAAGGTTGGGGAAACATCATCAGCTCCTAGGGTTGACCTAACTACATTTGGAAACTTGTTTGACGAAAAGTTTGAGTCATTTGCATCGTTGGTAGAGGAAAAGATCCGGGACATCGTCTCCGAAAAGCTGCTGGAGTATGAAAAGAAAACCCGGGAAATGTGGTTAGCAGAATTCTCTGCTAACAACTCTGTTAATAATTCCATAATTATTGACGGAGTCACCAATTGGTTTAACGACAATGTTAATATTGAAGACGCTTCAGCACGTGGTCAAACAGCAGCCAGTGAAACCCCTCCCCAGAGAACCTCTCTAGGTAAACCCCCTCCACAAACTAATCCGGAAACATGCACTATTCGGAACAACAAACCTAACCTTTCGGTGGATGACATTGTTTCACATTATGGTCACCCCTCATTCACAGTTGAGCCATCTGTTGTGCATCCAAAACCACAACAAACTGGATGTGATGATGTTAACCGCGATGGTGGCGGGCAAGAAGAGGTATGTTGCTAACTATTTAAATATGTTATCGTCAATATCGTATTTGGGGGTAAATATGTTATCAATGAGAAAGCTCCATTCTCAGTTCATACTCCAGCAACGAGAGATGATTTTTTCATCTGACTGTGTACTATATTTTTCAGTATTTTAGAACATCACAATTTTTGTTAGCTACCTCTATGTTAATCATTTGTAACTGTTAAATATAGCACCTCATCGATAACATGTTTGTAGAACCTGGAAAAGCGAACGCTTCTGGAAGGTGGGTGATATATCATGGTTTTTACCCTATTTAAGCCATGATATAAGTCCTTTTTATAGAGTCTTTATAGTATTTTGGAGTCTTTTTAGAGTCTTTTACAGGTCATAGCACGTTTGGAGGATTATTGGAAGTATTGGAGCTTTCTGGAGCAGTTTGTAGCAGAGCTAAAGATCGTGTCGCTGAGAACCTGAATTCACGTCGAGTATCGATCGATACCCCTTGGTATCGATCGACACTCAGCGCAGCAAGACACAACCCGCGAGTTTTCCAAGACTTGAGGAATTGCAAAAGTGCCCAGAAGTCTTTAATAATTACAAGAAGACCCTAGATCGTGTTTTAGGTTATAAATAGGAGTTTTCAGCCACCTGTTTAGGCTATGCCTTTTTATGCTTTATTTTATAGTTTGATTTTACTTTGGTTTTAGAGAGACAAGTCTGAATCTCCCTTCGTCCGAGATCAGATCTCTAAACCCTTCTTTCTATTCTATTGATGATTTATTCAAACATGTCTTTTGATTCAATTGCCATGTCTGAGTAGATCCACTTTAGGTTTAGGGTTTTCTCATAAAGGATTTCTTTGAATGCTAGGTTAATTATCTGTTTAGGATTCACCATCTGAATTAGTTCTTCACCTTAGGTTGTGTTCATAGCTAATTCTAGGTTGACGAATCTGGAACTTAGATCTTAGGATAATTGATTAGGCACGAGAGTGCGATTAATTACCTGATAGAACCTAGGTGAGCAAATTGATTATTCGCAAAGAGATTTGGTTTAATTGATTTGTGAACATATCAAACCTGTTGTTAAAGCTGATTTAGACTTTAGGATTCGTAAAGAGATTTGGAATTCCTAGGATTTAGATTTAGATAGTTTTCGCAACGAGAGTTGGTTAGCTATATTTTAGTGATTTGAGTTCAAGAACTGCGCTAAATCTGAATCCTGTTAGTTAGTTAGTCTGCATTCACTGATTTCCTGAGAAAAACCCTGAGCCTATATTTCTCAATTGATTTACAACTCCTTTAATTTCTGCACTGCTTTTAATTACAACTGTTTGGCTTAGCGTAATTCGACACTATAGAATCTATTGTGCGTTTCTGTGAGTCTTCTGTGGTTCGACCCCTAGCTATACTATTACAACTGCTTTAGTACTTTAGGGTATTAAATTGAGCATATCAATTTTGGCGCCGTTGCCGGGGACTCAAATTCGCCATTAGATTTTAGTTTAGAATTTCGACTAAGTTCGTCGGTATCGATCGATACTCTGTAGTATCGGTCGATACCCGTCGTCTTCTTTTGTTGGTATCGGTCGACACCACTTGGTATCGATCGATACTCAACGTATTTTTCTGGTTACTTACGTGCTTTGCCCAGTGTTTTGTTTGCAGGTGTATGCCTGTTCGTGAAACCAGAAGCAACAAGAGCACACAACTAGTTGAACTGTCACTGGAACAGCTAGCGTTTGTGGAACGCACAAACAGAAAGACCAAGCAAACATCAGGGATGAACAACCCAGTGGTTTTAAGAGCTGATGAAGCTGGAATTCTGAGAGACCAAGAGGGTCACGTGTGTAATGAGAGAGGGCAGCGACTTGATGAAGCTGGTAACATCGTTGTCCATGCTGCGGTTGTTGAGATTGTCGCGCCAGCTGGGCGCGCCAACGCAGGGAATGCTGTGGTTAATCGTGGAAGGACGATTGGTGAATGCAACAGGCCTGACCAGTTTTTCGCCAATCGTTCAGCAATTCGTCCTCCTGCGTTTGAGAGGAATGACTTTGAGCTGAAGCCTGCTTACTTCACTCTAGTGGGACAGCATCTCTTTCATGGTCTTCCTCATGAACATCCAATGGACCATGTAGAGAGGTTCGAGGACTTGGTCACTAGCATTAAGAGCAATGGAGTGTCCTACGACTATCTCTTCTGCAAGCTCTTCCCCTACTCTCTAGGTGGAGAAGCTACTTACTGGCTGAGGCAGCTATCTCCTGGATCGCTAACTAATTGGGAGGACACCAAGAGAGCCTTCCTGATTAACTTCTACGATGACGGAAGATCTGAAGATCTGAGAAATAAAATCTCCCAATTTTCTCAAGGACCTACTGAGGCGTTCAAGGCTGCTTGGACAAGATTCAGATCGTATCAGAGAGATTGTCCACATCATGGATACTCTGATGTGCAATTGCTGGGTATCTTCTTCAGAGGAGTAGATTGGAGATATCAGATGGGTCTGGACTCTTCGAGCAATGGTAATTTCAACACCAGATATCCTGAGGATGCTATTGTGTTGATCGAGAACTTTGCCTCTAGCAGTAGCACCAAGAGCGCAGATTTCGAGCGCAAGAGGCTGGCTGGTAACATGGATGGGTCACAGATTGCTGAAGTGAAAGCTCAGCTGGATTCTATGCACAGTCTTCTGCTGGGAAAGACAACAAAGGCCGTCCACTTCGCTGCTGAGAATGAAGTGGAAGATGTTAACTACATTGGTGGTTCTGGTTTTCAGGGTCAGCGATTCGGATACAACTCCAATCGAAACTTCACCAACAATGCTCAGCAAGGAGGGTACCAATCCCCACCACCCAAAGCTCCTGAGAGTAAGATTGAGGCTATGCTTGAACACCTGGTTCAAGGGCAGGAGAAGATGACAGCCACCTTCAATGGTAAGATGGACACCATGTACACCGATTTGAGTGGAAGGATCGAGGCACTAAATACGAGCCACAGGATGCTGGAGACGCAAGTAGCTCAGACTGCAGCAAATTCCAAGGGAAAGGCGGTTCAATCACACAATGCACACGTCAATGCCATCAGCTTACGTGCAGAAAATCTCGAAGCCATTCCTGAAATCGCACAAGCATCGATCGATACTCCCCAGTATCGATCGATACCAGCCCAGACATCTGCTCGAATGGATTCGAAAACCCGTGTATCGATCGATACCCTATTGGTATCGGTCGATACCGGGGCGATTTCTGAGGAAACAGTTGAAACTTCGACTGTGGTGCCTAAGGTCGTTGCAGAACGAGTGTATGTAACCAGGATGCCTTATCCTATGGTTCCTAAGCTGACAAGGGAGGAATGGGAGATTGCTAGACTACAGTATATGCTGGATAACCCGAACGTGGAGCTTCTTTCTGATGAAGATGTACCTGTCAGAAACGATTCAAATCGCATGGCGTCGATCGATACCCTACCTGGTATCGATCGATATCCCTCGCCGAAAGAACCAGAAGCCAAGAAATCACGTGAGGTGATAGGAGAAAGAGTTCACAATTCACTACAACCACGGAAATTGACACAGAGGGAAGACCCAGGGAAATTCGCAGTACCAAGCTCCATCTCAGGAGTTGATTTCAAAGAGTCTCTTGTCGACTCAGGGGCTAGTGTCAATGTCATCTCAAAGGCAATTGCAGAGCAGTTGGGGGCTACTATTCTATCTCCTAAGACATCTATCACATTCGCGAACAACTCCACCTCGCTTCCACACGGTACTATCCATGGTTTGCTGGTCAAAGTAGGAGACTGTCTGGTGCCTACTGATTTTCAGGTTGTGGAGATGGGTGCGATATCTCGTATGCCTATACTCCTGGGACGTCCGTTCATGGCTACTGCAGGCGCGATCATAGACACACCTAATAAGAGACTATCTTTCTCTTACATTGACAGTGATGTCTACTATGATGTCATTCCACCTAGGAGTATTCCCACACGTGCCTCTAGCATCAAGGTTATCACAGGAGAGTCGCTAGCGATTGATCTTCTGGAAGAGCCTCCTGATGAGCCTACTGTCACAGACGTTCCAGCTGAACCGCCCAACATCCCCAAGAAGAAGACTAAGGCAACAAAGAAGAAGAAGGCCAAGAACAAAAAGGTCGAGAATCCCCATGTCACTCCGATTCCTCAGAAGTGTGATGGGAATTCGATTGATTACAAGGTCAAATGCAAGGGAGCCTTGAAGCCATTCTCCAAGGCCAGAGTCCTTCTTACTTCTGAGCTGAAAGAGAAAGGGCAGGAATTTGTGGACAGCATGCTAAGCAGAACTCTGAAGCTAGTAATGTCAAGTGATGGAGCCTGTTTTGGTGCAAGCTCTCACTCTTATCCAGCCTGAAGGGCGTTACAGTCAAGCTATTGATGTTAAACGAGCGCTTGGTGGGAGGCAACCCACTGGTGAGTCTGTTTTTGATTCGTTTTTATTTTTATTTTCGTTTGTTTTGAGTCTGTGTCAGGATGAACAAGGAGCAACTCGAAATCGCCTAAGCATCGATCGATACCCCTATGGTATCGATCGACACCAATCGCGGATGAAAATTCACAAAGTCGATCTAAGCATGGTATCGATCGATACCATGCCGTGTGTCGATCGACACCGACTGTTCCAGAATGGTAATTTCTTGTTTCTCTTCGTTCTATCCTTTTTCTTTGTTTCTTTCACTGACTCTAGGCTAGATAACACTGAGGACAGTGTTGTTCAAGTCTGGGGGAGGTGTCTGCTGACATTGTTTTCGTTTTTCTTAGAGTCAGTCGTTTTATCGAGTCAAAACTGTTTTATTGAGTCAAAATTTGTTGGAGATGATGATCCTGTGCTTGAACCTATTGATTTGATTTTGTTTTTGAGTGCACAGTGTTACAGGATCAGTTCTAGATCGACTAATGAAAAATCCAAAGACTGACCAGTTGACTAGAAAACATCCATGTCTCCAGCAGAGTTCTTCTGAAGCCTGAGCCAAATTTTTGCACTTCATCAATGTGGTTAGTGTTCATAGAGCTTGATTCATCATTCATATCTGATAAAGGAACCCGTGTGTTTAGAATTATGGTATCTCTCTCCCCTGAAATAAGTTGATAGATTAAGAGCATAAAAGATTGAAATGATTTTCTTCTGAGTAGAGGGTTAGGAAAATTTCCAGCGATCCCATTATTCTACTTAAGAGGGGATGATCACACAAAGGATTGGAAGCGAGGCTAGGATTTTCCTATGATGCCATTATTCGCCTACATCCTTTGATACATAGAGAGGGAAGAACCGGGGATTTGGTGGCAAACACCATCAATACTCGCGTCTCCTACCTTGATATGTATATGCTAAGCTGAAAATAAAAAAAAAAATAATAAAAAATAATAAGGATATAATAAGAAATAAGTCTGGAGGAGAGAAATTGATACAAAAAAGTGTGAAAAAGGGTGGTTCCTTTGTCAAGATATTGTCTGGTAAAGAGTCTAGAAGGTTCTTAAATATTAGCTGCAGAGATGAAACTGGCGATGAGGGCTTTACTTGAACAATGCTGTGGGATTTTGTGTGGAGTCTGGAAAAGCTGCAAATGTCTACGGAGAAGTACATGGTGGTTAGATCGAAAGCTGATCAGGTGACATTTGGGTACTTGGGAAAAGGGTCTTTTCGATGGTTCAGGAACAGGTGAGTCTCTACGTTTTCAAACCTCTTTTTCTGGTTTAGTCTTCTATTTGCTTGAGGGCAAGCAAAAGGCTAAGTCTGGGGGAGTTGATATATCATGGTTTTTACCCTATTTAAGCCATGATATAAGTCCTTTTTATAGAGTCTTTATAGTATTTTGGAGTCTTTTTAGAGTCTTTTACAGGTCATAGCACGTTTGGAGGATTATTGGAAGTATTGGAGCTTTCTGGAGCAGTTTGTAGCAGAGCTAAAGATCGTGTCGCTGAGAACCTGAATTCACGTCGAGTATCGATCGATACCCCTTGGTATCGATCGACACTCAGCGCAGCAAGACACAACCCGCGAGTTTTCCAAGACTTGAGGAATTGCAAAAGTGCCCAGAAGTCTTTAATAATTACAAGAAGACCCTAGATCGTGTTTTAGGTTATAAATAGGAGTTTTCAGCCACCTGTTTAGGCTATGCCTTTTTATGCTTTATTTTATAGTTTGATTTTACTTTGGTTTTAGAGAGACAAGTCTGAATCTCCCTTCGTCCGAGATCAGATCTCTAAACCCTTCTTTCTATTCTATTGATGATTTATTCAAACATGTCTTTTGATTCAATTGCCATGTCTGAGTAGATCCACTTTAGGTTTAGGGTTTTCTCATAAAGGATTTCTTTGAATGCTAGGTTAATTATCTGTTTAGGATTCACCATCTGAATTAGTTCTTCACCTTAGGTTGTGTTCATAGCTAATTCTAGGTTGACGAATCTGGAACTTAGATCTTAGGATAATTGATTAGGCACGAGAGTGCGATTAATTACCTGATAGAACCTAGGTGAGCAAATTGATTATTCGCAAAGAGATTTGGTTTAATTGATTTGTGAACATATCAAACCTGTTGTTAAAGCTGATTTAGACTTTAGGATTCGCAAAGAGATTTGGAATTCCTAGGATTTAGATTTAGATAGTTTTCGCAACGAGAGTTGGTTAGCTATATTTTAGTGATTTGAGTTCAAGAACTGCGCTAAATCTGAATCCTGTTAGTTAGTTAGTCTGCATTCACTGATTTCCTGAGAAAAACCCTGAGCCTATATTTCTCAATTGATTTACAACTCCTTTAATTTCTGCACTGCTTTTAATTACAACTGTTTGGCTTAGCGTAATTCGACACTATAGAATCTATTGTGCGTTTCTGTGAGTCTTCTGTGGTTCGACCCCTAGCTATACTATTACAACTGCTTTAGTACTTTAGGGTATTAAATTGAGCATATCAGTGGGGGCAACAGGCGGGAAGAGACTGTTGCCGACGCCGTTATGGTAATTAAACATTCCTCACATATTCGTCATATAACTCATCTTCTTTTACTATTTTTACTAGTTCTCTAAGTCAATGTTTCCATTGCAGGAAGAACAAGACGAGCAAAATTACACTATCAATGTGCCCGTGGGGCCCAACATCGAAAATAAGGTAATTAGTTTATCGCGTACCAAATGCTAACTTTCAAATGTTAACGGACATCCCCCATAACACATGTTAACATTGATATAATTGTTAACATAATTGCCGATTGTTATTTACAAGTTTATCGTTAAATCGTTTACTTGTTAAAACTTATGTATTTATTTCAGGGGGGCGGTGACAATCTTTCTGTAGAAGCGGAGAAGTCAGTTACTGAAGAGGCACAACACGATGGAGGAAATTCAGAAGTCATGGAGGATGATTCTGCGGAAGAAATCCCGAAGAAATCCCGGAAGGCCCACGGAAAAGCAAACGTGTAAAGGTTGGGTCAAAAATAATTGACGACCGTTATGTATGTCAGCAGATGACAAAGGTTAGATGTGGGCGAGACCCGTCTGAAAATGAAGAAGTTGATGGGTTCAATGTTCGCTACCAGAATGCGCTAAAGTCCCTTAAGAGGTTATGCATCTACGCTCTATAATATGTATGTTAATATTGACTTAGAAATATATATGTAGAGGTGTTTGGTAAATAACTCAGTTAACCGGTTCTATAGTTCTATCACTGTTGGAAGGGCAACTGTGTTGACAGCCAAAGACGTGAACGACATTCTTGGCAGGCAAAAATTTATGCTGGCTAAGGTAATTTCATGGTCAACGTTAGTAAGTTATTGTATATTTCCAGTGTCGGTACCACCTTGGAAATAACCTTATGCATCGTCTGTTATAGGTGATGGATGCCCTTTCCAATCTCAGCAGACACATGTTGAGAATAGATACTCGCAAACCACGCGTCGAAGTCCTCGATTGTAAGTTCGTTTCCCTCCTAACAAGGACGTTTCCAAAATTTTCCAACTGCGTTAACCGTGGAGATTACAAGTTCCCTAAGGTGGTTATCGAGAGACTGAATGTTTCTGACGAGGGCGATAGTGTTGAATTACTTACGGAGGTCGATTACGTATACCTTCCATTTAATTTGGATACCAAGCACTGGGTTTTCCTGGCGGTTCATCTCCCCTCCCGTAAGATTGAAGTGCTTGACTGCAACGCCAAACTTAGGACATATTTGAGTCTGGTAAGAGAGGTAGGTCCAATAGCAATAATGATGCCTTATCTCCTCAGACAGATTGCGGCGAACGAAACGATGGAGAAAATTGCGACAAATCAGTTCTCTATTGAACGTCCATTTGGCATCACGCAGATCACATCGTCTTACGATGCCGGCCTTACAGCTATTTCTCTTATGCTAGATCATGCAGTTGGCGGATTGGATGCGTGTAGGGAGTTTAACCTCTCAGGGTTGGCGATGCAGGCGAAGAAACTTATCATGGTTCTTATCGAGACATACCCTGAATGAGTTTTCTTACCAACCCCCTAATGTGCTTGTTTTTATTTTCCTTTATGGCCGGGGACACCCGATGATAACATGTTACCTATTTTATCTACTCAGCACTTTGTTTTCAACTTTGTTCGTTGCACTTTATATGTAAGGCTCCCTAACATTCTGTCTTGTTAAAATATTACCTGTTTCGATATCCAAAATACCGGCCTCCCGATGTTACATGGTAACATCATTATCACAAGTTACTTCGATAGATGTAACTTGTTAACAATCTGATAGTACATTTTCTATTTCACTGACTCCAACTACGAACGTAATATTGTTATCGAATAATACATTTTGCGATGTAACATTGTTAACATCGTTATCAGATTTCAATAGTTGGTAACAACATTAGCACTTAACACATCTTTCGTATTTGAAATCATTGTTATCAGTAATAACCGATAACAATTTTATCGCCTATGGTAATTGGTATCATCATTTTCCGATAACAATTACATGTGAAGATAACATATCTACATTGGATTGAAGTCTAGTGCTCTATCCGAATCGATTACGTTAAGAGATCACAATATATATCACCAACGAGACATTCACAATGTTATTTGCTAACATCATTATCCGGTAACAACATTAGCACTTAACTATTAGTTCGTTTTTTGAAATAATTGTTAGCAGCACTAACCGATAACAATATTATCGTCTATGCTAATTGTTATCATCACATCCAGATAATAATTACATTTGAAGCTAACTATTCGACATATCTACATTGGATTGAAGTCTAGTGCTCTATCCGAATCGATTACGTTAAGCGATCACAATATATATCACCAACGAGATATTTACAATGTTATTTGCTAACATCATTATCCGATAACACATTATCACATAAGGGATATTTTTCATTACTATTTGTTAACATCATTTATCAGTGACACATTAGCATACAACACATCCGATAACGCTCCCGCACGGACATATTCCGTCTAGACATTAATTATTATTAAACAAGAATTTGCATTCATGTCTGATACGTATCCGATTTATGAGGACATATGTAGATACGTATTAGACATGAATGAAAAATGACGTTACATAGAC
Source organism: Eutrema japonicum (assembly GCA_030161315.1). Lineage (NCBI taxonomy): Eukaryota > Viridiplantae > Streptophyta > Magnoliopsida > Brassicales > Brassicaceae > Eutrema > Eutrema japonicum. The sequence continues at coordinate 42,311,185 of BSQW01000001.1, forward strand.
GTTAACCAAAGTCGATTACGTGTAGCGTCCACGCTATTTTCATCCAAAAAGGACGCTACTTACCAACATAATGAAAGCCGGAAACGTGTAGCGGTCATGCTATATACAACAAAAAGTACGCTACGTAGGCGTTAACCACAGCCTAACACGTATAGGCGTCATGATATATACAACAAAATAGACGCTACTTATCTTATAACCATCCTTTCACCATTTGATGTCGCAATTCAAGGCCCCTGCGGAAAAAATTGTATTACTTACCAACATTTCACCCAGCATAACTGTAATTATCACAACTTTCCATTATTATATTTAATTACCGGGAGTGGGACCTTGCACGTGGAGCGGTTATGACCGCGCCCTCGGCAACGTGTGCATTTTCTCCTAGACACACGCTATAAATCGAGTTAACAAATAATTAGATAACCAATTTTGACTATTGTTTTCGAGGCCTCCCAGGTGGCCGTCACACGGCAGGAGGTGCCAATTTCCCACCTCCCATTTCTGCGAGAGAAGAGGCCAAAAAATCCATATCCGGCACTGGCATTATTACCCCCGCGTACGCCATTTTTCGATACTCGGTTGTGTAGTGAATACCCACCAAACTATCTACTCGAATCTCTTCTCTGATAGCTGCTGCGACGGCATGGCAACAAGGAATCTGGAGTAGTTGAAACTCTCGACAAGTGCATGATTCCTCCCAAAGATGTACTGCATAAGCTACATCTAACGCATCGCGAACCTCGTACATGCCATCCCCTATAATGTTAAACGTGTTAGCGACAAATTCACATATCTGCATAAACAGTGTTAGCACTACCGATATAGAGTTTATCTGTTAATGATGTTAGATGTAGTGGGTTACCAATCTTCAATACGAAATATCCCGATGACTTCTGAAAACTTTCAATCAGCATCTCTTGTACTTTAGGAGTTACAACGTCCATATCGGTTGCAGCACATTCTCTACGTATTGTAAACCAACTAACCAACGTAGTACGTATGGTCTCCAGGATTGAGATTGTTGGGTAATCGCGACACATCATCCTGACTTTGTTCAACGACTCTGAAATATTACTTGTCATTACGTTGTACCGCTCCCCTACAAAATGAGATCTTGTCCAATGTTCGAATCCAATCCCTTGTAGATAGTCTGCGCAATGGTCGTCAATTGATTTTATTTCCGCAAACACCCTATCGAACTCACTCAACCGGAAAGTGCGAGCTGCTAGCGAAACAAGGTAACTTAGATGGGATGACTTAAATATGGTGACGATGTTTCTCTATAGATGGACAATGCACGCCCCGTGAGACGACATTGGATACACCTGCATGTTTCCAAGTTATATCATGTTAGCGCTGTTAACAGTCGTATGGCTATTATTAGATATCTTTTCGTTAACTGCTATAACTGTAGTTAACGACTTCCCAACTATATAGTTTAACCCCGAATTGACCTTTACATGTGCCCAGTTACCTTGCGAATGCTTGCGTATATTGAAGCGTGGCGGTCCAAGAAGAAAACTAAATCCGGCGTGTCTTGTACAATTGCACTTAGCTTAGGTAAAAACCACTCCCAGGAATCATCATTCTCGCTGTTGACTATCGCGAACCCCAATGGAAAGACTTGAAAATTACCGTCTTGCGTACTTGCAGCGATTAGGCAACCACCGTAATGGCCACATAAATGTGTTCCGTCGATAATGATAACTTTTCTCATGTATTCATAGCCACGTGCGCAAGCATCCAGCGAGAAAAACAAGTATTTAAAACGTTCTACCTCCGTAGGACTGATATCTGTCTCCAGGCCAACCACCGAGTTCGGGTTAGTTAAGAGTAGTTTGTTAAAGTACGGTTGGATCAACGCGAAATTCCAAAAGGCGGATCCCATTGCGTTGTCCATTGCGATTTCTCGTGCCCACCAAGCCTTCCAATAGCTAACGTGTAGGTTGTATTCCTCTCGTAGCAATCGGCGCAAATCACATGCCCTCGGACGACTACCGCTCAATCCATAACGTGAACGCACCATATCTCCTATCATTGCCGTGGATGCTACACGGTGAAAATCCCCACGGGCGTCCACACTGCAAGTGTGTTGCTTTGTAACACTCTTTACTTCGTAACGTTCAGTATTCTCTATTTTTGCTGAGAAAACCTTCCACGGGCAGGTGGATCCAACACAGACGATGATAACATTTCCCGGGGCTGACCGCACATTTTTGAAGTGAAACTTCCGGTTTATCGCATGTATCGCTAGCTTCAGCTTGCACTCCGCCTCTGTCTTAAATATGCGGTCGACAAAGATATCGCCCCCCTCGTAATCCACATCCCGGATTGCATGTGCTAGCTCATCTAGTAACGAAATATTTGTTAATATCGTCAGCGCATTTGTTATCAAAATGTTCTGCTTCTTAATAATTAACATTTTATTATAGCGTATTCGTTAACGAAGTTACCTACTCGTATTGGGTCATCGAAATAAGGTGGTGCATCTCTCTCATGTAAGGTTGGATCCACCCTCGTCTCTGAAACATGTATTGCTGGATAACCCCCGATGATTACATTTTGCGGAGCATGGAGAGATGGATAATTATCCCCCACATAATTATCCAAATAGGTAACAGCAACCTCCAAACGTGAACACGATCCCCTTTCAGGAAGTAGCACACCCGAATCGGTCATCACAGCCTTTCCCTTGTCCAAAGGACCAAGCTGTCGTGTAGAAGCCAAAGTTTTGGTTTGCATCTGTAACGCTGTCGTAACTCGATCGTCCGGTACTGGGTTCGCGTACATCCGTCTCACCATATCATCACCTGTTTAAAAGTTAGGTCCGATTTTTACTTCTTAAACATGTGAAGGAAATCAAAATACGTGTGTGTAGTCTAGTGTTTTTGCACCTATCAGAGATATCCGCATTTCCGACTCTTCCCGGGGATCTGACATGACTTCCTCCGAGACATTGTTGCTACTAGAAGACGGTGGGATGGAAGTTGACGACGAGGACGAGCTAACAGACATTACAGACGGTTGAGTTGGAAGAATTTCTACTTCGTTTTCTACTTCCACGTAAGCCCCTGCAAGTGTTAGTTGTAATCTCTCTTCTCCAGTTACCGATGGAGGCGGGTTATGCCCAGAGCCTGGATCGACCTCCATACACCTCACCTCAGATGTAAGGGGAGTGACATCTGATCCACCTGGACACGTGCCCGCCTTTGAAAATGGACCAGGGCCACCATGAAAAAAACGCCAAAGTTCCATAAGATTACGCGGTAAATCACTACCGCTACAATTCCCCACATCGTATATGCCTCCCATTGTCGTATGGTTTTCCTGTATCGGAACTGTTTGTGCAAGTATAACAGTAGTTAGCGACTATAATTTAGGGTGAAGGGCGATTTTATCTCTACCACTATGTACTATTCAAATATTACAAATATACCCGTGTTTTTGCTCGTCGATCCCCATTCTGCTCCTAAACAGGAGCTGTTAACCGAGTTAAAGTTTAACTTAGTTCGAGGTCCAATCGCTAACTTTGTCGTCTGAGTGGTAACATCGTTATCGGGGAAGTCAAACACACTGCGGTAAGTGTTACCGGTCTGTCCAGGTAACTCGCAGAAACACTTCGTCTAGATCCGCCTTGATTGCTAAGAACAAAGCCGTATCCTCGTCGTCCAAAATCTCGATCGGCTGATTTTTCGACCAATTTGGCCACAACATCCAACGAGGCCAACGGTATGTTATTTACATTCCTTGCTGGGCCCTCAACCTTAGCTTCTTACGGATGGATTCTGTCATTTCCTGGAATGAGTCTCTCTCTTTCAAAACAACGGAACACATAAACCCCTGTAAGTCTGCATGATGTTCCCACCTACCGTCATCTTTTTTCCTCCACTCGCCTCGAACAATACGCACTGTTACAGACATCCCTGCGATACCTGCAACCGAAATAGCATTAGTTATAAGCATCACAAGATAATCGGTAACAACTAAATATACACAGATAACTTTGTTTACGACTATATGTTACTTGATTTGTCTGAGTTTGTGATGATTGGGTACTTTAATACATTAACTGTCCTCTTCTACAACATGATATGGTTACTGTTATAGGGGGGATTAGCACCCCCTGGTTTAACTCGGTTCGAACCGAGATCGGTTCAATCAAGACCGGTTTACGATGGTTCGGATCGAGGATAAGTCGGCCCGAAAACATTGGGCCGAGCTCGGAATCTCGTTGAAAGCCCACCTCGGCTACCGATCTAGGCCCATCACAAGTCCGGTCCGTTACAACAGATGAAACCGGAATATTTCCCTTTTCCCACCGATCTCGGAAAAGGAAATATTCCCTTGGGTCGACTCGTCGAGATATCAGGAATTTATCCTTATCTCGGCGAGAAAACCGGAAGATTTCCTCTTCCTAATCGAACTCGGAAAAGGAGAAATCTTCCTTTCAACCGCCTCAAAGACACTATAAATAAGGAGGCCATCGCCTCATTCAAGGATCCACAACTTCTGCAGAGACAGAGAATACAAGAGAGCTCATTACCGATCTCAAGTCTTTTGTCTTTGCCTTCTTACTTAAACTCTGTTGTAACCGCCGACTTAGATCAATAAACAAGATTCCGATCAAAAGTACTGTTTTACCCTTTTTGTGTGATTTACGGATCAACAATTGGCGCCGACTGTGGGGAAAATAGAACAGTACTTTCGGATATCGTTTGATTGAAGTTCGGCAATGGTTCTTCCAGTCGATACCACCGCAGCCCTCGTCGACAGCTCGGACAACAACGGTCAAAACCCGCGCGCTGACGAACCCAATCCAGTCAATACCGAGCTACCAACAAACGGAGGAGGGCTTCCTCCGAACTCACTTATTGAAGGGGATAATCAAACCAACCCCCCGACAACTCTTCCGCCGCCTCCGGCTGCTTCGATATTCACGGATCCGACCGTCTTTATGGAGGCCATGGCGGCACAGTTCGCCGAGATCAACAAAAGGAACGAAGAGCGGATCACTTCACTGATAGCATCCCACTTCGAACACCGAAACCAGACCGGTATCCTCGAACCAAACCCGATCACCCCCGCCAACGAAAACACGTTACGCCGAAATCTCTTGTCCGACTTAACCGACGCTCAACCCCCAGGCACGATCGACATGCCGACAAGAAGATCCGCGTCCGGTTCGGAAATTAACATCGCAGACCAAGCTGCCATAAATTTGGAATTCGCCAAGGTACAGGCCCAACTGCAAGAGATGCGGACCAAAGTCCACCAGGCTGCAAGTTCGGCACCGGAAATCGACCGGGTAATTCAAGAGTCACAGAGGACGCCGTTTACCGACAAAGTCGTCAATACTCCAGTCCGACGATTGGAAAGAGTCAAGATCACACCATACGACGGGTTTACCGATCCTAAAAACTTCTTGACTTCGTTTGTCATCACGATGAACCGATTTCGTTTCGGCTCGGAAACTGAGAAGGACGCAGCCATGTGCCAACTATTCGTGGAGAATTTATCCGGGGCCGCGCTCGATTGGTTTTCGACGCTCGAGCCAAGTTCGGTAAACAGCTATAACGAGCTCACTACCAAATTCCTCAAACGCTTCACCATGTTTATCAAGCAGAAAACAAAAAACGCCGAACTCTGGGCCCTCGAGCAGAAGCAGGACGAGCCCCTACGCAACTTCATGGAACGTTTCAAAGCGGTTGTATCCCATTGTACGATCGACGACGAAGCCGCGATCGAGGCTCTTTACAAAGCCACCTGGTACGAATCGGACTTTCACAGGGAGATCAAACGCAATAATCCAAAGACATTGGAGGACATCCTGCACAGGGCGCATATCTTCATCATGGAGGAGGAAGAAAGATCCGAGAAAGACAAACTATACGTTCCCCCGAAACAACCCGTCAATGCGGTCCAAACCCAGCAATCCTGGTCAAACACTTGGGTTCGGTCGGATGAGCCAACAGAGCCCGACAACACTGAATCCGCACCGTACTGCAATTTCCATAACCGGTATGGAAATCATTCAACCGAAGAGTGCCGACATCTACAGGAGTTCCTGATGATGAAGTACAAAAAGGGGGAAGTTCCAGTCGAAGGAGCCTTCCAACCCTCGAACAGACCGCGCCATTAAAAAAAAAAAAAAAAAAAAAAAAAAAAAAAAAAAAAAAAAAAAAGAGAGCCGAGCTCCAAACGCTCGCACTACAAGAACCGAGCTCCAAACGCTCCCGAGCTCCAAACGCTCGCAAAAAAAAAGATCACCGAGCTACTACACATACGCTCGATTCTAATACCATATGAACTACGAATGGCTTGATCCTTCTTTCGAAGGTACGTAGGCAGCCCTCACAAGGCGCAGCTATAACATTAATAAAATTTTACCAAGGCATTCTACCGAACTCGTACAGTTCGTACCTTCAAAGCCAAACTTTATGTTTGCCGAACTCCAACAGTTCGTATTTTCAAAGCCAAATTTTATGTTTGCCGAACTCCAGCAGTTCGTATTTTCTTAAGCCAAACTTCATGTTTGCCGAACTCCAACAGTTCGTATTTTAAAAGCCAAACTTTATGTTTGCCGAACTCCAACAGTTCGTATTTTAAGCCAAACTTTATGTTTGCCGAACTCCAAACAGTTCGCATTTTGGACCACCAACGGTTCCCATATCAACGTCCTGGCCAGGCGATCTGATAAAGCCGAGCTTAGCTCGCACGCATCCTCATGGTGCAATGGATAATACACTTTCCACATTCAAAGCCGAGATCAGTCTCGCACCAACTTCTCAGATTATCCGAGCCAAATAAGCCGAGCCCGTCTTGCACACTCGGATTCAATGTGAGAAAACCTAGAGCATATTAAGATGAGCTGTTCACGTACTCTTAAACTAAACTCTAGGGTCAAGCCGAACGTCCTTCCTCGCAAATCTAAGCCGACTTCTCAACAGTCGCAAAAACTAATAAGCCGATTTCTCAACAGTCGCAAAAACCAGTAAGCCGGTTTCTCAACAACCGCAAAATCGATAAGCCGATCTACAATATGGATTGCCGACCTTGAGCAGGTTCAGTCGAACTTGTCCTCTTCACCCGGCTAAGACCGTACTATTTACGGCACCACTGTGTACGACAAGTTTGAGAAGTCGTATAAAGTACGACTTCAAATATATCAGAGCTCGATACCGAAAACTCACCGAATTCGAAAATTTGTAAAATCGATTCAACCGTAAGAACCCCAATCTAAAGAGGATCCGTCCTTTCAAGCCGAACTTAAGCAGTTCGCCGAACTTGAACAGTTCGTATCATCAAGCCGAACCCAGTCAGTTCGCCGAACTCGTACAGTTCGTATCATCAAGCCGAACTTAAGCAGTTCGCCGAACTTGAACAGTTCGTATCATCAAGCCGAACTTAAGCAGTTCGCCGAACTCGTACGGTTCGTATCATCAAGCCGAACTCAAGCAGTTCGCCGAACTCGTACAGTTCGTATCATCAAGCCGAACTCAGCCAGTTCGCCGAACTCGTACAGTTCGTATCATCAAGCCGAACTTAAACAGTTCGCCGAACTCGTACGGTTCGTATCATCAAGCCGAACTCAAGCAGTTCGCCGAACTCGTACAGTTCGTATCATCAAGCCGAACTCAGCCAGTTCGCCGAACTCGTACAGTTCGTATCATCAAGCCGAACTCAGTCAGTTCGCCGAACTCGTACAGTTCGTATCATCAAGGCGAACTCGAAATAGAATCTGATCAGATCATACCGATCTCAGTTTTAACCGAGCTAAAGAATACTCCCCAAAAATTCGCCGAACTCATAAACTCCCTCGCCGAACTGAGGGGGGGACCAATTGTTATAGGGGGGATTAGCACCCCCTGGTTTAACTCGGTTCGAACCGAGATCGGTTCAATCAAGACCGGTTTACGATGGTTCGGATCGAGGATAAGTCGGCCCGAAAACATTGGGCCGAGCTCGAAATCTCGTTGAAAGCCCACCTCGGCTACCGATCTAGGCCCATCACAAGTCCGGTCCGTTACAACAGATGAAACCGGAATATTTCCCTTTTCCCACCGATCTCGGAAAAGGAAATATTCCCTTGGGTCGACTCGTCGAGATATCAGGAATTTATCCTTATCTCGGCGAGAAAACCGGAAGATTTCCTCTTCCTAATCGAACTCGGAAAAGGAGAAATCTTCCTTTCAACCGCCTCAAAGACACTATAAATAAGGAGGCCATCGCCTCATTCAAGGATCCACAACTTCTGCAGAGACAGAGAATACAAGAGAGCTCATTACCGATCTCAAGTCTTTTGTCTTTGCCTTCTTACTTAAACTCTGTTGTAACCGCCGACTTAGATCAATAAACAAGATTCCGATCAAAAGTACTGTTTTACCCTTTTTGTGTGATTTACGGATCAACAGTTACTAACCAACTCCCACAGACGCCGGATAGCAGTTATTACAGTCGAAGGACAAATATTCGTATTTTAAAATCGCACAGCTTTCTTTTTTGGTTTGCAGACCAAACTCTTCCTCTCATAAATACAGGCTTGCAATGTCTCCTATTTATTGGTAATTTCGGTTATCGATGTCTCTCTGCAATTATCCACCACACATTGTTTTCGATTTACAAAAACAAAATCTAACTACAGGCGGCGGAGGATCTCCTTTTATATAAATCAAAGTTGCACTTTTGTATAGCATTTAGTGCTACTATCGGGGTGAGTAACAAAATATCGCAAATGTTGAAGCCGAATGACGTCATGTGGGTAGGGGTATAAACGACTCAAAGTGTTGACGTGGCAAGTCTCATCTAATTTTCAACTATCTCATGAAAAAGACTTAAATAACCAGTCAACTCATGGTTTTTAACCAAATCACCTTATAAATAATGATATTATTTTATTTGCTAATTATTGTTGAAACGAAGACTGTTTGTTTGTTATCGTTCTCGCTGTAGTTGCAGTCTTTGTTTTGGTATGTTTGTAAAAACTTGAAAGGTGTTGTCTTTAGGATTATTCTTCTTCTTCTTATGTGTGTGTGTGTTTTTTGATTTGGGTTTGTGTATAAAAAATATTTGCTCAAGAATGAAGTTATCATTTTATGTAAGGGTGTGATGTGTGTCTGAAAAATCGAACTGTGAGATTAGTCTTGCAAAACCATCCAGGAATCTTCTTCTCTGTATCTACCAGAAATAGTTAATTTACATGTTCGATCTAGAATTTGGGGTAAATCACTATTAGTGCTCTGTTCTGAAATGTTCTTTTAGGCATTTAATCGAGCACTTGGTGTGTGTGTCGAGAACAGAGGAAACTGTAGACAAGTTTCAAGCATGGCGGAATTTGGTTCTGAAATCCCAAATGTTTGATTTGATTCGATGTTTTCGTATTCGTTTTCGTTTTCCCAAAAAATAATAAAAATGGAAGGAATGATTATACGAGGTTGGTGGAGCAATCTCATAATTGATTGATTCACATTCCAATTGATACTTATAATTGAGACCCAAATTGATACTCATAATTGATTATTTCATAGTGTGATTTTTTTTTCTTTTTTTCTTTTTGGGATTTTCGATTGATGATTACAGGTGGAGAAGAAGAAGAATAAGAACGGGTCGGATTTCAGTTGGGTTGGGTTTTAAATTTGGTCTGGTATCTGTATAAGTGGTTTTGCTCGCAAACCATTCAAACCGACGAATATGGGTTAATATGTTTCGAACTTTTGGATTGGGGGAAAATATGTTTTTAACTTTCAAATTAGAGAGAAATAAGATGATGGTGAAACTTCGTGTGGATCTGTTAATAGATAATACTTTTTCGGAGGAAAATAGGTAGTTTACCCAATTAATATTATTTCATTAATATTTATTTTTTCTCATTTTTTCATAGAACATTAATATTTACTATTATATGATGTATCTTATTATATAAAGTTGGATCACTTGACGTGAGTGTGACACGTAGGATAATTTTTAATCACGAGATTGTGACATTTGTCACGATTGTTAATTTAGATCTTGACATGTGTCAATTTAATTAAAAAGGTAAAAATGAATTAAAGTAAATATTAAAAAAGGCAATCTTAGTAAAAATGAATTAAAGTAAATATTAAAAAAGAAAGTGACAAAAAAAAACTTAAAAGTTTATAATCTACAACCATAATCAAACTTAAAAAGGAAAATTATAAATATACTCTACAGTTAAAATGAAAATGATTAATATACGATTTAAAATCGATTCCTAATCCTAAAAAGTAAATGAAAAAATAGTTATGTTTAGATTAAGAAAAATTAAACAAAAATTATAAATAAAAGTCAAAGTAAAAAAGAAACCATATTTTAGTTTAGAATAAAGATTTTAAACAATAGATTACAATCCTAAAAAGAAAAGGAATAAAAGCCAAATTTATTAAAAAAAACAAATTTCAATTTAGAATAAGGAAATTAAACAATATATTACAATCATAAAAAACTAAAGTTTTAAAAAAGGAAAGAACAGTTAGTAATTCTTAAAAAAATCACAAACCTAAAATGGAATACAATCCTAAAAAGAAAATGAATTCTCATTAATTCTCAACCTCTAGATAACCAAATCAATAGCTTTTCAATTTCACATTCATAATTCTAAAAGGTAAAGTTACTAAAATATATATATATCGTATTATATAAAGTTGGATCTCTCAATATGAGTGTGGCACATAGGATAACTCTCACTCATGAGATCGTGACATTTGTCATGGTTAATTTAGATCTTGACATGTGTCAATTTAATTTTTATAAAAAATGAATAAAAGTAAATATTTAAAAAATCAGTTTTAATTTAAAATTTATCCTAAAAGGCAAGATTAATATAGTAAGGATAAAATATTACTTAATTTTCCATTTAGATTAAGAAAATTAATCATAAAAGAAAAAGAATTTTAATTTTTCACCTCTATATAAACCATAATTTGGTATTATATCAATTACACAAAAAAAAAATCCAATAATCGTATCCAAAACTATTTACTACATCTCTTCACCAAATTTTTCTTTCAATGTATATATTTATTTCATCGTAAACTTTGTTTCGAAATTTATGTATAAGATATTTTCACGGGTGATCTAATTTTGTTTTCCATTTGATCGTCTTTAATTTTTTTCACGGATTATAAAATATTAAATTACAAACCCGCATATATGAGGGTACTTATCTAGTATCTACATAAATTAGTAAGAGAAATAGTTACAACATTTATCGAAAGACAATATATAATAAATTATGGAAAAAATAGTTCTCGCAATGGCGCCAATAGTCAAACTATTTTTTTAACAATATTTTTTTCATGTCAACAAACAAATGTAAGTGAAAAGAATAAATTATCAAAAAATGACTATATTAAGAAAGTTTCAAGCAATTAAAATAAAAATTAGAATAAAAACCATAAGACAAAAGAATATAATGAAAAAATCGAAGAGATAACAAGTTATCAAGAAAGAAGAGAAGAAGATAACAAATAAAAAACATAAAAGACGGGAACAAAGATAAATACAATAATTATAAAGCGTAGAAAAGAGAAACGGAATAGTGAAAGGTATGTGAGAACAAAAAAATCAAAATGGTAAATTGATAAAGTTAAAAAGTGTGAAGAACAAGTAAATATTCAGAAAAACAAATAGAAGAGATTACTAAGGTCATTATAAAAGAAGAAGAAAATATATAAAAAAGTTACAAGATAATATCGTTCATCGATTCCTCGAGTAGTGTCGTCGAAGAAGAGGTATTGGTAATCGATCTGCTATGGCGACAACCAGTCCAGGAAGAGGCCATGATCGCCCCCGCCGTATATGCAACCTCCTCCATCTCTGTCTCCGAGGATGACGCGAGTTGGGAGTATGGTGATTCATCAACCTAGCAAAGACGAGAGCTCCGGCTCTTCTAGCGATGATTCGTTTTGAAATAGTAATGATCGTGGATTCAATCTCCTAAATTACAAGGGGCAATGCTAAAGGGTTCAGACGAGGAAAGGAACCAGAGATGCGCTTAAGGAGCCGAAGAAGAGGATTCTTAATCGAACGGCGACATGCCAGCTTGTTTCAATGGGGCATGCGGCGTCGGGAAATGGGCATCACCAGGCGGGTTCAGTGAAGATGAGTTTAGGTTCGATGGCTAATCATGATCAGTCCCAGCAACAACAAGCGCAAGGAAAACATGTATTTACCGGTTGTGGAATGGATGCATCGTCGTTTATGCTAGGGAACCAATACCATCCGGTTTATGTAACCGGAATGTTGGGGAATCCAGCTTTACCAGCAGCAACTGGAGGAGGTTACATGTATCCGATGTTGGAGAGTACTCTAACCCATGGTGGGTTGAGCCATGCTTTGTTGCAGTCGAGCCAGATGGCTGGTATTGGTGAGCCAGACGTTGATGTTGGTCTATTAGTTCTGGGATCTTACTTTAGAGGTCAGAGCCTGCCTAATGCTTATCGTGATTCGGATACCGGGAAATGAGGGAATGGTAAAGATTCGGATGCTGGCGGCTCGTTTCATGGCTACTCAAACTATTCATGGTACACTCTCGTTGTAACCTCTTGTGTTTTATAGCAAAGCATGTGCTAGTCTTTGGATAACCATATGTTGCATGATTCATAGTAGGATGTATTTGTCTTAATGAATATATATATAATGGGTTACGACTTTGTGGTAGTAATCAGAATATCATCTGGCATGATGTCTCTTTAGATCTGCATTTGTTATGAAGAATTTAAAAAAAAAATACAAAAAACTCTCTAAATAAAAATACATGCGCGTTAAGGCGGGGACTCACGACTCACCTAGTTTGCATATAAAACAAGGGGAAGCATTTTACAAGAATCCAAAGTCATTTGTCGCATATAAACAGAAACATTAGATACATAGACGAGCTCTGAGCCAAAAAACCCAGAAATCAAACCAACACAGCTCGTAATAAACCTCTCACAGTGCCTAGTCAATTGGATGACAACCCCTGGCTCTGATCCTTCACGGCTCTTGCAGCTTCGCTGTACCATGCTGCTGCAGCCATTGCGCCTGGATCAGGAATTGATGCAAGAATCTCAGCTGACACATAGCTTAATCTCCCGGCCTGTTCTCCAATCCCATCCGTCACATCAAATAGGGGGGAAAAAAAAACATACATTCAGCACATAACTGTGATCTCAGTGATTGCAATTCTGTTAGCAGTTTGGCCAAAGGTGCGTCTGCAATTAACCGAGAGTTCATTAAAGTTCACCTGTGCTTGCATCTGAATGGTCGATTCAGCCCCTGCGATTGCAGCTTCAGCAGAAATAGGGTCCTCTCCAACACTCAGTTTCTGCTCACAATCAAAGCAAAGCTCATTAGTACTAATATCCATCTTTGGTAAAAGTAACCTATTGATCAGTCACCTCCTCAAGGACTTTTGAAGCTGGGATAAGCGCATCTAACATCATTCTATAACCCGCACTTGCTCCACCGTATTTACTGACAGCAGAGATTGATGACTTGAGTGCTTCAGACCCTGGTTCAAGAGGAAATCAGATTCATAGACCAACATGTGCTTTTTTGGAAATAACTAATGACAATGCAAGAAACATAATCTTACAGTGTTTGGGAGTGATTTCTGACTGAGCGTTGGCTTTTAACTCCGCATATGCTGCCTTGCAGAGGAGGTTGTAACTGATTTTCATAAGAGGCAGTGTGATGACTTTATCAGGAGATGCCAAATGCATGACCATTTGTAGAGAAAGAAAGTTGTCAAATAAACACATCGATTTACATTATTCCGCTTGTTCACCCCATGACTCTTCTGATCGATGAACCAATCTCACTCACTGTTTCGGCAGCATCATTGAGCGGATAGCTAGAAAAGAGGGAAACAGAGGGTTCAAATTGTAAGTAACAATCAAGCACACAGAGGAGAAGAAGAGGTAAAATGGGGCTAAGAGTAAAGTGACTCACTAATTCCTCATGTCCTCCAGAATAGCTGTTGCGCCTCTGCTCATCTATCCAGTGAATGGCAAAGTTTGCATAAGATTTATGACAAACACAAAGTAATCACTTTTCTTTTAACAACATTGTAAAACAGGACTTACCGTTGATCCACAGTCCCCATCACCTACTTTTCCATCCCATTCGTTCAAACTATCCTTCAGATTGATGACCACAATTGCTGCTGCTTTAATAGCTGCTTCAAGAATTCGGCCTTCTTGACTATGCTCTTGAGGTCGGCTTAGGGACTACTATCACCAAGTGGAAAGTTAAAATGATCAACTAGTAAGTTCTCATGAAACTTACAGAAAAACTATCGCATCTCACTTAAACCCTTCTAAAAGTCGTTTTTTATTTATCAAACCTAACGCTTGCCTCTTCGTTTTTTGTTGATCGGAAGGGAGGAGGCAGTGGAACGGGAATTTTTGCTGGTGGGCGGCTTCCTGTAGAAAGAGATATGGATTGAGCTCAGAAAAAAGGAAAATTCCAGCCTCGAAATCAGATCAAATAGAAGACCACAAAGACATAACCAAATAATGATACAGAATGAATACTTTACAATCTAATACAAGTTCCAAAGGAAATATCAGAGGAACAAGAAAGACAATATAACTACATCTCACAGACCATCTGTGCCAACTGGCCAACTAGGAGCCTTAGTCGGAGCATCCAAACGCTCTAAAATTGAATGGTCAGCCTTCATGATCGATATCGAGAACCCTGAGAAGGGAAGGAAGGAGTATAAGAGCAACAGCACAAAACCGGTGACTCTACATAGACACAACAAAAAACAGTCACCTGCCATATCAAGAGATGTCATAAATGATCCAGTATACACCCTATCAACGGCAAGTCCAAATTCCAACTGTAATTTAGGGACTGCTTTTCCAGCAGCAATCATAAGTTCCATTAGAGGGGTACCACCTAAGCTGCAAAACAACAGGAAAAAATAAAAACATTCACTGGATAAATATTCCATATAAGTAAACTCGTTAGACCATAAGTGGGTAGTTAGTATGGTGAAAATACGTACAAGGATCACCTAAGTAGGAAGATGGAATATACAGGCTTACCCATTAACCATCAGAACCACACTGTTACCACGTGTTATTGGAACATAATTAGTCTCCTGCAGTTAGAATGAATCCATAGGGCAATGATAGAAACAAGATACATGTATTTTCTAATACTAATATTTTGGAGATAGTATAAATTAATAACCGCAAGATGTTTATGGAAAGAAGAAATCGCAGCAGAGAAAACAGGAATAGTGCACATACTGGACTCAGTATCTGTTGAAGAACATGGGAAACTACAACATCCACAGGTTGAATATCGACCACAGCAGCGCCAGGTTCCCCATGCTGAAAAAAAAGTTCAAGATACAAGAAACAGCAATGGGAGCTATCTCTTTCCTATGGCATAAAAGAAAATAAGAAGGGAAACAACATACAACTCCAAGCCCAAGTTCCATTTTCTCTGGACCCAAACGATCTGATGTAACCTGTCCCGGAAGTGAACAAACAGATAGTGCAACACCCATGGTCCCAACCATCTCAGATGCACGTTTTGCTTCTGTCGCAACTTCTGCTAGAGAAAGTCCAGCGGCAGCTGCTGCTCCAGCAACCTATACTTGACCAATAACAATAAGAAAGATAAACAAATATATAAATTCACAAAACTGTCTGAGGCTTAGACATCACAGACAAATTTAACAAAAATACAATGATAAACAATATGAGGATGATCGTCTGCAAACGCCGGTATGACATGCTAGATTAGAGTGCAGATAGAGGGAAGCAAGTTGAAAGGAAGAATGAGAACCTTATGGACAAGAATTGTTCCCGCTAAACCTCTGCGTCCAGCTATGCCACGCGGCGGGGGTAGAGCACAATCATCTCCAACGATCACAGTCTACAATACTGATCATGTCATTCTATCCACTAATGCAATTACCAAACTCTAAACAATAAACGGACAAATACCTCTACTTTGAAGCCCTCGGTTTTTGCTTGCTCAGCTGCTAGGCCAAAGTTCAAGCGGTCACCAGTATAGTTCTTTCAAAAAGAGTTGGAAGAAAAACTAGATGAGCCAAACACATTGAGAGATATAATTCATAGCTCTTCAAAGCTATTGATATACATATGCATCTCTCTAGTACCGTGACAACCAAGAGGCATCCCATCGGACCAGTTACAGCTCGAATCCCATGGAATTACACAAAACTCCACCATTCACTTGAAAGCCTCAAGAGAAGAAAAAACTTTAGAGAGACTTACAGCTAGGATGGAATCAACGGGTGGCGAAGCAAAAACATCTCCGCAAATAGCCGCGGTTAGCATTCCTTCTCCCACGTACCCAGCTTGTGCTGGTTCATGACCACTTCCCCCTCCTGTTTCAGAATGGCATTGCATAACACGAAACGAAACGAAACTAAACTAAACTCAATTAAAGAAGAAAGAACGTTTGGACAAGAAACTCGAACCTGATATAACGGCAACCTTGTCATAATTTGCAGCGGAGACATCAGCTCGCAGAACAACCTTGACCTGTGAAGTCATGGAAACATTCAATCGGTTTTGCACAAACGAACAGGAGGAAGATAATTTAGTAACCTCAGGAAGGCCATCCAAATACTGAAGCCCAGGATACGCTTCGACCAGACCCTTGATGAAGTCGGTTACGACATCTGCGATTTCACGGTAACGAGAGAAACAGCTGATGATCATTCTCTCTTGCAATTGATATTTCAAGAGCATGGAACGAAATCTAGAAAAACACTCCGAAAATTATGTGAAGAGACACAGTAACGCATTTGGGCATATTAGATAGGTCAACATGCAAAATTCTCATCCGAAAATTACTGAGATCAACCGTCCAAAACAGAGAACTCACAAAAGGAAAACAAAGAAGGAGACGAGTGATCACGAACCGTTGGGGTTGTTGATGAATTTCTTAGCCGGAGGAACCATGGTGCTAGCTTTCAAGGAGATCAAAACCTGATAATCGGAGAAGCTCACATAGAGAAAGAAAGAAGAGAAGAATTGAAACTTTGAGAGTCAACAACACTCAACAGTGGCAGAGAGGAAAGAAGAAGAAGAAGAAGAAGCGAAATACCGAAACTCAACCGCTAAACCGAACTGAACCGGAAAATTGACATATTTGGTTCCAGCATCGAATCGATGTATGGGAAATATTGGGCCGGAGGTGAGCCCAACAAGTAAAAAAAACACGTGTAACACGCACACGGTTCGACTATATTCTTCGACTACTTCGCACGAAAGAGAAGAAGACACAAAGAGAGAGAGAGAGATCCAGAAGAAGAAGAAAAGATGGCTTTGCAATGGCTGATTCTGTCGTATGTGGTGGCCGCCGAAGTTTTAATCACCGTCGTGTTGACTCTCCCATACCCTATGCTTTTGAAGAAACGTGTCGTATCACTTGTCTCTCTCATTCTCCAACCTGCTGCTTCCATCGTCGCTTTCGCCGGATTTCAGCTTCTCGGTAACCACATCTCTCTCAATCGATTCTGAGTTTCTGTTGATCATCTGATTTCTATATTTCTTATTCGGAATCGAATTGGTGCTAATTTTAGTTGGGTGTTTGATTTCATTCGTTTCTTTCAGATATTTACTGGAAGAGTGAGCATAGACTTTCTTGTTCATCTGAGGTATGCACTGCTACAGAGCGGGATCGCTACGAGAAATCTGTAAGTACCAATTGGGATTGTAATTTGTTAGGTTGAGAGTTTTATCTTGATTAATCTCTCCCCTCTTTGATCAAGATTGTTTAATGAAGTTGTATAGATATTACTCTCTCAAGGTCAAGGATGAATCTTTTTAGGTCTCTCATTGATGTGCTCATATCTCCTTAAATCATAGCTCTAGCTACTGTCAAATAGCAACATGGGTTTTGTGTTTAGGACAATGGTTCTTGTGAATCTATTGGCAATTGATTATCACTCATGCTGGAAAGAATTGCATCCAAACCTTTTTGGTATGTCGCCAGAATCAATTGCAAATAGTGAATATCCAACTCTCGGATAGTTTAGATAAGCCCTTGTTTCTTCTCCGTCCATCTGAAATGCTTCAGCTTGCTTATTAACGAGTTGTGTGTTTTGCATTTTACCACAGATCTACAAGGCTCAGAGGAATGTGGTTCTTTGCGCTGCAGGAATACTTCTCTACTGGTAACATCATCAGCCATTATCAGTCATACTCTTGCAATCCACTGATATCTCATGTATTTCATTGACAGGTGCATCTACCGTATCTGCAAGTACAACAAGGACCTGGAGCGTTTGGAAGAAGCAGAGAAGAGATGCAAGGACGAGTAATCTCCACGAGTATAGAGAGTTGGTTCCTCAAAACCATTATATAAGTAAAGCAAGTTTGCATTTTTACTTTGGAATATCACTTAACCTGAACGAAACTACGAGTATCGTGAACAGCTTTGCAGACTAAATATATAATCAGTGTTCATTTCATCATCTTGGGATGTTGTGGGTTTTTCTAAACTTCAAAATAAATGCAGGCACTGAAATACAAATGAGAAGAAAATTGTGCATAAACTCTTGGTGTATGTATTGATAAATCTAAATTCTTAGACGGCAACAAATATTATATGCATATATTACAAACCCTCTCCAAGAATGGCACATCCTCACCAAATATTATATGTTACAGATCATTTGCAAAACTATTAACAGAAGGAGTCTGATAGCGTTTGCAGCTCCGATCTTCCCGAAACACATCTTTATTGATTATACGTAACGATTACAAGATGTTCAAGGTCTAGGCCGATCTCATGGCAATCGCCTCCATTGAAAGTCTCATGTCGACTCTTCAATTTTACAACACAATAAGCATGAAGACTCTAAAATTCTCGACTCTCCTATTTATAATCCAAAACTACAAACAGAAAACCTTCTCGTAGAAGTAGAGCCTTTCCCTTCTAATGCCAAGTCAGCTTTTATTCAACATTTCCATTGACTTCCTTTGGTCCCTTTCTCTTGTATTTGGATATGAGGAACGTATCAATACCCGCCCATTTAGAAAAGCTTGTCCTCAAGCTTGGAGTGAATGAATTGATGGAGTATAAGACACAATATTGGTCATTGGCTCGCATACGTTGACAGGATCCGGTACAAGAGAAACGCACTGCAAGACAGACATGTATGGATCCAATCTACTTGTACCTTTATTCTTCTGCAACTCCAATATTGATTTTGTAGCTTTGTTCTTCCAACGATGCCACACATGATAAACGTTTCCATTTGGCTCAGGTTGAACACAATGACAGGCCTCCGGAAATCTGCAACTCTCGTTTTGGACATTATTCCGTTGAATTGCTGTAGATGTACGTAGTAAATCTCCCCGTGTGTGAGCAAAATCTGCCTTCTTATTGTTAGCAAGCATTTGATGCAGATATTGTCGCTGAAATTTCACCTTAGACCCCTTGTCGATGAGCTGCTCCCCATGTGAATAACCAAAAGTCAATGTGAAAAGCCATCCCATGTATATGAAATTCCAATAATTTGCAGCACCAATAGTATTCACAACACTGTCCAAATGCAATTCCAACGCAGAAACTGGGTGTGTAAGCTTAAATCTCCATTTCTGCTTCATTTGGAATCCCACAACAACACTGATACCCTGTTTTAGGCCGCTTACAATGAGTTTCATTCCCAATTTACCCAGCCATCTTGACACAAGTGGGTATCGCACCCTCTCCAAAATACTATGGTGACCCTTAGTGTCTTCCATAGGGCCATAAACTGATTCCAATAAGTCATTCCATGTAGTGGACTGAAAACTCATCAAACTCAACCCTATCAGTCTTGAAAATGAATGTTGTCTCTTAGATTTCCATTTTTGCTTCATGTAGAGCTTCATCTTGCCATAAAAAACTGTAGCAGCCTTCTTAAATCATACATCATCCTCATTTTGCACATCATCCTTGACAAGTGAGGCTGCCTCATATTTCTCCAACACTTAGATTTCTTTCCTCGCCACATTAATCCAACCTGAATATTGTAATCATGAATGAGATACTGGTTGTTCCCTCTAGTCATAAGGTTATGTAGAACCTGTTGTGGCCTCATTCTCTGCATATTGATAAGGACAAGAACATTGCAATTCCCCACCACTCCCTTTGCACGTTCTGTATCGGAGTCCTCAATGATAACCATTGGCCAATTGTCAAAAAAATTCATGTTGGAGATATTTCTGAGCCAAGACTTATAATACTGTCTTTGGATGTTGTCTTTCGTATCAGATTTACGGTCTTGTACCAACATAAACACCTCTACATCATCATGGTTGTGAACTTCAAGCTTGTAGGCAACATGTGACTTAACCATTTCCATCTTGTTGATTTGTACTACCTTGTTTCTGAACTTGAGAATCCAGGCCTTAGGATACCCTCTCTGGTTGCACTTCCACATGTCCAACACAAAATCAGTAATCAACCATCGCAGATAAATCTTCATATTTCGAAATTTGAATTTCCCGCGCTTATAAAACCCAATCTGCTTCTGTTCTGAATCCACCACAGAACTACCAGTCACTCGTTGCTGTACATCCATCACGTTAGCAACATTATCTATTGTCAAGAGTGACAATGTTTCCTCCTGTAACCCATGGTTAAAAATTGAAACATACAGCTCCACAGAACCAATCTTAATATCTTCAAACTTGAATTGCTCTCCATTAGTGATTTTAAGTTGCGTTATTTCGATCTTATCTCCCTCTAAATCCTTTGTTTTAGTCCATATTTGGAACATAAATCTCCCAAACGGTGGCCTCTTCGTTTTCCTTGTTGTAGTTCTCAGTTGCTTTTTTTTGTCTCTCTTTATGGCCTTGAGTTTGTATTTGAATCTCCATGATTTGGACAGCTTGTTCTTCTCCATCTTATTGTTCCGCTCTTCTGTGTTGAGAGACAATACAACGAACACTTGGTATGCAAGTTGTTCGATCGTAATACATGTGGGCTTCTAAAAATTCGCAGCTACCTCTGATTGTAATTCATCAAAGACTGGGCGTACAACTTCTGGCATGACATGGTTTTGATCCTCATTGACCATATTCGTTTCACAATCCCCTAACATCATATCTCTATGGCCATATTCCA
This sequence comes from Eutrema japonicum, assembly GCA_030161315.1. Lineage (NCBI taxonomy): Eukaryota > Viridiplantae > Streptophyta > Magnoliopsida > Brassicales > Brassicaceae > Eutrema > Eutrema japonicum. Next base: position 42,332,296 of record BSQW01000001.1, read on the forward strand.
GGACAAAAATTGATACCTCAGATTGTGCAACGCAATTAGCCTCCACGATTGAAGCAGATATAGCTGATTGCAGTAGTGGAAACGAATCAGTCAGTGAAAATAAATCTGTCTCTGGGACACAAATTGATGTCAGCGCTGCAATCGATTCTTCGTCTAGAATCGTTTCGGTCACCATCGATCCTGTTGCAGGAATCTCTTCGATCTTCTGGATAAGTGTATCCAGGTTTGGTAGAATCTCTTCATCCTCGATCTCGTTCTTCTCCATTGATTCTGTTGTTTCAGATTGAATCAATATTTTCTCCTTCTGAATCGCAGAAGCTCGCAATCTCCTCATTAATCGAGCCTCTTCGGCGAGCAACCAGTAACGTTCGGGATCACTATCATCATCATACTTCATCAACAACGCATTCCGCAAATCTTCCCAGGTTTCAAACTCTCTTCGACAACACCACCATAGAGCCTCGCCGTCAATGAAACCGTCTGCCATCGCCAGTTTCTGTAAATCGGTGATATCAGCACACCGAGCAAAATATAGCTCCATCCAAGTGAGCCATGGCCGCACATCGACCCCCGTAAACACCGGAACCTCCACAAATCCCATCGCGTTTGATTCGATCGCTGCTCATGACGCACCAATTGATAGCGTTTGCAGCTCCGATCTTCCCGAAACGCTATCTTTATTGATTATACGTAACGATTACAAGATGCTCAAGGTCTAGGCCGATCTCATGGTGATCGCCTCCATTGAAAGTCTCATGTCAACTCTTCAATTTTACAACACAATAAGCATGAAGACTCTAAAACTCTCGACTCTCCTATTTATAATCCAAAACTACAAACAGAAAACCTTCTCGTAGAAGTAGAGCCTTTCCCTTCTAATGTCAAGTCAGCTTTCATTCAACATTTCCGTTGACTTCCTTTGGTCCCTTTCTCTTGTATTTGGATATGAGGAACGTATCAGAGTCCCCCCACTCCGTGTTTAACAAAATGATATGATTCTCCACTCTCTGTTTGGTCCGCGAAGGAATCCCCAAAGAATCTTTCCAAGATATTGAGCCATTTGATGAGGAGACAATACAACAATTCAGTCATGGCCATCATCTAAGACTCTATTTACCTCGTTTTAAATAGATGTAAGGTGCGCTTCGCTTCCACATACTTTTATCCATAGCATTCAACCACATGAATCATGATCACCCACTTTTATTCAATTCCACCTACGGTGAATGCATGGCTTGTAAGTATAAACTACAATTTCCTAGAATGTGTTAAAACGAAGTATTTCTTGTGCCTCTACTCACCCGAAATTCATGGGTTCCATGTTCTCATTCTATCACCCGTTGTCAATCTATTATGGATGGCCAGCCCAGTGATGAAAGCAAATTTCGGAATTCTATGCGTGAACCACACGTTCTGTTGTTCTACCCGGATCTGCATCCAAGTGTTTTTCGAGTAGAAATTGGGCTTGTAATTCCCATTCTTTAACCGTCAAAGTGATCGATCCTCCTCATTCGATCTTCTTTTTGGGGATGTCAATCGGGTTGGCCCGGTCCAAAACCCGTAAAGCCCGTATATATTTGAGTCCGGCCCGACCCAAAAAAAAACCGGGCCTATATTCTAAAATCCGAGGGGAGCCCGGACATGGCTCTAGGGTTTTTCGGACTTTTTCAGACTTTTCTTTACAAACACAAAAATTCACAATTCTCAAATAAAATAAAATAAAAAAATAAAACAAAATATTTATCAAAATAAATCTAAATTGAAATGTATTATATCAAATCCAATTAAATTTATAATCAAAAGTTTGACAAACAAAAAAACAAAAAAAATAAATAAATAAATTGTATTACCAAATAAAACATAAAATCAAAACACTTCAAATATAGGTAGTAGAGTTTAGATTAGAATATCATTCATCGTCTTCTAAATCTTCATTACCATCAAGAGCTACAGATAATAAAAAAAAAGTAAAATAATATTAAGCTTTTAGAGGTATAAATCATATAGAAATGTCATTGAAAGTCTATAGATAAAGATTTTAAAATTATGAAGTAAATATGGATGAATGATAATGGTACATGGATCACGAAATGTAAACTCATCCAACCAAGTGCATGTACAAATCAGTGCTTCAATGTTTCTTGGTAAAAGACGATTTTTTTATTTATCAAAGACATGCGCACTAATACTAAATGTAGACTATGATGCCACTGTAGTTATCAGAATGGTTAGAACATCACATGCCATACGAGCTAACTCATCATAACGTTGTGACTGACACTTCCACCATTATAAAACATTCATATCTTCATAAAAAGTCACTTACAACATATCGTCTTCTAAGTATAAGTATAGAGTCAATTTAGACTTTCTTTCTTCTATAATGGTACGTTTTTCATACACTTTGAAATCATATGATAAGTGAACCCAAATTTAATAAAACATATGTAATCAAATAGTTTCGGGCTTTTCAGGCTAGTCCGAGCCCAATCGGGCTAAACCCGAAAAACACACTAACCCGAAAGGCCCAAGTTTTTTTTTGCTTTTATTTCTAGGTCCGAGCCCGCTGTTTTTCAGGGCCGGGCCGGCCCTTGGGCTTTGGCCTTAATTGACACCCCTACTTGGGCCAAAATCGTGAAATCGTTAATAGACATGGTCGTTAATGGACATGATCACTATTTGTCCGCAATCAAAATGGTCAATATTGGACTGGACCAAATGGACGTGGACAGCCCATTTTGACAGTCCTATTTATTATCCCTCTTGCTCCAGTAAAGTAAATCAAAGGTCCTAAAATGGTCCAGTTATCAAACCAAAACAGAATATTGGTGCCACTCTTAGTATCGATACTTGCGCCACATTCACGAACATGTATTCACGGATTGATTATCTCTCATTGACCAAAAAGATCCAGTGCGAATGAGATGGTTCTTAACTCATATCAACCAAAGAGAATTGTTCATCGACACAATACACCAAATCAACTTTAAGCAACATACAATGTTCACTTCCTTAAGAGGTCTGATGCCCAATCCCCACCTTCATCTGTTGGTCTACATACATCACTCCAAGCTATTTTTGATTTCCGAGTACTTAACTCTTATCCCGACCACAAGAAATGATAGCAAAAACTATCGATCTCCCTGATACAACTATGTGGGAGCCGAAAAGCAGAGAGCCAAAAATTTGTGAGGCATGTTAGCACCAAACTAATGAGTTGTACTCTTCATGCGTACGATAAGAACCGAGTTGTCCACGTACCAAATTTAGCTCTGATTTTCTCCAATAATGGGGAATAGTCCACTTTTGACATTCTCTTTGTAAGAAAAGGAAGACCAATATATCTCACCGTCAAACTTCGCGAAACAAACGGGAATTGAGATTCAATTTGTGTTCTCGTCTGCATCGAGACACCTCCAAACTACAGTTTCAATTTCTCTATGCTTATTTTCAAACCTGAAAATTTTGCAAAATCATCCAACACCTCAATGATACCTTCTATCCATCTCAATTTTCCATCCGTGAACACCATGAGGTCGTCCGCAAAGCATAAATGCATTAGATGGAGATTTTTACACTTGGGATGATATCCAATTTTTTTAGTCGCCCCTGCTCTGTTCAGTAACTTTGATAGGAGATTCATGCAAATCACAAATAGATAAGGAGAAAGAGAGCATCCTTGATGGAGACCTCTATTACTATGAAAATGACCCGCCAATTCTTCATTGATTTGAATCGAAAAAGAAGAAGTCGTTATGCAGAGCATAATCGATTGAATAAATCGCTCAGGTAACCTCACGGCGGTAAGGATGTTTTGCAGAAAACTCCATTGAACCGAATCAAAAGCTTTTGAAATATCAATATTCATAGCACATTGAGGCGAGATTGAGTCTTTACTCCATCAACAAAAGGTCATTAACAAAAGCCGACTGGTTCTTAGATATAAAATTCGGGAGAATACCTTTTAAACGGTTTGCAAGGATCTTAGAGATAACCTTATAATTTATAAATCATGTTGCAACACGAGATTGACCGGTAATCTTTCATCACCCTCGCTTCTTCTTTTTCGGTATAAGAGCTAGAATGGTAGAGTTTATTCATTTTGGGAGGAAATCTGTTGCGGATATCTCTCGATATTATCTTTCCATTTATTTAGCCAATAGTATATTACATAATTCTTGTAATTAAGTCAATTAGGTTCTCATCTCGTCATATATATTGTACCTCATTTTTTTCTAATGAACATACAGAAAACCCTTTCATAAACTCTGCGCCTCCTTCCTCTCAAGGTTCTAACATGGTATCAGAGCTTGATCTCACATTTTTCAATTAAAACCAAAATCGACAAACCCAAAACAGAGAGATGACTGAGCCACACACAACTCAGATCGTGGCTGAAAAATAATTTCCCCGTATGATTTGACGGCAACAGATAACTTGGGAGCTGTGATCTCCCATCTGATTCTGAAAACAAACAATTACGACGAATGGGCGTGTGGTTTCAAAACAGCGCTTCGCTCAAGAAAGAAGTCTGGGTTCCTTGACGGAACCATTCCTCAACCGAATGAAACATCACCAAACTTGGATGATTGGTTGACTATTAATGCATTGCTCGTATCTTGGATGAAGATGACGGTTGATCCAGAATTGTTGATGAACATTTTGCATCGAGATGTGGCAAAAGATTTATGGGATCAGATACGGAAACGTTTCTCTGTGTCTAATGGTCCGAGAAACCAGAAGATGAAAGCGGATCTTACGGTTTGCAAACAACAAGGTATGACGGTCGAATCATATTACGGAAAGCTCAACAAGATTTGGGATAACGTTAACAATTATCGACCTTTGAGAACATGCAAGTGTATTCGGACAGCAAATCAGCGATAGCTCTAAGTGTGAATCCCGTGCAACATGAGAGAACGAAACATGTCGAAGTAGATTGTCACAATATCAGAGATGCAATAGTGGTTGAAATCATTGCAACAACACATGTCAAGACACACAAACAACTAGCGAACATTCTCACCAAGGCTTTAGGCATGAAAGAGGTTCATTCCTTTCTACGCAAGTTGGGCATTTACGATGCGCATGCTCCAACTTGCGGGAGGGTGTTGCGAATATCTCTCAATATTATCTTTCCATTTATTTAGTCAATAGTATATTATATAATTCTTGTAATTAAGACAATTAGGTTATCATCTCGTCATATATATTATACCTCATTTCTTCTAATAAACATACAGAAAATCCTTTCATAAATTCTGCGTCTCCTTCCTCTCAAGGTTCTAACAAAACCTTAATGAAAAAGACTGAACTGCTACTGTGAAATCTTTGCCAAATATGTGCCAAGCAGATTTATTGGGGACCGCTATACATGAAACTATTGCAAGGCCACTCTTCCTTTTAGATGTCTATTGGGAACTGTGGTTTACTTCAAGCCTCACCATCGCATCAGAGTATCCGGTTACGAGTTTGAATTTTTTTTTGCAATAATGGTATAACTCTCGACCATTTTGCTAAAGATTGCGGAGAAAACTTGGTATTAAAATGGACCGATAAATATTATTGCAATGTAAAATGTATGTTGAGTTGGCTTATCCAAACCTGAAATCGTTTGATCTTGAATTGGTATGTATTTATTTTGTAACACTCAACTAAATAAAATGTTTACTTTTAAATAATTGGAAGCATCCTCTTCTAAGAAGCTTCCTAATTCATCTGTTTCAAGTGTTCATAATCGATTTAACGGGGAAAAAAATAATGCTAATAATCATGTTTCTAAGCTTCAATTTGCAAAATGCAAGGCAAATGAGATGAAATCACGCAACTCATCGCAAACGTAATATGACTTTAAATTGGATACCGATAATTAAATCTCAATCCTCATACGAACAAATATTAGTTAGTTGCATATATTACAAAGACAAATCCCCAAATCCTCTCCAAGAAAGTACATCATCACCAAACACAGAAACCATTTCAGTTAAGTACGAAGTGATAGTTTGAATCTACATGACTCTCCACATCAGATCCTCCAACAAAAGCCTCTTCACTCTTCAGTCCCTTGAAGCTGATCTTTATGTGTGAATCTATTGTGCCTTGATAAATTGCACATGGCCCATCAATTTAGTAAGTTGGGCTTGATATTCTTACCAAAAGTATGATGCACTTTCTTTCTTTATTGTGCAAAAAGTGGTTAAGAAAGAAATAGTTAAGTTACAAGAATCTATTCGTTGAATCTTTTTTTTTGACCAATTTATTCGTTGAGTCTTACATCATATATATATGTACTTTTTATGTAGAATACGATATAGATTACTATATTAAGTTATTCTTTGTTTACATGTAAAGGATACTCAAAGAATCATGCTTGTCTTAATATTGAATCCAATTTATTCGTTGAGTCTTACATCATATTCAATATTATGATTCTTTGAGTATCCTTTACATGTAAACAAAGAATAACTTAATATGGTAACCTATATCGTATTCTACATAAAAACGTATATATATATATATATGAAAGGAAAGCTCTCATCATTACCTGAAACCAAAACATAAAAACATCATAGAAACTATTAAAACTAAAAGTATATATTTATTTCATCTATGGACATACTAAGAAAATATTATGTACCACTCCCAACTCGTGTGCTAAGATGTGACGGTTGCAATCTTGTTAAGGATTACTACAGTGATGTTTATCGTTGCTTTCCCTCTGAACTCGTCTTTCACAAAGAGTGCGCCAAATCCAGTCTAGAGATTCGCAACCTCTATCATCCACAACATTCTTTACACATCAAGATCGTTGCACCATATGAAGATGTCCATGGTGAATGCAAGATTTGTATAGGTAAATTGCTAAAAATGTATTATCATTGTTCTATATGTGATTTTGCAATCCATTTGCTATGTGCAAGAAAAGAAGTTATGATAACGATTGAAGATCCAAAGAGCCACGAACATCCTTTAGCGCTTGTTCCAAATATGATTATGTTTACTTGTCATATATGTGAACTGCTTGATGATCGGTTTCCTTATGCATGCAACAAATGTGATTTGAGTTTTCACAAAGATTGCGCCGAATCTACACCAGAGCTCAACTACTCTTGTCATCCTAAACACCCTCTGAAGCGTATCACGTGTGTTCCAAGTTACACCGATGGAAAATGTTGCTTGTGTGGAGGCAAGCTTCATAATTTGTTTTATCATTGTTCTATTTGTAATTTCAGCGTAGATGTTGCTTGTGCAAAGAATCCACCCCTTTTCACTCTTGTCCACCCCAAAGCTCATGAACATCAACTCACTCTTTTGCCGCAACGAACTTTTGTTTGTAATGCTTGTGGAATGGATGACGACCCAAATCCCTATGTATGTCTTCAATGCAATTTCATGATCCATAGAAATTGTATAGACATATCGGGCATCATAAAAACAAGCCGTCATGTTCACCGTATCTATTACAAGCATTGCCTTGACGCCGGAGATTGGAAATGTGGAGTGTGTCGTAAAGAGATAAAGTGGACATGTGGAGCTTATTCTTGTTTGGAATGTTCTGATTTTGCCATTCATTTGAGATGTGCCACAAAGCGTGGGATTTGGGATGGGATTGAACTTGAAGAGACATCTGAAGATACTATAGAGGTTAAATCATACGAGGTGATTGAAGAAGGAGTAATAAAGCATTTAAGTCACGAGGAGCATACTTTGAAGCTGAAAGAAGTAAGTGATGATAATGATGAATGCATGTGGTGTACAATATGCTCATATCCCATATTTTCTAGCCCATTCTACTGTTGCATGAAATGTGATGATTTCATTATTCATGAGAAATGTGCTTATCTTTCAAAAGAGAAAATAGATCCCTTCTACAAGATGATGATGACTCTACATCCACATGTTAACCACAATATATGGTCATGCGATGCTTGTCAAAACATTTTCCAGGATTTTGTCTACATGATTGATAATGGGGAAATCGTGTGGGATGTGCGATGTGGTTCTATTTCTGAGCCTTTTGTCCATGAAAGTCATCCTCTTCATTCATTGTACATCAACTATTCAACGGGAGACGGAATTTGTAGTGCTTGTGGAGATAAGGCAACTATGGTTCTGAGTTGTGAGGAATGTGGATTTGTTTTAGACATTAAATGTTCTATTTTGCCAAAGATGGTTAAACACAAAAATGATAAAGATCATTTTCTGTTTCTATGTTATGGAGAACAAACGAGTGAGCAGTACTGGTGCGAGATATGCGAGGAAGTACTAGAACCTGCAGAGAAATGGTTTTATTCATGTAATCATTGTGGCATCACTTTTCATGTCAGATGCACGCTCGGAGACTTCATATGGTGTATACCGAGAGGTACATCATACGGTTTTTATATGATTTATAATAATCGTATAAATCGACCAGTTTGTGACGTATGTAATTCTCGCTGTCAACTCTCAACCATTTTGAAGATTGGTAGAGATACATTTTGTTCTCTACCGTGTTTCAAAAAGAAGTTCGAATCAATCCTAGGGAGATAAACAAGGGATTTAATAATAAATTGAGTGATTGTTGGAGTTATCTATTTCTTTTATTTTCTGTTCTTCTTAAATAAGTCTCTCGTGAGAGACATTAGAGTCATGTTCTTAGTTTCATTGTTTTCGGTTGTAACAGAGAGACAATATTATCTCATGTGTGGAAATTTCTTAATAAAAATCGTTTCTTTCTATTTATCTGGTTTTTAACTCTATCAGAGACTAGAAAAGGGAACACAAGAATGTATCATCACCATATTCAAAGGTATTGATAAATCTCAATTCTCAGAGAGCAACAGATATTAGTTGGTCAGTTGCATATATATTACAAAGACAAATCCCCAAACCCTCCCAAAGAATGGCACATCTTCACCAAACACACACACCATTTCAGTTCAGTACGAAGTGATACCTTGAATCTACATGGCTCTCCACATCCCAGAGGAACGAACCAAACGTCACAGCCTCCAACACAAGCCTCTTCAGTCCTTTGAAGCTGATCTTTACGTGCTCGTCCTTTGACGAATCTATTGTGCCTTGAGGCGTTATCACAATCTCTGGCCTCCCAAACAACGCCTCCGTATGCTTCTCAATGATCCCAACCGCTTCTCTTGACCTTATTGTAGCGTATCTCTGAAGAGTCTCCCCGTCAAAGGACATGACATATGTCTTTAACCGGGATTGCTTCATTTCGCTGCTAAAACCGCCGCTCGCATTGATCCCTCCCACAAATGAACCAACCTCTCGGTTTGAGGATACCGCCTGATAAGTCTCTTCTGCTTCTTCATAGAAGCTTCTCTCTGTTTCTCGGCCTGCTTGCTCAATGCTAGTCACACCTTCATCTGACCCGCCTGGAAGAATCTTCATCGTCTTCTCAAGCTGAAACCTTTGGTCGATCCGCTTCAGGAAATACCCATACATCACAGAAGCAGCATATACTTGTCCAACTCCGAGTTTGCTTATCTGTGCTACAGTTGTCAGATCACCAACGCGGTTTTTAAGAATGACGGAAAGATGATTCTGAATCATCTCATAAACCTCAGGCAAGTGAAGTTGCTCAAGTTCCCCATCTTGTGTCGGCCAAGTATCAACTCTACCAGATGGATCCCTAGATGATGAGCTTATGGATGGTACAAGTGAAACATTAGCGTCCATGAACTTTTGAACCACTAATGCATATAAAATCTCTTCCAAAGCCCTTCTTCTCTCATTCTCCTTAACCTCAGCTATTCTCCTAAACACCCAAAGAAACAATCTAATTCAAAATCCAAACCTATATAGCAACTGAAGGGCTTTGTAATAATATCGGCATATGACAAACCTGTAGAGAACAATGTCTGTTCCAGGGACAGAAGACGCGTCTTTGTTCTGTTCCTCGGCATCTCGATCGGTTTGGAGCTGTTCAAGCTGCTGTTCAACAGCTGCTGGCACAAGATGAGGATGGCTCACTAATATCTGTGACAGAAGCTGCCCTACAGGAGACTTCAACTGAAGTGGCGCGATTGAATCCGTTGAAGCATCACCAGAAGCTGAAGCTTTAACCACAAAACTTCTCCGAGATTTAAGAAAAGAACTGTGCTGCTGCAAGCAGAAAACAACGGAATTAGATTACTGACACGGAATGTTCATATCGAACATCAGAAAACTCGAATTTCCAATTCCAAGTAGATTAAGCACAAACACCACGAGATTTTGGAAAACTACAATTTTTCAATTTCGTTCAAGAATCTGGGTTAAACTCAAGACATACTCTGAGGCGAAATTGAGGTCCGGAGGCGAATCGCATGAACCCAGGACAGCTTGCCGTAAGGAAAATCGAGCCAGGGATGTTTTCGGAAGTTCGACGGAGAAAGGCGGGAGATTGAACCAAACTCGCCGTCACGGCGTCCATGATAATCGGAGCTTCGGCCAGAGAAAGGAAGAAGCCCTAGAATGTCGACGAAATGGTGATTAAACAAACCTGCGTTAGATGGTTTGCGAGTTATCTCTTCTTCTTGTATTACTCGGTACGTTATCCGACCCGGCTTGTTACCCGGATTTCAATTTAAATATGTACACTTTTTTAAATCTTAAAAAATGTATTTACAGAATCATATTGTTCAAATATTCAGCCAAAAATTATAATATTTGAAGCTACCAAGTCATATTTAAGAAATATTAAATTATAAAGCATGGGTTTACTCTATAGAATTAAGTTATACACTAATTTTCTCTAAAGTAATATTTTATATAAGATTAAACATAAAAATGTAGATAGTAATATATAATTTATGCGAGGTAATAATGCGGGTATACAGCGGATTGATGAAAAAATCGATACCCAATACCCGAGTTTTACTTGATCTAAATGCTATGGATATCTTTTTTTCGAAACAAACATGAGTGACGAATGATGATTATCATTATGTAGTCTTAGTTTCAATATGAATACCATATGTGATCTCGATGAACGATTCTACATACCTATAACAGATAATTTTTTTATGCAACACACATGATATTTTTTGAATCAATAATTTTATGTGTGATATATAAAATCAAAGATGGACGTTTTGACCTGCAATACATCCGATAGACTTTGCATTTTTACATGCAATACATGGTATAAAAACATTAAATTTTGAATAAATAGCTCTACTTGGAATTTTTTTTTTTAATCAATTTTGTTAATTTGTAAATATTTAAACTATTTCCTTTTGACATAACTAATTAACTACTGTATTTTTCGTAATTGTTTTTTTTCTAAAGTCAGTGACCCATTAGAAGTTGGACTCATAGTAACCTTTTCTAGTTTTTCTTAGCCCAATAAATGGGCTTATTGACCACTCAAGAATACATATATAGCCCAGCATACGACCCATCAAGACAATTAGGGTTTCTCGCTTGTCGCCTCTAAGTTAAGAACTATACTGTATGTCGTCGTCTCCATCTGACTTACGTGTTTTTATTTGAATTTCAACATTTTAAGGTTTCTCTCTTCTCCATTGTATTAAAAGTCTCTGTCTTTTGTGATTTGCCATCTTTGAAACAATTGTAAAGATTTTCGTTTTTTATATATATATACTCCGCATGTAGTTTGCTTAAAAATCAGAAATTGATTGAATAAAAATACGGTGGCGATGATGAAAAAAAGGCCGGACTTACGGCTGCTAACACCACCAAGTGGGTGTGTAGTAGAATGATGCTAAAGTTTCCAAAGGTTACTTAGCTGAGCCTCCTCTTTCTTCAAATTAACCCCATTTTTGTCAAGTTTCAGTAGTTTTCATTCCTAAATCAAAACCAAAAACAAAACAAAAACCAAAAGCAAAAACGCTTCTGTTTCCAGATTAATAAAAAAAAACTGAAAATTTACATCAAAAATCACAGGCTTCTTCTTTAACAATTTCCATGGAAATGTATGTACAATTTGATTCATTTGTTTTGGATATATAGACTTGTTTATACAAATAAAAGAGTTAAAAAGTTACAAATATATTTGGTGGGCAGGTTTTAAAGCCTCTTCTGGGTTTAAGCTGCTGACAAAAACTCTAGCGAAAAAAATGGAATTGCAAGCCATTTGCTTAGGGTTTCTTCCACCGAGACTTCGAGTTTCACTCTCCCATCCTCCTGTGAGTAAAATCAACAATCAGATTTCGATTTCCCATTTCGACATCTTCTAAGCCTTATCCAGAAATTTGTCATTTCTCTTGATTTCTCTCTAGGGCTCTTCTTCCACATTTGCAACCCGTCGAAAAACTGACTCGAGAAGTAAGTATTTATCTATCTATCCTCTTTTTAAAGTTGAAATGTAGCACAAAGATTGATCCTTTGTCTTGTTTTTCATTGCAATTTTCTGTGTTGATTCAGAAACCCTCGTTTGGAACAAACCGCAAGGACCAATTTCCTTGAGTCGACGGGTTGTAGTATGTTCTTCTCGTTCTGAGTCGAATCAATCTGAAAAGAGTAGTAACTATGCTCGAGCTGAGCTCTTCCGTGGAAAATCTGGCTCTATTTCGTTCAACGGCCTAACCCATCAGCTGGTTGAAGAAAGTAAACTGGTCTCAGCTCCGTTCCAGGAAGAGAAAGGTTCCTTCTTGTGGATTTTGGCTCCTGTTGTGTTGATATCGTCATTGATTCTTCCGCAGTTCTTTCTAAGTGGTGCCATTGAAGCTACGTTTAAAAACGACACTTTTGCGGGTAAGTAATCATAAAATATTCCACTATATTGCTTTAATGTCTTGAAACTTTTAGATTTATCAATCACTTTTCGAGTGTTAACATGGGAATTATAGGGACAAGTAAAGTAGAAGCTATCTTAACGGTTATGTTTTAGTGTAGGATTGTCTTTAAATGTATCTGACTTTGAGGTTTTGATAGCTTCAGAACCTGATTTCTGATGTGCAGTTACAAAATCCTTTTATTGATCTTGAATTGTTGCTGATTACAATCAAGAACACATTGAACAAACCTTAAGAAAGAACCAAAAGTTTCCTTGAGATTTGTTCAGGAGGTCTCTTAACTCTCTTAAAGCTCCCACATGATCTACCTCTTATTCATATGATACTCATTTTGATGCACTCTCTTATCAGGTTCGTAACTTATATTTTCTTGACGCAGAGATTGTTACTTCTTTCTGCTTCGAGACAACGTTTTATGCTGGTTTTGCGATATTCCTCTCTGTGACTGACCGAGTGCAGAGGCCGTACTTAGACTTCAGCTCCAAGAGATGGGGTCTGATCACCGGACTGCGAGGATACCTTATGTCTGCGTTTCTCATGATGGGTTTAAAAGTTGTAGTTCCCTTGTTTGCTGTATACATGACTTGGCCAGCTCTCGGAATAGACGCACTGATTGCAGTGCTTCCTTTCTTGGTTGGCTGTGCGGTTCAACGAGGTTTCGAAGCTCAGCTTGAAAGACGCGGCTCATCATGTTGGCCTATTGTTCCAATAGTCTTTGAGGTAAAAACTTATATGCTGACTTGGAACGTTTTTGTCTGCCTATCTTCTTGTTTGAGAAACACTGTTTTAACGCAAGCATTGGACCATGATGTAAATGGCAGGTGTATAGGTTGTATCAGGTGACAAGAGCAGCCACTTTTGTTCAGAGGCTGATGTTTATGATGAAAGATGCGTCAACAACTGTAGAAATCACAGAGCGAGGAGTTGCGCTCGTTGGTTTGGTTGTGACTTTGCAATTTCTAGCTGTTATATGTCTCTGGTCGCTTATCACATTTCTTGTGCGTCTCTTCCCTTCTAGACCCGTAGCTGAAAACTACTAAAAATATGAGTGTTTAGTGAATGTTTACATGTAAGCCATAAGCTTTGATTTTCTTTTCTGTGCTCGTTTCAGGACTAGTTTTGGTATCGGCTTCTGTTTGTTTAGATCAAAAGAGATGTTTGAAACTTTGTTGTCCAAGTGAAAAGTCTGTTCCTCTGATACGTGTTTTGTACAGTGACGTGATGCTTCAACACGTGTCATCTTCTCATTTCTTCAATGCATCGTAAATTGATCAACGATTATTGTTTGGAAAGCAGTAAAAATAGGATCTTAGGAGACTTAGCCGCTTCTATAAAAACAATGCAAAAGTGAGACAGAGAAAGCCAAAATCTCAGACTGGTTTAATCGATCGTCTTCTTCCTCTCTTAAGAAACAAGAAAGAAGACAGAAATGATGTCTCCTCTCTCAGAGCTCCTAAACCTCAATCTCTCAGACACCAAGCAAATCATCGCTGAATACATATGGTTCGATCCATTTCCACTAATCGTCTCTTTGCATCATGTTATACTTAAAGTAGGCATTTTTAAACATCGATGCATGTCATTATAGATTCTGGATTTTACATAATCTTGCTTGCATGTCTCCGATGTGGGACTTGGACTGATATCCCAACACTCTGTTTTCGTAACAACAGGATCGGTGGGTCTGGAATGGACCTTAGAAGCAAAGGCAAAGTAATAATAATATTTACACAAATCTCTTTTTGTTTGTCTCCTCTCTTATAACCATAAATCGATTTAATTTTCTAACAGACATTACCAGGACCGGTAAGCGATCCATCGAAGCTGCCAAAATGGAACTACGATGGATCCAGCACCAATCAAGCTGCCGGAGATGACAGTGAAGTCATTCTATAGTAATCTTCTTCATCACCAAATAAATTACACATAATTTTTAGTAAAATGAAATCAAACTTTTTTTTTAATGTCATTTTTGGAATGAATGAAAACAAAAAAAGTCCTCAGGCGATATTCAAAGACCCGTTCAGGAAGGGGAACCACATTCTGGTAATTTTCAACTTAATCTGATTGTTTTTAATTAATAGATCATAAATTTCTTGAATATTATTAAACAAGGTGATGTGTGATGCTTACACACCGGCCGGAGATCCAATTCCGACCAACAATAGGAACAAAGCCGTAAAAATCTTCGACCATCCCAATGTGAAGGCTGAAGAGCCTTGGTAAGTTAATACAAAGTCTCTGGAAATTTTATCAATCATCAATTATATAAAGCTAAGCTACTTCACTTTTGTTTTCGGTTTGTGACCGGTTTGGTATAGGACAATAATTACCCTATTTTGATTAATTTAATACAAATATATTTTAGTATGTGTTAATTGTGTAAGAAATATGTTTTCTTGCAAAATTCAAATGTTTAACATTTGGTTCGGTGTGAAACATTTGATACAGATTGGTTTTGAGATAGATTTCAGTTTTGGTTAACAAATATGTGTTAATTGTGTAAGAAATATGTTTTCTTGAAAATTCAAATTGATTCATTTCGGTATGACTAAAATTGGGTTAAGTTTATAACCTTTGGTTCGTTGTGAAACATTTGATAACGATCGGTTTTGGAATAGATTTCAGTTTGGTTAGTTCGGTTTGATATTTTACTGTGTTGTTTTATTAGGTTTGGGATAGAGCAAGAATACACATTACTTAAGAAAGACATCAAGTGGCCATTAGGTTGGCCTCTTGGTGGCTTTCCTGGTCCTCAGGTACACTTACGAGTTGATTCTCCATTCAAAATTCACACACTAACTCATAAAATATCAAGAACATGTTAACGAATAATCGTTTTTTTTTTGTGTATGATGAAAACAGGGACCATACTATTGTGCAGTTGGTGCAGACAAAGCCTTTGGTCGTGACATTGTGGAAGCTCACTATAAAGCTTGTCTTTACGCTGGTTTAAACATCGGTGGTGCTAATGGTGAAGTCATGCCTGGACAATGGGAGTTTCAAATCAGTCCTATTGTTGGTATTGGTGCAGGTGACCAATTATGGGTTGCTCGTTACATTCTCGAGGTGTATAAAAAAAACCCGATATAACTAATCATTTTTGTTTCTTTGCACTAACTAACATTGTTTTTTTTTCAAAAATATTTTTTCATATGAATCATTATTTTTTTTTACAGAGGATCACTGAGATATGCGGTGTGATTGTCTCATTCGATCCCAAACCAATCGAGGTGATCTCTTATGATCATCAAGAGACTGTTTTTTTAGTAGTTGCCGCGGAGTTTTCTTTAACGTTTTTCTTGATTTGAGTATGTTTTTCGATGGCGGTTTGATTAGGGTGATTGGAACGGAGCAGCGGCTCATACAAACTTCAGTACAAAATCAATGAGGAAAGAAGGAGGATTTGATGTGATTAAGAAAGCAATAGAGAAGCTTCAAGTGAAACATAAACAACATATTGCGGCTTATGGTGAAGGCAACGAGAGGCGTATGACCGGGAAGCATGAAACAGCAGACATCAACGAGTTCACTTGGGTATGAGATGGAATCAAATATCAAATCAATATTTTGGTTTTTATGATCTACTTTTGATATGATTTGGTTTTGTTGAGAGTAGGGAGTGGCGGATCGTGGAACATCGGTGAGAGTAGGAAGAGATACGGAGAGAGAAGGGAAAGGGTATTTTGAGGATCGAAGGCCTTCGTCTAATATGGATCCTTATCTTGTTACCTCCATGATCGCTGAAACCACCATCCTCTAAGGTTTTTTTTTGCTTATGTTAATTTGTTTCTTCAGGTTTCGGTTTGAGTTTTTTTTTATTGCGAATAATTCACGGGATGTGATGTTCTATAACCTTCGTTACTATTGTTTGCAACGGTGTCTAAGCTTCTTTACTATTGTTGGAACTTATTTTTGACAAAGTTGTACCGGAAAATTCTTTCGATGGAATGTTTGGATTATGTAATCGTTGAATTCGTTTCTATAATATTTTTGTAGTATATTATGTCAAAAATAAAGTCCGCTTGAATAAAAGAAATGGAGGTGTAAAGTATATTGCAAGAAGTGCACTAAATTAGACAAATGAGGTTTTGTCCTACATTGAAACTTTAGGTGAAAAGTCGGAGAAGATGGAGATGTGAAGTCAATGCTTGTGGCATTGGGTCACACCTATTCTGTAAAGGAGAGAGGAGCTAGCCCATTAACACCAAGGCGTAGACTCCTCTCACAATCCCCTAGAGCCGGCCTTGGTTGGGCTTGGGTTTGGACCGAGTCGTAATAAACTCGGGAACCATATCGTATAGGGAAGTGACTGACTCGGTCCAAACAGAAGCCTAACCCAACTCTAAGTAATTACTTGGAGTAATATTGGCTTAGCGAGATCTCTAATTAAGAAATAATGGACGTATTCTTGTGTGCAGGAAATGGCAATATATACGTTCACGTAATTCATATTGGTCCACTTGCACGCATATACCTATCTACACTATATACATACGTACACACACATGATATAGATATACGGTAAAACCTCTATAAATTAATACTCGATAAATTAATAATCACTATAAATTAATAAATTTCTCTGGTCCTGAATCGGACCAGTGTAAAATTTAACACAATTCGATAAGATAATAAGATAATAAATTTTTTGAAATCCCTATGTAAATATATGGTCTCAATAATATGATAAATTAATAATTATAAATCTTATGCATACATACCTAAGACAATTTAGTAAAGTATGAATCTATTGTTGTTTGTTTATTCTTAAAGTTAGAATCTCGTTGGAGTTCATCTCTAATCTTCCTTATTGCATCCATAACTCTTGGTGTTGTCCTCTCGACCTGCATCCAAAAATTGTAAAGACTTCTAGAGGCCATAATTGCTTCTTTGCGTGTAATCACTTTCAAAGGTTCCATAATATCATCTTCAACTTCATCATCTTCAGAAAGGATAGTAGCTACAATTTCTTCTAAACTCTGAACTTCTGAGCATGTATCATTTTTATCTGGGTAGTCGAGTAGACTATTGACATCCATTATGTTTCGATAACCGATATTATTAATCACTACTTCAAATTCACGAATGTCGTTTGATTCATCTTCTAAATTCCTTGATACTCGATTAATTAATCGATTAATTAATACCTCTATAAGATAATAAAATTTTGAAATCCAAACATTATTAATTTATAGAGGTTTTACTATATATATATATATATATATATATATGTATGCACGCATATAATCCAGTATTGTCTCTTTATCGTAGAAAGAAATCAATATTCAATAGAAACGCCAAGACAAAAAAAAACAAAAACAACTAAAAAATGTCATTTAATATTTGATCTTTTACAAGAAAAAAATCGAATTAAAATTTCTCGAAACTTATCTAACAAAAATTCTCTCCGACCAATGAAGAATAATCAGTTTATTTTTGTTTTTTTCATTGGTCTTTCACGAGCAAACGAAACTTACAATTAATGTTTTTTGGTGAGAAGAAAAGGAACCAAAACACATGAAAATAATAAAATGTAGATATTAATTGTAGTTGTATTTTCCTTTCGTGTAACGCCCAACCATGTTTCGCTGCATGCACGTTACGACTTCTTTTTGTTGTGTGTTAAGAAGATTTTATTTCGAAACTTCAATGTAATCAAATGTGGTTGTGATCTTCTCTAACATGTTACGGTCATACCAACTCTCGCTACCCACCATTTTCTTTTTAAATAATATACCAACTTCAATTCTATACTCCAAATTTTGTCAGTGAAATGTGCAATTAACAAGAATATAGTATTAACTACAGAAGGATGCTATAATTTAGAAGAATGCTAATTTGGGTATTTAGACCAAATTATTCTGTTTCATTTAATTAAAAATTTAAAACTAATATTTCAATTCCAATTACTGACACTAATAAAGTAATAAATAACTTAACTAATAAGAAAGAACAAGTGGGTCACTGATTGTCACACCTCTAGTATCATTTTACCGGTGTCGAACTCTATGCTATTTATGTGTGAGAGTATTTAGCTATTAGACCGATATCTTATGGTTTAAAATGATGATAAAAATAAATAATAACTTGACTAACAAATTAATAATAAAACACTTAAAAAACAGAGAAGAAAAAAAGATGGGAAAAATGAGGAGAAGAGGATTAGGCTGTTGACTGCTTTCACTCCTTTCTGTATAATCACAGCTCTGCAAAAGAGCTTTCTTTTTTTTCTTTTCTCTCTCTTCTTCTTCTTCTTCAATTTCTTCTCTGAATCGTTGCAAAAACTCCACATTGCGAGTTTTCCTCAACCCGTCCATGGCGATTCTCTCTGTTTTCCTCTCAATCCTTCTCCTCTCTCTCCCTCTTCCTTCAAGCCAAGATCTCAACTCCGACAGAGCCGCGCTTTTATCTCTTCGTTCCGCCGTCGGCGGCCGCACATTCCGCTGGGACATCAGGCAAACCTCGCCGTGCAACTGGGCCGGTGTCAAATGCGAGAACAACCGAGTCACCGTCCTCCGTCTCCCCGGCGTTGCTCTCTCCGGGAAGATTCCGGAGGGTGTTTTCGGTAATTTAACTCGGCTCCGTACACTCAGCCTCCGTCTCAACGCTCTCACTGGCTCCCTCCCTTTGGATCTCAGCAGCTGCTCCGATCTCCGGCACCTCTACTTGCAGGGAAACAGATTCTCCGGCGAGATACCGGAGGTTTTATTCAGTCTCAGTAACCTCGTGAGGCTTAATCTCGCTGAGAACAGTTTCACCGGTGAAATCTCCTCAGGTTTTACCAATCTCACGAGGCTCAAGACTCTGTACCTGGAGGATAACCAACTCTCCGGCTCGATTCCTGACCTAGATTTACCATTGGTTCAGTTCAACGTCTCGAATAACTCGTTGAACGGATCAATACCCAGAAATCTGCAGAGATTCGAGTCCGATTCGTTTCTGCAAACTTCACTCTGCGGCAAGCCGCTCAAAATTTGCCCTAATGAAGAAACTGTACCGAGCCAGCCTACTTCCGGCGGAAACAGAACACCACCAACTGTTGATGAGACCAAGGAGAAGAAGAAAAACAAACTTTCCGGCGGAGCTATAGCCGGAATTGTAATCGGATGCGTGGTTGGTTTCGCTTTGATCGTTCTGATACTGATGGTGCTCTGCCGGAAAAAGGGCAACGAGAGATCAAGAGCCGTCGACATTTCCACCATCAAACAGCAAGAAGCCGATATTTCCGGTGACAAACCGGCTGGGGAAGCGGCGGAGAGCGGAAACGGGTACTCGGTGACTGCAGCGGCTGCGGCGGCGATGACCGGGAACGCAAAAGCCGGAGAAGTGAACGGTCCCGCGACGAAAAAGCTTGTTTTCTTTGGTAACGCGACTAAAGTTTTCGACCTTGAAGACTTGCTGAGAGCTTCAGCGGAGGTTCTGGGGAAAGGAACGTTTGGGACTGCGTATAAGGCGGTGCTTGACGCGGTGATGGTTGTGGCGGTGAAGAGGCTGAAGGATGTGATGATGCCTGATAAAGAGTTCAGGGAGAAGATTGAGTTGGTTGGTGCAATGGATCATGAGAATTTGGTGCCATTGAGGGCTTATTACTTGAGTAGAGACGAGAAGCTTCTTGTCTATGACTTCATGCCTATGGGAAGCTTATCAGCTCTCTTACATGGTGAGTTTTTTTTAATCAAAACTTGTCCTTTATCCGCATATTTCAACAGGTTGAATGGTCAAGACATTTAGAATCCTGACATGGATGGTTAAGTTTTTGTGCTTAATCTCTTTGATCTTGATTCTCAATTGAATTAACATCTACATGATTGACATAGTACTTCGTATAGAAGTGGTGGGGACAAATGTTGACATTGGATGCTTTTGAGTACCCTAAAGAAAACAATAGTGGAAAGCTACATGATTGTGTTACTTAACCATGACAGCTCCAAGAGTTTGCTCTGTTTTATTTAGTTTCTATAATTGTCTTTTGTCTAATTACAGGAAACAGAGGAGCGGGAAGGAGTCCACTAAACTGGGATGTCCGATCAAGAATTGCTCTTGGTGCAGCTCGTGGCTTAGACTACCTTCACTCACAAGGCACTTCGACCTCTCACGGCAACGTCAAGTCCTCAAACATCCTCTTAACCAAGTCCCACGATGCCAAAGTCTCGGACTTTGGCTTATCCCAGCTGGTGGGAGCTTCGGCAACAACAACCTCGAACTGCGCGACGGGTTACCGTGCGCCAGAAGTAACCGACACTAAACGCGTGTCGCAGAAGGGTGACGTGTACAGCTTCGGCGTGGTGCTCCTTGAGCTGATCACCTGTAAATCTCCGTCGAATTCGGTGATGAACGAGGAAGGAATTGATTTGCCGAGATGGGTTAAATCGGTGGTGAGAGATGAGTGGAGAAGAGAGGTATTCGACTCTGAGCTGCTTAGCTTGGCGACGGAGGAAGAAGAGATGATGGCGGAGATGGTGCAGCTAGGGATTGAGTGTACGTCACAGCATCCGGACAAGAGGCCGGAGATGGCGGAAGTGGTTTGGAAGATTGAGAATTTGAGACGATCTGGTCCAGATCAAGTGGACGAAGCTGATTGATTGAGTGAAAAAAAAGTAGCTGTTAATTGTTGGAATTTTTAATTATTAATTTTAAGTAATTGCTTGGAGAAAAAAAAAACAGAAATTAGTTCTTTAAATTTTTAATATTTATTTTTGACCCCACTTTTTTTTTTGTCAAAAGGAGAGGGGTTTTAGTGGTAAACTCTAGGGCTGGGCAAATTATCTGTTATATCCGCTTCGATCCGGTATTCGTCTTGATTCGATTCGAAAAATTCGGATATCCGTAAATGTTCGGAGCAAAGCAAATAGTAAAATGTAGTATCCGTAAAAAACGGAGCAAATCGCAAATACCATTTTTTAAAAAGTCAGATATCCGATCCGCTCCGTAAAC
Organism: Eutrema japonicum; assembly: GCA_030161315.1. Classification (NCBI taxonomy): domain Eukaryota; kingdom Viridiplantae; phylum Streptophyta; class Magnoliopsida; order Brassicales; family Brassicaceae; genus Eutrema; species Eutrema japonicum. The sequence goes on from BSQW01000001.1 coordinate 42,353,976, forward strand.
TTATAATTATATATTTATATATGTAATTATTTATATACATATGATATTATGAATATATTTTTTTCTATTGAGAGTACGTGTATATTTATTTATCTTATTTTTTTCCAGAGATGGAGTCGGAAAACATAACATCTGGTAATATATTTATTGATAATTGATTTAAATTTAGGTCTGGTTGATAAATTTATTAAGTTTGTACCTTTTTCTTGTGTTTGTGTTTGTGTTTGATAGATTTATTAAGTTTGTATTTTGTTCTAGTGTTTGTGTTTTTGGAACTATTTTTTAATGCAGGTTAGACAGTAATTTTTTAAAGCATATATATCTAATTTTCTGAAATTTATGTGTTTGTTTTTTTTGTTTTTAAATATTTTTAACGGATTGGATCAGATATCCGCGGATATATATTGAAATTCCGGATATCCGTATTTACGGATATCCAAAAATTTTCGGATCGAAGCGAATCGAAAACTCAAATATCCAGACGAAGCGGAGCGGATCGCAAATACCCCAAAAATCCATGATATTTGCTCCGTGCCCACCCCTAGTAAACTCTGCTGGCATTTGCAGTTGTTCGTGTTGGGCGTGAGGATTTGGTGGTGATTGTAAGACCACCTCCAATGGGGGTTCAAGAGAGGTTCACAAGTGGGGTTCTTAACTATTAATTGGTAAAAAAAAAATGAAAAAGCCTAATATTGTTAAGAACCGATCCTTAGCTAAGGATTTTTAGAAGCGCTTCTAAAGGAGGTTCTTAAGACATGTGTCGATTGTGGATTGGGTTTTGGTTAAAAAAAATTGGAGAAGTCTCTCTCCTTCTCGCGACAATTTTTGCTGACCATTTGTTTTCTCTTCATTTCGGCCGAGGTCTTTTTTTTTCATTCCGGCGACATTGGAGCAAAGCAAATCGGAGAGACTGAAGACGAAATCGAGACTGCCTCTCTAATCGATTTGTTAAGGTAAGAAATCATGCACTTTTCGTTGTTGTATTTGTTAATTTTGTTGGATATTGCTAGTTATCAGGTAAGACAATGTTTAATGTTCCTGATAATTTGCTAGTTGTTGTAAATATGTTTAATATGTTAGTTTTTTTTAGGTTTCATATATGTTTCATATATACCATATATTAGGTTTCATATATGTTTCATATATACCATGTTGTAAAGATGTTTCATATGTTAGCTTTTTATTAGGTAAAGACTTTAAGGTCTTTGTGATCAATGCAATGTGGTTTTAGATTAGGTTAAGAGTTAAAGCTCTTTGTGATCAATGCTTGTCATGTCACACTTAAACTTAACCCTTCTATTTATTATAGTGTTCATCTGTACATGAACACTTAAACCATAACCCTTCCTGGAAAAATCTCAAGGCTTTGAAAACTAGATTATGGATTCTACGAATCCATATAGCAACTCCCAAGGCTTTGTAAACCTCTTAAATAGTCAACAAGACAACCACATTCCTGAGCCGGCTCAATATGAGAGTTTCTCGGCTACTATAGATCTCGGATCGTCTGAAGTGCCTCTGTTTAGTAGCCAATTCACTGAAGCTCCAAGTGTAGGTGTTGAGGAGCGTAAGGAAAGACGGAAATGGACCCCCAAAGAAGATGTGGTGCTCATTAGTGTTTGGTTGAACACCAGCAAGGATCCAGTCGTCGGGAATGAGCAAAAAGTTGGGGCTTTTTGGAAACGCATTCAAGCGTATTTTAATGCAAGTCCGCAGCTATCTGGTGTGCAAAAAAGAGAGGTCTCTCACTGTAAGCAAAGGTGGGGGAGGTTGAATGACCTAGTATGCAAATTTGTGGGATGCTATGAGGTTGCAATGAAAGAGAAATCAAGTGGCCAGAATGAGAATGATATTATGAAAGTGGCTCATGAAATCTTCTTCAACGACCACCAGATCAAGTTCACCATTGAGCATGCATGGAGGGAGCTTCGGCATGACCAGAAATGGTGTTCTGCTTCTGCTGCTATAGATGGAAGGTCAAAAAAAGGAAGGTTGATGACGATTCTGCACAGTCTTCAAGCTCCCAACCGGTAAGCCATGGAGAGGATGTAGCAATGGCTCGTCCTCCGGGTGTTAAGGCCTCAAAGGCTTACGGTAAAAGGGCTGAGAACAAGATAAGCAGTGGTATCGATGCAAGAATGAACTGCAGGAGTTTCAGAGCATGTGGGAGATAAAGCGGAAGGATTTGGAAATGAAAGAGAATATTTGTAAGCACCAAGAAAAGCTTTCTAAGCACAAGTTGCTTGACAGTCTCCTTGAAAAAACAGAGCCACTTTCTGATATAGAAATGGCTTTGAAAAACAAGCTAATTACTGACATGTTGACATAAACTTCAAGTCCCTTTAGCATTTCTGATGTTTGATGTGTTTTTTGTATGAAATATTATGTTTAATGTAAAATGTTTAATGCTTCTTCTGCTATTTGAATGAATGATGTTCAATTGCTGTGTTATATGAATGAATGCTTCTTCTGCTATTTGATTGATGTTTGCTATGTTATTTGATGTTCAATTGTTGTGTCTCCATTGTGTAAGTTCTCTGGGCTTGGTCAGGTGGTTTTTGAGATTATGGCTTGGGCATTGGTAGTGTTGACTCTTGATCATCTATGATTCTCTTCGGGTTTAGGAAAATTGGATCCTCCTCAGGTGTACTTCCTTGTCTTAGTTTTGTGCAGGTCTTGTCTTGATTTTCTACTTATTTCTAGCCTCCCTTTGTTGTTGTTAGTAGACAAGATTATTTCTGTTTTTAGCCACCAGATTCCCGTGATCACAAGTTCCCTCCCGTGAAGGTGACAAGATTACTTTTGTTTTTACTTCTGTTTTTACTTCTGTTTTTTCCTTACTTCTGTTTTCCCGTGACAAGATTACTTCTGTTTTCCCGTGAAGGTAATAGTTTGGTCTGTATTATTTCTGTTTTTTCCTATTGTAAATGACAAGTATTATGAGACCATTGTAAGCCACAAACGTTGATATTATTAAAAGTTTGCAAGCCACATATTTGTTGAAAGAAATGTTCAAAGCTCGATATATAAAAGTGTCGAAACCAAATCACAAATTCACATCTTCTTCTCTTCACATCTTCTTCTCTTGCTCCATAAAACAAACACAAATTCACAAAATTATGGCATATTCTTCAAGCAATGTTTTCGACGAGGAGCTTGATGAAAGTTTTGATGAAATCTTCGATCAAAAATTTGATAATATGTACGATGCCGTACTTGATCGAGATGCAGCAACAAATCCAAAGAAGAAACACGCCTATATTGAAAGAGAACGCGAACAAGGCCACAACCGATTATGGAACGACTATTTCAGTGAAGATGCAACATACCCTCCTCATATATTTCGACTCCGTTTTAGAATGAATAAGCCCTTTTTCATGCGTATTGTAGATCGAATCTCCCATGAAGTTCCATTCTTTCAACAAAGAAGAGATGATATCGGAAGGTTTGGTCTCTCTGGACTACAAAAGTGTACAACAGCAATTCGTATGATGGCATATGGTTGTGCGGCTGACGCGGTTGACGAATACCTAAGGCTCGGTGAAACTACTGCAATTTCATGCTTGGAAAATTTCGTTGAAGGAATAATATATTTGTTCGGAGATGAGTACCTAAGAAGACCATCACCAGAAGATCTTCAACGACTACTTGATATTGGAGAGATACGCGGATTTCCCGGGATGATAGGAAGCATCGATTGTATGCATTGGGAGTGGAAGAATTGCCCTACAGCTTGGAAAGGGCAATATACACGTGCATCAGGAAAACCGACAATCGTCTTAGAGGCTGTAGCGTCACACGATCTTTGGATATGTCACGCATTTTTTGGACCTCCAGGTACCTTAAACGATATCAATGTTCTTGATCGCTCACCAGTTTTTGATGATATATTACAAGGTAAAGCTCCAAAAGTGAATTACTTGGTCAACGGACACGAGTATAATTTGGCGTACTATCTCACCGATGGAATTTATCCTAAATGGGCAACCTTTATCCAATCTATTCCAATTCCTCAAGGTTCAAAAGCATCCTTATTTGCAACATATCAAGAAGCTGTCCGTAAAGATGTCGAGCGTGTTTTTGGAGTCTTACAAGCTCGGTTTGCATTTGTCAAAAATCCAGCTCTTATTTGGGATAAGGTAAAAATAGGAAAGATCATGAGAGCATGTATCATACTACACAATATGATAGTAGAAAACGAACGAGATGGATACACTCAATTTGATGTATCAGAATTCCAACAAGGAGAAGGAAGCAGAACTTCACAAGTGGATATGACATATTCTACAGATATGCCTACAAATCTCGGCAATATGATTGGCATTCGAAATCAAGTTCGTGATAGACAAATACATCAACGATTGAAAGCTGATTTAGTTGAGCATATATGGCACAAATTTGGCAACCCTCTAGATTACAACTAAACGGTTTTTTTTTAATATATATATTTTGTATGTTTTAAATTTCATGTAATGCAATAGAAATTTGATTTTATAAAATATTGTATGTTTAAAATAAATGATATTATAAATTTTTTTTTTTAAGAATCCCTACTTGAGGTTCACCATTGGACACTCAAAAATTGATGGGGTTCTTAATTTTCAAACAATCCAAATTTTATTATTAAAATAATGTTAAGAACCCCATGAGGGGGTTTAGGAATGGAGATGCTTAATATTGTTAACTATTAATTGGTAAAAAAAAAAATGAAAAAGTCTAATATTGTTAAGAACCGATCCTTAGCTAAGGATTTTTAGAAGCGCTTCTAAAGGAGGTTCTTAAGACATGTGTCGATTGTGGATTGGGTTTTGGTTAAAAAAAATTGGAGAAGTCTCTCTCCTTCTCGCGACAATTTTTGCTGGCCATTTGTTTTCTCTTCATTTTGGCCGAGGTCTTTTTTTTTTTCATTCCGGCGACATTGGAGCAAAGCAAATCGGAGAGACTGAAGACGAAATCGAGACTGCCTCTCCAATCGATTTGTTAAGGTAAGAAATCATGCACTTTTCGTTGTTGTATTTGTTAATTTTGTTGGTTATTGCGATTGGAAATTAGGGTTTAGTGATTTGGGGAAAAATGTTTTTTGTGGGATTCAAATTGAGATTGAAAATAGGGCAATCATTGTTTACAGAACATGCTGATTAGCTACAGCGAGACGTCATCCGAAGGACCAGAAATGGACTTGAGGTAGGCATATGAGGATGCAAATTATGGGATTCCTGAGAAATGTTTCTGTGGCCGACAGATGAAGCTTCAATCGTCGACAGGTGAAGAGACAGGGACTCCTGGGCGCAAGTACTACAGTTGTCCAGACTAGTTTAAAGAGGTGAGTTGATCCCATTATTGTTGATGAGTGAATGTGGTTTTTTATTTGAAATTGTTTGATAAAACTAACACATGTATGTAGGCGAGTGGAGAGCATATATGGAAATGGTGGGATGAGGGTGTGACAGAGGAAATCTCAATCGTGCAGAGAGGGATGCAAGAGCAAAGGGAGAAGCTGCTTAGGCTTGACAGATTGCAAGCATTTGATCCCACCATTGGAGAAATAAAGGAAGAGGTAAGACTGCTTCAAGGAGAATTTTCAAGGCTCAAGGAGCTAAATGCAAACCAAGGTGATCGCTATTTGCTGTTGTGTTTCCCTTTTCTTTTTGCAGCCATTTCATATATGTTTAAGTAAAAGAAATGAGTTGCATATATTCTCTATGTTCTAGTAATGTTCCTGATGAAGTTATGTAGTAAGATAAATAGGTTAAGACAATGTTTAATTTGGTAGTTTAATGTTCCTGATAATTTGCTAAGACAATGTTTAATGTTAAGAAATGAGGTAATTATGTTAAGACAATGTTTAATGTTCCTGATAATTTGCTAGTTATCAGGTAAATATGTTTAATATGTTAGCTTTTTTTAGGTTTCATATATGTTTCATATATACCATATATTAGGTTTCATATATGTTTCATATATACCATGTTGTAAAGATGTTTCATATGTTAGCTTTTTATTAGGCAAAGACTTAAGGTCTTTGTGATCAATGCAAGGTGGTTTTAGATTAGGTTAAGAGTTAAAGCTTTTTGTGATCAATGCTTGTCATGTCACACTTAAACTTAACCCTTCTATTTATTATAGTGTTCATCTGTACATGAACACTTAAACCATAACCCTTCCTGGAAAAATCTCAAGGCTTTGAAAACTAGATTATGGATTCTACGAATCCATATAGCAACTCCCAAGGCTTTGTAAACCTCTTAAATAGTCAACAAGACAACCACATTCCTGAGCCGGCTCAATATGAGAGTTTCTCGGCTACTATAGATCTCGGATCGTCTGAAGTGCCTCTGTTTAGTAGCCAATTCACTGAAGCTCCAAGTGTAGGTGTTGAGGAGCGTAAGGAAAGACGGAAATGGACCCCCAAAGAAGATGTGGTGCTCATTAGTGCTTGGTTGAACACCAGCAAGGATCCAGTCGTCGGGAATGAGCAAAAAGCTGGGGTTTTTTGGAAACGCATTCAAGCGTATTTTAATGCAAGTCCGCAGCTATCTGGTGTGCAAAAAAGAGAGGTCTCTCACTGTAAGCAAAGGTGGGGGAGGTTGAATGACCTATTATGCAAATTTGTGGGATGCTATGAGGCTGCAATGAAAGAGAAATCAAGTGGCCAGAATGAGAATGATATTATGAAAGTGGCTCATGAAATCTTCTTCAACGACCACCAAATCAAGTTCACCCTTGAGCATGCATGGAGGGAGCTTCGGCATGACCAGAAATGGTGTTCTGCTTCTGCTGCTATAGATGGAAGGTCAAAAAAAGGAAGGTTGATGACGGTTCTGCACAGTCTTCAAGCTCCCAACCGGTAAGCCATGGAGAGGATGTAGCAATGGCTCGTCCTCCGGGTGTTAAGGCCTCAAAGGCTTACGGTAAAAGGGCTGAGAACAAGATAAGCAGTGGTATCGATGCAAGAATGAACTGCAGGAGTTTCAGAGCATGTGGGAGATAAAGCGGAAGGATTTGGAAATGAAAGAGAATATTTGTAAGCACCAAGAAAAGCTTTCTAAGCACAAGTTGCTTGACAGTCTCCTTGAAAAAATAGAGCCATTTTATGATATAGAAATGGCTTTGAAAAACAAGCTAATTACTGACATGTTGACATAAACTTCAAGTCCCTTTAGTATTTCTGATGTTTGATGTGTTTTTTTGTATGAAATATTATGTTTAATGTAAAATGTTTAATGCTTCTTCTGCTATTTGAATGAATGATGTTCAATTGCTGTGTTATATGAATGAATGCTTCTTCTGCTATTTGATTGATGTTTGCTGTGTTATTTGATGTTCAATTGTTGTGTCTCCATTGTGTAAGTTCTCTGGGCTTGGTCAGGTGGTTTTTGAGATTCTGGCTTGGGCATTGGTAGTGTTGACTCTTGATCCTCTATGATTTCTTCGGGTTTAGGAAATTTGGATCCTTCTCAGGTGTACTTCCTTGTCTCAGTTTTGTGCAGGTCTTGTCTTGCTTTTCTACTTATTTCTAGCCTCCCTTTGTCGTTGTTAGTAGACAAGATTACTTCTGTTTTTAGCCTCCAGATTCCCGTGATCACAGGTTCCCTCCCGTGAAGGTGACAAGATTATTTTTGTTTTTACTTCTGTTTTTTCCTTACTTCTGTTTTTCCATGACAAGATTACTTCTGTTTTCCCGTGAAGGTAATAGTTTGGTCTGTATTATTTCTGTATTTTCCTATTGTAAACAACAAGTATTACGAGACCATTGTACGCCACAAACGTTGATATTATTAAAAGTTTGCAAGCCACATATTTGTTGAAAGAAATGTTCAAAGCTCGATATATAAAAGTGTCGAAACCAAATCACAAATTCACATCTTCTTCTCTTGCTCTATAAAAGCTCCATAAAATAAACACAAATTCACATCTTCTTCTCTTGCTCCATAAAACAAACACAAATTCACAAAATTATGGCATATTCTTCAAGCAATGTTTTCGACGAGGAGCTTGATGAAAGTTTTGATGAAATCTTCGATCAAAAATTTGATAATATGTTCGATGCCGTACTTGATCGAGATGCAGCAACAAATCCAAAGAAGAAATGCGCCTATATTGAAAGCGAACGCGAACAAGGCCACAACCGCTTATGGAACGACTATTTCAGTGAAGATGCAACATACCCTCCTCATATATTTCGACGCCGTTTTAGAATGAATAAGCCCTTGTTCATGCGTATTGTAGATCGACTCTCCCATGAAGTTCCATTCTTTCAACAAAGAAGAGATGTTATCCGAAGGTTTGGTCTCTCTGGACTACAAAAGTGTACAGCAGCAATTCGTATGATGGCATATGGTTGTGCGGCTGACGCGGTTGACGAATACCTAAGGCTCGGTGATACTACTGCAATTTCATGCTTGGAAAATTTCGTTGAAGGAATAATATATTTGTTCGGAGAAGACCATCACCAGAAGATCTTCAACGACTACTTGATATTGGAGAGATACGCAGATTTCCCGGGGATGATAGGAAGCATCGATTGTATGCATTGGGAGTGGAAGAATTGCCATACAGCTTGGAAAGGGAAATATACACGTGCATCAGGAAAATCGACAATCGTCTTAGAGGCTGTAGCGTCACACGATCTTTGGATATGGCACGCGTTTTTTGGACCTCCAGGTACCTTAAACGATATCAATGTTCTTGATCGCTCACCAGTTTTTGATGATATATTACAAGGTAAAGCTCCAAAAGTGAATTACTTGGTCAACGGACACGAGTATAATTTGGCGTACTATCTCACCGATGGAATTTATCCTAAATGGGCAACCTTTATCCAATCTATTCCAATTCCTCAAGGTTCGAAAGCATCCTTATTTGCAACATATCAAGAAGCTGTCCGTAAAGATGTCGAGCGTGCTTTTGGAGTCTTACAAGCTCGGTTTGCCATTGTAAAAAATCCAGCTCTTATTTGGGATAAGGTAAAAATAGGAAAGATCATGAGAGCATGTATCATACTACACAATATGATAGTAGAAAACGAACGAGATGGATACACTCAGTTTGATGTATCAGAATTCCAACAAGGAGAAGGAAGCAGAACTTCACATGTGGATATGACGTATTCTACAGATATGCCTACAAATCTCGGCAATATGATCGGCATTCGAAATAAAGTTCGTGATAGACAAATACATCAACGATTGAAAGCTGATTTAGTTGAGCATATATGGCACAAATTTGGCAACCCTCTAGATTACAACTAAACGGTTTTTTTTTTAATATATATATTTTGTATGTTTTAAATTTCATGTAATGCAATATAAATTTGATTTTATAAAATATTGTATGTTTAAAATAAATGATATTATAATTTTTTTTTTTTAAGAATCTTTACTTGAGGTTCACCATTGGACACTCAAAAATTGATAGGATTCTTAATTTTCAAATAATCCAAATTTTATTATTATAATAATGTTAAGAACCCCATGAAGGGGTTTAGGAATGGAGATACTCTAATTATTGTTGGCTTCTCTTTCTTAATCTTTTTATTTTATTTTCAATTTTTATTGCTTATCCTTTTGTCTTTTATGTAATATCGGATTCGATTGGTGATCACGTTTAAACAAGGCGGTAAAAGAATTTTGAATAGTTATAGAAAGAACGGTTAGAAAAAACGTTAAAAATAGTGGTTAGAAAATGCGGTTTGGTAATAGAGAGCGGTTCAACCGCTTCGATGATTAGTAACCACTTGAGCGGTTCATTTCCAACCGTGGCGGTTAAAAGTAACCAATCAAACCCATCATATATGTGACTTTGTAGCATAATATGTATAGTGGCAAACGCATGTTGGTCACTGTTTATGAAACAAAGTGTGTCCGGTTTGTCGAACAAATACAATTCTTTTTGAGATTACAATATTTTGTTTGTCGTGATTTGGTTGGCCACTTTTGGAAAGCCTTTTTCTTGCAGGTTTGATGCGTTTTGTAACCTTTTTTTGGTTGTTGTTGTTTAAAAGGATTGTAGCTTAGGCTTTGATTGGTAGAATATTTTAAAAAACATTAAACATTTAATCAATCAATTAATTTTTGTTAATAAATTATTTATGAAAACATTAAAAACCCGCAGATGTTCTCCAAATGCTCTTTCTATGTATGACTTCATTTGAAGTTTTTGATAGAATATTAATCTTGTGGCAGAGAACTAATTTATTTTTTTAAATAATATCAAAAAATTATATAAATTAATGTGTAAATTTTGTAATTTTAAAATTAATATGTACCATTATTTTATTTTTCTATTATTTTAAAATAATATTTTATATAATAAATATAATAAATACAATTTAAAAAACTTAAAAAATATATTAAAAATATAAATATAGATATAATATGTACGAATATATATATTAGATAATTTTATATATAATCATTCATAGCTATGCCAATCACTTAAAATGTGTACATTAATCAGAACATACAACATAATGTTTCTGCTGCTTAGTGCTACTGCTCTACCATCAATTATACCAATCAAACCCTTAGTTTCATCAACTAGAATAGTCATATATCCCAAAACAAAATTCTAAATGAGAAAAATAATTTAGCTTTGACAGTTTTACTAATTTATTAAATCAGCGTTCAAAATTTCTTTTATGTTTGTTTTGGTTCCGTATGTTTGACTTGTTTTTGCTCATTCTGGTGAAGGAAAATTATATGTAATCACATTATCATACCAATAGATTTGATTTGTAAACATGTCATACCAATATATAGGTACATGCTTTTATTATCTTTTGCTATCACACAGACCCACAACTAATTTAGTTTTGATGGAGCGACAGCTAAATTATACCAAAAACAAACACTACATGATTTATAAAAATGAATGATTACCTAATTTGATATTAGACAAACTCTTTAATATATTGTTGACGAAGCCATTTTGAATAATTTGTCTTTTTTCCCACAAACCCCACTATGATTTTTGGCTACCAAATATTGTCAGCTTTATGAGTTAAGCATTTAATGCATAAGGTTTAAATAGGTGGGAAATGGGTGCAACTGCAACAGTACTAAGGCTGCTATAATTGGTATGATCTCTTTTAGAGAGGTCCCAAAGGTTATTCATACACATGACAGGGAGGGACCATAAAGAGCGAGATGGTTTCAAGTTTGATGCTTTTACAGAGAGAGAAGGAGAAAAAGGACATCGAGAGAGTGATGATTGTGTTCTATGTGCAGCCTAAACATGGGTTTATGAAAGTCTTTGATGTGGATGCTAAATATCTACACCTAAGTTTTTGTATGAGATCAAAGGTGATTTGAGGAGGATAAATGAGTCTAAGATATAATGAGACTTGAATCGATGAATTAGAATTTACTTTTAGATCGAAAGTGATGTGAATTGTGAGTAATAGCGAGCTCGAAGAACGTACAAGTGACTAAGTTAAAAGTTGTCAATTCTCGCCGTCTTTGTTGTCGAAGCAAGAGCTCGCAACTCGTTTGAGCATCGCGGTTTGGATTGCCTAGAACAGATAGCCAACTTTTAGAACTTTGGTTTGAAAATGGAATCTCTCATTCGGAATCTATATATGAACAGATTTGGGAGAGATATATTGCGAAACAGTAAAGAACATTGGGATTATCTTTCACTCAATTTACTTAGACACAGCATTTCACAACCTCTCTTTGAAGGTGGAACGCCAAAGCATGAATGAAACCATGTCCATATCTATTAACCACAAATCCAAACAATTATCAAACCCGCAAGACACTAATAACCGCCATTTTCCCTTCTTCTTCTTCTTCTCTTTTTCTTTCTGTCTCTGCAGATCATGTAACATCAGGAGTAAAACTCAAAACAAAAATCAGCTTTGTTATGAATTTATTAGCGATGAGTAAACGATGACTTACATGTACATTAATTTGTTTTTCTTCGGTGCAAACTTGGTTGGGTTCCATCTTTCTGACCTTTGGACATCACATCATAGTTGATATATGCCAGCTGCGAGAGGTTCTTCATACCGTAAAAAGAGCAAGTCAGAATGCTATATAACTGGTTCTCTCATATGCACACCACTTCAAATGACTCAAAATCATTTTCCATAACGGGACAAATCTTGACTTGAATTGGGTGGAGGCAGAGCACACAAGTTCATAAACTACAAATCTATGGTAGAAGGGATAAAGCTAACAGCCTACGTATAGATATCAATCCTGGCAAGGGAACTTCTACAACTGTATAAAACTATGATTAATCGTATACTTGAATGACAAGGGATATTAGGAGGAAAGTACACAGTACCTTGAACGAGAAATTATCGAATGGATTATTTTCAGACACACTAGTTTCTAACTTCACTAGTTCATCAACCTGCACACCATCATTGATCCAATTCAGGGACATTGCATACACATCTAAATTTTAACGCCAGTATTTCTGAGGAGGAAAGAGAGTGGATCAGCAGAGATTACCCCCTCGTTGTGATCATTGCTCAAGCAACCACTGCTGCCAGTGTCACTAGAATTTTCATTCTCATTGGTTGGAAAACATTGCTCATCCGAAAAGTTACACGGGTAGCGACTTTGGAAGTAACTTGTGTCAAGAGCATCTTCTGAATCCGGCACAAATGCAGCCTAGAAAAAACAAGCATTAAAAATGCAAAAAAAAAAGAGTTTGCAAAGCTTATGAATTTAAAAGCAAAAGATAAATTAATTCACCTTCTGCTCTGCTAGAGTGTGCCAGTTTATGTCTTTAAAGAAGATGTGCTGCTTGACCTGTGTCATGATATTTGTTTCATCACTACACAACACTCTACAAAAAGAACTGGAATCAGTCATCCAAGAAAAAAAAAATCAATGTCACCTCAGCCGCCCCTCTAGCTCCAAGTCTCCGATGAGGATCTTCAGTTAATAACCTGGATAAAGCACATGACACAATGTTACAGAAAATAATACTCTTGTCTTCTTCTCAATTCGGTTATAAGCTGATCTTGAACCAAGCATGATTAAAACGGGCATTTTCTTGGACCCTTATGGGAACATACATATAGTCATAACTCAAGCAAAACATGAGAAGAAAAGGGATGCTTACAACAGATCTGCCGACAAATTTTGAAAAGGCTATTTTCACTACGCATATGATTGGACGGAGAGAAAAATCACTTACCGATCTATTAAATCACGGGCTTCATGGCTCATATCCTCTGGAACACTAGGCCATGGTATATTACGGTTGAGAATATTGTCAAATATTTGCTAAAACCCAACAAAGAAGATGCACATCAAATATCAGGGAGTTGGAGTGAAACGGGTAGCAACATATGAAGATGTTAAATGAAAATGTTAGATAGTTAAGAGGCTAATACAACACGAATATAGCATTCAATGAGCAGCCAAAGTTAGAACGTCAGTTTCTAGAACCTTGAGAAACCTCTATTTCCTCTATCAAAACTATTTACAAGAACGATGCAATATCTAGTCACTGACCTGAGGATTACTAGCATTAAAGGGCGGAATCCCCACAATGAATTCAAACAAAATGATGCCAACAGACCACCAATCCGCAGTTGCACCTGAACAGTTATGGAAGTATCACAATTTTTATTTGGTATGTGATAAATAGAATTGAATATGAATCTGAAATGGCCTAACTTAGCGAATACGCTATATATATTCAAGCTTTCTACTTACACCACCAGATAAGTAGAACTGTTATCAACTTGATATACCACACATTTTGTTATTCAGATAAACAATCTCAACCCAAGACCAATCATTTTAATCTCAACCCAGCACCAATTTCTACTCAAAAGTAAGATTTGGAATAATAGAGACAAGTCAACAACAAGATTAGAAGGAAGTGTGTATGCACCATGTCCTGTCCCCAGAAGAATTTCTGGCGCCAAGTAGTCAGGAGTGCCCACCGCAGACCGCTTATCTCGCCTTTCAAGCTGATGCTCCGATGTTGGCAATTTTGGTTTCTCCTCAACAAGCAGAGACGTTCCACTGAATATTGGACCAGAGAGATCATCGGTGCTGTTGATGAGACCAACTTTTGAGAGACCAAAATCTGTCAACTGCTCAGATGAAACAAAAAGGTACCATAAGGTCTACAGGGAAGCATGGTTCTGATATATATATCCATGTATTATATTTACAATCTCATAAATGCAGAGGCTAATTCTCTGTGTGAGTTTTATGAGCTTCAGATAACAAAAGTCTATAATCTCCAGAGCATCACATTGTATGACATCAACTAAACATTCAGAAGGCCTGATAATATTCAATATAAGTTCCCAAATGAATATTACCTTAACATGACCATCATGTGCAATCAACAAATTGTCAGGTTTCAAATCACGATGCACAACACCCTCAGAGTGTAAATATTCCAAAGCAAGGACCTGACACGGATAATCGAAACTGAGTCACAACAACTTGATAAAATTCTCTTGTTATTATGACATGATGTGTGAGAGTATTACACACTTACAACTTCGGCAATGTATACACGGGCATTAGTTTCATCCAAGCAACCTAATTTTCCCAACATGGAATAAAAATCCCCTCCATTCAGGTATTCCATCACAAGATACAGGTTCTCGCGAGAAGTAAAAGAATAGAAGAATCGAACCTGGTAAAAAAGAAGGTTACATTAGAAATAACGGAATCTCTGCAGAGGAAAAAATATGCTTTAAAAGTTAGAGCAGTTCACCACAAAGGGATTGCGAACGTTGATCAAAATATCTCGTTCAGCAAGTATACTTTCAACAGCATTCTTGCGGATCATATCTGCCTTCTTCAGAACCTATGGAGTATGACAGCCCCCAAAAACAAGATTTAGAAAAACAGTTTGACCGATTTTGCCAGCCTAGCTGTACAGACATAATCTTTCACAAGAGTAATAGAAGCAAAACAAACTGAAATTAAGAATACCTTAATTGCAAATAGGTCTCCTGTTGTTATCTTTCTAGCCAAAAAAACTCGCCCAAAAGCTCCCCTACTAATTTCTTTTATCCGCTCGAAATCATCTATGGATATGCGGTCCCGCAGATGTACTGGGCTGGTCCTCAAGCTGCGAACAACGTCATCCTCTAAAGGAACATCTTCATCAATTACAGTGCTTGATAGGTCAACTTTTTCATCATCCAGAAGCTCGCACAGCTGAAGATACTTTTCCCTACATAATAAACAAAAAATATTCTTTCAATATTTGCCTCAACTGACAAGGTAATAATTCTGGAGACCAGAATTCATTTCCCAGAATACTTGCATTGCAAGTAAAGACAGCACGGGGAGAGATCCAAAAATATATTAAGACAAAGTAGTACCAGGAACTCACTGTATCAACTTTTCTATGCGTGTCCCAAAAGTTTCTACTGTAAGCGCATCAAACTTTCTGTGGTCTATGACAACCCTCAAGGCTTCAAGACAAGAAAGTAAGAGCTGAATGGATTGATCATCTGGAATGGCATTTGCTGCGCTTCTTGCAATGTCAGCAAGTTCAATCATCTGCATAATCAGTTGTCCAGGTTGTTATTCTTCAGTGCGCATATTCAATAACAAAAGACTAGGAAGATATGAACATAGAGCAGAACCATCACATACCTGTGGAATATCATCCTGGTCATGGAATGTACCCTTGCCTCCTAATAACAATTCAATTGGATCGCGTCTAGGGGTTGGAATAGGGGATCTAGGGGTCATGCTACCGGCAGATGAAGTAGTCATGCCTTGATCAGACTTGGGACCAAAACGAGTTCTGCATGACATTGATGTTAAACATCTCATATCATCCATGAAAGCTGAATTATCAGCCTCCGGAAAACAGTCAAGCATGTCCTCCGACCCTCTTCGCGAGCAGTCACTTAGCTTTGGGGAGAGAACATCAGATTCTCCGGTCAAGCTCGCGTTAGATATTTTCATACCATCTGGGCTTTCTTCTGCTGCCTGGATATCCTTCTGTATGAAGGTCTCTGTTATTTTGTCAAGAGTTACAGCAACTGCCACAAGCCGCTCATCAACACTCACACCGTTTTGGTCATATTTATCAGCCAATGCACAGATTCTAGAGTGATCTTCCACGTGGGTGGTGGGAACATCCTCCTCGCATATACGACAAATAATTGAACTTTCCTCAGAAATAAATGACTGTTCCCCCCAATAACCCCAAGATATATTGTGCCGATGCGTGGACAAATGTTCATGAGACAATTTTGCGGGAGGACAGTCTGGCGGCTTAACAACAGCCATATCATCACTCGTAGCTACTCGATTTTTAACCACCTTTGGAGGTTCAACTTTGCTATCATTCTGCTCTTTTGATACTGCAGATTCTTTTACACCCTTAGACGCTGGAGATGGAAGTCTTTTCCACGAAGACATTTTATCGATGTTTGCAGGCAATTCAGAATCCTTTGAAGTTTCATTGTACGGAGAAGAGAGAGGAGATAGACGATCAACAAAGTCATCCTTCCAACTCAAACCACGCTGCTCCTGACTATAAGCTTTCTTGGTGGATGGTACCTTTAAGGCCTTAGCAGCAGTTGAACCCCCCATGTCCCTAACTTCTCCAGTGGGGACTCTTTTATCGGCAGAATGCAAGACTCTTGACTGACGTAGTTGTACGACCTCTTCCTCTTGCCCCCAACTTTCCTTATGAAACTGAAGTAATCTAGTACATCTGGTAAGGATAAACAGCATCCGAGTGTGAAGCTGCTTGAGCACGCCCGGGTGAAGCTCCTGACGTCTATCATCTAAGTCTTGAACTATGCCCTCACATTGAAGCCAGAACTCTCCTGAAGTAGCCTTAACACATTTCTGTGCCAAAATTAACAAGTCTTCAACTGTTACCTGCAACTCAGGATGACTTTCCCCATTTTTATCAAGAAATTCCGCCAGGTCCCCACCAAATACTATAAGGTCCGAATTTACATCTTCCTTGGCTTTATCAAATTTGGTCCGAATTAGATTCAAGATTTCCTGCATTAGACAGATGATGAGAGCATGCAGTGAACACATTTCAAATGAATTAATAAAGAGACTGGAACCTCAAGACTACCTCCAAGTTATTTGACCTACGAGGCTTCCATAATGGAAAAGGCCGTACACCTTTCGAGTTCAACTCATGAGAAAAGCTCTTGATGTCACCAGAAAACATCTTTCTCGGAGCACTGGTCATGCGAAGTAAGGCTTGATAACGAGGGGATTCTGACTCTTCTGGATTTTCCAATTCATATGAATTCTACAAAGATTGACGTCAAGTCACAAACTTCACTTAGAACTGATATATACACAACACAAACTTTTTCTTTTTCTTATGATGGTAAGGACTAAGGAGAAATTAATACCTCTGATGTGCCAAATTCTGAGCTTCCTACTTTGAATTGACCTGCTTAGTTAAACATCAAAATCAAACTTGAGAAGCAATAACTGAATCATCAAGGGGTGCATGAAACTTGCAGAATCAGGCAAGAAAATCCCGATGATGAAATGGGCACAAGTCGCAACATCATATCATCCAACAACATGATCAAGAGAATTTTGAGCATACCAGTTCCCGATGCCGGCATTTCGGGGATGTTGCTTCTTAGCGGTCCAGCATTCGCTTCTTTCTTCGTACTGCCACTACCCGAGCCAGAGTCCCAACGGGTAGCCAACTTCGGCAAGTGGTAACACGGCACAACCGGAACTGCTTTATCATTCCCAAAACTGAAAAAACTTTCCTGCGGCAACGGGCCGGACCTCGTCTTGATTCGATTCAAACCCAGGGACGAGGCCAGGATAGGCGTTTCAGCAGTTGGTTTCTTCGCCTCAGAACCGGAAGACGACAAGTTCGATTTGCCGGGAGGACTAGGAGAGTGAACTTGATCGGACGAGGCCTCTTTGCCCTTTGATGAACCATCCTTCTTCTTTAAACCATCTTTAACTCCGGCGAGGCCAGAAACGGGGCTTCGGGTTTCCTCTTTGGAATTGGATTTTGATTTCTTCTTTTCGGATCCAATCGGAGAGTTTGAGCCAACAGATCGCGGACTGTTAGAGCTATCGGAAGATCCCGATTTCTTCGAGGAGAAGAAGAGCTTCTTCTTGAACACCATATCTGATTCCCAAAACAAACGCCCTACGACACAATTCCAAACACCATCTCCATTTCAGAAACCAAAATCTCTCTTTAGATGAAGAAGAAGAAGTGGGAAGCAAAATCTTTTTAAAAGCCTAAAACGAAGAAAGAAAAGGTAAAAGATAGTCAAACCTGTTAAGAGACGAAACCTTGACTATATGATTAAACGTTAATGACTTTCAACGACGGAGGATTAAGGACTAATTAAGGACTTCATTTTCTTATTTATATGCATAAAACGTAGATGAGTAGAGAAGATAAGATTGACTACTATCAGCTGATTTTCTAGATGATTTATTCAGCAAATTAATTAAATGTGACTTGAACACTTATAATTTGTTGGTAGGAAAAATAGAAATAAAGTTGTAATTTTGAATTTTGACCAATATTAGAAGATTTTGTGCGTAAATTACCCGCGTATTTTTGTTTCTATGTTAACGACTTTATAAAATTTAAATATAAATTGAATGTACGAAAATTATATAAATGGTGTCGTGCATCTCTTTATTATTTTAGTTAGAGAAAATTACCTATAATAACTTACTTTTTCTATAATACCAAAATTACCTTTATAATAAATTTAATTTAATTTATTATTTTTAATTATATTTAAAAATGCTAAAATTATTTTTTAGAATATTTATTCAATAAATGAATTAATTTTAAACTTATTATTACTGTTGAGAATCTAAATATATTCATATCACGCTATATACATATTAGCGCTATTTTTTATAAATATTTTATTTTCACAACAAATTAAATAGTTTTATAAAATATATTTTAAATTATGGTATTAATAGATAAAAAAAATATTTAACGTAAAATTGATTTTATTCTTAATCTTTTTATAAAACTCGCATATAGTGTATTGATTTATACTAATGTCCGTATCACACAATCACATTCATTTGTTTAGTTTTTTTTTCCAACAACATATATTATACGGGTTTAAATATAAGCGGTGATACATCACATTACTAATACAAACTACTAAGCTATATATATCCTGATCAATTACACTATTTTATAAATTATTTAATTAATGAGTGTTTTCTCAATTTTTGTTATTTAATTCCTTTTCTAAAATAGAAAGACTTATATCTTAAAACCTTTTGTCAACAACATATATTATATGTGAGTTTGAATTTTAGTGATATTCCACGACACTATAACAAACCACTCATCAACATTTCCTAGTCAATCACAACATTTTTTTTGTTATAAATTAATTTTTTTTCTAAAAATTAATAAATGCTTTTTAGACTAATTCAATTTTTAGATTAGAATGGACATAAGTAAATAGAAATAGAAAGGACATATGTCAAAATCGATAAAGAGACTTTGCAATCATATATCTATTTTTCTTTCATCGTTATATTTATTGCTGTTAAATAAAGAAGAAGAGGACATATGTCATAAAAGGTACGTGGCATGATTTAATATTATGAACAGTTTTAGATAAATTACTATAGATCCTAACTATTTGTTCAATTAAATATGTGTGAACTGGTAGTTCCCTTTTTGAGAAAAAATAGTTAATGAAAGTTTTGAAAAAATATTGTCATTAATTGTACTTTTTGTGAAATTCATTTATAATCATGTTTATTTTAAATTAGATATATATTTGATGTACTAAAAAAAGGACATATCACATATGTCATAAAAGGTATGTGGCATGATTTAATATATTATGAACAGTTTTATATAAATTGCTATAGATTCACTATTTGTTCAATTAAATATGTGTGGACTGATATTTCAGTTTTTGAGACAAAAATAGTTAATGAAAGTCTTGGAAAATTATTATCATTAATTGTAATTTTTGTGTAATTCATTTATAATCATGTTGCATTTTAGATTATGTACTAAAAAAATTAGGACATATCACATATGTCATAATAGGTATGTGGCATGATTTAATATATTATGAAAAGTTTTAGATAAATTACTATAGATTCTAACTATTTGTTCAATTAAATATGTGTGGACTGATATTTCACTTTATGAGAAAAAAAAATGTTAATGAAAGTTTTGAAAAATTATTATCATTATTTGTACTTTTGGTGTAAATTCATATATAATCATGTTTATTTGGACGATATAGGTGAGAGTTCTTTTATGGTTTCCATTTAAAAGATACAATACCTTCGAATCAATAGCCGGATCGAAATTATCCACCTATATGAAAAAAATGAACCTTACATGGAACTTCTATACAAAGAAAACACAGACAACTAGCCAAACTTATCTTGGTAATGCATTTCACAAAAGGAGGTTGAGATGTATACGAGAGAGGAACTTGAATTGTGAACACCAGTGGACATGTTCCTTAAGACGAGAGTCATAACAACAAAACAAAACACATCAAGTCAATATATCACATCTTACTTTTTTAAGACGAGAGTCATAACAACATATGACATATGTTTAGGATTCTCTTCCAATAGCTCGATATATGCAAATAAAGGGTCTTGATGATGATAGCAGTCTTTTAACCATTGTCCAGTTATGTCCAAAAGATCAAACCTTCAATATTTTTCAGTTCTTCAATATCAGGTTTTACTGTTGGGAAAAGCAGCTGAAGATTGCGTGAACGTTTCTTCTATAGCTTATTGAGATTTGAGAAATAATGAAGTATATATGATACATGGGTAATGCAGAAAAATTGCAAACAAAACACATCTATTCAGTAAAACACATCATACTTTCTTTAATTAGGACGAGCCATAGCAGCATATGATATTTGTTTATGATTCTTTTCCACAAGTTCAATGATTTTTTTGGACTCAAGAATAAGTCTCCTGAAATAGAGAAAAATTTCAAAAAGAGAAAATGGACGAAAGAAATCTAAGTAAAATCGCAAAGATAATGGATAGATTAGCGAACAAATCCTCTTAATTTCATTAGTGAAACGTTTGTGTCAATTGAACAGAAAACATCAAAGCCCAAGTATTTGATCTATGAGCACAAATTAAAATTAGATACCAATAAGTCTCGTAATATTGGTTTTAGTTCCAATAATGATATACTACCTCTATCTTTTATGTAAGAGGTTATAAGATTTTTATTTAGTTTTATTTAATTTTCTCTAATATCAATGCAAATATTAACAAAGGTTTTTGATTAAATAAGTTTTACATTCAATTTTCTCTAAATTTTATGTTTGTGAAATTAGAGAAAATTAGCGTCATTGTTTTTCTCTAATATAATCGAATGACTTATTTTTTATTGGCGTCATTGTTTTGGAGAAAAATTGTTTTTGATTAGCGTCATTGTTTCTCTAATATCAATGTAAATTTGAGTTTAGAGAAAATTGTTTTTGATTAGCGTCATTGTTTTGAAATTTTGAAAAGAAAAAAAAATCTAAATAATGAAACTAAACCAATACATAAAGATTCCCTCGTACTTTTGGTCTCCGATAAGTCATATCGTGCTTAGCCTATTTCGAACGTTCTTGTCGGATTATCTTCACCATCCGTGTCGGTGGTATGGCCTCCTCGCCATTGTTTGAAAAACATATCAAAGGGCAAATAGATGTATACGATCTTGATTGGAATAAAACTGTTTTTTTTCTTCTTCATTGATTATGTAAAATTTACTCCAAATTGATTTTCTCTTAAATTCTGTAATATGATACTTATTCGATTATATTAAGAAATTTGAATAAGCTTTTGCCTTCGTTTTTTTTTCTTTTTTTGCTAAAGTTTTTGTGTCTTTGTTTGCATTGTTTTCAATTTGTATATCAAATGATGATTTCTTATCAATTTGTTTTCATAAGCACATGGCACACCATCTAATTCAATTGAAAAATCATACTGAGTTAGATGGTGTGCCATGTGCTTATGCTGATTAAAAAAATACATTAGAATGAAGACTTTAATCAAATCTCGCCATAGATTTTCACCAAAAATTCAAAGGATCAAGATTCTTGGAGAAGACAAAAGATAAAAAATTTGGAGACAAAGATGGTGACGAAACTCTTTTCTAAAACTTTAACGAGGTTGATCTCTCATAGTCACAGGTATTCTACTAGTAATATCTCTGCTGCTCCATTATTGCATCCTGCTCCAAAAACTTCCACCTCTCTTGAGACTCAATCTATTTCTTATGCTACACCACATGCAAGTATTTTTGCGCTTTCTCCCTCATATCTAATTTATGATTAAGCTCTAAATCTTGGTGATATATATGAATGAAGATGGACTTTTAAAAAAAATGTTTTGGAGAGAAGAAAATAGGGTCAACGCTGTTATGGTTCTTGGGTGGATTGGTTACATACGGTGTGGCGGATTGGCAGAAGATCAGACAGCGAGAAGAGGTTCTTAATTTCTCAAAACCTTCAAATTTTGTTGTCTCAATGGCAACTTTTTTTTTTTTTTTTTTGTAAATATAATTAGGATTTTTTTTCCTAACAAGAAGTTAATTTCGCAATAACAGTATAGAAATATGTTCACCTTGATCTCCTAATCTCCGAGATTTCCTAACAGAATGTGAAACTACGTACGATCTTCTAAAGAATTTGTTCCAACTCTTTGTTTCAAAGATAATGAAACAGTTGGATTTCAGACAACTATGCTTACAAATGGAACCAATGAAGCAGATGAATGCAGTGAAGAATGTTGATAGATTAGGATTTCGACGGGTAGTGTGTAAAGGCGTTTTCGACGAGCAAAGATCGATCTATATGGGTCCAAAGCCTAGATCCATGTCCAAAGGGTCTGAAAATGGCTTCTATGTCATTACACCTCTCTTGCCAATCTCTGATGAACCAAATAGGTGATTTCTTTTCTCTACTTCACGTGCAAACCAATTTATACATATTAGTCTTTTGTGATCTTAAGATAGCTACAAATTTGCTACGAATTTTAGACATTTTAAGTTGTGTCTGATTTGTAGCTATTAAACTATATCCACAAATAGTTTGTAGCTATTTCGTGGCTATAAACAGTTTTTTTGTCAAGCTTGATACCATATTGATGCAAGTTCACTATAATATCTTCTTCTTATTAATGTGTGTTCGTGGGCGTATAGATACCACATCTGGATGCAAATGATGTAGTGTTGTTCGGTTATGTTAATGTTGATATAAAAATGTATGTAAATTTTCTTACAAACAAACAAAATTGCACCCACACATATAACGTTCATATGCAAAAAATTGTTTTACAAACGAACTTATGGATGATGGATTTAGATGATGCCGTGATGCGTCTAGATGATAATATGGATGTTATTTTCGGATACAAAAACCTTTATCAAACAAAAAATTTATTCCGATACAAAACGAAACTAACTGATTTTTCGTCTCCTTTTTTTTGTCACAAGCATGAAGTCTCCTATTCTAGTAAATCGCGGATGGGTTCCTTCGGATTGGAAAGAAGAGTCTCTAGAATCCATAGAAACCGATGGTTTTTGTAACATCCCTATCCCGGGTCTCTGTAGATAACCGAGAATCGGGCATCCCGATCGATTATCTCATTTTCGGATCGAACCGGACCGAAACAAGACCTATAAAAACTGAAAACCAAGAAAAAAATAAAAATCCTAAGTCTTTTTTTCTCTGTTCTCTCCTTTCTCTCTCGCGCGGCCACCTCTTCGTGCTCTCCGGCGTCCTCTCTCTCTCCGTCGCCGTCATCGCTCCCTGCTCCACCAGCCACCACTCGCCTCTCCCTGCCGTTCCACAGTCGCCGCCTCTCCTCTCTCCTTATCGCGCCGTCGCTGCTCCCACCCGAGAGAAGCCGCCACAATCCTCCTCTCACGCCATCACCACCGCCGCCACCTTGCGACCCACTTTGCCAACCAACTACTGGGAACCAGACGACGATCTACCCATCAAATTGAAGCCTCGAGTCTCCCCTTTCCGTGAAGCCCGAGTTCATATGAATTGAGGATCCGTGTCAGAAGTTATGGCCGTTCCAGTGTACGGTGTCGGATCTGCCTCTCCTCCTTCATCGCCGAGCTCCTCTGATGAGATCGGAGGCGAGCTGTTCACGCCACCTCCACCGGTCGGAGAAGTCGTCGGATACGGTGGAAGCTGGTTTAGACTTTAGGATTCGCAAAGAGATTTGGAATTCTAGGATTTAGGCTTAGATAATTCTCGCAACGAGAGTTGGTTAATTATACCTTAGTGATTTAAGTTCAAGGACCGTGCGCAACCTGAACCCTGTTTAATTAGTTTGTCTGCATTCATTGATTTCCTGAGAAATACCCTGAACCTATCTTTCTCCCATCGAACTTACAACAGTTTAATTTACGTATTTCTTTCAATTACATTGATCACTTAGCTTGATTTTCATCTATATAATCTATTGTGTGTTTCCGTGAGTCTCTGTGGATTCGATCCCTAAATATTACAATCGACAAAGCTTTAATACTTTTAGGGTATTAATTTAAGCTTATCATTTGTTTTTCACTAAGTTGATTTTTTTTGTTTTTTTGGGGTGTGTGTTTATGTTCATAATTCCTTTATCTGTTAAGGAGTTATAAACATAACAAGACTTGGAGTCGAGGTTATCAGAATGTCATATTGAAGGAGATCACAAAACTTGGAGTCGAGGTTATCAGAATGTTGACATTTTGAATTTTGCATTTGCATAATTAAGTAAGAAAGATGAAAATTTGGCGAGGAAAGTTATAGGAATCACAAGTCAACTGGATCTCTAGAAGTGAAAAGAAAACTGCATAATGATTATCTAAAGAAGAGCTTCCAACAAGATTTAAGTGTAGATCTTAATTACCTCCACATTTTGACACCGTACTAATTGTAGTTTTTTTTTTAACTCAATCCAAACCGAGACTAATTGAATCGACAAGCATAAGTCAATGCCAATATGTCTTTGTAAACAATATTAACACTAAACATACCTTGTTCGAATAAGCATATGCATGTATATAATACACCATATGGCTGACGTGGTATGTAACAACTTCATCAACTGTTTCATAAACATTCAACCTCATGGCACCTCCAGTTTCAGTCTATCCTTCTCCAAATTCAATTGTGGGAATAACCGATATTAGGCACGCATTGTATCTTCTTATGTTTCAATTGAGAGACATAACTAACCTTTTAGTTGTTTTGCAATCCCACAGTTGACTTTATCTTTCTTTTTTTTCTTTCCCAAATCTTTTATGGTGCTTTTCAGTATATGCTTGCGAAGACATATCTCCTGATAAGGTAACCAGATTTCCCGTAATCAATCAATATTCATTACAGTCCCTAACTTGATTTTCATCTATATAATCTATTGTGTGTTTCCGTGAGTCTCTGTGGATTCGATCTCTAAATATTACAATCGACAAAGCTTTAATACTTTTAGGGTATTAATTTGAGCTTATCATTTGTTTTTCACTAAGTAGATTTTTTTTGTTTTTTTTGGTGTGTGTTTATGTTCAAAATTCCTTTATCAGTTAAGGAGTTATAAACATAACAAAACTTGGAGTCGAGGTTATCAGAATGTCATATGAAGTTGATCACAAAACTTGGAGTCGAGGTTATCAGAATGTTGACATTTTGAATTTTGCATTTGCATAATTAAGTAAGAAAGATGAAAATTTGGCGAGGAAAGTTATAGGAATCACAAGTCAACTGGATCTCTAGAAGTGAAAAGAAAACTGCAGAATGATTATCTAAAGAAGAGCTTCCAACAAGATTTAAGTGTAGATCTTAATTACCTCCACATTTTGACACCGTACTAATTGTAGTTTTTTTTTTAACTCAATCCAAACCGAGACTAATTGAATCGACAAGCGTAAGTCAATGCCAATATGTCTTTGTAAACAATATTAACACTAAACATACCTTGTTCGAATAAGCATATGCATGTATATAATACACCATATGGCTGACGTGGTATGTAACAACTTCATCAACTGTTTCATAAACATTCAACCTCATGGCACCTCCAGTTTCAGTCTATCCTTCTCCAAATTCAATTGTGGGAATAACCGATATTAGGCACGCATTGTATCTTCTTATGTTTCAATTGCGAGACATAACTAACCTTTTAGTTGTT
This sequence comes from Eutrema japonicum, assembly GCA_030161315.1. Taxonomy (NCBI): domain Eukaryota; kingdom Viridiplantae; phylum Streptophyta; class Magnoliopsida; order Brassicales; family Brassicaceae; genus Eutrema; species Eutrema japonicum. The sequence continues at coordinate 42,380,102 of BSQW01000001.1, forward strand.
TTGCAATCCCACAGTTTACTTTATCTTTCTTTTTTTTCTTTCCCAAATCTTTTATGGTGCTTTTCAGTATATGCTTGCGAAGACATATCTCCTGATAAGGTAACCAGATTTCCCGTAATCAATCAATATTCATTACAGTCCCTAACTTGATTTTCATCTATATAATCTATTGTGTGTTTCCGTGAGTCTCTGTGGATTCGATCCCTAAATATTACAATCGACAAAGCTTTAATACTTTTAGGGTATTAATTTGAGCTTATCATTTGTTTTTCACTAAGTTGATTTTTTTTGTTTTTTTTTGTTTTTTTTTGGTGTGTGTTTATGTTCAAAATTCCTTTATCTGTTAAGGAGTTATAAACATAACAAAACTTGGAGTCGAGGTTATCAGAATGTCATATGAAGGAGATCACAAAACTTGGAGTCGAGGTTATCAGAATGTTGACATTTTGAATTTTGCATTTGCATAATTAAGTAAGAAAGATGAAAATTTGGCGAGGAAAGTTATAGGAATCACAAGTCAACTGGATCTCTAGAAGTGAAAAGAAAACTGCAGAATGATTATCTAAAGAAGAGCTTCCAACAAGATTTAAGCGTAGATCTTAATTACATCCACATTTTGACACCGTACTAATTGTTGTTTTTTTGTTTTAACTCAATCCAAACCGAGACTAATTGAATCGACAAGCGTAAGTCAATGCCAATATGTCTTTGTAAACAATATTAACACTAAACATACCTTGTTCGAATAAGCATATGCATGTATATAATACACCATATGGCTGACGTGGTATGTAACAACTTCATCAACTGTTTCATAAACATTCAACCTCATGGCACCTCCAGTTTCAGTCTATCCTTCTCCAAATTCAATTGTGGGAATAACCGATATTAGGCACGCATTGTATCTTCTTATGTTTCAATTGAGAGACATAACTAACCTTTTAGTTGTTTTGCAATCCCACAGTTGACTTTATCTTTCGTTTTTTTCTTTCCCAAATCTTTTATGGTGCTTCAGTATATGCTTGCGAAGACATACCTTCTGATAAGGTAACCAGATTTCCCGTAATCAATCAATATTCATTACAGTCCCTAACTTGATTTTCATCTATATAATCTATTGTGTGTTTCCGTGAGTCTCTGTGGATTCGATCCCTAAATATTACAATCGACAAAGATTTAATACTTTTAGGGTATTAATTTGAGCTTATCATTTGTTTTTCACTAACTTGATTTTTTTTTGTTTTTTTTGGGTGTGTGTTTATGTTCATAATTCCTTTATCTGTTAAGGAGTTATAAACATAGCAAGACTTGGAGTCGAGGTTATCAGAATGTCATATTGAAGGAGATCACAAAACTTGTAGTCGAGGTTATCAGAATGTTGACATTTTGAATTTTGCATTTGCATAATTAAGTAAGAAAGATGAAAATTTGGCGAGGAAAGTTATAGGAATCACAAGTCAACTGGATCTCTAGAAGTGAAAAGAAAACTGCAGAATGATTATCTAAAGAAGAGCTTCCAACAAGATTTAAGTGTAGATCTTAATTACCTCCACATTTTGACACCGTACTAATTGTAGTTTTTTTTTTTAACTCAATCCAAACCGAGACTAATTGAATAGACAAGCGTAAGTCAATGCCAATATGTCTTTGTAAACAATATTAACACTAAACATACCTTGTTCGAATAAGCATATGCATGTAAATAATACACCATATGGCTGACGTGGTATGTAACAACTTCATCAACTGTTTCGTAAACATTCAACCTCATGGCACCTCCAGTTTCAGTGTATCCTTCTCCAAATTCAATTGTGGGAATAACCGATATTAGGCACGCATTGTATCTTCTTATGTTTCAATTGAGAGACATAACTAACCTTTTAGTTGTTTTGCAATCCCACAGTTGACGTTATCTTTCTTTTTTTTCTTTCCCAAATCTTTTATGGTGCTTTTCAGTATATGCTTGCGAAGACATATCTTCTGATAAGGTAACCAGATTTCCCGTGATCAATCAATATTCATTACAGTCCCTAACTTGATTTTCATCTATATAATCTACTGTGTGTTTCCGTGAGTCTCTGTGGATTCGATCTCTAAATATTACAATCGACAAAGCTTTAATACTTTTAGGGTATTAATTTGAGCTTATCATTTGTTTTTCACTAAGTTGATTTTTTTTGTTTTTTTTGGTGTGTGTTTATGTTCATAATTCCTTTATCTGTTAAGGAGTTATAAACATAACAAGACTTGGAGTCGAGGTTATCAGAATGTCATATTATAGGAGATCACAAAACTTGGAGTCGAGGTTATCAGAATGTTGACATTTTGAATTTTGCATTTTGCATTTGCATAATTAAGTAAGAAAGATGAAAATTTGGCGAGGAAAGTTATAGGAATCACAAGTCAACTGGATCTCTAGAAGTCAAAAGAAAACTGCAGAATGATTATCTAAAGAAGAGCTTCCAACAAGATTTAAGTGTAGATCTTAATTACCTCCACATTTTGACACCGTACTAATTGTAGTTTTTTTTTTAACTCAATCCAAACCGAGACTAATTGAATCGACAAGCGTAAGTCAATGCCAATATGTCTTTGTAAACAATATTAACACTAAACATACCTTGTTCGAATAAGCATATGCATGTATATAATACACCATATGGCTGACGTGGTATGTAACAACTTCATCAACTGTTTCGTAAACATTCAACCTCATGGCACCTCCAGTTTCAGCCTATCCTTCTCCAAATTCAATTGTGGGAAAAACCGATATTAGGCACGCATTGTATCTTCTTATGTTTCAATTGAGAGACATAACTAACCTTTTAGTTGTTTTGCAATCCCACAGTTGACTTTATCTTTCTTTTTTTTCTTTCCCAAATCTTTTATGGTGCTTTTCAGTATATGCTTGCGAAGACATATCTTCTGATAAGGTAACCAGATTTCCCGTAATCAATCAATATTCATTACAGTCCCTAACTTGATTTTCATCTATATAATCTACTGTGTGTTTCCGTGAGTCTCTGTGGATTCGATCTCTAAATATTACAATCGACAAAGCTTTAATACTTTTAGGGTATTAATTTGAGCTTATCATTTGTTTTTCACTAAGTTGATTTTTTTTGTTTTTGTTTTGGTGTGTGTTTATGTTCATAATTCCTTTATCTGTTAAGGAGTTATAAACATAACAAGACTTGGAGTCGAGGTTATCAGAATGTCATATTGAAGGAGACCACAAAACTTGGAGTCGAGGTTATCAGAATGTTGACATTTTGAATTTTGCATTTGCATAATTAAGTAAGAAAGATGAAAATTTGGCGAGGAAAGTTATAGGAATCACAAGTCAACTGGATCTCTAGAAGTGAAAAGAAAACTGCAGAATGATTATCTAAAGAAGAGCTTCCAACAAGATTTAAGTGTAGATCTTAATTACCTCCACATTTTGACACCGTACTAATTGTAGTTTTTTTTTTAACTCAATCCAAACCGAGACTAATTGAATAGACAAGCGTAAGTCAATGCCAATATGTCTTTGTAAACAATATTAACACTAAACATACCTTGTTCGAATAAGCATATGCATGTATATAATACACCATATGGCTGACGTGGTATGTAACAATTTCATCAACTGTTTCGTAAACATTCAACCTCATGGCACCTCCAGTTTCAGCCTATCCTTCTCCAAATTCAATTGTGGGAAAAACCGATATTAGGCACGCATTGTATCTTCTTATGTTTCAATTGAGAGACATAACTAACCTTTTAGTTGTTTTGCAATCCCACAGTTGACTTTATCTTTCTTTTTTTTCTTTCCCAAATCTTTTATGGTGCTTTTCAGTATATGCTTGCGAAGACATATCTTCTGATAAGGTAACCAGATTTCCCGTAATCAATCAATATTCATTACAGTCCCTAACTTGATTTTCATCTATATAATCTACTGTGTGTTTCCGTGAGTCTCTGTGGATTCGATCTCTAAATATTACAATCGACAAAGCTTTAATACTTTTAGGGTATTAATTTGAGCTTATCATTTGTTTTTCACTAAGTTGATTTTTTTTGTTTTTGTTTTGGTGTGTGTTTATGTTCATAATTCCTTTATCTGTTAAGGAGTTATAAACATAACAAGACTTGGAGTCGAGGTTATCAGAATGTCATATTGAAGGAGACCACAAAACTTGGAGTCGAGGTTATCAGAATGTTGACATTTTGAATTTTGCATTTGCATAATTAAGTAAGAAAGATGAAAATTTGGCGAGGAAAGTTATAGGAATCACAAGTCAACTGGATCTCTAGAAGTGAAAAGAAAACTGCAGAATGATTATCTAAAGAAGAGCTTCCAACAAGATTTAAGTGTAGATCTTAATTACCTCCACATTTTGACACCGTACTAATTGTAGTTTTTTTTTAACTCAATCCAAACCGAGACTAATTGAATCGACAAGCGTAAGTCAATGCCAATATGTCTTTGTAAACAATATTAACACTAAACATACCTTGTTCGAATAAGCATATGCATGTATATAATACACCATATGGCTGACGTGGTATGTAACAACTTCATCAACTGTTTCATAAACATTCAACCTCATGGCACCTCCAGTTTCAGTCTATCCTTCTCCAAATTCAATTGTGGGAATAACCGATATTAGGCACGCATTGTATCTTCTTATGTTTCAATTGAGAGACATAACTAACCTTTTAGTTGTTTTGCAATCCCACAATTGACTTTATCTTTCTTTTTTTTCTCTCCCAAATCTTTTATGGTGCTTTTCAGTATATGCTTGCGAAGACATATCTCCTGATAAGGTAACCAGATTTCCCGTAATCAATCAATATTCATTACAGTCCCTAACTTGATTTTCATCTATATAATCTATTGTGTGTTTTTGTGAGTCTATGTGGATTCGATCCCTAAATATTACAATCGACAAAGCTTTAATACTTTTAGGGTATTAATTTGAGCTTATCATTTGTTTTTCACTAAGTTGATTTTTTTGTTTTTTTGGGGTGTGTGTTTATGTTCATAATTCCTTTATCTGTTAAGGAGTTATAAACATAACAAGACTTGGAGTCGAGATTATCAGAATGTCATATTGAAGGAGATCACAAAACTTGGAGTCGAGGTTATCAGAATGTTGACATTTTGAATTTTGCATTTGCATAATTAAGTAAGAAAGATGAAAATTTGGCGAGGAAAGTTATAGGAATCACAAGTCAACTGGATCTCTAGAAGTGAAAAGAAAACTGCAGAATGATTATCTAAAGAAGAGCTTCCAACAAGATTTAAGTGTAGATCTTAATTACCTCCACATTTTGACACCGTACTAATTGTAGTTTTTTTTTTTAACTCAATCCAAACCGAGACTAATTGAATCGACAAGCGTAAGTCAATGCCAATATGTCTTTGTAAACAATATTAACACTAAACATACCTTGTTCGAATAAGCATATGCATGTATATAATACACCATATGGCTGACGTGGTATGTAACAACTACATCAACTGTTTCATAAACATTCAACCTCATGGCACCTCCAGTTTCAGTCTATCCTTCTCCAAATTCAATTGTGGGAATAACCGATATTAGGCACGCATTGTATCTTCTTATGTTTCAATTGAGAGACATAACTAACCTTTTAGTTGTTTTGCAATCCCATAGTTGACTTTATCTTTCTTTTTTTTCTCTCCCAAATCTTTTATGGTGCTTTTCAGTATATGCTTGCGAAGACATATCTCCTGATAAGGTAACCAGATTTCCCGTAATCAATCAATATTCATTACAGTCCCTAACTTGATTTTCATCTATATAGTCTATTGTGTGTTTTTGTGAGTCTCTGTTGATTCGATCCCTAAATATTACAATCGACAAAGCTTTAATACTTTTAGGGTATTAATTTGAGCTTATCATTTGTTTTTCACTAAGTTGATTTTTTTTTGTTTTTTTTTGGGTTTGTGTTTATGTTCATAATTCCTTTATCTGTTAAGGAGTTATAAACATAGCAAGACTTGGAGTCGAGGTTATCAGAATGTCATATTGAAGGAGATCACAAAACTTGGAGTCGAGGTTATCAGAATGTTGACATTTTGAATTTTGCATTTGCATAATTAAGTAAGAAAGATGAAAATTTGGCGAGGAAAGTTATAGGAATCACAAGTCAACTGGATCTCTAGAAGTGAAAAGAAAACTGCAGAATGATTATCTAAAGAAGAGCTTCCAACAAGATTTAAGTGTAGATCTTAATTACCTCCACATTTTGACACCGTACTAATTGTAGTTTTTTTTTTTAACTCAATCCAAACCGAGACTAATTGAATAGACAAGCGTAAGTCAATGCCAATATGTCTTTGTAAACAATATTAACACTAAACATACCTTGTTCGAATAAGCATATGCATGTATATAATACACCATATGGCTGACGTGGTATGTAACAACTTCATCAACTGTTTCGTAAACATTCAACCTCATGGCACCTCCAGTTTCAGCCTATCCTTCTCCAAATTCAATTGTGGGAAAAACCGATATTAGGCACGCATTGTATCTTCTTATGTTTCAATTGAGAGACATAACTAACCTTTTAGTTGTTTTGCAATCCCACAGTTGACTTTATCTTTCTTTTTTTTCTTTCCCAAATCTTTTATGGTGCTTTTCAGTATATGCTTGCGAAGACATATCTTCTGATAAGGTAACCAGATTTCCCGTAATCAATCAATATTCATTACAGTCCCTAACTTGATTTTCATCTATATAATCTACTGTGTGTTTCCGTGAGTCTCTGTGGATTCGATCTCTAAATATTACAATCGACAAAGCTTTAATACTTTTAGGGTATTAATTTGAGCTTATCATTTGTTTTTCACTAAGTTGATTTTTTTTGTTTTTGTTTTGGTGTGTGTTTATGTTCATAATTCCTTTATCTGTTAAGGAGTTATAAACATAACAAGACTTGGAGTCGAGGTTATCAGAATGTCATATTGAAGGAGACCACAAAACTTGGAGTCGAGGTTATCAGAATGTTGACATTTTGAATTTTGCATTTGCATAATTAAGTAAGAAAGATGAAAATTTGGCGAGGAAAGTTATAGGAATCACAAGTCAACTGGATCTCTAGAAGTGAAAAGAAAACTGCAGAATGATTATCTAAAGAAGAGCTTCCAACAAGATTTAAGTGTAGATCTTAATTACCTCCACATTTTGACACCGTACTAATTGTAGTTTTTTTTTTAACTCAATCCAAACCGAGACTAATTGACTCGACAAGCGTAAGTCAATGCCAATATGTCTTTGTAAACAATATTAACACTAAACATACCTTGTTCGAATAAGCATATGCATGTATATAATACACCATATGGCTGACGTGGTATGTAACAACTTCATCAACTGTTTCATAAACATTCAACCTCATGGCACCTCCAGTTTCAGTCTATCCTTCTCCAAATTCAATTGTGGGAATAACCGATATTAGGCACGCATTGTATCTTCTTATGTTTCAATTGAGAGACATAACTAACCTTTTAGTTGTTTTGCAATCCCACAGTTGACTTTATCTTTCTTTTTTTTCTCTCCCAAATCTTTTATGGTGCTTTTCAGTATATGTTTGCGAAGACATATCTCCTGATAAGGTAACCAGATTTCCCGTAATCAATCAATATTCATTACAGTCCCTAACTTGATTTTCATCTATATAATCTATTGTGTGTTTCTGTGAGTCTCTGTGGATTCGATCCCTAAATATTACAATCGACAAAGCTTTAATACTTTTAGGGTATTAATTTGAGCTTATCATTTGTTTTTCACTAAGTTGATTTTTTTTTGTTTTTTTTGGGTGTGTGTTTATGTTCATAATTCCTTTATCTGTTAAGGAGTTATAAACATAGCAAGACTTGGAGTCGAGGTTATCAGAATGTCATATTGAAGGAGATCACAAAACTTGGAGTCGAGGTTATCAGAATGTTGACATTTTGAATTTTGCATTTGCATAATTAAGTAAGAAAGATGAAAATTTGGCGAGGAAAGTTGTAGGAATCACAAGTCAACTGGATCTCTAGAAGTGAAAAGAAAACTGCAGAATGATTATCTAAAGAAGAGTTTCCAACAAGATTTAAGTGTAGATCTTAATTACCTCCACATTTTGACACCGTACTAATTGTAGTTTTTTTTTTAACTCAATCCAAACCGAGACTAATTGAATAGACAAGCGTAAGTCAATGCCAATATGTCTTTGTAAACAATATTAACACTAAACATACCTTGTTCGAATAAGCATATGCATGTATATAATACACCATATGGCTGACGTGATATGTAACAACTTCATCAACTGTTTCGTAAACATTCAACCTCATGGCACCTCCAGTTTCAGTCTATCCTTCTCCAAATTCAATTGTGGGAATAACCGATATTAGGCACGCAATGTACCTTCTTATGTTTCAATTGAGAGACATAACTAACCTTTTAGTTGTTTTGCAATCCCACAGTTGACTTTATCTTTCTTTTTTTTCTTTCCCAAATCTTTTATGGTGCTTTTCAGTATATGCTTGCGAAGACATATCTTCTGATAAGGTAACCAGATTTCCCGTAATCAATCAATATTCATTACAGTCCCTAACTTGATTTTCATCTATATAATCTACTGTGTGTTTCCGTGAGTATCTGTGGATTCGATCTCTAAATATTACAATCGACAAAGCTTTAATACTTTTAGGGTATTAATTTGAGCTTATCATTTGTTTTTCACTAAGTTGATTTTTTTTGTTTTTTTTTGGTGTGTGTTTATGTTTATAATTCCTTTATCTGTTAAGGAGTTATAAACATAACAAGATTTGGAGTCGAGGTTATCAGAATGTCATATTGAAGGAGACCACAAAACTTGGAGTCGAGGTTATCAGAATGTTGACATTTTGAATTTTGCATTTGCATAATTAATTAAGAAAGATGAAAATTTGGCGAGGAAAGTTATCAGGAATCACAAGTCAACTGGATCTCTAGAAGTGAAAAGAAAACTGCAGAATGATTATCTAAAGAAGAGCTTCCAACAAGATTTAAGTGTAGATCTTAATTACCTCCACATTTTGACACCGTACTAATTGTAGTTTTTTTTTTTAACTCAATCCAAACCGAGACTAATTGAATCGACAAGCGTAAGTCAATGCCAATATGTCTTTGTAAACAATATTAACACTAAACATACCTTGTTCGAATAAGCATATGCATGTATATAATACACCATATGGCTGACGTGGTATGTAACAACTTCATCAACTGTTTCATAAACATTCAACCTCATGGCACCTCCAGTTTCAGTCTATCCTTCTCCAAATTCAATTGTGGGAATAACCGATATTAGGCACGCATTGTATCTTCTTATGTTTCAATTGAGAGACATAACTAACCTTTTAGTTGTTTTGCAATCCCACAGTTGACTTTATCTTTCTTTTTTTTCTCTCCCAAATCTTTTATGGTGCTTTTCAGTATATGCTTGCGAAGACATATCTCCTGATAAGGTAACCAGATTTCCCGTAATCAATCAATATTCATTACAGTCCCTAACTTGATTTTCATCTATATAATCTATTGTGTGTTTTTGTGAGTCTCTGTTGATTCGATCCCTAAATATTACAATCGACAAAGTTTTAACACTTTTAGGGTATTAATTTGAGCTTATCATTTGTTTTTCACTAAGTTGATTTTTTTTTGTTTTTTTTGGGTGTGTGTTTATGTTCATAATTCCTTTATTTGTTAAGGAGTTATAAACATAGCAAGACTTGGAGTCAAGGTTATCAGAATGTCATATTGAAGGAGATCACAAAACTTGGAGTCGAGGTTATCAGAATGTTGACATTTTGAATTTTGCATTTGCATAATTAAGTAAGAAAGATGAAAATTTGGCGAGGAAAGTTATAGGAATCACAAGTCAACTGGATCTCTAGAAGTGAAAAGTAAACTGCAGAATGATTATCTAAAGAAGAGCTTCCAACAAGATTTAAGTGTAGATCTTAATTACCTCCACATTTTGACACCGTACTAATTGTAGTTTTTTTTTAACTCAATCCAAACCGAGACTAATTGAATAGACAAGCGTAAGTCAATGCCAATATGTCTTTGTAAACAATATTAACACTAAACATACCTTGTTCGAATAAGCATATGCATGTATATAATACACCATATGGCTGACGTGGTATGTAACAACTTCATCAACTGTTTCGTAAACATTCAACCTCATGGCACCTCCAGTTTCAGTCTATCCTTCTCCAAATTCAATTGTGGGAAAAACCGATATTAGGCACGCATTGTATCTTCTTATGTTTCAATTGAGAGACATAACTAACATTTTAGTTGTTTTGCAATCCCACAGTTGACTTTATCTTTCGTTTTTTTCTTTCCCAAATCTCTTATGGTGCTTCAGTATATGCTTGCGAAGACATATCTCCTGATAAGGTAACCAGATTTCCCGTAATCAATCAATATTCATTACAGTCCCTAACTTGATTTTCATCTATATAATCTATTGTGTGTTTCCGGGAGTCTCTGTGGATTCGATCCCTAAATATTACAATCGACAAAGCTTTAATACTTTTAGGGTATTAATTTGAGCTTATCATTTGTTTTTCACTAAGTTGATTTTTTTTTTTTTTTTTTGGGGTGTGTGTTTATGTTCAAAATTCCTTTATCTGTTAAGGAGTTATAAACATAACAAAACTTGGAGTCGAGGTTATCAGAATGTCATATGAAGGAGATCACAAAACTTGGAGTCGAGGTTATCAGAATGTTGACATTTTGAATTTTGCATTTGCATAATTAAGTAAGAAAGATGAAAATTTGGCGAGGAAAGTTATAGGAATCACAAGTCAACTGGATCTCTAGAAGTGAAAAGAAAACTGCAGAATGATTATCTAAAGAAAAGCTTCCAACAACATTTAAGTGTAGATCTTAATTACCTCCACATTTTGACACCGTACTAATTGTAATTTTTTTGTTTTAACTCAATCCAAACCCAGACTAATTGAATCGACAAGCGTAAGTCAATGCCAATATGTCTTTGTAAACAATATTAACACTAAACATACCTTGTTCGAATAAGCATATGCATGTATATAATACACCATATGGCTGACGTGGTATATAACAACTTCATCAACTGTTTCATAAACATTCAACCTCATGGCACCTCCAGTTTCAGTCTATCCTTCTCCAAATTCAATTGTGGGAATAACCGATATTAGGCACGCATTGTATCTTCTTATGTTTCAATTGAGAGACATAACTAACCTTTTAGTTGTTTTGCAATCCCACAGTTGACTTTATCTTTCGTTTTTTTCTTTCCCAAATCTTTTATGGTGCTTCAGTATATGCTTGCGAAGACATACCTTCTGATAAGGTAACCAGATTTCCCTTAATCAATCAATATTCATTACAGTCCCTAACTTGATTTTCATCTATATAATCTATTGTGTGTTTCCGTGAGTCTATGTGGATTCGATCCCTAAATATTACAATCGACAAAGATTTAATACTTTTAGGGTATTAATTTGAGCTTATCATTTGTTTTTCACTAAGTTGATTTTTTTTTGTTTTTTTGGGGTGTGTGTTTATGTTCATAATTCCTTTATCTGTTAAGGAGTTATAAACATAGCAAGACTTGGAGTCGAGGTTATCAGAATGTCATATTGAAGGAGATCACAAAACTTGGAGTCGAGGTTATCAGAATGTTGACATTTTGAATTTTGCATTTGCATAATTAAGTAAGAAAGATGAAAATTTGGCGAGGAAAGTTATAGGAATCACAAGTCAACTGGATCTCTAGAAGTGAAAAGAAAACTGCAGAATGATTATCTAAAGAAGAGCTTCCAACAAGATTTAAGTGTAGATCTTAATTACCTCCACATTTTGACACCGTACTAATTGTAGTTTTTTTGTTTTAACTCAATCCAAACCGAGACTAATTGAATCGACAAGCGTAAGTCAATGCCAATATGTCTTTGTAAACAATATTAACACTAAACATACCTTGTTCGAATAAGCATATGCATGTATATAATACACCATATGGCTGACGTGGTATGTAACAACTTCATCAACTGTTTCATAAACATTCAACCTCATGGCACCTCCAGTTTCAGTCTATCCTTCTCCAAATTCAATTGTGGGAATAACCGATATTAGGCACGCATTGTATCTTCTTATGTTTCAATTGAGAGACATAACTAACCTTTTAGTTGTTTTGCAATCCCACAGTTGACTTTATCTTTCGTTTTTTTCTTTCCCAAATCTTTTATGGTGCTTCAGTATATGCTTGCGAAGACATATCTTCTGATAAGGTAACCAGATTTCCCGTAATCAATCAATATTCATTACAGTCCCTAACTTGATTTTCATCTATATAATCTATTGTGTGTTTATGTGAGTCTCTGTGGATTCGATCCCTAAATATTACAATCGACAAAGCTTTAATACTTTTAGGGTATTAATTTGAGCGTATCATTTGTTTTTCACTAAGTTGATTTTTTTGTTTTTTTGGGGTGTGTGTTTATGTTCATAATTCCTTTATCTGTTAAGGAGTTATAAACATAACAAGACTTGGAGTCGAGATTATCAGAATGTCATATTGAAGGAGATCACAAAACTTGGAGTCGAGGTTATCAGAATGTTGACATTTTGAATTTTGCATTTGCATAATTAAGTAAGAAAGATGAAAATTTGGCGAGGAAAGTTATAGGAATCACAAGTCAACTGGATCTCTAGAAGTGAAAAGAAAACTGCAGAATGATTATCTAAAGAAGAGCTTCCAACAAGATTTAAGTGTAGATCTTAATTACCTCCACATTTTGACACCGTACTAATTGTAGTTTTTTTTTTTAAACTCAATCCAAACCGAGACTAATTGAATCGACAAGCGTAAGTCAATGCCAATATGTCTTTGTAAACAATATTAACACTAAACATACCTTGTTCGAATAAGCATATGCATGTATATAATACACCATATGGCTGACGTGGTATGTAACAACTTCATCAACTGTTTCATAAACATTCAACCTCATGGCACCTCCAGTTTCAGTCTATCCTTCTCCAAATTCAATTGTGGGAATAACCGATATATATTAGGCACGCATTGTATCTTCTTATGTTTCAATTGAGAGACATAACTAACCTTTTAGTTGTTTTGCAATCCCACAGTTGACTTAATCTTTCGTTTTTTTCTTTCCCAAATCTTTTATGGTGCTTCAGTATATGTTTGCAAAAACATATCTTCTGAAAAGATAACCAGATTTCCCGTAATCAATCAATATTCATTACAGTCCCTAACTAGCTTTGAATATATATTGGAAGCTTTTCAATCAAAGAAATAAGTTTCACATATAGATAGGCTGAAGTTAGAAAGCCACTAATCTGGTCCCAGCAGATGTTAATGATTCTAAGTCTGATTTAATAAAAATAATTAATTTTACAAGCCTTAGTGCAATGATTCCGTCGTGGCAAGTTAATGTGTCGTTACAAGATTTAATCTGCATAGAAACAAATTTCAAATTTAATATTTACTGTAAATATTTATGCAGTATTGCAAAAACTTAAACGAAAAAAACTGTGTTCATGAAATAGAAATTTACTAAAACGGTACAACATCTCCTGAAGAAGTTAATTTTAAAATTTTCGTAAATTAAAAAATTTTCGTTTGGGGAAGAATATTACATAAATCTATACTCTAACACTAAAAACCAATAATGTTATATGAAAAATGAACATTATATACAAGACCAAATGCCAGATTGTCCTTGTTATAATCGATGTTGTTTTAGATTTAAGACGACCATATATAATTTAGGTTTAGAAAACATTAAAGTTAGAGTATTTTTTTTATTTTGTAAAAGAAAATCATAATATTTCTGAAACCCTCAAAAACATGATTTTGATATTTAATTTAAAATTTACAATAAATGTTCGGATCTGCTACAGCAACTGGTGTAGCTACTTCTACAAGATTTTTGTGAAAATTAATAGAAATGTCCAATGGATTCGTTGAAAAAAGAAAGAAAGGAGACTATACATGTTGTGAATGTTATAAAACATTTCCATCAACATATGAAAATGATTTAATAAGATGGTTTGTCACGTGACTTGGTTGAGTAAAAATAATATTTTAGTATCATCGTGATCAACGAGGCAACAATATAAATTATAAAGAAAGACGTCTTTAGCAAAAATAAAGAAAGACGTGTTGGGTCGTTGACAAAAAATAAAATAAAGAAAGACGTAGATCTTAACCAGAAGACTAATAAAACGAAGAGACTCTTTGAAGCAAAAAACGAAGACTGATCTATCTTGAGGTCACAAGATTATTAAAAAACTTGTATGAGACAAAACATGAAGAAACTCTTTTCTAAAACGTTAACGAGGTTGATCACTCAAAGTCACTGTAGTCACGGGTCCTCTACTACTTGCAATGTCCCTGCTCCTCCATTATTGCTTCCGGCTCCACAAACTTCCACCTCTTTTGAGATCCAAACGATTTTTGTCTCATCTAATCTATGATTAAGCTCTGAATCTTGGTGATATATATATATATATATTCATGAAGATGGAATTTTGATATTTTAAAAATGTTTTGCAGAGAAGAAAGGAGGGTCATCGTCGTTATGGTTCTTTTTTGGACTGATTACCTACGGTCTCGCGGAGACGTCTAAGCTCTTTCAAACAGAAATGGTCTGTGATTTTTACTAACCTATTCTATATATGTGTGTGTGTGTTTTTTTAATATAGATATTTGAGTTGAATCTATAATCCTATATATATAGAATTAATTTGTTCCAACTCTTTGTTTCAAGTACAAGTACCATCTGAAGGTCAGACAACAATGCTTGGAAATGGAACCAAGCAAGCTGAATGCAACGAAAGATGTGGATACGTTAGGATTTAGACGGGTTGTATGCAAAGGCGTTTTCGATAAGCAAAGATCGATCTATGTGGGTCCAAAGCCTAGAACCATGGCTAAAGGGTCTGAAAATGGCTTCTATGTCATTACACCTCTCTTGCCAATCCCTAATGAACCAAATAGGTGAGGGCATTTCTCTCTTTCATGTGCAAACCAAATTAAAGTCATTTTGATCTCATATCATCTTGATGTCAATCTCTTGTTGCTTGTGTATTAAAGATTTATTTGTTTATGTGTTTGGATGCAATATTATTGGAGATAATTTGGAGAATAATATATGTGTATTGCGGACAAATATTGTGGATCATCAAAACCCGACTATGAACTGAAGAAATTTTTTTTCCCACAATCATTAATGCGCAATATGCATATCTTTTCTTGCTTACCAAATTATCTCCAATTAATAAACATCAAGACTACAATGCAAATCCTTGCAGATTTTGTGCGTTTCTTAATTTTGATTTTGATTCTAGTGCATCTAGATTTTTTTACAAACTCACTTACAAATAAGGTTGCATTCAAATGCAAAACTTATTTGAGAAACGGCACAAACGGGGTCTAACTGTTTTTGGTTCTTCCCTTTGTCACTAGTATGAAGTCCCCTATTCTAGTAAATCGCGGATGGGTTCCTTTGGATTGGGAAGAAACGTCTCTAGAATCTGATGTTGTTGTTGCTTCTGTGGATGAGTCGAGAAAAACAAATAAACTACTCTCCTCTCAACAAAATCCCTTGTCAAAGTTCTTGTATAAATTGAACAACCCAATGATTACTGAGGTTAGTCTTCACCTCATAAATTTAAATTTTACTAAATCTTTCATTGCAATTAATCAAATTTCATAGATAAGTTTTGTGGAAATATCTTAGCAGGAGCAAGTTTCTAGGGCTATGCATGTGGAAGTGGTTGGTGTAGTTAGGAAAAGTGAGATTCCAGGCATGTATTCTGTAGTAAATCATCCAAGTTCGCTTGCGTGGTTCTTCCTTGATGTTCCTAAACTAGCTCAAGCCATGGGATTTGGTGATGATACGATCTATGTGGAGAAAACCCACAAACATATGGATGAAAGTGGACTTTATTGTTGGAGGTGGGCCTAGCACCCCCAATTAGTTAGGCCCATCTTGGGAAAAATCTCTTTTCAGTTCGGTCGCCGACCTGGAAGCCCCGCGCTCCCGTCTGTCCGGAACTCCCGAGCTCCTGAAGACGCACCTCGGGTCCGTGCTGACACTTCGCCGAAACATGAATATCAAAAGGAAAGAGGACACGTGGGAGTTGGTCGAACAGTGTGCTATCTGAGTAGAGGTACGATCTGACCTCGACGTCCCACCAACCAAGCAGAGTAAGCGACGAAGAGAAGGACACGTGGAGGAGAGTTGGTTAAACAGTGCACTACTCTGCAGAGGTATGGCGCCGAGCTCATCATGACCTCTCTCACCAACTTTGCAGATTTGACAAAGGAGAGAAAGACACATGGAGGAGAGTTGGTTAAACAGTGTACTACTCTGCAGAGGTATGGCGCCGAGCTCATCATGACCTCTCTCCCCGAAGGCCGGAACACGCCTCCTAGGCCGCCTTACCCGCGAAACAGGCTGGAGACTCCACGTGGCCCCGGAATCCCGGGGAGCAGGAAGTCAACTCCCAATATATATATCCCTTAGTGTTCATTAATGAGGGGACTTCCTGATTTTTGGATCTCACCTACCACAAATAGACCCGACCTCTCTCTCTCGTTTGTAACAAAGCAGCATATTTAGAACGCCGAACTGGATTTCCGTCGGAACCAGTTCGTAAATCTAAATTGCTCACTTCCTTCCATCATCAATAAAAGCAATACGGCCCACGGCCTGTTCATCATTCACCCGACCTGCAATAAATCGTGGTTAACTCGTTCTAATTAACGGAAATCTCACCTCCCTCTCCCTAATCAATCTCTCAAACATCATTAGTGATCCCCGGGATCAACACTTATCCAGTCCCCAGAGACGTTGAGGACTTGATCCGTAGTAAAAATGTACCACTGGACCTGCACGTTTACACAGTTTTCTGGTAATTAACAACATAATTACTTCGACTTATTGCACTAATTACTGATTTTTTGTTTGTTTGGTTTTTTCTTATGGTGGTGTGCATGATTGTTCCGATGTGCAGGAACACGATCTCTATGGCTTGCTTTATGAAGTCGAGCTCGATTATTACGCAAAAATATGGTCCTGCTGGTTTCAAGCCAATAGATATTCTATTTTGTTTTCTTGTTTATATATCTTGGAAAATATACGGTCTTCGTGACTTATTTTGCATAATAGACACTATTGGTGTTGGGTGTGTCACTAAACTCGACCAAGTCAAAAATAGCATAGAATCAGTTCGAGGAGAGGATATGGACCACTCGGAGATAATCGAGGAGAAGATCTGGACCTTGAACTCGTTTACATAAGAGAAGGAAAGAAGAATAGGGGAGAATTTCATTCTAAACAAGAACACTTTTATATTTAATCAATTTTTATGTATTCATCTGTTAGAAACATATCACATCTAGTTCCTCATTTGTACTCTTCACTTAGATTTATTATTAAGATATCAGTTTTTTACAATGATTGATTGTTTGGTTTATAACGGAGATCTAGATCCCAATTCTTTGAAACCCTAAAAGAAATTTAAGTGTAGATGTTAACCACACTAATTGAATCGACAAGCGTATGTCTATGACAATATGTCTTTTGTAAACAACTAGGATTTAACCAGCACTAATTATAGCGCGAAGTTATTTTTTTTAGAGATATTGTTTTGAAATTTTAGAAAGTTTTATTTGAATTTTACAATATAACTAACTAATGATTATATAGATAAAGCTTTCAATTTGTAATAATTTTTCTATTTAACCCATTTTGCAGTGAATTAAAATATTATTCGGGCTAACCCGTAAAAACTTATAATCTTGAAAACATAACTCTATTATGCACCATTAAATGACTCTAGTTTTTGTGGTTAGTCTACAAACTCTTTAAAAAAATAGTTTTCTTGTGTCTTCATGTTTATAAAATTAGTAAAATATTTTTCAATTTTTGTTTTGATATATAGTCAAATAAAATACAATAAATTATATTGAAGAATATAGCAAGATTTTGAATAAATTTTTGTTTCTTTGAATATATATGAATTGATTATTATTTTAAAATTTATAGTATTAAAAATAATTAAAAATTAAATAATAAATAACCTTTTTAATTCAAATATATACTTTTCATATTATAATCAATAATTTTAAAAGATTATTATATCATTTTCTATTTCAATTATTCTTTGTTATCTGTAGTGACATTTCATATAATAACTTACAAATCAAAGTTCAATTTTAAAAATGTCTTCTTACCATACGAAAGCACATTGTATACCACATTACTTTTATACCATAAGGTATCACTTACATAGTTTGATACTTCAATACTTCCTTTAGAAATGCTTTAATGTGAGTTTTTATATATGTTAGATCCTGCTGGGATCTTTCGAGATGATATATTCAATTGGGATACCTACAAAACCAACTAGACCAATTTTGGGGTTATTAAAATAAAATAATCTCAAATCAATCGTACTTTGGAAATAATAAAAAAAATATGTTTTATTCCATTCCAATGTCTATGCGTAGGAAGTGAGCAGTTCAATTGGGATGTCTGAAAAGATTTCTCCTTTTCAAAGGCTTCTTATCCCAATTTTTTTTAAAAAAAATATTATACGGCTTGTGACAACTCTTCAGGAGTTCAGATTATGATTCAATGAACTTTTCCTTTGATCTATAATCTTTTGATAATTATGCATGAGTATATCGGTTAACCTTAATTAAATTATTAAATTTCATGCAACATATATTCATCGAGTACAGTTCCCGAGAACATAATTCAATTATCATTAATCCTTCATGGATTGAATATTTCATGAATTTTTGTGATATCCATCAAACGCAATTCAAGTCGCTCATGTACTGCTAGACTTAATACATTGCATCCACCACATTTGAATATTCATTCAATATCGGGTATAACCAATGATATGCAAATATTGTGATAAGTACATCTTCGACTGATGATTCAATATACTTTATGGGTCTCACTTTTATGCAGTGTGGTGGATACATATATTGCATACCCATAAATTTCCAAGCAAGAAATAGTTAATCTTTAATTGAATCAATTAAATGAGAGAATTTCACCATAGTTGATCTTGCAATCTTCTCGATATACTTTATAAATGAACCATCATATCCATTTTAAGTGTGAACACAATCTTCTGGATGTTCCACTTACTTTGATATGAAATTCTTTAATTCTCCCCCTCGAGATGATGACATTTCATGTCCATCAATCTCGAATTAAATCCTACTTTAGGATCAATAACATATCCAATTACCCATTTTTGGTCATGTATTATGCATCAAATATTTTGATATGGAAATTTTAGTACCATTTCTCAAGATGATGGCTTTTCTTGCCTATTCATCTTGAACATATTTTCACTTTTTAAATCAGTTATATTCGGGGTATAATTTGGGGACTCTTAAAGAAATCAAATCATCATATCCAATGAATTTGTTCAACAAAAAATGGTGATTCATTTCACATGATGGTTTCATTTTTATTTTATTTTGCTAAGACATGCTATGTGTGAAAAACATATGGTTTTTCCACATAAATTCTCAATAATAGTTGATATCATTATTACATCGGGATGGCTTAAACCGGTTATGTTATATATTGGTAAACTTCAGGTTTACTTATCTTATACAATTTTGTCATCTTTATGCATGTCTCCATCATGTACTTTTCTAAAACGTTCGCTCTACTGGAGCGTTTTATTCTTTTGGAGAGTTTTTGTTTTTCAAGAGTATTTTGCTCTTCTGGAACATTTCGCTTTTCTAGAGCGTTTCGCTCATCAGGAGCGTCTAGCTCTTCCGGAGCTCCCCATTATCTATAATTTATTTTTCTTTTATGTAGTTCTCCTGGAACACACATACATAATTTTTTATCAACAAAATAATTTAAACAATTAAACATATCAATTCAGGAGGCATAGCCTTCTACATAATTTACGATAATAAACATAAATTAAAAAATGATAATTTAAAATGTATGATATTCTTCTTCTGGACGAAATAGTTCTTCAGGAATGCTTTCATATATGTTTTCTGGAATTTTTGTTTTTCAAATATGTCTTCTGGACATTATTTTTTGTTATACGGTTCATCTGGAACCTTCATAAATGTCTTTGGGACATTTGTTTTGTTCAAATATGTTTTTTGGACATATTTTTCATTTAGTTCTTCATGAACTTTTCTTAAATGTCTTCTGGACATTTATTTCATGGAGACAGTGATCTGAGAAGACATCTACTATATGATCATAAGCCAACCATATATTTGAGGAGGTAGAGCCTGCTATATGATCTGAAGAGACATAGTCTACCATGTGATCATAATCATGAAGGCATAGCCTATCATAACGATCGGTTCGGAGAAGGTAGCATCTATTATCCCGAAAAATAATAAATAAACGTAAAAAGATTGAACGTGAATTAAATCTCACATTTTCAGTGTTAAAACGGATCGAGAGACGACCGTACTGATAACGTATTATAAGCTATAACATAAAATATATAAGGTGAGATGTGTTTTATATGTATGTGTGTATACATATATTATGTGTATAGAAGAGAGTGAGAGCATCTCCAACCCCACTCCATTTTCTACTCCAAACTCTATTTTGGAGTAAATTTCTCTCCAACTCCACTCTATTTTCCACTCCAAAATGGAGTTTCTCCATATTCTACTCCATATTTGGAGTAACTCCATTTTCTACTCCATTATGAGTTGGATTTTTTTAATTGCAAATTGATCCTTTAAATATTAAATATTTATATTTTATACTTTTTATTAATTTAGCAATGTATTTGTCGTACATATTATCAACTATCAACATATATGCATGTGACACTATACTAATATTTAAATGCATAAAATGTATTTGGCTATCATAATTATTTAAACACTAAAAAATTTATTTAAAAAGATTGCAAAGTAAAATAAACTTGAAAATACATAACAAGTGCTGAAATTAAAGATAAGCAACATAAACAAATTTAACACAACAAATACGATATTATGTAATTTTCTTTATTTAATAAGTATTAAATTTTATTAAATTCATAATTTATAAAAGTTTTGCAAAAAATGAGTTAATTTGTAACTTTTAGAAATAAAAGGCATTATTAATAAAATACAAAAAATCTATTTAGAATATTCTTTTTGGAGTAAAAAATGGAGTTATACATTAGAGCAAAACACAACTCTATTTTAGAGTTGCTCCATTTTGGAGTAAAAAATAGAGACATACATTGGAGATGGTCTGAGGGAGAAGAGAGACGAGTGCGAGAGGGAAGATTTTCTCTTATTCCACAAACTTTGTTAGAAGAGAAGTAAATAATAAAATATGATTTGATGGATAAATAGGGTAATTTGGGTGAATATGGTCCATATATTTAACAATCTGACAATTGATAAACCGAATTTAGGTTTTACTTTGGATCCAGATTTTTTTTTCCATTTTTACCCCTACACAAGGTGACGACATCACAAACCCAATTTGCCAAAAACCTTTAAATCCCCGACAAGTCATTTAATGCAGCTGACCATAAATGCTCTGTCACAACATTAAATTGCTGTCACATCAATAAATGTACGGTCGTCCCTAAACGAGTTAGCACAGTTGTCGGCGATATTGTACATTAATCCAGTTATTGTGTTAACTCAATTATCACATCGCGATAAATTTATGTTTATCATGATAACCTATTTATCAAATCATACAAAATATAAAATTAAAATATATCCGAAATTATATTTGAAAACCCGATAACCAAAAAAAACTAAACAAAATATACCCGTAATACCAAAAAAATATCCCAAAACCTGATATATATTTAATAATTTTGGGAATATAATTATATTTCGGATAATTCGGGTACCCAAAATATTTTCGGTTCGGTTCCGGTATTATCCGATACCCATGGTTATCAATGAGTAGGATCCAATGGGTATTTTGACAATTTTGGATCGGTTCCAGAGTATTTTAGTTTAGTTCAGGTTCAGATATTTCGGTTCCGGTTTTTATGCCCATGCCTAGCATTAATCGTTAACCAAGTTAGCATTGTTAGAAAGTTAGCAAAGTTAGCATAGTATAATTGACATATATAGTTAGGCATGTAATGTATTAACCTGGTTATTAGGCTAGCTCTAACATTTCATATAAATATATAATTCACTAGGTCTCAGACCTTTGATTTTTCGATGTGTTAATTATCATGACGGTCTTGTGTTAACAATGAAAAATTGCAGTTACAAATGTTAACGAGATAACAATTTAACATCCATTACAAAGATAACACAATTAGCATGTGTGGCTGTTAACAAAATAACATATTTTTAGCCAAATTACAACAAAATTACAAAAAAGAATACAATTATCATTAGTCGTTAACCAAGTTAGCATAGTTTAGTTAACACATTATGTTCAGATAAATACTGCGAAAATTGAGTTAACATAACAACTGTTAACTTTAAAGAAGATCATGATTTAACTCATCCAATCAATACATTCGTTTGACTGTCCTCTTCAATTCTAACCTCTTCCATCATTTGTTGGCGTTTTTTGGCCGGCATGGACTCTCCCTGATCATGTGTATGCAAGGTTGAATCTTCATCATCATCACTCAATGAGGTCTTCCTCTTAAGGGTTTAATTCTACTTCGGGATGTATGATCGTTTCAACCTCAACCTGCGAAATGGATATGTTAGAAACCCCAAGTATTCAATAAGACAATGACTGCTAACTTGGTTGGTGCGTTGTTAACTCAATATCAATTTGAGTTGTAAACAAAGTTATCTAAATTCTACAAAGCTAAAGCAATTATCACATTCCATGTTAACAATATTATCCTGGAATCTATCAAAACTTATCGGCTAACTACAGAATAACTAACAACAATAGTTGAACTACACAAAATTACAGCAAAATTAGAACAACGGACCGTTGAAGTCATGAATCGGTGAAAGAAATTTTATAACCGATTCAGCAACCAAAAACCCATAAAGGCATGAATCGGTGAAAAAATAATATATCAAAACTCGATTATAGTTGTTTTGAACGCGAATTGATGAAAATTTTCTTCTTACCAATTCAGATTGGCGGCTCATGTTCTTCAGCCGCTCATGTTCTTCAAATTTCAGATGAAGGCGGACAAGATACTTTTAGTTCTTTTTAGTGTTTTTGAAAATTTAAAAGAAAAAGGAAGAGTGGATGTGAAAGATTGAATATTTGTGGGTTTTCAACTCTTGTTTTTTTGGAGTTATGGGTTTTAAAAAATTTAGTGAAGGATAATACTTTTCTCATGAGAAGGAGTATGGTCGAAAAGGACGGAAAAAATGAAAAGCAGGAGAGAGAACCATAGAGAGATAGAAAATGAGAGGGAGGAAAGAGAATAAGAGAGAACCAAAGAGATATGGAGAATGAGAGGGAGGAAAGAGAAGAAGAGATAACTATCGGAATAAAAACAACAATATCACAAGAGTAACCAATGGCCCACAAAAAGTGACGTCGTCCGTAAATGAAAGTGCAACTTGGCTCGCGATGTGTAGGGGGTTAAAGGACTTTTCCTTATCAACAGGAACGATTGCACAGTAAAAAAATCTCCTTTAATCTCGACATTATTCAATGTCATTTGATGCGATTACCCTGAATAAATATCCATTTTTCAACAAAAACAATGTAAATAAATAAGCCGTGTTTTTATTTATTCTTGCAGGGAGGGAAGGACATGAGGTTGATTCATGAAAGGGCCAGATGTTTTATTGAAAATCTCGCGAACGTACAAAAAGACAAAAACACCCTTAACTATTTTGTTTATTCTTTCTTTCTCCAATCATTCATTCGTATGCTTCCTCTCTCTTCTCTCTCGGCATCAGCCATGGCGGTTTCTATCTTTATCCCTCCAAAACCTCCTTTCTTTTACCCTATCTAGAGACCCCTCTCTCGATTCCGCCTTCTTCGTCTCCTGTAAACGCCTCGCCTCGACGTTTCTTCATCTTCGGTGTATGTAATTCGGTTTCCGACGAGCCAGGCTTTTCCCGATTTTAATGGCAATTGTGACGGGAGATCGGTATGTCGAGAAGCTACAGAAGTTTCTAGAGGATGAAGCCGAATCGCTTCTCGAAGAAACCATAGTTCTCAAGCTTAACCCAGCTGGTCTTCACTATGTTCATCTCCGCCTTGAGTCTCTCCGTGAACTCGAGCGCATGCTCTCTGGTGCTCCTGTTGACTACCTTCGCGCTTACGTTTCCGACCTCGGTGACTACCGCGCACTCGAGCAGCTCCGTCGTATCCTCCGGATCCTCACTTCACTTAAGGTCGTTTCCACGCTTCCTTCGCCGTCTCGTGATCCGACGCCGTTATCTCTTATTCCCTTTGGTAGGCTTAAGGTTTTGGAGCTTCGTGGGTGTGATTTGTCCACTTCTCCGGCCAAGGGCTTGCTCCAGCTCCGCCACACCTTGGAAAAGATCATCTGCCATAATTCCACCGTCAGTTTTCATTCCTACTTTTTTTTTTTTAAATTCCGTTGGCTTTAGGTTGATAGAGACATTGAACAGTTGAAGGTTTCCATGGAGTTTTACAGGACGCAAAGATTAAATAATGTATTGTTACCATTTCGATATAGGATGCGTTGCGGCATGTGTTCGCCAGTAGGATTGCTGAGATAACGAATTCGCAAGAGTGGAATAAGTTGGCTGTCATATCATGTGCTTGTAACCGTCTTGTGCTCATGGATGAGTCCTTGCAGCTTCTGCCGGCTGCTGAGTCGCTTGATCTGAGTCGAAACAAGTTTGCAAAGGTGGATAATCTTAGGAGATGCACCAAACTGAAGCACCTTGATCTGGGTTTCAATCATCTTAGAACAGTCTCTCACTTGAGTCAGGTAGGCTTCAGCATATTCATGCATAGGTTTCATTTGATCCAAAGTTACCGTTGTACCCGCTTTTGCCCTTGAAGTTCTTATTGTCATTTGAACTGTTTAGCTTGTCTCCATAGTTTGATAAATATGATGGTTTAATTTTGAAAACATGTATTCTGGTTTCACCCTTGGGACCCATATACCAATGTTTTTGGACAACGCAGGTACCCTGTCATCTTGTAAAACTTGTTTTGAGGAACAACGCTCTAACTACGTTGCGTGGGATTGAGAACTTGAAGTCACTCGAAGGCCTTGATGTTTCCTACAATATTATTTCAAACTTTTCAGAACTGGAGTTCCTTTGGAGTCTTTCACTGCTGAAAGAATTGTGGCTGGAAGGAAATCCAGTGTGTTGTGCTCGATGGTACAGGGCACATGTCTTCAGCTACATTGCTCTTCCAGATGATGTAAGTTTTTTTTTATTCTTGTTTTGGAGATCCTGGAATCTTGTCGAGAAGACAGAAATTGAGCTGTCACCTTGTAATGCTTCTTGTGTTGTATGGCTTTTCAGCTGAAGCTAGATGGCAAAAAGATAGGAACTAGAGAATTTTGGAAGAGGCAAATCATTGTAGCCCATAGGCAAAGTGAGCCTGCCAGCTACGGATTCTATTATCCAGCTAGAGAAGAAGGTAATGAAGAAGGAAACTGTAATAGAAAAACGGTAAGCAACCGCAAGTTCATTTACAATATACTTACACACATATCTAATATATTCTCTTGCTTGTAGCGACTCTTTTTCCTGCGTGATAGTGTATTCAGAAAAATGAAATAAGGAAAGAAAAAGTAATTCAAGCCAATTAACTGGGCATTGTGGTGTGACTTTCTGAATTCATGCGACTTATCTGTTTCCATAAGGCACATGTCACATTCAGCTTCTCTATTTGTGTTTTTCAGTATCTTGGCTTGTTTTGTTTGATATATAATTATTGAAAGCTTATTATTCTGTTTTAACCTGTAACAGAAAAAGATCTGCCGTGTCGCTTCTATTGATAGCACCCACTTGAATTCTGACGAAGAGTCAGTTTCAAGTGATCATGAGAACAAAGAGAATGTAAAGTATGATCAAGAGGCCGATATATTTGGTCTTATAAGGAAAGTTGAAAACATGAAGAAAGAACGGTCTGTTCTGTGGTTGCGCGAGTTCAAGGAGTGGATGGATCATTCATCAGAGGATTTTGCAGATGTCAGCAAAGACAGCAATATGGAAAAGAAGTACTATAAAAAGACTAGTCAAATCCCAAGGAAGCATGGTGGAACACCAAGATATGCATCCAAGTCTCTACGAGCTTCAAGAGATAAGGGCTATAGGAAAAGTTTAGAATGCAATGGGACATTTGTGGATCATAAAAACAGTATGGATGATGTGAAGTACATTGAAGGTAACGAGACACAGAAGATAACTGATGACATCTCTTCATTAGAACCTAGAAGTACAGATCAAAATCAGAAGTATCAGGAATATTTAGATGAAGAGAAGGAATCTGTGTCAGTTGAACCAAACAACCTGATTTCTACAGCACCTGCCTTGGAGAAGTTAGCTGAAAATGGAAATATGTCAACATTGGATATAAGCCAGGATATGATGGGGTCATTTTCATCATCAACATATCCTGGGTCACCCCCTCATTATCAGAAAGATGTATTATATCGACGTCATAACTTGGTGGAAGAAATATTGCAGCTTTCTGCAGATTCTTATTCAGTAGCGTCATCTGATAGCACAAGCAGCTGCAGTGAAGATGATAACTATGATTCTGAGTCTGAGTATTCGAATCATGAAGACGGTCGGTTGACAGATCTTCTTAATGTGAATAGACTAGGGGAGGAGGTTCTGGAAAGTGAACCAAAAGTAACAAGCTCTCTTGATTCTCAACCGAAGAATGGTAGCATAATAAAAACCCTGAGGACTGATGAATCGATGAAGGAGAATACCACTAACTTTCTTTCGGAATCGCATAATGGTGAACTTGATTCTGGTGTTAATCAGATTTACCATTTGGTTGATACAAGGAAAAGCAAAAGGAAGCCTATAAAAAGATTTGTTTCCTTTCAGAAAGAGGAAAGTTCTAATACTAATGGAGTGACATCTCTCAGGAGTGATGCAGATATTTGTTTTTTTGGTGAAGAGGGGTATATTTCTGATCATTTGCAGGAAAGTTCCCTGTCAACTGTTTGTAGTAGTAGTAATAGCAATATTAGATATTTGGGGACTGAAAGAACACATGAAGGAAAAGGCAATTTGGTAGAGGAATATTTTTCAGCTAAACTGTCGGAAGCCAGTTCTCAAGAAACTTGTAGGAATTACATGAGTTGTGATCTTATACTACAGAAAGGGTCCACATACGAGCAACAGTGAGTTTTTGTTCCATTTGCATGGTTGTAGATAATAGTTAAAGGATAGTGATGTGAGTCCCTTGCAATAGGTTTATACATTAGTTTTGATATTTGATTCCTGATTTGTCATCCTTTTCTGGTGTGTCTAGGCTTTCTTAATATTCAATCGAACTGATAGCATTAGATTTAGATGCTTTGGACTTCCTTAAAGTGGATGAAGTCTGAATTTTTTTGCATGAATTTCGGTTTTCTTTTATAGCTAGTTGAGAAGCAACATCATATCAGGATGCTATCTATTCTCGTCCTTGACAATTTTCTGAAATACAGGGAAATAGTGTTAC
Organism: Eutrema japonicum; assembly: GCA_030161315.1. Classification (NCBI taxonomy): domain Eukaryota; kingdom Viridiplantae; phylum Streptophyta; class Magnoliopsida; order Brassicales; family Brassicaceae; genus Eutrema; species Eutrema japonicum. Next base: position 42,407,769 of record BSQW01000001.1, read on the forward strand.
TGCTGAGTAGCCTAGACAAGCTGTACGTGCTACTCGTGGGTGTGTCTACTGATCATCAAGGTTAGGCTAATCAGCTGTCTTCCTCTGCTTATCACGTCATAAGTTTTGCTGATGCTGAGTTCTTAACGGCCATGGGTCTCTGTAGGGAGCACCTTAAGCATACTGTGTTCCCATGGAATCAACGATTTACAAGATGTTTCAGTTGGTCTAGGACTTCAGCTTGTGAGGTTAGTCTTTCTCTGGTTCGACTTTGTAGATTTGATTTCATGTCCATATCCCTGAACTTTTCTCTTTACTTCTGGGTAGGCTACGTTTTTGGGAGGATGCAGAATACATTTTTGTAACGAAGTGCATTGAGAAAACAACAGAATTACTCAACATCATACACGTTTTCGATCCTCAGGCTACAGAATTCAAATGTCCTCTGCAAAGGTAAGCTATTAACTTCCAACCTAGATTCGGCTCTGTAAATTTTTGCTGTCATAATTTTTTCTTCCATGTTAATGGCAGTCTGGAGAATATTCAGGTGGACTTGTTTGAGAAAGAACTATGTGGATGTCTAAAGCTGAGTATATTCCAGTACAATGTTCTCCGTTTTCAGAGCAGCACTGTTGGAGGTATCTCTCTTTTGTGACTATAGTATCCTAGATTGATAAAAACTGGTTCACTCGAATTTCCATCATCTCCCCTGAAACCACACGTGAAAGTAGACATGGAAGTGTATGTATATTCTATCGATAATTCTGCAATCCTGTGGTTAGGCCAAATCAATTATTCATGCTCGCATCAGCTACCCGGAGTATAGGATTCATATTAACAATCATGTCCCCTTCATTTTTATACTGTGGTTTTTATTACATGACATCGAGAACGCTACCAGGGAAAATCCTTTGGGTCCCTTGTTTCACTTAAATGTTCCGAAAAAAGTGCACTCTGCATCATGAACCATGAAGCAGCACAGTTTCGTTAGTACAGTTACTGTCTTATTTATGTTTACAGAGTCAAAAACCTCCAATACAAGCTATCACTGATTATATACTAAGATTTTTGTTTATTTTGGGCTGAACAGAAGTGTCGTGGCTTTGGCGGTCACTATTTGTGGCTGGTGGGTGTCTGTTTATATGCAATGAGGACTTCACACAACTTTGTTCTCGAACATCATATTCCTCTTCTGCTCCATATTTCTTGCTTGACTCATACTGTTCCATATCTGATATATCTGAGTTGGTAATAAGCTTTTTCATTCTTCTTCCTCTTTTGCTCGCACTTCACCGAGATGAGATGTTAACTTCCATGTACAAACTTGAATATTGTCCTTGTCCAGATCGTTGAATCGCAAGGCAGGATTGTGTCATTGAAGATCATAGACAACATAAGAGTGGATTCAGTTACATGGAAGTTAGAGTGGTGCAACACTGAGAATGCACTCAAGTTTGTGTCTTTGCTCAAAGCTCTTCATCCTGATTCGCCACAATGGCCGTTGGCTGTAAGATACAGGAGATAAGCCTTCGTTTGCCCTTTTTGTTTGTTTTTACCGGCCACTTTCTCTATGTAGTTATGTACATAACACACGTACATTGTTCATATTCATTTGATTCAATTTGTTTATGGGTTACAATCATCTCTCTAATCCCTCCTTGTGTGTTTTGTGCCCTTCTTTCCTTTTTCAAAAACATAGTATATATGTAATTTGGAGTCTACATAGTAGTAACAAACATTAGAGGAGTGGGAATAAAATCGAAACAAATGGTATTTTGAACACGCAGACATGGTTTTAAACCGCTTAAATTAGGCAGACAGAGCAAGCTAAGAGGCAGAGGACTCTGATTCCATGTGAAACATGTGGATACACTTTTTGGTTATTGTGTATAAAACAAACAGTAAAACATGTATTGACTTGATGTGTTAGCTAGTTCGTTAGCAGCTGAACTGATCTCGCTTTGTTCGGACAAGTTCCAGCGGTAATCTCTCCAGTGCCATCTGAAAAAAATCTCACATGAATCGTTTACCGTATGATCCAAATCATAAGTGAAGAAAAAAAGAAAGAAAGAATAATTGTTTGATTCTCTCTCACCCATAGTCTTGGAGCAGTTGGATCAGATTTCGGTTGTGCTTTTGCAAGCTTTGACTTGAAACTTATGGTGATGCATACCTTAAACTCTACTGAGAAGGGGCTGTTCCACGAACACATATTGGATGACAAATTAGAGAGTCATTTGTTTCAATCAACCGCCTAAATATCTGAGGTTTGGAAAATGTTAACCAAAGAAACTTACCCTGCGAAAACGGACGGACACATCAGAAGCCGAGGAAGTAAAACGTAAATTGGTAGAGTCATGTTACGGCACACATCTCCATCTGCAATCTGATTAACATGAGATCGAGAAGAAGAACTGTCTTAATCTTTTAGCAAGCATTTTGATATTACAATTGTTGCATAAACAAAAACTAAAATGGTCTTAGTTAACCTGTGTAGACTGAATTAGAGAGGTCTCGGTAATAATTCTCTCCCCTACAATTATTGATTCGACACGGAGTAGGTGAATGTCGATAGAAGTAATAGGAACTGATGATGCTTCCACTGTTAACTCGCCACTGAGTGGATCCTGCAAAGAGTATTGAGTGGCTATTTTTCCCGTCACTCGGAAACCACCTTGTGAGATCAATAGTCCTATTAGTTCTCTCATTAACAACAGATCAGGAGAAGGGCGAAAAATCTCCAAATTGGTGTCAACATGTTGGAAGAACAAACCTGTTTTAATCTCGGGAAGTAGCGGATGTCTCTGAGTGTCTTGAGTGATGTAGAAGATGACCATTTCTGGAGGAATTGGCCGCTCAGGAAGATCAACTTTAACCAAACAAAAAAAAAACGAGAAGTAAACATCATAAACAATTCAAATTTGTCCCACAAACATCGATAAAGCCAAGGAAAACGTACCTCTACCGCTCTCGATTATAAACTCCATTGTTACAGATAAAGGTTTGTGCAAGTACCCTCGCGGTATATCTGCAGTTAGTAGATACTGTCACAGATTTTTGCATCAAATTTTGTTTTCTTCCAATTCTCATATGAACACTCTAAATCCTTTTCAAACAATGATCAAATTACTGACTTGGATGTTGATATTTGTTCCATGAAATGTCTCATAGAACTTTTTTACAACGCTTTCTCCATCTTCCTTCAGATTTACAGAGAATGGTATCTGCAGGAACAAACACAAACCATACAGCTCAAGTTTCAATATTTGGTTCTCAATGGGACATTGTATAATTTACCTCTGTAGTTCCGGGAGCGATTTTCCCAGAGGATCTGACTTCGATCGTCTTTTTGCTGTTGACCATGTCCAAGAAACGAAGTATGAAATTCGAAGTTTTTGCTTAAGATCGAGTAAATCAATTCCAAAAGACACAAACAGAGGAACAATGCTTACACGATTTGAATGGGTTTGATGACACCATAGAAGGACTCTATAACTCCAGCTGATCCTCCACGAACCTGAGAACACAGTCGGAGATTGATTTTCCACGAATTGAAACAAAGGCACAATCGAGAATCTGAAACCTGTAAATTGACAGATCCGTTTACGGATAAACGTATTCCTTGGTGGGAAATCGAAGTAGGAGAGTTTATCACAATTTTTCCTTCCACTGGTTCCTGATCAAAATTGAAAACCGGAGATTTTTGAAAACTCGCTCTTCCTCGTTAAGTATTATCGTTAATCAAGATTCGAGACATACGGAAGAGCGATAGATACGGTTTGATTGAGAAAGTTTGACATTCACCGTCGTCGTCGCCATTGAAGCACCGAACTGAGCTTCTTCCAGCAGCAGCGGATTTGTGGGTTATTCAACGGCGGAATAAGTGAGCCGGCAAGAAGTTCTCTCTGTCAGAAGACAAACAGCATGGTGTGTGTCTTTTCGAAAAGACAAAATTTTGATTAAACGACAAGCGGTTAGTATCATAAAGTTGGAAACAGCATGAAGTATAGTTTCAATTGAAAATGCAAAATTCCACTAGAGAGGAGACGTTATAAACGGATCAATCACTAGAATGACTTTGATGGTCTAAAACAAATTCACCTCTAACCCTTTTTTTTCTCCATAACCTTATAATTTTACTAACATGTGTTAATTCTATTTTACCCTTACAATAAAATATTAAACAAATTAAATAAAACGAAAAAAGAAAAAGAAATCCAGAAAAACAAAAAAATTCAACCAATCAACTCTCTTCTTCCATTCTTCTTCGCGTTCTTCTGCTCCTTCCCCGTCGCGTTCTCCTGTCCGACGTCCAGCTCCTTCCCCGTCGTCTTCATCAGCTCCGTCGTCTTCATGGTCCTCTGACTTGGTATTCAGGTGAGTTTTTGCTCTTTTTCTTTCTTTTTGTGTCTTCTTCCATGCTACATTGATCTGAAAATTGATAATCAATTTGAAACACTAAATTGAAATTGAAATTGGGTATTCAATCAAATTCAAATTGGGTATTCAATTAGGGGATTTCCAAGTAATATTGAATAACCCAAGAGTATATATACGAGTAAACTTGTTTTCGTAGTCTAAGAGAAGCTTATGTTGATAATGTATGAATTTGTAGAGATTTAGAAGCTCTGAATCTGAATCGGAGCTGGTAATGTGTCTGGTATTACTAGTTTACTGGTATTACTAGTTTACTGGTATTACTAGTTTACTGGTATGACTAGTCACTGGTATTACTAGCTAATGTTTTTAATTTCGTAAATTTGGTATGACTAGCTAATATTTTTAATTTCGTACAACTGGTATTACTAGTCACTGGTATGACTAGTTCATTTGGTACATCTGGTAAGACTAGTCACTAGTATGAATATTTAATTTGGTACATCTGGTAAGACTAGTCACTAATATGCCTATTTAATTTGGTACATCTGGTAAGACTAGTCACTAGTATGACTATTTAATTTGGTATTACTGGTATATCTGGGATTACGGAGTTGTAATAAATACTAATGTTGTTTAATTTTTCTTTTTTCAGGACACAATGAATAGGAGTAAGTTCACAGTCATAGATTTTGATTATGGGAGATATTATTCAGGCGGACAATGGATTGTAGGAGAAGATCCCAACTATACTTTATTGATGAAAGAATCGTTGGAGGAGTTAACTTTTTGTGGGTTGGTTAGTAGAATATGCAAGAAGATTAATGTTGATGAAGATACGACGAAGCTGAAGCTAACTTACATTCCATTTAGAGCGGATCAGAATAAGGCTAGTATAATCTTGGATGACGAAGATGTTATAGCATATGTAATGAGATACAAAGATGATTGTGCTAGTGTTTTGCATGTGGAACTCTTGGAAGGAGTCTCGCAAAACAAGAATTTTGAGAAACGTTCAAGAGAGGATCGAGGAAGTGGAGTTGATGTATGGAATGAGGAGATTGTGAGTGATGGTAGAGCTAATGATTGTATGATGATTTCTCGTAACACAGAATCTGAACCAACAGAACAGTTGCTATTGGACAATGCTTCTCATGATGCAAATTGTGAAAATGATCAACATGAAGAAGTTGCTTACGATGTTGAAGTTGCACCTAATGCACAAGCAAATGAGGTTGTCCATCATGAATGGGATGATGGTATTGACATGACTTTAGGTCAGGAGTTTGAGAGTAAACGAGCAGTGCAAGATTTAGTTGAGATAGTTGTACATCTGAATTGTTTTGAGGTTGCTACAGTGAAGTCGACAACCGTATTATACGTGTTAAAATGTCGTGATGGTGCTTGTAAATGGTCTCTACGAGTTGCTAAGTATAAGAATACAGATCGTTGGTCGGTTAGAACTTACAAGAAGAAATATTAATTTCGTTCTCGGTAACACTGGGTAACACTGGTATTTCTGGTTTAATGTTAATTTCTGTCTCGGTAACACTGGGTAACACTGGTATTTCTGGTTTAGTGTTATTTTGGAATTTTAATTTGAATTGAAAAATTCACAAAAAAAAGAACAACAAATATAAAATAGTAAAATTTACGATACAGAAGTAACTATTAAATGTTAAAAAATGTGTATTAGGTTTATAAAATACATTTATACCATAATGATTTGTTATTAGAAAATTTACACAAGAACCACCTTATACTATTAGGATCACTTTGTTAATATGAACCACCTTATGATGTGAAATGAAATTAAAAAGAGTTTTATGTAATATTAATGCACAAAGTCATTGGAAACATACTTTAATTGACTAAAATAAACTGTAAAACTAGAAAACACATTTTAAGGGGTAGGTAATACTAAATTAATTTGAAAACACCCAAAAGTACAACTATTTACAAATTAGTAATACTAGATTACTAGGGGATAACTATGTGTTAATTTTCACAGGCCCAATTTTTTTTTCCCGGGCCCAATATTTCGTTTTCGCGGGTTTTAGAATTTTTTGGATTTTCCCGGGCCCAATTAGTAATACTAGATTACTAAAACTATTTTTCTCATTTTTTTCACTTTCTCTCTCTTCCCCTTCCCCCTCTCGACGGCGACTCCATTCCCGAAGAGCTTTCTCCCTTTTCTCTGTTTAGGGTTTGTAGATTCTGGATTCAGGTAACATCTTGTTTAGGGTTTGTAGATTCTGGATTAATGTTAGATTTTCTTGGGTTTGTAGATTCTGGATTCATGTTAGATTTTATTGGGTTTGTAGATTCTGGATTTTTTTAGGGTTTGTAGATTCTGGATTTGTTTAGGGTTTATGTTTGGTTAAAAAAGAGATTTATGTTTGATTTTCTTGGGTTTGTTTAGGGTTTGTAGATTCTAAATTCATGTTATAATCGATATAGGGATTCCATTTTCTGAATTTCAATTTCCTGGGTAATACTGAACATAGTAATACGTAGTAATACTGAACCAAGTTTGTTTCCATGTTAAAGATATGGACCCGAGTTATAGTGACGAGAAGCGGAGGAAGAAGGAAATCGACATGCTTTACTTCCTAGCCGACGCAGACATGGACATTCCGGCGAGAGACATGGACATTCCGGCAAGAGACATGGACATTCCGGCAAGATGTCCATGTGGTGCACCAATCATTGAGGTGACCCTTGAAGAAGAGGTTGCTAATTTAAGGAGGGAGGTTGATGAACATCGCGAGAAGATCCGAAGCATGCGTATGGAGCTGAACAACAATGCTGAAGAGATTGCAAGGCTGAAGGCATTAAGCAAATGTTAAACTTTTGTGCATTAAGCAAATGTTAAAAATGTTATTTGTTTTATGGATTTAGCATCTTAGGGCGCTTGTTGTGGATTTAGCAAATGTTAAACTTTTGTTTTGTAAGACTTATTTGTTTAACTTATCTATATCTTTGACTTTCAAACCTTGCATTCCAAAACCGAAATACTAAGTATTACTAAGAATCGAACATAGTAATACATAGTAATATATTGAATATTGAATATTGAACATTGAACATAGTAATACCAAGTTTGTTTCCATATTACAGATATGGACCCGAGTTATAGTGACGATAAACGGAACCCTAATATGCTAATTCTTTGGCTTTTTGTCTGGCCACCTTCTGAAAGGAGTTGAGACATGAGAGGAAGGTTTTCTTAGTCTTTTCCTCACATAGAGCTTGAGGGAAGGCGTCTGCTGAGGTTTTTCAGTAGCGGCGGCTTCTTCTAGGGAACTCATAATAGGCTCTTCACGTGGGCTCTGGTTGCTGATCTCCATGGGCTCTGGTTGCTGATCTCCTTCGATAGCCTCTGATTCTTTCTCCATGGGTTGAGGTTGTTGGTCTTCACGCTCCTCATTTTCATCAGCCTCCTTCATAGTCTCCATTCCAAAATAGAAATACAAAGTATTACTAAGAAATACTAAGTATTACTAAGAATATGTGACTTTCTTGTGACTTTCTTGTTTTTCAAAGAAAAAGTGTTTTTACCTCATCATGGTCCTCTGATACCTTCTCCATGGGCTCTGGTTGCTGAGGTTGTTGGTCTTCACGCTCCTCATTTTCATCAGCCTCCTTCATAGTCTCCATTCCAAAACAGAAATACAAAGTATTACTAAGAAATACTAAGTATTACTAAGAATATGTGACTTTCTTGTGACTTTCTTGTTTTTCAAAGAAAAAGTGTTTTTACCTCATCATGGTCCTCTGATACCTTCTCCATGGGCTCTGGTTGCTGAGGTTGTTGGTCTTCACGCTCCTCATTTTCATTAGCCTCCTTCGTAGTCTGCATTCCAAAATAGAAATACTACGTATTACTAAGAAATACTAAGCATTTGATTCAACAGAAATACTAAGTATTACTTCGCTAGTCGCATCTTGTTCATCGGCATGAGCCTCTTTCGAACCCTGCATTCCAAAACCAAAATACTAAGTATTACTAAGAAATCCTAAGTATTACCGAAACAGAAATACTAAGTATTACCAAAATGTGACTTTCTTGTTTTTCAAAGAAAAAGTGTTTTACCTCATCCTGGTGAGCCTCCTCATCTGATACCTGCTCAGGTTGTTGGTCTCCTCCGGCAGCCGCAGATTCTTCTCTTGAATCCACAACGGGCTCCGTTGTTTGGTCTTTCGAACCCTGCATTCCAAAACAGAAATACTAAGTATTATTACGAATTACTAAGCATTCCAAAACAGAAATACTAAGTATTACCTTATCTATTATGCCACCATCATTATCACCACCTCTAACGTCTTGAGCCTCATAAGCATGATTGTCATTCAAATTATATTCCGGATCCTCATACATCCTCCTAGCATCCAGTTGCTCTTTAACATAAGATTCAACCTCTACGAGTCTTGATTCTAACCCATCAAACTTGTCATTCATCTTCTTCAAACCTTCTTCCACATCCTTCTTTATGCTCTGTACGAGCTCCACCAATCCAGTTGCAGGCGCATTGACCACCCCTTCAATGGCCAAAGTCTCCTGGTTTACCTCATTCTCGGCTTCCTCTCCTAGACGAATAGCCATATCCTGCTTGAACATCTCTTCAAAACATATAGGCTTCTCTTGATTGACACACTTCGTCCAACTATTCACAACGACATCATCGACATCATCGACATCTTCTTCCTCGATGATTCGCCGCAAAAGAGATTTTTCGGCAGAGGATGGGACCAAGATACTCTGAATGTCCTGTGAACATAAACAAGGAATGCAGTTTATAAACATTTCGGACTCCAAATAATTATTAGGCAAAGGATTACTAAGGATAACTAACCTTAGTGTTACCAATGGTTTCATATATTTCGTCTAGAGTAAATCCTTTCATAGAACTTTTTTGAAACTTGGTTTTGCAAATCCTAGGACACCTCTGGTCTGCCTCTAGAATATCTTCTCGGAATTTCTTCTTCAATTCCGGAATTGCCTCAAATGCTAGAAGCTACACAAAACACATAGGGTTAGCTTCAATCATAAACTAGTAATACTCAGTAATACCTCATATCATATTTACCTCCAAAGGAATCACGAAACTTGGAATCACCCATTGTGTACCCTGGACGACCCCTCCAAAGTGATTCAGAGTGTGCGAGATATCTTTCATGATGTAATCAAATGAAAGTCTTCCCCATGGAAATCTCTTACACAGCTGAAGATCCTGCACGGCTCTTAGAAAGAAAGGCTCCACAGAAGGTGCTTCTACTCCTGTCTTGGTCTGCCCTCTAATTATGCTTGATAAAAAGTAGAGGACCGCCATCTTCAACCTATCTTCAGAAGCTCTCATTTTCAGAAGCTGTTCTTTCACATCTGAATATCTAATTTTAGCTCCCGCCCCAAAATACTTCTCCACGAAAGCCATACTACCCAGTTCAGAGTAGTTGAGTGGATAGTTCCGGCAGTTTAATCCTGAGATAAGGGCATGCTCCCTTAGACTGTGACGGATGGGCACGCCATTCACAACGAACCAAGCTTCCTTCTTTTTATCCGTGCGCGCCGTTCGCACAAGAAGCATCCACATGCCCTGAACCTTGTGGTGGGATTCCTGTTGAATGTGGAAGAAGTGTTTGAATTGAGGGTGATTCAAAAACCAACTTTTCTCCTCTGCTTTAAGCGGATGCTTTAACCCGCTCATAAGTGTCTCCACCGCTTGGCTAACATAACACCTCGTCCCGACCTTGATTTTTTTCATATACTCTGTCGGCTGGAACCACATATCCAAAGGTTGCAGTGGTTCGGTTTCATCTTCGGAATCCTGCAAGACATGTATGTTACTTTTTGTTTTAGAAATTTTGGTTCCCGTATTACTGCTCTAGTATTACTGGACTAGTAATACTGGACCAGTATTACTGGTCTAGTATTACTGGTCCAGTATTACTAGTCCGGTATTACTAGAAACCCATAAACTTACAAGTGCATAATCCTATAAATTTCAACTTCCGGTACTAACTAAAACGATTAGATTTACTTGTGTGCATCAACAGAGTCTGTTCCTAATCAATTTGAACCCAAATTCGATAATTGATTATGCACTAACAAAAGGATGAGTTACATACCGGGATCCTACTTACCGCCGTTGCATGTTCTTCAATTGCAACTATACGCTCGGATACCGTTTCTTCGTCACTGGAATCCGATTTTTCATTCTCTGAAACCGTCGAGGTCTCGTCTTCATAAACGATCCTCCTAGATGGTCTCTTCTCCTTCTCTGGAACCGTATCTGGAACCTCTTCTCTTAAATCGTAGTTTGCATTCTTTGTTCTTGCCATAGTGTTACCAAGTATTACAGAACTTAGGGATGAACTTAGTCGATTTGATCTGGGAAAGGAAGGATTTGATTTTTTTAGTGGGAAATATGGCTTCAAATCGCGAAAAAGATGGTAAAAAAGAAGAAGGTAATTTTCGGTAAATCGCGAAGAAGAAGAAGAAGGTAAATCGGCTAGGTTTTTTTTTTTTCTGTTTTCGGGTCTGGGTCGGATTTAGAGTGGATTTGGGTCGTAAATACGTAATACTTTCTGAGTTAATTTTGTTATTTAACCCTTTTGATTAAAAAAAAAAACCCAAATCAAATTCAGTTTTATAAGAGGTTATTCTGGCATTGTTTTGCAAGGTGAACATCATCATCGTAGTGATTGTTCCGTTATAAACAGAGTAGTACTGTCAAAGAGATGATAATTTTCAGAGAGAAAGATTAAACCCTAATTTCAGAGATGGTGGTGATGAAGAAAGGGGAGCTAGTGTGGGCGAGCCTAAACTTCTCAGATACATGGATTCCGGGTCGGATTCTGGATCCATCGGAACCGTTTGGAATTCTGGTTTCCTTCTTCGACCTAATGGAACCGCGATACGTTCCACATCCTTGTCTCCGAAGCTTCGAGCGCGATTTCGGAACTCTGATCTCAGATTCATGGAGGTTCCGACGCTTTGTGAACCGAGCTCTGCGTGCCCAGTTTTGGAATATCTCGTTTGGGCTATGGTGTTCTTGCCAGCCGCCGATTGATTCGCCGGAGTTAGACAGAGAAAACTCTCTCCCTTGGTTTCCTCTCACTTCAGATTCGGCTCTGGGTTTCGTTCGAGATATGGCCATTTCGCTACGAGTGCCTCTCCGGAGATTAGCTGAGACCAACAGTTCGACCGCTCAAATCCTTAGTTTTCGGCGATACACTGTTGATTTTAAGCGCTCCGAATCTGTATATGAAGAAATTAGAGAAAGTAAGTGTGGAATTCTGCTTTTCTGGGTTTTTCTACTTTTCTTGTTCTTGTGTTATGCTTTAAGAAAGAAAACACATTTGGTGTTCTTTATATGCTTTAGAGTTCCTCAATGCAGATTATTGATACTGTCACACTAGACCATGGCGAAGTATTGGTACATAGATGTTGCTGTGATTTGTATTCTCAAATAATTCTATCAATATGTGTACAGGTGCAAAGCTAATGGATAACACAGAAGAACCAGATTGGTGTCTTGATCCCTCCAACAAGATGGACTGCATCAATCTGGTTTCTATGTTTCCTACAGACATGGAAAACAGTAGAGATTTGAGTCTAAGAGATCAATCGCCGAAGGATATACCTTGTTGTTCTTCTCCTTCTTCCGAGCAGCCTGTTGATAAAGTAGTTCGGATTTGCACATGGAGTACGAGGAACCCTCTAACCAGCTCTGATTCTAGCATTATGAAAGCTTGTGTAACCATGGCTCCAACAGCTGATCATGAGGATGATGGTCACCCGTCAAAGAACAGAGAACGCTGTCAAGTTGAGCAGAGTATCTACTTACTGAATTCAGAACCTCCTATTGAAGATATAATAGTGGAAGACACCACTTCCGTTGCTGTCCCAAGAGCTGCTGTATCAGAAGCACATCCTGATGTTATGATTGAAAGTAATGATGACATCATTGGTTCGGATGATGGAACTGTGACATCCGCAAAACAATTGACACCCTTGCTTGATGCGAGTAACGACAAGGCTTTTCTGGCAAAGCCTGTTTCTTTTGTTGTTCTGGAAGCCTGCAAGAATCTAGCTCGTTCAGTGAAAGAAACATATGCTAACCCAAGAAGCAAGCTTGATAGCTCTATGATCAGAGCCAATACCTTGGATGAGGAATCGTCAGATAGGGATAATTTCATTGGAATACGTGGAAACTGCTCTGACGATGCGTTGGACTCCCATATTGTGGAGGTAGGGCAAATTTCACTACATATTATCGGCTCTTCAAACAAAGAATTCAGTTCTGATGATATAGGCATCGCACCTGCAGAACAATTACAAAATTTGGAAGCTGCAACAACTGTTGAAAACCAGACGAGGGCAGTTGATGATGTCAAATCAATTGGGGTCAAAAGGAACGCGAGCCGAGACAGAGCATCTGCAGGTAACTCCAAGAGAAAGAAGAAAGCAGGCCAACAATCTATTTCTACTGATAAACCCCTGATGAAAGATATGCGTCTTGCTGATCCAAAATGTTTGCGAATGAAGTTTTTGAGTAGACATGGGAATCTCCCATCCAAATCAGAACTGTTGAAGAGATTCAGCGTGTTTGGGAAAATAGATGCTTCAAGAACTGATGTAAACCCAGGGGAAAACTCTGCCAAAGTAGTATTTCTGCAAAGCATAGACGCAGTGACGGCCTATCAATTTGCAAGGAGCAAAAAGTTTAAGCTAGGACGGTCTAAGGTGATGTATCGGCTCGACGCATTTGAGAAAGGCAATGAAGTAAACAAAGTTCCTGCGACTCAAAAGGACAACGAAGTAAACAAAGTTCCTGTGACTCAGAAGCCTCAAAAGTCTGTTCCATCACCAAGATCGTGTCTCAAGAAACATGGTTCAGTAGAAAAAGAAGAGGGAAGAAGTAAGGTGAAGGTGAAATTTCAAATGGAGACCAACTGATGAAGACTATCATCTCAATAGTTGTGTCATGTGTGCATAGCTTATGTCTCTCTCATGGAAATCCCCTTGTAAAGTAGCTAAGGTCTATTACCTAACGTAGATTTTGCAGTTTTTTGTGCACTGAAGCTTGTATAATCTTGGCTTGTTTCGTATTAGAGATGACATAGTTTGCACATAAATATAAAAAAAAATAGCTTTGACGATGAATGCGACATCGACTAGGTTTCCAGTTTTCTGCTTTAAATTATTCTTGTAAGTTTAGAAAATTGGGAACTCAACGAAGAAGTAGAAATAACAAGTTGAAAGGTAGTAGCAAGCTGTGAATCTGGTAAGTGCCAAAAGCAAAAGTTTACAGTGCCAAAAGCAAAAGTTTACAGTAAGGCGGGTCGCTTCCATGTATGGTCTTCTTGATGGTTATTGGATTCACTAGGTCGTTTGCACTCGCATTTCTTGCAAACAGTGTTTCTCCTATAGTTCAAGAAGTCGCATCTGCAGAAGATCACACATAAAGACAAGGGAAGAAGAGTGTTTGGTTAAGGATATGAAAATAACAAATTAGTAAACTAGAGATCGGGAAAGAGAGACGCACGAGGGACATTCCCATTCTCCAGGTTCAAGTTGCCTCGTGGGACGTCGTTCCCGACACTGTTTACACTGTTTGTTGCTAGAAAAGTTCATGAATCCACACCTGAAAATATCCAAAAAGTGGTATGATCAATACAAGAGCAATCAATCAAACACAAAAGCATTTTGAAGGATAAGATTTTTAAAGCTTCCAGTCTTTAGCAGACATATCATAAAGACAAAGAGATAGACACAAAGAAGATAGTCTAGACTCTAGAGGCAGGTAAGGGAAACTAACCCAGAGCAATTCCAGTCTCCTTTTTTCATTTCAACATTCTCCATTGAAGTTCTCTTTGGTCCCTTTGCTTTGCATTTCAGACAGCTCTGGTTTCTTGAGAAGTTTGAGAAATTGCACCTGTGGAATCAGCAAGGAATAACCAATGAGGGTATGGCATAAAAGTCTAATACATTTGATTCAGAGAAGAAAGAAAACGGGTAATTGTCAGATTTAGACTTACTCAGGACATAACCAGTCTCCTTCCTTGACAACAGCAGCAACAGATCGTCTGTCAGCGACTTCATTGCACTCTCGGCATCTTTCATTTCTGGCAAAGTTTAAAAAGTCGCATCTGTAGAGGAACACAGAGGCAGAAAACACTCAAAAACTAAGTCAGAAATCAACAGCAAAAACACTAATCTCTCAAAGCAATGTTTTAAACCTCTTCATCCAAAGAAGCTGACAACATTATTGGATACATCTTCAAGATTCAGTAAATCTTTGCAACCTCAGATAGGAAACTAATATTTGATTTAAAAGGTATGAAAGGGTTTGTCCAGATTCTCTAGAGGCATGAAAAAGCTAAACTCATTCGCAAAATCACTTACTTAGGACAAGCCCAATCTGCATTGTAATGAGACCAAACACGTTGAGAAGGCTCATCGTTCCTCGATTTAAAAACCCTCTCCTTCGGAGGCAAAGATTCCTTGGAAGCAGGTTTTGGCAAGACAGGGTTTAGAGGCTTCTCACTGAACTCAACCAACTCTAAAAGAAGTCTTCTTGCAGACTCATGAACAAGTTCTCTACCCGGTGGAATCTCTCCTCGAGAGATAACAACCGAATCAAGCGCATTGAACAAAAGTAAACGCATAACATCAACGGTTCGAGCATCAGCTTCTGAGTCCTTAAGTATCACATAAGCTCTATCACACGAGCCACGAAGCTCACAAGAACCACAAACCTAAATCAAAAGAAACATTTCTTATGGTTAAGATCTCTCTGTTTCAAGGTTTTAACAATCCTTAGCTAATGCAACAACATGTGTACATACATCTCCTTCGTCTAATCGAACATGAGCTCGAATCCTTTTGGAGGAGTTCACAGTTTTTCGAAAGAGATTAGGGCATCCACGCTCCACGAGAGCTTGTATATCTCCCGATGATAAGGATCTGCATAAGAAGAGCAGTAACATCAGTAATATGAAAATTGAAGATGAGAAATCTCAGAATTCATACCTGAGGATGTCGTATCGATCGCGAGCGAAGCTGAGACAAGCATCCTTGACTACGTTCATTTCTTGGTAAACCGTATCATCTTCGATGTTTTTGGTGAAATATCCCTTCGTCTTCAAGCGATCTACGAAGTTTATCCACTCTGGCCATGGATGTGGAGACGGAAAATCTGAATCCACGGTGGATGCTGTGGCGGTGGCGGCTTCACTGGAGAAGCATCGGAAGCGAAGAGAAACAGAGGGAAAACGATTGAAAAAGATTGGGAACGAGGGTTTTTGAGGTCGGAAAATGGAATTTCCGACAAGGAAGATTCTGGAAGACGACATTTTTCTTCTCTCCGGTAAGAACTCACCAGAGAGTGAGGTTTTAGGAGGGGTTTTGGCCGGCGAATGAGTGGATAAAAGAGAAGGTTCGTGAGTTTCAATTATTTGCACTTTGACCACCTATTTATATAACGTCTTCTTTTGTTATCCATTTAGTTAAAACTTTACAGCTTCACACCTGAAATATCCACATGCCTCTATTTTTTTTTTCTCTCGTTCACACTGACCATAGTCCATAATCCATATACATAAATATATTCAACCATAAACCTGATATCATATGTACGAAAATCGTAGATATTATATGAATATTATTTTTTAGATATATATTTTTTTTATCACGACTAGCTCATGGGTAAATCAAGTTCAAAACTTTAACTTGTGAATTAACCCCAAAAAAAAAAAAAATTAAGCAAACCAAAATTTTTGTGACCATGGGATTTAGTAACAAACAAATGCGTTCATTAGAATCCATCAAGAGTATAGGCCCATTTTGTTGAATGGTTTCATTTGATATTTACACCAGTATGTAAGACAGTGATTGAGTTTGAGAAAAAGAAATGGTTGGAAATATCTGTAACTGCTTCACTTCCTATATCACTGCCCTGCAAAAGTGGAATTGTTCCTGCATCAAAAGTAAACCAAAGTTATCCATTTCAGTCAAAGGCACAGAGTTGTTCAAGTTTTAATCTTAGGAACAATTGTCTTTATCCTCCAGATTATCTCCTTAGTGGGTTCAACCAGCAAAACTTGTCTCCAGAATCTTCAGTCCATATCCCATCTCCACATATCAAACCAGAAGCCACTGCTATTGCAAAAGCTTCAGCCTTTGCAGCATCTAGTCTCTCCCAGACAGAAACAAAAAAAAATATAAAACTACCCACGCACATGTCAGTTACAAAGTAACAAACCTATCTTGTCTCTGTTAAAAGAACTTGTCTGAGTCAGAAAATTTGGAGCTTGAAAATTTTGAGATTTATTACCGGTATAATGCTTTGGATGACTTACCACACAAACTCTCCCCCAAATTGTGTTGTGACCAAATTCACACGCTTCTTTATTTTGTGGCAGAAGAAAAAACGCATACTTTTCTTTCAGAAACAGATTTAATGATATAATCATATCATATATTCATGTTAAGTTACTTTCACATTGCCACATCAAAACGAAAAGGATAAGGAAAGAAAATGTCATATGAATTGGATGTTGCACTCTGATGAAAGCCTGGGGAGAGACATCAGATTAGCTCGCAAGAACTTACTGTTCTTGTCTGCGTCAACACCAACTTTCACGGTTTCAAGACATTCCAACTTGCCTAAGAAATGTCTCATCTGTTTCAGCTCCTGAAAAGAACTTCTGTACTCTGAAATCTCTAGCATCTTCACTTGACATGTCCATAAACAACATAATTCCTCTTCCTCATTCACCATCTTCCTCTGCTTCTTAGGGATGCAAGCGCATGCATCTCCGCATCTATTTGTTACTCTATGGACAAGACCCTGAAACCGGAGACCAATTTGACATGTATAATGGGCAACACTAACAACAACAAAAAGAGTCTCAGTAAAGGAAAATGATTATAATAACCTTGATGACTAAAGTGTGTAGATTGGGACAACTCTTGAGCAAAAGTGGCATTACTTGCCAACCTTTTTCCTTGTGGCTCTCGACATATAAATTAAGGAGGTTCTTGAACACCGGCATGGATTTACAACAGAAATGAAACGCCTGATTTATATATGATCATCACAACCAAAATCCATATATAAGTGACCAAAAAACAATCAATAGAAGAAGTAGAAAAAACTGACCTCAAGGGAATCAGGAGAGAGGTGAAGGGTCGTAATGTTGCTTATACTTGCCAAATATAACCGACTTTGGTTTATCAGGAGACAGGGGAATGGTCGTACTGTCATATTCATCATCATCATTGTGATAACCCAAACCGGTACAATTTTAATTTTTCCTAAACCGGATCAAGGCCCATTTATAAACGTAAATAAGGGAAATAAAACCTTAGCCTCTTTTTTTTCTCCTCTCTCTTTCTCTTCTCTCTTGTCTCTTCTCTCCCCCTCTCTCTCTTTATCTCTCACTATTCCGTGGTTCTCTGATCTCTCACTCCATGCGTGACCTCTCTCTCACCAGCGCCGCCTCTTTCCTCCCCATCGTCGAGACCAGCCTCCTCCTTGTCTCTCTTCCGCGCAGGAATCATCAGCCATTTTTCAGAGAGATTTCCCGGCGAACCGCGAAGAACCACGAGATAACTAACCTATCAAATCGAAGCCCCAGATCTTATCGTTCCAGAAAGACCGAGTTTGACCGGAACGGAGACCTGAGTCCACAGATATCGCCATCCCAGTGACGAGTGTCGGATCTGCCGTTCACCAGAAAACCCTAACCGCCGCCGTCACCTTGCGGTCTCTTTTCCCTACGAACCGCTGTGAACCATAAGATGTAGTGCCTATCAAACTGAAGTCCCGAGTGTCTTCTTTCCGTGAAGCCCGAGATCATCTGAATCCGAGATTCGAGTAAGAAGATATGACTGTTCCATTACACGACGTCGGGTCTGATTCTTCTCCACCTCCATCAACGAGTTCTTCTGACGAGATCAGAGGCGAGCTGGTCACATCACATTCACCATCTCCTCCTCCTTCTCCACCGCATGCAGTCAGGTGATGACGTGTTGCGCTTTTCCCTTTTTTCATTATTCGATGTGATGTCAATAGCCTGTTCTTAAACGGTTTTCTTGGCATGTTAGGTCGTCACCAGTGGCCAGCAATACAAGATCGCCAGGAAAACGCCCGGTAACAACAACAACACAATGACACGATCCCAACTAACCTGAAAGAAAACAAGGAGAGTGTTAGCGATGAACTAGATCAAAGCTTTAGAACTTGAATAGAAACACAAACACTTTGCTTTTGGGTAGATAAGTCTACCTCTTTTTGTCTTTTTCATTGCTTAAATAGGAAATAAGAAAACAACGGTTTTGGAGTATCAACTCCTACAAAACAGGAAATGGGAAATGTGGAAGAGAGCATCCTAAACAGGTGGAAGACTCGTTCTTCTTATTCGACAACTGAAACATTTGACTCAATCAATTAAAGAAATAAGATCCAGTAAACAGAGCCTCATGATGCATACTTTCGTTTTGGTATTCTTGGCCGGTTCGATGTTCTTCGTTCTGGTTCAGCTTGTTGTACCGGTTCCACTATCTCATCATTACTCCCCTCGTCAAGATGAACCTTGTCCTCAAGGTTCCAGGTTGGAAAACTCATGTGTAATTGCTGCAAATTCTCCCAAGTCGCCTCTGATTTCGGTAAGCCACGCCACTGAATTAATGCCTCAATGACTCTCTTCCCTTCACGATCAACGTCTCTCAACTCCAACAAGTGTTCTGGTTGGAGACGCAATAACCCATTGGCTCGCAGAGGTGGTATCGTTCCTGCCGTTGGCGTATCGGAACCCACACGTCGCTTGAGCAAGGATACATGAAATACAGGGTGTACCTTTGTTCCTGCCGGCAACGCCAAACGATAAGCTACGGGACCAACACGAGCTTCAATCTGAAAAGGGCCGAAGTACTTGTTTGATAGTTTCTGCGATGTCCGTCGAAAAATCGTATGCTGACGATAAGGCTGGAGTTTGAGATAAACCCAATCTCCCACCGCAAACGATATGTCACGTCGTTTTGCATCTGCGGTTTGCTTCATGCGATTGTTGGATGCGTTCAAATGCTTCTTCAACTCAGCTAATATTTCATCTCTCGCCACCAACTGTTCATCTAGCTCAAAGATTGGTGTTGCGCCAGCCTCATAACCTGGTAAAGGCGGAGGAAGACGACCATAAAGAGCTTGAAACGGGGTCATACCTGTGGAAGAATGATAGGTGGTATTGTACCAATATTCTGCCCACGGCAACAAAGAACTCCATTGCTTGGGTCGTTGATGCACAAAACATCTAAGAAATTGTTCGATGCAACGATTCACAACTTCCGTTTGTCCGTCGGTTTGTGGGTGATAAGCCGAGGACATGCGTAATTGTGTACCAGATAAACGCCATAGCTCACGCCAAAATGTACTTATAAACACCGGATCTCGATCACTAACGATTGATTTCGGAATGCCATGAAGTTTTATGATGTATTCAATGAACTTAGAAGCAACGGACCTTGCGGTGTAAGGATGAGCTAGTGGCACCAAATGAACTGACTTGGTAAGTCGATCCACCACCACCATGATGGACGTGTGATTATCAGAACGAGGCAAGCCGTCGACGAAGTCCATCGAAATATCTTCCCAAACTTGGCTCGGCACGGGAAGTGGTTGCAACAAACCTGCTGGTGACAAGCTCTCGTACTTCGCTTTCTGGCATATATCACAGGCTGCGACATATTCTTTGACAGATTTGTGCATGGATGGCCAATAGAAGTGTGACGCTAACCTCTTGAAAGTGCGAAGAATCCCTGAGTGACCTCCCATTGGTGTATTATGATTCTCGTATAAGAGGCTGGAAATCAGTGGGGATTTCGGAGGAACCACCACTCGATTATTGTAACACAAGAGTCCATTACGCCAAGCATACGGACGATCTGGAGTCTCATCTGCGAGCTTCCCCAACTTCAACAAATATGGATCGGACTAAGCCAATTGCTTTAACTCGTACCAAAGAGCAGCTTGAGGTGTCACAATTGTATGAAGGCATGGACTATCCCGGCGTCTCGAGAGAGCATCAGCTGCTGCATTTTCAGTCCCCGGCTTGTAGGTGATCTCGTAATCATAGCCGACCAATTTTCCCATCCACTTCTGCTGTTCTGGAGTTAGAATGCGTTGCTCCAGCAAGAAACGTAAGCTCCGTTGGTCGGTTTGAATGACAAAATGTCTGCCCAAAAGATATGGTCGCCACGTGCGAATTGCAATGACAATAGCCAGCATCTCCCTTGCATATGTCGACCATTCTTGTTTTGCAACACCCAGCGAACGACTCATAAAAGCGATGGGCCTGCCATGTTGTGATAGAATTGCACCAATCCCGCTTCCCGATGCATCTGTTTGTATCACGAAAGTTGATTCAAAATCCGGCATTGCGAGTGTCGGTGTGGTTGTCATGGCTGACTTGAGGCTTGTAAATGCAGTCTCTGCTTCTTGACTCCACGAAAATTTACCCTTTTTCAGCAAATTTGTTAAAGGGCGGGCAATAATGCCATAATCCTTAACAAATTTTCGATAATATCCGGTAAGGCCGAGAAAACCACGTAACTCCGTGACTGTTGTTGGTGTCGGCCACTCGAGCATCGCGTGTATCTTTGTCTGATCCACTTTGACACCATCACCCGATATAATATGACCCAAATACTCCAATTCGGGCTGCCCGAAAGCACATTTCTTCTGCTTGACGAACAGGCTGTGTCGTTTCAAAATCTCCATGACGATGCGCACATGTTCGAGATGGTCGGCCCAGCTGCGACTGTATATCAGGATATCATCAAAAAATACCAGCACGAATTTGCGTAAGTGTGGTCGAAAAACCGAATTCATCAAAGCCTGAAACGTGGATGGTGCGTTGCAGAGACCAAAAGGCATGACGAGGTATTCGTAATGTCCATTGTGAGTCCGGAAGGCCGTTTTGTGGATGTCTGGTGGGTGCACGCGCACCTGATGATATCCGGCAGTTAAATCGAGCTTCGTGAAGACCCTAGCCCCGTGTAACTCATCAAGCATGTCATCGACCGTCGGGATCGGGAATCTGTCTTTGACGGTGGCGGCATTGAGAGCTCTATAATCCGTACAGAAACGCCAGGAGCCATCTTTTTTTTTTACCAGAAGGACTGGTGAGGAAAACGGACTGGAGCTTGGTCGAATCAGACCCGATTCAAGCATCGTCGAAACCTGTTTCTCGATTTCTTCTTTATGAAAATAAGCATATCTATACGGTCGGACATTGACGGGGTCACTTCCTTCCTTCAGTGTGATGTGGTGCTCGATTGAACGAGAAGGAGGAAGATGTGAAGGTGCTGCAAATACATCGTCGAAGCGGTGAAGAAGATGTCGCAGATCCTCTGGTATAGCTGACACGGCATCGTCGCAGGTTTGGATAGTAAGGGCAAAACAAGGCTGGCCCAATCGTGCCTCTTTTGTGATCTCAGCAAAATGGGCCTGTTTTATATGTCCATGGCGAAGCCCATATATCATTCTCTTCTTACCAGCCCATGTGAATTCCATTGATTGGGCTTTCCAATCACAAGTAGTTGGGCCCAGCAGCTCCAACCATTGTATTCCCATCACGATGTCGAGACCTGTCAATGGCAATGCAAAAAAATCCAGCTCGAACATGACTCCCCCCAGATTGACGGTAACCTTTTCGTATTTCCCTCGGCATTGTAATGGATGTCCATCCGCGACTCGCACCCGGAACGACTTTGTTGCAGTAATTTTGAGGTTCAAACGATTAGCGGTGGTGGCGTTGATGAAGTTGTGTGTGGCACCGCTATCTATCAAAGCCACGAGCTCTTGTCGATTGATGATCGTTCGGATGCGTAGTGTCTTGGGTGAGTCCCATCCCGTCAGCGACTGAAGCGTTATCTCCGGTTCCTCAGTCTCATGAAAAATTTCTTCTTCCTCTTCGGTTTCAGCATCTTCTCCTTCCATGAGAAGTAACTGTGATTTTTTACATCTATGACCAGGACTGTACCTCTCATCACAGCTGAAACAAAGACCCAAACTCCGTTTTCGTTTCATCTCGTCCCAGCTGAGTCGTTTCGGAGACGGTGGTTGTGTATCGCGAGGTGTTGGCGTACGCATCGGCACCTGAATCGAAGATCGTGATGTCTGGCCCGAGGAGAACGTGTTAGGTGTAAAACGCGGGGAAACGATCTTCCTCTGTAGCTGTAGATTCTCGTCACTTAGTCGGGCCAAGTTAATAACCTCCTTCAATGTTTTAGGCGAAAACATCCGTACATTTGCAGCAATGGCAATACTTAGACCGCCGAGAAACGTTCCGACTAACGCCTCCTCCGTCCAATTGCTGACCTTGTTCTGCAGTTGTTCGAATTCGCGTTGATAATCTCGCAGCGAACCGGTTTGTCGTATTTTGGAGAGAGCCTCATGGAAGTTTTGGCCTTGTGTTGGGCCAAATCGTATCCAAAGCTCGGACTCGAAAATTTCCCATGGTGTGTTTTGTGGATCAGCTCCGATAGCCTTTGACGTCGCTTGCCACCACTGATTCGCTTCCGCTGTGAGGTGGTAAGAAGCTAGGCTGACTTGTTGATTTCCGGGAATCTCGTGGTAAGCAAAATATTGTTTTGCCTTACTAATCCACTCCGTCGGATCCCCGCCATCAAATCGCGGCAAATCCAGCTTGACGTGACGTTGGAGAATGGGCGCTGGGCCACGCTGGTTCACTGGACCGTCGCGCTGCGTGTTTGGTGATTGAGTGCGGGAAGCGGTAGATCCTCCTTCGCGAATGCTAGTTATCATCTCTGTCAGGCGTTGGTTGGACGTCGTGTTCTCCGCTAGCATTCGTTGAAATGAATTTTCCATGATCGCAAATCTTTCCTTCATCTCAGCGTTGAGTCGCTGGAGTTCGTCCTGCATCGTCCCCAGATTTGCTTCTACGTCGTCTAGTCTCTCCTTCTTGTTCGTCATTGACTCGTCGATGGTATGAGTCGAGACGGTTTTTATTTGTGAGTTTTTTGAATTTTTAGGTGGAATGGTTGCTGTTGGGAATGAAAAGAGTGTGGGAAAAAAAAAAAAAATTGGATGAAAGCACTAGTGCTCTGATACCAATTGTTAGCGATGAACTAGATCAAAGCTTTAGAACTTGAATAGAAACACAAACACTTTGCTTTTGGGTAGATAAGTCTACCTCTTTTTGTCTTTTTCATTGCTTAAATAGGAAATAAGAAAACAACGGTTTTGGAGTATCAACTCCTACAAAACAGGAAATGGGAAATGTGAAAGAGAGCATCCTAAACAGGTGGAAGACTCGTTCTTCTTATTCGACAACTGAAACATTTGACTCAATCAATTAAAGAAATAAGATCCAGTAAACAGAGCCTTATGATGCATACTTTCGTTTTGGTATTCTTGGCCGGTTCGATGTTCTTCGTTCTGGTTCAGCTTGTTGTACCGGTTCCACTATCTCATCAGAGAGAGGATTGAGTAATCAAGATTACCCAGTGTGGATGAGCCTTTAGAGACTAACTTAACCCTTTCAACAATTACACGAAATAATAACCACAGCCTAGACCTAAAACGAGTTCAAACAAGGTTTCACACAATATTCGTTTTAATACTCTTTCTCCTTTTATCACGTAATCTCTTTTCTCAGTACTCAACTTTTCTCATTACTCATCTTTTCTCAGTACTCATCTTTGTAACCGGTTCTCAAACAATGCACTCTACCAGTGCTCACGCAATCTAACACGGTGGGAATTTCCAGGTTTACTGGCCGTTTCTCGTAATCAGGCTCACTGGCCGTAGAGCGCGGGATAGCTCCTTTTAACCCCGTTGGAAGCCTACCAGCCCCGCTGGAGTCGGGTCCATCAATCAAATCGAACCACTGATCCCTCACAGTGTCCAGGACCTAACATTTACTATCTTCTCATTCAATGCCGGTTTATCCTAACACGCAACGTTCATCTAAGTGCATGACTCTCAAGCCGGACAACACAACAAGCAAACCAGACAGTTCAATCTGGTACTAGCAATCAAATCTATAACGCCCCGACCGCCTCTACCTGTGGGTCCCACGCCCTCTCTCGGCCCGCGGGCCCACCCTTGTCCGACAGCCGGTGCGCTAGTCCGGGAGGCTCGTAAGAGTTGTTTACTGACCCTGCAATCACCACGTGATCTTTCCCCTGTGTTTTGTCCTCACTTGCACGGTACCGCGAATCACTTCCCGGTTGGTCACACATCCTTAAATTTCTCCACTTAACTCTGGGGTTCTCTCTGGACAAGTGACCGAAAAGATAAGTGCACTTGGGTGATATAGGTAGCCAAATCAATTCTTGTAAGCATCTCCGCATATATCAGAAATCGGGATGTTACAATCATAATCATAATCATCAGCATCATAATCATAATCATAATCATCAGCATCATCATCATAATCATCAGCATCATCATCAACATCATCATCATCATCAGAATAATCATAGTCGTTAGTTGACACCCATAACCTGAGGTTCAGCCTGGCTTCGACAAGCAAATCAAAACCACGAAACTCATGATTTTTGTAGACGTAAGTAGAATAGTCAAGATACACAAGACTTGGTGCATCGAAAAGCATGCAGTCGTGATGATCTTGATCCTCCGGAAGATGGACAAAGACCACAAGTCGCTTGATGGATGCACTTTCCACGACCGAGCCGCAACATGCCGGATACGAATGATCAGCATCAGTTATGAATAATTCTTCCAGGACTGGGCAGCCATCGAGGAGCTGGCAATAGTCGTCAAAATAAAGCTCAGCTGATAAGAGAGAGAGTGATTTGAGCGCTGGGAAAAACACATCCTCGAATGCAAGAGAAAATTCAAGGGATAGTGTGAGCTTGACCAGTGTGTTGCTCGTTAACAACTTTGTTTCAATATAAACACGAGACAAGGGGAGGGCGTGCAAGTGTAGTTCCAACAAACCGCATTCCATTGCAGTTCGAACCCAACGGTTCACAAAAAAGGAGACATCGTAACGGCCAGGTCTAATTGGTACATGACACAGAGAGAGTTTCTTGATGATGGGAGAATTGCTTAGCAGAGCACATGTTTTGTCTAGGAAATCTAAGAAGCGACTTGTTGCTTCTTCTTCCTTGGGATACGAAACAACCATCGAGTCATCAAAACAAAGGGTGTCTACAAGACCCAGCAGATTCCTCCACCTCTTGGACAGAATCGATGTGGAAGCAGCCACCTTTGTCGGAAGTAAAGACAGGATTTTGCCAAGAATCTCATCTGGCAATCTGCTTATCGAATCCATAGCCAATAAATAATTGTACCTACTCTACACACTCGATTAGGGTCACAAGTTCCTCCTGTTTTGCAATTAACCAATAGAAAAGCTATTGAATGGATTTAATTTGAATGGATTTAGTTTCCGGTTTTAGTAAGTTTATTTTGGTTTTCGATTTGAATCAATTACTTGATTAGAATTTGACAAAGTACTAAACCTAATGGTTTAAGAATGTGAGTCTAATCAAGTGAGTTTTAAATTTAATTAATATTCTATTTAGTTTAATCTAATTCAATTTAGATTAATCCAATTTGATTAAGTTTGGTTTAGTGGGTTTGTTTAGTATGGATTAGTTATGTGTTAAGGATTATGATATTTAATAATAATCTTACATTTTGAGTTTGGCCTTGTCAATTAGGTCATGTTTAAATGTGTTGAGTCTAATTATTTAAGATTTAGAAACTACAAACCAAAGATTGGTTTTGTTTTCCGATATGCATTATATGTTGGAACCAAACAAGCAAGAGAGCGGCTCTGTCTGCCGAGAGACTGAGGAAGATTTGATCCTTGAACGATCTTGGATCCTTAATTAAAGGTTTTCCGGATGAACTCTTGAGTTGGAATTGGTTCTATGTGCTCATTGAACGTTCTTGGATCCTTATTCATCTTTCTGCGCATTGCAACTTGAACAATGAAAGGATCTTACCTTGTTCTACAAGTAACCGGAGACGTGGTAGGCAGCGACACTAAGTCCAACGGCTAGATGTGCCCACAATCACTTTCCAAATGGAAGAATCAATCAAGAATAGATCTTTCTATAAATATAATCTCCAGAGAGAAATCAATAAAACCATAGGAAAATTCTTCATATAACACTGAAAAAATATTCAAATCAAGTCGTCTATCTTCTCTATCATTCTAGGATCTCGTTTCATTGACTATAGTTTGGTGGATTTTCTTTTTGCTTTCCAATATCATTAATGAGCTTCAAAAGCTCTTTAATGTATTGTTTTTAGATGTTCTATTGTTACGTTTGATCATGAAGTAAATAATAAAATCGAAAAATAATAAGATCGTAAGCGATGGATTGTCTCTTCTGACCAAACTCTGAGTTTGCTGGTTCAAGCACTCGGGATCTCTTTGTTTGAATACTTTTTGACGACTAATCAAATGACTAACTCAAACTTATTAGAAAATAAAAAACCCTATTGTTTTAATGTATGGTTTTAGATCGTCATTTCTTAAAGACTTAAAATTTTGTAGCTATGGCAAATTGTTTTGTAGAGTTAATGACGATGTAATAAAAACTACATAAGTAATACTTTTATTATCTAAGCAAATGACGGTAAAAGTTTTATGACTTTTTGACGAATTATTCTTGAACAAATAAACAGCTTTTTGACGCGCTATCGGTTTTTTACGAAATAATCGGGAATGAGCAAAGGGGCTTGCTGTCTTTTTGCTGTCATCCCACCAGCGTAGAGTTCGAATCCACCCTCCCTCATTATGGGCTTTTCCCTCGTGATGGGTCCCTCAAGATTGTATCTCACTACGGTAAGGTATTTTTCTTATGTAAGGATTTGGCTACTGGGCCGGTCCTATGTGACCCAGTTGCCATGTAAGTCAGACAATGCCGGTAATGTATCTTTACCTTGTCGGCACAACTTGATTTAATGAAATGAATTGTTGACAACAAAAAACAGCTTTTAAAAATCTATAATTGGATAGAAGAAATAGGTAAATTATAACTAAAAATTTCATGATTATGTGATTTTTGTAACTTTAAATGATAACAACGTTTGTTATCTAACAAAAATGTAAATTGTTGTAAAAATTATATGATATTGTCATATGGTGTATATTAATATAATAGAAATATAAGTTAGTTAAGTATATATTGATGTAATTGTAATTGTAAACTTTGTTATTATGTGAATTTAGATTACTATACAACCAATATTATTATTTTTATGAGTGTTAAAATGGGTTAATCTGTCCTTTTAATATGCCTCGAATTATCTCACTATCTTGTATGTTTTGACAAACCAACCCGCAAATGACAGCGATTATAAAAATATAATACTAACCTGCCCGTTCATATTACTGTATAATATAAATATTTAATAATTTCAAATATTTGAAATTTTAGCCTAATTGATTATGATAAAAATATACAATAACATATTTTTTTTATCATCTGCATTATTATGAGAAAATTATTTAAATTCGAATATCTAAATTAAATCTAAATTATTTATTATTTTTTGTAAATATACAATAAAAACTGATTTTTGTATTTTTGATAAGTAATCTGACATATATTTAAGGATATCCAAACTAATCTGAATTAATATTTAAATTTTCGGAATTAAATATGAATATAAAATAAAATATATTTTTATTAATATTTCATTAAAAAGACATGTTTGGCAACATGAATAACAGGAATAGTAGTTATCCAAGATAAAAATAGACTAATATGAAGCTATTTAATTTATTGGCCACAAGAGAAAGGATGGATCATAGCCAAAGAAAATCGCATTAGATCAAATGCGATTATGAGGAAAGAAAGTGTGGACAGTCCGGCGAGAAAAATTTGAAGAAAAAAATCGTTTTAACTCATTTTCGTTGTTTTATTGTTTTGTATTTTTACTTTTATATATTGTTGTTTTTATATAACTTGATTTTCATATAAATAATGATAGATGTTAAAACAAAAAAAATAATGATAGATGTAGTAGTTATCCAAGATAAGAATAGACTAATGAAGCTCTTTAATTAATTCTATTGTTACGTTTGATGAAGTAAATACTATGATCGAAAAGAAAAATACAGAAATAAATAAATAATAAGATCGTAAGCGATGGATTGTCTTTTCTGACCAATCTCTGAGTTTGCTGGTTCAAGCACTCGGGATCTCTTTGTTTGAAT
Source organism: Eutrema japonicum (assembly GCA_030161315.1). Taxonomy (NCBI): domain Eukaryota; kingdom Viridiplantae; phylum Streptophyta; class Magnoliopsida; order Brassicales; family Brassicaceae; genus Eutrema; species Eutrema japonicum. Next base: position 42,436,359 of record BSQW01000001.1, read on the forward strand.
ACTTTTTGACGGCTAATCAAATGACGAACTCAAACTTATTAGGATTTTTCTTCTCGCTTGATTTTCGCAATATGGGTGTGGATGTGAAAAAGGAAGTTGAAATTTAGGATTTTTTTCCTTCTATCCATTTTTTTGGTATGATGTTTCTTAAATCTTTTGTTTACTTCTCTATGTAGATTGATGCATTTGTGGAGAATGCAAACGGAAATCCTCTTAGGATTCACGCTCTCATCAAGTTGTTGGTCAGTTTTCGAGTAATGAGTGATAATGATGATGCTCATTTGTTGCTCAAACGATTGGCGGACCAGTTTAGTCAGAGAAAAATATGGTAGATGATGAAGGTCTTTGGATTTACAATCGGGAAAATCGGATGATTAGTGTTTTCATTTGTTGCTAAGTATAATTTTTGGCAAAGGAGATGACTAAACGCACCTAGAATGCACGAAACCTATTAAGCTAAGCAAATCGTGATAGAATTGTCGTCTAATTATCCTGAAATTTACTAATCAAAATCAATCAAGACAATATACCGACAATAAAGCACTAAACAAGTTGAATAACGATAAACCATATACATAAATATATCCAACTGGTAGTGTGCTGAAGATATCACCACACTCCACAGTGGGAACTCCAGATTGAAACCCGCTGCCTCTGTTGAAGAGAATTATTGAGCAGGGCCTCTCTTTGTCCTTGGAGTCCATGAATCCATTTTCGTATTGAAACGCAAACTGAGATGGAAGACATGCCGAGTCCATGTGGCCTACACAACAGTAACCATCAGAAGCTGCCAGTGTGCAGCCAAGGTGAGCGCATCTCTGCAGATAGTATCTGTTTGATCGGAAAAGCGACGGTATTCTTTCATTGCCGGAGTATTGTATGAGTATTGTTGTTGCTGTCATCGTCGGCTGCGAAAGAAAGAAACTTTGGTTTGGGCCCAAGAAAAAAGAGAAATAGAGACCCAAGAGAACTGCACAAAAGCATATCTGGATAACTCTTTCGATGTCATTTACAGCCAAGACACTATTCTGCATATCCAAGTAAGCAAAAACATTTGTTTCACTTCTTGAAGATGCCTTTTGGGGTAATCATCCTCTGTATCATTTGTCTCTTTTTTTTCATGACAAGCCGTCTATGTTCAAGACATTTTTCAAGTGGCTTAAACCAGACGGTAAAGTTCTCATCACCGACTATTGCAGAAATGTTGAAACTCTGTCTCCCATATTCGCAGAGTAAATCAAACAAAGAGGATATGATCTCCATGATGTTCAAGCTTATAGACAAGTTTGTGTTTTTCCTTGTTCCTCGTAAAACCCTTCATCATTCTATGTTTTTGAGGGTATCATGATTCACATAATGAAACCTTCTTTCCGTAGATGCTGAAAGACGTAGGCTTTGAGGATGTGATCGCCGAGGACCGTACTGATCAGGTGACTCCCACATACACATACATGATACATGTATACATTTCTTTGAATAATCCTGATTCTAACATAACCATATTTTCGCAGTTTGTACAAGTTCTGAGGCGTGAATTAGAGAGAGTGGAGAAAGAAAAGAACGAATTCATTAGAGACTTCTCAAAAGTAAAAACATTTTCTCACTACTAATTCACTGAATAAAACCCCTCCTCTTTGATGCGTCTTTCTCATCGATCACAAAATCTTGTCAAATGTTTTTGTAATGCAGGAGGATTACAATGACATTATTGTAGGAGGATGGAAAGCAAAGTTTGAAAGGAGTACATCTGGTGAACAAAAATGGGGATTATTCATCGCCAACAAGAAGTAAAATCCAATGGTTTTACCCCAAAACTCTATAAGCTCATGTCATGATTCTTTTCCCTTCAATAAAATTGTTCCTCGGAGGACAATATTTGCTTGTTTTACTATCCTGGAACCGTAAATCGTCAGAAAAACTCATGTGTTGTCTCCAGTCTTTGTACCTCATAAAATCTGCATTGTTTTGATTTTATACATTACATCTTACGAAATCAGAGACGAGCTAATTTACAAGAGGTTTTTTGAATCTAAGGTAAGCTACTCATGCCCACCATAAAAATCTGAAATGCATTCTTCATTCTCCATTCTCCATCGAAAAAAATAATAATAATAATAATAATAATAAGATGGTAAGCGATGATGGATTGTCTCTTCTGACCAAGCTCTGAGTTTGCTGGTTCAAGCACTAATTAAATACTTTTTGTGTGTGTTAATTAAGAGATCTCTTTGTTTGAATACTTTTTGACAGCTAATTAAATGATGAACTCAAACTTATTAGAAAATAAAACCCAATTGTTTTAATGTATGGTTTTAGATCGTCATTTCTTAAAGACTTAAAATTTTGTAGCTATCTCTATATTATTATTTAAGAAGACATTTTTAAAAATGAACTTTGTTTTGTAAGTTATTACATGAAATGCCATTACAAATAACAAAGAATAATTAAAATAGGAAATGATATAAAAGTCTTTTAAAATTATTGATTAAAATATGGAAAGTATATATTTTGCATTAAAGATGTTATTTATTATTTAATTTTTAATTATTTTTAGTACTATATATTTTAAAATAATAATAAATTCATATATATTCAAAAAAAACTATTCAAAATATTGCTATATTTTTCATTATAATCTATTATATTTTATTTGAATATATATCAAAACAAAAATTAAAAAATATTTTATTAATTTTATAAAAAGTTAGACACAAGAAAACTATTTTTTTAAAGAGTTCGTAAACTAACCACAAAACTATAGTCATTTAACAGTGCATATTAAAGTTACGTTTTCAAGATTATAAGTTTTTGCGGGTTAACCCGAAAAATATTTTAGTCCACTGCAAAACGGGTTAAATAGACAAATTATTACAAATTGACAGTTTTATCTATAATCATTAGTTAGTTATATTGTAAATTTCAGGTAAACATAATTTTATTAAATTTTAAAACAATTTCTTTAAAAAAAAATACTTCGCGCTATAATTAGCGCGGGTTAAAATTATAGTGGAGTAATTGTTTTGTAGAATTTTTTTTTTTTTTTTTTGATGCTTTTCGGCCCCCGGGAGTAATCTCAAGCCCAAAGGCTCAGACTAATCTCCCGGGTGGGAGTGACACAGCCCACTTATAATACCCCACTTGGCCAAGTGCTTGTCCTGGTAATTTCGCTCCCGCGGGTAATCGATTCCTGGCATAGACCAACAGGGCCGACACTCACCGAAGGAATGGAACCATCCAACCACCAACGACTTGGTTTTGTTTTGTAGAGTTAATGACTTGATGTAATAGAAACTACATAAGTAAATATTGTTATTATCTAAGCAAATGACGGTAAATGGTTTATGACTCTTGAGCAAATAAACAGCTTTTTAAAATCTATAATTGGATAGAAGAAATCGGTAAGTTATAATTAAAAATAATATAACATGAAGACAAATTATAAATTTGGAAATTGTGTTTCGGACGAGCATCAGCATTTGAGACATGGGTCTTCCGGAAGACACAAGTCTTCCCAAAAGGTTGATGACGTGTCGTGACGTGATTCGTCGTGACATAAAAAATTCAATTTTTTTTTTTAAAAAGCGGAAGACACAGACATTGTGTCTGCAATGCGGATCGAATGTACAACGGCTAAGTCTTTTGACTTGGTCATTTTTATGTTATCCTTAATTGCAAATAAACAGAGCATCACTTAGTTACCTAAGTTTTAGAAACAAAGTTGCTCACGTTTCATTCCACTTTGTCAATTATTCCAATATGTATTTGCTTCCAGCTTTGTAGTATTGGAAGGAATGATTCCAATTTCTATATTTAAGGAAATAAAATTAAAATTAAAAAAAAAAAAGGTAGTCATAACTACCCAAAATAAAAATATAATCTTTTTGTTCTGTTTTTGGCTGTAATCGGGTTTATAAAGTTTGTGTGTTCTTAGTTATGTTCTTAAATGTTGGAACTCGTTTTTGACGAAGTGGTTTTGACCACTTTTTCAGTGGATTTTTCGACAAATATATATGTCGGAACGACCGGATTATGGGCACAATGTAATCAGGCCCGATTACAAGTTCAAATTTTTTTGGGCACGATGTAATCAGGCCCGATTACAATCCGGGCAAAAAAAGTTTGAACTTGTAATCAGGCCCGTATGGAGTTCAAAAAATTCCCACATCAGATTACAAGGCAAAGCAGTTCGTTTGAACTTTGATTTGCACATTCTAGGACACGTATTGTTTGCGCCTGGAATTTCTCCTTCAATGCCGGAATTGACTCAAACGCTAGAAGTTACACACGACACATATAGTTAGAGTTGGCTTCAATTGTAAAAAACTAATAATAATGAGTAATACCTCAAATCATATTTACCCCCAAAGTAATACATAAAGTTGGAATTGTCCATTGTTTACCATAAACGACCCCTCCAAAATGATCCATCGTGTACAATATCTCTCGCATATTGTGATCAAAATGACATTCTCCCCCATAGAAATGTCTTACACAAATGAAAATCATTCACAACTCTTAGAAAGAACGGCTCCACAGAAGATGCATATTTTCGTGTCTTGGTATGCCCTATAATTATGCTTGATAAAAAATAAATGACCGCCATCTTTAACCTATCTTGAAAAGGTCTCATTTCCATTAGCTTTTCTTTCACATATGCATATCTTACTTTTGCTACCATCCCAAAATACTTGCTCACGAAATCCATATTGCCCATTTGTGAATAGTTGAGTGGATAGTTGCGGCAGTCTAATCCCGATATAAGGGCGTGTTCACTTAGACCATAGCAGATGTGAACTCCATTTACGACGAACCAAGCTTCCTTTTTTTAATCATTACACACCGTTCGAACAATGAGCATCCACATGCACATAACCTTGTGGTTTTCGTCCTTATGAATGTGGAAAAAATGTTTGAGCTGCGGGTGCCTCAGAAACCAACTTCTCTCCTCTGATTTAAGTGGATGATTTAACTCGTCTAGAAGTGTCTTCACCGCCTCCGTGATATAACACCTCGTAGAGATCTTGATTTTCTTCTTATACTCCGTCGGCTGGAAGTACATTTGTAGAGGTTGCAATGGTTTCGTTTCCTCTTCGGAATCCTGCAACACATATTAAGTTGTACCAAGTATTACTTTTTGTTTCAGAAAATCATAAATGCCTAAACCATAAATTTGATCCCAAAAATCAATAAGCAAAAGCAAAATCAACAACAAACACGAAATCAAGAACGAACACGAAATGAAAAGACTAATTGCTTGAACAATCCCGAAAATTTCCAACATACAAAATCAACTAAATTTCTGAGTCGATCTACATACCGTTGAATCTGAGTCGTCACCGGAAGATGCTTCTTCTGAAGTCTTAGGATCCTCCCCTTCATCTACAATCTGAAATGGTCTCTCTCCTTCAACCGGATTGTCTCCTTCAACATCATCTCTCAAACCATGATTTGGATTCTTTGTACAAGCCATCCTAGGTGAGCAATCCCGCAACTCGGTTACAATCGAATCAAAACTACACTAAATTGACATGCATTCGAGAGTAAAACGAAATCGACATGAATATGAGACTTACCTTACGAGATTTGCCTCGATTCCTCTTCATGTCGATGCAAGAGAATTTTTGGGACTTGTTTCCAAACTTGGAAACTTAAGTTTGACTGACTGGTCGTTTTGCCTTATGTGTGTTTTTAAGTGTTTGGATTCGGTTTTATCGGGTAAGATCCATAAGACTGGATTTGGGTGGATCGTGGATATAAGCTGGTTAGATCCGTAATAATTTTAAACTTTAAAGGACAAAATTGATATCAACCACGTTTTGCTATTTAAAATAAATAAATAAAAAATTAGTTTTTATAACAAGGTTAAACGATCATTTTTTTTTCTTGATTATGGGAGAATTGCTTAACAGAGCACTTGTTTTGTCTACGAAATCTAAGAATCGACTTGTTTGCTTCTTCTTCGTTGGGATACGAAAAAACACCATCGAGACATCAAGTTAATGTTTTTAAATCAATACTTGCCTTCTCGGCTTTTTGATATTATTTACACCGGTAATCGAGTTAGAGAAAACAAAAAGAAAAGGTTGAAAATTTCTGCCAACTAGTTTCAGCATTTCTGTAACTGCTCTCTCTATCTGCAAAGTGGAACTGTTCTTACATCAACAGAGACCCAAAACTGTCCATTTTTAGTCAAAATCAAAGAGTTCTTCAAGTTGCTCGTCTGTCCACTGTGGAACCAAGCTACAAGACCCCATGGATTGAGATTTGTTGACCTTGGATCCAGATGTAACTTCATCAGAGTTCCCCATTACACTCTCTAGCTCACCACTCTGCGGTTCACGACTTGTACTGATCTTTTTCACCGGTCTAAAGTCATCGGCCGTACTGGTCCCACTAGCTACATCTTCTTGCGGTTGCTGTTCTTGAGTGTTTGAAGTTGTCCTGCTTGCTGCGATTTCTGTTTGGCTGATTGAAGCATGTTTTCCCAAGAGGTTCTGCTCCATTCTAACTACATTCTGGTTCTTGGTCAAAACTTTTAGCCATGAGTTGCTTCCCTCTGCTGGATTCATTTCTTCCATTTCTACATCAGCGAGTGCTTCACTGCTTTCTCTTGCATTTTTTCTGAGACTGTTCATGATTCCTTGAGTAGTTCCTTGCTCCGCAGGAAACACTTTGGGTTGCATTCGAAAAACTTCCTCATTTTCTGTTAGATATATAATAATAATAATAAACCAAGTTAAGGGTTTGAGTTACTAGATCAAACTGTGAAAGAAAATTTCATCTTTCCTACCATTCACTGTAACAGGATTCTTGGCACTCGTTTCAGAATGGCTATGCCTTGGTACAACAGGAGTATCCTTTGTGATAACCTGTAAATGAAACTCTCTAGCTTAAAAAAAAACAAAAATCTTCATCTGTTCCAATGAATATAAGTAGGTGCAATTTGATATCATAAGAAGAACTACCAGAGAAAAACTACCTTGGTGATGTTCTTCAGCGTTATGTTAAGATAACGTGACGACCGTGAGGGTGAACAGACTGCAACCTGCAAAACACTATATATCAGCTCATTGCCATTGATTTTCAAAAGGTAATTCAGAAACACATCAAAACCATGAGATTGTTTTATCCCCTTGAAGGAAAACAGCAAACCTTCTTAAGTATCACCACTGCGCCAACTCGTATATCTCTTCCAAACTCACTCTCTGAAATAACTTTCCTGTGCACACTGGCATCGATTGTTCCAGTGGGATCCTACAAGCAATACACATAGATTTGAGGCACATGAAATATGGTGCGTGACAAAAACAAAAGGTGGAAACCATTCACATTGTTAAGAGTATCTGTTATGTTTTGTTTTTACCTTAAGAGTCACCATGACATCCCCTAGACCATTTGGAGTGCAAGTTTTGACGATTGCCACAACCTATAAATGACCAACCGCAAACCAAGTATGTCACTACTAGACTTTTCACTTTATTGGTTGCTGAGATAGAGCATTCATGTGGAGCATTATGATGATAGCATCAGCATGTGGCTTAACCACAAAATCCAGATAACTTGTGGTAAAATAGTAACAAATAAAGAGAAGACATTATTCCAGAATATTCCTCCTCTCTCCACAAGCAGAAAGCAAAAGTCAACCACACACCAGCAGACTAAACTGATATAGGATGCATATTTCCATTATACTCTAACCAGAAACTAAGAGTATGGTCATTGCATCTCTTGATATACTGGGAAAAGGACTAGAGGGTACCGCTAAATTGAGTAGGTAGTTCATACCTGATCGACCTTACACCAACTGCCACATCCGCTCTTAATCTCGCTCACTGGTGTCCCAATAGCATTTCCACCATTGCTCAACAAACCTGCCAAAATATTTGAAAACGAAAAACCTAAAAACACTGGGGATTTGACAAATGTTCGCATCACAAACTACCAGTGTCAACTTCTTTAGAAAGGCTCTACCTTCACTTCGAATGTAATCAACAGCAGAGACCCAAGGGTCCTCAGAGAAATCCTTGTCTTCCCAATCAGGCTCTTCCGCAGCCTTACGTATGAACTCTTGAGTTGGAATTCGTTCTCTGTGCTCATTAAACGATCTTGGATCCTTATTCATCTTTCTGCGGATTGCAACTTGAACAGTTCCGGCAGGTCCTGGAATTAAGGAGCGGGAATAACTATCCTCAAGAAAATGATCCGGCGAGGAGCAGCGGCGAAGAATCTGATGATGATTTCTGTTACTATTAAAACCCGCCTTTGGATTCTGTTGTTGCACGGGCGTTTGCAGAGACCTCGATGTAGATTTGCGTTTGCAAGGGCGGAGAAAGGACGGGAGCTCAGAATCGCCGAGGTCAAGAGCTTCCCATTGCTCTACTTCTGCTTGGGAATTCATATCTCTCGTCACACAAATATGTAGGAAGAAGATTCATCAGCGCATACCCTCTTGTTACCAAATTTTACACCAGAAACTCCACACTTTCCTGTGATTTATCAGTAATAGAACCATGAGAAGTCTCGTTTCAATCCCAAATCATAACTCACTTGGTATCGGGTCTTGAAAAGTTCCAAGGAAAAATCCAAAAAGACATCTATACGCACAAATGCATAAAACAACTGCAGTTTTTGCAAAATTTCGGAAAGCATCATCAAAAATAGCATACGAATCAGTCATTTCAATCTAGATGCATCAAAATCAAATTGATCAATTTGCTCTGACAAAAGTTCAGAGAACACTTCAATTCAAGGCCTAAAAATCACTCCACAATACTAGCGTCTGTACATTTCTCCGATTATTTCGTACAACTGATCAACATAACAAGAAATAAACCCAAAATTCAGTGAACACTCTAGCAATCGCATTAACGAATAAGTGAAATTCAGTTTGAGACTAAAACTAAGAATTTCACCATACCCAGATTAAGGACTCACCGTCGTTGAAGGCAAATAGGCTACAGCGACAAAGACGACGGCGACGGCGACTACGGGGGTGGCAAAGCGAGGCGATGAGAATGAGAGAGAGAAGCCTCAGTGCGTGAAAACGGTTTTGATTCTTTCAAGCGGAAGGGTATATTTGTCATTATTTATTGGGCCTTTTAGGGTAAGAAACGGGCCTTATTATCTTAATCCGTTACCTTAATTCGTATGAAATGCTACCTCATTAAGGTGTGTATTTTAACCGAACCCATCCTAACCAAACCAGAGTTAATATCCAATTATTTATTTTTATTTTTTTCAATCCGAATGGTTCGATTCGGTTTGGTTTTAAACCAAACTGAACCGATAAATGAATATATTTATTATAATATTTAATTAAATATATTAACTATTATTAAATAATACTCAAATGTATAATTCTAAATACTCAAATGGGTTTTATTTTTTTTATTCTATAATTAAGTTTAGTTTTGATACAATTGAGTTTTTAGCTTTTTTTTATGGTTTTTAGATGTTTGGTTTGAATTATTGAATTTATATTTTTATAAGTGTTTTGTTTTTAAACCGAACTAAAACCAAACTAAACCAAACTCAACTGAATATAAACCAAACCAAACCAAACTAATTTCGGTTGAGTTCACTGAATTTTTATTAAACCCGATTTAACTAAACTGAACCGAACCAAACCGAAACCAAAACTGAAATTAAACCGAAATGTGATAAAAAAAAATAGTTAAAAAACGAAAGATAGAAAAATACATTCACACAAGAAAAAAGAAGAAAAAAAACTTATAAACTTGCATTTTTAAGCAATTTTCAAAATAGAAAAATAGAGATTAATTCTCCATTTCTTTTTCAAGTTCAGATTTCATTTCATCAATTTTTTTTGGCGAACAGTATAATACATAATCATGTTTTTGACAAAAAAAAATGTGAAATTATGTTTTTAGCGAGAAAATTTATTTTGATTTGTACATTTGATTTTTGTTTGGTTTAAATTTTTATTTACAGTTATTGAGTTAATTGATAAGCACGGATAACCATTAACTCATTATAATGTAATTGATTTAACCCAATAACCCATTTGAATAATTATCTTTGATCCAATAGAGTCCATCGATTGGGTTGGGTTGAGTTGGGTTGGATCGGGTTGGATCGGGTTGGATCGATCCAATAGCGTTGATCCATTATGACGACACCCCTTCGTACAAATACTGAAAAAAGAACATACACAAACTTATCTTGACATTGATATTTTCTTTTGAGTATGGCCCTTATCTTCTTCTCTCTCAAGCCCAAACCCAACAGTTTTGTAATCAGTTCATCCGATAATTAACCGCCCTCTTTTGAATCCTATGATTCTCCTCTCTTGAAACCAAAGGATATATTCTATTTATTTCCTTAATGACAAAAAAACATATATACTGTATATAGTTTACTTTTATGAAACTAAAATATATATAATCAAAGGATATGTTCCATTTATTCCTTAATGACAAAACATATATATATATATTACTTTTATGAAACTATTAAATATACAAATTTCTTATTAATATACAAATAGGTGTGTATATATATACACAATTGTCTAGACGAAGAAAGATAAAATATAACCTAAAGTTTTTTTTTTTGATTAATATGGGGTAATTCGGGACTTGTTACACACCCGACTAATTCTCATAGACCAGAGGAGAGGAAGCCATGTGAACCCAGGTAGGGGAAGCCCATATATATATATATATATATATATTTTTTTTTGGTCTAAATGTTAAGATTTATACCATTTTCTGATTTTACATTGTTGGATACAACTTATTGGAGAGCAAATACATAAGGGAAGAAAATACTAAAAAGGAAAAGAGATACAACTGAAATAAAACTCAAGAAGAGAGGGAGAAGAAGGAGAAGCGGCCGGGAAAGAGAGGAGGCGGTCACGGATGAGGCGGTCACGGATGAGGCGGTCGAGCATTGCTTGAATGGAAGCAACCGAAGCAGATTCAGCGGCAAAAATACGAGAGTTGCGTTCCCGCCAAATGAGGTAAGTGGACGTTTGGAAGATGAGCTTAATGACTATCGAGGCTTGGGCTGATGTAGGTAGTCTCGGTCGTAGAATCCAAGACGCTGCTGCCGGGAGCATCATGGGAGGAGCCAACAAAATTCTGGATGCAAAAGGAAACCATATCGCAGCAGAGAAGAAACAATCAAAGAACAGGTGGTCGCGACTTTCAATTCCCGATGAGCATAAGACACAAGAGTTCGGGACATTCAATCCCCAAGATCTCAATCTATCTCTGGTCGGGAGCCGATTCTTAATAGCAAGCCAAGTAGTGAAAGCATGTCGAGGAACAGCTTCCTTACTCCAAATGACTGTACTCCAAGGGACATGGGGAGAGAGATCCCGCAGCTGTTCCCAAGTATCTTTAGAGGAAAATGTTGTTGAGAACGTACCTGTAGCAGTTCGCCATAGGAAGATATCAGGACCTTTTGACTCCTCAGGAGGAGCTAAGGTAGTGAGGGTGAGCAAGAAGGTCTGCATTCTCTCAGATCTTGCTCCCGGCATTCTCCAGCCGGCATTTCGAGTGGCCTCCACCACTTGAGCATCTCTTCTAATTCTTAACTGTATTGGGCCATTCTCTCCAATGTAAACAATAAGCGCCCCAAAATCAGTCCACGAATCATACCAAAACGAGGCAGTTTTCCCATCCCTCAGCTCGCAACGGAGGAAGCTAGCTAGGATCGGTTTTAGGCTGAGCATGTTCCTGATGGTGCGAGAGAAGCGAGGGGAATCCTCAGTTATCCAAAAGCTCTTCCTCAAGAAAATATTACCTTTGATCCAGGCAAACCCACAGAGATCCAGCACTAGTGAAGAAATTCCAGATATGTTTCAACTGAAAGACGACAGCAAAATCCTCAAGAAGCCTTATACCAAGGCCACCTTCCTCCTTTGGCTTGCAAACCTCTTTCCAAGACACTCTAGCACCCAATGCCGAAGATGTTTTGTTTTTCCAAAGAAAAGCAGCACAAAGAGAGTCAATCTTTCCATAGAATCGCTTAGGTAAGACAAACACAGCACTCCAGAAGTTTACCATCCCGTAAATGACTGACGCAATAAGCCTGACTTTCCCAGCAAAAGACAAGAGTCTGACAGTCCATGAGTGAAGCTTGGAAGTGATTTTTTCAATGAAAGGTTGGAGAGTAGCAAATGAGATTCTTGCAGGATTAAGAGGTAAACCCAAATACCTTGTGGGAAAGGATCCCAGTTTGATACCGGATAGAGCACTCAGAACCTCCTGCTGAATCTCCAAGTAACCTCCAAAGAAAATCTCTGATTTCGATGCATTCATATCAAGCCCACTCATCAGTTTGAAGGACGACATAACCTCAGCAATACCCGTAAGAGAATGATGAGCTCCATCGGTAAACACCAACAAATCATCAGCAAACAAAAGGTGAGTGAGTCTAGGCGATAGACACAAAGGGTGAAGCCTGATTTTGTTTTGAACTACAGCTTGCTCAAGCAGATTAGATAGGACCTCCATCACCATAATAAACAAGTATGGAGAAAGCGGATCACCTTGCCGTAGACCTTTCTTACCGGAAAAAACCCAGCAAGCTCCCCATTGATGGCGACAGAGAAGCGAGGAGAGGTAATGCATTCTTTAATCCACACGCAGAAAAGAGGTGGGAAATTTTGAGCTTCAAGCAGTTTAATGACAAAATCCCAGCACACGGTATCAAAAGCCTTTCGAATGTCGATCTTTAACATGCAACTCTTAGGGCATAAAGGTTTTTGATAATTCCTTATTAACTCAGAAGCAAGCAGAACATTCTCTCCCAAACCACGACCTTTTAAAAAAGCAGCTTGATTTGGGCTGATGCAATCCTGGAGGAGCGGCTTTAATCTATTGGCAATGATTTTGGAGATCACCTTATATACGAGGTTGCAACAGCTGATTGGCCTGAAGTCACCCAACTTGCAAGCTTCTGGAATTTTCGGTATCAGAGCAATTGTTGTGTTGTTGAAATCCTTAAGAAGCCTTCCATTGCGGAAAAATTCTTGAACTGCTGCAATCAAATCATCGCCAACCACACTCCAAGAAGCTCTGAAAAATTCAACACAATAGCCATCAGGACCTGGGCTTTTATTGAGTGGCATGGCAAAGATGGTGGATCTGATTTCCTCCTCTGAGACCGGTTTCTGAATATCGTGAGCCTGAGATTCAGAACATCTGAAAGGCAGCAAATTCTGGAGCTGGGTAACCGAGATCGGAGAGGCAGAAATTTCTGAGCAGCCCAAAATATTCTGGAAATAATCAGCAGAATGCGATTTAATTTCCTCAGCCATAGTAATTTTCCTACCTTCCTGATCACGGAGAAAGTGGATATGATTCCTCGATGCTCGTTGCAAGACAGACTTGTGATAAAAAGGGGTGTCCCTGTCACCTAAATGCATCCATTGAATCCTCGATTTCTGTCTATAGAATTTCTCTTCAGCTGTTACTAACAGTTGCCACTCAGCTCTAGTCTGATGCTCTTCCCAGGCAACCTGATGATCTGGATTTGTGAGAAGAGACCTTTGCAGCACAGCAATCTTAGCCGCGTGAGCCTTAACTCTCATCGAGATACCACTGTAATGACGCTTGTTCAGCCTTTTCAAAGTCGGTTTCAGAAGTTTCAGAGATCTTACAAGTTTGAATTGACGAGAACCTTGGATAACTTGAGGGTTCCAAGATTGAAGGACAGAGTCAGCATACTCTGGATGATCCACCACATGCTGAAAAAACTTGAAGGGCTTGCAAACAGATCGCTGAAGAGATGGTACACGGATTAAGCACGCAACATGATCTGATTGAAGCGGCTCCATAAATTCCGCGTATGAATCAGGGTAGCTGGAAGACCAATGCTGGTTGATGAGAACATGGTCAATTTTTTTGGAGATAGGTCTATCATCGTTATTGTTCCACCAGGTGAAAGATAGGCCTTTGGTCTGAGCTTCAAAAAGATCAGCTTCCTGCATAGCAAGGTTGAAGTCATCCATGCCAGAAGTATCAACCTCTTGGTGCTCATGCTCGGAGTGGTGAGAGATACGGAGAATTTGATTAAAATCTCCTACAACCGCCCAAGGGTGAGAGGCAACGGGAGTAGAAGCATTCATATTTGACAAATCATGCCAAAGAGGCAACCTGTGCTCTACCAGGTTGAAACTGTAAACAAAAGAGACCGTCAAACTTACATTCTGAGCTGGAATGAAGATACCGCATGTGACTAGCTGGGCAGAAGCCTGGTAAATCACCAGTGAAATCGACGGATCCCAGACCACCACAATTCTTCCCGTAATGTGATGATCAAAATTACCAAAAAAGTTCCAATCCACGGGAATAGCTCTCCTTATTCTTCCCGAGTTAATAGACTGTATATGCGTTTCACAAAACGCTCCAAAAAGTGGCTTATGGATGTTAATCCAATCTCTTGTCATGCACTGACGTCTGTTACTATTCAGACCTCTTATATTCCACACAAAATACATACTGATGGGGGGATTAATGCAGCTTTGTGACCTTGCGGCCACTCTTCTTGCGCGAGACCAAGAAGAAAGGTGCTTCCACTTCAGCTTCAACTGAATTAACTGAGATTTGCTTCCCGTTTGTAGCTAATGCAATACCATCTGATGATACTGATGCTTTCTCTGAACAAGGGGGACTGGGAGCTACGGAGCTCACCGTGTCTACAGCCTGTTTTGGTTCACAAGACTGTTCCTCCACAACTGAACATTCTTCAGCGGTGACCGACGGGCCTACTTGATCGTCATCACCCTGCAAAGGGTTTTTAAGAGCAAGAGATCTTCCTGACCTAGACCTTCTGCCATGCCTGGACTCCCTGCTTCTCGACCTCAAGCTCTTACGCTTGTTTGCTTGGGAGATAGATGGACGTAAGGAGCATACCTTGCTAACATGACCATACTCCTTGCAATCGGTGCATTTCGCTGGAAGAGACGGATAAGAGACATCAATTTCAACCTCTCTGCCATTTGAGAATCCAGAGATTACCTTTACTGGTAGATCCTTGGTCAAATCCACTCTAACGACAACTCTCGCAACTTCAAAAGATTCCTTGCGTTCAGTTTCAAGAGCGAGAGAAACAAGGGTTCCCACTACTGTCGCAATTCGACTGAGGCTTTGCTTGGTGAAGAGAAGGTAGGGAACACCCCTGAATTCCACCGTAACCGGAGCCGAGGTGATTGGAGGGGTTTCCGGATTGAATTCAGGCGACCATGGAAATACAAACATAGGATGCCGTGCAATGTTCCATACACATATATATTTCTTACTATTGGGCCTAAACAACTTGGTTACTCTTAGATAAAATTATTAAGATTAACTTTACTACTTAACGTTAAAGTCATTAGATCGAATTATAGAATTCATTTTTTTGAGTTAGCTAGTTTTCATACTTTGAACGTTAGAAAAAATGTAATAATGCGGATCGAATAATTAAGGTCAATGCTACATACAACCACAATTTTTCGTTTTTTATGTTACAAATTATTTGTTTTTTTTATTTGTATTAAAAATGATTATTCAAAAAATAAAAAATTGTTTTACCGATCATCCATGCACGAAAAAACATCTAGTATTAAAAAATGAGCACTGAACTACGATAAATTTTTCGGTCCAAAAAAAAAAACACTATGACAATATTTTTATTATTATTATTGCAGGCATACCACAATATAGCTTATATGTAACATTTCTAAACTGGATATAAAAAAATGGATTGACTTAATTTATTAAGGGCGTAAGCTTATTTTAAAACCTAGGAAACCCTATCTGTTGTCTCTATAAAAAGGAGAGGAAGCTGAGAGGCGTGGACGAAGCCCTGCTCGTTTTGTTCCTTACACCGTAAACCCTAGCCGCCTCCATAAGCAAGTTGGCGCCGCCACCTTGAGGGAATATTTCCCGGCGACCGGTATGGAACCAGGTGACAATCTACCTCTCCGTGGAAAGCCCCGAGTCTCAGCTTTCCAGGAAGACCAAGATTGTCACGATCGGAGGTATGTGTCAAAGGTTATCGTCGTTTCTTTGTATTCGCTGCAGTCTGCCCAAATCTCTAATCTGAGTAGTTTCAATAGGAAATGGAAACGGATGGGAAAACCTGTTCGGATTGATTTGAAAATCAGTAAGGCTCTTCCTGACTCTCTTATTTAGATAATATAGAAAGCGGTTCATCATTTGGAGTTGTGATATGAAACTTATGGGTGTCTTCTCAGGCCTGATCGGTGCAGTGCGGATCTGCGACCAGTAAGAGGAGAAACCGATCTGGAGGTTCGGTAGTGATCCGATCAATCTAATTTTTGGTAAAGATGTTTGTTACTCATAGATTTAGCTCTCTGTGAAATATCTCAGTGTTCTACCTTGTGGTTTGGAAGTTATGTTAGTTTTATCGAGATTGTTCTGCGCAACGCACATGTTAGACCAGTCTAGCGAGTTGAGTTGTTTGGATGGACAAATCAATATGGATCAACCTGAAACTTTGCAGAGATCATAAAGACACGTAGATATAGATCTCGGTTGAAGGAAAACAGATTTGAGGCTCAGGGGCATCTGCCATCGTGTTGTCAACCAGTGGCTAAGGTGAGGATTAGATCTAGGTTTTCCATACGTTGATTCATTCCTTTTTGGTATGTTGAGTCTAGATCTGATAAGGCTAGGGCGTGTTACGGATTACGGACACGTTTTCTATGTGCATTTAGTTAGATCTGCATCTGCTTAACAAAATGAGTTAGGAAAGCATTATATGAAGAACATGCATCCTTGATTGTTCACTCTGTTGTGTGATCAATGTGTGTAGTGTAGTTAGAAAGAGGTGATCGTCACCGGAGAAGGGAACGGTGGTACGATTATGTTTGTTGTGAGCCGAGACTTGCTGAAGAAGTCAGCTTGCATCGGGGTGGGTCTTCCCGGACCCAGAGAAATATGGTCCAAAGTGGACTGGGCGATGAGATGTCGTGTAAATATGGTCCATGGTGGGCTTGGCTATCGAGATGCCGTTGAAGTTGGAGTTATTCCCTTGCATGTAAATTGTTTGTGTGCTGGTAGAGCGTAATGTTTAAGCTTGGTTAGATTTATTCTTAGCGTATTTAAAAAGTAATGTTTGGATGTGTTGAAAGTGTAGGTTTAGTTCTCAGTGGGTAATCCAAATTAATCATCCCTCCTTCCTTATTTTCAGGTGAGTCCGATGAGGACGAGTTTGAGTTGCTGGAAGAGTAGTTCCAGTGTGGTGCGCGTTTCCGGGATGAAGTTTTATTCGTTTTATGCGGATTTTGGTTATTTAAGTTTTAAAGACAAGCGCTGGTTTTATTTGGGTTATTAATCGTTTCGAATTATAGATATATTTGTCAGACTGAGACTTATTATTTAATGGAATAAATGGGATTTATGGATTTAATTGTTAGACCGGGTTTGGTTCTTCACAAGTGGTATCAGAGCGGGTTACGAGTAGTGAGAGATAAAATTCTAGGTTAGTGGGTTAGAAAAAATCGGTTTTCAATGTTTTCAAAATTATAAAACCACCACCTAGAATAGCTCTCTGGTTTGTGTTATTTTTATTTGCAGGAAGATCAGTCTTTACGGGACCAGACTGACTCACTTGCAACCGTGTGTGCGGATGTCGCCAAAGAGAGCATCATGTAACCATTGAGGATAAGTACCGCTATTTTTGGATCGCCGAGTTGCTGGACCAACTCCCAGGACCTTCGTGGCTTGTAAGGTTTGGAAGCCTTGGACCAAGTGTGATTGTAATGGAAAATCCTCGAGGCGTGGAACAAAAGTGAAGTTCTAAGGTGGGTAATGAACAACATAGTGATTGGGTATCATGTAGCGAACAATGGAACGTTCTTACTAATAGCTGGATGTGCCCGAGAGAAAAGATCTGGAGGATGAGATCTTAAAACGAGCACGCCACGTACATTTCTCTACATGTTTGGGGAGCGCCATAAAGTAAGTGACCGGAACCAGTGTGGAAGGACACCACACCTATACTTCTTCAAGGAGCGTGTACGTGTTCTGATGATGATTATCTGATGGAAAATATATCATAGGAATTGTAAAGCGTGTGGATGGTGAAAGCGAAGTTCATAGTTCCTAGTAGACTACATCAAGTACCATTACCGAATGGAAAGGGATATGGTGACAACTGACAAGTACTATTACCCGAATGGAAAAGGGATATGGTGACAATAGAATATGCTACTGGTCAACCCAAAAGGATTGGCGGTAAGGATGCGACTTGGGTAGTTGCAACGCTGACCGAGTAAGGAAGAACGAAAAAGCAGAAATGGACATGATAACTTGTATAGTTCAGTGAGGCTTTGGAACAAGCCTCGGATAATGGTCATCCGTCGAACAAAAGGGTGTAGAAAGAAGGACCCTTGTCAAATGCGCGGAAATTACCAATATGGTCGGGTGTTAAGGTAACTCACTAAGGCTAGGTGGTAATTGAATTTTCCTAGGAAAAGTGAAAGGAATTCACTAAGGGCGGTGAAAAGGAATTCACCAAGAATGTAAGGAGAAGTTGCTAACATTTGGAGCTATCCCTGGTGCAAGGACTTCAAGGGAGCGTTAGGAAGTAACTTCGGAAAAAATGGATGGAAACGTGAATCCAAATTGGAACGAGAACCCCGAAGAAAGTGTTAGGAAAACACTACGACGGCTTGATAGGTTGGAAAACCTTGAAATGAAAATCAGTTGTGTAATCAGAGTGAGTGCAACGGAAGCGTGGTGGGTCATAACCCATAGGTCTCATGAAGTCATAAAGGTCATGGCCATCATCTATCTTCAGCATGGTATAAGGTAAGATCAGAATATCTACTTGCGCAACAATCATCGCTACAACGACACAACACCAGAAGGTCCATAGGGAATATCCATTTGGAAGTGGAGGATCCCCATCATGATTAGAATTGCTCGAAGGATGAGTGTTCTGTCTAAGCTTCAGAAAGTTAGCAACTATGACACCGGACGTCCCATGTGTTCATACGGGTAGGCATCGATTTGAACCATACTCAAGGACATAGATGGTGTTTCGCTCTACGGTAAAGATAAACCCTTTTTCCGCGAAATGGACGCCGGAAATTAAAGCACCACCCACCCACCCTTGTTATATGTGAAGCAGTAACCTTGCAAGCAACCCCTAGGAGGAGGACACTCCGAGGTTTGGTCTGGATATTACGAAGTTTGGTTGGAAACCAAGTATGGGAGAAGTAGTCCCATGAATTCGAGGACGAATTCCGTTTAAGTGGGGGAGAATTGTAACATCCCTAAACTGGGTATAAAAAAACGGACCGACTTAATTTATTAATCTCGTAAGCCCATTTTAAAACCTAGGAAACCCTACCTATTGTCTCTATAAAAAGGAGAGAAAGCTGAGAGGAGAGATACAGTTGAGAGGCGTGGCCGAAGCCCTGCTCGTTTTGTTCCTTACACCGTAAACCTTAGCCGCCTCCATAAGCAAGTTGTCGCCGCCAGCTTGAGGGACTATTTCCCGGCGACCGGTGTGGAACCAGATGACAATCTACCTATCCGTAGAAATCCCTGAGTCCCAGCTTTCCATGAAGACCAAGATAGTCACGATCGGAGGTATGTGTCAAAAGTTATCATCGTTTCTTTGTATTCGCTGCAGTCTGCCCAAATCTCTAATCTGACTAGTTTCAGTAGGAAATGGAAACGGATGGGAAACCCTGTTCGGATTGATTTGGAAATCAGTAAGTGTCTTCCTGACTCTCTTATTTAGATAATACAGAAAGCGTTTCATCATTTGGAGTTGTGATATGAAATTTATGGATGTCTTCTAAGGCCTGATCGGTGCAGTGCGGATCTGCGACCAGTAAGAGGATAAACCGATCTGGAGGTTTGGTAGTGATCCGATCAAGATAATTTTTGGTAATGGTGTTTGTTACTCGTAGATCTAGCTCTCTCTGAAATATCTCAGTGTTCTACGTTGTGGTTTGAAAGTTATGTTAGTTTTACCGAGAATGTTCTGCGCAGCGCACATGTTAGACCAGTCTAGCGAGTTGAGTTGTTTGGATGGACAAATAAATATGGATCGACCTGAAACTTTGCAGAGATCATAAAGACACGTGGATCTAGCTCTCGGTTGAATGAAAACTGATTTGAGGTTCAGGAGCATCTGCCATAGTGTTGTCAACCAGTGGCTAAGGTGAGGATTAGATCTAGGTTTTCCATACGTTGATTCATTCCTTTTTGGTATGTTGAGTCTAGATCTGATTAGGCTAGGGCGTGTTACGGAGTACGTACACGTTTTCTATGTGCATTTAGTTAGATCTGCATCTGCTTAACGAAATGAGTTAGGAAAGCATTAGATGAAGAACATGCATCCTTGATTGTTCACTCTGTTGTGTGATCAGTGTGTGTAGTGTAGTTAGAAAGAGGTGATCGTCACCGGAGAAGGGAACGGTGGTACGATTATGTTTGTTGTGAGCCGAGACTTGCGGAAGAAGTCAGCTTGCATCGGGGTGGGTCATCCCGGGCCCAGAGAAATATGGTCCAAAGTGGACTGGGCTATGAGATGCCGTGTAAATATGGTCCATAGTGGGCTTGGCTATCGAGATGCCGTTGAAGTTGGAGTTATTTCCTTACGTGTAAATTGTTTGTGCGCTGGTAGAGCGTAATGTTTGAGCTTGGTTAGATTTATTCTAAGCGTATTTAAAAAGTAATGTTTGGATGTGTTGAAAGTGTAGGTTTAGCTCTCACTGGGTAATCCAAATTACTCATCTCTCCTTCCTTATTTTCAGGTGAGTCCGATGAAGACGAGTTTGAGTTGCTGAAAGAGTAATTCCAGTGTGGTGCGCGTTTTCGGGATGGAGTTTTATTCGTTTTGTGCGGATTTTGGTTATTTAAATTTTAAAAACAAGCGTTGGTTTTATTTGGGTTATTAATCGTTTTGAATTATGGATTTATTTGTCAAACTGACACTTATTATTTAATGAAATAAATGAAATTTATAGATTTAATTGTTAGACCGGGTTTGGTTCTTCACATTATCGGTCTAAACATAATTGATAACACAATCGTATTCATTACCACCGGACGTGTCAGTCAGTATTAAGGTCAATGCCACATACGTAGAAGACCGGGTGTGGTTACTATTTAAAATTTGAAGCTACGTACGTAGAAGTTAAGAAAAAAAAAACTATGCAAGAAATAACGTCTTTTTTTATGAGATGAGAAACAAAGTTTATTGTCACGGGGGAAAAATGTCTACCAATGAGATATCAATATCAATATCATCATGCTTTTTAGTTCTTGCAATTCATCAAAGATTTAGTATTGTCAATAAATTTGTAGTAAAAATTCTAAACGAATGGTATTTTTTTTTTTTTTTAAACATACTTTATTTCCCTTTCTTCCCTTTGTTTCCTTTCAAATGAGACATCGTTTTAAGTTACATACACTGATAATCCAAATGATCACTAATGATAATTAGAAGTAGATTAGGAGATTAGAAGGTGAAATTTCCGTTAATAGAACGAGTTAAGCTCAATTTTGGCGCAGGTCAGGCTAGAGGGAAACAAATTGGATATTATGACGAACAGGTCGGGACCGTGTTCTTTGTATTTATGACTGAATAAGGCCAAATTATTTAGACTTTCGAACTAGTTCCGAAAGAAATCCAGTTCAGGGTTCTAAATAACGACGTTACAACAGTGTAGAGAAAGAGAAAGAGAGAGAGTGTGTGTGGTCAGAGCAATAAATTCCAGGATCCCCCCCCCCCCATAAATGCATGTCGAGGGGCATTTATAGCAAGGGCATACCACCTACTTCCTGTAATTCCGGGGTGACGTGGCCGGGGTGACATGGCACTCAGAGCGCTTTTGGAGGGTAAGGTGCCTTGAGGCGTGCGTTCCAGTTTTTTCGGTGGATAGGTAATGATGAGCTCGTCGCCGAACTGCTACGTAGGTAGGGCACTGTTCGGAGAGCTGCTCCCCACGGCTCTCTCAATCTTCTTCACTCCGTAAGTTCCAAATCTCTCTCTCATATTCCGACCAAAACCCAGGAGAATTGCTCAAAGCCCTTTTATTGGTCCACATCAACATTTAAGCTCTAGAGTATAGGTCCGATTTTAGGCCTAATTTTATTGGTCCACGTCGAATTTTAGAATATAATCCCAATTTTTTTTCCGGTCGAGCCGGACCAAACTCAAATATATGCAGACGTTACAAGTTTCGGACCGGTCCAGCCTGGTGGAAATACCTAATTTGACAATTACTCTAATACCATAATAAAATTTAGAGAAAACTTTAGAAATATAATAGTTTTTCTCAGTTTTATTGATTTAGCCAAAATGCTTATTTATACAAAATATACAACTTAACTAACAATTTTTTACATATTTGATAATAAAAAATATACATATTTAATTATATATAAATATTTATATTTTAATTATAAGTAAATATACACAAATGTTAAATTTCTATTCAACTCAAATTCTCTGAGATCTCCTAACATATTTCGATGGAAAATATTAGGGCTGGGCATTCGGTTAATTAGTTGGGTGCGGTTCGAGTTTTTTGGTTTTCGGGTTTTTCGGTTTTAAAATTTTAGGTTCCATTCGGGATTAAATTCTATTTCGGTTCGGTTCGGTTTTTGGGTTTCTCGGTTCTTACAATTAATAACCAAACTAAAATCACTTTAGGGTAATTTTAATTATTTTATATATTATTTTATATAATACGGATATTTTTAGATATAATGAAGACTTTGACCAATATGAGAAAAATATTTATTCAATAAAAATAAACAAAGAAAGAAGAAAAAGTATTGTCCAAATTACAAAGAACTAGAGGAGTCGAAGTATTAAATAGTCAAATATGCTACTAAGTCCAAAACTCTATATAGTATTATATGAGTTTGGTTTTAATTCAGTTACTCAATCGGTTAATTCGATATTCGGTTAATAAACCAAACCAAACCGAAAACCGAATAAATTTAGAAATGTGTCCATTTGGATTATTCGGGTTATCCGAACCCGAACCAAATAACATTATTCGATTTAATTCGGTCCGGTTTGATTCGGTTCGGTAAATATGCCCAGCCCTAGAAAATATGCATATGGGAATACTCCAAACCACACGATCCTCGTCCCATCAATAGAACTAACCAATTAAAACTAGAAATGCGAAGTCCACAACAAACGCATGGGAGCCGCTCCGTCAACAAGGCTAAGAAAATGTATGTATGGCGCCAACCGCTTCACCAAGACTAACTCAAAAACAAAATTATAAACCCACATATACGTAGGGTCTAATATAATAATAAAAATTGAACTAAATTCAAATAGAATAGAAAAAAAAACTTAAAATCTTGACTGATTTATTAAACATTTCAACAATAATTGAAAAAGAATTAAAATAAATAAATAATTATTAAGCTTTTCAATTTTTATGGATGAATGATTTTGTTTTTAATTGTTTTGTATATTTAATAGGTTATAAAATATTAAATTATAAATCCACGTATAGGCAGATTCTAATCTAATTAAAACATAAATTTTCCAGCATGTCAAATAATTAAGTTTCATAAGACGATTATTATCTTTAAGAAATATTGAAATTATCAATTATATTGAGTTTTAAGTATAAGATTTGAAATTTGTTTTTTTTTAACTCTTCTCGTTCATTTAGAGGGATCTTTTATGAGTAATATTGATTTATTTTTATTTTTTTAACACCAATACAAATTATAAGATCTACTAAAAAGATAATTATACAACATACAACTTTACCCACTCCAAAAAGATCCACGATCATGATAAACGGTTATTCTTACACCACAATAAAAAATTTCTTAATTACAAAACATAATTTTTGGATTAATTTTGAATTTTTTTAATTACAAAACGTAATTTTTGAATAACTAAACAAAAATTAATTATATAGATCATATTTAACCATATTATCAATTTAAGAGTTTAGATATTTAATCTTTTATCCACGTGTTACACAAATCATATTTAACCATATTATCAATTTTAGAATTTAGATATTTAATTTTGTATCCACGTATTACAGAAAACCTAATCTAGTAGTAAATATTAAGTGAAAAAACACAGATAAATTTTAGTATAAACCAGACTCATAAACAATTTGGTTTGGAAACTATACACTAATCTTGCTTTTTCTTGGCAATAACTTTAGCGAAAAAGCCTCTTCTAAGCGTCCAATTTAACTTCAATCTTAGGAGATATGTCAAGAAGAGAGCTTAGCTCAGTAACATAGTTTCCCAAGTCGGTTGTGGCAGTAACGCCAGAACCTGAAACAGAACCAGGACCAGAGTCAGACCTTTCTTCTCCACTCTTCTCTTCCCCTTGTTTTGTAGTCAGAGTTCCATAAAACAGTTTCATTGCAGCTTCCGTTGAGAGAGCATGCACAGAGTCATGTAATTTCTGAAACTTCTCACTAGTTTCTTGTTTATCGATCAACTTTTCTCTTAGCTCATCCGGTAGGAAAGCCAGCGCACTTCAAAGTTGTCAAAACAGAATGCGTATTAGACTACATCGGATTTGTACATTGCAGGAAGTCACACGGTTTAGTAATTACCTGGAAACACCTCTAACAATACCAAACTTGTAGCCAGCAAGAACTGATTCCTTATAGCCAACGTTATAACCTTCTTGCGCAGCAGCTTCTTTCCCAGCAATAATCCCATCACGGTAGCCAGCCTATAATATCGAATTAGCAGAAAAGCCAATCATATACTATAAAAGTTGATCGAAACTGAAAAAAAAAAACAAGCATTTTCATAGTGAATTTAGTAAAAAATACCATGTGGAATTGCTCACGTCTTAACTCCGACTCCTTGTTCATCGAGTAAGCTTCACTTGATTCTTCATCTGAACTTCCGAAAAAGGATCCATCTAGACTGTGATCATCATTACCTAAACCAAAGGATGATTCTGTTCCTGAAGAGATTAGCAATGCATTTAAGTTAATGCTGCTCTAATCCTAAACAAAACAACCCAGCAAACACAAGATTAAGTATTATCTTAGTAAACTATGAGAACATATTTTAGCCATTAGAATCAGAAAAGCAAAAGCATTATCACCAGGTACAAGCAAGAGACAAAAGCTAAGGTAACTTGAATTGCATATAACCTATGAAGGTAAGATTCTCACCAGGTTTTGATAGCTGCAAACTTTCTCCGTAAAGCTCTTTAGCGAAATCAGACTTGCCATCTGTAATTTTTTGAGAAGAAACTCAGCAGAAAGAAGGAATTGGACTATAATAATGATGGAAGAGATACAAACCATTGTCACCCTTATGCCGATCCGAGCGAGCAAACGAGGTTCGGTCACGGGAGACCTCTCCGGGCTCATAGTCTCCGGCGGCGGCGTGGCGGTCGCCTTCTCCGTCGTTGCTTCTGGATGGGTGTACGACGAGACTGCTAGTCGCCTGATCTCTCTCAATCGACATCGGAAAATTAGTGAATCGAAATTTAGAGCTTTTCTGAACGGAGAAGAAATCTGAGACGGAGGAAAAAGAGTAAGTCAAGTCGACGCTTGGGCCCATAATATAGGTGATTCAAGAAAAAAGGTGATTCAAGGTGGTTCTGTTAC
This sequence comes from Eutrema japonicum, assembly GCA_030161315.1. Taxonomy (NCBI): domain Eukaryota; kingdom Viridiplantae; phylum Streptophyta; class Magnoliopsida; order Brassicales; family Brassicaceae; genus Eutrema; species Eutrema japonicum. The sequence continues at coordinate 42,461,935 of BSQW01000001.1, forward strand.
CTGAAGATTGGGTTGTCAGGTTGCAAGGGTTTCAGATGGAGTAGCTGCAAAAGCGATTCAAGAAGTAAACATGTTCAATCACGGTGGGTTCTTGAACCAGAGGCTACAAGTCAAAAGCATGAGGTTCAGGGTATAGTAGATTACCTGAAGATCCAAGTGAAGCGTGGTGTTGATTTGTCGCCGGAGAGGAAAAATATGTTGGTCAACGCCGGAGTCAACACCGGTCAAGGTCGTTGAAGTCAACTAGAAGGAGTTGACTGGAGGTTGGACCAATGTTGGGCTTATGCTGGGCTCCGGAAGAAAAGGAAATGAGAACAAGGAATTGGGCCTCAATTTTCTTATCTTGCCCAAGCCATTTCTGTGTTGGGCCTGACAGACACAAGAAGCAAATTTGGGGTTGATCAAATCGCGTAAGACGAAGGAGGAGGACTTACCGGAGGGCACGGCGGCGGCTGATCAGAGGACAACGGCGTCGGAGGTTAACGCCGGAGGATGCGTGATTTGAACGGAAAACGCATCCATCACTATCAAGGGAAATCAAAGGGATTATAATTTGGCGGGTTAAATGGCAAAGGCAGAGAAGAACAAAAAACCAAAATCAGCGAGAAAGGAGCTTACCAGAAGGTCGTCGGAAGAGACTGAGGCGTGGTGGAGCTCGTCGAAGACGTGGTGGAGTTTTCCGGATGAGCAATCATCTATCGAAATCGCATCTGCAGTCTTTAACCGTCACGAAAGAAAAACAAAAAAAGAGGGAGAGAGAGTCGCGGCTAAGGTTCACAAGCTGCTGGGTAGGCGAGGAATCGCCGTGAAGTGCAGAGGCGGCTCGCCGGCGGCGATAGGTGACCGTCGGGAGATTTCGTTCAGCGGCTGCTGGTTTCATGAGCAGAGAAAGAAGGAGAAGGTTGAGATGTCTAGGTTTCGGCTTCAAGGAGGTGTTTGGTCAAAATGTGGAGTTTGTGGATCTGGGCTCTTATTGGTTTGACCAAAATCAGAATGAGGCCCATACGTTTTTAACAAGAAAACATCATGGCCCAGAAGCAGAAACATTCGACACTCATATTACAGAAGTTGTGCTTTGCTCAAGACACAATGCAGAGGAAGTGAAGAAGTACAGACAAGAAGAGATGGGAGAATCCTTGAGAATACAAACATAGAAAGAAGAGAAAAACATATGTCTACTTGATGTTTTTCTTTGTGTCTTTTAAAACGGGTTGTTGCTGGCTTCACTTCTGTCTTCTTGGTGAGTGAGAGAAAACCTGTAACAAGTGAGAACACACAGAAAGTATTAGTGTGTATCTTTGTAACCTTTCTTTGAGATATAGTGAAGGTTGGGAGTGAGGGTACTCCCCCGAGATGTACCGATTTGAGGCCGGGAACTCGGTGATCAATCCGTGTTGTTCGTTCTTTAGCAAAGTTTCCGCAAGCGTATAATACTCAACAAATGTGTGAGTACTTTTATTTTAATGGTTTGAAGTGAAATTAAAATTCGGTTGAGGTGGTTTAAAATGTTAGTAACTTCAACTTTAAATATTAAAAATGTGATTTTTCCGTTTTTTATTCTTTTTTGGTATGGGAGCAATTTGTTAGGTTGAACAATCTTGTAAAACCTAAACCGTTTATTTTTTAAATGATATATACCATTTAGCAAAAAAAAAAAAGAAAGTCATCTCAGATACGCTTCCCGCACAACGGTATAGCAAAGGTTGTGGAAGACTATTGTCCCGCTCATGGAACTCTTCGTTGTTCCTAATTTTAGTTTCATCCTGGCTTTTTAATTATTATTTTTTAGGCTTGAGAAGCTCATGTCCCTCAAAGCATATGTAATTAAGGCTTGTTCTATTTTAGTAATATATTCACATCCTATATATATACTATAGCATGGGGTAATTTTTTTAAAAGAAATTATTTTAAAATTTAAGAAAAATTGTTTTTATTTAAATTTTATAATATGTCTAACTCATGATTATAGATAGAGTTGTCAAACGAAATAATTTATCTATTTAACCTGTTATGCAGTAGAATAAAATATTATTCGAGCTAACCCGCAAAACTTATAATCTTGAAAACATAATTCTAATATGCACCATTTAATAACTATAGTTTTGTGGTTAGTTCACGAATTCTTTAAAAAAATCAACTTTTTGTGTAACTTTTTATAAAATTAGTAAAATATTTTTCAACTTTTATTTTGATATATATTCAAATAAAATATAATAAATTATAGTGAAAAATATAGTAAGATTTCGAAGATATTTTTTCTTTGAATATATATGCATTGGTTATTATTTTAAAATATAAAATATTTAAAATAATTAAGATTCTAAATTGTAAATAACATCTTTAATGATAAATAAATATTTTTCATATTCTCATCAATAATTTTAAAAAATAATTATATCATTTTTTATTTCAATTATCTTCTTAAATAATATTATAGAGATATATAAATCCATTGGCCACTCCATGCTAGGTCTACGAACTAAAATATGTTTTTGATGCCTACTATAGTCTTTTTTTTTCCTTATAATAAACCTACTATAGTCTTTATACACTATAAGTCTACAAACTTATTTCGCAGTTTGAATCATAAAAGAACCAGCGAAATTTTACAGGACATGTTACAAATAAATGACTGCGTACACACATGACACACTAACAGTTATGTATGATCCTCCTAAGTCCTAACCATATGAACATATTTGTATTTAAAATATAATTAAAGTGAAGATTTAGAGGTATATAGACAAAAATGAGATCGGTAAAAAACCATAAAATGATTACGAGTTAATATAGCATCAGTTATGAGATCTCCATCTCATAACTGATATCATTGATACAGATTAGCTGAAAACATCACATCTAATATCACCAAAAACATTACATATGGCGTTAGATACACTATAAATGAAATACCTGCTGCATCTTTCATTTTATTTTGTTAACTTTGTGTGTTTTATTAACAAACACCAACAAAATGTCATCGATCTCTTATAAATACTATTCAGAATTCAATCATAATTGACCTCAAAATCATATCCATTCGAGTATATAGTCCCGTAAACCACCATGACATATTGACATGTGTAGTGTACGTTACGATGATAGAAGGCTAAATAGAAAAGAAGAAAAAAATTAGAAATAAAAAGCAAAGTTATCAATAGTTTTCTGGTTGGGTAAGGGGACGCGGGAAATTAAAGTTTTTGATTCGAGACCAATGAGATGATGACACGTCACTCATAACAATCTAGATTGAGATCAAATAATCGCAAATGGCAGAACCAGCTGAGTAACGTGGCGCAAATGGACATGAGAGAGAGAGAGAGAGAGAGAGAGAGAGAGAGAGAGAGAGAGAGAGAGAGAGAGAGAGAGAGAGAGAATCTACAAAGGTTACGTAAAGAACCCACAGACAAACAACATTGGGCGTGTTTTGTCGAAATCTAAGGTTTCAGAAGGATCCATCAAATTCAGACATTTTATTTAACTATACATTCCTCATTATGTGGAACTCTCATTGAGTCCTGAAACAGCAACTATACTCTCGAATCAAATTCAAAACCCTATTCATCACTCTCTCTCTCTCTCTCTCCCTCTCCCTCTCTCTCTCTCTCATCAACAAGATTACAACAAGACGCCTATTCTCTCTCGTCCACTTATTCATTTTACCTAGATACTTCCTTATCCGACTCTTACCATTATGATATCATTTTCATTTGAATCCGTATGAGTGAATCATTAGTTACGACTTACGAGTGTATTTTATTTTAAACGAATTTGAAAACGATTGGTGTGCTTAAGAAAACAAATTTTTATGTATAGTACTATACATGCTTTTTTATGCTTCGAAAAATCACAGCGGTGTCAAACAGATAAGTAATATGTCCGTTCTTAAATCTTATAATATAGAAGAAGAGTCTCTAAATAGTTTTTTAGGGTCTAGTTCGGTCCCATAAGATTCGGCAATTAATTAGTTAGGAATAGCTTGAACCATGTCCAAAAATCATAAGTCATTAACAAACAAAAAATCTGCAAAAGAAGAGAAAATGAACAAACAAACAAAGTTTGGTTTAATGACCAGATTAAAATCTAATTAGACATATCCCGAAACCGAAAAAAAAGAAGCTTAATCCTATGTTCTTTTGGGCTAGACAGAGTTGGATATATCGGATTTTACTTAACGGCTACTTCTGATAAATTATGAATTCAATTAAATATATGAACTTTTATTTTCGGCACTAAGAATGGACTTTCTATTTATAACGTTTCTACCAAATAATGAAAGCAAATCATAACCACTTTAACTTCTTTAATTTCTGTTGTTATGTTTGGCATCTTTTGGTCGTAAAAGTTAAGTCCTATGAGTTCGTATTTTCCCTTTTCCTATATCAGCTCTTAACATATGGTTATTCTCTTGCAACGTTATTGATGATTATTCCATGATTTGGATCACATTAATTTTTTTCCAAATTGAGAAGCCAACAAGAATTATTGACTTCTCTATACATACCCATTTTGAATATCTATCGTTCGACTGTTCTCGAGAATGTAAAGTGTGATAACCCAAACCGGTCCGAATTTTAATTTCTTTTTAAACCGGATCAAGGCCCGTTAATAAACCTAAGCAAATGAAACAAAAAAAATCTAGTCTATTTTTTTCCTCCTCTCTCTTTCTCTCTTCTCTCCCGCAGCCCCCTCTCTCTCTTTCTCTCTCTCACCGCGGATCCTCTATCTCTCCTGTGTGACTTCTCTCCTTCACCGGCGCCGCCCCTCTCCTCCTCACCGTCGAGACCAGCCTCCTCCTTCTCTCTCTTCCACGCAGGAACCGTCATCCACCTTGCAGAGAGTTTTCCCGGCGATCCGCGAAAAACCACGAGACGAAAACCTATCAAATCGAAGCCCCGGATCTTATTGTTCCAGGAAGACCGAGTTTGACCGGAGACCTGAGTCTACAGATATCGCCATCCCAGTGACGATTGTCGGATCTGCCGTTCACCAGAAAATCCTAACCGCCGCCGTCACTTTGCGGGCTCTTTTCCCGACGAACCGCTAAGAACCAGAAGATCTAAGACCTATCAAACTGAAGCCCCGAGTGTCTTCTCTCCGTGAAGCCCGAGATCATCCAAATCAGAAATCCGAGTCATAAGATATGACTGTTCCAGTACACGGCGTCGGGTCTGATTCTTCTCCACCTCCATCAACGAGGTCAGAGGCGAGCTGGTCACATCACCTTCACCATCTCCTCCTCCTTCTCCACCGCATGCAGTCTGGTGAGGACGTGCTGCGTTTCCCCCTTTTTTCCATTATTCGATTTGATGTCAATAACCTGTTCTTAAACCGTTGCTGCCTTTTTATATGTCGCGTTGGGTATTAGGTAGAAGGTTAGAGTATTTGAGTTAGGATTGATTGATGATACCATAATGAAATGTCTGGTTTACTTGTTGCTTTGTCCGGCTTGTGAGTCTTGCATTTAGATGAACATTGCGTGTTAGGGTAAACCAGTATTGCTTGAGATATTAGTAATTGTTAGATCATCGACACTGTGAGGGATCAGTGGTTCGATTTGATTGATGGACCCGACTTCAGCGGGGCTGATAGGCTTCCAACGGGGTTAAAAGGAGCTATCCCGCGCTCTAGGCCAGTGAGCCATGTTACGAGAAACGGCCAGTGAGCCTGGAAATTCCCACCGTGTTAGATTGCGTGAGCACTGGTAGAGTGCATTGTTTGAGAACCGGTTACAAAGTGGAGTACTGAGAAAAAGACGAGTACTGAGAAAAGGTTGAGTACTGAGAAAAGAGATTACGTGATAAAAGGAGAAAGAGTACTAAAATGAATATTGTGTGAAACCTTGTTTGAGCTCGTTTTAGGTCTAGGCTGTTGGTTATTATTTCGTGTAATTGTTGAAAGGGTTAAGTGAGTCTCTGAAGGCTCATCCTCACTGGGTAATCTTGATTACTCAACCCTCCCCCTTGTTTTCTTTCAGGTTAGTGGGGTCGTGTCGTTGTGTTGTTGTTGTTACTGGGCGTTTTCCTGGCGATCCTGTGTTGCTGGCCACTGGTGCACCTAACATGCCCGATTCCCGGTTATCTCCAGAGACCTCGGATAGGGATGTTACAAAGTGGTATCAGAGCCCAGGATTAGATCACTCTAGCGCTGTCCTAGAGTGGTCGTGCCCAAAGTTTGAAAATATTTTTACAAAAAATAAAAAATATTTTCTTTAAGTTATGATTTTTAATATGTACGATTTCAAACCGAGAACAACAACAACATAGACACCGATTCAATAGTGTGTTTCTTTTCTTGTATGTTTTCTGTTCTAATCTGAAGCCTAAGTTCAAGAGACGGGAAGCATGGCGCAAGAAGGTCACTCCTCTTTCTCAAGTGAAGCTTAGCAAGGAGCCGGTCTACATCTCTTCCGACGATGACTTCGAGGAGGACCCATCGGAAGATTTCTTCAGTGGCTAGGGAAAATTTTGTTTTTTTTAAAGAAGCAGAACTTAGTTTTATTTTTCATTTTCTTTGGTACAATTTTGCTTTCTTAGGAATTAGTTAGTTTTCGTGTTGGTTTTTGTTTTCTTTTCCGATTTAGTGTTTTGCAAAAAAAGTGTTCTACTCCTCTTTTATATTAATAAGAAAATCATTTTTGGTTTTAATAACGATCCTTCCTGGTTCTTCCTCTTGTTGTGTATTCGTCAGCCGTTTTAGCAATCCTTCTCCTTTAGGTGCATTTCCGTTCCACCTTACTTGTCTTTCCGCGCTTTCGTTCTTTTCTTGCATCCCCTTCCTTCCTTACTTACCTGTAACTCTTTCGTTTTATTCCGAAACGTTTCTTCTCCATTTCGTTCCTTCACAGACTTCTTTCCTTGGATTCGAGGACGAATCCTCTTCAAGGGTGGGAAAATGTGATAACCCAAACCGGCCCGAATTTTAATTTCTGTCTAAATCGGATCAAGGCCTGTTAATAAACCTAAGCAAAGGAAACAAAAAAGCCCTAGTCTATTTTTTTCCTCCTCTCTCTTTCTCTCTTCTCTCCCGCGACCCCCTCTCTCTCTTTCTCTCTCTCACCACGGCTCCTCTCTCTCTCTCTCTCTCTCTCTCTCTCTCCTGTGTGACTTCTCTCCTTCACCGGCGCCGCCCCTCTCCTCCTCACCGTCGAGACCAGCCTCCTCCTTCTCTCTCTTCCGCGCAGGAACCGTCAGCTACCTTGCAGATATATTTCCCGGCGATTCGCTAGGAACCACGAGACGTGTAACCTATCAAATCGAAGCCCCGGATCTTAACGTTCCAGGAAGACCGAGTTTGACCGGAACAGAGACCTGAGTCTACAGATATCGCCATCCCAGTGACGAGTGTCGGATCTGCCGTTCACCAGAAAATCCTAACCGCCGCCATCACCTTGCGGGCTCTTTTCCCAACGAACCACTGCGAACCAGAAGATATTTTACCTATCAAACTGAAGCCCCGAGTGTCTTCTCTCTGTTAAGCCCGAGATCATCCAAATCAGAAATCCGAGTCAGAATATATGACTGTTCCAGTACACGGCGTCGGGTCTGATTCTTCTCCACTTCCATCAACGAGTTCTTCTGACGAGGTCAGAGGCGAACTGGTCAAATCACCTTCACCATCTCCTCCTCCTTCTCCACCGCATGCAGTCAGGTGAGTACGTGCTGCGTTTCTTCCTTTTTCCATTATTCTATTTGATGTCAATATGTCTTTCGAGGTTTTTGAGATTAGCATCAAATTAGATGATACATCTCTGTTCATTGCCCAGAACAGCATGTCCACTAACATCTTAGTAGCTTTCGCATATTTACCTCCTGGAAAATATATATATATATATATATATATATATATATATATATTAACAGAGATCTAGATTAACAGACATTATACAAGTAAAATACAAAAAAAAAACCTTCGGTGACTCTGAGTTTGATTCTGCTATCCTGAAAAGTATAGCACAGATCTTCCTTTTCCATATCAACATAAACCATGATTGACAAGTGACCACGGTAACCCAGGTCCCAAAGAGATGATTTAGTACGAGAATAAAGCCTATCAGGATTGCCAACATTATCGGGTTGGCAATCCTCGATGTCCCAGAAGAGGCCTATCTCAGACGCTGAGAGCGAGGTTTCACAAAACAATTAGATCATGAATACAATTGATTAGATCCATCAACCAATAAAGTTTACAGGGATATCTTACCGACAAGTTTTTGGGTGCAATCTATTCCATCAGAAACAGCAACAGTCTCCTTTCTGCTCTTCAGCTGATAGTCAAGACCAAAGATTCCGATATGGTGCATAGGTATTTCTCCATAAAATAGGCTTGTGTTGAGCCATTTGAAGCTAACAATTGGTAGCAGTGTTGATGAGAGACTATGAGGCAGTGCTAAGAGAACATAGCAGCTCAGATTATTGGGATTATGTAGAGATTAATGGGCCATAGGCCTTAATCTCTAGGTAGTGTGTGAAGATTGTCCCACATCGGAAGTGGGAAGGGACATTGAGTAATATATAAGGGATTTAGGCCAATCCACTCATTGCCAATTGGTTTTGAGTTGGAAGCCTAATAATCTTAACATGGTATCAGAGCCCGAACACACACTGCCCGTAATCCGGCCCAGAAGAAGGCCCGACCGCCCCGACCCGAGGATTGATGGTCTGTCGAGATTAATGACTAGAAAGAGCCATTATATCGAGGGGAGGTATTGAGATTATGTAGATATTAATGAGCCATGAGCCTTAATCTCTAGGTAGTGTGTGAAAATTGTCCCTTTTCGGAAGTGAAAAGGGACATTGAGTAATATATAAGAGATTTGGGCCAATCCACTCATTGCCACTTGGGTTTGATTTGGAAGCCCAAAAATCTTAACACAAATGTTCAAGGACACTGAGGAAGTAGGTTTCTTCTTTGATGTTTTTAGAGATTACCATCAAATTTAATTGGCCACGATTTTCCAGTTCACACAAACCAATGTCCACTAACATACGATGAACTCTCGCATCTTTATCCCCTGGAAGTATAAATCAACGTAAATCTAGATTATTAGAGATATGTATACAAGAATTAAAAAAAAAGATATTCACCTTGTACGGAAAGGATGTTGATTCCGGCTTTCTCATAGACATGGAGCAATTCATCCGCGAAGTTTTCCTTATCAACATAAGCATTGATTGAAAGCTCACCACGACAACCCATCTCCTCAAGAACTGATTTCATGTTTTCATAAATCAAATCAGGATCGAGACCATTAGGGAACGGGAAATCCACCACGTCTCAAGAGACGCATGTGGTAGGCTCTGCGAGGTTTGGAAACGCATAAAAAATCAAAACCACAGCTCCATTAAAAAAATATACTAAAGATGAAATCAACTCAAACAATCCCGAGAAAGAGAGAGACAGATCTTACTTCCGGTATTAATTTCGATGAGATAAGAAGACATGGGTGCTTGCGGATGAGAGTTGTTTATTAACGGTTTGTCTTTCAGTGAAGAATTCACCGAAGCTAGGCACCAGATTCTCAGGTAAATTAGGTAACCTGATGAAGAAGAAATAGAGGAGAGATTAGGTCTAGGCGTCCAGTAACAAAGGCTAACTTCGTTAATTTCATAGTCTTTAAGGGTATTTTTGTCAGTAAATGACCTTAGACCGACGTTTGGTAACAAATAAAAATGAAAAAAAACAAGTTAAAAGAAAAGTAATTTATGCCAATCCGTCGCAAAAAATAAAAGTTAAAAAAATCACATCTCGAAAATTGAGATTTAACCGAGTTTATTAAACTTTAACACTTCTTAGCTCTGGGCATAAAATTCGGATCAAAAGACCTGAACCGAAACCGATCAAAAAAATCCGGTTCGAATTAGGTTTGGGTATATCACGTTTACCCTATTGGGTCCTAGACTCAAGGACCTGTGGGTATCGGGTCCGGTCCGGTTCTTACCCGAGAACCGATTGGGTACCCGATGTACCCAAGTAAATATACTAAAACACACATAGGATTAGGGCTTTGTCGATTGAACTCCCCCACGATCCAATCTCACAGCTTCTTCACACTCCTTCACAGCTTCACCGATTCGTACAACCTCAAAGCCTCGTTGAACAAACCCTTCATGTACATTTCGTTTTCTACTCTCTTCACTTCATCTGAATCTGAACCTAAAATTGCTTTCTTCCATAGGGTTTCTCCTGCGACAGGAGTACTTCTGCTAGAGCTACCGACAATTACCGGCGAATTCGATACTTGTCTTGGAGTCGGAGATCCTCCTCCGGTAGAGGTTGGTTTCGCCGAAGATATACTGCTTCCGCTTCGCATTATAGTGAAGTACCTGAGTCCGATCTAGATGGAACAATGGCTGAAATGCCAAATTTCTTAAAAAATGATCTAGCGTGCCATCATGTGATCTGGATGCCATAATGGGAGTGATAAACCCATTATACCCTTAATGATCAGTTTGAAATAATGTTTAAATTTAATAAATAAAATGGAAAAAATGGATTAAAAAAACTGCTTTATCCCTCCTTTCGACATCTCGTTCTCCCCGACATCCTCATCGAGAGAACCAGTTGGATGCTCGAACCAGCTCTTCCCATATCGCCGGCGGACCTTCCGATCTGCAATCGGTCTTGTTCGCAGCTCCTGGGTGAGTTCTTGTTATGAATGGTTTCTCATTATTTGGGTTTAGGGATTCGATTTCAAAATTGCTTGTTTCGGTGATCCTGTTTCGGTTTGTGCATTGTGTTGGTAACCAAGTTTTAGGGGACGCTTAGGTCTTGCATTGGTAATAATGCTACTCAGAAATACCTGTAAGATCGATCGTTGCTTTGTGCCGGATTTGATTTGGTTTTTTACTAGTTTTCTTCATAATCTGATGAATTTTTCTTCGAGAGATCCGATCCGAATCCTACTGATGTAAGTTGTTGCTCTATTAAAAAGATGATGCTTTGTAGTTGTAGATATCAAACGTGATTTGTCTATTTGTTTTCATAGCTAGATTTTGAAGCTCAGAAGTTGCGTTTGTTGAATCTAAGAGAAATTTAGGTAGATTTGAACCCGAGCTCACCAAATAGTTGTGACAACTTGTGCTAAATGAGTAATTTTATTTTATTTTCAGGATACAGTGAGCATTAGCCATACAAATATACATTTTGACTATGGAGGAAACTATTTAGAGAATGGAGAAGAGTTTAAATGGATTTCAGGAGGTTCCATGTCTGCTATATCGTTTAAGAGCGCATCTATGGAGGAGATAACTTACTCTGCGTTAGTAGATAAGATATGCAAGAAGATTGATGTAGAAGAAACTACGAAGAATGTGAAATTGAGTTACATTCCGTTGGTAGTTAATCCGCATAGAGAGTCATCTATTTTGGATGATGAGGACGTTTTTGTTTACCTAACGACATTGGATAAAAAGGGACTTAGATCTGTTTTTCATGTGGAGATAATCAAAGATTTGGAAATAAATCATATGGGCGAACAAGTGTCAAGAGTTGGGCAAGCATCGTCATTTGGGGTAAATTATGAGATGCCGGGTTCAGGTTCCATAGCTGATGATGTAGTTAATGCTGGTACCCTGACTATTTACAGAGCGGAGGAATCTGGAAAAACTAACGATAACCATGGGGGGGGGGGACGGTTTGGATGGTATGCATGAAGATGAATATGTTGACCTTCCACGGGATGTAGAAAATCAGTTTGTTTTAGAATGGGAAGATGGTGCGGAGCTTGAAGAAGGGCAAGATTTTTGTTCGAAGGAGGCATTAAGAAATTTGGTTGACAGAGCTTCACATAAGAACTGTTTTGTGGTCAAAACATATAAGTCGGATCCGGGCCGTCTCATCTTAAAATGCCGTCAAGCAGAAGTAGGTTGTAAATGGTATCTATATGCTACGAAAGTAAGGAATTCAAGTTATTTATGTGTTAGAGTATACATGAATATGCATACATGCTCTAGGACCGTTGCGAGTACAAATCGTAGTAAAAGGAAAGGCACACCACACATAGTAGCATCTGTTTTGCATGATAAATATCCAGGTCAAGTGGACACTCCCGCTGCTAAAAGTGTAATTAGGCTTGTTCAAATAGAAGCTGGTGTGATTGTGTCCTATTCTACTGCCTTGAGAGGCAAAAAATTAGTTGTTAGTGAAGTGAGAGGCAGTCCTGAAAGAAGCTTTTCGTTATTGTATTCTTATCTCCACATATTAGAGCATGTCAATCCTGGTACAGTGACAAGTTTGAAATTGGATGCTGAAAAGAAGTTCAAGTATCTATTCATCGTCTTGGGGGCTAGCATTGAAGGATTTAGAGCGATGAGAAAAGTAATAGTTGTGGACGCAACTTTTATTAAGAATTTGTTTGGTGGTATGCTAGTATTTGCGACAGCTCAAGATCATAATCATCACCATTACCCCCATTTCTATGGGTGTAATTGATAGAGAGAATGATGCTAGTTGGAGGTGGTTTTTTGAAACGCTGAAAACCACAATACCAGATGATCCTGAACTTGTTTTTATGAGTGATAGACATCCAAGCATCATCAAAGCAGTCGAAGGGGTGTATGTGAGGTCTCATCATGGATATTGTGTTTGGCATCTGTCTCGAAACGTGAAAGGTAAAGCTTGTAAAGGCAGTAAAGATCTAGTTTCTATGAAATTCTTTGATTGCGCTCATATGTATACCGAGGAAGAGTACAACAGAGCATACCTTGATTTTAGGAGAATTTTTCCAAAAGCCGCCGAGTATGTGGATGAAACGGTAGCGACCGAGAAATGGGCAATGTGCTATTTTAAAAGAGACAAGTACAACATAGACACTAGCAATTCATGCGAGTCCTTGAACAGTGTGTTCAGAAATGTGAGGAAGTATCCCCTATTATCTCAGATTGATGCCTATCTTAAAAAGTTTTTGAGTGGTTCAACGAGCATAAGAAAGATTCTGCTGGTGCATCGTACACAAAGAAATGGTGCCCTTTGTGGAGAACAAAATGCACATACGATGTGCAATTGCAACGAACCTAATTGTTACTGAGCTAAACAACTTCAAGCTTGAATACAGCGTTATTGGACTTGATGGAAAGACTTATGTGGTGAAATTGTTAGAGAAAAGTTGTTTTTGCAGACATTTTGATGTAGATAAGTTTTCGTGTGTTCATGCAATAGCCGCGAACATGGCTTTGATGGGGGGAAGGAAGGGAGAATAAAGGATATTGAAATACATGATCTATGCTCGAGATATTATTTGATTGAGACTTGAGCTTTGGCATATCACATGACGATATATCTGGTGCCGCATGAGTCTACTTGGAGTATTCCTGATGACATACAATAATTAGTTGTCTTACCGCCAGACTTCACCAAAAAAAAACCCAGGAAGAAACCAAGAAAGGCGGTATCCCTCCACCGGACTACCTCGTCGAAAAAGGAGGACAAGTCTATGGCAGCCGTAAACTTGGGGAGGTGGTTTGAGCCTCAAAGCAGGAGGGAAATTTAATTGTGAGGAGAACTATTATGTACTTGTAATTCTTTGTTTTGTTTTGTTTTGTTTTGGACAACCAGGTGAACTTGGCCTGGGCATTTTCGGTTCCGGTTCGGTTCCGGGTATTTCGGGTAGAGAGGTTTAGGATCCATATAGGTATCGAAATGATTTCGGTTCGGTTCCGGGTATTTCAGGTAGAAAGGTTTAGGAACCAAAATATACCGGAACCATTCGGATCTTAATCGGTTCCGGTTCAGTTTCGTGTATTTTTTTACCCAAAATGTCTAAAATATACTCGAAATCCGAAATATATCCGAAAACCCAAAATTTTACCCAAAAACCCAAAAAAGTTTTAAGGAACATATACCCGAAATACCAATAATATACCCGAAAACCCGAAATTTTATCCGAAAACCCGAAAATATACCCAATAACAAAAAAAAACTAAAAACAATATACCAATAATACAAAAATATACCCAAAAACCTGATATATATTTAATATTTTTGGATATATAATTATATTTTGGGTATTCGAGTACCCAAAATATTTTCGGTTCGGTTTCGGTTCTACCCTATACCCATGGATATCAATGTGTAGGATCCAATGGGTATTTTGACAATTTCGGTTCGGGTATTTCAGTTCGGTTCCAGTTTTTTTTCCCAAGCCTAAGGTGAGTCGTAAGGACAACTATATGGAACTACTTATTTAAAAGATGGTAATATAAACATATAAAGAAAGCATGGCAAACATACCTTATACTATAAGTAACACATTAGTAGTGTTTCATAACACAAAGGGATCCCTAATACTATCAAATTTTTATTTTTCTTATTCATATCATGTTTCACATAAAACACCCCTTATACTATAAGGAACACATTAGTAATATTGACTATCTTATGATTGAAAAGAAAGAAAATATATTATTTTGCACAATCTATTCTATGAAAATTTCCTACCTGTCAATTGCTACTCTACAAGAATGTGGACAACAACAACGTAATATCTCATAGTACATGACAACTAGAAAAACTCTAATTTCGTGAAAGGACAGGAAAGTTGGACAACTAGAAACGTAGGGACAACTATATGTATAAAACATGAATATTTTAATGATTTTACATTTTCAACACCGACAAAATCGATTTTTCCCCAAAAATATCGAATATTTCCCACCTTAATAATTTCATTTCTCTCTTCAACGTTATTCGCATTTCTCACTCTTTCGTTTTCGAGAAAAGTAGAGTGAGAGAGGAACATTCTAGGGAGAGAGAGAATCCGAGAAAGAGTAGCCGGAGATAGAGGGAGGGCGGATCTGCGATTCCGAGTCAAGGTCAAGAAAGGTAAGATCGATTCATTCAAGCTCAATTAAGGTCAAAATCGATTTGGGGAAAAAAAAATTAGGATTTAGTAGAGATGCAATTTCTGGGTTTCTGGGTTTATTCCGAGTTAAATCGATTTGGAAAAAAAAATTATAGTTATGCATTTCTGGGTTATGCAATATGAGCTATAGTTATGCATTTCTGGGCCATTTTTGGGTTATGCAATCTGAGTTCCCATAAGTTTGACAAGTTAAAAAGTATTAGATATATGGAGCATTCGATCACCGTAAGCACTTTTTTACCTTTGTTGTTGTTGAGGACAGATACATCAACAATCTGAGTTGTTTACATATTCTCATTGTGTTTGTCTGATTTAGGTGTTTGTTTGCTTATGCATTTTTGGGTTGTTTCCATGTTACAGATATGGACCCGAGCTATAGTGACGCTAAGCGTAACAATAGACAAATCTAGAGGCTTTACCACGAAGCCGACACTGACTATGTATCAGAGGTAAGCGTAACCAGATACGACGAAGCTGATGCTGGATTTCCCACACAATGCTACTGTGGTGGGAGAGCAATACTAGATTCATTTTGCGTACCATTGAACCTCGGACGATTGTTTTACACATGCTCGTCGAACATCAACGTAAGTAATCAACTTGACTTTTACATTGTTTAAGCTTTATTATCTAATTTCCGATTTGTGTAGGATGGAGAGTGCCATATCTTTAAATGGTGGAATGAGGCTATGATGGAAGAACTGCAAACGCTGAAAGATTACACTGAGAAGATTCTCTACATTGACGAGCCTCTCCATTGCATTCCTGATGAGATTGTTAAGCTCAAGGCTGAGATTGTTGAGCTCAAGACAGAGATTGGGGGATTGAAGAAGTCACTTGATGAAATGGAGAATGTAAGCCCTTGCATGCTTTTGAAGAATTTGGTTGTTCTTGTTCTCGTAGCCCTCGCCCGCTTTGTGTAATCTCAGTTGTGTAATGGTACTCAGTTGAACCTCACTTTGTGTAATATCAGTTGAACCTTTTTAAGTTATTTGTGTAATGGTACTCAGTTGAACCTCTCTTTGTGTAATATCAGTTGAACTTCTTTAAGTTATTTGTGTAATGGTACTCAGTTGAACCTCGATTTGTACCTCTTTAAATAGAGAAGAATATAATGTAATGTGACTTAATGGTAAGTTATTAGTCCCATTTTTGTAAACAGAAGAATAAGATGAGATGCCAGTTGTCCCATTTTGGTAAACAGAAGAATAAGATGAAATGCCAATTGTCCCAGTTGTCCCATTTGAAGATGTACCCAATACTTGAAAAAAGTTCCACATACGATTAATCTCCAACTAGTTCAACAAAAAACATACGAAAACCAGTTCAACAAAAACATACGAAAACAGAGAAGTCTCAAACCAATTCCACAAACCAGAAAATGAACAAAAACATACTAAATAAAGTTCTGAAAACCATAAACTCTAATTTGTTTGTCTCTTCTGGCCCCTCTTTTTCCCCTCTTTTTTCTTGTCTTCTTTAACATCTTCCTTCTTGTCTTCTTTAACTGCTGAATACAGTTCTTAAATGTGCTTTGATGCAGCAGTTTTTCGCTTCCTCTTAGGTGCAGCAGTTTCGACTTCTGACTCCTTTTCAGCTAAGACTTATGACTCCTTCTCAGCTAAGACTTCTCAGTCCTTCGAAGCCACGAATTCTGACTCCTTCTCACCATCACCACCTTCTTTCCCCTCCTCAAGAACAACATCAGCGTCTTTCTCACCAGTAACCACTTCAGTATTGGGCGAAGGCTGGTGGAAGTACTCAGTGGTGGGGAGCGTGGTGGTGGTGGTGAGGAGGAGGAGTCTGGTATTGGTGACGAGACTGTTGGTGGAATTACTAACTCTTCAAGTTCTTTCACTCTCCCATCTATTCCATCTATTCTCTTATCCATCCCATCAAGATTCTCCATGATTTCCTTAAACCCCTTCTCCAGTACTTTCTGAAGATCCAACACTGATGCACCCATTTCCTCTTCAGGGACTTCAACTTCAACTCGAGAACCAACGTCCAACTCGTACATGTCTTTCCAAAATATCTTCTTCTTCTGCACGGTTAGATAATCTGTCCAACCTTCAACAATTGGATCAACAAACCCTAACCCATCATCATCGTCAATGATGCGCGCCATAAGAGTTTTCTCATCCGAGTCAGGTTCCAATATGCTAGTAATATCCTGTCAATATTTATCAATATAACTTAAGATAAAATTCATAACAAAAAACATCATACTTAGTACTTCCAACTGATAGTAGAGTTTGACTCGTATCAGGTAATTCACATCGCATTCTCAATATCAGGTAATTCTCAATATCAGGTAAAACCCCATCGCATTCTCAATATCAGGTAATTCGCATTCTCAATATCAAATATACATACAATCTTTACTTCGTCCCCATCACCATCATTTTAGTGTCTCTCTTCGTCACCATCACCATCATTTGCTTCTTATGTGGTATTGGGAATCGGTGCTTCTTCTGTGGTGTTGGGTGCTTCTTCTGGGATCGCCACTTCTTCTGTGATATTGGGAGCCGACTCATACTCAACACTAGAATCTCTAACCGGAGCAATAAACGAAGAAGTTTTTCGAGATTACGGAGGAAGAAGGAAGACAAAATGACGTAGAGGAAAAGGAGAGGAAGGGAGACGAAGAAGATTGCGAAGGAGAGGAGACAGAGAATATCAAATTCTTCGCCGGAGAACATTCGGAGGAGGAGGTCGCCGATTTGTCCCGCCAATTTTGAGTTGAGACTTGTCTTTTTTTGTTTTTTCACTCACTCAGAATTGTGAAAATTAGGTTTTGCGAAAACTGTAAATTGAAAATCTAATCGGGTTAGATTAGACTGGTGGGTATAGAGCGGTTGGGTTGTAATTTTAGAAACAAATGAGGATAATCATGATATTTCCATGGTTTTCGGTATTAAAAAAAAAATCAAAATGAAATTGATTTTTATAACGATGGCATATATGATCAGTTTTTTCGGCAATATGGCATTTTAGCCTGTCGCCCGATCTAGATTGAATCGGTATTAGATTCCAATGATATAATTCATTACAGATTCAGTTTAAAAAAATCAAAAATCTGGGTATTTTTACTCATTTCGGGTAAAATGTACTGATTTTGGGTAAAAATACCCAAAAATACCCGTAACCGATTTTTACCCGAAAATTTTGGTTATTTAACGTTACAATTTTTTTTACCTGAACCGACTTGGACCCGGTCAGAACCGACCCTAAATCGAACCGAAATTTTACAGGTACCTATATGGGTCATAAACTCGAATACCCGAAAGACCCGGACTCGAAAGGAACCGACCCAAGGACCCGAATTCCCAAGGCTAACAGCTCTCTATTAACATCGGTTTAAAGATATTTCAATCACCTCTACAAATCAATTTGGGATTTCACAATTATATTTGGCAGCAAAAGTGACAAGATCCCATAAACAAGATAGAGTTGTTTCATTACGTCACACAATACGAAATATTTCATATTTCATGTCCTACTCGTTTAACCATAGAGAATATGTATTCTTAATATCTTTCTTTTTTTCTAAAGGTTTTCTAATTTTTACTTTTTTTGTCAACTATTATTATTAAAAACAAAAGATCATATATAAAATCTGATACAATTGAGATGGGATACAAAGCCGGCGGATCGAAATCCCCGGAAACTACGCCCAAAAAAGGGAAGCTAAGCCGGCGGTAAAAGAAGAAAACCCCAGAGACAAAAGCCCAAAAGAGGGAAGCCAACGAAAAACAACTGAAGGCAAACAAACAAACAAAAGGTTAAGGCTAAAAACCGCTAATGAAGGATAAAAACTAAGGATTCCTAGTCCTTACCTTGAAACTCAATACCAGATCAAACCCCAAAAAATGAACTCCAGAGACCAAGTAGAAGCCGGTGCTTCACCAACAGTCGAAGCCTCGCGAAGAACCACACCATCTTCCGAAGACTGAATCCACCACCGAGAGAGGTACACAGAGCTGGCAGCATCGACAGAGTCGAGAACATGATCTACCCAAGAACCAAAAAACATAAAGACCTCCATCCCAACCTCTCCAAAGAAGCAAAGCGAACGAGAACACTTAGGCACCAAGGCAAGACCATGAACTCCGACAGGGGATACTCCAAGGAAGAACTAAAGATCTAGCACGCTGACATTCGCTAAACAAGCCTAGGCCCTACATACCCAAACCAGTAACCATGTGTTTTTAGGTATGGGCAAAGTCAAGAGAAGCCTTGGACCGAGGAGAAATGCATAAAGTAAAGGCCTTTGCTCTCAAACAAACTAGCCGCGGAATCAGGATCATTTGCAAGCGGATATGCCATTCTCTCCTCCAGAGGTTTTGTCAACAAATTCTCTCTACAGATTCTTTCTTCAAAACAAAAATAAAATTACATTTATGTTTTTATATGATTTGTTATGTGGAATATTAACATTAGTATTTTACCCGGTTTATATTAGATGTTATGGGAACTGTATTGAAGATGGGTGAACTCTATGATGCCAGCAATGATGCTTATGAAGAGAATATGTCATATGTTCGTTTCGAACTTACGGATGCGGGGTATAATTCATCGTTTCTATATCTATATATCTATTTTCTAAATTAGAGAATTTTGTGGATTTGATTTGTTGGTCTTAGAATTTTGTGGATTTGATTTGTTGATCTTATCAGCGTGTGTTAGGAGGGAATGTCCCCTGCCGTGTATTGCCCGTGGTGCCTTGGCAAAGACTTTCTATGATGTATATCAACGAAACACAAGTGAATATGCCGTTTGTGTGTTGAGGTTTTGGAAGATGACCAATGGCCAAGGTAGTAGTGTTTTAGTTCAGACTGCATGTCGTGTTATATGTTTAGACTCTAATTTTGTTATTTTTTTATTAGGTGTTGACAAGGATTCAGTTTCTTGCGCTCTCATCCTTGATGCTCTGATTTTCTGTTTGATCCTATCGATAAGGAGGTCTATGAGTTTAGGACTACGTAAGTATTGTTTTTTTTAAATAACAGAAATTGGATTTGTCTTTTTGTTTAGTTTTACATGATTAATGTATTGAATTTTGTGTGTGTAGGCGATACCATCTTCAGAACTGATCAACAGCCACTGGCGATCCCTTGTGCTTATGGTTTTCTAATCTCTTTGAATGATGGTTGTTATTTGAACCAAACTACTTTAATTTTTGTTTAATTATCTATGTTTTTGTTTGAACATGAATATTGGGTTCTATTATTATTTATGTATCGAATTCCTTATATAATATGTGTATTGTTTAATTATTATTCTGTTTTTTTTTAAATATCTAATCCTACGTCTACTAAATAAATAAATTGTAAGACTATATCTATGATTTTTGGATTATAGAAAAATAAAAATTTAGAGTGATCGAACAAGACTATTTTCCTTTTATTTTTTATTTTTGAAAATAGAAACGAACCACAACCAAAAGTAGTGGTTCATTGTGCCATAGAAGAATAATAAACATTTATATTTATGTAAAAACGTTACTGTTTACACTCTTAAATTTGAAAGACAGATATCTACCATTCCCTTTTCCAATGAGCCATTGGATTTTTAAAAGAGTTTTCTTTCACAATATATCCTTCTTACAAAATTCTATAAAAGTTTTTATAATCAAGTCTACAATCAAAATTCGTTCTTACAAAAAAAAACATCAGAATTGGTTCTTACAATCAAAACAGTGACAAATATGATTAACATGCCTCAAAGAGACAATTTGGAAGATCTCCATCATGTTGGAGAGGTTTGGGCAATCGATGTCAAGATCTTACGTTTATAGAACAAACAAATGATGGGCCAAGTATCGAGATGATTATAATGGATGAGAATGTATTATTGTCTTTGTTATTGCTATTTTCATTTGTGTTAACCTTGATACAAGCATTCGATTATATAACATCTTTCTATTTAGATTTACGATATAAGTTAATTTTATATAAGTATAATTTGTTTGTGAACATTCACGATTCATCATTTCAATTTTGTTCGTGTGTAAACGGATATTCTGTAAAAGGTTAAATGTTTATTATGATATTTCACAGGGTTTAATAATATTTGCTACGATTATGCCATTGCATGTTCCTATTTATGAGGATAAACTCAAGCAAGATGAGTGGAAGTTGTTCTTTGGCTTCAAAATACTCTCTTATATTGAAAATCCACGATTCACCCGAAACAAATATAAAATAACTAACTAAAACAACAACAATTTGTGTTTTATTTTTATTGTATGCATTTAATCTTGAAGTTTTACATTATCGACTTTAAATTCAAATTTTGATGGCTCTCTGCCTGTGATTGATGTTTGAATCAGACAAATGGCATGTGGAATGGGATAAGTTGGACGAGGACGAAACCAGAGAATTGAATGACAATTACAATCAAATTCGGTTGATGTAACAGATGGGCTTTAAATACAAGTGGGCCTTCCCCCATGTATCGCTAAATCAAACCCATATATGCTTTTGCCAAGTTTTATCTTTTTTGGTGCGGAAAATTATCCCACATCGCTACTTTGGAAAACAATATCATTGTATATATAGCCCTGAGATAGCCATGATGGTCACGACCTTACTTGAACGGGATCAGATCTATAGGTTTGTACTTCTGTAACCTTGATTTCCAAGGAGACAGACCCTTAAACATTGGTTGATAACGTGATTAACGGCTATTATCATCTTCAAATGCATCTGGTTTTGTAGAGGATCGTTATTCGGCTTGGTTTAACCTTTGCCGGGGTGGTCGCACGGCGGTCTTACAAATTTCCTTTTTCTAACTCGTAATTTTTATTATTATTGTTTGGTGTTTACAAATTTTCGATGCTTATTTTCAACAGATTTATGTTCTTCTAGTCTTGTGCCTAAGTATTAAACATGACATGTTCGATGAAATGCGTGAGAAAAAGAGAGAGAGAGATCATTTTTCAATTTCTTTTCAATAGTCCTTATGCTGAAAATTTTCGGAAAACCTCTGTGATTTGTTATTTTTTCGCTAAACTTAAAATTCATATATGATTAAACAACCAAATCATACATGTGAATAAAGTATTCTATGACCTATTGGAATAGATGCAAACTTTTGAATCTCTATATTATTAGTTAAGATATCATTTAAGACAATAAATTTTATTTTCTAAGTTATTACATATTATTCTATTACAAATAAGAAAAAAAAAATTTGCAACTTAAAATTCATATATGATTAAACAACCAAATCATACTTGTGAATAAAGTATTCTATGACCTATTGGAATAGATGCAAAATTTTAAATCTCTAGACTATTATTTACAAAAATGAACTTTGTTTTGTAAGTTATTACATATTATGTCAATACAAACAAGAAAAAAGAATTGAAGTAGGAGAAGATATAATTGTCTTTTAAATTTATTGATGAGAATGTCAAAAGTATTTATTTTCCATTAAAGAAGTTATTTACTATTTTAGAATCTTAATTATTATGATATTATTAAATAATAATCAATCCATACATATTCAAAAAAGATATTCAAGATCTTGCAATATTTTTCGAAATAGGAGAAAATTGTTTTTTTTTTAAGTTTGTGGACTGACCACAAAAATCATAGTCATTAAGCGGTGCATATTAGAGTTATGTTTTCAAAATTATAGTTTTATGTGAGTTAACCTAGATAATATTTTAGCTCACTGTAAAACGGTTTAAATAGACATATTAGTCCGGGTTGACAATTCTATATATAATCATTAGTTAGTCTTAGATATATTATAAAATTCAGATAAATTTATTTTTTCTTAAATTTTAAAACAATTTTCTTAAAAACATTATTTCAATGGGCCATGGGATTAAATCATAATATTAATTAATACAAATTTAATGCGCGAGATCGAATTAATCATGAAGAGAAGCACTCTAAGACGGGGAGGGGTTAATCATTTTTCGGCAAAAACTCTAGCAATCATATGGTCTTTGATTAATCTCTTATTCTAACTTTGTAATCTCGAAATCATCAATATGAAAAGCAGTATTTCACCTTCTTTCTTCTCCAGTATTTTTTGTGTTAATAAATATAATAAATTAAAATGGTTTTTAAATCCAAACCAGCATTATGTGCTAAACATTCTGCATTGGTATTTAAATTGGGGAAAATGTCATTTAAATCCTCAACTTTCAAAATTCGGCCATTAAAAGCACTAACTATCGTGTTGACCATTTAAATCCTCAACTTTCATTGACTTTGTTTTTAAATAACAAACTTTGTTTTTAAATCACAAATTTTGTTTGACTCGACCAAAATAGGCTCGTCGTTAAGTCAACGTTCAGATTTTCCGTTAAACATAAAACGACGCGTTTAGTTTTAAAACTAAAATGTCATTTAAATCCTCAACTTTCAAAAATTTGGCCATTAAAAGCACGAAATATCGGGTTGGCCATTTAAATCTTCAACTTTCGTTGACTCGACCAAAAAGAGCAGGCGTTAAGTCCGTAAACGGAAATGATTAACGGGGTTACAATTCCTTTAAAACTCAAGGTTACCTCATACTGCGTCGTTTTAAAATCCAACTTTCATTGACTCGGCCAAAACGAGCACGACGTTAAATCCGTAAACGGAACGAATTAACTGGGTTACAATTCCATTAAAACTCAAGGTTAACTCATACGGTGTCGTTTTAAAATCCAACTTTCGTTGACTCAACCAAAAAGAGCACGACGTTAACTCCGTAAACGGAACGGATTAACAGGGTTACAATGCCGTTAAAACTCAAGGTTAACGAATGAATTAAACGTAACGGATTAACGGCCAAAAAGAGCATGACGACGTCGTTGACTCATACGACTCAAGATTTGGATTTTAAAACGACGTCGTATGAGTTAACCTTGAGTTTTTAACGGAATTGTAACCCCATTAATTCGTTTCTTTTACGGACTTAACGCCGTCCTTTTTTTGGCCGAGTCAACGAAAGTTAGATTTTAAAACGACGCCGTATGAGTTAACCTTGATTTTTAACGGAATTGTAACCCCGTTAATCTGTTCCGTTTACGGACTTAACGCCATGCTCTTTTTGGCCGAGTCAACGAAAGTTGAGGATTTAAATGACATTTTCCCCAATTTAAATACCAATGCAGAATGTTTAGCACATAATGCTGGTTTGGATTTAAAAACCATTTTAATTTATTATATTTATTAACACAAAAAATTCATATAACTTTATTATATTTATTAACACAAACCGGATTTTGAAAGTTCATACTTTTAATGGCCAACTTGATAGTTCATACTTTTAATGGCCGGATTTTGAAAGTTGAGGATTTAAATGGCATTTTTCCCTATTTAAATTGCGTGGATAGAGAGAAAAAAGCTAGTCATTGATCCTCACAAATTCATCCATGTGTGTCGAGAAAACTAGCTAATTCCTTAGATCGGATAGACACACTCTTCACTAGTTTAGAAGAAACGTTCTTCTCTAATATCCCAGTTCAACTTCGTGTTTAACAACAAAAGCTTAGCCCGAGGATTAATTCAACCCATCTCCTACATCTTCGAGGAACTTGCATCCATTTCATCTTCTGTCCAAGCATGCACTGGGTAAAAGAACCATCGCAGTAAAGAACCTGTCACCGTGAAGAGTTTCTACAGAAAAAATAATAACCATACATCCTACTGTTGGACCAATTAACCAAAGCAACCGCTCTAACCTTTTGGTCCTTTGCATTTTGATGTTGTCCAATTGTTCCTCAAACTGGACATTATAGAGAAATTTTAAATTTATTAAGTTTAGGTGCATGACTGTTCTAGTTTTTTTGTTTTTTTAACTCTGATACAAATTATGAGAACTACTACAAAGATAATTCTACAACGGGCAACGCTATCCACTTCACAAGGATCCACGATCACGATGGACGATTTTATTTGCACAACGCTGAAAATTTATTTATAAGCTTGCCTCCATTAATCTGGAGAAATTGCATCATCTGGAAATCGAATCCTAAACCTCCTGATGCAGAAACATTAATGAACTATTTGATCAACCACTGGACTAAATAGGCTTCCACAACTGTTTTAGTTTACATATAGATTTGTGGGTTGATGCTTTTTTTTTTTTTGAATGTTGGAAACATGTATTGGAAGATAAATGCATCTAGACGTTAAAGAAATAAATTTAAACCTCAAAAGGAAAAATGCACTTCAATATCCCATGAGAAAATTACTCAAATAGCACAAAAATATTGTGATATGACTAGAGTAATATATACCTTTTTGATATTACTTAAATGATACAAATTCTAAAGGAAATATCCATTAAGGGATGCGTGCAAATTGTAATTAACGATAATATCATTTAGATTTTTTTTAAGTGAGATTTACGGTTAATTTGGAAAAAATTACAGAAATTGATTCATGATTCCATAATCGATGATGCCCTAACCGCCGATGTTACATGTTCGTCTCTTTCGGTTGCGACTCGTCTCGTCCGCCTCGTCGCAGTCTCATTTCGAAGGTTTGAAGGATTTTCATCGTTTGAAAGTGGAAGCTAACTGCTGTAAGTCAACGATTTTATGAAGTTATACAGTTAATTTTACATAATCGATATCCCCATAATCAATTTTTCGGCCATATTCCGGCCTTTAATTTCAAAATCCAAGTCTGATGATTTTACATTGATGGCTGATTTATGCACACTTGACATCTGATTTACATATTTGATGGCTGATTTATGTTTGTGTGAAGGCTGATTTATGTTGACGTGAAGGCTTATTTATGTTAATACTAGTGTGTGATCCGCGCTACGCGCGGACGTGAACACAATTGGTATAATATTATTTTAGTTTTATTAGTATGATTTTTAATGGATTTGTTTCTATTAGTTTAAGAAATGTGGATTGTTTATTCTTAAGTTCTTTTTCTTCTTAATTTTATGTTTATTTATGTATTTGTTTAGTGAGTGATCTACAATTTGAATTTTTTTTTTGTTGTTGACTATTTATTCAATTAGTTAGTTTTTAAAAGTTAATTTTTTATCATTTTAAAGTTTAGAAAATTGTATATTTTTTAACCCAACTCAATACTAATAATATAAATACTTCGAAATAGGGTTAGTTTTGTATAGTCCGAAAGTTACTTCTAATACTAATAAAATGAAAGTTAGTTTTGTGAATTTAGAATTCTCCGAACTTTTGAGGAAAAAAATACTTCGAAATAAATCACATTATTTTTATCTATTTTTACCTAAAACCGAATACTAATAAAATGTTGAGAATTTACTATTATTCATCTTCGATGATTCAGTGTTGGTGATTACAAAATGAATCTAATTTTATTTGAAAAACAATTTAATTTCTATCACTAATTTACTATCAAAATCATCGTAAATGTATAAGTTAATGGGAACATTTGAGATAATATGGGCCAATTTGAAAAAAATATAAGAAATATGGGGTCGAGCGTCGATTCAAACATTTAGAGAGAAAGAGAAAGAGTTATTGTGAATAGGATTATCCTGTAAAAAAACATTACACACTGCTCTAAAACCCTCGTCTTCTCCGATATCTTCCCCCATCGCCGGTGAGATTTCACTTTCAATTTTAATCACAAAGGGTATGATCCGTGCGGACGTGGTAAAGAATTTTTTAATCTAATGGTATTTTATTTTATTTGGTCTCGTAGTTAATTTAATTATCTCTATCAGCTTAAGATCTGTGTATTTGTTTTAGTTTTTTTTATTTATGATCATCTATGTGTTTATTTATTGGATGGTACACATTTTTACCTCTTTGTTTTCTTTGGTGATCAATTTTATGCAATTAGTTGAGTTTTTTAAAAGGAAGATATTTATATTTTAAAGGGAAGATATTTACATTTTAAAGTTGCATAATAATTTTTTAATTTTATTTCATGTGAAGTTATTATTTTTGGAGTGTTTCATGTATGATTTTAACCCTATTTATGTGTGCAATATGTTTGTGATTCCTAAATCTATTTTTCTTTTATTTTTGTTGAAAAAGATTTCCATAGTTTTGCATGCAAGACGAGTTTTCACTGATTGTTTGAAGTCACAACATTTGTTTGATTTTATTTAGAATAAATCTAATCCATAATTTATAAACACTAAATTCTATAGTTTTTTTTAACTATATAAATAAACTGATAAAAGTAAATTATTAAATTGAAATTTCTTTAGATTAATTCAATATAATCTATTATCTTCTATTAAGTAAATGTCTTTTCAAATTATAGTGAAAACTATTATATATATGGATAGTAATTATTATGAGAATTGAAATATATTTACATCACATTATATATATTTTGCATATTCAAAGCTTTTATTTTCTTATTCTGTTGTAGTTACATTTATTTTTTATTTTTTGTTTGTTAAAAATAATATCACAAAACACAACGATCTTAAATTTTTAAACTTAATTTATATTTTTGTGTAAATACTTTTAATATGTTTCTTAATTTTTTTTGCTCTTATTCTTTTTTTCATAGTTATGTATAATTGCAATTATTATGTTAAGTATACCTTAAATTTATTTATTTGTCTCTTTATTAGATGTAAAACTTGCCAACTTATACTTTGCTTTATGAAACCTTTGCTCTCTTCTCATGATGCCACCTCAGCATCCTAAAAATTTAATACACATACTAAATACATATATTAATTATAAATTTGGTTCTAACATTATGAAAAGAATTTGAAAAGGCATTATTCATA
This sequence comes from Eutrema japonicum, assembly GCA_030161315.1. Classification (NCBI taxonomy): domain Eukaryota; kingdom Viridiplantae; phylum Streptophyta; class Magnoliopsida; order Brassicales; family Brassicaceae; genus Eutrema; species Eutrema japonicum. The sequence continues at coordinate 42,489,506 of BSQW01000001.1, forward strand.
TTCTAAATTAAACCAGAAAATAATAAAGTTATATGAATATAGTTACTTTTAATATGTTTCTTAATTTTTTTTGCTCTTATTCTTTTTTTCATAGTTATGTATAATTGCAATTATTATGTTAAGTATACCTTAAATTTATTTATTTTTCTCTTTATTAGATGTAAAACTTGCCAACTTATACTTTGCTTTATGAATTCAGTTACATATTTAACTTATTTTTTTAATTGTTAGGACTTGTTTGATATTTTAGTCTTTTTATAATATTTGCGATACAACTAAACCTAATTAAATATTTATAAAAGTTGAAATATATTATGGTAACCAAATTTATTAAATCTGTTATTATTTCAAAGAACTATATTCATATAACTTTATTATTTTCTGGTTTAATTTAGAATATGAATAATTCCTTTTCAAATTCTTTTCATAATGTTAGAACCAAATTTATAATTAATATATGTATTTAGTATGTGTATTAAATTTTTAGGATGCTGAGGTGGCATCATGAGAAGAGAGCAAATGTTTCTTTATATATATAGATGATGGCTGATTTATGTCTTTAATTGAGATTTTTTTATTAATTAATATGACGATTCAGTTTCTTCTAATATAGAGAAAGAAAGTGTCGATTCACTATCTTCTCACCACTAACAGGAAAAAGAAAACCTCTCTAGGCGATTGTCGAACCGCCGGTGTTGCTTGTTCGTCTCTTCCGATTGCGACTCATCTCGTCCGCCTCGCCGCAGTCGCATTTCGTCTATTAACAAAACCACCTACGCACCCTTTTCAAAGGTTTGAAGGATTTTCATCGTTTCAAATGTGGAAGTTAACTACTGTAAGTCAACGATTTTATGAAGTTATACAGTTAATTTTCTATAATCTATGGCCCCATAATCAATTTTTCGGCTATATTCCGGCCATATTCCAGCCTTTAATTTCAAAACCCGAGTCTGATGATTTTATATTGATTGTTGATTTATGTTTGTATGATGGCTGATTTATGTTTGCGTGAAGGCTGATTTATGTTAATATGATGGCTGATTTATGTCTTTTAAGTGAGATTTTTTTATTAATTAATATGACGATTCAGTTTCTTCTAATTTACTAATATAGAGAAAAATTGTTGATTAAATATCTTCTCACCACTAACAGGAAAAAGAAAACCTCTCTGGGCGATTGCCAAACCGCCGGTGTTGCCTGTTCGTCTCTTCCGATTGTGACTCGTCTCGTCCGCCTCGTCGCAGTCGCATTTCGTCTATTAACAAAACCACATACACCCTTTTCGAAAGTTTGAAGGATTATCATCGTTTCAAAGGTAGAAGCTAACTATTGTAAGTCAACGATTTTAGGAAGTTATACAGTTAATTTTCCATAATCGATGGCCTCATAATCAATTTTCCGGCCATATTCCAGCCATATTTTGGCCATATTTTGGCCTTTAATTTCAAAATCTGAATCTGATGATTTTACATTGATGGCTGATTTATGCACACTTGACAGCTGATTTACATATTTGATGGCTGATTTATGTTTGTGTGAAAGCTGATTTTACATTAACGGCTGATTTATGCACACTTGACAACTGATTTATGGCTGATTAATGTTTTACATGATGGCTTATTTATGTTTATATGATGGTTGATCTAATTATGTTTTTATGAACATATGGATACATCTAATGGAACAAAGAAGTACCCGCCTAAACGTTACGAAGAAGGGAAATCTCCTATGCAGAATAGAAGCATGAATCACAATTGTCATCTGGGCAATTTTTCTCTCGTTAGAGAATCAATAGGAGAAGATGGGTGGGATCAAATTAAGAAGTTATATGTTGGACTAATTGCTAAGCTAGTTGATAGCGATTACGTGTGGTCTGCTAAGATTGTACATTATCTACTCACCCGCCAGTTGGCAGTAAAGAAGGAGAATGAGTTTTGGTCAGTGGTCGGTGGTCAACCAATCAGGTTTAGCTTGCACGAATTTGCTGAGATTACGGGGCTAAACACAGATCTGCCGCCAACTGAAAGTTGCGAAGCTGAGTACACAGATTTCTGGGCAGAGTTGGGTGTTCTGAAAGGGCTTGGACCAAAGTATGATGAACTGGCTTTGGTATTAGCTACGTGTCGTCTATGGAGTCTTGAAAAATGAAAAATGTTGGGGTTGTTATGTAAATTACACATGGTAATTCATGGGTTACATCATAATTCTAGACTACCATTAAAAAGTGAAAAAGAGTCTTCAAAGATGAAGACATTCAGAATTATCCATGGGGTCGGGTTGCATTTCAATATCTCATTGATGGTGTTAAGGCTGTTCAGTATGAAGGAAATTCATACACCGTTAACGGTTGCGTGCACACGCTACTGTTTTGGGCATATGAATCAGTTAAGGTGTTTGAAGAGAATTTTGGGAGAATAAGAGATCCGAATGAAGTACCATTCCTTCGATGGGGTGGAGTCCATACACGTTCAAGTTTAGAATCGGTTATTAGTCAGGAGATTGCACAGCATGGCCATGTATTTTCTTGCTGACTTAATGATATTTGATGGCTGACTTATTAATATTTGATGGCTGGCTTATTGATATTTTGGTGGTTGACTTAATGATATTTGATGGCTGACTTATTAATATTTGATGGCTGACTTATTGATATTTTGGTGACTGACTTAATGATATTTGATTTCTGACTTATTAATATTTGATGGCTGACTTATTAATAATTGATGGCTGACTTATTAATGTTTGTAGGTCCGTGTTAGGAAGATGATTATGAATTCGGAGGATGAGATATATCCTAAGTGGGAAGGTGAAGATAAATGTAAAGATGATGACGTAGAACTCCATAACTTGATAGTCGACATACTTCAAGATAAGTTTGTTGAAGGTTATTGGGATGTGAATGAGACTAAGAAACGCAAAAAGCAAGAAACTAGCTGGTGGGGAAGAAGTGGAGAAAATGAAAAAGAAGAAAAAAGCTGATGATAGTGAAAAACTAGCAGATGAGAAGGATGACTACCAAAATTTCTATAATAATGTGTATATCACTGGCCTTATGCAAATGGTGGAGAAACTATGTACAAGGTTTGATGATATGGAGAAAAACATTGGCGGAATGGTTGGAGGTATAGAAAGTAGGCTTGAAACAAAAGTTGACGAAAAGTATGGACATAGAATAACTCCTGTTGAAGACAGAGTTGGGATGTTAGAGAAAGAATTTAAGGAGATAAAAGAGCGCATAGTAACTGGTGAAATAAACCATTCCATGTCTAAAGATGGCAACTCGAAGATTGGGAAAGATAAAGAGTTCACTAGTCGGGTAAGTTAAAAAATGCATAGTAATTTCTTAATCAATACGGATCCTTTAATTTATATTCTTTACTTTATACAGCCGATCCACAATTTGGGTAAAGAGTTTGAGGAAATGGAGAAGAAGAAGAAAATCATTGGGAAGAAAGAGGGAGAAGAGAAGAACAAGAAAATCAATGAGAAGAAAGAGGGAGAAGAGAAGAGAAGAAGAAAATCAATGGTAAGAAAGAGGGAGAAGAGAAGATCAAGAAAATCAATGGAAAGAAAGAGGCAGAAGAGAAGAAAAATAATGGTGAGAAGAATGAGAAAGAAGTGAAGGATAAAAAAGAGGCGAACAAAAAGATGATGAAACCAACCATTGAGATGAAGGAAGCTGATAGTGAAGTGGTTGATATAACCGAACAAGTTCGGGAAGAAGAGAACCAGTTTATGTATGAATCTGATTGATTTGACACTGAAGAGGATAGGCTTAGGCATTCATTATTGGGAAATGCAATAGAAGCGATTCATGGTGCTCTTACGAAACTAGATGAAGGTGGTATTTCGTCGAAGAAAACGTTTCCGCCACCACCACCGTATATGTATATTGGAAACGATGGATTGACGTGTATGATGAAGGGTCTGGTTCCTTCACCAGCAATCTACGATCCACTGAAGCCGGTTAATCAGACTAAACTGGAGACACTTTTAAATTACCTCCATCCATTTGAGTATGTATAGTGATTAATTTCTGATTGAGTTATCTACCACTATTTGAATATAATGGTTTGTTTGTGTATTCATTATGTCTACTCCACTTGTACAAGTGCCTCCAGAAATTGAGTTCTGCAGGGTTCTCATCACTCCGCGACAAGATTGGCCTCCCGGCACTAATTACGGATGGTTGTATGATTATGTAAGTAAGAATATTTGATGGCTGACTTATTGATATTTGATGGCTGACTTATTGATATTTGATGGCTGACTTATTGATATTTGATGGCTAACTTATTGATATTTGATGGCTGACTTATTGATATTTGATGGCTAACTTATTGATACTTGCTGGCTGACTTATTGATACTTGATGGCTGACTTATTGTTACTTGACGGCTGACTTATTGATATTTGATGGCTGACCTATTGATATTGTTCTTACTTACAGCACTTGTCTTCGTTTATGAGAGTCCTCCAGAAAAAGTACCTTCAAGTTCCATGCCCTTTCCACACTGATCGAATTGCGTTTGTCGACCAATGGTTCATCAGTATGTGGATGAAGGAGTATGCGCAGTTCAACATCAATCCTACGAATTAGAAATTCAAAAATGGGTATCTTGATTTAGCAAACGGTTTGCTTCCTGCAGACATGCCGACACATAAAAGGTGGATATACGATGTTGATCACTTGTATTTAGTTTACCAAGTTGGAGGCAATCGCTGGATAGCGTTGCACATTGATTTGGTGAATGAGAAGATAGTTGCTTATGATAGCATCATTGGAGAAGGAAGACCCACACAAGACAAAAAAAATTATGGAAACAGCTAGGCCGTTCATGCGAATGATACCTGCACTTTTGAACGAAGTCATTCCTCCTGAAATTCGAAAGGTAAGCTCTAAGCAGTTCTCGTTCAGAAGGAAGAAAGGCATCCCTCAAAACCTAAACCTTGGTGATTGTGGCGTGTATGCGTTGAAGTATATCGAGTGTCTTGCGCTTGGTGTCTCTTTTGAAGGCCTCAGTGACAGAAATATGCTGGCCTTACGGTTAAAGATGGCTGCAGAGATTTTTGATGAGGCACCTGACATGTATGCACAATTTAACTAATTATTAGAACAAACTAGTGGTTGCCGATTTATGTACGTTATTTTAGCATTATGACTGACTTATGTATTTTGAACAAAATAGTGATGGCCGATTAATGTACGTTATTTTAGCATTATGGCCGATTTATCTATTTTGTCCAAACTAGTGATGGCCGATTTATCTATTTTGTCCAAACTAGTGATGGCCGATTTATCTATTTTGTCCAAACTAGTGATGACCGATTTATGTACGTTATTTTAGCAAGTGATGCGCATGATGGCTGACTTATTCATTTTGAACAAACTAGTTATGGCCGATTTATAAATATAGTCATAACTAATAGTGGCCGATTTATAACGTTACATAAACAACTTGTACAAAATAACCATCATCACAACACACACAACCATGTTCTTCAAACCCCTTAGCTCCATTTTGCAATCGTCTATCTCATTTTCAGAACTTCTTAACTCTTTCTCAAAACCACATACCACTGCTTCACAAGTCCGAGTCTCCATTTTCAGAGTCTCGATTTCAGAGTTACAGGCTTGTAATCCTTTTTTGAAGGTGAATGAAGCACTTTCAAGATCATCAATATTCGGTTTCATATCCTCAATCTCTTCAACCATTGATTCATCCGTCCATTTGAACAAGTGATAACGATTCTTCTACACCATACAAACAACAATATAAACCGTAAATGGAAAATAACATATAACGGAAAATATAAATCCTAAATCGAAACCAATTGCATCATTACCTCATCTCCAAATCGACAAGTATGAAATAGTCTTCCTGGGTTCGTCACCGTTTTTGATGTAAGCAATCTACAATGTTCACCACATCTACAATGCGTCGGGAACCCTCTTCCTTGATCACCCATTCTCACAATTTCCGAATTCGAATCGACTCGTCTTTTTCTCACTCACAATTCCCCGAACTCTCAAACCTGGTGTCAGAGAAATCTAGAACCCTAATATAAGTTTTTTCCCTAAATGACCAAAACGACGTCGCTTTCCAACACATTCATACAATTTTATGGCCGATTTGTCATCTATTATGGCAGACTTATGAAACAAGTATTTTTGAATTTATGAGATTACGAATTAAAACATATAATGTATGATTTAGGGTTTACAAATTCAAACATATAATGTAGGATTACGAATTCAAACATATAATGAACATGATATCCCTAAGAATAAACATACAAAATTGTAAATCTTACAAATATAACTCATTGTTGAAGACATGGTAAGGATTATGTTGTTACTATATATAAGGATTATATTGTATGTGGTTTAGGGTTTGAGATGAACATGATAAGAATAAATATACAAGACGTGTAAATCTTACAAATATAACACATTGTTGATGTAACACTTAAAATTACTTAATATTGAAATAAAATTATTAATTAAACCTTGAAACACAGATTTGAAGTATGGCTGATTTACAACTGATCGATTTGAGGTATGGCTGATTTACGAACCATACTAAACACCGTTATGACTGATTCATGAACCATACCAGACACTGTTATGGCTGATTTACGAGAGAAACATAGGGATGCATGCGGTGTCTCGAGATTACAAAAAGTTTATGTGGGGAACTTCAATTTCGTCGATATTCACGCCCAAATTGAATTCTAATTCAAATCGTTTGAAAATTCAAATTTTTTTGTTTGTTTTGTCGTTCGTTTTAATATTCAATTTTTTCATTTTTTTGGTTTCCAACACATTCATACAACTTCATGACCGATTTTTTATCTATTATGGCCGACTTATTAAACACATATTTTTGAATTTATGGGATTACGAGTTTTACATTGAATTAGGGGATTCTTTTTGTTATTTATGATAACATAGTTACTACAAAACAAGTAATGTAGGGTTTAGGGTTTAAATCTAATATAGTTGGTCATATAGATAAGACATGGTAAGGATTGTGTTGTTACTATATATATAAATATTATATTGTATGTGGTTTAGGGTTTGAGATAAACATGATAAGAATAAACATAAAAGAAGTGTATATCTTACAAATATAACCCATTGTTGAAGATATGGTAAGGATTATGTTGTTACTATATATAAGGATTATATTGTATGTGGTTTAGGTTTTGAGATGAACATGATAAGAATAAACATACAAGAAGTGTAAATCTTACAGATATAACCCATTGTTGATGTAAGACTTAAAATTACATAATATTGAAATAAAATTATTAATTAAATCTTGAAACACAGATTTGAGGTATGGCTGATTTACAACAAACCGATTTGAGGTATGGGTGATCTACGAACCATACCAAACACCGTTATGGCTTATTTACGAACCATACCAGACACTGTTATAGCTGGTTTATGACAGAAACATAGGGATGCACGCGGTGTCGCGAGATTACAAAAAGTTTAGGTGGAGAACTTCAATTTCGTCGATATTCACGCCCAAATTGAATTCTTACTTAAACTTTAAACCTTAAAATTACTTAATATTAAAATAAAATTATTACTTAAACCTTGAAACACAGATTTGAGGTATGGCTGATTTATGAACCATACCAAACACCTTTATGGCCGATTTGTCATCTATTATGGCCGACTTATCACACACCGTTAACTTTACATAGTCCTTTATGGTCGATTTGTCATCTACCAAACACCGTTAAGTTTTACAAGTTTTCACAGTATGCCCAACCTGATTACAACGAGAACAAGTGTATTGTTTTCTGGGGTGTTTCTTCTCACTTGCCTTTTCCAAACATGATTTAAATCTTGAGTTCTTAGGTCTTCCAGGTTGTTGACGAACAACTGGGGGCATGCACACTTGTTCAGCTACATGTTCTGGAACACGGAGCGCCGAATCTACATGCATAAATGAACCAGCATAGGCGTTAACCAAATAATCCCGGTAATAGTATGGGTTACACAGTGAGATACGAGAAACATTATTCGTCTCGGTAGCTGCGATTGCATGTACGCAGGGTAATTTCTCGATGTCGAAACGACGGCAAGTGCATCTTCTCGCATCCAAATTCACAACATGCAACGATGATCCGCATGTAACTTGTACATGATAAGAATCAATCATTTGTATCGTCGCAAGTTTGGCACCACTAACACGGACCTGTTATCAATAATTTTTTTATTAAATCTCGGATGGTACAAATGATAAGAATCAATCATCTATATAACGTAATTACCTCCAACAATTTTTCAACATCACATGTAAGCGTTGTTTTCATCGTCCTTGCATCTTCTCGCCGCTCAGCAAACCATCTCATCATCATTGACCTTATCGATTCTAAGAATCGAACAATTGGGAAACTTCTAGCATGTGAAAGAACTTTGTTCATTGATTCCGCTATATTTGTTGTCGTCAAATTATATCTATCTCCCGGGAAATGAACACGTGACCACATTCTAACACCCGCTCTTTGGAGGTAGCCATGAAGTCCAGGATTACACGCTTCAATCTCATCGAAGACCTCATCGAATTCAGCTTTTCCAATAACATTTTGCAGCTTTCTTCACCATACGGAACAAACTTCCACTTTTGAACCGTACCAAATGTTCTTATATAAATGGTACGTGCAAATTTCATGAGCCGCCAATGGATACACATTCTCAATTGCTTTCCCAATTGACTTATGCCTATCCGAGATGATCGCAAGACCCTTATTGTCAGGAATAACAATTTTCAGTTGCGTAAACAATCATTGCCAAGAATCATCATTTTCAGTGTCAACCACACCGAACGGTATTGGGAAAATCTGAAAATTACCATCTTGAGTTGTTGTTGTAAGTAGCGTCCCTTTGTATTTTTCATGGAGAAATGTACAATCGACAACGACTACTTTACGCATAAAAGCAAATTCATTCAAGGTCGCACCAAATGCAATGAACAAATACTTGAATCTTCCGCAATCATCAATATGAAGACGCGTAACTGTACCCGGATTTGCCTTTTTTATCATGTGAAGGTAAGAAGGTAAATCTTCAAACCCCTTCTCAGAAGTCCCCAAATCGATCTGTCTTGCAAATTTTAACGTCCTATGGCTCTTCCAGTAATTCATCTATAAACAATCATAAAAAAAAAATCAGTTATAAGTCAGCCGCATCGTATATATAAGTCAACTGCATCGTATATATAAGTCAGCCGCATCGTACATTTAAGTCAGCCTCATCGTACATTTAAGTCAGCCGCTTCGTACTAATAAATCAGCTGAAATTGAATGTATTACCTTGATACCAAAATTCTTAGTAATAGCTACTCCGACATGACTAGGTAGAACTGACGGATCAATGTCGCCGAGAAAATCCATTTATAAGAGTCCCAAAATATCCGGTGTTGCTTGTCGGGATCGATTAGAACGCTCAGTTACAGAACATGTGTGTTCTGAATCGTAGATACGAACATAGAATTCTGAGTATTTTTTTTTTTTGTAGAAGCACGAACTCTCCAGCTACATCCATTTACCTAACACCGAACAATGAGCGTTTCCGCATTCGATATTGGTACATCAAAATCAAATCGATCCCTCAGTGTAAGAAGTTTCAGTCGTATCTCCATATCTTTTTTTGTCTCGTATCGCTGGCCTACAACGATATTTAGAGACTCCATCTCAAACTTGAGAAACTCACCAGCTCCTTTCGATTCGTTCATCGCAATATTATGAGGTCTCTTCTTAGGAGGCAACGTCGGTGAATCTTCATCTTCTTTTCGAGGCTTTCCATATAAACTAAAGTTATCATCATTAGATGATGCACCATCCGGGTCGTCAATCATATCAAATCTGCTGTCAAATTCGCCATCTTCTTCATCTTCAACTTTGTCTTTGTCCTCGCATATTGATATATCATGGTTTTTATCCCGTTTAAGCCATGATATAAGTCTGTTCTATAGAGTCTTTCTACTATTTTGTAGTGGTTTAGAGTCTTTTACAGGTTTTAGCACGTTTGGAGCATAATTAGAGATATTGGAGCTTTCTGAAGCATTTTGAATCAATTGAACACAACTTTTGTGTTGTAAGGAGCAATATGAATAGCACTGGTAATTCTATCCTAACCGGCTTCATTGTCTTCTTCCTCATCATCTCGGCCTTTGTAGCGTGCTGGTTCAGAAAGATTCGAAATTACCTATACGACCATAACAATTGTTGTCCCGATTGGTGTGTGTGACTACTTCGGTGGATCAAGATTATTCAATATTTTATTTTATTTTATTTTTCTAGATTTCAGAGTTACCGAAACAATGATTTTGAAGATTCAAAATAAGAGTATAGCTATCTGCTGAATTTCGTATCAGTTTTTTTTATATAATTATTATTATTCAATGACATCATTATTTAATTTAATGCTATTGTGATCAATGAAATAATATATTGATTTTTTATTCTTCTTAAAATCAAAGTAGAACCCTTATTGAAAAGAAGAATAATTCACAAAATGAACTTGGCTTTTTTATATTTTCTCTCGAAGATTTGGGCTCTTGACAAGTATGATCTTGATGAATATATATTTGCATATATATATATTCTATATTTGCATAGAACTACAATATTATTACAATCAAATATGTCATGTCATAAACAAAGACAACTTTGGTTACCCAATAACGAATTCATAAACTTCCTGTCAAAATCTTTCAACCAAATCAACAAGAAAAAAACTCTGATTACGACCTCTACGCCAGCTATGTCAATTTGCAAAATCTAATAGCATAAAGTTGAAAATAAGAGATCGAATATAACTCATGTTCCGTTCCTACACTGACTTCAAATTTGAGTAAGCTACTCGTTTCATCAACAAAAACCCGCGACTTCCATTACAAAATCCATACTTTAGCTCTTGACTCTTCCCTCTCGATTTCAAAACCTAACAACATAAAGTTAAATCAATAGGTCGAATAACTCCTGTTTGATCTCTTTTTTTTGTTGTTTTTCTTCTTCCGAGCATAACACATGTTAAATCTCAACATCCTTTCCTACACTGACCTTTGAGTTAACTACTTGCAAACTAACAATACGGGGTTACGTTAGCCTTGTCGATCCACGAAGGTCTCTTTGCTTTATAGTAGAAATGCGCAATCATTTGGACCAATTCATCCGCGGTGCGAAAGTCTGCATCAAGTTCAACACTGTATGATGATCCATCACTCATATATATATTGCAAAAAGGAAAACAACATTTAGGAACAAATCCTATCACCTTCTCCCTGTATAGAATCCGGTTTCCCCTTAAAAAGAGAACATGTGGGCATTCCTTAGCTTTAAGAGCATATGCCAAATCTGTCTCGATGTTCATATCAATCTTAATTGGGATTAGGTAGAGATTAATGGGTCAAACTTAACACCATGACCCATTAATCTCTACATAATCCCAATAATCTTAACCGCCTGTTTCATCAAAACAGAGGGTACGTTAACGTGAAAGTCTTAGAGAGAACTAAACAAGGACTTCTCTGACATACCCGTGGAGGTAATCGATCTTTTCACTACACCAAAACAGGGTTTTTGCTACTGATTGTTGCTACTGATTAGGCAGTCGGTAAATTTACCGACTGTTTTGCTACTGATTTCCGACTGATTTGCGACTATTTTCAAACAGTCGCAAATCAGTAGGTATTTAGTGACTAAAAATATCAGTCGTTAATTAGTAGTCGTTTTACGACTGATTTGTGACTGAATTGTAGTCGGAAACATGCAGTAGCTAATCAGTAGTAATTTTAGCGACTGATTTGCTACTGAATTCGGTGGGTTGTAGAACAGTAGCAAATCAGTAGCAAAACAGTAGCAAAAAGTAATTATAAATCACGTGGATTTCATTTGGTGGTTGGTGTACCTAATTTGGTTTGCAGTCGGGAATCAGTCGGGAAATTTTTTATATATTTTCTAACTAAATCTTACACATAAATATCAAATAATATACAAAAAATTCAACACTTACACATTTTTTTAATATAATCATTTGTAAATCATAAATTCTAAACCCAACCACAAACCCTAAACACTAAACCCTAAACCTCTAACCCTTAATCATAAACTCTAAATCTTAAATTGTAAACTAGATCTTACACATAAATATCAAATAATATACAAAAAAATTAACAGATACAATTTTTTTAAATATAATCACTTTATAAATATTAAATTCTAAAACCCAAACACATACCCTAAACCCTAAACCTTAATCATAAACTATAAATCTTAAATTGTAAACTAGATCTTACACATGCATATCAAATAATATACAAAAAATTCAACACTTACATTTTTTTAAATATAATCAACTTATAAATCATAAATTCTAAACCCCAAACACAAACCATTAACCCTAAAACTTAAACCTCTAACCCTTAATCATAAACTATAAATCTTAATTTGTAAACTAGATCTTACACATAAATATCAAAAAATTCAACACTTACAATTTTTATAAATATAATCATCTTATAAATCATAAATTCTAAATCCCAAACACAAACCCTTAACCCCAAACACAAACCCTTAACCCTAAACCTATAACCCTTAATCATAAACTCAATTTTTATAATTCTTTTTCAAACTTTAATTCTTAAACCTAAACCTCAAACCCCATACCCTAAACTTTAAACCTAAACTCCAAAGTCCAAACCCTAAATCATAAACTAATATCCAACACTTATAAAAAAGTCAAGTTTTATAAATCTTTTTCAAACCTTAACTCTTAAACCTAAACCCCAAACCCCAAACCCTAAACTTTAAACCTATACTCCAAACCCTAAATCATAAACTATAAACCTTAAAAATTTAAACTTTTAATCATAGAAGTTAAATCATAAACCATAAAATCAAAATATAATCATTATATATACATAAAACCAATATTTTACACCATTTACATATATACTTTACATAAAACCAATCTTAAACTATGTACTTATAATTATTTTTAAGCATAAATCTAACCAAATGACAATATATAGAAAGCTTCTTTCTCATTGGATAATCCATTGAGACAAGGATTGCACTTTGATTTATCATCTACCGTTGATATAATAAATCCAACGGACAATATCTAATTTGTTTTTTTTTCGCCTCTTGTCCCCTTCTTCTCCTCTTCCTTCATCTCCCTTCAAGGCTTTGATTCTTTCAATGTCTTCTTCTACAGGCAGTCCTCAAAACACGGATCTGTTCGACCCCAAAACCCAGATGGATTCTGATTTCACTCGTCATGGTTCCTACTCCAACGGGAATTTTGGATTCGCTTTTAATGACAGCAACTTCTCTCATTTTCTTTCCTCCTCTTCTCCTATCTTCCTCCTCCATTTTGACACCGACGACACTGCTCCTCCTCTGCCACCGCCTTCCAATCCGGTTTTACCAACGCACTCAGCCTCATCCTCATCCTCCACCTCCTGTTTCCCCTGACCTAGGTCACCCAAACCCTAACTCGCCTCCCGATATCCACGAAGCGGCCATACTACACCATCTCCGCCGGCATCTCCTCGTCTCCAGCAGCCAATTCGAGCCGAATTCCGCTTTCTTCGACGGCGGATTCATGTCTTCTCAGCCTTCTCAGGCCTATGAATCCTCGTCCTCCACTGCTAAGGTAATCCATCTGTCTTCGTGCGGTCAAACAACCGATTTCTTCTGATTCTTTTTTCTGTTTTATTGTGAAATTCTTGACCTGATTACGGGGGTTCTCATTTGTTCTTTAGATCTGTTTGAGTTCGAGTCTCCATCCATCGTTTTCTTTTTCCGTTGTGAGTCTCCATCCATCGTTTTCGTTTTCTTTAGAACTTTGCTAGACGTGAGACTGAAATTTGAGCTGAGCCTTCGATTACTTGGTCGATTTTGAATGTTGTTTTGATTTTTTTTTTTGGTAGATGGAAGAGAGATTGAGGAAGAAGAGAAACATGATTCTGCACACTAAGACTGGTTCAGCTACTTCGATGCAGGTGGCATTCAACAAGTGAGTGACTCAGATTATATGTGATTCCCTTGGTTGATTTTGCTTGCACATTGCCTTGTAGTTGTTGATATCATCACTGCCTTGTTGTTCTATAGAGTGGTTTTGATATTCATGTTCTTACTTTGTCTACGTTTGTTCTTTCTCATTGTTTCTTATGCTCTATTGTTGTCTTTTTAACTCTTCTCGGTATTGTTGATTTGTAAGATTTGAGTATTCAAATTCATACACGTGGTTGGAGTTTTACAACGCACTGCTGGACAAAGACATTGCCTTGATCTCTTATGTAAGCCCCTTAAACTAAACCTTTAGCATTCCTATACTATTCTGAGAAGATAAGGAAAAACCAAACAAATCACTTGCTGCTTTGTTTTTATGGCTAAAATCTTGTAGACAATCCGTTCATGGCATATTCTTGGACGTCTTGGTGGATACAATTCCATGAGTATGCAAGTAAGTCTGTTTGAGAAAGTAAAAAATGCATTTATATAGTCAGTTTTTTTTTGTTTGTTAAATCACAATATAAGCATTAAGCTGCTTTCTCTTTACTCAATATGGTGCAGTTATCACAAGCGCCACTGGATAAGAGGCCAAACTATGATGCTATCCTTGGAGCTAATATCGAGCCGACAACATTTTATAACATCGGGGATCTTGAGGTCCAAGACATTTGGTTTTTTGGTGTATTGATTTGTGTTCTTCATTTGTTTTACTTTATTTTTGTAAACTTGAATGTTTTATATGTAATTAGTCTACATTTATATTAATAAATTGAATTTTTTTTTAATTTAAACAATATATCAGTCGCTAATTAGTAGCTATATTTTGCTACTGAATAGCTAAAATCAGTCGTAAAAAAATCACAAACCAGTAGCAAATCAGTCGTTAAAAAAATAACAAACCAGTAGCAAATCAGTAGCTAAAGTAGTAGGTAATCAGTCGCAATTCAATAGCTAAATTTTACGACTGATTACCGACTACGGCTGTAGTAGCAAAATTCAGTCACTAATCAGTCGTAAAATTTGCTACTGATTAGCGACTGAATAGTGACCGCCTAATATCAGTCGTAAATCAGACGTAAATCAGTAGCAATTTTGCTACTGATTTAATTTGCGACGAGACATTTACCTACTGCAGAAATCAGTCGGAAATCAGTCGTAACAGGGTGTTTTGCTACTGATTTCCGACTGTTTTTGCAGTAGCAAAAACCCTGTTTTGGTGTAGTGTTTGCACCCCAATAAACTTTTATTGCTTTCTCAAGCTCCTTAAATGTCTTCCAGTTATCACTAGCCCTGTAAACGCCAAGTGATGATTCCAACGCTAATAGACAGTAATTCTAAAGGTTCGTTTTTTTTTTTGAATAGAAGGTGAGAAGGCAAGGGTTTCGGTAAGCTTGGCATATATATATATTCTCAAAGACAACTTTTTGAGATGAACAAAATTAACAATAAATCCCGTTTCAATCTTCCTGCCAAACCCACGACCACCTATTGATGCTGATAGAGTTTCTATACTCGTCGATCCCCATATAATTTGATTGCAAGAGTCCTCAACCTGACCATACCACATAGATCCTCTAAGCTGCTATTCTTTGTTGAGAAATTCTTCAAGGTCTCCAATTTTTCTAGATTACTCAATTCCAACTTTGTCTTCTCATGCATTAGCTCTGGTAATTCAAGAACTTGTCCTGGTAAGCATTTAGCTATGATTATAATGAAGACAGTGGCCGTAGAGATATTACAAAACTATATGATATTAAGGTTGTTAAAGGACACAAGATAGAGCCAGATCCTAATTTTATATTGTACATGGGTTTGAAGTCATAATTACTAAGAGATGTCCAGCTTGAAATTGATGATGCCTTAATTAATCCTTTCTCCGTTGTATTAAAATCTATCACAAAGCCTTCGTATATATCAGTAATGTAAAGAAGCATATTTTATATTCATGAAATATATCTTTTTTTATAAAAAAAAAATACAATTTCTCGCCCTCCGTCTTCTATCTCTCCCGTGTGTGGCGCTTTTTATGATGAATTGTTTCTTTTTTTTTGGTTAACAATTCAAATTAAACAAATCTTGTGACATTTCGTTTTTGGGGGTGCATGAGTTATTTGGTATTAGTGAAAGATAAAACTGCAATTCTTCTGCAACATGGTCGCGAAGATTTCATATTTTATTTCTGATAAGGTTAAAAACATTGATTTTTTACTTACATGACTATAGGGGTGTGAAAATGGGGGAAAGCGGTCGATTCGTGCCCGATTGAATAGTTCGTCACCGCTTTCCCCCATTTTCAGACGAACTATTCCATCGATTAATACCTAACAAATTCAAGTGTCCAATTTCATACCCAGAATTTTAAAAATTTGAATATTCATACCTGAAATTTTTTTTTTTGGCCAAAACAAACATTGACCAACTCCCCGTTATTCAACCCCGTAACACCGTTAACGGTTGCCACGTAAGCTGCCCCGTTGGCACGGAAAGATAAAACGGCGTCGTTTTGATTTTAATTTTTTTTTTCAAAAACTTAGGCCTCAAAGCCCAAAAAAATTGGGTTGATAAAAAAAAAAAACGATGTCGTTTTGTTTTTAAAGAAAAAACCTAATAGACCAGTCTTCTTCGTCTTCGTCGGGATCGCCTTCTGTCGAGATCCATCTGAAAATTGGGGAAGAACATCTGACGTTCCCAGGGTTTATATCGCCGGCAAATAGATAGGAGAATGAGTACATCATCGAATCACAAAGCTTCTTCGGCTAATTCAGGTTAATAGTTATGAATTTACTTTCTTCTTTTCATTACTCGAAAATTGTAAAATTGATCTCCATGTCGCTGGGAAATCTCTAGGGTTGAGTGCTAGTATGAGGCGTGGTGTTCGTGTAGGAGATAGAGGCTTTCCTATTGCTTGTAGGTGTGGCGAATTTGCTATGATAAGAACTTCAAACACAACTAAAAACCCCGGAAGGTTGTTTCATTGTTGTCCAAACGGATCTGAAACGGTAAGAATTGATAGTGTTAAGGATTAAAACTGTTAAGAACTATATAATTAGCATTTTGTAGAGTTTAGTAACATATGTATTATTTTGAAGGACAAAAACCATTTGTTCAAATGGTCCGATGAGTCGATGGTTGAGGAGATCGATGACATGAAAGAAGTTATTCGTTCGTCTGAGAAGGAGATTGAGGTCATGAAAGACAATATTCGTGGATATGAGAAGAAGTTCTAAGCAATGAAAACCGATGTATTAGGATATGAGAAGGAAGTTTCGGAAATGGAAGGAGATATACGGTTCTTGAAGACCATGATGATATGTGGAGTTGTTGGAGTTGTTGTGATTGCTTGCTACTATTTTATTTGGGCATAGTTTGTAATATGGATGTAATGGATGTAAGCCAAGTTAATTTTGAATTCTAGATGACTTTGTAATATGGATTTAAGCAGGTTTTAGATGGAGTTTGTTCTTTGAGATTCAAGTAAAGGTTGTTATATATCATTGCCATAACATAGTTTTTTTGTTTTTATTTAAGAGTTACTTGAAGAAAATACAGATAATCAGGGTTTTTAACAAATATTATAGAAATTTTTAGAACCAAATGCATGTTTGCATTACATAGCCGAGAAATACAATATCAAAACCGAGAAGCATAGCCGAGAATGGTTCTAAACAACCAAAATAACCGAAACAACCATTGTTTTACAGAAACAAAACACCCACAACAACCGAGTTTCACAACAACCATAGTAAACTAAACAAACTAGCATTGTCCAAAAATTTGCTCCTCCATCTTAAAGCTCCACCATGTTAAAGACCCCCCTGCGAAGTGAATTATAAAACCATCACAAAAAGCAACAAAAACCAGAAGATAAAAACCCGAGAAGTACCTGATCAATCATAGATGCATAAGATGTTTGAGATGGTTGACTAGGTCCTTCTCCACATTCAAGTGTCATAGACTCAGACACTTGGTTTGATCCCGATGTCTTACTCTTCTTGGGTTGCTTTGGTTTGCGAGGCTTAAATGGGACTTCGTGATTCTCACAATTGCAACAGTTATGATCAGCCGCACTGCATCGAGAACAACGCATTGTTCTCCCATGATTGGTGACCTTTTTTCCCTTAGTGGGTGATTCGGTAACTGCCTTCATCCTTTTAGCTGGTTTTCTCTTCCTTCCCTTATGTATCTCTCTCTTCCCTGCATCAATTGGTAGTTCACCATTTTTGTTTCCAGAAATTGGACCCGTTGACAGGTTCAATAGAATCAATGTACTGATTCTGCCACTTAGAGGTCAAATACCAATCCGAAACTAAATCGTCAATCTTGTATGTCTTCTTATGATCAAATACAACACACAACGCATGTCGACACGGAATACCCGTAAGATCCCATTTCCTACACTTACAGCTCATCTCCTTCATATTAACCGTGTATGATTGACCTCTCTCACTAACCTCGAAAACACGGTCACGTCCAGGGAGTGACCTGCAATATTTCACATGTTTGTCCTCTTCCGCTATGACAAGGCCAACCTTCAAACTGTGTTTGGCCTTATGGTTACCCGTTTTTCTCCTTCTAATTGCTATCCTCACCATAGCTTGTCTTCTCATTGTCTCCAAACTCTGAACTAATGGCATTGCACGCGCCTTGTCAATTGCCATGTTGTATGACTCTGAAAAATTGTTGAGTGCATCTTCACAACAAGAAGTGGTGTTAAAAAAAGCTCGACTACAATTTTCTGGATTTCGGCTCTTGAAGGCAACATAGACTTCTTCATCATACTCTTGCATCTTCTTCAAATTTGCTTCATAGTCAGCCAAATTGAAACTTTCCACAACTTTCCAAAACATACTTTTCATTTGAGGCTTCTTCGGAAGAGGTTTCTTCATATTTCCATAAATGTGTCTTGCACACATCCGGTGCTCAATCTGTGGTAGTTCTTCATTCACGGCCCTAAGTAATCCCTGAAAGAGTTTCAATGATCCTCAGTGAGTTGAGTTAGTAGACAGTCTCGGGTGTTAAATTAGTAGACATACCTTCTGCCGATCGGATATCAAAGTGTAACCATAACCATTTCGAAGATCCAAGTCCTTTTTGAGAAGCTGAATGAACCAAACCCAACTTTCGGTGTTCTCGGCTTGAACTACTGCCCATGCAAAAGGGTATATCTTATTGTTCGCGTCTCTTCCAACGGCTGCCAATAGCTGACCTTTAGCACTCGACTTCAAGAAGCAACCATCTATTCCGAAGATGGGTCGACAATGATTCCGCCAAGTTTTGCGCAGTCCATCAAAACACATGAAGAAGCTGTCAAAAACTTCTTTCCCATTTTCTCCAATAACTGTCCGAAGCTCCACCGTCGAGTCAGAATTTGTTCTACAATATACATCAAATACAACACAATTAATATATCAAAATCAACAGATAATACACAACAGAAAAAAGAAAGACTTACTCTAACACTTCATCCCGATAGTCTTTTAACCTTGCATATTGATCATCCCATTCTTCTTCAATGAGTGTCAAAGCTCTTTTTTTTTGCCTTTCGGCATTGATCGTGTGATGGAGCAACATTGTAACGCTCATGTATTCTTTGTTGCATCGCGATAGGCTTCAGGTCAGCATCATTTCTTAGCTCGTCTAGGAACATGTTACATATCACACTGTCTGTCAAAATCTTGCAACGACCGTCTTTGTGACACGTATGATCTTCTTGAAATGTCTTCATCATCTATTGAGAAACTGAATCTTCGTAAGAGCAGTAGATTCTCCATTTACAGTTTTCTATCCCACACTTTGCCCCTGATTTAATTGATCCCCATCGATTGTACTAAATATTCCAACCTCCTTTAAGAGCATACTCCAACACAGCCTCTCTAAACTCTTTCACGCTTTCAAAAACTTGGCTGATCTTGAGCTCTCCACTACCTCTTCTCCAACTTTCATAACAGTTCTCGTTTCTTTCTCCTTCATTATCTGAAGGAGGAGGCGTTTGTCGAGAGTAATCATCATTCTGCTCCTCATCAACAAATGTCGCCACTATCTCTTCCACACGAGCTTTCTCATTACACATTTCGTTTTGATTACGTTCGTCATCTCTTCCTTCATTTTGCTCATCTCGGCCTCTATCTTCATAACCGTCTCTTCCTTGATTATTGTTATGATTTTCATCGATGTCTTCATCACCATCTCTTCCTTGATTTTCGTTGATGTCTTCATCACTTTCCATATAAATTTCAACTTGCTTAGTCCATTTAGCCGCTTCACACATTTTCTCAAAATTCCCAAAACCATTCAACAAAACCTTCAACTCACTAAGATCTTCGTAAGGCAGTTTGTACCAAACTCTCTGCCTATACAAACTCATAGGTAACACTTGAAACACTGATTGTGGCGATGCTACATGTTCGTGCACAGAGCCACCGGCGTAATGGATTGTGCCGTTTTCAAATTTCTCAAACTTGCCACCATAGTAGATGAGAAACACGGAATCCGAATCCGAATCACTGAAAATCATTAAAAAAAATCGTAAGGATTAAACAATTAAAAAGGATTAAACAATTCGAAACCATTAAAAAATTATAACCTTTACACCAAAATCCAAAACCCTAAAATCTCGAATTACCTCATTTTAAAGCTACCCAGAAGTCGAATTGTATCCCCTAACTCGGAATTATCTTCTCTTTCTTCCAAAACTAACGATTTGCGTCAAACTCACATAGATTTTCGATGAATCCCTAAACCCTATCTCTCGGGCTCCCGACGAAGAAGACAGGTTTCGGAATGTCGTTAGGTTTTTTCTTTAAAACCAAAACGATGTCGTTTTGTTTTTTTTTTTGATCAACCAGATTTTTTTGGGCTTTGAGGCCCAAGTTTTTGAAAAAAAAAAAAATCAAAACGACGCCGTTTTATCTTCCCGTGGCAACCGTTAACGGTGTTACGGGGTTGACTAACGGGGAGTTGGTTAATGTTTGTTTTGGCCAAAAAAAAATATTCCAGGTATGAATATTCAAATTTTTAAGATTCTGGGTATGAAATTGGACACTTGAATTTGTTAGGTATTAATCTGCACCATTTGGAATAGTTCGGGCACGAATCGGCCGTTTTCCCGTGAAAACGGATAATCCCAATCTAATAACCTAATAGGTTGTGTCGTTCTGTGTTAAATGGGTAATGGATCAACCCAATCCATTAACCCAATAATTTTAATGGGTTAAATGGTTGACCCAATAATCTATTAAATTTATCTTCATATATGATGGATTATGTTTTTTTAACAAGAAATTGCAGAACGAATTTACTTCTCTTTTTTTTGGAAAACGCAGAATTATATTTTTTTTGTTGGTAAATGTGAAATCACTTATTGGCGGAAAAACAAAAAAAAAATCGGGATTTTGATGGAAAACTACGGAATCACGTTTTTGACAGAAAAACGCAGAATCGCGTTACCGCATTTTTTGGCACGAAAACGAGAATCACGTTTTTGGTAGGAAAACGGTAATCACGTTTTTGGCGGGAAAACGTATAATCACATTTTTAACTGAAAAATGTGGGATCACATTTTTGACAGAAAAATTGGTGATAAAACGCAGAATCGTGTTTATGGTGGGAAAACACAGAATCACATTTTTGACGGGAATATACAAAAAACGATTTTTGGTGGTAAACGGGGAATCACGTATTTATTTGATGCAAAAGATTTATTGATAGTTTTTTTTTTCTTTTTGTCAGCCAATTATTGATGGTTAATTTAGTTACTATCATTTTGATTTTATTACCACCTAATTAGTGTTCTATATTTTACTATTCAATATAACAAGGCCCAAGCCCATCTCTCTTTTTTTCTCTCTCTCTCACTCTCTGTGAAAGCGCTCAACGGTCACGTTGTGAACCACAAAATCAAGCTTAGCGGAGAAATCTGAGGAAACATTGTCTAAGTTCAAAAACTTGTGAAATTGATCGATGCATCAAAGAGGAAAATCCAACAACCGTAGATCAAGGAGCTTCTCTAGAACCAGACTCGCCGTTGAAGGCCATTGAAATCTCTCTCTCTCTCTATCTCTATCGCCGTTTTGTTTTTTTCCGACGACCTCTCCTCCTAATTAATGGCGACACCTTACAGTAACTTTTCCTCCTTTTTAACATCTATTCGTCCTTTTGTCTGAAATCGCTCACATGGGATCTTTTGCTTTTGTCATTTGTCTTTTTCCTCTGAGATTAATAAATAAATCGGATCATAATACTTTCGAAATTATAAGTTTTTGTTGCCCCTTTCAGGAAATTATCACGTTTTGAATGCTTTTTTTTCTTAAATGGAGTACTTTTTATTGTTGGAGAAATTAAATAAATAAAGGTGGTGTCTCTTCATTGTCTCCAAGTTTTAGAGTGTTCTTAATTTTGTTTTTGGTTGTATAATTGGAACAGAGGCAGAGAGAGATATCCAAAAGAGCTATTGGATGGAGAATTCGAGTGATTTGACTGTTGAGGCCATGATGCTTGACTCAAAAGCTTCTGATCTCGACAAAGAAGAACGTCCTGAGGTATGTTATTTGAACATTTCTTTGATATTACTAGTTTAGAATCTAAGGAAATTGAGGGTTGTGATTGGTTCTAAATGGTGGGTTCTCTTTGTTCTAGTGGTTTGAGCTTAGGAACATGTGACATACTGTTTCTTGATCATCTTTTTAAAACGCATATGAATCTTTGGCTTGATGTGTTTCTTTGCTATTAGGTACTATCTTTGATCCCACCATATGAAGGGAAAACGGTGCTGGAACTTGGAGCTGGGATCGGTCGTTTCACTGGTGAACTGGCTCAAAAGGCTGCTGAAGTTATCGCCCTTGACTTCATCGAAAGCGCGATTAAGAAGGTTTTTACTACTTTGGTAGATGTTAGTTATTGTTAAAAAGTGTAATTGTTTTCTATTTGGTTTATCATATTCTTCTTTGGTGATGTTGTTCTTGCAGAATGAAAGTGTCAATGGGCATTACAAGAACGTCAAGTTTATGTGTGCTGATGTGACATCCCCAGACCTAAAAATCACAGATGGATCTATCGACTTGATTTTCTCAAATTGGTTGCTCATGTATCTTTCTGATAAAGAGGTGAAATCTGTTTTTTTCGTAACCGGCTTTCGACTGTAAAGAGAAGAAAAGTCTAATCTTTTCGATGGATGCAGGTGGAACTTTTGGCAGAAAGGATGCTTGGATGGATAAAGCCAGGGGGGTACATTTTCTTTCGAGAATCTTGCTTCCATCAATCCGGGGACAGCAAGCGAAAATCAAACCCCACCCACTACCGTGAACCAAGATTCTATACAAAGGTTCAATATTTTGACTTATCTTTAACTTATGGCAATGAAATGCATCTATCTTTCTGAGACAATTATAACGTTTTTAAAGCTGAACTCTCGATTATTTATATCGTTTGAAGGATATTTCAAACAAAGAAGATTTTTTCTTGTTTTGTACTACATCATGTGAGTTGGTTTTAAGAGTTTCAGTGGACACAATTGGATTAATTTAATCTTGTGTAAGACCTGAGATCTAAATGTTTATCTTATGCACAACTGTGAGATTTAGCCACATGGAGGTTCCTTACATAAGCTGTATATCAAGTTTGATAAGGCTTTTAAGAGTGTGTATAAGTTCATAGATTGTCACTTGGCTCACCGCTCTCGCCACTCTTTCGAATCTAATGTGTTGGATGAGTTGAGTTTATCCTTTTAGATGTGCCAAATTTAAAATGTATGGTGTAATTCAGATTTTCCAGGAATGCCAGACACGTGATGCTTCTGGCAATTCATTTGAGCTCTCTATGGTTGGTTGCAAATGCATTGGGGCGTATGTGAAGAACAAGAAGAATCAAAATCAGGTAACACAAATTTTCTTTGCTTTGGGCAAGGATATGTGAGCACTGGTGGATTTGGTAATTCCATTCTAACTCTTATCTTTATAAGGACATGTGTGTGTAAGTATTTGCCCCCCTCTTGCCTCTAAGTTCTTGTTTTTCTTAACAGAGACAACTAAAGAATTTGTGGCGAAGATGGACCTTAAACCCGGACAGAAAGTCCTAGATGTTGGTTGTGGTATCGGTGGAGGTGACTTCTACATGGCTGAGAATTTCGATGTTCATGTTGTTGGAATCGATCTATCAGTCAACATGATCTCTTTCGCATTGGAGCGTGCTATTGGACTCAAATGCTCAGTCGAGTTTGAAGTCGCGGATTGCACCACGAAAACATATCCGGATAACTCTTTCGATTTCATTTACAGCCGTGACACTATTCTACATATCCAAGTAAGCAAAAACATTTGTTTCACTTCTTGAAGATGCCTTTTGGGGTAATCATCATTTGTCTCTTTTTTTTCAGGACAAACCGGCTCTGTTCAAGACATTCTTCAAGTGGCTTAAACCAGGCGGTAAAGTTCTCATCACCGACTATTGCAGAAATGCTGAAACTCCGTCTCCCATATTCGCAGAGTACATCAAACAAAGAGGATATGATCTCCATGATGTTCAAGCTTATGGACAGGTTTGTGTTTTTCCTTGTTCCTCGTAAAACCCTTCATCATTTAATGTTTTTGAGGGTATCATGATTCTTAATGAAACCTTCTTCCGGTAGATGCTGAAAGACGCAGGCTTTGAGGATGTGATCGCCGAGGACCGTACTGATCAGGTGACTCCCACATACACATACATGTATACATTTCTTTGAATAATCATGATTCTAACATAACCATATTTACGCAGTTTGTACAAGTTCTGAGGCATGAATTAGAGAGAGTGGAGAAAGAAAAGGACGAATTCATTAGAGACTTCTCAGAAGTAAAAACATTTTCTCACTACTAATTCACTGAATAAAACCCATCCTCTTTGATGCGTCTTTCTCATCGATCACAAAATCTTGTCAAATGTTTTTGTAATGCAGGAGGATTACAATGACATTGTAGGAGGATGGAAAGCAAAGCTTGAAAGGAGTACATCTGGTGAACAAAAATGGGGATTATTCATCGCCAACAAGAAGTAAAATCCAATGGTTTTACCCCAAAACTCTATAACCTCCTTTAGTGATTCTTCTCCCTTCAATAAAATTGTTCCTTGGAGGACAATATTTGCTTGTTTTACTATCCTGGAACTGTAAATCGTCAGAAAAACTCATGTGTTGTCTCTAGTCTTTGTGCCTCATAAAATCTGCATTGTTTTTGATTTCATGGATATTTTTATACATCTGCATAAGACTCAACGATAATAGATAGGTCAGTGAATTCCTCAAGCTAAGTAAAAAGGGGTGATTGATGTAATCTATGATTGGATGAAACAAAGCAAGAAAACCTCTTGTAAATTCATTACATCTTACGAGATCAGAGACGAGCTAATTTACAAGAGGATTTTGAATCTAAGGTAAGCTACTCATGCCCACCATAATAATCTGAAATGCATTTTTCATTCTTCATTCTCATTACACTTCCTTACACCTTCTTTGGTGAGAGAGAGACACACCAATGCACAACACTTCCTTACACCACCTGCGAAACGAAGACAAAATCCATTTCCTTCTCCAATTTCTTTAACCTTCTAAAGCTCCACCATTCGTAAATATTTGTTGGTCACCGGTTCTATTGAATCAAGATGAAATGGAATCATCATCACTTCACCAGTAGTCTCCACAAGAACATGAACCATCCTTAAAATGGTGAAACCTGTTATTATCCCTCAGAATAATCAATCTCCCTGTGATTTTTGCCATACACTTTATAGCGTTATGACAATCCTCACACACACGCAGATTCTTCATCACACGGATTGGTTTCCCTGAAGACACACGCATTATCCCATACGCTACTGCCAGTCTTTCGCTATGGTACCGAACCATACACTCCTTCTCTTCTTCTTCCACATCATGAAGAACCACACTCGTCTTCGAAACATACCCTGCTTTCTTCATTCTCAAATCAAGATCCTCCAGAAACGCATAGATCTCGTCTTTCTCAGGATGAAACTCATCCCCAACCGAGAAAGTATGAGTGTTGTTCTGAATCTCAATCCAACTATACCCGGGAACTTTTTTCACCCCTTTGTCCCGCATTCTTACTCGCAGTTTACCTACATCTCCCCATCGACCCGAAGAAGCGTATAGATTGGAGAGAAGAACATACATACCGGAATTTTCAGGCTCCATTGCGAAAATCTTATCCGCAGCTATTTCAGCTAGCTCTGTGTTTCCATGGACTCTGCTAGCACCGAGTAAAGTTCCCCATATTGCACCATCTGGCTCAAAGGGCATGTTTTTCATTAGATTGTGAGCTTCTTCTAGAAGCCCAGCTCGACCAAGAAGATCGACCATACAGGCGTAGTGCTGTGAGTTAGGAGTTACGTCATACTCTTGAGTCATCCTGTAGAAATATTGCCTGCCTTTGTCTACAAGTCCTGTGTGACTGCACGCAGATAGTACCGCAACCTGTGCCAAGAACAACAATTGGCACGTTATGATAACGCCTCATCTGGCTTGTAATTATGATAACGCCTATGATAAAGCGAAGAGATATGTTATTTCTTTTTTTTTACCAAGGTAGCATCATCTGGCTTCAGTCCTTCTCTCTCCATCGACTCAAAGAACCTTAAAGCCTCTTTTCCGAATCCGTGCCTTGAATAACCTGCAATCATCGTGTTCCAAGAGACAATGTCCTTCCCAGTCATCTCCTCAAACAAGTCATTGGCTTCTTCTATGCTTCCACATTTGCAGTACATCAACAAAAGCGCATTCCCAACAAAGCACCCAGTCTCATACCCACCTTTAACCAATCGTCCGTGCAATTGCTTCCCGAACTCAAGAGCAACAACGTCTGCACACGTGCTAAGAGCAGATGAGAACGAAGACCGGTTCAATCTCCCGCCTTCTCTCTCCATTTGTACAAACAAACGCAGAGCTTCATAGCCATGTCCACATTGCGAATACCCTGCAATCATAGCAGCCCAAGAGACTGGATCTCTCGTAGGCATCTTGTCAAAAAGGTTCTTAGCTTCAGAAACATCGCCGCACTGAGCATATCCAGTTATCATCGTGTTCCATGTACTAACATTGCGAAAAGGCATAACATCGAACAATTCCTTTGCCATCTCCATTCTCTCGCCCTGAGCATACCCTGCAAGCATGGCATTCCATGATACTTGGTTTCGCTCTGGCATTTTGTCAAATAACTCTCTCGCTTCTTCCACCATTCGGTTTTGTACATAGCCTGACATCATTGCTGTCCATGTAAAAACATCTTGAACAGGAGACTCGTCAAACAGTTTCCGGGCCTCATCGATTTCCCCGTTCTGTGCATAACCACTGATGATCGTATTCCAGGAAACCACATCTCTCACATTCATACTATCGAAAAACTTTCTTGCCTGGACAATCATTTTCATCTTAACAAACCCACCAAGCAAGCAGTTCCACGAAACCAATGCCCAATTATCCCTTGACCCAAACAATCTACAAGCTTCCTCCATCCTACTGTTCTGAACATATGCAGAGAGCAGTGCATTCCACGATACTTGGTTCTTCCCGGGCATTCGATCGAAAACTCGCCTTGCCTCATCAACACACCCATTCTGAGCGTATCCAGACAACATCGTATTCCACGAACAAACATCTCTCTCCGGCATACTCTCAAACAACTCCCGTGCTTTTCCAAGATTCCTGTTCCGCACATACCCTTTGATCATCACGTTCCATGAAACTAAATCTCGTTCAGACATTTCGTCGAACAGTTTCCTGGCGGATTCGAACTCCCCATTTCTCAAGTACCCAGAGATCATGGCGTTGTAAGATACGGAGCTCCACCTAGGCATGCGCTTGAACACACGAAGGGCTTCGTTGCACCTTCCATTTCGCATGTAGCTGCTTATAGCTACATTCCACTCTTTTATATCAGCGTCACCAGATTTGCTCTGCGATTTCTGGATTTGGGTCGAAGAGTGAAAATTTGCTTCACCGTTTGCCTTGAATCTTGCTTTGAGTCCATTGAAGGATGTATGATGTTGCTTACGAGCTCGCCACGAGAGAGCGCAAAGCTCTTCTAACCGTTTGTTCCCGCGCATCGCATTTGTTCTCGAGAAAGAAGGGATTAATGTAATTATTAATTTAAATTGGTTTAAAGTTTGAAAAAGACAGAAGCTGACGTCATTAGTCAATCTGGTCATAGATTGGCCTTACGAACAACAAACCGAACCAACGAACAATAAACCGAACCAATCCAAAAACCGTATTCATATCTCATAGTCATAGATAATTGGAGGAAACAGAGCAATGGCTAAGTTATAGAAGTCAAGTGGTTCCATCGCTTTGTGACTCCCAAAAGAGTCTAACGGTGGAATAGATAAGAGAAGGCTCAGCCATTGCACCGTTACCGTAGTCTCCACAGGCCAGTTTCTTCTTGATAGGAGGAATGAGAGTGATTTCAAGTTCATCGAGCAACACACGGTGCCGCTCCGTGAATGGATTGTTCCACATCAAAGTGTTCATCGATGGTGCAACAAACAACGGTTTGCTATAGTCCCACCCTCTTATAATACATGTCAATAGATTATCACATAACCCACCCGCAATCTGTAAATAGAAAATAGACCCTTTTTTTTAGATCATGTATGTGAAAGCAAAGACTATAGCTCAACTCTTGATGCGTATGGTGATCTGTTCCAAGTATATGAGCTAAAGCTCAAAAGAGAAGTATGTCTAGATCATTAGAAGCAAACAATCTCCAGAATTGCCAACTCTATCTATATTCTTCAGCTATGCGCGCTACTTTCTTAGGATCTTGAAAGAATATGGAGCTCAACTCTAGATTTTCAGATACATGCGTGCTACTTTTCATATGGTGCTGTTGCTTGATGGCAACTTGCATTACTATTTCTGGCAATAGCATTATCAAACAATCTCGATATATATCTTGTAATGGCGGTACTTGTATGATAAAGAGAGAATTATGTTTAGATCATAAACAATCTCCAGAGCTAATGCTAAACTAGTTACCTTGCCTAATGTGTTTGCAGACAAAGGAGCGATGATTATAACATCAGCCCAGCGTGCGAGCTCGATATGAAGCACGGGATCACCAATCTTGTTCCAGCTAGACCATTCATCTTCATCTGTATAGAGAGTCACATCTTGAGGCAGAGAAGGTTTATCCACGAAACTCAGAGATGATTTTGAAGCTACGGCTTTCACATGTGCCCATTCTGAGAAACAATGGCAGAGATTACTGAACTTAATTGCAGCTACACTCCCACTTGCAGCTAGTAATATACGAGGCTTCCTTGTTACTGTATCCACTTGCATAGTATCTTCTCTCTACGTGTATATATATATATACAGAACACCAAGATCAAGTTAAGTTAATACAAAGGGGGATTTAACGAAACCCATCAAATTTGAGACAACACAGGGCCAGGATCTTACATGAAATCGATCAAACTCGGTCATCTTCTATGACATCAGAAACGAAACGGGAGAGTCCAAGGATTTAAGCTTATGTTACAGCCGTTACCTTGATAAGCCGAGGAAAGAGGATCTGAGAGAAACCCTAATCGAAAATCGAAATCAAATGGTCTTGAGTTTAAAAAAAGACAGACAAGTCGACGTCATCACTCATCACTCATCACTCATCATCTCTTAGTCATAAATGGGCCTCACGAACAAGAAACCGAAAAAATCATTCAAGATTCGGTTCGAACCAATCACCTAAATTTTGGTAAAGATTTCAAAATATTTTAGATCTATTAGTCCAGATTCATAAACCCAAAAAAAAAAACAAAGTTCAAATTCTTGACGAGAGAGACGTAGCAATGCAATTCAGAACAAGGGTTTTAACGCAAAAGTGAAACTTTCCCATGTCACAGCTACACAAGGAGTATCAGCAAAGCTTACGAAGCCATTAACACTAACTGTTTGGTACCATTCCTACGAACGTACAAACAAACCCTAGAGTGAGAAAATCAATCAAACATCAACCAATCAGTCTTTCTCCAAACAAATGTTTCCCTAATTTCCCCTAAAAACACCATAACATTCCTTCTCCATTATCCCGATGTAGACAGAGAGTCAAATCAGCTTCTACATTCCAGCCGCTATCTCCTGGACCTCCTCGATTGCTGAAACTGCTATCTTCAACTTATCTGCAGCTTGCTTCACTTTCTTTTGCTGCAACAATTTGGAATGAGAAGAAAAACAAACATTTGTCATGAGATTTGTCTATCTCCACCTTTCTCTTTACTGATAAGAATGTCTAAACCAAATTGATGCAAGGATTGTGTAACCATGAATAACAGTGTAATGTAAACCAATATCATCAACTATTGTTAATGGATAGTTCACTTACTAAGAGTGCAGCTTTTCTCTTGAGCTCTCTGGGGTCTCCAGATTCCTGCCCAGTAGCAGCTTCTGTTGCCTTCATGTGTGGAAAACCGATTTTGACATAAGTATACATAAGCAGGGGTTAGGTGCTAAATGAAGTAATTACTTGTAGATATATAGACTCATAATATGAGATGATAACGACTTACTTACCCCAAATAGACCACTTGCATTTTCACATTAGACCAAAAAAGCATTAAGAAATACACCCAAAAATTCAGTCTTTTCAAAGTTTTTGCACACTTCAAATCAAAGAGTATGAAACAACCATAAACTTAGGTATGCTAAACAATTTTTGACAATCAAGAGAAGGAAGTTAAAAGGGAAATACCTTCTTTGGCCTGCCCACAGTCTTCTTGCTAGCAACTTCTTCACTTTTAGGTTTCCGTCCACGTTTCTTAGCCGGAGCCGCCACGTCATCTTTCTTTGGCCTCCCTCGTTTCTTAGAACCATCAACGCTAGTAACCAGAGACTCCGTTACAGGCAGAGTGTTCGACCTCTTGGGCCTACCACGGCTGCTCTTCACAACCGCCGCAGACGCAGCGGGAACAGCTACGTTTCTTTTGGGACGGCCGCTCGGTTTTCTGGTCGGCTGAGCTGAACCGGCACCGTTTTGCTTGGAGTCGGACTTGGGCTTTGGTGGTCGACCACGGCTGCGTTTCTGAGAAGCAGTCGGGGCTGAGACGCCGGTGAGATCAGAGTTAGGCGCATCTCCGGCTGTATCAGATCTTGGAGGAGGATGGGCAGCTGTATCAGATCTTGGAGGAGGATGGGAAGATGTTATCGCCATGAGGAATCTAGATTCGAATCAGAAAAAAAAAGCGGCGGTCAACGGAATGGAAAACCCTAGAAAAACGGGATTCAACGGAAACTAAACTAAACAAAACACACAAAACTCGATTTCGCTAAAACCTTTAAAGAAATTTCACCAAGAATCTAGAGGATGAAGACAGTAAACATCAGATTCAGGCTTTCGCGTAGCGGTACGGAAGAATTTCGTTTTCAGAAAGAAAAAAAAAGCTAGGGTTCGCAATGCATGTACCTTGTTTGTTCAGCTTAGGAGGAGGATTCGCGAAATGAGAAGCTAAAGAACGAGGAAAGAAACTGCAAAGAGAAACTTGGCTGAGAAGAAAGATGAGAGATGGTTTCGAGGTTAGAAGATGGTCACCATGGCTAGAGCTTGGAGAGCAAAACGAACGACCGAGAGGTTCAGAATCAGTTGCGTCAACCAATACGAGTCCACCTAGGCTCCTTCTTTTATATTATCGACAAATTCTTTAAAATATCCAAATTATTTTTTTCTCGATTATTTATTTATTTAAAATCCTTGTAATCGCCAGTTGAAAATGAATACATGCATCGTTTTGCGTTGTCTTTTTAACTTTTTCTGATTTTAAAAAAAAAAAAAAAAAACTCAATTGAAATTACCCTACTTTTTTTTCAAATTCAAAATTTTTTTGGAGGAAAAAAATGGTTAAAAGGTGTGAGTGAAGCGAAACCGTTCTACCTTCTACCTAATTTTTGCAATAATTACTTAAACCGGATTTGGAACTTTAAACAAAGCAACTGACATAAGCAACGTTTAATGGCTCAAGATAAATACTGACATGACGTAAGAGACTGAAGAAAGTAAACCATCATAGAGAAGTAAAAATTACATAGCGTCTTTGAGAAAAACATTAACTCCTAAAAAGCCTAAGATACCAAATAAAAGAAGATAACAGAGTCTAAATAAACATGAGGGTACAAAGCAAAAGCCTCTACGCAGATATGAACGATGGAGAGAGAGAGAGAGATGGTACATGAACAATGGCAACATCCTAAACACTTTACAGACATTACCCTACCTCTCCTTGTTGTTTGGTTAGAGACACAATCATCATCATTTTGGTTTTTTGTGTTTTTTCCCCTGCAAAACACCCTTATAAGATTAAAAATTTCATGGAACACACAACAAGTAAACCCACCATCATCATCACCACTTGCTAGCTTTTACAAACTAGGTCAAGACTGCTCTCTTTAGAACAGAGCTTCCTGCATAGCCTCTGCTTCTGTCTGTGGTTGTCCTTGTCCTTGTCCCTCAGGTTCTGGTTCAGTTTCAGGGTGTTCTTCATGTGGCTGCATTTCTTCCATGTGCTGTGGTTCCACTGTTGTTGTTACTGTTAGCTCTTCCAGCTCTTGTATGGCTTGAACCACTGCTTGGTTTTCACTTCCTCCCATCTCGGCTTTCAACACGTTAACTATTTCCTTAGCTTTCTCTTGCTGAATAAAGGAGCAAGACCATAACCAGCATAAGCATGGAGAATTTTGGAATTTAAAAGAAAATGAAACCAAGAGAGGATAGCAAAAGTGTTTTTTGTTCACTAATCGACTTACAAACAGTTCAAACTTCTTCTTGAGTTCACCATAGCCAATATCTTGTTGTCCAGGAGCTCTCTTTGACGCAGCATTCTATGTTTGTAAAAACACAGGAAAATAGATGTAAGTATGATAACTCATCGATATAATAGATTAACAATTCTAGAGGACAAGCAACAATAATGGAAAGACTTATAAAGCATAAATTCTTGAACTTGGTTAAATAAATAACCAAATTTCTGCTTAAAAAACAAAATTTGCTGGATGTTTGTGCATCGAAGACTAATTGCCTATGTAATTCTAAACAATAATTACAAGCTAAAGCGAGCCACCGACCACTTGCTCTTGATTACCAAACAAAGAGAAAACTTAAATTAATGATAGTACACCAAAAACCAAATAAGCATAGGCCAAAAGCAGAGACACGAATATAATTATACTGTAGAAACTATTTAGATACTCTCTACCTGCAAACTCGAAAGAGACAATTTTCAGAGTGGAAAGTGACATTTATTCACAAGACAAAAGTTCCAACTTTTTCTCTTATCTATTTGACTCGGAAAATTGAAATATCTAGCTCTATAATTGCATTCGGGTTTGGGAATTATCACTGTGAGATCACACACTGAGAAAACAGAGAAAAACATATACCTTTCTGGGTCTTCCTACGGGTCTTCCAGTACGAAAATAGCCTCTCTTTGCCTTCATAGGCTTCCCCATCACACCTCCGATCTTCGGAGGCCGTCCTCGTCCTCTCTTCGCAACCATGACTGCAACCTCATCTCCTCCACTCTCTGCGTTAGGTGGTGGTGGAGGTGGTGCAACAGAGGAAGCACCTGCGTCAGCTCTCTTCGGTCTCCCTCGGCGTCTGACACCACCGTTAGCAACGTATGGGAACACCGAAGCCGGAGCTGATACCACTGCTGGCTTCCTCTCTCTCCCAGCAGCCCTTCCACTCGGGGGGCGACCTCTTCGTTTCGCAATTTCAACACCTCCGGAAACAGGAGTCTTCACTGTCGGCAAAGCTCCATCTTTCCTCGGACGACCAGGTGGTCTCCTAATCGGCTGCTGCGACGTTGGCTGCATCTGTGGCTGCGTCAGTGGCATTGTATGTGGCTGTATCTCCTCCTCTGGTCGAGAAACAGGAAAATCGTTTTGTTCCCAGGTGGGTTTTCCGTTAGTCTGAACATCACTGGGCTGAACATCGGGTTTTGGTTTCGGAGGTCGACCACGACCACGCTTCTGAGTTTGAGCAGAAGTCGCAGCCGGATCAAGTAAGGTTTGGCTCTCGTTGACTGTGTTGTTACTCGGGAAATCAGATCTGGGAAGTTCAATACCGGCAGCGGCAGCTGCAGCTGCAACAGCTACGCTAGTCGGAGGAGGAGTAGCTGCGAATTTGTAG
The DNA here is from genome assembly GCA_030161315.1 of Eutrema japonicum. Classification (NCBI taxonomy): domain Eukaryota; kingdom Viridiplantae; phylum Streptophyta; class Magnoliopsida; order Brassicales; family Brassicaceae; genus Eutrema; species Eutrema japonicum. The sequence goes on from BSQW01000001.1 coordinate 42,523,705, forward strand.
GATTTCTTCACCATCATAAGGATACCACTGTTCTTCAGAGTCTTGAGATGGTGCGTTAGCAAAGCGCCGTGAGCTGGAGGTATCCCAGTGTAAATTCTCTCGATGTACCTCGAAATCGCTTGCTTGCTTGAGCCGTCTGGTTCGTTCAAAGCTGCAATCGCAGTGCAAATCATCTACAAACACACACGAAAAGAGAATTCAGTAACTGAAATTAAAAACCCTAGCTAAGTCAAAATGTTGAAATTCTCAGTAACGGAGCTCAGATGAGCTTACGTCGGAGTAAGGAGGGTGGTTAAAAGATGGATGAGGAACTTGTTGCGGCGGCGGTTGAAAGAACTGGTTGTTGTTAGGCGGCGCGACGGCGGAGGGGTTAGCGCCGGAGAAGAAGGGGTGTTGAATAGCGGCGAAGGGGTTGGAGTTGGTGAAAGGAGGAAAAGCGGTGAACTGAGTAGGATGGTGAGGATCATTGGGTACAGAGAGAGAAGGATCCATGGATTTAGAGAGAGAAAACAGAGGAAGGTGATGAGATTTTGATTTAGGGCTTTTTTCGTTTTCTTTTTTTTTCCTCTTTTAATTTCAACGAAATTAAATTTTTGCGGAAGGAGGAGATAAAAAAAGTTTGGTTGGAGAGAGAGTGTGTGTAGAGAAATGCAAATGACGAACGGTGGGAAGAGCGAGTAATTGAAATCTGACCGTTGAAAGTGTCTTTTGGTGCCGATTTAAGACACGGATCGATGACGTGGCGCTCCTTTTTTTATAAAAATTGAGTTTTGTGTTTCTTTGGACTTTTTTCCCCTGCTACTACTACTAAACCGTAATTATATATATATATATAAACAAAGTTCTAAATTTTATAATTTTCCTAATTTTATTCATTTAATATTCATAGAATTTCTAGTTTTATAATTTTTTTTCTTTAGATTTATTATTTTATTTATTTGCATTTCGAACAACTGAACAAGTAGTTTTTTCCACATTCTTTATGTTTTTATTACATTATTTCCAGATTCTTTTTTCTTATGTTGATTTAAATTGTATGCAAACTCCATCTTAGATCTGTTTCATGTTTGGGAAATATTTCGAAAACGGAAACATGTTTCCTATAAATTACAGTTTAGAAATGCAACGAAACGCTAGTTTTTGTTTTGGAAACTTGCATTTGTTTTTGGAAATGTAATAGGTAAATAGTTAAGAAACATAGGTTGAGAATAATGATCAATTTGATTTATTAGATGATTGATTTTGGAATACTTGAGGTTGAGGATCTTTCACTCGATGAATCAGTTGGGGATAATTTTGTTTGATAGAGCCAAGGTTTGAAAAGGCCGGGCGGTCGGGCACCGATTTGCGTCTAGACCGAAAAGCAGTGATTAATCACCGATTAATCAGCGATTAATTTTGAATATTTTTTTTTAATTTTAAAGTTTATATGTATATAAGTTATAAGTTATGAATATATTAATCAAAACAAGTATGAAATAAGTTTTTTTATTATCAAAGTAACAAAACATTAAAAAATTAAGTTCAAATTCACATCTAAATTCTAAAAACAAAAAAGAAGTACAAACATATGATGCAAAAAATAGATTTGTCTTGATATTAATCAAAACAAGTATGAAATAAGTTTTTTTATTATCAAAGTAACAAAACATTAGAAAATTAAGTTCAAATTCACATCTAAATTCTAAAAACAAAAAAGAAGTACAAACATATGATGCAAAAAATAGATTTGTCTTGATATTGAGAGACAAAAAAAGTACAAGGAGAGAAAAATCTTCATCATCTTCTTCAATGATCAAATTATCATGTGTGTTGTATTTCTAGATATATTTCAAAAACTTTGTAACAGACCATATGTCCGTCACAAAAAAAAAATGTTGATTTTTTGAAGAAAAGTCAACGATTTATTTCGGAAAAAATCGTTGACTTTTTGAAAAAATCTCGAAAAAAATCGTTGACATTTTCAAAAAATCGTTTGACCGCTTAATTCACCGCTTAGACACTAATCGCGGCGGTGCACCGCCGATTAACGCCTAGACGATCGTCTAGGCGACCGCTTTTTAGAACAGATCGTCTAGGCGGCTAGGCGGCTAGGCGGCCGCTTTTTAGAACATGGGATAGAGCTAATGAAAATGAGAAATGATAAAATTATTCTAAATCTTTAACTTTGAATGTTATGATTTTTATCTTTAATTAAAATATTTAATATTTATATATTGGATTTTGTTGATTTAAACATTATATGTATTTTAATATGATTTGGCTAAATTTCGTTGTATCTTGTTAATTAAAATATTAAATTATATAAAACACATTATCAAATCTAGTATGTAAACTAATGTTTTGTTATAGAGTAACCTCCTTCGCTACAAGCCTACAACATTCTTGAAAAGTTGTCATGTTAGTCATTTAATTTTGCAATCATCTGTTGTCATTGATCGCAATCACTCATTTTGCAATTTTGTTGTATTTATACCGTTCAGAAGCTGATCCTACAAATATTTTTCATTCGCATACTCATCTTTGGTAAGAGAGTTGTCATGTTAGTCACTTAATTTTGCAATCACCTGTTGTCATTAATTGCAATTACTCATTTTACAATTTTGTTGTATTACCATTCAGAAGCTGATCCAACAAAGTTTACATTGAGCTTATATACAAGCCAATAAACAGAGGATTAACCGACAATTAACAACGAGCTCTCTAGCTATGTCATTTGATCATATACATTAATATTCTCCCTAAAAATGGAATGTAAAGAGATTAAACAGACATCATGCCATTAAATTCAAGAACTGTTCGTGATAATCTCCTAGTGTCATGAAAAGCTCCCCAATCTGCGTTGCAAAAGTTTTGAATTCGCGTTTGAATAGAATAATAGAAAAATATTTGACCAACAATCCCTTTGATATAATTAATGCAGATATTTTTGATGCAATTTGATAATAAGGAACTCTAGAAACTAAGTTAAGCAGAGCCAATTTGTGGACGGAAAAACAATAAATTATGTTTTGTTATTGTAAGATATATTAGTTTGCCAATTAGACTTTTGTATGCTTCAGGCACATGTAAGAGAGCACCATTATCTTGAGACAGTTTGATTTGAAGAAGGTTTACAACCCCAAGGCCTGCCTGATTAAGCAATTCAAGAGCATACTTGATTGACACACATAGATTCGAGCAGCAAATCTTGCAATATCTAAGCCCATAAGATATTTCAAAGGATCTAAATCTTTAAGATTGAAACATGACTTCAGTTGTGACCAAGGGCGAATGCAGCATGTTAATAAGTTTTTTTAACAAAATTTAATGTAATTTTAAGTTAATTTTTATAATGCATCCATTAAAATTTAAAATTTTGTTTATATTTTGTTGAGCTGTGCTTCCAATAAAAATAACTTCTAGATTCGCTACTGGTTGTGACCTCATATTATCAACATAATTTTTTCATTTTTACCAGCCACAACTATATCATTCACATATACCAAACACAATTAGAAAGATGAATGTTGAGATTTGATACTCTCTTGATAATCACGGAATTGAGCAATAAGTAAAAAACACATAGAATTAACGAGTTCATATCACGGTGTGTGATCATACGTCTCGGCCTGGAGCTTTCCAGTAATCTACTATCATCAAGGATTACAAAGAATTAGGGTTCCTCATAATCTCTTTAGTTTCTTTCTAGAATTTTCAGGATACAGAAAACATTCACACATGTCTGTCTTTATATAGACTAGGACAATTACAAAGTTAAGACGGTTTAAACTTAAACCAAAATCCAATAGAAAAAACACATTCCTAATTGACTAACCCAAGTCGCGGGCCTAGAGATTATGATCTACTAATGTTCTTGTAGAGATTCACAAAACTTGATAAACTGTTTGCGATGATGATGCTTCTTATAAACCGTAAAGAGATTAATGAAATTTGGAAATTAGCAGCATTATCATGTAGACATTCCCTCTGATTTGAAGTGTATCCAAGTGGCAACTTCTGTAAAATCACCAATTGAAAAGGCGTTGGACATGTCAAGTTTTGACAAAAACCAAAACATGCACATGTAGCTACTGATGGCAACATTCCAATCTCTTATATCGGTGGAATAAAAATACATTACGTGCTGGGAATATAGAGACTTCCCCAATTGCTCAGCATCAAATAATTTTCATTCTGCTTCGTAACTTTCGATACTTTAGATTTATAGCCAGTAATTTTGTAAGACGACGTAATGACCCCCGAAATTACAACTTACTTCATTTTTGTGTTGGTCAACAATTTCGTAACGTCATAATATCACAAAAGAAACAAACGATTTTATAGGGTTTTATATTGTTGATGATGACCTGGCGAGTGAGTCCAAACTCCAAAGAACATCACATTTTTTTCACCTATTTTACGATTACGGATATACCCTTCACTCGTCAGCTAAACGAGAGAATCTTTCAAGGGTACTTCCGTCATTCACTCTGCGAGACTCCTCTCTCTCAGTCTCTCTATACACTCGTCGACGTCGACTAGTGATTACTAATTTTGAAAAAAGTGATCCCAAGGGTCCCGTCTCTTTGTCTGCCACCGGAGAATCGCTTTTCCGTTAACGTTTCCCGGAAAAGCTTCTTACGCCGCCTTGTAACTTCATCCTTTCGGGTAGAGCAACGTAATCGAGGTACTCATTTTCCCCATTGCGCTTGATTCTGCTATTTCTTTTTCTTTTGTGGGGAAAATAACGTGGTAGTTTCGTCTACTTCATGCGTTTGTGAAATTTCTGAGAATGCTCTAGTTGATTTTTGCTTCATATCTCATTATTTTCCCATAGATTTGACGAATTCTTTGGATTTTTTTTGTTCAGTATCATGGAAGAAAACAGACATTGATGAAATCGGGAAATTTAATGTATCGGAGCTAGGAGAAAACTTTCTCCAGGTTTTTTGTAAAAAAGCTGCAACCTCGTTCTTCAACGACTACGGACTCATAAGTCACCAGCTCAACTCGTACAACTCCTTCATAGAGCACGGGATTCAAAAGGTGTTTGATTCCTTTGGTGAGATGGTTGTCGAGCCTTCTTTTGATCCAACGAAGAACAAGGAGCTTGATTGGAGATACGCCTCAGTGAAGTTTGGGGAAGTCAGTGTGGAGAAGCCCACATGGCATGCAAGGCTTCAGAACATGACTTACTCATCAAGGATGAAACTGAGATAGAGTCCAAGTTCAGGTAAAAAAAACACACTAAAGACTGTTCAAGAACAGAGGAATGTTTTTCCGATACTTGTATTTGGCAATAGCAGGATAGAGAGCATTGTGCTTTTCTTTAACTTATTGTCTAGATATTAAGGGTACAGTCTCGGGTCTTTTTATTCAGTCTATTCTTTTTTGTCTCGATTGAATTTCTTGCTTCAGACTTGAGTTGCAGTGCTTTAAAATGTCAGTTAGAGTCGATGTTTCCTTCCTTGTATTGTATTTTCATTGTGGGATTCATTTTTGGCTAACTCTCTCTTCATCGTCTCAAATGGCCAGCTGTTTGTGAAAAAAGTTGTCAGAAGCGGCAAATTCAAAACCGGGCAAGAATAATTTGTCGAGAAGAAAGTGTTAGATGACAAGACGCTGGACATTCTGATTGGTAGGATACCTGTTATGGTGAAATCTAATCTTTGCCAGGAAGGGAAAACAAACAAAAAGGGGGATTGTGCCTTTGATGAGGGTGGATATTTCGTGATCAAAGGGGCTGAGAAGGTGAGTTACATCAGTTTGGCATTTCTGGCATATTCACTGTTATGCAGTTTTTATTTCAAACAATTTTTTCAGCACCTGAATCCTTAACTATGTATTTCACTTGCTGCCTGAACTATTTCTTCTTGTCAAATTTGGGTCGCGCAAATCCATTGCAGACTCTGATTGACTTAAGGAGAACGCGGCAACAAGTCCAGTAACATGATACGCGCTGCTTGTTCAAAAAAATAAAATAAAAATACAACAAGGCATAAAAAAAAAGAATGTTATTTAACTAGTGCTAAAACCAGCTGTCTTCTTAACTCTATAGGCTGATTAAAAAAAAGGACATTATGAGTAATAGTTGTTGACTTAATAAACAAGAGAGAGATTGTGATTTATTTGCTTCATTCATTTTGTAAACAAAAGAAAACTCCCATGGAAAAAGGCAAATATTTTCCTCGTTCTAAGCCCCCATGTCCTCTGTTGGATCCAGCAAACCCTCACAAACTTTACCGGCGATTTTGATCCTCCACTCTCCATCTGCTTCGCCTGCAAAGGCCAACAACACCTGCGGAGGAAAGGGTACTATTACTATTGTGCTACTTGTGATTTGGAATTTCACAGAGGTTGTCACTTTTTTCCTCCAGAAATCAGACACCCTTTTCACCTCCTCCACCCTCTCACCCTCACCTCCTCAGAAAACCCTGATTTTGATCTCCCTAATGATTGTGAGTCAGATTCTTCTGATTCAAATTACGCCAATTCATTTGATGGTGGAGAAGACCATGGTTCAGATGAATATCATCAAAAGTGCAAATCTTGTCAGAAAAATCTTGACGACAAAAACCCATACTATCATTGTTCTATCTGCAATTTCAGCCTACACTTGGTTTGCTCAATGAATCCCCCACCTCTCACTATTGAAAACCTAAAAACCCATGATCACACTCTTACCCTCTTTCCTAGACAAGCCACTTTTCCCTGTGATGCTTGTGGCTTCTCTCTTGATGCTGTCTTAGATCAAGTTTACTCTTGTCTGCTTTGTAACTATATGGTTCATAGAAGATGTATCTACCTACCTCGTGTCATTAAGATCACCCGTCACCCACATCGTCTCTCTCACACTTCCTCCCTTGTTCCTTCTTCTGGTGAGTTATTCTCTTGTGGAGTTTGTCGCAAAGCCGTTGACGTCAGTTACGGGCAATACTCTTGCAATAAAGGGTGTCACTATGCTGTCCATTCGCAATGTGCAACAAAGGATGAAGTGTGGGATGGGAAAGATCTTGAAGGAGTGCCCGAAGTAGAGGAAGAAGTCATTGAGCCATTCGTGAGGATCGATGAAGAGACAATACAACATTTCACTCATGACCATCACCATCTAAAGATTCATGGGAATGACAACCGCGAACACAAGTTTTGCCAAGCCTGCATCCTTCCGATAACAGTTTTGGATCGCTTCTATAGTTGTATCCATTGCGTTTTTGTTCTCCACGAAACATGTGCATCCCTTCCTCGCATAAAACACCATCCCATACACAAACACCCGCTCACCTTGTTTAATTATTATACCGAAGGTTGGCTCATTTGCAATGGATGTTATCGACCTGGTTGTGGTTTCATGTACAAGTGCACCGAAGAAGACTGTGGCTTTGAACTGGATGTAAGGTGTGCTTCGCTTCCTGATCCTGTAAACCATGATTGCCATCCACATGATCTCTTCTTCAATTTGACCGAAGGTGAATGCATGGGCTGCAAGCATTATGCCACTCATAGTTGCTTGGAATGTATTAAATGCAATTCTTTCTTGTGTCTTGAATGTGCTACGTTGCCTTCCCCGGCTCACTACAAGCATGATAAACACCCACTCACTCTTTGCTACGGAGAAGAAGAGACAACAGATTGGTGCGAGATCTGTGAAGGGAAATTAGATGCAACAAAGTGGTTCTACACGTGTAACTCTTGCACAGTCACTCTTCACGTCACATGTTTATTGGGAAATCAGGTCTACATGATGAAGCCAAACCATATCATCAAGATATATTGGAAATCAGGTCTACATGATTATAAGGTTGAAATTGCACGCAACAGTGGTCATACTAGACCAGTGTGTGATAAGTGTAGGCGTCGTTGCGTAGACACTGTGGTATTCAAGTGGTTCGATAGAACTTTATGTACTTTGGATTGTTTATTGAGATCACAGAGAAAAGAGGAGAAGAAAAGAGAGGAGCTGACTAGCAATAATGATTAAGGATCAATTACATGTTCCATTAAAATTTCTGTATTTTTTTACTTTTATGTTTTGGGTTTTTTAATGTATCTAATCCTGTTATCGGGAAGGAGTGTTGAATTCAAAGTTCTGAGGTTATGATCTAAATAAGATGATGGCCTGCAACACAAGTGTAGATTCAGAGGGGGGAAAATGTAAGATTTGTCTAAAGAATCAAAAGAGTAAAAAGGCATCATACCTCAGCTTTGCCAATGCTAATTGCTTGCGCAATATCATTGATGTTCACCTGCAATGATGAGTTCATAGCAGTGATAACCAGCTCATCCAACACAATGAAATTTGTTTGCACTCAGCATAAAGAATCGACCATCAAGAACGTGTATGTCAAGGGAGAATCTGATTTGAATAAAGAGCCTAGCAAAGTCAGCACCTACATATAAACAATCTGAGAAGAGTTAAAAAATCAGTTTGAACTTTGGAGTATATGGGACATAAAGATAAAGAAGAAGTCAGAATTTTCACTGATAGCGGTAGACTTCTCCGACCTCTTTTGGTTGTGGAGAATCTCCAAAAGCTAAAGCAAAAGAAACCAGAACAGCGTCTTCTTGACCAAGGGGTTGTTGAGTTGATTGGGATTGAAGAGGAAGAAGACTGTCACACAGCATGGGGAATCAAACAACTCCTGAGGGAACCAAAGAACTACACACATTGTGAACTGGACATGTCCTTCTTGCTGGGTGTGAGCTGTGCAATAGTACCATTTGGAAATCACTATCACGGTAGGAGAGTTCTCTACCAATCTCAGGGACTATTCCTTGGCTTGTGAAAGGAAAATTATCTTATGTCTGCTCTGTCCAGCTTTCCCTTCTAGGCAAACACCAGGCCAGCTTTTGGAGGCTGCTCTGTCCAAAGGAATTGCTAGTACCACCAAAACCAAGGACAAGCCAGCTGATTACACCAAACTGATACTTCATGCCACTCCTTTCTCCACTCCGAGTGTCGATGAAATCACCGAGCAGCTTCACAGGTACTTTTCTTTATAGTCTGGTTTTATTAAGATGTATACAGTAAGGAGAAAAAATTGAACAAGTACAGGGGCTTGATTCTACATTTAGTTAAATGCTCGGTGGGTTTGTCATAATATAACTATACTTGGACTTGGGTATTTTGCACATGAAGAACTTATCAAGTTTCAAAGTGTGACTTACACACAAATCAGTGTTTGATGCTTGAGTCAAATGCCTTGTAACTTAACAAGAATTTCTCTCTTGTTGTAACTTAAAGCAAACTTGGCATCGTTTGATTCGTAGACTCCTGATTTCGTTCTTGAATTTTTATAAATGTTGTGGTAGGGCTGGGTTTTCGAAATGGGGAAATGAGAAGGTGTACAACGGTAGAACAGGCGAGGGGATGCGTTCTCTAGTTTTCATGGGACCGACGTTTTACCAGCGACTTGTTCACATGGCAGAGGACAAAGTCAAGTTCAGGAACATAGGACCAGTCCATCCGCTCACCACACAACCAGTGGCTGACAAAAAACGTTTTGGCGGAATCAAATTTGGAGAGATGGAGCGTGATTGCCTCATAGCACATGGTGCTTCGTCTAACTTGCATGAACGTAGCTAATGTGATAGAGAGGACGGCTAGTAACGGTAACAAGATCAGAGGACCGTACTGAAGATTGTGCCAGTCAACAGATGATGTGGTTCGGGTCTATGTGCCGTATGGGGCTAAGCTTCTGGGTCAAGAACTATTCAGTATGGGCATCAACCTCAAGTTCGACACCAAGCTCTGCTAATACAGTTCACGTCAAGTTATCATCCGTATCTATATATTGTTGTGTCGCCAACTCTTTAGGCAAATTTTAGTTTTGGTACCAATTGATCTCAATCTTTAGTTTCTGGTACCAGCAAAAGTCCTCTATTGGAGGCTATTTCTCTCTAGACTTGAGCAGACACGTATATGTTTTGATTTTAAAAAGAGAGAACCAAATATTACTATCTTTACAATCCAAAAAGTAAACAAATAGAAGGGTCTAAAGAGTTTCTGTAATCTGATGGTCTCATGTTGGAATCTGAAAACTACTTGGGTGCTTTCAGATATGAAGAAATGGCATATGTTCTTTATCAAACTAAAGTCAGCTACAGAGATAATTAACAACTTCGAAGCTTCACAATACTATCTTTCTCAGATTGAGATTTCTAATGTGGTGTAACGCAAAGGTAAAAAAAAAAACCAAACATGAAAAAGAGAATCAAATATGACGTTTGTGGGTTCTGGAAATAGAAAGAAAAAAAATCAATCTCAAAACACTAAAGTACAGAAGAGAAGCCATTTGAGTCCATGGAAAAAATTGGAGAGATTAAATAAACTTTTTGGGAATTGAATTCTCTTCTTCTTCTTCTTCTTCTTCTTTCTCTAGTAACGACCAATACCCCAAACCCTGATAACTCCATCTGTGTATCCACTGAACAATGTGTTTCCATCTGCACTCCAGTTCAAGCTCGTGCAGTAGATCACCTGCATTTTGCATTTCACATTAGAGAGAACATACACATAACCAATAATCAAAATCTCAAAACCAGAAACTTTGAAATCAGAGTCACCAACAAGTTGAAACCATGTATAGATGGAATCACTTCAGACATTGCATTGCAATCTTAAGAAATCAGAGACATAACTTAACCCATGATAGGTTTCTGAATCTAAGCTAAACAAGGTTTCCTCACAAGAAGGATATTCAGATATATATATCCACATCAATAAAATCAAAATGCCATTTTTTGTTAACTACACATAGCAATGGATGATAAAGCTGAGAGATAAATTCACAGATGTTAAGCATTACTTTTGGTTCAACAATGGCAAAACTTGGAAAGGGAATAAGAGAGTGATATACCTTTGTCTTGTTTCCGGTTCCAGCAGCACCATCAGACTTCTCAGCCTCAGCCTTAAGATCAACCTTCAAATCCTCAACAACACTCTTGCTCTCAAGATCCCAGATCCTAATGCTATTCTCTGTCGCTGCACACAACCAGTATCTGTTGGGGCTGAAGCAGAGAGAGTGGATAACAGAGCCAGCCTCAAGAGAGTACAGCTTCTTTCCTTCAGCCAAATCCCACAACAAGATCACACCGTCTTTCCCACCACTGGCACATAGAGAACCGTCCGGTGACACTGCCACTGTGTTCAGGTAACCAGAGTGGCCAGCGAGAGTGTTCCTAAGCTTACAGTTCTGGAGATTCCAGACCTTCACGGTGTGATCCCAAGATGCGGATACAATGGTTGGCTCATTTGTGTTAGGGCTAAACCTCACACAGCTAACCCATTCCTTGTGACCATCACCTTGATCGGAGATCGTGTATTTACATTCTCCAAGTGTGTTCCACAGTTTGATCGTGCGATCGCGAGAAGCCGACACGATCTGACGGTTATCAGTGGAGAAAGCCACAGAGAGAACGTCTTTCGTGTGTCCAACGAACCGGCGAGTGGAAACTCCGGTGGCGAGATCCCAGAGACGAAGCTCACCGTCCCAGCTTCCGGAGAGAGCGAATTGTCCATCGGAGGAGAGAACAACGTCCTCGACGAAGTGAGAGTGACCGGTGAGCCTGCGCTGAGCAACACCGTAGGACTTCTCTTCCCTGGTGAGTTTCCAGAGGATGATTGACTTATCGCGCGACGAAGTGACGATAATGTCGGAATTGTCGATCGGCGTGGCGATGGCAGTGACCATATCGGTGTGGGCGCACATAGTGCCTTTCAACACGAGTGCCTCAGCCATGGTTTAGGGTTTGAGGAGAGAATCTAATAGGGTTTCTTCTTCTTCCGAGGGAGGCGACGCAGAGAAAGAGTGAAATGGAGGTAACAAGAAACAATGGTATTTATACTCTGAATGTAGAAGATATAATTAGGGTTTCGATCGGTTTCAGTAGTTCGGGTCTTCTTATTGGGTCCAATTTTTAGGCCGGATTATACTACCCAACTAGTGTGTATATGGGCTTTAAAATAAAATAGGAAATAGGTTAATAATTAACAATTAAAAATAATATAAGACCCTTCTGAATATTATTATTATTATTATTATTATTTTTATAAGTAAGTTCATAACATATGAATATTGAAAACAAAGACTCAGTGAATTTTTAAATTTCAACTGGCAATATATTAAAAAGATCAGAAACTTTGATCATTAGATAAGTAAGTTCCAAATAGTCAAAAAATACAAATAAACGAAGCTCGCATGTTTTGAACTTAATTAGAAAAACCAATCAATTGAAATCATCAAAAAGTTCCAGCCCATGTTTACTTTTTTCTTTTTTTTTCCAATTTGCCGCCATTAATCAAGATACCTTCTTCTCATCTCCTTCTGCAGCTACTTCATGGGAACAATGGTTCTTGACAAGAGCCCAAATCTCACTTTCTTGAATCTTTCAACTGCTGAGTCCAGATTCTTCTTCCAACCGTCTACACCGAATTTGCATTCCACTTGTGATCTTTCAAAGAGCATATTTCCCCATAACATATGTAACTTCACTTGCTCTGCTGTAACAGCTTCCAAAGCCTCCCCGTCTTCTCCATAACCATGTTACTTACTCCTCTTGGAAATTATAGGATCATACATCCTCTCCAACATCTCAGTGGCAGCTTTCATCTTCTCTTGTGCACTATCAAAGAGCTCTAATGTCTCTGTTAGATCCCAATCCGATAAATCATCCATCTTGTGCGACGCAAAATACCAATGGAGCTTTGCCATCTCGAATTGCTGCCGTCCTAAAGCGCGCAAACCCTCGTATGTTCATATTTCTCCTTAGCCAGAGTGTATCTCTGTTTCATCCACTCATAATCACTCTGTTTCATCCACTCATAATCAGTTCTGGAGGAATCATCCGCTTTTCAGCAGAGCACATGTGCACATTACCCCAGCCCACCAAAGCCAAAGCAGCCACTTCTTGGAAATGTGCAGCAGCTTTGTCGAAAAGAGGTTGAGCTTCTTCACTAGTGACTGTTTCTTCTATAGCTTTAGAGCAAAGCAAGGTCGTGTAAGTCGAGATGAGCATCGAGGTCAATGCCCACATGAGACCTGAAATGCTGAGCAAAGTCAAATAATCAATCATCTGTCTCCAATTCTTCATATCTCTCCTTCATCACATAAGCTAATTAACCGCTGCGACATCTCCGTGGCGTCCTTGTGATTCGGGTTTGCTCCTAATAACGCATTCACATCTTGCAAAGCCATATCATACTTCCCCACAACTTCAAAAGGAACACTCTTCGATTACATTGTCGTGGTCGATAGGGTTCATCTGCATCAAACAAGCCGCACGATTGCTGTGAAATACAGCTCTGTCTGGATGGTTCTCGGGGATGAGCTTAAGACCATTGAAGTAATTCTCAAGAACACCCACGTAATCTCCGCCTACGAACTTTTTGTTCCCTTCTTCCTTGAGCTTGTGTGCACGGTTTAGGTATATGGAAGCATCAGAATCTGACGAACCCGTGTTTGCTGAAGACTTATTGACCTGGTTCGAACCACCACCATCACCACCACCCTTCTTATTGACCTGACCTGGTTCCGCATATCAAAACCAAACCAAACCAAAATCTCAATTTTTTCGGGAAAGAGAGCTGCTCTGTTTTTAAAACACGAAAGCCCTAGAAAATATAAAGCTGTAATGTTGGAGCCCTAGAAATTGCCCAACTCGGTTTGATAACTCTACCGACAAGCTTTGATGAAATCGAACCAATTCGGTTCGATTAGACAAACCGAGTTGGGCAATTTCAACTATCCGTAAGAAAAAAAAAAAAAAAAAAAACACGACCACTGTCCGTGTTGGGAGATACAATTTTACATGTTCGAATTTCGAAGAAGAAGAAGAAATCTCGTTGGGGGAATTTGGATGAAGTTTTTACTCATTGAGTCAATCACACATCTCTGGAGCAAAACCATCTCTCAAATTTCTCCTTTTTAATCTCACTTCAAGACGAACGATCTCAAATTTCTGGGTTCGACTTCAGTAAGCATCTCCAGCCATGGATTCCGTCAGGTTTTTGTTTCTCTTCTACCTCTCTTTTACTGTTTTCGTGAAACTCGAGCTTTGACTCTCTCTCTGGCAGCTAACTCCAGTTCCATAGGAAAGGGTTTTTGATTAAAAGTTAGGGTTTTTTATTGATAAAATTAGGGGTTTTTGGAGGAAGCATAGAAGGAAGGTTTTCGTGACGGCTGGTTGTTTGGGAAGTGGGTATTTGCTCTACAAGCTATACAATTCCCATACTCGTAGGCTTGCCGATTTGGAACGAGAACTCGCTAGCGAGCGTGAAAATGACGAAATCATCAAAACCCAGTTAAGCTTTGAACCAATAAAAACCTGAGCTTTTGTTTTCGTTCTCTTACTGATCTTATCCTGTTAATAATCTTGCTTAGAATGAAAGCCCATTCCGAGAATATTCAGACGATCGTGGACTCGACCACACTGCCTCACGCAATGCAGTGTTTGAGAATCCGCATAAACGAGGAGATTGATGTCTCTGATGTTATGGAGAGGCTGAACAGAGGGAAAGGAATGTTGACTCCGTCTGAGAAGCTTCAGCTCTGGGACGAGCTCAAGATTTTGAGTATGCAGTTCCCTACTTACTCTCTCAAAAAATTGCATCTTACCTGTACTGAGTGAGCACATCCGATGTTATTTGATCGTTGTTTTTTTTTTGGTTTTTCCAGGTTTCACGAGGATGGTTTTGTCTCTGTGGTCCGTTACAATGCTTAGCTTGTACATTAGGGTTCAAGTCAACATTTTAGGCAGACATTTGTATGTTGACACCGCACGAGCTCTTGGCAGCTCCCATTTACTTGTAAGATAATATGCTTCCCCTCTTTTCTGTCTTGAGGAATTTTCTGTTTATTAATCGATACTGCACACGTTCTTTCCTGCTCCCATTTGATTGTAAGTATGATTCAGTGTGCTTAACTCGTCTCATCCCCAACAGGCTATTTTCAGGGAAACTCATTGGTCATGTTGTTAAGAACTTGTCTAATTATGTTTCTAGTAGCTGTTTGATTGCAATGACGATTATGCTATTGAAATTTATGGGTGGTTCGGATTAAATATTTTGAAATCATCTTAAAGGAAATGTTATAGTCTGATTAGTCTTTGATATAGTTCTGGGTACCTCTTTACGGAACTGCTGCTTGTCCTGTGATCTTTCTGACAGTTTTATTTTTCTATTGAATTTTTCTTTTGCAGGAAGAGTTAGATTTCATTGATAGAGATGATGAACAGAAGTTCTTGTCAAGTGCTGATATTCTCGTGACCAATGACATGCCGGGTTTGATTTCAGATATGCAAACTGCAGTCAGGGAGGTTCTTAAAGGGTATGTTGCAAAATGTGTATCTAGATCGTTACAATTTTAGTATTATTGGAAAGTAGCTAATATGTTTTGTGTTACAATTGCAGGAAGCAGTTAAAGGATGTAATTACTACGAGAGTTCTTGAAGAAACCGTGATACGGATTATGGATGTGTTCATGAGTACTGGAACTCCACATCACTGGGTTGATTACTTAATGATTCCTCAAGACACAAAGCTTTCAAGAAACACAAGTGGCTCTTCTGATGAAACTGTGACCAAGTTTCATCAACTTATGGTTGAAACTCGGGAAGTACTCACCAGGTAAATAATGTCTCTCTCTCTCTGCTAACATAAACACAAATTCTTCTTTATTAGATTCATTAGGAATAAACATATCTCGCGGTCTCTTTCTTGTTGTAGCACTGAATTCACAGATATAGTGGAAATTTCGCTCAAGTGTTTCACGGATGCGTTGGTCGAGGAAATGGAAACGCAGACTGTAGCCGGCGGTTTGGCTACTGGGATGCCATTGGCAAAGGTCTTACCACAGATTGAGAAGACAATACATGTGATTACAGCTGAACCGAGCAAGAACCGGTTCTTACAACTCATCAGAGATCTGGCTGAAGTTCAACTCTTTTTTACTCTTTTATACGCTAAGATGCCGCAATAGCAACCGTTTTGTTTTTTTGTTTTTTTTTGTTTTTTTGGGGTCCTAATTAGCTTCAAAGAAATGCAGGATTTTATTTTATTTTTGAGCTTGTGGAATCAAGGTTCATTTTTGTTTTTGGTTTTCAAAAAACATTTTTATTGGTAGTATAGGGTTTAGATAAAAACAGGTTGGTTATTGGTTGTTTATGGTTTAGTATGAAACTTCCATATTACAATCTCTATAATATTGTTGACATGAAATATGTTATTTATTATTTAATGAGACAATTGGTGAAATAACCATATTTCAATAATCTATGAAGAAAATAACCATGAATAAATACAAATTAAATAAGTAACAAAAAGTGCTTCTGTCGGACAATTGTACCTTTAGCTGAGTAAGAAATAGAGATACTATATGGTATTATTGATTATGTTCTTTTGACAACACTTATATTTATCCCACTTTTTTTGTTTTTTGCGTTACGCATATACTGTTAATTGGTTCAAGCTTATATTAGTACTAAAAAAACACTGATTTTTTTTCACGTCTAACATGATTTAAATTTTGAAAAACAAACATATTTTTTTTTTGCATACACGAATAACGTCACCAATAATGTAGAAAGTCTAATTTTATCAATAACATAGCAAGTCTATTTTTTTATCAAAGACATAACAAATCTAGCAACTAAGTGATGCGTTCAAAAAAAATATAGACATCTCATACCAAAGGAAAAGAGGCTCATATCGTCTAAAAAAATAGCAAAATAGTCTCAATTAGTCGCAACCAATAACAAATAGCAAAATAGTCTCAATAACAAAGGAAAAGAGGCTCAACCAAATTGCAAAATTGCAAAAATAGATGTGCTATACACATATAAATTAGTTTCCAATATTGAAAACAAAAAATAGACGTTCTACACTAATAGACATTCTATACTAATAGACGTTCTACACTAATAGACGTTCTATAGCTGATCTCTTCTCTTTCACAAGGCAACGAAGAAGACAACGAACCCAACATGTTTTTGTGTCAATGTGCCTCCGAGAGGTTTCATCACCAAGAATCCACAAGTCGTTGCGTTACTCGACGGAAAAGTATTGAATCCACTAACTCGAAGCTTTTCGATTCGCTCGAGAAAGAATTCGCCTTTAACGTAAAAGCCGAGTCCAGTTGTCCCGGTGATAGAACATCTTTGGATTTCTTGGTTAGATCGATGTACGGGAAAATCCACTTAATACGAAGCTTGGATCCGATGCACCGAAACTAATCACTATATGGGTTTTCTTCAGAATAGACGTTCTATACACACATGAAATTAGCAAATAGAAAATAGCAAAATTACATATAGTAAACCATCATTTACAACATGCCAATACATTCCTCTCCGACTAAGAAATAATTTTTCTATATATAAATTTACAACAAACAAAGTTCACAACCTCAATAAACAGACAACTGCATAACATAACACATTTATATTTTTATCAAAATAAAAATAGAACTTCTATTTAACCAAAACAAAATCAAACGTTTACGTAATAAAATTTCAAAAATCTAATGATATATAGACATTCCATACAAAGTAAAAATAAAGTACATAAATTGATATATATATATATATACATTATATATATAGATATAATGAATGAAGATGTAGATATGAAGATGTATAATGAAAAAAAACATAGTCATAAAAATTGATATATATACATTCTATATATATAGTATGACTATAATGAATAAAAACATAGTCATACTATCCTAGAAATTGATAACTTGTTTCTCACCATAGATGGAGATTATGCGGCCATTACCTCATGAGAAAGAAATTTCTCACGATAGCGAGAGCTCTATCAACAGCCTTGATGGTTTCCTCAACCAACGACGCGTGTGCGGCTTCCAATCAAAGCTACGAAGCTTCAAAAGACGATACCGTCAAAAAAACCAAAGAAATCAATCTCAATCCCATCTGGGTATCCAATTTCCTAGCCTGAGAAACCCTCACTGGATACGGGTTGAAGCTTCCTAGTAGAGAACTGCGAGATCAGCACTGCGATGAAGCACGCGGCGAGATCGGCGACTGGTGGATCATCGGCTCATAATCTGGACGCGTTCATGGACGCCATCACAATCAAGACATCGAACCAGAGCAAATCAAATACGGCGCGTGATGGCGGTTAGAGGATTCGAAGGAAAAGAGAAACAAGAAGAAGAAGAGAAAAAGAGACGTGAAGAAGAAGAGGATGAGCCGATTTTCCGATCTCCCCCGTGATTCCATCCCTCCTCTTTTATCCAATAACATCTCTCCTCCATTGATCCACCATGTTTTTCCCCAAAAGAATAAACCAGCAAAGGGGAGACAACGATGATGAAAAATCAATGAAGGTATTTGGGGAGGAAGAAAATAATGGGTTCATGTAAGAAGGAAGCGTGGGAGGAGAGAGAGAGAGAGAGAGAGAGATAGGGAGGGAGGGAGGGAGGGAGGGAGGGAGGAGAGAGAGGGAGGGAGAGAGAAGGAGAGAGAAAAGGATAAACATGTATTATTACATAATATACACACAATATTGGTTCTTTTTTTTTGGTTAGTTTGTGAATTATTGTTTTTTTTTGGGGTATACATTGCAATTTCTCTTATTTAATTTCTTAATAATTTTTAATATTATATATTTTAAAATAACAATCAATTATCCATATATATACAAAAAATATATATATATATATATATTCAAAATCTTGTTATATTTTTTTACTATAATGTATTATATTTTATTTAAATAATATATCAAAACAAAAGTTTGGAAAATATTTTATTAATTTTATAAAAGTACACAAGAAAATTAATTTTTTTTTTTTTTTAAAGAGTTCGTGGAAGCCCCCTCGGTCCAATGGTCGACCAAGGGTTCATTAATGTTTCTACATCCGGAGGTAGGGAGTTCGATTCCCAGATGATGCAAATTACAGGAGGGAAATTTTCAAGCGATTTCCAGCGCGGTGCAAGCATAACTACTCGTCGTGGTCCAACGTTTCAAGGGTAAAGTGCTCCATCACGAGCATGGTGCATGTAGACTGTTGATCGTGGATTCTTGTAGGCCGGTAGAATTATATTTGTCCTCGTAATTTGTAATTGATAATATTTGAGATGATTAAAAAAAAAAAGAATTCGTGTAATAACCACAAAAAGCAGAGCCATTAAACGGTACATATTAGAGTTATGTTTTCAAGATTATATGTTTTTCGGATTAGCCCGAATAATATTTTATTCCATTGCAAAACATATTAAATAGACAGATATAGCTTCTTACATCTTGACGACTAAACCATAACAACCGGTTTGACTTAACCACTCAATTACATAAACAATGATTCAATATCGTCATCGTTCTTCTCCACCGTTGATTGATCTTTCAGGACCGACCCTTGAGCTTCTGGAACCATCCCTTCAGCTTCTTGTTGTCTTGTAGTAGGACCAATCGGAGTTGGCAATGGAACACAGACTCTTCTTGGTCTAAATAAAGGGCGTGTTAAGTATTGTTTTCTTTTAGGAGAAGGAGTTGGGATATTGGCAGTGGAACTGAGACACTCTTTGTCTAATAAAAGGATGGTTTAAAAGCTCGTTCGCGGAAGCCCTATTTAACGGATGCCAAGTATGGCACCGCCTCAAAAAGTCTATGGCCACCGGAGATATATCTTGATACAGCCTCCACACGTAACAGTCTCCCATCAATATTGGCTTACCTCCAAACATCTCAAAAACCATACACCCTAGAGACCATATATCAAAGGCCGGTCCGATCACTCTGTTTGGGTCCTCGACGGATTCTGGCGGCATGTACGGCTTCGTACCAGCATACAACAACCTAGGATCTGTATTAGGCTCCTTGGATAAACCGAAGTCAGCAAGCTTGACATCCCACGGCTCTCCAAAACATGTGGAAGGGAAGAGGAGTATATTGGCTGGCTTGATGTCGCAGTGAGCATAACCGTGGGAATGAAGAGCCTCGAGTCCTTGTAGGATCATACGAGTAGTGCGTCCAATCACATTCTCAGGCAATGGTTTCCCACGGAAAGCAGAGATTACCTCGCGTAAAGTACCTTCGGAAGCATACTCCATATAGATGTAGCAATCTTTGAGGAACATACCTAAGTGAAGACGATCGCTTGAGGCTTGAACGATGCGAGGATGATTGCGGAAGAAAAGCATGATCCTGAGCTCCTTCTTGAGATTCTCCTTGAGTTCTATTGAGGATGTCTTCTTCGCGTAAAGTCTGTGGCCAGGATGGATCTTGAGAGAGACGGAGCCGTGAGATCCTCGGCCAAGATCACGGACAGCCTTCAGTGAAATTTCATCTACATACAAAGGCTCTTCGTACCTAATATCCATAGTGAGTTATGGCTCTTAACTCTCCTTGGCTCTTAGGGCTTCGTTTCTCTTGATTATGATTTCCAAAATTTGTATTTATAACCACTTACTTGGTCGGTGGATTCTCAATCCTTTTTCACGTAGGAAACAATTTTGTTGGATATCAGGGTTTTAGTTTAGATAATTATCTTTATCATATACGATTTTTATATTAAATTCAATTGTATGTTTAACTTGGAGTAGGAAATCAAAACCAACGCGCGATGCGTGAAATTAAATGTAATAAAAAAAAAAGTTATCCGTTCTACACGTGGAATTACTTATTTGATATTAATTTTTGAAAACGTGTTCATGATTTCAGTTTAATTATTTATTTTCCTCTCTAAGAACATTTTCTACAAAAATATATCATCACTAACATTAATTAAATGATATGAACAACATACAAACAAAGCAAGGAAAAAACTGCATATATACAACATGCCAACATATTTTGTACTGAAGGACAAAAGAAGGAAGAATCATTTGTATATTTTTTCTTACAAACCAACATGCAAGTGGTTATCCAACCTTCTTGACTGCAGAATAGTTATCCTTAGCAGATCTGCATTGTAATCAGCATGATGATCACAATGCTGGCATCTGTGATACATCATCGACAAGCTTGAAGCTCCTCAATATGGGAATCACATTTCTCATGCACTACAAGAAAACAACATAATTGCAACAGAATTAAATCAATGTAAATTACTGTCGAATTTACATCAACTTTACAACAGAAAATATTTTCGATATAAATTCGTCGTAAAATCGTTGTAAATTTTTGTCGTCGTAACATAGGAACAATTTTGCATCGAGATTACGACGATATCATAAATCGTTGTAAATTCGATGCAAAATTAAATCGAAATTACGACGAATATTATTTTTAGTATTTCGTTGTAAATTCGATGTAAATTTACATCCGAATTACGACGAATATTATTTTTAGTATTTCGTTATAAATTTGATGTAAATTTACATCAAATTTACAATGATTAATATACTAATTCAGGGTATAGGATTTAGGACTTACGATAATTATATGATTTATTATATGTTCTATAAGATTTGTTTTTCATCGTTTATCTTGTTTTAACTAAACTCTACTCGTTGTATACAAAAATTGTGTTTTCACAAAAATCAATAACATTATATACTTCATACATCTTAGACTATATGCAATGGGGTGTTGTAATTTTTTATACAACAATTGAATTTTGTTTTTCCTGCAAAGGGCTGTTGAAATTAAAAGAGAAAGTGATATGACAAGTTTTGTGTTGAAATTATTCAACACAGTGAATGTTGATATGTGGAGTATAATTGGTGACACATGGAGCGCATTGATTGGTCGTTCAAATTTTTGATTTTTTTTTCATCTCAATTATTTAACATCAATTATTTCATTATATACATTTATACCAAAATTCATCATTTTCGTATTCTATAAATAGATACTTGATTCATTTGATTTGGACACAAAAAATCATCTTTTTTACTATACTTTTCTATTAGTTTCCAATAAACTCTTGTTTTTAGCTTTAAACATCGGTTTAGTCTATTTTACTAATTAAGTTATGTGTGTTTTATTAGTTGTGTTGTGTGCTTATTAGTGTATTGTATTGCATTTTAAAGTTTTCGTAATTTTTTTTGTTTTAATAATGACTCTCTTTATTTCTCGTCTTTATTACTTGCAATTTTTTTCAATTAAGAATACAAAAGAAGAAAGAAAACAAAAAAAATATTAAAAATTTTGTTCAACTCTTAATTATTTTAATTTAATTTCAAACAATGTAATCACAAAACCAAAACATAAAATAAAATAAAAATATAAAATAAAATTGGTGGGGGTTAGGTGTTGTAATTTTATTAAACATAACTATGGTAGAGGATAAAAATTTAGTGGGTGTTGAATTATGATGTGGAAGAAATAGAAGATGATGTAGAAGAGAGAGAAGATGATGTTGAATGTTAAAAAGTAAAAAGAGGGTAAGAAGGAGCAAGTGGGCCAGTGGTTGCCACACTTCTGCTGCCATCTTACCGGTGTCGAGTTCGACTCCACCTGCCCTCCATGTGTGGGGGTATTTGGCTATTGGACCGGCCTGTTGTGGCCTAAAATAATGACGAAAAGATAAAAAGAGGGTGTTGTAATATTGAAACCAATGTACATAGTCTTATGGATATACATATAAGAACAAAGTTTATACATTATTATGTAAGATAATGAAGTTTTCCAGAAATTAGATTCAATCGTCGTTATTGAATTTGTTGTTTACTAAAAGAAGTTTTGGATGCATAAATATATTTCGTTTATACATTTAAATTTTGTGCATTGTAATTTAGGGTATAGGATAAATAATTTTTTGATTACGACGATATTACGACGGATTCGTTGTAAATTCGATGCAAAATTACATCGAAATTACGACGAATATCATTTTTTAGTATTTCGTTGTAAATTCGATGTAAATTGGAGCAGAGAACCGCAGCGGCTACGGAAGCAGAGAACCGCAGCGGCTACGGACGCAGAGCTTTTCAGAATCTTCATTATTAACCTAGGAGATAATTAGTATTTCGAATTGTAGTTTTTATTATTTGTTTTCAGAATTTTATTTTATATTTTGAATTAAGTTTTATAAAATTTTAATTTGTAAATTTAGTTTTATTAGTTATATAATTTATTTATTATAATTTTATTAATTATATAATTTAATAATTATTATGTAATTTATAATTATAAGTTTTTTAATTACATAATTTATACTGAACATCAAAATTACATCGACCAAGGATTTACATCGATTTTACATCGATCTCGGAATTACGATGGATTTACATCGATTTAGGATTTACGACGATTTTACATCGAATTAGGATTTACGACAAATTTACATCGATTTAAGATTTACGACGAATTTATATCTATTTATGATTTACAATGAATTTACATCGAATTCATTTTTCATCGATTTACCATCGAATCCATTACGACGATTTACCACCGAATTTCACAATACAATATTCTATTATTCGATATAAAATCGATGTAATTTTCCAACGATTTACCAACGATATACAAACGAGATAATTTTCGTTGTAAAATCGATGTAAATTTAAATCGATGTTACGACGAATAATTTACGACGATTTTATGACGATTAGTATTCGTCCCAAGTTTTACGACGATTCATATTCGTCCCAAGTTTTATGACGATTTTACGACGATTCTCGAATAACGATGATCCCATAACGACGATTTGTCATTTATCGGTAATCCGTCCCAAAGCACATTTTACATCGAATATGTCCGTCGCGAAACACATATTTTCTTGTAGTGATGATTTTGGTACCAATAACAAACAAAATTTAGGCTAAAATAAAATACTATGAATCTACCTTATAAAGAGAGAATGGGTGCTCTCCAGCTTTGACACCTCAGCACCCCCTTATTGGTCAATTTTTATTTTTATTTTTCTTTAAATTGATTGCATATTAAAAATTAATTGGCGATTAATAAATTGATATATGCCTCTTATATTATATAACGTTATGAAATATTATTCCTAACATGTATTTTCAATATGTTGGCTCGTTATTATTGAATCATCAATTTCATGTTAGATCGACAAAATCAATGATAATGCATAGCATCATGAAACCGAAAGAAATCATGAGATTCCTATCAACTACATCCATAATGGAAAGATATGAAATCAAAATAAAATACCATATCAATTTTCTGTCAGTCACGGCGTAGTTAACATAGTAGCCGATGAAAACGCCGTCGATCAATTATGTGACTTAAACGACGAGGATTGATCGCGGACATGGTCGGATTTTGCGTCGGCGAAAAAGAAATTCGCGCCGATGTCATTGCAGAGCCGGCGAGAGGAGGGAAGTGAGAGAGGGTGACAAAGAGAGAGTGTTTGAGGTGAGAGAGAAGCGCGTGTGTGGGGATGTGACCATGATGACGCGTGAAGAGTCATCCTTTCTGGATTTTCTCCAGTTTTTTTTTTAATTTTTATTCCAAGTCAAAGAGAGAGATGCGATCATGTCGGGTCCGAGAGATGTGCGACTTCAGGCCCATTGGACCCGGCCAGAGATATTTTGAGATTTAACTCCGCCGTCGTGCATTTCTCGGCGCCGCTCGGTAGCGTATACTCGAAGAAGAGCCAGAAAAGGAAGAAGCGCCTTTCCTGGCACCTGATTTCCAGGGAGAGAAAGCAACGACCCTGGGTTCTTCCGGTGTCGAATTTCATCGTGGTTCTAAGAGGAAAAACACTATGAGACCCGACGGCAGCAGCGGCGTTATCGTTGAAGCTGCGTTAGCGGCTGCCCGAGTGAAGACAAGTGGCGGGAGCGAGAACAATTTACAGTGGACATTGGGAAAAGCAGGAGAGGACAGAGTGCAATTAGCGGTTTAAGAGAAACAAGGATGGTTTCTCGTTGGGATTTACGACGTTTTCAATGGACCCCACACTCCAAAATTTCTGATGGCTAATCTTTACCGTGGTATACATAATGAGTTAAAATAAAACTCGCGCGTAACGCGGATGCTCTCCTAGTCAATATAAACGACCAACCAACAAGCTAAAGTATCAACCTTTTCCTATCACTTAGGCGCTACAAGAATCAATTGTTTTCCTTATATTCATGAACGTCCAAAGATTTAAACTGACAAAAACTTAACTTTTAAAAACCAACTAATTGAATAAATAGTCAACAAAAAAAAAAATTCAAATTGTGGATCACTCACTAAACAAATACATAAATAAACATAAAATTAAGAAAGAAACAAAAACTTAAGAATAAACAATCCACATTTCTTAAGTTAATAGAGACAAATCAATTAACAATCATACTAATAAAACTAAAATAATATTATACCAAACTTTTTTAAAACAAAATTGTGTTCACGTCTGCGCGTAGCGCGGATCACACACTAGTATATATATAAAGTTAGCTTTTCTCTCCACCTCATCATCTTAATGTCAAATTTTAATTGGTCATTTTTTAGCATCATTTTAATTATTTTTTTAACAATTGGTTTTAATTACATAACTAAGATCATTAATGAATAAATTTTATTTATACATATAAAACAAAAAGTATACTGATAATTAGTTTCAACAAAAATGAAAATCTATTGATATCTACCACATTTTATATATTTAATTTATAAAAAATATTCTCAAAATAAGTTTAAATATCAGGAAAAAGGCCAGTTCATGTCCGAACTATTTCAAATGGTGCGGATTAGTACCTGAAAAATTGAAGTGTCCAATTCCATACCCCAACTCATAAAAATTGGAAAATTCATATCCGTATTATTTTGTTTTTGGCCGATATAAACATTGACTTCAATCCCGTTAGTCAACATCTTTAATGCGTTAACGGCGATTAGTTATGTGCCACGTATATTGCCCCGTTATCACATAATAACAAAACGACGTCGTATAACAAAAATAAATTTGAAAAATATTGATTCAAAACGACGTCGTTTCCAGATGAATTTACAAAAAAAATGTTTTTTTCTCTTCTTCTCTCTTCCTTACCTGTAACATAATCGATGGTCGTGGTGGTCATGTAGCGGTGCTCTCTCAACCTAAAATCCGGCGTAGATGGAAAGAATCCGGCAGGTCCCATTGCGTAAAGAATGCTTTGCCGCGGCCGCTGCGCCGTCAACTGAAAACTCATGTAAAGACGCGACGACACTGACTCGATCTTCAACGAGCCGTTGACGATCTTTAGATCTCCTTGGTCAGGAATCACCTCGTAGGGCGATTTCCCTCCGAGAAAGTACGGCTTCGCCTGTCCATTACCGCCGTCGGAAGGTATCCACCCGACGACCGCGCTGGCTCTGGGCATCTGACCGTTGCTCGAGAATCCGATTCCGATGCAGGCGCTTGAATCCGAGGCAGATAAGATGTTGTTGTGTATGCTGTACGAAGCTCTAACCATCAATTGGAGTTGTTGTGCCATTGGAGCTGTTGTGTGTGATGTACGAAGCTCTAACCATCAATTGAACCGAGCCCACGCCGGTTTGGATTGGTTTAGCGATTCCTCAGATGTATCATGTATGTATCTACGTGTGTAATGCTCAAAGGCGCTATATCTAAAATAAAACATCTTTTTTTTTTATTCCGAATCTTCAAAGCTTCTTTCTTTTTCTTGTTTTTCTTTTGGATTTAGATTTCCAGTTTCCAATTGTCAATTTTTCAATCCACCTTCAAATTTCAGCAGCTACTTTTTCGGGAAAGATTTGAACTTGTTGCAATTTGTGAGAATTGGAATTTTTGATTTCTTCTTCTCCGGAGTGGAATTTTAATTTCTTTGGAATTTGAAGTCGGGGATCTATTGAATTCGATGAGATTTGGGTTATGGTGATCGTTAAGACAAGGTTCTCATGGTGAGTTTCTTGGTCGGCTTCTTGTTGCCTTCGCTACTTTTGTCAGGTAGGATTCTAATTCTATCTTCTTACTCCCGTCCAAATGCTTGGACTAGGACCATCGCCGTCCTAGCATACTATGCCAGATTTCCAAATTCCAAAATTGAAAACAAGTCTCGAAATTGGGAAATGGAAAATACTCGGAGGATGAAATTCTGGGCACTCCAAGATTTGACGCATTGAAGGAGGCTGGAGTTGAAGGTGAGATCGTTGAGGGGTAGAGTTGAATTGTAGGATTCATAGAGCGTAGAAAATAGAAGGAAGAGAGAAAAGTGAAAAAAAAAACATTTTTTTTTTTTTTTGTAATTTCATCTCAAAACGGCGTCGTTTTGTTATTCTGTGACAACGGGGCAGCATACGTGGCACGTGACTCATCGCCGTTAATGGATTAAGGATGTTGACTAACATGATTGAAGTCAATGTTTATATCGGCCAAAAACAAAATAATACGGATATGAATTTTCCAATTTTTATGAGTTGGGGTATGGAATTGGACATTTCAATTTTTCAGTTACTAATCTGCACCATTTGGAATAGTTCAGACATGAATTGGCCTTTTTCCCTTAAATATCAAAATATGATAATTTATTTCAACTCTCACATTTTGATAGACACAACAAAATTACAACTAAATACAAATACAAATTAAACACCACATAAAACAAAACTTAGAATCTAATAAAATTATTAAATAAACATCGAGGAAAAAAAATCCACACCAAAATAGTAATCCGAATGAAATCATAGAAATCTTCTCTATGAAGATGCAACAAAATTACTCGGCTACTACATGACACAAGCAAGACCAGCTCACTAATAAAGTGGACCCTGTGCATATTATAAAAAATTCTAATTTTAGGCATATAAACAATTTTTTTATAAAGAACCCTTAAATATTTACAAATAAAATCTTCAAACATAACAAAATTTTGCAAAAATCAGATGGTCACTATGCATTTGCACATTCATCACTTGCCTAGAGCCGGACCTGGACACAAGATACAAATGAAAAATATGTGAAAAATCATAATAAATCAAGACTTGAATATGTATGTTATATTATCATATTTATCTACACTTGAAGACTTATTACTTAAAAATTGGAAACAAAAAGACTTAAGAATTAGAAACATATTTTACACAATAATGAGGATTAGAATCGTACATCAACAATATTGGAAATAATACTAAAAATAAAACAAAAAAATTTGAAACGAAAAAACACAATATTACTCGAAGAAAACAAGAGCCACAAACCTAAAATTCGGTGCAACTACCTCCATCCCAAATCACAATATCTAATTCTAAGTAAAAATAAACCCAACATCCGCCACATATGTTACAGAACCGAACTCTCAACCTCCTTCCGCAATAACCCTAAAACAAAACAACTCCTTTAATATATTTTTATCTCTTTGGTGCCTTCATTAATCATTACGCTTTAATGTGACTATTTAAAAGATGAATTTTGCGACAGCAATTTACATATAATTAATACAATCTAATTGATATAAATTAAAATAAAAAAGCATTATTAAAGATTTTTAATATTTTCTACTATAAAAACGCAAAATAACAAATTTTAAAAAAAAATTAATTGTATAAATTGACAACAAACGTAAAAGATAAAAAAAATGTACAAACACGTTCTATTTTTATAAATAAAAAAATATTGAAAATAATATATGTAAAATATTAAAAACAAAATATATAAAGAAAAAAAGTTAATACGTCCGTCTATGGCATAGACTGACTAGGCGACCGTCTAGGGCACACAAAAAAATCTATGGGCCGTTGAGTTTTACTAAAAAAACAAAAATCTGAATATTCATTTTTTTCTTCCAAAAAATTAAAACTGTTAGTCTCCTTTCTTAGTCGGCGTTTATATTGTTAACGGTTTTCACAAATTACTAAATCTGTGTCGTCAATAGTTTGTTTGCTTGTGATTTGTGAGAATCAAGACTAATTAAGCAAACAAAAAACATGTCACATTTTTTACTTTAGACTAGGGCCTCCAATAGGCATGTACCGACGATATATATATAGGGAAAATCACATATTTAACCATTAAAGTAGAAAGAGATAGCACTTTAAATCTTGGTGGATTTACACTAGTACTTTAAACCTTAATAAATTTACAATAGCACTTTAAATCTTAAGACAAATTATACAAACATTTTAAACCTCTAATATGACTCTTTTGTTTGCGCCGCCAAAATAATGACCAGAACTGTTCAGTTTCTGGTAAATAAGTGGTGATCTAAAATTTATTATTATTAATTTTTTTAATCATTTGTTTTAATTAATAAAATTACAAAATACCAAAAAAAGAAAATCTCCTCCACCAGTACTTCTTCTCGTGTTCTCCGACGAATACATAATCTTTCACCGGAACCAGCGACGCTCGTCACAACACTAAATTAACTTCTACTTTGAAAATTGTACATAATTTTCAAATAGTTATGCGTAAGATCCATTAGAAAACTCGGTGAGTGAACTATTCGAAAGTTACATTTATCCTAGGGGACTTAGTCGGACGTAAAAGTTCAGATCAACCCCACCTTGGTTATCAAAATTAATTTTTTTCTTTTCCAAATAGTCTGAAATAATTTTGCATACATTATTTGTTGTCCTCGTATAGCACATCATGTATATATATGAAATCAAACCAAATGTTTGGATGTTTACATGATTTTGTTATATATGTTAGGGGTCCGGGTGTAACAATACTCATACTATCATGGATAATAACACTCTACACGTTATGGCAAATGGTGGAGATGCACGAGATGGTTCCTGGGAAACGCTTTGACCGCTATCACGAACTTGGCCAGTTCGCGTTCGGCAAACGTCTTGGTCTCTATATCATCGTCCCTCAACAAATCATTGTCGAAGTAAGCAGTCTCAACTCGATATATAGTACACAATTATTGATTTCGTAAATGTCCCATCATTTATATATATGGGTTACTCTTAACAAATTAAGGTTGGAGTATGCATAGTTTATATGGTGACCGGAGGACAATCGTTGAAGAAGTTTCAAGAACTCGTCTGTCAAGATTGCTCACCAATTAGACTTCCTTTCTTCATAATGATATTCGCTTCTTCTCATTTCGTTTTGTCTCAGAGCATCATTATCGCAGGTTTTTACGAGTCTCTTATGCTTATTTTATTAATTTATATAATCATAAAATATTAAAATGGTAAGAGACGTCTCTTATTTTGGAGACGCAAGATACGTTTCTTACTGAACACGTGTCATTGCATTATTGGTGCAATGAAATGGGAAAAAAAAAAAATTTCTTCTTTCTTCTTCGATGGAAATCGATCTCCTCTCTATCCGCCGATGGAAATCCTTCGTGAAATCAAAGTAATCTCATCGGAACGATTTCGATTTTCAGAGTAATCTCATCGGAATTTCAGTTGCGATAAGCAGACCATATGATCGAATCGAACATGCTTCTTCATACGGTATCTTCTTCTTCTCCTCCCATTCACCGTCTCTATCTCCACCATTCCCAGATTCTCCCATATACTGCCTCCATCAAGTTCTCTCCCAAGAAGATTTCTCTTCAGGTAAACACTCCACGTTGCCCTCTTCCTTTCAATTTCACGATTTCCGTTTCACCCGTAGCTGATAGTGATTTTTTTAGTGAGAAACGAGGGTTGATGTTGATTTCGGCTCTCTCATCGAATTTGTTGTAGAATCTGAAATTAGAACCGATCCAGCTAAGTTGAATGATGAGTCTCTGTTCGTTCTATGAGTGGTTTACGGTTTCTCTCTGAGGCATGATTGGATTGTTAATGAATTTGCTAATCTTCCTCCCGTGTTCATCACTTTGTATTGGCCAGTAACTTCATCTTCCCTAAGTAAGAGATCATACTTCCCTAAAGGGAGATTGATGATACTCTGCACTAAACAACAGCAAATAACAAATTTTGGAGAGTTTTTTTATGGCATATCTGATTAACTTCCCTTACCTTTTCAAGTCTTTATTTGTATTCAGGTGATTTCATTCATATAGTTTCTTCATTATCTCCTACTAAGCACTTCATCATACATTCACGAAAGGTATTATTGTCTAACTCAAACTAATCGCAGAAACTCATTTTCAAGATCATCTTATATTAAAATTTTCCCATGAAATCTCATCTTCTTCATGCAAGAACAAAAACTGGTTGTCTCTTTATTGGTACACACTTTTAAAGCTTAACAGTGATTAATAAATGCATATTAGTGTTAGATAATGGTTGTCTTATAGGTAATAAATAGATTGGTTAGATAGGTGATGAATGGTTATTGCTTGTTAGATATATGTCAACTCGATGTTCTTAGATAGGTGATGAATGCTTCAAAGCTTTGATTTCTTCTATTAAAAGACGGTGCTTCTTCTCATTTGATATCTCCATGTTTCTGCTTCTTCTCTTTCTTTAAAACCAGTCCTTCTTCTCTCTGTTTTCATCTTCTCTTTCTCTCTTCTATGCCCTTTCTATGGATATGTCTTCTACGTATCCATATTCTCATCAGCCCTCAAATTTTGTTGACCTGTTAAACAGTCAACAAGATACTGTCCTTCCTGGTACACACTTTCCTTGTGAAGACACTCCTGCAGATCGAAGAGAAAGGAGGATATGGAGCCCCACTGAAGATGTTTTGCTCATCAGCTCGTGGTTAAACACGAGCAAAGATCCTGTCGTAGGCAACGAGCAGAAATCAGGGGCATTCTGGCAACGGATTGCAGCATATTTTGCTGCAAGTCCCAAGGCTTCAGGACTTGAAAACCGTGACGCAAGCCAGTGTAAGCAAAGGTGGCATAAGATCAATGATCTTGTGTGCAAGTTTTGCGGAGCATATGAGGCTGCAACAAGAGAGAAAGCCAGTGGTCAGAATGAGAATGATGTTCTCAAACTGGCTCACGAAATCTTCTACACCAATCACAAGAAGAAGTTCACCCTTGAACATGCTTGGAAGGAGCTGCGCAATGACCAGAAATGGTGTGACTTGTCTACAACAAAAACTGATACAAGCTCTAAAAGGAGAAGGTGTGCCGATGGTTCACCAAGCGCTCATGCAGAGGAAATAAAGACTGGTGAAGATGATCAATCAAGCAACCGTCCTCCATGTGTTAAAGCAGCCAAAGACAGAGGAAAAAGGACTATGGTTGAGGGCAAGGTTCTGGCTGAGTTTCAGAGCATGTGGGAAATCAAACAGAAGGACTTGGATAGGAAAGAAAGGTTGTCGAAGATAACTCTACTTGACAGTCTCATTTCAAAAAGAGAACCCTAGCTGACTATGAAGAAGCTCTAAAGAAGAAATTGATTGCGGACATGTTGTCTAATTAGTGATCAACTCTCTGTTACTTGAATCCTTGAAGTTATGTTATAGTTTAAGTTGTCTAATTACTTATCTAATCTCTCTAGTGATCTAAGTTGTTGTATGTTTTATTTTAAATGTTGGTGTTCTCGGGTTCTTTTTGTTTCATGTTAAATGTTTCTCTTTAATGAAAGTATGTGTTCTTTCTGTTTCATGTTAAATGTTTCTCTTTAATGAAAGTATGTGTTCTTTTGTTGTGTTGTTATAAACATCACTTCTTTTGCTGTGTTGTTATAAACTTCTTTGGTTTGTGTATTGATGGCATCATGTTGCAGGACTTGCATCAGAACCGTCGGCAGTGTTCTTGGCCAGAGCATGGCCTTCCTTTGTGTCACGTTGCAGGACTTGAAAGTGAGTTTGATCGAGAAGTCTATAGATCATGGCCTTCCTTTGTGTGGGCTCAACGTACACATCTCTTTCCACTCTTATCTCTCTCAAACCCCCTCTTCACCGTTCATCACATGCTGAGAGTTAACTACCTTTCTTAAGAGGCCGCTTGGCTTTATCACAGTGTTCAACATCTGCAGCTTTTGACGCCTCAGAAGAGCCAAGTAGTTGTTCAGACATTCTCTGCCACAATGCAGAGCAGTTAAGGACATGTACAACATTTTTAAACTCTATCGATCAGAAACAAATGAGTAATGCAGCAGTCATAGTGTAGAATCCTTTCTAAATCATGTGTAATCACTCCGACAAATAAAAGTCCATACAAATAAATAGTATAAGAACCCTATTAGGGGTTCTCCCAATAAACATGTTTTTTTTCCAGTTTCTTAACTAAGTTTCTTAACTTAAGTTTATTAATTAAATAATCATTAAGAACCCCAAATGGGTTTCTCCAATAATGATGCTCTCATCTCCCAAACTTCAATTCCATCTCCCTTGTCTCTCTTGTTGCTGCCGTCATGTCTCTTAGGTATACTTATCATCATCTTATATATGCGCACAAAGAACTTTAGTTTTATGGTGATTACTAATATATCAAATGAATAGTATTACAATAGCGCATATAAACGATAAAGCTCGACACTATTTCTACACGATAATCAGGAAACATTAGAAAACCGATATTATAAGTAAATGAATGATATTGTCTTGTTTTAGTTATTCGACAATCGCTTGGACCGCTACAGCTGCGAAAGGTATTCAGGAAGACGTTCAGTACGGCTATAAAGCGGGTACAACGGCGGCCACGGTCTTAAACTTTTTTACAGGACTTGGGGGTATTGCATTTGCTTATGCAGGTCACAATGTGGTGCTTGAGATCCAAGCAACGATACCTTCTACTCCAAGTAACCCTTCTAAAGGTCCTATGTGGAAAGGAGTCGTGGTGGCGTACGTGGTCGTGGCCTTGTGTTACTTCCCCGTTGCTTTGGTTGGCTACGGCGTTTTTGGAAATGATGTCGCGGATAACGTTTTGATATCGCTCAAAACGCCTGTTTGGGCCATCGCAATCGCTAACCTGTTCGTGGTTATGCATGTCATTGGCAGTTACCAGGTCAGTCCAATAAAATTTACATCGGTTATTTATGCATGGAATTTTCACTGATCAATCAAACCGGAAATTCTCGTAGTTTTATAATATTGAAACGAAGAGGATTTTTTTGGTAAACCATTGCTTTCGTCCAAATTTCAGTACATGAGACACATGGCGAAAATTCGAATTTAGATAAAAAAAAAATATTTTGAATTGCAGATATTCGCAATGCCGGTTTTCGACATGGTGGAGACATTTCTGGTTAAGAAACTGAATTTCAAACCCTCTTCAATTCTTCGTTTCATCGTACGGAATGTGTATGTTGGTAAGTACGTTAATCTGCTATATGTTCTGTATTATCTCTTATTATCCTAAAAATTATCTTTTAAAAAAAAATGCTAAGCAATATTTTCTCAATGTCGAATCTCTAAGACTTTGTCCTGCATGATTATTAACGTATATTTGTAAAGGCTAGATTATATATTTTATTAATTTCTTCATGAAAATGTGAGGATAGCTTTAACGATGTTCATCGCGATAATGATACCCTTCTTTGGTGGCCTTCTCGCATTTTTTGGAGGATTCGCATTTGCTCCGACAACTTATTTTGTAAGTGTAGTATATATTAGTTATTAAATCTCTTTGACTTTTATTCAGATAAAGTTTTCATTTATAAAAGTAGGCATGATAAATTTAAACTTCGTACGCAATATGATTTGTTCTGCAGCTTCCTTGCATAATGTGGCTGATAATCTATAAACCAAAGAGGTTTAGCTTGTCGTGGTGGACGAATTGGGTAATGTCTCTTTTTATGTTTCAAAATTCAAATAATTCCGTTATAGTTAATAATATATCTAGACATTGAAGTAATTTTTTAAATTTAAATTATTAATTAATATTAGATACACTTGATAAGCTTTTTAGATTCAGCCTAAACAAATATACCTTTTCTAAATTTTGCCCCAAAACAAAAGTTGTAACAATGAGATTGGATACGCGTATATGTAACAGGTATGCATAGTACTTGGAGTTATTATGATGATCCTATCATCAATAGGAGGATTAAGGCAAATCATCATTCAATCCAAAGATTACGGTTTCTTCTCTTGATTAATTTTCCCTACTTCACATTCTACATAGAAATATGGTGCGTAACTGGTTTATTTTCTTGTTTATTTGTCGCCAAATTCTTAGTCTTAAATTCTCGTTTACATTTTCATTTTTCATGTTGAATCCAAATCTCTCTAGCGGATGATGAATACTAACAAGGACAAAATATTCAAAATTTTAAAAGCTAGCTAATAGTCAATAGATACTGAAATCTCTGGTCGACTTACACACTTATTATGTTAATATACACTATGTGTGTATACACTGATGAAGAAAAAATCGTAAGCTCTAAAGTAAGACTTTACTAAGACAAGAACAAAGACATGATCTCACCACTCCGCAAGAACCTATAGCGCAACTTCTTAGAGAGCTGTGAAGTGATCTTCGTGGTTGGGTTCTTATTTTTTCAACCAAACCAAGAACTCCAATAATTCATCTGCAAATCTGAAAACTTCAACCAAAAGTCACCAAGCCCTAGTATATTTTTTTTTGTCTAAACACGACTCTTTCCCACATTAAACCTGAGAGATCACGAGGTTGGTAAGAATCCATACAATTCAACAATTAAAAAGTGTTAGTCTGATGAATCGGAAACTTCTAGAGATAAAATTAGAAATATGTTGATTCTAAGAATATCCGAAAAACTATAGTTTGAGATTACTATTATCAATACTTTATCAAAAATGCTTTAGGAAATCTCTTTTTTATTAAATTAGCAAAAACTAAATAATACATTAAGCCTAAAAAAATATTTATAAGAAAACCTAAAAACCCTAAAAAATAAATATTAAAATATAAATATAATTAAAATACAAATAAATAGTAATTATCTAGATATGCAAATAAATAATAAAGATATTTAAAAAATATCTCTCTGAATCAGGTCTCGCCGCCCAAAAAAGATTCGTCATCGAATCTTCAATCAGTTTTTCCACATCGGTTTGGTTTCTTCTTGTTGATGATATCTTGTTTCTGCACAAACTAGATCTTTCATGGAACCTTATGTATGAATCTGATTAAACACTAAGTTTTCAGATATCTGATTCCACTCAAAGTTTGTATGAATCGGATTCTCAAAAGTGTCTTCTTCGAATACGAATTCGACATGATCGATAACTAGGACATTTTCTTCATAGATGTCGTAGATAGGATCACCATAGATCTCTTTGTAGATCTTACTTTCTTCATAGATGTCATAGATATGATCACCATAGATCTCCTTTTAGATTTCATGGTCTCTCTCGACAAAAGAAAATTTCGTCCTTGAAAGTGTAGATGATGTCATTCACCATGACATCAAGAACCGGTATCTGATTAAGGAATCAAAGAACCTAACTCTGATATCAAATGATGAAGCAGAAGCTTCAAATATAACTAGAGATCCGTTGATGCTAAGAATATCCGAAAAACTATGATTTGAGAATACTTTTCTCAATGCTTTATCAAAAGCTCTTTAGAAAATCTTTAAAAATTGAAAGTGTAGATGATGTCATTCACCATGACATCCAGAACCGGTATCTGATTAAGGAATCAAAGAACCTAACTCTGATATCAAATGATGAAGCAGAAGCTTCAAATATAACTAGAGATCCGTTGATGCTAAGAATATCCGAAAAACTATGATTTGAGAATATTTTTCTCAATGCTTTATCAAAAGCTCTTTAGAAAATCTTTAAAAATTGAATAATAAATTAAGCCTAAAAACTATTTATAAGAAAACCTAAAAACTCTTAAAGATAAATATTAAAGTATAAATATAATTAAAATACAAATAATAGTAATTATCTAGCTAGATATGCAAATAAATAATAAAGATATTTTAAAATATCTCGCTGCATCACATCTGGCCGACCAAGAAAGATTCGTCCTCAAATATTTAATCGTGTTCTTGGTACCAAATAAATATTCTTAAATCTATCTTCATATTTGTTCTTCTTTGATAGACTTACGATATGATCCAAATCTGCCTTTTCTTAAAAACTAGATATATGTTGTTTCTAGGTCACTGAACCTACTATATTCTTCCTCATATTTATTCATAAGTTTAATAGTTGGTGTTTTTATATTTGTGTGCGCTGCCATTTATTTGGACATTTGAATTTCAATTATTTGGACATTTGAATTTCAATATTACATTGTTTATAAATAAAATTTTATTTATAATAATCGTTTTAAATATTTTTTATATTAAATTTTAATATACAGTATTTTCCTCCATGATTTTGAGGGGATTTGAGTCGTAGTATGAATAATAAAAACTTGTATATAAGTATTGGTCCAGTTGGTCCTTTAAATAATGATATAAAATGTCTACAACATATATGTCAATAATTGAATCATGGACTATGTGAAAATGTTGCATACAATGGCCTGAGCTTGGTTTCCGCCTCCCACACACAAACATTCATAGCATATGTTGGAGATAAATAATTTTCCTTTGGATTGGTGAACCGGAGAATGATATGTGACATATTAAATTAAACGATCATTTAACCTAAAAATGCACCATATGGAGAGGGTACGGCTACAAGGTTATTTGATTGAACCTTATGACAAGATATATGACATGATGTATGACGAGTTATTGTAGATTAGATAGTCACTTGTTCTAAAAGCGTAATACTTAGAAGGGGTGCGGTTACGAGGCTAGGTGGTCGAACCATAGGACATGCTAGGACAAGAAAACGAACCACCACCCTCTCCCCAAACCATTCTCGACTATCGAGAGTGAAAAGTAAGGAGACGAGTGGTCCTGAAGTGATGATGAGTTGCCTTTTCCTGAACCCGCTAACTCGTGCCATGTTACCTGAGAGTACGGTAGTAGAGAAATGAGTAACCCGGAGAGGCACATGTTGACTTCCCCGACTATGGTAACATAAACTGAGTAGCGATACCCAGAAAGGTAAGACTCCCAGATAACCGAGTAGAGATACCCGTGATGGTAAGAGGAACCCAATATCCCTCAAAAAGATATCGAAAAAGGTAAAACCTATTCAAATATACGCGGAATTGTATATGTATTTTCCATCCATACTCTTTTGAGCTTAAGTAGACTCTCACATTAATTTTATCTCTGGCCGAATTTGGCCTATCTAGCAGGAAAAAGCAACCAATCGCTGCTTATGGGGAAGATAAAGGTATGGGTGCTCAAAATACGTGACAACGCATAAACCGCCGAAACAACACGAACTCGGTGCGGCGCTTGCAGAAACTGCTTTGTCTGGGATACAAAGTGATGTGTTGCATTTTTAACGTATTTTAACTCATGTTTTGCAAGGTTTTCGAGTCTTTATCGAGTCTTTTAGTCATTTTAGAGTCATTTCAGGTCAAAAAGTATTTCAGGACGGAGTTTGGAGAATTAGGAGCAAAACGGCAAAAAATACGAAGAAAAGATTGGATCGATCGATCCATGCACCTTATGAAACAAAAAGTTCAGATCGATCGTTCGATCTAGCTCTGACGAGACGAAGAAGATTTCGGGGGAAAACGACAAGATCGATCGATCCCCTCATGGGATCGATCGATCCACTTCCAGATCACAAAAAGGAAAATTTGACTTTTCCTTTCCGGGCCCAAATTCGCTCAATTCCGATCCTAGACCTATTACAACGTGTTTTTAGTGATTTTAGACATTACGCTTTCTGTTTCATTCATAGAGACTCTTTGCTTTTGCTCTTGTAAGCTTTTGGGGAGACGAATCTCTGACTCTGTATCTCTTAAGAAGATTTCTGAACCCCTTTTGGATTTCTATTTATTTGATTATGAGTTTTTCTTCATATCTCTGTGTTTTCTCTGCAATCATGAGCGAGTAATATCACTATTAGGTTTTTAAGGTTTCAAGGGATTTTCATGAATCACTTAAACAGTTCTGTTAGAATAAGTAATTACATAGGGTTCTTCATCTATTGTTGAGTTTAAGACTTAGACTAGATTGATCACCTAGTTTATGATCTTAGGATTAATCTATTCATCAAAAGTGTTTTAGATTTCCTGAAAGAACTTAGATGAGCAAATCGTCCTTAACCAACGAAAGTTGATGCTAAGGCGATTTGTGAACTTATCAAACCTGAACTTTAATGCGTGGCTAGAACTCTAAGGTCAAACGAAAATTTAGATACTTAGGTTATTAGACATAGTAGTTAGTACCACGACATTGGGCTAGCTAGAAATTCATGTTTGAGTTCGAGAACGGTTCTTAAATTCATTCCTTGTTTGATAGTCTGTTAAGTGAGTCTTGGATTCCTGCGAATTACTTGAAGACCTAGCGCTTTTTCTCATAAATCATTCCTTGTTTAAACTTACATCGTTTCTTAATATTCATTCTTAGATTTAGAAGTTACAAACCATAAATCATTGCATTACCCCGAGAATGGGGGGTCCAATTTTTGATCTCTCTCTTAGAGAACTCTCTCAAAACACTTAACTTTTCCTAACTTCTGAGACGAGATCTCACCTCTCTTCCGAGGAATATTCAGTTTTGTGGCTCGAATATTCTGACCAAATTTTTGATACACAATCACCCAAATTTGTCCATATTCTCCGCAGATCCATCATTTCTCAGGATCCGAAGTCATCATAACTTTCTCTCTTCCCCGTTTTCTGATTTTTTCCCGTTGCCGACGCCAATCTTTATGGTCTTTCCTTTCGTTAGTGACTTCAGCATCACAGAGTGATCAGAAAATACACCACATCATCTTTTCCGACATCTAACCTCGCTTGATTTGTGGTGCAGCAGATTAGCCCCTTAGAGGACAAAAAAACTTTGAAATAGCATATAACTCCTTTATATCGAGGATTGATTGGTATGTTATTATAGAAAAACATTTTGGTGTGTAGCTCTGGTTATATATTAGCGAGTGGATTACCGACCCTAAGTGCGGAGACTCTGTATTTGCCAGCTTAAGATGCTTTCGATCCATCGATTTACACGATCTCCTAAGCATTGACTTTTATAATTATTCTATACGATAATATCAACTCGTTTCTCTCGCATGAGACTTTTTCTTAAACAAGTTTATTTAATTGATTGTATTGTTCTACATATAGAACCCTTGACTTGAGGTGAACTGATAAACTGTGTGTTTTACCGGTTTCTAACATTTGTTTTTGTGTCTTTTATTGAGTCAAAGTGTCTTTTAGTCCTTTACCGAGTCTTTTCAGGTTTTAGGTGACTTTGTGAGAAAATGAGCCGTTTTGGGTGAAAATGAGCATATGAAGATGCATGATCATGCAGAAACGTCAGAAGTTTGGCATTCGTTGAAGGACTTATCACCGATGGATCGAGGTCAAATTTCGATACAAGATAGAGCAATGGATCAGCTTTCATTTGGAAGTGGTTTGAGGTCATTACAACGGTGCGATAAAAGTTACGCCAGTTTTCGTGAAGACGGTCTAACATAAACCGACCGGTTTAGTGACGCGAAAAATATAAGGAAATTTCGGTTTTCACTTATTTTGATCCAGTTTTACCTAGGGATTCATGGAGAATGACTCTAGACCTGTTTATACTTATTTTTCAGCCATTGTTTAGGCTAAGCTTTATTTTTTTCATCAGAGAACTTCTGGGTTTGTTCTTGGGAGATTTGAGGGAGACGAATATCAACTTCATACCGGAGAAGATTTCTGAACCCTTTTGAATTTTATTTCTATTTTATTATGAATTCATTTTCATCTCTCTGTGTTTTCTCTGCAATCATGTCCGAGTAATCACCTTGTTAGGTTTTTAGGGTTTCAAGGGATTCTCCATGAATCACTGAAACGGATCTGTTAGATTAGGGAATTAGATAGGGTTCTTCATCTATTGTTGGATTTAAGGATTAGACTAGATTGATCACATAGTTTCTGATCTTAGGATTAACCTAAACATCAAAAGTGATTTAGGTTTCGTGATAGAATATAGATGAGCAAATCGTCCTTAGCCAACGAAAATTGATGCTAAGGCTATTTGTGAACTAATCAAACCTGAACTTTAATGCTTGCCTAGAATTTTAATGTCAAACGACAGTTTAGATTCTTAGGTTGTTAGGCATAGTAGTTAGTACCACGACAGTAGGCTAGTTAGACATTCATGTTTGAGTTCGAGAACGGTTCTTAATTCATTCCCTAATTGATAATCTGTTTAGTGAATCTGAATTTCCTGCGAATTACCTAAAGGCTTAGCGTTTTCTTTTATTGAATTTATATCGTTTCGTTCATCATTCTTAGTTTAGAAGTTACAACCAACAAACAAACATCATTCGTCTTAGATTTATTTTTTTTTTTGCATTTTCGTAGCGTTACACTTGGTCTCTGTGAATTCGATCCTAAAGTACTCATGAACCAAGAGAGTAGTGTGCACTTTAGTTATTAATTGACTTGGTGAAAACCCTTAAATCATGAACCAAGAGAGTAAAACCAAATATGAATCTAAGCTCCGAGCTCAAGGATCTAGAGGAGCTGACGTCGAATGCGAAGCAAATACAAGACGATATGTTGGAAGTGGAACGAAGTGGACAGTGGAGACATGTGTAAATGCATCATGCATGTATATAAGTGGGTGGCATGTGTGTGAGTATATTTGCATGTATAAACATATATATATATATATATATATATATATATATATATATATATATATATATATATATGAAAAGGTATCTACGGAGGCAAAATCACGAGGGACACTATGCGACTTTGTAATCTTGATGTCTTTGTGCCGATCTCTTGGCTTCTCCTACTTGAACTCTATCTTCTAACCGCACATTCTCCGAGTATCTTACCACTTAGCAGACTTTTCTATCTTACTACATTACCATATAGTTATAGGCATTACTCATTAAGATATAAAACAGAGGGAGTATTATTCTACTAAAAATCAAATCATTTTCTACCAACTTGGGATTTTTCTTTATATAATAAGCCCTTTGATTTGAATTGATGGGATATTTCCTAATCCATTCAGAACCACTTTTAAAGATTAGTTAGGTATGGCTTTATACATGACAACAAAAAAAGAAGGTATGACAACTAACTAATAGATTAACTAATTAATTTACTCGTCACTTGAAAGTTTTCTTTATATAAATAAACACTTTTATTTCAGGTGATATCAAAGATCAAACCAAATATGAGTCTAAGTTTCGATCTCATGGATCTGGAGACATTAACGTCGAATGCGAAGCAAATACAAGACGATGTTTTAAAGGAGATCTCACTTAACGCCCACACTGAATATCTCCAACGTTTTCTCCACGGGAGCTCTGATAAAGAGCTTTTCAAAAAGAATGTACCGGTCGTCACTTATGATGATGTTAAGCCTTATATCCAACGCGTTGCGAACGGAGAACCCTCAAATGTAATTTCGGGTGAACCCATTACTCATTTCTTCATAAGGTATATACATTATCAAATTACACACTACAAAAAAACAGCGTTGTGGCGACTACAGATGGCGACTAAATAATTAGTCGCTAAAAGTTGTGACTACTTAGCGACTATTTGGCGTCTAATACAAATTGGTCGTAATTGAGTCGCTGTTTTACGACCAAAGAACATAGTCGCCAGAATAGTCGCTATTTTACGACTAATTTACGACTACATTTCAGACGGAAAATAATAGTCGCCTAATAGTCGCTAAATTAACGACGAATATGCGACTATTTCGACAGATCGCACAGTAGTCGCATAATAGTCACTAAATTAGCGACTATTAGGCGACTATTTTAGGAAATCGCACAATAGTCGTATAATAGTCGCATAATAGTCGCTAAATTATATACATGTATATATATACATATGTATAACTTATACACATGTATATATATACATATGTATAACTTATATATACATGTGGCTCAATGCTCTATTATGATGTCGGAGATGCAGAACCAAATCTAAGATGAATTTCAGTGTAATTTGTCGTTTCAATAACATAAATTGATATCACGATTTAGCCACTAAATATTTGTGGCTAGCTAAATTATCAAATTGCCCGCCGAATTTTAACCACGAAAATAGTGAATAATGCAGCCACAAACACGATTTGTGGCTTTTGCGTGACAACTTTTAATCATAGAAATAAAATCCTAAACCATTAAACAAAAATATAATCATTATATATACATAAAAACAATATTTAAAACCATTTACATATATAATTTATATAAAATTAATCTTTTTAAAAACTATTTACTTCTATTTTTTTAAAAAAATATAATCATTTTCTTAATCCTAAATCATAATTTTAAAACTTAAAATCAAGAATTTAATTATATATACTGAAAACTAAAATCTAACAATTAAAAAAATCTAATTATTATATAAAAAAATCATTTAAAGTAGAAGTTTAATAATTTATACTTTTGATATGTTTAAAGTTTACAGATTTACATTAAAAAGTTTATGGGATTTTTTAAAGTTTTTAAAAATTCAATCTACAACGCTATCAAATAAGAAATAAAAAAAAAAAATGAAAAGAAGAAAATATATGCTCAGGATTTGACTGGTTACTTAACCCATCACACAGATCGCAATCTTAACCGTTGATAACCCAATATCTAACGGACCAGAACACAAACACTTCCTTTTC
The DNA here is from genome assembly GCA_030161315.1 of Eutrema japonicum. Classification (NCBI taxonomy): domain Eukaryota; kingdom Viridiplantae; phylum Streptophyta; class Magnoliopsida; order Brassicales; family Brassicaceae; genus Eutrema; species Eutrema japonicum. Next base: position 42,567,020 of record BSQW01000001.1, read on the forward strand.
TTCTCTATCTTCGTCTCCATGTTCTGCAGATTGAAAAAGTTCATTTGATTTCTTCAAAGTCCATTCGATTTCTTCAAAGTAACGAGATTCGATGGCGTTCTTCTCCGAAGCTTCTCCTTTGTCGGCGTTCTCCGAAGCTTCTCCTTCGTCGGCGTTCTCCGAAGCTTCTCATTCGTCGGCGTTCTCCGAAGCTTCTCCTTCGTCGGCGTTCTCTTTTCTCCGAAGCTTCTTCTTTGTCGGCGTTCTTCTTCACTGCGATTCTCAACTTGCATCGCCGCCACCGCCGACCAATCCACAACTCCTATGCAGACGTCGCTCATCCCACGGCGGTTCCCTTTGGCCACTCGAAGCCTCTGCTTCCGGTCATCTCTGCGACGAAACCAGGAGACGCCTCCAGTTGTAGCCGCCGCGAACCCTTCTCGAAGCTTCTTCTTCGATCGCACTCCTTCTCGAAGGATCTCGTGCTGGGGACTCACCGGTGAGGACGACGGAGGAAGCTGCGGAGAGGAGCTCGCCGGCGGAGGAAGCTTCGATCTTCTTTTGTTTTTTTTTTGTTTTTTGTAATTATTAATTTTAATAAAAAAAAAAAAAATTTGGGATATTTTTTTTTGTTTTTTTTAATTTTTTTTTAAATAGTCGCTAAATAAACGTTAAATTAGTCATATAATAGTCGGTAATTTATGCGAATATTACACTGTTCATGTAATATAGTCGTAAAGTAGTCGCAATTTAGCGACTATTTTTACGACTACACACTTTAGCGACTAAAGATTAACGACTACATGATTTAATCACTTTTTAGTCGTAATACACATTTTAGCGACTATTTAGTGATTCCTGCTGTAGTCGCTAAAACGCTGTTTTTTTTAACGACATAAAACATATTTATTATGTGATTAATAGATAAACTAGCTAGTGTCAGTCCAACATTTTAGGATGTTTTATGCAAATTTTAAAGACAAGTTCATTTTATATATTTCCAAAATCTATTAATAATCAATTATTTTTTTAATTTGTAACGCAGATTAAATCTTAATAAATTATTTAAACTGCAATCATATTTATGTTGCAAGATTAAATAATCATCATGTTAGACATCAAGGATTGAATAATTAGGCGACAAAAAAATGATTGATTGATTAAATATTGACAGACACGAGAACCACGTGATAATGTTAGACCAACCAACCACTAATATTAAATAATAAAAACTTTTATAAAAGTATTGGTCGGGTTGTTCCCTGATAAAGTTAGTTTTACTCTTTTTTCAAGATATCATCTCACATTCTATCTAAACAACAAACATTAAAAAAAAACATATACATAAAAAAAAAAAACTAAACATAATTTTTTTTACAAAATATACATAAATCGGTGCTGTCAATTTGAGTCATTATCCGTAGATTCCGCCACGTTTAATCCGCCACCGATCGGGTGCGGGTCAGGAACGGATCGAGAAATTTTAAGATTTTTATTATTTATTATTTAAATATTTGCAGGTTACCCGCGGATACCCGCGAATTCAAATGGGGCGGGTGCAGATCAAACAAAAAATTTAACCCGTGCAGAGCGGATCTAGCGGGACAAATTTGACCCGCTTGACAGGCATAATTAGAATCCAACATAAAACACAATTAAAAAAAATGATGTTAAAAAAATACACAATTAAAAAATAATATAAAAATGAAAAATAAAATAAAATAAGAAACCACCCAATATTAAACTGTTAGAAACAGTTCTATTAACTCCAAACCCAAAAAATAAAATACTATTACACAATCAAAAAACAAATGTGAACAACGGCTGCGCATAGTTTCTATACATGCAACATACTTAAAAAAAAAATCTAACTAAAATTTTAAAAGTTGCCTAAATTCCTTCATTTCTTATTATTAAAGGGAAACATATTATACAAGGGTTTCAACAAATAGGTTTTAGATGAAACAAAAAAAAAACAAAAATTATGAAGAAAACTTTAAATTGTTAAGATTTTCCCTATAAAAACTAACTAATTACTTGAAATTGACCAACAAAGGAAAAAAAGTAAAAATATGTACTATCCACTAAACAAATACATATAAAATCATAAATTTAAGAAATTAAATCAATAAATAAAAAATACACATATTTTAAGCTAACAGAGACAATTCAATTAACTACCAGATTCAAAAAATAAAATAATAGACAATAAAAACTGTTTAGAAATATTATTTACAACGTCCGCGCGTAGCGCGGATCACACCCTAGTTACTGATAAAAGAAATTCACGAAAGAGGGAAGAGAGACATAAATATAGATGGTAAAATTGTCAAAAAAATCATGAATTTTCAAAATTTGGTGTTAATGAACTATCGCGTGGACAAATTAAATCATTAAAATATGTTAATTTTAAATTTAAATATCAAACTTTTGTTGACTGTACCAAATTAGACACGAAGTTAAGTCGATAAATAGAATGGATAAACGAGATAAAAAAATATTATAAATCACGGTTAAGTAAAACGACGTCGTCTGCTCTTTCTTCTTAAAACCCCAAATAAAGACATTGAGAATTTTCGTTATTTTTGGTTAAAAAAAAAGAGGAGACAGTATCGTTTTACTTAACCGTGATTTACAATTACTTTTTAATTCCGTTTATCCATTCTGTTTATCTACTTAACGTCGTGTCTAATTTGGCTCAGTCAACAAAAGTTTGAGATTTAAATTTAAAGTCAACAGATTTTGATGATTTAAATTGTTTACGCAATAGTTCATTGTTTACGCATTAGTTCATAATTTGTTTTAACAATTTTCCCAAATATAAATGATTGTGGTCTTTATTGCCCTGTTCATTTTCTATAATATTATTTTCCAACTTAAAATGATTTCATTAAACCTAAATATAAATGATTGTCTCTCGCATGAGTGAGACGTTTTTCTAAACAAGTTGATAATTTATTGTATTGTTTTTTTTTTTTTTTTAATTTATGGTATTGTTCTACATATTGAACCCTTGACTTGAGGTAAATCAAGAGATTAAAAACCAAATATGAATGTAAGCTCCGAGCTCATGGATCTAGAGGAGTTGACGTCGAATGCGAAGCAAATACAAGACGACATGTTGGAGGAGATACTCAGAGTTAACGCGAACACAGAGTATCTTCAACGCTTTCTCCATGGGAGCTCTGACAAAGAGCTTTTCAAGAAGAATGTACCAGTGGTGACCTATGAAGACGTTAAGCCTTATATCGAACGTGTTGCGAATGGAGAACCCTCAGATATCATTTCTGGCGAACCCATTACTAATTTCTTCCTAAGGTATATGTTGTGATTACAGAAAGTAGATTTTATTATATGATTAGTGGATCACCTAGTTCTTAAGGTCAGGGATGGATCTAGGTGGGGCAAGTGCCCCATACTAAATTTATTATTTTATGTTTGTAGTACCAATTAGAAAAAGACTCACTCAGGTGGTTATTACTATGTGTTTTTGTCCAAGCACTCAGGTTCAATTCATAAATTTTCTTTTTGATCTTGTTGGTGTGTAGCTCTGGAACTACAGGAGGGAAGCAAAAGATCATCCCTGTGAACAATAACAAATTCTTTGAGAAAACGATCACCTGCCTTACTCTACAGTCCTCCATTTTATCCAAGTAAATTTTCACACACACACAAACATATATATATATATATATATATATATATATATATATATATATTCTATTAAAACATAAGCTATCTACATCCAAACACTTCATATTTTTATTAAACAAATATGTTCGGAAACTATTATAACATTATCCCAATTTATTTTGACAAATATAAATATATAAAAATAAATATAATTCTAAATTTGGGATAATATATAAATTTAAATATAATATTTTCAGAAATTTTTTGAGGATGAAAGGTGGTGTTGACAATCTATGTTTTAAAAGATTTTATTAGATAATATACAAAAGAGTTTTGAGATTTTTTGAGTTTAGTATATTAAAAATAAATAATGTTAAAGAAGAAATCAGAAATAATATTTATACAATTTCCAAACATGAATTTATAAAATAAATAATGTTAAAATTTTTTTTTTCAAAAATAATATTAAATTGTCAAACATAAATTATTTTGTAGACAATTGAAAATATCAGAAAATATAAAATTTTGGAAAAATATTAAATCATAATATATTTTAAAGATTTTAAGTTGGAAATATCAAACGAAATTGTTTAAATTCCGCTAAATTTTTTTATTTTAGCTTAAATCATAAAAAATTTATGTGATAAAAATTTATTTTAATATATTGAATTAATGTTTTCAAATCTGATCCGGAAAGAAAACCAGAGAATCTTTCGGATCACCGGGTCTGTGGGTTGACCCTGTTCGTTACAGTCCGACTGCAATCAATTATTAGTGAAATTATATATATATATATATATATAGTATGAAAACTAATAAATATATATATAGTGAAATTATATATATATATAGTATGAAAACTAATAAATCTCTAAGATATGTTTGAAAAGATATGTTAAACCGACAAAATAATTATTATTGTAATTGATAAATTATTACTCATAAACGAAAGAAAATCATAAAGTATCATATTGTAAAATCAGAATGACTTAATAAAAACAATAAAGGAAGCTCTTTGAATGCACTATAATTGTTTACTTAACCATGATCCATCCGGGTCAATGATTATGTTCGATTCACGGTTATTTGCTGAGTTTTTACGGGTTTTACCAGATTTTATTGTCTTGGATTTTAGAACTATATCTATACCAAATTGTTGTCTAGATCTGAAAACATTATATTAAATCTATAAAAAAATATCCCTAAGAATCCAAATTTTTTAACTCCGGTTTATAGGCAGATCAATGGCGTCAAGGACGGAAAGGTGATAAAGTTTATTAACGCTAGACCGTTATCCAAAACTCCTTCTGGATTACCTGTTGCTCCTGCGATTGCAAGCTTGGTAATGAGCGATAATTTCAAGAATTGGTCATCCAGATGTTATACCAGCCCTGACGAAGTCATATTATGTGCCGACAACAAACAGAGTATGTACTGCCACCTTCTTTGTGCTCTTGTCCAGAGAGACGAGGTTGTGAGTATGTCTGCTCCCTTTGCTTCTATGTTAGCCCAAGCGGTCAAATTTCTTGAAACTCACTGGAAAGAACTGTGTAATAATATCCGATCTGGTTATATTAGCGAGTGGATCACCGATCCTAAGTGCAGAGACTCTGTCTCCGTCATACTTGGAGGACCTAATATTGAATTGGCAGATCAGATTGAACATGAATGCAGTCAGAAATCATGGGAAGGTATGATCACTTGGCTATGGCCCAACATCAAATTCATTCAAACCGTAATTACAGGACAAATGAGTCAATATATCCCAATATTGGAGTTCTACTCCAAGAAATTGCCTTTCATCTCCCCGAGTTACTCGTCATCTGAAACAATATTTGGGATAAATATGAATCCTCTATGCAAACCACAAGACGTGTCTTATACAGTTTTGCCCAACATGTCCTACTTTGAGTTCCAAGATGAAGGAAACAATGATGAAATTGTTGATCTCGTGAACGTCAAGTTAGGGTGCTTTTATGAGCCCTTGGTCACAAATCATTTTGGTGAGTTACACATATATAATATCCATATATATATCATCAATATTATCAAAGCTAATCATTTTCAATTATTACTTTTTTCCAGGCTTATACAGATATAGAATGGGAGATATTCTACAAGTGACTGGATTCTACAATAGAGCACCTCAATTTAGATTTGTACGCAGAAAAAATATGGTTATAAGCGTCCAAGTGGAGACAACAACTGAAGAAGATATTTTAAATGCGTTGAATCGTGTGACAATCGTTCTTGAGTCTTCAGGTTTAATGTTGATGGGCTTCACATGCTATTCTGATATCTCTACTGTCCCAGGTCACTACGTTATTTACTGGGAACTCAAGCCTAAAGATGCTAATGATGTTGTTAAGCTTGATAACAAGGTAATGGTGGAATGTTGTTGTGTGATGGAGGAATCATTTAATGCTCTTTATAGAGGGTTAAGGAGTAAGGTTGGCTCCATCGCAGCTCTAGAGATAAGGGTGGTGCAACAAGGATCATTCGATTCTCTCATGGAATATTTCACCTCACAAGGTGTTTCTGCATCTCAGTACAAGACACCTATATGCACCAACTCTCCTGATGTTTTAGCAATTCTTGAAGACAAAGTTCTTGCTCGGTTCTTCAGCGACAAGCCTCCTTCTCTCTGATCAGGTATGATGGTCTACTGGATCTCGATGACCCACAAAAACATAGTTCATGAAAAGACAAACGTTATTCGGTGAGATTGGTTTATGTTTAGTGTTGAAATTTGTGGTTTTGTGTGCCAGTGTGTGATTTGTGTATTATGTAGATTTTAAATCGTTTGGCTCATTGCCTGTTAAATAAATGAAGCATATTAAGACATGCTTTGTGTAGTCAATCTATTCAATACGTACAAATCAAATAAAATCAAATCGTTTGTCCTCATGAGACTTTTTTCTATACAAATTAATATATTTAATACATTTAGGGTAAATAGGTATTTTCACACAATAATTTGTGTTACTTTTGGAATATTAATTTTAACATCCTACGTTTGGAATAAAAACTATGCATTTTTTTATAGTTTTTTGAATCACCACCGAGCAATTTGTTAGAGAGATGTGAATTTGTTAGAGAGATGTGAAGTGATCTCTTTCGTTGGGTTCTTGTGTTTCCAACCAAACCAAGAAGCCAAATAAATCATATACAAAAACTTCAATTAAAGTTTGACGGAAAATTATGAATTTTCGTTTTTGGCGAAAAATTATGATTAAACCCACTATTCTCTCTCAGTATTTTGTCTAAACACGACTCTTTGTCGCATTGGAGACAACACTAGTAAAAATATCTCGTATAGTCACGATTTAGTCACGAAAATGTCGTGGCCATAGCATCGTGACCAAATTTTTTCGTGGCTAAATCGTGGCTTTTTTCTCGTATAGTCACAATTTAGCCACGAAAAAAATTAGTCACGATGCTATAGCCACGATTTAGCCACGAAATGTACCGTGGCTATAAGAATTTTTTCTACTAGTGCAAAATAATATGTTAAATGAAGTTTTTAAATATATGTTAAATGAATAGTAAAATAATAGAATAATTATATGATCGAAAAGCGCAAATTGTTTTTTTCTGAATACTTCTTATTGTTTCTAGTTATATTTTTGACATGTCCATAATATATATATAGCGGAATCATATATTTCGTCAGCGACAACGGAAGGGGAATGCGAGTGATCCCATTTTTAGAAGATACCTAGCAAATATTGAAATCTATAGTTAAGCTTCTTACACTGATAAAGAAAAATCATAATCTCAGACTTAACTAAGAGAAGAACAAAGACATAATATAGATGATATTGTCTTTATTTCACAGTTTTTAAAAAAATACAAATACATTAATATTGTTTGCCGGCGTAAGATGCCTTCGATCAAATCGTTTCACACGTTCAAATCGATTCACACAATCAAATCGATTCACACGATCTCCTTAGCATTGACTTGTATGATTATTCTATACAAATAATATCAACTCGTTTCTCTCGTATGAGACGTTTTTCAGAACAAGTTGATTTAATTTATACATATAGAACCCTTGACTTGAGGTAAATCAAGAGTGTAAAACAAAATATGAAGCTAAGCTCCGAGCTCAAGGATCTAGAGGAGTTAACGTCGAATGCGAAGCAAGTACAAGACGATATGTTAGATGAGATACTCAGAGTTAACGCGAACACAGAGTATCTTCGACGCTTTCTCCACGGGAGCTATGATAAAGAGTCGTTCAAAAAGAACGTACGGGTGGTGAGCTACGAAGATGTTAAGCCTTACATCGAACGTGTGGCGAATGGAGAACCCTCAGATGTAATTTCAGGCGAACCCATTAACCATTTCTTCCGAAGGTATACATTATTATCATATTACAAAAATTAGATTTATTAACCATATGATTTATTGTGATATTTGTGTGTACGTAGCTCTGGAACTACGGGAGGAAAACAAAAGATCTTCCCTGTGAACAACAAGTACTATGAGAAGAGGATATTTAGCGAAGATCTACGCTCCTCCATTTTATCCACGTATCCATTTCCTCCTCTGAAGTATATACATTATGTGACTTAGCTTGAGAATCCAGTTCTTTTATTTCCGGTTTAATTATAGGTATATCAATGGCGTCCAGGACGGGAAGGTGGTAACGTTTCTTAACACTAAACGGTTATCAAAAACTCCCTCTGGTTTACCTGTTGCTCCTGTGATTACAAGCTTCATAATGAGTGATTATTTCAAGAACTGGTCATCAAGATGTTATACCAGCCCTGACGAAGTCATATTATGTGCCGACAACAAACAGAGTACGTACTGCCACCTTTTTTGTGCTCTTGTCCAGAGAGACGAGGTTGTGAGTATGTTTATTCCCTATGCTTCTGCGTTAGTCCTGTTGGAACTAATTTTTTGTCAAAACTTGAGAGTTTGATAAAATTGTGTTAGTGTGAAAAGAAATGAGTTAAACTCTTTCTAATGAAATGTTTTCATTGACCGAGAAATGTTTTCTCGTGTATATATTTTGGAATGGTTGTGTCGTCATTAATTTAAATGATGAACAACATGAGAGAAGAAAAGACCATACGTGCGTTGATCGCACATTGGGCCTGGTTGGGCTCGTGGACTTTTAGAAGTATCGATCGATACTCCTAGGTATCGATCGATACTCAACAGGCCGACTTAAAAATCGCAGCCGCTAGAATATTATGAGGAATATTCCTTTTCTGTCTGGGAAAAACCTTAGCCTCTCTCCTTTATATACAGTCCGATTTTCACCATAAAAATCATCCTCTGATACACTAAAAACACATCCTAAAAGTTCTAGCAAGAGTTCTCTCAATTCCCTACTGCTTAGAGTAAGTTTCTATTCGAAAGTATCGTAGAATAATGGTCGACAGATCTGATATCAACTGTAGATGATACAGTTAAACTTTGGTTGTATCCTGGGACTCATGGATCTATAAAAACCCGTCGCACTACGGGAGAATCTTAGAGTTAAGGAAAAAGATTCATCTCGCCTCCTTAAATCTATTTTATTGTTTTATCGTTTTATGAATCGTCTGTTCCTTAATGTTTATTTATATAATCATGATTAAATCCTATCATGTCTATTGTGCGAAATTTTGGTCCTACAAGTCCGAGCGATCAAATTTCTTGAAACTCACTGGGAAGAATTGTGTAATAATATCCGATCTGGTCATGTAATCGAATGGATCACTGACCTCAGTTGCACTTGGAGGACCTAATCTTGAATTGGCGGATCAGATTGAACGTGAATGCAGTCAGAAATCATGGGAAGGTATCATTGCACGGTTATGGCCTAACATCAAATTCGTTCAAACCGTAATTACAGGACAGATGAGTCAATACATCCCAATATTGGAGTTCTACTCCAACGAATTGCCTCTTGTCTCCATGGGTTATGCGTCTTCTGAAACAGTATTTGGGATAAATGTGAATCCTCTATGGAAACCACAAGATGTGTCTTATACATTTTTGCCCAACATGTCCTACTTCGAGTTCCAAGAGGAAGGAAACAGTCATGAAATTGTTGATCTCGTGAACGTCAAGTTAGGGTGCTTTTATGAGCCCTTGGTCACAAATCATTTTGGTGAGTTACATATATATAATATCCATATATATCATCTCTCCGCTATATTATCAAAGCTAATCATTTTCAATTATTATGTTTTCTAGGCTTATATAGATACAGAATGGAAGATATTCTACAAGTGACTGGATTCTATAATAGAGCACCTCAATTTAGATTTGTACGTAGAAAAAATATGGTTATAAGCGTCCAAGTGGAGACAACAACTGAAGAAGATATTTTCAAGGCGTTGAATCGTGTGACAATCCTTCTGGAGTCTTCAAGTTTAATGTTGATGGGCTTCACATGCTATTCTGATATCTCCACTCTTCCAGGTCACTACGTTATATTTTGGGAACTCAAAGCCAACAAATTTGATGGCTTTGTTAAGCTTGATAACAAGGTAATGGTAGAATGTTGTTGTGTAATAGAGGAATCATTTAATGATCTTTATCGAAAGATTAGGACTAGAGATGGATCTATCGGAGCTCTAGAGATAAGAGTGGTGCAAGAAGGAACGTTCGATTCTCTCATGGAATATTTCATCTTACAGGGTGCTTCTGCATCTCAATACAAGACACCTATATGCATCAATTCTCCCGAAGTTTTAGCAAATCTTGAAGACAAAGTTCTTGCTCGGTTCTTCAGCGACAAAACCCCTCCTCTCTGATCTGGTCTGATGACCACAAAAACAATCAGAGCACATGATGAAGGGATAAAGTTATTCGGTGAGACTGGTTTATGTTTTGAGGAGAAATTTGTGTTTTTTTTGTGAGTGTGTGTGATGGAGTTGAAGAACTGAACCGGCGAATGACAAACCGAACCTGAATACCAAACCACAAGTATGTGACGTGATGGAGTTATGCCCGGTTTTTCCTTTTGTTTGTTTTAACTTTTAACAATTGTTTCAGTTTTAATAAGGAGAATTTAACCTCCCCATTTTCCCCCTAATTGTCGAAGCTACGCCTCCATATTTTTTTTCTTCTCTCTTTATAAGCATGAAAGATCGATGAAAATCTAATATAATTCTTCTTAAACACATTTGTGTTCTTACTCTCATCAATTTATTATAGTATTAGAGCGATCGATCTTAATCCTAGTAGATTATGATTTTCTATCGATTTCATTTTCTTTCTTTCTTTGACCTTGTTTCATTCGATCTGAAACTTTTTTTAATGTTTTCTTAAAAATGTGCTTTGTTTTGATTACAATTAGTTTTGATCCATTGAAAAAGGGGAAACGAAAAGAGAGACGTAATCCTCTTGGTGGATTACGTTGTTGATTTGGCCAATGATTGGCTAAGTTGATTTTGATATTGTCTAGCAAACTTGCTAGTTTCTTGAAGACCAATGCATTGGATCATGAACAAGAACTTTTGATGGGTTCGTTCATGTTTGATGGTGATGATGTTTTGTGGTATCGTTCCCCCTCGCGATTTTGACATCTCCTTTAATTTTGATTTGACTACTCGCTCTGAGTTGTTTTTCGATCTCGCAAATGCGAGCTACCATGGTGGTGATGATATATTTACTAACCGATTTGATATGATAGTCGGGTATATATATATGCCGTTGAAAAAATCCTATGATCGAGTATAAACGTTGATGACTCGACGGCCGGGTGTTACAACCGACTTTACCCTACGATCGGGTATAAACATCGATAATCTGACAGCATGGTGTTGCAACCGATTTGAATCCGCTTCTTTATTTAGGTTTCTCTATTAATCATAGCAAACTTAGAAGAAAAAAAATCGGAAGATTGCATCTCTGATAAATCCTCTCTGAATATCCGCTTCTCACCATAAATCATTTGTAGGAAAATAAAAAAATATAATAAAATAAATTTCTATTGATGAAATATGGTTCTTGTTGTGTTTTTGCCCGTAAAATCATTTCTTAGATTCAAAGAAAAGCCTCACAAATATTGCAAAAAGTCATACAAATATTATTATTATAAAAATGCATATTTTTTTCTTATGTATAAACATTTTTTTAATTAAATGTAAAATTATATTCAAAGACAAAAAGTCGTTTTTACAACTAATGCAACTTTACATTGAACTTGTTAAAAAAAATCATAAAAATAAAATCCCTTCAAGAGAATCGAGTGGCGAACCACACCAAAAGGCCCTCATCGTATCTTCGAATCTCTGTTTTTCAAATGGAAGTGATGCGATTTCGAACATTCTTACGTATAAACATTGATATAAGGTCTAATAAAAAAATATGCTTTTAAAATTGGATGCTCTCTAATTAGTGGATTCACTAGCTTATGCAAATTCTTCTTAAATTTAAAAATGTGATATTTTTACCTTATTGGTTTGAGTAGCTCTGGAACTTCGGGAGGAAAAAACAAGATCTTCTCTGCGGCAAATAAGTACTTTGAGAAGCGGATATTCAGCGAGGATTTACGCTCCTCCATATTATCCAAGTAACTCTTCACACACACATATATACATATTTCCTTCTTTTAAGTGTATTTGTGACTTCCATCACGAAGAATCCAATTCTTTATTTCCGGTTTATAGGAATATCAATGGCCCCAAGGACGGAAAAGTGATAACGTTTCTTAAAATTAGACCGTTATCCAAAACTCCTGGTGGTTTCCTGTTGCTCCTGTCCTGGGATTACAAGCTTCGTAATGAGCGATTACTTCAAGAACTGGTCATCCATATGTTTTACTAGCCCCGACCAAGTCATATTCTGTTCGGACGACAAACAAAATATGTACTGCCACCTTATTTGTGCTCTTGTTCAGAGAGACAAGGTTGAGAGTATGTATGTTCCCTTTGCTTCTGCGTTATTCCAAGCGATCAAGTTTCTTGAAACTTACTGGAAGGAATTGTGTGCTAATATCCGATCTGGTCTTGTAAGCGAGTGGATCACCGACCTATGTTGCAGAGACCCTGTCTCTGTCATACTTGGAGGACCTACTCTTGAATTGGCGGATCAGATTGAACGTGAATGCAGCCAGAAATCATGGGAAGGTATCATTGCACGGCTATGGCCTAACATCAAATTCGTTCAAACCGTTATTACAGGACATATGAGTCAATACATCCCAATATTGGAGTTCTACTCTAACGAATTGCCTCTCGTCTCCATGAGTGTTATTTGTCTTCTGAGACATTGTTTGGGATAAATGCGAATCCTCTATGCAAACCACAAGATGTGTCTTATACATTTTTGCCCAACATGTCCTTTTTCGAGTTCCAAGAGGAAGGAAACAATCATGAAATTGTTGATGTCGTGAACGTCAAGTTAGGGTGCTTTTATGAGCTTGGTCACAAATCATTTAAATTATTATTGTCCCCAGGCTTATACAGATATAGAATGGGAGATATTCTACAGGTGACTGGATTTTACAATAGAGCTCCTCGGTTAAGATTTGTACGTAGAAAAAATATGGTTATAAGCGTCCAAGTGGAGACAACAACTATTAAATGCGTTGAATCGTGTGACAATTGTTCTTGAGTCTTCAGGTTTAATGTTGATGTGCTTCACATGCTATTCTGATATCTCTACTGTCCCAGGTCATTATGCTCTTTATTGGGAGCTTAAAGCCAAAAACTTTCATGGCTTTGTTAAGCTTGATGGTGGAATGTTGATGTGGAATCATTTAACACTCTTTATAGAAAGATTTAGGAGCAAGTATGGTTCAATTGGAGCTTTAGAGATAAGGGTAGTGAAACAAGGAACGTTCGATTCTCTAATGGTATATTTCATCTCCCAGGGTGTGCTTCTTCGTCTCAATACAATACACCTCTATGCATAAACCTCAAGCTTTAGCAATTCTTGAAGACAACGTTCTTGCTCGGTTCTTCAGCGACAAGTCCCCTTCTCTCTAATCAGGTCTGATGGTCTACTGGATCTCGATGATCCACAAAAACCAAGATAGACATTCCGCGGAACGTCAAAATCATAATTCATCACCTAATATTCAAAATTTTAGAAGATACCCAATAAATCTTGAAATCTATAATTATCTTGCATAGTAGTTATATGTATACACTATAAAGAAGAATCATAAGCTCAGATTTAAACTGAAGACAAGAACATAGACATAACAGGACCAGCTCGACGAGCCACTCCGTTTGGATCTAAACACTCAGAAATAATCTACGGAGCAATTTGTTAGAGAGCTGTAAAGTGACTTCTTGTTGGATTCTTGATTTTCCAACCAAACCAAGAACTCGAATAAATCACCTACAAATATGAAATCTGAAATCTTCAACCAAAACCCACCAAGCCCTCTCACTCAGTATTTCGTCTAAGAGAATCTCCTGGTCACGACTCTTTATGACATTAGACCCGAGAGATCATGAGGTTGGTAAGATTCCATGCCATCACGAATTCACTTTTCGCTGTGGTTCTCTCCTCTCCTATGAACCCTTAACCCCATTTAGCTGGTGCCCTTTCAGTTTTTTTTCTTTTATCCTTCTTTAAGAGCATTGACATGTGATTAAGATCATTCAGGCTCGACTTGGACTCACCTTGTAGCCACAACAAAGCCTCATGAGCTGCATCCTTCTCTGCATTTTTCTTACTACCACATGGCTTTCCCATGAAATCCAATCCATTGAAAGTAACCATGGCGCGGAACTGGTTGTTCTTAAGCTGTCTTGTCTTGTACACAGGTGTTCCGTGTCCTTCTCGGGCAAGCAATGTCTGAAGGTGGTTCTTGTCGTTTTCCCCGCCACTGTTCTGCAGCTGAGTCCCTACAACTTTTAACTTCTTTGTCGTTGTAGGGCTTAGAGCTTTCCGGCCAAAGACAAATCTGCCCTCACATTGGTCCTCAGACACAAGTAATCTAATGGCAGTCATAAGTTTGTCGTATAGTTGGATATCAAGTTTTGGATTCACAAGCTGTAGAGAAGACCAGAAACAAACTTTGTCAAAGACAATAAAGACGATAAAAGATGTATCATCGGGACTAGGCTTGGAACTTTACCTTATTCTGAATAAGTTCGTCGAGCTCTCTTTTTAACGAAAGATATGTATGTGCTAAAGTGGGTTTCATGAAAAACTCTAGATATCCTCCGAGCATTTTGAGATGACCATCCTATGGGGAACACAGAGACGACATGATGTAAAATCAGATGTGAAGATAAGACCAACCTGAAAAGAAATTGACAAAGTAGGATGGGACTATAACTTACAAATCCACCAGAAGATACTTTATCCCCAAACAAAAGAAGCACCGAGTCAGAAACAGCAGTTGAATCTCGAAGAAACACAGAATTGACTTTGATTTTTTCGTTGAAGACTAGCCAAGGGAAAGGAATCCTTGGTACATTGCCATTCACAGAACTCTGCAAAATACAAAAAAAAGTATTATTAAAATAAAATCACCGAGTTGGTAAGCTGCTAAAGATTTCTATTCCGAGGAGGACCTAAGCAGAGTTCAAAGACTGATAAGCTCAAAAGATAGACTCACCGAGTATAGAAGCACTTGCCCATCCTCCATTGTCTTGAGCGTAATTGACTTTTCCTTATTCTGTGGAGCGGGAATAGTTTTATTATTAAGTAGAACTACAGAATTTTGGAAAAAGAAGAGCTGAAGAGTAAATGCAAAACTCACAACGACAGAACAAATTCCAGGGAACAGGCCAGCACAGATGATTCCGCGGACAAGATGATCATCATAACTCAGCTTACTGCAACCTTCAATGTTATCAATCAGAGAAGCCTCCTTGAGGAGGAAGAAGAATTGTTTTCGCATAGAGTCCATGGCCTTAAGAGTTTGGGCAGAGAGAAAGTTCCTCCAGCAATACTCGTAACCAGACTGTGTTCTTTCAGCTTCTTTCCAACCATTGTATGCTCGAATCAATGTCAAATGATCACTGCAATCACGGCCAGAGAACTTGGACTTTGCTGATTCTGCTAGCTGCAATAAAAGGAATCAAGTGAATAATTAGAGCCACTTCTAGTCTTCCCGCTGGGCTATAGTCATCTCAGAGCAGTGGTTTCGCCAAAAGCAATATGAATGAATCACATGAATAATCCACTATAAACTTACGTCCTTTTTGTCAAATGGCATAAGGAATGGGTCTCTGACACTAAGACCAGCAACAACTGTCATTATTGGATCTAGACAGTTGAAGATAGCCCCTAAAATAAGCATTTTTCCAAGTTTAGGCTCCACAGGAAGCATTGACAAGTTTTTACCTGCAGAAAGCATATAATGAGTTTCTACTAGAACTGAGAACTCAGATATTAAAGATAATAGAAAAGTGTTCCAGTAGAAACACACCTAGAGCTGTTAAATTTTCGTTGTCATCAAGAGCCCCAATGATCTTTAGATACTCAACAGCATTTTGGACCTGAAAAATCAACATGACCATCAAGACTAGATGTTAAACCCCAAAGGATGACGCAACGAGGGGAAAAAAAAACTGCAGTATGAAAATTACCGATAAAGCTTCAGGAGGTTGCAACGCCCTTGAAAGGAACTCTGAAATGCTTCCAAGTCTTAAGCTTTTAATTTGTAGACATAGAGACTGCAACGGAGTCCTTAGGAGTTCTGGCTGCTGGTAGTCAGCAAAAGCATCATAAACACATCTAGGATAAAGGTGATAACATTCTCCAGGCATAACACGACCAGCTCTTCCTCTTCTCTGTAATAGTAGAAAAGAAAAGGCACAATTATTTACAACTACACAGAAAATGTAAATCAGAAGAAATTTTAAGCAGCCATCATTGATGTATATCTCTTACTTGGCGAGCAGCTGCCTTCGAAATCCAAGAGGGAAGCAGGCAAGGGGTATTGTTAAGCGCATCATAAGACGTCTCTTTTGCTTTACCACAATCAACCACATATACAACATCATTGATGGTGATACTTGTCTCAGCCATATTGGTGGCCAGTACTATTTTCCTAACTCCTTCTGGAGGTCTATCAAAAATCAGCCTCTGTAGAAAGGAAAAGGAAATTAACATCACAAAAATGATAGCAAGAGCAGAATAAGATACATTTTAACATTATCACATGTGTTGTACTTGTATGCATAGATCAAACAATAGGTACTAAAAACTACCTGCTCAGAGCTGGCCATGGATCCATGACAGGCAAGCAACAAAACTTTGTTGGGGTCTCCTAGAAGAGGATGAGCATCGAGCTGATTCTTCAAGGAGTTTATATCATCCCAACCGGTCATGAATACCAAAACAGCACCAGGTCTCTCTCCTTTGACAATGTGACAAAGCACATTCTCAATGAGGTTAAAGCCTATAGAATCAGGACTCCAGCATGACAAAGAATCTCTAGTACGAAAGTTGTATCCTTTGAAGTCTGCAGCTTCAAGAGAATCCTGCTCACAAAATTCAGAAGAAACATACTTAAAGCAAATCATCCGAGTAAAATACAAATTCTGTAGTTAATATAACTTTTTCGTACCTCAACAGCAGAGGATATCTGGGATTTTCGTTTTTTGAATTGAACTTGTTTTTGCATCTTCCATGTCTTTTCCTCACCATAATCGTCAATTTGATTATTTGGTGTCAGCCTGTACCCAGTAGTCTCAAGAAGATCCTCCAAGAAATGGGCTCGGACAGGGTATGTAAAACCCTGTACAGGAATTTTCACTTTAGTTCAAACACTCTTCTACATCATGAGATACATTTCACCGGATATGGAGAATAGAAAAATGCTTAGGAAATGAAATATGTGCATAAACTTACTGGGATATGCATGGCTGGTACACCACCAAAATAAGAAGAAAAGAGCTCAGCGTTCAAAGTAGCACTCATTAGAATCAACTTTAGGTCAGGTCGACGAGGAAGAAGTTCTTTCAAGACAATAAGCAGGAAATCTGACAGAAAAAAGAGAAGATAGTGTGTGAAATATGAGACTACCAGAACTGAATGGAGCACCTTTTGCGCAATAACAAATTATACCTTCATTCATCCCACGTTCATGAATTTCATCAACTACGACATGAGTCACACCTTTCAGGCTACGATCCACAAGTAACCGTCTAAGTAAAACACCAGTTGTACAAAATAAAAGACGTGTGTCTCTCCCCCTCATTCCTTCAAGCCGAACTTTGTAGCCAACCTTCCAAGAGGAGAGAGCGCATATAAACCTCAAAAATAGTACTATCAAGATATAAAATTTCTTCTCAGGTCAGGTCATAGTGTTGAAATCAGATTTGTTCATCTCAATAATTCAGTTAAAATAGATTAAATATTACCACGGCGGTCAAAATAACTAAAAAAACTCAAGACAAGAGTGTATAATGAAACTTACGGATTCTCCTATCTGCTCTCCACGTTCTGCAGCAACTCGTTCAGAAACAGAAATAGCAGATATTCTTCTAGGCTGGGTACATATGATGCTGCATGCAGCTCCACGGGCAGCCTCAATCTCAGATTCTAATATGTACTGGGGAAGCTGCGTGGTTTTACCACAACCTGTTTCTCCAGAAAGCACTATGACCTGCAAGATGCACATAGTAAGCAGGATGTCAAACAGTTAGAAAAATACCATCCTTGATTAGTTGATAATGATATGACTACATGAGATAAAATGGAAGAATTGCGGTTCACCTGGTTTTCCGAAATGGCTTTCAATAGTGCATCTTTCTCTTTGTATGCAGGAAGTGTTTTGCGAAACTCTACCATTTTCTGGCCTTCTGGAGAATCCTGCCAAAAAACTTATACATATTAAACTAAATATGAGAGAGGTATATGATTCACAGAATATAAGGCTACAACTTCAAATAAACCTACCACCCATTGCTGTTGCTTGCTCCTCAGTTGCAAACTTCTCGGACGGAGTATTCTTTCCCTGGCAAGACGATTCTGCATCACGGTCTCTGGTTTCTCATAGTTTCCATAATCGGTTGCTAAACTCTCACTACTATTTGTCCTGGGCATCTCTGGAATCATCATTTTTTTCTGATCGAGGAAAGCATGTAGATGGGCATCTACTTCGCATTGTAGGCCAAAAGGCAAAACCACCTTTTATATCCAAGACGCCATGAAAAATGAACAAAGCATAAAAAACATGTAAGAATTGACAACTCCAATATGAAACTCGTAAAACAAACAAGCAACCAGCTTTGTACTATAAGCTCCCTATCTCAGTAAACAAAAGCTAATCACAGAAGCTTTTAGGGAACACAACAAGTTTTAAGGATCAATTTATTTTTACCTCTCTTTGTGGGCGCTTATCATCAAGATCGGGTCTATAATTCGGCAAAGGAGATTTGCTAATGACAATGATCTTCGAATACTGACGGCTGCAAACAAACAGAACACATCTCTAAACTCAAAAAAACTAAAAACTAAAAAAAAGGAAATATTTTGACTTGGTAACATAACAAAACTTCACCTGTGTAATCCCATTCTGGTTGCCATCGTTGAGATATGCTCAAAATCACGCCGATCTTTTCTCTCCCTTGACACAACTTCTTGGTCTTCTCTGTTCCGTAGAAGCATAGTGAGCTTGAATCTCCATTGATCAATGTTATCAAGAGTCGAACCCGCCTATCAAAATTTACAGAAATAAGCCCCTCAAAGATGACGAGTGTTGGAAATCACAAAAACCCTTTTAAGAGATTCTGAAATGTGGAAATTTCGAAAGTTACCATTTGCTGAGACTGAGAAGAACCTATATCTCGGTCCGACTCATCGCTTGATTCGTAGTCGTTGTAAGCAATTCGTCCATAGCCAGAGCTTTGCTTCTGAAAGTAGGGTAAATTAGACGTTCTCCACTCTAACCCAAGAATCGAAGAAGAAGAAGCATCGCGACGACCTGCTTTCACGGACAAGACCCTCGACCTCTGAGAGTGTGTGACCAACCCTCCTGACCTCCGACAATGAAGAGACCTAACTACAGAAGATGTTCTTAACAGTAATCTAGGGCTCCGATGAAGCTGGACGGAATTATGTTGAATAAACATGGAAGCAGCATCGACGACGGCGTTAGGTCTGATATGTCCTCGGAAAATTGCTGTGTAATAAGGCATTTTTTTCGAGATTCCTCGCCGCGTTAGAACATCTGAGGATGCTAAACGAGTTTCCTCTTTTGTCTCTGTTCGAAGTAAAAACAGAGACGATGGAGATTGAGTTTGATGAAAAGGTGGGGTTTTTCTGAGGCTGCGCAGGTGCAGTTATCTTTATACCACTCTCCTTTTAATGAATAAATAAAATAACAAATTTGTCCTATCCAAACCCAGCGAACCCTACACATGTTTGATCCAAACCCAGCCAAATTCGGTTTGATCAAAAGAAAAAAAAAAAAAAACGGAAAACTCAACGCGAGAAAAATCCAGCTCCGACGTCGGCGCCGTCGCGTCTCCAACCAGCAGTCATTGCCTTCGTCGCGAGTCCGTCGATCTCCAGCGAGGTTTGTACTTCTCTCTCGATCTCCATTGAGCTCCATTGAACTCCCATTGAGCTCCATTGCATTGGAGATTTGAGATTCAATTGATGAGTTTGCACATTGTTGTTTAGCAATGATTCTTGGTCGATTGGAGCTTTAAGTTGAGTATAAATGCATTTTAGAGGTAGAGTCGTTGTGGATTGTATGCAGATTGGAACCCGAAATCGAATATATTTGTGTTCGTGCGCGAGAAGAACTAGGAACAATTAGGTATCACTGTGAATAATCATATATTAATTAAAAATGGTGGTATAACTGAGGACAACTTCGTAATATTGTGGACAACTAGTGTAAAACTGAGTACAACTATAAGTATATATTGAGTTGTTTGGTGTTGTTTTCGTATGATAGAATGAGCAACAACATCTGCATCTATTATAAATGTCAGGGGCGCATTTATAGTGTAGTGTTGAAAGAGGATATAAGTTTGGAGAAGGTAGAAGGTATGCTATACAAGAAGCATGCGTTAGATGAAAGTAAGGTTAAATTGGAATTGAGTTACTTTCCTATGGTGGTTGGATGTGAAGAACAGTTGAGTATTGATGATGATGAAGATCTTGCTGGTTATGTAATGACCGTTGATAAAGAGAACCGTAGACCTGTTTTGAATGTGGAGGTCATGACTAGACCGGAGTTGCCCTCGCAACAGTCGATAGCGGGGAATAGCTTGTATGGTATGAACTATGACGATGATGAAATATCACATAATGTCTTGACGTTGTACGTAGAGAACAGACAAGCAAATGAAGAAGAGGAGGTGAGAGAGGATGATGATGATGTATTGGTGGATAACAGTATAGATACATCGAGTATGCGTGATGAATGTTATGAGGAAGCACCCGTTGTTGAAGGTATTCAGTTTGTAGCTCCATGGGAAGACGATTTCGGTGTGAGTGTGCGTCAAGAATTCCGAGATAAGAAGGCGGTTTTAGAGTTGGTCCAGAAATTGTCATTTCTTAACTCTTTTGATTATGTTATAAAACATTCTGATAGAACGCGGTGGGTGGTTAAATGTTCTATACAAAGATGTAGTTGGGGTCTATGAGCAGCAAGGATTGATAAGACGGATATGTTCTCGATTAGAACGTATATGAAAATGCACACATGCAACCGGGCTGATCAGAGTGCAAGTGTTGATAAGAGGAGAGGTTCATCACAGCTAGTTTCATCTTATGTGATTGAGAAATATCCCGGGAAACTCGAAACTCGTAGGCCTAATGTCATCAGGGAACTAGTTAGGCAAGAATATGGTGTAGAAATATCATACTCGACGGCGTTGAGAGGGAAAAATCAAGCGGTTTGTGATATGCGTGGTAGTCCAGAAGATGGGTACAAGATGTTGTATAGTTATTTGTACGTCTTAGAGGAGGTCAATCCTGGAATGATAACTAGTGTGAAACTGGATGAGGGGGGAAAATTCAAGTATCTATTCGTAGCTTTGGGAGCTAGCATTGAAGGGTTTGCATGCATGAGGAAAGTGGTAATTATGGATGCAACTTTCTTGAAGAACGGATATGGTGGAGTACTAGTTTTCGCCGTTGCTTTGCTCAAGATCCTAATCGTCACATTTATCCCATAGCGTTTGGTGTACTCGACGGTGAGAACAATGCGAGTTGGACATGGTTTTTCGAGATGTTGAAAAACGTTTTAGGCAACCTAGGGGACTCCTCTGAATTGGTATTTGTGAGTGATAGAAATCCAAGCCTCATCAACGCAATAGCAAACGTGTTCCCAGAAGCTCGGCATGGGTATTGTTTATGGCATTTGGCCCAAAATGTGAAAGGTAATGCTTCTAATGCAAACAAATCCGTAGTGGCTTTCAGATTCCAGGAGTGCGGTTGGGCTCACACAGAGGCTGAGTTTTACAGTCGTTACAACATGTTTAAGAGGAGATTTCCTTCCGCGGCGAAGTATATGGAGGAAAGCACCGTGAAGGAAAAATGGTCAAGATGTTTTTTTCCCGGTGCCCGATACAACATAGACACGAGCAATTCTGCGGAATCTCTGAACAACACTTTTAACAACGCGAGGAAGTACTCCTTAATACCCATGCTGGATACTATCATTGCAAAGTTTTCTGATTGGTTTAACGAGCATAGGAAAGAGGCCGTGTCAGGACATGTTGATAACAAACTGGTGCCTTTGGTTGAGAACTTCTTGCATGATAACTAGGCTACTGCTAAGAAATTAACCGTGAGGGAGGTAAACAGTTACGAGCTCGAATACGAAGTCGTTGATATTGATACTAAGGTTTATTTGGTGAACTTGGAAAGGAAGAGTTGCTCTTGTAGGTTCTTCGATATTCAGAAGTATACTTGTCTCCACGCACTAGCAGCATACATCTCATTCAGGAAAAATGGTGGTGGAGTTAGTTGTCGTGATACCCAAATAGAAGTCCATGAGTTGTGTTCAAAATATTATTGGACGGAGTTGTGGGCATTGGCTTATCACAGGTCCATTTATGTTGTCTCGGATATGTCTGCATGGATTGTCCCCGATTACATCAAAGAGAAGCAAATCCGACCTCCGGATCGCAAGATAAACAAGGGTAGGAAGAGAGTGACGAGGTTTCCATCAGCAGGAGAAAGGCGTCATCGAAGGACACCGAATAAAAGGCGTCGAAGAAAACTACCCTGGATTTTATTTGGAGATAAGAACTTGTGATCTTTGTTAGCTTTTGTTCTGTAAAACAACTCAGTACAACTGGTATTTCATTATGTAAAACTATTTATGTCCTCAAAACAACTAGGTATAACTCGGTATCACTATACTTTATCTTCAGAGATTATGTTCTGGTAGAAACAACTAGGTATAACTCGGTATCACTATACTTTATCTTCAGATATTATGTTCTGGTAGAAACAATTAGGTATAACTCGGTATCACTATACTTTATCTTCAAGGTGGATAATTTATGTATGCATTAAATATTTGAAATGATATTTGGTGTCGAATAAAATGTTATAACATCAAGAGAGTAGCATTAAAGATGGAAAATATTAAATTCCCATATTTTTATGAGTTGTTGTGGAAACAGTTACACAACATTGTCCTTGTAGTTTTAAAAGCATTTACGTAGTCATATTCAGTTTAGGAAGACCTACTAACCTAAATACTGATTTGACGCAAATGACTGCATAAAACAATCAGAACTATATGTCTAAGCACTTATATATTTTGTAAAACTACTAAAACATATCTTAAGGGCAAGTAATACTAGATAAACATAAAACCAGCAAAAGTACAACTATGACCCAAACTCGTAATACTAGTATCCTCTGGACAACTATGACCAAATATTTAGAGGTAAATTCGAAATTTGAAATTTCAAAAATTTCAAAAATAAAAAATCCAATTTTTCAAATTTTTTTGCCAATAAAAAATCCAAAAAAAAAATACAAATTAACATAATACTTTCTCTCTCTCTTCTCTCTCGGATACTTTATATCTCTCTCCTTTTCTCTTCCTTCCTTCACGATATCTGAAATCGGAATGGGAAGTAGCCATCACCACACGGACAAATCTGAAATCTGCAATGAACCATACGAGGAGGAGAGGAGGCGCAGTAAGGAGATGAAGCGGATGAAAGAGCATTTCGACATGCTTGGCTTCATCGCCGACGCCCAATATGGGATTCCAACGAAATGCCCATGTGGTGGACAAATCAAGCAAGATGTCTCCACACAGCCAAAGTTTTGGAATGATTTCGACACTTTGCTGGGCAGTAGGTTCTTCACCTGCAACGTATTTAAGGTAAAAGTTCATTTCTAGGTTTTTTCTGGGGAATACTAGTTAAACTAGGTAAAACTATTTGAATGTTCATTGCTAGGATGATGGACTCCACTTTCGCCAGCCGTGGGTTTTTGGTGTCGAGGAAGAGATTTCGAAGCTAATCCGGAAGGTTGAAGAGCAGAGCGAGAAGATTGAAGAAATGCAAAAGAAGATTGAAAAAATGCAAAATGAGATTTAAGACCTATTATCTAAAATGTTGTATAAGACATATTTTGTAATCCCAAAACTTCCTTTCTATTTTGTATAAGACATATTATGTTTGCTCAGCTAATCTTATCAATGGCTTTGTTTATGAGAATCTTGTTTTACCAACATAGTATTACCAAACATTACGAACATAGTATTACCAAGTATTACCAAGCATTACGAACATAGTATTACCAAACATTACCAACATAGTATTACCAAGTATTACCAAGCATTACGAACATAGTATTACCAAACATTACCAACATAGTATTACCAAGTATTACCAACATAGTATTACCAAGCATTACCACAAAAGTTTAAACCAACATAGTTTTACGAATATCAACATAAGATCTATCTACAAACCACCACAAAAGTTTAAACGAACACCAAGTTTTACTCTTCCATAGATGCTTCCACCACAGCCAATCTTGCATCAAATCCATTCACCTTCTCCTGTATCTCTTTTATGGTCTTCAAGATCTCGACCAATTCAGTTGGAGGTGTTTGCACCGGTGGGGCCTCTAATCGTTCCATCTCCTTATCCTTTTTGGCACGCGCAACAACGTCTTGATCAAACATGTCTTCAAAGAAGATAGTGTAACCTCCGGCCAGGCGATTGATCCAACTATCAACCACGAGATCATCTTCATCACGATCCTCGTCTTCCTATAATATTTGATCCAATAGCATCTTTTCCTCTCTCAGACTGATTAAAAAGAGGCTGTCAATGTCCTGCTATGAAGGAATTAAATAAATGTTTCCAACTCAAAGAAATGTTTCCAACTTAAATAAATGTTTAGATGCAAGGTACAACTTACCTTAGTAGTACCAAGTTCTTCATTGATTGCCTCAATCAGAAAGCCTTTCATATCTCCTTTCTTGAAATTCGACTTGCACATCCTCGGACACATCGAGTCTGCTTCTGGGACACTCTCCCTAAATCGCTTTCCCAATTGAGGAATCGCCTCAAACGCTAGTAGCTACAAAACAATTATTAGTTGTAAGACTTACTATGAATTAAAGAAACATCAACATCAACATTCTCATAATCATGGTACTTACCTCCAAAGGAATACAAAATCCAGGAATGGGCCACTGTGTCCCTGCCTTCACCCCCCCCCCCCCCCCTTTGGCTTGAAAATGCTCCACCGTGTGCATGATCTCCTTTACCATGAAGTCGTAAGAAAATCTCCCCCAAGGAAATGTCCTACAATAGTCAAGATCTTCCACAGCCCTTTTAAACACTTCCAAAACGTCGGGTGCACCATCTAAAGTCTTCGTTTGTGCACAAACTATACTCGAAAGGAAGAACAACACAACCATCTTCAATCTGTCATTACCACCTCCCATTTCTTGAAGCTTTGCTTTCACATCTTCCTGCCTCACCGTTCCCGTACCGAAATGACGCGTGATGAAATTCATATTACCCCTTTCCTTATATCCAAGAGGATAGTTTCGGCAGTTCAAACCCGAGATCAACGCGTGTTCCCTGAGGCCATAACGCACAGGAACTCCATTTACAACGAACCAAACTTCCTTCGTCTTCAGGATCTCGGCTGTTCACAACACAAGCATCCACATGCCCTGAACCTTGTGGTTATGGTCCTTAGGCATATGGAACAGATGTTTGAACTGAGGATGCGAGACAAACCATTCCCTCTCTCTTTTGGTCAGGGGCGGGTTCAGGCCGTCAAGCGTTTTGAACACGTCTTTGAGATATCACCGTGTCCCTACCTTCACAGGATGCTGATAGCTGCTAGTAGGGAGGTACAAACTCTTTGGTTTTAGTGCCATAAACCTCTGTTCAATCTGCAAAATAACAATCAACTTCACTCAGTTATACAAGAATTATGCCATACAGTTTTACCAAGTTTTCCTAGAGTTACTACTATAGTTTTACCAAGTTCTACAGCTATATTTTTACCAAGTTTTCCAAAGTTATACTAATATAGTTTTACTAAGAATTCCCCAGTTATCCTATTTCTCACAAGTATCACGAATATACCAAGTAGAGTTACCAAGTATTCCCTAGTTGTTCTATTGCTCCAAGTATTACTAGTTTTCCCTACACATTATTCCCTATTTCTACTAGTTTTCCCTATTGCTTCTTACCTCACTCTCCCTCTCCGATCCATATTCGGATTCGGTTGCTTCACTTGATTCTCCACTCGAGTCATTGGCTATCTCCTTGCCCTTGGTTGCTGCCTCCTCTCCTTCTTCTTCGTCTTCTTCACCGCTCTCTTCTTCTTCTTCTTCTTCTTCAGACTCCTTCTCTTCTTCATCATCCCGATTCGTCGTACAACCACTCATAACGGCCACCAGAGGAAGCGAAGATGAAGCATTCACCACCGGAGGAACCGAAGGAATCACCGGAGTAGAAGTTTCGACCACCGAAGGAACCACCGGAGTAGAAGTTTCAACCACCGAAGGAACCACCGGAGTAGAAGTTTCTGATATATCATGGTTTTTACCCTATTTAAGCCATGATATAAGTCCTTTTTATAGAGTCTTTATAGTATTTTGGAGTCTTTTTAGAGTCTTTTACAGGTCATAGCACGTTTGGAGGATTATTGGAAGTATTGGAGCTTTCTGGAGCAGTTTGTAGCAGAGCTAAAGATCGTGTCGCTGAGAACCTGAATTCACGTCGAGCATCGATCGATACCCCTTGGTATCGATCGACACTCAGCGCAGCAAGACACAACCCGCGAGTTTTCCAAGACTTGAGGAATTGCAAAAGTGCCCAGAAGTCTTTAATAATTACAAGAAGACCCCAGATCGTGTTTTAGGTTATAAATAGGAGTTTTCAGCCACCTGTTTAGGAATGCCTTTTTATGCTTTTATTTTCTGGTTTTGATTTTACTTTGGTTTTAGAGAGACAAGTCTGAATCTCCCTTCGTCCGAGATCAGATCTCTAAACCCTTCTTTCTATTCTATTGATGATTTATTCAAACATGTCTTTTGATTCAATTGCCATGTCTGAGTAGATCCACTTTAGGTTTAGGGTTTTCTCATAAAGGATTTCTTTGAATGCTAGGTTAATTATCTGTTTAGGATTCACCATCTGAATTAGTTCTTCACCTTAGGTTGTGTTCATAGCTAATTCTAGGTTGACGAATCTGGAACTTAGATCTTAGGATAATTGATTAGGCACGAGAGTGCGATTAATTACCTGATAGAACCTAGGTGAGCAAATTGATTATTCGCAAAGAGATTTGGTTTAATTGATTTGTGAACATATCAAACCTGACATTAAAGCTGATTTAGACTTTAGGATTCGCAAAGAGATTTGGAATTCCTAGGATTTAGATTTAGATAGTTTTCGCAACGAGAGTTGGTTAGCTATATTTTAGTGAATTGAGTTCAAGAACTGCGCTAAATCTGAATCCTGTTAGTTAGTTTATCTGCATTCATTGATTTCCTGAGAAAAACCCTGAGCCTATATTTCTCAATTGATTTACAACTCCTTTAATTTCTGCACTGCTTTTAATTACAACTGTTTGGCTTAGCGTAATTCGACACTATAGAATCTATTGTGCGTTTCTGTGAGTCTTCTGTGGTTCGACCCCTAGCTATACTATTACAACTGCTTTAGTACTTTAGGGTATTAAATTGAGCATATCAATTTTGGCGCCGTTGCCGGGGACTCAATTTGCCATTAGATTTTAGTTTAGAATTTCGACTAAGTTCGTCGGTATCGATCGATACTCTGTAGTATCGGTCGATACTCGTCGTCTTCTTTTGTTGGTATCGGTCGACACCACTTGGTATCGATCGATACTCAACGTATTTTTCTGGTTACTTACGTGCTTTGCCTAGTGTTTTGTTTGCAGGTGTATGCCTGTTCGTGAAACCAGAAGCAACAAGAGCACACAGCTAGTTGAACTGTCATTGGAACAGCTAGCGTTTGTGGAACGCACAAACAGAAAGACCAAGCAAACATCAGGGATGAACAACCCAGTGGTTTTAAGAGCTGATGAAGCTGGAATTCTGAGAGACCAAGAGGGTCACGTGTGTAATGAGAGAGGGCAGCGACTTGATGAAGCTGGTAACATCGTTGTCCCTGCTGCGGTTGTTGAGATTATCGCGCCAGCTGGGCGCGCCAACGCAGGGAATGCTGTGGTTAATCGTGGAAGAACGATTGGTGAGTACAACAGGCCAGAGCAGTTTTTCGCCAATCGGTCAGCGATTCGTCCTCCTGCTTATGAGAGGAATGACTTCGAGCTGAAACCTGCTTACTACACTCTAGTAGGACAACATCTCTTCCATGGTCTTCCTCATGAACATCCAATGGACCATGTAGAGAAGTTCGAGGACTTGGTCACTAGCATCAAGAGCAATGGAGTGTCCTACGACTACCTCTTCTGCAAGCTCTTCCCCTACTCTCTGGGTGGAGAAGCTACTTACTGGCTGAGGCAGCTATCTCCTGGATCGCTAACTAATTGGGAGGACACCAAGAGAGCCTTCCTGATTAACTTCTACGATGATGGAAGATCTGAAGATCTGAGAAATAAAATCTCCCAATTTTCTCAAGGACCTACTGAGGCGTTCAAGGCTGCTTGGACAAGATTCAGATCGTATCAGAGAGATTGTCCACATCATGGATACTCTGATGTGCAGCTGCTGGGTATCTTCTTCAGAGGAGTAGATTGGAGATATCAGATGGGTCTGGACTCTTCGAGCAATGGTAATTTCAACACCAGATATCCTGAGGATGCTATTGTGTTGATTGAGAACTTTGCCTCTAGTAGTAGCACCAAGAGCGCAGATTTCGAGCGCAAGAGGCTGGCTGGTAACATGGATGGGTCACAGATTGCTGAAGTGAAAGCTCAGCTGGATTCTATGCACAGTCTTCTGCTGGGAAGGACAACAAAGGCCGTCCACTTTGCTACTGAGAATGAGGTGGAAGATGTTAACTACATAGGTGGTTCTGGTTTTCAGGGTCAGCGATTTGGGTACAACACCAATCGAAACTATGGTCACCAAGGAGGGTACCAATCCCCACCACCCAAAGCTCCTGAGAGTAAGATTGAGGCTATGCTTGAACACCTGGTTCAAGGGCAGGAGAAGATGACAGCCACCTTCAATGGTAAGATGGACACCATGTACACCGATTTGAGTGGAAGGATCGAGGCACTAAATACGAGCCACAGGATGCTGGAGACGCAAGTAGCTCAGACTGCAGCAAATTCCAAGGGAAAGGCGGTTCAATCACACAATGCACACGTCAATGCCATCAGCTTACGTGCAGAAAATCTCGAAGCCATTCCTGAACTCGCACAAGCATCGATCGATACTTCCCAGTATCGATCGATACCAGCCCAGACGCCAGCTCGAATGGATTCGAAAACCCGTGTATCGATCGATACCCCATTGGTATCGGTCGATACCGGGGCGATTTCTGAGGAAACAGTTGAAACTTCGACTGTGGTGCCTAAGGTCGTTGCAGAACGAGTGTATGTAACCAGGATGCCTTATCCTATGGTTCCTAAGCTGACAAGGGAGGAATGGGAGATTGCTAGACTACAGTATATGCTGGATAACCCGAACGTGGAGCTTCTTTCTGATGAAGATGTACCTGTCAGAAACGATTCAAATCGCATGGCGTCGATCGATACCCTACCTGGTATCGATCGATACCCCTCGCAGAAAGAACCAGAAGCCAAGAAATCACGTGAGGTGATAGGAGAAAGAGTTCGCAATCCACTACAACCACGGAAATTGACACAGAGGGAAGACCCAGGGAAATTCGCTGTTCCATGCTCCATCTCAGGAGTTAATTTCAAAGAGTCTCTTGTCGACTCAGGGGCTAGTGTCAATGTCATCTCAAGGGCAATTGCAGAGCGGTTAGGAGCTGATATTCGATCACCAGAGGCATCTATCACATTCGCGAACAACTCCACCTCGCTTCCACACGGTACTATCCATGGTTTGCTGGTCAAAGTAGGAGACTGTCTGGTGCCTACTGATTTTCAGGTTGTGGAGATGGGTGCGATATCTCGTATGCCTATACTCCTGGGACGACCGTTCATGGCTACTGCAGGCGCGATCATAGACACACCTAATAAGAGACTATCTTTCTCTTACATTGACAGTGATGTCTACTATGATGTCATTCCACCTAGGAGTATTCCCACACGTGCCTCTAGCATCAAGGTTATCACAGGAGAGTCGCTAGCAATTGATCTTCTGGAAGAGCCTCCTGATGAGCCTACTGTCACAGACGTTCCAGCTGAACCGCCCAACATCCCCAAGAAGAAGACTAAGGCAACAAAGAAGAAGAAGGCCAAGAACAAAAAGGTCGAGAATCCCCATGTCACTCTGATTCCTCAGAAGTGTGATGAGAATTCGATTGATTACAAGGTCAAATGCAAAGGAGCCTTGAAGCCATTCTCTAAGGCCAGAGTCCTTCTTACTTCTGAGCTGAAAGAGAAAGGGCAAATTTTTGTGGACAGCATGCTAAGCAGAACTCTGAAGCTAGTAATGTCAAGTGATGGAGCCTGTTTTGGTGCAAGCTCTCACTCTTATCCAGCCTGAAGGGCGTTACAGTCAAGCTATTGACGTTAAACGAGCGCTTAGTGGGAGGCAACCCACTGGTGAGTCTGTTTTTGATTCGTTTTTATTTTTATTTTCGTTTGTTTTGAGTCTGTGTCAGGATGAACAAGGAGCAACTCGAAATCGCCTAAGCATCGATCGATACCCCTATGGTATCGATCGACACCAATCGCGGATGAAAATTCACAAAGTCGATCTAAGCATGGTATCGATCGATACCATGCCGTGTGTCGATCGACACCGACTGTTCCAGAATGGTAATTTCTTGTTTCTCTTCGTTCTATCCTTTTTCTTTGTTTCTTTCACTGACTCTAGGCTAGATAACACTGAGGACAGTGTTGTTCAAGTCTGGGGGAGGTGTCTGCTGACATTGTTTTCGTTTTTCTTAGAGTCAGTCGTTTTATCGAGTCAAAACTGTTTTATTGAGTCAAAATTTGTTGGAGATGATGATCCTGTGCTTGAACCTATTGATTTGATTTTGTTTTTGAGTGCACAGTGTTACAGGATCAGTTCTAGATCGACTAATGAAAAATCCAAAGGCTGACCAGTTGACTAGAAAACATCCATGTCTCCAGCAGAGTTCTTCTGAAGCCTGAGCCAAATTTTTGCACTTCATCAATGTGGTTAGTGTTCATAGAGCTTGATTCATCATTCATATCTGATAAAGGAACCCGTGTGTTTAGAATTATGGTATCTCTCTCCCCTGAAATAAGTTGATAGATTAAGAGCATAAAAGATTGAAATGATTTTCTTCTGAGTAGAGGGTTAGGAAAATTTCCAGCGATCCCATTATTCTACTTAAGAGGGGATGATCACACAAAGGATTGGAAGCGAGGCTAGGATTTTCCTATGATGCCATTATTCGCCTACATCCTTTGATACATAGAGAGGGAAGAACCGGGGATTTGGTGGCAAACACCATCAATACTCGCGTCTCCTACCTTGATATGTATATGCTAAGCTGAAAATAAAAAATAATAATAAGGATATAATAAGAAATAAGTCTGGAGGAGAGAAATTGATACAAAAAGTGTGAAAAAGGGTGGTTCCTTTGTCAAGATATTGTCTGGTAAAGAGTCTAGAAGGTTCTTAAATATTAGCTGCAGAGATGAAACTGGCGATGAGGGCTTTACTTGAACAATGCTGTGGGATTTTGTGTGGAGTCTGGAAAAGCTGCAAATGTCTACGGAGAAGTACATGGTGGTTAGATCGAAAGCTGATCAGGTGACATTTGGGTACTTGGGAAAAGGGTCTTTTCGATGGTTCAGGAACAGGTGAGTCTCTACGTTTTCAAACCTCTTTTTCTGGTTTAGTCTTCTATTTGCTTGAGGGCAAGCAAAAGGCTAAGTCTGGGGGAGTTGATATATCATGGTTTTTACCCTATTTAAGCCATGATATAAGTCCTTTTTATAGAGTCTTTATAGTATTTTGGAGTCTTTTTAGAGTCTTTTACAGGTCATAGCACGTTTGGAGGATTATTGGAAGTATTGGAGCTTTCTGGAGCAGTTTGTAGCAGAGCTAAAGATCGTGTCGCTGAGAACCTGAATTCACGTCGAGCATCGATCGATACCCCTTGGTATCGATCGACACTCAGCGCAGCAAGACACAACCCGCGAGTTTTCCAAGACTTGAGGAATTGCAAAAGTGCCCAGAAGTCTTTAATAATTACAAGAAGACCCCAGATCGTGTTTTAGGTTATAAATAGGAGTTTTCAGCCACCTGTTTAGGAATGCCTTTTTATGCTTTTATTTTCTGGTTTTGATTTTACTTTGGTTTTAGAGAGACAAGTCTGAATCTCCCTTCGTCCGAGATCAGATCTCTAAACCCTTCTTTCTATTCTATTGATGATTTATTCAAACATGTCTTTTGATTCAATTGCCATGTCTGAGTAGATCCACTTTAGGTTTAGGGTTTTCTCATAAAGGATTTCTTTGAATGCTAGGTTAATTATCTGTTTAGGATTCACCATCTGAATTAGTTCTTCACCTTAGGTTGTGTTCATAGCTAATTCTAGGTTGACGAATCTGGAACTTAGATCTTAGGATAATTGATTAGGCACGAGAGTGCGATTAATTACCTGATAGAACCTAGGTGAGCAAATTGATTATTCGCAAAGAGATTTGGTTTAATTGATTTGTGAACATATCAAACCTGACATTAAAGCTGATTTAGACTTTAGGATTCGCAAAGAGATTTGGAATTCCTAGGATTTAGATTTAGATAGTTTTCGCAACGAGAGTTGGTTAGCTATATTTTAGTGAATTGAGTTCAAGAACTGCGCTAAATCTGAATCCTGTTAGTTAGTTTATCTGCATTCATTGATTTCCTGAGAAAAACCCTGAGCCTATATTTCTCAATTGATTTACAACTCCTTTAATTTCTGCACTGCTTTTAATTACAACTGTTTGGCTTAGCGTAATTCGACACTATAGAATCTATTGTGCGTTTCTGTGAGTCTTCTGTGGTTCGACCCCTAGCTATACTATTACAACTGCTTTAGTACTTTAGGGTATTAAATTGAGCATATCAGTTTCGACCACCGGAGGAACCACCAGATTCTTCTTCTTCGCATAAACCCTCATTTTCGAAGTAGAAGCTTCGACCACCGTCTCCGGAACCGTGGATGAACCTTCCACCGCCGTCGAAACCACCGTCTCCGCCGCATGCAAATCCCCTAATTCTTTTGGGCCGATCTTCATCTTCTTCGCCGCTCTCTTTTCGGGATTTTTCTTCTTCGCCTCCTTCGCTTTCGCCGCCCTCTTCTTCGCCGGATTCTCCATCACTTTCGCCTCCTTTGAGCCGCTATTAGGGTTTCGCAAACTTCTCTTCGACCGTCGGGTTTCTACCATTGTCGTTTTTCGGCCTAGGCGCAAATCGGTGCCCGACCGCCCGCTTAGCGCCTAGCGCCTTTTCAAACCTTGCTTGTAGCTATTTGGAGTCCGTAGCTTTTCGTAGCAAAAAGAGCTACGGAATGTCACGGTATTTTCCGTGGCTAATTAGCCACGAAATAATCACGGTATAGGTCGTGGCTAGTTAGCTACGATTATAGGCGTAGCTTATCCGTGGTTAGTTAGCCATGAACCAATATGTGGCAATTCCGTGGCTAATTTTGTCAAGGACAGATGCGTAACATTCCGTAGCAAACT
Source organism: Eutrema japonicum (assembly GCA_030161315.1). NCBI lineage: Eukaryota > Viridiplantae > Streptophyta > Magnoliopsida > Brassicales > Brassicaceae > Eutrema > Eutrema japonicum. The sequence continues at coordinate 42,600,794 of BSQW01000001.1, forward strand.
TTGCCACGGCCTAAGAGGTGACCATTTTGTGGCTAATTTTGCCACAACCACTAATCCTGGTTCAATTCGGTGGTTGTAGAGAAAATCTAAAAAAACCAAAATCCTATTTTTTTTTGTTTTGAATAGTATGAAATTTAAATTTGTATAGCCACAAAATTTATATGTTCAACCAAAAGAAATAGATATTAAGTTTCACATCCAAAACAAAAAAGAGTACATAATATCCATCAAACCTAAAAAACATAATACATCCGTTGTCACATAAGAACAAACACAAACATTCCAAAATACATACTTGAACCATGATAGATTGATCCTAATCGCAATAGCCATCAAGTGATTGGCACCACTCCTCAAGATTGGGTCGAGAAGAAGACGGGACAGTACTTGGCCTCTCAGAAGTAAACGGGACAGTACTTGGCCTCTCGAAAGTAGACGGGCAGTTGTTGGAGTAGTGGCTGGGACACGAGCTGGTCTGATTGGTTGAAGTGTTTCGGGGTCAAAACCGAGACTCCGTAGAATCACGTTTTGCGCAGCTAGCATTGCTGCCATTTTTGTGTCAACCGCTTCCTTGACAGTGTTGATCGTATCCTTGAAAGATTGTAAGCTACCCTCCACATTGGTGACCCTCATATTCATGTCAAGGTTGCGGGGGAGAGAAGCATGGACAGTCTCAGTTGGCTCAACCGCTTGATATTGAGTGCTGCCAAGCCTATAAATGCGACCCTTTTTAGGAGGAACAACATGCTCAGACATGAAAAAAATCACAAAAACCAATCCAAAATAATTCCATGTCTGAAACTATCAAAACCAATTGAAAATTACAAATAACAGATTATGTAGACAAAGGAAAAGCAAAACAAAGAAGTTAGCAAAAAACAGACTTGCTCGTATTGTTTAAAAGTTTAGCTACTGAAATCAAAGAGTTAGGAAAAAACAAGCATATGCACGTATTCTATTGACACAATAATCTCCTAACATTCAAACCTCAAATTTGCACACTCAAATAGATGAAAGAAGCCTCATTTCATAGTCCATCGTAAATTTTAAAATTATCAAGGATAAGATGCAGTAATAAACCAATGAGCAATAACATAATATATAAGGATGTGAAACTAATAACACAAGAAAGTAGACATGTTGAAATCAATATATATTTTACTCAAAGCAACAATGTAAATTAGGGATCTTAAAATTTTAATTGTATTACATAATTTACCTTGAGATATGCTTTGTTTAGTTGGAGGCGAGAAGGAACAGCGGCAAATGATGCTGTTTTGCTATTAGGAGATCCATCAGAAGCTAATATTTGTGTAGCGGCTAACTCAACATCAACTACAATAGACTCCGCGCGTTTGTCGATGAATGTCCCATCTTTGCGCGCATGTCTTGCGCACAAGGTCCGTGTATGCTGGTGGTTCATCTGTTCCAACCTCGATCATCTAATGAGAAAATTAACACTATAATTATCAAAATTCTATGAAATAATCCAACTAAGAGAAATGAAACCTTACCATATTATATCCAACACGAGCAAATGATACAGGACCAGCACAATATTAGTGTGAAGTCTTCAACTGGCGATGAAGTCATTCAAAGCGAAGGAAAGCAAAGCAAAAATGTTGAAGTGCAAAACGACAATGCTCAATTTAAAGACAAAATGAAGTTGGGCCGATTATCACCAAAGCCCGGTTCACATACACAACAATTCAAACTCGATCTGCAACGGACAATATTGGCGTTAAACGACAAAACCAGAATCCCTGCAACTACAGCTGGGAAAAAAGCAGAGTAGGGAAATGAGCTTTGATCTCAAGACTGCAAACTGATTTGCAGCCCTCGATTCAGAATCAACACAGTAGATTATGACACGTGTTGGATACAGTAGGGTTTTGTATTTGACTATAAAATCTAAGCGAACTTGTAATGTTGAAGTTAAGTGAAAATGAATTGAAATTCAGAAAATAAACTGTTCATTGTCATCTTCATCTCTCTCTGTTTATCTTTACTTTCATGGTAACAGAGCCATGGAAGCTCAAAATGCAGAGCTCGATTCTTATTCTCTTCCTTCGCTAAACATTTCAAACTGTGTTACTGTAACCTAGACCGAGAGAAACTATATCCTATGGAAGTTTCAATTTGAATATTTTCTCACTAGCCAAGGTCTTCTCAGATTTGTTACTGGACAGATCTCGGCACCAGATTATGTCCTCACGGTGCCTGGCAACGACGGTGCAGCTACAACAAGACCAAACCCAGATTTTCAGAAATGGAACAAAACATATCAAGTTGTGAAATCTTGGCTCATCGGTTCCTTCTCCGATGATATCTTGAGTGTGGTTGTGGGCTGTAACACATCCTCTGAAGTTTGGCTTGGCTTAGCAAACCACTTCAACCGCGTCTCTTCTTCTTGCCTCTTTGAGTTACAACGAAAGCTCCAAACTTTCTTGAAAGGCGAAAAATCCATTGTTGATTATCTAAAAGAAGTTAAGTCCATATGTGACCAGCTAGAGTCTATTGGTAGTTTTGTTTAAGAAAAGATGAATATCTATGCAGCCATACATGGACTTGGCCGTGAGTATGAGCCAATCAAAACCAGTATTGAAAGCTCCATGGATATTAACATTGGTTTGACTCTTGATGCTGTTGTTCCAAGGCTGACTAGTTACGATGAACGTCTCCAAGCTTATTCTGCAGAAACTACAGTCTCTCCTCATCTTTCCTTCAACACCATTCGGTCAGACCCTGGTTTCTATAATAACAGTAACTATAGAGGCAGGGGGTCAGTACAACAACATATGTCGATTTGGTGGCTCTCGAGGCCGAGGATATTTCTCTACAAGGGGACGAGGCTTTCACCAGCAAATTTCTTCATCCACGGTCTCTTCAAATGAGGAAAACCGTCCAGTTTGTCAGATTTGTGGAAGAATTGGTCATTCTGCCTTAAGCTGTTGGCATAGATTCAACAATAGTTATCAGCTTGAGTCCAATCAATCTGCTCTTGCGGCTATGCGAATTACTGATGTTACTGATCATGTGGGTCAAGAGTGGTTTCCTAACACCGGATCTACTGCTCATGTGATGAGTTCTCCTCGCCATCTGCAATATTCTCATGCTTATAGTGGCTCAGATACAGTCATGGTTGCAAATGGTGAGTTTATACCTTTGAAAGATGTGTTAGTTTGTCCTGATGTTGCTAAATCCTTATTGTCTGTTTCAAAACTTACTAAGGATTACTCGTGTTCTTTTGAGTTTGATTGTGATGGAGTTCGTATTAATGATAAGGAAACCGAGAAGCATCTGGTTCTGGGAAGCAATCGTGATGGTCTCTATCTGTTGGAGGACCAACTCTTCAAGGTTTTCTTTTCTTCGAGGCAACAAGCTGCAAGTGATGAAGTCTAGCACCAGAGGTTGGGACATCCAAATCCTCATGTCCTGCAACAGTTAGCTGCAAACAAGTCAATTATCATCAATAAGAGTACCATGACAACATGTGAAGCTTGTTATCTTGGGAAGAGTTCTCGTATGCCGTTTAGTGCGTTTTCTTTTGTTGCTTTTAGGCCTTAAGAGCGGATCCATTGTGATATTTGGGGTCATGCTCCTGTAGTGTCAGTCCAAGGGTTTAGGTACTATGTAATCTTCATTGATAACTACTCTCGTTACTGTTGGTTGTATTCGTTGAAGATGAAATCATATTTTTATTCATTATGTTCAAGACCTTGGTTGAAAATCAGTTTCAAAGTAAAATTGGCACTTTTCAATGTGACGGTGGAGGTGAGTTTACAAGCACAAAGTTTATGACACTTCTTCAACAATATGGTATTCAACAATTTATCTCATGCCCCTACACACCGCAACATAACGGTTTGACTGAGAGAAAACATCGTCATGTCACTGAACTTGGGCTCGCTATGCTCTTTCAAAGCAAGGTCCCTCAAAAATATTGGGTGGAGGCTTTCTTCACTGCAAATTTCCTAAGCAATCTTCTTCCTTCTACTGTTTTAGCAAATCTAAAGAGTACCTATGACCATCTCTATGGCAAAACACCAGATTATACATCGATAAGAGTATTTGGTTCTGCTTGTTATCCCACTCTTCGAGATTACGCTGCAACTAAGTTTGATCCTCGCTCTTTGAAATGTGTATTCTTGGGTTATAACGAGAAATACAAAGGGTATCGCTGTTTTCTTCCATCCACATGTCGAGTTTATATACGCAGAAACGTCTTATTTGATGAAACATCATTTCCATTTTCAGATACTTATCTACACCTGCAAACATCTCAAGTCTCACCTCTCATTGCAACGTGGCAAAACAGTTTTGAAGTGAAAAATCAAACTGGTGGAGACGTTCCAGTTGCAACTCACGACGATGCTGCTGCTCCAACTCAGCCTCAAATGCAGAGAAGAAACAGAGCTTCCGCAGTTGCAACAACAACTAACACTTCAGCAGTTGTTCCTCTCTTCACCGATAATGATTTCCCTCCATTGCAACCACCACAAGCTCATATCTATCATTCTGATATTCAACACTCATCATCAACACCTGCATCTACACTTGCATCATCACACTCTGAAAATCGAGAATCTGCTGAAGCACCTACCACTAGTGGAGAAGGGAGTTTTGAGTGTACGACAGACTTAGATTCTGATTATATTGGCAACAACTCTGCTTCTCACACCAGTGGGCCAGATCCTCCTATAATTTCTCAGTCTCTTCCTATATCTGCAGCCCCTCCATCACCGTCCTCTCATGCTCTGTCTCAGACAAGTCACCCTATGACCACACGATCACAGGTTGGAATCCACAAACCAAATACTTGCTATTTTTGTATGACACAAAATGTGTCATATCCAGAACCAAGAACCGTAATTGAAGCTCTCAAGCATCCTGGTTGGAATAACGCAATGAATGAAGAAATGAGAAATTGCGATGAAACTAGGACATGGTCTTTAGTTCCTTACACTGAAGATAAGAATGTGTTAGGAAGCAAATGGGTTTTCCGGACCAAACTCAATGCAGATGGATCTCTTGATAAACTTAAAGCCAAATTAGTTGCACAATGATTTGATCAAGAAGAGGGGATTGATTACTTGGAGACTTATAGCCTGGTAGTTAGATTAGCTATTGTGAGAATAGTTCTTGGCGTTGCAACCGTAATGCAGTGGGACATCAAACAAATGGATGTGAAGAATGCATTCTTGCATGGAGACCTAACCGAGATTGTCTACATGAAACAACCAGCCGGTTTTGTCGATCCTACAAAACCAAATCATGTGTGCCATCTTCACAAATCAATGTATGGCCTCAAGCAATCTCCTTGGGCTTGGTTCGACAAGTTTAGCTCATATCTCCTTGAATTCGGATTCATTTGCAGTAAACCAGACCCATCTCTGTTTGTCTATGTCAAAAACAAAGACATAATCATGCTCTTGCTCTATGTTCGTGACATGGTCCAAAATCATCGGCTAAGTCAGATGGTCTATGACTAAGCCAGATAAAAGGGGGACAGACCAAGAAGATGCGCAAAATAAGTTTAACACGTTTCGACTGAGCTGAAATGAGCTAGATGGTGGAGCTGAAATCACTTATCGGGAAGCTCAGTTCAGTTATGGCAAGTATTCAACAGTTGGGTCAAGCTGGCCAAGTGGTAAGCTAGCTGGTCGGCTGAGAATTTAGTTGGGCGAAGGCAGCTGGGTAGTTGCTCGGCAAAGAGTGTGCTCACACGCACCAAACGTGCGGGACAGTTGGGCGGTTAACAAGCCGAAGGGGCGCCATACCCGTTCGGCCAACCAACGCGTCCGTTCGTTTAGTAAGGGCGGTTATAGGAGTTTTGCGACCAGGGAATCCTATAAAAAGGACCCTTAGTCATTTTGAGAGAAAATGTGAAAATACGTTTTTAGAGGAGAAATACAGAATAACATTTTGGCGGGAAACGAGGAATTGTGTTTTTGGCAGGAAAATACATAATTGCGTTTTTGGCGGGAAAACGCGTAATAACGTTTTTGGCATGAAGTATGAAATCATGTTTGGCAAGAAAATGTGTTTTTGGTGGAAAAACACAGAATAACGTTTTTGGCAAGAAAACGGGGAATAACGTGTTGGCGGGAAAACACAGAATCACGTTTTAGGCGGAAAATGTGAAATCGCATTTTTGGCGGGAAAACGTGAAATCACTTTTTGGCGGAAAAACGTGTAATCATGTTTTTGGCGGGAAAATGCGTTATCACTTTTGGCAGAAAATCACAAAATCATTTTTTTGGCGGGAAAACGTGAAATCACTTTTTGGCGGAAAAACGCATAATCATGTTTTTTGGTGAGAAAATGCTATATCACTTTTTGGCAGAAAAACGCGGAATCGTGTTTTTTGGCTGGAAAATGTGAAATCGTGTTTTTGGCAGGATAATGTGAAATCACGTTTTTGGCGGAAAATGTGAGAATTTACGTTTTGGCGGGAAAACGTGAAATCACGTTTTTGGTGGGAAACCGCAGTATCACGTTTTTGGCGGGAAACCGCGGTATCACTTTTTTGGCGGGAAAACGCTGAATTACGTTTTTGGCGGAAAAACACGGAATCACGATTTTGGCGGGAAAACGCAGATCGTGTTTTTGGCGGGAAAACGCGGAATCACGTTTTGGCTGGAAAATATGAAATCTTGTTTTGGCGGAATCATGTTTTTTTGCGGAAAAATGACGGATTTACATTTTTGGCGGAAAAAGTTGTGGAAACCGCATTTTTGACGGAAAAACACATTTTTGGCAGAAAAATAACAGAATAGTATTTTAGGCGGAAAAATCGTGGAATTGTATTTTTTGGCAAAAAAATAATGGACTCGTTTTGGCTGAAAAATGATGGATTGTTGCTTTTTTGAGAAAAATGATGTTATGATAGTAATATTGCTATGATGTCATGATTATGAACGATGTCATGAAATGAATGATGTCATGATGATGATGATTAGTTGATGATCTTATGAAGTTAAGAGGTCCAACGGGTCACCCATTTGATTCATGACCTAGTACATATTGATCCATTTGACCCATGACCCATGACCCATGACCCATGACCCATGACCCATGACCCATGACCCATGACCCTTGACCCTTGACCCAGTACATATTAACCCATATGACCGATCAACCCATTAGGATCAAATTTTTTGACCTATGACCCATTTTGACACCCTTAGTTTTTGTGGGTTAGTCCGAATAATATTTTAGTTCATTACAAAACGGGTTAAGTAGAGAGGTTAATCTGGTTGACAATTATATATATAATAATTAGTTAGACATATTATAAAATTCAGATAAATTTATTTTTTCTTAAATTTCAAAAAAAAAAAAATATATTATACCGCGCTATATAACTAGTGCGGGTTAAATGAACTTTGTTTTGGATATAATATTTATTAATTCGATGTTTAGAAATGTTCACTGTAGAGACTATTTCATCAAATATGAGCCCCTAATTGATATGATCAGGCTTCGAAAAAAAAATATACCCATTTCCTTTTCTATAAAAAAAATAATATTGAGAATCAAATAAATATGTAATCGAAATTTAATAGATTCAGTAACTTACTTATAAAGCTATATGATTTGGAAAACAAATTTTTTTTCTCATGTTAGGGAACTTTCGATTTCGCAAAAAAAAATTTCACTGAATAGATTACTATTTAAAGCTCAAAAGAGCAAAGAAAAGACATGAGTAGGGATGGGCAAATGGTTATTCGGTTCGGTTCGGTTATTTCGGTTTTTGGTTACGTTCGGTTATGTCTTTTACTATCCATTCGGTTAGTAACAGTTTTCGGTTCGGTTACCATCGGTTCGGTTCGGTATGGTTATCAAAATTAATAACCGTTTGGTAACCGAAATCTTTCGGTTATTTTCGGTTAACCGAATGGTTTCGGTTATTTTCGGTTAACCGAATGGTTTCGGTTATTTTTGGTTAAATTTCAAATATTTTCGGTTATTTCGGTTAAATTTTAAAATATTTCGGTTATTTCGGTTACATTTCGAAATGTTTCGGTTATTTCGGTTAAATTTCGGAAATATTTCGGTAAGTTTCGGTTATTTCGGTTAGTTTCGGTTATTTCTGTTATATTTCGGTTATTTCGGTTAATTAGGGGAAATAAACATAATTTTTTTTTTTGATGTACATGGATACCCATTGGTTATCGGTTAATAACCATTCGGTTATCATAACCAATGGATATCAAAAATAAAAACCATTTGGTTATTGTGAAGTAACCATAACCTAACCGAACCATTAATTTCAGTTCGGTTCGGTTCGATTTCATTCGGTTCGGTTATTATGCCCAGGCCTAGACATGAGTTAAGGCCGAAACATCCACATAGACCCAATAAACGGGCGAAAACACAAATATAAAGACCACAACACAAATGCTCAACAAACATACAAAAAAAAAGAAAACCGAGCATTATATCTCTTTCATAACGCATCACTTATGTCATCTCAAATTTTATGGGTACTATTTTTTTAATTATATATAATATTTATTTTTCCCTTTATCTCTTATTTTGCGCGGTAAAATTAATATCTATATTATAAAAAAGAAGACATGTGCAAAGATAATATAAGGTTCATTAGAGATATTTGGTGAATTTTTACGAGAAAAATAAGGGAAAACGACGTATTTCACCCTCAGAAGTATTATATAGGTGCAGATCCACCCAATCTTTCGACATCGGCGCAAATCCCTTTGTTTAGAAAGTTAAAAGCGTATTTCTCCCCAATTCTAAAGTTCAAAACCTATTTAGCCATGAAACAAAAGTTTTAAACTAAAATCTACACAAATCACAGTTAATCTCGGTTCACTGTTTACCGAACCAAATTTAACCAGTTAAAAATAAAATTAAACCAGATTTTGACCAGATTAAAATTAGTAAACAAAAAAATAGACCCAAAATCAAAATAATCACGATTTTTCTTTGATTTCGATTTCACAAATATTTCTTTGATTTCGCTTGTTCATCGCACAATTACATGATTCGCAAAATAATCATTGTTGACTATATTTGTTTCTTCTCAATTTTGGGTTTTGGGTTTCTGGGTTTTGGTCTTTTCCGATTGCTCGTGATTCTCTCTCGCAGCTATTGAACTAGAATTTGCATATAGTTGAGGGTTCCTCGTGATCTAATGTAATGAATTGAATAAGAATTTCACCGACATTTAGGCAGATTAATAGAATAGAGAAAATTTTGATACCGAGTCGAAGTAGACAATTTGATCATCAGGAGACTTTTCTTTCATACCAACTAAATTCGTCTTTTCTCAAAAGAATTGTTGATGAGCATGTCTCGATATATATTAAGAGTTCATAATTTAGGTGGAAGGGGGAAGAAATATGCATTTCTTTTTTGTTTCGATTGGTTAGATATTGAACAAAAATTAGATGTATCCATTGATACATGAATTTGTGCTTAATATTTCCTCGAGTCGCCATGGATGAGGAGCTTTTGATTGCTAGAAGAATCATTGCAGGAATCGATGGAGGAGGAGACGATGAATTGCAGGAAATAATAAAATTATGATTGCAGGAAACAAAAAATCCCCAAATTTCAATTACAATGAACCCCAATCCCAAATCAATTGAAAATTTCCAAATCAATTCAAACACCAACACACCGAATCCTTTCTTCTTCGCCGCGAGAGCAAACACCAAACCTACGATTCCATCTCCAGCCACTAAAACCCTCCGTTTCTTCTTCTCTTTCACTATCTCTCGCTTCTCTTCCTCCACTAATGTTGTCGCCGCCTTTACTCCGACCCAGACAACGGAGAAGATATGGAGAATAAGAAGATAGGAAGAGGAGAAAAAAAGATCGGGTAGGGTTTGAGTTTGGATTTGGGAAAATTATTTGGTTTAGTCTGTTAATATTTGGTTTTTAAACAATAACCAAAATAAACCATTCAAACCAATGATTGTGGGTAAATAGGTTTCGAACTTTATATTTGGGAAAAATACGTTTTTAGCTTTCAAAACATGGAGATATGCGCCGAGATCGAAAGTTTAGATGGGTATGCACCTATATGATATTTCTGAAGGGGAAATACGTCGTTTCCCGAAAAAGAATGAGCACATGATCACTAAGGTCTCATTACCATTTTTAGAGATGTTAATAAAATCGGAAAAATATTTCATTTTCATAACTTCTAATTTAAACCAAATAACACATTCATGTAAAATTAATGTAGAGATATTTTAACAACATTTCATTTTCACAACGTTTAGCTTAAAATAATCAAATTCACATAATAAATTAATTCTTAATTAATTCATTCGCACTTACGTAATATTTCAACCAAAAATTAATCCTTGGTAGTATTTTGAATAATGTATTTGTTTTATTCACAGTATATACATGGAGCAAATAAGGAATTGGTTTCCAAATTGCACAGAGGATGAGCTTATGGTCCGTAAACAGAATGAATTCGCGGATTGGTTGAAATATTACGTAAGTGCTCGATTTCCCGCAATTAAACTAAATTTTACATACTTACACATATTGTTTATGAGTGTCCACAAATTGTACATGTTGATCAGATTAATACTACCGGGACATCGATTCCCACATGGTTAGTTGAGATGGTGCGTGGCCCTACTTTTGTTCCAAGTGTTTATCCGATGTATTGCACTCGGGGGTATGCTTTTAAGGCTTTTCGTGAAGGGAGTTCAAGGACAACATGCAACTACGGTATTTCGTCTACATCCGGAGAATTTGTTTACTACGGAATACTCCGCGAAATATTAGAAGTCAAATATCCAGGAATGATTGGTTTGAAGTGCATTGTGTTCTATTGCGATTGGTATGATCCAGTGGAAGGCCTACGTCAGGACGAATTCGGTGTGACATCTGTTCACGGAGGCAAGCGACATCGGAAATACGATCCATTTATTCTTGCTTCACAAGCAGACCAGGTTTCCTACATTCGATACCCCCGGGTTAGGAACAAGCAAGATCCGTGGATTGCAGTAACATCGATACAACCAAGAGGAAGGATATCTGGTGTTTCCGAGCATGACCCTTTACAGGAAATGCCAATTGGTAATTTAGGTGAAATCGAGCATTCTCTAGAGGTTGACCTTGTGGTTGACTTCACCGGCATGGGCGAACTATTTGAGGATTCTGAAGAAGAGAGAGGAGAATTTGATGAGGAATCCGATTCAGCTTCTTCAGATTATTCATCGGACTCAGAATAGGTTTTAAATAACAAATTTATGAAACTTTTTTCACATACTTTAATAAGTTGTACGAATATTTTTAATTAATAAGGATTCCTATACATCTATTTCAATTTATTCATCAGTTTCAGAATAAATTTGTAACAATATTTTTTCATATGCATATATTTTAAAGCAAAAAAAATTTCAAAATTTTTCAAAATTTTAAATATGGTGTACGTATTTTTTTAATACATTTAATACTATATTCCGACCATTTTCCGACCAGACACGAGGATCGGTCGGAAAATCGTCGGGAATGGCTGAAAAATGTATGGTCGGAAAATGGTCTGGAAATATTTGGTCAGAAAATGGTCGGAATTCCTCGACATTTCCGACCAAATTCCGACCATTTGGGGTTTCGAAACCTCAAATCGCATAAATTTGATTTGGACTATGTTTAATATGGTTAGATATGATCTTATGAAAGAATTCAATGTCCATATATCTTAACTAAACAAAATTTGGGGCATATCCTATAAAACCTAAAAGAAACGAAAAGTATAAATACAAAGTGAATGTTTCGTTATGAACGGTTTAATTCGATATACTTTCAATTTATAAAAACGTCATATATTTTATTATATGTTTGCTTTGTCACATATTTTTTAGACATAAGATGTTTACATGTTTATTAAACGGTATACAATTTGAAATTTTAGTATTTTATATTCGAAACCCTATATGGTCGGAATTTGGTCGGAATTTCCGACTAATTTCCGACCAATATCAATAAAATGTCCTCTAATTATAAACACTTAGCATTTTTCAGAAATATTCATATTGGTCGGAAACTGGTCGGAAATTCCGACCAATATGAATTTTTTCGAAAAATGCTAAATGTTTACAATATACCCACTGCAATATTATGGGTTAGTCGGAATCTCGTCGGAAATACCGACGGATTTCCGACCACCCGAAATAAAACCAATATTTTGGAGGTTTGATATTTTCAAACCCGACCAAATTAACCGCTAAGTTTTTTTTTTGTTTTTTTGTGCGCTAAAGGTGTTTTGATCATCCTTTGTTTTACACATATATATAGTTTTTGATCATGCCTTCTTTTTTTTAATTACAACAACGTTGTTTCTTAATTAAATTTTTGACACTTCGAAATTGTTTGGTCAGAATTTTATTCATCAGTTTCAGAATAAATTTGTAACAATGTTTTTTCATTTGCATCTATTTTAAAGCAACAAAATGTTCAAAATTTTTCAAAATTTTAAATATGGTGTACGTATTTTTTTAATACATTTAATTTTAAATCGGCGGGAATGATTGAAAAATGTTTGGTCGGAAAATGGTCGGAATTCCTCGACATTTCCGACCAAATTCCGACCATTTGGGGTTTCGAAACCTCAAACCGCATAAATTTGATTTGGATTATGTTTAATATGGTTAGATATGATATTTTGAAAGAATTCAATGTCCATATATCTTAACTAAACAAATTTTGGGGCATATCCTATAAAACCTAAAAGAAACCGAAAAATATAAATACAAAGTGAATGTTTCGTTATGAACGGTTTAATTCGATATACTTTCAATTTATAAAAACGTCATATATTTTATTATATGTTTGCTTTGCCACATATTTTTTAGACATGAGATGTTTACATGTTTATTAAACGGTATACATTTTGAAAATTAAGAATTTTAAACCCTAAACCCTATATGGTCGGAAATTAGTCGGAATATCGAAGATATTCCGACCACATTCCGACCAATATGAATATTTTCGAAAAAATGCCAAGTGTTTAATACATTTAATTCTGAATGCCGACCATTTTCCGACCATAATTTTTTCGAAAAAATGCCAACTGTTGACAATATATCAATCCCCGACATGCAATATTATGAATAAATGTTCAGTATGGTCGGAAATCGGTCGGAAATACCGACCCATTTCCGACCATGCTGAAATTAAACCCGCGAAAATTAACCGGTAAATGTAATATTTGGATGGTTTTGTATCGCGAAAACCGACCGATTTCCGACCATTCTGAAATAACTGCTCAGTATGGTCGGAAATCGGTCGGAAATACCGACCGATTTCCGACCATGCTGAAATTAAACCCGCGAAATTTAACAGGTAAATGAAATATTTGGATGGTTTTGTATCGCGAAAACCGACCGATTTCCGACCATTCTGAAATAACTGCTCAGTATGGTCGGAAATCGGTCGGAAATACCGACCGATTTCCGACCATGCTGAAATTAAACCCGCGAAATTTAACCGGTAAATGAAATATTTGGATGGTTTTGTATCGCGAAAACCGACCAAATTCCGACCAAACCTAGATCTAAATATCTGTAACGCATCGTCTTCTTCATTTCTTCGATCTCTCCTCTCTCTCCGATTCTCTCTCTCCGCCGACCATCACCGCCTGAGCTCTCGCCGGTAAGTGTCCCTCTTCCTTCTCTTCTCTCCCTCTTCCTCTTCCTTCTCTTATCTCCCTCTTCTCTTCCTCTTTTCTTCTCCTAATTGTTGTTCCTTCTCTTGGTTTGTAGATCGCCGGAGCTTGATCCGTCCACCGGAGCAGCCGTCCGCCGAAGCCGCCGACCGCCGGAGCCGCCTTCCCTCCTCCACCGCCGCCGACATCTTCTCGCCATGTAAGAACTCGTCAGATTTGTCATTGATTGAGTCTTTGTCATTTTGATATGTGTTTTTGATCTTCTTGATTGAGTCTTTGTCATTTTGCTATGTGTTTTTCTTTCTTTCTTGATGTTTGGTGGAAACTGATGATATGTAATTGTCGCCCCAGTCTTATTTGCATTCATTGCGATGGATGCAATATGGTGATTGACTTTCATTATCTGATTTTGTTCATAACTCCAGCAATATCTTTTTTTTTTTCTCTGGATGGATCCAATAGTTAGAAAATATTTGCAGATTTGTTTTCATCGATGGAAGTTGTGTTTAGTAATGCCTTTGGTATCTGATGTCCAAAGTTATAAAAGTAGTTGGACATTTCGTAATTCAGGGCAAAAATTGAATTAAAACAGGTTTTGCGACACTGATTGCTTCTCATAATAAGCTTGCGACAAATTCTGGATTAGAGTTAAGGAAAAGTCAGTGACCCTAGGGCATTTGTTTACTATGAGAACAAAAAAAAGTGTCTTTTGTTGTTTAGAAAAGGGGTTAACTACGTAAGCATCTCTGATTTAACAGAGAGACGGGAGAAATAGAAAAGTGTTTAGTGGGGAATCACTTGTTGTTGCTGACGACGTAAATGAATCTTAAACTATGTCTTCATAAGCTGTTCCGTACAAGGTAACATGGCTTAAGAGGGAAAATCTTGAAATTTAATCTCAAAGGTTAATTTCTGTAGAAAAGAAAGCAGCTTACTATTGGCTAGCCAAAGATTCAAAGGGCAAAGATTGATGTTAATTAACTTAACCCAACATTGTCTTAGGATTAGAAAATGGAAGTTTCGGATGTTGAAACCTAGGTGCCTTCTTCTTATTTGTCTTTTAACCATATTATATTTCAATTGACATATAAAACCTTAATTGGTGACTTTGATTTGTTGTGGTTCTTTCATTATTTCTGTTAACATAATTAACAACATCATAATTAAGAACTGTTTTCTTTAATTTGGTCATATTATAATTAAGGGGCGGAGAATTGGGGTTTTCTTCTTTACATTCAAATACAGTGTAATTGAGGTTGTTGCTGACGATCTTTATTTGGTTTTTTTGGAAAATGTTGGTGCCTTCTTAGACAAATTCTGGATTATTTTTATCAATCTGACAAAAATTTTATAATTTTGCGTTTAATATCTAACAAATGTTGCGTTTTTTTAAGGTCTTACAATGGTTTCGCGAACTTGAGCATCGGTGGTTCGTCTCAAGGGATGCAACAACCTCCACGTAACGGTGGTTCGACTCGAGGGCCAGAACCACCAAGTCCGGCCGCATCGACTATCCCAGAGTCGCAGAGTCAAGCTCCTCGAATCATGACCATCGATGAGTTAGTCCAACAACCGGGCCGGGACTTGCACATCCGGCTTGATCCACATCTCGTTGGAAGATCGACATGGTAAAAACCTTTAGTTCATATATATATATATATATATATATATATTTTTAATATCAAATTGTTTATAGTTGTATTCTTGTAGTGATATAACGACAGAAGATCGACACGTTTTCCGACCGTTTTCCAACCAATATACCCGTCGGAAATCGAGTGTATTCTTGTAGTGATATAACGACAGCAGAAGAGATAATCAAGAGGGCCAAATAATTTGGTCTTTCACTACAAGAAAACAGGTGTATTTCCGACGGCAATTCCGACGGCAATAATTCCGTCGGATATTTCCGACGACTTTCCGACGGATTTCCGACTAACTTCTCATCCGTCGGAAATATTAACCCGTCGGAAATCCGTCGGAAATTCCGACGGATTTCCGACGACAATAATCCGTCGGACACTTTCGACAGATTTCCGACGACTTTTTGACGAATTCTGATGTTGCCGACATACTGCCGACGGATTTCCGACGACGTTCATCCGTCGGAAATTTCCGACGGATTTCCGACAGATGCCGACATGGTTGCCGACATCGATAATATCTACTTTATATCCGTCGGAAATCCGTCGGAAAATGCACAAAATTTTACTTATAAAAACGTTTCCACGCTTCATTTATAATCACAACAAAAAAAAATCTCTGTTATCTAATTCCTTACGAAAATGTCTTCTTCAAATCCTTATAATTATTTTCGATCATGGATGGACAAGCCTCATCAAATTCCGGACACGGGCCTAGTTACGGAGGAATTCAAAAAAGGTCTACAGGAATTCATGGCATTTGCGGGTATGCAGAAGAAAGCAAAAAAAACCGGTAAAATCTATTGCCCTTGTACCAATTGTGGGAATCGTAGATTTATCGTGATAGATGAAGTATGGTCACACTTGTATTGTCATGGGTTTATGTCGGGTTACAAGATTTGGTATTATCATGGAGAAAATGATACAATGGTGGATAATTATGCTAGTACTAGTGAACATTATATTGGGGATAACACTAGCTTAGAAGAACCCGCAATGGAAGAACAAAGTACTGTAGGTCATGTTCAGATGGTGAACGATGCATTTCGTGAAAGTATACCATCGGTTGCTGAGTATGGAGATAGGGGAGAAGAACCTAATTTAGAAGCTCAGAGATTCTTTGATATGTTAGACGCTGCTAAACATCCGTTATATGATGGGTGTAGAGGTGAACATTCCCCTTTATCAATTGCAACAAGGATGATGGGTATAAAGATGGATTTCAATTTGAGTGAGGAGTGCGTGGATGCAATCGCTGATTTTGTGAAAGAAATTTTGCCAGAAGATAATCTTGCACCGGCATCATACTATGAGATACAGAAACTTGTTCAAGGTCTAGGATTGCCGTATCAGATGATAGATGTATGCATAGACAACTGTATGCTCTACTGGAGAGAGGACGCAGATCGTACGACATGTCGTTTTTGTCGCAAACCTCGGTATAAGGAAACAGGTGGAAGAGTGCCAGTGCCATATAAACGGATGTGGTATTTACCGTTAATAGAGAGATTGAAGAGGTTATATCAGTCAGAGCGCACAGCAGGAGCAATGAGATGGCATGCAGAGCATACAACAGATGGACAAATCGCCCATCCGTCAGATGCAGGAGCATGAAAACATTTTCAATCTATTTATCCCAGCTTTGCGTTTGAGGCAAGGAACATATACCTTGGATTATGTACCGATGGTTTCAGCCCTTTTGGGAAGCACGGCAGAAAATATTCTTTGTGGCCAGTAATTGTAACACCTTACAATTTGCCGCCATCTTTGTGCATGCGAAGGGAGTTCTTGTTCCTTAGCATTCTCGTTCCTGGACCAGAGCATCCGAAGAGATCACTTGATGTGTTTTTGCAACCATTGATTTATGAGCTGCGAATGTTATGGGACCAAGGTATTGAAGCGTTTGATGTTTCTTGTCACCAAAATTTCATCATGCGGTCGGTACTTTTGTGGACTATTAGCGATTTTCCAGCATATGGCATGTTATCAGGATGGACAACGCACGGAAGGTTATCGTGCCCGTACTGTCAAGATAACACTGATGCGTTCCAATTGAAGCACGGACGGAAAACGTCTTGGTTTGATTGTCATTGGCGATACCTACCTAGCGATCATCCTTATCGTCGGAGCACCACATTGTTTAGGAAGAACCGGAAAGTATTTGACGGTCCTCCTCCTGAGTTAGATGGTGAGTATTTGTTGACTCAGTTTAGAGATTTTGGTGCAGAGAGGACCGTTGATTGTGGTGGTAACGGACATCATCCTGTTGATGGTTGTGGCAACGTTCATAATTGGCACAAGAGGAGCATTTTCTGGGATTTGCCTTATTGGAAGAACCATCTTTTGAGGCATAATCTGGATGTCATGCACATTGAGAAGAATGTTTTCGACAACATTATGAACACCGTTCTCAATGTCAAAGGGAAGACGAAGGACAATCTGAAGTCTAGATTGGACTTGCCAGACATTTGTTCTCGTAGAGCACTACATGTGACAGGGAACGGGAAGCCTCCGGTCCCGGCTTTTCGTTTCGATGAACCTTCAAAGGCCGAGTTTTTTGACTGGATTACCGAAAGTGTTAGATTCCCGGACGGATACGCATCTAACCTTCGGAACTGCGTTGATCATGGAGAAGGGAAGTTTACTGGGATGAAGAGTCATGATTGTCATGTGGTGATGCAGCGCCTCCTTCCATTTGCCTTTGCATGTCTTCTACCACGTAATGTCCACGAAGCAATTGCAGGTACAATCATGAAATTATTTATTTATTACTTTATACAATATATACTTCATTATTTAATTATTCATTTGTTATCCATATATTGCAGGGATTGGTGCCTTTTTCCGAGATATATGTTCTCGCTCTCTTACATCATACGGTATCCGCAATCTTGGGGATAATATACCTGTAATCCTTTGCAATTTGGAGAAGATATTTCCTCCTTCATTCTTTGATGTTATGGAACATTTAACAATTCATCTCCCTCGAGAAGCAGAGCTTGGGGGCCCGGTTCAGTACCGTTGGATGTATCCTTTCGAACGGTATATGTTACATCTAAAGAAGAAGGTGAAAAATTTGAGTAGAGTGGAGGGTTCTATCGTCGCACAGACCATCAATGAAGAAACCTCACATTTTGATGAGTCCTACTTTCCATCACAAGTCAAAACAAAGAGTCGTAGAGCAGCTCGACATGATGATGGAGGCGTCCTACCTTTCTATCCAGTCGATGTACCTCATATATTTTTACAGATTGGACGACTTAGTGGAAAAGGCAAGAAGAGGAGACTTTCACCACAAGAGCGAGAGCATTTGCATATGTATATTCTCACAAACTGCGACGGAGTTGATGAATATGAGAGGTATTATATATTGAACTTAATTTTTAATTACTTATTGGGTTCTTGATTATATATATATGTACTAACGTGATAATTGTTTCAATCTCACAGGATGTATATGGCTTATCAATGTTTTGCATTTCCTGACAAAACAGAGGACGAGCTAATCGAGCTCAAACAGGAAGAGTTCGGACGTTGGTTAAGAGATTATGTAAGTCTTTTAATTGCCTTGTTTTTAGCAATCATCATATGTAATGAAAGATTTAATTATTTGAAGTATTTTTATTTTAATTGTGCAGGTGACGACAGAGAAGGCTAACAGACAAACATTTCCCACGTGGTTAGAAGAAATTGTGAGATTTCCACTAGCAACCGTGCAGTCACATGTGATGTATAGCACACGGGGGTACGCTTTTAAGATTCTTCGGGATGATAGGAGTGCGACAACTTCAGATTACGGTGTATCAACTCAGTCAGGTGATCTTGTATACTATGGTGTCGTACGTGAGATTTTCGATGTTCAGTACCCGGAAATGCTCGGTCTAAGATGTGTTGCATTTTTATGCGACTGGAACGACCCATTAGTAGAAAGCGGTGTGCGACACGACCAATTTGGTGTTACATCATTACATAGCAGAAGAAAACTCCAGAGATACGAGCCATTTGTACTTGCATCACAAGCAGACCAGGTTTGTATTTCTTTTACGTTAATTTTTAATTTAGTTTTGTTGCATTCCCGTGGTTAAATTTGTACATGGTGTAGGTATGCTACATTCCCTATTCGCGGGTGACAAACAAGCAAGACCCGTGGGTTACAGTCACATCGATAAACCCGAGAGGTAGAGTTCATGGGATGTCTGATCATGAACCCCTCCAGCAAAGCTCCGTAGGTTTGGGTTCAATCGAGCATTCCCTTGAGGTCGACCTTGTCGTTGATTTCACCATACAGTCAGACGATCGAGTATTTGAGGATTCAGAAGAAGAATTTGACGAATTTGGGGAACCTTCCGATTCAGGAGAATCAGATTACTCATCATCGGATTGACAGTAGTTTTAATTATAAAATTTGCACCGTAAAATATGTACATATATTTGAACTAGAATTGTAATGTGTAATATATCAGTTATGTCGAAATTTTATAAAGTTAGACATTTGGTTACAAGGTTAACCTATATTATAACTTCTATATAAATTCTATATAACACATTTTCTTGATGTATATACAAGGTTAACCTATTTTGTATACATCATACAAGTGTTTGTAAACTTTTGCCAAAAAAAAAACCTATACCCTATACCCTAAACAAGATTTTTGAATATCCGTCGGAAATTTCCGACGGATTGAGTTGAATCCGAGGCAGCTGACTCCGTCGGAAATCCGTCGGAATTTTCCGACGGATTTCCGACGGATTCAACTCAATCCGTCGGAAATTATATTCAAAAATCTTGTTTAGGGTATAGGGTATAGGTTTTTGTGGCAAAAGTTTACAAACACTTGTATGATGTATATAAAATAGGTTAACCTTGTATATACATCAAGAAAATGTGTTATATAGAATTTATAAATTTTGATGGAAGTGTTTGTATAAGTTATAGTATTAGATATAGTTGATTTATGAGAAATGATATGTTTTGATGTTGTATAATTTTTAAACTAATGCAAAGCCTTTAATATTGATGAACTTAATATATATATATTGAATGAAACATGTAAATAACATGTCCCTAAATCATATAAAGAAACCCTAAACCCTAAACCCCAAATATACCCTAATTCCGTCGGAAATCCGTCGGAAATTTCCGACGGATTTCCGACGGATCTGAAAAATTAGACACGTGCTTGTTGACTGACTAATCGACAAACATGCAAGGAATATACCTTATCCGTCGGAAATTTCCGACGGATTTCCGACGGATATGAAAAATTAGAGACGTGCTTGTTGACTGACTAATCGACAAACATGCAAGGTATATTCCTTGCATGTTTGTCGATTAGTCAGTCAACAAGCACGTGTCTAATTTTTCAGATCCGTCGGAAATCCGTCGGAAATTTACGACGGAATTAGGGTATATTTGGGGTTTAGGGTTTAGGGTTTCTTTATATGATTTAGGGACATGTTATTTACATGTTTCAATCAATATATATATTAAGTTCATCAATATTAAAGGCTTTGCATTAGTTTAAAAATTATACAACATCAAAACATATCATTTCTCATAAATCAACTATATCTTATACTATAACTTATACAAACACTTCCATCAAAATTTATAAATTCTATATAACACATTTTCTTGATGTATATACAAGGTTAACCTATTTTATATACATAATACAAGTGTTTGTAAACTTTTGCCACAAAAAAACCTATACCCTATACCCTAAACAAGATTTTTGAATATATCTGTCGGAACTCCGTCAGAAATTTCCGACGGATTTCCGACGGATGAATATACCTCGGCTAAAACCTGGGTTATATCCGAGGGATTGATTTTTTAGTCGAGGCAACTGAATCCGTCGGAAATTTCCGACGGATTCAGTTGCCTCGACTAAAAAATCAATTCTCGTTTGGGTTATATCCGAGGGATTGATTTTTTAGCCGAGGCAACTGAAACCGTCGGAAATCCGTCGGAAATTTCCGACGGATTTCCGACGGTTTGAGTTGAATCCGTCGGAAATCCGTCGGAACTTTCCGTCGGAAATCCGTCGGAACTTTCCGACGGATTCAGTTGCCTCGACTAAAAAATCAATCCCTCGGATATAACCCAGGTTTTAGCCGAGGTATATTCATCCGTCGGAAATCCGTGCTTGTTGACTGACCAATCGACAAACATGCAAGGAATATACCCTAATTCCGTCGGAAATTTCCGACGGATTTCCGACGGATCTGAAAAATTAGACACGTGCTTGTTGACTGACTAATCGACAAACATGCAAGGAATATACCTTATCCGTCGGAAATCCGTTATATATTAAAATTGTTTTTAAAATTTTTTATAGTAATAAAAACGTTTTTATAATATGTATATATATTAAAATCGTTTATAATATTTTTTAATTAATAAAAACGTTTTTAAAATATTTCTATATATTTAAGTTGATGTTAAAATATTTTTTTAATAATAAAGACGTTTTTATAATATGTGTATATATTAAAATCGTTTATTGTATTTTTTAACTAATAAAAACGTTTTTAAAATATTTCTATATATTTAAGTTGATGTTAAAATATTTTTTAATAATAAAAACCTTTTTCAAATATTATTTTAGAAATAAAATCGTTTTAAATATTTTTTATAGTAATAAAACGTTTTCTAAATATTTTTATATATTAAAACTGATTTTAAAATATTTTAGCAAATTTTGAAAATTTTTGAAAATTTTGAATTTTAGTAAACTTTGAATTTTTCGGAAAATTTGAATTTTTCCTAAATTTTTTTGCTGAAATTTCAAAAATTTTGGTAACTTTTGAATTTTTTTGTTAATTTACTAACAATTTTACCGTTTTCCGCAGGGATCACGACGATGTTCTTCAGTTGGGAGGCGGCAACCAAGGACGCCGTTCTCGGAGTTCTCGGTGTACGCCTCCTCCGGGACCAACGAGCTCGGGAACTCACATCCCTGATTCCCAGCAATCCGCTGCTCGGAGCCACATTGAGATCGAGGAGCTAGTCCGGCAGCCTAACCGGGGCCATTGCATTCGACTCGACCCGAAGTTTGAGGACGGCACTTGGTAAGAAATTTTTTGTACATTATTTCAACTTATTTAGATTTTTAAACTTAACATATTTATATCTTTTCATAATGTTTTCAGGTTTAAGCTGTCGACTCAGATCACCAAGGCGATATTACGGATGCTCCACAACATGTTGGACAAACCGTACGAGAAGTATTCGGACATGCCTACCGAGGAGAAAGACGTGTGGCACCAGACTTTCGCGGTAAGTTATTTATTGATATATTATTTATTTTGAATTTCATTTTGTCAATTTTTCTTTTTGATATGTAACATATTTTTTTTAAAAATTGTAGCAAGAGTTCACGTGGGACTCTCATCATACGCGCAAAGTCATTGACACATTCGACAAGTATGCCGCAAACTCGTACTCGAAGCACATGTACGAGTGGAAGCAGAAGTGGAAGCACAACAAAGACAAGCCGAAGGACCTTGACGACGACGTCTGGAAGGGCTTCTGTGAGTACTGGAGTAGGCCTGCGACGAAAAAGACCTCCGAGCAACAGTCGAAGAACCGAAATAGCCAACGAGGCGGGAAAGGGGTCTACATCCACAACGCGGGCGCAAAGACCATCGAACGGGAAGCGATGGAAATGGTAAGTTTAATTTAAATTTTTTATTGTTAATTCTGTTTTTTATATTTATTTAACTTAACAAATTTTCGCAGGCGAGAGAATCTGGTTCCGAACCCGATTATCTTCAACTCATCGAGAATAGACACACCAACAAGAAAACCGGTCAGATACAGGACTTGGGGATGCGGGATGTTGTCGAGAAGAGCAAGAAGACGAAGCTGGACCGTGAACTATCATCGCAGCTCACTATCGAAGGATCGACGTCCTCGAACTCTTTGTCCCGGGAAGAGATAAACCAGATTGTACTTGAGGTAAGTTTTAATTTCATTTCGTTTTTTTTTTATTTTCGTTATTTATTTATTATCGGTTTTAATTATTCGCAGCAAACCCGGCAAGTGAAAGGTCGATTCGCTGGGTTAGGCACCCTTCCGACCCAGGAATCTTCTTCCTCGCTTCCTCGTTATCCTTCGGAGTACCGGGTAGAAATCGAGAGGCTCACCCAAACGGTGAAAGACCGTGACCAGCAGGTTGAAGAGCTACGGACGGAGCAACAGACTACCAACAAGAAGCTCTCCTGCTTGGAGAAGATGATGGAAAAATGCTTCCCGCATATGTTTCGGGATAATAATCCCGACGACGGAGATTCTCCAACCGTTTAAATATTTGCTTTTAATGCTTTTTTGAACAATTTATTTTAATGTGTAATGAATTTTTTAATTTTGTTTAATGAATTTATATATTTATTATTTCTATTTTTAATTTATATTTCAAATTTATATAATTTTAATATATAAATTTCAAAAAAATAAATAATTAAATAAAATTCAAAATACCAATTCCGTCGGAAAACCGTCGGAATAAGTTACTGTAACATCCCGATTTCTTGTATATGCGGACATGCTTATAAGAATTGATTTGGCTATCTATGACACCAAAGTGCACTTAGCTTTTCCGATCACTTGCCCGAAAAAACTCCAGAGTTAAGCGTGCTTGAGCTGGAGTAGTCTAAGGATGGGTGACCTTCCGGGAAATGATTCGCGGTATCGTGTGAGTGAGGACAAAACACGGGGAAAGATCACGTGGTGATTGCAGGGTCAGTAAACAAGTATTACAAGCCTCCCGGACTAACGCACCGGCCGTCGGACAAGGGTGGGGCCCACGGGCCGAGAGAAGGCATGGGGCCCACGGGCCGAGAGAAGGCATGGGGCCCACAGGTAGGGGTGGTCGGGGCGTTATAGTTACCGTCGTAAATCCGTCGGAACCTATTTCCGACAAAGAACCGACGGACTTCCGAGACAACTTCCGATCAAATTATCCGTCGTAACTCCGTCGAAAATAGTTACCGTCGGAAATCCGTCAGAAATATCTTCCGACGGATTTACGACGGACTTCCGACAAATTCATTCGATCACCATCCGTCGGAAATTCTGTCGGTAATATATCCGTCGGAAATCCGTCGGAAATTCTGTCGGTAATATATCCGTCGGAAATCCGTCGGAACGTACGCGGTCGGAAATCCGTCGGAAATGTCTGACAGCTTTCCGACGGCACAAATCCGTCGGAAGTCCGTCGGAAATTACCGACGGATTTCCGACGGCATTTCCGACTGAATATCCGTCGGAGTATCCGTCGGAACGTACGCGGTCGGAAATCCGTCGGAAATGTCTGACGGCTTTCCGACGGCACAAATCCGTCGGAAATTTCCGACGAACTGTAACCGACAGCTTAAATCCGTCGGAAATCCGTCGGAAAAGACCCTTTCCGACGGATTTCCGACGGATTTGACCGTCGGAAATATCCCTGTTTTCTTGTAGTGTTTGCGATCTCTTGTCGGCCATCACCATCGATGTCAGTTGCAAAAGCAACCGGTTATTCATGAAGCTTGCTACGGCAATTATAGAAGAGAAAAAATGGTTTTTTTTTGTTTCTTGTGTTTGTGTTTTAGTTTCTAGCTTAGAGGTTTAGGTTTTTTCTCTTTTTTTTTCTTTTTTTCTTTAATATCAGACTTGTACCATGAAAGAGCAGGTCCGTCTTAATAATATTGAAGACCTTAGGCAAAATATGAAATATGGATATTTTATTTATATCATAAAAATATAAAAAAATTTTAAACATTAATGATTATACGCGGATCGTATTCGTATACGTTTTAGTATTACTATTCATTTGTGCATGTTTTGAGCATGGCGTTTTGGACATATTTTTATTTCAAGATCAATTTCAAGCATGTGTTTTACATTTCAACATTTTATTACCCAAGTTAGAAACTCCAAAGCTCTCATAATTAATAACTCTTTACACAAACCGAAAAATCTCAATGACAAACACTTTCTCGTCATGAATATTAACTACAACTTCATACTACAAACAAAATATTGATACATGCTTTGGATTTTTACATTGGGCGATAGTTTTTTTCTTATGTTTGATAGATTCATTATGGAGAAACAACTCATGAGGCATTGGAAACCATCTGGAGAATAACTTGTGTGCATTTTCTTGTCTGCAAAACTGCAATTAAAGAATCAATCAACATATTTAAGCCTAGAAGATAAATATTGATTATACATTATTTTGTTCATAGTCAATTACACATATATAAGATAATATTGTATTTTTTCCCATAACTCATTTTGACAAAATCTCAATCTTTCTCTTAGAAAGTAAAAATCTAAAAAACTTCAAGAACATAGTTTACAACAAAACTAAAGACGAAGTGATCATTTTTTTATTTTTTTTCTTCCATAAAAACTCATACGTTTGCTTAAAACCACCGACTCCATAGTAACATCAGAGACGAATTGGATATATTTGGTTATGTAAAACACTTTGCATTTGTAAAAAATTCAAATGCCCAAGTTTTCCAATTTTAGAACGATCTATTTAGGATGAGAGAAACTACTTGAGCAAATAAAATGAAACTATCAGATAAGAGAAGCAAAACGTAACAAAAGAGATACTAAATTGGAAGCCTCTTCGAAAGTATGTGTTATGTCTCTTTCTTAAATTTGCAAGATAAAGTTGGAAGCCCCTGGGATCGATCGATCCACTTTTCTGACTAAAAAAGGCAGTTTTTAACTTCCTATTTTGCCTTGGAATCACCCTAACTCGACCCAATTCGATCCAAGACCTATTTATACTTATTTTAAGCCACTTTCTTAGGCTAACCTTTATTTTCTACAGACTTTTACATCTCTTTCTTTGGGGAGACGAATCTCTGACTCTACAGGCTTTTGAGAAGATTTCTGAACCCTAATTTATTATTTCTATATATTAGATTATGATTTCTTCTTCATCTCTTTGTGGTTTCTCTGATTCTATGTCTGAGTAATCTCTTAGTTAGGTTTCAGGGTTTCAAGGGAACTTCATGAATCGTTGAATCAGATTTGTTAGAATAGGGATCTATATTCTAGTTCTTCATCTATTGTTGTTCTTAGTGCTGAAACTTGATTAGCTACCTAGTTTCTGATCTTAGGTTGTTTAACGCATCAAAAGTGTTCGTGTAAAAGTTTGAAAGAACATATATGAGCAAAACGTCATTAACCAACGAAAGCTGATGTTAAGGCGTTTTGTGAACATATCAAATTCGATCTTAAAGCATGTTTAGTTTCCTGAATTCAAACGACAGTTTAGAATCTTAGGTTATTAGGCATAGTAATTAATATTACGACAGTAGGTTGATTATAAAACAGTGATTTGAGTTCTAGAATGTGCTTAATGATTTTCTTGTTTAATTCTCTGATTTGTGATTCTTTATTTTCTGCGAACTACCCAAATTCCTAGCGTTTCCCTCCATCAAACTTACATCGTTTTATCTGCATTATTAGATTTTAGAAGTTACAAACCATAAACAATTGCATTCATCTTAGATTTACCTTCCTCATGCATTCTCGTAGTGTTTCACTTGGTTTCTGGGGATTCGATCATAAAGTACTACATCGATATACCGTTAGATTGCGGTAGTGTGCACTTAGGTTATTAATAGACTTGGTGAAAACACTTGAATCATATATATAACAGTAAAAAATAATTTGTAATATATAAAAAGACTCAAGCTGACAAAACGATTGGATTCGATTTTGATTAGTACTATAGATTAATGGCACAAATCAGAACTTCGAAAATCGTGTGAATCGATTACGTAACATATGATAATGTTAAACACATTAATGTATTGGTATCTTAAGAGATATGAGCAGAGTAATATATTCCTCCTGTTTCAAATTAGTTGAAAGCAAACACATTATTCAAATTTTCAAAATAACTTATATTTATTTTTGTTGGTTACGGGTTCTCACTTCTCACATAAAACCATCAAACGGTATGCAACAATTACTTAGTCTGAAACTGCCTAACTGCCTTATTTTGTATAAGCCAGAGTGTCAGACTCAGACTCAGAGTACCAAACCAGGTCTACTCATGTGTTTACTCTCCTTTGAGCCACTTCTTCTCCTTGCTCCAAGAGTACCTAAAAACTACAAAAATGTAAGTGCAAATGCAATATGTGCATCCTAGGACTCTAATATGCAAGATGAAAGAAAATTAATGTAAGATGCATGGATAATGATGAAATAGATACAAAGATGGATGAAAACTAATGAAAAACTAAATGAAAATGATGCAAAATATACACACATCAACAACGCCAAATAAAAGATCAATTACTGAGTGGTCAAACGAACCATTATCTACTATAGAAAGGTCACCTTTCCTGAACTTGTACTCGTGCCATGTTATTTAGAGATGATATTATTAAGGAATGGGTGGTCAAATAATAGGAAAGCCGGACAACCAGACAAACAACTAGCTTAGACAACCATGCTGGTAAACACACAACCCGACTTCCAATATTAGGGACCTGGACCAGGTATGTATTTTCATTTTAAGGGCGCAAAAACTCTTAAAGGATTTAAGATTCCCTCCAATATCATATTCGAGATCAACTAAAAATTATTCAAACTTATGTCTGAAAGATGACCAACAAATCAGATGCCATCTTCAACATGTGATATGTGAAAGTTACTACTCTTTGTGCATAAGGATTGTCTATATTACGGCTAGTTAATTAGCCATTGACTAACAAGATTAGATTTTTAGATAACAAACCGAGTTTGGATATAATATTTACAATTGAGCCAAGTCTTGTAAATGCACCCACATCATGTACCTTTTCAATTAGTACAATATGTTTTGTTTAGTAGAACTTAAGTCAAGTAAACTATTTTTGTATTTTCCTCCAAACTTTTTGTCTCTTGGGTTTTCAACACAATTAAATTAACTAAACTCATCACTATACAACACAAACTTTTAAATTCTTTAAAATTCGACAAAACCGGGAACGAGTTTAATAACCATGCGATTTAAAATAAAGGTAATACTCAAATCACGCACTTATACACACAAAACGAACAATTTCTCCACTAAACATAAACCCTTTATTATTCTTCAATTATGTGATTGTTTTCGTGGATCATCGTGATCCAAATAGACCATATCTGATCAGAGAGACTTGTCACTGAAAAAGCGAGCAAGAACATTGTTTTCAAGAACCGCCAAGGCTTCAGAGGAGTTGATGCACATAGGTGTCTTGTATTGAGATGATGAAGCACCGAGAGAGATGAAAAACTCCATGAGAGAATTGAATGTTCCTTGTTGCACCACCCTTATCTCTAGAGCTCCAATAGATCCATCTCTTTTCCTAAGCTTTCGATAAAGATCATTAAATGATTCCTCCATTGCACAACAACATTCCACCATTACCTTGTTATCAATTTTAACAGTGTCATTAATGTTTTTGGCTTTGAGTTCCAAATAAAAAACGTAGTGACCTGGAAGAGTGGAGATATCAGCATAAGATGTGAATCCCATCAATAATAGATCTGAACATTTAAGAATGAGTGTTGCATGATTCAACGCCTTCAAAATGTCTTCTTCAGTTGTCACTTCCATGTTGACGCTTAGAACCATATTTTTCCTGCGTACGAACCTAAATTGAGGTGCTCTATTGTAGAATCCAGTCACTTGTAGAATATCTCCCATTCTATATCTGTGTAAACCTAATAACAACAATCAAAGAAAAAAGTTAATTCTTTATTATTTGAGAAAAAATATATGCTATATATATGAATACCATATATGTATATAACTCACCGCAATAATTTGTGACCAAGGTCTCATAGTAGGACCCAATCTTGACATTCGCAAGATCAACAATTTCACCGTTGTTTCCTTCATCAGCAAGCAGGAACTCAAAGTAGGACATGGTGGGCATAAAAGTATAGGATACATCTTGTGGTTCGCATAAGGGATTCACATTTACCCCAAACATTGTTTCAGAAGACCCGTAGCTCGGGGAGATCAAAGGTACTTTGTTGGAGTAAAACTCTAACATTGGAATGTATTGAGCATTTTGTCCTGTAACAATGCTTTGAATGTATTTTGCTTTAGGCCAAAGACGTGTGATTATACCGTTCCAAGGTTTTTTTTGGCATCCTTCTTCAATAAGATCTGCCAATTCGGAATTACCTCCTCCTAGAATGTTGGTAACAGCGTCTCTGCAACTAAGATCGGTGATCCACTCGCTAACATGGCCAGACCGGATATTGCTACAAATTTCTTTCCAGTAATTCTCGAGAAAAGTGATTGCTCCAACTAAAGAAGAAGCAAAGGTAGCAGCAATACTTACGACTTCGTCTCTCTGAACAAGACCACAAAGAAGATGGCAGTACATAGCCTGCTTGTTACCTGGACACAAGGTCACTTCGTCAGGGCTTGTAAAACAGTTCAAGGGCCGGTTTTTGAAACTGTCACTTAATAAGTAGCTCGTAACCGCGGGAAAAACTGGCAAACCAGAGGGGGTTGTAGATTGCGCCTTGGCGAATAAAAACGTTACCGCCTTTAGTTTTTGGACACCCTCGATATGCCTACATATCAGAATCAAAGGGATGGATCCTTGTGTTCAAAGTTACAAATACACTACAAAGAAGGTAATGACAGATCGATCATATCGAAATTATAGAAAACATGAATATAAGAATAATATAGATATTTACCAATACCCTATCTTATATTAGGAAATTTAGCTTTATCTTAAATATAATATTTTCATATTAGTTTAAGAAATTAAGTTGCTTTCATCTCTATATAAGTTTATCCATCTTGTAATATTAATCTTATGAGAGTCTAATAATAATTTTTTCTAAATATTTTTGTGTTTTTACTCTCATCAATTTATTATGGTATCAGAGCCTCGTTTGTTAACCCAAGTAGGGTGGCCCAAGAAATGTTTATTACAGGTCCTAAAGTGAGATTCGGTTCGATATGGGCCGATAAGAGTCATCATCTCGAAGAGGCGTGTTAAGATCCCACATCGGAAATATAAAAGGACCCAAGGGCGCTGCAATAAAATCATGGGTTCCGCTCCAAACAAATTTTGGCCCACCAAAAAAAAAAGGGGCCCTTAAAAAAAAATTCAGCTTAAAAAAAAACATGTGGGCCCTGATCATTTGCACCTGTTGCACGTGTCCAGCGCCGCCCCTGAAGGGACCAACACTAGTATATAAGGGATATGGGCCAATCCACTCATTGCCAATTGGTTTTGAGTTAGAATCCCATAACCCCACATTTAACATGGTGTTAGAGCTTTCGATCTTAATCATAGTGGGTTATTTTATATCGATTTCATCTTCTTTCTTTCTTTGACCTTGTTTCCTTCGATCAATTTTCGTTGGAATTTTCATAACTTTCTCTTGCTTGATTTTGTTTTGAATTAAGTTCGATTGATTTTTTTTTTCCAAAAAAAAAAGAAGTGGATGAGTTTTTGGCAAAGAAGATGATCACAATAGCACGTGATTATGCTTTCTTAATATCAACTTATTATGTGGTTTTTACGGACAAGTATTTGTCCTATGATCGCTGAAGAACAAAGATGTACGGTGATGCCGTATTGATGAACGCCTCCGACGAATGTTTATGTTCGGTGGTGATGATTATGTATTTCTCGCTCTCGCGAGTTTGACATTTTTTAGTTGACTTTTTGCCCTCGCGAGTTGTGTTTCGATTTTGGATTCGCGAACTATTACGGTGTTCATGATGGATTTTTCATCGAACCAATTTGACCCTACGACCGGGTATAAACGTCGTTGATGACCCAACAGCTGGATGTTGTAGCCGATTTGACCCGACGGCTGGGCGGCGATCTGAACCGATGGCCGGATACAATGCCGAGATTTTGAAGAATTGTCCAATCTCACATGTGTTACTGATATATCGTGGTTTTTACCCCTTTTAGACCATGATATAAATCCGTTTTATAGAGTCTTTATAGTATTTTGGAATCTTTTAGACTCTTTTACAGGTTTTAGCACACTTGGAGCATTATTGGAGATATTGGAGCTTTCTGGAGCATTCTGGAGCAAAGCAGAAGTTCGTGTTGCTGAGTAACCGATTTGAAGCATTAGTATCGATCGATACAGCCTAGTATCGATCGATAACCATCGCAGCAGACACGACCCGCGACGTTTCCAAGAGTTGAAGAATTGCATAATTTCCCCAGAAGACTTTATTATTTACAAGAAGCCCCAGAACGTATTTTAGCTTTATAATTAGGTTTTTGCAGCCACTTTTATGGCTATGCTTTATTTTCTATGCTTTCGTTACTTTGATTCTACTTTGGTTTTTGGAGAGACAACTCTAAACTCTTGTTTTTATTGATTTCTTTGATGATCTATTCAATCATGTTGCTTTCAATTTCCATGTCTGAGTAGATCCACTTTACGTTCAGGGTTCTCATAAGGGTTTTCTCTGAATGCTAGGTTGATTAGTTTATTAGGATTCACCATCTGAATTAGTTCTTCGCCTTAGGTTGTGTTCAAAGCTAATTCTAGGTTGACGAATCTGGAACATAGATATCTTAGGATAATTGATTAGGCACGACAGTGCGATTAATTACCTGATAGAACCTTAGGTGAGCAAATTGATTATTCGCAAAGAGATTTGGTTTAATTGATTTGTGAACATATCAAACCTGAAATTAAAGATGATTTATTCTTAGGAATTTGCAAAGAGATTTGAGATTCTGAAGTTTAGATTTAGATCATTCTCGCAATGACAGTTGGTTAATTATACTTTAGTGATTTGAGTTCAAGAACCGCGCTAAATCCGAATCTTGTTAATTAGTTTATCTGCATTCATTGATTTCCTGAGAAATACCCTGAATCTATATTTTCTCCATCGAATTTACAACTCTTTTACTGTTTATTGCTTTTGTTTCATCTTATTTGCTTAGCTTGATTCGATACTATTCAATCTATTGTGTGATTTCTGTGAGTCCTTGTGTTTGACCCCTACACTTACTACAACAACTGTTTTAGTACTTTTAGGGTATTAATTTGAGCATATCTAATTTGGCGCCGTTGCCGGAGACTCAATTTCGCCATTAGATTTTAGCTGTCGAGTTTCGACTAAGTTCGTCGGTATCGATCGATACTACCTAGTATCGGTCGATACTCGTCGTTTTATTTTGTTGATATCGATCGACACCACTTGGTATCGATCGATACTCATCACGTTTTTTTGGTTACTTACGTGTTTGACTCTTGTTTTCAGGTGTATGCCTAATCGTGAAACCAGAAGGAACAAGAGCACTCAGCTAGTTGAACTGTCTTTGGAGCAGCTAGCACTTTTGGAACGCACAAACAGAAAACAAAGCAAACATCAGGGATGAACAACCCGGTGGTATTAAGAGATGATGAAGCTGGAGTTCTGAGAGACGAAGAGGGTCATGTGTGCAATGAGAGAGGGCAGCGACTTGATGAAGCTGGAAACGTCATTGTCCCTCCTGCTGCTGTTGTTGAGATTGTCGCACCAGCTGCACGCGCCAACGTTGGGAATGTTGGGGGTGATCGAGGTAGAACACTTAGTGAGCACAACATACCTGATCAGTTCTATGCCAATCGAGCTGCTATTCGCATCCCAACTTTTCAGAGGAATGATTTTGAGCTGAAACCTGCGTACTACGCTCTTGTGAGTCAGAATCCTTTCCATGGCCTATCTCATGAACACCCCATGGATCATATTGAGAGGTTCGAAGATTTGGTCACTGGTATAAAGTACAATGGAGTGCCCAATGAGTTCTTCTTCTGCAAACTTTTCCCATACTCTCTTAGTGGGGATGCTGCTTATTGGCTGAAGCAGTTGGCTCCTGGTTCGCTAACTACATGGGATGAGACGAAGAACGCATTCCTGAACAATTTCTATGATGATGCACGATCTAGGATCTGAGGAACAATATCTTCCAGTTTTCTCAAGGCCCGACTGAAGCGTTCAAAGTTGCTTGGACGAGATTTAGATAATATCAGAGAGATTGTCCGCACCATGGGTTCACTCAGGTTCAGCTGCTGGGCATTTTCTACAGAGGGGTTGATTGGAGGTACCAGATGGGTATGGATGCTGCGAGTAATGGGAACTTCAACACCAGGTATCCAGATGATGCAGTTGTGCTAATTGAGAACTTAGCGTCTTGTAATAGCACCAAGAATGCTGTTTTCGAGCGGAAGAAGCAGGCTGGAGGAGTTGATGGATCGCAGATTGCTGAAGTTCAAGAAAAGCTGGATTTTCTGATCGGAAAGTCGAAGAAGACTGTACACTTTGCTGATGGAGTCGATAATATCGGTGGAGATGAAGTGGAGGATGTTAACTACGTTGGTGGTTCTGAATTTCAGGGTCAACAATTTGGGTACAACAACAACACTCGCAATTACGGGAACTCTTCGTAGCAGCCCATCTCTCCAAAGTCCACGGAGAATAAGATGAAATTCATGATGGAACAGCTTCTTCGGGGACAAGAGAAATTGCAAGGTGACTTCAATGGGAAGTTTGACTCTCTGTAAATTGAGCTGAATGGGAAAATTGAAGCTATCAATCAGACCCAGAGGAAGCTAGAAACTCAGGTCGCTCAGACATCAGCAGCTGTGAAAAGGCAGAAAGGTTTTCTTCCAGGGAAAACTGAGAATTCAAGAGCACACGTCAATGCAATCACCATAGGAAGTGCTAAAGAAGCCACTACAGTGGTAGAGAAGGGTTTTGATGCAGGAATTTTTGACGATGCTGTTGAAGATGACGACTGGGATTCTGAAATCGCGCAGGTATCGATCGATACCAGCCTGTATCGATCGATACCGATCCAAACACCTGCACGAGTGGATCCAAAATCCCGTGTGTCGATCGATACCCCTCTAGTATCGATCGATGCTGAGACACATGTCGAGAAGAAGGCTGGGATTGTCAAGGAGAGGGTGTACAAACCCATAATACCTTATCATATGCCTCGTATTATGACGAAAAAGGAATGGGAGGACGCCAGATGCAAGGCTATGTTGGATAAGTTGGTTGTGGAGTTTCCTGTGGTTGATGATTTATCTGACGATGAGAATTTGAACATCACCCATGCATCGATCGATACCCTACCTGTATCGATCGATACCCCCCCAGATACTACAAAAGAGCCGAGTATGAGTGTTGACAGAACTCACAAGCCCAAGAAGCTGAATCCTATTCCTCAACACATTCGAGCCCCCATCACTCCAAAGCAGCTGCGTGGCTTTGAGAAGATGGTACGAAGGATACTCCACTCGTTCACTTTTGAAGAAGCTCTAGAGGGCTGGCCTCTGCTAAGTCACTTCAAAGATTGCAGAGAAACTCTGGAAAAAATTAAGGCACTCTTAATCAAGGCAAGACAC
This sequence comes from Eutrema japonicum, assembly GCA_030161315.1. Classification (NCBI taxonomy): domain Eukaryota; kingdom Viridiplantae; phylum Streptophyta; class Magnoliopsida; order Brassicales; family Brassicaceae; genus Eutrema; species Eutrema japonicum. The sequence continues at coordinate 42,635,487 of BSQW01000001.1, forward strand.
AAGTCACTACCGCTGAGGCAGTTGACCCAGAGGGAAGACCCATGGAAATTCGTAGTTCCATGCTCCATCTCTAGAGTTGAATTCGATGCGTCTCTCGTTGACTCAGGGTCTAGCGTCAATGTAATATCAAGGGAAATTGCTGAATGATTGAGGGCTGATATAAGACCCCCTACGATGCTTCTCACATTTGCGAACTCATCCACCTCACCTCCATACGGTACTATCCATGCTTTGCCTGTTAAAATAGGAGATTGTCTGGTGCCCACTAATTTTCAGGAAATGGAGATGAGCGAAGGATCTGAGGTTTCTTTGCTCCTGGGACGACCGTTTATGGCTACTACTGGCGCGATCATAGACACACCTAATAAGAGACTCTATTTCTCTTACATTGACGGAGAGGTCTACTATGATGCCATTCCCTCTAGAAGTGCTCCCACACATGTCTCGTGCTTCACTGTTGTCACAAGAGAGACATTGGTAGTTGATCTTTTGGAAGAGCCTCCTGACGACCCAACTGTCATAGACGTTTTGGTTGAACCGCCCAGCATCCCCAAGAAAGTTGTCAAGAAGGCTAAGGCAACAAAGAAGAAGGCGAAGAGCAAGAGAGTCGAGAGTGCTCCCTCTATGACCTTAATCCCTCAAAAGTGTGATGGGGATTCGATTGAGTACAAGGTGAAGTGCAAAGGAACTTCGAAGCCATTCTCTAAACCCCGAGTTCTTCTTACTTCAGAGCTGAAAGAGAAAGGAAAGGAATTTATGGAGAGCATGTTGAGCAGAACTCTGAGTCTGCAAGTATCTAGCTGTGGAACTTGCATGGGAGTAAGCTCTCAATCTTCTCCTGACTGATCACCTGAGCCAAAGTCAAGCTACTGACTTTAAACAAGCGCTTGGTGGGAGGCAACCCACTGGTGAGTCTGCTTTTGAGTAATTTTTCTTTTTATTTTTCGTTCTGTGTTTGTGTCAGGATAAACAAGGAGCAAAACTCGAAATCGCCCGAGTATCGATCGATACCACATTGGTATTGGTCGAGACCAATCGCGAATGTACGATTCATTATATCGATTTAAGCTTGGTATCGATCGATACCAAACCGTGTGTCGATCGACACCAGATGTTCCAGCATGGTAACTTCTTGTTTTTCACAATTTTATTCTGTTCTTTTGTTTTCTTTTACCTACTCTAGGCTAGATAACACTGGGTACAGTGTTGTTTAAGTCTGGGGGAGGTGTCTGCTGACATTGTGTTTGTTTTTCTTAGAGTCAGTTGTTTTATCGAGTCAAAAAACGTTTTATTGAGTAAAAAATTGTTAGAGATGATGATCATGTGCTTGAATTGTCGTTTTGATTTTGTTTTTGAGTGACAAGTGTTGCAGGATCAGCTCTAGATCGACTAATGAAAAATCCAAGGACTGACCAGTTGACTAGAAAACATCCATGTCTCCAGCAGAGTTCTTCTGAATCCTGAGCCAATTTTTTGCACTTTATCGATGTGGTTAGTGTTTACAGAGCTTGATTCATCATTCATATCTGACAAAAGAACCCATATGTTTAAAGTAATAGTATCTCTCTCCCCTGTTATAAGTTAATAAATAAGAGCATAAAAGATTGAAATTTCCAGCGATCCCATTATTCTACTTAAGAGGGAATGATCACACAAAGGTTGAAAGCGAGGTTAGAAAAATTTCCCGTGATACCACTATTCGCCTACAACCTTAGATACATAAAGAGGGAAGAACCGGGGATTCGGTGGCAAACACCATCAATACTCGCGTTTCTGACCTTGATGTGTATATGCAGATCTATAAAAAAAAGAGAACATAATAAGAAATAAGTCTGGTGGAGAGAAAGTGATACAAAAAGTGTGAAATTGGATGGTTCCTTGTCATGATATTGTATGGTAAAGAATCTATAAGGTTCTTGAACATTAGCTGCAGCGATGAAACTGGCGATGAGGGCTTTATTTGAACAATGCTGCGAGATAATGTGTGGAGTCTGTAGAAACTGCGAATGTCTACGGAGAAGTACATGGTGATTAGATCAAAAGCTGGTTAGGTGACATTTGGGTGCTTGGGAAAAGGATCTTTGCGATGGTTCCTGAATAGGTGAGTCTCCGTGTTTTCAAACCTCTTTCTCTAGTTTAGTCTTCTATTTGCTTGAGGGCAAGCAAAGACTAAGTATGGGGGAGTTGATATATCATGGTTTTTACCCATTTTAGACCATGATATAAGTCCGTTTTATAGAGTCTTTATAGTGTTTTGGAGTCTTTTAGAGTCTTTTACAGGTTTTAACACACTTGGAGCATTATTGGAGATATTAGAGCTTTCTGGAGCATTCTGGAGCAAAGCAGAAGTTCGTGTTGCTGAGTACCCGATTTGAAGCATCAATATCGATCGATACTGCCTAGTATCGATCGATACCCATCGCAGCAGACACGACCCGCGACTTTTCCAATAGTTGAAGAATTGCATAATTGCCCCAGAAGACTTTATTATTTACAAGAAACCCCATAACGTGTTTTAGCTTTTTAATTAGGTTTTTCAGCCACTTTTATGGCTATGCTTTATTTTATATGCTTTTATTACTTTGATTCTACTTTGGTTTTTGGAGAGACAACTCTGAACTCCTGTTTTTATTGATTTCTTTGATGATCTATTCAATCATGTTGCTTTCAATCTCCATGTCTGAGTAGATCCACTTTAGGTTCAGGTTTCTCATAAGGGGTTTCTCTGAATGCTAGGCTGATTAGTTTATTAGGATTCACCATATGAATTAGTTTTTCGCCTTAGGTTGTGTTCAAAGCTAATTCTAGGTTGAAGAATGTGGAACATAGATCTTAGGATAATTGATTAGGCACGACAGTGCGATGAATTACTTGATAGAACCTTAGGTGAGCAAATTGATTATTCGCAAAGAGATTTGGTCTAATTGATTTGTGAACATATCAAACCTGAAATTAAAGCTGATTTATTCTTAGGAATTTGCAAAGAGATTTGGGATTCTGAAGTTTAGATTTAGATAATTCTCGCAACGACAGTTGGTTAATTATACTTTAGTGATTTGAGTTCAAGAATCGCGCTAAATCTGAATCATGTTAATTAGTTTATCTGCATTCATCAATTTACTGAGAAATACCCTGAATCTATATTTTCTCCATCGAATTTACAACTCTTTTACCGTTTATTGCTTTTGTTTCATCTTATTTGCTTAGCTTGATTCGATACTATTCAATATATTGTGTGATTTCTGTGAGTCCTTGTGTTCGACCCCTACACTTACTACAACAACTGCTTTAGTATTTTTAGGGTATTAATTTGAGCATGTCAGTTACTACGTTTGACTCAATTAGGGCCAAAGTCCGAGGGCCGGCTCGGCCCGACCCTGAAAAACAGCGGGCTCGGGCCTAGAAATAAAAGCCAAAAAAAAATCGGGCCTTTCGGGCTAGTGTGTTTATCGGACTCGGGCTAGCCTGAAAATCCCATAACTATTTGATTATCAATGTCTTATTAAATTTGAGTTCGCTTATCATATGATTTCAAAGCGTATGAAATATGTACCATTATAGAAGAAGGAAAGTCTAAATTGACTATATACTTAGAAGACGATATGTTGGAACTGGCTTTTTATGAAGACATGTATGTTTTATAATGGTAGAAGTGTCAGTCACAACGTTATAGTGAGTTAGCTCATATGGCATGTGATGTTCTAAGCATTCCGATAACTACAATGGCATCAGAGTCTACATTTTGTATTGGTGCGCATGTAATACGCCCTTGCCCAAGGGATCTCTCAAAGGAGCGGTAAAGGTTTTGGATAATCCTTGAATGGAGGTTCAAGGCGGTGAAACCGTAGCTTCGGAACGTGGAGCAGGCTCGAAGGCGTGGGAATCCACCCGAAAATCCTTCCAACACTCATCTCGCTATTGACGCTCACGACACAACGATCGGTAGAATGGTATCCACAAAGGAAGATGGAGATTCCTTTGATAAGACCAATTCCGAAATACTTAGAATCCACCAAGTAATTCGAAACTAAAAATTTCCAAAAATAATGATTAAAATCTGAATTTCTCAAATGAGATTACATGAGTTTAAATAGAAAAGAAAACTTGAAAATAAAGCTAAATAATTAATAAAAACTACTCTACATGCACATAACCTATGGAAATGTGAAATTAATGCAAGCCATGCATGTAGAGGTAGATAAAGGGACTTTTGACCTTCATTTTCGTCACTTTAATTGGAAAGGAAATGAGGTGATGATTTTGGGCTTTTCTTGGACTTGCAACATGTTCAAAATGGGCTGAACTTGATAGATAACATCTTGGATGGATTTTTGAATGTTCTTCTTGTACAAAACTTCATAAATCAGCCCGTAAAGTGCGTCTTTGATCCTTTTAGTCTTTTCTCTCGTGACTAGTCCAACGGGTACACATAGATTCTTCTTGATCTTCCTTAGTGCCATCTAGAATCATATCAGCATGTCTTGGATAAATATAGAAATCGTCTTTTACCAAGAAACGTTGAAGCACTGATTTGTACATGCACTTGGTTGGATGGGTTTACATTTCGTGATCACGGTACCATTATCATTCATCCATATTTACTTCATATTTTTAAAATCCTTATCTATAGACTTTCAATGATATTTCTATATGATTTATACCTCTAAAATCTTAATATTATTTTACCTCTTTTTTTATCTGTAGCTCTTGATGGTGATGAGGATTTAGAAGACGGTGAATGAGATTCTAATCTAAACTCTACTACCTAGATTTGAAGTGTTTTGATTTTATGTTTTATTTGGTAATACAATTTATTTGAATTTTATTTATTATTTTTTTGTCAAACTTTTGCTTTTAAATTTAAATGGATTTAATATAACACATTTCAATTTAGGTTTGTTTTGATAAATATTTTGTTTTAATTATTTTTCTTTTGAGAATTGTGAATTTTGTGTTTGTAAAAAAAGCCCGAAAAACCCTAGAGACGTGTCTGGGCCGGGCTTTAGAATATAGCCCCGACTTTTTTCGAGCCGGACTCAAATATATGCGGGATTTACGGGTTTCGGGCCGGGCCAGCCTGATTGACATCTCTACGTTTAAGCTTGCATGAGGGTATTGGGATACCGATGAGATCGACCATGTCGGGATTATAGAAAACATGAAGATCAAGAATAATATGGATATTTACCAATATCTTAGATTACAAAATTTAGTTTTATCTTAAATATAATATTTCTATATTAGTTTAAGAAATTAAGTTGTTTTCATCTCTATATAAGTTTATCCATCTTGTAACATTATTTTTATAAGAGTACTAATAATTTTTTCTAAACATTTTTATGTTTTTACTCTCATAAATTTATCATATATACAGAGAGCGAGAGAAGAGTTACTTTGAAATAATGAATGAGCGTAAAGCCAGGATGAATGTCATGTCCTCAAAGAACTTGTTGTTTACAGGCAACAACTTTTGTTTCCCCCCAGAGGTTCCAGTGCTAAACACACAAAAGATATCACAAGCCTATGACATTTGAGTTTATATATATAACTAGTTGATCCATCAATCATATGATAAATTTGCTTTCTAGAATCGGATAAAGTATACCTCATGAGAAATCCAGTAATGGGTTTTCCCGACAAGACATCTGAAGGTTCTCCATTCGCGATACGTTCGATATAAGGCCTAACATCATCGTAGCTCACGACCGGTACGTTCTTCTTGAATAACTCTTTATCAGAGCTTCCATGGAGGTAGCCTCGGAGATACTCTGTGTTGGCATTAAGTATGAGAATCTCCTTCAATACATCGTCTTGTATTTGCTTCACATTTGATGTTAACTTCACTAGATCCATCAGACCGCAGGTTAGACCGTTACCTTTGATTTTGATCTCTAAATCACCTCAGATCCAAAGGTTTATTTGTATAAAGACAAATTTCAAGCAGCGTGGAAAACGAGTTTATTTGTTTAATAGATTGGTTATAAAGTCATACATGGATTAGAAGAGATCTTACTATATGAGTTGTCACTATAATCAAACGGTTTGTTTATAATATATCAATAATATATAAAGAAAATCAAACGGTTTATTTATGATATATCGATAATATATAAAGAATATCCCAAGCGGGTAGTGATGGGTATAATATTTGATTCGTTTGGTAGATTACCAATTGAGAATCATTTAGAGAAGCAACGTAGTTAATATGTCCATATAAGATTTTAAACAATCAATTTTATTGATCCATATCAACATTTAAAATTAATAAAATTTCCAAATTCTAATATTATTTTATTATGTAAAGCTGAATCTCTCAACATGGGCGTGAGACATATGATTATTCTTACTCACGAGATCATGACATGTGTCAATGTTAATTAAGATCGCGACATGTGTCAAATTAATAATCTGAATAAAAAAAAAACAAAACAGAAATTAAGATTTTAACTCACAATATCGTGACATGTGTAAAAACGGAAAATAACAATGTAATAATGTAAACTTGTATATAAGACAAAATAACAAAAAAAATGTGCTTTAAGATCGTGACATGTGTCAAATAATAATCTGAATAAAAATAGAAATTAAGATTCTAACTCATGAGATCGTGAAATGTGTAAAAAAAGAAAAGTAACAATGCAATAATATAAACTTTCCTATAAGACAAAATTACAAAAAAGAAAAATAAATTGTGTTTTATTTAAATACAAAAACTAATAAAATCAAAAAAATTAAAGTAAGAGAAAAAATAGAAACTACAAAATCAAAAAGAAGAAGGTAAAATATATAATTTATATAAGATTCATAATATATAAAATTAGATTAATAACAGTTTGTTATCATGTTTGATTTGTTTTATAAGAATCAAATGAAAAAAATTCAGAAATATAAACTTTAAATTAAGATTTGAAAATTATTTTTGGAACCCTCTTATTCATACAGAAGGAATGTTTACCATATTTATGGGTAATATGAATCAATTTCGAATTTTCTTAATTGTAAATTACAAAACATAATTTTTAGATAACTAAACATGAATCTTAATTTAGAATCTAATTATACGGGCCATATTTATGCGAGTTATCAATTTAAGAGTATAATATAATTTATCTTTTACATGTGTATCATGCGGGACCTAATCTAGTTATTAATAAAAAAATATAAAAAATAAGAAAATTATGTATAAAACTTTCATTAACAACAAAAAAACCAACATGATTTTAAATTAGGAAAGTTTTTTAATTTAAAATAGCGCTCTCCATTATTATATAAATAACTAAAAATAAATATAATACAATATTGGTCTCAGTTACACACATATAAAAAGATCTTAACTAAGAATATTTTGTTTATTATGATGAAATAATTTTACCATCATTTTGGTTACAAAAATGATTTATTATCTATAAAAATATATATATATATATATATATATTACTTATAAAAATTGAAGTTACTTGATTATAAGGCGCGGCTTTCCACATAACATTTTAATTAACCAATAATTATAATCTATATTAGTATCTAAAATTTTGCTACGTGTCCATATAAACTTTTCACACGATCCTATGGAATAGATAGTGCGGAAGAGATCGAAGAAATTACATTTTTATATTCGACTTAGGATTACCATAGATTAATGTAAGAATTCTTTGTTTTGAGTTGTTCTATTTGTTATTCATTTTTCTGATTTTTTATGTAAGTTGTATTGAGTTTGCCTACTTAATTGTCTTCTTGATCAAAGCTATATATGCTCTGATGGAATAAAAAAAAATAAAGAACGGGATGAGAAATAATTCCCACATGGATTGAGAAAGACGACTACAATGAAAGAAATATGACTATGTATAAACCAATTTTCTCAAATATAAAATAATTTTTGTTACTTCAATATTATTTGCAATGACCCCGAAGTATGATAATTAAAGTCTTATCGTTTAGGTTTATGATCTCATCGAATAACCATTGAAAAGTTACCATATCCAATATGTCACAAGACAAAATATTTTTACTTTGTCGGCTTCTATCTCTGCAAGGTAAGACTTAGAAAAAGTATTTTTACTTTGTCTATTTTTTATTATTATAAATTTGTTTCAAAGTTCATTTCATGCATATTCATATATTGTTTTAGTTTCAAAATTAACTTTTTCATAGATATGAGAGCAAAGTTTTGCTTATTAGTTTATTTTTCGATTCGTAAATTAAATTGAAAATTTATATTGATTAAAGTCGTTAAGGAGAATAGTTTTTTACTTTCTTGTTTTTTCCTTTTTTATAGAAAACAGATCTAACGAGAATGAAACTGAATATGATGAAAAAATTTATTCACTCTGATTGTAAGAAGTGAGATATAATCATTTAAAAGTTACCACAACATATATACTAGCACAAAAAGTCAGGTCTTTACCTCTTCAAGAAAAAAACTAACAAAAATATATTTAATACATCGATCTTTTGTGATTTTAAATTAGTTTCAAAATTCATTTTATATTCATCTATAAATTAGTTTCAAAATTCATTTTATATTTTAAATTAGTTTCAAAGTTCTAGGTTTGGGGTTTTTTCATAAAGGATTTTTTTGAATGCTAGGTTGATTATCTGTTTAGGATTCATAATCTAAATTAGTTCTTCACCTTAGGTTGTTCTCAAAGCTAATTCTGGATTGATCACCTAGAACTTAGATCTTATGATAATTGATTAGGCACAAGAGTGCAATTAATTACCTGATAGAATCTATGGTGAGCAAATTGATTATTCGCATAGAGATTTGGTTTAATTGATTTGTGAACATATCAAACCTGAACTTTAAAGCTGATTTAGACTTTAGGATTCGCTAAGAGATTTAGAATTCCTAGGATTTAGATTTAGATAGTTTTCGCAACGAGAGTTGGTTAGCTATATTTTAGTGATTTGAGTTCAAGAACCGTGCGTAATCTGAATCATGTTAGTTAATTTAGCTGCATTCATTGATTTCCTGAGAAAAACCCTGGGCCTATATTTTCCTCCATTGATTTACAACACTTTTAATTGTGTACTTGTTTTTGTTTACATCTTTTGATTTAGCATATTTTGGATCTATATAATCTATTGTGTGATATCTTGAGTTCTTGTGTTCGACCCCTGATTTACTGCAGCAACTGTTTTAGTACTATTTAGGGTATTAATTTGAGCATATCAAATTTGGCGCCGTTGCCGGAGACTCAATTCGCCGTTAGATTTTAGCTAAGAAATTCGTCGAAATCGCCTAGTATCGATCGATACCCTGCTGGTATCGGTCGATACCTGACGTATATTTCAGTTACTTACGTTCTTTGTTTTTGTTTTCAGGTGTATGCCTAATATCGAAACCAGAAGCAACAAGAACACCCCGCTAGTTGATCTATCACTGGAACAGCTAGCACTTGTGGAACGCACAAACAAGAAAGCAAATAAATCAGCTAAGATGAACAACAATCAGTTGGTTCGTGATGCAGCTGGTGCTTACAGAGATCAAGAGGGTCCGTTGTGCAATGAGCAAGGACAACGTCTGGATGGAGAGGGGATCGTCATGCCACCTGCTCCTGTTGTCGCTGCGAATGTAACTGGGAACGCGAGGAATGATGTGGTTAATCGTGAAATGACGATTGGTGAGTACAACAGGCCTGACAAGTTTTTCGCCAATCGTTTAGCGATTCGTCCTCCTGCGTTTGAGAGGAGTGACTTTGAGCTGAAGCCTGCTTACTTTGCTCTTGTGGGACAGCATCTCTTTTATGGTCTTCCTCATGAACATCCGATGAACCATGTGGAGAAGTTCGAGGACTTGGTCACTAGCATAAAAAGCAATGGAGTGTCCTACGACTATCTCTTCTGCAAGCTCTTCCCCTACTCTCTAGGTGGAGATGCGACCTACTGGCTGAGCCAGCTACCTCCTGGTTCGCTAACTACTTGGGAGGACACTAAGAGAGCCTTCCTGATCAACTTCTACGTTGATGCACGATCCGAGGATCTGATGAATAGAATCTCCCAATTTTCTCAACGACCTACTGAGGCGTTCAAGGCTGCTTGGACGAGATTCAGATCGTATAAGAGAGATTGTCCACATCACGGATACTCTGATGTGCAGCTGCTGGGTATCTTCTTTAGAGGAGTAGATTGGAGGTATCAGATGGCTCTGGACGCTTCGAGCAATGGTAATTTCAACACCAGGTACCCTGAGAATGCTTATGTGTTGATTGAAAACTTTGCATCTAGCAGTAGCACCAAGAGCGCAGACTTCGAGCGCAAGAAGCTGGCTGGTGACATGGATGGGTCGCAGATCGCTAAAGTTAAAGCTCAGCTGGATTATATGCACAATCTTCTGCTGGAAAAGACAACAAAGGCCGTCCACTTTGCTGCTGAGAATGAAGTGGAAGATGTTAACTACATTGGTGGTTCTGGTTTTCAGGGTCAGCGATTTGGATACAACGCCAATCGAAACTTCACCAACAATGCTCAGCAAGGAGGGTACCAATACCCACCACCCAAAGCTCCTGAGAGTAAGATTGAGGCTATGCTTGAACAGCTGGTTCAAGGGCAGGAGAAGATTACGGTAACTTTCAATGGGAAACTGGATGTTGTGTACACCGATTTGAGTGGAAGGATCGAGGCTCTCAATACCAGTAACAGGATGCTGGAAACGCAAGTAGTTCAGACTGCAGCAAATGCCAAGGGAAAGACGGTTCATTCACACAATGCACATGTCAATGCGATCTCCTCAAATGCAGAAAATTTCGATGAGGATCCTAAAATCGCCATAGCATCGATCGATACCCCCAAGTGTCGATCGATGCCGGTTACAATTCTGAAACGGGACACTTCCAAAACCCGTGTATCGGTCGATACTGAGGCGATTTTTGAGGAAACACTTGAGACTTCGACTGTGGTGCCTAAAGAAGTTCAAGAACGAGTCTATATACCGAGGATACCTTATCCCAGAGCTACTGGAAAGGCTAAGAAGGAGGTAGAGGACGCCAGATGCAAGGCTATGCTGGATAAGCTGATTGTGAAGCTTCCCCTTGATGATGATAAATCTGTCAAGGATGATTCAACAGCAAGAGTATCGATCGATACCCTACCTGGTGTTGATCGATACCCCTAGCAGAACGAGCCAGAAATTGTGAAAACACCTGAGTTTATCAAAGAAAGATTTCGCAAGCCCAAGAAGCTGAATCATGTTCCTAAACACCTCAGAGATCCCATCTCTTCAAAGCAGCTGCGTGGCTTTGAGAAGATGGTAAGAAGGATTTCCCCTGAATCGTCTTTTGAAGAAGCTCTAGAACACCGTCCTCTGCTAAGTCACTTCAAAGATTGCAGAGAAACTGAGGAAGAGATTAAGGCACTCTTCATTAAGGCTAGAGGTCCACCACCTCCACTGAGACAGTTGACCCAAATGGAAGATCCAGGGAAATTCGTGGTTCCATGCTCTATCTTTGGAGTTGATTTCAAAGAGTCTCTCGTTGACTCAGGGGCTAGTGTCAATGTCATCTCAAGGGCAATTGCAGAATGGTTTGGCGCTAATATTCGATCTTCAAAGGTATATAGCACATTCGCGAACGACTCCACCTCACTTCCATACGGTACAATCTCTGCTTTGCTGGTCAAAGTAGGAGATTGTCTGGTGCCGACTGATTTTCAGGTTGTGGAGATGAGTGCGATATCTCGTATGCCTATACTCTTGGGACGACCATTTATAGCTACTGCTGGCGCAATCATAGACACGCCTAATAAGAGAATCTCTTTCTCTTACATTGACGGAGGGGTCTATTATGATGTCATTTCCCCTAGGAGTGCTCCCACACGTGTCTCTAGCATCGAGGTTGTTACAGAAAAGTCGCTGGCAGTTGATCTTTTGGAAGAGTCTCCTGATGAGCCTACTGTCGCAGACATTTCAGCTGAACCGCCCAGCATTCCCAAGGAAGTTGTCAAGAAGGCTAAGGCAACAAAGAAGAAGAAGGCCAAGAACAAAAAAGTCGAGAATCCCCATGTCACTTTAATCCTTCAGAAGAGTGATGGGAATTCAATTGAGTACAAGGTGAAGTGCAAAGGAGCTTCGAAGCCATTCTCTAAGGCTAGAGTTCTTCTTACTTCGGAGCTGAAAGAGAAGGGAAAAGAGTTCGTAGAAGGCATGTTGAGCAAAACTCTGAAGCTAGCAATGTCAAGTTGTGGAGCCTGTTTTGGTGCAAGCTCTCACTCTTATCCAGCCTGAAGGGCGTTACAGTCAAGCTATTGACGTTAAACGAGCGCTTGGTGGGAGGCAACCCACTGGTGAGTCTGCTTTTGATTCGTTTTCTTTTTATTTTTCGTTTTGTGTTTGTGTCAGGATAAACAAGGAGCAAAACTCGAAATCGCTTAGTGTCGATCGATACCCCATTGGTATCAGTCGACACCAATCGCGAATAGACGGTTCATCATATCGATTTAAGCCTGGTATCGATCGATACCAGGCTGTGTGTCGATCGATACTCAATGTTCCAGCAAGGTAACTTCTTGTTTTCCCAATTTAATTCTGTTCTTTTGTTTTCTTTCACTGACTCTAGGCTAGATAACACTGGGGACAGTGTTGTTCAAGTCTGGGGGAGGTGTATGCTGAAATTGTTCTTGTTTTTCTTAGAGTCATAAAATAAAATAAAATTGTCGTTTTATTGAGTCAAAACTTGTTGGAGATGATGATCCTGTGCTTGAATTGTCGTTTTGATTTTCTTTTTGAGTGACAAGTGTTGCAGGATCAGCTCTACATCGACTAATGAAAAATCCAAGGACTGACTAGTTGACTAGAAATCATCCATGTCTCCAGCACAGTTCTTCTGAAACATGAGCCAAATTTCTGCACTTCATCAATATGGTTAGTGTTTTTAGAGTTTGATTCATCATTCATATCTGATAAAGGAACCCATGTGTTTAGAGTAATAGTATCTCTCTCCCCTGTTATAAGTTGATAAATAATAGCATAAAAGATTGAAATGATTTTCTTCTGAGTAGAGGGTTAGGAAAATTTCCAGCGATCCCATTATTCTACTTAAGAGGGAATGATCACACAAAGGTTGAAAGCGAGGTTAGGAAAATTTCCCGTGATACCACTATTCGCCTAAACCTTTGATACATAGAGAGGTAAGAACCGGGGATATGGTGGCAAACACCATCAATACTCGCGTCTCATACCTTGATGTGTATATGCAAAGCTGAAAATAAAAGAAAGAACATAATAAGAAATAAGTCTGGGGGAGAGAAATTGATACAAAAAGTGTGAAAATAGGTGGTTCCTTGTCATGATATTGTCTGGTAAAGAATCTAGAAGGTTCTTGAACATAAGCTGCAGCGATGAAACTGGCGATGAATGCTTTATTTGAACAATGCTGTGGGATAATGTGTGGAGTCTGGGAAAGCTGCGAATGTCTACGGAGAAATACATGGTGGTTAGATCAAAAGCTGATATGGTGACATTTGGATACTTGGGAAAAAGGTCATTTCGATGGTTCGTGAATAGGTGAGTCTCCGCGTTTTCAAACCTCTTTCTCTGGTTTAGTCTTCTATGTGCTTGAGGGCAAGCAAAGGCTAAGTCTGGGGGAGTTGATATATCATGGTTTTTACCCCTTTTAGGCCATGATATAAGTCTGTTTTATAGAGTCTTTCTAGTATTTTGGAGTCTTTTAGAGTCTTTTACGGGTCTTAGCACGTTTGGAGCATAATTGGAGATATTGGAGCTTTTTGGAGCATTTTGGAGCAAAGCTGAAGATCGTGTTGCTGAGTACCCGATTTCACGTCAAGCATCGATCGATACCCCCTTGGTATCGATCGACACTCATCATAGCAAAACACAACCCGCGAGTTTTCCAAGACTTGAAGAATTGCAAAAGTGCCCATAAGTCTTTAATATTTACAAGAAGCCCCAAAACGTGATTTAGGTTATTTATAGGGATTTTACAGCCACTGTTAGGCTATGCTTTATTTTATATACTTTGATTTTACTTTTGGTTTTTGGAGAGACAACTCTGAACTCCTGTTGATTATTAATTTCTTTGATGATATATTCAATCATGTTGCTTTCAATCTTCATGTCTGAGTAGATCCACTTTAGGTTTGGGTTTTCTCATAAATGATTTCTTTGAATGCGAGGTTGATTATCTGTTTAGGATTCATAATCTAAATTAGTTCTTCACCTTAGGTTGTTCTCAAAGCTAATTCTGGATTGATCACCTAGAACTTAGATCTTAGGATAATTGATTAGGCACGAGAGTGCGATTAATTACCTGGTAGAATCTATGGTGAGCAAATTGATTATTCGCAAACAAATTTGGTTTAATTGATTTGTGAACATATCAAACCTGAACTTTAAAGCTGATTTAGACTTTAGGATTCTCAAAGAGATTTGGAATTCCTAGGATTTAGATTTAGATAGTTTTCGCAACGAGAGTTGGTTAGCTATATTTTAGTGATTTGAGTTCAAGAACCGTGCGTAATCTGAATCATGTTAGTTAATTTAGTTGCATTCATTGATTTCCTGAGAAAAACTCTGGGCCTATATTTTCCTCTATTGATTTACAACACTTTTAATTGCGTACTTGTTTTCGTTTACATCTTTTGATTTAGCGTATTTTGGATCTATATAATCTATTGTGTGATATCTTGAGTTCTTGTGTTCAACCCCTGATTTACTGCAGCAACTGCTTTAATAATATTTAGGGTATTAATTTGAGCATATCACGTACAGGTAAAGTACCCGTTTCAAATCGGAATTCCTCGAGTATCTCATTCCTTGTAGCTTCAGTAACACCAGCCATGTATAGAGTAGATTTCTCCATACTTATACCTAGACCAGAGACCTCAGTAAAATCTCAAAACACCTCAAGTATTCCTTCTACATATCGTTTTTTTCATCAGAGAAGATCATCAGATCATCGGCAAAGTAGAGATGGGTGAGTTTGAGATTGTGACAGTATGGATGGTATCCAAATTTGCGTTCAACTACTTCTTTATCCAGCATCTTCGAGAGTACATTCATACATATCACAAAGAGGTATGGTGAGAGAGCGCAGCCCTGCCTTAGTCCCCTTTCACTTCTGAAAAACTCCGCGAGCTCGCCATTCACTTGGACCGAAAACGACGCTATTGTAACGCAGAGGCTTATCCAATGGATGAACGTTTCTGGTATTTTCAGAGCCTGCAATGTGGATAGAAGAAAGGGCCACTGAACTGAGTCGAAAGCTTTGGCAATATCTATCTTTACCGCACAACGAGCAGAGACTGTGTCCTTGTGATAATTCTTTACCAATTCCGATGCGAGAAGGACATTTTCCATTAGTAGGCAATCCTTGACAAAAGTTGATTGGTTAGAGTAAATGAATTTCGGGAGAATCTTTTTCAGTCTATTAGCAAGAATCTTGGATATCACTTTGTATAACACATTGCAGCAAGAAATAGGCATGTAATCTTTCATCAGCTTTGCCTCCTCTTTCTTGGATATAAGTGCAAGGATAGTTGTATTTATACCTTTTGGTAAGAATCTTTTATCAAAGAAGGATCGAATGGCGACTACAAAGTCCTTTCCAACCACTGGCCAGGCCGCTTTGTAGAATTCACACGTGTATCCATCGGGTCCTGGTGATTTATTTTTTGCCATAGCAAATAGAACACTTCTCACTTCCTCTTAGGAAACCATTCTGCTTAGCATCTCTCCATCTGCTTCACCACATTCGAACCCCAAGAGCTCATGAAGTACCTCTGTACTAACGCCAATATACTCCTCAGGTTTATAAGATAAAAATTCGTGAAAGTAATTTTCAGCTTCACCTTTTATTTCTTCTTGAATGTTCAGAATTACACCATCCGATTTCTAGATCTCACGAATTGCATTCCTCACTTCTCTGGCCTTTACCGCTTGATGATAATACCGATTATTCCCATCTCCTACCTCCAACCAATGCACTTTTGCCTTTTGTTTCAAAAAACGTTCTTCCAGATCAGCTAATAAAGACCACCTTCTAAAGGCTCGAGCTTCCCCCTCCATGTTAATCTGTGATGGGTTCAACATGGTTTTCTCTTGGCACTCACACAACTCATCGTATGCTTGTTTCGCCCGTTTTTGTAGATCACCAAGTTGTTCTTTGCTCAATTCCCTGATTTTTTGCTTTAATAGCTTGAGTTTCTTGGAGAAACGATATAAAGCAGAGGTCGAGGTGAACAACTCTTCAGTACCTGCCCAGAAGGAGTCCAAAAGAGGCAGAAAACCAGGTAGACTAGTGAGTGCACTTGTGAATTTAAAGGGACGTCTTACCCTTAAAGACTTTATTTTAATTTGTATTATGCCACGCATATGATCTGAGCAGCCTCCCGATTCAAACACGCAGTAGGACTGTGGATATGCAGTGTACCAAGCATCTGAAACTAAGGCGCAATCCAATTTTTTGCAGATTAACCCCTCCTCCTTTTTATTACACCAAGTGTACAGTAGTCCATGTGATGTCATATCCATAAGAGAACAGTATTGAGCCACTTCCTGAAAGTCTCGCATTCCAGTTGGAATACCTGGAGATGTTTCAAAATTTGAATGTTCCTCCCCTTGCAGGATTTCATTGAAATCCCCCATAAGCACCCAAGGCTTATTTCTCAGCATTGGAGAGTTTTGATGATTTTTGATATCCTCCCACAAGGTTTTGCTTTCCTCCACAAAATTTGACGCGTATATGAACGAGCAGAAGAATTCATCCTCTTCATCTTCCAACAATATCGAACATGTGATCATTTGCCCACTACTAAAACATGGGGTTACTCTCACCTTCGGACTCCAAACAACCCAGATCCTTCCAAGCCGATGCGCTGCATAATTTGATATGAAGGACCAATTTTTGAAAACTGATGCGACAATCCTTTCAGCTTTCCTCTCCTTAACTCTAGTTTCTAACAAACAACCAAACTGAAAAGAGTGTTTCTTTATCCATTTGCGGACCACAGTGTGTTTAGTGTCTTTATTGAACCCGCGAATATTCCAGAAAAAACCAGATGTTGTTAGCTTGAAATAACTTAAAGACTAAGTCAAAGTATATCTAGGAGTTATCTAGATATACATCCCTTAGATTTAGGAGTTATCTAAATCTATATGTCTCCTATTAGGATTAGGAATCATCAATTCTTATATAAGGAGGTGCTAAGATGTAGCACAACTTATGAGCTTGTGAACTTAAGGTTTTGAGTAATTTTCCTTAAGAAAATAAGAGAGTTATTCTTATCAATTGTCTGAATTCTTGATATCAACATTCTTTATTTGGTATCAGAGCTAAGATCAAACAAAACACTAGAAGCTTAAGAGAACACGACACCATCATGGGTGACACGAAGGATGACACGGCTGAAGGAAAAACTGTGGCTGAGATAAAATATAAGGAGAACGGACCCTCATCCATCCAATGTCCTATGCTAACCAACTCAAACTACACTGTGTGGTCTATGCGAATGAAGATTGCGTTAAAAGTGAATAAAGTATGGGAAACCATAGACCCTGGAATCACACATGAAGATAAGAGCAACACAGCCATTGCCTTACTGTTTCAATCAATACCCGAAGCTCTAGTTCTACAAGTAGGAGATCTCGACACTTCAAAGGCGGTTTGGGAAGCAATAAAAGCAAGACATGTTGGAGCTGAGAGGGTAAGAGAGGCTAGACTGCAAACTCTGATGGCCGAGTTTGATAGGATCAAGATGAAGGAAGAAGACTCGATTGATGCATTCGTTGGTAAACTCTCTGAAATTTCTTCTAAATCAGCATCTCTCGGGGAAATCATTGAAGAACCAAGACTTGTGAAGAAATTCTTGAAGAGTTTACCGAGGAAACGATACATACACATAGTAGCATCACTCGAATAAGTTATTGATCTAAAAACTACTAGCTTTGAGGACATAGTTGGACGATTAAAGGCCTATGAGGAAAGGATCAGTGAGGAAGACGAAGAGCAGGAAGATGATCAAGGGAAATTAATGTATGCTAACTCTGACTCACAAGAGAATTACAATAGTAGAGGACGAGGAAGAGGGAGAAGCCGAGGAAGAGGTAGAGGAAGAGGCCGTGGAAGAAGCTATTACCAAAACTCTTATGGCGATCAAGGACGAGATGCGTCTCATATCCAGTGCTATCGGTGTGACGCATATGGTCACTATGCCTCTGATTGTCCCGATAAACTACTCAAGCTGCAAAAGACTACTGAGAAAAAGGACGAAGAAGAGACACAAACGGCTGATGAATTGATGATGCATGAGGTGGTATATCTGAATGAGCAGAAGGTAAAGCCGAGTACCTTCGAAAACAGTCTAGACACGAGTAATGTGTGGTATATAGACAATGGAGCCAGCAATCATATGAGTGGAAACCGATCGTTCTTCTTCGACCTTGATGAGAATATTACGGGAAAGGTAAAATTCGGAGATGATTCCCGCATAGACATAAGAGGAAAATGATCCATACAGTTTAAGTTTAATAATGGTGTGAAGAAGGTTTTAAAAGATGTCTACTTCATTCCGGACCTAAGAAGCAACATTATAAGTCTCGGTCAAGCCACAGAAGCAGGTTGTGAAGTACGAATGAAAGGAGAACTACTCAAGCTATTTGACCGAAACTCTAAACCTCTTGTTGAAATCTCTAGGTCCAAGAACCGGTTGTATAAGGTAATTTTGGAAGTAGACAACATAAAGTGTCTGCAGTTAATAGAATTCACCGAGTCAAGCAAGTGGCACGCAAGATTGGGGCATGTGAATCTCGAGACTATGAGAGTGATGGTGAACAAGGGACTTGTAAAAGGCATACCAAGAATGACAATCGAAAAACAGAAGTGTGTATCATGTCTACGTGGAAAACAGACTCGATCACCATTCCCACAAGCGACGTCATACAGAGCATCTCAAGTCCTTGAGCTTATCCATGGAGACCTATGTGGACCTATCACACCCTCCACACCAGCACATAAGAGATATATATTTGTCATTGTAGATGACTACTCCTGTTACATGTGGACAATCTTACTAAAGGAAAAGAGCGAAGCATTTGATAAGTTCAAAGGTTTCAAGAGAATAGTAGAGCAAGAGACAAGAGCCAAGATTGAAACATTTCGTACTGATAGAGGAGGTGAGTTCATGTCTCAAGAGTTTCAGGATTTTTGCGAAAAACACGGTATCAAGAGACACCTAACGGCGCCGTACTCTCCTCAACAGAATGGGGTTGTTGAACGAAGAAACAGAACACTACTTGAGATGACGAGAAGCATCCTGAAACACATGAATATACCAAACTATTCGTGGGGCGAAGCTGTGAGACATTCCACTTACCTGATCAATAGAGTGGCAACAAGTCACTTACTGTCCAAACACCATATGAAGTATTCAAAGGAAGGAAACCAAATCTCGAGCATCTTCGAGTATTTGGATGTGTTAGTTATGTTAGAACAGAAGCAGCTGGAAGGAAGAAACTGGACGACAGATCAAGAACGTTGGTTCATCTAGGGACAGAACTAGGCTCCAAAGCTTATCGATTATTTGACCCAACACATCAAAAAATCGTCATTAGCAGAGATGCAGTTTTTGATGAATCTAAAGGTTAGAAGTGGAATGGTCAGGGAATTGACACCACAAAGGAATCATGAACTTTTTCAGTAAGCTTATGAGGTTTCGATAACAACGATGCCATTGAGAGTGATCAAAACAGTCTCGGAGAAGAAACAGGGGAGAATCGTGACTATGATATAGACGAAGACAATGAGGAGGAAAAAAATCAGGATCAACCGCCTCTGCGACGAACAACAAGAGTAAGCCATAGAACTAGTTATCTGGATGATTACGTTTGTAATGTAGCTAAAGAGGAATGTGAACGTCTCCTAGTCATGATCAATGAAGAACCATGGGATTTTAATGAAGCTAAGGGATTGAAAGAATGGATGACGGCTTGCGAAGATGAACTATGGTCAATTGAAAAGAATAAAACATGGAATCTAACCGATTTGCCAAGTGGATCCAAGGAAATTGGTCTAAACTGGGTCTTTAAGATCAAACGGAATCCTGATGGAAGTGTAAACAAGCACAAAGCAAGACTTGTGGCAAAGGGCTACGTGCAGAGGCATGGTATCGATTTTGAGGAAGTGTTTGCTCCTGTTGCGAGAATTGAAACCATTCGGTTCATCATCGCACTTGCTGCTTCGAATGGATGGGAAGTTCATCATCTTGATGTAAAAACAGCTTTTCTAAATGGAGAGCTAAAGGAAGTAGTATACGTTACACAACCAGAGGGATTTGAGATCAAAGGGAATGAGAACAAAGTCTACAAGTTGAACAAAGCACTGTATGGGTTAAAGCAAGCGCCGAGAGCTTGGAATGAAAAGTTGAATAAGATTCTTGTTCAGATGAAATGTAAAAAATGCTCAAAGGAACCATCACTCTATCGCAAAGAAGAAAGCGGAGATCTCCTGGTAGTTTCCGTGTATGTGGATGATCTCTTGGTGACAGGATCAAGCCTGAAAATGATGGTGGAGTTTAAAGAAGACATGGCAATGACGTTTGAAATGAGTGATCTTGGTAGACTAACATACTATCTTGGCATTGAAGTGCTTCAGTACAAGGGTGGTATAACATTGAAACAAGAAAGATATGCGTCTAAAATACTAGAAGAAACTGGAATGAGAGAATGTAATGCATCTCATGCACCAATGGACCAGAACATAAAGCTGTCAAGGGACATGAAAGAAGGTCGCATTAATGAAACAGAGTATAGAAGAAGCATTGGTTGCCTCTGATATCTTCTTCACACCAGACCAGATCTTCCTTTTGGTGTAGGAGTACTTAGTCGTTACATGCAAGAACCACAAGAATCTCATGGTGCTGCACTGAAACAAATACTGAGGTACTTATGTGGAACTCTTTCTTATGGTCTTGTTTTTAGGCGATCAAGTGGCACAAGCTTGGTAGGCTACAGTGACAGCAGCCATAATGTCGATATGGATGATGGAAAGAGTACGACTGTCATGTTTTCTATTTTGATGAATGTCCTATCACCTGGTGTTCACAAAAGCAAGAAACAGTGGCCCTTTCATCATGTGAAGCCGAGTTTATGGCTGCTACTGAAGCCGCAAAACAAGCAATCTGGTTACAAGAACTCTTTGCAGAGATAGCAAACAGAGAATGTAAACGAGTGACCATTCGAGTGGACAACAAATCGGCGATTGCACTCACCAAAAATCCGGTCTTTCATGGTCGCAGCAAGCATATACATACACGATATCACTTTATACGTGAATGTGTCGAAAACGAGCAAGTAGAAGTTGAACACGTTCCAGGAAGCGAGCAAAAGGCTGATATATTAACCAAAGCACTTTGAAGAGTCAAGTTTAAAGAAATGAGAAATCTTATTGGAGTTGAAGACGTGAAAGAGATTGAATTCAAGCTAAAGGGGGAGAGTGTTGTTAGCTTGAAATAACTTAAAGACTCAGTCAAAGTATATCTAGGAGTTATCTAGATATACATCCCTTAGATTTAGGAGTTATCTAAATCTATATGTCTGCTATTAGGATTAGAAATCATCAATTCTTATATAAGGAGGTGCTAAGATGTAGCACAACTTATGAGCTTGTGAACTTAAGGTTTTGAGTAATTTTCCTTAAGAAAATAAGAGAGTTATTCTTATCAATTGTCTGAATTTTTGGTATCAACATTGTTTACCAGACATTAAATATTTTTCCGAGAGGAACGTCTAAGTTGAGTATTATCAAAATAATATTAAACAGAATATCTATGCATATCGTGTATGCAAAATCTAGTTTATTAAAAAAGACTTAAGCTGACAAAACGATTTGATTCGATCTGAACTTAGAAAATCGTATCAATGCAAAATCTAGTTTATTAAAAAAGACTTAAGCTGACAAAACGATTTGATTCGATCTGAACTTAGAAAATCGCGTGATACGATTCAATACCATATGATGCTGTCAAACACATTCACTTATTTTATTTGTATCGTAACTCGTAAGAGATACGAACAGACTCATGCTTCCTCTTGTTTCAAATTGGTTGAAAGCGTACACAATATAAAAATATACAAAATAACTATAAATATAATCAAAATAATAATAGTAATCTTTTTAAGTTTTAATAATAGTATAATAAGAATAATAATCCTAGAAAATATTTTAAAATATCACGTCTCTTTATTATAACTATGTCACTACAAAAAAAAAGAGGATAGGCATATAATCTTTATAATATTATTTAAGAAGACATTTTTGAAAATGAACTTTGTTTTGTAAGTTATTACATGAAATACCATTATAAATAACAAATAATAATTGAAATAGGAAATGGTATATTTGTATTTTACAATTAGTGGTAAAAATATGGAAAGTATTTATTTTACATTAAAGATGTTATCTACTATATATTTTTAAATAATAATCAATCTATATATTATATTCAATGAAAAAAATCTATTCAAAATCTTAATACATTTTTCATTATAGTTTATTATATTTTATTTAAATTTATATCAAAATAAAAGTTAAAAAATATTTTACTAATTTTATAAAAGTTAGACACAATTTTTCTTTTAAAAGAGTTTCTGAACTAACCACAAAAATAGAGTCATTAAACGGTGCATAATAATTAATATAGTTATGTTTTCAAGATTATATGTTTTACGGGTTAGTCCGAATAATATTTTAGTCTACTGCAAAACAGGTTAAATAGACTAATTATTCCATTTGACAATTCTATCTATAATCATGAGTTATATATATATTATAAAATTCAAATAAAAGTAATTTTCCAAATTTCAAAATAATTTATTAAAAAAAAATTACTCTGCGCTAATTATACCGCGGGTTAAATCCTAGTTGTTTACAAAATGGAACGCATCAAGTTTTTGTTTTACATCTTATTACAAGTAATAACGTCTTCTTATTGTGCTTCTTTATCATAAATCTTTGGTTTACATTTACTAACATATAACCACTTATTACAAATGGATCGTGTTTTTCTAACATTTTTGCCGATTCACACTCTTGGAGTTAAATATCATCTCTAAGTTTAAGCGACTCTCTTAACGCAACGTGTAATTAGATTAGACGATTTTTTAGCGCCATTTTCTTAGCATGATCCAATGGACCGACGACCTTAGAGATATTTGGATATGCACTACAATGGTCCAAATAACTTGATGGACAAAACCACTTATGGCATAGCGAATAATCGAGATTTCAGCTCAACTAATTGTCTATGTGAAAAGACAATAGGGGACCTGCTTCTTGTTGAGGAGGAATAGATAAAAGCTTTGTTTTTTTTTACTAAACTCAAAACTGAGCAATAACTTGCAACAACCAAAAACTTATATAGCCAAGATTCTTTGTCACAACCGACAAAGGAATAGAAATCCTAGATAAACTAGAAAGTAAAAACACTATTTAAGTTTATCGAAACAATAATTAGCCAAAATCTTAAAATAGAAAATAGTTAAACCAAAATGATGTATAAATGATGCTCCAACACGATTTTTACACTACAAGAAAACACAGTTTTTGCGACTATCAAAATAGTCTTAAAATAGTCGCAAATGACTTATTTGCAACAATTTTGGGACTAAAAAATTTAGTAGCAAATATTTGATCGCTAAATACAATAGTCACAAAACAATCACTATTTTATGACTAATATGTGACTCTAATATCAGTCATAAATTAGAGACTAATTTTTAACTACTTGTTAATAATTTTTTTTTAAAAACAAACAAAAACAAAAATTCAAAAAAAAATATTTTTATTTATTAAATTAAATGATTAATTACAAAAATACAAAAATACAAAAATAAACAGATCTCTTCTTCGACTTCTTCCCTCTCCGGCGAGTTCTGAATGGCGGCATCAGCAAGTTGAAGCACCATCTCTCTCGCCGTCGGTCTCTTCTCCGACTTCTTCTCTCTCCGGCGAGCTGCTCCTCTCTCCGGCTCAGCCTGACTCACGAGCCCCTCCGCCTGCATCTTCTTCTCCGACGAATGGCGGTTAAGATCTATGGATTTGGGCGGCGGAGATACGAGCAGCCAAGGCGGTCCGTGTTCCTCCCCATCTTCGGAGGGTTCCTCGTCTACTGGATCTCAATACCACCACAACTCCTTCTCCTCCGTAAATTCCGATTTCCATTTTTCCAAGGCGGCGGCAGTGGTGGGGCAAGGCTTTAAGGGGAGAAACGTGGGGCGTCAGATCTTGGGTCTTCTCATGGATCTTGGGTCTTCTCATGGTTCTCGTGGACCTGGAAAAAAACCTAGAAAAAAAGGAAAGAGAGTTAGATCGAAGAAGAAGATATAGAGAGAAAAGAATAAACAAAAAAAAGAGAAAGTTAAATCGCAGAAGGTGAGAGAGAAGATAAACCATTAAAAAAAAATAGATCCTCCACCGTTGGATTAAACCAATCAATGGTGGAGGATCTCAATCCTCGTCACAATGAACTAGCCAATGAAAATTTTTCATTATTTTTGTCATTTTATCGCAAATTAATCGCAAATTTAGGATTATTTTGTGACTACTATTAAAAAAATCGACTGGAGTTGCAAATTAGTCCCAAATTTTGGACTATTTTGTGACTACTTATACATGTTATGAGTATAACCAAAAATCTTTACCCTAAACCCTAAACTTTAAGAACCTATAAGGTTTGAATATCACTTTACATTGATTATGTGTATATAGATGTTCAAAAGTATGTTAAAACTTAAAAATAAATAAATTTTGAGAGAATTTCTATTTTTCAAAACCATTCCTTATTAAACACATGTAACTCTAGTACATGTTACGATTAGATTAAAAAATTTGTATATTATTTGATGTTTATGTGTAAGATCTAGTTTACAATTTAAGATTTAAAGTTTATGATTAAGGGTTAGAGGTTTAGGGTTTAGAATTTAGGATTTATAAAATGATTATATTTAAAAAATTTGTAAGTGTTGATTTTTTGTATATTATTTGATATTTATGTGTAAGATTTAGTTTACAATTTAATATTTAGATCAAGTTTATGATTAAGGGTTAGAGGTTTAGGGTTAAGGGTTTGTGGTTTGGGTTTAGAATTTATTGATTTCTAAAAAAACGAGTGGAGTTGCAAATTAGTCACAAATTTGAGAATATTTTGTGACTACTATTAAAAATTAGTCGCGAATTAGTCCCAAATTAGTCAAAAAAACTGGGTTTACAAATTAGTGTACATGTTACTCTAAACCCTAAACTTTAAGAACCTATAAGGTTTGAATATCAATTTACAATGATTTTTGGTATATAGTTGTTCAAAAATATATTTTACAATTTAAGATTTAGAGTTTATGATTAAGGGTTAGAGGTTTAGGATTTAAAATTTAGGATTTATAAAATGATTATATTTTAAAAAATTGTAAGTGTTGAATTTTTTTGTATATTATTTGATGTTTATTTAAAAACAATCGAGTGGAGTTGCTAAACCGAAACAAATTAGTCACAAAATTAGAACTACTTTTGCAAGTCCTTAAACAGTCGCAAATAAGCGACTATTGTCTGACTACTTTTTTTAGTCGGTAATTTGTGACTATTATGCCTCTACATTATGAGTAGTCGCAAATCAGTCACAATATCGTTCATTTTTTTGCGACTAAAAAAAGTACTCGCAAAAAATAGTTACAAAAATTTGTTTTATTGTAGTGTTGGGGTGAGAAAGATTCATCCTCGAATCAAGCGGGGGATCCGGAGGAATATAATGCGGTCTGATGGAAGCCATATTCGATAGTTAGCCAAATTCGATAATATCGGCAGCCCGACGGTAACACCGGTGGACGACGATAATTTTGTTCTGATATCAAAGTTAGATAACCAATAACACATAGTTTTTATGATATGAATCATATGATAACTAGGTTATCACGATAATTTTTATATTTCACATATTTCTATGAAATAATAACTGGATTAACGCGATAATTTATTATATGATAACTGGTTTAACATGACAATTTCATAAAAATCTATATGATAACTGATTTAACATGGCAATGTTTGACGATACTAATTATATATTAACGATGCTAATTAAAAATGATAATTGGGTTAACATGACAATATTAACGATGCTAACATTATGTTTTTTCTGGTGATGAACAGTGCTCGAGTTTTGATGAACAATGTCATCCGCTTCTTCCATCAGAAATTGAATTTTTACACCAATGGCATTTCTGTAATTATTCAAAAAGCAAATAATATTTTAAGTTTAATCATTTTTTTCTCTTACCTACTTACCTAATTTACCAATTCTTAATAATATTTACCTAATATTTTGATCAACTGACCATATACACCTAAATCACCCATATTAAAAAACTAACAAGTGTATCAATAAGTGACAAATGACACAAATTTGTCTTCTTTATTACTCATAAATTGTATTAATTAGATTCTACATGTTTTTGAACACAACATCAACGTACTATTGTCCATGTTTTTCCTATATGTTTCCAAGAAATTGAAGAAGAATAAGAACATGCGCAAGCATACATAATCTATACACACAAACACAAGCTTAATGACCATACAGTTAAATACACCAATCACGCCTTTAAACGCACACACAAAACCACATACATGGAAAAATAGACCAATTGCGCTTTTTAAACGCACACACAATAGCACAAACTTCTCCACCACATAAATTTATTTTCCACTCTTCTTTAATTATGTTATCTAATTGTTTTATTGATGATGCATCATTTTCATCCAAATAGATCATATATGATCAAAGATGCGGACATTTGTCGCTAAAGAGCCGGGCAAGAACCTTGTCTTCAAGAACTGGTAAAGCCTCGGAAGATTTTATGCATATAGGTGTCTTGTATTGAGACATCGAAGAACCCCGTGAAACGAAAAAGTCCATGAGCATATCGAACGTTCCTTCTTGCACCACTCTTATCTCTAGAGCTCCGATTGATCCATCTTTACTTCTAAATACTCTATAAAGATCACTAAGCGATTCTTCCATAACACAACAACATTTCACCAATACATTGCTATCAAGTTCAACGCCATAAATGTTTTTGGGTTTGAGTTCCCAATAAAAAACATAGTGACCTGGAATAGTAGAGAGATCAGCATAACATGTGCAACCCATCAACATCAGATTTGAAGATTCAAGAACGAGTGTCGCATGATTCAATGCCTTTAAAAGATGTTCCTCAGTTGTTATCTCAGTCTGAATGCTTAAGACCATTTCTTTTCTACGTATGAATCGAAATTGAGGTGCGTTGTTATAGAATCCAGTCACCTGTAAAATATCTCCAACCTTATACCTATGTAAACCTAGCAAAAAAAAAATTGATTATAACATTAGTTTTAATGACTTGAGAATAGATATATATTTCTTCTTTGCTTAGAATATAATAAATTCGTTTATATAACTCACCAAAATAATTTGTGACCAACAGCTCATAGTAGCAACCTAACTTAACGTTCACAAGATCAACAATCTCGTCCTTGTTTTCCTCATCAACCTGTATGAACTCGAAATATGACATATTAGGTAGACATGTGTATGACACATCTTGTGGTTTGCATGACAGATCCACGTTTATCCCAAATATAGTTTCTGATAATCCATAGACCATGGAGAATATAGGAAGTTGGTTCGAGTAGAAATCCAATGTTGGGATGTACTGAACCATCTGTCCTGTAACAATGCAATCAAGAAATTTGGCTTTGGGCCAAAGCCGTGTGATGATACTTTCCCATGATTTCTGGCTGCACTCGTAATCAATCAAATTTGCCAATTCAGGATTAGGCTCTCCGAGGATGATAGAGACCGATTCCCTACAGCTACGGTCTGTAATCCACTCGCTAACATGACCGTGTCGTATATTACTACACAATTCTTTCCAGTGAGTTTCAAGAAAATTGATTGCATGAGCCAAGGTAGAAGCAAAGTAAGCACTCATACTCGTAACTTCGTTTCTCTGGACGAGTCCACAGAGAAGATGACAATACATACTCTGCTTGTTATCTGTGCATAATGTGACATCGTTGGGGCTTGTATATAGCTTTGATGGTTGGTTCTTGAAATAATCGCTCGTCAAAAAGCTTGATAGCAATCCAGAAACTGGCAAACCAGAAGGAAACTTGGATAACGGTCTACAGAAACTAATCTTCATCTCCTTTTCTTGCTTGGCACCATCCACATACCTACATACCATAATTAAAGAGATTAATATATTGGTGATGGTTATATTTCTAAAGGTCCCGAGATTACATTAGATTTATGCTACCGAGTTATATATAAGAAATGGGCAATTATCTAAAATGGCACAAATTTTAATTTTTTTGGTCCAATAATAACATAAATTTAATATTAAAATAACTCAAAACCCCTTCTTAATATTGGAAATCTAAACCCTAAATTGGATAATTTAATTTGTAATTCATTTAGACTAAACAAGTATTTTCACATAATAATTTGTGCTAATTTTGAAATTTTAATCTGACTGTTTTAAGTTTAGAACAAACAAATATTTTAGGATATTTTTAAAAAAAATATGTATTTAGAATTAATTACCTGGATATAAAGGGGTCCGAGAGAGCTTTGTATTGAACCATGTTCTCAAAGAACTTACTGTTCATCGGGAATATCTTATGTTTTTCTCCTGATGTTCCGGAACTGCATGATCCAAAAGGTACAACCATTAGAGCATTATGTTAGTTTATAGATTTCCAACACCAAGCAAGTCAATACTAACTAGAGTTTTACCTTTGGAAAAATCCAGTAATGGGATTGCCTGAAATGACATCTGATGGTTCTCCGTTCGCAACGCGTTCGATATAAGGCTTAACATCATCATAAGTGACGACCGGTACGTTCTTTTTGAAAAGCTCTTTATCAGAGTTCCCGTGGAGAAAACGTTTGAGATATTCAGTGTGGGCGTTAAGTGTGAGTATCTCCTTTAAAACATCGTCTTGTATTTGCTTCGCATTGGATGTTAATGTCTCCAAATCCATGAGATCGAAACTTAGACTCATATTTGGTTTGATCTTTGATATCACCTGAAGTTAAATGGTTTATTTATATAAATAATAACTTTCAAGTGACGAGTAAATTAATTAGTTAATCTATTAATTAGTTGTCATACCTTCTTATTTTGTCGTCATGTATAAAGCCATACCTAACTAATCTTTAAAAGTAGTTCTAAATGGATTAGGAAAAATCCTCTTTTTTCTTACTAAGCTGTCATCAATTCAAATCAAAGGTTATATAAAGAAAAATCCCAAGTTGGTAGAAAATGATTTGTTTTTAGTAGAATAATACTCCCTCTGTTTTATATTTTAATGATTAATGCCTAAGACTCTATGGTATTGTAGTAAGATAGAAAAGTCTGCTAAGTGGTAAGATACTCGGAGAAGGTGCGGTTAGAAGCAAGAGTTCAAGTAGGAGAAGCCAAGAGATCGGCACAAAGACATCGAGATTACAAAGTCGCATAGTGGCTCTCGTGATTTTGGCAGGCCGGCTCAATGTTCTTATGGGCCTTAGAGCAAAAAAAAAAATTTGAACCCTTAATTTTTTTTTTTTAATGTGTTATACTAATTTTTTTTTTTAAACTTTTTTGTGTAATGTTTTTGTAGAATTTGTTTTATGAAAAATACATATAAAATAATTTTATGGGCCCTTTTTAATCTAAATTTTATTATTTTATTTATTTTTTAATGAAAAAAAAATATATAAAAAAAATCGGAGCCCTTAATTATTAGGACACGAAGTTGAATCATGGGGCAGTCGCACCCCTTGTCCTCCTTCCTAAGCTGAGCCTTGTGTAACGCCCGTGTTCCGCAATTCTGCCAAACGAGAGAATTTGGCTAAGGCATAATTGAATTTAACCGAGAAGAATTGGAAAGAAGGCAAGTGTTCGTGAGAAAATGAGTTTAGCTGAGGAAATTCAATCAGATCGGGTGATTTCCAAACTGATTAATTTTTCGCTCAGTTTTAGCCGAGCTAAAAATCAGCTGGCCGTAAATTTCGAGAATTTAGCCGAGCTAAATTCAGCTGGCCGAATTTTTCGGGACTTGGTCGGATTTCAGACAAGCTGGTGAATAATTATCGGGGAGGATTAATTTTCCCGGGGAAGTTTTTCAGATCTGCGTGAGCAGTTATCGGCTTATGCGTATTTTTGGTATACGCGGAAACGGTTTTAGCCGAGAGACCTTATAAAAATGTAACCGTATTACATTTTTAGCCGAGAAAATGTATACAAATATAAATGCGGCAGTTTGGAGCGGTTACTCGGGGAAAAAGGCACGCGCGGACAGTTATGGCTTTTGGGGAAATCAAAAATAACTGTGGGACGGTTATTGACGAATTAAAAGGACCCTTGGTCTATTTTTAATCGGATTTTGGCTGAATTTTCCTCCTTTGCGCAACCAAAGAACTTAGAAAGATCGAGGGGAAATATCTGAGAGAACTATCGAGGGAATCCGATTCATCCGAGGGAATCCGATTTTAGCCGAGGGAGAATTCAGATTATCCGAGAAAGTTGATCGCGAAGAGTTTTAGCCGAGGGAGAATTCAGTTTATCCGAGGAAAGTTGATCGCGAAGAGTTTTAGCCGAGAGAGAATCTATTCCGGGTCCGAGGAAGAAATTCTTGCCGAGAGAAGGAGATTGTCTGTTCGATCCGAATCGAATCCGTAGGAAACGAAGGTGAGTTCGTGACCGTTGCCTTAAGTCTGATCGTTTCTTGAGTAGATTGTATTCTGTTTGTCTGATGAATACGATGTTTATCATATATTCATGTTCTTTTGGCTATCCGTGGGATTATTTACCTTATCGGCGAACTAGACTGAGTTTTAGCCGGTGAGTGTATATAATCTCTCGGTTAGGTTCTGTTTTCTGATAAGCATCTGATTGGTTCTGGTCTATTCTTGTTGCGATTTCATGCTTTGGCTAAGTGAGACTGGATGACCGTTCTCACTAAGCATTTCTGTTGCTTATGCCTCCTTTTTGGATGCAGATTCTGATTGTAGCTGAGACGGTACATATGATGGTTGATCAGTTCGCGGGACAAATGCTGGAAATGGTCGGATGGTTAGGATGTGTTTGCGGTCTAGTTTACATTTTGTAGTAGCTTATATGCAAACTTAACAAATGTGCTAGAACCTCGTTTGTTTTAATTCAAGTTTTCTGTATTAATCTACTTATGTTCGAAAATGACTAAGTCTATATGAACCAAACGCAAAAATGTTAAGAAAAGGTAGAAACTAATCCGGCTAAAAATTTAAAAATTTGCTAAAATTGAGAAAAATCGGATTAGGGTCTTACAAGTTGGTATCAGAGCGCGGTCGGTTCTAGGACAGAGTCTAGCATAAGTGGGTTAGTAGGAATACCATCCTTCTAGCGCCTTGTCTCGCGGTAAGTCTGATTTTTCTGTATGGTTGCCTAAGTTAGTTTGCCGGCTAACTTAGAATTTTCTGATCTCGTCATTGCAGATGGCAAGAGGTAACCGTAAGAGGCGAGTTGATGATGAGTCTGGTGTGAACAACGAGGGGCAACATCCTGTTGAGGAGATGGCCGAGAATACGGCAAACGTTGTTGCCGCTCCGGTTGGTTTGGAAGGGGTGTTGGGTTTACTGACCCAAGTATTGGCGAGACTGCCTGTTTTGTGGCTGCCCCTGTGGCACCACCGCCTGTTGTCAATCCACCCGTTGTAGAAGTGGAAGAAGTTGTCAATGCGAGAGTTTCCATCTTACCTGAAGATGATGGAACACATGCAGAAGTTGGGAACAAAGTTTTTCTCCGGTGGAACGAAGCCCATTGAGGTGGATGGCTGGATTGATCGATTGGAGAGAAACTTTGAGTCCATACGCTGTCCTGATCAGTACAAGAAGGACCTTGCCGTGCACTAACTGGAAAGTGACGCGCATACCTGGTGGCGTAGTGCGCAACTGAGGGACGCAGTGAGCACGTGGGCTGACTTTTGTGATCTGTTCCGTGCTAAGTACTTCCCACCAGAAGCTCGTGATCGTTTGGAAGGGGATTTCCTTGATCTACGTCAAGGGGCAAAATCAGTGAGGGAATATGAGGCGGAGTTTAATAATCTGAAGAAGTATGTTGGCCGTGAAATGGGAAGCGAGGGGAATCAGATTAAGCGGTTCATGCGTGGGTTAAGGATTGATATCCGTAAGCATTGTCAAATCCGTGACTATGGCACCTTTCAGGAGCTGGTGGAAAAAGCGGCTCAGTTAGAGTCTACTTCGGCTGAGGAAGCCAAACTTGTTAGTATTGCTGCTGGGCAAAGGAAGAATGTTCCTTCGGGAAAACCACCTGTGAGTCGCAACGCAGGAATGGCCGTCGTGAAGGGGAATTCTGGTACTAGTTGGCGTGCGACTGGTGCTTGTCTCCGCTGTGGAAGCTTGGATCACAAAGTCCGTGATTGTCCTGAGGAGGATCGTAGGGGAGAAAGAGTCTGTTATCAGTGTGGAGAAGCTGGGCACTTCAAGCCGAATTGTCCACAGCTAGCACGGACGGTGCATCAATCTGAGAAGAGGCCAAGTGAGGGACTACCATTGCCGCCACCGCCAAAGAGACATGCTGTGATGTCGCGGCTCTATGCTATGACTGAGGAGACCGTGACTGATCCGAGTTGCTCACGTCCGATCACTGGTAAGTCCTATCACTTGCCTTGATAAAAAATTCCGTGTGAAATTATGTTGCGTGTTGCTTTAGTCTTAGCATTCTAGATGAATGTGTAGGGACCCTTGCCATGGGTGGTGTGGCAACCCATGTTCTGTTTGATTCCAGAGCAACAAATTGCTTTGTGAATCCGGATATGATTGGGAAGGGCGAGTTCCGCAAGGAACCAGGATGTAATTTTGGCTTAGTCAATGCGGCCGGTGGACAGGTCATGCGTACTCTTGGGAAGGTCCGTAATGTTTCTGTCATGATTGGCTCGGTGAACATGCCAGCTGATCTGGAAATCTGCGAGGTGAAGTCTTACGATGTGATCCTTGGTATGGATTGGCTCGGAAAATACAAGGCACACTTGGACTGTCACCGCGGGAGAGTTCGGTTTGAAACTGAGAAAGGGATTCTGGAATATCAAGGCATTAAACCGACCTCGGGAAGTCTGATTGTCTCGGCGGTTCAGGCTGAACAGATTATTAAGAAGGGTTGTGAAGCGTATTTGGCAACAATCACCACTACCAAAGTTGGGCCGGATGCGGAGCTAAGTAGCATTCCGGTTGTAAGGGAGTTCGAAGATGTGTTTGCGGCGCTGAGTGGATTACCACCAATACGTTCTGATCCGTTCACTATTGAGCTCGAGCCTGGAACGGCTCCGATTTCTAAAGCTCCATATCGGATGGCACCTGTCGAGATGGCCGAGCTAAAGAAACAGTTGAGCGAGCTGATGGAGAAAGGGTTCGTGAGAGCAAGCAGTTCACTGTGGAGCGCACCGGTATTGTTTGTTAAGAAAAAGGATGGGAGTTTTCGGCTTTGTATCGACTACCGCGGGTTGAACAGAGTTACTGTGAAGAGCAAGTACCCTCTTCCGAGGATAGATGAGTTACTGGATCAACTCCGAGGTGCTACTTGTTTTTCTAAGATCGATTTGGCTTCAGGTTATCATCAGATTCCGATAGACGAGTCGGATGTAAGGAAGACTGCCTTTAGGACAAGGTATGGTCACTTTGAGTTCGTAGTCATGCCATTTGGACTGACGAACGCACCTGCCGCTTTCATGAAGCTCATGAACAACGTTTTCAGAGATTGCTTGGATGAGTTCGTGATCATCTTCATAGATGACATTCTGGTCTACTCAAAGAACCGGGAAGATCACGTGGATCACCTCAGGACGGTGATGAATAGACTGAGGAAACATAAGTTGTATGCTAAGCTTAGCAAATGCAGCTTCTGGCAAAGGGAGATCGGATTTTTGGGGCATGTGGTCTCGGATAAGGGAGTATCTGTAGATCCGGAAAAGATTAAGGCAATCGCGGAATGGCCTAGACCTAATAATGCCTCGGAGATAAGGAGCTTCCTTGGTTTAGCCGGGTATTACCGACGCTTTGTTAAAGGCTTTGCGAGCATGGCTCAGCCAATGACACGGCTAACTGGGAAAGATGTACCGTATGTGTGGTCGGCTGACTGCGAGAAGTGTTTCTCTAAGTTGAAGGAAATGCTTACGAGTACTCCGGTTTTAACTTTGCCTGAGCCGGATCAGACTTTTGTGGTTTACACAGATGCTTCACGGATGGGATTGGGATGCGTTCTGATGCAGCAAGGGAAAGTAATAGCTTACGCTTCAAGACAGTTGAGAAAGCATGAGCAGAATTACCCTACTCACGATCTGGAAATGGCTGCGGTAGTGTTTGCGTTGAAGATTTGGCGATCTTACTTGTACGGTGGGAAAGTTCAAGTTTTCACGGATCACAAGAGCCTGAAGTACATATTCACTCAGCCGGAGTTGAACATGAGGCAGCGTAGGTGGATGGAGTTTGTGGCCGATTATGATCTGGATATTGCCTACCATCCGGGAAAGGCAAATCTTGTTGCGGATGCACTTAGCAGGAAGAGAGTAGCCGCATCTGCCGAAAAAGATATGGAAGGATTGGTCAGTATGGTGGGGACCTTACGGTTGGCAGCTTTGACTGACGAAGTGGAACCGTTGGGTTTAGGTGCAGCAGATCAGGCAGATTTGTTAAGTCGGGTACGGTTGGCTCAGCAGAAAGATGAGATTCTTATGAAGTCGGCGAAGAATGATAATACGGAGTATCAGACTTCAAACAATGGGACGATTTTAGTTAATGGCCGTGTGTGTGTTCCAGATGACAAGGAATTAAGGGAAGAAATTCTTAAGGAAGCTCACCATTCTAAGTTTGCAATTCACCCAGGATCGACCAAGATGTATCGAGATCTGAAGCGGTATTACCATTGGGTTGGGTTAAAGCGAGATGTGGCTAAGTGGGTTGCTGGTTGTCATACTTGTCAGATGGTGAAGATTGAACATCAGGTTCCGAGTGGGCTGTTGCAAAATTTACCGATTCCAGAATGGAAATGAGACATGATCACAATGGATTTTGTGACCGGATTGCCAAAGTGTGGCAACATGGATTCGATTTGGGTCATAGTTGATAGATTGACTAAGTCTGCTCATTTTCTTGCAATCAACAAACAGGACAAAACCGAAGGACTAGCAAAGTTATAAGTGGAGCAGATCGTTAAGTTGCATGGAGTGCCGGCGAGTATAGGTTCTGATCGAGACTCACGTTTTGCACCGGCTTTCTGGAAAGAACTTCCGAAACGTTTTGGTCAATAGTTCATATAAGTACAGCCTATCATCCGCAGACTGATGGGCAGTCCGAGAGAATAATCAGGACACTTGAGGATTTTTTGCGAGCTTGTGTTCTGGATTGGGGCGGTAGATGGAAGGATTACTTGCCTTTGGCAGAGTTTTCCTATAATAATAGCTACCACGCAAGTATTGGGATGTCACCGTTCGAAGCGTTGTATGGGCGGCCGTGTCGTACACCGCTATGTTGGACCCAAGTAGGGGAGCGCAGTATTTTTGGTCGAGACTTTGTGGAAGAAACGACGGAGAGAATCAGAGTATTGAAGCTTAAGATGAAAGAAGCTCAGAACCGGCAAAAGAGTTATGCTGATAAGCGCCGGAAGGAATTGGAATTCCAAGTAGAGGATCTGGTTTACGTCAAGATGGTGATCAACAAGGGTAAAGACCGAGCTGCGTTATCTGGGAAACTAAAACCAAGGTACATGGGACCGTATAAGATTTTGGAAAGGATCGGAGAAGTGGCTTATAAGTTGGAATTGCCACCAGTGTTGGAAGCATTCCATAATGTTTTCCACGTATCATTGCTAAGGAAGTGCGTGACTCATGGGGAAAGAGTCACCGCGGATCCACCACCGGACTTGCAAGAAAATTGGACTATTGAGGAAAGGCCAGTTCGGATTGTGGGAAAAGAGTGAAACAGGCTGGTCGAAAGAAGATTAAAATGATCCAAGTGGTTTGGGATTACGAAGGGGAAGAAGATACGACCTGGGAACCAGAAGAACGGATGAAGGAAAGGTTTTCTAAGTGGTTTGAGAAGCAACCAAAGTTAACAGAAAAGCCGAAGAAGAAGAAAGATTCGAGGAGAATCTAATCATAAGTGGGGGAGAGTTGTAACGTCCGTGTTCCGCAATTCTGCCAAACGAGAGAATTTGGGTAAGGCAGAATTGAGTTTAGCTGAGAAGAATTGGAAAGAAGGCAAGTGTTCGTGAGAAAATGAGTTTAGCTGAGGAAATTCAATCAGATCGGGTGATTTCCAAACTGATTAAGTTTTAGCCGAGCTAAAAATCAGCTGGCCGTAAATTTCGAGAATTTAGCCGAGCTAAATTCAGCTGGCCGAATTTTTCGGGACTTGGTCGGATTTCAGACAAGCTGGTGAATAATTATCGGGGATGATTAATTTTCTCGGGGAAGTTTTTCAGATCTGCGTGAGCGGTTATCGGCTTATGCGTATTTTTGGTATACGCGGAAACGGTTTTAGCTGAGAGACCTTATAAAAATGTAACCGTATTACATTTTTAGCCGAGAAAATGTATAAAAATATAAATGCGGTAGTTTGGAGCGGTTACTCGGGGAAAAAGGCACGCGCGGACAGTTATGGCTTTTGGGGAAATCAAAAATAATCGTGGGACGGTTATTGGCGGATTAAAAAGACCCTTGGTCTATTTTTAATCGGATTTTGGCTGAATTTTCCTCCTTTGCGCAACCAAAGAACTTAGAAAGATCGAGGGGAAATATCTGAGAGAACTATCGAGGGAAATTCGATTATTTCCGAGGGAGTCCGATTCATCCGAGGGAAATTCTATCCGAGGGAATCCGATTTTAGCCGAGGGATAATTCAGATTATCCGAGAAAGTTGATCGCGAAGAGTTTTAGCCGAGGGAGAATTCAGTTTATCTGAGGAAAGTTGATCGCGAAGAGTTTTAGCCGAGAGAGAATCTATTCCGAGTCCGAGGAAGAAATTCTTGCCGAGAGAAGGAGATTGTATGTTCGATCCGAATCGAATCCGAAGGAAACGAAGGTGAGTTCGTGACTGTGGCCTTAAGTCTGATCGTTTCTTGAGTAGATTGTATTCTGTTTGTCTGATGAATATGATGTTTATCATATATTCATGTTCTGTTGGCTATCCGTGTGATTATTTACCTTATCGGCGAACTAGACTGAGTTTTAGCCAGTGAGTGTATATAATCTCTCGGCTAGGTTCTGTTTTCTGATAAGCATCTGATTGGTTCTGGTCTATTCTTGTTGCGATTTCATGCTTTGGCTAAGTGAGACGGCATGACCGTTCTCACTAAGCATTTATGTTGCTTATGCCTCCTTTTTGGATGCAGATTCTGATTGTAGCCGAGACAGTACATATGATGGTTGATCAGTTCGCGGGACAAAGGCTGGAAATGGACGGATGGTTAGGATGTGTTTGCGGTTTAGTTTACATTTTGTAGTAGCTTATATGCAAACTTAACAAATGTGTTAGAACCTCGTTTGTTTTAATTCAAGTTTTCTGTATTAATCTACTTATGTTTGAAAATGACTAAATCTATCTGAACCAAACGCAAAAATATTAAGAAAAGGTAAAAACTAATCCGACTAAAAATTTAAAAATTAACTAAAATTGAGAAAAATCGGATTAGAATCTTACACCTTGCCTCCGTCGATACCTTTTCGTATATATATATACATATAACATGCATATGTTTATTTTGTAATATATTATACAAATATACTCACACACATGCCGCCCACTTATGTACATGCACTTACACATGTGCCCACTTCGTTCCACTTCCACGGAGCGTAGAGAAAAAGTTATGTATATGCATTTACACATGTGTCCACTTATGTACATGCACTTACACATGTGTCCACTTAAGTACATGCACTTACACATGTGTCCACTTCGTTCCACTTCCACGGAGCAGAGAGAAAAAGTTATGTACAAATTCTTTCTTAAGTTTTAACAACGACTATATATGGTTATTTAACATTTTACAAAAAAAAAACGACTATATATGGTAACAATTAATTAAGACGTGGTTAAATTGAGGAAAAAGGTTTAAATTAATCCAAATTAAATTTGATGTGCCGAAAAAAACATGAACTAAAATATAGTGAAATTTCCTACCTTCTGGATATAAAAATTCAAATTTTATATCTAAACTATTAAATTTAAGTCAAATCTCGCATTGACCGTAAATCTGTGAATCATCGTTGTTAATGGTTTGATTAACAAATTTGCGGTCAATGCTGGATTTGGCTTATATTCAACATTTTGAATTTTATGTTTAAAACATAAAAAATTACACCATATTTTAGTTCACCTTTTTTCGTCACATCTAATTAGTTCGAATTGATTTTGGCCTAATTTCTTGGTTCAATTGTCTAGAGTTTGTAGTGGAAAACATTTTTCTAATCTAATCTAAGTGATCGAAGATCTGGCATGTAGGTTAATTTAATGGAGATGATCCATTTATTGTAAGTTTTGATTTGAAGCTGAAATGAATAACAAAATTTAAGGATTCACTTCAGCAAAGTTCAACAGGATATAAGTAATCTTTATAAAGTAATTGCAATAGATGGCAATAAATATGATTAGTAAAAAAATGACAATGAAATTTCTTTGTCCAATAAAAAAATATAATCTAATTTGAAAAATACTCTTATGGAAATTTATGAATTCTCTGGAATAATCTGGATTTGGTTTGTTTTTTTCTTTAAACAAAGAGTATGCGTTATTGATTTTATTGATGAATTATTTTAAATTAAAATAATAGGCAAATATAGATTGTGTGACTAGAATAGACGATTTATGTATTATATTGTGCTAAATCATACTTGTCAGTAATTATATTTTTATAACTAATATTGTGTTTGTTTAAGAGAAATTGTGCATAAAGCTATACATTGTGATGGATGTTGTTGGTTTGAAATAAGAGCAACTCTAAGCAAAAGGTTTAATCAAGCACTTGGGACGTTATCATCTGGAGGTCTTGCCTTTGGAATGGCCTAGCTTTTACACTAACCGGAGTCTGGACGGATCTCTTATGCACCATTAGTATCTTCTGCATTGGTGTGTTTTCTGCATTAATTACACCAATCTTCAATTGTTTTACCGAATCATTTTTTTGGTTTTCTCTCTGTTTATATAGACATCTCTTGTTTCAAGGTTCATTGCAACTTTCATGAAGCTATATCCGTGGATGAAAGTCTATGAATATGAGTTTCGCGTTTTCTTGCTTACATATTGATATATTCTGATTTATGGGTTAAGAACAGAGCATTTCATAGAAGTTGATATCTGCCTGTTTCTGTTTATAGCTCTTGACGTTGGTGTTAGTTTATGTGTCAATATGTTTAGGTATCCTATTTGGATTAAAAAATATCTTCATAACCTTTAGTTAGAGTGGACTACGACCTTCTTTTTGAAATAGATATTTTGGAAGTTTTATTTTGTGGTTTTAAAATTATATATCTATTTGATACCTAAGTAGACGTTGAGGTGGCGGAATGAGAAGTGAGCAAAACTAACTTTATATATATATCATGTAGTTAATATATAATTTATCCTGAATGGAACTTTGGGAATTTCCGTTTTCGTCTCGTCACGTCTTGTTCCCAAACCGAAATCCATAGTTTGTACCATATGGGAGTGTATTACATGGGATGGAAATTCGGGACAGGATGGGACAGGACGAGACGGGATGGCAATTGTGTCCACCCCTAAATGCATCTATGTTTCGCTGATGATTTGATGGTATTTATAGATGGACAGAAAAGGTCAATATAAGCAATCATTGGTATTTTTGATCAGTTCGCAGGAAGATCAAGCTTGAAAATTAGTATGGAGAAGTCAACATTGTTCATCGTTGGCGCAGCAAACCGTAACCAAGAGGAGCTAACTGCTAGTTTTCCTTTTGCTATGGGACAATTACAGGTGAAATACTTAGGACTCCCTTTACTAACGAAGAAGATGACAAAGACATATTATTCCCCACTCTTAGAACGAATCAGATCGCGGATAAGCTCATGGACCGTAAAGTATTTGTCTTACGATGGGCGATTACAACTTTTAACTTCTGTAATTGCAAGCATTGCAAATTTTTGGATCTCGGCATATAGATTACCTAACGGGGGCATCAAAGAGATAAAACAACTTTGTGCCGCGTTTCTATGGTCGGGGCCGTAGTTAAATACTAAGAAGTCGAAGATTGCATGGTCTGATGTTTGTAAACCAAAATCGGGACGGGTTTGGGAATAATATCGCATAAGGAAGCAAATAAGGTGAACTGTCTAAAACTGGTATGGCGAATTGTTTCATCGCAACCGTATCTATGGGTAAATTGGACGAAGACCTATCTCATTCGTCAAAGATAATTTTGATCGGTAAAAAAAAATTCACCACTAAGAGGACATGGAAGCTATTATGAGAATCAGATCCGAGAAAAGATTGGTATAGAGGCATATAGTTTGCTAACGCAACGCCAAAGTACTCTTTTTCTCATGGCTCGCTATTCTCAATAGATTATCCACCGGAGATTGTATGAGCACTTGGAACTCATGCCAAAGAACATATTGTGTGCTTTGCGGAGACATGGAGGAAACAAGATCACATCTTTTTTTCTCATGTCGTTACACCTCTCAGATTTGGGGCTCGTTTACCCGTCGTTTGCTTGGATCTCAGTTTACGATGGAATGGGATGTCTTAATTCAACTTCTCCACACCTCAAACCTGGACCGAATCAAGCTCTTCTTGCTATAGTACGCCTTCCAAGCCATCTTATATCATGTTTGGCGAGAAAGAAATGATCGTAGACATGGCCATGCCCCTTCTCTCTTTCCTCGGCTCATCTGGATGATGGGCAAGATGGTTCGAAATAGATTAACTTCCATTAGCATCACATGAAATCACTCATATGATGAAGGTCTCCAAATGTAGTTCAAAGCTCGGACATTTTGACACATGCAGAAGAAGAGACCAACGATTCAGCTTTATTTTGAAATAATCTTTAGCATGTAATCTCAATTTTTCAAAAAACGGACACATTCATTGTACAAAGGTTTTATGGTTTAAATACAATTTTACATTCAATTCAATTCAAAAAAATCTTTGAAATTTTACTTTGATGATTGCCCTTCTGTTGTTCAGAATCATAATAGATTTGATGAATGATTAATAATGTAATGGGATTTTCAAGGATAGCAACACAACGACTTGGAGCACAATTGTGCACATCATCTCGGATTCATCACGAGATTTCCCTCTATTTATCGTAAGGTACGTTTTCCAATATGCTATTCATAGCAAATGAGGAGAAAGAAATGGAAGAAGACCTGGAGATCCGCCCTCTACACCTCATCGAGTGATCAAACTCATCGATAAAAACATGAAAACCAAACTTTGTTCGATCCGTGCCTCGGGAGATACAAAATATGAGGAAACATCCTAATTTGCAACGAGAACAACCTAAATTTTTTTCGTTATTGTATTCTGAAAACATAAGATGCACTAGTTGTAAAAGCGACTTTTTTTGTTTGAATATAATTTAACATCCAATTAAAAAAAAAATGTAATGGGGGTTTTATGTCAAAGAAAATTTATTTAGGCATTGATAGTATAAAATTTATACAATGGATACAATTGTTTGGGCGTTTACAAAATCGGATAAATACACTATCAAATTAACAGAATAATAACAGGGGCTCTATGTCAAAGGCACCGACATTTCAAGGTCAGAATATTATCCATTTGCTTTACAATCATGGATGATACATTGTCCATCAATTTATTAAACATTTCTCTGGCAAGTGATATCGATATGCTTAACTTACAATTCACGGCTAAAATTTCGAACAATTGCTTGTGAGACACTCATTGCCCGAGATGTGGAACAGAGGAGGAAACTATTAATTATACCTTGTTTGAATACCTTCCAGCACTACAAACATGGGCTCTATCGGATATCCAAACGTGTTTTCCTCGGCATCAGTTTGGGTGAACCTGAAAGAAAAAAACTGCATGAT
Source organism: Eutrema japonicum (assembly GCA_030161315.1). Taxonomy (NCBI): domain Eukaryota; kingdom Viridiplantae; phylum Streptophyta; class Magnoliopsida; order Brassicales; family Brassicaceae; genus Eutrema; species Eutrema japonicum. Next base: position 42,677,582 of record BSQW01000001.1, read on the forward strand.
GCGAGCGGAATAAGGAATAAAGCTCATTTCCATGGATTCTATGATTTCTATGGAAAACGAAAAATGACAAGGTCTACAATAATGTTTATCTGGCTTCCCGGTGGTTGCGCTTTGGGTCTCGACGAGGATGGTATCTTCCCAAGGGCTAAACCTAGGTGGTTATGTTGCTCGAGTTGCTCTCCGATGTTGGCCTCTTCGCCGTTGACCTTGCCTGGTGAGATCCTGCTCTGTTTTCGGTTCTGGATAGGTTTTTTTAGCTTCAGCTCTGCTTTGCCTGAGGACAGTTTTCAGATCTCAGTCTTTTCTTCTGCTCCGCCTCCTGCCCTAGTTTTCGTCTCGCAGTGAAGCGTGTCAGGGCCGTGTCATCTCTAAGCGTCTCTCCTCCTCTCTTGTCTCTGACCCTCCGTTTCTGGTTTGTGTTTCCTCTGTGTAAGTAGTAAGTTCTCTGGGCTTGTTTAGGTGGTTTTCGAGTTTCTGGCTTGGACAGTGGTAGTGTTGGCTCTAGATTCGGTGTCTCTTCTCTGCTTCTCTTCGGTTTAGGCGTTTCAGATTGAGTCTCTTGGGGCTTTGGCTCTTTGTTTGGGAGTGTTTGGTGTTCTGTGTCTCTCTGATGGTTCTCTCGCTACCTTGTTTGTGCTGGTTAAAGACTGGTGAAGTGCTCCTGCTTCATTTCTGCTGGTTGTATCTCTGTGGTGGGTTTTTTTGTCTGTTCTTCTCTTTCGGCAACGGCCTCCCGTCTCTGCTTCCTGAATCCCGAAGTGTTGTGGGCATTCAATCCTCCTCTGGTGTGCCTCCTTGTCTCAGCATTGTGCAGGTTTTGTCTTCCTTTTCTGCTTGGTTTTGGCCTTCCTTTGTCGCTGTTAGTGGTTGTGAAGTGGTTTGTGCTAGTTCTGTGATTGTCTTCAGGTGTTTCTGGTCTTGCTGGCTTCGGTGCTCTGCTGCTTGTGGTAGTCTAGTCTTGGTTCTATGCTGTGTTTCATGGTTACTCAAGCTTGGTCTCGGTGGATGGCGTGGTTCTCAAGGGGTGTCTCGGCTAAGGCATCTTCGGTCTGTTTTGGGTGTTGGCCTTGGTCTAGCTAATCCTTTAGCCCCGGTTTCTGCTTGTTGTTGCTACTGTCGATGTGCTATTTTCTGTGGCTATTGAGGGCTCGGCCTCTAAGGATCGGTTTCAGCTTCTCCTTTTGTATCCTTTTCATTTCTTTGCTAACATTTATGCTTCATTTCTTCTTGGTGTTGTTCTTATTTTGTATACTAACTATTCACCTTAGGGATGGTAGAAATTCTATGAAGTGGCTCTTCTGCTAAAAAAAACATCCAAAAGGTGGGTCTGGGAGTACAACTTTGACACTTGGAGTGGCTCTTCTAGAAACAGGAAAGGCTCTGTCTGCTACATTGGGACTAAAGAGCTATGAGACTCTGAGCATGAAGATGAACCCAATAGCCTTTATATCTGTTTTGCTCGTCTCATTGCTTCTGCTTCTCTGTTGCACTATTCACGCGTCTTTTCTCTGGTTTGGGTTGGTAGTGTCACGGTGTCAGTTTTTGGCTTCGATCAGTGATACCTATTTATTTGGATATAACACACACACACACACACACACCAAAAAAGACCACACCACTGTTTCCTAGTTTAACATGTAAAAACAGACAGAAAAGAGCAATTAAATCAACATATTATAAGGTTTCTTATACAGGCAAAGTTCATGTACACATTAATGTGAGAGAGAAGATTCAAGATACAAAAGAGCCATTTACCTCGAATGATTTTTCTACATACACTCAGTTTTTTCAAATAAAAAGGTCAAACGGCAAAGCAATATACTTCAGGACTTGACTGATTGATTACCAACTGTAAGCTATCGGGTTGCGTTTCATCAAACTTCGGCTTCAATCTCTATTCTAATCAATTCCTGCAATTAAGGACCCCATACATTCATAGCCAGGCTCAAATCAACATCTTATAAACTTGTGCAAAATCTTTGTTTTTTTTTTTACTTTTTTACCTTTCTTCTGGCAGCGAGAGTCTGTCTTTGCTTTTCTTTCTTTTCTCGAAGGCATTGACCGCACCAGTCTGGGAATTCCTTCTGATATGTTTTCATCTCTCTAAACGTAGAGCTGCCATGGAAAAACAGGAGAAATGTAATTTCAATTGTGATCTTGAATCCTGAGGTAAGCTTCAATACTGTTTACCTTCTGCACCAAAGAATCATATTGACACGATGACCAGATGTCGTGGCTCTGGCACCATGGCGGTGGCGGCCACGGTGAAGTACAGCTTGACCCGGTTTATGACAGTAATCAAATGTCTCCTGCTTTAGTGAAGAAAATAGTTGTTTACTTAATTACTTAACCATTTTGCCATGTACAGAATACCGGAATGTAATTTGGCCAAAAAAAGCTCCTCGAAAGGACTCGCATACCTCTGACTTTGTATCTGTATTCACATGTTTCTCGCATCGTGTGCCTCGGAAATATAATTCCCCTCCCACAAATTCTTTACCCAAACAAACATTCAATGTTACTTCTGAATCATCCACATGAAAGCCTGCAGATTTATAAGATAACTGCTTTCAATAAACCAGCTTTATATTTTCCATTGGAGAATTCACTCTGGCCTTCTCTAGGGAAAGATGTTCAGACAACACAGAATATGTTTGCATTTCAGGAAATATCGTAAGGTCCTGTGAGAATTTAGCAGAATTGTTTTTTTCAAAGTGATAGCAGAGAATCAAGAGGACTCACCTAAGTCAGCATCCCTATCTTTACCATATTCAACAACAAATCCATGGTGAGAGTCTAGAGTTGATCCACACACATCAGGGAAGAATTCTGCAAAGCAACAGAGTGTAGGCAGTTTTGGTATTACTGTACTTGCCAATAAAAGTCTTTTCTAATGCATTTAAGTCATATATTGCCTTGCCTTCGGAAATAGGACGGATAAAACCCTCCCTGAATTTTTCAAGCATGCTATCCAGGCCAAAATCGTCAAGCACAGCACCGTAGTTACTCATGGTGTTTGGTCTTACGATCCGGAACTTTATCTCGTTAACCCACTTTCTGAAATTTTCTACCTGCTTAATCAAACAGCAGCACATTAACAAAACGAAGTGGTGGGTAAAGAGCACAGCAGAGAACAAGTGCAAGATGATGGGTCATTACCTCTGATAGCATCATCTCACAGAACCTGGGCCGAAGCATTTCAAAGACTAAAACACCGGGAGACGGCTCAGAAATTATGCTTCTTAAGCTTTGCCCCGTGTTTTTGTTGATCGCCTTCAGGAAAGAGGGAACGAAAAAGAACGTTGGGTCAAGAGTATACAACTCCTTGTGAAGTGGCTGCAAAAGGAAACATTTCAAACTTTGGCATAAACAACTCTACGAAACAAAAAAAGACGAGCAAAAGGATTGAACAAGCAGGCTTCTCACCTGATAATTGGATATTATCTTCTGCTTATATTCCATGTGCCTTTTAGCCTGGAGCATTAGATGAACAGGAAGCTATTCTGAGAATTTTTAATTCAACTAACGTAACCAGATTCTTGACAAGAAAAAGCTACTCTGGAGAAAATAGCAAGAAAGATATCAGAAGGAGCATTACTCTGGAACGCTCTTCTCGAGGAAGGTACTTGAGCATAATCTCCGACATGAATTTCGCCTTGTCGTATCTGTTCGAGCTTAGCATATTCAGCGGCAAGTACCTCTCCAGCGAGCTGAAGATGCAAGGGGTAAACTCCAGCTGCAGATCGTCGTAGTTATCCGGTCTGTGCTCGTTGTTAGGGTTCGGCCTTAGCCTCAGATCAGGCATCACTGTCTCCTCCGCCGCAGTATCTCCACCTCCAACAGTTCCGTCACCGACCACCGTCATCTCTCGCCGATCACTTGACATTCTTGTGAGCAACTCGAATTCAAGTGAGAAACTAATTCTCTGCACACTGCATCTCGAACGATACAACCAAGAAATCAAAATCAAACCTCGATTTGGGGGTTTCTAATTTTGGGTTTCCCGTTGGAATTAGGGTTCTAAACCAGTTTTCCCCCGAGATTTTTTTTTTTCTTGACTACAGACCAAAGTCACGAAACTGCCGGTTTCACGCGATTTGTCGGCGCGTTTTGACCACGCGGTGATTCTATGAATTATGGGCCCATTGTAACGGCCCAAACATGTTTCGAACCGGATACTTAAAATTATCGGTATTTTCCGGTTGAGATGCCTTTTTCATATATTCCGGTTGATTTCGATCAAGAAAATTAGCTAAATGAGGGAGAAAATTTTGGTGGTTGCGCTAAAAACTCAGTAAGGTGAATATAAAGTTGTAGAACAAAAAAAAAATTCTAAGAAAAAGCGACAAACTGGACATTATTTAGATATATTCGTCAAATGTTTGTGTTTATTCCATTATGCCTTCTCTAGTTCTTATGCTATGCATGTAATACATACAACTGCAAACGCTTCTTCTCTTAAGAATTTATCATCAAACAAATCATATAGATCAATATATTGGTTTCATAAATATAGACATGATTAGAGTATACTATTGTGTAAATGAAGCCATTAGATCAGTATTGCATGGGTTCACAACTACTGTGTCATATGCATGCAAATGTCCATATATATAGTTGTGAACTCATGGAAATCCGAGAAACATATATAAACTTTGTTCTTGGAAGAAAGAAATCACTTTCTCACACCAAAATCACTACAAGAAAACAGGGGTATTTTCGACGGCCAAATCCGTCGGAAATCCGTCGGAAAAGGCATTTTCCGACGGATTTCCGATGGATTTAAGCTGTCGGTTACAGTTCGTCGGAAATATGGTTTCCGTCGGAATCCGTCGGAATTTTCCGACGCATCTTGGCCGTCGGAAATCCGTCGGTATTTTTCGACGGATCATGGCCGTAGGAAATCCGTCGGTATTTTCCGACAGATTTTCGACCGCGTACTTTCCGACAAATACTCCGACGGATATTCGGTCGGAAATTCCGTCGGAAGTCCGTCGGTTGGCCGTCGGGAATTTCCGACGGCCTTCCGACGGATATATTACCGACAGAATTTCCGACGGATGGTGATCGGATGAATTTGTCGGAAATCCGTCGGAAAATTCCGACGGAGTTACGACGGATAAGATCGGAAGTTGTCTCGGAAGTCCGTCGGTTCTTCGTCGGAAATAGGTTCCGACGGATTTACGACAGTAACTTATTCCGACGGTTTTCTGACGGAATTGCAACGTATTTTGAATTTTATTTAATTATTTATTTTTTTGAAATTTATATATTAAAATTATATAAATTAGAAATATAAATTAAAAATAGAAATAATAAATATATAAATTCATTAAACAATATTAAAAAATTTATTACACATTAAAAAAAATTGTTCAAAAAAAAAAGCATTAAAAGAAAATATTTAAGCGGTTGGAGAATCCCCGTCGTCGTCGTCGGGATTATTATCCCGAAACATATGCGGAAAACATTTCTCCATCATCTTGTACGGTTTGTCCAACATGTTGTGGAGCATCCGTAATATCGCCTTGGTGATCTGAGTCGACAGCTTAAACCTGAAAACATTATGAAAAGATATAAATATGTTAAGTTTAAAAATCTAAATAAATTGAAATAATGTACAAAAATTATCTTACCAAGTGCCGTCCTCAAACTTCGGGTCGAGTCGAATGCAATGGCCCCGGTTAGGCTGCCGGACTAGCTCCTCGATCTCAATGTGGCTCCGAGCAGCGGATTGCTGGGAATCTGTGATGTGAGTTCCCGAGCTCGTTGGTCCCGGAGGCGTACACCGAGAACCCCGAGAACGGGGTCCTTGGTTGCCGCCTCCCAACTGAAGAACTTCGTCGTGATCCCTGCGGAAAACGGTAAAATTGTTAGTAAATTAACAAAAAATTCAAAAGTTATCAAATTTTTTGAAATTTCTGGAAAAAAATTTAGAAAAAATTCAAATTTTCCGAAAAATTCAAATTTTCCGAAAAATTCAAATTTTGTTTACTAAAAATTTAAATTTTTCAAAAAAATTCAAAAATTTGGGAAAATATTTTAAAATCAGTTTTAATATATAAAAATATTTAGAAAACGTTTTATTACTATAAAAATATTAAAAACGATTTTATTACTAAAATAATATTTGAAAAACGTTTTTATTATTAAAAAAATATTTTAACATCAACTTAAATATATAGAAATATTTTAAAAACGTTTTTCTTAGTTAAAAAATATTATAAATGATTTTAATATATACACATATTATAAAAACGTTTTTATTACTATAAAAAAATTTTAAAAACAATTTTAATATATACAAATATTATGAAAACGTTTTTATTACTTAACAAATATATTAAAACCGTTTTTAATATATACAAATATTGTCTAAACGTTTTTATTACTTAAACAATATTTTAAAACGATTTTAATATATACAAATATTTTTAAAAATTCAAACAATATCTAGAAACGTTTTTAAAATATTTTTAGAAAATCAAACAAGATCTAAAAACGATTTTAATATAAAGAAACGTTTTTAAAAAATCAAAAATTTGTTTTCTAGATCTAACAATTCTAAATCAACAATCTAAACACATAAACCCTAACACTAGTATTATTCTAAATAACAAATTCTATTATAACCACTTAACAAGTCACATAAATAGAATTCTAACAACCTAACTAATATATTCCCTAAAACTAACAAGATCTAAAAAAAAATTAAAGGAATTGATTAAACTTACATGGTTTTGTTGAAGAAGAATTGAGGAATTGATGAAGAGGAGTTGAGGAATTGAAGAGTAAAACTGAAATTGTGAAGAAGAAGAAGAGAAGAGGGGGAAGAAGAGATTTTCGGTAAGGAAGAAGAAGAGAAGAGGGGGAAGAAGAGATTTTCGGTAATTGAAGAGTAAAACTTACGCTTTGTCGATATATTTCGATGTCCGTCGGAAATCCGTCGGATTTCGAAAAATAATTTCATTTACGCGGTTGATATTCCCGCGGTCTCGAAAATATCAAAGTCCGTCGGAAATCCGTCGGAAATTTCCGACGGATTTCCGACGGATTGGAGAAGATAAGGTATATTCCTTGCATATTTGTCGATTGGTCAGTCAACAAGCACGTGTCAAATTTTTCAGATCCGTCGGAAATCCGTCGGAAATTGCCGACGGATTTCCGACGGAATTAGGGTATATTTGGGGTTTAGGGTTTAGGGTTTCTTTATATGATTTAGGGACATGTAATTTACATATTTCATTCAATATATATATTAAGTTCATCAATATTAAAGGCTTTGCATTAGTTTAAAAATTATACAACATCAAAACATATCATTTCACATAAATCAACTATATCTTATACTATAACTTATACAAACACTTCCATCAAAATTTATAAATTCTATATAACACATTTTCTTGATGTATATACAAGGTTAACCTATTTTATATACATCATACAAGTGTTTGTAAACTTTTGCCACAAAAAAACCTATACCCTATACCCTAAACAAGATTTTTGAATATATCCGTCGGAAATCCGTCGAAATTTCTGACGGATTTCCGACGGTTTCAGTTGCCTCGGCTAAAAAATCAATCCCTCGGATATAACCCAAACGAGGATTGATTTTTTAGTCGAGGCAACTGAATCCGTCGGAAATTTCCGACGGTTTCAGTTGCCTCGACTAAAAAATCAATCCCTCGGATATAACCCAGGTTTTAGCCGAGGTATATTCATCCGTCGGAAATCCGTCGGAAATTTCCGACGGAGTTCCGACAGATATATTCAAAAATCTTGTTTAGGGTATAGTGTATAGGTTTTTTTTTGTGGCAAAAGTTTACAAACACTTGTATGATGTATATAAAATAGGTTAACCTTGTATATACATCAAGAAAATGTGTTATATAGAATTTATTTAGAAGTTATATAGGTTAACCTTGTAACCAAATTTTTTTTTTTTTAATTTCCGATTTTGTTACACTTAATCAAATGTCTAACTTTATAAAACTTCGACATAACTGATATATTACACATTACAATTCTAGTTCAAATATATGTACATATTTTACGGTGCAAATTTTATAATTAAAACTACTGTCAATCCGATGATGAGTAATCTGATTCTCCTGAATCGGAAGGTTCCCCAAATTCGTCAAATTCTTCTTCTGAATCCTCAAATACTCGATCGTCTGCCTGTATGGTGAAATCAACGACAAGGTCGACCTCAAGGGAATGCTCTATTGAACCCAAACCTACGGAGCTTTGTTGGAGGGGTTCATGATCAGACATCCCATGAACTCTACCTCTCGGGTTTATCGATGTGACTGTAACCCACGGGTCTTGCTTGTTTGTCACCCGCGGATAGAGAATGTAGCATACCTACACCATGTACAAATTTAACCACGGGAATGCAACAAAACTAAATTAAAAATTAACGTAAAAGAAATACAAACCTGGTCTGCTTGTGATGCAAGTACAAATGGCTCGTATCTCTGGAGTTTTCTTCTGCTATGTAATGATGTAACACCAAATTGGTCGTGTCGCACACCGCTTCCTACTAATGGGTCGTTCCAGTCGCATAAAAATGCAACACATCTTAGACCGAGCATTCCCGGGTACTGAACATCAAAAATCTCATGTACGACACCATAGTATACAAGATCACCTGACTGAGTTGATACACCTGCATGACATCCAGATTATGCCTCAATGTGCATGACATCCAGATTATGCCTCAAAAGATGGTTCTTCCAATAAGGCAAATCCCAGAAAATGCTCCTCTTGTGCCAATTATGAACGTTGCCACAACCATCAACATGATGATGTCCGTTACCACCACAATCAACGGTCCTCTCTGCACCAAAATCTCTGAACTGAGTCAACAAATACTCACCATCTAACTCAGGAGGAGGACCGTCAAATACTTTCCGGTTCTTCCTAAACAATGTGGTGCTCCGACGATAAGGATGATCGCTAGGTAGGTATCGCCTATGACAATCAAACCAAGACGTTTTCCGTCCGTGCTTCAATTGGAACGCATCAGTGTTATCTTGACAGTACGGACACGATAACCTTCCGTGCGTTGTCCATCCTGATAACATGCCATATGCTGGAAAATCGCTAATAGTCCACAAAAGTACCGACCGCATGATGAAATTTTGGTGACAAGAAACATCAAACGCTTCAATACCTTGGTCCCATAACATTCACAGCTCATAAATCAATGGTTGCAAAAACACATCAAGTGATCTCTTCGGATGCTTAGGTCCAAGAACGAGAATGCTAAGGAACAAGAACTCCCTTCGCATGCACAAAGATGGCGGCAAATTGTAAGGTGTTACAATTACTGGCCACAAAGAATATTTTCTGCCGTGCTTCCCAAAAGGGTTGAAACCATCGGTACATAATCCAAGGTATACGTTCCTTGCCTCAAACGCAAAGCTGGGATAAATGGATTGAAAATGTTTCCATGCTCCTGCATCTGACGGATGGGCGATTTGTCCATCTGTTGTATGCTCTGCATGCCATCTCATTGCTCCCGCTGTGCGCTCTAACTGATATAACCTCTTTAATCTCTCTATTAACGGTAAATATCACATCCGTTTATATGGCACTGGCACTTTTCCACCTGTTTCCTTATACCAAGATTTGCGACAAAAACGACATGTCGTACGGTCTGCGTCCTCTCTCCAGTAGAGCATACAGTTGTCTATGCATACATCTATCATCTGATACGGCAATCCTAGACCTTGAACAAGTTTCTGTATCTCATAGTATGATGCCGGTGCAAGATTATCTTCTGGCAAAATTTCTTTCACAAAATCAGCGATTGCATCCACGCACTCCTCACTCAAATTGAAATTCGTCTTTATACCCATCATCCTTGTTGCAGTTGATAAAGGGGAATGTTCACCTCTACACCCATCATATAACGGATGTTTAGCAGCGTCTAACATATCAAAGAATCTCCGAACTTCTAAATTAGGTTCTTCTCCTCTATCTCCATACTCAGCAACCGATGGTATACTTTCACGAAATGCATCGTTCACCATCTGAACATGACCTACAATACTTTGTACTTCCATTGCGGGTTCTTCTAAGCTAGTGTTATCCCCAATATAATGTTCACTAGTACTAGCATAATTATCCACTATTGTATCATTTTCTCCATGATAATACCAAATCTTGTAACCCGGCATAAACCCATGACAATACAAGTGTGACCATACTTCATCTATCACGATAAATCTACGATTCCCACAATTGGTACAAGGGCAATAGATTTTACCGGTTTTTTTTGCTTTCTTCTGCATACCCGCAAATGCCATGAATTCTTGTAGACCTTCTTTGAATTCCTCCGTAACTAGGCCCGTGTCCGGAATTTGATGAGGCTTGTCCATCCATGATCGAAAATAATTATAAGGATTTGAAGAAGACATTTTCGTAAGGAATTAGATAACAGAGATTTTTTTTTTTTGTGATATGAAGCGTGGAAACGTTTTTATAAGGAAAATTTTGTGCATTTTCCGACGGATTTCCGACGGATATAAAGTAGATATTATCGATATCGGCAACCATGTCGGAAATCCGTCGGAAAATTCCGACGGATGAACGTCGTCGGAAATCCGTCGGCAGTATGTCGGCAACATCAGAATTCGTCAAAAAGTCGTCGGAAATCTGTCGAAAAGTGTCCGACGGATTATAATCGTCGGAAATTCTGACGGATTTCCGACGGGTTAACATTTCCGACGGAATTCCGACGGATGAGAAGTTAGTCGGAAATCCGACGGAATTCCGACGGATGAGAAGTTAGTCGGAAATCCGTCGGAAAGTCGTACGAAATTTCCGACGGAATTATTGCCGTCAGAATTTCCGTCGGAAATACCCCTGTTTTCTTGTAGTGAAGAGAAGATAAAAATATTTATAGGCAATCATTAGCATGAGTATGTTATATGTACAAAGATGAAATGCACATGATGCATATTAATTGCATAGATAACCACAGAGACATCATGGTGTATAAGTAGGATGCATAAGTGCAGGCCCGTCTCTAATTTTTTTTTAAGTTTTAGGCCAAAAAGAAAATTTGGACTTTTTATGATATATAATTTTTTTTTTTTGGGCATTTTTCCCAAATATATATAGATTTTTTCTTAATTTTTGAGTTTTTTTGGGCATTTTTCTAAGATATATGTATATTTTTTCATTATTTTGGATCTTTTCTTTTACAAAAAAAAAAAGAAAAAGGCCTAGGATCTACGTCCCTCCCGCCGCCCCCTAGAGCCGGCCCTGCATAAGTGTATAGAGATATAAATAGATAGAGAGAGAGGGGAAGAAAGGTGATGACAAAAGCATAGAGAGCACAGAGGAATAGAGATGCACATTAGCCTTCAACATTGATGTGTGTGTGTGTTTGCATATCATCCTCAGTGCTCTCTATCTTCTGTCAACAACCATATTATCACCCTCCAACACACACCCACATATATATATATATATATATATATATATCATGTTTGTGTACATTCATGCGACTTCGCCATAGACAGACTAGGCATATAAAGCACAAGAGTGCATACATACATATATATATATAGTTTTTCCAATTTATACACACCACTCTCCATTACCCGGCCCCTATCTTCAATTATATATATGTGAGAGTAGAGAATATATTTAGTGAGACGGGTGAAGAATTGAAGATATAGGGGTAATGGAGAATAGTGTGTATAAATAGGAAAAACTATAGACAACAGCCCTTTTTTTTTTTTTTTCTTATCTATGGTTTTATTATTAATTAAACCTTCAAAAGTACAAAACCGGCAAGGATAAAAAAAACCTTCCGGAGACAGTCCCATTTAAAAGGAATGAAGTTTATAGGCGAAAAAAATGATATACCAAATCATATCATTGACTATTTCTTCATGTACATTCCTCCACATACACACACAGAACACATGGAGGGGTACAATTATAATGTAATTTATCCAGCATGGCCTAAGATTAGAAACTCAACCCAATAATTGTTTACAAACCATAAATAATATTGAATAGTTTTTATTCTAGCTCTAGTTTCCCATTCACCTTAGATGTTAGAAAAAATTTCTTTGCATTGTTTCCTCCGGTATATATAATCTTACTGTGGATTTGATAATCAATTAATTGCACATCACTACTTTTTTAAACTTAATTAGATTTAGAAAATCTCATACCAAAATCTCGACTAATATTAATATCAGATTTAGAATTTTGGTTAATCTATATACAAGTATTAATTAATGGTTAGCTATAGGCTTAACTAGGGCTGGGCAAAATACCCGGACCCGAAAAACCGAATCGGAACCGACACGAATAAACCGAACCGAAACCTATAAAAATACCCTATGAATCCAAAACCCTTCTATCCGAAAGACCCGAAACTGAACCAGAACCGAACCGAAAATCGATCGGATACCCGAGAATCGAACCCGAATATATTTTCTTTAGTTTTTCCGGGTATTGGGGTATATTTTCGGTTTTTCGGATATATTTTTTGGTTTTCGAGTATATTTTCGGGTTTTCGGGTCCCAAATACCCGAACCGATTAAGATCCAATTTTTTCGGGTTTTTATCAGTTTTTCCTCGGAACCGAACCGACCCGGAACCGAACCGGAACCGGAACCGGCCCGAAACCCTATCGATTCCTAAATAGGTCCAAAATCCTTATACCTGAAAGACCCGAAACCGACCCGAATACCCGAATGCTCAGCCCTACGCTTAACAAGAATTGATCTCTAACATCGGTTAAAAAGAGAAATCACAAAACTAACACAGAGTCCGTGGGTACATAAAATTCACATCTTCTCCTAGGACTCGTAGGAGTTAGCAGAGCCGGCCCTGAGAATCCGAAAACCGGAAGACAAAAAAATGCCATTTTATTTTAAAAAAAAATGTTTGTGAAAAGTGGGGAAATAGAGTTTGCCATTTAAAGAACAGGCCACTAGACTACTTAAACAGGCCGATTAAATACATATAGTAATTAAAGCCGCAAGCCCAAGCTTCCCTCACTTGGACTCGGGGCCGGCTCTGGGAATTCGTTAACTGCAAATTAAGGACATGATCGACGAGAACATTTAAGTGGTGGCTTCCTACCATGAAATAATGAAAATAACTAATTGTTAAAAAAAAAAAGTTTGAATTGAATATGAATCTCAAACGAAACTCTAACACGAGATTCATTAAAGGGGAAGATCCTTACATCAGTACATGTCGAAACGATTACGTACAAGCAAGAGCGAAAGAGAGAGAGAGAACGTTACATATATAATGTGATCCTTACATATTTACATGATATATATTATTTATATATGTCTTTTTGATACGTTTCGGGTATATGTTAAATAAATTATTGAATGTGTGGAAAGGTGTGGTTGTACAAATGTGTGGCAAGCTCCTAATCATTCAAAGATATCTCTACGCGTTTAATCATTTTAGAAGGACGCATAACCATCTACCTCACCCTTTACATTTTTCACTATCATTTTCTATTTAAATTTATCGATCAACAAAAATGTCATTTACAAAAACTAGAGAGTGTTAAAATTAACTATTCTTTTATATTTAAATTTTTTGATCAACAAATAGATTATTTATAATACTAATAGAGAGCGTGAAAATTAAACTTTAAAATAATACAGCAGACCATCACCAATAAGAACGCTATAAACTGACTTCAATATGAATATCTCTCTCTCTTCTTACGCATATCTACGAACGACTCTTAAGCAATATTTTCGTACTTAGTTATGAAGAATATATCCCACAATGGAAATGATATATAAGGTATTTAAGCTAACATATAAGAGATTTGGGTCAATCCATTCATAGCCTATTGGTTTTGAGTTGGAATCCCATGAAACTTAACATAGTATCAACCGGAACACACGCTACCTAATCCAAACCGAAATCGATCCGGTCTATCGAAAGAGGCCCGATCGATCTAATATAAAATTAATCCTATAATGAAACATTGTCGAGATTAATGGCTAGATGGGCCATTGTCTTGAGTGGGCGTGTGAAGAATATATCCCATATTGGAAGAGGTACGGTATTTGAGCTAATATATAAGGGGCTTGTGTCAATCCACTCATTTCCAATTGGTTTTGAGTTGTAAACCCATAAAACTTAACATTAGTCAAAGCACATCCCAATAAAAGACAGCTTGAGATCGGTTCATGTGAAAAATATTCCACATCGAGAGTTTAGATAATACATCAATAATATATGAAGAATGTGTGTCAATTTATTTATCGTCAATTAGTTTTGAATCAGAAGTTTATGAGACTTAACATTGTATTAGAGCCCGAACACACGCTTTCCAAGCTGAACCAAAATCGATCTGACCCATCGAAAAAAACCCAATAAGTTTGATCCGAAATCGGTCTGATCCCAAATTAATCTAACAGATCTATCCCAAAATTAATCATATAATAAAATATTATCAAAATTAATGGCTAAATGAACATAGATTAATAGACCATGATGTCTATATTGTATGATAACTAGGATTTAACCCGCACTAATTATAGCGCGAAGTAATTTTTTTTAACGAAATTGTTTTGAAATTTAAGAAAATTGCTTTTATGAATTTTACAATATAGCTAACTAATGATGATTGATTATAGATAAAGTTGTCAATTTGTAATAATTTGTTTATTTAACCCGTTTTGCAGTGAACTAAAATATTATTCGGGCTAACCCGTAAAAATTTATAATCTTTAAAACATAATTCTAATATGCATCGTTAAATGACTCTAGTTTTGTGGTTAGTCTACAGACTTTTTTAAAAAATATAGTTTTCTTGTGTCTAACTTTTTATATAATTAATAAAATATTTTTCAATTTTTGTTTTGATATATATTCAAATAAAATATAATAAATTATAGTGAAAAATATAGCAAGATTTTGAATAGTTTTTTTATTTGAATATATATGAATTATTTATTATTAAATATATAGTATTAAAAATAATTAAGAAATGAAATAATAAATAACCTGTTTAATGCAAAATATATAATTTCCATATTTTAATCAATAATTTTAAAAAACTATTATATCCTTTCCTATTTCAATTATTATTTGTTATTTGTAATGACATTTCATGTAATAACTTACAAAATAAAGTTTATTTTTAAAAATATATTCTTAAATAATATTATAGAGATGATCAGAGAAGCGACCTATCCATTAGGAACTGTAAGGAATATAATGTATGTGGTTTACTCTATTGGATGTCTTTAAGCATACTTATTTTGAGATATTTATATTTGCAGCCGGCAAAAAAATAAAGGGTGTGTACATTTGATCTAGTGATTATTGGATCATCTAGCATTCGTGCTCGTGCATAAACTACAAGCCAAGATCATTACTAAAACCTTTTTCTGGTTTATTTTCACTCTCTCTCTCTCTCTATCCATGAATGGATAGATCAGTGTTGCATTTCTGTGTTGGACCAAAACTTAATAAAGCCCATTGGCTTATTAAGTTATGTTAAATGTGAAAAGAAATAGCTCATGGCTAAATAAATGAAAGTTGGAAATTCCCACATCGGAAAGCAATGAGAAAAAACCTCTAATATAAATAAGAGGAAACATGAGTTTAAGTTCAAAAAACTTAGAGGGAACCAAGGGACTCCACGCGTGCGCCGCCGCCGCCGCCGGACCGGGCTCGGGTCTTGGGCCCAAGGGCCACAAAAAGATGTTCTTTTTGGGCCGCGTTTTGGTTAACGTTTTTGGCCCAAAAACGAATCAATCTTGGCTCAGATTCGGAATTAAATGGGTCAAATATTTTCTCCGCAAATCTCGCCCCATTAATTCGTGCGATCAATCGAGAATCTCGCCCTCCATTATTATGCGAGATCCGATTGGTCAAAGGCCATAAACGCAGCCATTAATGCGCTGGCCTCCTCTCCAAGTCTTCTGAGACTATAAAAGGAGAGCCTCCCCTTCTCATTTCACACACACACACACTCCCACTCACAACTCACTTCTAACAGAGAAGAAACACAACGCTCCTCAATCCCTCTCGTCTTTTCTTCTTCTTAAGAGTAAGTCCGAGAGTATAGCGTAGAACGATAAGTTAGTATATTCTATGATCGGGTGATGCGATAGTCTCCAAGCGGTTGTATCATGGGATTCATTATCTCACAAAACCGCCACACTGCGGGAGATATTTTGAATTAAGGAAAGAGATCATCTCGACTCCGCTTCGTCGTTCTTGTTCTTAATCATTTATATGCGTTATTTTTTCCGCATTAATATTCGTAATTTATGTATTCGATATTATGCTCATACAGTCTTAATTCAAAATACCCGCTTCCTGCCTATAGCATGAATCAGATACTACAATTGCGAATTTTTTTTTCCACGATTTTGTAAATTTTTTACAATAATATCGTAAACATGGAACGTTTTCTAGCGAATTCCATGTTATAAAAGAAAAAAAAGAAGATATTTATCTTTTTTTTAATAACGATTTCCGTGAAGGCCATTAGGCGAGTTTCGCGAAACGTTTTTCGAAGAGCTATAAACGATTTCCGTGAAGGTCTTTTTAGGCAAGTTTCGCGAAACGTTTTTCGAAAAAAAAAAAAAGATCGACAAGATCTATAAACGATTTCCGCGAAGGCCTTTGGGCGAGTTTCGCGAAACGTTTTCAATAAGATCAAAACGATCTCAAACGATTTACGGGAACGTTTTATACCAACTTCCCTAAACATTTAAAAGTGATTTTCGAAACGCCTTCTAGCGATATCCGCAAACGCTTATTTCGAGTTTTGAGAGGAAAAAAACCCCTCAAAACTCAAAAATCAAATTTATGAGTCATGAGTCAAATTTGCAATTAAGTGCAAATTCAATTGTGTTTGAATTTGTAACATACAAAAATCATAAATCACTTTGAAATTGTCTTAATGAGAATAAATTCTCAAATCTCCATTTATTACTCAACGTTGAATACGTTGGAGTGTTGGGAGATAATCAAGCAAACCTCAAAACTCAAAAGCGCTTCTAGGAACGCTTAACATATTGGGAAAATGAGATATTCGGGCTGTGCTCGGGTTTTAGAATTAGGCAAATAAGATTAATATTTTTTGGCCCAAAATTCATTTTGCTAATTGTTTGATTTAGTCAACAATGCATAATATCTCATTAAGTGTTTTGTAACAACACAAATAAAGTATGATTGATTTTGTAACATTTCAATTTAATTAAGCACATAATGACAAATTCAAACTTGAATTCTTTGTGTAAAATACAAAGTCAATTTACGTCATTATGAGAGAATCAAAAACGTCTATATCCACTTTATGGCTCTTATTGAGCATTTGGGATATAAAAGAGAAAGCTACCATCTTGTTCCTCGTACGATCAGATTTATTCTGTTCAGTTTCTGGAAATTTTTTTTTTCGGAAGTGATACAGGATATTTTCGTGTCAATTATCCCAAGTATACTCATGTCATTGTAGTACTTGAGATGTCAATCCATAATGGGTTGGGATTAAAAACTAAGAATACATAAAACTTCTTAATCTAAGCGGTTCAAAAATTGGTTTTGTAGCAACCTAAAGGATTTTAAAAACAAACTACTTCCAACTAAAGCAAAGATAGAAACTTAAACGAGAATGTAAATTACGGTTTAAAGAAAGTGCTAAAACAAACGAATCCAAGGGTGAAGTATACGATTGTTGGTAACTTTAGAGGTTCACAATGATGCCAATAAACTCAAGCAATGCTAATCCTTAGACTATGATCATTTAACAAGACTAATCCAATCCCTTGGAATTAGTCCCTTTGGAATTTACTAAATCAAGAACAAATTCCCATTTGTGATTTAATAACTTTCAAGCATTAGAAACAAGATCATTTAATCAATAAACACCTTAGACAACTATTTCCATAGGTTAAGAATGAAATATCCCTTGATTAGTTCATTGGGGAATTTCATCGAACACCTTCCGGGCGAGAAATTCCCTATGATCTAAATCAACTTGATCATGGATGATTTAGCATTAAACTCACTAAACAAGGAAGGATCACTAATAATCAAAGCCCTAACATCATCGATTCACTCTAAAATTACCTAAATCTACTTCACCCAAGAACCCTAGAAAACTACTCACAACACATGGTTTTCTCCACAAATCCCATAAAGGAAGTGTTGAGAATCATAAAAGATAATGGGAAAATAGGTGGAAGAAATAATCCAATAAGAACTTGCATAAATCACTCAAGAATCTCTTACAATCTCCTTCAAAGCTCTCAAAAGGGTTTTTGCTTTAAAAATCTCAAAGAAAAACAAAAGTCCCCTTTCTAATTAGGCTTAATTTGCTTAAGTCAATACAGATCGGGTCGGGTCAACCCGGGACAAACCGGGTTTGACCCGACAATTTTTGTGTCCGAGAAGGTTCACAGCGGTCAGCTCATACCGCTGCATGACCGCTGTGAAACGCCTGGTTTTTACTCCGGATGGATCCGCAGCGGTCTCTCTATACCGCTGTGAGCTGGCCGCTGCGAGACTTGAAAGTGCAGCGGTCTCCCTATACCGCTGCATGACCGCTGTGAGCTGCCTGGTTTTTTGCTCCGGATGGATCCGCAGCGGTCTCCCTATACCGCTGCGCTTCCTGGTTTTCTCCTTCATCACTTGATCATCTCTGTTTGCTGCGGGTACGTTCCTCCTAGTCCATGATCTTCCCCAAGACTCCAATAAGCACCTGAAACACCTCAATTGTACCAAAACTCTCTAGGACCTATCTAAAATTCATTAACTCCTACTTAAGAATGCAAAACTATAGAAAAACTCCATGAAACTACACATTAATGTACAAAAACTAGATGAGATGCATGATAAAAAGAGTTAAAATATGCGAATATCAGGAAGTACAAGAAATCAATTACACAATTCAACCCTTTTGGAGTTGAATTTTTTGCCAAAAATTAGAGAAAAAAATTAATTTACTTGGTCTGATACTTGTTGATTTTTTTAACAAAATTTTGGAAGTAATTAATTTATTTTTTGGTGATTTATTTGATTAAATTGTGGATTTTCCAAAACAATTATATTTTGGAAAACTTATATTATTAGTATACTTGTTCGGGTTTGCTTGTGTGCAAAACGAAACGAAAAGTATCACTAAAATGAGAACATTTACAAGAACGTGTCTACTTGTGTCAAGTCTGGTGAGTCGATACCCCAAGTTGGGAGTGGTCTGCCACCTGAGACTTTGTCTTGCTTCAAAGAGCTAAATGCTTATAAGAAGTTCAAAGGCATATGACTTAAGAGGATATTTGGCATAAACGGTTAGGGCATGTGAATTATAAATCTATCCAAAGATTGATTAATTTGAATCTAATCCTGAAATGCAAAATAAGCAAAAATAAAAGTGAGACATGCGTACAAGCAAAACTCACGAAAACTCCATCACCTCGTGTCGAACGAACAACTGAACCTCTAGGTTTAATACACACAGATTTGTGAGACTTAAAAATCGTTCAAAATAGAGGAGGTAAAAAGTATTTTGTAACCTTCATTGATGATTGCACAAAATACTGCTATGTATACTTACTACGTAGTAAAGATGAAGTCTTGGAAAAATTCAAAGACTATAAAATCGAAGTTGAAAATCAACTCAGAAAAACTATTAAAATAGTTAGAAGTGATAGAGGGGGTGAATATGATGGACCTTTCAATGATTTCTGTCAAGAAAAAAGCATTATACATTAGACCACTGCTCCCTACTCACCAGAGTCTAACGGAGTTGCGGAACGAAAAAACCGAACTCTGAAAGAAATGATGAATGCAATATTGCAGAAATCTGGGCTACCCCGGAATCTGTGGGGGGGGGGGGGAAGCGTTTCTCGCCACAAACTATATCCTCAACAAAATACCGCACAAAGTAACTGGCAACACGCCATACGAACTCTGGAAAGGTAACGTACCTTCGTACAAATACCTGAAAGTGTGGGGGTGCCTAGCAAAAGTCGCAGTACCACCTCCTAAAAGGGTCTCAATTGGACCTAAAACCGTTGATTGTATCTTCATTGGATATGCACACAACAGTAGTGCTTACCAGTTTCTGGTTCACAAATCAGACATACCGGATATCCATGTAAATACAATAATGGAATCAAGGAACGCGTCTTTCTTTGAACACATCTTTCCGTGCAAGGATAAACAAAATCTAAAACGCACTCGAGAAGAGAAAAACGCTATCTCTACAAATGAGGCTAGCACTTCTGGCATTTCAGTAAACGAAGCAGACGAAGAAAATGGACCTCGATGAAGTAAAAGAGCTCGTAAGGAAAAATCATTTGGTCCTGACTTCATGATGGTCTTTCTCACAGAGAACGAACCAAGAACATTCACCGAAGCTATGACTACACCTGACGCACCTTTTTGGAAGGAAGCTGCCAATAGTGAGTTCGACTCCATTCAGCAAAATCATACATATGAAATAACTGATTTACCTGAAGGGTTTAAACCACTAGGGTGTAAATGGATCTTCAAAAAAAAATTGAAGAATGATGGCGCAATTGATAAGTACAAGGCCAGACTTGTGGTGCAACGATTCCAACAAAAAGAAGGTCAGGATTTCTTTGACACCTATTCTCCAGTAACGAGAATAACTTCAATTCGAATGCTTATTGGCATTGCAGCCTTAAGAAATTTGGAAATCCATCAAATGGATGTTAAAACTGCTTTTCTAAACGGTGAATTAGAAGAGGAGATATATATGAAACAGCCCGAAGGATTTGTAGTCCCGGGACAAGAACACAAAGTCTGTAGACTTGTGAAGTCATTATACGGACTTAAACAAGCTCCAAAACAATGGCATGAAAATTTGACAACACAATGATGTCAAATGGCTTCAGCATCAACGAATGTGATAAATGCATCTACATAAAGACTACTCCTAGTGGGTATATATTACTATGCTTGTACGTAGATGACATGTTAATTATTGGCAGCAATAATGACATTATCCAACAAACTAAGAAAATGCTTAGTGGAAAGTTTGACATGAAAGACATGGGTCTTGCAGATGTCATTCTCGGGATTAAAATCACAAGAAATTCCGACGGAATCACTCTGTCTCAAGCTCACTATGCTGAAAAGATCCTTGAACGGTTTAAGAACTATTCAAATGGAACTGCAAAAACTCCAGTTGACTCTCAACTTCACTTGACTAAAAATTCAGGTGAAGCTGTGTCAGAAGTAGAGTATGCACGGGTAATTGGTAGTCTTATGTACTTAACCAATTGTACTAGACCCGATCTAGCACATGCGGTAAACGTACTAAGTCGCTACACAAGTAATCCAGGTCACAAATACTGGAAAGCCATAACTAGAGTACTAAACTACGTACAATACACTAAAGGTTATGGGCTGCACTATGGGAAAGAACCCGCAGTTTTGGAAGGATACAGTGACGCAAACTGGATATCAAATTCCAAAAACTCGAAATCCACAAGTGGATATGTCTTCATCCTTGGAGGTGCAGCAGTATCATGGAAATCTTCCAAACAAACTCTACTGGCAAGATCAACCATGGAGTCGGAATTCATTGCTCTAGACAAAGCAGCAGAAGAAGCTGAATGGCTTCAAAATTTCCTGGAAGATATTCCAATGTGGGAGAAACTAGTACCGGCAATACGTGTACACTGTGACAGCCAATCGGCTATCGCCCGGGCACTGAATAATCTCTATAATGGTAAATCACATCATATAAGAAGACGACATAAAACCATTAGAAGCTTGATCACAACTGGCGTAATCACCATAGATTATGTCAAATCGGCTGAAAACCTAGCGGATCCATTTACTTAAGGTTTAGCACGTGATCAAGTTAAAAAAATCATCAACGAGAATGGATTTAAAGCCTATTACTTAAAGATAATGTTTGATGGAAACCCCACCTACGTGACTGGGGATCCCAAGATGTAAGGTTCAAAGGGACAACCAAATCAAACAAAATCTATTACAAGCACTGAAAGACTTCTAGTCTCTACTCAGTTCCCAAGATGACAAACAATGCTTACATACATCCACTTAATGTATGTATAAAAGGATACGCATAGCGTTTAATGATAAGAACATAGCTCTGATATATCAGTGGAGTATTACATATACTTTTTAAAACAAAGACTACTGGCAAATCACCTAGTGAGTGTGAAATGAGGCCGTTTCTAGGAGAATCTAAAAGGCTATATTCTCCAACTTCACTCATGATCAACCAGGCAAAGTTCAAGGCCAAAATGAACGCAATAGAGAACTAAGTTCTACGAGAAAATGAAACTGGGTTGTACCTGTTGTCTCGGTCTACATAAAAATCAGGGTGGTTCAAGACATCATGTTCACCTCCTGGAGAAGTAAACCCGACAGATATTAACAATGAAGTGGTTCAAAGCTGAAACACGCTACCACCTCACACACAGTGATTTTTCGCCTATACTCTCGAAAGTCTGTCTAGTCTAGCCAAGTCTAGTCAAGTCTAGTTTATCGAGTCAGTCTAGTCTGCATGCATTTAGAGTAATTTCTATTCATGTGGGGGATTGTTGGACCAAAACTTAATAAAGCCCATTGGTTTATTAAGTTATGTTAAATGTGAAAAGAAATAGCCCATGGCTAAATAAATGAAAGTTGCAAATTTCCACATCGGAAAGCAATGAGAAAAAACCTCTAATATAAATAAGAGGAAACATGAGTCTAAGTTCAAAAAACTTAGAGGGAACCAAGGGACTCCACGCGTGCGCCGCCGCCGCCGGACCGGACCGGGCTCGGGACTCGGGTCTCGGGTCTCGGGTCTCGGGTCTTGGGTCTTGGGTCTCGGGTCCTCAATCCCTCTCGTCTTTTCTTCTTCTTAAGAGTAAGTCCGAGAGTATAGCGTAGAACGTTAAGTTCGTATATTCTATTATCGGGTGATGCGATCATAGTCTCCAAGCGGTTGTATCATGAGATTCATTATCTCACAAAACCGCCACACTGCGAGAGATATTTTGAATTAAGGAAAGAGATCATCTCGACTCCGCTTCGTCGTTCTTGTTCTTAGTCATTTATATGCGTTATTTTTTCCGCATTAATATTCGTAATTTATGTATTCGATATTATGCTCATACATTCTGTTCATTGATCGTGTCTTTTTGGTGAACCAATGGTTCGATCCTAGGACCCATGATGCTGATGATTTGTGTTGTGGATGCCTTTTGGGTTCTTGAGAGGTTTATTTAATTAAAAGATTATGGTATTATTATATCTTAGCTTTTGACAAAATATGATTACTGAGGCAATTAGACCACCCACATCCAAAACATAATGTCTTCTGCAAGACATAATGTTTCCCAGAATTGATGACGTGTCGCGACGTGATTCGTCGCGACAATAAAAAATCAATTTTTTTTTTAAAAGCGGAAGACACAGATCTTGTGTCTCTGATGCGGATGCTCTTATAGAATTCACCTACCAGGCTCACAATTTTTGTTGCACTAAAAATATTTAAATTGTCTCCTACTATTCTAATAACAACAAAAATTCATGTTTTTGGCTCATATATATAGCTGAACTTGCTAATTTAAACATTCCAATTGAGTTACCCATATTTTTATAAAATTCTTATCTTTGGTAAAGGGTGTTGCAGAAGTATATATTCTATTTCAAATTACCCAAGTTGTTATTGAAATTATGGAGAATAAATAAATTTATCTAAATAGAAAGATAGAGAAAGTTAGTACACATTGTTTTTCACTTTACAGTAAAAGTATCCTAATTTTTTTTAAAAAATTGAAGTGTTCAGATTTCTTTGTGGCCACGGTTTTGTAGATTCTATTTTGTATATTTATAAAATAAAAAAAAATTAGTATTCGAGTGGCTTTGAATGATTCACAAACGGTATATCAATATTGGGGTAATAGCAACAGGTCTTAAATGAATAATTTATAATATATATAAATTATGTCAGCTAAGTCGGCAGTATTTCCACGTAAAACCGTCTGCAATTTTATATAGTTTGTAAAGCGACAGAAGAAAAGTATTAAAATTACCCACAAAAAAAAAACAAGTATTAAAGAATTACAAATAAATAAATAAATGAAAAAAAACGACTTCGTTAAGAAACCATTCATCAACATTTAAAACCATCAAGAATCATTGAGCTTTTCTTTCAAGAACGGCGATGAACGACCACAAAACTCTACTCCAAAGAGGAATGGAAGAAGAAAATCGAGCAAGAAATCAGATCTCCGTCTCGCCTACAAGGTCTCAAACCGTAATCGCAGACGCAAACGCAGCTTTAACTGGCCCTTCCGAAGTCGCGTTTAACGTTTGTTGCTTATGCGTCTATTGTCCTCTTTGTGTTCTCTGGTGCTGCATCAAACAGCCTTGTACAATCGGATGGCGAGCCATCCTAAACGCTAGACGGCAATTAAGCGGTTGCAGCGGCTGCGGCAGAAGCTTTAGCAGGAGGGTTAAGGCCGCCGATTATTCGTCGTTTTCGGATATTGATTCCGATGACGTGAATTGCAAAGCTCATAATTGCTCTAAGCGAAACCGGCGATTATAAAACTTTTATTGAATTTCATAAATTCCCAAACTTTCCTCATATTTTTCTCCGATCTGCGACTTGATCGACCTAAACGCGGACGCAAAACGCTGGAGTTGACTTCTTAATGATGAGTTGATGAAAAATCTTGCGATTAAAGATGTTATTGTAATGGATTAAAGATGTATATACTACAATTGGTTGCTATAAAAAAGCTTATATAACTTGGTGAGGAATAAAGTTCTTTTTTTTTAATTTTATTTGTCATCAGTAAGGAATAAAGCTGTATTTGTCAAAAAAAAAAAAAGGGAATAAAGCTGTCATGTTGTGCCTTTTTCTTCTTCAGTTATTTTTATAAAAATAGGAAAATAACAGAACAGAGAATTCACTCAAGAAAATAACAATAATCACTTAAAAATGTAAAAAATTTAGATAGTTAATTAGGTAGATGACCAAATTAAGTAACCTAATCAAATAAATGACCAGTGAAAATTTCTTGTTTGGCATATAACCCACATTTGGAACCTAAAACGTTTAAGTGCTAGCTAGCGAATGTCTCTCCGTGTAATTGAAGAAACTGATTTTTATTTATTTTACATAGGAGAAACTGATTCTGAATAGTGAAGACCATATTTTTTTAAAGAAAACAAAACATTGCATCCAGAATTACTAATTTTGAGTACAAGAAGTACTTTAATTAATTGAGAGTTCATTAGTAATTCTGGAGTTAAGGGCGAATTACGAAAAAACCAAGAGAGAAGGTTAAGGGTAGAGGTGTTAAAATGGGCGGGCCGCCCATGGGCTGTCCGTGTCCAAAATATTATGGACCATACATGGACAAGTCCATATGCGAAGTGGGTTAAATGGGCTTGGTCCAATTTTGTCCACGGACAAAACGGGCTTGGACATTGTGGACATGGTCTGTCCAAAATACTTTCAAAATTAGGTCAAAATCGATTTGGGGGCAAAAAAACTGGAAAAAGACGGTGACTCGCCGAAGCAACACCCTCTCTCACCGTCTCTGCTCTCACGCTAAGCCCTCTCGGAAACTCTCTCTCTCTCTCTCTATGTATCTTTGTAACATATACATTTGGAACTGATGATGATTCTAAATAATCAAAATCTCATTTAGCTCTTGTTCTTCAACTTCATGAGCTCTGCAATTTTCACATTATTGTACAAAAGAACATCTTTTGGCTTTGATTCGACTCAATATTTGATGGATTTTGTTCAAAAGAGTCAGATCTTCTTCCATAGAGATATGAAGATGCGACTTCTTTACAATAATGAATGTTTAAAGTTTACATCTTCTTCCATCTTGTCGAAGACTCGTCCTGCATCATGTTTCATATTTACAAATTAATGAACTTGTTCAGATCCTGTTAATGAACTTGTTCAGGTCCTCTCTTTGGTAAGTTTGTAGTTT
Source organism: Eutrema japonicum (assembly GCA_030161315.1). NCBI lineage: Eukaryota > Viridiplantae > Streptophyta > Magnoliopsida > Brassicales > Brassicaceae > Eutrema > Eutrema japonicum. The sequence goes on from BSQW01000001.1 coordinate 42,703,561, forward strand.
TTTTGTTGACGAACGTTTGTAGTACAGTATCAATAAAGAAGAGAGAGAGACTGTGACGAATGTTTTTTTTTCAGAGGAGTTTACTACTTTTTGCAACTTGAATCCAAATTTTACGACTTGTAAAGTAAAATCAGATGCAGAACCACAAAACTCAGACAAATAACCACAAACCAACAATCTGATTTGAGAAAAAAACTATGAGAGAAATGATTCAGAAGAGTAAGAATTAGACTTTATTTTCTTGCAAATGAGAGAGATTAAAACATTACATTACCCAATCGTAACGTCCTGGCAATGGGTAAAACAAAAAGCTAATATTCAAAAATATATATATATATATACAAAGCAAACATATATATAAAATATACAAAACAAATATAGAAAATGTATAAAGTCATGTGTCATTTAAAATATACAAAGCAAATATCAACATTTTATATTTGTTTTTTACTTTTTAAACAATTTGTTATATTTTGACCAATGGACACCAATGGACAGTCCATTTGGACATGGTCGTTAATGGACATGGTCGTTAATGGACATGGACGTTAATGGACATGGACGTTAATGGACATGGACACCATTTGTCCGCAATCAAAATGGACACTATTGGACGGGTCTAAATTGACGTGGACAGCCCATTTTGACAGCCCTAGTTAATAAAAAAAATTGAGACACCCAAATCACATGTGTCAATTTGTGATTGGTCCAATTTTTTAATTTTTTAAAATTAATTACTTAATTAAAACAAAAAAAAGTTAATATTTTTTTGGTGAGGGTGTCTCACCAATGCATATGCTCTTATTAAAGTGCTTAAAAACCGAAGGTAAAATGGATAAAACACAGTTATATCAATCATTCACCTGAAAAGATGCCTAAACAAAATTCCACCGAAACTCGATTAGTATTACATAGCCGATATACGAAAATGAGATTCTTTCGTATATCATGAACATAAAGAACTCTATGTAAGTCTAAAGCACAAGTATTAGTTGGAAGAAGTGTGGAACCAATGTGTGTTATTGGAACGACAATCATCACATCATCTCCTCCATGGTATGGCTGATGAAGAGACAAGTTGTTGAGATTTGAGGTAATGTCATAAGTGGTTCCATTGTCCAATAGCCAATTGTTTGCAGTATACGAAGACCCAACTGCGAGATTGGCTCGCAGATTTCATGGTGTGAACTGACTCATCTGCTGTTGGTTCGTAGTGGTTTGAAACATTTGGAGTTGTTGACATCGTTTGGCGTTGTGACCCTGGATGCTACAAACCAGACAACGGCCCAAGTATGGTCTCAATCCTCTTGAATCATATATGTTATGTGGCTGAGAAGATTGCCAATTTTGTTGATATGATTGTTGTTGCCACTGATTATTGTTGTTGAGATTCCTCTACCGATTCTGATTTCGATAGCTGTTGTTGTTAGTGCGTTGTTGGAAAACGTCTGCAGTGACAAGAGTATGCAGAACAATGGCATCACTTGCAGAAAGGAGTTTGGCTTCGTGGTTGAGCAGTCGCTCATGAAGCTCAGTGATAAATGGTTGCACATCTCTGCCTTCGACTATTTTTTTTTTTTTTTCGTTAAGAATGTAAATATTTCATTGAAAATGAAAACGGTATGGTGTTACAAAATGCGTAAAAAAATTGCTCGACTTAAACAATTGGTCCCATGGCAAAAAAGAATAAAAAACATGGAAGCAATAAACAATCGGTACTTACGTCAACACCGTAGCGGAAAGCAAATGGTGTCGAACCAGTAGCGATTAATACCAAAAAGACTCAGGGGGAAACACAGACAAAAAGAAACATCAACAAAAACACAGCAGACCAACAAAAGTTTAAGGAAACGGATAGCGAGAATTGAAAAATGAACACCGGAGCGAAGCTAGACGAGAAAACAGCAGTCACACGCCAAAAACGAGGACCATCCCGAATTGCCCATAGCTCCGAAGAACTAGAGTTCTCATCACTGTTACCACGAGTATCCTTCCAAGGCCATCCCCAAAACTCCGGAAAAGATGCCTATAGATTCTCCGAGAACTAACGGGATCTCCGGAGTCCGTAACGGACTAGCTTGCAACCGTCGACAAGGGAGTCCGAGCGGGCAATCGGAAAGTCACCTCCGACCGCCATTCCCGTGAAAACCTTAGTCTCCTCAGGAACCAGCTCCAAAAATTACAAGAAAGCCGCAACAAAAACTGGCGCTTCTATTTAATGCCCCGTAACGCTCCACCATCTACACCGGACCTTGTCCGGAGCCAAAACTAACTGAGACCAAATCAGGAACGCAAATCAGCTGTAACTTTGACGGGAACAACACACACCTTTGTGAATCTCAGGCCACGCCGATGACGAAGACGGCAACGAAGCTACACCGTCGAAACGAACCAAGCGAAGCGTCCGTCGAGCCACCCGTCTAAAACCACCTCTGAGAGACACCTCCACTGGAGCCGCACCTGCCGGGAAAGACGAGAGCCCCCACTCTGTGGTTAGCCACCAGGCACGAGCCAGCCTTGAAACCCAAGACGAAAAACAAAAATTAGACCCGTCCTCGAGGTCTATTACGCCGCCGCTGGAGCCAAGGAGACAAGATGCACTTTCACCACCTCTCAGCCGAAGCTTTGAGAGAGACCACGAACGGGGAGAGTCGACTACGAACGACAACCCCACCGCCGTGAAGGCCATAGCGCTCGCTGCCGGCAAGGAGGCTCTCAAATGAAAACTGTTGGTGGTGAGCAAGTCGCGGTGGGAAGAAATTGGCGAGAAGACGAGGCAGTTGGGGGAGGGTCACGACGACCCAGGAGGAGGTGACCTTCCACCACCGCGACCCCAGTGACGCCGCTGGGGTCCCGCCGCCATCGAATGAGGACTCGTCGAAGAAACCAACACAACGGCGCAATAACCGGACCAACGACGAACGAAGACTAAATACCTATAAAAAAAGAGGGTAACCACGGGGTTCCTCCCCCGGCAACGGTGAGCCACCACACACGTCGGAGAGGGAGATCGGCGGTGATGAAGATCGTCGGCAAGAAAGAGAAAAAAATTGCATAGAGAAATGTCTGGGAGAGGAAAGTCGTCTTATCTATAGCTTTCCTTGTTTCAAAGATGAAACTATAAATTATCGAAACCCTTTTGATGAGACAATCTGATTAATTATATAGGATCAATGTATTGTACGACTAAGCCATACTTTCATGAATTCTTCCAGGAGCCCTTTAAGGATCATATCAATTTGGTCTTCATGATCAACATCTTTGTCGAGGATAGCAAGCTGATCGAGACGGGTCGTGATGCCTTGAAGGTACACGTCAATCGTCTTATTTTCTTTCTTCCAGTTTTTTAATTGTGTCTTCAATTGCTTGATGTGACCTCGACTTTGTTTCGCGTATGTAGAGGACAATGTTTTCCATACTTCATATGATGTCTTCGCACGCGAGACCAGCGGCTGAAGCGAAGAGGATATGGCACCAATGAGTGCACTGTAAATCAGTCGTTTTGGCGTTTTCACAGAGTGAACGCAAGATTATCATAGATATGATTTCCGTTGGTGAGAGTAGCAGCCGGGACAATGGTGGATCCATCGAGATAGCCCGCAAGGTTGTAGCGGTCAAGTAAGGCATGAATTTGGAAGCTTCTCATGAGGTAGTTGGAGGCGGTAAGTTTCGAGACATTCGACATGTTGATGGTAAGGAGAGTTTGGTTGTTTGCGTTGATCGTGTCGGTGACAGTTGCATGAGACGTATTGTTTGGAAAACTCATGGTGAGTCTTGAGTTGTGAGAAAGAAAAAAAAAATTTAGTTGTTTTAGAGATTGATGGCTATGATACCACTATATATATATATTGAAGTGATGAATATACACAATATAAGATTGCGTTAAGATATTACAAGGCTATTTAATGACAATATATTCGTTAACTTAAATAGATCCATGATTATGTCAATCATTGATATGATTGATCCTAAATATAAACTTTCTATTTGATAAAACTAAACGAGTTAGGTTATTACTTATTAGTGGTAACTTAAAATTTTTATCCGAAAATAACATACTACTAGGATTTAATAATTAGCGCGGAGTAATTTAAAAAAATTGTTTTGAAATTTAAGAAAATTACTTTTATCTAAATTTTACAATATAGTTAACTAATGATTATAGATAAAGCTGTTAATTTATAATAATTTATCTATTTAACTCGTTCTGTAGTGAACTAAAATATTATTCGTGTTAATCCGCAAAAACTTACAATCTTGAAAACATAACTCTAATATGCACCGTTAAATGATTCTAGTTTTTGTGGTTATTCTACGAACTTTTAAAAAAAATCTTTAAAAAAATAGTTTTCTTATGTCTAACTTTTTATAAAATTAGTAATATATTTTTAATTTTTGTTTTGATATATATTCAAATAAAATATAACTAAGACTTAACCCGCACTATAATTAGCACGGGGTCATTTCAAAAATAAATTATTTTGAAATTTAAGAAAAAAAAATTTTATTTGAATTTTATAATATGTCTTACTCATGATTTTTCTTACTCATGATTATAGATAGAATTGTCAAACAGAATAATTTGTCCATTTAACCCGTTTTGCAGTGGACTAAAATATTATTTGGAGTAACCCGTAAAACCTATAATCTTGAAAACATAACTCTATTATGCACCGTTTAATGACTCTAGTTTTGTGGTTAGTTCACAAACTCTTAAAAAAAAATCAAATTTCTTGTGTTTAGCTTTTTATTATTTTGATATAAATTCAAATAAAATATAATAAACTATAGTGAAAAATATATCAACATTTCGAATAGATTTTGTTCTTTGAATATATATGAATTGATTATTTTTAAAAAAATATATATTAGATAACATCTTTAATGCAAAATAAATAATTTCTATATTTTTATCACTAATTGTAAAAGATAATTATATCCTTTCCTATTTCAATTATTCTTTGTTATTTGTAATGGCATTTCATGTAATAACTTACAAAACAAAGTTCATTTTCAAAAATATTTTTTTAAATAATATTATAGATATTTGGAAGAAAGTTCTCATTCATAAGAAAATATTCATGCGTAAATGGTCAAGTGGCGTGAGATTCTTAAAATATTCGATTTCATGCTGCCATTTTTTCACGATTTCGTTATTTTGTGGATTTAACCCAAATATGACAGGTCTATGATGTACTTTTTTTTAGATTATCGATTAGTTAATCGAATAAGTTCAAATCGCGGTAACTCCCAGATGTCAAGAGTAGCGATTAAACAGATACGAAGATCGTATTGTGATGGTTTAAAATATGCTTGGTTTGGTATACCTTTCTGGAGATTCAGAACTATTACAAATCATTATAAAAAGAATTATATTACAATTCAAAACACGTCAAAACATATTGGGAAAAGTAAACTGTTTTGACTTTCGTGAGAATTTTCTATAGAAACCGAACACATAGAAATAGCAATAGAGCTTGGATCGGACAAATATAATCTCAAATAAAACGGCAACCAATAATTATGACTGATAGTTGTGACACCACTCACTACTCACCCACTCACCAGAAGTGATGACCTTAGTGCTTAATCATCACAATGTGTTAGGACCCAGTTTTAGGTATATGATTATAGAGAGTGCAAGAGATTAAAAATATTGTATTGCTTTGTCTATGCGAGGGAGAAGAGATGGCATTAAATAACACTTTAGTCGGTAGTGATTTAAAAACTTACAACAATATTTTGACTTTTCACAGAAAAGGTAGTTTTGAAGAGTTTATGCTCATATATTAGTGCTATCAACAACATGTATATGTGCACTAAAAAGATATGAAATTTAGTAATACAACCGGAAACTACCAATAACATACAGTTTCGAAGCGCTCATTATTAACTTTATTGTACAAATTAATATTACCGACATGCAAATAAATATGTTTCCGTTGTCCATAAGTTCTGGATAGTGAATTGCTTTTGGTAATTTTCCTCATGGTATTTGTTACGAATCCCCTAAATCGCACACTCTACGGTTTGGGTAAGAACGGGATAGGTTTTGCAAGCAATGTGATATCTCAAAGTATGTGGATCGAATTATCTCACAAAGGTTGCGGAAGGCCCTTGATATTCCACTTTTTCTCGTTTGGATATGACTCACCAAATTCGACAAAGAATTTCGATGGATATTACTCACCAACGAGATTGATCTAGAAGTGAAAGAGATTTTTATTCAAAAGACTAGATGATTTGATAATGAGGAATACAAGAGTTTAAATAGAAAACTACAAGGCTTGCATGCACAACAATTAAACAAGCCTCGAAAATGACAAATAAAAATAAACGCAAGTTTGAATAAAAATGAAGACTCAAGTTTGAATAACCATTCCCCTTCTTGGCTCCATAATGACTCTTGCACTCTTATTTTCGTCACCCCTTTTGACCAGCAAATAAACCACTTGGTTTGGGCTCTTCTTGGGCTTGTAATGGGTAGAAAATAGGTTGGACTTGATGTATAATCCATTGAACCAATTTTTAAAGGTGACGCCATGGGCTGGATCAACAAATGGGTGATTTGAATGTGAATCATTTGCCTCGTTAAAAATTTTGTCAAGAAAACCCATTGGGACAAAACTTGACAAGGGAAAAAGAGTACAAATGAGACACATGCCCATTTGATGATCATGTATCAAAACCAGTGAGGTTAAGATAACATCTTTTCCATACTCTTTCTCCGGTCTAGGATCATCCTCCGGTTCAAGCTGCTCCTTTGCTTCAAGCTCCTCCTCGGCTACAAGTTCTCCAACAGGTTCATGCTTATTTCCATGCTCGGGTTCAAGCTGCTCATCCAGGATCATATCATCCCCTCTCTCTTCAAAAGGATTTGACCTCAAATCCAAAAAATCTGCACGGGAACGAGCTAAGTTAGAATTATTGAGGTTTAAAATCAAAATATACTTACCTTGCAAGCAGATTTTGTAGGCATTGATCTTTGTTGGAAAATGTTTCTTTTTCATATGAATCCAAAATCGATAACCAGACTTAAAGATCACGATGCTCTCCTCTTCGTTTGCTTGCGCGTGATGATGTTTGTTTTGCAAACGCTCCGTTGGTTCAAGAACAACAATTTTCTTAAGCCACTCATGGTAAAGCCACGTTTTCGGGGCATGAAAATTTAGCTCTTCGTCATGTATACCCTGTGCTTTCGCAATAATAACTTGAAACACAAGATCAAACACAAAAAGGGCATACTTCTCTATTTCAACAAGTAGTTTATTATAAATCAGAATGTAGATCATATCAAACATCTTAATGAATGATCTCAAATCATATGAAGCATCTCTAAATTCATGATAAGAAATGCATTGTGTTATCCTAGAGAGTCTATCAAAATCCATAAGCACAACATTTATGTTTGGTTCACACGTTTTATCAACAAGAAATCCTCCATGTCTAAAGATTTTTTTATGCTCAAATTTCTCAAAATAATGAATCACATCTTTAAAATCAATAATTGACAAATAAAGTTCTTGGATGTGTTCATATTCCACCAATTTAGATTTAGGAATAAAAATAAATGCATACCTTTGAATTGTTACACTAGGCACAATAATTTCCTTACCTTTCTGAATGCTACAAGGTATTGTCTCAACGGTTGCTCCTTGCAAGCATTTCTTGTAGGTCTTGCACACGATCTGTGCTGGGGTCTGAAGTGATTCGTGCTTCTTTGAGTTCCTCATGTCAGATTGGTCTTTGTTCACAAGTTGAGAAGGTTCCTCCTGGCCGACTAAACTCGACAGATATTAAAAATGTTTGGTTCAAAGCTGGAAAATGCTACCTCTCATATACAGTTACATTTTCGTATACTCTCGAAAGTCTGTCTACGTCTAGATGAGTCTAGTCAAGTATGTCTAGTAAAGTCTAGTCTGTTCAATTTTCATATGTTTAGAGTCATTTCTATTCATGTGGGGGATTGTTGGAACAAAATTTATAAGAGCTTGAGGGCTTTATAAATATGTGTATGTGTGAATTGAAATGAGATATTTGGGCTAAGTAAAAAAGCCTTGTGAATGTAAAAAAGAAAAACCTTAAAAAAAGGAAAAGCCTTAAAAAAGGAAAAGCCTACAAAAAAGGAAAAGCCTTAAGAAAAGGAAAAACCTTAAAAAAAGGAAAAGCCTTAAAAAATGAAAAGCCTACAAAAAAGGAAAAGCCTTAAGAAAAGGAAAAACCTAAAAAAGGAAAAACCTAAAAAAAAGGAAAAGTGAGGGACATGTGAAAAGTCTCACATCGCTAGTTGGAAATAATTTCCTCTATGATCTTCTCCTATATATAGGATCGACTCTCTTGAGAGAAATGTATACAATCACACACAGAAAACACACTTACAAAAGAAAAAGTTCATTCAATCCTCTACAGCTTAGAGTAAGTCTTTATTCGAGAGTATCGTAGTATAATGTTCGATAGATCTGATATCAAATGTAGATGATACATATTACTTTGGTTGTATCCTGGGACTCATGGATCTATTAAAACCTGTCGCACTACGGGAGATTTTTAGAGTTAAGGAAAGAGATTCATCTCGCCTCCTTAGATTTATTTTATTGCTTTATCGTTTTATGAATCGTTTGTTCCTTACTGTTTATTTATATAAATCGTGATTAAATCTCTCCTGTCTATTGTGCGATAATTTTGGTCCTACAGCATTTACTATGTGAACCATAATGTATGTAATCAAAAGTGGTGGAACCAAAGGATAATGCAAATATATGGTGAAGAAGAAGAAGTGGGTAACACCATCGAAAGCAATTAAATTGTCAAAATCATATACATTTTAATAATTTATATTTTGGTCCCACGGTTTTCACTTTTTGGGGGGTATTTCCATGTGAAAATAATTATTTTCATGGATTATCGATTGATTTTCTTGTACAGTTAGTAATGTGTCTCATAAACCAATGATAACCGATAATATGAAAAAGGGATAGATAAAACTCACTTAAAAATAGAAACTCATATTTTGCAAATTCTTTCTCAGAATATAAGCCATACCCAATTTTATATATCTTGTAAATATGCATAAATATCTCATAGTAAAATTCACATCAATATTGTTGAATAAAACAAAATGGTCGAAAGAAAACGAAGATCGAAATTGTCTGATGTCACATGTGTTACAAGAATTCTAAATGGTATCCAACTTTTTTTTTTTTTTTGGGCAAACCTTTTAATTTAAACTTAAACATTCAAGTTACAAGCCAGATCTCTAAGAGTCTGTTTGGCAAAAGAATCAGCTATAACATTAGCTGTTATAGGGATAAACATAAACTTGATATAACTAAACTCTGAAACACAGAGGAAGATATCGACTAAAATCCCATGAATTTCCAAAAGCATCGATCGGGAGTTAATTGCTCTGATCATCTGCTGTGAATCAGAGTGAAGAATCATGGATTTATACCCAAACGATCGTGCACAGAGCACAGCTGCTCTAATTGCCAGGGCTTCCGCCATCAAGGCCGAAGCCACAAAGGGAAGAGTAGAGGAGTGATTTGAGAAAATGCTTGGGTCCTGAAAGGTCCAACCAAATCCTGCCATCCCTGACTCTGCTCTCCAAGCTGCATCCGAGCAACAGGTAATTGTCCCGTCCCTGAGGGATATTGAACTTTTATGGAGGTTCCACCTTGACGGGGGAGACGGAGGGACCGCAGATTGCGCTAAACTCCATTCCCTGGCATCTATTATTGCTTTGCCAATCGTATCATCCGTCGAGAGTAGTCTACTGTTGAAGATTTTCTGATTTCTTGAGATCCAAATCGCCCAGCATATCCAACTTTTTTTGTTGTCATGTTTCAATAAGTGCACGGAACAGATTGAAGTATAAACTATAACATTTACAATGAAGTAAACCAATAGGGAACGATGGAGTGAATCCTAGAAAAGAGTCTTTTTCCGAAAACTTAACGAAAAAAAAAACTTAATAAAATGGTGCTTTTGATGTCAAAAAATAAAATAAAGTGAACCAAAATTTTATCAACTTAAAAAAAAATTAATTAATGTCCACATTTGATTCTAATAAAACACATTGGAATTTCAAAATTAAGAAACTAAAAAAGGGGTAAAATAAAGAAAATTAAAAGAGATAGCTTTATCACACTTTTCTTCTCTATAAATAGTAACGTACTCTACATAGATATAGATAATCAGAATCAGAACAACCACACAACACAAACACAGTCACAGAGAATCAAAGAATAAGAAAAATGGTGAAGTTGATGATGCCTTCAGTTTTCGCTCTCGCCGCAGCGCTTCTCCTGTTGACGGTGGCTAAAATCCCCGTGGCGGAAGGAGTGACGTGTTCACCGACGGAGCTGGCTCCATGTGCGGCGGCGATTTTGTCATCTTCGCCGCCGTCTGCGTCTTGCTGCGCGAAGCTGAGAGAGCAGAGGCCATGCCTTTGTGGGTACATGAGGAACCCTAGCCTCCGCCAATACGTTAGCTCTCCAAACGCTAAGAAAGTCTCCAACAGTTGCAAGATTGCTTCCCCAAACTGTTAATCAATAATCATGATTAATTAGTGACAAGTTTCGCTGTTTATGAGTGGTTAATTACTACCTAAAGTGGGTATATTACTGTTTAGAATAATACTGGGTGATGATAATAATAAGCATCATCATGCTTTAATGTTATGTTATGTGAGTTTCTATATTACAATATCTATATATATAAAATTAGTTTTGCACATTTGTCTTTGCGCCACCTCATTGTACACCTTGACATCCACTGTTTTTTTTTTTTAAAACCATAAAATAAAATTCTCAAAATATTTATTTAAAAAAAATGATTTACAGATGTATCAATGTATCAATGTATCAAGGTAGTGTGACATCCACCTTTAGTAAATAATTTTTTTTCAAAGATGTAGTTAGATAATAATTGGATCTAAATGTATATTGATACATCACACTACCAATATATATATATAAAATTATCTTTGCTTTCTTCTCATTATGCCACCTCACCCACCACCTAAACAACAAACATTAAAACAAAAATAAAACACACACACATAAAACAAAAAATCCAAAAAAAAAACAAACATAAAACAAAAATTCCAAAATATACAAAAATAGGTCCATTAAAATATTAATTATACAAAAAAAAGAATTGACATAGCTTGACAATTTGGATTATATATAATTTCTACAACTATCACTTTCAACTGAATATCATTTAAAAAAAATACCACATATACACAAAACAAGGACATCACCATTAATCTCTAGGTTTTATTATAAATCTCTAAAAGCAAAGTTCGGATAACAACACAAACTAAATCTTAAATGGCCTAACATGGGCCATTATTTGACCTTAATGAGCTCCAATATGTCAACCATTGTTTACCCAAAAACACATATCGGACTCACCGATAGAGATTCACTTCACAAGGGCGACCGTGAAGATATACCCAAAGAAAGATCAATCGTTGTATAGGAGAGAGTGCAAACCAGATCTTATTATTTCAATTTCAAGTTCTAGGGTCACACCGGCCTCTTCTATCATCTCATTCATGCAGGCCACGTTCCTAACAATTAACAAATGCTGTCATTGGTATGTGATTAGTTGGACAATCAAGAGTGAATTTCTCTGACCACCGTCAATATAACCCTACGATGATGACAGTGAGAATAACGAACTTCTCAATTACTTTTGGGGTGGGGGTGGGGGGGGGGGGGGTTTGAAACAATGCCAATTTCTGAATTTCTCCCATAGAGACTTATGTATAGTTTACTCAACTTGATAGATTGTTAATGATTGATGTAATGGGCTAGACCCATAAGAAAATCATATTGTACCTGATAAATATGGGAATCGGTGTTGCAAAGTTTTTTAAAATAATATAGTTAAGAAACACGCTATATATTTCACGTAATAAAAATGATTATAATCCAACATGAAACACGATTAAAAAGAATGATGTTAAAAAAAACACGACTAAAAATAATATAAAAATGGAAAATAAAATAAAATAAGGAACCACCCAATATTAAACTGTTAGGGTATCTCCAACCCTATTCTATTTTATACTCTAAACTCTATTTTAGAGAAAAATCTTCTCCAATCCCACTCTATTTTCAACTCTAAAATAGAGTTACTCTATTTCTTACTCTATATTTAGAGTAACTCTATTTCTTACTCTATTTTAGAGTTGAACTTTTTTATTTATCAAATGGTCCTTTTACTTTTAAATCGTTATATATATGACTAACTTTTTTATTTTGATTTAACTTTTTTAGCAATTTTGATTTAACAAATACTAAAATTAAAGATAAACAACATAGCAAACACTGAAATTAAAAATAAGCAACATACAATAAATTTAAACAACAAATACTAGTGACTTAATACTCGGGTAAATTGTTTCCGGATCCACCAAGATTGTTAAAATATTTTCCAAACGAAGTAGATGAAGGAGAAGCTTATTGATCACCCCTCTTTTGTAAAATATTTGCTTGTTCGGCATGAATATATGCACGAATATGTGGATCTTGTACGGAATTTAAGTCACAAAATAAAATTTTGTTTTCCTCCTTCATCTCTTTCAAAGCATAAAATTTATATATAATGTAATGTAATTTTCTTTATATAATAAATGTTTAATTTAAATAATATCATAATTTATGGAAGTTTTACAAAGAATAAAATAAGTGGGGTTAAATTGTAAATATTTATAAATAAAAGGTATTAGTAATAAAATAGAAATAGAATATACTTAGAATATTCCTTTTTTAAAGTAAAAAATAGATGAATACATTGTAGAGAAACCCAGCTCTATTTTAGAGTCACTCTATTTTAGAGTCAAAAATAGAGAAATACATTGTAGATGGTCTTATAAACAGTTTCATTAACTCCAAAACCAATAAAATAAAATAATATTACACAATCAAAAAAACTTTTTTTAAAAATGTGGACCACGTCCGCGCACAGTATCTATAAATCCAACATATTTTTTTAAAAAATAGAAAATTATCTTAAAACTAATTTTCTTTAAAATAGCTCAAATTCCTAAATTCCTTAATAGTATTAAAGGAAAATGTATTCTACAATGGCTTCAACAAAGAGGTTGTAGATGAAAAAAAAAACAAAACAAAACAAAAATTATGCAAAGAAAACTTTAAATTGTTAAGATCTTCCATTTAAAAAACCCCAAATAATTGCATGAAATTGACCAACAAAAGGAAAAAAAAAGTAAAAATGTGTAATATCCACTAAACAAATACATATAAGATCATAAATTTAAGAAATTAAGAAAATAAACCAAAAAAATAAAAATACACATATTTTAAGCTGATAGAAACAATTCAATGAACTTCCAGATTCAAAAAATAAAATAACATTAGACAATAAAAACTGTTTAGGAAAATTGTTTATAACTTCCGCGCGTAGCACGGATCACACCCTAGTGTATATATATAAAGTAAAATAGACTCTCTTCTCATGATGCCACATCATCAACTCATATCTTAAAATTGTGACACATCATCAACTAATTTATTAATTTAAAATTATTTATATAATTTATTATGTTTTGTGTTATTACACTTTAATTTTTATGATAACTAGCATCCATTAATATAGTAATTTTAACAAGAATTTGAAAAGACATTTTTTATAAACTATAGCTAATATTTTGATAAATTTTGTTATTATTATTGAAAATGGTGTACTTTATATATATGATTGAGTATATAAAATTTTAGGATAACCGGATTTAGATCCGGTTTCTAAATCCGGTTTTTCCAAATCCGAGAAACAACTTTTCAAATATGAATTCACTAATATCCATATTCATCCCAAAATCGTTAAAAATACTAAAATATAACAAAAAAACTTTTTTAAAAAATCATAATTAAAATATTAGACCATAAAATTAATTGCATGTTAAATAAAAGGTGAGGAATACGCGCGGTAGGCGAGAATGTATATTATAAAAAGCACAACGTCGTTAGAGAAAGAGAATATCATCTTAAAATCACGCCAGGGAATTGAAAAACTCCCAAAAAATTAAATGAAAGGCCCTAAACATGTTTATCACCAAATCTATCTATTCAAGCCCTAAATATGTCTATCACCAAATTATAATTATTGATAATTAGAAATCAAAAACTAAAAAATAAAGATTAGATTCGTGTTAAATATCTAATTATTATTATTTTTAACACATTTAAATAAAAAAGTAAAATATTTTAATTTTTATAAGATTGAAATAAAGAGAAATTTTTTATTATTCAAGTTTCTCTTCCATATTTTTAGTATGTCAACAATTTATCAAAGAAATAGTAATAATTAATATCTAATTAAATATAAATGCATAGAGCTACCTTTCACACCGCTAATAATCACACAAACACATTTAAGTTAGTAAGTAAAAATTAGAGACTAGGTTCATATCATACGCATAATTTATCTCACACACCACAACATAGATACATTTATGCTTCTTTAAAAACAATCGTTTAACCAAATAGTTAATGAATTTTCTAAAGAAGCATAAAATGTATGTATTTATCTTAGTTTTCAATGAAACATATTTTTAAATAGAAGGTATCACTAAAGTTCTTCTAAAAATTAACCTAAACATGAATCTAAAACCACTAGCCGTGAGTCCATTAGAAACATTAAACATATAGGAGCAACTAGCTAACAAAGAGATGTCTTAAGAGCGGAAATATGGAGGCATATTATGTCATAGACATAGAACAGTACTTCCACCACAATCACACAAACACATGATAAAACAAAACAAAAACTTGAAAACACATTAATTAAAGTATCAAATGATCGAGGAGGCAAATAAACAAAAAATAGTAAGATAAAATATTCAACAACTAAAAATAAATATCTAGTACATCAAAAGAGGAAGAAAAAAAAACATAATAAATTTTTAAAAAACAAAGAAATAAAATAAAAATAATATCATCATAAAATAGCAAAGCACTTTACTGAATTTATTTTACTAACTAAACTATAGAAACACCCAGTAGTATGAAATATACTTGGGAGGGGGGGGGGCAAAAAAAAAAAAAGAAGAAACCAATACAAATTGCTATACACAAAAAGAATTACACAACAGAAATGTTTGGTTTCTGTGTGAATACAGAGACATTTAAAAATCAGAGAAAATCAGGGATTTTAACTTGTTCTGAAGCAGAAACTACGCTTTGCCGTCCGTCGAATATAAGTGGCGAATTGTTTATTAAAAAAAGAGAAGAAATTTAATTTAATATTCCAAAAAAATATATAATTTGAAAATAACTCATATTTTAAAAATTTTAAAAACTAATTTTTTTATTAGGTATGAAGATAATTGTATATATCATGAATTTTGAAAATTTACAAATACAAAATACTTATTTTTAATTTTTGGAATAAATATATTATAAAATAAATATTCAGTAATAATTTAATTATATATATATATATATCCATTAGAACAAAATAAATTTATTTATTTTAATTATAATTTATAATTATATATAATCATATTTATTAGATATACATATGTATATATATATATATCACCATATACACCACATTAAGTTATATAATTTAATAATGTTCATACGATCTGCTCTGTTATCATGAGTTCTAGTATCGACACAATATAAAATAAATTATATAATTTAATAATGTTTTATTCCATGAACGTCTGTGAATTAACCATTTCAAAAGACAGGAACATCCATGAATATTTAACCACTTCAAAAGACAACTCATATAATAAAAATTTAACTAGTTTTTAAAACCAAACTAAAACCAAACCAAATTACAACCGAACTGAACTAAACCAGACTGAATTAAACACAAACCGAACACAAACCGAACCAAACTTATTTCGGTTGAGTTCGGCTAGAGTTTTATTCAACTCGAATCAACCGAACCAAACTGAACCGAAACCAACTTCAAAATTAAACCGAAATGCCCACCCCTATGAAACATAATTGAAACAGTTGGAGCTTTAATTTCGAACCTATACAATTCGACAAAAAAACACTTCCATAAAAGAATGAACGTTTAGTCATAAAAAAATTCTTGAAATAATATAATCTTCCAAAACATAATTGAAACAGTTGGAGATTTCGAACCTATACAATTCGACAAAAAAAAAAACACTTCCATAAATGAGTGAACGTTTAGTCATATTTTTTTTTTATTGTAGTAATACAATGACTTGGATTACAAGACTATTGAAGATTAAAAGAACAATGATACATGACACTATATCAATAAGGTCATGTTTGGTAATCCATTTGATATAAGCATCCAAATGATACATTTAAATGATTCATCTAGATAGATCATTTATGTGATGTTTGTTTCTATTTTTGTTATTCATTTGGATGATTCATCTAGATGAATCTATGTTTGTTTGTTCATTTTAATGTAAATGTACATCTTCATTATTAATAAAAATGTCTAAATTGCCCATGTTTCTTATTTAATCATGATCTTAATTATATTAGTTTTACAACATGATCTTAATCATATAAGTTTCTAAATTCATGAAATATAACATTTTTATAAGAAATTTCATCATATAATTGATAAAAAAGTATAAATTCATAAAATTTGAAATCATCATAAATACATATAAAATTAAAATCACCAAAAAATACAAATATGATTCATATATAGTGTCTATACTCTGTTTTTGCTCTGTTTCAAATACCATCGAACTTTGCAGGTTCGAAAAATACTTGCCTCTGTCTCAAGGAATAGATTGCATCCACTACAAAACTCCATAAACAAGCAATAGAACTTATCAGTCTCGAAGTGCTCATGTCGAAACCATATTACACAACCAAATGTTTCAAGCAAGATCACCATCATCATGTCAAATACAATATGATACAAACCGAAACATTAAACAACAAATACAAGATCCACATTACACATCCAAAGGTTTCAAGCAAACAAACAGGCCCAAACGAAACATTAAACAACACTGAAATGCATATGAACTAAGAAATCATACACGATTCTACAATGACATGATTCTAAGTGAACTAAGCCGATAAAAACGAAACATTCTCAAGCAAGAACCAAGGGACATAAATACTTACAAGATCCGATACTCTTATTTACCCGGTACTCTTCTTTACAGCTTAGTCCATTCTGCAACAAAGAAGACACAAGATAGAACACAAAACAAAACATGCTCAGAACGCAAGTAGAGGAATAACTCCTAAGACTAATCTACAGAACTGTAGTATTCTTAGCACATCAAATCTACGGAACTGTAGTATTAAAAAACCCAGAACGCAAGTCACATAGATTCACCAATAACACACTAAGAAGTAGAGGAATAACTCCTAAGACTAACGAAAATCGACATAAGAATCTCACCGGAGTGAGAATTTGAAGAAAAAGCTAATAGAAAGTTGAAGGAAAAGAGAGAAAGAGAGAAGAAGTTCACCAGAGTGAGAAGTAGCCGGAGAGAAGCCACCGAAGAGAAGCCGCCGGAGAGAAGCCAACGGAGAGAAGCTGCCGGAGTCGAGAGTCGTAGAAGAGAAGAATCTGAGAAGAGAAGAATCGCGTTAGATCTAGGTTTTCGCTTAGTAATTTTATTAAGAGATATATGCTTATTGGGTATATATGTATTGGGCCTTGTATAGTTAGGATTATTTTACCTTTGTATAAATAGAGAATTGTCTCCTTTGTAAAACCCTAATCAGAAATATACAGAATTTCAGAGAGTTCTTCTGATTCTTACATGGTATCAGAGCCATAAGGGCTTGGGGACGTTTAATCGATCGAGATCTATTGGATTTCAAGGAAGAATGAGATTTCATAATCGAGGTATTATGTGTTCTCATTGTTCGAAGTATGGTCATGATGTGAGATCATGTTATCAGGTAAATGGTTATCCAGATTGGTGGCTGGAGAAGTACAGACGATTTGGAGGTGCAGTCGATGAATCTGCAGCAAAGACGAGAGAGTATCGATCGATACCCTTAGACAATTTCAAGGTATCGATCGATACCATGGCGACAAAGGCTGTGACAGGCCTCAAGGAAGATCAATGGCATAAGCTGGTTCGACTTCTTGAGTTGAGATTCGAGACAGCAAATGGTGTGGGAAATAGCAATTATACAGATGAGTGGATTATTGATAGTGGTGCATCGCACCATATGACAGGTACATTGAGGGACATGTTCGATGTGCATCCGATCTCACCATGTTGGGTGGGTCTGTCTAATGGAAATGTGGTTGCTGCTGATAGAGTAGGAAGTGTGGTATTGACAGAGAAGTGTACTTTGACACATGTGCTCTTCGTCAAGGAACTTAAATGCAATCTCATCTCTGTGTCACAAGTTATTGATGAGATGAATTGCATTGTGTGGTTCTCGAAGCAGTTGTGTGTGTTGAAAGATATTGCTTTGCAGATTCCGATCGCAATGCGTGAAAGGAAAGATGGGCTGTATTTTCTTCAAGGTACTCATAAAAGTGTGAATGTGGCGAAGGTCAGTAAGTTGGGGTCTCTGGAACTTTGGCATAAAAGAATGGGACATGCTTCTGAAAAGGTGATTAAGAAATTGCCAGAAGTGGATCAAAAGAGTGTTGGCGTTTCTGATTGCGATGTTTGCTTCCGAGCAAAGCAATGTCGTAATGTCTTTCCTGAGAGTACGGAGAAGAGTAAGGAGTGTTTCGAGATGGTTCATTGTGATCTCTGGGGGCCATATCGAACACAGAGTTTGTGTGGGTCTTCGTATTTCTTAACTATTGTGGATGATTATTCCAGAGCTGTGTGGGTTTTTCTGCTTCGTGATAAAACACAAGTTCAGAAAACAATGATCGATTTCTTTGCTCTCATCCAGCGACAGTTTGAGAAGGAGGTGAAAATCGTGCGAAGCGATAATGGGAGTGAATTCGTGGTGATGAATGAGTATTTTCGCGCATCTGGGATAATTCATCAAACTTCATGTGTAGGAACTCCTCAACAAAATGGGCGAGTGGAGCGAAAACACCGTCATATATTGAATGTGGCAAGAGCGTTGAGATTTCAGGCAAATCTACCAATAGAACTTTGGGGTTGTTGTGCTTCGAGTGCTGCATATCTAATCAATCGTACGCCGTCTATGTTACACAGTGGTAAGAGTCCGTACGAGATTATATTTGGAAAAGTCCCTGCTTATAGTGAGATACGAGTGTTTTGATGTTTAGCATATGCTCATAATCAGAAACGGCATGGAGATAAGTTTGCAAGTAGAAGCAGGAAATGTGTATTTCTGGGGTACCCTTATGCGAAGAAGGGGTGGAATCTTTTTTATTTGGAGACACGTGAAGTCTTTGTCTCACGGGATGTCACCTTCATTGAGGAACGATTCCCATATTTGGAGCAAAAAGATCAGGTGGATGAGCCACCTAATTCTGATCAAAGGACGTTATTTGTGGATGATAGTGTTGGATTTGATGATATAAGTCATGTTTTGACAAGAGATACCGTGACACAGATTCCAGTTGTGTCAGACAAGGTTGGAGAAGAAGATATGCAAGCTATATCAGCAGGAATACGTGATATGTTGGGAATTATAGGGCCACAGACTGACCATGAATCGGTTACACAGTCTGAGAATGTCGATGAGTGTCGACCGATACCAGCCAGTATCGATCGACACCAGGAGAACGTCGATGAGTGTGGACCGATACCAGCCAGTATCGATCGACACCAGGAGAATGTCGATGGGTGTCGACCGATACCAGCCAGTATCGATCGACACCTGGTGGATCAACCTGCAGCAACAGAAATTTTGGGACGCGGAATGCGACATAAACAAGCTCCATCCAAGTTACAAGATGTTGTGTGCAATACGACATTTGCAATGAATGCGTCTGCTGTGAGTCAGGAATTGATTAATGATTATGGGATTGAGAATTATGTGAGCTGTGAGAGGTTCTCTATGTCACACAGAGCGTTCCTGTGTAGTATAACAGAAGGAGTTGTGCCGAAAACATTTGCTGAGGCTATGGAAGATCCGCGATGGAAAGAAGCTATGAGACTGGAGATTGAGGCTCAGGAACGAAATCAAACCTGGTTGATTGAACACTTACCACCAGGTAAGCATGTCATTGAGTGTAAGTGGATTTACACAATCAAGTATAATGCTGATGGCTCGATTGAAAGGTATAAAGTGAGGCTTGTAGCTTGTGGAAATCGTCAGAAAGAATGGATTGATTATTCTGATACATTTGCTCCTGTGGCAAAGATGAGCACAGTTCGATTGGTTCTGCAAGTTGCAGCTGGGAAAAATTGGGAGTTGCATCAGATGGATGTGCACAATGCGTTTCTTCATGGAGATTTGGAAGAAGAGGTGTTTATGAGAGTACCTCAGGGTTTTGGTAGCTCGAAGAAGGGAATGGTATGTCGATTGCGCAAGTCGTTGTATAGTTTGAAACAAGCTCCGAGATGCTGGTTCGCGAAACTTTCGACGGCACTTTTGAGATATGGTTTTACACAGAGTAAGGCAGATTACTCTCTTTTCTCGTTAGTTCGTGGTAAAGTTCACTTGCATGTTCTCGTATACGTGGATGATCTTGTGATAACAGGGAGCTCTCCAGAAGTGATACAGAAGTTCAAAACGTATCTAAGTAATTGCTTTCATATGAAGGATTTGGGAAAATTGAAGTATTTTCTTGGATTGGAAGTTGCGAGAAACGCAGAGATGATATATTTATCACAGAGGAAGTACGCTCTGGATATTATTGCTGATGTTGGCTTGCTTGGTGGTAGTCCGGTAGAGTTTCCGATGGAGCTGAACCATCAGTTGGGAAGGTCTACGCAGAGATACTCACTGACCCGGAGAAGTATCGCAAAATCGTTGGAAGGTTGATTTATCTGGCTGCGACAAGACCAGATCTTGCGTATTCTGTTCACATCTTGTCTCAGTTTATGCGTGAGCCAAGAGAGGATCATTGGCGGGCTGCTTTACGAGTCATTCGTTACTTGAAGGGGTGTTCTGGAATGGGAATTTTGTTGAAAGCGGAATGTAATTTTCATCTTACAGCTTGGTGTGATTCGGATTGGGCGGGATGCCCAATCACGAGGAGATCTTTGAGTGGATGGTTGATACAGTTGGGGAATTCACTTGTGTCGTGGAAGTCAAAGAAGCATGATGTAGTATCTCTCTCTTCGGCAGAAGCAGAGTACCGAGCTATGGTTGTGGCGGTGAAAGAATTGAAGTGGATCAAGAGTGTATTGACCACGATGGGTATTGCACATTCTAGTCCAATGGATTTGTATTGTGATAGTCAGTCTGCGCTTCATATTGCAGCGAATCCTGTGTTTCATGAGAGGACGAAACATGTGGAGCTTGATTGTCACTTCATTAGAGATGATATCGTAGATGGAATCATTCAGACACATCATGTTTCTACTACTCAACAATTGGCGGATGTCTTCACTAAAGCACTTGGAGGTCGTCATTTTCAAGATATTTTGTGCAAGTTGGGCATTCGAGATCTCCATGCTCCAACTTGAGGAGGGGTATTAAGAGATATAGGCTTATTGGGTATATATGTATTGGGCCTTATATAGTTAGGATTATTTTACCTTTGTATAAATAGAGAATTGTCTCCTTTGTAAAACCCTAATCAGAAATATATAGAATTTCAGAGAGTTCTTCTGATTCTTACAAATTTTCTTATTTCGTCAGGGGTACTTTTGTCATTTTTTTTTTACTGAGCTGATTCATCCAGCTGAACCAATCTGAAGCAGCCAACTGAGTTTTAACTTTTGTTCATTGGTTTTGAAACTCAGTCAGGTGGACCATCTGAATGATTATCATTTTAAGCAAAAAAACAAACATCAGTTGGCATGTTCAGCTAGATGATCCAGCTGACTGAAGAAACAAATAGGACCTAAGAAAGAAACTTTATTCATCATAATATTATTATATATATATATATATTACCAAAGATGAACATCAAGTAATCTATGTGTGAAAGGTTTCAACCGCTAAAACGGCAAATATTACCAAACGATGTTTTCTGTGGCCAGAGAAAACGATAAAGATGGTAATGAAAACGATATCACGATCCCTATACCACTGATTGCAATGATCAATGTGCTGTCAATCATGGCGTACAATAGGGAGTCCGTAGAGACCCCGAACGAAACAGTTGATCCAATGGTGATGGCCAAATATGGTGTTTCTCTACCGACTTCTTTTTCACTATCTCTACAAACGTTGGCATGATGGAATTGTGACCTTAGTAATGGTAAATACAATAACTTTGATCTTTTTTGGAAGGAAATTAGATTTAGTGTGAGAAAATCAACTTTGATATTGTGGTTAGCCAAAATAAAGGCTAAAAAGCTTCGGTGATGGAACCCCCAATCTCATACTCGTCCGTTTTTTTTAAATTGATTTTCTGAGTTTTTTTTTTTTTGTTTTAAAAACATCGATTTTTAAGATATTCCTTTTTACGAGGTAATTAATTACAATACAAGTAGATATTTAAAAAAACATTTTTAGTATTCCGCAAACTTCATTAATTCAAGTGGACTATCATTATCTTTTAGTCTTCCATGACAGTGAAGTTTTTTTTATCACTATTTTTTAGTTTTCCAATAAAAAAAAACTTAAGTTCCTAAATAGTTTAACACATCTCGTATTAAATGCTTCTTAATTTGTGTGAAAAAACTCAAAAAATTAATTTTAATAAAACGGAGGGAGTATTTTTCAAAAGGAACATCTTATTTATGAACCAACTTTCACTACAAGACAACACAGTTTTTGCGACTCCCAAAATAGTCGCAAATAAGTTATTTGCGATTATTTTAGGACTAAAATAATTAGTCACAAATATTTGGTCGCTATATAGAATGGTCGCAAAACAGTCGATATTTTGCAACTAATATGTGACTATAATATCGGTCCTAATTTAAATACTGATTTTGCGACTACTTGTAAGAAAAAATTCAAAAACAAAAACAAAAAACAAATTCAAAAAAATATATTTTTCATTATATTAATTAATTACAGAAAATTAAAATAAAAAAACAAACAAAAAAATAACAAAACAATCTTCTCCGATCTCCTCCTCCGCCGACATCCCGATCTGCTCCGGCGTCGATCTGCTCCTCCGCCGGCATCCCGATATGCTCCTTCTCGCGAGCTCCTCCGTCTGGCTTAGGCCACGAACCTGCTCCTCTGATTCGCATCTGCTCCTCCGTCGGCGGATCTGCTCTCTTTCATCTTCATCTTCACTCGCCGAAGCCTCGCTGGCGGATCTGCTCCTCCTGCGCCGCAAAAACACGGATCTGCTCCTCCGGGGCCACAGAAACACGGATCTAATCATACCTTCATCACACTAGAACGAACAAGCGTTTGAATATCAAAAACCAACAAAAAAAAAC
Organism: Eutrema japonicum; assembly: GCA_030161315.1. Taxonomy (NCBI): domain Eukaryota; kingdom Viridiplantae; phylum Streptophyta; class Magnoliopsida; order Brassicales; family Brassicaceae; genus Eutrema; species Eutrema japonicum. The sequence goes on from BSQW01000001.1 coordinate 42,726,971, forward strand.
GGCGAAGACACCGGCGGTGGAGGATGGGACTTACTGGTGAGTGAAGCGAACGAATGAGAGAACGAGACGAGACTGACCTAAGATCTGGACAACATATTCCTCTATCTCCCGGAGACCGTCGGAAGAAGAAGAAGAAGAAACTCAAGGAAGAGAAGGAAGAAGATACAATCGTAGAAGGAGAAAGAGAAAAAGACAAAACGTAATTTAAAATTAAAAAAAAAAGAGATTCTCCACCGTTGGATTAAACTAATCAACGGTGGAGGATCTCAATTTTTGTCTCAATGAATTAGCCAATGAGAAGCTTTTATTATTTTTGTCATTTAGTCACAAATTTGAGACTATTTTGTGACTATTATTAAAAAAAATCGACTGGAGTTGCTAAACGGTCAAAAATTTGGTATTATTTTTGTGACAATAAAAAGTCTTTACCCTAAACCCTGAACTTTAAGAACCTAGAAAGTTTGAATATGAATTTACAATAATTTTTTGTATATAGCAGTTCAAAAATATGTTAAAAATTAAAAATAAATAAATTTTGAAAGAATTTTTATCTTTCAAAATCATTCCTTATAAAACACATGTAACACTTAGTACATGTACATGTAACACTTTGTATATTATTTGATATTTATGTGTAATATATAGAGTTTATGAGTAAGGGTTAGAGGTTTAGGGTTCAGAATTTAGGATTGATAAAATGATTATATTTAAAAAAATTGTAAGTGTTGAATTTTTTGTATATTATTTGATGTTTATGTGTAAGATCTACTTTACAATTTAAGATTTAGATCAAGTTTATGATTAATAAGGGTTAGATGTTTAAGGTTTAGGGTTAAGGGTTAGAGGTTTAGGGTTTATAATTTATTGATTTCTAAAACAAAATCGAGTGGAGTTGCAAATTTGTGAGACAAAACTTAATTAAAAAAAAAAAAAAAAGATTCTCCACTGTTGGATTAAACTAATCAACGGTGGAGGATCTCAATATTTGTCTCAATGAATTAGCCAATGAGAAACTTTTATTATTTTTGTCATTTAGTTGAAAATTAATCGCAAATTTGAGACTATTTTGTGACTATTACTAAAAAAAATCGATTGGAGTTACTAAACAGCTGCAAATTTGAGACAATAAAGAATCTTTACCCTAAACCCTGAACTTTAACAACCTATAAAGTTTGAATATGACTTTACAATCATTTTGTGTATATAGCAGTTCGAAAATATGTTAAAACTTAAAAATAAATAAATTTTGAGAGAATTTTTATCTTTCAAAATCATTCCTTATAAAACACATGTAACACTTTGTACATGTTATGATTATATTAAAAAATTGTACGTGTTATATTTTTGTATATTATTTGATGTTTATGTGTAAGATATATAGTTTATGATTAAGGGTTAGAAGTTTAGGGTTTAGAATTTAGGATTTAGAATTTAGGATTTATAAAATGATTATATTTAAAAAACAATTGTAAGTGTTGATTTTTTGTATATTATTTGATGTTTATGTGTAAGATCTACTTTACAATTTAAGATTTAGATTAAGTTTATGATTAATGGTTAGATGTTTAAGGTTTAGGGTTAAGGATTAGAGGTTTATGGTTTATAATTTATTGATTTCTAAAAATAAATCGAGTGGAGTTGCAAATTTGTGAGACAAAACTTAATTAAAAAAAAGAGATTCTCCACTGTTGGATTAAACTAATCAACGTTGGAGGATCTCAATCTTTGTCTCAATGAATTAGTCAATGAGAAACTTTTATTATTTTGTCATTTAGTTGCAAATTAGTCGCAAATTTGAGACTATTTTGTGACTACTACTAAAAAAAATCGATTAGAGTTGCTAAACGGTCGCAAATTTGAAACTATTTTGTGACAATAAAAAATCTTTACTCTAAACCCTGAACTTTAACAGCCTAGAAAGTTTGAATATGACTTTACAATGATTTTGTGTATATAGCAGTTCAAAAATATGTTAAAAATGAAAAATAAATAAATTTTGACAGAATTTTTATCTTTCAAAATCATTCTTTATAAAACACATGTAACACTTTGTACTTTTTATGATTATATTAAAAAAAATTTAAGTGTTATATTTTTGTATATTATTTGATGTTTATGTGTAAGATATAGAGTTTAAGATTAAGGGTTAGAGGTTTAGGGTTTAGAATTTAGGATTTATAAAATTATTATATTTAAAAAAATTGTAACTGTTGAATTTTTTGTATATTATTTGATGTTTATGTGTAAGATCTACTTTACAATTTAAGATTTAGATCAAGTTTATGATTAATGGTTAGATGTTTAAGGTTTAGGGTTAAGGGTTAGAGGTTTATGGTTTATAATTTATTGATTTCTAAAAACAAATCGAGTGGAGTTGCAAATTTGTGAGACAAAACTTAATTAAAAAAAAAAAGATTCTCCACTGTTGGATTAAACTAATCAACGGTGGAGGATCTCAATATTTTTCTCAATGAATTAGCCAATGAAAAACTTTTATTATTTTTGTCATTTATTTGCAAATTAGTCGCAAATTTGAGACTATTTTGTGACTACTACTAAACAAAATCGATTGTAGTTGTTAAACGGTCGCAAATTTGAGACTATTTTGTGACAATAAAAAATATTTACCCTATACCCTGAACTTTAACAACCTAGATAGTTTGAATATGACTTTGCAATGATTTTGTGTATATAGCAGTTCAAAAATATGATAAAACTTAAAAATAAATAAATTTTGAGAGATTTTTTATTTTTCAAAATCATTCCTTATAAAACACATGTAACACTTTGTACATGTTATGATTATATTAAAAAATTGTAAGTGTTATATTTTTGTATATTATTTGATGTTTATGTGTAAGATATAGAGTTTATGATTAAGGGTTAGAGATTTAGGGTTTAGAATTTAAGATTTATAAAATGATTATATTTAAGAAAAATTGTAAGTGTTGAATTTTTGTGTATTATTTGATGTTTATGTGTAAGATTTACTTTACAATTTAAGATTTAGATCAAGTTTATGATTAAGGTTTAGGGTTAAGGGTTAGAGGTTTATGGTTTATAATTTATTGATTTTTATAAAAAAATCGAATGCAGATGCAAACTACTATTAAAAATTAGTCACAAATTAGTCACAAAACCGGGTTTGCAAATTAGTGTACATGTTACCTTAAACCCTAAACTTTAAGAACATATAAGGTTTGAATATCATTTTACAATGATTTTGGGTATATAGTTGTTCAAAAATATATTTTACAATTTAAGATTTAGATTTTATGATTAAGGGTTACATGTTTAGGGTTTAAAATTTAGGATTTATAAAATGATTATATTTCAAAAAATTGTAAGTGTTGATTTTGTTTGTATATTATTTGATGTTGTTTACAATTTAAGATTTAAATCAAGTTTATGATTAAGTGTTAGAGGTTTAGGGTTAAATGTTTGTTGTTTGAGTTTAGAATTTATTGATTTCTAAAAAAAAATCGAATGTAGTTGCAAATTAGTCCGAAATTTGGGACTATTTTGTGACTACTATTAAAAATTAGTCGCAAATTAGTCTCAAAGTGGTCATAAAAACTGGGTTTGTAAATTAATGTACATATTACCCTAAACCCTAAATTTTAAGAACATATAAGGTTTGAATATCACTTTACAATGATTTTGGGTATATAGCTGTTCAAAAATATATTTTACAATTTAAGATTTAGAGTTTATGATTAAGGGTTAGAGGTTTAGGGTTTATAATTTAGGATTTATAAAATGATTATATTTTAAATATTGTAAGTGTTGATTTTTTGTATATTATTTGATGTTTATTTTAAAAAAATCGAGTGCAGTTGCTAAATCGAAGCAAATCAGTCACAAATTTGGAACTACTTTTGCAAGTCCTTAAACAGTCGCAAATAAGCGACTATTGTCTGACTACTTTTTTAGTCGGTAATTTGTGACTATTATGCCTCTGCATTATGCGTAGTCGCAAATCAGTCACAATATCATCTTTTTTTTGCGACTACAAAAAGTAGTCGTAACAAATAGTCACAAAAACTATGTTTTCTGAAGAAAAAATTCTGAATTACCTTGGATGTATGTTTTATTGTTTCCGGATAAATAATATAGTGACTGAAAACTTGACATATAAGTATTTATTATGCCAACTCAAGGAATTTATGTATTATCAATCTGAGTCCCTGGAATTGTTACATCTTCCACCAAGTGTTTCCAGATTGTGAGAAACGGATCAAGTAAAAAGAGGAAATGGAATCCTAAAAAATGGTTTCTGTCCATACAAACTTGTATTATTTAAGGGAAAGAAAACCTGAAAAACTAAAAAAAGAAGCAAATGACAAAAACAAGCTTAGAAACATATGCATAATCAAGAAGAAGACTGAGGCAGCGGGTTGAACCAGCGTGGGAGCACGTACTGTGAAAAGTAGAGATTGTGAAAACCAGCGCACATTTTACTGATGAAAGTTGGATAGATCAAGTCCATATACTCCTTGCAACCGGCAGGGCCGGATCTGAAAATTTGGGGGCTTGAAAAAAAAACAAAAATGGGGGCCACTAATTCATTTCATACAAAAAAAAATTTCAAATGTAAGAGTCAGAGAGAAAAAAAAAAGAAGCGTGGTCTTTAAAAAAAAAAAAGGAAGCATGATCTTTTTAAAAAAAAAAAAAAACGTGATCAAGGGTTTTGTTTTTTAGTTTTATAAAAAAATTATTGATATATTCTATGGGAGCCTGTTAAAAATGGGGGCCAAGACAAATGTTTCATTGGGCTTTGTCCAGATCCGGCCCTGGCAACCGGTAATACTCATGATGCAACCATCCATAGACTTGTTCTCCTCCGACTCCTTGTGAAGACTAAACTTGTGTGTCCTCAACTTTAACAAGACTAGACCTTTCTTGTTCCTACTCCACAGGTATATGATGTCGGAATTGAAAGGATGCATCACGACGGGGAAATAATGAGCACCGAACCCAATCAAAGACGAGTTGGTGTTGAGTCTCCACAAGAGTTGCCAAGACTTAGGATGATGTTTCTATTGATCAAAGGAAAAGTGAAATATGCCATTGTGTCGAAGACACAGAACCTTCAGGAATTTGAGCAAGTCACTGTGTCGAAGATACAGTCGTCAATACAGAACCTTCAGGAACTTGAGCAAGCCACTGTGTCGAAGACACAGTTGTCAACATAGAGCCTTCAGGACAAAAGCTCATGTGGATTAAATTCCTCTCTCTCCTCTAACAGCTCTATTTCTTCTCCAACGGCTTTTTTTCAAATTAAAGTCAGTTTTATGATTGTAAGCTCTCTTTTGATTCTCTATAAAGAGAGATGTAACATGTATCAATAAACTAATCTTTGGAGACTTATTCTCTCCATTATTCTCTCTACTCTTCTCTATTCTCTCTAATCTCTTATTCTCTTAAGCAATCCCTTCTCTATTCTCTTGATTCTGCAAGCTATACTCTTGAATTCTAACATGGTATCAGAGCAATGATCTTGATTCTACTATTCTCTCTTTGATTCTCCCTTTATACTCTTTCAAAATTCTTCAAAATTCTTAATTTCTCTCTAGATCTTAAGATCGCCCACCAAGTGTTTGACAAAATTCCTAAACGAAAATTTTCATCTTCTTCAATCTCAAAGCTATGAGTTCTTGTGTTCTTACCACTGAGAGCTCAAAACCTTTGGTTGTTCCTACCATTCTCAAAGGAAACAACTATCTTTTGTGGTCTAGAACCACTAAAACCGCTATAAGCGGTAGAAGACTTTGGAAACATGTCGAATCAAGCGAATGCCCAAAGAAGACCCTCAAGAAGAAGGGCAAAGACAATGATTCCTTGTCTAGTGAAGAGCTAGAAGAAGCTCTACAAGAAGAGTTAGAGAAGTGGGAGGAAGATCAAAAAGCCGTGCTTAGTCTCCTTCAATCATCACTAGACAAGTCTATCTTGGAAGCTTACTCCTATTGTGAGAACCCAAAGGATCTATGGGAGACTCTCAAGGGTGTGTATGGAAATACATCAAATCTAAGCCGAATCTTTGAGATTAAGAAGTCTATCAATGACCTTCATCAAGATGGCAAGGAGTTCACCGACCACCTTGGGAAGTTCCAAACTCTGTGGTCCGAGCTAGAGATGCTAAGACCATTAACCCCGGATGTGAAGATCCTCAATTAGAGGCGTGAGCAAGACAAAGTCTTTGGCCTTCTCCTCACCTTGGATCCGATCTATAATGATCTCATCAAGCATATCCTTAGAGATGACAAGTTGCCAAACTTTGAAGAGGTGTGTGCATGATTCCAGAAGGATCAAGGAAACATTGGTCTCTTTGGAGGCAAAACCGAGCTTGTGACAGCCAACAAAGGAGTCTACAAGCATGATAGGCATGACAAGAGGAGTTCAAAGTCTTGTGAGCATTGCAAGCTTCCCGGCCACTCTATGGATAAGTGTTGGACTCTTCATCCTCACTTAAATCCCGAAGGATACAAGAGACCATCAAGAGCAAATATTTCTCAAGGTGGTGAAGTTAAGCAAGCAAGTACATCCACACCTCAAGGAGGAGCAGCCATGGCAGCCTCCGTGGACTATGTGTGGAAGAGTGACTTTGAAGCTTTCATCAAAGCATTCCAAACCCACAACTCCGGTATCACTCTCTATTCTCATAAACCCAATAGTAAACTTGTTGTAGATTCGGGTGCTTCCCATCATATGATTAGTAATCCTAATCTTTTAGACAAGATTGAACCAGCTATGGGTAGGGTAGAGATTGCTAATGGTGATGGAATCCCTATAGAAGGAAAAGGAAATTTAAAACTATTTAACAAGAAAAGTGAAGTGTTGTATGTTCCTAGGTTTAAATCCAACTTAATATCGGTTAAGAGAGCTACTAAAGACGTTAATTGCTATGCTATCTTTGGTCCTAATTGTTGATCCAGATGATCACTAATATTGTTTAGAGGATGATTAGGGAGTAGAGAGGCGAGATTTCTGTCAAATAGAACGAGTTAACTTAGACTTTGAGTAGGTCGGGTATTATGATGAACAGGACGAGGGCCGTATCTTTCGTATTAATGATAAAAGGGAGACAAACGGTTTAGACTTACGAACTAGTTCCGACGGGAATTCAGTTCGGTGTTCTAAACGCTGTTACCTTGTTACAAACGAGAGAGGTCGGGTCTATATTGTAGAGAATGAGAGATAAAAGAAATATCCCCTGTCTTCTCCTTAGTGCATGCTAAGGGGTATATATAGCGGGGGTCGACTTCCTGCTCCTCGGGATTCCTGTACCACATGTCGCCTCCGGCCTCTTTTGCGGGTAAGGAGTTGCAGGAGACGTGCCCTGATTTTAGGCTGAAGAGTCATGATGAGCCCGGGCCATTCCTCTACGCAGATAGCATACTGTTCGGTCAACTGCTTTCCACGTATCATCTCCTCTTTGGATCTTCGTGCGGAGTTGGTGAGATGTCGAATTCAACGACATCCTCCTACGGGGTAGCGCACTGTTCGGTCAACTGCCTTCCACGCGTCCTTCTCTCCTTCCCCCCCCCCCCTCTGACTGGGGTTAGTGAGAAGTCAGTCCGAGCCCGGGACACGATCCTATGAGCTCGGTGGCGTTTGACTTCGGTAGCCCGGGCTGCTAGCTCGGTGATGCGATCGAGAAGGGCCTTTTTGCTGAGATGGGCCTAGCTAATCGGGGGTGCTAAGCCCACCTTCAACAATTGCCCCCCCCCCCCAGTTCGGTATCATGAGATGTAGCGAATGTATCGAAGTTGATCTTGCGCTATCTCGGCGTATATCAGGTCGGTCCTTTGAGACTGAGTAGATGAGAGCGGGGTGTTATGGCTTAGATTTGAGCCCTTGCTCATACGTGTCGGTTTTTCCGAAAATCTGGAGATTGTTGGCGCGTGCCCGCCACGCGGGGGGACCGAAGCAACGTTCTACTTTTTGCGCATACTGCTCACGCGAGGGCGTATGAAAGACGCTTCACGTTTATCGAGGCATTTCCTACTTTTGGCGCGGGGAAAACGAAGAGGCGTCATCATTAGGGTTTTGGGGAACGTGCTCCTTCGACACGTGTCCATACGTCTCTTCGCTGTCCCCCTTTCTTCTATTTAAACAAGTCTTCCTCCTTCGACTCGATTCTTCTGCGCAAACTCACTAAGGTAACTCTTTCTTCTTCCTCTCTCTGATTTTTTCGCTAATTTCTTTTAAGCTCTCCTCTCTCGATTCAGGGTTTCCTCTTCTTCTCTGTGAAATGGCGCCGATACTTGACGGAATCAGGGTCGAATCTAGTGAGGAGTCGGCGTCTCGGGATAACAGTGGTGGTTCCTCCGTGGGGGGTTCTACTCCCGGTGGTTCCAAGCACTCTTCTCCATGTCGCGGTGAGGAAAGCGGGGCACACTCTGCTCCTTCGGTTTCGGGGGCCGTTTCGTTACCTCCCGGGACTCAACAGAGGAAAAAGGTGGTGTTGATATCCATCGGTGGTCGCGGTGTTGACCAGGGAGGGAGAGGAGCCGGGCGGACCACCGATCGAGGCAGACGGCGAGGCAGTCGCGGTGGAGGAGTGCGGGCGGCCAAGACGAAGAAATCTCCCCTAATTATTTATGAGCAGGGTGGCTCACCCACGTGGAGCACGCCGGAGTCTGTTATGTTGCTGAGGGAGTTGTGCGACTTTCCTGAGTCCGCCGAACTCCGGCTTCCCAGGCTGGACGAGCGCCCCTGGAATCCTCCGGAAGGATTCGTTTGCTTTTACGAGCCCTTCTTCTCGAAGTGCGGGCTGCGCTTCCCACTTCCTGATTTGTTTGTCAAATACTGACGGGCACGGGGGTTGGCTTTCTCTCAGATTTGCCCGTCCACGGTTCAGGGGATGGTCGTGCTTCTTACTCTGGGGGAAGTGCGACGTATAAGTGATGGTTTCCATGTTCGAGGCTCTTACCCAGCAGAAGGCGAATCCTGGGATCCCAGGGACCAACTACGCCACTTTTAAGCCTGCGGCGAAAATCATTGAGGCTAGTAGTTCGGGGGCTAAAGCTAGCAAGTTGTCCAAGGTCGAGGATTGGTCCCGCAGCTACTTCTATGCCCGGGCTACCGAAGTGGTCGGACTCGACCCGTTAGCAAGATACACCCGGGATTAGAATTTCTCCCCGGGTAGGGATTTGTAGATCGAACTACTTTCTTTTCTTTGGTTTAATTTGAATGACACTGCTTCCTCTTTTTTTTATTGCTTTCAGGTCCTCACTCTTCCAAGTTCAAGTTGCCGGACTACGAGGCTCTCCTTGCTGTGTTCAGATCGGTGGGTCAAAGAGATTGGAAGTCATTTACGCCGGAGAGGGTTGAAGCCGCGATGTCTGGTAGGTCCCCGACCTGGGGTTTTTTTTTTTTTTTTTTTTTTTTTTTTGGCGAGACCGAGCTGACGGGTTGTTAATGTGCAGGACGTTCAAGGTTTGCGATCCCATCTTTTGCTGCTTCTTTTGTTGCCCCGCCTCCTTCGGTTCCGGTGATACCGACTCGTGAGGATCCGCCGCGGGCTTCAAAGAAGAGGACGGGTGCGGAGAAGGGTAAGGGGACGGCAGCGTCCTCCAAGAAGAGGAAGACCGTCGAAGAGGCGGGACGCGTGGGGGAATCTCCGTCCTTGAGGATTGAGGAGGTGGCGGCGGTATACGGGTCGGAGCCGGCCGATGAGTCTGCGCGCGAGGTTTTTGGGGAGGACGCTCCCGGAGGTGGTCCTGGGGTGGCGGCGAGTCCGGAAGTTGATGTGTCTCGAGGTGATGGGCTGTCCGAGCACCAGGTTACTGATGTGCGAGCAGGCTTGGCGGGCAGGGCGCGGTCGTGGGGTGAGCAGCGGGCGGCCGCGGAGGGCGGAGACCGGGCTCTAGCGGAGCGGGTTGAAGGAGGCGAGGACCGGGCTCAAGAAGAGCAGGCCGAGGAAAGCGGAGGGGGGGCTCAAGAAGTTCCTCTTGGCGGCGGGGGTGGTGATTCGGAGGGTTCCAACCTGGCGCAGAATTACTATAACTTCTACTTCAGCCATGAGGATGGGAGCACTCCGTTCATCTCGGACAGGGATGGGTGCGCCGAACTGGCTTAAGCGATGGCGTTTGGGCAACGTTATGGGCATTATCCTCCTTCTGAGATGGCAGAGGCCGGGACCTTTCGGAATGCGGCTCGTGTAAGTTAAATATATATATATATATATATATATATATATATATATATATATATATATATATATATATTTATATATTTATACTGGTGACTGGTGTTGATGCAGACGATGGCCAACATCGCCCTTCTTGGCGAGCTCTATGAGAAGCAAGTGATCGACCGAGAAGAGTCGATCAGTTATGAGAAACAGCATCGGGAGGCCAGTGAGAAGGCCGTGGGGGCTCGCATTCGCGCACTTGAGTAGGAGGTGGAGGATGGGAAGATCCGAGCTGCCGATCTGGAACAGTCTGCGGCGCAGGCGCAAGCGTGGGCATTATAAGCGGATCATGTCCTACATGAGCTGGAGGCGGCGAAGGACCGAGCCGCGGCTTTGGAAGGGGAATTTGGCATCGCGAGGGGGGAGACTGTAAAGGTCAGTGTGGAGCGAGACACACTCCGATCTCGCGTGACGATGTTGGAGGGCACCATCGAGCGGGCGAAGGGGATCGTTGCCAAGGAGAACGAGCGGGTATCGAAGAGGTGGCAGGCTCGAAACCGGAAATGGGCCACTAAGATGGAGAAGATTCGTGCCCATTTGGCGGGTCGGGACAGGTCTTTTGCCCACGCATCTGTTGCTGAGTCAGGTTGTTGGCACGAGGGAGTGCCTTGAGAGGATGGAGAAGGAGGATAGCCTGGTGGTGCCGTTTTATCGGTATACGAAGCTGCGGGAGTCGCAGGAAGAGTATGAGGCCATGCTGGAGCAGATCGATTTCCCGGAGTTGACTTCGGAGGATTTGGATGTTCCCTTGGATCCTACTCCGTCTCTTGCCGCTTTGACTCCAGACACTCCAACCACTGCGCCGCCCGCTCAGGGCGGGATTCCCGTGCTTCCTGATTCGTCTGTAGCCGCTCCGGAATCCTTGGCCTCTTCTGCTCCGCTTCGGTTGGTTGCGCCCTTGTCCGAGATCGGGGCCCCGTCTTTGTCTTCCGGCTGTGGTGTCGAGGGTCAAGAGTCGGGTTCGGAGGTCGTTGTGGATACCCGTGCTAACAGAAGTTAGGTTTTTTAGGCCGGGGGCCTTATTCCTCAAAAAAAATTTTGTTTTGCATTTATTTTTTATTTTTTATTTTTTTCTGCGGGCCGTTTGGCTTTTGTTGTAAAGTGGCGTTCTGCCCCCCCCCCCCCCCCCCCCCCCCCGTTATTAATGAACAGCTGTTTTTTGTAAGTGTTTGGTTATGGACTTGGCTCGGTAGCGATCAATGAGTTTGGTAGAATAGATCTCGGATCATATTCTATTGGTGTATATTCTGTGTGAACGAGCCGTAGGCCATGTTCTGGTTTCATTTGTATTGGGTGCGATGTATGGCTCGGCTTTAGATACTTAATGCTTGTGTATCTTGATGTATTTTTTGTTATCGCGAGGTGTAGCTCGGCTTAAGGCACTTAAAGCTTGTGTACCTTCTTTTTTTGTGCGAGTAGCGAGCTCGGCTTAAGACACTTAATGCTTGTGTGTCTGGTAGAGGTGTGAGCTTTGAGCTCGGCTTTAGTACTTATAGCTTGTGTACTGTGTGAGTGCGAGTATTGGAGCTCGGCTTTAGCACTTATAGTTTGTGTGCTGGGGAGTGCAAGCACTGGGGCTCGGTCTCCTTTTCTTCTCTCTTGCCTTTGGAATAAGGTCGTGGACCTTATTCTTTGGGGTAGGTCGTAGGCCGTACTCTCTCTTTTTTCTTTGTGAATCTTGAAAAGATTTTATTAGATTTATAGCTGAGCCCTGGTTAGGGGTTGCCTACGTACCTAGTAGAAGGGATCAAGCCAATCGTAGTTCGTTTGCTTACAAAGATAGAAAGCGAAGTGGAGCCCGGGGGCTTAGTAATAGAAGCGCTTTAGGTTTATCGAGTTCCATGAGCGCGGGATTGCGTCGCCGTTCATCGTGACCAGCTCGTAGACGCCGGGCTTCACGATCTTGGAGATGAGGTAGGGGCCTTCCCAATTGGCGCCGAACTTGCCTGCGTTTAGCTCGTCGGTGTTTTCGAAGACCTTGCGCAGAACCAGGTCGCCTTCGGCAAAGAACCGGCCTCTGACCCTCTTCGGTGCTCATTATTTCCCCGTCGTGATGCATCCTTTCAATCTCCGGAGGAGGGACTGGTCGCGTTGTTCCTCGAAAAAATCCAGCTCGCTCAAATGCATGGCGTCGTTCAAGTCGGCCTGCTGGGTGAGCATAGCGCGGAGAGGAGTAGGGATCCTGACTTCAGAGGGGGGCCATTGCCTTCATGCCATGTGACAGGCTGAACGGAGTGCAGCTTGTTGCCATCCTTGGTGTTGTTCGATGAGACCAGAGGACTCCATCTAGCTCGTCGGCCCAAGAGCCCTTCTTGTCGTTTAGTCATATTTTGAAGCCGTCGAGAATGGTCTTGTTGGTGGCCTCGGCCTGCCCGTTCCTCTGAGGATATCTCGGGGTGGACTTACTCAGCCTGATCTTCCATTTTGCGCAGACGTCATCGAATAGAACCGACGTGAATTGGGCACCGTTGTCGGTTACAATCTCGTAAGGCAGACCGTGCCGGCAGATGATGAACTTCCAGACGAACTTGCGGACATCTTCCGCCGTGATCCTGGCGTAAGCTTCGGCTTCAACCCATTTGGTGAAGAAGTCGGTCATTACTAGGATAAAGCGTTTTTGACGGGATCGGGGAAGGGGCCCGACTATATCCATGGCCCATCGCATGAATGGGTAGGGTGCCACCGCGGTGGTCAGGAGCTCGGTAGGACAGTGAATGAGTGGGCCGTGGAGTTGACATTTCTCTCACCGGGCTGCGAATTTTTCGCAGTCTTGGAGCATGGTCGGCCAGTAGTGGCCCTGGTTCCGAATCCGGAGGGCGAGAGACCGGCCGCTGGAGTGGTTTCCATCCGCGCCTTCGTGCATCTCCTTCATTACTTCAATAGTTTCCCACCCATGGAGGCAGCCGAGTAGGGCTCCTGAGGCGCTCCATCGAAATAGATTGCCGTCCATCATCATATATTGGGCGCATTTTTTCTTTAGTCGACGAGCGGCCCATCGATCTGGAGGAGCGGTGCCGTCCACGATGTACAATAGTATGTCGACTCGCCAGTCTGGCAACTCGGGCTCAGGTGGAGGTGGAGTCCAGATGATCACTAATGTGGGAAGTTACTTGGGAAAGGTGAATTAAAAAATGTTCATTTTCAGGATATTGAAAGTGGGAAGTTACTTGGGAATGGTGGATCTAAAGATGAACTTTATATTCTCGAAGAGCCACCACAAAATTCGGATGCTTTATCTTTTAATTCTTGTTATGTAGCTAATGTTGATGCAATTTGGCATGCTAGACTAGGCCATCCTCATGGAAGAGCACTTGAATTAATGTTGCCTAATATATCGTTTGATCACACTAGTTGTGAGGCATATATTCTTGGCAAACATTGCAAAGTTATGTTTCCTAAATCCACTACTATCTATGAGCATTGTTTTGATTTGGCACATTCGGATGTGTGGACCTCCCCTTGCATATCTAGCGATAAAAACAAGTACTTTGTGACCTTTATAGATGAGAAATCAAAATATACTTGGATCACATTACTACCATCTAAGGATAGAGTGTTTGAGGCATTCATCAACTTTCAAACTTATGTGACTAACCAATACAATGCCAAGATAAAAGTGTTTAGGTCCGACAATGGAGGAAAATACACAAGCGCTAGATTCAAAGAGCACCTAGCTAAGCATGGCATTCTACACCAAACAAGTTGCCCTCACACACCACAACAAAATGGAGTGACAGAGAGGAAGAATATTCACCTTATGTAAGTGGCTAGATCAATGATGTTCCACACAAATGTGCCAAAGAGTTATTGGGGAGATGCGGTTCTAGCTTCATGCTACCTTACCAACCGAACTCCGAAAAAAGTCATAAAAGACATATCACCATTTGAGGTACTTAACAACTCTAAGCCATCTGTTGAACACTTATGCGTCTTTGGTTGTGTGTGCTTTGTTTATGTACCAGGTGAACAAAGAAACAAGTTAGAGGCCAAGAGCACCAAATGCATCTTCCTTGGATATTCAACCACTCAAAAGGGTTACAAATGCTTTGATCCGATCAACAATCGACTTCTTGTGTCCAGAGATGTCAAGTTCATTGAAGGACACAGATATTATAATAAGAAGGATTATGAAGGTCTAAAGGATCTCTTGAGGTCACCGTCGGACCTAGCTACAAGTTTGAGGTTCTTACTTGAGCATTTGGAAAATGATGAACCATTAAGGTAAGAAAATGCAAATGGGGATGAATCTAACAGTAACTCAAATGAAGAAGAATCAATCCCAATTATACCACAAGATCAAGAGGGGGAGCCATCCCAAGATCAAGCTCAAGAGCAAGGGGAGTTAGGTATGGAAGAAGATGTGCCTACACCATAAGAAGAAGTGGAAGAGGTGGTCGAAGAAGTGGCTTAACCACTTAGAAGAAGCACTAGGCCCACGTTTCCCTCCAAATGGGTGGATAATCGGGTATATTACAACAATGAAGCCGTGGCTCACCCAATTCAAGCTACTTGTTCTATTGCCCTTTTGCCAACCGACCATCAAGCATTCCTTGGGAATATTGAGCAAAATCGAGTTCCCAAGACTTATGAAGAGGCTAAAGATGAGAAGGTTTGGGTTGATGCAATAGGAGATGAAAGAGGAGCTATGGAAAGGAACCACACTTGGGATGTTGCGGTTTTTTCAAAAGGAAAGAGAGCGATTAGCTCTAAGTGGGTGTTCACCATCAAGTATAAGAGTAATGGTGACATAGAAAGGTACAAGGCAAGACTGGTAGCAAGAGGTTTCACACAAACATATGGTGAAGATTACACGGATACCTTTGCTCCGGTGGCTAAGTTACACACGGTGAGGGTAGTTTTATCTTTGGCTACTAACCTCTCTTGGAATCTATGGCAAATGGATGTCAAGAATGCATTCATTCAAGGGGAACTTGAAGAAGAAGTTTACATGACTCCTCCACCCAGGCTTGGAGATCTTTGTAAACCCGGAGAAGTATTAAGGCTAAGGAAAGCCATTTATGGTTTGAAGCAATCACCAAGAGCATGGTACCACAAGCTTAGCTCTACACTCACTAATCACGGTTTTAGGAAATCCCATTCGGATCACACATTGTTCACTCTAAAAAGTGATAAAGGCCTTTTTGTGGTTCTTGTGTATGTGGATGACCTTATCATAACCGGTGATGATAAAGAGGGTATCCAATTCACCAAGGCTTTCCTCAACACCACATTTGATATCAAGGATCTTGGAGAGTTGAAGTACTTCCTTGGACTTGAAGTGTGTAAATCACCGGATGGCTTGTTTCTTTCTCAAAGGAAATACACACTTGATCTCTTGAGTGAAACTAGAAAACTTGGCTCAAAACCGGCCAAGATTCCACTTGAAGATGGCTATAAGGTCAATATAAAGGGGGAGAAATCGGATGAGAAGTTTAAGGATGTCCCTCAATATAGAAGACTTGTGGGAAAATTGATATATCTCACCCTTACGAGGCCGGATATATGTTTTGCAGTCAACCAAGTGAGTCAACATTTGCAAGAACCCACTGTTTATTATTGGTCTATGGTAGAAAGGATACTTAGATATCTCAAAGGAAGCCCTGACCAAGGTATATGGATGGGAAGAAATGGTAACACCGAGATTGTTGGGTATTGTTATGCGAATTGGGCTGGTGATAGAATAGATCGAAAGTCTACAACCGGTTATTGTACCTTCATTGGAGGAAATTTGGTGACTTGGAAGACAAAGAAGCAAAAGGTTGTATCTTGCTCAAGTGCGAAAGCGGAATACAGAGCTATGAGGAAGCTAACTAGTGAATTGACTTGGCTCAAAGCTCTTCTTAAAGACTTTGGTATTGAGCAAGAAGGACCGATCACCATGCATTGTGATAACCAAGCCGCAACACACATTGCCACTAATTCAGTGTTCCATGAAAGAACCAAGCATATTGAGATTGATTGCCACAAGGTTCGTGAGAAGATTGAAGAAGGAGTTATCTTGCCATGTTACACATGAGTGAAGACCAATTGGCGGATATATTCACAAAGGCCACAAGTCTAAAAGTTTGCAACAACATATATGGTAAACTAGGATTGGTGGACCTTACTCACCCATGATCTCATGTTCCCTAATCCATGGACTTCACACTCTTTTTCCCTTAACATGGTTTTGTCCCAAGTGGTTTTCTATGTTAAAGTTTTTAATGAGGTGATGTTCTTGGGTTTCCAAGCTTAGCCTTTTTATTGTCTCTACGGCTAAGCTTGAGGGGGAGTATTGATCAAATGAAAAGTGAAGTATGCCACTGTGTCGAAGACACAGTCGTCAACACAGAACCTTCAGGAACTTGAGCAAGCCACTGTGTCGAAGACACCGTCGTCAACACAGAACCTTCCGGAACTTGAGCAAGCCACTGTGTCGAAGACACAGTCGTCAACACAGAGCCTTCGGGACAAAAGCTCATGTGGATTAAATTCCTCTCTCTCCACCAACAGCTCTATTTCTTCTCCAACTGCTTTTTTCAAATTAAAGTCAGTTTTATGATTGTAAGCTCTCTTTTGATTCTCTATAAATAGAGATGTAACATGTATCAATAAACTAATCCTTGGAGACTTATTCTCTCCATTATTCTCTCTACTCTTCTCTATTCTCTCCAATCTCTTATTCTCTTAAGCAATCCCTTCTCTATTCTCTTGATTCCGCAAGCTATACTCTTGAATTCTAACAGTTTTGTAGCGACCAGCCTCCAAACCCTGATTGTCCGGCCCCGTCATCAGAGAAAACGTTGCAATACACCACGAATCCAGCAGATGTTGTGATTGTTCTCTTGAAACGCCGAGTCCCTTGATATAACTTGATATCAGGAAAAGGTATCATACGACATTCATCACTTCCTCATGCATGCGCATTATAGAAATCATAGGATACGACATAATTTGCATCTATGGTGTTATCACTCGAGGAAAGCCAGTGAAGAATTTCGTTCAAGGGAACAGAATACTCTAGTCTAGACCACGCCATTGCGCAGAGACAACGCATATTTTTGGTTTCCCACGCTCCTGTTTCAGCTGAATATATCATAAATCTGATCAGTCGAGAAGATGCAATTTCTGGGACCAATATCCAGACAACCTTGTAACCCACGACAATACCCTTTTCCATCTTTGTAACCAATCCACTGTCGGTGAAATTTCTACTCTCCTGTAACCTGACTGTTGTATCGGTGATTGTCACCGACTAACTTTCGTATTTACTTATAGAAGAGGGCTCGGAGAATTTCGATTAATGTAAAGTCTGAGGTTGGCGAATAATAAAAATTAACGAGGTCGGTATGATCGACAGATGATAGTAGATCGGTTTAGATCGAAACTTAAAGAGGTTTAAACTTTTAAATGGATGATAGATCGGTTCCTTTCCTTTGTAGAGTACAATGTCGGTTTAAGTGGTTCTCAGAGTTTTTTCCTTTCAAAATCGGATCCCTTTCATAATCAGGGTACATTCCTATTTATACTGAACTTAAAGCGGTGGTTTAGAGACACCTAAAACCTAAAACGGTACGGTCGGTCAGGACAGGTTGATGATCGGGCAAGACATATCGATGGTGGGGCAGGACAGATCGCTTGGTTGAAGAGTGTACTGACCGGTCTCGGTGACAATCCACCTCATCTTCTTCGTGACTGTACAGCCGACATGAGTGGGCCTCGTTTGTTTGGCGGGCCGGCTATTTATTGGGCCGATTGTTCTGATGGGCCAATTTGGATTTAAGGATGGGCCTTAAAAAAAGGGGTTGTGAAACCCACCCCCAACACTGACGACATCAAAAGCGGACAGATGTGGAGGAAGAGGGATTCGAACCCATTGTTGCAACAACGGGTTTCCGACATGATACATTGGGGACCTTTCGATGTTTCGGTGTAAAGCGATACGATTCCATCGGTGCAGCTTAAGACACAAGTTTTTCTCACTGTGGTCTCGGATTCGTGACGCATGAAAGAGCCTAGGGGATCGGTAAGTCCACATCTCTTGCATCCATGGTGTCCCACGATTTCCAACGCCACTAGTGTTTTGTTTTTTCTATTCATGATTGACCACGACACGGACGAGAGCGAGTTCAGTGACTCGTAGAGATCTCGGAAGAAGTCGGAATCGATTATCGATTTCCATTCTTTGCACACTGATCTGAATCTCGCGATGCTCCTCAATGATAATTCAGCCAATGATAAGGGCCGGATTGACATCCCTATTGAATCATATCAAAAAAACCTCGCAGTTAAATAATATTAAGTTTTGACATGCATATATCATATAGAAATATCATTGAAATTCTATAGATAATGATTTTAAAAATATGAAATAAATATTGATAAATGATAATGGTATATGGATCACGAAATATATAAAAAACTAGGATTTAACCCGCGCTAATTATAGCGCAGGGTAATTTTTTTTAAAGAAATTGTTTTGAAATTTAGTAAAATTGCTTTTATCTGAATTTTAAATATAACTAACTAATGATTATAGATAAATATGTCAATTTATAATAATCTGTCTATTTAACCCGTTTTGCAATGAATTAAAATATTATTCGGGCCAACCAGCAAAAAACCTTATAATTTTGAAAATATAACTCTAATATGTACCGTTAATGACTCTAGTTTTTGTGGTTAGTGTACGAACTCTTAAAAAAATAGTTTTCTTGTTTATAAATTTTTATAAAATTAGTAAAATAATTTTCAACTTTTGTTTTGATATATATTCAAAGAAAATATAATAAATTATAGTGAAAAATTTAGCAAGATTTTGAATATATTTTGTTTCTTTGAATTCATTTGTAATAGCAAGATTTTGAATATGAATTGATTATTATTTTAAAATATATAGTATTAAAAATAAGTAAGAAATTAAATAATAAATAAAAATTTAATGTAAAATATATATTTTCTATATTCTAATCAATAATTTTAAAAGACTATTATATCCTTTCCTATTTAAATTATTCTTTGTTATTTGTAATGGCTTTTAATGTAATAACTTACAAAACAAAATTCATTTTTTAAAATATCTTCTTAAATAACATTATAGAGATATGTCAAATTATTATTTTTAGAAAGATAAATATTTAAATAAAATCTCTAATTAATTAATATGTAAAGTTACGGGCTTTTCGGGCTAGCCCGAAAAACACACTAGCCCGAAATGCCCTATTTTTTTTGGACTAATATTTCTAGGTCCGAGCCCGCTGTTTTTCAGGGCCGAACCGGGCCGGCCCTCGGGCTTTGACCCTAATTGACACCCCTAATATTCAAAGAACAAAAATCTATTCAAAATCTTGATATATTTTTCACTATAGTTTATTATATTTTATTTAAATTTATATCAAAATAAAAATTTAAAAGTATTTTACTAATTTTATAAAAAGTTAAACACAAAAAATGATTTTTTAAAGAGTGTGAACTAACCACAAAACTAAAGTCACTAAACGGTGCATAATAGAGTTATGTTTTCATGATTCTAGGTTTTACGGGTTAGC
Source organism: Eutrema japonicum (assembly GCA_030161315.1). Classification (NCBI taxonomy): domain Eukaryota; kingdom Viridiplantae; phylum Streptophyta; class Magnoliopsida; order Brassicales; family Brassicaceae; genus Eutrema; species Eutrema japonicum. The sequence continues at coordinate 42,746,696 of BSQW01000001.1, forward strand.
CGAATAATATTTTAGTCCACTGCAAAATAGATTAAATAGACAAATTATTCTGTTTGACAACTCAATATATAATCATGAGTTAGACATATTATAAAATTCAAATAAAATCAAATTTTCTTAAATTTTAAAACAATTTCCTAAAAAAATGACTCTACTCTAATTATAGTGCTGGTTAAGTCCTAATTAAATAACAAATCACAAACCAAAACACACGTAACTATAGCTTCCTCCATAAAAAAATTCACAATTTCCTTAATTTCTAGCTTAATATAAATTTCATAATTAAAAACCAAAAAAAACTACTATTTTTTTTTTACAACTAGATTTTTTTTGGGACAATTAGCTCGCTAACCAATCTATATTATTATAACAAAAAAAAAACATTTTTGTGTGTCCAAATAGATATTAGTATAGTTATCTAAAAATCTACATAATCTCTTTATTGTTAAACATAAACATTTTATTTAATTATAATATCTATAAATAACATTTAATCTTTATTTGATTGATTAAGTTATCTAAAATATAGTAAATCAACATTAATCAATAATTGTAGAGATTAAATGTAAATATATTGTTATTTAATTGAACCATAATTATAATTAAATGATATAATAAATCTTATTTAAAAACATTATAACTCGATAAATTTTTAAATATTCAAAATTATTAAATATTTATATTATACGGCAATATGGTAGGGTGGGTTAGGATTATGTTTTTACAATTGCGGTCCTTTGCGGGTTGATTGTCAAAATATGCAAGATAGCAGGCTGATTCGAGGCAGATTAAAAGGACGGGCTAATCCATTTTAACACTCATAAATATATAATTTTTGAAATTTGATTTTAATAAAACAATAAAACAATTGATTGTAGGATAATCTAAATTCACATGATTACAAAGTTTACAATTAAGATAACATCGATATATATATTTAAGGGAAAATGATACCTAGCTACACTAACTATACACCATCACATGGCCATATATCTGGACAAAATTATTGCATCCTAAACTACACGAACTTTATGATAACCTTTGTATAAGAATTTATGTCATATATGTCACAATAAATTTTTAAAACATATATGTCATTCATGTATAAGAAGATTAGTTTAGTTAGAATTTATAATATCTGGACATGTATGTCTTTTACCAATTTTGTAAAGTTAGTTTAGTTAGAGGAAGGTGTGACAGAGTTATTTTAGTAAAAACACTACATTTGAATTAATAATAATTCTGTCTTGCACATGATGTGTGCCAAAACATAGGAGTACATTACTCATATTTATAATCACACGTTATAACATAATAAGATTTAATCCGCGTTAATTATAGTTCCATTGAGCACTGTTTGCTCTGACAATAAGAGGATAAGTTTAGATATTACATACAAAACTTTTTTCGCTAAATATTGAGCACTGTTTGCTCTGTTCGCTAAATATTACATACAAAACTTTTTGCTCTGACAATAAGAGGATAGTAAGAGGATAGTAACCGGGGAAGCATTTTTACAATATCAATTCAGAAGATAAGTTTAAATTTAAGAGCACTGTTTTGATTTCTAGAAACGAACCTTCTTCGGATAGACACCTTGCCGCACCAATTTAGAATTACTCCAAATATTTGCGACATCTCCTTCGTCTGAATTTCTTTTTCTAATCTTGTGCTAAAGAGATATCTTTCTCTCTCAGTTGTGTAGGTTTCCCCATCGTACGAAGATGGAATTTAATCGCAATGAGGATAGGAGTTACAAAAGATATTGGAGTTTAGAGAGAAACCGAGGAGAAAAAGAAACGATGGAACCAAAAAAAATAAATGAAGAAGAAAAAGGAAGAAAGGTGAATGAGGAGTGGACGAGGCGCTTTTTTAGTTTTTTTTTGTCTGCAAGACACTATTGATTTTCTCAAAGTATAAATTCTTTGCAAAGAGTGTAGGTGACGTGACATCATTTTAGAGCAATATTTTTTGCTGATGTTGATAGTCTAGGTGAGATCTTGTTTTCATAATATCATTTATATGTAATAATTTTTTATATTTATAGTTTTTGAATTTAATCTATCATATTCAAAGTACAGTCTTTCTTTAATCAAAATTATTATATTTTTATTTTGGTTAAAAAAAAACTATTATATTTGTTTAATATTTATACTCATTTAATAATTGATGTTTGCTAGAGGCAGCTTCGAAGTTGAAAGAGATTTTTAAATAACTCACTTCAACTGTTCGATTCCGTAAGAGATGGTGGATGTGAACCGACTCACTTCCTTGAATCTTGCGGTGTGACCTGCCAAATGACAGATATTTACCATTAATCTTCTTAATTAGAGGACAAATTCAGATTCAATGAAAGATCTATTTGGTCAAACGATAAATCCAAACATATGGTTTAAATAGTCGCATAACTCAGAAGTAGAATAAATTTTGTGTCATGATATTTCTAATTGTTTGTCGTCAAATGCAAAGCATAAAAAATAGAGAATTCTAAATGTCTGTCTCCCAAAAAAATGAAAAGCATAAAAAATGGAGAAAGTGAAGAAGGTAAACCTGCAGAATTTATGTAATTTCGCCAAAAGAAAATTGTTATCGATATAACCAAAATGCCTTGATGATAAAATCAAAACAAAAAGAGTTAAAGTGATCGATTATGTGGAGTAGAATTATTGGTTCTCAATAGCTATAAATCCATTGACAAATTGCTTGAGCTTTTCCAATTCTTATTTGATCTTGTTATTGTGAGGTGCAGCAAAATTGTTTACGTTGCTAAAAATTTCTATCTTTATTACTGATAAGAACAATTTTACAACAAACTAAACTATTGTTTGAAGTTATTACAGAAACAAAATCAATTGTCTTACTCGGTGCTTTTTAGTTCACTTGATTTACTTATTCCTCTTTCTCTTGAGATACCTCTCTTAATTTCTTAATTGCAGTACTTCGACACCCTGCTATTTTTGCTTCCTACTCTGGACACAGACAATAGTATTAGTTGCACGTAGTGAGTTCATGGAGATTGAAAGGAACCTTTTAAAAGTGGAAGACTTTAGTTAGAAGTAAACTCTCAATGTTTCTGACAATTCAAGATAAAAACAGAACGTACCTCGGGAATCAAACAAATGTCAGACTTGTCCGCTCGCTAAGGATGCTTGCATCGCAATGAATCCACTGCTACGACCCATCAGTTTCACAACGCTAATGCCATGATAAGCACAATGTGCCTGATCACAAGGACCAACAAAGCGAGAGAGAGAGGGAGACATATTTAATTGGGGTTTAACATACATCATATGCAGAACTAATGATCAAACTCGGGTTTTTTAAGTAGCTCGATGTATGCAGAGTTTATTGCTCGTTGTGCTTCTTCAACAGCAGTGTAAAAACCAAAAGTTTTATCCATATGCAAAATATCATCATCGATGGTTTTCGGTACACCAACCACAGCTACCTTCATCATTCTTTTGCGACACTAAAAACAATAACAAAAGAGAGTAAAGAGTTGATCAAAGATGGAACAAAATTTAAAAACTTTGTTCAAAGATTTTCACTTTCGAGTGTTAATAGTAAGAACCTCATTGTGTATAGCATTGGCACCAGCATGAGTTCCGTTACCACAAAGCACGAAAAGCATGTTGATTCCTCTATTCTAAGATAGATTTCAAAAGCTGTTAATAGTCATATATATATATCAGAGTTTGCAGTTCGACCATTAGGAGTAAGAACTGAATGATCCACCTCCATGCTGTCCACAATCTCACTAACAGTCGGTCTCCCACGTGAAACACCCGCGCGCCCGCGATATATAACTGAGGGTCTTAGATTTCCAAAGAATTGAATTTTTTTTAGATTTCCAAAAAAACATAGCTGAGGATCTTAAAATGGAATAGTTGAAGTAGTTTTGTTTTGTTTTTGCGACATCCCAACTTTAAACTATCTTATGTTTCCTTCATCGATATACATCATTGATCTCCAAACATGATTTCAAACTTATGCTTCTGCAGTGACATGGAACGTTACCTGCACACACTACAAGAAAACATCACGATTTCCGACCACATTTCCGACCAATTTAAAATGGTCGGGAATTTCCGACCATATTCCGACGATATTCCGATTAAAACACACCCGTCGGAAATTGGTCGGTAATTCCCGACAATTTTATGTTGGTCGGAAATTTGGTCGGAAATACCAACGGATTTCCGACGTATTGGAGACTGACTAAGAATCGTCGGAAATTAGTCGGCATTTCCGACCAATTTTCCGACTGTTTTCCGATGATGTATACGTTATTATAATAGTCGGATATCGGTCGGAAATTGGTCGGGAATTGAATCCAATTTCCGACCGATTTCCGACCATCACATAATCCGACTAAATTCCGACGACGTATTGGAGACCGATTAAAATCGTCGGAAAATGGTCGGAAATTCCAGACCAATTTCCGACAGTTTTCCGACGAGATATATACGTTAGTATACCCGTTGAATTAACCGTTTAAAGCCGTTGGTGAATATTAGTATAGTCGGAACGTGGTCGGAAATTTAATCACATTTCCGACCAAATTCCGACCAGTAAGGAATCCGACTAAATTCCGACGAAATATACGTTAATCTACCCGTTGCACTAGCCGTTTCATAGCCGTTAGAATTTTACATTGGTCGGAAATCGGTCGGAAATCGGTCGGAAATTGGTCGGAAATCGGTCGGAAATCCGCGGAAATTTTAATTATAAATACAACACCACCCTCATTCACAATTTACAACAAAAAAAAAAAACTGAAAATGTCTTCTTCAAATCCAAACACTACTAGAGATTATTTTCGATCGTGGATGGATAGACCACGGCAAGATCCAGCGACGAATTTACTGACGGATGAGTATGCACAAGGTGTTGAGGAATTCATGACATTTGCGACAAACAATAGCATGACGTCGGAATACGGTAAATTGTATTGTCCTTGTCCTAAATGTCGGAATCATAGATTAGTCTCTGTTGGGGATGTATGGAAGCATCTTTATAGGAATGGGTTAATGCCGAGTTATAAGATTTGGTATACGCATGGAGAAACTGATGCAATGGTGCAACATCATTGTAGTGGTTTTAATTATTCGGGTAGAATAGAGGAATCAACACCGGAAGTAGATGCAAACGTTCAGATGGTGAATGATGCGTATCGCGAAAACGTAGCATCGTATGTTCCAGATGGTATTAGAATAGAGGAACCTAATTTAGAAGCTCGGAAGTTTTTTGATATGCTAGATGCAGCTAAGCATCCACTATACGAAGGATGTAGAGAGGGAATATCGCCTTTATCAACTGCAAGCAGGTTGATGACAATAAAGACCGATTTCAACTTGGCAGAGGATTGTGTGGATGCGATAGCTGATTTTGTGAAAGATCTTTTACCTGAAGATAATCTCTCACCGGCTTCATACTACGAGGTTCAGAAACTTGTAGCTGGTCTTGGATTGCCGTATCAGATGATAGATGTGTGCATCGACAATTGTATGATATACTGGAGAAAGGACGAAAACCGTCGCAAGTGTCGTTTTTGTGGGAAACTTCGGTATCAGGAAACGGGTGGAAGAGTACCAGTTCCACATAAACGGATGTGGTATTTGCCGTTAACAGATAGGTTGAAGAGGTTATATCAATCCGAGCGCACGGCAGGAGCTATGAGATGGCATGCAGAACATAACTCATATGGAGAGATTGCGCATCCTTCAGATGCAGAAGCGTGGAAACATTTTCAAGAGGTGTATCCTAGTTTTGCGGCTGAGCCACGTAACGTATACCTCGGGTTATCTACAGATGGATTCAACCCTTTTGGGAAACATGGGAGGCAATATTCATTGTGGCCAGTAATAGTCACACCTTACAATTTTCCGCCTAGTTTGTGCATGAAACGAGAGTTTTTGTTCCTCACGATTCTTGTCCCCGGACCGGAGCATCCTAAGAGGTCCCTTGATATTTTCTTGCAGCCATTAATTTATGAGTTGAAAATGTTATGGAAAGATGGTGTTCAAGCGTTCGATGTTTCTCTCCAACAGAATTTCACTATGCGTGCGGTACTTATGTGGACCATAAGTGATTTTCCAGCATTTGGTATGCTATCTGGATGGTCGACTCATGGAAGGTTGGCGTGCCCGTATTGTCAAGATAACACTGATGCGTTCCAATTGAAGCACGGTCGAAAGACTTCTTGGTTCGATTGTCATCGACGATTTCTGCCGCATGATCATCCATATCGTCGGAGCACGACATTGTTTAAGAAGAACAAAAAAGTATTTGATGGTCCACCTCCTGAGCCGGATGGGAATAACATCATCACTCAGTTGAGAGATTTTGGTGCTGAGAAGACGGTTTCATGTGGTGGTAATGGTCATTTTCCCGTAGATGGTTGTGGCGAGTACCACAATTGGAACAAATTTATGAAACTTTTTTCACATGCTTTAATTAGTTGTACGAATATTTTTAATTAATAAGGATTCACAATGTTTTTCACATCTATATCATTTTATTCATCAGTTTCAGAATAAATTTGTCACAATGTTTTTTCATATGCATCTATTTTAAATAAACAAAATTTTCAAAATTGTTCAAATGCTTAAATATGGTGTACGTATTTTTTAATACATTTAACTCTACATTCCGACCATTTTCCGACCGGACACAAAACGCGGTCGGTAATTGGTCGGGAATGATTGAATTATATTTGCCCCGGCTAAAACATGTCCCGGGTAAATTTCCCCCGGGTAAATTTCCCCCGGCTAAAAAATTCCTTGGTGGTCGGAAAATGGTCGGAAATTCCGACTAAATTCCGACCAAAATGCCGACCATTTAAACGCGGTCGGTAATTGGTCGGGAATGATTGAATTATATTTGTCCCGGCTAAAACTTGTCCCGGGTAAATCTTCCCCCGGCTAAAAAATTCCTTGGTGGTCGGAAAATGGTCGGAAATTCCGACCAAATTCCGACCAGATTCTTTGAAATTCTTTGATTTAGGATATGATTGGCTTATATATAGACGTTTGACAAATAAACTGTTATATATAGACTACAACTGAGTCTTTTTTTTAACAAGAGGCTAATGAGCTTGTTTGTGTACTCACAATATTTAGCTGAGACTTTTGACTATATACGAAAAATATTTGTCAAACCTACAAGAAACCGAAAAGTATACGTATAAGGTTAATGTTTCGTTATGAAATGTTTAACTCAATATACTTTCAATTTATAAAACATCATATACTCTATTAAATGTTTATTTTGGGGCATATATATGTTAGACATAAGATGTTTACATGTTTTTTAAAGAATATACAGTTTCAAAATTAAGAGTTTTTAACCCTATATATGGTCGGAAATTGGTCGGAAATATCAAGGAATTTCCGACCAATTTCCGACCAATATAGATAAATAGTCGGAAATTAGTCGGAAATTATAAGGAAATTAGTCGGAAATTATAAGGAAATTCTAAAGTTTTATGTTGGATTTATAAACCCTAAACCGTGTATGAAATACTAAATTTTATCTTAAGAATCAATATTCTTGAACATCTAATCCAAACCTTACAAGAAAACGAATAGTGTAAGTATAAGTTATATGTTTCGTTAAGAGAGGTTAAACCCGTTCTCTTATCGATTCATAAAAATCGTCATATACTCTATTTATGTCTACCTTGCCATATTGTTTTCATACCTATGATATTTAGATGTTTTATACGGTATTCAATTTTAGAATTTCATACCCTATACCCTATCTGGTCGGAAATTGGTTGGAAATTTCCGACCAATTTCCGACAAATGTAATTTTTTTTCGAAAAAATGCCAAGTGTTAACAATATACATCAACCCGAGACACGCAATATTATGAATGGTCGGAATACTGTCGGAATTACCGACCAATTTCCGACCAATGTAAATTTTTTCGATAAAATGCCAAGTGTTAACAATATATGTCAACCCGCGACACGCAGTATTATGAATGGTCGGAATCCTGTCGGAATTACCGACCGATTTCCGACCAGAATGAAATTAAACCCGCGAAAATTAACCGCTAAATGAAATATTGAGACGGTTTCGTATTTTTTGAAAACCGACGGAATTCCGACCACCCCTAAATCTAAATACCTGTACCGCATCGTCTTCTTCATTTCTTCATCGATCTCTGTCTTCTCTCTCTGCGATTCTCTCTCCGCCTTCCTCCGTCTCCGTCTCGCGACCGCCTCCGTCTTCCTTCCTCGCCGGTAAGTGCCTCTTCCTTCTCTTCTCTCCCTCTTCCTCTTCCTTCTCTTCTCTCCCTCTTATCTTCCTCTTTTCTTCTTCGTTTGTAGATCGCCGGAGCCGCCGTCTCTTCGCCGGAGCCGCCGTCTCTCCTCCCGCCGCCGTCTCTCCTCCCGCCGGCCAATTATCACCATGTAAGGATGTTAGTTGTTTAGTTTGAGTTTTGTGGTTAGATTAGAGATTAGGATCATAGTTCTTATGCTTTGTGGTTAGATTGGAGATTAGGATGTTAGTTCTTATGATTTGTGGTTAGATTTGTGAGATTTGTGGGTTAGATTTTTAGGATTTGTTGTTAGATTATAGTTTTTGGATTTGTTGTTTACACATAGTGTTTTTCATAATTTTTTTGGATTTTTTGGTTTAATTAGATTTTTTGGATTTGTTGGGTTTTTTACACAATTGGATTTTTTGGATTTTTGTTATAAATATAAACTTTAATAGATAATTTTTAGATTAAAAATACAAAAATCTATTTTTTAAATGTTATAGAAATCATGTATATAACACATTTTTAAATCTAAGATATTTTTAAGATTTTTCGGATTTTTTTTAATTTAATCATTTGTATAATTAATGAATTTATTATTACTCTTTTTCATAAATTTCTTATAATTTTATGAATTTTTGAAATTTTCATAAAAACTTTTTGTCTAATTTTCATAGTTTTTTCGGGTTTTTCGTAATATTTTGGATTTTTGGTAATTGTTACGGTTTTTGGTCATTGTTTCGCGTTATTCTGAATATTTTAATAGTATTCGTTTTTTCTTTTGCGAATCAATATTATAGTTTGCGTTTTATTTATAGTTTGCGTTTGCGTTTAATATCTAACAAATTTTGCGTTTTTTTTTCAGGGCGTACGAGGGTTTCGCGAACTTGACCATCGGTGGTTCTTCTCAAGGGATGCAACAACCTCGACATACCGGTGGTTCGACTCGAGGGCCAGAACCACCAAGTCCGGCCGCATCGAATATCCCAGAGTCGCAGAGTCAAGCTCCTCGAATCATGACCATCGAGGAGTTAGTCCAACAACCGGGCCGGGACTTGCACATCCGGCTTGATCCACATCTCGTTGGAAGATCGACATGGTAAAAACCTTTAGTTCATATATATATATATATATATATATATATATATATATATATATATATATTTAATATCAAATTGTTTATAGTTTATCTTTTTTTGTAGGTTTGGTATATCGAACAACGGGATTAGCAAGGCTATTATGAGGATGTTCCATTCGATCCTCGACAAACCGTACAAGAAGTTTTCAGAAGTCCCGTATGATGAGAAGCAACTTTGGTTTAGACAATTTGCGGTAAGTTGTCAATTACTATATTTTTTCTTATATTTATAAGTATTTTTTTAATATTTTACTAAGCATTTTTATTTATGTTTTCGTAGCAAGAGTTTACATGGCATCATTCTCATACTGCCACGGTGGAAAAATTATTTATGAAGGAAGCGAGTACGCAGTTCAAGAGACACATGAACGAGTGGAAGAAAAAGTGGAGGAAAGGGGCAGACAAGCCGAAAGGCTTGAATTTGGAGGTTTGGAATCACTACGGACCCTATTGGCAACAACCGGAGACAGAGAAAGTCTCGAAGACTAATTCGGGAAACCGAAAGAGTGATCGCAACGGGAAGGGCCAATACATCCACAACTCCGGATCGAGCAGCTTCCAGACCCGAGAAATTCAAATGGTAATATTTTATTGTTTACATTGTTTTCTTTACTTAATTAATTATTAAATTATTTATTCATATTTAAATTTATTTGTTTTTATAGACTAATGAGGCCGGAGGTGTGCGTCCGAATCATTTAGACTTAATGAAGAGGTGCCACACGAACAAGACAACCGGGTTTATTCAAGATCCCCTCATAAGGGAGATCTACGAGAACGTGACGAAGCAGAAGACCGACATCGAGCTGACCCAACAGTCACAAGGTGACTCCTCCTCCTCCTTCGAGATGTCGCGGGAAGCGGTCAACCAACTCGTTTTGAACGTAAGTTTTTTTTTTCTTATAGTTTTACATTATAATTTTATTATCTTTTAATTTATTTATATTTTATACAGGAATTTCCCCTTGATAAAAAAGGGCGACGTCGCGGCGGTTTGGGTACGATCCCGTTTATGGACGACCGGTCTTCTTCTGGTTCATTTTTCTCTGAAGATCTCATCCACCAGAATGAAGAGCTCAAGTCCAAAGTAGAAGCTTTGGAGGCGGCGAAAACGGACACCGAATTCAGGTTAGGTGCCACGCAAGATGAGCTTTCGGAGGCGAGGTCAGATATCGCTAGCATGTCGTCGTGGATGAAAGCGAAGTTTCCGGATTTTCCGGGAACGTGATCCGGATCCGAATCCGGATTTGCAAATGTTTAATAATGTTAATTTTTAATGTTTTAAAAACACTTTTTTATTTATTTCTAAACTATTTTAATTTTAAATATATTAATGTTTAATATTAATGTTTAATGTTTAATATTAATTTTAATTTTCGAATAAATTTATTTTCATTTTCGAAAAATGTTTAATTTTAATTTTAATATTCAAAATTTTTAAAATACAAAATAAAATATTTTGTCGGAATTTGGTCGGAAATTAGATAGGTCGGAAATCGGTCGGAAATGAAACACGTCGGCATTTGGTCGGAAAATGGTCATCGGACCTTTGTCGGTAAATCGTCGGGTATTATTATAGTCGGAGTTTGGTCGGATATTAGTAACGTCGGCATTTGGTCGGCATTTGGTCGGAAACAAAGTTATCGGAATTTTGTCGGTAAATCGTCGGGTATTATTATGGTCGGAATATGGTCGGAACTTAGTTCGGTCGGTTTTTGGTCGGTATTTGGTCGGGAATGGTTGCATCGGTCGTTGGTCGGTAAATCGTCGGGAATAATCTGGTCGGGAATCGGTCGGGAATTACCGACCAATTTCCGACCATATTTGATTTCCGACGCTATAGTTCCGACGGGCGATATTGGTCGGAAATTCGTCGGGAATGACGTTTTCCGACCGGTTTCCGACCAATATACCCGTCGGAAATCGAGTGTATTCTTGTAGTGACATACTCACAGTTTCTAGCAAAAAAGCATCCAAGTTGTTGCGTCTCCTTCTCTTCTTTCTACAACGACACCAAAAAAAAAAAGCACAAGTCAATTAAATTCAAAACTTTTTGGTATCTCCTAAACTGAAAATTGTACTTGCAGTTGGAAGATCATCATCATCCTCATCACTCGTATTCTCATCGGCAATAATACCATTCGAAACAGTAACTACGGTAGCGTTATTCCCATTGGCAAAAACTCTCAGAGGATTTGATCAGGCCCGTCTTGATAATATTGACGACCTTAGACAAAATATGAAATATGGATTTTTATTTATATTATAAAAATATAACAAAATTTTAAAATTAAATGTACTAAATGATTATATGCGGGTCGTATTCGTATACGTTTTGATATCACTATTCATTCGTGCAAGTTTTGAGCATGACGTTTTGGATATATTTTTATTCCAAAATCAATTTCAAATATGTAGTTTACATTTTTACATGTTCTTATCAAGCTAGAATGGCCAGGGACTGGACCTGACCATTCTCATCATCTCCCTGGCCATTATCATCATATCCATTGTCATGTCTGTGATTCGAGGGGTCATCCCCACCATCATCCCCGGGGTCATCATCTGAATCTTCCTCAATCATAGGGTGAGTATCTCCTGGGAACCATGTGACAAACGTATTCTGTACTGAACCACGAGTGTACTCAAGTGAATTAGTAGACCATGCATTAATAAGAGAGAAGGTGGTTGAGCTTTGAAGTGGATAGCTTGTACTGCATATCTATGTACTGTCCTGGAGGTAGGTCATTGAAGTTATCCACTGCTAATTTCAGTTTCAAATCTGCCACACGTGAAATATGATCCACAAAACTGTTTTTCTGCAAAGAATATTTGTACAAATGAAAACATAACCCTTGTTATATAAGATCGAATTACAGGATCTAAATAGCAAGCAGTGAGGCTCAAGAAATGCATCGATGTGACAGAGAAAAGAAACCAGAAATGACAGTGAAAGGAAATACATTTTAGAATCAGTTGCTTCTACTCGAGAAAGATACGTTTGCGGAATCGATCAAGATTTTGCCGAGAATAAGACTAGATCGAACAAGAGTCGTCGCGACTGATCTCTCTTTGTTCTCTCTCTCGAATGCGTAAACGAAGATAAACAAGACACAAGATTTGTTTACCTTAGAGATGGATTTATTTGGTATAACATTGCCTGAAAAAAGCAAATGTGATTCTCTCGTCGGAATCGGAACGTCTCGTCGGAGAGCGGAACAGAGAATCAACCCAACGGTTTCGGCGAGGAGAGCGGGATTATGAGTAATAGGGGATTTTCTTTTTATTCCGCTTTAACAGATGAGGGAAAATACATACATCAATTTCATCACTTCCCCTTCAAGGCTTCAACAGTTAGAACAGAATTGTGAAATAAATCCAAACTAACCTATCTTCAAAAGATGATTTCAAAATTGTCCCAAAATGTGAAATATATTAAAAGTAACCTTTTTGACCTCATTATGCTTTCCCAAAAATTAGTCATATCATAAAAGTATGATTAATATTATATTTTTAAAGTAGTGAGATTGAAATAGTAATATCAACATAATAATATATTATATTCTATAATATTTGACAAAACGCATCGATGTGACAGAGAAAAAAACCCAGAAATGACAGCTAAAGGAAATACATTTTAGAATCAGTTGCTTCTACTCGAGAAATATACGTTTGTGGAATCGATCAAGATTCTCCCGAGAATAAGACTAGATCGAACAAGAGTCGTTGCGATTGATCTCTCTTTGTTCTCTCTCTCGAATGCGTAAACGAAGATAAACAAGAGACAATATTTGTTTACCTGAGTTCACCTCCGAGATGGATTTATTTGCTATAACATTGCCTGAAAGAAGCCAGTGATTCTCTCGTCGGAGCGAAGCGGAACAGAGAATCGACCCGACGGTTTCGGCGAGGAGAGCGGGATTATAATTTATGAGTAATAGGGGATTTTCTTTTTATTCCGCTTTAACAGATGAGGGCAAATACGTCAATTTCATCTCTTCCCCTCCCAGGCTTTAGGCTTCGACAGTAAGAACGAAATTGTGAAATAAACCCTTCACTTCAAATTTTTAATTAGCAAACTAACATATCTTCAAAAGATGATTTCAAAATCGTCCCAAAATGTGAAATGTTTTAAAAGTACCATTTTTGACCTCATTATGCTTTCCCAAAAATTAGTCATATTATAAAAGTTTGATTAATATTATATTATTAAAATAGTGAAATATTATCAGATTTTTAAATGAAAATATGGATCATAAACTTTTTGAATATAAAGTATAGGTATTTTGTAAAACATTTAAGCCACTATGATGTAGTAGACTTTGTTTAAAATTAATGCGTTTGTGTATTAAAATAAAATAATATAAAAGGTAATTGAAAAAATCTTTATACAAACTACAATGTAGTATAAAGATTTTTTTATTTCATCCTTACAAATTTTTTCAAAAATTCAACAAATTATCTTAATATGCAATTGATTTTAATTTTTTTTAAAGTGTTTTACACACTAAAAGATAGAATCATATAAACTTTTTAAAAATTGTAAATCAAACATAACTGGGCTTATTGCAAGTAGAGAAACTATATTGCTGTAAATAAAAATAAAACCATTTTTCTCTATTACAATGTAGATATGGAATTGTAAACTATACTACTATTATATGTAGCAACGCAATTTCTACAACATAGGCAAACTAATAATTTGTATAGAAATTACATAAACAAATCAATAAATATAATATAATGATGATACCGATACATGAATTAAGAATGTGATTTGCAAAGTCAAGACGAATCTCTTTCTTTAATTTTGTAAACGCATGTAGTGTGACGGTTATATGGCGTTCTGAATCCCAAGATACAACTGCAACTATTTATTCTTGCACAACCCAATAACAAAATCTAACGAACGCTTTTTTGTATTGTACTCTCGTAGAAAAAAAATAGAGGGAAGGTGAAGAAAGTGAAAAGAATGTTTTTTCCATTTCATATAAGAATTAGAGAGACCATTTTTTGTTGGTCTAAAAATAGGGAGAATAATGTTCAATTAATCTACCATTAATCTGAGCCATTATGGAGATGAGTGTTTGCAGAATTTTCAATTAATCTGAATTAGTTTATGTATTCATAAGGAGACTTTTCAGTTTGACCAAATTTAATTATGTATTGATCAGATACAAAATCAAAGCGGGCTGCAAAAAGAATATCATCTTTGGACCATAGGCCCATCTACCAAGACCCGAGACTCGAGCTCAGTCCGGTTTTAAACCTTGTTATGAGTTCTCCACTATATACAAGAGGATTTAACCTCAAGTTTCCAATGTGGAATATTTGCTAATTTTTACACTTAGCCAAATTTTGAAGCTTTACAAGCTTTCCAAGTCACTCACTTTGTACCTCCATTTCTCATTCAAATCAACTCTGATTTTGACAAGTGAATACACTACATTATAGTGCTCACGGCAACAATTTCATCGTGTCCAAAATCCGGTCATTCCGACAGAAGCCTCCACCGAAAAGTGATCAATGCCACTTCGTCAAAAACGAGTTCCAACAATCCTCCACATGAATAGAAATAATTCTAAACACATGGCGACTCGGAAGAATGACTTTTGAGAGTACAAACGAAAAATGTACTGTATATGAGTTGGTAGCATTTTCCAGCCTTGAACCAATCAGTGTTAATAGCTATCGGATTTACTCGACCAGGAGGTGAACATGATGTCTTGAACATCTCGAACTTTAATGTAAACCGAGACAATATCTATAACATAGTTTCATTTTCTCACAAAACTAGGTTCTCTATTGTGTTCATTTTGGCCGTGAACATGTCTAGTTAATCATAAGTGAACTTGGAGAATATATCATGACTTTCATTCTCCTAGAAACGACCCCATTTCACACTCACAAAGTGATTTGCCATTAGCTTTGTTTAAATGAGTATCCTGTAATATTTCATGTATATCTCAAAACTATGGACTCAAATCATTAAAAATATCGTTTATCCTCCACACATACATGTAGCACTATTCATCATACTAGGAACTATGAAGAGACAAAAGTCTCATAGTTCTCTTAGCATATTCAGTTTGACTTAGTTTTTCCGTTGAACCTACTTCTTGGGATCTCCAGTCATGTAGGTGGGGTTCCCGTCAAAACCCCTCTTAAGAGAGTGATTTTCAAAATATCATAAAAACTAGGACTTAACACATGCAATAATTAGCGCGGGTAATTATTTTTAAAGAAATTGTTTTTGAAATTTCAAAATAATTACTTCTATTTGAATTTAATAATAGGTCTAACTCCTGAAGACCTAAACTCTCCCTCGCGATGGCAGCGGCGATTCAAGTTCTTTGAGGATGATCTCAGCCGGGTCACGGTATGGAAGCTCTTACTCACCGGACACGATACACGGTTCAAGAAAGGGAAGAGTATGGGGGATTTCTTTCGTCGAGATTCAGGCCGAATTCGATTCAGATACGACAACTCATATCTTCGGTTTCGGGTTTAAATTCGGTCATTCGTGGTCTGTCTTTTCACATGGACTTTTGATTCGGTTTCTTTTCCATTTTGGGGTGTCAAATATCCTCATATCGGGAAGGAAATATACGATACGGCTTCGTCGGGTAGAGTTGCGGGGTCGGCGGGATGTGATGGGAGATCTAAGGATTTGGATTCACTGGACACAGTTGGGATCTCGGGATTCTGAGAAGATCCTCGCCAAACTTTCCAAAGGTACCACAATGGCCGGTAACCAAATCGATTCATATCGAATACCATATCCGGAATCATGGATTCGGCTTAAAGAGAATGCAGCTTCCATGGAGAAATTGTGGCAACACGGGAGGAAGGAGGACTTAATTTGCGGTACTGAGCAATCATATCCAGATCCTGCATCACGTAAATTCAGGGTTCAAATCATGGATTGCAAGACGGTATACATAGAGAAAGATTCATGGATCAAATCAAGGATAATAGAGGTAATCCTGCGGATATGGTTACACGGAGAGGATCGCTCATTGAATGCAGAAATCTCGCAAAGAATCAGAGGAGTGAAGCGGTTTAAAAGGGAGATACAGAGACATGAAAATAACACATAATCATTCCATCTATTCTCTTTCAAAGGGATTCCTCGGTCCAATAAATTTTTCAACATGTCTCAGAGACAATTGGTTAAAAGGGATGGGTCAGAGATGAGAATGGAGACGAGCCTGAAAAGGCTTAAGATCCAGGTACCTCAATTCTACAACTCGGATCTTATAGCGGGTTATTCCAAGACGTTGAATGGGAGATGCATGAATCCTAAGAAGCAGGACATAAAGGTTCTTCTTCTTCATATGCTTCCTCGCATTATGAATGTAGAGGAGCGAGTAGCTGCGGCGGACTTAGGGATGGGTTGGTTTCAGTTTGATTTCGATCGAGAGGAAGAAATTGCGGAGATAATGAAGTTGCAACCGTTCCACTTCGATTATTGGATGGTCTCTTTGATCCGTTGGGAACCAGTGGTGGAAAGTAGATACCCCTCAGCCATTACGTTATGGATTCGGGTAATGGGAATACCACTCCATTACTGGGCTGACCAGACGTTCCGTAGCATCGGTGAAGGTTTGGGAGTGGTGAAAGAGGTGGACATCGACAATGGTAGAGTGCAGGTGACCTTGGACGGTTTTAAACCTCTGTGCTTCGAGACCTCGGTAGAATTCCACGGTGGTGAAGAGACAATTATCACATTAAGGTATGAGAGGTTGCTCGGGTACTGTAGGAGTTGTTTCAGTCTCTGCCACGATCAATCTTTGTGTCTTCGTCGGGAAGGAAGGGTAGAGGACAAGGACCACCTACTAGAGGATCCGAAGCAGGGGCTGAATGTGCAATTCACGGAGTGAATGGAAATCAGGCTAACCAACAAGCGTTAGCGTCTGGCAAAGTTTATTACGGGCATGACAAGGGGAAAGGGAAGGTGCTGGAGTCCAGAGATGTTGGGGCAAGTAATTATGCGGGCAAAGATACAAGATACGGTTCCTGGAAAGGGGACAGGAGGTACAAGGAGAGAGTGCCAAAGCCCACCTCCTCATCGAGTTACATACCACCTTCGGAGGTGAACAAAAGGTATGCGATGTCCACTTCTGAATTAAATGAAATGAGAGTCTCAGGTGTGGTGAGTGGTTTAACAGATCATGAAAAGAAGATGCTAGAAGCTTTCCATGGCAACAAAGACGGTAATAGGCATAATCAATGTAAAAATGCGATCACAGAGACTAGCGGGAGGCTGAGCAGGCCACAGGAAAGGCGGTTCGAAGGGGTCTTAGTTTTGAGGAAGAAACAACGGAGCCACCTATGGCAGAAGATCTTCAAGGTCAAAATTCTGAGAAGTTAATCTTACCAGAAACTTTACCTAGTGTTTTAGAAATGATAGAGGAATTGATAGCAGATTTTTCGGTTGAAGTAGAGGAAGTGGTAGAGCAGGAAAGTGCTGATGGATTTCTAGAGAATACTAATGTTGAAATGGAACTAGAGGAGAGTTTTGATGTAGGGGCTGAACTGATGGCGGTGGAGGAATTAGCCGATAAACCGATGGCAATGACGGAGGATAGTATGTTGGATGAGGTGGATTCAAGGAAGGCTAAGGATGGAAAACCAATCGATGGGAATAAGGGGACTAATGCCAAGAGCAGACAGACTCTGAAAATGAAGAGCAAGTTGATTGGTGCAGGTTCAAAAAAGAGGTTGGTGCAAGGTATTATATCACCAAGGAAAAAGGGGATGTCAAAGCTATCGGGACGGCCAGGTGATGCTACTCAGGTTGCAAAATCACGGGCTGAGACATCGAATTCAAACGCCGCGATACAGGAATGACGGAAGTGATAAAGAAGGTGCCGGATTGGAGGAATAAGGGGTCACTTAGTTCCTTTCAGTTTTTTTGGAGGACGATTATGCCAAATTTTTATTTTCGTTTAAAAAGTTCTTTGTTTCGCTTATGTATTTTCTTATCAGGTTTTGATGGATTTAATAAATCCATTCAGGTTATTTCGCACTCTTTGTATGGCGGTTTCGGCCTCTACTTTAATAATAATTTAATTTTTTTTATATTACTTGCAATGAGTTGGACACAGAGCATGGTTTTGAAGATAACTGGGGAACGGTCCTAGTTTTCACATAAACACTCAGGTATATTACGGTGTAATTGGGATTCTCGAGAGGGTGTCAATACGGAGAAAGAGGGAGACCTTTTGTCAATCTCAGAGACTGGGTTTTCGGCATCGACCGAAGCTCAAAGGTTGTTTTTTTAGGAAAAATACAAACATGGGAGACGGGCCAGGCGAACCGTGGTTATTAAGATCAACGCCCGGGCCACCATAGAACCTAGTTATGGGGTGAGTGGGAGACGGGGAGATAGGGTGGGTGATCAGAACATTGTCGTTTCCATGGGCGATAATTATATAACCATGAGAATTTACAGTGGTAAACACGTCCTTCTTGCGGATATGAAGGATGCCTCTAACCTGGCGAGGGCCGCGAATATATAAAAAAAAAATATTAAATAATGCGGATCTTGAGCTGGAATTGTCAGGGGCTTGGAAGCAAGTATACAATAAGTTACCTAAGAGAGGTCTGGAAGAAACATAAGCCGGAGTTTATGTTTCTTTCAGAAACCAAACAAGATTTCTCATTCCTGCAGAAGTTTCAATCACATTTTGGTTATGATCAATTGCACAGGGTGGAACCATGCGGGGCGAGTGGCGGACTTGCATTATTTTATGATAACTCTTGCCAGGTCAAAATAATTTTCTCGAGCAATCGGATCATTGATGTTGAAGCGGTCATTCAGGGGAAAAATGTTTTTATATCGTTTATCTATGGAGATTCGGTACCAAAATCACGGGATCAGGTGTGGGAACGACTAACACGAACAAGTTTAGCCCGTGTGGATCCGTGGTTTATCATTGGTGATTTAAATGAAATAACCGGTAACGAGGAGAAACAAGGAGGAAATTTAAGACATGCATCAACTTTCATCTCTTTTAACCTTATGATTCAAACCTGCGGATTCTTGAAATTTCCATGCTTAGGTAACACCATGTCCTGGAGAGGAAGACGAAACAAAAAGACAGTACGATATCGGTTGGATCGCGCCTTAGCTACGGGAGACTGGCATGGAATGTTCACACATTCATATGTTGAATATCTGGCAATGATTGGATTGGACCACAGACCAATTGTTGCCACAATTGAGGATAAAATTCCCCGGAAACGTGTTCCATTCTGTTTTGACAAACGCTGGATCGGGCAAGACAGTCTTATGGATTCGATTGCAAAGGGATGGGAGATCAACCCAGTGGGAAACAGTGCATCGTTTGTCCAGAAAATTAGAAATTGCCGGCGGAAAATATCGAGATGGCGAAAAAATAACGTACCTTACGGCAAAGAAAAGATAAAGGAGTTACAACATGCACTATAAGAGGCCCAAAATGACGATAATAATACCCAAGAAGAATTGATAGAAATTACGGGAAAATTAATAAAAGCTTATCGGGACGAGGAGCTTTTCTGGCAGCAGAAAAGCCGTACTTTATGGCTAACGGTGGGGGATAAAAACTCCAAATTTTACCATGCACAAATAATGCAAAGGAGGGCTCGGAACAGGATTTTAGGGCTGCATAATGAAGCAAGACAGTGGGTCACATCAGACAAAGAGGTGGAACAAGTGGCAATAAAATCTTTTGACGACTTATTCACCTCTACGTCCCCGACAGATTTCGAAGAGGCTTTGGGAGAAATCAAGCCTCTGGTGTCGGAGTTAAGGAATGACAAACTCATGGCAAGGGCTACTGACGAGGAGGTACGGTTGGCACTTTTTATGATGCACCCAGAAAAAGCTCCGGGCCCTGATGGAATGACAGCACTATTTTTCCAACGATCTTGGGAAATAGTTATAAAAGACTTAGTAGGCCTGGTAATCAGCTTCTTAGAGACGGGAGTTTTTGACCAACAGTTGAATATGACAAATATCTGCCTTATCCCAAAGACGGAAAGACCAAGTCGGATGGCGGATTTAAGACCAATAAGTCTCTGTAATGTGGGATACAAGATCATTTAGAAGGTTCTATGCCAAAGGTTAAAGCAATTGTTACCGACTCTCATTTCGGAGACCCAATCTGCCTTTGTGGCAGGTAGATTAATTTCGGATAATATTCGGAATGCTCAAGAGATGTTCCACGGTCTCCGGACCAATAAGATGTGCAAGAGCAAATTTATGGCGATTAAAACGGACATGAGCAAAGCGTACGATTGGGTGGAGTGGCCCTTCATTGAACATCTTATGCGGAAACTTGGTTTTTCAGAAAAATGGATTACATGGATGATGTGGTGCATTACATCGGTAGAGTATAGAGTACTTATAAATGGACAACCTAAAGGACATATTATCCCAAAGAGAGAGCTTCGGCAAGGGGATCCCTTGTCCCCTTACCTATTTATTCTCTGTACGGAGGTATTAATAGCAAACATACGGAAGGCAGAAGGAGAAAATTTACTCACGGATTAAAGGTGGCGAGAGCTTGCCCCTCAGTATCACATTTACTTTTCGCTGACGACGGCTTATTTTTCTGCAAGGCTACCAAGCAGGAATGTGAAACTATTTTCCATATATTAGAACAATACGGGTCAGTATCTGGGCAGCAAATTAATTTCGGCAAATCGTCCTTACAATTCGGCCATACGGTGGATGCGACGGTGCAAAATGAGGCCAGACAAATACTAGGAATCTCCACCATCGGCGGGATGGGAACATATTTAGGCCTTCCCGAAAGTCTCGGCGGAGTAAAAAGTAAGATCTTCAATTTCATCGCAGAAAGACAGTAGAATCGAATTAATGGATGGACATCAAGGTTTTTATCCAAAGGGAGAAATGAGGTATTAATTAAATCCGTGGCGACAGCAATGCCAACATTTGTTATGTCTTGTTTTCGATTACCCAAGTCCATAACCGCAAAATTAACAAGTGCGGCGGCACGGTACTGGTGGAGTTCAAACAGAGAATCAAAAGGAATACATTGGATAGCATGGAAGAAACTATGTAGAAGTAAATCGGAGAATCAAAAGGTTTGGGCTTTCGCGCAGTCGAAGACCTTAATACATCACTATTGGCCAAACAGTTATGGAGGTTAATAGAGAAACCGGAGTCTTTGTTCGCGCGGGTTTTCAAGGGTAGGTATTTTCGGAAATCAGACCCATTGGATCCCATCCGGTCTTACTCACCATCATACGGATGGAGGAGTATCATCTCAGCTAGATCTCTGGTCAATAGAGGGCTAATCAAAAGAGTTGGATCAGGCTGTTCTATATCAGTATGGAACGACCCGTGGATACCAGCTTCAAAGCCGAGGTCAGCAACTTGTAAGAGGTACAATTATTACCCAAATTTAATGGTCAACCACCTGGTTGATCCAACAACTCAAACGTGGAATTCAGCGCTCCTGCACATTGATCTGGCGGACGTACAAATTATTTGGGGCCTGCA
Source organism: Eutrema japonicum (assembly GCA_030161315.1). NCBI lineage: Eukaryota > Viridiplantae > Streptophyta > Magnoliopsida > Brassicales > Brassicaceae > Eutrema > Eutrema japonicum. The sequence goes on from BSQW01000001.1 coordinate 42,768,622, forward strand.
CATAAGCAGCATATACAGACCAAACAGTTATAGGTGAAATTTTACCAAATCGGGGAGATATACGGTGAAGTCGGGTTACCAAATTGAACAATCAGAGGAAAAAATAGGTCACATTATTAAATATGGTCCGGATGTGACGATGCTACAAGCCCATGCTTGGAAGTTGAAGTGTACCCCAAAATTACGATATTTCATTTGGCAAGCTTTATCGGGATGTTTAGCGGTCACGTCCACTATGCGAATTAGAGGAATTGACTGTGACGCACGATGCGCAAGGTGTGGATCAGAAAATGAAACTATTAATCATGTCCTCTTTGAATGCCCACCGGCACTACAAACATGGGCCCTTTCGCAGATACCAACACCCCGGGGTGTTTTCCCTATATTATCGGTCTTTGCTAATTTTGATCACCTATTTTGGAGACTCCCTCCAGATAATCCGGACATTAGTTTTCCATGGATTGCGTGGTACATTTGGAAAGCGAGAAATGTTAAGGTGTTCTCAAATATGGACAGATGTCCACAAGAAATATTGAAGCAGGCAAAAGAGGAGGCGACAACCTGGGAATTGGCACAGAGTAGCGATCCGGATGTCATAATCCAAAACTTAGCTCCTGTTCTGGTAGCCCCGATATACAAAGGCTGGCGGTGTAATATCGATGGTTCTTGGAAGGAGACTGATAGTTTTTTCGGAATATGTTGGTTTTGTTTTCAGGAAGGAGTCGAATGGACTATAATGGGAGCAAGAAATCTGCGAAGAAGCATCTCCCCCATACATGAAGAATTGGAAGCACTCATCTGGGCTATGTATTATTTGCTCGCAAACCAGAAGACAGAAATAACTTTTGCAACAGACTGCTCCGAGTTGGTGAAGATGGTGTCTACAACTGAGGATTGGCCGGCATTTGCACTACTCCTGGAGGAGTTCGTGAAGAGTAAGAAGGCTTTCACTTTTTTCTCAATATCACTCATCCCACGCGCGAAGAACATGAAGGCAGACGATCTAGCAAAAAGTGCTCGTGTCTACCCAATGGATCTTATTTTTGTAAACTCGGAACCACTGGTTTGGATCTCCGAACCGTTCTAGGTTTCTAGGATGTTGACAAAAAAAAAAAAATAATAATAGGTCTAACTCATGATTATAGATAGAGTTGTCAAATAGAATAATTTGTTTATTTAACCAGTTTTGCAATAGACTAAAATATTATTCGGGCTAACCCATAAAATCTATAATGTTGAAAACATAACTATATTATGCACCGTTTAATAACTCTAGTTTTGTGATTAGTTCACGAGCTCTTTAAAAAATCAATATTTTGTGTCTAATTTTTTTATAAAATTAGTAAAATATTTTTCAACTTTTATTTTGATATATATTCAAATAAAATATAATAAACTATTTTGAAAAATATATCAAGATTTCGAATATTTTTTTTTCTTTGAATATATATGGATTGATTATTATTTAAAAATATATAGTAGATAAATAATTTATATATTCTACTATTAAAAATATATAGTAGATAACATTTTTAATTCAAAATATATAGTAGATAACATCTTTAATGCAAAATAAATAATTTATATATTCTTATCACTAATTGTAAAAGACAATTATATCATTTCATATTTTAATTATTCTTTGTTATTTGTAATAGCATTTCATGTAATAATTTACAAAACAAATTTTATTTTCAAAAATATCTTCTTAAATAATATTATAAGAATTCCAGAGAAGAATGGAAGAAGAATGAAGGAGGAAGAAGAAAGGCTTTATGGGTTTTTTGGTTGAACAGAAAATAGTGGGCCTTAATAATTTTATGAAGCATTTTTAAACATTTTTAGAAAGCAAAAAAATTAATATCTGTACAAGAGTCTTATCGATACAACATTTGTTCAATCGATAAAACATTTTTAATTTACAAAAAACAAAAAAAACATTTTGGTTTAAAGTTATAGTGATATTTTTAGAATGAATTATGATGAGTTTCTACATACAAAATCTATTTTTTGAAAAATACTAAATAAAAATGTACATGAATGTCTTTTAAGTAATTAAAATTTAAGCAAAATTAAATATTGCATTAAAATGTATAAAAAAACAAAGGATGTTTTAAATGTGTTGAATATGATCTATGTATATACTTTAAGAGATATGGCCCCAAAAACAATTTATATAAACAAAGGTTGGTAGGCGGACGTTTACTTTTTCTTATCATGGGCACCGTCCCCAAGGCCGGTCTGGGCTAAGCCCAGTAAAACAATTGTCTTGGCCTCCAATTTTTGCAGGCCTAATATAGAAACCCATATATATATATATTATTACTTATATATAAGAGATATACATAAGCCCAATAAAATGTCTGGGCCAAAAAAAGAAAAGCCCAATCAATTATAAATTTATAACAAAAAATCCATAAACTAAAAAAGAAAAAAGAAAAAAAAAACCTTTTGTCTCTTACGCTTCTTTTTCTCTCCACATCTCCTCACGAATCTGATTATCTGAGCAGGCCTGGTCACGAGAGAGACTCAACCAAATCACCAAACCATCTTTTCTCAATTGTTTCTGTTCTAATCTCTATTAAAATATAGCCATGTCAGGTAATTTTTCAAACAATATAATTGTATTCTGAGATTGCTAAAAGTTAATTCTTACTATATTTTACTTGACATGAAATTTATAGGAATTTCAACACGAAAATCAAAGTGTAAATCAGGAGCCCAAAAGCTAAGAGAGAAGGAAAAAAAAGAAGAATTGGAGAAGTCTCTAGCAAATTCTATGTTGAGGTATGTAAAACGATCAAAAACTCTTCAAACTAACGAGTGTGGTGGAGTTGGTGATGAAACTCCTACCGGCTTAGAGAATGATAAGGCAGAGGAAATTACAGATAAGTGTGAGAAAGAAGAAAACGAGAAGATACCTAAAGAAGATGATTTGAATACAGTATATATTGTTGGAAAACTTGTGTTTGATTAGCAGTTTAACACTTTTTTTCTTGAAACTTCTTTTCATAAGAAATTTTATTTTATTAAATTTTTATGATTTGATTAATGGCCTCCAATTTTTTTTTTGTTTCAAGTCTCCATAATTTCAGGCCGGTTCTGACCGTCCCGGATATATGGTTGTAGACTTCGAAACTTCCTCAATGCTCTTTGGATCATATGAATCGAGACCAAAATCAAACTGCGTATATATTACCAAAAAAAATTTATGAATCTAATTTTTTTTGTATTTAGTCTATTCGATTCTGCCTAAATGGCTTCTAGACAAATTATATTATCTTTTTACGATACTTAATCAATAAAATAGATGTTAAACTAGGATGTAACTCGTACTAATTATAGCACGCAATAATTATTTTAAAGAAATTTTTTTTAAATTTAAAAAAATTAATTTTATCTAAATTTTACAGCATAGCTAACAAATAATTATAGATAAAGCTGTCAATTTGTAATAATTTTTCTATTTAATCCGTTTTGCATTGAACTAAAATATTATTCGAGCTAACCCGCAAAAATTTATAATCCTGAAAACATAACTCTAATATGCACCGTTAAATGACTCTAGTTTTTGTAGTTAGTCTACGAACTCTTAAAAAAATAGTTTTCTTGTGTCTAACTTTCTATAAAATAGTTTTCTTGTGCCGCCATATCTGCTACTTCCGGCGAGGAACTCGCCACTTACCAGATCCGCCTCCTCTGTCGTCACTACACTTCCGGTGACTCCTCATCGCTGAGAACCAGCAATCCCGCCTCCAACCTCAAGCCCAAGATTCTCATCGTTCCATCTTTTCCTCCTTTTTTATTTTTATTTATTTTTTAAACAAAAAACCCGAATCAGAAACAATGATTCTTGATCTCCCTGCCTGATTTTCCCTATCAAGTTCCATGAAAGCTTGAAAAAATATAACCTTCACCTATTCTTTCAACCTTTTTTATGTGAGATTTTGTATTCCCGTCAAAACTGTGAATCGAAGAGCATGTGCTCTGATACCACTTGTTATGATTTAAACTTTAATCATTTTATCCCAATATATCTTCGGTACACAAATTAACAAACACGAGAATTGTTCACCCAGTTCACGGCCTCTAACCGCTACGTCTGGGGTGGATCATAGATCCACAACATCCACTATGAAGAATCGGAAAACACCTCCGATGTGGTTTACAAGATCACTCACGCTTTACGAGACGCCTCTAAGGCGCTCGGAATCCTCAAGATTCAGAATTAGTTATTCCTTGAGTTGTACACATATATTTATAACCAATAAACCCTAGAAACTTTCTAAGGCCCAATTACTGGCCCAATTCGTATGTTGACTGAAGTCCGATATCTCACAATCTCCACCTTCGGATTCAGACAACTCTCAACTTCTCTGCAACTCATGATACCTTTGTCTTTCTTCTTGATTGCTTCTTCTGAGAATCTCCACCTTGATCCTAGCTTGAAATCTCCTTGTGAATTGCCTTTTGAACCTTTGACTCATGGCTCTAGACTTGGCACTTTGATCTTCAATGTGAACCTGCATAAGTTTGAACTTACACAAAACAAACACCTTAGTAGATTAATCACCATAAATCTACTAAACCATCAATGACTAGACATTACCCTTGATGAGCTCCTTTCCGAGCCACCAACATCCCCATGTCTCTTCTTGAGTTATAAAACCAGCTACTACACTTCCTGTGTAAAGCTCAACTCATCATTGATCTCTTGATTCTTCATTATCTCCGTCCTTCTGCAACTTGAGCTTAATCAAACACTCCTTGAACTGTAAGCTTAATCAACCCTGAATCATATATGCTTCAAACCTGAAACAATCCCTGATTCAACACCTTTTCTGACAAAACATATCAGTCTTGGACTCCTTTTGTACCGTTGTTACTCCTAACAGAACACGCCATCCAACCATACTGCTGAACAGACTTTTGACACAACCATGTTCATGCATCATGCTTTACAGAACCTTGTTGACAAACCAATTCCTCTTGAATCAACTGCAGGAAACCTCTAAGTCATTTATGCTTCATTTCCCTGAAACCGTCTCTGACTTACCAAGACACCACTGGACCTGAACACCTCTTTGAAAATCACTTTGCACCGCTGCTATTGCATGCAGAACCCTCCTCCTAACTCCACCTGGCTAAGAAGACTCTCGATACAAATATATTTGTTCAACCTTCTGTTCAAAACCCTTCTGCATCAGCAGAACCATCCAACAACAGACTCGAACTGTTCGGTAAACATGTCTCACATCCACAACCTTGTGAAATGCATGAGACACCATGTTACATCATTTAGTACTTCATCTCTAGAACCCTTGAAGCCGCTTCCTTGCTGTAAACATACCCTGCATCACATCACCAGTATGCAAATTACACATATCCTTGGAACTAGCATCTTATCCCTTAGAGATCAGACTGAATCTTCACCTTGTACTCATGAGCTTTCTTTAGGTGTGCCTCCTTGTTACTTAACTTGAACTTCCTGCAAGTTGCCGCCATGTCTTCTCCCGGCGAACTTCTCCGGCGAATCCTCTGCCGTTGCCGCCATGTCTGCTCCTTCCGGCGAGGAACTCGCCACTTACCAGATCCGCCTCCTCTGTCGTCACTACACTTCCGGTGACTCCTCATTGCTGAGAACCAGCAATCCCGCCTCCAACCTCAAGCCCAAGATTCTCATCGTTCCATCTTTTCCTCCTTCTTTATTTTTATTTATTTTTTAAACAAAAAACCCGAATCAGAAACAATGATTCTTGATCTCCCTGCCTGATTTTCCCTATCAAGTTCCATGAAAGCTTGAAAAAATATAACCTTTACCTATTCTTTCAACTTTTTTTTATGTGAGATTTTGTATTCCCGTCAAAACTGTGAATCGAAGAGCATGTGCTCTGATACCACTTGTTATGATTTAAATTTTAATCATTTTGTCCCAATCTATCTTCGGTACACAAATTAACAAACACGAAAATTGTTCACCCAATTCACGGCCTCTAACCACTACGTTTGGGGTGGATCATAGATCCACAATATCCACTATGAAGAATCGGAAAACACCTCTGATGTGATTTACAAGATCACTCACGCTTTACGAGACGTCTCTAATGCGCTCGAAATCCTCAAGAATTAGGATTAGTTATTCATTGAATTGTACACATGTATTTATAACCAATAAACCTTAAAAACTTTCTAAGACCCAATTACTGGCCTAATTTATATGTTGACTGAAGTTCGATATCTCACATTTTATTATTTGTAATCGCATTTCATGTAATAACTTACCAAACAAAGTTTATTATTAAAAATATCTGTTTAAATAATATTATAGTATATATTTGTGTTCAAAATCCCATTATCTCATAGTTAAATCCTTTGGTTAGAGTTTCTAGATAAAGCTTACCAAAAATCGCACAACGTTACAAGAATTCAACATTATATTATATATAAGAAAAAGAAGAAGAAAAAACAAATAATTCAGAGAATAAATACGAAAAAATTTTGAACTGCTCGAAGCTCGACAAAAGACAGAGACCGAGAGAGAAGAAGAAGAAGAAGAAGAAGAAAAATCGAATCTTTAAAAAAGAAGAAGAAGCAAAGTTCTTCAATGGAGCCTCCTCCTCCTGATAGATCCAAACGCCTCCATAACTTCACCTTACCTTATCTCCGTTGGGGTCAACAGAGATTCCTCAGATGCGTCAATCTTCCATCGCATTCACATCACCCATCTCCTCATTTTCCCGATCACGCATCCAACAGATCCGTCTCCGTCGCCGGAGTTTCGAACGAGAAGCTCCGAGCCGTGGCGGCTGCTCGGCCGTGGAATCTGAGGACGAGAAGAGCTGCGTGTAGTGAACCCGGAGAAGATCGTCGGAAATGAAGAAATTGAAATGTTTCCGGACGAGAAAATGAAATTCTCCGTTTCGTTATTGAAAGAAGAAATCGAAGATGATTTCTCCACCATGATTGGGAAAAGACCTCCGAGGAGACCAAAGAAGAGACCAAAGATTGTTCAGAAGAAATTGAATGTAAGCAAAGCTTCGTCGGAATTGTTTGCTCTGAGAAAATCAAATCAAATCAAATCGATACTTACTAATAATTTTCTGGAAATTTTGCTTGCAGACCATTTTTCCCTGGTTGTGGTTGTCAGAAGAAGTAACAACAGATTCATATAATGTACCTCAAGCTCTGGAAACGTGAAAAAGGTGTTTACTTTCTTTGCAAAAAAAAAAAAAATGTATCAACTTTGTTTCTCTCTTCATTTCATTGTAAACAAAGGTAAAATGTAGCTGTGTTTCTGTAAACTTTTCTTTCATTTTTTGCATCCAGAAAGAAAATAAAAAAGGTTTCTTGAATCTTGTCCATATTCTCTATTGTTTCCATTGTGGGTGTCTTAACATTGAACCTTTGTGTTCTTGAGTATGTTTTATGGCTTGGTGCCTCCATTTCAAGAATGTCTGTTGAGGGCTGGACAAGCTTCACATGTCTGAGGTTAAGGTGGTTTCTTTCTCTCTGGTCATTTGATTATGTATCACCGAAGTTTATGCGCCTGCATTTTGAATAAAAACAAACTATGCTGTTATTTTGTAGATCATCATCTGAAAGAATCTTTAGAAGCTTCTTATTCTTGGACTTGCATCTTTGTGGTTTCCTGATGCATATTCATATGTGTTATTTTGGCCAGAGGTTTGAAACAATATCTAAATCTGCTTACCAAATATTTTTGCTATCATATGTTGTTTGATGACTTCACAGGTTTCAGACAAGAATCCACACCTAAGGCTAGACAATCCAGATTCATGGATGCCTGAACCAACACCATCAACAAAGCCTCGCAATTTTGTAGAACTTATCAGACTTCTTTGAGGTTAAGTTATTGCTTCTTCTTCTTTTTTTCTCAAGAATTAGTAACGGTAACATACTTATTCAAACCCTGTGAAAATACATTTAAGTAATTGCTTTCTCTAGATAGTAATGAGTGGCTCACCACAATCTTTAGACAGGTTACGCCTTCCATTATTTTATTCGAAACTTCAACTTCTTCTCACCAACTTATGACTTTTATTCGTAACTTCAACTTCCATTGTTCCAAAGCAAAGTTTGACATTGAAGGAGATCATTTTCACTCACTTGACTTTTTCTGTTTTTTTTCTCCAAATTATGATCTGCACGGAGTCAAGTCACCAGCGGATTTCGTTCTCGAGTGATCTTGGCCAATCCGATATAGCACCAACACCCGTAATAGAATCATCAGGCCTTATCCGAAGAGATGAAACTCTTCTAGATTCATCAAACTCTTTCGAGTTCCATATCTCAAACAACTTTGATCCCGGAGACTCCTCACCAGCCGATGAGATCTTTGAAGACGGTATGATCCTTCCTTTCCATGTAACCGCAGCTTCGACCGCTCCAAAACGTCTCTACAAGTACGAACTCCCTCCCATTACCTCCTCTCTTTCTCCATCTCCTCTCCCGCCACAGCCGTTACCCACAAAACACAGCGAGAAGGAAACCAGCGGTAGAGCGAGTGGTGCAAACTCGGACTCAGAAGCAGAGAAGTCATCAAAGTCGTTCTGGAGTTTCAAGAGAAGCTCGAGCCTCAACTGCGACATAAAGAAGAGTCTGATCTGTTCGTTTCCTCGGCTCGCGAGAAGCAACTCAACAGGTTCGGTTACTAATTCTAAGAGAGCAATGCTGAGAGATGTTAACAACCATAGGCCCTCTTCTTCTACTACTTCTTCCTCTATCTGTTGCAATGCGTATCAGTTTAGGCCACAAAAGCACGCAGGAAAGAAAGGTGAAGGAGGAGGAAGCTTTTCGGTCATTCCAGTCCTTAATGGTCCATCTACGTTTGGGTTGGGATCGATTTTACGCCATTCGAAAGATAAGACGAAGAAGAAGAACAAGAAGTAGATGGTCACATGATGAAGAGAGATTCCGTTTCCATATATACTTTTGATTGTGTCTACAAATTGTTGGCTGTTTTTTGCTTTAGTACACACATATTTTTAGTGTTACTACCAAACTTTTTTAGGTTGCTTTCAATATTTCGAATCGGACACAACCTCAACGACAGATCAAAGCAAATCAGACGAAAGTGGTCATAACTATCTTATAGAAGCTATCGTTAACCTATGAAATACTCAAATCAATTACCAAGTGTTGTTGACATAAAACTTTCAACTAAGAGAGAAGTAAGATGTGGGTAACACCAATCTCATACAAATTTTAAAGCTGATTTGAACGAGATAGAAATGAATTAATGAAATAAGGTGTGACCAACATTAAACCTCTGATTCAATAAAAAAACACAAATCGAAAAGCCAAGTCTAACCTGACCAATTCACTTATTTAAGTTATTTAACAGTTAAGTGATTAACATAACAATTTCTTTTGTGTTTGAGAAATTGGACAAGACATGTCCACCATTTTTATCATACGACGAATCACAATATTTGTTTCCAGTCAAAATACAGAGATAAAGGCTTTTAAGAGTTTAAATACATATTAGGGCTTTTCTCTACACGAACTTACGTAGATCATATTAAAATCGGATATAAACAAATACGAAATTGTTACAATCGTGAAGAAAGATGGGTTTTACAGAACATAGTTTCACGTTCGAAGGAGCAAGTGATGCTATCGGAGATCAATGACATCAAACCTTAGATTAGGGTTCATGTAAACATCCGTACACGTATTGTAAATCGGTCCTCCATCCGCCGGCGAACTGTGCGCGTGAAACCCACGCTGGTCACAATTCCTTATCACCGTCATTCCTCCCGGCGTTGTCAGCCGGAATATTCCGTGATTCCTATAGAAAAAGAAGAAAAAAAACAGAAACATTTTATGGTTTCTCGAATCATTTCATTTTGGAACAGAGGAAATTATTGGTCTTATTACCTTGAAGAGTCTTGCGGCGCCATAACGATTGCCACAGCTTCCGGTAACATAATCTGAAAAACATGGTAATTACGGGTTTAGGAGGCAAAGAGGGTATATTTATATAATTTTTTTTGTTTTTTGAAATGATTTACAACGATTCTTTCGGTACCTGGTATGAATAGTGTGTGTGAACATCAATGGATGACATGAAACAAGACTGTGTCGGATGCGTCTGGAGAAATGGAGACAGTGATTAGCGAGACAAGTAAAGAGATTTACGCGAGCAATAAACTTGAGAAAAATTGATACACTAACTGAGACTGATCACAAGCATAACTAAAGCAGTTAAAGGTAAAGAAAGAGCTATAAAATCATATCTACTCACATGAATCCAACCAAGTGGGAAAAGGGATTGCTTGTCCTGTACTTCAAATATCTCCTCTTCGTTTGTAGCCTGACACTGTAGAGAGGGAGATAGAAATAAGTGAATGTATATATGAAGAAGCATAACTTGACATACTAAAAATAAAAATAAAGGACTGAGCTTACAGAGTCAGAGGTTGATTCCTGCTTTGGTATGATCAGAGCTGTAATATAAAATTTTCTGTTTTTCTGCACGCAAGTGATTCACATTTTATTTCATGGAAAAGGCCAATATTGCATTTTACAAATTTGAGAAATAGAATGCTATAGGTATATAAAATGACTCACTAGTGAGCCAGCAAGAATACCACACGTCTCTAAATTTCTTTTAGTGTTTGACTTGGCAAGCCTCATGAATGTATCCATCATTGTTGTTGCCTGCAAATATAGGTCATTATCAAAAATATGAAGACAACTGGGTAATAGAACATAGAGCCAGTGGTTGTTTGCAAACTTTATTCTCAGTCTATCTTATTTGTTCAGACATTGTAGCAATAGAATAAGCCACTAGTCCTATGTTAAAGCCAAGAAAAATAAATAAAGATATGAGTGTTGAGATCCCAAGGTTAGATAGACCATATATATGATATATGTGTTTGGAATTGGACCCATCAACACAGAGTGACATAGGACAAGCTATAGAAGAAGAAAAATCCTTCGCAACAAATTAGCAGTCAATGGAACCCAAGATTCATTTTTTCTCCAATATTTTATATGAGCTTTGACATCAGAATGACAAAGAGAGGAGAAATATAGATTACTTACAATATGGAGTTCAAGAGGAGACTCTGACCGTAGAGACTCATCTGGCAAAGGGTTTTCTAAATTACATTCTGCTTTTCTAGTATCTGGACATAAAGCAGGAACCAAGTCTTGAACTTCTGCAAGCACCGGAGGTGGTGAAGGTTGCCTAATGATATTGTTATCATTAACTCTTTCTGGTTCTTCGAAAGATATCATGGAAGAAAGCTCTTCAGTGTAATTTTTCTGGATATTTTCACTTGAAGTAGCACTTGATTCTTCAATTGGCCTCTCCGGTTCTTTGTTACTACCATTTGTTATCATTGCTTTGCTATCCAAGTGTTGCTGGAAGCTGTTTCAGGTAGAGAACATCAATAGGCAAGGTGAACACAAAGGCGGGAGATTACCAAGAGTTGAAAGTTGGAGGGGGGGGGAAAATGTAAGCAATAAAACAAAATCTCTTGATATGCAGAATGGAAATGTACCATTTGCTTTAAAATCAGCTAAATGGTCTAACCTTGGGATTTCAACTGGCGAAAAATCTATATTGCTTGGATACTGAACCTGGATAATACAGAAAATGGGTAATACAGAATAAAAAGTGAGCTTGACGTGAAGAATTAGATTAAAAAAAGAAGAAGAAGCATACGAAAAAACCTTTATATCATTCTTTGGAGGCTGCCACTGTGCCCGAAGTCCACCTGGACCCAAGATAGAGTGCTTGGAAAGGGTTTCTTCAGTTGGTCGGATTAAGTTCACTGACCTATATCGTGCAGTTAATAAAATCTATAATAAGACAGGACCATGAGACCAGAAAACAGTGTATACAACGAAGATCTTCCATTGTGAACAACTTCAAGAAATAAAACTTGAGACATACATCTTTCTGAAACGCTCTTCAAGTGGTGCAGCGTTCAAGAATTGCTGACCCCTGGAACCCATGTAGCCAAAATTATGTCCAGCAGGATTTATTACCTATGCCGAACAAGAGTAACATAGAAACGAGCAGGGATTGTTTATCTACCGCAAATGTCATCTTTTTACTAATTGAAACCAAAAGTTTCAGAATGAATGCTAACAAAAAAAAAGTTTCAGAATGAAACCAGAGCGGAAAACAAAGCATAAGGATTAAAAATATGTATGCATGGCATATGGGACTAACAAGAGTAAAGCATTAAGCACACCTTTGAATGATCATAGCTACTTAACGATGGTTTTACGGCCGAAGACCAGCGTGGGGAACCATTTGCTGGATGAGCTTGCATATTATATCGAGGTATGGTCTTGGGATTCAGTTCATCGATCCTTTGCCGTACAACTGGTTTCAACTTCTCCAGCTCACTCAAGACATCCATTAGTCTCTAGACAAGATAAAAGCTCACATCAAACTACTGATTGATAGAAAAAAACTATGGCAGGTGATCATAAGGATATATATCCATTACCATTTTCAAATACTCTTTGTTGCTATTAAGAGCTGTTCTGTAATCTCGATGGGAGGGTATAGTCTCGAGAGCCAGGCTAGAGAAAAACGAAAAAAAACATAGTTGATTTCGAAAAGAAAAAAACAGATATTAGGATCTTTTTCTCTATACAAAGCGTGTCAAGTTTGAGCTTCCTTTCATTCGGATGTATAACCCTCACCTCGAAAAACGCAGAAGCATGACATATAAATCAATTATATTCTTCTCTGCCCGAAAAATGTTGGCCTACAAACCGTTTATGGATATGATTAGGAACTTGAGAAAAACAAAAAAAATCTTATACAAGTCGATATTACCCTAAAAGGAGAGAAATAACAAGCAAAAAACTAGAATATCAAGTTACAGACATCTAAAATGAGACTGAAATTCTCTTTAACCAAGAAACAGTTCAGAAACCACAGTGTAGGGAATCACCTAAGAACAACTCTGGAAACAAAAGCATCCGATATACAAAAATCCATTGAGAGTACTATACAAGCATGAATGTGAAGGCCTAAGGCACCTTCTTCCACAAGGTTTTCCAATTCATACAACTAGACCTAAGAATTTTTTCCTCAAAACCAGTTTCTGTGACCGTCATGATCATCATAAGCATACTTGTAATGGAAGCGGACAGCTCAAATAGAACTCGACGAAAGCAACTACAATTACAGAAGTAGCGAGAGTAGAACAAACCGAAAAAGCATATGCTAAATACACAGAGACGAGAATCAAGAGCACCTCAACAACAACCAAACGTTAAAATGTGTAAAAATGGACTCAAAAACGTAATGGCGAATTTCAAAACTCAATCTGTTCTCCTAAACTTCTTCTCTAATCCGTTCTCTAAAATCGCAAACAATAATCGCATCAAAGAGAGAAAGAACAAGCTGGAGAGCATCAATCTCAATAATCAGGTAATAACAAAAAAAAAGACGCATCGATAGAGTAACCTGAAAATCAAAATCAAAGTCAAGTATGAAGACGAAAACCTGTTTGAGGATATTATCTGCGATCCTGAAGTAAAATCTGAGAGAAATACGATTATCTACGCCTATTCTCCGAGCACTAGTAGCGATATCGATGATCTCAGACGACGACCCCATAGTTGCTCCGACCAGAGAAATAAAAGCAATCTTCCTTCTTGCCGCTTGCGACTAAAGAAACAGCATCAAGTCGAGGTTGAGGAAGCAGATCTCGGGAGCTCTGGGAAAATCGGTGACGGAATCGTCAAAGGGGTGGAAACCTCCGAGGTTAAAGAGGCCGCGATAATGGCGATTGGCGAGGAACCAGAAACGGGACGCTATTTGAGTAATTTGACTTTCTTTCGGGGGGCAAATATGTAAATTAAGTTGAGCATTTTTGGTGGGTGGGTGTGTTGAGAGACTTGCTAATGTTTTTTGAACCGACTCGGACCGGTCGGAAGAAAACCCGATTCAATCATATTTTTATTCTATTTTTTTGATTCAATCATTTTATATTTCTTTCTTGAATCCCTTTATTAGATGAAGAAAAAGGAGAAAACTGAATCTATTCATTTTGTTTTGATCGTTACAATTGACGGATCCTTTTATACAAGAAGTAAACCGTAAATTAACATAACCAATTTATCTAAATCAATAGTTTCTAATACTCTAATAGCCCCTCTCAAGATGGCGAGAAGATTGAAATTAGAGACATCTTGCCAAAAAGCTCATGAAAATGACCTGGAAATAATGGCTTAGTAAAGATGTCATCAACTTGAATATCAGTTCTAACATGCAATGTCTTGATCAAGCCATCAGTGACCCTGTCACGGACCTTGTGACAATCAAGCTCCAAATGCTTTGTTCTTTCATGAAAAACAGCATTATTGGCTATTTGAATAGATGTTGTTGAATCACAATAGAAAGCAACAGGTTTATCCTGTGGTACTTGTAATTCCCGGAGTAAATTAACTATCCATTCAACCTCTCTCACATCAAAGCCCATAGCTCGATATTCGGATTCAGCTGAGGAATGGGAAACTGTAGGTTGTTTCTTGGATTTCCAGGATATTAAAGAGTTCCCAAGAAACAAGCAATATCCTGTAGTGGATCGTCTTGTGTCTGTGCAAGGAGCCCAATCAGCATCAGTAAAAGTTTTCAAAATCAAATCAAAGTCAGCTGCATAGAACAAACCCATTCCAATGGTGCCTTTCAGGTAGTGAACTACTTTGTAGGCAGCTTGAAGATGAGAATTCGTAGGAGCATAAGCATATTGACAGAGTTTGTTGACTGTGTAGGTGATGTCTGGTCTTGTGATAGTCAGATACATCATTTTCCCTACCAATCATCGATATTTGGAAGGATCACTAAGGACAGGTTCATCACTGTCTTGACAGAGTTTATGACTTGGTTCCATAGGAATGCTAGATGGTTTGCAGGCAAGAAGTCTTGTGTCTTCAATGATCTCAAGAGTGTATTTGCGTTGAGACACAGAAATTCCTTTAGCAGACCTTGCAATCTCTAATCCCAAAAAATATTTCAAGGAGCCAAGATCCCGAAGCTTGAATGACCTCTTTAAATCAGCAATGAGTTGAGTGACAGCATCATCAGTATTGGAAGTGATGATGATATCATCAACATAAACCAGTACTACAACATACTTTCCTGCAATATTGCGTATGAACAGAGTATGATCTGTGTGAGATTTCTGAAAACCAAGAGTCAAGAGAGTGGAACTGAATTTTAAGAACCACTGTCGAGATGCTTGTTTCAACCCATATAGGGATTTTTGAAGTTTGCACACATGATTTGGAGGAAGAGAAGTCCTTGGTTTTGGTGTATAGCCAGGAGGAAGCTTCATGTAGATTTCTTTAGCAAAATCCCCATTTAAGAAGGCATTAGAAATGTCAAGTTGAGTAAGACTCCAATTCTTGGCTGCTGCTACTGCTAAAAGAGTCTTAACTGTAGTCATTTTCGCAACAGGAGAGAAAGTATCCACAAAGTCAACTCCCTCTTGTTGTGTATAACCATTTGCCACAAGACGAGCCTTATAACGTTCAAGACTACCATCAGCATTGAGTTTAACCTTGTAAACCCATTTACAACCAATAGTGTGTTTATCTGGTGGTAGAGAACAGATTGTCCAAGTCTGAGTATTCTCAAGAGCAATAAGTTCTTCATTCATTGCCTTTAACCAGGCATCAAACTTCTTAGCCTGTGTGAAGGACAAAGGTTCAGTATGATGTGTAATAGCACAAATGTAGAACTTGTACTCCTCATAAAGTTTCTCATAAGACATGTATGCACTCAGTGGGTAAGGGATATCAGTTGCAGTCAAATTACAGTAGTAGTCATGTAGATAGCCTGGAGGTTTAGTCATTCTTTTAGGATTTTCAGTGGGAGATGTTTCAGTCTCTACTGCCGAATGCTCAGTAACAACAGCTGGGGAGTAATTTTTGACAGCATAATCCATCATAGAAAATAAATCAGGAGAATAGTCGGGGTTACCTTTCATAAAAGGGAAGATATCTTCATGAAAGATAACATTTCGAGAAATGTGTATGTTGTGGGTCTCGAGATCCAAAATTTTGTATCCTTTATAGCCTTCAGGGTATCCAAGAAACACACACGGTCTTGAACGTGGCTGAAACTTATGGCGATGTTTAGAAGATGTAGAGTAATAGACTAAGCATCAAACACACGCAAACCCTTATATTCAGGTTGTTTATGTGTCAACATCTGAAATGGAGATTTGTTGTCCAACACTGGCGTAGGTAATCGATTTATCAAGAACACTGCTGTTAAAACACAGTCTCCCCAATATTCCAAGGGAATGTGAGCTTGAAACATCAATGATCTCGCCACATTCAGAATATGTTGGTGCTTACGCTCTACAACAGAATTTTACTCTGGAGTTTCAGGACAAGAGTGATACGGTATGATCCCTTTGGCCTGATATAGCTCTGTAAACTTCAATTCTGAAGTATTATCAGATCGTACACCCTTCACAGTAGCTCTATATTGTGTCTCAATCATTGTCAGAAAATCTGGAAACACCTTAAGAACTTCAGACTTATTACGCAAGAGGTAAATCCATGTGACACGTGTGTGATCATCCACTATAGTTAGGAAATACTTGTATCCTTCTGCTGTTGGAACAGAAAAAGGGCCCCAAATGTCAATGTGTAGAAGATCAAAAGCATTTTCACATATATGATTATGAGAGACATATGGAAGATGCTTTTGTTTAGCAAGAGGACAAATTGCACAATGAAAATGGCTTTTATTTCTTTGTTTGATGCCAAGTGTATCTGTAATAGAATCAATCTTAGATACATATGGATGCCCTAATCTATGATGCCATAAAGTTGTGTCCACAACAGCATTGACAAAAGCTTGAAAACTCCTAGAGATAGAAGCTGCATCCAAGACATAGAGATTTGAGATTTGTTCACCCTGACCAATCATCAATCCCTTGGTATGATCATGTATCATATAAGAAGTTTGATCAAAGGTCACACGACATCCCAAATCTTTGGTCAGTGACTAACGCTGAGTAGATTCAAACGAAAATCAGGGATATACAGAACATTGTTGAGCACAAGATACTCATTGAGACGTATCTGGCCAATCCCTGCAATCTGAACACTTAAACCAGTAGGCAATGTTACTGATTTATCCAAGGATCCATTCATGTTCACAAACAAAGTCTTGTCATGTGAAACATGGTGAGTGGCGCCACTATCAATGATCCAAGATTGAGAAGACAGAATACTAGCTCGTAGGATCCCAACAAAACACAGGGTAGAGGATGAAAAAGACATACCAGGTAGAGTAGTGATGGTGCCACCTGATGTTGAGGCTAAAGCAGTCTGATCAGAACTCAACTGAGAATTGAAGTACGCTATTACTCCATGAATCTGATCTTTTGACAATGTTTGCAACATTTCATCATTGTAGTCTTTGACTGAAGACTCATTCACAGCTAGCTGAGCAACAACAGGTTTGACTGACACATTCTTCTTCTCTTGATTTTGTTTCTGTTTGTGTTTGAATGATGGTGGATATCCATGGATTTTGTAACATCTATCAACAGTATGGCCATTGTATCCACAATGGGAACAAACTGGTCTTGGTTTGTTGAAAGCAGCATTAACTGAGGCACCAATAGTCTCTGATACAGTCACATTAAAAGCAGATGCATTCTGAACATGATGAAAGCTGCGTTGACTGTAATCTTGATCAAGAAGGTTGTAAACTTCAGCCAAATCAGGGACATTCTTCTTCATAATGATATGACTACGAGCATTAGAGTAAGAATCATTTAAGCCAGCTAAGAACTTAATGATCTTTGTGTGTTATGCCTTAGTAGAAGTTGCCTTGCAACAAGCACAATTCTGACACGTCTTGACACAATTTGCTCCATCAAGATCATCCCACATAGTTTTGAGTTTAGTATAATATGTGGATAAATCTGTAGATCCTTGTTGGAGAGACCAGATGTGTTGCGTCAGTTGATAAGATCGTGGTAGATTTGTGACATGGAAACGAGTCAACAAATCTTTCCATATCTCAGAAGCATCATTGAATCGCAAGATGCTTCCATAAATTTGCTTTGTGACTAAGTTAAGAATCCAGGACTTAACCATACTATTGCAACGAGACCAGATGCGATAATGTGGATGAGAAATAGAAGGCCTAGGTATAGATCCATCTACAAATCCTATCTTATTCTTCGCATCCAAAGCAATAGTGATAGCTATGTTCCAAGTGTTAAAGTTGGTTCCATCAAGTACCTCGGAAATGATGGAAGCTCCTGGATTATCACCATTATTCAGGAAGAATGGTGAGTATTGAATCCTGTCGAAGTCAAATGCATCATGAGGAAGATGTAGATCCGGAACAGAAAGAGATGGAATCATCGGTACTGGTGGATCGGTATTAGACGTCGCCGGAATAGACGACGGAGCTGGAGATCTCGCCGGATTAGACAAATTCGCCGTCGAAGCACCTCGTGTCGATCGTCGGGTAGATTTTCGAAGAGTAACCATGATTGAGCTGGAATAAGCTCAAAATCAGTGGAATATTCAAGAAATGGATCAATCGAAGGAAGAGATTCGATCTATCAAGGTCAAAACGAACGAAAAAAAGAAGATCGGAAGCTCATATCGAAGATGTTGAAGGTAGATTCAACGCTCTGATACCATATTAGATGAAGAACAGGAAAAAGTTTGTTACATTGTGTAAAAGGAGAAAACTGAATCTATTCGTCTTGTTTTGATCGTTACAATTGACGGATCCTTTTATACAAGAAGTAAACCGTAAATTGACATAACCAATTTATCTAAACTAATAGTCTCTAATACTCTAATACCCTTTATCTTTAAGTTTGATTTTGTATTCTGGAGGGTTAAATTAATTTGTCACGAGAGAACATCGATTATATGGTGAAAGATCTGCACATCCTTTTGGATGTTGCCTCCATATCATGCATTGAAAAAAAAAAAGGCTTTCGGATGCGCATTGCTTCAGGGAGAGGTATTGCCCTGTTTGAAAAGCGTTAGGCATTTACTGGCTGAGAAACCTGAAACGTTGTTGGAAAGAGAAGCTTGGGGTTTAGAAAGAGTTGGGAGTTTGGTGAGAGCGTTGGAAGAGAAAAAGATTGATAGTTTGAGAAAGATTTGGGAACAGAGTTCGAATGTGCTTTACTCGGAGATTCAAACTTGTTTTCACAAGAATTCGCGTCATTATGTTAAAGAGCTTTTGGCAGAGAATCCTGCAGGAGACTCAGGTCTTTGCCTTTTGAACCATCCTGTAGGAAGCTCAGGTCAAAATTACTTGTGGTACTTGTTCTCGGTTTAGCTTGTGACTACGTCTCGTGTACTCTTTCCCATGCATCCATCTCCTTTTAGGAGAACATATCTTCATGTGATTTCACTTGTTCTACTACCAAGCCAATATTTGTTTTGTGCTGGTTTCCTTTGCCCAGCACACTCAAAACTACCCACAAAACTTGACGATCGTACACATTTTCAGAAGTAAAATCAATGTCTCGACACATTGGAAGTAAACCCAAAACCAAAAAACAGGACTTAAATATCTGAGATCACAAACAGATTCTCTAAGTTTCATTTCAACTCTTAGGCCTCGGTGATGGGAAACTCAAAGACTACTTCTTTGCCGGTCAGCTTCTTGTAAACCGCAGAGAAAGCCCCAAGCTTGTACTCAGTGTTGTTCTTTTCCTTTGGGTCCAAGAAGACCTTCAAAACACATTCCATTCCGCTTATTAGATTAACAGGTAGTTAACAAGATAATTGCAAAACAGGAAGATCAATATCATCTTTAGATTTTACATACCTTCATGATTTTGGTGCCGTCGAGTCTGTACCTGGTGCGCTTCCCAACAATCTCAGCGGGTAAGACCACATCATCAAGTATGGCTTCATGGACTGATGTCAGAGTACGGTTGCGTGGTCTCTTTGCAGCTGAGCCCTTCTTTGGTGGCCTCACAATTCTCCTTGTAGCAATGAGGATCACATCCTAAGCACAGGGAAGAAGATAATATCAAGAAACTAAACGGTCGCACAGTGACTCAAATCTGTAGTGGTCAATCAGCTAAAGCAAGTAACTGAAACATAGAAAGATTCTTTTTCTCAATATAACCAGAGATTCCATAACAAAGACAATCTAGAGCTGCATCTATCATTCAATCAAACAAACCATGACAAATCAAGCAACTCAACAAAAAAAAGCAAAAGAAAAAGGTAAAAAAGAATTACCTTTCCGCTGAACTTCTTCTCGAGTTCACGAACGAGCCTAACATGGATTTTCCGGTAAGCGTTTCTCAATCTGTAAGGTACATTGATAACAACTGCCTTGCGTCCTCCAGATACATCAACTTGACTACAAAAAAAAAAGAAAAAGAGATTGAATTTCAGTTTCCTAGAAGTAAAACCATCCATTCATAAACAAACACAAACACAAAAAAGAAAAAAATCCACTCACACAGCCGAGTTGACGTATAAATCCTTCAACTCACTTTTCAACTCTTGGTTTGTGTTCTCCAAATCAAAGAAAGCCTAAGAAAGTAAACATATATATTAAAAAAATACATCAGAAACTCTAAACTTTCACCGACCTTAAACAGAAAATTTTAAGTATACAGATCAAACCTGAGCAACTTGCTCATCCATCTCAGAAAGTTCCACTCCCTTATCCTTGTGAATTTTATGCTGTGCAGAAAACATCTTTCCACTCAAATGCAAACTCCCTAAAACCTTCAAGAAGAGCTCTGAGAATAAAAAAATAAAAATTGCCCCTTCAAGTCTCAACACATAGAACAAAAAAAGTTAATGTAGCATTGATAACGAACAAGCATACACAGGTTCAATTTCAAAGCATACAACACTATTATAACACCATAAGCAGAGAAGATCGATATTGAACAATCAATTTCAACAACTAAACAATGAATTTACGGCGAAATACAACAAGTCGATAACAAACAAACCCGTCGAGTATATACGATACTGGATTTTCCGGGAAACCAAGATCCGATAGAAAGTAATAGAAGATGAGATCTTAGATGAGCAGAATAATTCGTCTGAACCAAAACGCACTTGAGGAAGAAGCCAATGGATACTGAAGCTAATCCGCTGGAAAATAAAATAAAAAACCCTAGAGCTCGAGGAGGAAGGTAAAGAGACTATATAAAGGATGATCTAACGGTCACGAATTACTAACATGACACGTGTACGGATAATATTGTAAGTTAGTTTAAGCCGTTCGATCAAATCTGAACCGTAGAATGTAGCTGACGTGGTGTAATAATATCAAAGCCACGTATTGGCTGACGTGTCTCTTATCATTTTCCTCGAATAGACCAACAAAGACGACAACCGAGTCGGACCGTCTCACTTTCTCCGCTTCTCCTGTTTGTGTCACTTTTTCGATAAACCCCAAATCAAGGGAAGAATCTCGAGGGAGCAAGAGCTCGAAAACCCTAAATTCGATTGAATAGTTGGAGAAACGAAGCGTGTATGATGTAATTGTGGGAGAACAATCTAAAGTTTGAAGTTAGCTCATTTCTAGGTGGGTTCGTTGAGCAAACATCGACTCCTCCGTAATTTCGGATTCTGATTCAGAAAAGTTTCGTAAAAACAACTAAGAGTGTTCACGAACTAGTCACTCTCACTGCTTCTTCTTCTTCTTTCTATTTCTCTTGATCTTAGCTGACTAATGTTGAAACTTCCAATAAAGGTTAGATTTTGATCAATGAATTATCAGAATAAGTCTCTGTAGTTTGTGTTTAGGGAATTGATTTTTTGTAATTTATGTCAGAGGTATATTTAACTTCCGTCATTCGTGCCTAATTGTTTGAGATGTTTTTGCCGATTGTCTCTGCTTAGAGAAACCAGGTGAGGGAATCTTTTAGTATGTCGAGCAAAACCATGGATGTGCTAGAAGGTCTGGTTAAAGATAGTTCGTTAAAATGGTTGCTTGGGAAGCAAACTTCTTTCGATGAAGAGATCGATGAGATAGAGAATTCTCCTTCTGCTGGAGCGAGTTGGATACCTGAGCTTTCTCCGGTGGCAAATGTTGTTATTCGCAGGTGTTCAAAGTAAGAATCACTCATCTTTGGTTACTTTTTTTCAATCCATACAATGAATTGGATTTAAAGGGTTTAGTCCTGTATGAAAAAGTTGAAGCCTTGCTCAAGATAAAGCTAGCTTTTGATATGCTAATGGAATCATTTGTTGTAGAATTGATTTGGATGTTAACTTAGAGAAAGAAGTAGCTTTTATATTTGGTTCTATGTACTAATGGGAAACATTTGATGCAGAATACTTGGTGTTTCAGTAAGCGAGCTACAAGTTAGTTTCAAACAAGAGGCTTCTGAATCTGTAAAGCAGCCTTCAATGTTTGCGAGGAACTTTCTAGAGTACTGCTGTTTCAGAGCACTTGCACTCTCTGTGGGAGTAACAGGTCATCTAAGCGATAAAACGTTTCGGCGTTTAACCTTTGACATGATGGTTGCTTGGGAGGTCCCTTCTGCTACTAGACAGGCATTACTCAGTGTAAGTACTTTGATTTCTGTTTCTGTGGTCCATTAAGTCGAGACCTGATCCTCTTATTTTCAAATATGGAAGCAGGTTGAAGAAGATCCAACCGTCGGTTTAGAAGCCTTCTCTCGGATTGCTCCAGCTGTTCCGATAATAGCTGATGTGATCATATGTGAAAATTTGTTCGGGGTGCTGACTTCTTCATCAAACGGTGTTCGGCTTCATTTCTCTGTTTATGACAAGTATTTGTATGGACTGGAAAGGTAAAAGCTTCCTTCCTTAGGATCATTCTTCAGAAATAAACTCAGTGAAATCTGAAGTTTTTCTATCCGGGATCACTTTCTAGAGCAATAAAGAAGATGAAGAGCCAGTCCGAGTCATCTTTGCTTTCTGGTGTTCGATCAAAAGGAGAAAAGATTCTTGAGATCGACGGGACAGTTACCACCCAACCAGTTCTTGAACATATTGGAATATCTACATGGCCAGGTATGTTTTTATAGGCGCAGCACAAGGCATGGTAATTTGATAAATTCCTCTCTATTCGGTTGATTGAATTGAATATTGTTAAATGCAGGCCGCTTGATTCTGACTGATTGTTCTCTCTATTTTGAGGCTTTAAAGGTTGTGTCTTTCGACACACCAAAGCGCTATAGCCTATCTGAAGATCTGAAACAAGTCATTAAACCCGAGTTAACCGGTCCTTGGGGCACTCGGCTTTTCGATAAGGCTGTATCTTACAAATCTATTTCCCTGTAAGGAATGATTTATTAGGTCAATTACGAAGCTCTGTCATGTATCAATTTCTTACCTGACTGACTCGGTTACCTATTTCGATGGCTCTTTTTTTGTAGACCAGAACCAGTAGTAATGGAGTTCCCCGAGCTCAAGGGCCACACCCGACGAGATTACTGGCTCGCGATTATCCGAGAAGTGTTATACCTTCACAAATACATTAACAAGTTCAAGATCTTCACCGGTGTGGCTAAAGATGAAGCTATCTCAAAAGCTGTACTTGGCATTTTACGTGTGCAAGCCATTCAAGAACTTGGTTTAACAAACCCTGTGCGTTACGAGAATCTTCTCCCGTTTAATCTCTGTGATCAGCTTCCTGGGGGAGATCATATTCTTGAGACACTTGCAGAGATGTCGAGCTCGAGAGTGCTTGACCGGACAAGCAAAGCCAAAGAAGGTAACATTAATTACATATTATGCACACTGTATTTTCCTGATCTTACATAATTGTATGTTGATAAATCTTCTTTTAACAGGGACATTGTACTCGATCTCGGCCTCAGATATGGTTTCGCAATTGGGTTTGGTGTTTGGATCAAGTCCAAGGGGTAGTAGTAGTCTTGTGGTAGGTGAAGTAGTGGTTGGAGATGTGAATCCATTGGAAAGAGCTGTTAAGCAATCAAGAAAGAACTATGAGAAAGTGGTTCTTGCGCAAGAGACGGTTAATGGAGTTAAAGTCGATGGAATCGACACCAATTTAGCAGTGATGAAGGTAAAGATACACACACACAGCGATTCTGACATTTCACATTTCTTCAAGAGAGTTTTAGACTGGCTTTGTTGCAGGAACTGCTACTTCCGGTTATGGAAATCGGGAACTGGCTTTTGTCGTTAGTGTATTGGGACGATCCGTTGAAGTCTTTTCTTTTCTGTCTCTTGTCCACATTCATAATTTACAGGTAACATACTTATAACTTTTATGCATGCGTTTTGATTGTTAGTTATAATTCTCTGAAATCTTTTCTTTTCCGGTTTTTGTTTAGGGGATGGATTGGCTATGTTTCCGCGACTGCGTTTATCTTTTTATCGGGTTTCATAGTTCTCACGAGGTGTTTCAGCAATAGAAATAAAGTAATGATCGAGCTGAAAGTTATCGCGCCTCCTCCTATGAACACAATGGAACAGCTTTTAGCGGTTCAAAACGCAATTTCGCAGCTTGAACAGTTAATTCAAGACGCAAACATTGTTCTCCTCAAGTTCCGAGCTTTATTACTCTCGCTTTTCCCACAGGTCTCTCCCTCTCTTTCTTTCTCTCAAGTTTTCCTTTCTTTTTAGCGTTTTTGCAACCGCTTTACAAATGCTGTTGAAAACAAACAAAAAACAGGCGAGTGAGAAGTTTGCGGTTGCGGTTGTGATCGCTGCATTGATGCTGATATTGGTTCCTTGGAACTATTTGATCCTGGTGGTGTTTCTTGAGCTGTTCACGAGATATTCGCCGCTGCGTAGAGCAAGCACAGAGCGACTGATACGGCGGCTTAGAGAGTGGTGGTTCAGCATTCCGGCTGCTCCTGTGGTTCTCGAACAGAACAAAGATGATACCAAGAAAACCAAGTAAAACATACAAAAAACGGCGGCGTTTTCACCCCACGAGAGAACGAAGAAAAACAGAGGCGTCTCTGTTCAGCAGAGATATTGTGTAATGTGTGTTTGTATATTTTTACATGTATCAATGTATGTAATAGAAGAGTGCTTCGATTATAGATTCCAAATGTCATACCAAAAACCAGTTAAACGCGGATTATCATAAAAAAATGGATTAGTGAAATTTTGTCTTTAGAACCATTTGCCAACTTGATACAAAACCATTATTCGATGCAAATCATGCAAAATATCACATGCCATCAAAAATCCAAAACATGGATTATTTGCGTCAAAGAAAAATGATTGTTTCATTTCACAATTTTGCTTTTGTTTTTTTTTTCTTTTTTCTTTTTGGGTCAAAAGAATTACTTTCGACAAAAAGTTGTACAAAAAATAAAAAGGTTAATTTGCAAATTTCCAGATTTTTATATGGTAAACGATCTATTTCCCAACAAAAGTATCATATAGTAACATATTCATCTAAAGTTCCCACCTCAGCCTAAATTTCTTGATTTGAAAGTTAAAAACGTATATCCCCAATTAGAAAATTTAAAATATATTTACCCATAATCGTTAGTTTGAATGGTATGTAAACTTAACCTGATAAATCTGAAATATGATACCATACCGAATTAAAAACCCGATCCGAACTCAAATGTGATCCGTAAATCCGATCCGACCTCAAATCCAGTTTAAATATGAAAATCCCCAAATCAATTAAAAAAAAAAATCCTCAAATCAATTAAAAACATTTAAAAAAAACTATATATAGATATAGAATTTGTCTCCTTGGTTACAGTTAGCCCTGGGCATTCAGGTATTCAATCGGTTTTGGGTATTCAATCGGTTTCGGATATTTCGGGTAAAGAGGTTTATGATACATAAAGGTATCGAAATATTTTCGGTTCGGTTCCGGTTCGGTTCCAAAATTTAAGAACCAGAAAATATCCGAATTTTTTTGGATCTTAATCGGTTTCAGGTATTTATTACCCAAAATATCTAAAATATACCCGAAAACTTATAAAAAAAACTAAAGAATATATACCCATAATACCAAAATATACCTAAAAATCTGATATATATTTAATATTTTTGGGTATATAATTATAATTCGGGTAATTCGGGTACCCGATATGTTTTCGGTTCGGTTCCGGGTATTATCCAATTTCCACGGGTATCAATGAGTAGGATCCAATCGGTATTTTGGTCATAACCGAAACCGAAACCGAACTGAACCGGTGATTTCGGATCGATTCCGGTTTGAGTATTTTGGTTCCGGTTTTTATGTCCAACTCTAGTTACGGGAAAATGCTCATTTAATTCCCCAAGTATTTGCAATTGCTTGATTTATTTCCCAACCATTGAGTGCGCAATTTAAATCCTCAAGTTAACTTTAACTTTATAAATTTAGGCATGAGAAAAGTCAACGTTAACTAAAAAATGGAGACATTAATGTTGACTTTTTATGACTCCAATTTTGTGAAGTCAAACGTAAACTTGAGGATTTAAATTGCGCACTCAATAGTTGGGATATAAATCAAGCAATTGCAAATACTTGGGAGAATTAAATGAGCATTTCCAAATATAGTATGTTTTTTAAAATAAAAATTAGTCTTCATTTTAATAATATACACATAAATTATTACCGTTTATTCATAATAATTTTCAAAATTGTCTTCTAATATTTAAAACTATCTAATTTGATAAAAATCAAAACAACTATATTCAGCTATATAAAAACCTAACCAATAAGTTTTTATAGTTACAAATTTTTTTTTTGTATTTTACGTTATTAATAAAGTAATTTTAGTTGATTCTCTATTGTCATGCGTGAAAGCCTAAATTTATTAGATCTTGCCACCATATGTTTATAGATGTATATAGTCATACATGATCCGTAAGGAAGACGGGATAGGCCATCGCCTAAGACCACCAATTTTTTAAAAAAAATTATGGGCCACATTTTTTATTTTAGATTAATAGTTTTTAGACCACAAAATTTTAAGTTCATGTTTTTCTTTAAATTATTATTTTCTAATTAAAAAATTGGTTTGTATCATATAATTAACCATCTAAGAACTACAAAAAATTGGTTTGTATTATATAATTAACCATCTAAGAACTACAAAAAATTAAAAAAATATGTTTTTTAAATTATTTTTTAAAACTCTACTTATCCTTTTTGGGTTATGTAAAAATATTTTTTCTTTTTTATCAATTGTTTTTTAAATAGACTAGGTGTTTAGCCCGCGCAAGGCGCGGGCGGAGATGTTTCATCAAAGAATCATATTAGTTAGATTATTACCTTTGTCATCGAACATATATTATGAAACTGAACACATATATAACAAAAGTATAAAACATACGATCAACCAAAAAAGGTAAAAAAATAATAACCAATAATATTTATTCGTAGAAACTAACGAAGATTGGCTTGATTGGTATAACTGATAGTAAAGTTTCTATTAAAAAAAAAAACACTTCAACAATATTGCCGCGATATTTCGTTCATGATTTAAAACTCTCTCTCTCTCTCTCTCTCCCTCTTCCTAATCTAGGCCTTCTTTGAAAATCACCAGCATGTTCTTCTTCTCCTTCAAGAATGAAAATTCCATAATAAATAGGTTTAGTTTTGCATCCTTCACCTTCTCCTTCACTCTTTATTCTGTTAGTTTACCTTCAAGTATATATCTTCGTCATCTCTTCCTTCTCATTCTTCATATTAATCACACATTTATTCGCTGTCAAAACATATTTATTGTTTCAACCACTGTTTCCTTGTAGTTTACATGCTTCTAATGTTTTCAAAAATATAAATACATATAAAATAAAATAATTAAGACCACTATTACCAAAAAACTACACTTACATGTTCGTAAATGTTTTAAGTTCTTTATCAATCATATTAAACAAAAATAATTAGAACACGGAAGAGACGAACAAAAATGGATAGAATACCAATCAATTACATGATCATGAAAGCTTTAACTCTTTTAATCTGGCTCTCCCTCTTTGTCTCTTTCTTTCTCTCTCTCTTCCTAATTTAGGCCTTCCTCGAAAGTCACGAGCATGTTCTTCTTCTTTTCCTTCATGAATGAAAATTCCATAATAGATAAGTTTAGTTTTGCATCCTTCACCTTCTCCTTCACTCTTTATTATGTTAGTTTACCTTCAAGTATTTTATTCATCTCTTCCTCTCCTTCTTCATATTAATCACACATTTATTCGCTGTCAAAACATCTTCATTGTTTCAACCACTGTTTCCTTGTAGTTTACGTGATTCTATTGTTTTCAAAAATAAAAATACATACAAAATAAAATAATTAAGACCACCATTACCAAAAAAAAACTACACTTGCTCTCTCTCTCACTATCTCTCTCTCTAGATTCCTAACTTAGATCTTCCTCGGCTCTTCCTTGTTTTTCTTCTCCTTCATGGTAGATCAATTCCACAATAGATAGGTTTATTGCTGTCTCATTCAACTTCTACTTCTTCCTTTTGTTCTCTTAGTTTAACTTCAAGTATCTTCGCCATCTCTTCTTTCTCTTTCTTCATATTAACCACACATTTATTTGCCTTCAAAACATTTTCATCTTTTCAACCATTGTTTCCTTGTGGCTTCCGTGCGTTTCCTCAAGCATTTCAAAATGGGTTTGGAACCAGTTTATTATTGTCGAATTCAATACCTCTGAAATTTCTCTGAGCATACATAAAAATGTTTAGTGGGTTGTTGTCATTTTCTCCTCGAGCAATGTTTGTACTATAAATACTATGTTATTTCAGATACTCTCCTTAGTAATACAAGATTTAAGGGTTAATATTACAAACCCTAAGCAAATAAAATAAATTTGTTCCAAACTCATAATCGAATATGTGCCAAAACCCATAATAGCAAATCTATCAATTATGGTCGATTAAGAAACATACATCTGAATGAAATAAAGAAAATAGAAATACATATAAAAATAAAAAAGCAAGACTATTATTATCAAAAAATTACACTTACATGTCCCTGAAAACTTTAACTTCCTTGTAAAACAGATTAAACAAAAAATTAGGAATACGAAAGAGACAAACTATTGGGATTAGGTAGAGATTAATGGGCAATGGGTCTTGATCTCTAGGGAGTGTGTGAAGATTGTTCCACATCGGAAGTGGGAAGGGACATTGAGTAATATATAAGGAACTTGGGCCAATCAACTCATTGTCAATTGGTTTTGAGTTGGAAACCCATGTAACTTAACACAAACTAACAGAAATCTAATATCGATCAAGTACATGAACCTAAAAAGTTTAACTTTCTCTCTTCCCTCCCTCCCTATCTCTTTCTCACTCTCTCCCTCTCTCTCTTTCTCGCTCCCTCCCTCCCTCTTTCTCCCTCTTTCTCTCTCTCACTCTCTTTCTCCCTCTTCTTTCCCCCTCTTTCTCTCCTTCCCTCCCTCCCTCTCTCTCTCTCTCTCCCACCGGCCTCCATCTCTCTCTCTCCAAAACGCGGGTATGAAACAACTTATTTAAATTGTATATCTAAATTTGAAAATAAAATTACCGCAAAAATATAATTTTCATATCAACTACAATATAGTACCATATATAAATAAATGTTATCATATATATGTTACCTTCGATTAAAAATATCTATAAAAAATGAATCATAACTTATCTTTTCCTTCTTCTTCTTCAACATTTTCAACATTTGGTCATCTTCTTCTTCTTCCTCTTCTTTATATTTCGCTTTTTCTTCTTCCTCGTATTTTCCTTATTTTGTTCATCAACCTAGGTTTCTTCTTTTTCATAATATCCGTCTTCTTCAACTTCTTCTTTTTTTCTTCTGGTTTTCATTCGTTTTCTTCTTCCTCTTCTTCTTCCTTCTCCTAATTCATCGCATTTAACTTCTTTGTCTTCTCTGGTTTCTTATTCTCCAGGTTTTTTAGCCTCCTTCTCTATCTTCACTTTTTCATACTTTGTCATATTTATCTTTCGGGTCTCCTTCCTCATCTTTAACTGGTGCCTCGTATTTTCTGAATTTTTCTTCATTAGCGTCGTCTTCTTCTTCATTTTATTGTTTTTTCTAGGGCTGGGCATTCGGTTAATTAGTTGGGTTTGGTTCGGGTTTTTTGGTTTTTGGGATTTTCGGTTTTAAAATTTTAGATCCCATTCGGTATTAAATTCTATTTCGGTTCGGTTTGGTTTTCGGGTTTTTAGGTTTTTACAATTAATAACCAAGCTAAAATCACTTTAGGGTAATTTTGATTATTTTATATAATACATGTATTTTTAGATAAAATGAAAAGTTTGACCATTGTGAGAAAAATATGTATCCAACAAAAATGAACAAAGGAAGAAGAAAAAATATTGTCCAAATTACAAGAAGCAGAGGAGTCGAAGTATCGAAGACTCAAATCTACTACTAAGTCCAAAATCATATATGGTATTATATGAATTTGGTTTTAATTCGGTTACCCAATCGGTTAATTCGATATTCGGTTAATAAACCGAACCGAACCAAAAACTGAATAAATTTATAAATGTGTCCATTTGGGTTATTCGGATTATCCGAACCCGAACCAAATAACGTTATTCGGTTTGGTTCGGTTTGGTAAATATACCCAGCCCTGGTTTTTTCATCTTCCTCGTCTTATCCTTTTTCATCTTCATCGTCTTTGACTTCTACTTCTTCTTTCTTTATCGTCTTTGTCGTCTCTGACTTATTCTCTGAGTTAAAGCATGTTTTTCTTCGTCTTCTTTCTTTTGGTTTTTCTATTTACAATTATTTTTACTTATCTCGTCTTCTTCCTCTTTTGCTTCGTCTTCATTTATTTCTTATTCTTTATCTTTCTCTTTTTCATCGTCTTTAACTTTTTTTTTTACCATATTCGTATTCCACGAATTTTTATTTTTCTGTTTTCCATTTTTTTCTCCTCCTCTTTTTCTTCTTCTCCTTCATATTATTTGTGTTTTATATACTTGCAACTGATTAACTCTATTATCATAAACCTCAAGTTTTATCAGAATCAGCTTTACAACTTTCTCTTTAGCTAAAGACTACGTACAAGTCTTTGGCCTAAGTAACAAATAAGATAGCTGCCATAAAAACAAATGTTGCTAAACTCATAGAACACTAAAGAGGTTAATTCTGCTTTTTGAGCAAGAAGTTTAATCCTTTAGTATCAAAAATATTAATTACCTAGCAGATTAGTATCATACTTATAGAAAAGATATTAAAGAAAAAAAGGTAATACATCATCAATTGAGAACATGCTGAAATAAATCTTTAGTCTTTGTAAACAATAGCCAGAAATGACATGCATGAATCACCCCTAGCGTCAATCGCGGATCTAAGTTAAAAATTCTTGTAGAAGTAGGGAAAAAATTAGTGATGCCATTTTAATAAATTTATACTGGATAGCTTAAAGTTATCAAACATTATGAATTGAAGTCTAAAAGTGAAAACCAAAAGGCTCATATAAATAAAATAAATTATATTCATATTATATATAAAAAATTCTTAAATTATTTGGACAAATGAATAACCAAATAAATGGTAATATACAAATTATATAATATCTTAAATTATTTGGACAAATGAATAAGAAATTTCTTTTTCTTAGTTTTTTTCCTCGTATTTTTAAATTCTTCTTCATCGGCTTCGTCTTCTCCGACTTCTTCGTTTTTATTATTTGGTTTTTCTTTTTCTGCGCCTTTTACTTCTTCTTCTTCATCGTCTTCGTCTTCTACTTGTTCTTCTTTGTTGTCTTCATATTATCGGACTTCTTATTCATTTGATTTTTTTTCGTATCTTTTCCATCTTCACATTCTTCTATTTTGTCTTCTTCATCTTCCATTTTTCTTCTTCTTTTTTATTCGTTTTTTTCTAGCACGTATATTCCTTCTTCCACTTCGTGTTCTATGTTCTATTTTTTTTCTCGGACTTATTCTTCTGATTATATTATTTTTCTTCTCGAAATTCGTCATTTCATTCTTCTTTGTTCAACGTCTTCCTCTTATCCGACTATTTGTTCCCTCTTCATCTTTTCCTTCGTATCCTCCATCGTCTTCAACTCCTACTTCTTCTTCTTTATCATCTTCGTCTTTTTTGACTTTTTAGTTTTTTTTTCTTTCGGTTTATCTTTGTTTTCGTCTTCTGATTTTTCTTTATTTTCTTCTTCTAATTTTTCTTACGTCTCATCTTCTTCGTTTTCTTCTATCGTCTTTGTATTACCCAGCTTCTTATTCTTCCACATCTTCTACTTCTTCTTCTTCCTTTTCTTTGTCTTCCGGTTTTTATTTTTCCTTGTATTTTCCTTCTTCTATTTACTTTTGGAAGTTGTGTATGTATATCTTCACATGTTTTGGCTTAACTATCTTTACATAAACGATCAGTTTCAAAGAATCTTGTGAAGTAGAAACAGAGATAACGTGGACACGTTCTAACATGAACCCTCCTCTTGAAACGAAGGGAAATGTATTTTGGAGGCTGAAACAAAGTTACAATGTCTAATTTGAGCACAATACACAATCATCTTAGGATGAACATTTCTTCATTACAACTGTGTGTAGCAAATATAGGTCACAACCACTGAAGCAGCAACACAAACAACAGCAAGATCGACATATATATCTATCTTCTCGCTCCCAGCTTTCTAACCATGCTGGTATTCCGCAGTCCTTTAGTGTCACTATTTATTGTAAAGAAAGTATTTTCCACAATTTATCTTCTCGATGCAAGCTTTTTAATGTTGTTCTCACTTTAAAGTACATTATCTTCTGAGGTCTCCAAAGTTATTACAAGGGTTGTGTCTTGAAAAAAAAGAGGAGTTGTTCCCATTTTGTTGGCAACAATTATTAGGTTCTCGAGCTCGTGAATGGCATCAAATAACATTGGCGCTGTAAACTGACCCTTAGTCACTTTCTCATTACTCTTTATTGTATGGACGTCAAGCGTGGGCATGAGATATAAATAGAGATGGTTGAAAAACTACCAAGGCTTTGACGCACTGCCTTTTTAAGGCCAGCTTGAAACCTCTCTTCTTCATCCTCTTCAGCTTGTAATTGTCTTAATGTCTTCCTTCCCACATCTTCATCACCAGGATAGAATATAAAATGCAAGATGAATGATGTTAAAAAACAATCGCTAGAATTCAAATGTAAATACACGAACTACAGAGGCACCAATTCTATAAATCTAACTGTGAACTATAAGTTCCAACACATTTAACAGATTCATTAGTGTCTTCATTGGTCTTTTCGCAAGCTCATCTAATATTCAAGTTCAACAAATCAGTACACAGAGAGTAAAAATCTAGATCCATGTCACAACTATCGTTCTTTGAAAACATGATAGAGGGAGAGAGAATGATCTACAAAATCATGGATGGAGTGACACACATACGTTAGTTGCATTATATTGAAACATACACACATATATAAAATACAATACATTGGGATCCCGTCGTCGGCTCATGTTACATTGATGAGCTTGAGCATTTGTGTATATCCACATGTTACTTCGGTTGGTGAAATTTGCTCATCAATTTCCTTCAACGTTCCCCTAAACTACGCTATCTCCAGCTAAGCAAGGTCAAACTACATGTTCCTCCCCTTTTTTTTTTTTTTTGGGAATCTGCCAAATTATATTCCACAATGTTTGTCATCCACACTACACCTTGGAGTGGAGAGATTATACAGAAACTCAATTCGACAAACCCATTGCCTCTCCTTTAGAACGCTACGCGTTTAACCAATGCTAAGAACTTCGCCGTATCCGCTGCTGGTCAAATCGGGAATCTACGAATCTGCACCGGCCTCTCATACTTGCCTAAAGATTCACCTGCGTGTCAGCGTATCTTCGGTCCACACAAGTATCATGCTTTTAATTAACTTTTAAGATTTGTTACGTTTTCACCGCATCTCTTATTATATTAAAGTTTGCTTTATTTTATTTTTCGCATACCACGAAACCACTCTTTAGTTTCAAAACTTACAAATAGTAGTATATATAAACAAAATGTACCTTAATCATCTCTAATACATGATTTTTATTAACTAAACTGCATATGCAGTTTCATACTGTTTCTTGTTAAACAACATATTAAAGACAAATATATTCAACATAATCGATTTGCTCAATTTAATGGTAATTATATCCCTATATGCAAATCAAACACTTCTTGTTGATGCAATTCTATGGATTTAAGTTGAAGATTCTTGATTGTTTCAAGAGCCTGAAACACATCACGAATAAAATAATTTAGAAGGAGATGTGCACCAAATGATTCATAATCAAAAAAGGTCATGGGCCTTGTAAGAGTTTCACCCTCTCTTGGAGTTCAACGTTCAAGCACAAGGATCATATCGATCACGGACTTTAGAAACAAACGATCACTCAACAAATGAGTTGTATTGGCATGCCTTCCCAAGCACACAAGCATCTAGTTTCCTTACATCTTGGTCATAATGATTAAGCTCTCCTGCGACAACTTTAAGCCCTCCCGATTTGCTAAAATCTGCACCAGAGTAGAATGATGAAAACTCAGGGAGAGCAACAACTTATCAGACTCATGTGAACTGTAACCAGAATACACAGGTAACACATCCAATGGAACAAAAATTCATGCTATATTAGAGATTTAATAGCTTCAACCACAAGCAATTCATACATTCACATTTGATTCATCTTTTTTTTATTCAACCGAGATCAAACACGCGATAGCGTTTCAAACCAAAAATATAGTATAGACCTGAATATATGACAAGCTCTCTTGCTGGGAAAATTAGGATCACACCGGTTCCATTGCGAGGAGTACATGTTTTTCCTTTATCCATAGATGAATTACTTTAGCTTGTATCTGCAAATATGATTTAGAAGTGGACATAATAAAAAGTTTGAATCTGACTATGCAAAAAGCAACATATTTAATTCCAAATTATTATTTTGAATTCTCATCTTCTTGATGGATTTAAATGTGTTATCAGATCATCTCAATGATTCAAACATTTCTTTAGTCATTTTACCATTTACAGTAGCTTCCTCCAATTTGTCTACGTCTTTTTTGTCTTCTTCACCATTGTCTAACTCAGACGTCTTCTCCTCCCCTTCAATGCAACATCCTAGAAGTCGGACTAAGTTTATGTGTTAGAGTTTTGAGATGAGCACTATTTCATTCATGAAAACCTTTTTGCTTTGCCGCAAACTGCTAGAAAGCAGTTATAGCAATTTATTTTCAATCTTGCAGTTTTTCCTGAAACAGATTGCAAAAAGTCACCTCGAGAACATACATTAAGAATACAAAAGAGCAAAGAGGATAAAAATTCTTCGACTTTGTAAACTAAGCCAAATCCACCTTGTCCGAGTTTATTTGACAGACTGAAATAATTTGTGGTATTCAACTCAAAGAAATCTAAACATGAAACATCAATTTGTTTCAGAACATTCCTCCATGCAGCTTGTAAAGTGTCATTCGATATATTAGCTGAAAACAAAGTTTCAAGAATATATAATAAGATCATTAATTAGTAAGTTACTATTAGCAAGCAAATGAACAGATAAAACACCAAGAAATCGATAGAGAGATAATAAGATCATCAATGTGTACCATCATGTTTTACTATATATATCTCCATAAAGCAAATGCATCATAACCCAATATTGGATGGCCAAAGATGAGCCAGAGCCAGAGCCACAAGACTGAATCAAAAAACAAGAGAGAATTTGAAGATTAGTTATAAAAAGGAAATTGAATCTAATAAAAAAAAGTTTGGTATGTTGATCATCGTCTTAAAGCATAAAGTTATTCATCTGGCGAGACAACTCGTGCACTTGGTGAATCTACACAAGATATCATAAACAAAGGATCGTAAATTCACATTTTTCTTATTCACCATCGGATCTTTTGTCTCATAAATTATATAGGAACGTAGTGAAAATAAGGGGACATATATTAAAAACAAAAGAATTCATGGTTTGAGAAGATTAAATTAGGTCTAAATAGTTACCTCCTTGACACCAGAAACAAAACTATGCAAACACAAAATACCAAAATTCGCAAATGTGATTCATAAGAAATCAATACCTCGACAGAGCAGCAACGATGTATGAACCGGACAAATATTCCAAAGAGCCAGAACAATCTACACGAACAGAACAAAAAATAATCACCAAACAATTAGACACACAGAACAATATGCAACGCATAAACAACATCAAAAGCAACAAAAGACAGCAAACATTACCAAGAAAACTCTAACCACATAGGAACCTAGCAGTACTCGAGCTCTGAATGCCCCATATCAAGCTACGGTTTCACCCATGTAATACAGATAAGCTTGAATAAATAAAAGCACGAACAACTTTATATGTCGCTACCATCTCAGAACACAAAATCAAGCCTCACAGGATCATCACCGATGTTTAAACATGACGAATGTCCCAAAGATACAAACCAACCTACAAAGTAAAACAAAACATAAACCTATAATCAATTAGCAAGCGAAAATAAAACTAAAAAACAACCATAAAGAGATAGATGCAAAACCAAGTGAGATAACCCATACGAACAAAACAATAAAGCCATATAATCAATTAGCCAAGCGGAACAGCGAACAACACATAAACATCTACAAAAACTTAGATAAAGCTATAACCGAAAATTTTAAAACTCTAAAAATTGAGATATTCGAACAAAAAATGACAACCAAAAGCAAGTTTAAAAACAAAGATTAAGATATACAAACTCACAAAAACTGGAACACTCGATCTCGGAATGCCTTAAGTGCGGCCAAGAAAAGCTATATTTATAGCCCACAAGCTAGGGTTTCGACCCCTTTTGTAGATAATCTCGAGCAATAGACAACACAATCGGCCGAACTTATCCAGTCACCGTGACGGTAGGACTATCCAGTCACCGAAACCCAAAAAATAGCATCACAAAACATGGAGAACTATTTAAAACACAAAATTTGAAATACGAAATAAAGAAGGATATAGCAGATATATGGCCTAAACTATAAAAAAACACAAGCAATCCTGTAGAAACGGAATTACTATTTCCAGTCACCGGGACGGCTGGACTATTTCCAGCAACCGAGACAACCTAACCCAAAAACAACAACAAATAAGTCAAAAAGCAAACATTAGAGTGAGTAGATCTTGTAAACAAAGATAAGTTACAAACAAAGACCACGGGAATAGTGAGAGAAAGCTAACAAAAGAAACAAAAAGGGAAAAAACGGATCCAAGGTAAAAGTCAAGCAAAGGAAAAGAAAGGGAATAAGACGATGAACATCACAAAGAAAAAAAAGCATACCCTGGATGACCTAACTACGATCGCAAAAGATATACTAAACGAAAATAAACGAAGACATATTTATAATCATTAAAGAAGTAGGGTTTTGAGTAAAATAAGTAGGGTTTTGGTATTTTGTTTTTCGACACACCGGCGGCCGACCTAAAAAAAAAATCAAAGACGAAAAAAACAAAGACAGGCCTTAGCCCAATCCAAGCATATAAAGCCAAACAAATCGGTATTATGCAACCCGTACCGGCAGACAAATCGGTAGTATGCAATTATTTTGCAAACTTAGTTTAGACCGAAAACTTAATTTAGACCGTTCAAAAGGGTATTGAAGTCTTTTTGGTGAGGGACAAGAGGATAATTAACCAGCCCCAGGATGAATGAGAGAGCTCGAAAGCTAAAACTCACTTTGCTTATATTATATATGATTGGAACTAAATTTTAATAATTAAGTGTATATTTTTTTAATTAAAATCATTTAATTCTTCAAGTTTTCTAATTTTGCATATTAATTTTCTAACTTTTAGGTTACCAAATTAATTTCTCAAGTTTACTTTGACTTTGCAAAATTGGACTCATAAAAAAGTCAATGTTAACGTCTCAATTTTCTTAGTTAACGTTGACTTTTCTCGTACATAAATTTACAAAGTCAACATTAACTTAAAAATTTAAATTTTTGTATTTAATAATTATAAAATAAATCATGCAATTATAAATATGAGTGTCAAAGACTAACACATGAAAGAGATTTCTGTCCCTTCCTCATAAAAAAACGTCAAGATCTTGCAGCTGCTCGGAGGCAAGGTGTGGTTGTGGAAAAACCTAAGAAGATTCCTATTTTGAAGAAGTCAGATCCTCTTTTTGGTGTACTCGCAGAAGATCAAGTCGGGTTGAACTCTCTGTATGGTAGACCTAAAATTGCAGAGGATGTTTTGGAAGGTATGCGTCAATATTTGATGGTGGCAAATGGTAATGAAAGAAAGATCAGAGAAGAAAGAGTTAAAAAGTCTGTTGGAGCTGTAGAGAAGGATCCGTTACAACAACAAACAATTCTGAGATTGGAATCTCCCCTATTGTTTCTAAGGATTTAGACAGAGGCAAAGGATTGGTTTTCCACAATGATTGTTCGGGAGATTCTCAGACGATGGCCAGCAATCGTGATAGTGGGACTAAACTCATGGCGTCTGCCATTAGAACGGGTCCCGACATGTTAGGGCTACATGGTTCTGAAGATTTTCAGACTTTAAGAGCTGAAGCTAATTTCTTGAGTTTATCTCAACTTTTCCAAGTGAGTCCAACGGTTTATAGGACAGGCTTCTTCGAAGCTAGTTCTTCCGGGACTCAACAAAAGAAAGCAAATCCAAGGAAAAGACCTTCTAAAAGCTCAAGAAAGTTGAAGGCTTCAAAGGCTGTTTCAGTTGGGGTTATTGGTGATCTAAAAGCTGGTATGGAAGTAGGATTTGTTCCTAAAAGAAAAGCTGCGGATGAGGCTTTAACTGCATTAAAAATCGCTAAGCGTAAATCCAATGAGGGATCGCCCTCTGTTTAATGAGCATAATCAGCTGGAATTGCCAAGGATTGGGACGGTCTCAAGACTTGGCAATTTCTCATCTAAAGGAGATGCGTAAAAAACATTTTCCGGAGATGTTGTTCTTGATGGAGACAATGCATATAAGAGATGTGTTAGTGGATTTACAAGAGTGGTTAGGTTATGACAGAGTGTACACAGTGGAGCCGATTGGGAAATGCGGAGGGTTGGCTCTCTTTTGGAAGAGCAGTGTAAATATTGATTTCATCTTTGTAGATAAGAATCTTTTGGATTTGCAAGTTCAGTTTGGGGCTGTGAATATCTATATTTCTTGTGTCTATGGTGATCCAGCAATCAAAGGAAGACACAAAGTATGGGAGAGGATAAGCCGTATTGGTGTAAATAGAAGAGAAAGTTGGTGTATGATTGGTGACTTTAATGACATATTGCACAACGGAGAGAAAATTGGAGGTCCTAGAAGAGGATATTCATACTTCAAACCTTTTTCAGAAATGATCAATGCTTGTGATTTTACTGAGCTCTCAAGCCATGGGAATAGATTCACTTGGGCAGGAAGAAGATATGATTTGTGGATCCAAAGTAGACTAGATAGATGTTTTGGCAACAAATAGTGGTTCAAACAATTTCCAGTGTCGAACCAAACCTTTCTGGATAAAAGAGGTTCTGATCACATACCAGTTTTGGTTAAATTGCTAGCTTCTCAAGACTCTTATAGAGGCCAATTCAGATTTGATAAGAGATTTCTCTTCAAACCAGATGTAAAAGAAGCCATCTTTCGAGCATGGAATATCAAGGGCAACCAGCTGAATGCATCTGTGTCTGAAAAATTGAGATTTTGTAGAAAATCGCTGAGTACTTGGAAAAAGAACAATAATTTGAATGCTCAAGACAAGATTCATCAAATTGAAAGGGCCTTGGAAAATGAGCAATCTTCTAGTTTTTCTGGATTCCATCAAGTAAATTTCCTCAAAGGAGAATTGGTCATAGCTTACAAAGAGGAAGAAGAGTATTGGCAGCTAAGGAGTCGAGAGACTTGGCTAAACAAAGGGGATAAAAACTCAAAGTTCTATCATGCTTCTGTAAAAGGAAATAGAGCTAAGAAAAGGATTGAAAAACTCTTAGACATAAATGGTGTAGAGCAGAAATCAGAGGCAGCAAAGGGTGAAGTAGCTTCTGCTTACTTTCAAAACTTATTCAAATCATCCAACCCGTCTAGCTTCCAGAATTGGTTTGCTGGTTTTCAACCGAGAGTCTCTGAGTCCATGAACAAAAGGTTGATAAGTCATGTGTCAGCAGAAGAAATCAAAGAGGCCGTGTTCTCAATTAAACCAGCTAGTGCCCCATGGGTAGATGGGATGTCTGGTCTTTTTTTTCCAACACTATTGGGACATAATTGGAGTTCAGGTCATCTCAGAGGTACAAAAATTCTTCGAGCGTGGTTACTTACCCAGAGAATGGAATTATACGCATTTATGCCTTCTTCCCAAAACCATTCACCCTGCGGAGATGATTAATCTGAGGCCAATAAGCCTTTGTTCCGTACTTTACGAGATTATCTCCAAGGTAATGGTCATGAGGCTGCAACCATTCTTACCTCAGATTGTGTCTGATACACAATCTGCTTTTGTATCTGAGAGACTGGTCACTGATAACATTTTGGTAGCCCATGAATTGATTCATAGTCTCCACACGAACTCTACTATTTCTTCAGAATTTATGGCTATCAAATCTGATATGTCAAAAGCTTATGACATAGTAGAATGAAGTTATTTGAGGTCATTACTTGAAGCACTGGGCTTTCACGAGAAATGGATCAATTGGGTCATGATATGCGTTTCAACTGTCACGTATTCAGTCTTGATCAATGATCAGCCTTATGGGATTATCATCCCTGAGAGAGGTCTTAGACAGGGAGATCCCTTATCTCCGTTTCTTTTTGTTTTGTGCACTGAAGGCCTCACTCATCTCTTGAATCGCGCTCATCAGAGAAGTAAAATAGATGGAATTAAATTTTCAGATCAAGGTCCAGCAGTTCATCACCTTTTGTTCACTGATGACAGTCTGCTCCTTTGTAAGGCTTCCAGATATCAGAGTTCTGAGTTGCAAAACATTCTCAACATTTATGGTGCTGTTACTGGTCAAACCATCAATCTAAACAAGTCTTCTTTAACCTTTGGATCCAACGTGAACATTGAGGTGAAAAAAGAAATTCAGGAAAAGTTAGGCATCCTCAATGAAGGTGGGGTTGTATCTTATTTAGGTTTTCCGGAGTGTTTTAGTGGATCAAAGATTGAGATGTTAAACTACTTGAAAGACAGAATGAAAACCAAATTTTCAGGTTGGTACTCGAGATCTTTATCTCAAGGAGGAAAGGAGATAATGCTGAAATCAGTTGCAATTGCCATGCCCATCCATGCAATTTCGTGTTTCAAATTGCCAAAAACAACTTGTGATAATTTGTCAAGTGCAATGGCTGATTTTTGGTGGAGTTCTTTTGAGCATACTAGGAAAATTCATTGGCAGAGTTGGGAAAAGTTATGTCTTCCGAAAAATCTTTGTGGAATGGGTTTCAGAGACATAAAGCTCTTCAATCAAGCTCTTTTGGCTAAACAAGCATGGAGGTTATTGCAGTTTCCGAAATGTTTACTCTCAAGGTTAATGAAAAGTAGATACTTTCCTGGTTATGATTTTCTCGATGCTCCTTTAGGAAACATGCCTTCTTTTGCTTGGAGAAGCATTCTCCATGGTCGAGATTTGTTAAGTAATGGGTTGGCTAAGAGAGTAGGAAATGGAGCCACAATAAACGTTTGGATTGACCTTTGGTTAGAAGATGATGATGGAAGGCGTGCTCCTTGGAGAAGAAACCGAACGTTTGATGTAAATCTGATGGTAAATGATTTAATTGATGTGAGACATAGATGTTGGAATCAACAAAAGCTTGAAGATCTATTCGTTCCTGCTGATGTTAATAGAATCTTGTGCATTAAACCAGTGGTTTCTCAAGAGGATTTCATGGTTTGGAAACACAACAAGAGTGGTGATTTCTCGGTTAAATCAACATACTGGTTAGCTTGTCAGTTAAACAAATCTGTTATGTTACAAGAAGCTTCTGCTTTACCCTCTCTAAATGTGATCAAAGAACAAGTCTGGTCTTTACATAATGAGCCAAAAATCAAAAAATTTCTCTGGAAAGTTTTGAGTGGTGCATCACCGGTTGCAGACCTTCTTGCTCGTAGAGGTATGAAACTTGATGGGAGATGTCAATCTTGTGGTCTTGATGGAGAATCTATTAATCATGTTCTTTTCTCCTGCAATTTATCAAGACATGTTTGGGCAATGTCAGAATACCCATCTCCGGAGAATGATTGGGAGAATAATACAGCTTTTTTCCAACATTTATCATTTTCTTGAGAACATGAATAACTTGTTATGGCCTAAAAATCTGAGGATTAGTTTCCCTTGGATTATTTGGAGGATCTGAAAAAATAGAAATCTTTTCATCTTTGAAGGTAAAAGATTTTCTGTTATTGAATCCGTGGAAAAATCAGGGGAAATGTTGTGGAATGGGTTGCTGCTCAAGCCGTGGTTCCAAGAGAAGAATTGAGTCTGGTGTCAAGTCAAAATAGACATGTTTTACCTGATGTTAGGATTGCAAAGATGAACTGGAAAGCCCCTTCGCAGTCATGGTTGAAATGCAATATCGGAACATCTTGGTCTAAGAGAAACAGATTTTCAGGTTGTGCTTGGGTTCTGAGAGATGATTGTGGTGTGGTTTTGTTACATAGTCGAAGAGCCTTCACTAACATTCAGAATTGTGAAGAAGCTAAGTTTATCAGTGTTACTTGGGCTTTAGAGAGTATGATAAGTCACAAAGTGAACAGAGTTATCTTTGCGTTGGAAGCTTCAGAGTTGGTTGGAGCTATGAATAGACCTCAAGCTTGGCCTTCTTTTAGGTATCAAGCTTTGGAGTTTTCGAGTTTATTGGGGTCGATCCACGAGTGGAAATGGGAACTAGAGGGTCATTCATCTAATAGAGGAGCTCGTCTCATTGCTCAAAGCGTTACTCAAGACTTTTGGTTACAATCATATGTAGCTACAAGTCACCCGTCCTGACTTAATGAGTTGTTTGAGAATGAGAGGGTTCGATCCTCTATCTGATGGTTTTTTTTTGTGATCTTTCAAGTGGTTACGTTAGAAGCTCAATTTTTTGTAGTAGTCCCATATTTTATAGAGGTGGCCCACTGTAGGAGTAAGAGCTTGAAAGTTGCTTTTAAAATTTTTCGAGTATTTGTATCTAATTTGTAATCCATTTTGTTTGCATATATAAAAATCAGATGACCAAAAATAAAAAAAATTAAATGACTATTTTCCCCATAGTTACAGTGAAATAGGTAGTTTACCTTTTTAAAATTTCACAAGTTGGAAAGTCCAACTTGCATTGCGGATTAGAAAAAAAAAACCGACTAAAAAAAAAAAAGCCTACTTGCATTAAAAAAGGAAAAGAAAACAAAACACGAGTTTCTAGATAGTTTCACAACTCATCTTACACACGTGTCAAATTCTGATTGTTTATTGCTACACCGCCTTACCTTTCTTCGTGACCACCGAGTCGTCCTCATCCTTTTTTATTAATATAAATTAAGCCCTAAGCTCCTCTTCTCATTCACAATTCAGTTTCCGAAAAATCTACAATCGTCTTCTCAATTCTCTCTTAATCAATCGCAAGCAAATTTCCATCAAGGTAAGCTTTTCTTATTTCCGATTAGGGTTTTCTTCGATTAGCTTTTTTCGATTGGGGTTTGTATTATTTCTACGTCTGCGTTGTTAAAAAGCTTCGATCTTTGATTGACTTCCGAACCAGATCTGGGATCAATTTCTTTTTGATCGGATCTGATTCGTGTTTGTGCGATCGGGTTTTAGTATATCGAATCGATCTCTTTGCTGTTTATTTTTCCAATTGATCTTAGTTTTTTTCTTTCTGAATTTCAGATGCAGATCTTCGTTAAGACTCTCACCGGAAAGACCATCACCCTCGAGGTGGAAAGCTCTGACACGATCGACAACGTTAAAGCAAAGATCCAGGATAAGGAGGGAATCCCACCGGATCAGCAGAGGCTTATCTTCGCCGGAAAACAGCTGGAAGACGGCCGAACCTTGGCCGATTACAACATCCAGAAGGAATCCACCCTCCACTTGGTCCTCAGGCTCCGTGGTGGTATGCAGATCTTCGTCAAAACCCTAACGGGAAAAACCATCACCCTCGAGGTGGAGAGTTCTGATACCATCGACAATGTCAAGGCTAAGATCCAGGACAAGGAGGGTATCCCACCGGACCAGCAAAGGTTGATCTTTGCCGGGAAGCAACTCGAGGACGGCAGGACTCTTGCTGACTACAACATCCAGAAGGAGTCGACCCTTCATCTAGTCCTCAGGCTCCGTGGTGGTATGCAGATCTTCGTTAAGACGTTGACGGGCAAGACCATCACCTTGGAGGTCGAGAGTTCCGACACCATTGACAACGTCAAGGCCAAGATTCAGGACAAAGAAGGCATCCCTCCGGACCAGCAGCGTCTCATCTTCGCTGGAAAGCAGCTTGAGGACGGTCGCACCTTGGCGGATTACAACATCCAAAAGGAATCGACCCTTCACTTGGTGTTGCGTCTGCGTGGTGGTATGCAGATCTTCGTGAAGACTCTCACCGGAAAGACAATTACTCTCGAGGTGGAGAGCTCTGACACCATTGACAATGTCAAGGCCAAGATTCAGGATAAGGAAGGCATCCCTCCGGACCAGCAGAGGTTGATCTTCGCCGGAAAGCAGCTTGAGGACGGTCGCACACTTGCTGATTACAACATCCAGAAAGAGTCGACCCTTCACTTGGTTCTCCGTCTGCGTGGTGGTATGCAGATCTTCGTGAAGACCCTCACCGGGAAGACAATTACTCTCGAGGTGGAGAGCTCTGACACCATTGATAATGTCAAGGCCAAGATTCAGGATAAGGAAGGCATCCCTCCGGACCAGCAGAGGTTGATCTTCGCCGGAAAGC
The DNA here is from genome assembly GCA_030161315.1 of Eutrema japonicum. Lineage (NCBI taxonomy): Eukaryota > Viridiplantae > Streptophyta > Magnoliopsida > Brassicales > Brassicaceae > Eutrema > Eutrema japonicum. The sequence continues at coordinate 42,813,417 of BSQW01000001.1, forward strand.
AGCTTGAGGACGGTCGCACACTTGCTGATTACAACATCCAGAAAGAGTCGACCCTTCACTTGGTTCTCCGTCTGCGTGGTGGTATGCAGATCTTCGTGAAGACCCTCACCGGGAAGACAATTACTCTCGAGGTGGAGAGCTCTGACACCATTGATAATGTCAAGGCTAAGATTCAGGATAAGGAAGGCATCCCTCCGGATCAGCAGAGGTTGATTTTCGCTGGGAAGCAGCTCGAGGACGGTCGTACCCTGGCTGATTACAACATCCAGAAGGAATCTACCCTTCACTTGGTGTTACGTCTGCGTGGTGGTATGCAGATTTTCGTGAAGACTCTCACCGGGAAGACAATCACCCTTGAAGTCGAGAGCTCTGACACCATTGACAATGTCAAGGCCAAGATCCAAGACAAGGAAGGCATCCCTCCGGACCAGCAGCGTCTCATCTTCGCTGGAAAGCAGCTTGAGGACGGTCGCACACTGGCGGATTACAACATTCAGAAAGAGTCGACCCTTCACTTGGTTCTCCGTCTTCGTGGTGGTTTCTAAAAAGCTTGCGTCTGGTTACTTTATCATGTTTTCAAATGTCGCTTCGTGTTTCTAAAACTTCTCGTGGTTTGTGGTTTGTGTTTTGGGGGGCTTTCAAAGCTCCCTGTTAAATAATTGATGAACTATGTTTCTCTTTTCGTTTCTAAGACATAACGAATTTCTCTATATTTGGATTATATCGTCTTTGCTCTTTATCCTCGTTTGTCTCCACGTTTATATGTGCTTTGATAGTCGCCACCTCCATCTTTTAATTCTGTGTAGTGTTTGTTCTGGAACGTTTGAAGCTTTTAAAGAGATGACACTGGTATTAAATGGCGATCACAGGTTAAGAATGTGTGTAGTTAAAACATACAAAAACCAATCTCGTCTTGAGGACAATCTTGATGTCGAACAGGGCAAGATCCTCGACAACTCTCTCGTCTTCAGGTCGCCGTCTCTCCTTTTCGTAACCCTAATCACAACAGCGATCAAGTGCTTCATAAAACCAAAGCACTTGACAACTTAACAAATAAACGGATGCGTTTCTGTTCAATGCAGAAATTGTGTAATGTGTATTTAGGTACGTACGTACGTTTGTATATCTTTTACATGTAGTATCAAAAGTGTGTAATAGAAAAGTGTTTCGATTACAGTATCAAAGTGTCTTACCAAGAACCAGTTAAACGCCGATTATGATACAAATAAAATTGCAGAGAGACTAGTTACTTCCGTGGTGAAATCACATAAGAGTATAACTGAATTAAAAACGCAGGATACAGAAGTAAATCATCTTACAAAAAATAATGGTTTTTTTTCTTTCCGGGGCACAAAATTAAACACTTTTATTCATAATAATCACACAACAAAAGCCAAGCCTCTCTCTGGTCTCGCTCTATCTTGTCAAGTCTTGCTTACAAAGCAGCAGCATTTTGCTGCTCTAGCTCGACAGGAGAAGCTGTCTGAAGACGTTCCTGCAACTCTGGATTTATTGGGAACAAATGGCATTGTGCGTATTGCGCCATCAACTGATCCACAAGAACTAAAGCAACCATTGCTTCCACCATTGGCACAGCTGCAACGAATACCAGAAAACCAAAATCAAAATCTTAAGTAGTAAAAGTCAAATCAATTCAGTGGTTCGAGGTTTTATATAATAATAACCTCGTGGAACAACACAAGGATCATGACGTCCACGTGCAATCATTTCGGTTTCTTTCTTATCTCTGGTTACGGTCATCTGCTTCCTCTGCGCAATAGAAAGAGAACATCAATGTGTCGATCGATGATTACGAAAGCAAACATTTTATTATTGTTCATACTGAAACTGCAGAGTTTTATCGCAAACTTACTCCGATTGTAGATGTTGGCTTGAAGGCTATTCTCATGTTTATTATCTCACCATTCGATATCCCTCCCTACCCAAATTGACCAATATCAGCAATATCTCAGGATAAGAAAATTACTTAATTGACATATATTAAACAAAAGACTTAACCAACCTGAATTCCACCGGATCGGTTTGTTTTTGTCCGTATTCTTCCATTTTCATCGGTATAGAACTCATCATTGTGTTCAAGACCAGTCAGAAAGGTACCTGCGGGTTCGATGATTTCGACTGCTCAAGAAGGGTTTTCAATTAGCTAAAGAAAAGCAAAATTTAACTTTACATACCTGAGAAGCCACTTCCAAACTCAAAGCCCTTTGTTGCAGGTAACGACATACAAGCTTTAGCCAGTTCTGCTTCAAGTTTATCGAAAACCGGTGTACCAAGCCCCTGCGCATAGTAGTTTCCAGAATCATTCGCTGAAGTTCATGCAATCAAACTTCAGGAAGAAACACAAATTAAACTAATTTGATGGTACAGTGAGTTCATACACGTGGAGCATTCCGAACGATGCAGGTCACAACACCACCAACAGAGTTCCCTTTTGTCCTGACAGCATCAATCGCAGCTATCATCTTTTCCGCATACTCGGGATTAGGGCACCTGACAATGTTACTTTCTATCTGAAAGACGAACAAAATGAGGTAAGAATGCTACTAGAAGAACCTTAATATGAAGTGGCAACACTTGAGTAATTAGGAAAAAGATTATAATGGTTGATGAAAGATTATAAAGATTAAAATTCACATCAAGAATCAGGTCACCAAAATGGGTTTTCCCCCGGTGAAAGTATGAAATTTTCTCACAAAACAAAACGTAGGCTATACTTCCAAAGTAGATGCGCACCTGTTCAAGTGTCAAATTCTCGTGGTCTACCAAATCCTCTGGAAGTATAACCTGGTGGACTTGCGAGACATAGGCAAGAATCTGGAGACACAAAAAATAACAGAGACAAACGTAAGCAAATTTAAAAGAGTTGCGTGAATCTGTTGAAAATTGTGCTAATGAGTTAAATTACTAAGGGACATCCTCTTTGCAAGGATATACTAAGATAGACAAAACAGAGAGAAGAAAGAGCGAACCAAACGTCAAAAGGGATATAAAGAATTCAATGTAAATTGATACTTTGAGAGCAATGCTATTTGCAAAATCAGAAAAGTAAACACACCTCAGTTCCTGCAAATTGCTTCAAAATTTTCTTGGCCAAAGCTCCAGGAGCAACTCTTCCTATGGTCTCTCTTGCTGAAGATCTCCCACCACCCTTGAAAAAACATTACACTTTAAAGTCCGTAGAGCCGAAGGATTCCTTCAAACTTTATAAAATCCTTCTTTCCCAAGAAAATAACATATAGATAAGTTAAACAAAAGAATGTAAGGTGTTACCTGTACTGATCTGACACCATACTTCATGTCATACGTTGCATCTGCATGAGATGGCCTATAGGCAACCGACATTTCACTGTAATCCTGAAAATCCAGTGAGTCACTCAGAGATTAGAGTCTAGAGAAAACCCCCAAGCTTTCTATTTGATTCTGCTTTAGGCACTAATATAGTTAAAAACTGTTTTCTTTTCTAATACCATAAGCAAAAGTCTATTTAACAACATCACTCAGAGTACATTTATATGCATAGAAGTGTCAGAAACTTACAAGTCCTCTCTGATCGGTGTTTGGCACGAACACATGGATAGGTGTTCCTGTGGTCATTCCTGCATTTTTATGGATGTCAACAGTTAGAACAAGGGAGTGAACCAAATCAACTAAATCTGTGAAAAGCATATAACTAAACCTTCGGAGACTCCAGAAGATATCCGGCAAGTATCAGTCTCTTTTCTAGGAGTGGTGATCCGGCTCTGACCGGGTCTCCTGATAAAGCAAATCAACATAAAGGGATCATTTTTTTTCAGAAATACAAATGAGAAAAAGAAGGTTAAAAGAGCTTTCTTCCTCAAAACACCTCCTATCAAGATCGTATTGCAAATCGGATTCAGATAGTGGAATCCGAGGAGGACAACCATCGATTATACAACCAACTCCTCCTCCATGTGATTCTCCAAAGGTGGAAACTCGAAAATGAGTGCCATATGAGCTTCCAGTAGCTTGTATCTCTGCGAATTTAGAAACCCAAAAACTCGTAAAGCTTTTCACTTTCCATCTCCCCTTTTCGTTCGATAAGAATGTGAATCAATTCAATCTCTAAAAGCTGAAGGCTTGAATCTGAATTCTCCAGAATTAATCGAACGCATTCGTCCAGATTGAACAAGAAAAAGGAATCCAGAGATATATAAAAAAACTCACGGAAGTTCTTCCTGGTTTGGGTTCGGATTGAGATCTGAACGGCGGGAGACGAGAGACGACGGAGCTCCGAGGGCAGAGAAGAAGAGGCGGGTTTGGTGGATCCGAGGATGGATTTGGAGGTGAGAGAAGACGCCATGATCAGAGAGGATGGAAGCAAAAGGAAGAAAGAGGATTGAGGAAGGTTTAAAAGAGGGAGAAATAGGAGTTGGTGGAAAATTGAGGGGGTTGGTGGCAATTTATATGGAGCGAGAGGCTGAAATGCCAGAAATTGAAAAAAAGTAGGCCACAATACCATAACTCTAATAATTAATATCAATTTGATTTTTTTTTAATAAGAAAAATCGTGGATAATACTAACTTCTCCCTAGTTATCTTAAAATTTACAGTAAAACCAGGGTTATATCCACAGATTTTAGGCATACCCGATAACCCGACCCAACTCGATTTAATTTAGGTTTAATTATGGTTTTATTCCAAAACCCGATTTATTAGTAGCAAAACCCGATTTGCGATTTATCAATCGCCGATTTCGTCGAAACCTTCTATCTCCCCAGGCGCTCCCCCCATAACTTCCGATTCAAAATTTCCGGCGATGGCTAAGGTGAGAATATCCGGTATCGAGTATGAGTCAACTGAAGTCGGAGAAGCATCGAATCACACACCGATTGAAGACGAAGCCCCCGAAACAACGAATCAAGCACCCGAAACAACCAATCTTACCAATCTCCGTGCACCCACACTCGGAGGCAGAGAAGCACCGGCGGAAGACGAAGCCCGCGAAACAACCAATCGCAGTGCACCCACGACGGAACCCGAGAAAGAAGCAGACGAAGAGGTTGAAATGAGAGAAGATTCAACGGGCGATTCAACGGACACGGCTAGTGATGGTGATGGCGAAAAAGAGAAAGAAGCGCAAGAGAAAGAAGCGGAAGAGAAAGAAGCGCAAGATAAAGAAGCTCCAGAGGAGGAAGAACCGCAAGAGGTATGTATACTTCAGATTCCCAATATGCTAAAGTTCATTACAGGCTAGGCTAGTAGAAGAAAGTATGGGAAAAGTTTTCGTTTGTATTTCAGGATGACGATGATAGCCAACCAATGCAGCCTGAAAAGCTTTACTTCGGTCCAACCGAGTATAGCAAGCCCTGTACGATACAATCGAGGTGTGCTGTGTCGCATGTTGTCAATGTCATAGGCCAGCTTCCGGAAGAGCTGAAATGGTTCAGAGCCCATCCTCAGTTTAAGCACATTTTCCACATGTTCAAGGAGCCAAACCACATGAGTCAAGGGTTATGGATGCTTCTCCTTCACACAGTCTCTACCGAGAAGATGAATGAGGCCTGGTTTGTGGTGAATGGAGTCCCCATTCGGTATTCTTTGAAGGAGCATGCACTTCTTAGTGGTCTTGACTGCCATGAGTATCCGAATGACTATAAGAAGTTGGGTAGTTTGAATTTTGTTAATAAGCACTTTGGAAGGGATGATAGAATCAAGATCGCAGAGGTGGAAGCTGAGCTAAAATCAATGAAGCAGAGCTCCGTAGAGAGGAAGAAGATGGCAGTGTTGTTTTTCTTATGCAAAGTATTGAAAGCGAAGTCCAAGGCTGATGGCAACATAGACCCCTTCCTGCTTAGAGTTGTTGGTGATTTGAATATGTGCAAGACGTTTCCATGGGGGCGTTACACATTTGATGAGACTATGAAGGAGATCCGGCGTGTGGTTAATAAGTTTGATGGCTGCGTGAAAGGAAAAGGAGAAAAATCTAGCTTTTCTGGTTTCATTCTTCCTCTACAGGTAAGTATGAGTTATATGTTTTGAATTCTTAAATTTATGATTTTTAACTTTGTTTGATATTGTGAATTTTATGTGTAGATTCTTGCATTTGAGTGTATTCCTAGTCTTGGAAGGAAATTTAGAGAAGCTGTACCTGCTGAGCCTGACTGTCCAAGGATGTGCAAGCATAAATTCATTGATGTTTGCATGAAAGGTATACCTTTGGATGATATAAATGAAGCGATTGGCAATAGTGCTGAGGTATAATTTTTTTTGCATATTGTTATGAGTTTGATATGAAAGATTGGTTTAGTATCAGAGTAGTAAGTTGTATTTGTTGATATTGACAGGACATTTGTAGCATCTTGGAGCCTGACGAATATGAAGAAGATCTTATGGCGCGAATCACGGATCCTGGTTTAGATGATGGTATCGGATTTATTGATGTAGAGGTTGAGGGTTGGACGAAGCATCTAACCGTGAAGAAGAAGAAGATATGTTGGAGACATTTGTATGAGTTAGACATTGGTGCTCGGTTTCAAGGCCCTACAGAGGAACCTCCACAAGCTGAGCGTACATCTTTGTTGGAGTTGCAGGCGTCGATGGAGAATGGCTTCAAAGAGATCATGGAGAAGCTTTCTGGCATGGATGCAAGAGTGAAATCTCTTGAAGACTTAGTACTTCCGCCAGGCGACTCACCACCCGTCTCACCAACCGTCTCAGCATCAACACCAGCATCAACACCAGCACCAGCACCAGCACCAGCACCAGCACCAGCACCAGCACCAGCACCAGCACCAGCACCAGCACCAGCACCAGCACCAGCACCAACACCAGCACCAGCACCAGCACCAGCACCAGCACCAGCACCAGCACCAGCACCAGCACCAGCACCAGCACCAGCACCAGCACCAGCACCAGCACCAGCACCAGCACCAGCACCAGCACCAGCACCATCACCAGCACCAGCACCAGCACCAGCCTCATTCTTCGAACCCTTCCCATCATTCTTTGAACCCTGCCTATCAGCCTTAATCCAACCTGGTGACCCACCACGTAAGAAGAGGATCAAGATGACAGCTAAGAGGACTCTTCTCCCAGTACCCATCTTTGATTTACCTGATCCACCAGCTAAGAGGCGGCGACAACCATCGAGGCATGTTGTGTCCCCTTTTACAGAAGGGAAGAAAGAGCCGAAGGGGAAAGGGAAAGAATAACAAGGAAGTAGAAAATGTGTTTAGGTTTTTTTGGAACTGGTATAGACCTTTGTCTGTGTTATAATTGTTGGATTTAGTTTTTGAACTAGTATGAACTTATGGTATTACTCGTCTTTATTTAAGGTTATATTTCAGTTGTGGTAATGGGACAACATTGTACAAGTTAAGGTTATATTTCAGTTGTGGTAATGAGACAACAGGGACAACATTGTACAAGTTAAGGTAGTTGTGGTAATGAGACAACAGGGACAACATTGTACAAGTTAAGGTTATATTTCAGTTATGGTAATGGGACAACATGGTACAATTGAGTTTTTTCTAGAATTTTAGTAAACATATGAATTATAACAAACCGAATATTCATAACAATACAACACATAGGACCCTTTTAAACATAATGAAAATAAAGGATCTTGCCGTAATGCAATTAAGAAAATAATGCAACAGACTTTTAGTTAAGAAAATAAAAAACCGCAGCAAACACAAGGAAAAATGCAATTATCACATATCCATCACCTCGGTTGGCAAGCAATTCCTTCATCCTTGAAATCTCTCTTTCCATCCCAGCCAGGAGCTCTCTCATTTGCATAATTTCTGCACCATGGGTCTCAAACGAGGCAGTTTCGTGAAGGCAGTTTCGCAAAACTCCCATGTTGTGCATGCTTTGCATCCCTTCATTGACCTTATTAATTTGAGTTTTCAGACTTGATAGTTCTTCTGTGACAGCATGATCCCACCATTTCCATATGTGGTCATGATTAGGATGATTTCTCTTGTACAATGAAGAAATCATTCAGCTACATTGAAACAAAACCCTAAATTCTATACTTCGGCTAAATCACAAACTCAGTCTTTGTTCTTACCTCATGCGGCCAATCTGGACAGGTGTACATTAGCCTTCCTCGAGTAGCTTCAGCAGTCGATTCCCTGATAACAAGAGAGACGCCACACCAACACGTTCCTCGCATACCCCAATCTCCATCAGCTCGGTAGTATGAACTGTCACAGGAGTGTCGGGAAGAAGAAGAGCCCGAGCTGTAACTCGGCATCTTGTTGATTTTCGATTTGGGGGAAATTAGGCGGAAACCCTAGTTTTCGATTTGGGGGAAATTAGGCGGAAGGGTTGATGAGAGTTTCGATTTTATAGAGAGCAGGACAGAATAAAAAACATAAAATATCATAATTTTTAATTCATTTAAAAATATTTTTAATTTTTAACTCATCCAGCGCCGCAAATTTAAATGCACACGTGCTCCACGCCGCCTAAATAAAAAAAAATACTACATAGTTGTACCATCGTGTCCAATTGTCCGCAATTGCTCATAGTTGTCCTTATAGATTTTCCAGTTGTCCTGAGACATAAAATAATATTCTGTAGTTGTCCTCCTGATTTTTCATTTATGTAGGTCATGTAGAAACGGCTAACAATAAAATTTTAGCAAAATCATATAATTTGCATTTTCTCCATCATGAAATGGTAACATTATCAAAGACTACCATGTATCATATGGAGTATTTCATGTGAAACCAATATTATGTGTTAGAAACACAATATGCCTTTTGTATTTTTTAATTGTTAATTTTTTTAAAATTGTTATGTGTTAGAAACACTTATGTGTATAAGTGTTAGTTGTAAATATTTTATAAATACGTAAATATTTTGTAAAAATATTTTTATAAAATTATCTTGAACAATTACAAAATAGATTTAACAAAGAAACCCTAAACTGAAATAATAGATCCAACAAATTTCAACATAAAATTATCTTGAACAATTACAAATTAGATCCAACAAAGAAATCCTAAACTGAAATAGAGAAATCCAACAAAGGAACAAACAAACACACCCTAAATTTCCCTTGTGTTTACTGGCTCAAACCAATATCCCAGATGTATTCCTTTGTTGGCCTTGTTACTCGGTTTAGGGCGCGCTTCTCCGGTGGAGGGAAAGCGCTTAACTCGCTTTCTTCCTACTTTTTTGGTGTAGTCTGGCGGTAAAACAACTAAGTCTCCGATTTCCTGAGGAATAATCCAAGTAGACCGATGCGGCACCATATAAATAGTTCTGTAATAAGCCAACGCCCACGTCTCAATCAAGTAATATGTTGAGCACAAATCATGGATGTGTATTTCCCTTATTCTTTGTGGCGTCCGCATCAGTGCAATGTCTGCGGCTATTGCATGGACACACGGAATCTTGTCTATATCAAAACATCTGCAGCTACAACTTTTACTTAACAAATTGACCAGATAGCTCTTCCCATCAGTTCCAATCACGTTGTATTCAAGCTCACAATGATTTAGCTCAGTGACAACTAAGCCCGTTGCAAGTGCACATAGCCTATGCAGCTCGTTCTCCACCAGGGGCACCAATTTCTTCGTGTATGATGCACCAACAGTGTCTTTCCTATGCATGTTGAACCATTCAGACACTTTTTCAAGATACGCATCAATCAAAGGCAATAAGGAGTACTTCCTTGCCTTCTTGAAGACACTGTTCATAGATTCACACGAATTGCTTGTGTCCAAGTTGTACTTGTCTCCTTTAAAGTAGCACCTTGCCCATTTTTCAAGCGGAACACCTTCATCTAGATACTCTGCAGCTCCTGGAAACCACCGCCTAAAATCAGAGTATGCACTTAAGAACTCACCTTCTGTGTACTTGTGAGCGCATTCTATGAATTTGGCTGAACACAAATCTTTACAACCATTCGCAGCTTTACTTCTCACGTTACGAGACAAATGCCAAATGCAATGTCCATGATGAGACTGTGGGTACACCTCCTTGACTGCCTTCATGATGCTTGAATGTCTGTCACTCATAAAAACCAGTTCATGATCATCAGGTATAACAGTTTTGAGCGTTTCAAAAAACCACTTCCAACTAGCATCTTTTTCCCTATCAATTACACCCATTGCAATGGGGTAATGGTGATGATTCGGATCCTGAGCTGTGGCAAATACTAGCATTCCACCGTAAACATTCTTAAGAAAAGTTGCATCCACAACTATGACTTTCCGCATTGCTCTAAATCCTTCAATACTAGCGCCCAAAGCGACGAATAGATACTTGAACCTATTTCTGGCATCCACTTTCACGCTTGTTACTGTACCAGGATTCACCATCTGCAACACGTACAGATAACAATACAATCTTCGATAACTTTCTTCGGGACTGCCCCTCACTTCACTAATAGCTAACTTTATCCCTCTCAACGCAGTAGAGTAGGACACACTCACGTGAGCTTCATTTTGAACAACACTCATCAGAGATTTAGCCGCGGGGGTGTCGACCTGACCTGGAAAGGAACCACGCAAAACATCTGCTACTACTTGTGGTGTGCCTTTTCTTTTACTCTGACTTGTGCTGGCAACGACCCGGGAGCATGTATGCATGTTTCTATACACTCTCATACTGAAATAAGTAGAATCCTTCATTCTTACATCATGTATATACCATGAACAGCCTTGTTCAGCTTGACGGCATCTTAATATGATTCGCCCCGGATCCGACTTTACAGTTTTTACCTCAAAACATCCCTTATGTGAAGCTCTGTCAACCAAAACTCGCAAAGCTTCCTTTGAACGAAATTCTTGACCTTTCTCAAAACCAGCGCCATCATCCCATTCTAGAACAAACGGAGTTTGTTCTACAGGCCGTGGAGGCTCAACATGATCATGTTCATGTGCATGTTCATCTGCATGTTCATGCATACCATCCAAACCGTCCTCCCCATTCTCATCCACCCGGTTCTGTTGTTGTTTCTCTGCTTCTTCCGGGCTGTAAATAGTCATCCGGTTCTCAACAGGCACATTATCCACTCTAGGAAGCTCCTCACATAGCTCGTCACTCTTATCTCTTTCCAAATCTTCCATTAGCTCCACATTCAAAATAGATCGAAGTCCCTCTTTATCCACAGTTGTTAGATAAACATAAACATCATCATCATCGACAATACATGACTCCCTATGAGGCTTAGCTACCAACGGAATGTAGCTCAATTTCAGCTTCCTTGTACTGTCGTTTACCCCAATCTTCTTGCATATACCATCTACAAGCACCGAATAGGTTAACTCGTCCAAAGTTAAGGTCCTAAACGATATAGCATAAATGGAATTTCTTGAATTCCATTTAAACTCCTCTCCTTCCTGTGAATAATATCCTCCATACTCAAAATGTATGTTTGTACGGCTACTCATCCTCTCCTGGAAATACAAACAAAGAAATTTAGTCAATTGCTAATTGTCAACTCTTTCTCAGTTATAGCATTTGTCCCAGTTGTCCCACATTTGTTTGCTAATACCATTAGTCCCAGTTGTCCCCCATCGCACAGATTCACTACACATCAGCTCGATTCAGCTCGATTCAACAACAACAATCGAGAAATTACAAATTCAATGACTAGTCGACCCATATAATTAACTTAAATATCCAATGTGCATACTCAAACCAACAAATTTCACAAATCGAATCCCTAATTTTGGAAATCCCCAAATCAAAGAAAACTTACCTTATTCAACAATGGAGGATGAGAGAAGAGATATGACGAAAACCACAATTGCAGAGAAGGATGACGCGATGGCGGCTACGATCCGGCGGCGAAAAGGAGCGGTGGCTCGAAGCTCGCTTCAAGGACGATGCGGTGGCTGGGTGGCGGGTGGCCGGTTTTTTGTTTTTTTGGTTCTCGAAAATTAAACCATAAAATGATAAAACCATTTCTCTAAAAATAAAAAAATTCCAACCATTTTCAAATCATAAAATCAATAATGCCACAAACACAATTCATTAAGGACAAAATAGGGATTACACATGTTTTATGGCACATAGACTACATTATGGCACACAAGATTTTGCTTTTCCATTTTATGGCATTTTGGCCATTAATCCATTTATATGGCCTTTGTGTTCTTCTTCCCTCTGCAACTGGAGGCGCCACCTACCCAATAACACTAACCCAGACGACCACAACCAAAAATCTGAAATCAATCAATAGTAAGCTTTGGTTATCTCCGGTTTCGGTTTATTTCCCATGTTGGGAAACCAAAACAAAAAACAAAAAACAGAAAAACAAAAAACCGCGATTACATTATCGCTTACATCACACATATTATACATTATTTAGGCGATTACGTCATCGCTTACATCACACACATAATTGCGATTACATCATCACTTACATCACACATAATTATACATAATTAGATTATTAAAAAGAGTCTTAATGATCTATTTCGAACTCGTAAACATGTTCGTCGCAGCAGCCGTAATAGTCATCTGGACACTTGAGTTCGATTTCTGGTTCAGCGAAATCCTCTAGTGGCTCGTCCTTGTTTAAACCGAACCTTTTCCCGATCTCGTCAATATTCATCGAATCGTCAGGAGACTGTGCATCTTGGAAATGCTCTAGTGGATCCGTCGTTGGCGGTGGCTCCGTTGTTATTTTCTGTTGGATTAGCTTCGGGGCTGGTTTGCTTTCGAAGAACTACAGATCTTCGTCTAGGCTCATTTAATAGTCAATCGGATAGTAGCACCAATTTAGGTTGAACGGAATGGGAAACGTCTGTGTAGCGCTATTGAGGCAAAACGCATGTTTTTGGAACTCTTCAAATCATTTGTTCTCATAGATATTGAAGTCTGGTCTAACGCCTCGGTTGTAGTCGTCGTGGTGGATTAGCGTTGGTAACGCATGCATCTTGTTGCTTTTGATGTTGACTTGAATGGGGCGGTGGAAAAAGTATATCGTGTGAGGATTGAAGAAAGGGTTGAGGCACCCTTGTCCTTTTAGCTTCTTGAACGATATGTTCACCGTCTTTGCTGACCTTCTTAGCTTACCACTCCACGCGCTTAATGGCGCGAACCAAGCTAAAAACGTAGAGAGGCAGTCCTTTTGACCTTGTCGTGAATTGACAAATTGGTAAAGCCAATGTATGTCGAAGGTGATGCCAATGGTGTATACAGAACATATATACCAAAGGAAACAGAGAACTTCTTCTGGCATATCAGTGCTCTCGATTCTGTAGAGATGAGCGAACGGGTGGTCTGGGTGTATTCCCAATGGCGTGATGTGTTGACATCTGACTCCGTATTTTGATAAGATAACCGATTGGTACCGGAAAATCCTCTCTTTGAGATGTTCGTGAATGATCTTCATGTTGACAAGCTGATGAGCATCTTCAGGCATGTTGGCACCGAAATCGTAGTATTCTTTTTCGGTTGCGGATGAGCTCGCCATCATCTGAATATCTTTCAGAGGGTTTCTGCTGAGCATGTCGGCAAGAATGTTCTTTATGCCCTTTAAATAGAAGGAGACGAAGTCGTATTTTGAAAACCATTCGCTCCATCGTAGTAACTGTTGATGCGGGACCATCTTTTGCTTGAATTGTAGCATATTCGGGAAGGATGACATGTCCATTTCGATGCGAAATTTGTGTCCAATCAAATGGAACTCAAATTTTTCAATGGCCTTCTTTACAGCTAAGATCTCTTTGAACGTGGAGTGATAGTGGAGTTCGGAATCTTTAAAGCGTCCGCTTTTGTATCCACAGATTTGACGTCTCCCGTCTATCTCTTCGAGTAGGACATAACCCCAATACTTATCACTTGCGTCTGTTTGGAGAACACGCGTGCCGTCGCAGGGAATCTTTAAAGGTGGCAGCTTTTTAATCTCTAGGTTTAGCTTTTTGACCGCCTCTGTTTGTCTGTTAGTCCATAAAGGAGGATTCTTGGACAGCATCTTTTGTAGAGGACGCGTCAGCTGCGAAAGTTGCAGGATAAAGTCGCTCAGGTAATTGATTACCCCAAGGAACTGTTGGACCTGTCTTTTCGAGAGGTCGTTGTCTGGAAACTCAAGGAGCGTTGTGGCTAGATGGGCCTGAGGGGCGAATTGTTCATTCGCAATATGCATCCCAAGATATTCGATGTTGGGCTGGGCTATGATCATTTTTTGGGCCGAGAGCATTATTCCATGATCCTTCACGATGTTCTGAAACTGTTGTAGAGTTCGAACATGATCTTCGTGGCTAGACGAGAATAAGAGAATATCGTCTATGTAAATCAGGGCTGTATGGAGCAGTGGCTTGAAGATTTTTAACATGGCCTGTTGGAATAGCGACGACGCCGTTTTGAGACCGAACGGTAAGACGTTCCATTGGAGATGTCGGTTGGGCAAACAGAAAACTGTCTTGTACCTTTCCTCTGGTGCGATACCGATTTGCAAGAAACCGGATTTTAGATCGAACTTTGAAAATAGGGTCGCACCTTGAAGATGTTGAAATAGTGCCCTTTTGTTTGGCAACGGGAACTTGACATCTTGGAGGTATTGGTTCAGCGGTTTATAGTCAATGACTAGCCTTAATTTTCCTCTTGCCTGTTCAGCTCTGTTGTTGACATAAAATGCCTTGCACGCCCAGGGAGAATTGGTTGATGAGACCACCTTTTGACTGACCAGCTGGTCACATTCTTCGTTTGCTTGTTTAAGCAATATGGGTGGCATTCCTGCGTGACTTGCCTTCGTTGGAGTTGTGTGGATATTTTCTTTGAACGGCAATGACACGAAGAATTCTTCGTTTAACCACATTGGGTTTTTGCATATACGAAGGAACTCCGTATGAGAGTTTGCACAAGAACTTGCAGTGATTTCTTCTTTGATTTTGCCGAATTCGGGGTACCGAAGTTCTTCAATCGCGAACAATCGGGGTATTGTCGTGAAGGCTTTGAAATAAGATTTCCATCTTATTCCTCTTGGTTCGATCGAGATGTCCAAATTCCTTTTTAGGGCGTAATACGAATCCCATCCTAGAATTATATCCTTTCCAGGAGCGGAGGATCCTAGGACTTCTGTAGTTATCTGACATCCCGAAAAGAGTTCTATGGTGATTGGCTTCGATTTGAGCTTGATTGATAATGATCCTGAATTTGCCACCCTGAACTCTTGCTGATACGGGTGCCACATAGATGAGGAGAGCACCTTGGGATTCATTATCGTTGTGTGGGCTCCCGTGTCTATGAATGCAATAGCATGGACCGGTTCTTCATTTTTTGCAGGATCAAAGATCGTCACCGGTAGATGAGGAGATTGTATCTCTTCTTGTTGAGGCGTACGAGCAATATTGAAACAGCATTCTTCCTCTTCGTCGGACTCTGAGGCATCAAAATCTGAGTAGCCACAGATGGCATCTTTATCGTCGCTGTCGTAAGACAACACCGATTCGAGATCATGATTGTCAAGATCAATATCTTTGGCAAGATCGGATATGGAGCTGATGAGATATTGTCGTTTCTTTCTCGAACTGTTCGGACAGTTTTTGGCGAAATACCCTTCTTTGTGGCACAGAAAGCATTTCGTTTCCTTCTTGAAAGATTGTTTCCTTCTGAAAAACCGTTTGCGCCCGAATTTTCTGAAGCGGGATCTATTTGATTTTTGGGAACGGCGAGCTTCGCTCTTTTCTTTACACGAACAACGTTTCTTGGATTTAGAACATTTGATCGACAAATCTGGTCTTGCGCAAACTTTGGATAAATGTTTTGAATTATCCATAAACTCCGTCCAGAACTCCTTTTGTTTGCAGAGTTTGTCCAACGTTCTGAAGACGTACTGTTGGATTTGTCCGATAGAGATCTCTTCTACTGATTGGCCTTGTTCTCTGATGTTGAGTTTTGTTTGTTGGCTCAGATAATCATCAATAGATGATAGGTAGACTTGCTTTAGGCTCGAGTTATTGAGACCGTTTAGCGCAGAGTATCTCCGTGTTTGTCGCTCGAAATGTTTCGCAATATCTCTTTTCTTCAGCGAGCAACATTTCGCTGCGAAGAATTCCTCTTGTAATTGATCCTTGAGGTGGCTCGGGGTGCCAATGAATTCCCGATGAATTTCCCCGAGAAGCAATGGTATGGTGGTTTGATAGACTTGCTGCTGTCTGTATTCGCCAAGCGAATTCCACCATTCTTTGAGTGCACCCGAAAATCGTGCAGTGAACTGTTGTGTGACGAGGGATGAGGATGAGGTGATAGCTTTGGAGTACATCCATGCGTGAAATTCGTCTAAACGATCATTCCATTTTTCGAAGGGAATGTCGTCGAACGTAAACGTCACGACTTTTGAGGCGAACTGTTTTGTTGGCCTTTCTTGTTCTTGGATGGGTGTTCCATTCATCTCGTCGTTGTCAGAGAACACTTCGTCTATGTCTGGTTCTGTTTTAGATAGCTCTCCAATAGCGAACTGTTTTGGTAATGATTCTTCCTCAGAGTCAGTTTTGTAGGAAGAGCTTGAGTCTGAGAAGCTGATAACCAACGGTGTTGGATGAGTGGCGTTAGCCGGGGTTCTTTGTGACTGAGCGGACTCCGACTCTTTTGGTGTTTTGTCTTGTTCTGCTAGGTGACTTAGCAGACTAGACATCGTAAATTCCGCAGACTCGATTACGCCTATCTCCTTTCCTTTTCTTTTATCATGCTCGGGAGAGTCTTGACTAGAATGAGAGGAGGCAGATCTGTGAGTTTTTGTTGGATTGACGCGGAATTCTGATTCCTTTTGTCTTCTCGCCCTTTCTCGTACGGGCCGTGGTCTGAACTCGCTTGCTGGAGTTACTCCATACCGCGATGTGAACGCTTCGTCAGACGATAAAAAACCAGGGACTGGGTGTCTTGTCTTTTGATACTGTTCTCCTGAGAGAAATCCCTGAGAGTATGATCCTGGGTGTATGGGCATCGTTGATGACATGCTCCCGAGATGTGGAAGGTACGCGTTGGAGGAGCTCTGCTGTCGTTGGACCATACTTTCGAGGCATCGTTGAAGGTCTTTTAATTGGAACCTGAGATTAGTCATCTCAGCTTCTTTGCCTTGAAATTGAGCGGTGTTGACCATCATATGCTGGGCCATAGACATCATCTCTTGATGGAGGGTGTTTAGCCGACTATGGATTTCTGAGATCGAGTTCTGAAGAACGCTCAATCTCTTGGTATATCCATCCGCAAACTGACCGATTTTTTGATTAATCGTAGTAAGCAGCCGGTTTTGTGCCATGGCATTTTCCGTTTGCTAGTTGAGAACCTTTTCTCCTTGACTTAATTGATTTGGTCCTGAGGGACTGATTTCCTTTGAAAGTACCTTTGGAGAGTGAGATATGTTGTCAGTGATGAAGTCCTCTGGTGGAGGAAAGCTATCTTCTTCTATCACCATGATCTCTGGCACGGATGACTCCTTTTTATCAGAGTATTGGACTATGAATTCGTATCTTCCGCTGCCTTCTCCGAGAGGACCAACTGTAGGATCTCCTTCAAGATATCTTTTGTACAGGGGATCCTTCTCTTTCTGCGCCGTTGGCGAATCTCGTCATCGGATTCATAATAATCTTCTATGCAAGCCGAGCAGGAGCAGACATCAAAATATTGATGGCCGTCTTCATCCTTGAAAGGATATACGACTTGTCCGTATTGACCAAAGGAGATTGGCTTCGGATTCTGTTCTCTGTATGGTCCTTGGAATTCGTGTTCTTCAATTTGGATCGCAAATTGTGTGAACAGTTGTTTCCGAAACGACGATGATCTTGGTTTGTCGAATTTGATTTCCGTTGTTCCATCAAGTCGCGAATGAAAGCTTACGTCGGATGTTTGGATTGGTGCTTGAGTTTCTTGATGCAGCTTCTCGTAGCTTGTCACCCATGACTCTGGTATCCTCTTTATTAGCTTCTCGAGAAATTTGGCGAGGTATTTGCGTAGTGCTTGGCGCTTGAGAAGCCGACGAGACTTCTAGATAAAGCGCTTCATCAGAGGAGGGTAGAACGAGATCAAGAGCATGGTCTTGAACGCGGTAGACAATTTGGTGATGTAGTGTTGCGATAACACTTTTCTCTTGCATAGGCAACCCGATTAGCTGTAGTTGGACTTTGAGCGTTTTGAGCAGATTCGGATCTTGCAAAGAGACATTAAAGTTCGGAAACAGCGTTATGAAAACTGTTCCGGCGTTTAATGTTGTTTGAACCGTACCGATGCAGGCCTGTTGATATGGCTTTAGTCGAGAGTCGACTAAAGCAATTCGTGCTATAACCGGCAGACATTTTCGAGCATGTAAGGTTAGCCCGATTCGTACCACCCCAAAGTGAAGGTGGGTGTATCCTTGTTGCCGCCATAATCTCGGAAGAGCTTCTGGGATATTGAGAGAAATGAATTGTTCTTCCTCCGTGGCTGGGACTTGGCAAGATGAAAACTTGCTGGATTGAACATATTCTCGGACCCTTCTGCTTGACGAAGGATGTATGAGCTCGCGGACGTTCTTTATCGAGAAAACACTAGGTTTTCTAGCAAAGAACTCATATGGATTCACCAGTGGAAGTGTCGTTTCAGGCATAAGATCGCCTGGAACATACTCGATTTCATAAAGAGAATTAATATCAGAATGATTTTTTTGGTTTTTTGTTTTTGGTAAAGTCGAAATTGCAAATTGAGAATCGATTGCTAAAGGATTAGAATTTGACATGATGAGAAATCGTTTTCAGAACATTCAAAACAATCAGTCATAAACAAAGATTCATTCTCTCAAACATAGGTTGTTAGGCTCTGATACCAAGTTTTCAGAACTTTACAAGCAGGATTCTAGGGAAAAAGATCTCGAACCCGATCCGGAACCCGAACTACAAAATTATTCCCCCCATATGCTAAGTGTTTGGCGCCCGTATCACATAAATTAGGCTCCAAGAGTTTTTTTTTTTTTTTTTCCCAGTTAATAAAATTTTTGGCTTAGCGTATTTAAAATGTTATAATAGAGTATATGAACCCAACAAACTCTCTTTAATAGCATTTACAGAAATCGTGCTATCCTAATGTGCTATCAATGCCAACTTTTCTTGTAGTATTCGTACTTTATGATACTTAATGTGATGAATGATACAAAGTATGAACCAACAATGCATCTCTATTTATAGGATTTTTTAGTCGGTGATTTTGTTCAAAGTCCTAACATGATTAGCAAATATGGAAATTAACATACATTATTTTGTGTTGACCAAAAAAAGAAAATGAAACATTATTATGTTTTCCCAAACAGAAAAAGGAAAGAAAGTTATATAGAAGGCTACGACAATCATATGTGAGGAAATATTATTATGTTTGTGACTATTTTGATAAAAGAAGATAAATTTTGATATGATAATCTTTGAATGCATGTTTTGGCTGGTTGTATGCACTCGAATGTGATTTTATAAATTTCAAAACGGAATTTGTTTTTTGTTTTTGTTTTTTTAAAACATAATATCTACGAATATATGAAAAACTTAATCAGTTTTTATTTCTTGACCGATGACCCATTTAGTTACCCTTACCGGAGTTAGGTTTTGAGCGCTTTTGCCAATTCACTTCAGTCGATATCTCTATATATACAACGCCAATAAGAGAGAATTTCTCAAAGTAAACTCGTTCATAAGGAATATTACTACACTAAGTCCTTGTTTATTAGACTAACCTTAGAAAGTTGGTCAATGTCTAATTTATCCAAATGTTATATTATATTACGAGTATGTCATTAATTATTTATTTTTGATTTATTTATTTTGAACAAAAAGAAATAAATGAAATAAAAGAAGGAAATGTAAAAAATAATAATTAAAACATAAAAAACTGGTTTACAAATAAATAAACAAATCTCTCGACAAAAGGCGATAGGCGACGGTTGGATTCCAACACGATTCCGGCGAGGAGTGAGGCGTTTCCGGTAAGTCTCTTCATCTTCTTGCTTCGTTTTAGGTTTCTCTTTAGTTCTCCGAAGTTCCCTGAAGAAGAAGAACCGCGGCGACGAAGGATGGTCGCGACAAAGGATGGTTACCACGACGAAGGGTGGTTACGGGGGAGGCGTGTCGAAGTTTTGTCGAGTCATCTACTGTCATGTCGGCGACGATTGAGGGAGACTGGACGGTTGGAGGCGGCAAAAACCCTAATTGCATAGTGTTTTATTTTTTTGCAGCGGCGAAACCTAACCCTAATTTTTGTTTTTGTTGCAGATAAATTTTTTACTTTAATTTGTGTTGCTGGTCTATTAAACGGTATTCCGGTGAGAGCAAGAATTTTCCATTGAGGAATGTTAAATATTGTATTTCTTTGGTGGTAGATTTTGTAACGCTTGATGGTAGATTTAATAGGTTGACAAATGTGGTTGGTGAGTTTGGTAGATTTGTTTGTATATGATGGTAGATTTGTTTTTATATGACGTTAGTATATATATAGATGACGGTAGATTTGTTTTTAAATCATGGGGGTTGAATTGTGGGTTAGTTGTTTTTTTAATGATGTTGAGGATTATTTTCTTCATTCTTTTTTAATGATGTTGAGGATTATTTTCTTCATTCTTCTTCGTCCTCTGGTCAAGTCAATGCATGAAAGTAGATAAGATCTAAATTGCTGAAAATTCATAATCGATATGATGCAAGTGTGTTTATATGATTATAGATACATGTGGTGTGAAAAAGAGGATTGAGAGATGGTAAGAGTTTTTTTTTTTTTTGCTACAAGAGATAGTAAGAGTTAATGAGAGTCTTTGCTAATCTCTAAAATATTATTTAAAAAGATATTTTTAAAAATAAATTTTGTCTTGTAAGCTATTACTAGAAATGCCATTACAAATAGAAAATAATAATTGGAATAGGAAAAGATATAATAGTATTTTAAAATTATTGATTAGAATATGGAAAATATATATTTTGCATTAAACAAGTTATTTCTTATTTAATTTTTAAAATAATAATCAATTCATATATATATTCAAAGAAAAAAATATATTCAAAATTTTGCTATATGTTTCACTATAATTTATTATATTTTATTTGAATATATATATCAAAACAAAAGTTAAAAAATATTTTACTAATTTTATAAAAAGTTATACACAAGAAAACTATTTTTTTTTAAGGATTTCGTAGACTAACCATAAAAACTAGAGTCATTTAACGGTGCATATTAGAGTTATGTTTTCAGGATTATAATTTTTTGCGGATTATCCTGAATAATATTTTAGTTCACTACAAAACGGTTTTTTTTTAATAGACAAATTATTATAATTTGACAGATTTATCTATAATCATTAGTTAGTTATATTGTAAAATTAAGATAAAAATATTTTTTTTTAAATTTCAAAACAATTTCTTTTAAAAAAATTACTCCGCGCTATAATTAGAGAGGATTAAATCCTAGTTATAATTCATTTTTTAAATGAAAATGAATAAGAAAAAAAGGTACTCAAATCAAAAAGCTTTAAATGTAATCATCTTTCTAGATTCAGTCACACCCTAATAATCCTACAATAATTGACTTCTTGAAGGGCAATGAGGAAAGAATCAAACTTCTTCTTTTTTCAGATTGGTGTTTTATTTTCACCCAAATTCTTGAATTGTTTTTGTGGCCAACGTAAGAACGTCTACAAACGCAGAGAAGGATGCTCGAAGAAGCCTTGCCTCTATTGCTTCAAAGTGCCTGTAAAGTCATCCGGTGAGAAAAGATCAAAACTAGTAATGAAGTAGGCGAAAATCAAAGGTTCTATAGACCCGAAGATGGTCGAATTGAAATCAGTCTTAATCGATTTAAGACGGATTCAACGATCAAGTAAGGCGATGAAGGACTTTGTCAAAACTCACACATAAAGCTATATCTTAGATAGAACACCAAAATTTTGCAGAGATTTTAGAACTAGTTTGACAATGGTGTACTACAGATCTATAAACCGTTTAGCAGAAACTAGTTTGACAATGATGTACATATCTATAAGCCGTTTAGCAGACGGTCTGGAATGCCTGGAATGCAAGCTAACGTAAAGAAATTACATGCTTTTGATATTTCCGAAATATGCTGAATTTCACACCCTAAGATTGTTTTCGACCCCGCAGACATTTGACGTTACAAACGAAGATCATCCTCCCGAATAATGTATGTATTTTCAGATCAAAATCAAAAGCTGTAAAAAAAAAAATCTAACGGATATCGCTTTGATCTTTGTGAGGTTTGAGAGTGAAATCAAATATTTAGCAAAGACAAACTTGAAAATAATAAGGTTTTGTGTCTACAAGAGGTCAAGAGAAAAGAAAACATATATATTAGAATTAGTTATTATTTTCAAAATAAGAAGTAATGTCATTCTTGTTATTATTTTCAAATGAGAACGGTACATTGTAATAGACTTAAAGAGGTGTACCATTTTTACAAATTTCCTTATGGGTGTACTCCATTTCAAATTACTGTATTAAAATATACTATTTTAACAAATGTCTCATAAGATATTGTGGTTCACACTAGTCATATGGCCATTGTAGGGTTATTATGGCTACCAGGTCGGATTTTGTCGGGCCCCAAAAACAAATATATAATAAATAAGCATCCTGTAATTTAGCTTATGTTGTTCTTTTTAATGTTTTCAAGATATTAAGCTACTTTTGTTAGCTTGTTGTTTATATATTTTTTCATATTTCGATGAATATGTAAACTTTATTGAAAAGAAAGAAAAACAAGACAATATTGTTCTGTAGACCAAAACAATTAGGTTTTATGATGTAAAAGCAACGAAGCAAGTCATCCAAAGTGATCTACAGGATCATTCAAGGCCAATGGTTGTCTTGGCGAATCTGTGCCTCTTCCTCGGGCGTGAAATCGTTCTCGATGTTGAAGATAGTGCGAATCTCATCAACACTTTTATCTTTGATCATATCAGCGACTGCCTGACAAGTGAGATCAAGAAGGCTTTTGATGTTTAGAAAATTAGCAGCCAAAATAAGGTAAAAGAGCGTGGATTGATCCATATTTTTCATAAACTCAGCGTCCCAATTCTTGAGCTCCTCCCCGGAGGAAGACGAATCACCACCATCACCATCGACGACGTCGACGTGTTTCTTGCAATACTCGAGCACTTTGGCGAGGATCTGGCTGGTGATGTTGGCAAGAGGGATTCCGTTACCGACGCAGTCATCTTCAACCATGTGAGCTGTTGGTCTGCGACTGGAGAGCCACCGCTTCTTCAATCTCAAAGGTCTCGCCATCTGAGCTCTTCAAAACAATCTTTTTCGCCCAAGTCGACATCGTTCCTACTTTAGGATACTTAATGTGATGAATCAACAATGCATGAACCAACAATGCATCTCTATTTATAGGATTTTTTAGTCGGTGATTTTTTTCAAAGTCCTAACATGATTAGCAAATATGGAAATTAACATACATTAATTTGTGTTGACCAAAAAAAGAAAATGAAACATTATTATGTTTTCCCATACAGAGAAAGGAAAGAAAATTATATAGAAGGCTACGACAATCATATGTGAGGAAATATTATTATGTTTGTGACTATTTTGATAAAAGAAGATAAATTTTGATATGATAATCTTTGAATGCATGTTTTGGCTGGTGGTATGCACTCAAATGTGATTTTATAAATTTGAAAACGGAATTTGTTTTTTTTTTGTTTTTTTAAAACATAATATCTACGAATATATGAAAAACTTAATCAGTTTTTATTTCTTGACCGATGACCCATTTAGTTACCCTTACCGGAGTTAGGTTTTGAGCGCTTTTGCCAATTCACTTCAGTCGATATCTCTATATATACAATGCCAATAAGAGATAATTTCTCAAAGTAAACTCGTTCATAAGGAATATTACTACACTAACTCCTTGTTTATTAGACTAACCTTAGAAAGTTGGTCAATGTCTAATTTATCCAAATGTAATATTATATTACGAGTATGTCATTAATTATTTATTTTTGATTTATTTATTTTGAACAAAAAGAAATAAATGAAATATAAGAAGGAAATGTAAAAAATAATAATTAAAACATAAAAAACTGGTTTACAAATAAATAAATAAATCTCTCGACAAAAGGCAATAGGCGACGGTTGGATTCCAACACGATTTCGGCGAGGAGTGAGGCGTTTCCGGTAAGTCTCTTCATCTTCTTGCTTCGTTTTAGGTTTCTCTTTAGTTCTCCGAAGTTCCCTGAAGAAGAAGAACCGCGGCGACGAAGGATGGTCGCGTCAAAGGATGGTTACCACGACGAAGGGTGGTTACGGGGGAGGCGTGTCGAAGTTTTGGCGAGTCATCTACTGTCATGTCGGCGACGATTGAGGGAGACTGGATGGTTGGAGGCGGCAAAAACCCTAATTGCATAGTGTTTTATTTTTTTTGCAGCGGCGAAACCTAACCCTAATTTTTGTTTTTGTTGCAGATAAATTTTTTACTATAATTTGTGTTGCTGGTCTATTAAACGGTATTCCGGTGAGAGCAAGAATTTTCCGTTGAGGAATGTTAAATATTGTATTTCTTTGGTGGTAGATTTTGTAACGGTTGATGGTAGATTTAATAGGTTGACAAATGTGGTTGGTGAGTTTGGTAGATTTGTTTGTATATGATGATAGATTTGTTTTTATATGACGTTAGTATATATATAGATGACGGTAGATTTGTTTTTAAATCATGGGGGTTGAATTGTGGGTTAGTTGTTTTTTAATGATGTTGAGGATTATTTTCTTCATTCTTTTTTAATGATGTTGAGGATTATTTTCTTCATTCTTCTTCGTCCTCTGGTCAAGTCAATGCATGAAAGTAGATAAGATATAAATTGCTGAAAATTCATAATCATATGATGCAAGTGTGTTTATATGATTATAGATACATGTGGTGTGAAAAAAAGGATTGAGAGATGGTAAGAGTTTTTTTTTTTGCTACAAGAGATAGTAAGAGTTAATGAGAGTCTTTGCTAATCTCTATAATATTATTTAAAAAGACATTTTTAAAAATAAATTTTGTTTTGTAAGCTATGACTAGAAATGTCATTACAAATAGTAAAGAATAATTGGAATAGGAAAATATATAATAGTCTTTTAAAATTATTGATTAGAATATGGAAAATATATATTTTGCATTAAACAAGTTATTTATTATTTAATTTTTAAAATAATAATCAATTCATATATATATTCAAAGAAAAAAAATATATTCAAAATCTTGCTATATGTTTCACTATAATTTATTATATTTTATTTGAATATATATATCAAAACAAAAGTTAAAAAATATTTTACTAATTTTATAAAAAGTTAGACACAAGAAAACTATTTTTTTTAAGGATTTCGTAGACTAACCATAAAAACGAGAGTCATTTAACGGTGCATATTAGAGTTATGTTTTCAGGATTTTAATTTTTTGCGGATTATCCTGAATAATATTTTAGTTCACTACAAAACGGTTTATTTTTAATAGACAAATTATTATAATTTGACAGATTTATCTATAATCATTAGTTAGTTATATTGTAAAATTAAGATAAAAATATTTTTTTAAATTTCAAAACAATTTCTTTTAAAAAAATTACTCCGCGCTATAATTAGAGCGGATTAAATCCTATTAAATCCTAGTTATAATTCATTTTGTAAATGAAAATGAATAAGAAAAAAAGGTACTCAAATCAAAAAGCATTAAATGTAATCATCTTTCTAGATTCAGTCACACCCTAATAATCCTACAATAATTGACTTCTTGAAGGGCAATGAGGAAAGAATCAAACTTCTTCTTTTTTCAGATTGGTGTTTTATTTTCACCCAAATTCTTGAATTGTTTTTGTGGCCAACGTAAGAACGTCTACAAACGCAGAGAAGGATGCTCGAAGAAGCCTTGCCTCTATTGCTTCAAAGTGCCTGTAAAGTCATCCGGTGAGAAAAGATCAAAACTAGTAATGAAGTAGGCGAAAATCAAATGTTCTATAGACCCGAAGATGGTCGAATTGAAATCAGTCTTAATCGATTTAAGACGGATTCAACGATCAAGTAAGGCGATGAAGGACTTTGTCAAAACTCACACATAAAGCTATATCTTAGATAGAACACCAAAATTTTGCAGAGATTTTAGAACTAGTTTGACAATGGTGTACTACAGATCTATAAACCGTTTAGCAGAAACTAGTTTGACAATGATGTACTACATATCTATAAGCCGTTTAGCAGACGGTCTGGAATGTCTGGAATGCAAGCTAACGTAACGAAATTACATGCTTTTGATATTTCCGAAATATGCTGAATTTCACACCCTAAGATTGTTTTCGACCCCGCAGACATTTGACGTTACAAACGAAGATCATCCTCCCGAATAATGTATGTATTTTCAGATCAAAATCAAAAGCTGTAAAAAAAAAATCTAACGGATATCGCTTTGATCTTTGTGAGGTTTGAGAGTGAAATCAAATATTTAGCAAAGACAATCTGAAAATAATAAGGTTTTGTGTCTACAAGAGGTCAAGAAAAAAGAAAACATATATATTAGAATTAGTTATTATTTTCAAAATAAGAAGTAATGTCATTCTTGTTATTATTTTCAAATGAGAACGGTACATTGTAATAGACTTAAAGAGGTGTACCATTTTTACAAATTTCCTTATGGGTGTACTCCATTTCAAATTACTGTATTAAAATATACTATTTTAACAAATTTCTCATAAGATATTGTGGTTCACATGGGTCATATGGCCATTGTAGGGTTATTATGGCTACCAGGTCGGGTTTTGTCGGGCCCCAAAAACAAATATATAATAAATAAGCATCCTGTAATTTAGCTTATGTTGTTTTTTTTAATGTTTTCAAGATATTAAGCTACTTTTGTTAGCTTGTTGTTTATATATTTTTTCATTTATCGATGAATATGTAAACTTTATTGAAAAGAAAGAAAAACACGACAATATTGTTCTGTAGACCAAAACAATTAGGTTTTATGATGTAAAAGCAACGAAGCAAGTCATCCAAAGTGATCTACAGGATCATTCAAGGCCAATGGTTGTCTTGGCGAATCTGTGCCTCTTCCTCGGGCGTGAAATCGTTCTCGATGTTGAAGATAGTGCGAATCTCATCAACACTTTCATCTTTGATCATATCAGCGACTACCTGACAAGTGAGATCAAGAAGGCTTTTGATGTTTAGAAAATTAGCAGCCATAATAAGGTAAAAGAGCGTGTATTGATCCATATTTTTCATAAACTCAGCATCCTAATTCTTGAGCTCCTCTCCGGAGGAAGACGAATCACCTCCATCACCATCGACGACGACGACGTGTTTCTTGCAATACTCGAGCACTTTGGCGAGGATCTGGCTGGTGATGTTGGCAAGAGGGATTCCGTTACCGACGCAGTCATCTTCAACCATGTGAGCTATGGTCTGCGACTGGAGAGCCACCGCTTCTTCAATCTCAAAGGTCTCGCCATCTGAGCTCTTCAAAACAATCTTTTTAGCCGAAGTCGACATCGTTCGTACTTTAGGATACTTAATGTGATGAATGATACAAAGTATGAACCAACAATGCATCTCTATTTATAGGATTTTTTGGCCGGTGATTTTTTTCAAAGTCCTAACATGATTAGCAAATATGGAAATTAACATACATTATTTTGTGTTGACCAAAAAAAGAAAATGAAACATTATTATGTTTTCCCAAACAGAAAAAGGAAATAAAGTTATGTAGAAGAATACGACAATCATATGTGAGGAAATATTATTATGTTTGTGACTATTTTGATAAAAGAAGATAAATTTTGATATGATAATCTTTGAATGCATGTTTTGGCTGGTGGTATGCACTCAAATGTGATTTTATAAATTTCAGAAAGGAATTTGTTTTTTTATGTATTTTTAAAACATAATATCTACCGAATATTTGAAAAACATAATCAGTTTTTATTTCTTGACCGATGACCCATTTAGTTACCCATAACCGGAGTTAGGTTTTGAGCACTTTTGCCAACACTTCAGTCGATATCTCTATATATACAATGTCAATAAGAGAGAATTTGTCAAAGTAAACTCGTTCGTAAGGAATATTACTACACTAATTCTTTGTTTACTAGACTAATCTTAGAAAGTTGGTCAATGTCTAATTTATCCAAATGTTGTATTGTATTACGAGTATGTCATTAATTATTTATTTTTAATTTAGTTATTTTGAACAAAACGAAATAAATGAAATAAAAGAAGGAAATGTAAAAAATAATAATTAAAACATAAAAAACTGGTTTCCAAATAAATAAAAAAAATCTCTCGACAAAAGGCGATAGGCGACGGTTGGATTCCAACGCGATTCCGGTGAGGAGTGAGGCGTTTCCGGTAACTCTCTTCATCTTCTTTCTTCGTTTTAGGTTTCTCTTTAGTTCTCCGAAGTTCCCCGAAGAAGAAGAACCGCGGCGACGAAGGATGGTCGCGACAAAGGATGGTTACCACGACGAAGGGTGGTTACGAGGGAGGCGTGTCGAAGTTTCGGCGAGTCATCTGATGTCATGTCAGCGACGATTGAGGGAGAATGGACGGTTGGAGGCGGCAAAAACCTAATTGCATAGTGTTTTTTTGTTTTGCAGCGCCGAAACCTAACCCTAATTTTTGTTTTTGTTGCAGATAACTTTTTTAGTTTGTGTTGCCGGTCTATTGAACGGTATTCTGTTGAGAACAAGAAATTTCCGGTGAGGAATGTTAAATATTGTATTTTTGGTGGTATATTTTGTAACGCTTGATGGTAGATTTAATAGTTTGACAAATGTGGTTGGGTGAGTTTGGTAGATTTGTTTGTATATGATGGTAGATTTGTTTTTATATGACGTTAGTATGTATATAGATGACGGTAGATTTGTTTTTATATCATGGGGGCTGAATTGTGGGTTAGTTGATTCTTTAATGATGTTGAAGATTATTTTCTTCATTCTTTTTTAATGATTTTGAACATTATTTTTTTCATTCTTCTTCGTCCTCTGGTCAAGTCAATGCATGAAAGTAGATAAGATCTAAATTGCTAAAAATTCATAATCGATATGATGCAAGTGTGTTTATATGATTATAGAAACATGTGGTGTGAAAAAGAGGATTGAGAGATAGTAAGAGTTTTTTTTTGTTGCTACAAGAGATAGTAAGAGTGAATGAGAGTCTTTGCTAATCTATATAATATTATTTAAGAATATATTATTAAAAATAAATTTTTTTTTGTAAGTTATTACATGAAATGTCATTACAAATAGTAAAGAATAATTGGAATAGGAAATGATATAATAGTCTTTTAAAATTATTGATTAAAATATGGAAAGTATATATTTTGCATTAAACAAATTATATATTATTTAATTTCTAAAATAATAATCAATTCATATATATATTCAAAGAAAAAAAATATATTCAAAATTTTGCTACATGTTTCACTATAATTTATTATATTTTATTTGAATATATATCAAAACAAAAGTTGAAAAATATTTTACTAATTTTATAAAAAGTTAGACACACGAAAACTATTTTTTTTTTAAACGATTTCGTAAACTAACCATAAAAACTAGAGTCATTTAACGGTGAATATTAGAGTTATGTTTTCAGGATTATAAATTTTTTGTGGATTATCCTGAATAATATTTTAACTCACTGCAAAACGGGTTTTTTTAAATAGGCAAATCATTATAGTTTGACAGATTTATCTCTAATCATTAGTTAGTTATATTGTAAAATTCAGATAAAAACAATTTTCTTAAATTTCAAAACGATTTCTTTTAAAAAAATTACTCCTCGCTATAATTAGCAAGGATTAAATCCTAGTTATAATTCATTTTGTAAATGAAAATGAATAAGAAATAAAAAACGTACTCAAATCAAAAAGCTTTAAATGTAATCATCTTTCTAGATTCAGTCACACCATAATAATCCTACAATAATTGACTTCTTGAAGGGCAATGAGGAAAGAATCAAACTTCTTCTTTTTCACATTGGTGTTTTGTTTTCACCCAAATTCTTGAATTGTTCTTGTGGCCAACGTAAGAACGTCTACAAACGCAGAGAAGGATGCTCGAAGAAGCCTTGCCTCTATTGCTTCAAAGTGCCTGTAAAGTTATCCGGTGAGAAAAGATCAAAACTAGTAATGAAGTAGGCGAAAATCAAAGGTTCTATAGACCCGAAGATGGTCGAATTGAAATCAGTCTTAATCGATTTAAGACTGATTCAAAGATAAATTAAGGCGATGAAGGACTTTGTCAAAACTCACACATAAAGCTATATCTTAGATAGAACACCAAAGTCTAGCAGAGATTTTAGAACTAGTTTGACAATGATGTTCTACAGATCTATAAACCATTTAGCAGAAACTAGTTTGACAATGATGTACTACAGATCTATAAGCCGTTTAGCAGACGGTCTGGATTGTCTGGAATACAAGCTAGCGTAACGAAATTACATGCTTTTGATATTTCCAAAATATGCTGAATTTCACACCCTAAGATTGTTTTCGACCCCGCAGACATTTGACGTTACAAACGAAGATCATCCTCCCGAATAATGTATGTATTTTCAGATCAAAATCAAAAGCTGTAAAAAAAAAAATCTATGGAATATCGCTTTGATCTTTGTGAGGTTTGAGAGTGAAATCAAATATTTAGCAAAGACAAACTGAAAATAATAAGGTTTTGTGTCTACAAGAGGTTAAGAGAAAAGAAAACATATCTATTAGAATTAGTTATTATTTTCAAAATAAGAAGTAATGTCATTTTTGTTATTATTTTCAAAGTAGAACGGTACATTGTAATAGACTTAAAGATGTGTGATATTTTTACAAATTTCCTTACGGGTGTAGTCCATTTCAAATTACTGTCTTAAAATATACTATTTTAACAAATGTCTCATAATATATTGTGGTTCGCACTGGTCATATGACCATTGTAGGGTTATTATGGCTACCAGGTCGGGCCCCAAAAACAAATATATAATAAATAAGCATCCTGTAATTTAGCTTATGTTGTTCTTTTTAATGTTTTCTAGATATTAAGCTACTTTTGTTAGTTTGTTGTTTATATATATTTTCATATTTCGATGAATATGTAAACTTTATTGAACAGAAAGAAAAACAAGACAATATTGTTCTGTAGACCAAAACAATTAGGTTTTATGATGTAAAAGCAACGAAGCAAGTCATCCAAAGTGATCTACAGGATCATTCAAGGCCAATTGTTGTCTTGGCGAATCTGTGCCTCTTCCTCGGGCGTGAAATCGTTCTCGATGTTGAAGATAGTGCGAATCTCATCAACACTTTTATCTTTGATCATATCAGCGACTGCCTGACAAGTGAGATCAAGAAGGCTTTTGATGTTTAGAAAATTAGCAGCCATAATAAGGTAAAAGAGCGTGGATTGATCCATATTTATCATAAACTCAGCGTCCCAATTCTTGAGCTCCTCTCCGGAGGAAGACGAATCACCACCATCACCATCGACGACGACGACGTGTTTCTTGCAATACTCGAGCACTTTGGCGAGGATCTGGCTGGTGATGTTGGCAAGAGGGATTCCGTTACCGACGCAGTCATCTTCAACCATGTGAGCTATGGTCTGCGACTGGAGAGCCACCGCTTCTTCAATCTCAAAGGTCTCGCCATCTGAGGTCTTCAAAATAATCTTTTTAGCCGAAGTCGGCATCGTTCGTACTTTAGGATACTTAATGTGATGAATGATACAAAGTCTGAACCAACAATGCATCTCTATTTATAGGATTTTTTAGTCGGTGATTTTGTTCAAAGTCCTAACATGATTAGCAAATATGGAAATTAACATACATTATTTTGTGTTGACCAAAAAAAGAAAATGAAACATTATTATGTTTTCCCAAATAGAAAAAGGAAAGAAAGTTATGTAGAAGAATACGACAATCATATGTGAGGAAATATTATTATGTTTGTGACTATTTTGATAAAAGAAGATAAATTTTGATATGATAATCTTTGAATGCATGTTTTGGCTGGTGGTATGCACTCAAATGTGATTTTATAAATTTCAGTAAGGAATTTGTTTTTTTAATGTATTTTTAAAACATAATATCTACCGAATATATGAAAAACTTAATCAGTTTTTATTTCTTGACCGATGACCCATTTAGTTATCCTTACCGGAGTTAGGTTTTGAGCGCTTTTGCCAATTCACTTCAGTCGATATCTCTATATATACATTGCCAATAAGAGAGAATTTGTCAAAGTAAACTCGTTCATAAGGAATATTACTACACTAATTCCTTGTTTACTAGACTAATCTTAAAAAGTTGGTCAATGTCTAATTTATCCAAATGTTGTATTGTATTACGAGTATGTCATTAATTATTTATTTTTGATTTATTTATTTTGAACAAAACGAAATAAATGAAATAAAAGAAGGAAATGTAAAAAATAATAATTAAAACATAAAAAACTGGTTTCCAAATAAATAAATAAAATCTCTCGACAAACGGGGATAGGCGACGGTTGGATTCCAACGCGATTCCGGCGAGTAGTGAGTCATTTCCGGTAAGTCTCTTCATCTTCTTGCTTCGTTTTTAGTTTCTCTTTAGTTCTCCGAAGTTCCCCAAAGAAGAAGAACCGCGGCGACCAAGGATGGTCGCGACAAAGGATGGTTACCACGACGAAGGGTGGTTACGGGGGAGGCGTGTCGAAGTTTCGGCGAGTCATCTGCTGTCAAGTCGGCGACGATTGAGGGAGAATGGACGGTTGGAGGCGGCAAAAACCCTAATTGCATAATGTTTTTTTTTGCAGGGGCGAAACCTAACCCTAATTTTTGTTTTTGTTGCATATAACTTTTTTATTTTGTGTTGCCGGTCTATTGAACGGTATTCCGTTGAGAACAAGAATTTTCCGGTGAGGAATGTTAAATATTGTATTTCTTTGGTGGTAAATTTTGTAACGCTTGATGGTAGATTTAATAGTTTGACAAATGTGGTTGGGTGAGTTTGGTAGATTTGTTTGTATATGATGGTAGATTTGTTTTTATATGACGTTAGTATGTATATAGATGATGGTAGATTTGTTTTTATATCATGGGGGCTGAATTGTGGGTTAGTTGCTTCTTTAATGATGTTGAGGATTATTTTCTTCATTCTTTTTTAATGATGTTGAGGATTACCTTTTTCATTCTTCTTCGTCCTCTGGTCAAGTCAATGCATGAAAGTAGATAAGATCTAAATTGCTGAAAATTCATAATCGATATGATGCAAGTGTGTTTATATGATTATAGAAACATGTGGTGTGAAAAAGAGGATTGAGAGATACTAAGGTTTTTTTTTTGGTTGCTACAAGAGATAGTACGAGTTAATGAGAGTCTTTGTTAATCTCTATAATATTATTTAAGAAGATATTTTTAAAAATGAATTTTGTTTTGTAAGTTATTACATGAAATGTCATTACAAATAGCAAAAAATAATTGGAATAGGAAATGATATAATAGTCTTTTAAAATTATTGATTAGAATATGGAAAGTATATATTTTGCATTAAACAAGTTATTTATTATTTAATTTCTAAAATAATAATCAATTCATATATTTATTCAAAGAAAAAAAATATATTCAAAATTTTGCTACATCTTTCACTATAATTTATTATACTTTATTTGAATATATATCAAAACAAAAGTTGAAAAATATTTTAATAATTTTATAAAAAGTTAGACACAAGAAAATTATTTTTTTTAAACGATTTCGTAGACTAACCATAAAAACTAGAGTCATTTAACGGTGCATATTAGAGTTATGTTTTCAGGATTATAATTTTTTGTCGATTATCTTGAATAATATTTAAGTTCACTGCAAAACGATTTTTTTTTAAATAGACAAATCATTATAGTTTGACAGATTTATCTATAATCATTAGTTAGTTATATTGTAAAATTCAGATAAAAATAATTTTCTTAAAATTCAAAACAATTTCTTTTAAAAAAATTACTCCGCGCTATAATTAGCGCGGATTAAATCCTAGTTATAATTCAGTTTGTAAATGAAAATGAATAAGAAACAAAAAACGTACTCAAATCAAAAAGCTTTAAATGTAATCATCTTTCTAGATTCAGTCACACCATAATAATCCTACAATAATTGACTTCTTGAAGGGCAATTAGGAAAGAATCAAACTTCTTCTTTTTTCACATTGGTGTTTTATTTTCACCCAAATTCTTGAATTGTTCTTGTGGCCAACGTAAGAACGTCTACATACGCAGAGAAGGATGCTCGAAGTAGCCTTGCCTCTATTGCTTCAAAGTGCCTATAAAGTTATCCGGTGAGAAAAGATCAAAACTAGTAATGAAGTAGGCGAAAATTAAAGGTTCTATAGACCCGAAGATGGTCGAATTGAAATCAGTCTTAATCGATTTAAGACTGATTCAACGATCAAGTAAGGCGATGAAGGACTTTGTCAAAACTCACACATAAAGCTATATCTTATATAGAACACCAAAGTTTAGCAGAGATTTTAGAACTAGTTTGACAATGATGTACTACAGATCTATAAACCGTTTAGCAGAAACTAGTTTGACAATGATGTACTACAGATCTATAAGCCGTTTAGCAGACGGTCTGGAATGTCTGGAATGCAAGCTAGCGTAACGAAATTACATGCTTTTGATATTTCTGAAATATGCTGAATTTCACACCCTAAGATTTTTTTCGACCCCGCAGACATTTGACGTTACAAACGAAGATCATCCTCCCGAATAATGTATGTATTTTCATATCAAATCAAAAGCTGTAAGAAATGTCTAACGGATATCGCTTTGATTTTTGTGAGGTTTGAGAGTGAAATCAAATATTTAGCAAAAACAAACCGAAAATAATAAGGTTTTGTGTCTACAAAAGGTTAAGAGAAAAGAAAACATATATATTAGAATTAATTATTATTTTTAAAATAAGAAGTAATGTCATTCTTGTTATTATTTTCAAAGGAGAACGGTACATTGTAATAGACTTAAATAGGTGTACCATTTTTACAAATTTCTTTATGGGTGTACTCCATTTCAAATTATTGTCTTAAAATATACTATTTTAACAAATGTCTCATAAGATATTGTGGTTCACACTGGTCATATGGCCATTGTAGGGTTATTATGGCTACCAGGTCGGGTTTTGTCGGGCCCCAAAAACAAATATATAATAAATAAGCATCCTGTAATTTAGCTTATGTTTTCTTTTTAATGTTTTCAAGATATTAAGCTACTTTTGTTAGCTTGTTGTTTATTATATATTTTTCATATTTCGATGAATATGTAAACTTTATTGAAAAGAAAGAAAAACAAGACAATATTGTTCTGTAGACCAAAACAATTAGGTTTTATGATGTAAAAGCAACGAAGCAAGTCATCCAAAGTGATCTACAGGATCATTCAAGGCCAATGGTTGTCTTGGCGAATCTGTGCCTCTTCCTCGGGCGTGAAATCGTTCTCGATGTTGAAGATAGTGCGAATCTCATCAACACTTTTATCTTTGATCATATCAGCGACTGCCTGACAAGTGAGATCAAGAAGGCTTTTGATGTTTAGAAAATTAGCAGCCATAATAAGGTAAAAGAGCGTGGATTGATCCATATTTTTCATAAACTCAGCGTCCCAATTCTTGAGCTCCTCTCCGGAGGAAGACGAATCACCACCATCACCATCGACGACGACGACGTGTTTCTCGCAATACTCGAGCACTTTGGCGAGGATCTGGCTGGTGATGTTGGCAAGAGGGATTCCGTTACCGACGCAGTCATCTTCAACCATGTGAGCTATGGTCTGCGACTGGAGAGCCACCGCTTCTTCAATCTCAAAGGTCTCGCCATCTGAGCTCTTCAAAACAATCTTTTTGGCCGAAGTCGACATCGTTCGTACTTTAGGATACTTAATGTGATGAATGATACAAAGTATGAACCAACAATGCATCTCTATTTATAGGATTTTTTGGCCGGTGATTTTGTTCAAAGTCCTAACATGATTAGCAAATATGGAAATTAACATACATTATTTTGTGTTGACCAAAAAAAGAAAATGAAACATTATTATGTTTTCCCAAACAGAAAAAGGAAAGAAAGTTATGTAGAAGAATACGACAATCATATGTGAGGAAATATTATTATGTTTGTGACTATTTTGATAAAAGAAGATAAATTTTGATATGATAATCTTTGAATGCATGTTTTGGCTGGTGGTATGCACTCAAATGTGATTTTATAAATTTCAGAAAGGAATTTGTTTTTTTATGTATTTTTAAAACATAATATCTACCGAATATATGAAAAACTTAATCAGTTTTTATTTCTTGACCGATGACCCATTTAGTTACCCATAACCGGAGTTAGGTTTTGAGCGCTTTTGCCAATTCACTTCAGTCGATATCTCTATATATACAATGCCAATAAGAGAGAATTTGTCAAAGTAAACTCGTTCATAAGAAATATTACTACACTAATTCCTTGTTTACTAGACTAAGCTTAGAAAGTTGGTCAATGTCTAATTTATCCAAATGTTGTATTGTATTACGAGTATGTCATTAATTATTTATTTTTGCTTTATTTATTTTGAACAAAACGAAATAAATGAAATAAAAGAAGGAAATGTAAAAAATAATAATTAAAACATAAAAAACTGGTTTCCAAATAAATAAAAAAAATCTCTCGACAAACGGCGATAGGCGACGGTTGGATTCCAACGCGATTCCGGCGAGGAGTGAAGCATTTCCGGTAAGTCTCTTCATCTTCTTGCTTCGTTTTAGGTTTCTCTTTAGTTCTCCGAAGTTCCCCGAAGAAGAAGAACCGCGGCGACGAAGGATGTTCGCGACAAAGGATGGTTACCACGACGAAAGGTGGTTACGGGGGAGGCGTGTCGAAGTTTCGGCGAGTCACCTGCTGTCATGCCGG
Source organism: Eutrema japonicum (assembly GCA_030161315.1). NCBI lineage: Eukaryota > Viridiplantae > Streptophyta > Magnoliopsida > Brassicales > Brassicaceae > Eutrema > Eutrema japonicum. The sequence goes on from BSQW01000001.1 coordinate 42,850,268, forward strand.
CGACGATTGAGGGAGAATGGACGGTTAGAGGCGGCAAAAACCCTAATTGCATAGGGTTTTTTTTTTGTAGTGCCGAAACCTAACCCTAATTTTTTTTTTGTTGCTGTTGCAGATAACTTTTTTAGTTTGTGTTGCCGGTCTATTGAACGGTATTCCGGTGAGAACAAGAATTTTCCGGTGAGGAATGTTAAATATTGTATTTCTTTGGTGGTATATTTTGTAACGCTTAATGGTAGATTTAATAGTTTGACAAATGTGGTTGGGTGAGTTTGGTAGATTTGTTTTATATGATGGTAGATTTGTTTTTATATGACGTTAGTATGTATATAGATGACGGTAGATTTGTTTTTATATCATGGTGGCTGAATTGTGGGTTAGTTGCTTCTTTTATGATGTTGAGGATTATTTTCTTCATTCTTTTTAATGATGTTGAGGATTATTTTTTTCATTCTTCTTCGTCCTCTGGTCAAGTCAATGCATGAAAGTAGATAAGATCTAAATTGCTGAAAATTTATAATCGATATGATGCAAGTGTGTTTATATGATTATAGAAACATGTGGTGTGAAAAGAGGATTGAGAGATAGTAAGAGTTTTTTTTTGTTGCTACAAGAGATAATAAGAGTTAATGAGAGTCTTGGCTAATCTCTATAATATTATTTAAGAAGATATTTTTAAAAATGAATTTGGTTTTGTAAGTTATTACATGAAATGTCATTATAAATAGCAAAGAATAATTGGAATAGGAAATGATATAATAGTTTTTTAAAATTATTGATTAGAATTTGGAAAGTATATATTTTGCATTAAACAAGTTATTTATTATTTAATTTCTAAAATAATAATCAATTCATATATTTATTCAAAGAAAAAAAATATATTCAAAATTTTGCTACATCTTTCACTATAATTTATTATATTTTATTTGAATATATATCAAAACAAAAGTTGAAAAATATTTTAATAATTTTATAAAAAGTTAGACACAAGAAAATTATTATTTTTTAAACGATTTCGTAGACTAACCATAAAAACTAGAGTCATTTAACGGTGCATATTAGAGTTATGTTTTCAGGATTATAATTTTTTGTCGATTATCTTGAATAATATTTAAGTTCACTGCAAAACGGTTTTTTTTAAATAGACAAATCATTATAGTTTGACAGATTTATCTATAATCATTAGTTAGTTATATTGTAAAATTCAGATAAAAATAATTTTCTTAAAATTCAAAACAATTTCTTTTAAAAAAATTACTCCGCGCTATAATTAGCGCGGATTAAATCCTAGTTATAATTCAGTTTGTAAATGAAAATGAATAAGAAACAAAAAACGTACTCAAATCAAAAAGCTTTAAATGTAATCATCTTTCTAGATTCAGTCACACCATAATAATCCTACAATAATTGACTTCTTGAAGGGCAATGAGGAAAGAATCAAACTTCTTCTTTTTTCACATTGGTGTTTTATTTTCACCCAAATTCTTGAATTGTTCTTGTGGCCAACGTAAGAACGTCTACATACGCAGAGAAGGATGCTCGAAGTAGCCTTGCCTCTATTGCTTCAAAGTGCCTATAAAGTTATCCGGTGAGAAAAGATCAAAACTAGTAATGAAGTAGGCGAAAATTAAAGGTTCTATAGACCCGAAGATGGTCGAATTGAAATCAGTCTTAATCGATTTAAGACTGATTCAACGATCAAGTAAGGCGATGAAGGACTTTGTCAAAACTCACACATAAAGCTATATCTTATATAGAACACCAAAGTTTAGCAGAGATTTTAGAACTAGTTTGACAATGATGTACTACAGATCTATAAACCGTTTAGCAGAAACTAGTTTGACAATGATGTACTACACATCTATAAGCCGTTTAGCAGACGGTCTGGAATATCTGGAATGCAAGCTAGCGTAACGAAATTACATGCTTTTGATATTTCTGAAATATGCTGAATTTCACACCCTAAGATTTTTTTCGACCCCGCAGACATTTGACGTTACAAACGAAGATCATCCTCCCGAATAATGTATGTATTTTCATATCAAATCAAAAGCTGTAAGAAATGTCTAACGGATATCGCTTTGATTTTTGTGAGGTTTGAGAGTGAAATCAAATATTTAGCAAAGACAAACCGAAAATAATAAGGTTTTGTGTCTACAAAAGGTTAAGAGAAAAGAAAACATATATATTAGAATTAGTTATTATTTTTAAAATAAGAAGTAATGTCATTCTTGTTATTATTTTCAAAGGAAAACGGTACATTGTAATAGACTTAAAGAGGTGTACCATTTTTACAAATTTCGGTGTACTCCATTTCAAATTACTGTCTTAAAATATACTATTTTAATAAATGTCTCATAAGATATTGTGGTTCACACTGGTCATATGGCCATTGTAGGGTTATTATGGCTACCAGGTCGGGTTTTGTCGTGCCCCAAAAACAAATATATAATAAATAAGGATCCTGTAATTTTGCTTATGTTGTTCTTTCTAATGTTTTCAAGATATTAAGCTACTTTTGTTAGCTTGTTGTTTATATATTTTTTCATATTTTGATGAATATGTAAACTTTATTGAAAAGAAAGAAAAACAAGACAATATTGTTCTGTAGACCAAAACAATTAGGTTTTATGATGTAAAAGCAACGAAGCAAGTCATCCAAAGTGATCTACAGGATCATTCAAGGCCAATTGTTGTCTTGGCGAATCTGTGCCTCTTCCTCGGGCGTGAAATCGTTCTCGATGTTGAAGATAGTGCGAATCTCATCAACACTTTTATCTTTGATCATATCAGCGACTGCCTGACAAGTGAGATCAAGAAGGCTTTTGATGTTTAGAAAATTAGCAGCCATAATAAGGTAAAAGAGCGTGGATTGATCCATATTTTTCATAAACTCAGCGTCCCAATTCTTGAGCTCCTCTCCGGAGGAAGACGAATCACCACCATCACCATCGACGACGACGACGTGTTTCTTGCAATACTCGAGCACTTTGGCGAGGATCTGGCTGGTGATGTTGGCAAGAGGGATTCCGTTACCGACGCAGTCATCTTCAACCATGTGAGCTATGGTCTGCGACTGGAGAGCCACCGCTTCTTCAATCTCAAAGGTCTCGCCATCTGAGCTCTTCAAAACAATCTTTTTAGCCCAAGTCGACATCGTTCGTACTTTAGGATACTTAATGTGATGAATGATACAAAGTATGAACCAACAATGCATCTCTATTTATAGGATTTTTTGGCCGGTGATTTTGTTCAAAGTCCTAACATGATTAGCAAATATGGAAATTAACATACATTATTTTGTGTTGACCAAAAAAAGAAAATGAAACATTATTATGTTTTCCCAAACAGAAAAAGGAAAGAAAGTTATGTAAAAGAAAATACGACAATTATATGTGAGGAAATATTATTATGTTTGTGACTATTTTGATAAAAGAAGATAAATTTTGATATGATAATCTTTGAATGCATGTTTTGGCTGGTGGTATGCACTCGAATGTGATTTTATAAATTTCAGAAAGGAATTTGTATTTTTTTTGGTATTTTTAAAACATAATATCTACCGAATATATGAAAAACTTAATCAGTTTTTATTTCTTGACCAATGACCCATTTAGTTACCCTTACCGGAGTTAGGTTTTGAGCGCTTTTGCCCATTCACTTCAGTCGATATCTCTATATATACAATGCCAATAAGAGAGAATTTCTCAAAGTAAATCGTTAATAAGGAATATTACTACACTAACTCCGTGTTTAGTAGACTAATCTTAGAAAGTTGGTCAATGTCTAATTTATCCAAATGTTGTATTATATTACGATTATGTCATTAATTATTTATTTTTGATTTATTTATTTTTAACAATAAGAAATAAATGAAATAAAAGTAGGAAATGTAAAAAACAAAAAATAACTGGTTTACAAATAAATAAAAACAATCTCTCTACAAAAGGCGATAGGCGATTGTTGGATTCCAACGCAATTTCGGCGAGGAGTGAGGCGTTTCCGGTAAGTCTCTTCTTCTTCTTGCTTCGTTTTAGGTTTCTCTTGACTTCTCCGAAGTTCCCCGAAGAAGAAGAACCGCAGCGACGAAGGATGGTCGCGACAAAGGATGGTTACCACGACGAAGGGTGGTTACGGGGGAGGCGTGTCGAAGTTTCGGCGAGTCATCTGCTGTCATGTCGGCGACGATTGAGGGAGAATGGATGGTTGGAGGCGGCAAAAACTCTAATTGCATAGTGTTTTTGTTTTTTACAGCGGCGAAACCTAACCCTAATTTTTGTTTTTGTTGCAGATAACTTTTTTAGTTTGTGTTGCCGGTCTATTGAACGATATTCCGGTGACAGCAAGAATTTTCCGGTGAGGAATGTTAAATATTGTATTTCTTTGGTGATAGATTTTGTAACGCTTGATGGTAGATTTAATAGTTTGACAAATGTGGTTGGATGAGTTTGGTAGATTTGTTTGTATATGACGTTAATATATATATATATATGACGGTAGATTTGTTTTTATATCATGGGGGCTGAATTGTGGGTTAGTTGCTTCTTTAATGATGTTGAGGATTATTTTCTTCATTCTTTTTTAATGATGTTGAGACTTATTTTCTTCATTCTTCTTCGTCCTCTGGTCAAGTCAATGCATGAAAGTAGATAAGATCTAAATTGCTGAAAATTCATAATCGATATAATGCAAGTGTGTTTTATATGATTATAGAAACATGTGGTGTGAAAAAGACGATTGAGAGATAGTAAGAGTTTTTTTATTGTTGCTACAAGAGATAGTAAGAGTTAATGAGAGTCTTTGCTAATCTCTATAATATTATTTAAGAAGACATTTTTAAAAATGAATTTTGTTTTGTAAGTTATTACATGAAATGTCATTACAAATAGCAAATAATAATTGGAATACGAAAGGATATAATAGTCTTTTAAAAATATTGATTAGAATATAGAAAGTATATATTTTGCATTAAACAAGTTATTTATTATTTAATTTCTAAAATAATAATCAATTCATATATATATATATTCAAAGAAAAAAAATCTATTCAAAATCTTGCTATATGTTTCACTATAATTTATTATATTTTATTTGAATATATATCAAAACAAAAGTTGAAAAATATTTTACTAATTTTATCAAAAGTTAGGCACAAGAAAACTATTTTTTTTAAACGATTTCGTAGACTAACCATAAAAACTAGAGTCATTTAACGGAGTATATTAGAGTTATGTTTTCAGGATTATAATTTTTTGCGGATTATCCTGAATAATATTTTAGTTCATTGCAAAACAGTTTTTTTTAAAATAGACAAATTATTATAATTTGACAGATTTATCTATAATCATTAGTTAGTTATATTGTAAAATTCAGATAAAAACAATTTTCTTAAATTTTAAAACAATTTCTTTTAAAAAAATTACTCCGCGCTATAATTAGCGCGGATTAAATCCCAGTTATAATTCATTTTGTAAATGAAAATGAATAAGAAAAAAAAAACGTACTCAAATCAAAAAGCTTTAAATGTAATCATCTTTCTAGATTCAGTCACACCATAATAATCCTATAATAATTGACTTCTTGAAGGGCAATGAGGAAAGAATCAAACTTCTTCTTTTTTCAGATTGGTGTTTTATTTTCGCCCAAATTCTTGAATTGTTTTTGTGGCCAACGTAAGAACGTCAACAAACGCATAGAAGGATTCTCGAAGAAGCCTTGCCTCTATTGCTTCAAAGTGCCTGTAAAGTTATCCGGTGATAAAAGATCAAAACTAGTAATGAAGTAGGCGAAAATCAAAGGTTCTATAGTCCCGAAGATGGTCGAATTGAAATCAGTTTTAATCGATTTAAGACTGATTCAACGATCAAGTAAGGCGATGAAGGAATTTGACAAAAATCACACATAAAGCTATATCTTAGATAGAACACCAAAGTTTAGCAGAGATTTTAGAACTAGTTTGACAATGATGTACTACAGATCTATTAGCCGTTTAGCAGACAGTCTGGAATGTCTGGAATGCAAGCTAGCGTAACGAAATTACATGCTTTTGATATTTTCGAAATATGCTGAATTTCACACCCTAAGATTGTTTTCGACCCCGCAGACATTTGACGTTACAAACGAAGATCATCCTCCCGAATAATGTATGTATTTTCAGATCAAAATCAAAAGTTGTAAAAAATGTCTAACGGATATCGCTTTGATCTTTGTAAGGCGATGAAGGACTTTGTAAAAACTCACACATAAAGCTATATCTTAGATAGAACACCAAAGTTTAGCAGATATTTTAGAACTAGTTTGACAATTATGTACTACAGATCTATAAACCGTTTAGCAGAAACTAGTTTGACAATGATGTACTACATATCTATAAGCCGTTTAGCAGACGGTCTGGAATGTCTGGAATGCAAGCTAGCATAACGAAATTACACGCTTTTGATATTTCCGAAATATGCTGAATTTCACACCCTAAGATTGTTTTCGACCCCGCAGACATTTGACGTTACAAACGAAGACCATCCTCCCGAATAATGTATGTATTTTCATATCAAAATCAAAAGCTGTAAGAAATGTCTAACGGATATCGCTTTGATCTTTGTGAGGTTTGAGAGTGAAATCAAATATTTAGCAAAGACAAACTGAAAATAATAAGGTTTTGTGTCTACAAGAGGTTAAGAGAAAAGAAAACATATATATTAGAATTAGTTATTATTTTCAAAATAAGAAGTAATGTCATTCTTGTTATTATTTTCAAAGGAGAAGGTACATTGTAATAGACTTAAAGAGGTGTACCATTTTTACAAATTTCTTTATGGGTGTACTCCATTTCAAATTACTGTCTTAAAATATACTATTTTAACAAATGTCTCATAAGATATTGTGGTTCACACTGGTCATATGGCCATTGTAGGGTTATTATGGCTACCAGGTCGGGTTTTGTCGGGCCCCAAAAACAAATATATAATAAATAAGGATCCTGTAATTTTGCTTATGTTGTTCTTTTTAATGTACTTTTCAAGATATTAAGCTACTTTTGTTAGGCTGTTGTTTATATATTTTTTCATATTTCGATGAATATGTTAACTTTATGGAAAAGAAAGAAAAACAAGACAATATTGTTCTGTAGACCAAAACAATTAGGTTTTATGATGTAAAAGCAACGAAGCAAGTCATCCAAAGTGATCTACAGGATCATTCAAGGCCAATTGTTGTCTTGGCGAATCTGTGCCTCTTCCTCGGGCGTGAAATCGTTCTCGATGTTGAAGATAGTGCGAATCTCATCAACACTTTTATCTTTGATCATATCAGCGACTGCCTGACAAGTGAGATCAAGAAGGCTTTTGATGTTTAGAAAATTAGCAGCCATAATAAGGTAAAAGAGCGTGGATTGATCCATATTTTTCATAAACTCAGCGTCCCAATTCTTGAGCTCCTCTCCGGAGGAAGACGAATCACCACCATCACCATCGACGACGACGACGTGTTTCTTGCAATACTCGAGCACTTTGGCGAGGATCTGGCTGGTGATGTTGGCAAGAGGGATTCCGTTACCGACGCAGTCATCTTCAACCATGTGAGCTATGGTCTGCGACTGGAGAGCCACCGCTTCTTCAATCTCAAAGGTCTCGCCATCTGAGCTCTTCAAAACAATCTTTTTAGCCCAAGTCGACATCGTTCGTACTTTAGGATACTTAATGTGATGAATGATACAAAGTATGAACCAACAATGCATCTCTATTTATAGGATTTTTTGGCCGGTGATTTTGTTCAAAGTCCTAACATGATTAGCAAATATGGAAATTAACATACATTATTTTGTGTTGACCAAAAAAAGAAAATGAAACATTATTATGTTTTCCCAAACAGAAAAAGGAAAGAAAGTTATGTAAAAGAAAATACGACAATCATATGTGAGGAAATATTATTATGTTTGTGACTATTTTGATAAAAGAAGATAAATTTTGATATGATAATCTTTGAATGCATGTTTTGGCTGGTGGTATGCACTCAAATGTGATTTTATAAATTTCAAAAAGGAATTTTTTTTTAAACATAATATCTACCGAATATATGAAAAACTTAATCAGTTTTTATTTCTTGACCGATGACCCATTTAGTTACCCTTACCGGAGTTAAGTTTTGAGCGCTTTTGCCAATTCACTTCAGTCGATATCTCTATCTATACAATGCCAATAAGAGAGAATTTTTCAAAGTAAACTTGTTCATAAGGAATACTACTACACTAACTCCTTGTTTATTAGACTAACTTTAGAAAGTTGGTCAATGTCTAATTTATCCAAATGCTGTATTATATTACGAGTATGTCATTAATTATTTATTTTTGATTTATTTATTTTGAACAAAAAGAAATAAATGAAATAAAAGAAGGAAATGTAAAAAAAAATAATTAAAACATAAAAAACTGGTTTACAAATAAATAATTAAAATCTCTCGACAAAAGGCGATAGGCGACGGTTGGATTCCAACGCGATTCCGGAGAGGAGTGAGGCGTTTCCGGTATGTCTCTTCATCATCTTGCTTCGTTTTAGGTTTCTCTTTAGTTCTCCGAAGTTTCCTGAAGAAGAAGAACCGCGGCGATGAAGGATGGTCGCGACAAAGGATGGTTACCACGACGAAGGGTGGTTACGGGGGAGGAGTGTCGAAGTTTCGGCGAGTCATCTGCTGTCATGTCGGCGATGATTGAGGGTGAATGGACGGTTGGAGGCGGCAAAAACCCTAATTGCATAGTGTTTTTTTTTTGTTGCAGCGGCGAAACCTAACCCTAATTTTTGATTTTGTTGCAGATAACTTTTTTAGTTTGTGTTGCCGGTCTATTGAATGGTATTCCGGTGAGAGCAAGAATTTTCCGGTGATGAATGTTAAATATTGTATTTCTTTGGTGGTAGATTCTGTAACGCTTGATGGTAGATTTAATAGTTTGACAAATGTGGTTGGGTGAGTTTGGTAGATTTGTTTGTATATGATGGTAGATTTGTTTTTCTACGACGTTAGTATATATGTATATAGATGACGGTAGATTTGTTTTTATATCATGGGGGCTGAATTGTGGGTTAGTTGCTTCTTTAATGATGTTGAGGATTATTTTCTTCATTCTTTTTTAATGATGTTGAGGATTATTTTCTTCATTCTTCTTCGTCCTCTGGTCAAGTCAATGCATGAAAGTAGATAAGATCTAAATTGCTGAAAATTCATAATCGATATGATGCAAGTGGGTTAATATGATTACAGATACATGTTGTGTGAAAAAGAGGATTGAGAGATAGTAAGAGTATTTTTTTTGCTACAAGAGATCGTAAGAGTTAATGAGAGTCTTTGCTAATCTCTATAATATTATTTAAGAAGACATTTTTAAAAATGAATTTTGTTTTGTAAGTTATTACATAAAATGCCATTACAAATAACAAAGAATAATTAGAATAGTAAATGATATAGTAGTCTTTTAAAATTATTGATTAGAATATGGAAAGTATATATTTTGCATTAAACCGGTTATTTATTATTTAATTTCTAAAATAATAATCAATTCATATATATATTCAAAGAAAAAAAATATATTCAAAATTTTGCTATATGTTTCACTCTAATTTATTATATTTTATTTGAATATATATCAAAACAAAAGTTGAAAAATATTTTACTAATTTTATAAAAAGTTAGACACAAGAAAACTATTTTTTTTTAAAGGATTCCGTAGACTAGCCATAAAAACTAGAGTCACTTAGCGGTGCATATTAGAGTTATGTTTTCAGGATTATAATTTTTTGCGGATTATCCTGAATAATATTTTAGTTCACTGCAAAACGGTTTTTTTTAAATAGACAAATTATTATAGTTTAACAGATTTATCTATAATCATTAGTTAGTTATATTGTAAAATTCAGATAAAAACAATTTTCTTAAATTTCAAAACAATTTCTTTTAAAAAAATTACTCCGCGCTAATTAGCGCGGATTAAATCCTAGTTATAATTCATATTGTAAATGAAAATGAATAAGAACAAAAAAACGTACTCAAATCAAAAAGCTATAAATGTAATCATCTTTCTAGATTCAGTCACACCATAATAATCCTACAATAATTGACTTCTTGAAGGGCAATGAAGAAAGAATCAAACTTCTTCTTTTTCAGATTGGTGTTTTATTTTCGCCCAAATTCTTGAATTGTTTTTGTGGCCAACGTAAGAACGTCTACAAACGCAGATAAGGATGCTCAAAATAAGAAAAATAAGAAGTAATGTCATTCTTGTTATTATTTTCAAAGGAGAACGGTACATTGTAATAGACTTAAAGAGGTGTTCTATTTTTACAAATTTCCTTATGGGTGTAATCCTTAAAGGATTCCGTAGACTAGCCATAAAAACTAGAGTCACTTAGCGGTGCATATTAGAGTTATGTTTTCAGGATTATAATTTTTTGCGGATTATCCTGAATAATATTTTAGTTCACTGCAAAACGGTTTTTTTTAAATAGACAAATTATTATAGTTTGACAGATTTATCTATAATCATTACTTAGTTATATTGTAAAATTCAGATAAAAACAATTTTCTTAAATTTCAAAACAATTTCTTTTAAAAAAATTACTCCGTGCTATAATTAGCGCGGATTAAATCCTAGTTATAATTCATTTTGTAAATGAAAATGAATAAGAACAAAAAAACGTACTCAAATCAAAAAGCTTTAAATGTAATCATCTTTCTAGATTCAGTCACACCATAATAATCCTACAATAATTGACTTCTTGAAGGGCAATGAGGAAAGAATCAAACTTCTTCTTTTTTCAGATTGGTGTTTTATTTTCGCCCAAATTCTTGAATTGTTTTTGTGGCCAACGTAAGAACGTCTACAAACGCAGAGAAGGATGCTCGAAGAAGCCTTGCCTCTATTGCTTCAAAGTGCATGTAAAGTTATCCGGTGAGAAAAGATCAAAACTAGTAATGAAGTAGGCGAAAATCAAAGGTTCTATAGACCCGAAGATGGTCGAATTGAAATCAGTCTTAATCGATTTAAGACTGACGATGAAGGACTTTGTCAAAACTCACACATAAAGCTATATCTTAGATAGAACACCAAAGTTTAGCAGAGATTTTAGAACTTGCTTGACAATGATATACTACAGATCTATAAGCCGTTTAGCAGACGGTCTGGAATGTCTGGAATGCAAGCTAGCGTAACGAAATTACATGCTTTTGATATTTCCGAAATATTCTGAATTTCACACCCTAAGATTGTTTTCGACCCCTCAAACATTTGACGTTACAAACGAAGATCATCCTCCTGAATAATGTATGTATTTTCACATCAAAATCAAAAGCTGTAAGCAATGTCTAACGGATATCGCTTTGATCTTTGTGAGGTTTGAGAGTGAAATCAAATATTTAGCAAAGAAAAACTGAAAATAATAAGGTTTTGTGTCTACAAGAGGTTAAGAGAAAAGAAAACATATCTATTAGAATTAGTAATTATTTTCAAAATAAGAAGTAATGTCATTGTTGTTATTATTTTCAAAGGAGAACGGTACATTGTAATAGACTTAAAGAGGTGTGCCATTTTTACAAATTTCCTTATGGGTGTACTCCATTTCAAATTACTGTCTTCAAATATACTATTTTAACAAATGTTTCATAAGATATTGTGGTTCGGACTGGTCATATGGCCATTGTAGGATTATTATGGCTACCAGGTCGGGTTTTGTCCTGCCCCAAAAACAAATATATAATAAATAAGCATCCTGTAATTTAGCTTATGTTGTTCTTTATAATGTTTTCAAGATATTAAGCTACTTTTGTTAGTTTGTTGTTTATATATTTTTCATATTTCGATGAATATGTAAACTTCATTGAAAAGAAAGAAAAACAAGACAATATTGTTCTGTAGACCAAAACAATTAGGTTTTATGATGTAAAAGCAACGAAGCAAGTCATCCAAAGTGATCTACAGGATTATTCAAGGCCAATGGTTGTCTTGGAGAATCTGTGCCTCTTCCTCGGGCGTGAAATCATTCTCGATGTTGAAGATAGTGCGAATCTCATCAACACTTTTAGCTTTGATCATATCAGCGACTGCCTGCCAAGTGAGATCAAGAAGGCTTTTGATGTTTAGAAAATTAGCAGCCATAATAAGGTAAAAGAGCTTGGATTGATCCATATTTTTCATAAACTCAGCGTCCCAATTCTTGAGCTCCTCTCCGGAGGAAGACGAATCACCACCATCACCATCGACGACGACGACGTGTTTCTTGCAATACTCGAGCACTTTGGCGAGGATCTGACTGGTGATGTTGGCAAGAGGGATTCCGTTACCGACGCAGTCATCTTCAACCATGTGAGCTATGGTCTGCGACTGGAGAGCCACCGCTTCTTCAATCTCAAAGGTCTCGCCATCTGAGCTCTTCAAAACAATCTTTTTAGCCGAAGTCGACATCGTTCGTACTTTAGGATACTTAATGTGATGAATGATACAAAGTATGAACCAACAATGCATCTCTATTTATAGGATTTTTTAGTCGGTGATTTTGTTCAAAGTCCTAACATGATTAGCAAATATGGAAATTAACATACGTTATTTTGTGTTGACCAAAAAAAGAAAATGAAACATTATTATGTTTTCCCAAACAGAAAAAGGAAAGAAAGTTAAATAGAAGGCTACGTCAATCATATGTGAGGAAATATTATTATGTTTGTGACTATTTTGATAAAAGAAGATAAATTTTGATATGATAATCTTTGAATGCATGTTTTGGCTGGTGGTATGCACTCGAATGTGATTTTATAAATTTCAGAAAGGAATTTGTTTTTTAATGTATTTTTAAAACATAATATCTACCGAATATATGAAAAACTTAATTAGTTTTTATTTCTTGACCGATGACCCATTTAGTGACCCTTACCGGATTTAGGTTTTGAGCGCTTTTGCCAATTCACTTCAGTCGATATCTCTATATATACAATGCCAATAAAAGAGAATTTCTCCAAGTAAACTCGTTCATAAGGAATATTACTACACTAACTCCTTGTTTACTAGACTAATCTTAGAAAGTTGGCCAATGTCTAATTTATCCAAATGTTGTATTGTATTACGAGTATGTCATTAATTATTTATTTTTGATTTATTTATTTTAAACAAAACGAAATAAATGAAATAAAAGAAGGAAATGTAAAAAAAAATAATTAAAACATAAAAAAACTGGTTTACAAATAAATAAATAAAATCTCTCGACAAAAGGCGATAGGCGACGGTTGGATTCCTATGTGATTCCGGCGAGGAGTGAGGCGTTTCCGGTAAGTCTCTTCATCTTCTTGCTTCGTTTTAGGATTCTCTTTAGTTCTCCGAATTTCCGCGAAGAAGAAGAACCGCGGCGACGAAGGATGGTCGCGACAAAGGATGGTTACCACGACGAAGAGTGGTTACGGGGGAGGCGTGTCAAAGTTTCGGCGAGTCATCTGCTGTCATGTCGGCGACGATTGAGAGAGAATGGACGGTTGGAGGCGGCAAAAACCCTAATTGCATAGTGTTTTTTTTTTTTGCAGCGGCGAAACCTAACCCTAATTTTTGTTTTTGTTGCAGATAACTTTTTTAGTTTGTGTTGCCGGTCTATTGAATGGTATTCCGGTGAGAGCAAGAATTTTCCGGTGAGGAATGTTAAATATTGTATTTCTTTGGTGGTAGATTCTGTAACGCTTGATGGTAGATTTAATAGTTTGACAAATGTGGTTGGGTGAGTTTGGTAGATTTAATTTGTTTGTATATGATGGTAGATTTGTTTTTCTATGACGTTAGTATATATGTATATAGATGACGGTAAATTTGTTTTTATATCATGGGGGCTGAATTGTGGGTTAGTTGTTTCTTTAATGATGTTGAGGATTATTTTCTTCATTCTTTTTTAATGATGTTGAGGATTAGTTTCTTCATTCTTCTTCGTCCTCTGGTCAAATCAATGCATGAAAGTAGATAAGATCTAAATTGCTGAAAATTCATAATCGATATGATTCAAGTGTGTTAATATGATTACATATACATGTGGTGTGAAAAAAAAGAGGATTGAGAGATAGTACGAGTTTTTTTTTGCTACAAGAGATCGTAAGAGTTAATGAGAGTCTTTGCTAATCTCTATAATATTATTTAAGAAGACATTTTTAAAAATGAATTTTGTTTTGTAAGTTATTACATGAAATGCCATTACAAATAATAAAGAATAATTGGAATAGGAAATGATATAGTAGTCTTTTAAAATTATTGATTAGAATATGGAAAATATATATTTTGCATTAAACAGGTTATTTATTATTTAAGTTCTAAAATAATAATGAATTCATATATATATTCAAAGAAAAAAATATATTCAAAATTTTGCTAAATGTTTCACTATAATTTATTATATTTTATTTGAATATATATCAAAACAAAAGTTAAAAAATATTTTACTAATTTTATCAAAAGTTAGACACAAGAAAACTATTTTTTTTAAAGGATTTCGTAGACTAACCATAAAAACTAGAGTCATTTAACGGTGCATATTAGAGTTATGTTTTCAGGATTATATTTTTTCGGATTATCCTGAATAATATTTTAGTTCACTGCAAAATAGTTTTTTTTAAATAGACAAATTATTATAGTTTGACAGATTTATCTATAATCATTACTTAGTTATATTGTAAAATTCAGATAAAAACAATTTTCTTAAATTTCAAAACAATTTCTTTTAAAAAAATTACTCCGTGCTATAATTAGCGCGGATTAAATCCTAGTTATAATTCATTTTGTAAATGAAAATGAATAAGAACAAAAAAACGTACTCAAATCAAAAAGCTTTAAATGTAATCATCTTTCTAGATTCAGTCACACCATAATAATCCTACAATAATTGACTTCTTGAAGGGCAATGAGGAAAGAATCAAACTTCTTCTTTTTTCAGATTGGTGTTTTATTTTCGCCCAAATTCTTGAATTGTTTTTGTGGCCAACGTAAGAACGTCTACAAACGCAGAGAAGGATGCTCGAAGAAGCCTTGCCTCTATTGCTTCAAAGTGCATGTAAAGTTATCCGGTGAGAAAAGATCAAAACTAGTAATGAAGTAGGCGAAAATCAAAGGTTCTATAGACCCGAAGATGGTCGAATTGAAATCAGTCTTAATCGATTTAAGACTGACGATGAAGGACTTTGTCAAAACTCACACATAAAGCTATATCTTAGATAGAACACCAAAGTTTAGCAGAGATTTTAGAACTTGCTTGACAATGATATACTACAGATCTATAAGCCGTTTAGCAGACGGTCTGGAATGTCTGGAATGCAAGCTAGCGTAACGAAATTACATGCTTTTGATATTTCCGAAATATTCTGAATTTCACACCCTATGATTGTTTTCGACCCCTCAAACATTTGACGTTACAAACGAAGATCATCCTCCTGAATAATGTATGTATTTTCACATCAAAATCAAAAGCTGTAAGCAATGTCTAACGGATATCGCTTTGATCTTTGTGAGGTTTGAGAGTGAAATCAAATATTTAGCAAAGACAAACTGAAAATAATAAGGTTTTGTGTCTACAAGAGGTTAAGAGAAAAGAAAACATATCTATTAGAATTAGTAATTATTTTCAAAATAAGAAGTAATGTCATTCTTGTAATTATTTTCAAAGGAAAACGGTACATTGTAATAGACTTAAAGAGGTGTGCCATTTTTACAAATTTCCTTATGGGTGTACTCCATTTTAAATTACTGTCTTCAAATATACTATTTTAACAAATGTCTCATAAGATATTGTGGTTCGGACTGGTCATATGGCCATTGTAGGGTTATTATGGCTACCAGGTCGGGTTTTGTCGGGCCCCAAAAACAAATATATAATAAATAAGCATCCTGTAATTTAGCTTATGTTGTTCTTTATAATGTTTTCAAGATATTAAGCTACTTTTGTTAGTTTGTTGTTTATATATTTTTTCATATTTCGATGAATATGTCAACTTCATTGAAAAGAAAGAAAAACAAGACAATATTGTTCTGTAGACCAAAACAATTAGGTTTTATGATGTAAAAGCAACGAAGCAAGTCATCCAAAGTGATCTACAGGATCATTCAAGGCCAATGGTTGTCTTGGCGAATTGTGCCTCTTCCTCGGGCGTGAAATCATTCTCGATGTTGAAGATAGTGCGAATCTCATCAACACTTTTAGCTTTGATCATATCAGCGACTGCCTGCCAAGTGAGATCAAGAAGGCTTTTGATGTTTAGAAAATTAGCAGCCATAATAAGGTAAAAGAGCGTGGATTGATCCATATTTTTCATAAACTCAGCGTCCCAATTCTTGAGCTCCTCTCCGGAGGAAGACGAATCACCACCCTCACCATCGACGACGACGACGTGTTTCTTGCAATACTCGAGCACTTTGGCGAGGATCTGGCTGGTGATGTTGGCAAGAGGGATTCCGTTACCGACGCAGTCATCTTCAACCATGTGAGCTATGGTCTGCGACTGGAGAGCCACCGCTTCTTCAATCTCAAAGGTCTCGCCATCTGAGCTCTTCAAAACAATCTTTTTAGCCGAAGTCGACATCGGTCGTACTTTAGGATACTTAATGTGATGAATGATACAAAGTATGAACCAACAATGCATCTCTATTTATAGGATTTTTTAGTCGGTGATTTTGTTCAAAGTCCTAACATGATTAGCAAATATGGAAATTAACATACGTTATTTTGTGTTGACCAAAAAAAGAAAATGAAACATTATTATGTTTTCCCAAACAGAAAAAGGAAAGAAAGTTATATAGAAGGCTACGACAATCATATGTGAGGAAATATTATTATGTTTCTGACAATATTGATAAAAGAAGATAAATTTTGATATGATAATCTTTGAATGCATGTTTTGGCTGGTGGTATGCACTCGAATGTGATTTTATAAATTTCAGAAAGGAATTTTTTTTTTTTTTTTTAAACATAATATCTACCGAATATATGAAAAACTTAATCAGTTTTTATTTCTTGACCGATGACCCATTAATCAGTTTTTATTTCGTTTGTTATCTTCTGGGAGAACAGGTTATCTTCTGGGAGAACAGGTTTCACTTCGCTAGTCTATTTCTGCAGATTTAGCGTTGTCAGATAGAAGAACATCTTCTTCTTCCACATCTTAAATGATGTAACATGATTCCCATATGGAACTTTGACCATCTCGATCAGACTCGTAGTCGTTTCTTTCACCTTGTCATTGGTTTTCTCCACCATTCCAGAGTTGTTATCGATGTCGATTGTCATTCTGTGAAGACAAAAGAAACACAGCTTTCAATTAGTACTGATATATGAAGTTAAGAATCGCAATTCTAATACTAATATCGAACCAAACAGCATTGGTGTCGATCGATACTCCTTGGTATCGATCGATGCACACACAATGTCGATCGATACACCCATCTGGTGTCGATCGATGCACTCAGTGTCGATCGATACACCACGGTGTCGATCGATGCTCAACTGGTGTCGATGGATGCACATATAGTGTCGATCGATGCACCCTAGGTGTTGATCGATGCCAGTGAATCTTTCACAGGATCGATCGATACACCATAGTGTCGATCGATACATGTGAATTTTACACAGTATTGATCGACATAGACCCATCTTGGTCGATGCACAGTATCGATCGATGCACCTCAGTGTCGACCGATACAAATTTTGCATAGTATCGATCGATACCATAGGGTGTCGATCGATACTCACAAGGTTTCGATCGCAATCGAACCTATCAAGAACCACATGGTGCGTTCGTTGATTACACCGTTCATTAATCGCAATTGATGACAGTTGTAGAAGATGTTTAAAGCAATACTGCTTCTACTACACGTTTCAAGTTGCTAAACAGCTTTTTGATAACGTTTGAGTATCACTAGCAGTTGAACATCTTTTTATAAAAATAAACAGAAATTGCTTCTACTACACGTTTCAAGTTGCCAAAAAGCTTTTTGATAACGTTTGAGTATCATCAGCAGTAGAAGAATCGTTTTATAAATCGTTTGAAAACGTTTATTTACTCGTGATTAAAGATCCGATTGAAGTAATAAAACAAAATCGGATCTTTTTTCAGTTAAGATTGTAGGACCAAAAATTTGCACTATAGACAGGATTAGATTTAATCATGAATACATAAATAAACAGTAAGGAAACAGCATATTCATAAAACGATAAAGCATAAATAAATCTAAGGAGGCGAGATGAATCTCTTTCCTTAACTCAAAGAATCTTCCGTAGTGCGACGTATTATAATAGATCCATGAGTCTCAGGATACAACCAAAGGTATCTGTTATTACCAACACTCGATAACAGATCTGTCGAACATTATAACTACGATACTCTCGAATAAAGACTTACTCTAAGCAGTAGGGAATTGAAGGAACTTTTGCTAGAACTTTTTCGGATGTGTTTTTAGTGTTTCTGAGGATGATTTTTAAGGTGAAAATCAGCCAGTATATATAGGAGAGAGGCTAGGGTTTTTCCCAGACAAATACGGAATATTCCTCAGAATATTCTAGAAGGCTGCGATTTTTAAGTCGGCCCGTCGAGCATTGATCGATACCAAGAGGTATCGATCGATACCTACAAAAGTCCACGAGCCCAAAAGGCCCAAGACGCGAGCTGCGCGCGTGTGGTCTTTTCTTCTCTCTTGTTGTTAGTCATTTAAACCAATGACACAACTATTCCAAACTATATACAAGAGAAAACATTTCTCAACTAGCACTGTGGGATTTTTGTTCTTCCCACAAATAGTTATAGCCAATGAAAACGTTTCATTTGAATGAGCTTAACTCATTTCTTTTCACACTAACACAATTTTATCAAGCCCTCAAGTTTTGATAAAAAATTAGTTCCAACAACTAGATCGTGTTGCTGTTTATGTGAGGTAAAGATCGAAAATTTGGAGTGTAGATCAAAGAAATTTCTTCAAATGTGTCAGACCCAAGATTTCTATAATCGAATCCGTGTGTTCTATCATCAAATATAGAGCAAACACGTTACGAACAACCGGAAACTAAGAGCCAAATCACTAAAAGGGAGAAGAATTGATGAAAAAAAAATTCAAAATCAAAGAACAGGTTTCATCTTTGACATCACAAGTTTAATCTTTGACATCATAGTTTGTGCTCAATGACACACAAAACCGGATAACCTCTCTTTTCGACATTGTGATAAAGTTTGCGTGTCTATAGTTATTCAAGAAGATAGGAAGTGTGTGATACGATATATGATTTAGACTAAGAATTTTGGTGATTTTCCTTTTCGCAATTGGTTTTGATTTTTTTTTAATTCGGTTTAAGTGTTTTCTTTTTAGCTTTAAGTTGTATTCCTATATAAAGATTTCTTATTCATAAGAAATCAATTTCCAACAATTAACCTTAATCTCCAAGAGAGAATTATGGTTAAGAGGAAGCTTACGTTTAATTCTCTCTTCTTACTTTCACAATAACGTCAGATTATACCAGTCCGATTACGCGAGATAAAACTAGATCTTTGGCTCATATCAGTGTGTCGGTAGGCAATTTGTCCAACATATGTTTTGGCAACATATAAGCAATGTCGACTGCATTCATCTTTGTATCCAAGCTGTAATTTTCACAAACAATGCAGATAAATTCCTCATACTTGATTTGATCTTCAACCACTACCAACTTGCCTCATTTACTTGAATCGACATGGAAATCCCAATACGAATTTACCTTTTATTTTTCAAAAATAGTATACAATTGCAACATTATCTACAAAATCAGAAAATGATCATTAGTACATTAACTCTGGTAGCAACTGAAAGATCTTCTACACTTTAGCAGAGACGCATACAGACTGCCTACCGACACAACTGAAAGATCATTATCTAACTAGTTCTAAAGTCTCTGCTAAACTTTGGTGCTCTGTCTAAGATATAGATAAAACTCTGCCAACACTTTGTTAAAATGTAACTCTGCTAAAGATCTTTGACAGATGATATACTATGTACAGATCTATAAGCCGTTTAGCAGACGGTCTGGAATGTCTGGAATGCAAAGCTAGCG
This sequence comes from Eutrema japonicum, assembly GCA_030161315.1. NCBI lineage: Eukaryota > Viridiplantae > Streptophyta > Magnoliopsida > Brassicales > Brassicaceae > Eutrema > Eutrema japonicum. Next base: position 42,870,331 of record BSQW01000001.1, read on the forward strand.
TAACGAAATTACCTGCTTTTGATCTTTCCGAAATATGCTGAATTTCACACCCTAAGATTGTCTTCGACCCGGCCCGCAGATATTTGACGTTACAAACGAAGATCATCCTCCCGAATAATGTATGTATTTTCATATCAAAATCGAAAGGTTTAAGAAATGTATAACGGATATCGCTTTGATCTTTGTGAGGTTTGAGAGTGAAATTGAATATTTGGCAAAGGCAAACTGAAAATAATAAGGTTTTGTGTCTCTTGAGGTTGAGGGAAAAGAAAACATATATATTAGAATTAGTTATTATTTTCAAAATAAGAAGTAATGACATTCTTGTTATTATTTTCAAATGAGAGGGGTACAACATTGTAAATTACAATTTGTAATAGACCTAATTAAAGAGGTGTACCATTTTTATAATTTTCCTTATAGGTGTATTACATTTCAAATTAATGTTTTAAAATGTAGTATTTTAACAAATGTCCCATAAGAGATATTGTGGTTCACAGTGGTCATATGGCCATTGTAGGATTATTGTAATTATGGGTATCAGGTCGGGTTTCTTCGGCCCCCAAAAACAAATCTTATTATATAAAGCTGAATCTTTCAACGTGGGTGTGACACATATGCAAAATTATAACTCACGAGATCGTGACATTTGTCACGGTTGTTAATTTAGATCTTGACATATGTCAATTTAATTAAAAATTTAAAATAAATATTAAAAAAGATTAAACTAAAAAAAGCAATCTTAGTAAAAATGAATTAAAATAAATATTAAAAGGTGTAAAGTAAAAAGGCAATCTTACAAAAAAATAAAAGTTTAAGTATAAGTAAGGAAAACTTATAATAAAAGAAAGTAACAAAAGGAAATTTAAAAGTTTATAATCTACAACCACAATCAAACTTAAAAAAGGAAAATTATAAATATACTCTAAACTTAAAAAAAAAAAATTAATATACGATTTAAAATCGATTCCTAATCCTAAAAAGTAAATGGAAAAAGTAGTTATGTTTAGATTAAGAAAAATTAAACAAAAATTATAAAGAAAAGTCAAAGTTAAAAAAAACCATATTTTAGTTTAAAATAAATAAATTAAACAATATATTACAATAATAAAAAGAAAATGAATAAAATACAAATTTTATTAAAAAAACATATTTCAATTTAGAATTATGAAATTAAACAATAAATTACAATCCTAAAAAGCTAAAATTTTAAAAAAAGAAAGAACAATTAGTAATTCTTAAAAAAAATCACACACTTAAAAAGGAATACAATCCTAAAAAGAAACAAATTCTCATTCCTCGACTCTAGATAACCAAATTGATATCATATCAATTTCAGATTCATAATTCTAAAAGGTAAATTTTATAATTTACAACCATGACCAAAATTAAAAAATGAAAATTATAAATATACTCTAAATTTAAAAAAAAAATTATTAATATACGACCAAACTTAACAATTTATAATCATTTCCATTATGACAAAACGAAAAATTATTAATATACAACAACGACCAAACTCTATATAATAATTTACACATTTCTAAAGGTTTTAAAAAGGAATAAAAGCCAAAAAATAAATAAATAAAAACATATTTCAGTTAAGAATTAGTAAAAAATTTATCATATAAAACTAAATGTTTCAAAAATGTTAATTCACCTGATCGCGACATGTGTCAAGTCAAAGTTGGAAATATTTAAAATCGATTAATAAAAAACTTAAAATTTTTTATTCATAATCTTAAAAGAGAAAGTTACTAAAAATAAAATTAAAAAGTTAACGAATTAAATTTATCTTAAAAGGCAAAATTAATATAGAAAAGAAAAAACATTAATTACTTAGTTTTTCAAATAGATTAAAGAAATCTTATTATATAAAGCTGAATCCCTCAACGAGAGTGTGACACGTAGGATAATTTTCAATCACGAGATCGTGACATGTATTGTTGTTACTTAAGATCGCGACATGTGTCAAAATACTAATCTGAATAAAAGGAAAAAATTAAAAAGAAAATTAAGATTCTAACTAAGATTCTAACAATCATGAGATCTTGACATGTGTAAAATGTGAAAAATAGCAATGCAATAATATAAATTTTCCTATAAGACAAAATAATAAAATAACAAAAATAAACTGTGTTTTATTTAAATATAACTAATAAATAAAAATATAAACTACAAAAAATTATAAAATTTATATATGATTCATATATAGATATGTATATATATATATATATATATATCTTATTATATAAAGCTGGACCTCTCGACGTGAGTGTGACACGTAGGATAATTTTTAGTCACGAGATTGTGACATTTGTCACGATTGTTAATTTAAATCTTGACATGTGTCAATTTAATTAAAAAGTAAAAATGAATTAAAGTAAATATTAAAAAAAGGTTAAACTAAAAAATGCAATTTTAGTATAAATGAATTAAAGTAAATATTAAAAAAAAATTAAACTAAAAAAGGCAATCTTACCAAAAAAACAAGTATAAGTAAATAAACCTTATAATAAAGGAAAGTGACAAAAAAAACTTAAAAATTTATAATCTACAACCACGATCAAACTTAAAAAGGAAAATTATAAATATACTTTAAACTTAAAAGGAAAATTATTAATATACAATTTTAAATCGATTCCTAATCCTAAAAAGTAAATGAAAAAGTAGTTATGTTTAGATTAAGAAAAATTAAACAAAAATTATAAATAAAAACCAAAGTTAAAAAACCATATTTTAAATTAGAATAAATAAATTAAACAATAGATAACAATCCTAAAAAGAAAAGGAATAAAAGCAAAGTTTTATTTTAAAAAAACATATTTCACTTTAGAATAAGGAAATTAAACAATAGATTGCAATCATAAAAAAATTAAAGTTTTAAAAAAAAAAAGAACAATTAGTAATTCTTAAAAAAAACCAAAAACTTAAAATGGAATACAATCCTAAATAGAAAATGAATTGTCATTCCTCACCTCTAGATAACCAAATTGATAGCTTCTCAATTTTACATTCATAATTCAAAAAGGTAAAGTTACTAAAATATATATATCGTATTATATAAAGTTGGATCTCTCAATGTGAGTGTGACACATAGGATAATTTTCACTCACGAGATCATGACATTTGGCACGGTTAATTTAGATCTTGACATGTGTCAGTTTAATTTAAAAAATAAATGAATTAAAGTAAATATTAATCAAATTAGTTTTAATTTATAATTTATCCTAAAAGGCAAGATTAATATAGTAAGAAAAAAATATTTCGTAGTTTTCCATTTAGATTAAGAAAATTAATCATAAAAGAAAATTAATTTTAATTTCTCACCTCTATATAAACCATAATTTGGTAGTATATCAATTACACCAAAAAGAAATAAAAGTCCAATAATTGTATCCACAACTATTTACTGCATCTATTCACCAAATTTTTCTTTAAATGTATATATTTATTTTATCGTAAATTTTGTTTCTAAATTTATGTATAAGATATTTTTACGGGTGGTCTAATTTTGTTTTTCATTTTATCGTTTTTCATTTTTTTCACGGGCTATAAAATATTAAATTACAAACCTACATATATGCGGGTACTTATCTAGTATATAATAAATAAGCATCATGTAATTTAGCTTATGTTGTTCTTTTTAATGTTTTCAAGATATTAAGCTACTTTTGTTAGCTTGTTGTTTATATTTTTTTCATATTATGTAAACTTTATTGAAAAGAAAGAAAAACAAGACAATATTGTTCTGTAGACCAAAACAATTAGGTTTTATGATGTAAAAGCAACGAAGCAAGTCATCCAAAGTGATCTACAGGATCATTCACGGCCAATGGTTGTCTTGGCGAATATGTGCCTCTTCCTCGGGCGTGAAATCGTTCTCGATGTTTAAGATAGTGCGAATCTCATCAACACTTTTATCTTTGATCATATCAGCGACTGCCTGACAAGTGAGATCAAGAAGGCTTTTGATGTTTAGAAAATTAGCAGCCATAATAAGGTAAAAGAGCGTGGATTGATCCATATTTTTCATAAACTCAGCGTCCCAATTCTTGAGCTCCTCTCCGGAGGAAGACGAATCACCACCATCACCATCGACGACGACGACGTGTTTCTTGCAATACTCGAGCACTTTGGCGAGGATCTGGCTGGTGATGTTGGCAAGAGGGATTCCGTTACCGACGCAGTCATCTTCAACCATGTGAGCTATGGTCTGCGACTGGAGAGCCACCGCTTCTTCAATCTCAAAGGTCTCGCCATCTGAGCTCTTCAAAACAATCTTTTTAGCCGAAGTCGACATCGTTCGTACTTTAGGATACTTAATGTGATGAATGATACAAAGTATGAACCAACAATGCATCTCTATTTATAGGATTTTTTAGTCGGTGATTTTGTTCAAAGTCCTAACATGATTGTTTTCGACCCCGCAGACATTTGATATTTCCAAAATATGCTGAATTTCACACCCTAAGATTGTTTTCGACCCCGCAGACATTTGACGTTACAAGCGAAGATCATCCTCCCGAATAATGTATGTATTTTCAGATCAAAATCAAAAGCTGTAAAAAAAAAAATCTAACGGATATCGCTTTGATCTTTGTGAGGTTTGAGAGTGAAATCAAATATTTAGCAAAGACAAACTGAAAATAATAAGGTTTTGTGTCTACAAGAGGTTAAGAGAAAAGAAAACATATCTATTAGAATTAGTTATTATTTTCAAAATAAGAAGTAATGTCATTTTTGTTATTATTTTCAAAGTAGAACGGTACATTGTAATAGACTTAAAGAGGTGTGATATTTTTACAAATTTCCTTACGGGTGTAGTCCATTTCAAATTACTGTCTTAAAATATACTATTTTAACAAATGTCTCATAATATATTGTGGTTCGCACTGGTCATATGACCATTGTAGGGTTATTATGGCTACCAGGTCGGGCCCCAAAAACAAATATATAATAAATAAGCATCCTGTAATTTAGCTTATGTTGTTCTTTTTAATGTTTTCTAGATATTAAGCTACTTTTGTTAGTTTGTTGTTTATATATATTTTCATATTTCGATGAATATGTAAACTTTATTGAACAGAAAGAAAAACAAGACAATATTGTTCTGTAGACCAAAACAATTAGGTTTTATGATGTAAAAGCAACGAAGCAAGTCATCCAAAGTGATCTACAGGATCATTCAAGGCCAATGGTTGTCTTGGCGAATTGTGCCTCTTCCTCGGGCGTGAAATCTTTCTCGATGTTGAAGATAGTGCGGATCTCATCAACACTTTTAGCTTTGATCATATCAGCGACTGCCTGCCAAGTGTGATCAAGAAGGCTTTTGATGTTTAGAAAATTAGCAGCCATAATAAGGTAAAAGAGCGTGGATTGATCCATATTTATCATAAACTCAGCGTCCCAATTTTTGAGATCCTCTCCGGAGGAAGACGAATCACCACCATCACCATCGACGACGACGACGTGTTTCTTGCAATACTCGAGCACTTTGGCGAGGATCTGGCTGGTGATGTTGGCAAGAGGGATTCCGTTACCGACGCAGTCATCTTCAACCATGTGAGCTATGGTCTGCGACTGGAGAGCCACCGCTTCTTCAATCTCAAAGGTCTCGCCATCTGAGGTCTTCAAAATAATCTTTTTAGCCGAAGTCGGCATCGTTCGTACTTTAGGATACTTAATGTGATGAATGATACAAAGTCTGAACCAACAATGCATCTCTATTTATAGGATTTTTTAGTCGGTGATTTTGTTCAAAGTCCTAACATGATTAGCAAATATGGAAATTAACATACATTATTTTGTGTTGACCAAAAAAAGAAAATGAAACATTATTATGTTTTCCCAAATAGAAAAAGGAAAGAAAGTTATGTAGAAGAATACGACAATCATATGTGAGGAAATATTATTATGTTTGTGACTATTTTGATAAAAGAAGATAAATTTTGATATGATAATCTTTGAATGCATGTTTTGGCTGGTGGTATGCACTCAAATGTGATTTTATAAATTTCAGTAAGGAATTTGTTTTTTTAATGTATTTTTAAAACATAATATCTACCGAATATATGAAAAACTTAATCAGTTTTTATTTCTTGACCGATGACCCATTTAGTTATCCTTACCGGAGTTAGGTTTTGAGCGCTTTTGCCAATTCACTTCAGTCGATATCTCTATATATACATTGCCAATAAGAGAGAATTTGTCAAAGTAAACTCGTTCATAAGGAATATTACTACACTAATTCCTTGTTTACTAGACTAATCTTAAAAAGTTGGTCAATGTCTAATTTATCCAAATGTTGTATTGTATTACGAGTATGTCATTAATTATTTATTTTGAACAAAACGAAATAAATGAAATAAAAGAAGGAAATGTAAAAAATAATAATTAAAACATAAAAAACTGGTTTCCAAATAAATAAATAAAATCTCTCGACAAACGGGGATAGGCGACGGTTGGATTCCAACGCGATTCCGGCGAGTAGTGAGTCATTTCCGGTAAGTCTCTTCATCTTCTTGCTTCGTTTTTAGTTTCTCTTTAGTTCTCCGAAGTTCCCCAAAGAAGAAGAACCGCGGCGACAAAGGATGGTCGCGACAAAGGATGGTTACCACGACGAAGGGTGGTTACGGGGGAGGCGTGTCGAAGTTTCGGCGAGTCATCTGCTGTCAAGTCGGCGACGATTGAGGGAGAATGGACGGTTGGAGGCGGCAAAAACCCTAATTGCATAATGTTTTTTTTTGCAGGGGCGAAACCTAACCCTAATTTTTGTTTTTGTTGCATATAACTTTTTTATTTTGTGTTGCCGGTCTATTGAACGGTATTCCGTTGAGAACAAGAATTTTCCGGTGAGGAATGTTAAATATTGTATTTCTTTGGTGGTAAATTTTGTAACGCTTGATGGTAGATTTAATAGTTTGACAAATGTGGTTGGGTGAGTTTGGTAGATTTGTTTGTATATGATGGTAGATTTGTTTTTATATGACGTTAGTATGTATATAGATGATGGTAGATTTGTTTTTATATCATGGGGGCTGAATTGTGGGTTAGTTGCTTCTTTAATGATGTTGAGGATTATTTTCTTCATTCTTTTTTAATGATGTTGAGGATTACCTTTTTCATTCTTCTTCGTCCTCTGGTCAAGTCAATGCATGAAAGTAGATAAGATCTAAATTGCTGAAAATTCATAATCGATATGATGCAAGTGTGTTTATATGATTATAGAAACATGTGGTGTGAAAAAGAGGATTGAGAGATACTAAGGTTTTTTTTTTGGTTGCTACAAGAGATAGTACGAGTTAATGAGAGTCTTTGTTAATCTCTATAATATTATTTAAGAAGATATTTTTAAAAATGAATTTTGTTTTGTAAGTTATTACATGAAATGTCATTACAAATAGCAAAAAATAATTGGAATAGGAAATGATATAATAGTCTTTTAAAATTATTGATTAGAATATGGAAAGTATATATTTTGCATTAAACAAGTTATTTATTATTTAATTTCTAAAATAATAATCAATTCATATATTTATTCAAAGAAAAAAAATATATTCAAAATTTTGCTACATCTTTCACTATAATTTATTATACTTTATTTGAATATATATCAAAACAAAAGTTGAAAAATATTTTAATAATTTTATAAAAAGTTAGACACAAGAAAATTATTTTTTTTAAACGATTTCGTAGACTAACCATAAAAACTAGAGTCATTTAACGGTGCATATTAGAGTTATGTTTTCAGGATTATAATTTTTTGTCGATTATCTTGAATAATATTTAAGTTCACTGCAAAACGGTTTTTTTTTAAATAGACAAATCATTATAGTTTGACAGATTTATCTATAATCATTAGTTAGTTATATTGTAAAATTCAGATAAAAATAATTTTCTTAAAATTCAAAACAATTTCTTTTAAAAAAATTACTCCGCGCTATAATTAGCGCGGATTAAATCCTAGTTATAATTCAGTTTGTAAATGAAAATGAATAAGAAACAAAAAACGTACTCAAATCAAAAAGCTTTAAATGTAATCATCTTTCTAGATTCAGTCACACCATAATAATCCTACAATAATTGACTTCTTGAAGGGCAATTAGGAAAGAATCAAACTTCTTCTTTTTTCACATTGGTGTTTTATTTTCACCCAAATTCTTGAATTGTTCTTGTGGCCAACGTAAGAACGTCTACATACGCAGAGAAGGATGCTCGAAGTAGCCTTGCCTCTATTGCTTCAAAGTGCCTATAAAGTTATCCGGTGAGAAAAGATCAAAACTAGTAATGAAGTAGGCGAAAATTAAAGGTTCTATAGACCCGAAGATGGTCGAATTGAAATCAGTCTTAATCGATTTAAGACTGATTCAACGATCAAGTAAGGCGATGAAGGACTTTGTCAAAACTCACACATAAAGCTATATCTTATATAGAACACCAAAGTTTAGCAGAGATTTTAGAACTAGTTTGACAATGATGTACTACAGATCTATAAACCGTTTAGCAGAAACTAGTTTGACAATGATGTACTACAGATCTATAAGCCGTTTAGCAGACGGTCTGGAATGTCTGGAATGCAAGCTAGCGTAACGAAATTACATGCTTTTGATATTTCTGAAATATGCTGAATTTCACACCCTAAGATTTTTTTCGACCCCGCAGACATTTGACGTTACAAACGAAGATCATCCTCCCGAATAATGTATGTATTTTCATATCAAATCAAAAGCTGTAAGAAATGTCTAACGGATATCGCTTTGATTTTTGTGAGGTTTGAGAGTGAAATCAAATATTTAGCAAAAACAAACCGAAAATAATAAGGTTTTGTGTCTACAAAAGGTTAAGAGAAAAGAAAACATATATATTAGAATTAGTTATTATTTTTAAAATAAGAAGTAATGTCATTCTTGATATTATTTTCAAAGGAGAACGGTACATTGTAATAGACTTAAATAGGTGTACCATTTTTACAAATTTCTTTATGGGTGTACTCCATTTCAAATTATTGTCTTAAAATATACTATTTTAACAAATGTCTCATAAGATATTGTGGTTCACACTGGTCATATGGCCATTGTAGGGTTATTATGGCTACCAGGTCGGGTTTTGTCGGGCCCCAAAAACAAATATATAATAAATAAGCATCCTGTAATTTAGCTTATGTTTTCTTTTTAATGTTTTCAAGATATTAAGCTACTTTTGTTAGCTTGTTGTTTATTATATATTTTTCATATTTCGATGAATATGTAAACTTTATTGAAAAGAAAGAAAAACAAGACAATATTGTTCTGTAGACCAAAACAATTAGGTTTTATGATGTAAAAGCAACGAAGCAAGTCATCCAAAGTGATCTACAGGATCATTCAAGGCCAATGGTTGTCTTGGCGAATCTGTGCCCTTCCTCGGGCGTGAAATCGTTCTCGATGTTGAAGATAGTGCGAATCTCATCAACACTTTTATCTTTGATCATATCAGCGACTGCCTGACAAGTGAGATCAAGAAGGCTTTTGATGTTTAGAAAATTAGCAGCCATAATAAGGTAAAAGAGCGTGGATTGATCCATATTTTTCATAAACTCAGCGTCCCAATTCTTGAGCTCCTCTCCGGAGGAAGACGAATCACCACCATCACCATCGACGACGACGACGTGTTTCTCGCAATACTCGAGCACTTTGGCGAGGATCTGGCTGGTGATGTTGGCAAGAGGGATTCCGTTACCGACGCAGTCATCTTCAACCATGTGAGCTATGGTCTGCGACTGGAGAGCCACCGCTTCTTCAATCTCAAAGGTCTCGCCATCTGAGCTCTTCAAAACAATCTTTTTGGCCGAAGTCGACATCTTTCGTACTTTAGGATACTTAATGTGATGAATGATACAAAGTATGAACCAACAATGCATCTCTATTTATAGGATTTTTTGGCCGGTGATTTTGTTCAAAGTCCTAACATGATTAGCAAATATGGAAATTAACATACATTATTTTGTGTTGACCAAAAAAAGAAAATGAAACATTATTATGTTTTCCCAAACAGAAAAAGGAAAGAAAGTTATGTAGAAGAATACGACAATCATATGTGAGGAAATATTATTATGTTTGTGACTATTTTGATAAAAGAAGATAAATTTTGATATGATAATCTTTGAATGCATGTTTTGGCTGGTGGTATGCACTCAAATGTGATTTTATAAATTTCAGAAAGGAATTTGTTTTTTTATGTATTTTTAAAACATAATATCTACCGAATATATGAAAAACTTAATCAGTTTTTATTTCTTGACCGATGACCCATTTAGTTACCCATAACCGGAGTTAGGTTTTGAGCGCTTTTGCCAATTCACTTCAGTCGATATCTCTATATATACAATGCCAATAAGAGAGAATTTGTCAAAGTAAACTCGTTCATAAGAAATATTACTACACTAATTCCTTGTTTACTAGACTAAGCTTAGAAAGTTGGTCAATGTCTAATTTATCCAAATGTTGTATTGTATTACGAGTATGTCATTAATTATTTATTTTTGCTTTATTTATTTTGAACAAAACGAAATAAATGAAATAAAAGAAGGAAATGTAAAAAATAATAATTAAAACATAAAAAACTGGTTTCCAAATAAATAAAAAAAATCTCTCGACAAACGGCGATAGGCGACGGTTGGATTCCAACGCGATTCCGGCGAGGAGTGAAGCATTTCCGGTAAGTCTCTTCATCTTCTTGCTTCGTTTTAGGTTTCTCTTTAGTTCTCCGAAGTTCCCCGAAGAAGAAGAACCGCGGCGACGAAGGATGTTCGCGACAAAGGATGGTTACCACGACGAAAGGTGGTTACGGGGGAGGCGTGTCGAAGTTTCGGCGAGTCACCTGCTGTCATGCCGGCGACGATTGAGGGAGAATGGACGGTTAGAGGCGGCAAAAACCCTAATTGCATAGGGTTTTTTTTTTGTAGTGCCGAAACCTAACCCTAATTTTTTTTTTTTTGCTGTTGCAGATAACTTTTTTAGTTTGTGTTGCCGGTCTATTGAACGGTATTCCGGTGAGAACAAGAATTTTCCGGTGAGGAATGTTAAATATTGTATTTCTTTGGTGGTATATTTTGTAACGCTTGATGGTAGATTTAATAGTTTGACAAATGTGGTTGGGTGAGTTTGGTAGATTTGTTTTATATGATGGTAGATTTGTTTTTATATGACGTTAGTATGTATATAGATGACGGTAGATTTGTTTTTATATCATGGTGGCTGAATTGTGGGTTAGTTGCTTCTTTTATGATGTTGAGGATTATTTTCTTCATTCTTTTTAATGATGTTGAGGATTATTTTTTTCATTCTTCTTCGTCCTCTGGTCAAGTCAATGCATGAAAGTAGATAAGATCTAAATTGCTGAAAATTTATAATCGATATGATGCAAGTGTGTTTATATGATTATAGAAACATGTGGTGTGAAAAGAGGATTGAGAGATAGTAAGAGTTTTTTTTTGTTGCTACAAGAGATAATAAGAGTTAATGAGAGTCTTGGCTAATCTCTATAATATTATTTAAGAAGATATTTTTAAAAATGAATTTGGTTTTGTAAGTTATTACATGAAATGTCATTATAAATAGCAAAGAATAATTGGAATAGGAAATGATATAATAGTTTTTTAAAATTATTGATTAGAATTTGGAAAGTATATATTTTGCATTAAACAAGTTATTTATTATTTAATTTCTAAAATAATAATCAATTCATATATTTATTCAAAGAAAAAAAATATATTCAAAATTTTGCTACATCTTTCACTATAATTTATTATATTTTATTTGAATATATATCAAAACAAAAGTTGAAAAATATTTTAATAATTTTATAAAAAGTTAGACACAAGAAAATTATTATTTTTTAAACGATTTCGTAGACTAACCATAAAAACTAGAGTCATTTAACGGTGCATATTAGAGTTATGTTTTCAGGATTATAATTTTTTGTCGATTATCTTGAATAATATTTAAGTTCACTGCAAAACGGTTTTTTTTTAAATAGACAAATCATTATAGTTTGACAGATTTATCTACAATCATTAGTTAGTTATATTGTAAAATTCAGATAAAAATAATTTTCTTAAAATTCAAAACAATTTCTTTTAAAAAAATTACTCCGCGCTATAATTAGCGCGGATTAAATCCTAGTTATAATTCAGTTTGTAAATGAAAATGAATAAGAAACAAAAAACGTACTCAAATCAAAAAGCTTTAAATGTAATCATCTTTCTAGATTCAGTCACACCATAATAATCCTACAATAATTGACTTCTTGAAGGGCAATGAGGAAAGAATCAAACTTCTTCTTTTTTCACATTGGTGTTTTATTTTCACCCAAATTCTTGAATTGTTCTTGTGGCCAACGTAAGAACGTCTACATACGCAGAGAAGGATGCTCGAAGTAGCCTTGCCTCTATTGCTTCAAAGTGCCTATAAAGTTATCCGGTGAGAAAAGATCAAAACTAGTAATGAAGTAGGCGAAAATTAAAGGTTCTATAGACCCGAAGATGGTCGAATTGAAATCAGTCTTAATCGATTTAAGACTGATTCAACGATCAAGTAAGGCGATGAAGGACTTTGTCAAAACTCACACATAAAGCTATATCTTATATAGAACACCAAAGTTTAGCAGAGATTTTAGAACTAGTTTGACAATGATGTACTACAGATCTATAAACCGTTTAGCAGAAACTAGTTTGACAATGATGTACTACACATCTATAAGCCGTTTAGCAGACGGTCTGGAATATCTGGAATGCAAGCTAGCGTAACGAAATTACATGCTTTTGATATTTCTGAAATATACTGAATTTCACACCCTAAGATTTTTTTCGACCCCGCAGACATTTGACGTTACAAACGAAGATCATCCTCCCGAATAATGTATGTATTTTCATATCAAATCAAAAGCTGTAAGAAATGTCTAACGGATATCGCTTTGATTTTTGTGAGGTTTGAGAGTGAAATCAAATATTTAGCAAAGACAAACCGAAAATAATAAGGTTTTGTGTCTACAAAAGGTTAAGAGAAAAGAAAACATATATATTAGAATTAGTTATTATTTTTAAAATAAGAAGTAATGTCATTCTTGTTATTATTTTCAAAGGAGAACGGTACATTGTAATAGACTTAAAGAGGTGTACCATTTTTACAAATTTCGGTGTACTCCATTTCAAATTACTGTCTTAAAATATACTATTTTAATAAATGTCTCATAAGATATTGTGGTTCACACTGGTCATATGGCCATTGTAGGGTTATTATGGCTACCAGGTCGGGTTTTGTCGTGCCCCAAAAACAAATATATAATAAATAAGGATCCTGTAATTTTGCTTATGTTGTTCTTTCTAATGTTTTCAAGATATTAAGCTACTTTTGTTAGCTTGTTGTTTATATATTTTTTCATATTTTGATGAATATGTAAACTTTATTGAAAAGAAAGAAAAACAAGACAATATTGTTCTGTAGACCAAAACAATTAGGTTTTATGATGTAAAAGCAACGAAGCAAGTCATCCAAAGTGATCTACAGGATCATTCAAGGCCAATTGTTGTCTTGGCGAATCTGTGCCTCTTCCTCGGGCGTGAAATCGTTCTCGATGTTGAAGATAGTGCGAATCTCATCAACACTTTTATCTTTGATCATATCAGCGACTGCCTGACAAGTGAGATCAAGAAGGCTTTTGATGTTTAGAAAATTAGCAGCCATAATAAGGTAAAAGAGCGTGGATTGATCCATATTTTTCATAAACTCAGCGTCCCAATTCTTGAGCTCCTCTCCGGAGGAAGACGAATCACCACCATCACCATCGACGACGACGACGTGTTTCTTGCAATACTCGAGCACTTTGGCGAGGATCTGGCTGGTGATGTTGGCAAGAGGGATTCCGTTACCGACGCAGTCATCTTCAACCATGTGAGCTATGGTCTGCGACTGGAGAGCCACCGCTTCTTCAATCTCAAAGGTCTCGCCATCTGAGCTCTTCAAAACAATCTTTTTAGCCCAAGTCGACATCGTTCGTACTTTAGGATACTTAATGTGATGAATGATACAAAGTATGAACCAACAATGCATCTCTATTTATAGGATTTTTTGGCCGGTGATTTTGTTCAAAGTCCTAACATGATTAGCAAATATGGAAATTAACATACATTATTTTGTGTTGACCAAAAAAAGAAAATGAAACATTATTATGTTTTCCCAAACAGAAAAAGGAAAGAAAGTTATGTAAAAGAAAATACGACAATCATATGTGAGGAAATATTATTATGTTTGTGACTATTTTGATAAAAGAAGATAAATTTTGATATGATAATCTTTGAATGCATGTTTTGGCTGGTGGTATGCACTCGAATGTGATTTTATAAATTTCAGAAAGGAATTTGTATTTTTTTTGGTATTTTTAAAACATAATATCTACCGAATATATGAAAAACTTAATCAGTTTTTATTTCTTGACCAATGACCCATTTAGTTACCCTTACCGGAGTTAGGTTTTGAGCGCTTTTGCCCATTCACTTCAGTCGATATCTCTATATATACAATGCCAATAAGAGAGAATTTCTCAAAGTAAATCGTTAATAAGGAATATTACTACACTAACTCCGTGTTTACTAGACTAATCTTAGAAAGTTGGTCAATGTCTAATTTATCCAAATGTTGTATTATATTACGATTATGTCATTAATTATTTATTTTTGATTTATTTATTTTTAACAATAAGAAATAAATGAAATAAAAGTAGGAAATGTAAAAAACAAAAAATAACTGGTTTACAAATAAATAAAAACAATCTCTCTACAAAAGGCGATAGGCGATTGTTGGATTCCAACGCAATTTGGGCGAGGAGTGAGGCGTTTCCGGTAAGTCTCTTCTTCTTCTTGCTTCGTTTTAGGTTTCTCTTGACTTCTCCGAAGTTCCCCGAAGAAGAAGAACCGCAGCGACGAAGGATGGTCGCGACAAAGGATGGTTACCACGACGAAGGGTGGTTACGGGGGAGGCGTGTCGAAGTTTCGGCGAGTCATCTGCTGTCATGTCGGCGACGATTGAGGGAGAATGGATGGTTGGAGGCGGCAAAAACTCTAATTGCATAGTGTTTTTGTTTTTTACAGCGGCGAAACCTAACCCTAATTTTTGTTTTTGTTGCAGATAACTTTTTTAGTTTGTGTTGCCGGTCTATTGAACGATATTCCGGTGACAGCAAGAATTTTCCGGTGAGGAATGTTAAATATTGTATTTCTTTGGTGATAGATTTTGTAACGCTTGATGGTAGATTTAATAGTTTGACAAATGTGGTTGGATGAGTTTGGTAGATTTGTTTGTATATGACGTTAATATATATATATATATATGACGGTAGATTTGTTTTTATATCATGGGGGCTGAATTGTGGGTTAGTTGCTTCTTTAATGATGTTGAGGATTATTTTCTTCATTCTTTTTTAATGATGTTGAGACTTATTTTCTTCATTCTTCTTCGTCCTCTGGTCAAGTCAATGCATGAAAGTAGATAAGATCTAAATTGCTGAAAATTCATAATCGATATAATGCAAGTGTGTTTTATATGATTATAGAAACATGTGGTGTGAAAAAGACGATTGAGAGATAGTAAGAGTTTTTTTATTGTTGCTACAAGAGATAGTAAGAGTTAATGAGAGTCTTTGCTAATCTCTATAATATTATTTAAGAAGACATTTTTAAAAATGAATTTTGTTTTGTAAGTTATTACATGAAATGTCATTACAAATAGCAAATAATAATTGGAATACGAAAGGATATAATAGTCTTTTAAAATTATTGATTAGAATATAGAAAGTATATATTTTGCATTAAACAAGTTATTTATTATTTAATTTCTAAAATAATAATCAATTCATATATATATATATATTCAAAGAAAAAAAATCTATTCAAAATCTTGCTATATGTTTCACTATAATTTATTATATTTTATTTGAATATATATCAAAACAAAAGTTGAAAAATATTTTACTAATTTTATCAAAAGTTAGGCACAAGAAAACTATTTTTTTTAAACGATTTCGTAGACTAACCATAAAAACTAGAGTCATTTAACGGAGTATATTAGAGTTATGTTTTCAGGATTATAATTTTTTTGCGGATTATCCTGAATAATATTTTAGTTCATTGCAAAACAGTTTTTTTTAAAATAGACAAATTATTATAATTTGACAGATTTATCTATAATCATTAGTTAGTTATATTGTAAAATTCAGATAAAAATAATTTTCTTAAATTTTAAAACAATTTCTTTTAAAAAAATTACTCCGCGCTATAATTAGCGCGGATTAAATCCCAGTTATAATTCATTTTGTAAATGAAAATGAATAAGAAAAAAAAAACGTACTCAAATCAAAAAGCTTTAAATGTAATCATCTTTCTAGATTCAGTCACACCATAATAATCCTATAATAATTGACTTCTTGAAGGGCAATGAGGAAAGAATCAAACTTCTTCTTTTTTCAGATTGGTGTTTTATTTTCGCCCAAATTCTTGAATTGTTTTTGTGGCCAACGTAAGAACGTCAACAAACGCATAGAAGGATTCTCGAAGAAGCCTTGCCTCTATTGCTTCAAAGTGCCTGTAAAGTTATCCGGTGAGAAAAGATCAAAACTAGTAATGAAGTAGGCGAAAATCAAAGGTTCTATAGTCCCGAAGATGGTCGAATTGAAATCAGTTTTAATCGATTTAAGACTGATTCAACGATCAAGTAAGGCGATGAAGGAATTTGACAAAAATCACACATAAAGCTATATCTTAGATAGAACACCAAAGTTTAGCAGAGATTTTAGAACTAGTTTGACAATGATGTACTACAGATCTATTAGCCGTTTAGCAGACAGTCTGGAATGTCTGGAATGCAAGCTAGCGTAACGAAATTACATGCTTTTGATATTTTCGAAATATGCTGAATTTCACACCCTAAGATTGTTTTCGACCCCGCAGACATTTGACGTTACAAACGAAGATCATCCTCCCGAATAATGTATGTATTTTCAGATCAAAATCAAAAGTTGTAAAAAATGTCTAACGGATATCGCTTTGATCTTTGTAAGGCGATGAAGGACTTTGTAAAAACTCACACATAAAGCTATATCTTAGATAGAACACCAAAGTTTAGCAGATATTTTAGAACTAGTTTGACAATTATGTACTACAGATCTATAAACCGTTTAGCAGAAACTAGTTTGACAATGATGTACTACATATCTATAAGCCGTTTAGCAGACGGTCTGGAATGTCTGGAATGCAAGCTAGCATAACGAAATTACACGCTTTTGATATTTCCGAAATATGCTGAATTTCACACCCTAAGATTGTTTTCGACCCCGCAGACATTTGACGTTACAAACGAAGACCATCCTCCCGAATAATGTATGTATTTTCATATCAAAATCAAAAGCTGTAAGAAATGTCTAACGGATATCGCTTTGATCTTTGTGAGGTTTGAGAGTGAAATCAAATATTTAGCAAAGACAAACTGAAAATAATAAGGTTTTGTGTCTACAAGAGGTTAAGAGAAAAGAAAACATATATATTAGAATTAGTTATTATTTTCAAAATAAGAAGTAATGTCATTCTTGTTATTATTTTCAAAGGAGAAGGTACATTGTAATAGACTTAAAGAGGTGTACCATTTTTACAAATTTCTTTATGGGTGTACTCCATTTCAAATTACTGTCTTAAAATATACTATTTTAACAAATGTCTCATAAGATATTGTGGTTCACACTGGTCATATGGCCATTGTAGGGTTATTATGGCTACCAGGTCGGGTTTTGTCGGGCCCCAAAAACAAATATATAATAAATAAGGATCCTGTAATTTTGCTTATGTTGTTCTTTTTAATGTACTTTTCAAGATATTAAGCTACTTTTGTTAGGCTGTTGTTTATATATTTTTTCATATTTCGATGAATATGTTAACTTTATGGAAAAGAAAGAAAAACAAGACAATATTGTTCTGTAGACCAAAACAATTAGGTTTTATGATGTAAAAGCAACGAAGCAAGTCATCCAAAGTGATCTACAGGATCATTCAAGGCCAATTGTTGTCTTGGCGAATCTGTGCCTCTTCCTCGGGCGTGAAATCGTTCTCGATGTTGAAGATAGTGCGAATCTCATCAACACTTTTATCTTTGATCATATCAGCGACTGCCTGACAAGTGAGATCAAGAAGGCTTTTGATGTTTAGAAAATTAGCAGCCATAATAAGGTAAAAGAGCGTGGATTGATCCATATTTTTCATAAACTCAGCGTCCCAATTCTTGAGCTCCTCTCCGGAGGAAGACGAATCACCACCATCACCATCGACGACGACGACGTGTTTCTTGCAATACTCGAGCACTTTGGCGAGGATCTGGCTGGTGATGTTGGCAAGAGGGATTCCGTTACCGACGCAGTCATCTTCAACCATGTGAGCTATGGTCTGCGACTGGAGAGCCACCGCTTCTTCAATCTCAAAGGTCTCGCCATCTGAGCTCTTCAAAACAATCTTTTTAGCCCAAGTCGACATCGTTCGTACTTTAGGATACTTAATGTGATGAATGATACAAAGTATGAACCAACAATGCATCTCTATTTATAGGATTTTTTGGCCGGTGATTTTGTTCAAAGTCCTAACATGATTAGCAAATATGGAAATTAACATACATTATTTTGTGTTGACCAAAAAAAGAAAATGAAACATTATTATGTTTTCCCAAACAGAAAAAGGAAAGAAAGTTATGTAAAAGAAAATACGACAATCATATGTGAGGAAATATTATTATGTTTGTGACTATTTTGATAAAAGAAGATAAATTTTGATATGATAATCTTTGAATGCATGTTTTGGCTGGTGGTATGCACTCAAATGTGATTTTATAAATTTCAAAAAGGAATTTTTTTTTAAACATAATATCTACCGAATATATGAAAAACTTAATCAGTTTTTATTTCTTGACCGATGACCCATTTAGTTACCCTTACCGGAGTTAAGTTTTGAGCGCTTTTGCCAATTCACTTCAGTCGATATCTCTATCTATACAATGCCAATAAGAGAGAATTTTTCAAAGTAAACTTGTTCATAAGGAATACTACTACACTAACTCCTTGTTTATTAGACTAACTTTAGAAAGTTGGTCAATGTCTAATTTATCCAAATGCTGTATTATATTACGAGTATGTCATTAATTATTTATTTTTGATTTATTTATTTTGAACAAAAAGAAATAAATGAAATAAAAGAAGGAAATGTAAAAAAAAATAATTAAAACATAAAAAACTGGTTTACAAATAAATAATTAAAATCTCTCGACAAAAGGCGATAGGCGACGGTTGGATTCCAACGCGATTCCGGAGAGGAGTGAGGCGTTTCCGGTATGTCTCTTCATCATCTTGCTTCGTTTTAGGTTTCTCTTTAGTTCTCCGAAGTTTCCTGAAGAAGAAGAACCGCGGCGATGAAGGATGGTCGCGACAAAGGATGGTTACCACGACGAAGGGTGGTTACGGGGGAGGAGTGTCGAAGTTTCGGCGAGTCATCTGCTGTCATGTCGGCGATGATTGAGGGTGAATGGACGGTTGGAGGCGGCAAAAACCCTAATTGCATAGTGTTTTTTTTTGTTGCAGCGGCGAAACCTAACCCTAATTTTTGATTTTGTTGCAGATAACTTTTTTAGTTTGTGTTGCCGGTCTATTGAATGGTATTCCGGTGAGAGCAAGAATTTTCCGGTGAGGAATGTTAAATATTGTATTTCTTTGGTGGTAGATTCTGTAACGCTTGATGGTAGATTTAATAGTTTGACAAATGTGGTTGGGTGAGTTTGGTAGATTTGTTTGTATATGATGGTAGATTTGTTTTTCTACGACGTTAGTATATATGTATATAGATGACGGTAGATTTGTTTTTATATCATGGGGGCTGAATTGTGGGTTAGTTGCTTCTTTAATGATGTTGAGGATTATTTTCTTCATTCTTTTTTAATGATGTTGAGGATTATTTTCTTCATTCTTCTTCGTCCTCTGGTCAAGTCAATGCATGAAAGTAGATAAGATCTAAATTGCTGAAAATTCATAATCGATATGATGCAAGTGGGTTAATATGATTACAGATACATGTTGTGTGAAAAAGAGGATTGAGAGATAGTAAGAGTATTTTTTTTGCTACAAGAGATCGTAAGAGTTAATGAGAGTCTTTGCTAATCTCTATAATATTATTTAAGAAGACATTTTTAAAAATGAATTTTGTTTTGTAAGTTATTACATAAAATGCCATTACAAATAACAAAGAATAATTAGAATAGAAAATGATATAGTAGTCTTTTAAAATTATTGATTAGAATATGGAAAGTATATATTTTGCATTAAACCGGTTATTTATTATTTAATTTCTAAAATAATAATCAATTCATATATATATTCAAAGAAAAAAAATATATTCAAAATTTTGCTATATGTTTCACTCTAATTTATTATATTTTATTTGAATATATATCAAAACAAAAGTTAAAAAATATTTTACTAATTTTATAAAAAGTTAGACACAAGAAAACTATTTTTTTTTAAAGGATTCCGTAGACTAGCCATAAAAACTAGAGTCACTTAGCGGTGCATATTAGAGTTATGTTTTCAGGATTATAATTTTTTGCGGATTATCCTGAATAATATTTTAGTTCACTGCAAAACGGTTTTTTTTAAATAGACAAATTATTATAGTTTGACAGATTTATCTATAATCATTAGTTAGTTATATTGTAAAATTCAGATAAAAACAATTTTCTTAAATTTCAAAACAATTTCTTTTAAAAAAATTACTCCGCGCTAATTAGCGCGGATTAAATCCTAGTTATAATTCATATTGTAAATGAAAATGAATAAGAACAAAAAAACGTACTCAAATCAAAAAGCTATAAATGTAATCATCTTTCTAGATTCAGTCACACCATAATAATCCTACAATAATTGACTTCTTGAAGGGCAATGAAGAAAGAATCAAACTTCTTCTTTTTCAGATTGGTGTTTTATTTTCGCCCAAATTCTTGAATTGTTTTTGTGGCCAACGTAAGAACGTCTACAAACGCAGATAAGGATGCTCAAAATAAGAAAAATAAGAAGTAATGTCATTCTTGTTATTATTTTCAAAGGAGAACGGTACATTGTAATAGACTTAAAGAGGTGTGCTATTTTTACAAATTTCCTTATGGGTGTACTCCATTTCAAATTACTGTTTTAAAATATACTATTTTAACAAATGTCTCAAGATATATATTGTGGTTCGCACTGGTCATATGGCCATTGTAGGGTTATTATGGCTACCAGGTCGGGTTTTGTCGGGCCCCAAAAACAAATATATAATAAATAAGCATCCTGTAATTTAGCTTATGTTGTTCTTTTTAATGTTTTCAAGATATTAAGCTACTTTTGTTAGTTTGTTGTTTATATATTTTTTCATATTTCGATGAATATGTAAACTTTATTGAAAAGAAAGAAAAACAAGACAATATTGTTTTGTAGACCAAAACAATTAGGTTTTATGATGTAAAAGCAACGAAGCAAGTCATCCAAAGTGATCTACAGGATCATTCAAGGCCAATGGTTGTCTTGGCGAATTGTGCCTCTTCCTCGGGCGTGAAATCATTCTCGATGTTGAAGATAGTGCGAATCTCATCAACACTTTTAGTTTTGATCATGTCAGCGACTGCCTGCCAAGTGAGATCAAGAAGGCTTTTGATGTTTAGAAAATTAGCAGCCATAATAAGGCAAAAGAGCGTGGATTGATCCATATTTTTCATGAACTCAGCGTCCCAATTCTTGAGCTCCTCTCCGGAGGAAGACGAATCACCACCATCACCATCGACGACGACGACGTGTTTCTTGCAATACTCGAGCACTTTGGCGAGGATCTGGCTGGTGATGTTGGCAAGAGGGATTCCGTTACCGACGCAGTCATCTTCAACCATGTGAGCTATGGTCTGCGACTGGAGAGCCACCGCTTCTTCAATCTCAAAGGTCTCGCCATCTGAGCTCTTCAAAACAATCTTTTTAGCCGAAGTCGACATCGGTCGTACTTTAGGATACTTAATGTGATGAATGATACAAAGTATGAACCAACAATGCATCTCTATTTATAGGATTTTTTAGTCGGTGATTGTGTTCAAAGTCCTAACATGATTAGCAAATATGGAAATTAACATACGTTATTTTGTGTTGACCAAAAAAAGAAAATGAAACATTATTATGTTTTCCCAAACAGAAAAAGGAAAGAAAGTTATATAGAAGAAGATAAATTTGATAAAAGAAGATAAATTTTGATATGATAATCTTTGAATGCATGTTTTGGCTGGTGGTATGCACTCGAATGTGATTTTATAAATTTCAGAAAGGAATTTGTTTTTTTATGTATTTTTAAAACATAATATCTACCGAATATATGAAAAACTTAATCAGTTTTTATTTCTTGACCGATGACCCATTTAGTTACCCTTACCGGAGTTAGGTTTTGAGCGCTTTTGCCAATTCACTTCAGTCGATATCTCTATATATACAATGCCAATAAGAGATAATTTCTCAAAGTAAACTCGTTAATAGGGAATATTACTACACTAACTCCTTGTTTACTAGACTAATCTTAGAAAGTTGGTCAATGTCTAATTTATCCAAATGTTGTATTGTATTACGAGTATGTCATAAATTATTTATTTTTGATTTATTTATTTTGAACAAAACGAAATAAATGAAATAAAAGAAGGAAATGTAAAAAAAATAATTAAAACATAAAAAACTGTTTTACAAATAAATAAAAAAAAATCTCTCGACAAAAGGCGATAGGCGACGGTTGGATTCCAACGTGATTCCGGCGAGGAGTGAGGCGTTTCCGGTGAGTCTCTTCATCTTCTTGCTTCGTTTTAGATTTCTCTTTAGTTCTCCGAATTTCCCCGAAGTAGAAGAACCGCGGCGACAAAGGATGGTCGCGACAAAGGATGGTTACCACGACGAAGGGTGGTTACGAGGGAGGCGTGTCGAAGTTTCGGCGAGTCATCTGCTGTCATGTAGGCGACGATTGAGAGAGAATGGACGGTTGGAGGCGGCAAAAACCCTAATTACATAGTTTTTTTTTTTGCAGCGTCGAAACCTAACCCTAATTTTTGTTTTTGTTGCAGATAACTTTTTTATTTGTGTTGTCGGCCTATTGAATGGTATTCCGGTGAGAGCAAGAATTTTCCAGTGAGAAATGTTAAATATTGTATTTCTTTGGTGGTAGATTCTGTAACGCTTGATGGTAGATTTAATAGTTTGACAAATGTGGTTGGGTGAGTTTGGTAGATTTGTTTGTATATGATGGTAGATTTGTTTTTCTATGACGTTAGTATATATGTATATAGATGACGGTAGATTTGTTTTTATATCATGGGGGCTGAATTGTGGGTTAGTTGCTTCTTTAATGATGTTGAGGATTATTTTCTTCATTCTTTTTTAATGATGTTGAGGATTAGTTTCTTCATTCTTCTTCGTCCTCTGGTCAAGTCAATGCATGAAAGTAGATAAGATCTAAATTACTGAAAATTCATAATCGATATGATTCAAGTGTGTTAATATGATTACATATACATGTGGTGTGAAAAAGAGGATTGAGAGATTTTTTTGCTACAAGAGATCGTAAGAGTTAATGAGAGTCTTTGCTAATCTCTATAATATTATTTAAAAAGACATTTTTAAAAATGAATTTTGTTTTGTAAGTTATTACATGAAATGCCATTACAAATAATAAAGAATAATTGGAATAGGAAATGATATAGTAGTCTTTTAAAATTATTGATTAGAATATGGAAAATATATATTTTGCATTAAACAGGTTATTTATTATTTAATTTCTAAAATAATAATGAATTCATATATATATTCAAAGAAAAAAATATATTCAAAATTTTGCTAAATGTTTCACTATAATTTATTATATTTTATTTGAATATATATCAAAACAAAAGTTAAAAAATATTTTACTAATTTTATCAAAAGTTAGACACAAGAAAACTATTTTTTTTAAAGGATTTCGTAGACTAACCATAAAAACTAGAGTCATTTAACGGTGCATATTAGAGTTATGTTTTCAGGATTATATTTTTTCGGATTATCCTGAATAATATTTTAGTTCACTGCAAAACGGTTTTTTTTAAATAGACAAATTATTATAGTTTGACAGATTTATCTATAATCATTACTTAGTTATATTGTAAAATTCAGATAAAAACAATTTTCTTAAATTTCAAAACAATTTCTTTTAAAAAAATTACTCCGTGCTATAATTAGCGCGGATTAAATCCTAGTTATAATTCATTTTGTAAATGAAAATGAATAAGAACAAAAAAACGTACTCAAATCAAAAAGCTTTAAATGTAATCATCTTTCTAGATTCAGTCACACCATAATAATCCTACAATAATTGACTTCTTGAAGGGCAATGAGGAAAGAATCAAACTTCTTCTTTTTTCAGATTGGTGTTTTATTTTCGCCCAAATTCTTGAATTGTTTTTGTGGCCAACGTAAGAACGTCTACAAACGCAGAGAAGGATGCTCGAAGAAGCCTTGCCTCTATTGCTTCAAAGTGCATGTAAAGTTATCCGGTGAGAAAAGATCAAAACTAGTAATGAAGTAGGCGAAAATCAAAGGTTCTATAGACCCGAAGATGGTCGAATTGAAATCAGTCTTAATCGATTTAAGACTGGCGATGAAGGACTTTGTCAAAACTCACACATAAAGCTATATCTTAGATAGAACACCAAAGTTTAGCAGAGATTTTAGAACTTGCTTGACAATGATATACTACAGATCTATAAGCCGTTTAGCAGACGGTCTGGAATGTCTGGAATGCAAGCTAGCGTAACGAAATTACATGCTTTTGATATTTCCGAAATATTCTGAATTTCACACCCTAAGATTGTTTTCGACCCCTCAAACATTTGACGTTACAAACGAAGATCATCCTCCTGAATAATGTATGTATTTTCACATCAAAATCAAAAGCTGTAAGCAATGTCTAACGGATATCGCTTTGATCTTTGTGAGGTTTGAGAGTGAAATCAAATATTTAGCAAAGACAAACTGAAAATAATAAGGTTTTGTGTCTACAAGAGGTTAAGAGAAAAGAAAACATATCTATTAGAATTAGTAATTATTTTCAAAATAAGAAGTAATGTCATTGTTGTTATTATTTTCAAAGGAGAACGGTACATTGTAATAGACTTAAAGAGGTGTGCCATTTTTACAAATTTCCTTATGGGTGTACTCCATTTCAAATTACTGTCTTCAAATATACTATTTTAACAAATGTTTCATAAGATATTGTGGTTCGGACTGGTCATATGGCCATTGTAGGATTATTATGGCTACCAGGTCGGGTTTTGTCCTGCCCCAAAAACAAATATATAATAAATAAGCATCCTGTAATTTAGCTTATGTTGTTCTTTATAATGTTTTCAAGATATTAAGCTACTTTTGTTAGTTTGTTGTTTATATATTTTTCATATTTCGATGAATATGTAAACTTCATTGAAAAGAAAGAAAAACAAGACAATATTGTTCTGTAGACCAAAACAATTAGGTTTTATGATGTAAAAGCAACGAAGCAAGTCATCCAAAGTGATCTACAGGATTATTCAAGGCCAATGGTTGTCTTGGAGAATCTGTGCCTCTTCCTCGGGCGTGAAATCATTCTCGATGTTGAAGATAGTGCGAATCTCATCAACACTTTTAGCTTTGATCATATCAGCGACTGCCTGCCAAGTGAGATCAAGAAGGCTTTTGATGTTTAGAAAATTAGCAGCCATAATAAGGTAAAAGAGCTTGGATTGATCCATATTTTTCATAAACTCAGCGTCCCAATTCTTGAGCTCCTCTCCGGAGGAAGACGAATCACCACCATCACCATCGACGACGACGACGTGTTTCTTGCAATACTCGAGCACTTTGGCGAGGATCTGACTGGTGATGTTGGCAAGAGGGATTCCGTTACCGACGCAGTCATCTTCAACCATGTGAGCTATGGTCTGCGACTGGAGAGCCACCGCTTCTTCAATCTCAAAGGTCTCGCCATCTGAGCTCTTCAAAACAATCTTTTTAGCCGAAGTCGACATCGTTCGTACTTTAGGATACTTAATGTGATGAATGATACAAAGTATGAACCAACAATGCATCTCTATTTATAGGATTTTTTAGTCGGTGATTTTGTTCAAAGTCCTAACATGATTAGCAAATATGGAAATTAACATACGTTATTTTGTGTTGACCAAAAAAAGAAAATGAAACATTATTATGTTTTCCCAAACAGAAAAAGGAAAGAAAGTTAAATAGAAGGCTACGTCAATCATATGTGAGGAAATATTATTATGTTTGTGACTATTTTGATAAAAGAAGATAAATTTTGATATGATAATCTTTGAATGCATGTTTTGGCTGGTGGTATGCACTCGAATGTGATTTTATAAATTTCAGAAAGGAATTTGTTTTTTAATGTATTTTTAAAACATAATATCTACCGAATATATGAAAAACTTAATTAGTTTTTATTTCTTGACCGATGACCCATTTAGTGACCCTTACCGGATTTAGGTTTTGAGCGCTTTTGCCAATTCACTTCAGTCGATATCTCTATATATACAATGCCAATAAAAGAGAATTTCTCCAAGTAAACTCGTTCATAAGGAATATTACTACACTAACTCCTTGTTTACTAGACTAATCTTAGAAAGTTGGCCAATGTCTAATTTATCCAAATGTTGTATTGTATTACGAGTATGTCATTAATTATTTATTTTTGATTTATTTATTTTAAACAAAACGAAATAAATGAAATAAAAGAAGGAAATGTAAAAAAAATAATTAAAACATAAAAAAACTGGTTTACAAATAAATAAATAAAATCTCTCGACAAAAGGCGATAGGCGACGGTTGGATTCCTATGTGATTCCGGCGAGGAGTGAGGCGTTTCCGGTAAGTCTCTTCATCTTCTTGCTTCGTTTTAGGATTCTCTTTAGTTCTCCGAATTTCCGCGAAGAAGAAGAACCGCGGCGACGAAGGATGGTCGCGACAAAGGATGGTTACCACGACGAAGAGTGGTTACGGGGGAGGCGTGTCAAAGTTTCGGCGAGTCATCTGCTGTCATGTCGGCGACGATTGAGAGAGAATGGACGGTTGGAGGCGGCAAAAACCCTAATTGCCTAGTGTTTTTTTTTTGCAGCGGCGAAACCTAACCCTAATTTTTGTTTTTGTTGCAGATAACTTTTTTAGTTTGTGTTGCCGGTCTATTGAATGGTATTCCGGTGAGAGCAAGAATTTTCCGGTGAGGAATGTTAAATATTGTATTTCTTTGGTGGTAGATTCTGTAACGCTTGATGGTAGATTTAATAGTTTGACAAATGTGGTTGGGTGAGTTTGGTAGATTTAATTTGTTTGTATATGATGGTAGATTTGTTTTTCTATGACGTTAGTATATATGTATATAGATGACGGTAAATTTGTTTTTATATCATGGGGGCTGAATTGTGGGTTAGTTGTTTCTTTAATGATGTTGAGGATTATTTTCTTCATTCTTTTTTAATGATGTTGAGGATTAGTTTCTTCATTCTTCTTCGTCCTCTGGTCAAGTCAATGCATGAAAGTAGATAAGATCTAAATTGCTGAAAATTCATAATCGATATGATTCAAGTGTGTTAATATGATTACATATACATGTGGTGTGAAAAAAAAGAGGATTGAGAGATAGTAAGAGTTTTTTTTTGCTACAAGAGATCGTAAGAGTTAATGAGAGTCTTTGCTAATCTCTATAATATTATTTAAGAAGACATTTTTAAAAATGAATTTTGTTTTGTAAGTTATTACATGAAATGCCATTACAAATAATAAAGAATAATTGGAATAGGAAATGATATAGTAGTCTTTTAAAATTATTGATTAGAATATGGAAAATATATATTTTGCATTAAACAGGTTATTTATTATTTAATTTCTAAAATAATAATGAATTCATATATATATTCAAAGAAAAAAATATATTCAAAATTTTGCTAAATGTTTCACTATAATTTATTATATTTTATTTGAATATATATCAAAACAAAAGTTAAAAAATATTTTACTAATTTTATCAAAAGTTAGACACAAGAAAACTATTTTTTTTAAAGGATTTCGTAGACTAACCATAAAAACTAGAGTCATTTAACGGTGCATATTAGAGTTATGTTTTCAGGATTATATTTTTTCGGATTATCCTGAATAATATTTTAGTTCACTGCAAAACGGTTTTTTTTAAATAGACAAATTATTATAGTTTGACAGATTTATCTATAATCATTACTTAGTTATATTGTAAAATTCAGATAAAAACAATTTTCTTAAATTTCAAAACAATTTCTTTTAAAAAAATTACTCCGTGCTATAATTAACGCGGATTAAATCCTAGTTATAATTCATTTTGTAAATGAAAATGAATAAGAACAAAAAAACGTACTCAAATCAAAAAGCTTTAAATGTAATCATCTTTCTAGATTCAGTCACACCATAATAATCCTACAATAATTGACTTCTTGAAGGGCAATGAGGAAAGAATCAAACTTCTTCTTTTTTCAGATTGGTGTTTTATTTTCGCCCAAATTCTTGAATTGTTTTTGTGGCCAACGTAAGAACGTCTACAAACGCAGAGAAGGATGCTCGAAGAAGCCTTGCCTCTATTGCTTCAAAGTGCATGTAAAGTTATCCGGTGAGAAAAGATCAAAACTAGTAATGAAGTAGGCAAAAATCAAAGGTTCTATAGACCCGAAGATGGTCGAATTGAAATCAGTCTTAATCGATTTAAGACTGACGATGAAGGACTTTGTCAAAACTCACACATAAAGCTATATCTTAGATAGAACACCAAAGTTTAGCAGAGATTTTAGAACTTGCTTGACAATGATATACTACAGATCTATAAGCCGTTTAGCAGACGGTCTGGAATGTCTGGAATGCAAGCTAGCGTAACGAAATTACATGCTTTTGATATTTCCGAAATATTCTGAATTTCACACCCTATGATTGTTTTCGACCCCTCAAACATTTGACGTTACAAACGAAGATCATCCTCCTGAATAATGTATGTATTTTCACATCAAAATCAAAAGCTGTAAGCAATGTCTAACGGATATCGCTTTGATCTTTGTGAGGTTTGAGAGTGAAATCAAATATTTAGCAAAGACAAACTGAAAATAATAAGGTTTTGTGTCTACGAGAGGTTAAGAGAAAAGAAAACATATCTATTAGAATTAGTAATTATTTTCAAAATAAGAAGTAATGTCATTCTTGTAATTATTTTCAAAGGAAAACGGTACATTGTAATAGACTTAAAGAGGTGTGCCATTTTTACAAATTTCCTTATGGGTGTACTCCATTTTAAATTACTGTCTTCAAATATACTATTTTAACAAATGTCTCATAAGATATTGTGGTTCGGACTGGTCATATGGCCATTGTAGGGTTATTATGGCTACCAGGTCGGGTTTTGTCGGGCCCCAAAAACAAATATATAATAAATAAGCATCCTGTAATTTAGCTTATGTTGTTCTTTATAATGTTTTCAAGATATTAAGCTACTTTTGTTAGTTTGTTGTTTATATATTTTTTCATATTTCGATGAATATGTCAACTTCATTGAAAAGAAAGAAAAACAAGACAATATTGTTCTGTAGACCAAAACAATTAGGTTTTATGATGTAAAAGCAACGAAGCAAGTCATCCAAAGTGATCTACAGGATCATTCAAGGCCAATGGTTGTCTTGGCGAATTGTGCCTCTTCCTCGGGCGTGAAATCATTCTCGATGTTGAAGATAGTGCGAATCTCATCAACACTTTTAGCTTTGATCATATCAGCGACTGCCTGCCAAGTGAGATCAAGAAGGCTTTTGATGTTTAGAAAATTAGCAGCCATAATAAGGTAAAAGAGCGTGGATTGATCCATATTTTTCATAAACTCAGCGTCCCAATTCTTGAGCTCCTCTCCGGAGGAAGACGAATCACCACCCTCACCATCGACGACGACGACGTGTTTCTTGCAATACTCGAGCACTTTGGCGAGGATCTGGCTGGTGATGTTGGCAAGAGGGATTCCGTTACCGACGCAGTCATCTTCAACCATGTGAGCTATGGTCTGCGACTGGAGAGCCACCGCTTCTTCAATCTCAAAGGTCTCGCCATCTGAGCTCTTCAAAACAATCTTTTTAGCCGAAGTCGACATCGGTCGTACTTTAGGATACTTAATGTGATGAATGATACAAAGTATGAACCAACAATGCATCTCTATTTATAGGATTTTTTAGTCGGTGATTTTGTTCAAAGTCCTAACATGATTAGCAAATATGGAAATTAACATACGTTATTTTGTGTTGACCAAAAAAAGAAAATGAAACATTATTATGTTTTCCCAAACAGAAAAAGGAAAGAAAGTTATATAGAAGGCTACGACAATCATATGTGAGGAAATATTATTATGTTTCTGACAATATTGATAAAAGAAGATAAATTTTGATATGATAATCTTTGAATGCATGTTTTGGCTGGTGGTATGCACTCGAATGTGATTTTATAAATTTCAGAAAGGAATTTTTTTTTTTTTTTTAAACATAATATCTACCGAATATATGAAAAACTTAATCAGTTTTTATTTCTTGACCGATGACCCATTAATCAGTTTTTATTTCGTTTGTTATCTTCTGTGAGAACAGGTTATCTTCTGGGAGAACAGGTTTCACTTCGCTAGTCTATTTCTGCAGATTTAGCGTTGTCAGATAGAAGAACATCTTCTTCTTCCACATCTTAAATGATGTAACATGATTCCCATATGGAACTTTGACCATCTCGATCAGACTCGTAGTCGTTTCTTTCACCTTGTCATTGGTTTTCTCCACCATTCCAGAGTTGTTATCGATGTCGATTGTCATTCTGTGAAGACAAAAGAAACACAGCTTTCAATTAGTACTGATATATGAAGTTAAGAATCGCAATTCTAATACTAATATCGAACCAAACAGCATTGGTGTCGATCGATACTCCTTGGTATCGATCGATGCACACACAATGTCGATCGATACACCCATCTGGTGTCGATCGATGCACTCAGTGTCGATCGATACACCACGGTGTCGATCGATGCTCAACTGGTGTCGATGGATGCACATATAGTGTCGATCGATGCACCCTAGGTGTTGATCGATGCCAGTGAATCTTTCACAGGATCGATCGATACACCATAGTGTCGATCGATACATGTGAATTTTACACAGTATTGATCGACATAGACCCATCTTGGTCGATGCACAGTATCGATCGATGCACCTCAGTGTCGACCGATACAAATTTTGCATAGTATCGATCGATACCATAGGGTGTCGATCGATACTCACAAGGTTTCGATCGCAATCGAACCTATCAAGAACCACATAGTGCGTTCGTTGATTACACCGTTCATTAATCGCAATTGATGACAGTTGTAGAAGATGTTTAAAGCAATACTGCTTCTACTACACGTTTCAAGTTGCTAAACAGCTTTTTGATAACGTTTGAGTATCACTAGCAGTTGAACATCTTTTTATAAAAATAAACAGAAATTGCTTCTACTACACGTTTCAAGTTGCCAAAAAGCTTTTTGATAACGTTTGAGTATCATCAGCAGTAGAAGAATCGTTTTATAAATCGTTTGAAAACGTTTATTTACTTGTGATTAAAGATCCGATTGAAGTAATAAAACAAAATCGGATCTTTTTTCAGTTAAGATTGTTGGACCAAAAATTTGCACTATAGACAGGATTAGATTTAATCATGAATACATAAATAAACAGTAAGGAAACAGCATATTCATAAAACGATAAAGCATAAATAAATCTAAGGAGGCGAGATGAATCTCTTTCCTTAACTCAAAGAATCTTCCGTAGTGCGACGGATTATAATAGATCCATGAGTCTCAGGATACAACCAAAGGTATCTGTTATTACCAACACTCGATAACAGATTTGTCGAACATTATAACTACGATACTCTCGAATAAAGACTTACTCTAAGCAGTAGGGAATTGAAGGAACTTTTGCTAGAACTTTTTCGGATGTGTTTTTAGTGTTTCTGAGGATGATTTTAAGGTGAAAATCAGCCAGTATATATAGGAGAGAGGCTAGGGTTTTTCCTAGACAAATACGGAATATTCCTCAGAATATTCTAGAAGGCTGCGATTTTTAAGTCGGCCCGTCGAGCATTGATCGATACCAAGAGGTATCGATCGATACCTACAAAAGTCCACGAGCCCAAAAGGCCCAAGACGCGAGCTGCGCGCGTGTGGTCTTTTCTTCTCTCTTGTTGTTAGTCATTTAAACCAATGACACAACTATTCCAAACTATATACAAGAGAAAACATTTCTCAACTAGCACTGTGGGATTTTTGTTCTTCCCACAAATAGTTATAGCCAATGAAAACGTTTCATTTGAATGAGCTTAACTCATTTCTTTTCACACTAACACAATTTTATCAAGCCCTCAAGTTTTGATAAAAAATTAGTTCCAACAACTAGATCGTGTTGCTGTTTATGTGAGGTAAAGATCGAAAATTTGGAGTGTAGATCAAAGAAATTTCTTCAAATGTGTCAGACCCAAGATTTCTATAATCGAATCCGTGTGTTCTATCATCAAATATAGAGCAAACACGTTACGAACAACCGGAAACTAAGAGCCAAATCACTAAAAGGGAGAAGAATTGATGAAAAAAAAATTCAAAATCAAAGAACAGGTTTCATCTTTGACATCACAAGTTTAATCTTTGACATCATAGTTTGTGCTCAATGACACACAAAACCGGATAACCTCTCTTTTCGACATTGTGATAAAGTTTGCGTGTCTATAGTTATTCAAGAAGATAGGAAGTGTGTGATACGATATATGATTTAGACTAAGAATTTTGGTGATTTTCCTTTTCGCAATTGGTTTTGATTTTTTTTTAATTCGGTTTAAGAGTTTTCTTTTTAGCTTTAAGTTGTATTCCTATATAAAGATTTCTTATTCATAAGAAATCAATTTCCAACAATTAACCTTAATCTCCAAGAGAGAATTATGGTTAAGAGGAAGCTTACGTTTAATTCTCTCTTCTTACTTTCACAATAACGTCAGATTATACCAGTCCGATTACGCGAGATAAAACTAGATCTTTGGCTCATATCAGTGTGTCGGTAGGCAATTTGTCCAACATATGTTTTGGCAACATATAAGCAATGTCGACTGCATTCATCTTTGTATCCAAGCTGTAATTTTCACAAACAATGCAGATAAATTCCTCATACTTGATTTGATCTTCAACCACTACCAACTTGCCTCATTTACTTGAATCGACATGGAAATCCCAATACGAATTTACCTTTTATTTTTCAAAAATAGTATACAATTGCAACATTATCTACAAAATCAGAAAATGATCATTAGTACATTAACTCTGGTAGCAACTGAAAGATCTTCTACACTTTAGCAGAGACGCATACAGACTGCCTACCGACACAACTGAAAGATCATTATCTAACTAGTTCTAAAGTCTCTGCTAAACTTTGGTGCTCTGTCTAAGATATAGATAAAACTCTGCCAACACTTTGTTAAAATGTAACTCTGCTAAAGATCTTTGACAGATGATATACTATGTACAGATCTATAAGCCGTTTAGCAGACGGTCTGGAATGTCTGGAATGCAAAGCTAGCGTAACGAAATTACCTGCTTTTGATCTTTCCGAAATATGCTGAATTTCACACCCTAAGATTGTCTTCGACCCGGCCCGCAGATATTTGACGTTACAAACGAAGATCATCCTCCCGAATAATGTATGTATTTTCATATCAAAATCGAAAGGTTTAAGAAATGTATAACGGATATCGCTTTGATCTTTGTGAGGTTTGAGAGTGAAATTGAATATTTGGCAAAGGCAAACTGAAAATAATAAGGTTTTGTGTCTCTTGAGGTTGAGGGAAAAGAAAACATATATATTAGAATTAGTTATTATTTTCAAAATAAGAAGTAATGACATTCTTGTTATTATTTTCAAATGAGAGGGGTACAACATTGTAAATTACAATTTGTAATAGACCTAATTAAAGAGGTGTACCATTTTTATAATTTTCCTTATAGGTGTATTACATTTCAAATTAATGTTTTAAAATGTAGTATTTTAACAAATGTCCCATAAGAGATATTGTGGTTCACAGTGGTCATATGGCCATTGTAGGATTATTGTAATTATGGGTATCAGGTCGGGTTTCTTCGGCCCCCAAAAACAAATCTTATTATATAAAGCTGAATCTTTCAACGTGGGTGTGACACATATGCAAAATTATAACTCACGAGATCGTGACATTTGTCACGGTTGTTAATTTAGATCTTGACATATGTCAATTTAATTAAAAATTTAAAATAAATATTAAAAAAGATTAAACTAAAAAAAGCAATCTTAGTAAAAATGAATTAAAATAAATATTAAAAGGTGTAAAGTAAAAAGGCAATCTTACAAAAAAATAAAAGTTTAAGTATAAGTAAGGAAAACTTATAATAAAAGAAAGTAACAAAAGGAAACTTAAAAGTTTATAATCTACAACCACAATCAAACTTAAAAAAGGAAAATTATAAATATACTCTAAACTTAAAAAAAAAATTAATATACGATTTAAAAATTTCGATTCCTAATCCTAAAAAGTAAATGGAAAAAGTAGTTATGTTTAGATTAAGAAAAATTAAACAAAAATTATAAAGAAAAGTCAAAGTTAAAAAAAACCATATTTTAGTTTAAAATAAATAAATTAAACAATAGATTACAATAATAAAAAGAAAATGAATAAAATACAAATTTTATTAAAAAAACATATTTCAATTTAGAATTATGAAATTAAACAATAAATTACAATCCTAAAAAGCTAAAATTTTAAAAAAAGAAAGAACAATTAGTAATTCTTAAAAAAAATCACACACTTAAAAAGGAATACAATCCTAAAAAGAAACAAATTCTCATTCCTCGACTCTAGATAACCAAATTGATACCATATCAATTTCAGATTCATAATTCTAAAAGGTAAATTTTATAATTTACAACCATGACCAAAATTAAAAAATGAAAATTATAAATATACTCTAAATTTAAAAAAAAAATTATTAATATACGACCAAACTTAACAATTTATAATCATTTCCATTATGACAAAACGAAAAATTATTAATATACAACAACGACCAAACTCTATATAATAATTTACACATTTCTAAAGGTTTTAAAAAGGAATAAAAGCCAAAAAATAAATAAATAAAAACATATTTCAGTTAAGAATTAGTAAAAAATTTATCATATAAAACTAAATGTTTCAAAAATGTTAATTCACCTGATCGCGACATGTGTCAAGTCAAAGTTGGAAATATTTAAAATCGATTAATAAAAAACTTAAAATTTTTTATTCATAAT
Source organism: Eutrema japonicum (assembly GCA_030161315.1). Lineage (NCBI taxonomy): Eukaryota > Viridiplantae > Streptophyta > Magnoliopsida > Brassicales > Brassicaceae > Eutrema > Eutrema japonicum. The sequence continues at coordinate 42,905,835 of BSQW01000001.1, forward strand.
CTTAAAAGAGAAAGTTACTAAAAATAAAATTAAAAAGTTAACGAATTAAATTTATCTTAAAAGGCAAAATTAATATAGAAAAGAAAAAACATTAATTACTTAGTTTTTCAAATAGATTAAAGAAATCTTATTATATAAAGCTGAATCCCTCAACGAGAGTGTGACACGTAGGATAATTTTCAATCACGAGATCGTGGCATGTATTGTTGTTACTTAAGATCGCGACATGTGTCAAAATACTAATCTGAATAAAAGGAAAAAATTAAAAAGAAAATTAAGATTCTAACTAAGATTCTAACAATCATGAGATCTTGACATGTGTAAAATGTGAAAAATAGCAATGCAATAATATAAATTTTCCTATAAGACAAAATAATAAAATAACAAAAATAAACTGTGTTTTATTTAAATATAACTAATAAATAAAAATATAAACTACAAAAAATTATAAAATTTATATATGATTCATATATAGATATGTATATATATATATATATATATATATATATATATATATATATCTTATTATATAAAGCTGGACCTCTCGACGTGAGTGTGACACGTAGGATAATTTTTAGTCACGAGATTGTGACATTTGTCACGATTGTTAATTTAAATCTTGACATGTGTCAATTTAATTAAAAAGTAAAAATGAATTAAAGTAAATATTAAAAAAAGGTTAAACTAAAAAATGCAATTTTAGTATAAATGAATTAAAGTAAATATTAAAAACAAATTAAACTAAAAAAGGCAATCTTACCAAAAAAACAAGTATAAGTAAATAAACCTTATAATAAAGGAAAGTGACAAAAAAAACTTAAAAATTTATAATCTACAACCACGATCAAACTTAAAAAGGAAAATTATAAATATACTTTAAACTTAAAAGGAAAATTATTAATATACAATTTTAAATCGATTCCTAATCCTAAAAAGTAAATGAAAAAGTAGTTATGTTTAGATTAAGAAAAATTAAACAAAAATTATAAATAAAAACCAAAGTTAAAAAACCATATTTTAAATTAGAATAAATAAATTAAACAATAGATAACAATCCTAAAAAAAAAAGGAATAAAAGCAAAGTTTTATTTTAAAAAAACATATTTCACTTTAGAATAAGGAAATTAAACAATAGATTGCAATCATAAAAAAATTAAAGTTTTAAAAAAAGAAAGAACAATTAGTAATTCTTAAAAAAAACCAAAAACTTAAAATGGAAAACAATCCTAAATAGAAAATGAATTGTCATTCCTCACCTCTAGATAACCAAATTGATAGCTTCTCAATTTTACATTCATAATTCAAAAAGGTAAAGTTACTAAAATATATATATCGTATTATATAAAGTTGGATCTCTCAATGTGAGTGTGACACATAGGATAATTTTCACTCACGAGATCATGACATTTGGCACGGTTAATTTAGATCTTGACATGTGTCAGTTTAATTTAAAAAATAAATGAATTAAAGTAAATATTAATCAAATTAGTTTTAATTTATAATTTATCCTAAAAGGCAAGATTAATATAGTAAGAAAAAAATATTTCGTAGTTTTCCATTTAGATTAAGAAAATTAATCATTAAAGAAAATTAATTTTAATTTCTCACCTCTATATAAACCATAATTTGGTAGTATATCAATTACACCAAAAAGAAATAAAAGTCCAATAATTGTATCCACAACTATTTACTGCATCTATTCACCAAATTTTTCTTTAAATGTATATATTTATTTTATCGTAAATTTTGTTTCTAAATTTATGTATAAGATATTTTTACGGGTGGTCTAATTTTGTTTTTCATTTTATCGTTTTTCATTTTTTTCACGGGCTATAAAATATTAAATTACAAACCTACATATATGCGGGTACTTATCTAGTATATAATAAATAAGCATCATGTAATTTAGCTTATGTTGTTCTTTTTAATGTTTTCAAGATATTAAGCTACTTTTGTTAGCTTGTTGTTTATATTTTTTTCATATTATGTAAACTTTATTGAAAAGAAAGAAAAACAAGACAATATTGTTCTGTAGACCAAAACAATTAGGTTTTATGATGTAAAAGCAACGAAGCAAGTCATCCAAAGTGATCTACAGGATCATTCACGGCCAATGGTTGTCTTGGCGAATATGTGCCTCTTCCTCGGGCGTGAAATCGTTCTCGATGTTTAAGATAGTGCGAATCTCATCAACACTTTTATCTTTGATCATATCAGCGACTGCCTGACAAGTGAGATCAAGAAGGCTTTTGATGTTTAGAAAATTAGCAGCCATAATAAGGTAAAAGAGCGTGGATTGATCCATATTTTTCATAAACTCAGCGTCCCAATTCTTGAGCTCCTCTCCGGAGGAAGACGAATCACCACCATCACCATCGACGACGACGACGTGTTTCTTGCAATACTCGAGCACTTTGGCGAGGATCTGGCTGGTGATGTTGGCAAGAGGGATTCCGTTACCGACGCAGTCATCTTCAACCATGTGAGCTATGGTCTGCGACTGGAGAGCCACCGCTTCTTCAATCTCAAAGGTCTCGCCATCTGAGCTCTTCAAAACAATCTTTTTAGCCGAAGTCGACATCGTTCGTACTTTAGGATACTTAATGTGATGAATGATACAAAGTATGAACCAACAATGCATCTCTATTTATAGGATTTTTTGGCCGGTGATTTTGTTCAAAGTCCTAACATGATTAGCAAATATGGAAATTAACATACATTATTTTGTGTTGACCAAAAAAAGAAAATGAAACATTATTATGTTTTCCCAAACAGAAAAAGGAAAGAAAGTTATGTAGAAGAATACGACAATCATATGTGAGGAAATATTATTATGTTTGTGACTATTTTGATAAAAGAAGATAAATTTTGATATGATAATCTTTGAATGCATGTTTTGGCTGGTGGTATGCACTCGAATGTGATTTTATAAATAACAAAAAGGAATTTGTTTTTTTTTGTATTTTTAAAACATAATATCTACCGAATATATGAAAAAACTTAATATTGGTTTCACAGGGATTTTGAGCACTTTTGCCAATTCACTTCAGTCGATATCTCTATATATACAATGCCAATAATGTATTATTGTTTATGAAAATGAATTTCTATTTGTAGTCTTATCACATACTGTCCAACGATTCTGTGTATTAACATTTTCTTTTATACATAGAGTTTATTTTAATATTTTGTACAGTTTTTGTGTTTAACCCTTATTGTTTTTGAAAGACTCTGTAAGGGTTATCTACAGAAAATATAAAGTATTCCTAGTTATAGAGAAACACACTTGATTGAAAAAAATAGGATAAACGATCTATTTCTCAACGAACTATGACCATATCCCTTTAGATCCCTACCGAACTATGCCCTCTGTATATTTCCCCACAAAATGAAAGTTAAAGATCTAAATCCCCTCAAAAAAAAGTTCGAAGCTTAAATCTCCACAAAATAAAAGTTCGAAACCCCAGACCCCATAAAACTTGTTTTTAGTTGGTTTATTGTTTTCCAATCAAACCTAAACTACGTAAAACCGACTCTAAACCGGATTAAGATCCGATTACAATTAAATCCAACATGAAAACCGGTCCAACCCTGAAAAACAAATAATTTTTTTCCTTCTTTATTATAATAATAATTTAAAAAAAAACAAAAATCAGAAGAATTTTTTGTTTCCATCTCCTCTCTTTTGAGATCGTCTTTGGCGAAGAATAATGGGAAGAATCATTGCCTTATTCATCTTTTTGGAAACCAAAATCACATTCCTTGATCTTTCCTCCCAGTTTTCTGCCTCTCCGGCGGCTTCTTCGACGAATCCTAGAAATCCGTCTTTGCGAGCCACCCGAATCCACCGATAGGAAGAATCTGAATTACGAATGCGTTCTCCGGCAAGAAAACCATGTTCGCCAGCCCCGCGCAGTGAGCGCCCAGCATCAGGTCGCACGAATTTACGATGTTCGCTTCCGACACCAAGACAATCCGATTTGTCTCGCCGCTCTCGCGAACGCTCGCGATCTGCTCCTCGACAAAATCAGAATTCGTGGACTCCGCCGCCGATTATGTCTTGTAGCCACCCCGGTGTTTGTTGATCCACGATGGATTCTTGTTCGTCACGAGGAACTGAACTTTTCCGTTTAATCTACGCGCGGTCGTGTAAAGAAGAATCACGATGTCGGTGAAATCATGGAAATTATCCATCGAGTAGCCTTCGAGAGGCAAATAAGAAATTAGGAAGTAAAAAGGAGATGAAGAGAGAAGGGAAGAGGAACTTAGGGAGATGAAGCAAACCAGACGATGTGAATCGACATGGAAAACATGTTTAGGGAGATGAAGAGAGAAGGGAAGAGGAAGAAACTTTTTCGTTTTTTTTTTATTTTTCTTTTGATTTCTTTTATTTTTTTAGTTATTATAGATAATAATAAAATAATAATTAAAATTAATTTTGGTTTTAAAAAACATTGGTTTAGTTTCATGGTTTGGTGGTTTACTCACGGGTTTAGAGCACAAACCATAGAAACTGACATCCGTAGTGATTTAAGCTTCGAACTTTTTGGAAGGGGGGGGGATTTAGATCTTTAACTTTCATTTTGTTGAGAGATATATAAAAGGCATAGTTCGGTAGGGATATGGAGGGATATGGCCATAGTTCGTGGGGAAATAGATCGTTTACCCAAAAAAATATACATGAATATGATAAGTTATTGACAAATATAATATAATATATATTATTGAGTTGTTGATTTGATACAAGATCATAAGACGCATATATATAGTGTTTAATATTGACATATCAATAACACCAAATAATGTAAATCTTCATAATCTTTATCACAATAGGATATCTATGAATATATTATTCAGTTCGGTTCACGGATTTCACTTCATAATCGGGCTCTTATTGTCCACAACATTTGGTTCGCAAAATACATGTCTTGCTATCCAAAATATCTCTAATAGTTATAAATCTTCCTTATAGGATATTGTCTTTGTTTTGATCCCGCAAATACTGATTCTTTTATACTACCACTTACGAACCACAATCTGCGACTTGCTACTCTCATGCATAGTGATTTAACATTTCATTGACGTCTCAGGAATGAAAGTAAAGAGATGCACAAACTGGTAGGATAAATACTCACTTCGGACAACTAAATTACCCAAAAGTATGATGTCTATCATCACCATGCACTCAAAGTCTCAAACCTTGTTCTTTTTCGTACTTCAGAGCTCCTAACTCGACCTCTGAATGGAAACCATGATGAACCAAAATGAACTTAATGAAAGCAACCTCAGCAACTTTACAACATCAGACATAAGAAAGGAAAGCTACCAAGTTTTATATTTTGTAGACTTGTTAGAAGAGGTAAAATATTTCATGTCTTATGATACTCTATGTACCTAGATCTTATTGGATTGCTTTCAATAGCTTTTAGTATTAAGCTATATGTAATAAAGATTAGCTGAACCATATAAAATTTAAGTGAAAATATGATTTTAAATCTTGATTACCACAAAAACACGAATTCTGTGGATCTGATATTCTATTAGATATGTGCATTGCGATCACTTTTCATGAACTCAAATTCGAAAGTTGGAGAGTGAAATGTTCAAACATTCAGCGTAACTTCTCTTTCTTTTTGTAACCTTTCGTATTAACTCCTTGATTGGATCCTAACCAGGCTGGGGAATGGTTTAAGTCATGCTTCTTTACCAACTTCATATACCTTGAAAGTAAACTCAAATTATAAGTGATCACAAATTAAAGTTGACAGCATATATATATAGTTTACATGAACTCGATCGAATTGGTGCTTTAAAAGATGTATACAATATATATAGGGAAAAATCTCACTCTTCTACGTTAAAATTATTGAATCCATAATCTCCATCCCGTACGAATATATGAACTAACCATGCTTTGAAACCCAAATCATAGCGTTGCTTACTAACAAAAACAAAAAAAAGAAGCCATAACAGTCAATTGACAACAATCTTTGCAAAACTGGCTTTGCTTTCCACAACTCTGGTGCTTGTATGGTCATTGGTGCTTGTATGCTCGCATAGTATAAGCTGAAGTCTACTGAATAAAGCATTCCAAACGTCATAAACAACATCTTTTCTGCAAGTGGGTAAAAAATGTATGGTATATCAAGAACCAAAATATAATATTTGTTGTCTGTTTTACGACAATGTAATTAAGTGAAATATTTGTAAATATAGAGAAAGCATTTAAAAAAAAAAATGGAGTTAAGTGAAACATTTGCAAAAAGAGATGTACCTAGAGAAGAAAGGTATCTTCAAACTCTTGGGACTTGTTTTAGATTTACTATAAGAAAGCGCTTGCAAGAGATGTTGGAATGTAGCTCCTTTATATATCCCAATGCAAAGAGTAAATGAGAAAGATGATCGGTTGACATGAAAATTCACAAGATAAAGACGTGTTTTGTTTTGTTTTCAAAACACTTTCCTTGATCATCAATTTTATTTTATTTTTCTCTTTCCGAAATCAAATCTTCCCTCATGAATATGATTGAGTTTCCTTGCTCGCTATTTAAACAGGAGTAAACTTAAAATTAATGATTTTTTTTTCTTTTTTTCATTTCAAAAAAAAGTTGGATCTTGGCTTAATTCTTTGTGGTTGGGCCGAAATCTTTCAAAAGATATCCATATGTCATTATCGTACCATTTGAATGATTGCATGATATTGGGCTTGTTTGACTTTATTTTCCTTGGGTTTTCACTGGTATGGGCTCTTGAAAGGCTGGTAATTGTATGACAAGGTGCTTTGGGGCGTGGCTGGTCCATCTTAGGCTCGTAGACTTCATTTTTTGGTTCGATGACCACATCACAAATCCACAAAAAAAGGCAAATTTAATCACTTTATTCAAACTGAAACTAAGTAGTGAAAATTCTAGTTTATAAATATTATTAATATAACAAACAAAAAAGGATATAACTTTTTAAATGTTCATTTAATTTTAATTTGATTTGAGTAGCTTATTGACGATTGAAAAAATGGTGAATTGCACCAATATTATGTTTGGAGCACCTATTTAGGTGACTATCATAGCAAAGCAGTCAATTAAATATATAGCAGTAGTCAACTATCCAATATAAGGGGAATTGTCGGAAAAAAAATTTGCTCCCTTATCTTGGACATTGCTTTTTCTCTATTGCGAAAGCGGCATCTCCTTTGTAAAATTTGTAGATTGTATTGTCTACTTTCCTTCAATAGCAACGATAACTTTAAGAATTTATTATTTCTGTTCCTTTTAGAGAAACAAATACTCATACGTATATAAAATCACTGAAGAGGATGATGGAAAGTTAGAGAAGCAAATACTCCTACGTATAGTTGGATCAATTATTTTTGCCAAGTAGTTGATTATTATTTTTTTTATGTATGAGTCCTTATCTTTAGTTTGATGCGTTATGGTTATATTCGTACGGAGTAGTCACTTATTTATTTGACTTTCTACAGTAAAGATAATCATCTATAAATTTTAGGGGTTTAAAGTGAAAGTAGTTGAGTCTATTGACTTCTCACATGTTTTGTATAATTAACTACTAAGTGCGGATAGACAAATTTTGATGTTTGAATATGTATTTTGTTTATGTATTAATGGGTTTTGTGATATATCATGGTTTTTACCCTGTTTAGGCCATGATATAAGTCATTTTTATAGAGTCTTTCTAGTGTTTTGTAGTCTTTTAGAGTCTTTTACAGGTCTTAGCACGTTTGGAGCGTAATTGGAAGTATTTGAGATTTCTGGAGCAGTTTGGAGCAAGGCTGAAGTTCGTGTCGATGAGTATCTGATTTCACGTCAAGCATCGATCGATACCCCCTGGTATCGATCGATACCCATCGCAGCATGACAAGACATGCGACTTAATGAAGAGTTGAAGAACTGCAGATTTGCCCCATAAGTCTTTCATAATTACAAGAAGCCCCAATTCGTGTGTTAGCTTATAAATAGGGATTTTTACAGCCACTTTTAGGCTATGCTTATTTTGCTTTGGTTTAAGAGAGAATTTGGTGAGAGAGACAAGTCTGAATCTCCCTTCGTCCGAGATCAGATCTCAAAACCTATTGTTACTCTTTCTTATTTTCTATTGAGTATTTATTCAAACATGTCTATTGATTCAATTTCCATGTCTGAGTAGATCTCTTGTTAGGTTTGGGGATTCTCATAAGGGATTTCTTTGAATGCTAGGTTGATTAGTTATTTAGGGTTCATAATCTGAATTAGTTCTTCGCCTTAGGTTGTTCTCAAAGCTAATTCTAGATTGATCACCTATAACTTAGATCTTAGGGTAATTGATTAGGCACGACAGTGCGATTAATTACCTGACAGAACTTAGGGTGAGCAAATTGATTATTCGCAAAGAGATTTGGTTTAATTTATTTGTGAACATATCAAACTTGAAATTAAGGCTGATTTAATCTTAGGGATTTGCAAAGAAATTTGGGATTCTGAAGTTTAGATTTAGATAATCCTCGCAACGACAGTTGGTTGATTTTACTTTAGTGATTTGAGTTCGAGAACCGTACGTAACCTGAACCCTGATTAGTTAGTTTATTTTGCATTCATTGATTTCTTGAGAAATATCTCTGAACCTATCTTTTTCCCATCGAATACAATTCGTTTACTACTTTCTGTTTTCCGTTAAACCTGAATTGCTTAGCTTAGCTCGATTCTATACAATTTATTGTGTGATTTCTGTGAGTCCTTGTGTTCGACCCCTAACTATATTACAACTACTGCTTTGTACTGTTAGGGTATTAATTTGAGCATATCAAATTTGGCGCCGTTGCCGGGGATTCAATTTCACCATTAAATTTTAGCTGTCGAGTTTCGACTAAGTCCGTCAGTATCGATCGATACTACCTAGTATCGGTCGATACACAGGCGATTTCTTTGTTGATATCGATCGATACCATCCAGTATCGATCGATACTCAACGTATTTTGTTTGGTTACTTACGTTCTTGATCTTTGTGTTTCAGGTGCATGCCTAATCGTGAAACCAGAAGAAACAAGAGCACTCCGCTAGTCAATCTATCGTTAGAGAAGTTAGCACGTTTAGAACACACAAACAGAAAGATCAAGCAAAAATCAGGGATGAACAACCCAGTGGTTTTAAGAGCTGATGAAGCTGGAATTCTGAGAGACCAAGAGGGTCAAGTGTGCAATGAGAGAGGGCAGCGACTAGATGAAGCTGGAAACGTAGTTGTCCCTGCTGCTATTGTTGAGATTGTCGCGCCAGCTGGGTGCGCCAACGTTGGGAATGCTGCAAGTGATCGAGCTAGAACACTTGGTGAGCACAACATGCCTGATCAGTTCTATGCCAATCGAGCTGCGATTCGCATCCCGACTTTTCAGAGGAATGACTTCGAGTTGAAGCCTGCGTATTACGCTCTCGTAAGTCAGAACCCATTCCATGGCCTACCGCATGAGCATCCCATGGATCATATCGAAAGGTTCGAGGACTTGGTCACTGGTATGAAGTACAATGGAGTGCCCAATGAGTTCCTTTTCTGCAAACTCTTCCCGTACTCTCTTGGTGGGGATGCTGCTTATTGGCTGAAGCAGCTAGCTCCTGATTCGCCAACTACCTGGGATGAGACGAAGAATGCGTTCCTGATAAAGTTTTATGATGATGCAAGATCCGATGAGCTCAGGAACAATATCTCTCAATTCGCTCAGGGTCCGACAGAGGCATTCAAAGCTTCATGGATTCGTTTCAAGTCTTATCAGAGAGATTGTCCGCACCATGAGTTCACTCAGGTGCAGCTGCTGGGCACTTTCTACAGAGTGGTTGATTGGAAATACCAGATGGGTATGGATGCTGCGAGTAATGGAAACTTCTTCACCTTATATCCGGATGATGCGGTTGTGCTGATCGAGAACTTGACGTCTAGTGATAGCACCAAGAATGCTGATTTCGAGAGGAAAAAGCAAGCTGGAGGAATTGATGGGTCGCAGATTGCTGACGTGCAGGCCAAACTGGATTTCCTGATCGGGAAATCAAAGAAATCTGTGCACTTTGCTGATGAAGTCGCTAATGTGGAAGAAGAAGAAAATGATGTTAACTACGTTGGTGGTTCTGGTTTTCGGGGTCAACGATTTGGGTACAACAACAACCGAAACTTCAGCAACAACAATCAGCAAGGTGGGTACAAGTTAGAGGGGAACCAATCTTGTTTCGGAGCGAAGCAATTTACTCAGAAACCACTTCAGAGCAGCGATTTCAGTCGCAATTATGGGAACTCTTCGTACCAACCAGCATCTCCCAAGTCCACAGACAATAAAATGGAATCCATGATGGAACAGATTCTTCTGGGACAGCAGAAGTTGCAAGTGGATTTCAATGGGAAGTTTGACTCTCTGTACATCGATCTGAATGGGAAAATCGAAGCCATAAATCTTTCCCAGAAGAAGCTGGAAACTCAGGTGGCTCAGACAGCAGCAGCTGTAAAGAGACATGAAAGTTTTCTTCCAGGGAAAACTGAGAATCCAAGGGCACACATCAACGCCATCACCTTGAGGAGTGGAAAAGAGGTGCTTACAGGAGTGAAGAACAGCCCAATTGCAGGAAATCTCGTCGATCTTGTTGGAGATGACGATGGGGATTCTGAGAATCCACAGGTATCGATCGATGCTAGACAGTATCGATCGACACCAGCTCAGACATCTTCCCGAGTGAATTCAAAATCCCGTGTATCGATCGATACCCCTGAAGTATCGATCGATGCTGAGACACAGCCAGAGAAGGAACCCAAGATTGTCAAGGAGAGGGTGTATACACCTAAGGCACCTTATCCTATATTTCCTAAGCTGACAAGGAATGAATGGGAAGATGCCAGATGCAAGGCTATGCTGGATAAGTTGGTTGTGGAGCTTCTTTTTGTTGATGCTATTAAGACTTCTCCAGCTTTCAGGAGATATGTGAAGAAGATGGTCTCTAGCAATGTGAACCTAGAGGAAGGTGTCATGATGATCACAGCTGAGTGCAGTGCGATCCTGCTCAACAAAATTCCAAAGAAGCTACCAGACCCATGGAGTTTTGTTTTGGACTGCACTATCTTCACAGAGAGATTTGAGCGAGCTCTCTGCGATATTGGATCGAGTGTGAACCTTATGCCACACTCAGTTGCCAAGCGAATGGGGATGACAGATTTCCAATCTACAAGGATTTCGCTGGTACTTGTTGATCGCTTAGTGCGACATCCAGAGGGACTACTTGAAGATGTCCCAATCAAGATTGGGAATTGCTTGATCCCAACAGATTTCATCGTCCTGAAGTACGATGCTGAGCCTAAGGATCCTCTTATCCTGGGCAGACCATTCTTTGCAACTGCTGGAGCCTTAATTGACTGCAGGAATGGACAGATCGCTCTCAACATCGGTGACTAGGTGATGTCATTTAACATGGAAAAGATGATGAAAAGGCCAACCATCGATGGGCAGACATTCTATGTGGACACCTTCAGTGACATAGCTGAAGAGTACTTCCTAGAGATGCACCCTGAGGATCCACTGGAGAGAGCATTGGTCTGTTCGACCACTTCGGAAGACCGTTCATGTGACGAAACTACTGGATACTCGAAGTTGCTTGATTCAGCATCACCGGTATTGATCGATACCCCATTGGTATCGGTCGATACCCTACGGCCAGAAGGAGAGCTGGTCGACAGTTCTAAGCAAGCTGCTGGGCTTGGGGATTGGAGTGCAGAGAATGCTCCTAAGGTGGAACTAAAGCCACTCCCACCAAATCTGAGGTATCATTTTTTTGGTCCTAATTCCACATACCCAGTAATCATTAATGCTTCCTTGAACACCACAGAGGATGCTTTACTGCTGCGCAAGTATCGCAAAACTCTTGGTTATTCTCTTGCTGACATTTCAGGTATAGCACCAGACTTGTGCATGCATCGGATTCACTTGGAGGATGAGTCAAAGTCTTCGATTGAGTGTCAAAGGAGGCTGAATCCGAACCTGAAGGAAGTGGTCAGGAAGGAAGTGATGAAGCTGTTGGAAGCAGGGATTATCTATGCCATCTCAAATAGTTCTTGGGTTAGTCCAGTTCACGTTGTGCCTAAGAAAGGACACATAACTGTGGTGAAGAACGAGAAGGACGAGCTAATCCCTACAAGGACAATCACTGGTCACAGGATGTGCATTGACTACAGGAAGCTGAATGCAGCTACAAGGAAGGATCACTTCCCTTTGCCATTCATTGACCAGATGCTAGAGAGGTTAGCGAGTCACCCATACTACTGTTTTCTTGATGGGTACTCAGGCTTTTTCAAATTCATATACATCCAGAGGACCAGGGAAAGACGACCTTCACATGTCCCTATGGCACATTCGCCTACAGAAGAATGCCGTTCGGATTATGTAACGCTCCAGCGACCTTTCAGCGATGCATGATGTCGATTTTCACAGATATGACTGAGGAGTTTATGGAGGTTTTCATGGATGATTTTTCTGTGTATGGATCGTCGTTCAAGGATTGTCTGGATAACTTGTGCAAGGTACTGCAAAGATGCGAGGAGAAGCACTTGGTTCTTAATTGGGAGAAGTGCCACTTCATGGTACAAGATGACATTGTTCTTGGGCACAAGGTTTCTAAGGCAGGGATTGAAGTCGACAAGGCTAAGATTCAGGTCATAACAAGCTTGCAGCCTCCACGATCTGTTCCTGAGATACGAATCTTCCTTGGTCATGCTGTGTTTTACAGGAGGTTCATAAAAGATTTCTCTAAGCTTGCACGTCCACTCACAGCCCTGTTATGTAAGGAAGTCAAGTTTGATTTCACATCTGATTGCCTTGTAGCCTTCGAGGAAATCAAGAAGGCATTGGTGAGTGCTCCTGTAGTCCAACCACCTGATTGGAGCCTGCCTTTTGAGGTTATGTGTGATGCCAGTGATTTTACTGTTGGAGTTGTGTTGGGTCAGAGGAAAGATAAGAAACTCCATGCTATTTATTATGCCAGCAGGACGTTGGATGATGCTCAGCGCAATTACAGCACCACTGAGAAAGAGTTGCTGGCACTAGTTTTCTCTTTTGAGAAATTCCGGTCCTACTTGATTGGGAGCAAGGTCATTGTTCACACAGACCATGCTGCTCTCAAATACCTGCTGGAGAACAAGAACCTCAAGCCTCGTCTATGCCGATGGGTTCTTTTGCTCCAAGGTTTCGACATCGAGATCAAGGACAAGAAAGGAGTTGAGAATGGCGCTGCTGACCACTTATCGCGACTAAAGGTCGATGAGGTCGTCCCTATTGATGATTTTTTGCCAGAGGAAGGTGTCTACCTCATTGAAGCTCAGCTTCAAGACCTTTATCCCGAAAATCTGCAATTTTCACGAATGCATACTTTCGGTATCGATCGATACTCACCTAGTATCGATCGATACCTGTAGCGACCTGAACCTGTTTTATCCGTAGAGCACTTGAACTCCTATGATGTCTATCTAGATGCTGACTCTAGTGCTGCACGTCTATGGTACGCAGACATTGCCAACTATCTTGTTGTAGAGACTGAGCCAAAGTATCCCACAAAATATGCAAGGAAGAAGTTTATGCGCGAGATAAGGAGATTCTTCTGGGATGAACCTTACCTATACAAGCATTGCTCAGATGGTATCTACAGAAGATGCGTTGCAGAGTCTGAGATGCCACCTATTCTTTTTCATTGCCATGGGTCTGAGTATGCTGGTCACTTTGCTACTTTCAAGACGGTATCCAAAGCTCTTCAAGCAGGTTTCTGGTGGCCTACTATGTTCAAGGATGCTCACGCCTATGTTTCACGGTGTGATTTCTGTCAGAGGAGAGGGAAGATCAGCAAGAGACATGAGATGCCACATAATTTCATCCTTGAGGTTGAAGTTTTCGATTGATGGGCATCGATTTTATGGGTCCTTTCCCCTCGTCACAAAAGAAAAGATACATCATGGTTGCTGTGAATTATGTGTCCAAATGGGTGGAAGCGATAGCTAGTGAGAAAAATGACTCTGCGGTGGTTCTTAAGCTGTTTAAGACCATCATCTTCCCACGATTTGGAGTGCCGCGAATTGTTATAAGTGATGGTGGCAGCCACTTTATTAACAAGGTTTCCGAGAGGTTGCTGAAGAAGTATGGTGTAAACCATCGCGAGGCTACTCCATATCACCCTCAAACCAGTGGGCAAGTCGAAGTCTCCAACAGGCAAATCAAGGAGATTCTGGAAAAGACAGTAGGTGCCTCTAGGAAGGATTGGTCTACAAAGTTGGATGATGCGCTATGGGCTTACAGGACTACTTTCAAGACACCGTTGGGTACTACACCATTTCACTTGATGTATGGGAAAGCATGTCACCTTCGAGTGGAGATTGAGCACAAGGCAGCATGGGCGACGAAGTTGTTGAACTTTGACATCAAGCCTGCTGCAGAAATGAGATTGATCAAGTTGAACGAGTTGGATGAGATTAGGCACCATGCCTACGAGAACTCAAAGCTTTACAAGGAGAGGACTAAGGCCTATCATGATAAGAAGATCATCTCCAGACATTTCGAACCAAACGACCAGGTACTTCTGTATAACTCTCGTTTGCAATTGTTTCCTGGTAAATTGCGTTCTCGTTGGTCAGGTCCCTTCACAATCAAAGAGGTCAGACCACATGGAGCTGTCGTGCTGATTAGTCCTACAGGCGATGAGTTCACCGCCAATGGACAGAGAGTGAAACACTATTGGGCGAAAGCCGAGATTTCAACAGGGCAGATAATGCTTTTGGATGATGCACCAACAGCCTGAATGGCGTTACAGTCAAGCAATTGACGTTAAACGAGCGCTTGGTGGGAGGCAACCCACTGGTGAGTCTGTCTTTGAATCGTTTTTCCTTTTATTTTTGTTCGTTTTGTGTTTGTGTCAGGATAAACAAGGAGCAGACTCGAAATCGCCTTAGTGTCGATCGATACCCCATTGGTATCGATCGACACCAATCGCGAATGTACGGTTCATCAAGTCGATTTAAGCCTGGTATCGATCGATACCAAGTTGTGTGTCAATCGATACTCGATGTTCCAGCAAGGTAACTTCTTGTTTCTTTTCGTTTCTTCTATTCTTTTATCTTCTTTTACCTACTCTAGGCTAGATAACTCTGGGGACAGTGTTGTTCAAGTCTGGGGGAGGTGTCTGCTGACATTGTGTTTGTTTTTCTTATAGTCAGTCGTTTTATTAAGTCAAAATTGTTTTTATTGAGTCAAAAACTTGTTGGAGATAATGATCATGTGCTTGAACCTATTGATTTGATTTTGTTTTTGAGTGCATAGTGTTGCAAGATCAGTTCTAGATCGACTAATGAAAAATCCCAAGGACTGACCAGTTGACTAGAAAACATCCATGTCTCCAGCAGAGTTCTTCTGAAGCCTGAGCCAATTTTTGCACTTCATCGATGCGGTTAGTGTTTACAGAGCTTGATTCATCATTCATATCTGACAAAGGAACCCATGTGTTTAAAATAAATGGTATTTCTCTCCCTGTTACAAGTTGATAGATGCATTAAAAGATTGAAATGATTTTCTTCTGAGTAGAGGGTTAGAAAAATTTCCAGCGATCCCATTATTCTACTTAAGAGGGGATGATCACACAGAGGATTGGAAGCGAGGCTAGGATTTTCCTATGATGCCATTATTCGCCTAAATCCTTTGATACATTGAGAGGGAAGAACCGGGGATTTGGTAGCAAACACCATCAATACTCGCGTCTCATACCTTGATGTGTATATGCAAAGCTGAAAATAAAATAAGGAACATAATAAGGAATAATTCTGGGGGAGAGAAATTAATACAAAAAGTGTGAAAAATGGTGGTTCTTTGTCATGATATTGTCTGGTAAAGAATCTAGAAGGTTCTTGAATATTGGCTGCAGCGATGAAACTGGCGAGGATGGCTTTATTTGAACAATGCTGTGAGATAATGTGTGTAGTCTGGGAAAGCTGCGAATGTCTACGGAGAAGTACATGGTGGTTAGATCAAAAGCTGATTAGGTGACATTTGGATACTTGGGAAAAATGTCATTTCGATGGTTCGTGAACAGGTGAGTCTCCGCGTTTTCAAACCTCTTTCTCTGTTTAGTCTTCTATTTGCTTGAGGGCAAGCAAAGGCTAAGTCTGGGGGAGTTGATATATCATGGTTTTTACCCTGTTTAGGCCATGATATAAGTCCTTTTTATAGAGTCTTTCTAGTGTTTTGTAATCTTTTAGAGTCTTTTACAGGTCTTAGCACGTTTGGAGCGTAATTGGAAGTATTGGAGCTTTCTGGAGCAGTTTGGAGCAAGGCTGAAGTTCGTGTCACTGAGTATCTGATTTCACGTCAAGCATCGATCGATACCCCCTGGTATCGATCGATACCCATCGCAGCATGACAAGACACGCGACTTAATGAAGAGTTTAAGAACTGCAGATTTGCCCCAGAAGTCTTTAATAATTACAAGAAGCCCCAATTCGTGTGTTAGCTTATAAATAGGGATTTTTACAGCCACTTTTAGGTTATGCTTATTTTGCTTTGGTTTAAGAGAGAATTTGGTGAGAGAGACAAGTCTGAATCTCCCTTCGTCCGAGATCAGATCTCAAAATCTATTGTTACTCTTTCTTATTTTCTATTGAGTATTTATTCAAACATGTCTATTGATTCATTCAATTTCCATGTCTGAGTAGATCTCTTGTTAGGTTTGGGGATTCTCATAAGGGATTTCTTTGAATGCTAGGTTGATTAGTTATTTAGGGTTCATAATCTGAATTAGTTCTTCGCCTTAGGTTGTTCTCAAAACTAATTCTATATTGATCACCTAGAACTTAGATCTTAGGATAATTGATTATGCACGACAGTGCGATTAATTACCTGACAGAGCTTAGGGTGAGCAAATTGATTATTCGCAAAGAGATTTGGTTTAATTTATTTGTGAACATATCAAACTTGAAATTAAGGCTGATTTATTCTTAGGGATTTGCAAAGAAATTTGGGATTCTGAAGTTTAGATTTAGATAGTCCTCGCAACGACAGTTGGTTGAATTTACTTTAGTGATTTGAGTTCGAGAACCGTGCGTAACCTGACCCCTGATTAGTTAGTTTATTTTGCATTCATTGATTTCCTGAGAAATATCTCTGAACATATCTTTTTCCATCGAATACAACTCGTTTACTACTTTCTGTTTTCTGTTAAACCTGAATTGCTTAGCTTAGCTCGATTCTATACAATTTATTGTGTGGTTTCTGTGAGTCGTTGTGTTCGACCCCTAACTATATTACAACTACTACTTTAGTACTGTTAGGGTATTAATTTGAGCATATCATTTTGTCCACGTGAAATAGTCGCCTAATTGTGTGAGTAATTAGTTTTGAATACTAGCATTTGTATATTGTGGTTGTTGTGTAGAATGATGTGAGAAGATATACGAGTTGGCTGCAATTCGTCGTGTTGGGGAAGAGGTGGATTTTGACAAAGGTATTGATAATGAATCAGTTGAGGGAAATGATGAAGAGTTGCATGATTTTGCACTTGATGAAACTGTTGAGGGAAACAATGTTGTTGTCAAATTTTCACGGAAAGGAAAGTCTAGAGTGGATAATTACGACTCCGGATGTTGTTGTCAAATTTTCACGGAAAGGAAAGTCTAGAGTGGATAATTACGACTCCGGATTTGAAGCGGATGGTGAATGTCCACAAAAAGGTGAAAATAGTCGTCAATCAATGAGGTTCAGTTGCGCACAAAAGGCGATTAATGGTATTTTTTCTTATCCCGAAGAGCTTCATGCTATGTTTGGAAGGGATGCTCCGCCAATTATGGATGAAATTTTGGATGATGGTAATAGTTGACTACTTGTAGTTATATATTTTATGTTTGTCTACCTGTATACAAAAGTAATGTATTTGTATATGACTATTTATGGTTTCAGGAATTGACAGTGCTTTGAAAGACGTTCGGTACGAGGGTGGTGAGATTTTTGTTGGCCAGATTTTTAGAAACAAAATGGAGTGCAAAATCAAAAGGGCTATACACGCAATCAACAAAAAATTCCACTTTATGACTCCACGTTCCACACCAAACTACATGGAGTTCTTGCGTGTTAATCCAAAATGGAGTGTTAATCGTCTTGCTGGTGTGGCATACCGTCGATGATTGTCCATATTGCTACAAAATTAGATAGTCAGGGATATAGTCAATTAGTATAATGTGACTACACAACGAATGTATTTGACTGATGTATTTAAATTTGACTAGTTTGGAACTATGATAATAAAGAAACAATTACACTAAAAGTCATTTTTGCACTTTAATTTATAATTACACAATAAGGCACATTTAACTCTTGGTGTGTGAAAAATCAAAATTGTCCTTTTGTTGACTCTTATTCCTTTTGTTGACTCAATAGCGTGGACAGTGTGACATTACAGTTAGTGAAATTGTTTACTTTTTACATTTTGACTTCGAGATGCACAAACCCTTAAGATTTAGTACAATGGTTGTATTAAAAGGGTTTTCATATATTTATTAAACTTTTTTTTTTTTGCTTGTATTTTGTTACTTATGAAAATTTAAACACTTTTCAAATGAAATTTGTGATCATTGATTGAGCCTCTCGAGGATGCAAAAAAGTGAACATTCAAATAAGTGTTTTATGGTCAATGTCAAAACTCATATCGTGGACAATATATGGTTTATAAGTGATGTGAACATAAACTCGTTTCGTGGATAATGTCTCGTGGACGAGGACAAAGATCTTTCAAATTTATTCATGAATCGAAAAATCCAAATAAAACGAGTCAAACCAAAAATAAAAAGGCAAAAAAAAACCAAAACGTCCACTCTGCTATTAGAGTAGCAAAACAACATAAAGCCACTCGAACTCAAGAGATAAAGCTCACAGTAACACCAAACCTATAAGTTTACTTGGATTTTTTCATGCTGTGATAATTAAAAGATATTTTTGATGTTTTTTTTGTGTTTCTACGTTTTGATTGTGAGGAGGGTGGGAGATATATATATAATATGATCGATTTTCGACCGTTTTTTGACCAATATGAAACGGTTACAAACAGTTATTTTTTGGTCGATAATTCGTGAGTAATGTCGACCAATTTTTCATCTGAAAACCATCGTAAAAAAACTTCGACCGATTTTTTACCGACATTTGAATTGGTAAAAATTTGATTGAAAATAACCGACAAATTTTCGACCAATATGAAACGGCTACAAATGGCTCTATTATTGGTCGATAATTGATCGGTCATTTTCTACCAATTTTCGTCTGATAAGTGTTGTCATAAATTTTTGACCCATATTTGACCGCTACACTAAACGATCGCAAAATGGTCAAAAAACTTTGACCAAATATCAACCATATGTGTTGGTCAAAAAAAATTGACCAATTGTCGATCGATTCAAATTTCTGTCGTTTACTGGTCGAAAATTTGTTGATAAATTTTAGACCAAATTTGTTGGTCTGAAAATTGGTTAAAATTCGACTTCTTTTCTTGTAGTGGCAATATCCTCCTTGGACAAAACTCATCACTGGTCGTCAGCGACGTTGAGATTTTCACAAAAATCTTTGTGATCCGACGCTTCTATATTTCATTAATTAGCTACTTGGTTCTGCTTCGGCTCAATTTATGTTCTCGTCAAATGAAGGAACCCAAGTTATTCAAAAGCGATGACACGTGAGGGTTAATAAATGGATAAAAGCATAAGATATTTGGAGGGCTAACCCTAGCATAACTAACTTCTTCCATTTGTATCTTTGTCGAGTAAGTGAGTATTCTAGGTTAGATTCCTGTGGCTCCAACTCATCCACTAATATGCCACGTCATTAAGTTCTTTTATGTTTAATGTTCCAACTTTGCAATCTTCTTGTTCCAACATCTCCATTATTATTCCATGACTACAGACTTATGGAGACTTCACTTCTCTTCATGACACTTCCAAATAAAACTCACACTTCCATCCTTTATTCTGCTTTGCCTAATATTGTCTCTAGCTATTTACCAATTTCTGCTTTAATTTCCCAAACTTACAAACTCATGTAAATGTTTTTTTTTTCTTTGTTAACCTATAAATTTCACATTTCAACCAAAAAAAGAAGAAGGTAAATTGCTGTTATAGAGCTACTTTTTATCTTGTTGTTTAAATAATTTGCTATATTTTGGTGAATACGTAAACTCTTTTTAAATTTAATAAAGATATATTTAAAAAAAAAAATAGTGAAATATGTGTTTCTTCCTCGGGTGTGAAATCGTTCTCAAGTGTTGAAAATGGTGTGAATTGAGAGCTTTTTCTGTTTTTGTGAGAGAAAACGTAAAAACAAAGAAGAAGCAGTGTATTCTCTCTCTTCCATATCTGTTTACAATGCATTGTATTTTATAGACAAAATACAATCAAAGAGAGAGACATGATTTAGCCGCACATCACGGTACCTGCTCCGAGCAACTCGAACCTGTTATTTAGGGATATTCCCTTGATTTGCTCAACCTGTTGGAAGTTCTTCTTCTTGTCTTTGACTTTCCCATTGCATTGTAACGACATCTTAAGTTGAGCTGAAGCTGGATTGGGCTTCGTTGATTGTCGCTGGCCCAACTCCTCCTTTGGTAGCCCAATCTTCTCTATACACCCCCACAAACTTGGCGTGGGTGGTAACGCAACGCCAAGTTTGAAACGAAGAGCTGCAAAGACAGCTTGAGGTAGGGACTTTGTAAATATATCAGCCAACTGCAGAGAGGCTGGTATATGTTTCACGACCAAGGATCCCTGAGCAACTCTTTCTCGAACGTAATGGTAATCAAGCTCAAAATGCTTAGACCGTGAGTGCATAGCAGGATTAGCAGTAAGTTGCACAGCTGATAAGTTGTCACAATACATCACTGGTGGTGTGGACTGAGGAATTCCGATCTCATCAAGTAAGGAAACCATCCATTTCAGTTCTGACGCTACAATAGATAAGGTTCTGTATTCAGCCTCTGTCGACGATTTGGACACTGTTGGATGACGTTTTGCAGACCATGATATGATGTTAGATCCTAGGAACGTGCAAAAACCACCAGTTGATCTTCGAGTTTCAGCACATCCAGCCCAGTCACTGTCACTATAAGCACGTAAAGTGCAATCTGTATTGGCAGAGAGATTGATGCCCATGTGTAATGTCCCTTTGAGATATCGCAGGATCCGCTTCAGAAGTGTAAAGTCTGCAACAGTTGGAGCATGCATTTTTTGACACACATAATTCACAGAGAATTGAATGTCAGGTCTTGTTAGAGTGATGTATTGCAACTTCCCTGCCAAGCTTCGAAAGTAAGTTGGATTTGGGAATAGTTCATTCTGACCTGGTACTTGATTGAGTTGTAGAGGCAAAGGAGTGGATACAGGAGCACATTCAGCCATACCTGCATTGATAAGAAGGTCTGTTGCATATTTTTCTTGATTAAGGAACAAGCCATCAGAATGAAAATGAGCTTGTATTCCGAGAAAATAGTGTAATTTCCCCATGTCTTTCATCATAAATTCTGAGCTTAGACATTTCAACAACTTTTGGATTAGGTTGCCGTTGTTCCCTGTTAGGATCATGTCGTCAACATACAGCAAGAGGAACATAGTATCTGGACCTTTGAGATAGACGAATAGAGAGGGATCTCCAATGGCACAGAAGAATCCAAATTCGATCAAAAATGAACTGAACTTGTCAAACCAGGCACGAGGGGCTTGCTTGAGACCGTAAATAGCTTTCTTGAGTTTGCAGATATGATCAGGTCGATTAGAATCTTCAAATCCGGGTGGTTGACGCATGTATACTGTTTCCTTTAGGTCGCCATGAAGGAAGGCGTTTTTGACATCCAATTGTTTAATATCCCATTTGTTTGTGACAGCTACATGCAGAATACCTCTTACCGTAGCAGTTCGAACCACAGGACTATATGTCTCAATGTAATCAACTCATTCCTCTTGTTCATATCCCTTTGCTACCAATCTGGCTTTCAGCCTGTCCAGAGATCCATCTGAGTTTAACTTTGTTCTGAAGATCCATTTACAACCTAAAGGTTGTATCTCAGGATCTGGAGGAACTAAATCGAATGTATCTGTGATATGAAGTGATCCCATTTCTTCTCCCATCGCATTGTTCCAGCCAGGATCCTTTAAAGCTGTTGTTACAGTTTTTGGTTCAGGATAGTTAGTCTTGACCGTGAGTAGAGCATACTTAGGATTTGGTTTGACAACCCCTGTTTTGGATCGTGTAGTCATGCCATGTGATTGTTCAACTTGAACTGTTTGACAATTATCTCCCTGAGATGGACCAGAACATGACGTAGAAGATGGTAACAGTGGAACGTGTTCGTTGTCTTGAGTTGACAAAACCTCTGTTTCAGACGAAGAAGACGGTAACGGTGAAGGTGAGATATGTGTGTCTATCCTGACAGGAGAAGTGAGTGAGCTGTTGCCTATAGAAGCAGGATCCCAGCCTGTCGTACACTCAGAACTCACCACTTCTTCTGCTGTAGACAACACATGAGCATGAGATTCACCTTGAGACTGAGATGCAGGTTGTGGTTGATATGTGGAAACAGCGGGAATCAGAGTATTTTCTTGAGGGACTGATTCAATAGCGGATTCCACCAGAGTTGGAGAAAGTCCTGAAAGCCAAGCTGTCATCAAAGGTGATTGAGATGCAGAGCCAAAACCTTTATATGTATCTGAAAAGGGGAATTTATTTTCAGAAAATAATACATGTCTACTGATGTATACTCTGCCTGTAGGGGGATGAAAGCAACGATATCCTTTATACTCCTCATTATATCCTAGGAAAACGCAGAGAAGGGATTTGGGATCAAATTTGTGTTTAGTGTATGGACGCAGATATGGGTAGCAACAACATCCAAAGACTCTTAGTGACGTATAGGTTGGTGTTTTGTGCATAAGCAGCTCATATGGACTTTTATTGTTTGGTAAAACAGAAGATGGGAGCAGATTACCGAGAAAACATGCTGTGAAGAAGGCTTCAACCCACAAGTACTGAGGTGCTTTGCAGTGAAACAACATAGATAGTCCCAACTCAGTTAAGTGTCTATGTTTACGTTCCGCTATTCCATTTTGCTGAGGCGTATGTGGACAAGATATCAGTTGCTTAATCCCACACTCATTCAAATGATTCAGAAACTGCTTGCTGGTAAACTCACCACCACCATCGCACTGAAACATAGCAATCTTGGTCTGAAATTGATTTTCAACTAGTCTTTGAAACATGATGAATACTGAGTAGAAATCTGATTTCAATCTGAGAGGGTAAAACCATGTGAATCTTGAAAAGTTGTCAATGAAGATGACATAATATTTAAAACCTTGAGCTGATACAGTAGGTGAAGGTCCCCACAAATCACAGTGTATCCTTTCAATAGGTCTACTAGACAGAAATTCAGAAGGAGAAAAAGGGAGCTTGCAAGTCTTTCCCATTTGACAAGCATCACACATGTGTGAGCTAAATTTATTTATGACTATAGCCTTATTCTTCACGAGGTGTTGCAGAACTTCCTTATTTGGATGGCCTAACCTCTGGTGCCAGACTTCCTCACTGGTTACTTGTTGTCTGGTAGAGTAATAAGCCATAAACTTGGAGTCCTCCAACACATACAGGTCTTTATGCCTCTTTCCTTTGGTGAGGAGCTCCTTTGTCCTCTTGTCCTTCACAATTACACCATCAGAATCAAATTCTAAGGCACACGGGTAATCAGTTGTCAACTTGGAAACAGAGAGAAGAGATTTAGCAATGCCGGGACATACTAAAACATCCTCTAAGGGAAGATTACCTTGAGTGCCTGACAACACAGCAGAACCAATATGTGTAATTGGCAGAAAATCTCCATTTCCCACAATCACAGAATCATCACCATTATATGGTTGTGCTGACTGAAGCTGAGTAGGGGAGTTCGTGATATGTGCTGTAGCACCGGTATCAGGATACCACTCATGTCCAGAAGTAGTGTTTTGATTCGAGACTCTCATCGCAGCAAACGCATTGTGAAAATCAGGATTCTGAAATTCTTGTTCAAAGCGGTTGTAACATTTGAACGCTGAATGACCATATCTTCCACAAATCTGACAGGTTGGACGAGTGTTGTTGGTGTCTGAACCTGAGCCAGACGAAAGCTGCTGAGGAAACCCACGACCACGTGTTGAGAATGAGCCTCTTCCACGAAAACCACCTCTGTTATATCCTCTGCCTCTGGTAAAGCCTCCTCTGTTATTGTTGAAATACCCTCCTTTGTCGGCATAGTAGGCTTGGTGAGGTGTAGCTTCATGAGATGGTTCATAAGCATGGAGCTTATCTTCAAAACCAGTGAGCTTAAAGACTACATCCTCAAAACAGAGGTTGGGATTTGAATCCATGGAATCTTCAATCACAGTGCATATAGATTCGTATTCTTTCCCTAAACCATTTAAGGCTCCATAGATCTTTTCTTGTTCAGAAATTTGGGAACCTATGGAATCTAACTGGTCACACAGAGATTTAATTTCCGATAGATACACATCCATAGATTTCTGCATCTTGGTTGTAGTTTGTATCTTTCGTTGTAGATCCAGCTTTCTAGTAGCTGAAACACGATTGTACTTTTTAGCAAGATAAATCCAAACCTCGTGTGATGAGCTGAGACCATAGACGCCTTTGAGAGCATTCTCTGACAGAGATCCGACTAGCCATGCCATCACCAGCTGATTGGAATGCAACCACTTTCCATATTCTGGATTTTCTTCTTCTGTTGTCTTATCTCCTTCCTTTATCAGCACTACTGGAGGAGGACATGGAGTGCTTCCAGTAACAAACCCTAATAGCTTCTGACTTGACAAAAACCTTTCGAACTGTAGTTTCCATAAGAGATAATTTTTGTCAGAGAGCTTAAGCGTAACACACTGAGAAATAGTCACTGTTGGAGCCGAGATCAGGTTAGAGCAACCCTCCATAGCTCTGATACCATGAGAGCTTTTTCTGTTTTTGTGAGAGAAAACGTAAAAACAAAGAAGAAGCAGTGTATTCTCTCTCTTCCATATCTGTTTACAATGCATTGTATTTTATAGACAAAATACAATCAAAGAGAGAGACATGATTTAGCCGCACATCACGGTACCTGCTCCGAGCAACTCGAACCTGTTATTTAGGGATATTCCCTTGATTTGCTCAACCTGTTGGAAGTTCTTCTTCTTGTCTTTGACTTTCCCATTGCATTGTAACGACATCTTAAGTTGAGCTGAAGCTGGATTGGGCTTCGTTGATTGTCGCTGGCCCAACTCCTCCTTTGGTAGCCCAATCTTCTCTATATGAATCTCCTCCACGGTTTTGCTTTTGATCATCATATCAACAACTGTTTGGCAAGTGAGATCAAGAAGATCTTTGACGTTTAGAAAATTAGCAGCCGTCCAAGGTATGCTTTTACAGCATGGGCAAAGAGTGTTTAAATGAGCTATTCCAAGGTATGCTTTTACAATGTGGGTGACTCATCAAAATCGATGAGTCAAAGAGTGTTTGGTTCAAAAGAACTATTCCAAGGTATGCTTTTACAATGTGGATGACTCATCAAAATCGATTGCCCACCAAAGATCGTTTTGCTCAGTGGGGAATGCACATTAACAAAATATGTTGTCTCTGCGACAGATTCGAGGAAAGCTGAGACCATCTTTTCCTTAGATGTACAATGAGTGAAGGAATTTGGGACATGACCTTAAAGAGGTTGGGCTACCGTCCTAGCTTTTCATACTTGGGCTGCTTTTTCCACTTGGTTAGATCTTAAGGATACCATCTCCCCAAGGACTTTGCGGCGGCTAATTTCTCAAGCTATCATCTATACTATATGGAAGGAAAGAAACAACCGTCTTTTCAACAACATCTTGATCTTCAAAGCTAATAATCGTCTGATACGTGATACAATTCTCGCCAAACGGAAGCGTAAAGCCTTTGGTGAGCTAATGCAAACTTGGCTCACAAATACTTAGTTTTTTCTCAATGTATGTATTGTTTTTTATCTTTTTTGGCAAGGTTAACTCTATCCTGTTTAGCTTTTTTGTAATTTTTACAATCCTTCTCATTTTTTCGAAAAAAAAATTAGCAGCCCGAATATGGTTAAAAAGCGTGGATTGATCCATATTTTCATAAACTCAGCGTCCCAATTCTTGAGATCCTCTCCGGAGGAAGAAGACGAATCACCATCAACGACGACCACGTGTTTCTCGCAATACTCGATCACTATAGCTCTCTATAATCTACGTGGCAATCCATAATTATGGAAAGTTCTAATTATCCCATCCAAGCTTGCCGTCACGATCACTAGTCTCCACGCGCCGCCGATAGATAGGGTATTATCGTAACTTCCACATTTGGAGGTAAGCTTCTCTTCCGGCCACGTGGCGGTTACACGAGACAATCTCCTGGAGCTCTGTAGTTGTCTCAACGCTCGCCGTGATTCGTCATCTTCTCCGGCCACTCTCGATACTTCCGTTCCCGGCGGAGACCAAGCCGCCGCCGCGGAAACTGCCGGCGAGTGAAAATACTCGAAGGAACGGGACGATTTCGCGCGTTTCTTCGCCGGAAAACCATCGTTGTTCCAGAGATAGACTCCGAGACCTCGTCGGACTGATAATATATGTTTCCCCGCGGAAGAAATAAACGACGCCGACGATTGTTTCCCGAATTTCGGTGAAGCTGGACAGAAATTTAAAAGATCAAAACACAATTTCAAGGGATCGAACTCGAAACGCAAGAATTGTACAAAAACAAAAATCAAAGATTCAATCTTACCTCTGAATTTGTGAAGAATTTGGGATTTATCAAAGATCCGGAATTTCAAATCGTCGGAAGATACCATGAGTTTCTCGGAGCTTCCGGGACAAAACTCCACGGCGGTGATTCTGTTCCGTCCCCGTATAATCATCTGATCCTCCATTACTACATCGTTTCCTATATAATTCACAAACTTTAAAACCTAATTGACACGAGCGATTGAGAAATCAAATATGAGTTTTGAAGTACCTGAGATTTGATAAAACCGGCAATTCCCGGTGATGCAACCAACGACGAACCCCTGGGAAAAAAAAAACAGAGCAAAGTCGCGATTTTTAGAAACTCAAAGAAAACAGAGTAAAGCATACTTGAGAGAGAGAGACGTTGAGTGAAAATTTTACATTTCCGTTTGGTTGGTAACAGATCGCAGAAATGGAATCACGAACATCGGTCCAAGCGACGACTCTCTCTTCTGATAAACCCCAGATTCGAGCTTTTCCATCAATAGATCCACTTACGAAGTTGTTCTTATTCACAGGATTGAATTGAACACAAGTCACTGTATTTAAAAAACAAGCAAAAAAAGGAAAGAACAATGAGTCACTTTTACAAAGGCTTTCTAATTTTATTAGAAGATCAAAACAAGTTACCGTAGTTGTTGTGATGGAAGATATGAAGACATTGATCACTAGTACCAATCCTCCATAACCGGACTGTCTTGTCTTTAGAAGCTGAAAGAAGCAACTGTAAAAACCAAAGACAGATTCATTAAGTAATGGATCAAGAAACATCAAAGACAAAGAAAGAGATTTTTTAACAAACTAAAACTCACGTTTGAGTCTGACCATGCTAAGTTCAAGACATCTCCGGTGTGACCATGAAGTTCTTGAAACGGTGTTTCTTCGATATGAAAAGCTTTCTGAGGGAACAGAACCAATGCTTCGTGTTGGCTCATTGGCGGCTCTTGCTGAAGAAAAGAGGCGAATAGAGAATCCGATAGCGTGATTCGCCATATCTTTACAACTCCATCTTCGCCTCCAGTTGCTAAAAACTTACCATCAGGACTAAACTTCAATGCCCAAATTTTCCCCTTGTGTCCATTAATCTCTTGTACCTTGTAAACAGCAGATAACTCTACATGACTCTTGTTGTTAGTCTTCACTTTCACTTTACTCATCATCGCTTCTTCCCTTGACTTGTATTTGAAATCTTTATCCTTTTCTCCTCTGAAGCAATCGAACAACCATTTCTTGGCACTCGTCTTGCTGAAACTCCGCGATGGACTTGAAGAAGCGATACTTGAGCTTTGTTCTGAGTCATTCTCTTCTTCTTCAAGTTCCTCATCAGACATTGAATTGGTTGATCCATAGTTCTCCTCTCTAACACAACATTGCAACTCACTTTCACCAAAAGATGACTCAGAAGAACTAGTAACCTCATCGCTGTGATCGCTTATCCTCTCCAAACACATCGAGGAGTCCGATTTCTCCTCGTATAGACCCATTTTCTTGAGAAACTGTTCACGACGTTCCTCAACACTCACTGGCTCACCTGACCAAACTTGAAACTCTGCTTCCACTACTTGTCCATCAATGGACAAAACATCAGATGAATCAAAGAACACATCATCAACTAATACACTCTTCATTCCAGTCACAACTTCAAACAAAAAACTGGAAAGCTCGTTCCTTTTCTTATATAACCTTCTTCGTGTAGCCTCCACGCGGATCACGGACCGTAAATCTCTCAATCTTCAAACCTAACCAAAGTGTGAAATCGATTAGTTCTTCCATTAGAAAGAAAAAAAGGAAATGCTAACCCGACTCAATTCTCTGAACTTACAGAAGTACGAGGTTTTCACACACCCCAAATTTCTTAAACTAATCGATTAAACAGAAATACGGTTCCTGAAACCCAGGAAGTGAATAGAATAATCAAATCTCTGGGTAAAAAAAGTGTGTACCTTTGTCTCCGTAAGAAGCAATGACGCAACAAGAAGTCAAATTGTGTTGGCCGACGAGGAATTGGGTCGGGTTTGGTTTGATTTGATTTCTTCAAAATCCAGCAAAAAAAGATAAAAATGTTATTTTCAAGTTTCTCCGTGTGACAAAGATAAATAAAAAAAGGGAGATTGAAATAGACAGAACATTCACGTTATGTCTGTGACTGGGTTTGAGTTCATCAATGGCGGCCCAATCAAAATCTCTGAGATCTTTTGGCGGCGAAGTGGCCGCGATTCAGGAGACAATTAAAAAACCTCTTTCCCTCCACCCGACCAATTTCTCAGACTCTTACTGTGTGTTTTGTTTTCGTGCTTTTTCTGCTTATGTCTGCAAACAACGGCGATTGGTAAATAAAGAAAGAATTAAAAGAGTTAACCTTTTTGGATCAGAATCGTGTTTAGTGTGCAGAACAGACGAGGATATACACGATTGTCGACAAAACCCAGATTAAGTAATTTCAAAATTCTCATTCATTTTTTGTTACCCTAGATTTTTAACATTTATGATCCTATAATAAAACTAAAAGAATTTAACATTTTACCCCAAAAAAAAAAAACTAAAAGACAATGAATGCACTTTGCGTATGGTTATTACACAATACTACTGAATGTGTCTATATTGAAGACATTTCATTTTCTCGGAAGATTCCTAACATTATTTCTCCTGACAAGGCTTTGTCCACTTGCAAACAAATAAATAAATATGTTTTTTCTCTTTTTTTGGTCAAAGAATTTTTTTTCGTTAAAGAATATGTATATATATATATATATATACTACTTAAAATGATGTCAATATTTCAAAGTTTTATTCTTACGATTTGATTTAATATTTTTTTGTTCACAGTTTGCAAAAAACCATAATTTAAAACTAATTTTTTCTCAAAATAAAAATTTGTAAACAATATTTTGTTGATTAATAAATTTAATATTTCAACAAAAGAAAAAATAATGATAAGTAACGGTACTAGGGGTGGGACGGATCCAAAATTTATGGATATCATGATTCTTATCCGGCGGATCCGGATTTTTAATTATCCGGATTCGAATTCTTGGCGTCCGGTTATCCGATCTTCATATATCCCTTTAAATATCAAGATATTTGGATCCGGATACGCATAAAAAATAAAAATATATTAAAAATAATGATAAAATTATAATTTTATATAATATTTTGTTAAAAATATGTTATAATAAAAAATAATTTAATTTAATATTTTATATATAAATCTTAATATATTAAAAATATTATTAATAAAATATAAATTTTAAATATATATTTAAATTTTGGATTCGTATATATGGACCTTATAATTTTACAATATGGATCTGGTTTTGACAAATCCCATATTTTATTATCAGGATCTGACCCTTTCTAATATCTGGATTTTTGGTGCGGATCCCAAATTGGATCTCGGATAATAGTTTTACCCCTAAGTAACGCTTTTCTAAAATAGTGAAATAAATAAAAAAATTACAGGGTTGTACAAAGTGTAATAGTAATAGAGAAATGCACACGTGTGTATAAATCGTTATCCTTCAATTTTTTTTAACATGACGAGGGGGAAGTTTAGGGAGATATTTGGACCTAATCGTCGTATATTCTGAGACCATTAAAATTGCTACATTTGGGGCGGATTGATGGTTTCTTTCACAGGGTGTCAAACCGATCGAATAATGTCTAGAAAATACATAAGCATAGGTTCTAAAGTTCTCAAATTACATTAATGATTAATTATGATGAAAAAATAGTAAGAAATGCTATTTTATAGTAGTATTGTAAGCTGGGTCGCATTGAGACTTGGGAGTAAATAGATAAGAATCAGAGGAAAATCACATTACATGCATCATCAATGATTTTGTTTTCTACTTGATGTAAATTTTTAATGTGATTATATATATTCTTAATTTGTACATTTTTTCTTAAATGTTCTACATAGTTGTCATTTGTGTTAGAGGTTTTTTTTTTTAACATATAACTTTATTTATATGAAAATCTACTTACATAAAACAACAATACATAAAAATAAACATACAAAACAATAGAACAATAGGATTGAATTTTGACGATTTTTCCGAGTTTTCTTTGATTGTGTTAGAGGTTTGAATAGAAAACCAAGTTTTTTTTTTGCTTTTTGACATATTTGCATAGATTAACATTTATTTTTTAAAAATTACAATTTTAGCACTTAATTTTTTTTTCCTTTTTTGTTTTGTATTTTATTGTGTAAAATACGAAAATACCTCTCTCTATGTCTATTCGTGTACTGTCCATAAGCATACACGCCGTATTGTGCAGAAACTAAATTGTCATAAATAATAGTAAAAGTGATAAAAAAAATTAACAGTAAATTAAGTGTTAAAAACTATGTAAAGTTTAGAAAGTGTTAAAACTTTGCGAAACACATTTTCGTAACAAAGAATTTTGTACTCTTATTTATCTACATGGTCACATTTTGATCGAGATTCATTTTTAGATGATAGTAGCAATTTTAAAAGAAACCTGGTTCGTTAAAACTAGAAGCATCATATAATTAAGCTCTAACTTAGAAAAAAATAAAGCATCTTACCGGTTCAAATTTTACCAATAAAAAATGTGATACTTTTGTTAACCAATAGTAAAAACAAGTGTTCGAGTAGATTTTGTTGAACACTATACTTTTATACGAAAAACTATGAAAAAATAACTGTGTGTAAATTTTTTTGGTTGTTTTGTTTTCCTACCATATCCATATGCATATATATATCGACATGAAAAACAAGAATAAGACTACTTATATATGTAGATTATATATGTAGATACAAATGAATATATTGTAATAATAAGATATATAAGTAAGAACACGAACCAGTAATCTCTTTACTGCATTTCGGGACTCAAACTGAACTTGTGCAGCAACAATGGCGGAATCTTTAACTTTTGAGAAAGCGATAGAGAAAGAAGAGGGAAAGAGAGAGAGAGAGAGAGAGTTCATGCTATAAAACATATTAGTCGTCGACGATGTGTGCTTATATAGTTGTATGTGTGTATGTATGAGCAATATAGCACATGATTTCGTTGATATATAATTACAAATCGGCAATAACCAACCAAATTATACTTGATTAGATTTTTATAATTATTGAAACTTTTTGGCTAAGAGAAAAAAGAAAGATTATATAAACAATAATTGAAACTTTTTACCAAACAAAAAACAATAATTGAAACTAATTATGACAACTATCTATTCCCCAGCTAGTAGGAACGCACATTCTTCTCTATCCTATGCGCAGGCATACAATACAAACCTAGATATGACCAAATGATTCATTAGATGCAAATTACAATATAATAAATTTTGTACGAGTAACATAATGCGACGAGTCGTTACCTTTTATTTTGTGATTTGGGAATCAAATCAGATTGGTCAAAGTACGCACGTAATTTGGTAGCAAAAAAAATCTGCAATTTGTATCTTCGTCATGATAATGATAATGAATCAATGATCATTCATCCAATAATTGAACAATGAAGCAAATGAGTATATCCAATTATAAAAATAGAAAGGTGATTATTAGTTTATTACATATATACTAATGGTGGATAAATCTTGAACGTGGAATGTTTTGAATTGGTGAGTTTTTTCTAATTGAAAATCCCTATCTTTTTAGTTTTTATTATTTTAAATTGTGATAAGGGGAGAGTGTTGGGAAAGTTTTTACATTTCATTCGGTAAGTTGAGTACTCTGAACACATGGATGGTCTATAGTTTTAGACATATTTGTTATAAATTATAATTCTCGATTATTGCATGTTTAACTTATATTGTAATTACTATATGCGTGTTTAACTAATATTGTAATTACTATGTGCGTGTTTAACTAAAAAGCTCATTATTTTCTGATAACATTTTATTATTGAGATTTTTGCATATTTAGTCATTTTTAAAAAATTTATTTAGTACTTTAATATTTTTTGAAAATTTGTGCAAAACTAACATTTTATGTACATGTGTTGATTTTTCAAACTTATTTTTATAAAATATTACGCGTTTTAATAGTGTACAATACATATACCAATAGAAAACAATGACAATCGTTATTTTGCATAGAAAAAAATAAAACAAAAAAAAACAAAAAACAAAAACAGAAAATGTTAAAAGTGTAAGGAAAGTTCAAATAAGTAACTATAGTGCAAATATCACTTTATTGTTTACGTAATATATCAAGGCTTTATTTTAATTTTAAACCATACTCTTACAAATATTTAAATGTTTATCTTTATGTGGTTGAGTTTGAATTTGGGATAGACATTAATTAATACTTTTCTATTTAAATGATAGGTGGTTGAGTTCGATTTTGTTACGGAAACTAATATTTTTATATTAACCAAGTTGGTGGTCGGATGGTCGGGTGATTCCCTTTCTGTGGTGAGTGTTGATCCTGTTGATCTAGGTCAGGGATCGATTTTCCGCGGGAGCGAAATTACCAGGACAAATACTTGGCCAAGTGGGGCATTATAAGTGGGCTGTGTCACTCTCATCCAAAAAATTAGTCTGAACCTTTAGATTTAAGATTACTCCTGGGAGCCGAAAGACAATAAAAAAAATTAATATTTTTATATTCGGTGATACGAAACCTATATATAGTTGGAATAAATTGTTTTATCGATGTTCTGAGTTCTTCTTTCCACGAAGCCTAATACGCTAATTAATACGATCTTGACGCCCAAAAAAGGTGCTACGACTAATTGTACCATAGTATAAGCTAAATTAAAATATTAAGTTAAGATAAGCTACTGTCTCGAGTCCCATGCAATTGCTGGGTTCTGTTGACTTATTCCTTGGACCAGTCAATTTGTGTAGATATACCATCAGAGCATTCACATTGCAGACACGTTGAACGTGTCTTCCGCTCTTTACAAAAAAAAAAAAAAAAATTAATTTTTTTATATCACGACAAATCACGTCGCGACACGTCATTAACTTTTGGAGAAGACATATGTCTTCCGCAAGACAAAAGTCTCGGATGCTAATGGTCCAATATACCACACAAAAAAAAAATTACACAGAGAAGTCATATACATTAATATACATTTTACATCATTATTGTAGTTATGATTTGTTGACAAAAATTAGTATACCATGACCAAGGTGTATAGCCATATATTTCTACGATTAAATTAAATTTCTGAGTAGATCACACTTTAAAAAACACATACAAAAAAAAAAAGATCACCATGATGCTTTGCATCGAATTTACATTTGCAAAATAATATTGGATAAAGAAACAACAAAATACACAAAAATTCGGATATATTGTTTACTCAATTGCCAGATTGTTTTTTTTTCCATGTCATCCTTACTGGCCAAATTGTTTACTCGTAGACTTAGTTAGTACGTGATTAGAGATGGAGATACGGGTATCGATATATTGTTAGTTGATTGATTAATTAATAAGATTTGGGTAACTCAGTAAGGTTTTATGATAAGATTCTGCATGTGATCAATCACACTGGGCTTGGCCAAATAATACATAAATATTTCGCGGTCAGGGTTGTATATATGTATCTTTGTCATAATATTTCATACCTAGCTAATTATTTTCTTTTCGTTTGACACGGTTTTAGTATATTATAATTATAATCATTATATAAAGATTTAAAATGTACATACACATGTCTTACAATCCAAATCAATACATAATTGGCAAATTGGTCCGGCTTCTTTTTGTTCAACAAGACAACAACATGCATTATACTAGTTTATACATGCAACGACGGTACTAACCCGAACTAGTTGTTAGCAATCTCAAAGCAAGGATTGATTTGCTCAAAAGAGCTTATATATTAAGATAGATATAATAACTAGAAATTGAGATAGCTCATAAGAAGATTTATTGTGGTGCAAAGAAAAAAGTAAAACGATAAAGCATAAATGAACACCTAAATCACAATGATTTTTAGATTGATATGAAATTTATACTATAATGAGAGAGTTTTCTCTCAATCTAGGTGTCCACCTCTTCACATCATTTACACAAAAAATTAACATTAAAATATATTTAAAACATTCATTTAATACATGTTTATTATATTTATCATTATTTTTATTTAATACAAATTACAAAAATACAAAACTTTGTCTAACAAAATAGAAAAGTGATAATTCAATATTAAGAAT
The DNA here is from genome assembly GCA_030161315.1 of Eutrema japonicum. Taxonomy (NCBI): domain Eukaryota; kingdom Viridiplantae; phylum Streptophyta; class Magnoliopsida; order Brassicales; family Brassicaceae; genus Eutrema; species Eutrema japonicum. The sequence goes on from BSQW01000001.1 coordinate 42,940,786, forward strand.
CAAAAAAATTGTAATACTAATTGTATACAAAAATAATGAAATATTTTCTTGAAAATGATATATTGTTAGATTTTCAACCAAAAATTTTAATTTAATATTTATCATATTTAAAATATTACAATGTGATTATGAAATTAAGAATGTAAAATAGATTTTATTACATATAATGAAAAAAAAAAATTTATTCAATTATGTTCCGAGAATATATAATTTTTTATAATAAAATTTACATCATTTGAGAGTCACAAAATACTATAATATAAGTTTTTACAATTAACTTAACAAAATCGAGAATATGTAAAATATGACAAAGATAAGAACAAATAAATAAAATTATAGATAAATTATAGTAGAGAAAATAAGCATCTTATTATATAAAGTAGAATCTATTATACAATATGAGAATTTTCTCTCAATATAAACTATCCACATCATCACTACAATCCTCTATTAATGGACACCACTTATGTAAAACTCTAATATGTACTAATTAAAGTTTCAACATAAGAATAATTATTACTATACAACTCCAAAACACACAATTACACCAACTAACGAGAAAATATATAATATTAATTATGATTTAAATTTTGAACCGGTTATTAACAAATTTAGTATATGCGAATGCATAAGTTTGGACAAAAATAATTAAATGAAATAAGTGAAAATGACCATATAGTAAGTTTATATTTGAAAATAAAATATTAAGATAAACTACTTAATTTATAGATAATCAACTACAATTCAACGGAAAATACATATAAAATGAGTTTATTATCATAATTAACAGTATAACATCTATAAATTGATACTCGATAAATTAATATCTCGACAAATCAATACATTTTTTCAGATCCGAATTGGTTTCTCGGACAAATAAATATATCGAGGATTTTCAAAGCCAAAACTTAGCCATTTACTAAATTATCGTCATAAAACTTGAAATGTTTATTACCCAATTTTTGTTAATGGAAGAGACTAAGTACCATTGAAGCCAATATAATAGACTCTGAGAATCGTTTACATATTCTTTAAATAAGAAAGATGGAGAAGTTAAACCAACTCTTGCAATAACTTCACTCCAAGTTCTGGTGTCCTAATAATTATCTTTGAAACCATTGAGGTTCCTATTAATCTACTTCTTTCCCCATTGTTCACAGATGAAATGGACTAAAGATCATTAAGAATGATCGCTATTCTAACTTCACAAAATTGCTAAAACTCTAAGATTTTGTGAAAATTTGATTGATTTTTACCTCATTACCCAGAACAAATGATGTGTTTCTTTTGAAAGGATGTTCGTTGATCGCATCAGCTCCATCCGCAATCACAACGCCACATATATCGCAATCTTTCCCCTCCTATAAATCCAAAACAACACGCAATATTTCAAATTTTGAACACCCGAATCTGGTAGTGATAAGATACATAAAATTTCGAATTCTGAAATCATACCTTGAGGTAGGTGCGAGCATCGATGAAGGAATGAAAATGGCGGAAACAAATGTGAGAAGCAGAACCATGGCTACCGAAGGCGTTGAAAGTCACGGCGGCCATCGAATATCAGTTATGTGAGTGGGATTTGTTGGATTTTTAGAACCGAGAGAGGATATGTTCTTCGGAGATGGGGAACAAGGAAAAAATTACAGATCTTTTGTCAGCGGTCTTTCACGAAGAAATTAATACTTGGACCAAAATATCTATAGATTCCGGAACAGAAATGTAATATTATACGTTCAACTAAATATGTAACTTATGAGAGACTTGAAATGGTGTTAAGAAAATATATATAAAACTATAATTAGAATCACATAGTAGTCAAATACTACATATAAACACATGAAAAAAGAATAATATTTCAACATATGTAAACAACATAATTAAAAGAAAAAACTGTTGTTATATACAACCACTAATAAGGAAAAATAACAAATCACACGCATATACACACAATGCAACTATAAACCGACTATTAAACTAAAATTTGAAATAAAAAAAATTGTTTCTTAAAAAATAGCATATAAAAAAATTTATAAAATATGAATGTAAAATAAGCGCATAAAAAAAATTATAAAACATGAATGTAAAATAAGTCCGCGCGAAGCGCGGGGGTCAATCCCTAGTTGATAAAAATAAAGCGGTTCTCGGCAGCCAAAATTACACATAACTTGACATACGCTCATCTATATATCTATATATATAAAGTAAGGTTTTCTCACTTCTCATGAAGACACATCATCATCCACATGTATGCCACATCATTTTGATATTTAATCATCATAATTTAATTAGTTAAAATTTTGATATACATATTAACTACACATTTTATTAAATTATGCAAGAAAATTGAAAGATCATTTTCATATTTATATCATGAAAACTTAAAAAATCAACAAAATTTATTGAAAGAATAATTGATTTAAAATTTTAGTTTTACTAATACATTACACACTTTATTATAGTTACAAAGTTAAAGTTTTATATCGAAAAGATGTTTAGTGAATGGATATTATTTGATTTAAACTAATAGTAGACAATATATACAATATTAATGTAACATATATCATCCACATGTATGTCACAATATTTTGATATTTAATTTTTATAATTTAATTAGTTAAAATTTTTATATACATATTAACTATACATTTTATTAAATTATGCAAGGAATTTGAATGGTCATTTTCATATTCATATCATGAAAACTTAAAAAATCAATAAAATTTATTGAAAGAATAATAGATTTAAAATTTTAGTTTTACTAATATATTACACACTTTATTATAGTTACAAGGTTAAAGTTTTATATCGAAAATATGTTTAGTGAATGGATATTATTTGATCCAAACTAATAGTATACAATATATACAATGTTAATTTAATATATCACAAATATATAGAGATTTGTTTTTAAAAAAAACCAGAATATTTAATAAATAAAAAGTAAACTCATTATCGTTTAATAATGCATATTATAGTAACTTTGTTAAATAAATTATATATAAGAAAATCGATTTTTTTTAAAGTACATAATTTAAAATAATAAAAATGAAACTTTCAGTAATTTAAATATTTGGATAGCATGATTTATTTGGTCTATAAATATATATATATATATATATATATATATATATATATATATATAAGATATGAAAGTTCCAAACAAACATGATTATTAGTAAATAATATAGAAGTGATTGATCGTAGATATTGAAGTGATTGACTATCACTTACATTTTTATTTTAATGGAGGTGGAAATAAAAAAATAGTTAGTTAAGTTTCAAATAAAATATTAGGTTTACAATCTACAAGCAATGGTTTGTTTTACTAAAATGAATAAATAAATTCTCATAAATAAATTAAACTATTATAAAACTTAAAAAACAAAAACTCGCGTACGCGCGAGTAAATTTCTAGTTTATATATAAATCGATCTTGCTTGCTAGAAACCCTAATACACATATTAATACACATGGGCTTCTATCTTCATTTATTGGGCTTGCATTTCATTACTTGGGTTTGTGACTAATACTAGTAGACTACATATGTTTTAATTCTCATGTCTAGAATATCTAAAGAAGTAAATAAAATAATAATAATTATGGCCTTAACTGGTGATAAATATTTTTTCACTTCAACATAAATTATTGAAGAATTTAATACGTAATAATGACGCATATAAGAAGTAATAAAATTAAAAAATAAAACCAAGAACAAAAGAGTTGATTTACATTCTAGTTCTTCCGGGTGGATTTACATATGTGTTGGAGGAAAATATTGAGTTCATGTTGGATCGATTGGATGACCAGAACATCGGGGTTAATGTCAAAAAGAAGATACCATGGGCCATGTGGAGCATCTGGAAGAATCGCAACTCAATCGTTTTTGCTGGAAAACAAGAATCAACATCAACACAACAAACTCAATCGTTTTTGCTAAGAAAATCTCAAGGACGCTAATCTCTGGCATGAAATCAATAAATCAACTCCATTTATGGACAATAGGAACACGATCTCCAGATTTCTGAGTACCAATTGGCACCCTCCTCCTTCGGGTTTGTCCAAATGCAACGTGAATGCAGCGTGGAGGAATCCTCATCTTCATAGCGGGAGAGCCTGGATCGTGAGAGGAAGTAACGGTGAAGCTCTTTATCATGCTCGGGATGCATTCACGAACTCACCTAATCAAATTACTGCAGAACTAAGGTGTGTGATATGGGCACTACACAGTATTTGTGACCTGCACATCACGAATGTGAGCATTGCAATTGATTGCTCAGCTGCATTTGAGGCTATATCTAAACCTATAGATTGGCCGAGATATCGAGTTTTCACGGAACAAATCTGACACATGCGCCAAAGCTTTGATAGTTGCTACTTCGAACTCGAATCGAGCAAATCCAATCGTGTGGCAAAGGAAATTTCCTAGAGCGTCACGCATGATGGACGTTCTCAATCTTACCTCGCCTTAGGTGGCACATCATGGCTCCTTGATCTGATAAGGAGAGACACCATTGGTAGCATATAGAAGTTATTAGTTGTAGAACTGGATGCTCTGTTATATTTTATTTATGATTTGTTATTGTTGTACTCATCTTTGTTTATGCTCTGTTTTCGAGCACTTTCAATGAAATCATCAGACGTTTTAAAAAAAAAGTTGTTTTACATTATTATTTATAAAGAGTTTATATGAGTTTTGAAGATTCTTCTGGAGTTAAAATCTTGATCTAGTAAATTGGAATTAATAAATTTATAGTAAAAAGATCCGATGAAGTCAAAGAAACTAGACGGAGTCAAAAGAGTAATCGAGATCGCGGACCGAGTTGAAAGGCTTATCGGAGTGAAATTCTACGGTCAAAGGGGATTAAATGCAAAATCATTAGTCAATCCCGACGAAACCAAAGACTCATTTAAACCGGTAAATTAAGGCTCCTGGACATAACGACCAAATCTTCGGACCTAAAGACCATTCATGGAGAAACACGCAGAGTAAACTTAAACACGATCTCAGAGTATAAAACGAGGACGAGAGCAAGGAGTAAGGGGACGAGAATTCAACTCTCTACACAACTCTCAACTACAACTTAGCTCTAGGCTCAACTACTTGTCTTTTTTTTGCTCTTGTTATTGTAAACCACTCTTAATACTAAACCAGTTTACTTAGTAAAAACCTTGTCCAAATCGCTCTCAAATTTTTTATGTTCTCATCGAGCAACAAACTTACTGTTTATTGCTCGATAGTCCATCGATTATTATTTTCTTAAAGATAAGCCAAAGTCTCCTATTTATTTTTATTTACAAATCTTGACCGTTGTATTTCCAACTACGAATGCTATATTATGGAGGTAAATATTTACGCTAGTCAAATGGAATTTGCTTTTCATATCTTGGCACAAAATATATACACATATATATATATATATATATATATATATATATATATATTATTTAAGTATGAAATTCCATGATTTTTTACTAGACACTATTCTAAAATGATTTACGTTGTAAACCTTATGTTTAAAAATCTTCTACTAGAAAGTAATTACTGGATCTTTTATAATTAGTGTTTTTATTCAATAATAAATTATAGAACAAATTGCATGAGATAACTTAATTCAATTTTTTTTTTATAAACTTAGCACTTAAATTGTTTTTTTTTTGTTTTAGCGTGTAAATGTCGAAAATACTTCTCCTTCTGTCTATCCGTGTACCATCCACAACCGTACTCGTCATACTGTACATGTGCTAAATTATCATGAATAGTAACATAATTGATAAAAAAAAACTATGAATAGTAATTTAAGTTTTAAAAACTATCCAAAGTTTAGAAAGTATTAATTCTTGCAAAACACCCTAAATTATATCTGAAGGTAGAATAAATTAAGTGTTTGTGAAAAGCCAAGATAAACTAAGGCGGAAAGTCATCCCTGTGAGATGCCACATGTGTTGATCCATCGATTAAGCAAGTCGTCATTGCTGCCGGCAAAGTGATAGTGTTGAGAGAGGATCCGGTTTCTAACCACCTTGTCAATAGATTGTGTAAGATGATTAGAAGTTTTAGGTGGTTGATGATTCTTCCTACTGTTTTATTCTCTCCACAAGTTATAAAGCGAAGCTTTGAAAGCTAGATGCAGCAGAATGTAATCTCGCGCAGATTTTCAGTTATAAATAGAGATTGGAGTGTGTGATTCCAGTTGGGGTTAAAAATTTTACTTATCAAAGTAGCACATAAAGTAGTCCAAATAACCTCTAGTTCATTTGACAAAGGGTATGTTCGTTTGCCTGTCGCAGGAGGCTGCGGCTGCGGCCAAACGATGTTCGTTTACTAGACGCAGCCTCTTGCAGCTGCGGCCAGACGCTGTGATCTGCGTTCGAAATTTCTGGACGCTGAAAATATTCAGTGTTGCGTTGCGATCAGTCGCAGCGTCTGACCGCATGGCTGCCAAACAAACAACAATAGCTGTGTCTAGCCGCAAGCCGCAGCCGCCTGCGGCCAACAAACGAACAGACCCAAACCACATATTAAACAAGCTTTGACAATACCTCAATACCTCAATACCTCATTGAAGAGTCCTTGGACAACAGAGCATGTCATGAATGGCTAACCACTTTATACCAAAGCACTAGCGAATGGGTTTCTCTAATTTGTTTCTGCGTTTTTCTTGTATATAAATTTCTCTTAAACGCATCTAGACCATGTTTCAAAAGTACAATGTCAGCCCTTGCTAGTTAGGCGATTCATGAATTTTCTGGATCATGTCCTAGAGATCGAAACTTCAACAGCGCTGAATATTTTTATGCGTGAACAGAGGCAGATCCACATGAAGGGAAGCTGGCTTAAACTTGCCCCACATGAAGGAAAGGGGTGCAATGGCTAATTTGGTTAAAGTTTCTATCAAGCGTGCATGTTCAGTTTTTCAGGAAATGGTAAAATTATGTTTAGATAGATAACAGATGAATTTTTATTTATAAAAAAAAATTAATTGTGTGTAAAACCATAAACGTCAATTATTTTGAAACAGAAGATATATAGAAATTTCGGTGAAAGGAAATATGAACATCAATAAATTATGGCTGTAACTGGATTTCTCTTTTTATGAATAAAATTAAGTGGGATAGAGGATTCCAAGAGATTCCACAAAATTATTACCAGTTAAAGTGAATTTAAAAAAAAAAAAAAAAAAACAATTCCACTTATTACGTTGGTTTGATAAAGAAAAAACCAAATCGTTTTGAAAACTATTCCACTTCAAAAACGTTAAGGAATAGATGGGATTCATGGGATTCATTATTATACTAATTACAGAACATTTTATCCCACTTCATACATAATCCCATTTTTCTATCCCATTTATAATTATTCCATTTATTCAGCATATTCCTTTAAATTATAACCAGTTACACCCTATGTGCAGTTTTTAACAATCATATAGAACGATAGTTAGGAGTTGTGTGATTTATTATGCCTAGTTATTTTGTCAATCCACCATTTCCCATTAAAATCACCCATAAAAGCAAAAACTAAAATGATTGAAGTGGCTATATACTAAAAAAGCATGCGAGACGATAAAATTAGGTCTAGCTGCATTAGGATTTTTCTTCTTTGTTCTCCGCCTGGGCCACTCCGGATGCTGGCTGTTTTTCCAGTTGTTGTGTAGCTCTGCGTTTTCTTTGGTTTCGGGGTTTTTATGGCTTTCTCTTGGGGAATTTTATAACGATTGTTCGATGACGGTGTCTCGGTTAGAGTCTTTTCCGTTGATCGGTGGCTTTAAGCGGCTCTGTTGTTTCATATCCACTTTCGGCTGAATCGATGTTGCATTTTCTGGGTATTATCCTTCCTTCGTTTTTTTCTCCATTGGCTTTCACTACAAGAAAACACAGTTTTTGCGACTACCAAAAGAGTCCCAAAATAGTCGCAAATCAGTCATTTGCGACTATGTTAGGACTAATAAAAGTAGTCGCAAATAATTGGTCGCAAAATACTGTTATCACATAATAATCACAAAATTACGACTATTGTGTGACCAAATATTTTCGTCGTATATAAGCGACTATGTTGACACTGACATTTATAGTCGTTTATTAGCGACAATTTACAGACTGTGTTTTGAGTCATACTATAGAGACAATTTTAAGACGATTAAATAGTCGTTTATTAGAGATTATTTTCAGATTCTAGGAGGAGTCGTATTATCGAGACTACTTTGATACAATTATATTTAGGGCTGTTTTAAAAGTAGTCGCGAAAGAGTCACATATTGGCAACTATTTTGCCACTATTTTGTTCTTGTCGTGTCGTAAATCAGTAAATTAGTCGCAAAAGAGTCACTTATTAGCAACTAATTGGCCACTATTTTTATATTCCTCTTCTCAAATCAGAAATTATATTTAAATTTAAAAAACCTAAAATGAAAATAAAAGTTTAAATTAAAGATTTCAATAACAGAAAACAAGATACAAAACATTTTTTTACATTTATAAATCCAAAACATTTATATATACAAAATGTAAAAGTTTTAACATGGAAGTGAATGGTTTGTGGCCGGTAAGTTGGCCGGTACGGTAGCTGGTGCGGTGGCTGCGGTGGCTGCGGTGGCTGCGGTGGCTCCTTGAGAAGCCGCCACATACGACGCAAACGCAGGATCCTTATCTTTGAAGAAGGAGAGGAACGACGCCAACTGAGTTTGAGCAAGTCGGTGTTCCTCATCCCGTCGAGCATTTTCCGCTTCTTGTTCCGCGATCTTTTGATGAGCAGCTCGAAGTTGTTCTTGCATCTCAAAAATTGTGTTTGAGGAGGATGCATAACTACTACTGTCCTTACTCCTGCTGTTGAAGATCTCTCCAAGTTCCCCAAGTCCAAAAGGCTGTCCCTTGGTATCTGTTTCAGTAGACTAACACAAAAAAAAATGAATCAGAAGACACCCACAGGTCCAAAATTGCATTATAATTACAGAGAAACAATCAACAGGAAGAATCGATCCTGATACACCATCCTCAAAATCCCTACTAAAGTTTTCAGCTTTCCAACAACAATTGAAATCTGTCTAATACATGAGTCAGTAAACACTGATTAACCACGGGAACAATGGAATTCAATTGCAAGAGTACCAAAAACAGCTCAAACCACAAAACCCCTAGACAAGAAATCTATAAACCTCCACGAGAAAACAAGCAATCACAAAACAATGTTATTTTGGTATCTTTATCTGCAAATTTAGTCAAATGCAGATAAGACAAGGCTTTCTTTGACTCAGTTGGTAACATCTTGAAATCACTTGCAGAATGAGACAACAGCAACAAAAGAATCAGAAGGTTGCATAAAAAACAGAAGACACGCCTATTGCATCAAACAGCAACAAAAGAACCAGAAGAACCACGATCACAGGCCACAAAAAGAGTGAATCAAACAGCAACAAAAAAAATGACAGATTACCATAAGACAAGAAACTGAAAACTGAAAACTAATTCTAAGAAGAGGAAGACTTACCTTAAGAAAGATGTCATTTTTTTGTTCAATGGACAGGTTCTGCTGAGTTGATTGCTCTGAAGGTGATGCACCATCAACAACCATTTCTGACATCCTCTCTTGGATGTTCTTCTCATAAGTTTCAGCTACCCTTTTGGCCTTTTGATCAACAAAAGATCCATCATGTCTTGTATGTGTTTTCATAAAGACTTCTCCAAGCGAGACAAGACGGCCTAATTCTTCCTCCTAAAATGATACAAAAACATATTAGTTATCTGAAATGCAATATATAAAACCAATGAATTAAAACGTTACCATTTCTTGTTGAACTTGCAGGTATGATTTCTGCCCGGATACGTGTTTGTGAGGACCAAGACCGCCACGGTCAGAGTTGCGGCATTGTGAGTAAATAGAGCTCCTCTCAATTGCTTCTGGAGTTCCCCAATGAGCCACCATTTCTGCCCAAAGCGTTTCGCCTATTCAAGGTGGTCTCTCACCACTGTGTTTAGCTTGACTTACTATGCCTTTCATCCGTTTTTTGGCCCTTCTCAAGAAGCCTGCTTTCACCAAGTCAGTAATCCCCCTCTCCCAATTGTACTTCCGCTACACAACACAATAAATGTAAGTATCACTCAGTAACTAAATCAGATTACTATGTGCCTACTATACAATGAAAAAAAAAAATTATTACCGCAAATGTTCTGAAATATCTTTCTTGGATGTCTAAAGGCGTTTTGCCCCAGCTATAATATGGACCATCGAACTTCCTCTGAAATATTCCAGCAATGACTCGAGACAATTTGCCTTTGTCCCGGTTAAACCTGTGACATAAAACAGCAAAAAAGGTTAATTAGACTGAATGAATGAAACTGCAAATGAATGAAACTTACTACACTAGCAATGAAAAACGAAACTGAACAATGAAACTGCAAATGATAATCCAATTTCCAGAACAATGCAACTCAATACCTAGTAATGAAAAACGAAACTGAACAATGAAACTGCAAATGATAATCCAATTTCCAGAACAATACAACTCACTAGATGGATATCAAAGTTTTACAGAACAATGAAACTCACTTGATGGATGTAAAACTTTTACAGAACAATGTTCTTACATATGCATAACCATCGACATCCATATGTTCTTACATATGCATCATTTTGTATTAATGAAACTGAAACAGGAGCGCAGCAAAATCAAACTGAAACAGAAACGGGACCAAAACAGGAGCAATCTACTAATACAAGCAAACCAAAATCAACCTGAAACAGGAGCAAAACAGGACCAAACAACTAACAGAAGCTAAGCAACATCAAACTAGATATTCAAACTACCTACTAATGGATACAAAATTAAAGATAGAATCGATCCTTACCATCTGTTCTGGACGTGGGGAATCGGATGTGGACTCAAGATTGTTAGATGTTCTCGGCCAGGAAGAGCCAACAAATCATCTAACAACCGTTTGAAGTCCAATTCTGTCTCGGGAGCATTAGGAGCAGGAGATTGGTGCTCTAGAATCTGAACCGGCTGCGGTTGATGATGAGGATTCTGATAAAGAGGTTGTTGTTGCTGGGGAGTCTGATACGGTTGTTGTTGATGGGAAATCTGATAAGGCGGAGGATAATGCAGGGGAGTCTGATAAGGCGGAGGTTGTGACGTCGGAGTCGCAGGTTGTGGCGTCGGAGGCAGCACAATAGCGACTTCGGGCTGTGGATTAATGAAATGCGGCGTTTGTGTCGTCGGAGGAAATTGGGCTGGATTAGATGATGAAGGGCTAACCGATTCTGTCGCGGAAGAGGACCGGTTTGAGGCGTAGGAAGACGAGTCGACACCTCCGTCGCCTCTCCCACCGGCGGATAACCGGCCACCACCACCGTGGGAACTAGACTTTTGGCCACCACCGCCGCGGGAACTACTTGTTCTTACCTTGGGACCCATTGCCGTGAAGGGAATTTCCGAGAATGAGACGTAGAGAATCCCGATTTAGAGGGTTCGGAGATAGGTGAGAAAGAGATGAGGGAGTTAGGTTTTCTCGACAATAGAAGGGGAGACGACGAGTTTCACTATGTTATGAACGAAGGCGTCTCTAAATAGTCGCAAATCAGTCTCAAAGAAATATAGTCGCAAAACTGGTCGCAAATGAAAAAAATAGGAGGGATAATGTTACCGCCTGTTAATTCAGGAAAATAGTTTGAAATGGTCGCAAATTAGTCATAAAATAGTCACAAAGTACGACTATTTTGTGACTGTATTTAATAATTCATTACCCTATACCCTAAATCCCAAAGTTTCATTCATTTTTAATAAAACTAAGACTATAAACTATCTCTTAACCTAAATCTAACACTAGAACTCTCCATACAACCATAAATTGTAATTTCAATCATTCTTAAATAAATACCCTAACTTATTACATGTAACACATATAGTCAATTTACTACATGTCTAAATAATATACAACCATAAGTTTGAAAATTTGAAATTAGAAATTTAAGATATTTAATAAACGTCTAAATAATATACAAAACATGTCTACATGTCTAAAAGTTTAGATTAACATGTTTAACATTCGATATTGTTGATTTTTTATAAAAAAAAAAACAATTGGAGTTGCGAAATAGTTGCAAATCAGTCTGAATTTCAGGTGTTGGTAAGAAATTAGTCGCAAAATCGTGGGTATTTTAAGACACTTAGTTGACTATTACGAAATTGTTGAAAATATGTTTAAAAATTAAAGAATGGTCGCGAAATCGTGGGTAATTTAGGACTCTTTTGTGACTACTGCTTAATTTGTTGAAAATCCAATTCCGAAATTGTTGTAAATATGTTTAAAAATTAAAGAATGGTCGCAAAATCGTGGGTAATTTAAGACTCTTTTGTGACTACTGCTTAATTTGTTGAAAATCCGATTCCGAAATTGTTGTAAATATGTTTAAAAATTAAAGAATGGTCGCAAAATCGTGGGTAATTTAAGACTCTTTTGTGACTACTGCTTAATTTGTTGAAAATCCGATTCTGGAGAATCGAACCGTAGACCTCATTCTCAATCTGGAAGGACGTAACCAAAGAGCCATTGTGATCATTCGTTTGTTTCTTACATAGACTTGTATATAAAGTATTATGTCAAAATATTTATATTATATTAGTTCCAACCAAATGTTACAAAACATACAAACACATATATAAATAAAACATACAACTATATTGCATCAAACATATACAAACATACATGATATATAATTATATGATTACAAAGATATAAATAAAAATATTATTAAAATTCCTCATCTTCATCATTTGACGATGATAAATTACAAAGAAATTCGTCCTCTGCTTCTGCGTCTTCGATCTCAAAATCAATTTCTTCGTAAGGCTGATTTCCCTCAACTAAAGTATCAATTATGATTTCATCAATCGTATCCGTGTTATCATCAATTGTTTTCTGCAATATAACCGGCTCTTTTTCGTTAAATTTTCCCTGAACACCATGTCTTGGATTTACTTTGAGAACTGTGAGTCACACCTTCCGAGGTCGTTTAATGTATGGGTATGAAAGATAACAAACTTGATCAGCTTGAGATCCTGTAAGTGGGCGTAAAATTAGAAGTAGTACACACACACACACACACACATATATATATATATATATATATATATATATATATATATATATATGTATATATATACATACTTATCAAAACAAAAATTACCTAAAATAAAAGGTTCGTAATTTTGATATCTCCTTGATGATAGCACATCAACAATGCCTCCTTCTTGCATTCGGGTGCCTTTGCCAATTGTTGGGTCATACCATTCACAGTAGAAAAGTGTGATCTTCAAATTCAGAAATCCTGGATACTCGAGCTCTATGATCTTTTCCACATTCCCATAAAAATCATCCTCTTGATCATATGCTTCAGAATAATTTTGTCCTCGAACACATACCCCATAATTCATTGTTTTTTTTTGTGAGTCCGTGTTCTCGTGTGTGAAACAAATACCCTCTAGTAAAATACATAGGCCATGACTTCACTTTATTTTCGGGACCTTCCACTATTTCAAGAACCCAAGGAGGAAAATGTTCTTGACTGTTCATTGTATTCACCTATACATTTATATATATGCAAATATATTAAAAAAACAAATTCATAACTATTCTTTAATAATCAATAGATGGATATTAAATACGTACATATTGGCGAACCCATATATGAAAATCTGTATCTCTTTTCGAGTTGACCTCGTCATCAGAGAGTTCTGGATATTCAAATCGAATTTGTGCCTCCAACAATCTATAAGAAATAGTTAACTAATTAAATTAAATATTAAAGTTAATTAAAATATAACAATTACGTTAATGAACCATATATTACCTCTCAAGCGGCTGAAAATAGTCACAATTGCGCAGGACATATGCATGTGCACATTTATAATCTTTCTCAGTTAACCAAAATTCACTACTTTGGCCACTTGGACAACCTACTTCAGTGAATATATCTGGTACCGGTATAGGATATACCGGTAATTCACCTTCGTCATACCGACTTGACCTGCGAAATAATAATATTAATATTAACGTCTACAAATTGTCAAGACCTTCATTTTCGCTCGTATAATTACTGTTTTGATAAATAGTCACCATCATACCTTCTTCTGCGAGCTGTAGAAATGTGCGAAGCAAAGTAGTGTTCTGAGAAATAGGATATCTCATCATTTATGTATGATTGAATTATTGATCCTGCTGGATATCTTTTGTTCTTCGCCTTCCCTTTTAAACGTTTAAAAAACCTTTCGAAGGGATACATCCACCTATATTGCACAGGACCACCAAGCTCCGCTTCGTAAGGTAGGTGTATTGGTAGGTGCTCCATCACATCAAAGAAAGAAGGTGGGAAGATTTTTTCCAAATTACACAAAATCATGACAATGTTATCCTTCAAAACTTTGAGCCGGGTTTGATCCAATGATCTACTACTTAAGTCACGAAAAAATGCTCCAATCCCTACGACAATATATTACAATCATATAAGTTATATATATATATATATATAAGTGAAACATATATGATAATTTATATATATATATATATATATATATATACATATACCTGATAATGCTAGGTGCACGTTACGCGGTAGAAGTTCTGCAAAGACAAACGGAAGCAATCGTTCCATAAATACATGGCCGTCGTGACTTTTCATTCCCGAGAGCTTTCCACCGTTGATGTCTGCACAACTAGCTAAATCTGCTACATAGCCATCGGGGAATCTAACCTCATGTTTGACCCATTGTAGTAAGCTTCCTTTCGCTTTTGAAGTCAATCGCGAAATAGGAAATGGAGCTCTCCCTCGATCATCTACATGCAAATCTTTCCGAGAACAAAATTTTGCAATATCTAATCTTGATTTTACTGTGTCTTTTGATATGTCTTTAACATTCATAACAGTATACATGATGTTATCGAAAAAATTCTTCTCGATATGCATCACATCAAGATTGTGTCGTAGCGTCAGATCGGTCCAGTACGGTAGCTCCCAAAATATGCTTTCTTTATGCCAATTATGCCACTCCCCATAGCCGTCCACTTTATTTTCATGACCATTTCCACCGACTTCAGATGTTTTGGGTGGTTCTGCATGCCTTATACGCTCATATAAAACTTGTTCGCCAGTTAAAGATTGTGGTGGGTAGTCGTTCAATGCGTGCTTTCCCTTCAAAAAGTTTTTTTTATTCTTCCGTAACGAATGACTTGCAGGAAGAAATCTTCTGTGACAGTCAAACCAACATGTCTTCCTACAAGCCGGAAGATAAAAAGCATTTGTATCATCCATACAAATAGGACACGATAGTCTTCCATGTGTCGTCCAGCCCGACAACATACCATATGCTGGAAAATCGCTTATAGTCCACATTAGAACAGCTTTCAGGTTGAAATGTTGATCTAATGACACATCATATGCCTCAACTCCGTTATACCATAACTCCTTTAACTCGTCGATCAATGGTTGGAGGAAAACATCAAGACTGCCTCGTGGATGATTTGGTCCGGAATTCAAAATAGTCAAAAACAAATACTCAGTATTCATGCACATATCTGGCGGTAAGTTGTATGGAGTCATGATCACAGGCCACAACGAGTGATTTTTTGACATACCAAAAGGATTAAAACCATCAGTACATAACCCAAGATATACGTTTCGCGTTTCTTCTGCGAACGCAGGATGCAAATTTTGAAAATTCTTCCACTCCGCCGCATCAGATGGATGACACATTACTCCGTCTTTTGAATCATGCTCAGCATGCCATCTCATCGATGATGCAGTCTTCTCTGATTGGTACATTCTCTTCAGTCTGTCAGTGATAGGTAAATACCACATACGACTAAACGGGATTTTAGTTCGTCCCTCACTAGCCTTATATCTTGGTTTTGCACAGAACTTGCAATGCTCCAACTTCTCATCTTCTTTCCAGAAGAGCATACAATTATCTATACATACATCAAATGTATGGTACGGCAATCCTAGCTTTCGCATCAAAGTTTCTGTCTCGTAGTACGAACTAGGTGATTGATTACCCTCTGGTAAAACCTCAGTAAACAATTCAGACCATGCGTCCATACAGCTTTCGGCCATATTATGGTCTGACTTAATGTTCATGAACCGAGCAGCCAAAGATAACTTCGACAGACCTTCACGACAACCATCATAAAGTGAAGTATTTGCAGCATCTAACATGTCGTAAAACCGCTTTGCCTCTTGGGTAGGTTCTTCATGAACATGATCATATCCACTATCATGTTCATGATGATTAAATGGCGTAGTACCATGAAATGCATCATTCACCATCCCAACATATACATTCCCCCCATCATACGTTGTTGGTTGATCTACATTACCATAATGACTATTTGTTCCTCCTGATCCCCCAACCACATCATAATCTTCACCATGTTCAGACCATACATAATATCCTGGCATAAATCCCCTACTATGCAAATGCTTCGAAATTGTATTTCCTTGCAAAAATTTAGAATTTTGACATTTTACACAAGGACAGTGAAACCTACCTCCACTGCTTTGCGCTAGTGGTTGGCTATTAGCAAAATTCATGAACTGCTCCACCCCCGCCAAGAATTCACTAGAGATATGATCTGTGTGTGGATCGATTCTATTATACATCCACTCTCTTGATGAATTCCACATTGTATTTTTTTGGATATGGGATTTTTTTTTTGGATTTGGATCTGGGGTTTTTTTTTTTACTCTGGTTTTTTTGTACGTAGGTTTGAATGAATGATTTGTATCAATGGGGAGGAGGGGTACGAGCGTTATATAGGCAAAACGTTTGTCACTGATTTGCGACTGGCAAAAAGTAGTCGCAAATGTACAACTATTTTGCCACTATTTTCTGATTAATTTGGGACTACTATAAGTAGTCGCAAATGGTAGGTGTACCAACTATCTCCTACATTTTCCACGTTTTCTACCTGCCTTTACCGACTAATATCCAAATCAGTTGCAAATTTGAGACGATTAATTTAAGTTGCAAAACAGTCGCAAATGTGAGACTATATTTCCAGACTAATACTAATAGTCGCAAATTAGAGACTAGTATTGCGACTATGTTTCCCGACAAAAAAACACTCGAAAATTAGTCTCAAAGTCAGACCATTTTGCGACTAAATTAATGTAGTCTAGTATTAGTCGGATATCAGTCGCTTATTAGCGATTAATTACATACTAATAATTTTGGTCGGTAATTTGCGACTACTGTGCCTCTTCGACTGAAGTAGTCGCTTATTAGTCGTAAATAAGTCATAAAAGGGTCACTCAGTTTTGCGACTAAAAAAGTAGTCGCAAAATGTAGTCGCAAAAACTGTGTTTTCTTGTAGTGTTTGCTTGGCGTAGGTCTTCTTTGTTGTTAAATGTATGTTTAATCGACGGTTTCAGTTTGTTCAGTGGATAATATGGTTTGGTTAGGTTATGGTTCGACGGTTACTGGTGTAGCGGGGCTGTGTCAGCCAGAATTTGAGTCATGCATTTCCTTTTTTCTCTGATTTGGGTTTAATAGGATTCGCTCTCTTCTTCTCCATTTATGTCTTCTCGAGGCTGATGTGGTTCGATTTGGCTTAGGTTTCGTTCATGGGGTGCGTCTCTCGTATGGTATTTATGTTAGAATTCAAGAGTATAGCTTGCAGAATCAAGAGAATAGAGAAGGGATTGCTTAAGAGAATAAGAGATTAGAGAGAATAATGGAGAGAATAAGTCTCCAAGGATTAGTTTATTGATACATGTTACATCTCTCTTTATAGAGAATCAAAAGAGAGCTTACAATCATAAAACTGACTTTAATTTGAAAAAGAGCCGTTGGAGAAGAAATAGAGCTGTTGAAGGAGAGAGAGGAATTTAATCCACATGAGCTTTTGTCCTGGAGGCTCTGTGTTGACGACTGTGTCCTCGACACAGAGACTTACTCAAGTTCCTGAAGATCCTGTGTTGACGACTGTGTCCTCATCACAGAGACTTGCTCAAGTTTCTGAAGATCATGTGTTGACGACTGTGTCCTCGACACAGAAGCTTACTTCACTTTTCCTTGGTCAATACTCCCCCTCAAGCTTAGCCGTAGAGACAATAAAAAGGCTAAGCTTGGAAACCCAAGAACATCACCTCATTAAAAACCTTAACATAGAAAACCACTTGGGACAAAACCATGTTAAGGGAAAAAGAGTGTGAAGTCCATGGATTAGGGAACCTGAGATCAAGGGTGTGTAAGGTCCACTAATCCTAGTTTGCCATAGATGTTGTTGCAAACTTTTAGACTTGCGGCCTTTGTGAAGATATCCGCCAATTGGTCTTCACTCCTTGTGTAACATGGCAAGATAACTTCTTCTTCAATCTTCTCACGAACCTTGTGGCAATCAATCTCAATATGCTTGGTTCTTTCATGTAACACCGAATTAGTGGCAATGTGGATCGCGGCTTGGTTATCATAATGCATGGTGATCGGTCCTTCTTGCTCTATACCAAAGTCTATAAGAAGAGCTTTGAGCCAAGTCAATTCACTAGTTAGCTTCATCATAGCTCTGTATTCCGCTTCCGCACTTGAGCAAGATACAACTTTTTGCTTCTTGGTCTTCCAAGTCACCAAATTTCCTCCAATGAAGGTACAATAACCGGTTGTAGACTTTCGATCTATTCTATCACCAGCCCAATCCGCATCACAATACCCAACAATCTCGGTGTTACCATTTCTTCCCATCCATATACTTTGGCCTGGGCTTCCTTTGAGATATCTAAGTATCCTTTCCACCATAGACGCATGATAAACCGTTGGTTCTTGCATATGTTGACTCACTTTGTTGACTGCAAAACATATATCCGGCCTCGTAAGGGTGAGATATATCAATTTTCCCACAAGTCTTCTATATTGAGGGACATCCTTAAACTTCTCATCCGATTTCTCCCCCTTTCTATTGACCTTGTAGCCATCTTCAAGTGGAGTCTTGGCTGGTTTTGAGCCAAGTTTTCCAGTTTCCCTCAAGAGATCAAGTGTGTATTTCCTTTGAGAAAGGAACAAGTCATTCGGTGATCTACTGATATATCATGGTTTTTACCCTATTTAAGCCATGATATAAGTCCTTTTTATAGAGTCTTTATAGTATTTTGGAGTCTTTTTAGAGTCTTTTACAGGTCATAGCACGTTTGGAGGATTATTGGAAGTATTGGAGCTTTCTGGAGCAGTTTGTAGCAGAGCTAAAGATCGTGTCGCTGAGAACCTGAATTCACGTCGAGCATCGATCGATACCCCTTGGTATCGATCGACACTCAGCGCAGCAAGACACAACCCGCGAGTTTTCCAAGACTTGAGGAATTGCAAAAGTGCCCAGAAGTCTTTAATAATTACAAGAAGACCCTAGATCGTGTTTTAGGTTATAAATAGGAGTTTTCAGCCACCTGTTTAGGCTATGCCTTTTTATGCTTTATTTTATAGTTTGATTTTACTTTGGTTTTAGAGAGACAAGTCTGAATCTCCCTTCGTCCGAGATCAGATCTCTAAACCCTTCTTCCTATTCTATTGATGATTTATTCAAACATGTCTTTTGATTCAATTGCCATGTCTGAGTAGATCCACCTTAGGTTTAGGGTTTTCTCATAAAGGATTTCTTTGAATGCTAGGTTAATTATCTGTTTAGGATTCACCATCTGAATTAGTTCTTCACCTTAGGTTGTGTTCATAGCTAATTCTAGGTTGACGAATCTGGAACTTAGATCTTAGGATAATTGATTAGGCACGAGAGTGCGATTAATTACCTGATAGAACCTAGGTGAGCAAATTGATTATTCGCAAAGAGATTTGGTTTAATTGATTTGTGAACATATCAAACCTGATATTAAAGCTGATTTAGACTTTAGGATTCGCAAAGAGATTTGGAATTCCTAGGATTTAGATTTAGATAGTTTTCGCAACGAGAGTTGGTTAGCTATATTTTAGTGATTTGAGTTCAAGAACTGCGCTAAATCTGAATCATGTTAGTTAGTTAGTCTGCATTCATTGATTTCCTGAGAAAAACCCTGAGCCTATATTTCTCAATTGATTTACAACTCCTTTAATTTCTGCACTGCTTTTAATTACAACTGTTTGGCTTAGCGTAATTCGACACTATAGAATCTATTGTGCGTTTCTGTGAGTCTTCTGTGGTTCGACCCCTAGCTATACTATTACAACTGCTTTAGTACTTTAGGGTATTAAATTGAGCATATCAATTTTGGCGCCGTTGCCGGGGACTCAAATTCGCCATTAGATTTTAGTTTAGAATTTCGACTAAGTTCGTCGGTATCGATCGATACTCTGTAGTATCGGTCGATACCCGTCGTCTTCTTTTGTTGGTATCGGTCGACACCACTTGGTATCGATCGATACTCAACGTATTTTTCTGGTTACTTACGTGCTTTGCCTAGTGTTTTGTTTGCAGGTGTATGCCTGTTCGTGAAACCAGAAGCAACAAGAGCACACAACTAGTTGAACTGTCACTGGAACAGCTAGCGTTTGTGGAACGCACAAACAGAAAGACCAAGCAAACATCAGGGATGAACAACCCAGTGGTTTTAAGAGCTGATGAAGCTGGAATTCTGAGAGACCAAGAGGGTCACGTGTGTAATGAGAGAGGGCAGCGACTTGATGAAGCTGGTAACATCGTTGTCCCTGCTGCGGTTGTTGAGATTGTCGCGCCAGCTGGGCGCGCCAACGCAAGGAATGCTGTGGTTAATCGTGGAAGGACGATTGGTGAATGCAACAGGCCTGACCAGTTTTTCGCCAATCGTTCAGCAATTCGTCCTCCTGCGTTTGAGAGGAATGACTTTGAGCTGAAGCCTGCTTACTTCACTCTAGTGGGACAGCATCTCTTTCATGGTCTTCCTCATGAACATCCAATGGACCATGTAGAGAGGTTCGAGGACTTGGTCACTAGCATTAAGAGCAATGGAGTGTCCTACGACTATCTTTTCTGCAAGCTCTTCCCCTACTCTCTAGGTGGAGAAGCTACTTACTGGCTGAGGCAGCTATCTCCTGGATCGCTAACTAATTGGGAGGACACCAAGAGAGCCTTCCTGATTAACTTCTACGATGACGGAAGATCTGAAGATCTGAGGAATAAAATCTCCCAATTTTCTCAAGGACCTACTGAGGCGTTCAAGGCTGCTTGGACAAGATTCAGATCGTATCAGAGAGATTGTCCACATCATGGATACTCTGATGTGCAATTGCTGGGTATCTTCTTCAGAGGAGTAGATTGGAGATATCAGATGGGTCTGGACTCTTCGAGCAATGGTAATTTCAACACCAGATATCCTGAGGATGCTATTGTGTTGATCGAGAACTTTGCCTCTAGCAGTAGCACCAAGAGCGCAGATTTCGAGCGCAAGAGGCTGGCTGGTAACATGGATGGGTCACAGATTGCTGAAGTGAAAGCTCAGCTGGATTCTATGCACAGTCTTCTGCTGGGAAAGACAACAAAGGCCGTCCACTTCGCTGCTGAGAATGAAGTGGAAGATGTTAACTACATTGGTGGTTCTGGTTTTCAGGGTCAGCGATTCGGATACAACTCCAATCGAAACTTCACCAACAATGCTCAGCAAGGAGGGTACCAATCCCCACCACCCAAAGCTCCTGAGAGTAAGATTGAGGCTATGCTTGAACACCTGGTTCAAGGGCAGGAGAAGATGACAGCCACCTTCAATGGTAAGATGGACACCATGTACACCGATTTGAGTGGAAGGATCGAGGCACTAAATACGAGCCACAGGATGCTGGAGACGCAAGTAGCTCAGACTGCAGCAAATTCCAAGGGAAAGGCGGTTCAATCACACAATGCACACGTCAATGCCATCAGCTTACGTGCAGAAAATCTCGAAGCCATTCCTGAAATCGCACAAGCATCGATCGATACTCCCCAGTATCGATCGATACCAGCCCAGACATCTGCTCGAATGGATTCGAAAACCCGTGTATCGATCGATACCCCATTGGTATCGGTCGATACCGGGGCGATTTCTGAGGAAACAGTTGAAACTTCGACTGTGGTGCCTAAGGTCGTTGCAGAACGAGTGTATGTAACCAGGATGCCTTATCCTATGGTTCCTAAGCTGACAAGGGAGGAATGGGAGATTGCTAGACTACAGTATATGCTGGATAACCCGAACGTGGAGCTTCTTTCTGATGAAGATGTACCCGTCAGAAACGATTCAAATCGCATGGCATCGATCGATACCCTACCTGGTGTCGATCGATACCCCTCTCAGAACGGACCAGAAGTTATGAAAACACCTGAGGTGATCGGAGAAAGAGTTCGCAATTCACTACAACCGCGGAAATTGACACAGAGGGAAGACCCAGGGAAATTCGCTGTTCCATGCTCCATCTCAGGAGTTAATTTCAAAGAGTCTCTTGTCGACTCAGGGGCTAGTGTCAATGTCATCTCAAGGGCAATTGCAGAGCGGTTAGGAGCTGATATTCGATCACCAGAGGCATCTATCACATTCGCGAACAACTCCACCTCGCTTCCACACGGTACTATCCATGGTTTGCTGGTCAAAGTAGGAGACTGTCTGGTGCCTACTGATTTTCAGGTTGTGGAGATGGGTGCGATATCTCGTATGCCTATACTCCTGGGACGTCCGTTCATGGCTACTGCAGGCGCGATCATAGACACACCTAATAAGAGACTATCTTTCTCTTACATTGACAGTGATGTCTACTATGATGTCATTCCACCTAGGAGTATTCCCACACGTGCCTCTAGCATCAAGGTTATCACAGGAGAGTCGCTAGCGATTGATCTTCTGGAAGAGCCTCCTGATGAGCCTACTGTCACAGACGTTCCAGCTGAACCGCCCAACATCCCCAAGAAGAAGACTAAGGCAACAAAGAAGAAGAAGGCCAAGAACAAAAAGGTCGAGAATCCCCATGTCACTCTGATTCCTCAGAAGTGTGATGGGAATTCGATTGATTACAAGGTCAAATGCAAAGGAGCCTTGAAGCCATTCTCTAAGGCAAGAGTCCTTCTTACTTCTGAGCTGAAAGAGAAAGGGCAGGAGTTTGTGGACAGCATGCTAAGCAGAACTTTGAAGCTAGTAATGTCAAGTGATGGAGCCTGTTTTGGTGCAAGCTCTCACTCTTATCCAGCCTGAAGGGCGTTACAGTCAAGCTATTGACGTTAAACGAGCGCTTGGTGGGAGGCAACCCACTGGTGAGTCTGTTTTTGATTCGTTTTTATTTTTATTTTCGTTTGTTTTGAGTCTGTGTCAGGATGAACAAGGAGCAACTCGAAATCGCCTAAGCATCGATCGATACCCCTATGGTATCGATCGACACCAATCGCGGATGAAAATTCACAAAGTCGATCTAAGCATGGTATCGATCGATACCATGCCGTGTGTCGATCGACACCGACTGTTCCAGAACGGTAATTTCTTGTTTCTCTTCGTTCTATCCTTTTTCTTTGTTTCTTTCACTGACTCTAGGCTAGATAACACTGAGGACAGTGTTGTTCAAGTCTGGGGGAGGTGTCTGCTGACATTGTTTTCGTTTTTCTTAGAGTCAGTCGTTTTATCGAGTCAAAACTGTTTTAGTGAGTCAAAAGTTGTTGGAGATGATGATCCTGTGCTTGAACCTATTGATTTGATTTTGTTTTTGAGTGCACAGTGTTACAGGATCAGTTCTAGATCGACTAATGAAAAATCCAAAGGCTGACCAGTTGACTAGAAAACATCCATGTCTCCAGCAGAGTTCTTCTGAAGCCTGAGCCAAATTTTTGCACTTCATCAATGTGGTTAGTGTTCATAGAGCTTGATTCATCATTCATATCTGATAAAGGAACCCGTGTGTTTAGAATTATGGTATCTCTCTCCCCTGAAATAAGTTGATAGATTAAGAGCATAAAAGATTGAAATGATTTTCTTCTGAGTAGAGGGTTAGGAAAATTTCCAGCGATCCCATTATTCTACTTAAGAGGGGATGATCACACAAAGGATTGGAAGCGAGGCTAGGATTTTCCTATGATGCCATTATTCGCCTACATCCTTTGATACATAGAGATGGAAGAACCGGGGATTTGGTGGCAAACACCATCAATACTCGCGTCTCCTACCTTGATATGTATATGCTAAGCTGAAAATAAAAAATAATAAGTATATAATAAGAAATAAGTCTGGAGGAGAGAAATTGATACAAAAAAGTGTGAAAAAGGGTGGTTCCTTTGTCAAGATATTGTCTGGTAAAGAGTCTAGAAGGTTCTTAAATATTAGCTGCAGAGATGAAACTGGCGATGAGGGCTTTACTTGAACAATGCTGTGGGATTTTGTGTGGAGTCTGGAAAAACTGCAAATGTCTACGGAGAAGTACATGGTGGTTAGATCGAAAGCTGATCAGGTGACATTTGGGTACTTGGGAAAAGGGTCTTTTCGATGGTTCAGGAACAGGTGAGTCTCTACGTTTTCAAACCTCTTTTTCTGGTTTAGTCTTCTATTTGCTTGAGGGCAAGCAAAAGGCTAAGTCTGGGGGAGTTGATATATCATGGTTTTTACCCTATTTAAGCCATGATATAAGTCCTTTTTATAGAGTCTTTATAGTATTTTGGAGTCTTTTTAGAGTCTTTTACAGGTCATAGCACGTTTGGAGGATTATTGGAAGTATTGGAGCTTTCTGGAGCAGTTTGTAGCAGAGCTAAAGATCGTGTCGCTGAGAACCTGAATTCACGTCGAGCATCGATCGATACCCCTTGGTATCGATCGACACTCAGCGCAGCAAGACACAACCCGCGAGTTTTCCAAGACTTGAGGAATTGCAAAAGTGCCCAGAAGTCTTTAATAATTACAAGAAGACCCTAGATCGTGTTTTAGGTTATAAATAGGAGTTTTCAGCCACCTGTTTAGGCTATGCCTTTTTATGCTTTATTTTATAGTTTGATTTTACTTTGGTTTTAGAGAGACAAGTCTGAATCTCCCTTCGTCCGAGATCAGATCTCTAAACCCTTCTTCCTATTCTATTGATGATTTATTCAAACATGTCTTTTGATTCAATTGCCATGTCTGAGTAGATCCACCTTAGGTTTAGGGTTTTCTCATAAAGGATTTCTTTGAATGCTAGGTTAATTATCTGTTTAGGATTCACCATCTGAATTAGTTCTTCACCTTAGGTTGTGTTCATAGCTAATTCTAGGTTGACGAATCTGGAACTTAGATCTTAGGATAATTGATTAGGCACGAGAGTGCGATTAATTACCTGATAGAACCTAGGTGAGCAAATTGATTATTCGCAAAGAGATTTGGTTTAATTGATTTGTGAACATATCAAACCTGATATTAAAGCTGATTTAGACTTTAGGATTCGCAAAGAGATTTGGAATTCCTAGGATTTAGATTTAGATAGTTTTCGCAACGAGAGTTGGTTAGCTATATTTTAGTGATTTGAGTTCAAGAACTGCGCTAAATCTGAATCCTGTTAGTTAGTTAGTCTGCATTCATTGATTTCCTGAGAAAAACCCTGAGCCTATATTTCTCAATTGATTTACAACTCCTTTAATTTCTGCACTGCTTTTAATTACAACTGTTTGGCTTAGCGTAATTCGACACTATAGAATCTATTGTGCGTTTCTGTGAGTCTTCTGTGGTTCGACCCCTAGCTATACTATTACAACTGCTTTAGTACTTTAGGGTATTAAATTGAGCATATCATCTACACACTTCAAGCCCAAGGAAGTACTTCAACTCTCCAAGATCCTTGATATCAAATGTGGTGTTGAGGAAGGCCTTGGTGAATTGGATACCCATTTTATCATCACCGGTTATGATAAGGTCATCCACATACACAAGAACCACAACAAGGCCTTTATTACTTTTTAGAGTGAACAAGGTGTGATCCGAATGGGATTTCCTAAAACCGTGATTAGTGAGTGTAGAGCTAAGCTTGTGGTACCATGCTCTTGGTGATTGCTTCAAACCATAAATGGCTTTCCTTAGCCTTAATACTTCTCCGGATTTACAAAGATCTCCAATCCCGGGTGGAGGAGTCATGTAAACTTCTTCTTCAAGTTACCCTTGAAGGAATGCATTCTTGACATCCATTTGCCATAGATTCCAAGAGAGGTTAGTAGCCAAAGATAAAACTACCCTCACCGTGGGTAACTTAGCCACCAGAGCAAAGGTATCCGTGTAATCTTCACCATATGTTTTTGTGAAACCTCTTGCTACCAGTCTTGCCTTGTACCTTTCTATGTCACCATTACTTTTATACTTGATGGTGAACACCCACTTAGAGCTAACCGCTCTCTTTCCTTTTGGAAGAACCGCAACATCCCAAGTGTGGTTTCTTTCCATAGCTCCTCTTTCATCTCCTATTGCATCAACCCAAACCTTCTCATCTTAGCCTCTTCATAAGTATTGGGAACTCGATTTTGCTCAATCTTCCCAAGGAATGCTTGATGGTCAGTTGGCAAAAGGGCAATAGAACAAGTATCTTGAATTGGATGAGCCACGGCTTCATTGTTGTAATATACCTGATTATCCACCCATTTGGAGGGAAACGTGGGCCTAGTGCTTCTTCTAAGTGGTTGAGCCACTTCTTCGACCACCTCTTCCACTTCTTCTTGTGGTGTAGGCACATTTTCTTCCATACCCAACTCCCCTTGCTCTTGAGCCTGATCTTGGGACGGCTCCCCCTCTTGATCATACTCATGATCTTGTGGTATAGTTGGGATTGATTCTTCTTCAATTAAGTTACTGTTAGATTCATCCCCATTTACATTTCCTTGCCTTGGTGGTTCATCATTTCCCAAATGATCAAGTAAGAACCTCAAACTTGTAGCTAGGTCCGACAGTGACTTCGAGAGATCCTTTAGACCTTCCCAATCCTTCTTATCATAATATCCTTATCCTTCAATGAACTTGACATCTCTAGACACAAGAAGTTGATTGTTGATCGGATCAAAGTACTTGTAACCCTTTTGAGTGGTTGAATATCCAAGGAAGATGCATTTGGTGCTCTTGGCCTCTAACTTGTTTCTTTGTTCACCTGGTACATAAACAAAGCACACACAACCAAAGACGCGTAAGTGTTCAACATATGGCTTAGAGTTTTTAAGTACCTCAAATGGTGATATGTCCTTTAGGACTTTTGTCGGAGTTCGGTTGATAAGGTAGCATGAAGCTAGAACCGCATCTACCCAATAACTCTTTGGCACATTTGTGTGGAACATCATTGATCTAGCCACTTCCATAAGATGCCTATTCTTCCTCTCCGCCACTCCATTTTGCTGTGGTGTGTGAGGGCAACTTGTTTGGTGTAGAATGCCATGCTTAGCTAGGTGCTCTTTGAATCTAGCGCTTGTGTATTCTCCTCCATTGTCGGACCTAAACATTTTTATCTTGGCATTGTATTAGTTAGTCACATAGGTTTGAAAGTTGATGAATGCCTCAAACACTCTATCCTTAGATGGTAGTAATGTGATCCAAGTATACGTTGATTTCTCATCTATAAAGGTCACAAAGTACTTGTTTCTATCCCTAGACATGCAAGGAGAGGTCCACACATCCGAATGCACCAAATCAAAACAATGCTCATAGATAGTAGAAGATTTAGGAAACACAACTTTGCAATGTTTGCCAAGAATACATGCCTCACAACTAGTGTGATCAAACGATATATTAGGCAACATTAATTCAAGTGCTCTTCCATGAGGATGGTCTAGTCTAGCATGCCAAATTGCATCAACATTAGCTACATAACAAGAATTAAAAGATAAAGCATCCGAATTTTGTGGTGGCTCTTCGAGAACATAAAGTTCATCTTTGGATCCACCTTTCCCAAGTAACTTCCCACTTTCAATATCCTGAAAATGAACATCATTATGACCAAAGATATCATAGCAATTAAGGTCTTTAGTAGCTCTCTTAACCGATATTAAGTTGGATTTAAACCTAGGAACATACAACGCTTCACTTTTCTTGTTAAATAGTTCTAAATTTCATTTTCCTTCTATAGGGATTCCATCACCATTAGCAATCTCTACCCAGCCCATAGCTGGTTCAATCTTGTCTAAAAGCTTAGGATTACTAATCATATGATGAGAAGCACCCGAATCTACAAAAAGTTTACTACTGGGTTTATGAGAATAGAGAGTGATACCGGAGTTGTGGGTTTGGAATGCTTTGATGAAAGCTTCAAAGTCACTCTTCCGCACATAGTCCACGGAGGCTGCCATGGCTGCTCCTCCTTGAGGTGTGAATGTACTTGCTTGCTTAACTTCACCACCTTGAGAAATATTTTCTCTTGGTGGTCTCTTGTATCCTTCGGGCTTTAAGTGAGGATGAAGAGTCCAACACTTATCCATAGAGTGGCCGGGGAGCTTGCAATGCTCACAAGACTTTGAAATCCTCTTGTCATGCCTATCATGCTTGTAGACTCCTTTGTTGGCTGTCACAAGCTCGGTTTTGCCCCCACCCCTAAAGAGACCAATGTTTCCTTGCTCCTTCTGGAATCGTGCACACACCTCTTCAAGGTTTGGCAACTTGTCATCTCTAAGGATATGCTTGATGAGATCATTATAGATAGGATCCAAGGTGAGGAGAAGGCCAAAGACTTTGTCTTGCTCGCGCCTCTCATTGAGGATCTTCACATCCGAGGTTAATGGTCTAAGCATCTCTAACTCGGACCATAGAGTTTGGAACTTCCCAAGGTGGTCGGTGAACTCCTTGCCATCTTGATGAAGGTCATTGATAGACTTCTTAACTTCAAAGATTCGGCTTAGATTTGATGTATTTCCATACACACCCTTGAGAGTCTTCCATAGATCCTTTGGGTTCTCACAATAGGAGTAAGCTTCCAAGATAGACGTGTCTAGAGAAGATTGAAGGAGACTAAGCACGGCTTGTTGATCTTCCTTCCACTTCTCTAACTCTTCTTGTAGAGCTTCTTCTAGCTCTTCATTAGACAAGGACTCCTTGTCTTTGCCCTTCTTCTTGAGGGTCTTCTTTGGGCATTCGCTTGATTCGACATGCTTCCAAAGTCTTCTACCACCAATGGCAGTTTTAGTGGTTCTAGACCACAAGAGATAGTTGTTTCCCTTGAGAATAGTAGGAACAACCAAGGGTTTTGAGTTATCAGTGACAAGAACACTAGAACTCATCCTTAAAGAAACTGAAATTTCGTTTAGGAATTTCGTCGAACACCTTGTGGGCGTTTTGAAAGAAACTGAGAATTTTGAAAGAGAATGAGAATTTTGAAGTAGAACAAGAGAAAATCAAAGAGAGAATAGAAGAATTAAGATCGTTGCTCTGATACCATGTTAGAATTCAAGAGTATAGCTTGCGGAATCAAGAGAATAGAGAAGGGATTGCTTAAGAGAATAAGAGATTAGAGAGAATAATAGAGAGAATAAGTCTCCAAGGATTATTTTATTGATACATGTTACATCTCTCTTTATAGAGAATCAAAAGAGAGCTTACAATCATAAAACTGACTTTAATTTGAAAAAAAACTGTTGAAGAAGAAATAGAGCTGTTGAAGGAGAGAGAGGAATTTAATCCACATGAGCTTTTGTCCTGGAGGCTCTGTGTTGATGACTGTGTCCTCGACACAGAGACTTGCTCAAGTTCCTGAAGATCCTGTGTTGACGACTGTGTCCTCAACACAGAGACTTGCTCAAGTTCCTGAAGATCATGTGTTGACGACTGTGTCCTCGACACAGAAGCTTACTTCACTTTTCCTTGGTCAATAATTTCGTTGTGGAGACATCTACTAACTTTTCTCTGCTCCCCTTATGTGGATTGGGTTGGTTTCAAGGCGATGCAATGGGTTCGATCTTCGGTTCTTCTCTTACGAGGAGGTGGTCAGTTTTATGTATGTAGATGACCGAGGCTGGGTTTACGAGTGTCCGTGTGTTAGAGTTGTTGGTCTTAATTGGCATATCCCTTATCGGTGTTCAAGGTTTTTCTCCTTGTGCCTAGGTTGGTTCGAGTTCTTCGTCTCTTTGATTGTGGCAGGTTTGGTTTGTGTTCTTTGGGTTAGTTTGGGCATGCCTTCGTTTCTGATGGGGTTGTTGTTTTGAGCTCGGTTGAATGCTATTTGCGGGGTTTCCAGTTTATGGGGGTCGTTGTTTAATTGGTTATTTTCGAAGCTGTGGTTTAGTGTTGCATCTCCGATGTTATTGGTTCTATGGGAAGGCTCGTGGGAGTATTCTTTTTCAGAATTTCATGGTTTAGAGCTTATGAATTTATTGTTTTAAGCCATCTTTTCTGTCTTTTTAGATTTTATCTACATGTTTGTTTTCTTTTATGTTGGGGTTTTGTCTTTTTTGGGCTTTGTTTTTGGTGATTTTTTGTTTTCCGTCAGTTTTATGTATTAAAATTGTATTTCACCTTTATATTTTTCCATTGTATTATATAATAAAAAAGATTCGGACGAAAAAAAAAAAGAATGATTGAAATGGCTCAAACTTCTAACTTTTAATTTTGTCGTCAAACAAAAAATGTAACCAACTAAAAAAGGTTCAATTGGTTCAGGCTTGGTCACCCTTCGGAACACAACACAACTGATGTTCGTTCAACATATAAATACATAGCCAGCGGCTGAGATCAAATCATAAACTGAATCAACGGCTAAGATTATCCACTTTGCTCCGAAACAAAAAAAAAACTCAACCTAAGAACTTTTTTTGGGCTGAAACTCGAAGAAGAAGAAGAAGAAGAAGAAAGCCTCACGAATTAGAAAGCGACAGTTAAAGTCATCGACGGTCTTCATTCCACAAGTCGTACTCTCCTCTGGAAACCCTAGAGAAGCGATGAAGCCTCTTTAGATACGCGTCAATGGATAGTTAATCGCAGGAGAAGCACGCTTCTAGGGTTTCTTTCTCTGTCTCTCTCTCTCTCGATTTCTCTCTGTGTAATGGCGTTGTTTCTCTGAATTCACGTGAGTCTCTGTCTCAATACTAATTGCCTTCTTTAGTTTTAGGGTTTCGAGAAAATTCGAACAAGCTCCAATTTTAGGAAGGGCATGAGACTAGAATTCGAATTTAGTTCGGGGTTCCTTCTGCGTTAGTTTTAATTCTTTCTCAATTAGTTGTGAGTACTGGTCGGTGAACTCTTATTAGCTGCAAGTAGTTGTTTCACCATTTATTCATTCTGTTTCAGACAGGATCTTCAACATCACTCTTGTTCAATTCAAAGATTAGATTTTTCTCTTGGAATCTTTTTATTCAGGCCTCTGATCTCTTTTCTGTTAGACGAATTCCGGCAATTAGATAGTCTAATTTGGTGTAGAATGATACGCAAATTTGAGTTATGCTTCTGCTTGAATGTTTCAGAATTGAATTTTTGTGTGTGTTTAGACCACATTAAAACACATGTGCTTGGATTTCTGTGTCTGTGCGTAGTTTCTCAAACGCATTCGAGCACAACATGTTTATAATTATAAGTTTTGCTTACATCGATTGTAAGTTTCAAGCTCGACCCGCCTTCGTGATGTGAGCTTTCTTGAAGTTTGTTTAATCTTCTTTTGCTACATATTTCTCTGCAGGATTTCTTCCTAGGTATTTAGTTATAGTTTGTGGCCTAATTACGGGTGAGAATGAGTAGTTTGGGGAGAAAACGTGTTTCGAAATGGGATTCTAAGGAAGAGGACATTCAGCATCTTAATGGAAATGATTACATTGGGAAATCAGGTTCTTACTTCCGTGACGAAGATCCTGAGCATGCACAGTTCTATCCAGAGGGTAATGGTAGAAATGGAAGCAGGAGGTCTGCTCCGGATGATGACGAGGAGCATCTGAATTCTAGACAACATTCAGGAGAAGCTTGGCCTCCCAGAAGCAGAGTTTCACATGATGACGGTGATGCCATGATGGGTTACTATGATACTAGAAAGTCTTCTGAACAAGATGAAACTAGGCAATCGTATTTCCGCCAATCACCTTCGAGGGACAGGCCTAGAACCCGTGGGTCAGTGTCAGTTACAAATGTATTATTTCTTCTAAGCTTGTGGTTTGATTGATTTGTGCTCCACTGTTGTGATTTGTACAGGAGTGGAAGTAGAAGTAACAGTAGGAGCAGGAGCTGTAGCCGAAGCCCATTGCAGAGAGTAAGGCGAGATGCAGGAGGATCCTATGACAGACACAAGACGAGAGCACGAGTTTCACCGAGCTCAGGGAGAGAAATTGATGGTAGATACAATAGAGCTGGTGACTATGATTGGGAAGCTAAGAATAGAAAGACAAGGGATACCAAATATTATACCGAAGATTCCCGAGAACAATATCCCTTGAGGGTTGGTGGGAGGTCTGACTATGGCTCTGATTTTCCAGAGGGTAATAATAATGCTAGAAGAGAAACTTCACATCTAATCTTGAGAAGCCACAGAAATGAACCAGCGAGAGACAGAGAAATGCAGAGAAGGGATGTTCCCGAGGGAGAATTCCACAGGACCTCTAATGTTCCGTGCAGGTATTTTGCTTCAGGGTACTGTCGTAACGGAAACAGTTGCAGGTTTTCTCACCATGGTACTTCTTCTGCGAGGGGAAGTCCTGAGAGAAAGCCGCAACACGAGATGTTTAGTAGACATGACAATAATAATCATAGTGGCACAACAGAGAGGATGCGGAACAGTCATAGATGGAACGATATTGATAGATCGGATACAGGAAAGTCCAGTGAGGTCGAAATTTCTCGTGTCAGTAGTAAAGCTATGTCTGAAACTAAGGGGAATAATGGTAGCTGGCTTGATGATATGGAGATGTCTCCAGATTGGAATTACGGAGTTAAAACTTTAAAGAAACCCGTGAACGAAGAGCACGGTCTCATATCTCAGAGCTCGCAATCACGAGTCCTTGAAGATACTTTAGCACCTGCTTATGAGCATGGTTCTGCAGCTATATCTCAGCAAGATGGAAATCGAAGGAGCAATGGTATATTTTCAACCGTGGGTGAAAAGACTGTAGCTTCTGCGCATCATAGTTTCAGTAATAATCATGCTAACTCGGCTCCTCCAGTCCAAGAATTCAATCAGAACATTGAGAATCATAGTGCAGTGCCTTACCAAAGCACACCACTAGCTGTTGGAGGAAGTCAAGTGCTGCTACCTGACCCTACACATCTACCCGGTGGCTTAACCTCGAGCAATCCGGAGAATGGAACTGCTCAAAACACTGTGAGTAGGGAAGAGCTCAATCATATTAGCAACATCTCAGAATCTCTAGCACAGTTTTTTGGAAACAGGCAGCCGATTCCGTACCTTCATTCTACTTTGAATCCCAAACAGGTAATGCAGGTGCCTGAAGTATATGGAAAGAAGGAACAGTCTTCACATACTCAAAATGACCTCCTCAGTAATAATTCCATCTATACCGGAGGAGTTCCAGCGGTTACTGCATTACAGATAAACAACAGCGACCCACAACAAGTGCGGATTCCCGACAATTTGGTCTCATTAGCTGGAAATCCAAAGGCGTCTTCTGAGGAAAACCGGGACAAAAAGACAGACGAAGAAGCTAGCAAAGAGCCAGATGGGAGAAATACTGGACAAGAAGAAGAAGAGACCGCCGAGGATGCAGAGAACGTAGTAGAGGAAGAAGAAGAAGATGATGGGGCAGGGGATGAAAACAGCAAGAAAGAAAAAGATCCAAAGGGAATGAGAGCGTTTAAATTCGCTCTTGTGGAGATTGTTAAAGAGCTTCTAAAACCTGCTTGGAAAGAAGGTGGGATGAACAAAGATGCTTACAAAAACATAGTCAAGAAGGTAGTTGACAAAGTTACCAGCGCAATTCAAACTGGAAACATTCCTCAGACACAAGAGAAGATCGACCATTATCTATCAGCTTCAAAACCAAAACTTACCAAGCTTGTTCAGGTCTGTTTGTTCATACACATACAAACTTTTCTAGCTTAAGAGCAAATTTGCAGTCACTTGAGGTTTCCTTAACGAACGGTTTTGTCTTCAACTTTCAGGCATATATTAGCAAAGTCAAGAAGAGCTAATTTAAATGGAGCTCCATTGTTTCTTAATACAAAACCACCATAATAGCTGGAGCTGATGAGATATGTGATAAAACTTCTGCTTTTCTTCAGAGGTTAGGTAAGGATCAGGCAAGCTAATGTTTTCTTCCTGTTGTGTGTAGATATGCCACAGATTTTGTCAGGAAAATGAGAATTTTTTTCGTTTTTTTTTTCTGTTGATTTAATCATTACTGGAAATTAGCAGACCAGACCATAAGTTTCGATAAGTTTATCGTTCTGTGTTAGAATATAGAAAGGTAGATTAAGTTTCATAATTTTATCAAATCTTTGTTCTTGACATGTTGATTTTTTTTTTTTTGTCTTGTAACGCTTTTGTTCTTACCAGATTCCATGTTTTTTTATCTGAACTATTTGCTCGAGCTTATGCAATCTTCTTATATCATCTGTATAGTTCGATAATCCTCTTCCAAATAAAGAAGGTTAGCTAAAACACATCAATAAACCCTTCAAAAGGTTTTAAGCTTAACTAGATTGTCCATTTTATAAAAAGCCCATCACTATTAACGTGGTCTTATCAGCAGTTCTCCTTCAAATAAACCTTTAAAAGGTTCAAGAATTAGATTGTCCATTTTATAAAAGCCCACTTGAGCCCATCACTATTAAGTATTAACCGCCGGCACCGCCGGAAACAGAATCCACCGTGGAGTATTTGTTGGTGGAACAAAGATTTGGAGATGAAAACCATCTATGGCTCGGCCGAGGCGGAGCTAGATGGTGCGGTGGTGCGTTACCGAGATGATCATATATATTGCATGGTTTGTTACGTTTGTAGCGCGTTCAATGATACTGCAGATTCTTGATAGAGACAGAGCCAGCCAGCTGATGAGAGAAGTGCCAATGAATATACAAAAACCAGAAGTAGAACGTCTTGAATCAGGGCAGGAAGCCCAATCAGCAAAGGCAGTGATGCAAATCTCAGAATCCACATAATAAAAGAGGCCTTGACCTAGATTCTCTTTCAAGTATTTCAAAATCCTATGAGCTGCATAAAGATGAGCATCCGTAGGAGATTGGAGAAATTGGCTGAGTTTATGAACCGCAAAAGTGATGTCCGGCCTAGTGATAGTCAAGTAAAACAGTCGAAAGGGTGACATGTGCTTACATCGCGAGTTATCTCGCATATCACATGTTTCCACCGACCCAATACTATTGTCGGATGATCATCGATGAAGTGGCTGCAATAATGGGATTCGCCTCGGTGACCAGCTTCAGCCTATTGTACCTCCAACGTCCGGGCATTGGGATGTTGTTGGCGGTTTTGGGTAGAATTTTCATAATACGTATGGTTCAAGTAATTGCACGCGAAGTTAAGGTTGTTTGTGTGTAAAGAGTTGTGATGTGATTAGGGACGGATGCAAGTGAGGAAGAGGTATGCCATGTGCCCCACACTAAATTTTGTTTTTCTTTAAGTAATTAATAGAAATTTTATTTAAATGTCTATAATCTATATATTAATTATAAGATGTGTCTCATATTAAAAAAGTTTCTAGATTCGCCCTTGGATATGATAATGATGTTTGTTTGTGTTTTTGATGTATGTTTGTGTTTTTTTTTTTAATGATGTATGTTTGTTGTAATAAGAAAATTTTGTAACCCATGGGATTTCAAAAAAAAAAAAAAGTATTAACAATAACATGCTTTGGCCATATAAAGATCTTTTTTTTAAAGTCATGTCCGAAGTGGCATTCAATTTACATAGCATTACTAACAAAGCTGAAAGGTTAAAACTCCAATCAACATTTTTCCAAATTCCTGGAGAGTGTGGCCACATTTTCTTTGTAACAAAGTCAACTTTTCGTTGTAAACAACAGCAAGCATCACCTCACTGATACGGGCGAAGAGTAATTCAAAGACACGTGGAGTTAAACCGCTTTGGTCACCACTAATCCGTAATTACATGTCCATAGGCAAAAGCAGAAGTGTAAGGAT
Organism: Eutrema japonicum; assembly: GCA_030161315.1. Lineage (NCBI taxonomy): Eukaryota > Viridiplantae > Streptophyta > Magnoliopsida > Brassicales > Brassicaceae > Eutrema > Eutrema japonicum. Next base: position 42,976,745 of record BSQW01000001.1, read on the forward strand.
GGGTTATTGCGAGGTTGATTTCTCAAAAAATTTAGAGTTTAAGATTTTATTGTTATTGATTTGTGGATTTTTCTATTTTTGATAGATTTTACTGTTATTTGTTTAAGGTTTATAATATTTTTTATAAATTTATTGTTATTGGTTTGATGACTTTTAAATTCTAATCAAAATCCAGTGTTATTAAAAAAAATTTTTTTAATGATTATGTGATTCTGTTAAAAACTAGTGTTATTTCAAAATACTATATATATTCCTTAATTTTTCAAAGTTTGTTATAATAGAATTCTTTTATGAATTATTTAAATACACAAAATTCTATGTAAATTTGATAAATCTCTTGATTTTTAAAATCAACCAAACTCTATATAAATTCAACTCCCAATAATCCCTCTAAAACCGCTTCATTTCTGATTAAAAGACAGGGAGTTTCATTGCACAAAATATATGAATCTGCGTCCCATCATTAGATGAGCAAATTAAGTAATTGCATCCTTAACTATATATCACCTAACTTTATGTCTCTGTTTAGTAACAGAAAATAGTACATTATCCGATTAATGATGATTAAATGATTTGATTGATGTTTATTTCATTTGGATTTAATTTTATAGCGCATGCCTAACCATATAAACCATCTTTAAATGGATGAGACAATGATCAAAGACCAGAACATTCTTAAAAGACAAATTTCCATTTTTTTTGTTTTTTTTCTTTCATATGAATTGACCAAATTGGCCTTTACGCTATTTCCAAATTCTTGACGCATTATAAATTCAATTACCGAGCAGACATCGGAATCGGACAGTGTTCCTCTTTCCTCGCCGATCTCTTTCTCTCTTCCTGATCTCCGATCTCAATCAAACGCGTCTTGGTTTCTACGCATTACAAGAACATCCAAGTCTCTGCTCAAATTGTTAACCTTCCGCCTACTTTTTCACGGTATTGATTTTGGATTTTATTGCTTCTTCTTCTTCGTCTTCTCTTCCGATTCGGTTGGTTTTTCCCACGGATTTGAACGATACCCATCTGGTGATTCAACCTGTTTATCTCTGGGTTTGCGGAAAAATTTTGAATTTCCTTCAGCAACTGTTAGGTTACAGCTAGAGATTGGATCATCTCTGTGTTCGACATTGATCTTTCATAGAATCCCAATTTTTTAGTAGTTATTGAAAGCTTCTTCTTTTGCATGATGGGTTTAATGGAAGTGGAAACAAAGGATCTTCTATGGTAACTAACTAGATTGCCCTGAATCCTTCTTGAAGATGCGGTTGAATCATTAAGAAACAATGGCTAGTTTCACCAAGAGCACATCATTCAATAGAAGGGCATTGAGTTCCTTAGCTATAGAAAGCCCTAGGAGCTCCTCTTCAAGCGCCTTCAATAGTCCCATTGGCTCAGCTTTCACAAGCCCGAGGACACAGAACTTTGGAGCAAGTCCACGGCCGTCTACAAACCGGTTAAAAGAGATCTCATATTTGTTTCAGGTGCTTATTATCGCCGGAACAATTGTGTCGTTTCTGGTTATCATCGCTGGGGGTTATTTGTATGTTGTTCCTAGCCTCGGTCAGGCGTTTTTGGGTTATAATGGAGCATTTCAGTTTAACAGCTCTGTTGCGGATGATAAGGAATGTGACATATTCGATGGGAACTGGGTCGTTGATGATAACTACCCGTTGTATAACGCTTCGGAATGTCCATTTGTAGAGAAAGGATTCAACTGCTTAGGGAATGGGCGTGGACACGGAGAGTATTTAAAGTGGAGGTGGAAGCCTAAGCATTGTAATGTTCCGAGATTCGAGGTGTGTGATGTATTGGAGAGGTTAAGGGGTAAAAGGATAGTTTTCGTGGGAGATTCGATGAGCAGAACGCAGTGGGAGTCTTTGATATGTATGTTAATGACGGGGTTGGAAGATAAGAGGAGTGTTTATGAAGTCAATGGGAACAATATAACGAAAAGGATACGGTTTTTGGGTGTGAGGTTTAGTTCCTTCAATTTTACAATTGAGTTCTACCGGTCGGTTTTCTTGGTTCAGCCTGGGAGGTTGCGTTGGCAAGCGCCAAAACGTGTTAAGTTGACATTGAAATTAGACGTTTTAGATGTTATTAACCACGAATGGAGCTCGGCGGATTTTCTCATATTCAACACGGGTCAATGGTGGGTGCCTGGGAAGCTTTTCGAAACGTAAGCTGTCTTGAAAACTATATAGACAAACTTAATATTCGCCTGTTTCTAAACAAACTCTTATATCTTCGCCTGTTTCTTATTGTGTTTTGGAACATCAGTGGTTGTTACTTTCAGGTTGGAAACTCGTTGAGGCTCGGAATGTCGATTCCTGCAGCGTATAGAGTAGCATTAGAGACATGGGCATCATGGATAGAGAACACAATTGATCCAGACAAAACCCGTGTTTTTTTTCGTACATTTGAGCCATCGCATTGGAGGTACAAACCGAAATTCCTTAACCCGTTATTGTTCTCCTTTTTTCTTTAGATCGTCGCCAATCTAAGTTCCTTCTTTTTGTTGTTGCTGTTTAGTGATCATAGATCATGCAATGTGACAAAGTATCCAACCCCCGACACTCAAGGAAGAGACAGAAGCATATTCTCTGAAATGATCAAAGAAGTAGTTAAGAACATGACAATTCCGGTATCAATATTGGATGTAACTTCGATGTCAGCGTTTAGAAGCGATGGTCATGTCGGTTTATGGAGCGATAACCCGTTGGTACCTGATTGTAGTCATTGGTGTCTACCTGGAGTTCCTGATATATGGAATGAGATCTTGCTCTTCTTCCTTTTTAGACAACAAGTAAACTCGCTTCATTTCTGTTTTTTTTTTCTTTCTCTCTAACACAATAGCATCCTCTTATGTCTGGATTTTGTTTACTTAATTTGCAGGTTGAGTCAAATGGATAATTGCAGGTTTTTGCAGCATAACAATAGAAAAATATAAAGATTATCGACCCTTGAAGACTGAATCTCTCGGAGCTAATTGCTCATGTTTCTTCTTGGGAGCTAAAGACACAGAAAGGGGTCACAAAATTTTGGTCAAAGTCAGAAACTGATTCTTAATTCATTCTTTTATTTTTTCTTCTACGTTCTTCTTTATTGTATTATACTAGAAATCTACCCGCAGCTTTAAAGCTATATCGAATTCTAATTTATTGTTATTTTTTTAATTTTATTTTAAATATTTAATTTTTTACTCGCTTAAAGAATTATTTAATTTTTATCAAAACTATTAAATTTTTGAGAAAATCGCATTTTAAACCATCAGGGATGAAAAATGTAGTATTTTAAACTTTGAGATATTTGCACTATTACTTTAAACATTCAAAATAACGAAACTAACACATTTAATGTGGAAAGGCACCGTCATAAAACGTAACGAAATAGTTAACTCCATTAATGGAATAGTTAACTCCATTAACGGAAATGTTAACTCCGTCAAAAGAATTAAAACGTAGTGATTTTTTATATAATATATGTAATTGAAAAAAAAAAAACTTAAGTTAAATAATAGAAAATTTACCCGACAAAAAAACAAAAAACCTAGTCAAGTGAAGAAGGCACGTTGATGGACATGGCGAAATCTGGATCTTGATCGCAAACTCGAGGAACAGACAGAGCAGCACAATCTACGACCACATCAGATTACAATTTAATGGAACAAATATATATTTCCAGACCAGAGAGTCTCTAATTCTTTTGTTAACAAAAATTTCGATCATTGATCCTTATCTACGCAAATGTCATACAAATCTAGAGACGTTTCGGCGAAAGAAAGCATAATGGAGCAAGAGATTACGGAATCAACGATAAATCAAAACTTGACCAAAGTCCTAGGTAATGGAATCGAAACCTAGACCGGATTTGAGGTCGAGAGGAAACGCGGGGAAATGAGGAAAAGCGTCGAGCAAGATGCGGGGAAGGAGAGAAGAGTGATGAGTGAAAGCGACGTCGTATCGGTCTCTGCCATTGTTGCCGGCGAAAGCTTGAAGGATATGCTGACCCAAGTAGCCCGTACCTCCCACAATCACCACTTTCGTCTTCTTCCTCCGACTACCACACTCCAATGTTTTCCTAATTTATTAAATTTTACCCTTTTTCTTCATTCACCAAATTGTATTTAGCTAGTAAATCAAAATCACTTCGTATGATCCAATCGATGGTAAAGTAGATTAAGAAGAAATGTGGAGATGAAAAATTTGAAGATATCGTCATTGCCTAAAAAGTATATAATCTTTTCAGTCATAATCGTAGGAAATTATTCTTCAATCTACCAAATTTGTTATCTTCTTTGATTTTCTGGATTTTTCTCAAGAACCCTAAATACCCAAATCATTTGGAGGTTTTTTTTTGTCGGGGTAAGTTTTTTTCATTAAACTTATGGTTTAATTTTTTTTTTTTGTAATTTCAAAAATAATAAAATAATTACACGTTTTTATTAAATTAACGGTAAATAAACGGAGTTAACTATTCCGTAATGGATTTTCACTGTTCTGTTACATTACGAACAAAGTTGCCACATTGAAGATTTAATGTGTTAGTTTCGTTAGTTTGAAAGTTTAAAGTGCTAGTGCAAATGTCTCAAGAATTAAAGTGTTACCTTTTTTATCTTCGAAGGTTTAAAATGCGATTTTCCTATCAACAATTTTAATTTCATTTTAAATATTTAACGTTCTTCTTTATTGTATTATTACCGATTCAAAGAGATTGAGAGGATCTATTAAAAGCTGAAACAGTTTTGTTCCCCCCAAACTCTTTTTGTAGGGGTGTCAATTAGGGCCGAAGCCTGAGGGTCGGTCAAGCCCAGCCCTGAAAAACAGCGGGCTTGGACCTAGAAATATAAGCCCAAAAAATCGGGCCTTTCGGGTTAAAACCCATTCTGGTTAGTGTGTTTTCGGGTTTAATTCGACCGGGTTCGGGCTAGCCCGAAAAGCCCAGAACTTTACATTTTAATTAGTTAGAGATTTTATTTAAACAATTATCTTTCTAAAAATAATAATTTGGCATACTTTCTATATATTTCGTGATCCATGTACCCTTATCATTCATCCATATTTACTTTATATTTTAAAAATTATTATATATAAACTTTCAATGACATTTCTATATGATTTATACATGTCAAAACTTAATATTATTTTAATTTGTTTTTGTACCTCTTGATGGCGATGATGATTTAGAAGACGATGAAGGATATTCTAATCTAAACTCTACTACCTAGATTTGAAGTGTTTTGATTTTATGTTTTATTTGGTAATACAATTTATTTGAATTTTATTTGTTTTTTTGTCAAATTTTATTTGTTAAATTTAATTGGATTTGATATAATACATTTCAATTTAAATTTATTTTGATAAATATTTTGTTTTAATTATTCATCTGAAAATTGTGAATTTTGTGTTTGTAAAGAAAAGCTTAAAAAAACCCGAAAAGCCCTATAACTCTGTCTAAGCCGGACCGGGCTTTGGAATATAGGCCCGATATTTTTTCGGGTCGGACAGGGTCGGGCTCAAATATATGCAGGTTTTACGGGTTTCGAGCCGGGCCGAGCCGGATTAGCCTGATTGACATCCCTATCTTTTCGTATAAAATGATTTGATTACTACTATTCAACATGTAATTTTCTGCCATTGGATCAAAACCATAAATACCATTTTTCTTTGGCTTACAAATGGCGAAATATATATCAGATTCCATAATTCATTAGGCGAAATATATATGAGATTCCATAATTCATCGTTTTTACATTTTTTAGTTATGGGAATTCTTCCATTTTCAAGATTTTTTCACTCACACATCCCCAATTCCTCATCCTCTATATAACAAAAACATCAAAATAACGAAGAACTCGCACAAGAGAGAATCTATATATCATAATAAAACACGAGATATATGGAGACCGTAGTGGTGATTGTGGGAGCTGGACCGGCCGGTTTAGCAACATCGGTTTGTCTAACCCAACACTCAATCCCAAACGTGATCCTCGAGAAAGAAGACATCTATGCATCACTTTGGAAGAAACGAGCCTACGATCGCCTCAAACTTCACTTAGCCAAAGGATTTTGCCAGCTACCTTTCATGCCACACGGTCCCGATGTTCCAACCTTTATGCCCAAAGAACTTTTCATCGATTACCTTGATGCTTACGTTACCCGTTTCGACGTAAACCCTAGAAACAACCGTACCGTGAAGTTTTCAACGTTCGATGTGTCCAATAACAAGTGGAGGGTCGAGGTTGAAAACACGGTGACCGGAGAAACCGAGGTGTATTGGTCGGAGTTTCTGGTTGTTGCGACCGGAGAGAACGGAAATGGGAATATTCCGGCGGTCAAAGGGATTGAAACTTTCCCCGGAGAGATTGTGCATTCGAGTCAGTATAAGTCCGGACGTGATTTTAAAGGTAAAAATGTTCTTGTGGTCGGAGGTGGAAATTCTGGTATGGAGATTAGTTTTGATCTTTGCAACTTCGAAGCTAATACGGCCGTTCTCATTAGAACTCCGGTAAGTAGTTAATTGCTTTTGTCTTTTAATTATTATTAATTTTGTCTGTATGCATGAACGTTAAAGATGCACACACTTGTCTTTGTCTTGCTTGTAGATATGGTAAACATGTTTTTTTCCAATATGAAATTACTAATATGCCTCTCAAAGTGATAATTGTTATTTGGTCCATTCATGGTTAAAAATGAAGATGCAAGTGTTGCTGTGTCAATCACGAAGTAGTACAGGAAGTGGTACATGACGTGAATATATGAGATTGCTGAGATATGATCGAATATGGGTGATAAGATTCGAATCTAGAGTTGCTTGGTGAATTGGAATGAAGATGTGTGTGTTTGAAGTGCTGCTGTACCAATTGATCAGTACAGGAAGTGCTACAAGCGATACAGGAAGTGCTACAGGCGATCAAATCGTGGTCATTGGATGAATTGGAGCCTGCGTGGGCTGGAGTAAATTTCTAGAATATTCTAGAGACGTGCCAAGAGGGGTATATGAGCTGGATAAAGAAGATATTATTGTTTTAGAGTGTTTCCATATTCTTAGGAGAAGATATTGGAAAAGAGAATATTTCCTAAAAGATTTGGAGATATCGAATATGCTATTTGGAAGAACTTGGAGTGCAAGTTTGAGGCAATATATACAAGAGGTTGTGGCCTTTTGGAAGACAAGAGAGAGAGCTTAAAAGTACAAAAAGATGAAAAATAATAAAAAAAAGAATAAGAAAAAAGGGTTTTGGGTGTGTGTTACACAAGGGTGATGGTGTGTGTTACACACAGGTGGTATTGATCTGTGAGATCTGCAGACGTCAGAGAGGGCGTTGTTGCACCGGTGCGTCCGGGTGGTATTTAAGCATGCGTGCTTGATGCTGTTTTCATGGAGAGATCGTGTGTGAATTGAAGTCTAGGCTTGGGAGAGTTTAGCTCAGGATTAGGTTATCCTGAAGAGTTCATGTTATTGAATGGAGCGGTATTTCAAGAGTGTTGTGCTTGATCTACGCGTTTGCGATTAAGTTGTAATTGCTTTCTAATTCTAGTGAATTCAAATACTGGACGTGGTCCCGGGGATGTAGGAAACGAACCTCGTTAAAAAACTTTGTATCTCTTTATTTTCTGCACTTTATTTGTGTCTCACTTACACTAACAAAAAACTCGTTTGGATTATGGAGATTATTGTTGTTGTGCAGAGACACGTGTTAACGAAAGAAGAGGTATACTTGGGGATGTCATTGCTGAAGTATTTTCCGGTGACGATGGTTGACAAATTCGTGATGTTGGTGGCTATGGCAAGATTGTTTTTGTACGGAGAACTCTCCAAGTACGGGCTCTTCTGACCAAAACAAGGTCCTTTCGCCACCAAACTCTTTACCGGAAAAGCTCCTGTCATCGATGTCGGAACCATCCAAAAGATTCGCGACGGCAAGATTCAGGTACCTTTGTCCATCAAATTTCATCTTCATCTTTAATAATTCAATTACTTAAATTTTATATATATATATAATATGTGTAAAAATATATTTATATTAAAATATATATAAAATATGAGTATATTTTATATGAGTAAAAATATTAAGTAAAAAACTTAATATGTATGAAAAATGAGTATATAAAAATGTCATTTCTGTCTAAATTGTCCACACACAAAAAAAACTTTGACTTTCAAAAAATGACAATTTTATTTTGTACAATTTGGTTTTATTTTCATATCACAAAAGTGAAAATCTTTTATATTAGGAAAATTGTCGAATTTCTATATTAATCAAAATGAAAATTCATAAGATTTTTTGTGTACATTTTTACTTCGGTTTGATTAAATGGAAACATCTAATATATAAAAGATGGACAACTCTCTCCAGTTGAGCGCCACGTCATCATCGAAGAGAACACCATGTGTCCAATTTTTTTTTTTTAGTCTTTTTAGTTTGCACCATTATTAGTCATTTATGCTTAATTTTTAGTAACATTTATCCTTTTCATCTCATTTCGAAGGTTTAAACACATTTTCATTCTTTAAGATGCAACAAATGGCATACTAATAAATTAGGACTTCCAAACGATCATAGACCACCATTATATTGGATTTTTCATCGACTCTGTGATTATTTTAAATCATATCCAAGTCATATCTTCATCTCTACCTCAATATTCCATCTTCAAAATAATAATGTCTCAGTCAAACTAGATCACCAAGAATGACTGCAGATCATTGTATGACAGAAAATCATTGTATGACATAATGATTGTACCAAGTCCAATAATGACATACAACAAATAAATACAAACGTTAGAATGGATCGACTTAATGACACACACTAAAAACTCACACGTCCAATAAACCACCGTCACACACAAAACCCTCTAAATTTCCACATCACTCTAATCTTAAAAACATCATTTAAATACTAATTTATACATAAATATCATCGACTTGGTTTCAATGATAAAGCCATAACTCTTAATATTAGAAAATCTTAATATATATAATCAATTACTCAATAAAATAAGATACTCAATAATGTGTTAAAATAAGACCATTTCCCTTTAAAATTTACAATCTTATCATGCAACAAGTCATATTTTACAGTCTTGGGCACGTCTCACATATACATCTCAAAATAATTCAATAATTTTTATTCTTATATCTGAGTGCGGAAAATAGTATCAAAAAACATCGAATATATACAACAAACCTTCAAAGGCAAATGCATTTGAGTTTATGTGTAATTTAGGAGCTTATTATAAATAAAACTATAGTAATTTGATATAAAATATACAAACAGAGACAATGTGAAAAATGTTAAGAACAAAAACAATAGTATCAAATACTTCAAAGATATAAATCCGCGCGTATGCGCGGGTAATCACCTAGTTATATATTAACTAACTAATATATATATATATATATATATATATATATATACTAGATAAGTACCCGCATATATGCGGGTTTGTAATTTAATATTTTATAACCCGTTAAAAAAAATCAAAGACGACAAAATAGAAATCAAAATTAGATCACTCGTGAAAATATATAATACATAATTTTATCAACAAAGTTTACGATGAAATAAATATATATACATTGAAAGAAAAATTTGGTGAAGAGATGCAGTAAATAGTTTTGGATAAGATTATTGGACTTTTAATTTTTTGGTGTGTAAGTGACACAGTACCAAATTGTGGTTTATATAAAGTTGAGAAATTATAATTATTTTCCTTTTAAAATTAATTTTCTTAATCTAAATAGAAAAACTAAGAAATGTTTTTTCTTTTTTTATATTAATTTTACCTTTTAAAATAATTTTAAATTTTAAATTTTATTTTTTATTTTTTTAGTAACTATATATTTTAAGATAAAATTTTTAACTTTGACTTCTCAGAATTTTTAAGTTTTTTTTATTAATCGAATTTATTTTTTAGTGAATTAGTAAATTTGAAACCAATAAAAGTTAAGAAAATACATTTCTCGAAACGCAGTAACATATCAAAATCACGATTCATATAGAATTTAGTTCCAGAAAATGCCGACAAACAAAAAGAGTTAATTATATTAAATTATAATATTATTTTTCTGTATTCAAAAATAATTTAGATTAAAGTTAGATAATAAGTTTATAAAATTAGGATAATATATTTGTTAAAAAATTACAAATATATTGACTTTCTCGTCAAGTAAGAGTAAATTAATTCCTATGAGCTCATTGTTTTTTTTTCAAATTTCTTGTCTTCCACTTTCTGATTAGACGAACTACGGTACGATGATAAGAGCGCTTCCTGTTTAAGCTATCTAATGTTAAATAGTCTCTATTGTTATTTAGAATTTCAGAATTCATTGTTTCTCTCTTGATATTCCTGTAAAAAATTATAAAAATTGCATTGTACAACATAAAATTTTTTTTATATACACCAATAACGTACCCGAATTATGTTAAGATATAAACTACAAAAGATTGAGAAACTATATCGTACATCATATTTTTCAGCATAGTATTCTAAAAAATAAAAATAAAAAACTAATATTATACACCACCTCTAAGATATTTGCTTAGATATGGTGTACAACATAATATGGACCCGTGCGTTGCTATTAACATATATTGACTTGTAAAATTACACAAAAGATTACCTCTTAGTAATTTGTTTTGCGTTTGGTTTCTGTATCTCTCTTCTCAATATTTTTTGGGTTGTAAAATTGAAAAACTATCAAATTGGTTATATAGAGGTAATAATTATAATTATTTTTCCTTATATGATTGTATTCCTTTTTTTAATTTCCTTAAACAAAATAGAAAAATGTTTATCTCATTTTTTAAAAATTTAATTTTTATAGATAAATTTCTTTAATCTAAAACCAATTTATATTTTCCTTTTTTCTGCTAACTTTACATTTAAGACTAAGTCTATGTTCTATTTTTTTTTCCTTTCTTTTTGGGGCTAAGTTTACTTTTAGGATGGATACTCCCTTTTTTCTAAAGATATTTTGTTTTCTAACTTTATTTTTAGGATTAAGTCTATGTTTTTTTTTTCTTAAATTAAACTCTAGCTTTTAATTTTAAGATAAATTTCCTTTTAATTTCCTTATAGATAAATTTCTGTAATCTAAAATCAATTTTTATTTTCCTTTTTTTCTGGTAACTTTACATTTAGGATTAAGTATATGTTTTTTTTTTTTTACTAACTTTATTTTTAGGATTAAGTCTTTTTTTTCTTAAATTAAACTCTACCTTTTAATTTTAAGTTAAATTTCCTTTAATAAAGATACTCCCTTTTTTTTTTGCTAAATTTACTTTTAGGAATAAATCTCTTTTTTTTTCTTTTTCTTAACTTAAACTCTACCTTTTAATTTTAAGTTAAATTTCCTTAATCTAAAAACAACTTTTATATTAACTCGACACGTGTCAAAATCTAATGGATTAGCTCGACACGTGTCGCAATCTTGTGAGTTACTAACTTTGAATCATTCTCTTTTATATATATAAATATATATATAAGAACTAACTAAAATTGCAATATATTAGGTTGTTTTTTTTTTTTTTTTTTGGTAAAATGCAATATATTAGGTTATCAATGGTGGCATAGGAAGCATCAAAGGCAAGACCTTGACGTTCGAAAATGGACTGAAAGAAGATTTCGATGCGATTGTGTTTGCGACTGGTTACAAAAGCTCCGTCTGCAATTGGTTAAAGGTATTATATAACTTTTCTATTGAGAACAAATAAAAACCGGTTTCACTTAACCGATTGAATAATGATGTGTTTTTACTGAGAACAAATATGACAATGATGTGTTTTGTGAAATTATGAATACAGAACTATGAGTACGTGATGAAAGAAGATGGATTCCCCAAAAAACCAATGCCGAAGCATTGGAAAGGAGAGAAGAATCTTTACTGTGCTGGATTTTCGAGGAAGGGAATCGACGGAGCCGCCCAAGATGCTATGTCTGTCGCCAACGACATTAGAACTATCTTGGCAACTAGCAAACATTGAAGTTGCATCTTTATTAACATGAGTCATAATAATAATGCGAAAAAGACTAGAAGCACTGTGTCGGTTTTGGTTTTGGTTTAGTCTAGTGTCTCACCTCTGAATATCCCATATCTTTTTGGGGTTTTATGTGTGGATGAATCTATTACCTTTTTATGCTTTAAGTATATGAGAGTTTTGCAAAAATTGGTATTTTATTGAAGTTTTATTAATTTTTTTAACACTTTCCCTAAGTGTTATTAGAAATTAGCATTTTCTATATTGTACATGACAATTTAACTCATGTACCGACGTATACATTTGGAGGGAGTATTTTCGTCATTTTCCGCTAAAGGACAAAAAACATAAAAAAAAATATATTCATAAATAAGTAAAGTATAAATAAGTGCCATTTTTTGCAACTTCTTCTAAATATATTCATATATAGAAGACTAGATGTTAGGATCCAATGTCGAGAAGACCTTCTTTTTTTAAGCGAAGTAGTTAGTTAGGATTATTTTTGTAGTTTAGTAGAAACTAGATAGCAATGTAATAAAGAGTGGTAAAGTATGGTTCAATAGTCCTAACTCTTAAGTAGTAACATTTTGATGGTCTGAATATATAGTAGTATATATTATTCATAATATGCTAGTCCAATTATTTATAAATTCTTTATCTAAAAAAGGCCCCTCAAAATGATAAAACGATATGTCACATTTCCAATTTGTCACGAAACCAAACATATCGATTCAAAAGTACAAGTGAAATGCCTTGTGTGATCCCTAATTGTAGCCGAGTAACAATATAATTTCCATTCTTTTTCATTTTGTGTGAAAATTTGGATAAGTTGGTAAATTAAATAAAGATTCATCCATCAACTTTAAAATTTTGTTCCGACAAATTAGACAAACCAGTGCAACTCTGTATTGAACTCTATGTATCTCTGCATATCACTTGAATTGTCATCTTCTTCAAATTAAGTCGAAATCATACATTCAAAATGAAGAGGAAGCTGGATCACATGTGACGACGAAATTACGCTCTCCAGAGGTGGTGGAAAAATTGGTTCAGTTTGCTTTGGTTTTTAATTATTCAGTATGGTTCAAATATGGGTTCGATCGACTTGGTTTTGGACAAAACATTATAACAAAAATAAAATTAATTAATGTTTAGTAACATTTTAGATTTCAGTATATTTAAATGTATTTTTATATATTTAATTAAAAATATTTGTTGTTTTTTAATTTTTGATTAGTTCAGTTAATTCCATTCGGTTTTATACAATTCGGATGCAGTTCAATTCGAAATCGGATAATTCAGTTGAGAAGAAGTAGTGGTGTAGCATTAGTTAAATCTACACAAATTGGTATGCCCTGGTTTTGTTATATTTATCTTTATTTGTTCGAGCACCAAGTTCTTCTCAAAAAGATGAAAATATTTGGGAAATTCTCATTAAAAAACTCTTTAGCGGTTCTAAACTTAAACCTTAAACTTTGTGGATTCCTACTTTAAACCTATAAGTTAATTTTTTTTTTCAAAACAAACATTCAAGTTGCATAAAGTGTGCTCGATCAAAGGTTACTAATAATCAACACGAGGTGACTAACGGCCAACGCCTATTCTGTTAAAAATAATAATTTATTTTAAATTTATAAATTAATTTATTTTTTCATAAAAAAACTAAAAAAAGCCAAAAATTGAATCTTCTGAAACTTAGTTCTACAATCTAACGGTTAATAATCAAAGTTGAATTAATGTTGACATGCATATTTTATAGCCGTGCAAAATGCATGGTGGTATGGTTAATATTGGTAATAGATGTCGGTACGATAAGTGATGAGAGTTTAACAATAAATAAAATTGATGATTACATTATAGTGGTTTGTGAAAATATATAACATTTTATTTGTGTATTTTATTATGGTAACTCTTAAGCATTATGACCATTGATTCTTTTTAGTGTTGAAGTTTTTAAAATTTTATTTTAAAATTAAAAAATACATATTATACTACTATGAAGTTTTCTAACTTTTCTTATATGGTTTAAGTGTGACCGCGACTTCTATCAATTGTATATATAACTAAATTCAATATCACTTAGTTGTCCTTGATCTCGTTCTGATCTTCAATCTTCTGAAACTTATTTTCACTTAATGATGACTATTTACAATTTTTTGACCACTTTTTTTTCTATTGTGGCTTATATAGCCTTTTTTATTTTCTCTTATCTTTGTGCTCATTTTACATATTTTTGACATTGTGAAAATAAATTGTTAAAACTTATCTTTATCATAAATTCATAGTATTTCTTTTTAACCCTTAAATAATATACAATGTAGATAAAAAATATTTATTGTTGTAGTTTTTGTTCATATTTTTCAGTAAGTTATTGCTTTTAAAAACTAAAAATTAAAATAATCTTAAATTTTTTCTCTTTAATGTTAATTTAAAATATAGTTATTCAGATTAACTTTTAGTATATTAATTAATTTTTGTATATATTCGTTAATTCATATCACATTCTAAATTTGTAATATGATTAGTATTAAATATTTTTGGTTTAAATTTAAAATATATTTATAAATATAGTTATGTATGTAATAAATACATATTTAAAATAAACTTTAAATTTATTTTTTATTTATGCTGATGTGGACAACCTGAAATAGATTATCAATTCAAAGAGATTGAGAGGATCTGAAACTGGAAACTCTTTTCGTATAAAATGGAAATCAATTTTCTTGCCCATCTAATCACCTAACTCTCTTCGAAACACATATTCCTTTTCGTAGAAAGAATTGAAAAGAATAATGCCAAAAAAAAACAAAAAAAGCACAGATGGAGAATATAGGTAAAGAGCTTACGGGTGAAAAGAGAAATCAAAAGTAGAGATATTTTTACACACCAAGAAAAAAAAAGAAAAGACGAAGAGAGGCTAATAATAATAATGACAACGAACAAGGTGTAGTTTTTGGGTGTGCGAGAAAGGAAAGAAAGAAACTACTTGTCTCTGCCACCGAACATTCCCATCAGGTCCTTGCCGGAACCCATCTGCTTCATGAGGCTCTGCAGACCGCCCATGCCGCCCATCTGCTTGAGCATCTGAGGCGGTAGGACCTTGCTCATGTGCTGCGCGTTCATGTTTCTCGTGAGTGCGCTCATGTCTCCATTCTTTGGGATCTTTAGTCCTTTCATATTGCCCCACATCTTTGCTAGCCTCTTGTACTCTTCCAGCATGTCCATCACCTCTCTTACAATCCTCCCTGACCCTCTCGCTATCCGCATCACCCTTGACTCATTAAACAACTTTACGTTCGAGCTATCCAGTTCTGCACCAGTTCAAACACTCATCATCACCAATATTGCTCAAAACTATTATTACCTCTACTCTACACTGTTTCCCCAAATAAGATTCTATTCTTCTCACCTTCGTTTGTCATAGAATCCATCATTGTCATGTATCGCTTTATCTTTGCCTGGCTTTCTTTCTCATGTCCTTTCGGCATCATTTCATCACGCATTCCAGGCAGCCTTGAGAAAACCTACACACCAACAACTCATGTTGTTATATCATCAAGCACCTCGCGCTCTTAAGCTTAAATAATATTTGACAAGAGATTCCGACCTCCTGAAGTGGGCCCATGTTCAGTATGTTCTGGAACTGGTCGTACATAATTCTCAATGTAAAGTTACCCTGAGAGAGCTTCTCCAGAAGTTCAGGCTGTTGTTCTTTAGGCACCACCTCTTGTAGTTTATCCACGAATCCAGACCAATCACCCATTCCTGTCGTACATAGAAAGACTCTGAGTCAACAAACAGCCCGTTGGGAGACTTCGATTACTCCTCACAATGCTACTAGTCTTCACTCAATGCCATGAAAGTTACCTAAGAGACGGCTGACAAATGGTTTGACATCAAACAGTTCGAACTCATCCATATGCTCTCCTGTTCCAATGAATATCACAGGACTTTTTGTAGCTGCAACACTAACAAGATGAAAATGGATCACATTCAATTGTCCAACTGGAAAAGCCCGCAAGATTTTCATACTGATTATTTGGACTACACAGAACGAGAATCGATAGCTGAAAGATACTTACGCGCTAAGAGCACCACCACCCTTGGCATGACCGTCCATCTTAGTGATAATTACAGCTCCCACAGCAACACTTTGCTTAAATGCTTGAGCTTGATCAAATGCAGCTTGACCAATACTGCTGTCCATAACAAATATAACGAGATCTGGTTTCTGCAAAATGAATAGACCATGATCAGAGCCTGCAACATCAA
The DNA here is from genome assembly GCA_030161315.1 of Eutrema japonicum. NCBI lineage: Eukaryota > Viridiplantae > Streptophyta > Magnoliopsida > Brassicales > Brassicaceae > Eutrema > Eutrema japonicum. The sequence goes on from BSQW01000001.1 coordinate 42,993,006, forward strand.
TCAGGAACAAACATAAGACTTCAAGACAACATATCATACCGTTGCTTCAGCAACTTGACGCATTTCTTCAAAGAGAGTAGCTTCTTGTTTATGGCGACCACTGGTGTCAACAATAATAAGATCACAGTTTTCTTTCTTGAACCTATCAACTCCCTCAACAGCAATTTTCACAGGATCGGATTCCGTGTAGCTGCAAAGAATCACGACCCAGCATTAGCACATTCTGCAATCACAGTAAGCCCTAGGGAATAGTTTTAATCCAAAATATCTTCATCTTTTTTGTCCATCTCCTTCTGTGACTGTCATTGAAGTAAATCCAAAACTACAAATAGCATAGTCGCAGTAATTGCAAATAGATATAACCCAAGACTTAAAAGATCCATTTATCCATACTGTCGAACTCTTTGACAAAGATGTGATATAATTTGATGGAGTGGCACTATGTAATGAATTTCGAAAAAAGAGCGCAACAAAAAAAACAGGCAAAATGGCTTATAGAAACTCCTAAAGGTAAGTGGCTCGCAGAGAACTGGAGAAGTATGACGAAACCTACTGGATGATCGAAAAAGAAACATATTAAGTAACCCTAATCCTTTCCAGTGCAGATTTTTGCAGCTACTGACCTCAACTAAACCTCAGAGTCTAAACCAAAAAAGTTCATAAATTTTGTACCATGCCTCTACCGTCACAAAGAAAATTCACACACTCTGTATATGAGCTACTATTCTATTGGATATACAAGCACCAAAGGTCTTACGAGTATGCAAGAAGAAAGCTGATACTAAGATATAAATCTTCATACAATTTTACGGCAAAGGAGTTGCTTTGAGTACCTTCCATAAAAGGGGATCCTAGCCTTGGTGGCATTCTGTTTCAGCTGATCGAAAGCACCGGCCCTGAAAGTATCGGCGCACACTAGAGCTGGTTTGTATCCTTTCTTCTGATGATAATAAGCATACTTGGTACACGTTGTGGTTTTTCCAGCACCTAAACATAGTCAACAAATGTTGGCTGTGAAATTACGCATACAATCTATCTACACATTAGTAAAAAAAACTCAATCAACCACGAACAACATCTTACAAACACCTCACCTTGTAATCCGACGAACATAACTACACTAGGTTTTGCCTTTTTGGGTGCAAAGGCAGGCTTTCCTGGATCCAGCATCTTACAGAGTTCACTAAAGATAGCCTGAGAGAAACAATACGAGAATCAGGCGCAATACAATGGACGAATTAACCCTATTTCATCAAATTCCAAATAAATTGATAACGAATCAAACCTGCTCAATGATCCGTCGCTTGTTGTGGCCGGCTGCTAGATCCTCGAGGTTGACGATCTTCTTGATATTGCTCTGCATCTCCCTCACAAGAGGGAAAGAAACATCGGACTGTAGCAGAGCGCGTGTGATCTCGTTCAAGCATTCATTCAGAGCCTTCTCATCGATAATTGTAACGTTGCTCATCTGCTGCAAGGCGCGGGTAATCCGCCCGCCGAGCTCCGCTAAAACCATCTTCGCTGCTTTGCGGATTCAACGAAGATCAAAGCAATCAAAAGGAAAATAATCGGATTTGAGGAATTAGGGCTAGGGTTTTTGATCAGAGATCTTTCGTCGGAGATTGGATTGAGACGAGAGAAGTTGATGATTTGATCCGAGGATCTGTAATTTCTAATTCCTAAACCGGTTAGGACCAGAGACGAAGCATTTCAAAATTGATGGGCTTAAAGAAGCTTAACAAGCCCAATGGGCCACCTCAAACAGTTTTTATCAACTCATTTCTTGAGTTTCATAATCTTCTATACAGTTCGTGGAAAAGGAGTTACAATTATCTTTGTGATTTGACACACCTGCATATTCAGATATTCATATGAACCGACTAGATTTTTAACATTCTCTTGCAAGTTTAAAAGTGTGTAAAGCTGTATTAAATATTTTCTAACCAAAAACACTTTAGTTTTTTTAAAAAATTTATGCAAAGACAACCTTCAAATGACAATTTTTTTCAAGTTTACTTTCAATTTGCAAAAATGCAGATTAAACTCGCGAAATCAAATTTAACCTGCAATATCATATATATTTTTGAATAGCTTTTACGGTCACAAATATTAGAGTTTCTAAAAATTTAAGAGTAAATTTGGATTCCTCGTCGCGAAGACTTCAGTTTAATATATAGCTTATCATAATTTAACAAACTTGACAGTGGTGGCATCAGGTTATATTGCATATTAAATTCGATTTCAAGGGTTTGTCTTACTTTTTTGCAAGTTCGGATTAAAAAAATATGTAACCCAAAAGCATATTAAAAAAAATAGTTCACAACATAGGGTGGATTAACTCTTCTCGGATAATTATCTGAAATCTAAACATTATCCCACAAGTTCACTGTGTTTCCAAACATATGGTAAGTTAATCCGAACAATTACCATAAGTTTGGAACATCGCATTTAACGCTACACATTTAGATTTGTTAGCTCGGCAAAATAATAACTAATCATCCGCAAAAAGCAGATAAAAGACAGACTATTTCATTACATAGTCAAATGACTTGTATACTTTGTTTTCTATTAGCTTTATCCAACAAAAGCTTTATATTTTTGTGCATGAATAAATATACTGATAAAGTATCACCTTGTAAGAGTCATCGTGTTGGGTAAAATTGACCTTGTGGATTGCCATTGATCATGATGGAGAATGATGTTGATCTCAAACATATCATTATCCACTTTATACAACATTTATCAGAACTCATAGCACACATAACCATTTTTAGGAAGACCTATTCCATCATGTCATATGTCTTCCTCATGTTTGTTTGATAGCTATGTAGGAAGTGCACATCTGCAACGAATGTAATATCTCATGGACTATGAAGACATTATCTGTAAAACGTTAAACCCATAATGAAAGTTGCATGATTGGTAGATATAATGTACGGAAGAAAGTTATTTAGACTATTGTATATGATTTATAAAAAAACCTTAAATGTCACATTATATTAACTAATCAGACTAAAGTCACTTATCATATTTGGAGAGTCAATCTTTGGAATCGAACAATGATTTTTGTGATTCCATTTTTGTCCACCATAGTTGGATTGAACGTTTCTTGGATTTTTTCAATAAAATCATCTCCAACTACTTCCAATACTCTTGAAAAATTAAAAAGCAGAAAGATCATCCGGTCCGAGTGTTTCAGCAGTCCATTTGTGCTCTCCAAGAAATATTTTCATGCCTCAAACACATGTATGAATTTTTAATAAAATAAATTTACTTTAGCCCATAAAATATAAACCTAACGAATGAGACATTCTAAAAAGTCATCAATAGTTTGGAGGGTAAAAGAAGATCAAGTTAGGTTTGAGCACATATGTGTTCAAACCACATTTGTTATTATTTGATACAATTTATACTTTTTCAATTTGGATTAATAAATTTCCATATTTAAAATTATGAGTCTATAAAAATAGAAAAAATAGTCAATCTATAACAAAAGAGTTCTAAACAAAATTGGAACGTATTTTTCAACCTTGAACTTTAGATCGTCATCATCTAAAACATAACATTCCGCAAAAATTGACACAAATTTTTGTTGTTAAACATCGGCCAAAAGTAACTATTTTATAATCTATGTTAACCACAAATATCAAATCGAATATTTATCTATTATAATTCATAAATTTTTATTCATTATAGTCTTTTATTATTAAAAGCATATAAAATTAGCAAAAAATTGAATCTAAAACAAAAACACTTTTCAACAAAATTAGTAGGTAAACCATTCACTTGTGACTTTAAGTCCCCATCATCCGAAAAAATAATATTTCGCAAAAGTCGACACAAAATTTTGTCACTAGATTTTATTCCAAAAGTCATTGTTGTTACCTACAAACGACAAATCGAATCTTCATCCATTTTGTTTTTAAAAAAAATCCCTTTAATCGTGACCAAAATGCAAATACCACAGCTCAACAACGACTCTATCCACATCAACAAACACACAAAATGATTTGGGACGCCCAATTTGACGTGTTTCAGAAAAAACTTTGAAAACCTAATAAAAAATTAGCTGGCAAATTGATTTGTTATTTCATCGAGTCTCTCTCTCTCTCTCATTGTCGTTTTCCCCAAAAACCCTAAACACACTGATAAATTTTTTTTTTTAAACCCTAAACCCTAAACCCTAAACACACTGACAAAAAAAATATAATTGTCACGGTAGTGTTCAAGTTACCTCTACCTATCAATTGTCACTTTTTTTTACTTACTCTCACTATCAATTATCACTCTCTTTACTTTTTGCTTACTTTATCTTAAATGGCAAACTTCAACAACGGTGCTACAACGGTTTTACCTCGTGAATATGAGGTACATAACAGCGACGCCATCTTTGAGGTCAACAACGCCGACGCCATCCGTCCTGACAATGTTGAGGTCAACAAATGTGTTGCAGTCGTCCGTCGTGAAAATGAGATGAACAACGTTGACGTCATTGGTCTTGACAATGATGAGGTTAACAACGGTGTTTCCATCGTCCATCGTGAAAATAAGGTGAACAACGGCGAAGTCATCTTTGAGGCTAACATCGGTGACATCATCCTTAAGGGCAACAACAACAACGTCATCTTTAAGGTTAACAACGACATCATCCTTCATAACGACGAGGTTGCGGTGGGGGTTCAATTTGTTTTAATGGTAGTGTGAATGGCGTTCTTTCGGCGCTTCTCAACAATGCTTAAGCATTTAAGTTTCTATGTGAAACGGTGATGGCGGCGGTTATCTTGAGAGTTCATAGCCGTGAACACACCGGTTATATGATGGGTGGATACAAAGTTGATCCTGAGATTTTAAAGACCATAAGCAAGAAAAAAAATTGGTTTATGTAGAAATTTTGAACATAAGATTTTGACTCTCTAATAAAACAAATTTTTCAAAAAATATTTGCATGCCTCAAACACATGTATGACTCTGTAATAAAGCAAATTTACTTTAGCCCATAAAATATAGACCTATAGACCAAATTTACTGGATGGTGAGATAACGCCAAGTTAGATTTGAGCACATTGTTCAAACCACATTTGTTATTATTTTATACAATTTATATTATTTTTAATTTGAATTAATAAATTTTTATCTATTAAAATAAAAGCCTATAAAATAGAAAAAATAGTCAATCTAAAACAAAAGAACTCTCAACAGAATTGTATTTCTCAACCTTGAACTTTAAATCGTCATCATCTAAAATCTAACATTCTGCAAAAATTGACACAATTTTGTTGTTGTTGAACTTACGGTCAAAAACCACTATATTATAATATTTGTTAATCATAAATGTCAAATAGAATCTTCATTCAATATAATTCATAAATTTTCATTAATTATATTTTATTAATTATTGAAAACATATAAGAATAGCGAAAAAAACGAATCTAAAACAAAATTAGTAGATAAACCCTCCACGCATGACTTTAAGTTGTCATCATCTGAAAACCAATATTTCGTAAAAGTGGATACAAAATTTTGTCACCATATTTTATTCCAAAAATCAATTTTAATTTTTTTGTTATTACCTACAAACAACAAAAAATTGGATCTTCATTTGTTTTGTTCAAAAAATTTGGATTCATCTTTCTAATTATTGAAAGCAAACTAGAATAACAAAAGACAAAGTTAATGAACAAATCTAAAACAAAAACATTTCTCAACAGAATTAGAATATAAACCCTTAACCTATGATTTTAAATCGCTTCCATCTGAAATTTAACCTACCGTAAAAAGCTAAAAGCCGATACAAATTTTGTCACCGGAATTTAAACTAAAAATCATTGTTTAATCATTTGGGTGATATCCACTTAAAACAACTCAAAATCTTCATCTGTTATGATTAAAAACTTTATTGTTTTGGCTTTTTAATTATTGAAGGCACATTAGAAAACAAACAAATATGATAAATGTCAAAATTTTGGTTTGACAACTCCACAATTCCTACAAAACGTTCCATTTGAGGTGCAAACGGAGAAATTGTGGAGTTAGAATCTATTTTGTAATTGGTCAAAAAAAAATCTATTTCGTATATCCAAAAGTAGAACGTTAAAAAACATTTTTCATTACTAATCTATTAAATACAAAATTCAGTAAACCTTATTTTGCTTTGACATACGAACGAAGAAACCATTTGTTTGGATATATGCAAAATAAGTAGAACCAATAGTGACATGTACACGTACGTATGCAACGTATATAGTAATTAAATCAAGAGAGCCCTTAAATCAATATGTGTCACTTCTTTTTTTGATAAAAAAATATGTGTCACCTTAATATGAAAGATTTTAATTTAATGACTTCAGAGTTTGATTATCTCTATATATTTAAGAAGATATTTTAAAAAATAAATTTTATTTTGTAAGTTATTACATACAAATAACAAAAAATAATTGAAATATGAAAAGATATAATTATCTTTTAAAATTAGTGATAAAAATATGGAAAATATTTATTTTGCATTAAAAATAGTATTTCTAAATAAATTAAGAAATTGAATTCGGTTTACTTGAGAATTTGGCTTTTACTTTATTTAAATTTTAAAATCAAATTCGGTTCAGAATATTTTTAACGCTGTATATAATGATTCATATCTTTATTTATTAATTAATCTGATTATTATCAATAAAAACTTGAAAAATACAAAAATAGAACCAATCAAAATATTCTGGTTAATTTTTAACTAATCATATTCCTAAGATTATGATAAATTAATATCTCTATATTATTTTTTAAATATCATTTAAGAAAATGGACTTTATTTTTTAAATTATTACATACTATGCCATTACAAATAAAATAAAATAATTGAAATTTAAAATGATATAACTGCTTTTTAAAATTATTCCAGATAATATAAAAAATATTTATTTTTTATTAAATATGATATTTACTATTTAGTTTTTAATTATTACGATAATAAAAATATTATATATATTAAAATAATAATTAATCCACATATTTTCAAAAAATACAAAAACTATTCGAGATCTTGCAATATTTTTATTATATTTTGTATTATTTTATTTAAATATATATCAAAACAAAAATTTAAATGGATTAAGTTTAAATTTATAGTTTAATCCATTGTAAAACGGGTTAAGTAAATAGGTTAGTCCGGTTTGACAAGTTTATATATAATAATTAGTTAGATATATTATAAAATTCAGAAAAATATCAAAATAATTTTTTTTAAATTTCAAAATAATTTTTTTTTAAAATTACCACGCGCTATAATGCAGATTCAATTCTAGTTCAATTTATTTTAAAACAATATTTTATAAATTTCCGAAAATAATACGAGAACCGAAGATAAGGTTAAGTAACATGTGTCACTCCACTACTAATCATTGTGCATTTAACTTATAACGATAACATGAACGTAGTTAAACGAAATAACCATAAACAAAAAAAATTGGGACCAATATACATAAAAGTTAATATATATATATATATATAATTGTAGTAAATATGGCCAGATACAACTAATATTAGTTTTTGTAAATAAAAAAAATTGAAAAAATCGCCACTAGGTGAAATTAAAAATGTAGGATGTTTAACATTTTCTTAAAGATGATTGCAGTAATTTCATAACAAATTTGACACCCAAGCTCATTGAGAAAAAAATAAAAACATGGGTGTTTCTGTCTATAATTTTTTCTAAATTGTTATTTCTTAGTACTTACTCCAGTTTCAGTTCTATACTTGATATGTATTTAGAGAGAAACAAAAAATCTTAAAATAAAAACATGTTTTGAGCTGTATTTGACACGTTTGTCAGAATCTTAGAGCATCATTATTGCTGAGGGGTTCTTATGAATATTTAATCATAAATTTTAAGTTAAGAATATTTTCTAAGAACCTTTAATTTTGTCAGAATCTTAGAGCATCATTATTGCTGAGGGGTTCTTATGAACTTAACTTACATTATTGCTGAGGGGTTCTTAAATGAGGTTCTTAAAAAAAAAAAATTTAATGGGGTTCTTAAAAAAAAATATATATAATTTTGTTTTATTGTAAGTTAAGTTTATTTTTTGAATAAAACATAGATATGAAAGAAGATGAGAGATTGAGAAATTGGATCAATAATTGTTTCCGATTTGTTATGAAAGAAGATGATTTGATGAAGGATACAAGAAGGAGAATGAGAGAGGTGTGTACTAGATGTTTTCGACTGCAGAATCTTGACACGCGAACAGATTTACCGGCATCACGTAAAGTCTTAAGAGGCGAAGAGAACAACTTCATCACACCACAAACAAGACCCTTTCTGAGGTAAATCTGTCTCACGCATGGCCTCACACATGTCTGACTTGTTAGCTTATAAAAAAACAGAAAATTCAGAGATTAATCAAAGATATGAGCAACAAGACTGAAAAATATTCATACGAGAGCCAACAAGAAATAAGAAGCTAGTGTGCTTAAACTAACGCAACTTGTTCACAGATCTTTCATAGTTAAGCACATAAACCATAAGCTATACGAGAACCTCTGCAAGAAAGCATCTGCCAAAAGAAAACAAAACCAGAATTCTCAATTCAATCTCTCACTAAAACCATAAGAGTTAATTTAATAAAAGAGATTTCCACTCAGAACACACTGAGGTCTAATTAACTGATAAGGAATTGAAATTAACTTCTATAATTCAATCAATAACACACTGATCGAATTGAATCAAAATTTAGAGAAAAAACATTCATGAGTATATTCAGAGGATAGAATCACGAGAAGGAGTAAACCTTAAAATTGGTGAGTAATCCGAACACTAAGACAAAGATTGTAGGAATTATCTATCCAGGACGAATTAAAAGGAAAAATACAAACCCTAGAGCATCGAAAGAAGGAGGCTGCAGAAGAATCTTTCGAGATGGCTTGCATCTCTCTATCTTTGCTCGATGGATTAGCTGGGAGAGTGAGAGAGTCGACGCGATTTCTACAGGGAGAGCAATTGTTCGTTCATTCAAACGAATTGCTCAATCCAACCACGAAATCGGGGTTGTAAAGAGGTAGAGTCTTAACCGTGGAAACACTGTTGTCGACTCCTTTTGACGCAGGCGACGAAGAAGATCCGTTTACGGTCTGTGTAGGTTTGGGATCAGTAGCAACGGCTAGAATCCGTCGAGAGCGATGGCAGTGAGGAATCCCGGAGACAAAGGAGCGGCGGGAGGAGACGGAGAAGCGAATTGGCTCCGGTCCACAGTATACGAGCCTTTGCACTGCTACTTCCATGGATTGGAGAGGGAGAGAGAGATTTTGAGTTTGATTGTGGTGAAATCGAGACATGAAATATGGTGATGAAGATGATATTAACCTTGGAGGATTTGCAGACAAGGGAGAGAAAGCAATTACAGAGGAAACCATATTTCTTCTTCTTCTCGTTGCGAAGGGAAAGGAAGCAAATAAAAACATGCCACATATCACTTAAGAACCAGTTTTTAAGTATCTAAAATAAGAAACGGATCTTAGCAAATTCCATTTTTATTTAATTTAATCTAACTTTTTCTTAAGAAACTGCAATAATGATGCTCTCAGGCCCGGCTCTAGGGGACGGCGGGAGGAGCATAGGCCCTAGGCCCAAATTTTTTTTTTTAATTGTTTAAAGAAAAAGTCCAATTTTTTAAAAAAATACAGATATATTTGAGAAAAAAGCCCAAAAATGATGAAAATTTTTATATATATTTGAGGAAAAGGCCCAAAATTTTTTTTGTTTTTTATATACTATTAAAAAGCTAAAAAAAGCAGATTTTTTTTATATGCCATTAAAAGGTCCAAAAAAAAATTTTGGTCTGAGGCTCAAAATAAATTAGAGACAGGCTGGATGCTCTTATAAATTATAGTAACAAGTGTTAATATTTATCTAAGCAAGTATAGTAAGATCGTAGTCAAATATTCAAAATAAATCGGTGTATAAAAATCTAGACTCAAAAACAATACATGATGATCATTATACATCCTCTCTGCCAAGTTACCATTCAAAAAAGCTACGTGGAACGTAATATATGGTTAAGTTTTTTACTTTATATTTTTGTTTTTAACATTATGATATTAACGTAGACGTATTAGCCGAACTCATGCACATCACCCCACACTTATTTAAATAGTTCCGAAATAGTCAACAAAATCTAGAACTCATAATCATAAAGACCGTTTTTTTCTTTCTTTGGCTTACACATGGCGAAATATATATTAGATTCTATAATTCATCGTTTTTCACTCATACATCCCCAATTCCTCATCCTCTATATAACAACAACATCAAAACGAAGAACTCGCAGTAATCATCATAATAAAGCACACTAGAGAGAATCTATCAAATTAAACACGAGATATATATGGAGACCGTAGTAGTGATTGTGGGAGCTGGACCGGCCGGTTTAGCAACATCGGTTTGTCTAACCCAACACTCAATCCCAAACGTGATCCTCGAGAAAGAAGACATCTATGCATCACTTTGGAAGAAACGAGCCTACGATCGCCTCAAACTTCACTTAGCCAAAGGTTTTTGCCAGCTACCTTTCATGCCACACGGTCCCGATGTTCCAACCTTTATGCCCAAAGACCTTTTCATCGATTACCTTGATGCTTACGTTACCCGTTTCGACATAAACCCTAGATACAACCGCACCGTGAAGTTTTCCACGTTCGATGTGTCCAATAACAAGTGGAGGGTCGAGGCTGAAAACACGGTGACAGGAGAAACTGAGGTGTATTGGTCGGAGTTTCTTGTGGTTGCGACCGGAGAGAACGGAGATGGGAATATTCCGGCGGTCAAAGGGATTGAAACTTTCACCGGAGAGATTGTGCATTCGAGTCAGTATAAGTCCGGACGTGAATTTAAAGGTAAAAATGTTCTTGTGGTCGGAGGTGGAAATTCTGGTATGGAGATTAGTTTTGATCTTTGCAACTTCGAAGCTAATACGGCCGTTCTCATTAGAACTCCGGTAAGTAGTTAATTAATGTTGCTTTTGTCTTTTAATTATTATTAATTTTGTCTGTATGCATGAACGTTAAAGATGCACATTTGTCTTGCATGTAGATATGGCAAACATGATTTTTTCCAATATGAAATTACTAATATGCCTCTCAACGTGATAATTGTTATTTTGTCCATTCGTGGTTAAAAAGTCGTTTGAATTATTGAGTTTTGAGCTCTATATAGTATCATATGAGATTGGTAATGACTTTGGCCTTTGTTAGAGCCGGCCCTGAGCCGGCCCCGAGCCGGTCCCTTTTTTATAACAAAATTATGGTCTTTAAATTTTTTAAAATTCTTTAGTTTAGTGGTAAAATTATAAAAAATTTAATCAAAAGGTTATGAGTTCGAAACTTAAGAAAGTAAAGCGGCCTAATTTTTTTTTAACTTCCGGCTTTCTAAAACTTTGAAACGCTCTAAGCTTTGGTTTGTACATAATGAAATGTTATCAATATCTTTAATTTTTTTCAAACATAATGGGTTTATTGTTGTTGTTTCTCCTGTGGTCATCAGTCTTAACTGTAAATCTGTGCAGAGACACGTGTTAACGAAAGAAGAGGTATACTTGGGGATGTCATTGCTGAAGTATTTTCCGGTGACGATGGTTGACAAATTGGTGATGGTGGCAGCTATGGCAAGATTATTTTGGTACGGAGATCTCTCTAAGTACGGGCTCTTCCGACCAAAACAAGGTCCTTTCGCCACCAAACTCTTTACCGGAAAAGCTCCTGTCATCGATGTCGGAACCGTCCAAAAGATTCGCGACGGCAAGATTCAGGTACATTTGTCCATCAAATTTCATCTTTATTAATTCAATTACTTAAATTATATATATATATATATATATATTTAATATTAAAAATATTAAGTAAAAAACTTTTAATTTATATGTATGAAAAAGGAAATATGAGTATATAAAAATGTCATTTCTGTATAAATTTTCCAAACAAAAGAAGAAACTTTGACTTTCAAAAAATGACAATTTTGTTTTTATTTTCATATCACAAAAGTGAAAAAAAATTATTTTAGGAAAATTGTCGAATTTGCATATTAATCAAAATGAAATTTCATAAGATTTTTTGTGTACATTTTTACTTCAACTTGATTAAATGGGAACATTATATATTAGCTAACTAATATATATATATATATATATATATATATATATATTAAAAAAAACTAACTAAAATTGCAATATATTAGGTTATCAATGGTGGCATAGGAAGCATCAAAGGCAATACATTGACGTTCGAAAATGGACTGAAAGAAGATTTTGATGCGATTGTGTTTGCGACTGGTTACAAAAGCTCCGTCTGCAATTGGTTAAAGGCATTATAGAACTTTTCTACTGAAAACAAATTAAAACCGGGTTTACTAGCCGATTGAATAAATATATGACAATGATGTGTTTTGTGAAATTATGAATACAGAACTATGAGTACGTGATGAAAGAAGATGGATTCCCCAAAAAACCAATGCCGAAGCATTGGAAAGGAGAGAATAATCTTTACTGTGCTGGATTTTCGAGGAAGGGAATCGCCGGAGCCGCCCAAGATGCTATGTCCGTCGCCAACGACATCAGAACTATCTTGACAACTACCAAACATTGAAGTTGTATCTTTATTAACATGAGTCAGAATAATAATGCGAAAAAGACTAGAAGCATTGTGTCGGTTTTGGTTTTGGTTTTGGTTTTGGTTTTAGTTTAGCCTAGTGTTTCACCTCTAATATCCCATATCTTTTTGGGGGTTTATGTGTGGATGAATATATTACCTTTTTATGTTTTAAATATATGAGAATTTTACAAAAATTGGCATTTTATTGAAGTTTCATTAGTTTTTAACACTTTCCCTAAGTGTTATTAGAAATTAGCACTTTTGTACTGTACATGACAATTTAGTCGATGTACAATACGACGCGTACATTTGTGGATGGTACACGTGAGGACATATGAAAGTATTTTTGTCATTTGTCCACTAAATAACAAAAAAAAATTAACACTTTATGTACTGTACATGACAATTTAGTCCATGTACAATACGACGTGTACGTTTGTGATTTGTCCTCTAAATGAGTATTTTCGTCATTTGTCATCTAAAGGACAAAAAAGCAGTAAAAAATCTTAAATGCTAAAATCTATATATATAAAAGAGAATTATTCAAAGTTAATAACTCGCAAGATCGCGACACGTGTCGAGTTAATTCATTAGATTTTGACACGTGTAAGAAAAAATTACAAATTAGATTTTGACACATAATGTTAATAACAATAAAGGAAAATATATAATCTAAACTTAATCGTAAAAGTAAAGTTAGCACAGAAAAGGAAAATAAATGTTGCTTTTAGATGAAAGAAATTTTACTTAAAGTTTTTTTTATTTGACAATAAAGGAAAAATATAATCTAAACTTAATCCTAAAAATAAAGTTAGCAAAAAAAATGGAAAATAAAAGTTGTTTTTAGATTAAGAAAATTTAACTAATAGTTTTTTTTTTAAATGATAAAATAAATTCATGTTTATAATAAAACAATCAAACAATAGATTGACATCATAAAAAGGAAAGTAAACAAAGAAAAACTAAACCAAAAAATATCCTAGAAGCTAAAGTTAAAAAAAGGATAAAAGCTAAAGTTTTTTAAAAAAAAGAGATACACAATTTTCTATTTTGATTAAGAAAATTAAAAAAAGGAATACAGTCCTATAAAGAAAATCTATTTACTTCATTTCTTCACCATATTTTTCTTTCAAGGTATATATTTATTTTATCGTAAAATTTGTTTCTAAATTTATGTATTAATATAAAAGAGAAAAAAATAGTCATTAGTTTTTCCATTTAGATTAAGAAAATTAATCATAAATAAAAAATAATTATAATTTATTACATTTATATAAAGCACAATTTGGTAGTGTGTCAATTACACACCCAAAACAAATAAAAGTCCAATAATCGTATCCAAAGCTATTTATTGCATCTCTTCACCAAATTTTTCTTTCAATGTATATATTTATTTCATCGTAAACTTTATTTCTAAATTAATGTATTATATATTTTCACGGGTGATCTAATTTTGATTTCTATTTTTTCGTTTTTAATTTTTTTTAACAAGTTATAAAATATTAAATTACAAACCGCATATATGTGGGTACTTATCTAGTATCTATCTTCTATATATATAAAAGAGAATGATTCAAAGTTAGTAACTCGCAAGATAGTGACACGTGTCGAGCTAATCCATTAGATTTTGACACGTGTCGAGTTAATATAAAATTTGTTTTTAGATTAAGAAAATTTAACTTAAAATTAAAAGATAGAGTTTAAATTAAGAAAAAGAAAAAAAAAGACTTAATCTTAAAAGTAAATTTAGGAAAAAAAGAGTATCTTTATAAAAAAGGGAGTATCTTAAAATTAAAATTAGCCCCAAAAAAGAGGAAAAGAACAAAAATAGAACATAAACTTAATCATAAATGTAAAGTTAGCAGAAAAAAGGAAAATAAAAAACAAAGATAATGATTCAAAGTTAGTAACTCGCAAGATCAGGAAAATAAAAATTGCTTTTAGATTAAGAAAATTTATCTATAAAAACTAAATTTAAAAAAACGGAGATAAACATTTTTCTATTTTAATTAAGGAAATTAAAAAAGGGAATACAATCATATAAGGAAAAAACATTATAATTCTTTACTTCTATATAACCAATTTGATAGTTTCTCAATTTTACAACCCAAAAAATATTGAGAAGAGAGATATAGAAACCAAACGCAAAATATATTACTAAGAGGTAATCTTTTGTGTAATTAGAGGTAATCTTTTGTGTAATTATGAAATATGTACGTTTATTATGATGGGTTTCCAGAACGATCACTTTGTTACCTATGACAAATATGATGTACGTTATGTTGTACGTTAATGCATATAGAGGTGGTGTGTAATATTAATTTTATTTTTAGATTACTATGCTAAAAAATATGATGTACGTTATAGTTTTTCAATTTTTTGTAATCTATATCTTAACGTATCCACATATAGAGGTGGTGTATAAAACAAAATTAATGCGGATACGTTATTGGTGTATAAAACAAAAAAGAAAAGAAATTATGATGTACGTTAATGCAATTTTTTTCTTTTTTTTATAGAAATATCAAGAGAGAAACAATGAATGCTGAAATTCTAAATAACAAAAAGGACTATTTAATATTATTTTTATTTTTATCTATATATATAAAAAATGATTCAAAGTTAGTAACTCTCAAGATCGTGACATGTGTCGAGTCAATCCATTAGATTTTGACACGTGTAAAAAAAAATTATCAATTAGATTTTGACACATAATATTAACAATAAAAGAAAAAATATAATCAAAACTTAATCCTAAAAGTAAAGTTAACAAAAAAAAAAAAAAAATTTGCTTTTAGATTAAAGAAATTTATCTTAAAATTGTTTTACTTAATAATAAAAGAAAAAAATATAATCTAAACTTAATCCTAAAAGTAAAAGTTAGCAAAGAAAGGAAAATAAAAATTGATTTTAGATTAAGGAAATTTATTTTAAAGTTTTATTAAAAAATGAAAAAATATTCATATTTATAATAAAACAATTAAAAATAGATTGACATCATAAAAAGGAAAGTAAACAAATAAAAATTAAACCAACAAATATTCTAAAAGCTAAAGTTAAAAAAAGGATAAAATCTTACAAAAAGAAATACAAAATTTTCTAATTTGATTAAGATAATAGTTCAAAGTTGCTAACTCGCAAGATCGCGACATGTGTCAAGTTAATCGATTAAATTTTGATACGTGTAAAAAAGCTTCTAATTATATTTTGACACATAATATTAACAATAAAAGTAAAATTTATAATCATTTCTTAATCCTAAAAAGTAAAAGGAAAAAAATATTAGTTATGTTTAGATTAATGAAATTAAACAAAAACTATAAATAAAAAGAAAGCTTTTAAAAAAGGAAAACCCATATTTCATATTAGAATAAGGAAATTAAACAATATATAACAATCATACAAATAAAAAGAAAAAAGCCAAAATTTTATTAAAAAAAAAATCATATTTCAGTTTAGAATAAGAAAATCTTATTATATAAAATTGAATGTTTCAAAGTTGTTAATTAACATGATCGCGACACGTGTCAAGTCAAAGTTGGAAAAAAATTAAATCGATTAATAAAAAAACGTAAAAATTCTGAAAATTTAATAACCGATTTATAATCTTAAAAGATAAAAGTACTAAAAATAAAAATAAAAAATAAAAATAAAAGTTAAAAATTAATAGAAAAGGCGAACCTAATATATAAAAAAAATATTCTTTTGTTTTTCCATTTAAATTAAGGAAATTAATCATAAAAATAAAAGAATTCTAAATTTTCACCTCTACATAAACCACAATTTGGTAGTATGTCAATTAGACACCAAAAAATTAAAAGTCCAATAATCGTATTCAACTCTATATACTGCATCTTTTTACCAGTTTTTTCTTTTAAGGTATATATTTATTTTATCAACTTTGTTTCTAAATTTATGTATTATATATTTTAACGGGTGATCTAATATTGTTTTCCATTTTTTACTTTAATTTTTTTATCATATGTTATAAAATATTAAATTACAAATCCGCATATATGCCGGTACTTATCTAGTACTAAGTAAAGTATAAATAAATACCATTTTTTGCAAATTCTTATAAATGTATTCATATATTTGAAGATGTTTTAATAATATCATGTCGTTCATAAAATATAAAAATGTTGATCCATACATACATGTAGGCTAGTGTTTTGTTTCGTCATAAAAAAAAGTTTTACATGTTCAATGTTTTTTTTCTTTTCCTAACACTCTCTAATTAACGATCCTCTAAAAGTACATACCTTATATCTAGTTCGTTACCTTTCTTCCAACTTTATTTATGTTGTTTTCTACTTCATATTCGTCATCTCCAACCACAAAACCAGCGTCTCCGACCATATCACAGTTTTAAAAATGTTGACCCAGTCGTCAAAAAAGAAAGAAAGTTGACCCAGTATATAACATTATGGCATTGATTGGTAGAATATTTGAAAAAACATTAATCTTTTTATCAATCAATCAATAAAATATTTAGGAAAGTATTTAGAAACTGCATATACTCTGCAAATGCTCATCCCTCTATGATTTCATAGAAAGTTTTTGGTAAGGCATTAACTTATAATATATTAAAAAATAAAATAATTTTATATGACTAATTTATTTTGTTAAATAATATCAAAAAATTATGTTTATATTAAAGTGTACATTTTATACTTTTAAAACCAATATTTACAATTATTATTTTTTATTAATTTTCAAATATTTTTTTAAAAAAAATATATAATATAATAAATACAATTGAAATATGAAAAAATATTATAAATTATATTATAAATATAATTATAGATATAATGCTTACGAATAAATATATTAAATAATTCTATATATAAATTTTTACAGCTCTGCCAATCACTTAAAATGTGTATGTTAATCAGAGCATATACCTTCAGCAGCATACTGCTTCTGCTGCTTAATGCTACTGCTCTACTATCATTTATACCAATCAAGGCCTGATGACTAACTTAACTTGTATTGGACCATCCAATTATTACAAATTTAAAAAATATATTTTATTTATCTTCTATATATATAAAGTTAATTTTACTCACTTTTCATTCCGCCACCTCATCGTTCACCATGACATCCACCATTTTTTAATAAAAACCCCATAAAATAAAACTATCAAAATATGTATTTCAAAAAATTGATGGTGTGATGTATCAAATTACATTATTGAACTGTGGATTTTAAGAGATTTTGAGATTTTATTAAAATTTCTTGTTATTCAACTAAGGATTTTAAAATATCTTCCCAAATCCAGTGTTATTGAACATGAGATTTATGTAAAGTCACTCAAAATCATCTACAATCCTCTGTTATTCAAACACGAATTTGTTAAAATCATATCAAATCCACTGTTATTGAAAATGTTTTAAGTATTGGGATTTTAATGACTGCATGAGATTTTAGATGATTTTATGAGACTTTTTTAGTTAAAAATACAAAGATCCAAATCTCATGGTTTTAGGTGGGATTGACCACGAGCTGTTTATTGGTATGTGAAAATAGTTGTTACTAGAGGTAAATTGCGTTATCCTGGAAAGATAACATGTTCAATATAATCTTAAAGACAACAAAATGGGAAAATCTTCTAGAATATTATCTAACGCTCAAATCAGATACAAGATCAAATAATTAGCTGGAGAAACGAGAAGCGAGAAAAAAAAAATAGATGTTAGGTTTATGTATGTGTTTTCACGACTAATAACATCACCTTCTTTTGTATGCTATCCAAAAATCATTCTCTATCTAACAATACTCTTGGCCACATTCTCATTTTAAGTACGTTTTCATTTTTTTTTGTTCATGTGCATAAAATTCCCAATTAAGTGATCATATAACTTAAGCTAGAAAACATTAATTGTTTTCCTTAAAATATATGGTCAATAACAACCGAGACAAATTAGAAATTTAGTATTCCCAAAACGAGGCCGTAAAAACCAAGAACCTCTGGTCGGTCTTCTACATTAGTTGGCCGGTACTGGTTTAATTCTCTTTTCCGGTCTAATTGTCATTATACAAGAAATTACATATGTTATTGCATACTATATATATCACGATCTCAACCTATTTCTACCAATAATCGTATAAAATATTCCATGCTCAAATTTGATTTGTAGGATTAATAATCCAAACCAAAACCACCATGCGTCTTCAGTTTAGTGCAAAAAACAATTCGCTCTGCTTGCAAGTTGAATATTCATCCAAGTCTTTCACTAATCATTGATCCATATAACGATTGTGTCACATCAACACTCCTCATCTTTTAAAACAAATCAAATTTGTTGTTTACATAATTAATGCATTTTCTCTGCATTTTTTCTGAGCTTTCTCTATATTGATTACGATCTAATTTAACTTAGTCAATATAAACAACTAAAAGAAGTCTAAATTCAAACTATTCATTTATCTAAAATGTATCTAAAAAAATGAGGAGGCAAAATTAACTTCAACATTTAATATATATATAAAAGAAAACATATATAAATCACTCAATGATTGCTATTATGCTCATATCACAAATTTCATCTAAATTCAAAAGTATGTTAAATTGTTCAATTTCTTTTTACAAACTTAACATATGTATATTATTGCAAGTGTTGATTCTTTTAATTATCGTATTTATAGATTCCATCGAATGGCTCCACAAGAAGGAAAATTGGCTAGTTTTTTCATGCAAATAGTCTAACATATGAAGAGTTTCCTACGATATTTGTGTGGGATAAAAAATCAGAAATTGGTCAACACGACAAAGAGGAAAGAGCACCGGTAAGACATTTAACATTCATTCAACAACATATAAACTATATTATCTACGAATGATGATAAATCAGGAAAACAATTGTATGAGCTATCAAGATATTCGAACCGTTGGAGGCGTTACACATAAAACTTTTAAAGAAAGTTGCTATGCCATAGGACTCTTTGATGGTGAAAATAATGTTATGAATCAATGGCTGCATCAGAACATTACGGTAACACATGGGGAATGGCTTCGAGGCTTGGGGGAGACGGATGCAAACCCTAAGAAAAAAAGAGAAGAGATTATGAGAAGATGAAAATCGGAAAATATTATTTATAAACACATATGTGCTCATCACAATATTATAAACTCATTGTTTTATTTTACATTTATTTTAGTTTAATAAAAAATGGAAAATACAAATTAATTATGCAATAGTAAAACAAATTCAAATTCATCTAATGATCAATCCTCTATCTCGAATCAGATTGTATTTGTTAGAATATTTTTCCTACAAATAAAAAGTTAACTCCTAAAGACTAAATAATAAATATATCATATTATACTATATACAAATTAAAAACATATCTAATATACATACAAATCCGCGTGTACACGCGGGTTTTCTCCTAGTTTGTAATAAGAGTTGTCATTATTACTTTAGATTTAAATTCAAAAATATGTGTGTGAGTTGAGATTATTATTATTTTTTTTTTATTGGTTTCAATTTTCAAATAATTAAATAACTAAATGTTTAATATTTTTATTATTATTATTATCATCATAAACTCTTACTATAAATGTAAAACTTTAAATTCGGTTACATCAATTTTACGATTATTCGTTAATACATAATTTTAGTATTAAACGTCAACGAAATCTATCCGTTTGATTTTCAATTTATTAATATTTGTTCCAATAACAAAAAAAATTGTGTTAGCAAATTCTTCAGCCGCCACCCATATTAAATGCTAGACGGACCTGCAATAATCGAAATCAGTCATCAATCACATTTAATTTGTATTTTTCATTTCTGGTGTTTAGAGAACATACCAAAAAAGGTATAAAACTTAATTTAACAAATAAAGAAAGAAAGGTATAGAAACATTTTTAGTAATCTAGATACTACTAGATTAAAGTGTACAAATAAAATTCCCATCTGATCTACATAAAGTTATTTAAAAGTCAGCTTAGAGGAAAAAATGAAATGGTAAATGAAATCACTTTTGAGTTTTAAGTCAATCAATATAGGTTAGTATGAAATCACTTTGACCATACCATCAATAGCCTCTGATAGCGATAGAAGGTTTGACAGGGATTCTTAATAATGGGCCACGGTCTAAGTGGTTGTAGCCCATGTCTCGAAATAAAAGCCCAATGACTGGCCCGTGTCTCTAACGACGTCGTACGATTAATAATATTAGACTTACTAAAGGAAATTTAATGAGAGAATGTCTAATACTAGAATAGTCAAGTGGCTTACCAGTATAGTTACGATGATGATGATGATGATGATGATGAGGTAGACGAAGCGAGAAAAAAAAGCTCTGTCGAAACCCTCGCCAGAATTTCTTCTTCTGGTTTTTCGCAACCAGACAAGGAAGAGAAAATAAATATTTCCGGCGACATTTTAGGTTGCCTCCGTATTTGTTTTCCTCAGAATATGTTTTCAGTTTTTTTGTGTGTGTGGAATTTACCGCTTCTTCAATTTTAGAGTTCACGTATTTCTGTTTATGTGGTGGAGATTTTGCTGAATTGAGTCCATGCCTCATTTATATATAGCTGTTTTCAATCTATGTTAGCTATGCGATTTAACGTTCTCGATCGCAGAGTTATGAGAAGATGTTATGGTATGGTTACGTCTCAGAAGATGAATTGTTTTTAACTGTAGACTCTAGTGTACACAACAATAAGTCTTATATTTGTTGGGGAAAAGAAATAAATAAAAAGTAGGCGGAAAGATGTTTATTTAATTCTCTAAGTATTTGTAATTGTATGATTTATTTCCCAACTATTGAATATGCAATTTAAATTATCAAGTTAACATTGACTTCATAAAGTCAACGTTAACTAAGAAAACATAGACGCATGTCGGTACCCATATGTCTATAAGTGAGGTTTTGACAAGTTTGAACACATCCAGATAGTGCTTGCCACATAAAATGTTTGATCTTTCTAGCCGAACGGACTTTCCACACCTGGCTTTGAAGAGTAGTAATGCTCGGTTCTCTCACCTCAAGAGTGTCTCGGCGGATATTTTCCCTCCTAAGTAGATCATATCCAGATTTTACTGAATATACGCCTGATTTTGTATAATTCAGATATTGAATAAACCTTATTCGTTAGAACATCTGTAGCACTATTTCTTCCACGATTAATGTGACTCAGAGAACACTCTGATAGTTTCTCCATCCAATATCGAATATCAACAAGCAGATTACAAATCTCTCCGTTTTCTTCTTGTCGATTAATTATATTTGTTAGTACAAGATTATCACCTTCAAACCACACATTTTTCTAACCTTTTATCCAAATAATTTGAAGAGCTTGTAGAAAACCACTTGCCTCAGCTTGCAGAGAAGAATATACAGTTTCATTTGCAGCAAATCCCGAACAAACATGTGCTCATGTATGATCTCGAACAATCCATCCTAACCCCGTTTTAGTTGAATCACTAATCCAACTACTATCAAAATTACACTTTATCCAACCTGGTGGAGGAGGCTCCCATTGACTATTTCGATCTATCATTCTCGTATCTTCCGCAATTACATCGAGTGGATGTTCTGGTGATATCATTACATCAATCCATTCTCTTACCGCTTCTTTTGATCTGATAGCATCTTCGTTTGCGTGTAAGTTACGCCTTTGAAATAGGAACTCATTCCTTGATTTCCAAATTATCCAACAAATCCAGAAAAGTAACAGTTTAAATTCATATGAATTACCTGCAGTTTTGTTGATTGTAAATAATATACGCATGTTATCCTCCAACTCAACCGATGTTCCATCAAAATTAAGAATACTTACACACATATGGTTTTAGCATGTTGACATTCAAACAGAACGTGATTGATACTTTCATCCTTCTCACAACACCTTTGACATATTGGGCTTATGTTTACATGACGACTTCGAAGTCTATATGCCATTGGTAAAGCTCATGAAATAACCCGCCATAGAAATTGTTTGATCTTTGGAAGAATATTTAGACGCCAAAGATCATTTTTCAAGTCTAAATCTCCAGTCGGGGTTCAATATGATCACTCTTAGGATCCAAATGAGTTGCTAACCAATATCCGGATTTGACTGTGTATGATGAATTTGTTATTATATGCCCAAAGTAAACGATCAGTTGAAGCATGAGAAGAGAGGATGATCTGTTTTGCTAAAACTGCGTCTTCATGATGTAACAATTTATCTAGTTTTTCATAGTTCCATTCTCTTTTCCCTTGCTTCCATAAACCTGTCACGAACAGATCCATACAATTTACAGATCCTCTAGCCAATCGTAATGGCTTTGTCGATAACCAATAATCAGACCAAACATTAGTTGAGCTCCCATCTCCTAATTGTACTCTTAATCCTTTCTCGAGCAGTTATGTTCTTGCTTGTCGTTAACGATGATTTTATGAGTCCAATTTTGCGAAATCAGCGTAAACTTGATGAATTAATTTACCTACCTAAAAGTTGGAGAATTAATCTGTAAAATTGTATAACTTGAGGAATTAATTGATCTTAATTTAAAAAATATACAAATAATTGTTAAAGTTTAGTTCCAATCTATTTTAAAAACAATTGACAAAAAAGAAAAAGAAAATTTTGCATGACCAAAAAAGAATAAGTAGAGTTTTAGAAAGTAATTTAACAAACATATATATTTTAATTTTTTTGTAGCTCTTAGATGGTTAATTATATGACACAAACCAATTTTTTAACTGGAAAATAATACTTTAAAGAAAAACATGAACTTTGAATTTTGTGGTCTAAAAACTATTAATCTAAAATAAAAAATGTAGAACATAGTTCTTTTTAAAAAAATTGGTGGTACTAGGCGATGACCTATCACGTCTTCCCTACGGATCGGGTATGACTATATACA
This sequence comes from Eutrema japonicum, assembly GCA_030161315.1. Taxonomy (NCBI): domain Eukaryota; kingdom Viridiplantae; phylum Streptophyta; class Magnoliopsida; order Brassicales; family Brassicaceae; genus Eutrema; species Eutrema japonicum. The sequence goes on from BSQW01000001.1 coordinate 43,016,501, forward strand.
TCTATAAACATATGGTGGCAAGATCCAATAAATTTAGGCATTCACGCATGAACAATGGAGAATCAACTAAGATTACTTTATGTAACTATAAAAAATTATCGGTTAAGTTCTTATATAGCTGAATACAGTTGTTTTGATTTTTTTTTTATCAAATTAAATTTTTTAAAAATGTTACAAGACAGTTTTGATAATGATTATGAGTAAACTGTAATAATTTATGTGTATATTATTAAAATGAAGACTAATTTTTTATTTATTAAAAAGCATACTATATTTGGAAATGATAATTTAATTCCTCTAGTTTTGTTGATTAATTCTCTAACTTTTAAGTTGGCACATTAATTCCTCAAGATTACATGACTACACAAAATTGGATTCATAAAAGTCAACGTTAACATATCCGTTTTTTTAATTAAAGTTGACTTTTCTCATACCTAAATTTATAAAATAAATCTTAACTTGATAATTTAAGTTACGCACTCAATATTTGAAGAATAAATCAGACAAGACGGCGATAGCCTTTGCTACAGACTGCTCAGAGTTGGTGAAGATGGTGTCTACACCGAAGGAGTGGCCGGCATTTACATTACAGTTGGAGGAGTTCAAGAGGAGCAAGGAGGTTTTCACCTATTTTTCTATCACACAAATCCCACGCATGAGCAACATAGTGGCAGACAAATTAACACGAGGTGCTCGAGTCTACCCATCAGATTTCACTTATGTAAACTCGATATCCCCGATTTGGTTCACCGAATAGGGTTAGGTATCAAGGGGACAAAAAAAAAAAATCAGACAATTGCAAATACTATCTAAAATATAAATAATCATAGAAAATGTGAGCTCTCTAAGACTCGTGCTCAGCAGCAGCAGGTCCATTAAGCCGGGGAGAGCATTTACATTTTTCTAAAATGTTTCCGGTAATAAAATGGCTCATGATAAGACACAGAAATCATGTTAAGCCCAGCCTACTAAAAAGCCCAAAAAAGCCTAGCCCATTTCAGAGAGGGATGCGGTACTCCGCTTTGACCTAACTATTTCCAACCGTTGCCACTTAATAAAAAAAAAATATTTTTCCATAAACACAGGGAATGAGATTTTTGCCACGTGGACGGTATAGATCAAATAACACGCGCGAAGAGACAGCCATTAGATGGAAAAAGGAAAAGACCATTGTACCCCAAACTAGAATCAAAAAGATTATAAATACATCTTCCTAAAACCCTAAACTGAAAAATATATTACGCAGCTGTCTAGGGTTTTTTGCATCTCTCTCCCCTCTAAACCTAGCAGTCGCTTCTTCTCAAATTCTCCATGGGCAAGTCGGGAAAGAAATCCGCCACCAAAGTAATCTTCTTCTCCTTCTCCTTCTGTGTTCTTCTGCTTACTCTGCTTCAAACCTCTGTTCCTGTTTCTCTCACAAATCTAACGAATCTGTTTTGTGTTTCGTATTTTCAGGTTGAAGCAGCACCTGCTGTTATCAAGGCCACGAAACCTTTGAAGAAAGGTATAAACTTTAGGTTTCCTTTGTGTCTGATTATTATGTGTTTTGCCTAAGATTATTACACAACGAGCTCCTTTAATTGTTCTCGTTTTTTGTATATCTGAAGGATAAAGTTATTTAATTTGGTTCACCCATGAACATAGTAGTTATCTTGTTCATTGTTATTTGAATATATCGGTCATAGAACACTACAATCGTGCTTAGCTATACCACTTTAGTTTATTTTGACGACTCTTTGTTGATAAAGAACGTTTGATGTTGAAGAGGTTGCTTGATTCTAACTTTGTATGGATTTTTCTCTTTTCAGGTAAGAGAGAGCCTGAAGATGATTTGGATAGCAAAGTGAACCTAAAGAAGCAGAAGAAAGACGTGATTGCTGCCGTTCAAAAGGAAAAAGCTGAGAAGAAGGTGCCTAAGAAGGTGGAGAGCTCTGACTCTTCAGATTCTGAGGAAGAGGACAAGGTATAACCTTGAATTTTTAGAAATCTTAAATATGTTTACCTATTTGCTGTATATCTCTTAGTACTTGTTTATTTATGTTCATTGAGATTTTATCGAAGTACCCTGTTCTTATTTGCCATCTTGAAATCGTTTCAGGCTAAGAAAGTTCCTGCCAAGAAGGCTCCTGTTAAGGCTGCTTCAAGCAGTGATGACTCATCTTCTTCAGATGATGTAATATCTTTGTTTCTGTTAATTACTGTGTTGTCAATTTTGTTCCATGTAAAAGAAAGTTGCTAAAACGTTCGATTCTCTTACGCAGGAACCTGCACCTAAGAAGGCTGTTGCATCTACTAACGGAACTGTTGCAAAGAAATCAAAAGATGACTCATCTTCCGAGGATGAATCTTCAGACGAGGTTAATTTTTAATGATTTTGCGCAATTTATCCTGTTCTCCTTCGAGTTGTGCTTACACAATTGGCTCTTACCATTTATAGGAAGTTGCTGTTGCCAAGAAGCCTGCTGCAGCTGCCAAAAATGTCACTGTGAAGGCCAAGGCAGAGAGCTCCTCATCTGAGGAGGAGTCTTCTGATGAGGTAAGCACCATCTCATAAGTATTTTTTACTGTTTCCGAATTATTGTACTTATGCTTGTTTGGTACCTACAAATAGGAACCTGCAAAGAAACCTGCTGCTGCAGCTAAGCCAGCTGCTAAAGATTCTTCCTCTGAGGATGAATCAGAAGATGAATCTGAGGATGATAAGGTGACAAATTTGTTCTCATACCTTTAATAACTTCAGATTTCTATTTGCATATGCAGTGTGTGTTTACTAGCTGTTGTATTTGCTTATTACGGATATAAATTTCATAATGGGTCTCTAATTACCTTTTTGATGAATATAGAAACCTGCTGCTAAGAAGGCAGCTCCTGCTACCACCAAGGCTGCAAGCAGTTCAGATTCATCTGAGGAAGATTCTGATGAGGTTAGCTTCTATACTTTAATGAGATCCCCGTCAAGCAGCTTTTGATGTCCTATGTTTGATTCATTGTCATTAATAATCATGTGTTTTATTTGTTTATTCTTGCAGGAAAGTGAAGATGAAAAGCCTGCACCCAAAAAGGCCAAAGCAGATACCAAGACCTCTAAAAAGGAGAGCAGTAGTGATGAGGCTAGCGATTCTGATGAGTCGGAGAGTGAAGATGAGAAAGAGACCCCAAAGAAAAAGGTGTGAGCAATGTTTGCTATAAAATAGCAAGGACGAATTTCAATATGATTCCAAAATATTTAAGTTGGATTTTTATTGAATATTAGTTTTTACATTCTGTTTGCTGATAAGTTACAACAATTTTGTTATAAAAACAGAACTCTGATGTAGAAATGGTGGATGCTGAGCAGAAATCAAATGCAAAACAGGTTAGAAGCCCTTCTGGTATCATTGTAGTTGCTAGTCTCTTTTTCTATCATGCGTTGAAGTTAATTTGTATCTTGTTTGTCTTTCAGCCAAAGACACCATCAACTCCTGCTACAGGAGGATCAAAGACACTCTTTGTTGCTAATCTCTCATTCCAAGTTGAAAGAGCAGATGTGTAAGTAGCAACGTTCTCTCTCTATTTTTCTTTCTTTATTTGTGCAAGTTTTTTATGACTTTATTATATTTCATCTTCCATTTACAGTGAGAATTTCTTCAAAGAAGCTGGTGAAGTTGTTGATGTTAGGTTTGCTATGTCAAAAGAAGATGGCAGTTTCAGGGGCTTTGGTCATGTTGAGTTTGCTTCTGTTGAAGAAGCACAGAAGGTGACAGCAGTTTTTGCTTTTGAAGCAGACATTAGAAAGTATGATTGCTGACTATATCTGTTTTACTTAGGGTCTGGAATTTCATGGTAGACCTTTGCTCGGTCGTGATATTCGTATTGATGTGGCACAAGAGAGGGGCGAGAGACCTGCATACACTCCACAAAGCGGGTAGATTGTTTTTTTATTAAAGTTTTGCAGACTTGTTTGTGTACACAATGTTCATGTGTTAATAGTATTCTCTTCTGCAAACTAATGCAGTAACGCTGGTGGTAACTTCAGAAGCGGTGGTGGGGGCGGTCAAACAATTTTTGTTAAGGGATTTGACTCTTCTCTACCTGAGGATGATATAAAGAGCGCATTGAGTGAACATTTTGCATCATGTGGAGAGATCACTAGGGTGTCTGTTCCCATGGACCGTGATACCGGTGCTTCCAAAGGGTTTGTGATTTCCTCCACCCTATGAACAGTTGGTGAATTTTCTCAAATGCTAACTGAACGTATATGATTCTTTTTTGTTATATAGAATTGCTTACGTTGATTTCAAAGAAACTGCGGAGAAGGCGTTGGAACTTACTGGTAGTGACATGGGAGGATGGAATATCGTTGTTGATGAGGCTAAACCGAGGGATAACAGTGGTGGATTTGGTGGAAGGAGTGGTGGAAGGAGTGGTGGATTCGGTGGAAGGAGTGGTGGGTATGATGGTGGAAGGAGTGGTGGATTCGGTGGAAGGAGAGGGGGTAGAGGAAGAGATGGTGGTGGCCGCCGCGGTGGCAGAGGGAGAGACGGTGGTGGTCGGTTTGGGAACCGACCTAGTTTCACTCCCTCAGGTACATAAATTTGTTATTGATTTTTGGTTATTGAATCTTGATAGGTAAAGTAACCAACTCACTTATTCTTGATGTATTTTGGCAGGTAAGAAGACTACCTTTAACGACGAGTAGAAGCTTCTGTAGAAGAGAAGGCTCTTCTTATGTTCTTAGCTTGTGATACTTCGCATCCTTTTTTATTATTTCTGTTTTTTTTTGTTTTGTTTTAGTTACGCTTCGTCTCTGAACCTTAAATTTTTGTCTGAATGTTAAAGTAAAGCTCAATTTTGAGTGCTTTTGGTGTTGAATCAAGTTGTTACTTCATTATTATTACCCAAGTGAGCCTTATCCGACTCGATTGATTAGGTAGACAACAAATTTACATTTCTTAGATTTAGTCTCAACTTGGTTGGCTATTTTCACATCTTTCACTCAAAAGCGTAAACAAAAAGAAACCGGGTTAGTTAAAAGAAACTTAATACTGAGACTTTGGCTTGAGGACCTCCTTGTACATAGACAAAATCATAAGCTTGTCCTACTCTTAAAGTCTTTTGCCACTGAGGAAGCTGGTAAGTACTCTTTTGCCCTGTTGGGTCCAGACCCCATATAGGTCCTGAGAGATCTTCAATCTTAAGCTTAAGATCCGATATTGGTTTCTGAGAATTGTTCTTGATGATCACTTTGTGTCTATAGTACCTCGTGTTCCCTGCCATCCAATTGGCAGTTATCGAATGAAGAAACTCGATCGGTGCACCTGCTTGTTTCGGACTGTATGTTGTTGGTGTTGCTTTGTAAGATGAAGCTGTGAGAATTTCAGAGAAAATGATGATCAGAAACTGCAGAAAAGTTGCAGACAGAGAAAGCTGTAAGTAAATGACATCTACCTGGTGGTTTTGTTGTTTCGTAAGGTTTAGAAGATCCTCCTCCATAAGATCCTACAAAATTTCACTACATTACTTGATGATGATTCATGGGATAATAGTAATTTGAACACATGGTTTATCGTCCAGTTACCTAGTTTCCCGGAGAGTTTAGCGAATAGACCAATGAGTGGAGCGGTCCCAGACAAAGTTGGTTCTGATTGCTCGTAGTTTGTTCGGTCATCGGAATAGTAATCGTTCTTGTCTGGTCCACCAACAAGAGCACCATTGATAACATTAGGATCAGCTTGAGATCTTCTGTACCAAGAATCAAATCCTTGAACACAATTCACAGAAGAACGTTGAACAAAGATTGAAGCGATTGAAGCGCCTCTATGGTGAACTCGGATTGGATATTTTGGTCCATATCCGACCAAGTAACTCATTCCTTGACGGTTCTTTCCAAGAATGTAATCAGCCTGCAAGTGAAAAAACTGGGTTATTGCATTAAAATCAACAAGAAAATGGTTTTGGTTCCTGCAAGATTTGGTTACCTGAGATCTAGCAAAGTCAAGAAGTGCTTGAGGAGGAACGGAACCATCAGGACAGTTGAGTTTAGCGTTTGCTGCAGAGAGATAATCAGAATAAACCGCAAGAAGAAACGCAGCAGCTGATGCATATTGCAGATTGTTCCACTCTCGAACATACATTAAACCACCTGAGTTTCCAGCATTGAAACATAACAAACATAACAAAAACATTTAATACTCGCCCAGTTTTCGAGTAATTAGATTTTGGCTTAGTTGTACTAATTAACTTACCAGGAGTTGTTTGAATGTTGTAGCCACCATTCTTTTTAAGACAAGCACAAGTGAAGTAATCAGCTTTCATCTGATACTGCTTCAATGTCGAAGTATACGCACCGCCTTTCCCTTCTAACAAGATCTATACACACACACACACACAAATCAAACAAGAATCAAGATTAGTAGGAAACCGCGAAAAACATTCTTGAACAAACCAAATTATAAGTTTATACCTTGCTGAGAAGGATTTGAACACCGGCATATTTGTTATCCCAAGAGAATTCTTTCATTCCCCAGCCAGTTCCACCCATGTAACCGGCATTGTCTATAGCGTATTTCAAGTAATACTGATCCCCGGTTGCGCGGTGTAGCCAAGCCGCAGCCCAAAGAAGCTCATCCTTCAAGAAAATTATACATTAGAGAGACAATTTTGTATTGCAACAACCTTTAATGAAAGAAGAGAGTTAGAGATTCTCAGAGAACCAAAATGGAGAGATCAGATCAAAGGTGTTATACCGAGTAACCAGATGACATGTAGAAAGCTTTTGCATTTGGGATTGAATCAGTGTATAATCCTCTGTACTTGTCAGCAAATAAGAAGAGCTGAAAAACACAATCACCAACCAAGTTTCAAATGTTCAGAATCTAAACCGAACCGGATTCATCACACAAAACTAGACGTGGACATATAAACTCAACCGGATTCATAAACCAACATTGAACCGAAATTTGTATTTAAGCCTACTCGGTACTATTGACCAAAATAACCAAACCAAATAACTGAATATCCAACCGGTTTTTTTATGGCTTCGTTTTGTTTACGTTTCATTAAGATTCTTGTTATAAGTTAATTTTTTTTAAACCGAACTAAAACCAAACCAAATTACAACTAAACCGAACTAAACCAAACCGAACTAAACCCAAACCGAATCAAATTTATCTCGGTTGTGTTCGGCTAGATTTTTTTCAATCCGAATCAACCGAACCCGAAATTAAACCGAAATGCCCACTCCCTATCCAACCCTACTCAAAACCATTGACCCTAAAAGTAGAAGGAAGGAAACAACCGAACCAAACCAAACCAAACCGTAACCAAATACTCCCAAAACCATAGACCCTAAATTTGAAAAACAATAAAAAAAGAGGAAGAAGAAAAACGAACCTCTTTGGCATGAGATAAGAGGATAGCAGAGTAAGAGGAGTTAAATGGCTTGAAAGCCAAAGAAGCAGCGGCAAAAGCAGCAGCGGTTTCACCGGCTAAGTCTGAGCCAGGATGATACTGGTCAAGCTTATAAGCTGTTCTTGAAGTGGTCATGTCCTCGGCTCGCTCCCAACAGTAATGGTCCGATTCTCCATCTCCAACTTGACCCCATAGAACATTAGGCTGAGGATGAGCCTTGATGAAGTAATCAGTACCCCATTTGATTGACCACAACGTTTGTTGCATCTGGTTCAAACCGGATAGCTCTTTTCGGTTATCTACCGCGGCCCACGATAGCATTGTCACTGCGAAAGCCATTGGTAAACCGAATTTCACATGGTCTCCTGCATCATAATATCCTCCCTCCAAGCTCACCTGTTCATTTATATACATACACAAACCTCAATATCATTATATAAAATGATAAATTAAAAAAATAGTTATTGGGATTAGCACTTCGAGTTTTCTTACAAAACCTAGCAAATCTTTATATTTATGAAAAATATCCTTGTTTTACATCTTTTTTTTTAAAAACTAATACAGTGATATATATTTAAGGTTATAAACTTATAACTGCTACATAATGAACATGTGCTAATTTTGATAATAGTTTTGCAACTGACAATCTGGATGATATATAAACGGGAATTGTCATTTTTTGGACATATAGCTTGTATAAATCCGCCTATAAGCATTGATTATGTGTGTGTGTGTATATGGACTTACGCCTTGAGCAAGACCATCCTTGAGACCAGAATGGCTACGCCATTTTACACGTTGAGCAGCCGGCAACTTCCCTGACCGTTGAGCCTCAAAGAACAAGAAGGTCTTTTCAAGGGCATTTCCGTAATTATAGTACTCCGCTGCCGCGGTGGCTGCCGCGAGAAGAACGGCCAGTAATAGGCTTACGCCGAACAAAGACCCACCAAACTTCTTCATTTCTCTCGATCAATATTAGTTTTAAGTTAACTTCTATTCTTTGTTCAGAATTGTGATGTGAGTTGTAGTATATATATATATGTAGAGAGAGCGAGAGAGAGAGATAGAGATTGTGGCTGTTGAGTTTGGTGAGAGAGAGGAATGTAGAGAATCAAATAGGTAGAAACTGTGTCTGAACAATCATTGTCTGTGTCTTTATTTGTGTTCGTGTGTGTTTGATAATTGTTGTGGCCTTCACGTTTTGTTAGAGCTTCTCACGTTGTACCTTGAGACTTTTGTGTACAGAAGCTGAACCAATATATTGACTTACCACGTGTATCTCTTATTGGCCGTTTGATGGAACGTGATGTTGACCATCTATCTTAGTAGAACATTTAAATATCTACAATTAAAAGATGTGAGTTTAACAAATGTTGAATACCTTACATGTCGGGATTAACAACTATACAGAACGTATCTTAAAGGCTATCTTAAAGGCTAAAAGGATGTGAAACAATATTTTTAAAAAACCTTTTATATATTCTTTAATCATATTTATACTGTAAAACCTCTATAAATTAATAACGTCGGGACTTTGAAAATTTATTATATTATATAGATATGAATTAATTGATATAGAGAAAATTTATTTTTCGTCCATAATCTTCTAAAATTTTCTTTCAAACGATGTTATATTTAAGAATCTAAATGAATATGTTTGTGAAAATGATACACACAAACTTAAAATTATGATCAATAATCTTTATAATCCAAATAATTGCAATAGAATAGTTGTTAATAGTATACTCGATTATCCATGTAAAAATATACATGTTCACAAGTTCAAAATTTATAAGAAATTGTGGTTACTATCCTTATTGTTGATGATGAAATTGAAGACAATACTACAAATCATTTGAAAATAGTTATGCGTAAGAAAACCAATAATCACGTCTAGAAATCTTCACAAATTTAGGATGCAAATCGAAAAAACAACACTAAGTAATAAGTAAATAGATAAACTCCAATGAGATTTCAACTTTAAGTAAAAAAAACAACACACTAGTCATATTTTAGTAGATTATCTTAGCTATATATGCATAAGTTTATATAATTATTAATTTATGTTATTATTGGGACCATATATTTACATAGGGTTTCCAAAAAATTATTATGTTATCGAATTTTGTTCATATGTGTATTTGCTTTCTTATTTTTTTATAGAAAAAATAACATCAATTAATCAATTGAAATCACTAAAACAATAAAACCATCTCTTTCCATTGTTAGGTTTCCATTTTGTATTAAGAACATATGAATCTAACAATGGAAAAAGATTGGATTATTGTTTTACTGATTTCAATTGGTTAATTGATGTTATTTTTTCTTTTTGAAAAAACACAAAACAAATACACATATGAGAACTAATTACATGTTAGATAAGATATCTACGCATATTTTTGTTTATAAGAGTTATCTACGCATATTTTTGTTTATAAGAGTTGTTTTCCCATCAAATTCTAAAAATACGACTGCACAAATCATGTACCATAACAATTTGGTGAGAAGAATGAAAGGAAAATGCAAAAATAAATAGATATCAAGATGTGTCATCTACTTATGACACTGATTCCCTCTTAATAAAAGGTATCATAATATTTTATTTCTCTTAAAACATTTGCCTATACTCACAGTTCTAATTTTGAAGAGTCAATTATTTTTGTTGACTTTGGTTATTTCGATACGGGTTTTATTTTCTCTTGTAGTGCCTTGGACATGACTCTTGATGAGAGGGGCAAAACTGCAAGGTCTGGGGGAAGTCAAGAGGAAGCTGAAGCAAAAAAGAGACGCAAACATTCTGGAGAGTTTGGGCATTCATCTGCCATGGGTAAGGATCTTGTACAGTAAAGCAAGGTATTGATCAAAGTGACAATGGTGAGGGTGACCTTGTGAAAAAATGGTTTGGTGTGCCCTTTTACTATGGTGTCTCTTCTGTTTTAGCTAATATAAGTCTTGGTGATTTTGTTTTAGAAAGGTCAATAGGAGTTAGCTGGTAGGTCAATCTCTCGTGCAATCAGAATAATCCTTGAACTTTCTTCCATCCCAATCACTTTTGTCACAACCAACACTTGGCAAATTGTGTTCATAATATATTCAATAATGGTCTCGAGCTCATCTGTAAATCATGGCGGGTTTTCAAGCCATCTCTTCTTTTCTCTTTACGTCTTGTTCCGATTGTTAGATTTTCGTGGTTTTAATGTGATATTTCAGATTTGGATCCAGAAGTTCTAGTACATAATCCATTCAAGCTCTCTCTTCTGTTCCTTGGCCATTATGGTACTTGAAAATCTACAATTCAGGATACGGTTAATGCTCTGGTAAGGGATTAACTTAAAATAACCATTCCTTTGTTTTTAATGATATTGAGCTGCATGTAAAGATACCAGATTTTCTTCGATGTAGTTAAACCAGAATCAGTGTTTTGCTTGATGAATGGAATGGTTAAGCTTGAGCATAGGTCTCAAGGTCTCTTGTGATTAGCCAAGCTTTCCATTTGTGGTTTTTATGTAGGTTGGGTTATGTTAGAGTGTTATTTGAGATTATTGGATGCTGAAGCTCTTAGCTGCCGAGTCTGTAGGGTTCTGTATTTTATGAAACTGCTTTCTTTGGGTTCTTGGTGGTATGTGATTGCCATATAGTTAGATGGCGTTTTGTTAGTAAGAAAATGAGTAGCAAAAGTTTTAGGCAATGGTGAAAATGGAACTTAAGCGCTATAGGAGACTAATGAATGGATATAATGATACAACATAACTATATAGATAGCACGAAGCATACATGCTTGATTTGTGAAGGACTTGTATCAGATGGGGAAATGTTGTAGAGCATTATTTGGTTCATATTCGGTGTGAGATGTATTGATTGGTTCTGAACTTGTAGGGTCACAGGACTTATGTACCAAATATGATTAGTGGAGCATCTGAGGCAGACGTTGGTGTGCTGGTGATTTCGGCTCGAAAAGGTAAGTTTGAAACAAGATTTCAGAAGGGTGGGAAGGTTGGGCAGACATGTGATCATGTTCTACTCGCCAAAAGTTTGGGTGTGTCGAAACTGATCGTTCTTGTGAACAAGATGGATGATCCAACCGTCATCTGGTCCAAAGATAGGTATTCACATTAACCTTAATTTAACCTCTTTCACTAATCATCTTCTTATGTAATACTGCCTGCTCAGATACGATGAAATAAAACAGCAAGTAGCACCGTTTCTGAAATCAACTGGCTACAAGACAAAAGGTATGCAATAAACATAAACCTTCTCTTGTTGTAATTGGTATTTTAACTGATCCTCTTTCACTCTTTTGGTGTAAGAAGTGGTCTTTTTGCCGAGATTGATGAAAGTAGAAATGGTAAAAAGGTTGTGGCGCGTATAAGGAGTTTACATGAAAGTAGCTTAGCACTTTACTATTATTATCAAAAACCAACAAAGTAGAGGGATCTTCTTACACTGGCGCAAATTGCACCGTGCAATCCCAAGGAAACACTATAGCCTAATTAAAGAAAAAATAACCTTCAACCATAATAGTAAAAACATAATACTCCATCTGTTTCACACAAAAAATGTCATTTTGACACATTTCACACAAATTAAGAAAACAATTAAAATTTTCATATTATCCATTATTAATACACTAAACAATTTTTCTCTTTCCATTTAATACATTAAAACAATAGGGTTAAAACTGAAATTGTATTCAAAAGCACTATTTGTGAAACAAAAATAAAACTTAAAACGACAAATCTTTGTGAAACAAAGGGAGTATGACATTAGCAGAGAGAGAGAGGAGAGCTAAAGCCCATTCTCAACTGCGTCTGACCTTTTCCTTTTTAAGACAGGAAGGTCTTTGTGGGTGTATACGACTCCTTTGTCTCCATCCACAACTTGTCCGTTTCCTCTCATTATCCTGACATTCATCACCACAACCATTCAAACTTCACAGTAACAAATCAATGAACAGAGGAAGAAACAAAAATAAAACACTCAATTGTACCATCTTGTTGTCAATAATCCTTCGACTCCAACTGGACCACGGGCATGGATCCTGCTTGTGCTTATTCCCACCTATACAACAAACCACATTGGCCATTCATTCATTCACTGGTTCTTATCAATTCATCTGTTATATATGTGATAACTATGTGTCTCTCTTTCGTACCTCAGCACCAAGTCCAAATCGAAAACCATCAGAGAATCTTGTGCTTGCATTGTGGAAAACAGCAGCACTGTCAAATTTTAAGAGTTCAGTTTCCGAATTCCGTGTCAATCCAACAACGACTCATAGATCTGCCTCCTCACACTCTAGTCAAGAGTCTCCTGATCGCGATAGAAGAAAAGGAAAGGAGATAGGCATAATCGAGTCTACAGAGTCCACGGAGTTTACGATGTCTAGTCTGCTAAATCAACTAGCGGAACAAGACGAAAGAGCAAAAGAGCCAGAGTCCGCTCAATCGCAAATACCACCGGCAAAAACGTCTCATCCAACACCGGTGATTATTAACCTCTCAGATTCAAGCTCAAGCTCATCTTACAAGACAGACTCTGAAGATGAATCACTACCAAAGCAGTTTGCTATTGGAGAACCATCAAAGACAGAACCAGACATAGACGAAGTGTTCTCTGACGACGAGATGAATGGAACACCCATTCAAGAACAAGAAAGGCCAACGAAACAGTTCGCCTCAAAAGTCGTGACGTTTACGTTTGACGATATTCCCTTCGAAAGATGGAATGATCGTTTAGACGAATTCCAAGCATGGATGAATTCTGAGGTTATCACATCAACCTCACACCTCGTCATACAACAATTCACTGCACGGTTCTCAGGTGCACTCAAAGAATGGTGGAATTCGCTTGGCGAATACAGACAACAGCAAGTCTATCAGACCACCATACCATTACTACTCGGAGAAATTCATCGGGAATTCATAGGCACCCCGAAACACCTCAAAGATCAATTACAAGAGGATTTCTTCGCAGCAAAATGTTGTTCGCTTAAGAAGAGAGATCTTGCGAAACATTTCGAGCAACAAACACGGAGATACTATGCGCTAAACGGTCTCAATAACCCGAGCCTGAAGCAAGTCTACTTATCATCTATTGATGATTATCTGAGCCAACAAACAAAACTCAATATCAAAGAGCAAGGCCAGACAGTAGAAGAAATCTCCATCGGACAAATCCAACAATACGTCTTCAGGACGTTGGACAAACTATGCAAGCAAAAGGAATTCTGGACTGAGTTCATGGATAACTCAAAGCATTTATCCAAAGTCTGTGCAAGACCAGATTTGTCGATTAAATGTTCAAAGTCCAAGAAAGGCTGCATGTGTAAAGGAAAAGGCGAGGCTCGCCGTCCCAAAAAAGCAAATAAGTTCCGATTCAAGAAGTTCGGACGCAGACGGTTCTTCAAAAGGAAACAATCCTTCAAAAAGGAGACAAAGTGCTTTCTATGCAACAAAGAAGGGCACTTCGCCAAAAACTGTCCTAACAGTTCAAAGAAGAAAAGACAATATCTCATCAGCTCAATATCAAAGCTGGCAAAAGATATTGATCTTGACAATCATGATCTCGAATCGGTGTTGTCTTATGACAGCGACGAACAAGATGCCATTTGTGGCTACTCAGATTCTGACACCTCAGAATCCGACGATGAGGACGAATGCTGTTTCAAGATTGCTCAAACGCCTCAACACGAAGAGATACAATCTCCTCACCTACCAGTGACAATCTTTGATCCTGCAAAGAAAGAGGAACCAGTCCATGCTATCGCTTTCATAGACACGGGAGCTCATACAACGATTATGAATCCCAAGGTACTTTCCTCTACCATGTGGCACCCGTACCAGCAAGAGTTCAGGGTAGCAAATTCAGGATCGTTATCAATCAAGCTCAAATCAAAGCCGATCACTATAGAGCTATTTCCGGGTTGTCAAATAACTACGGAAGTCCTAGGGTCCTCCGCTCCTGGAAAGGATATTATTCTAGGATGGGACTCGTATTACGAGCTGAAGAAGAGCTTCGACATCTCAATCGAACCAAGAGGTATAAGATGGAAATCTTATTTCAAAGCGTTCACAACGATACCTAGAATGTTCGCGATTGAAGAGCTTCAGTCCCATGATTTCAACAAAATAAAAGAGGAAATCACTGCGAGTTCGTGCGCAAACTCTCATACGGAGTTCCTACGTATATGCAAAAACCCACTGTGGTTAAACAAGGAATTCTTCGTGTCACTGCCATTCAAGGAGAATATCCACACGACACCTACAAAGGCAAGTCACGCAGGAATGCCCCCAGTGTTGCTCAAACAAGCAAACGAAGAATGTGACCAACTAGTCAGCCAAAAGGTGGTCTCACCAACAAATTCTCCGTGGGCATGCAAGGCATTTTATGTCAATAATAGAGCTGAACAAGCACGAGGAAAACTGAGGCTAGTCATTGACTATAAGCCGCTGAACCAGTACCTCCAAGATGTCAAGTTCCCATTGCCAAACAAAAGGGCGCTGTTTCAACATCTACAAGGTGCGACGCTGTTCTCAAAGTTCGACCTAAAATCCGGTTTCTGGCAAATCGGTATTGCACCAGAGGAAAGATACAAGACAGCTTTCTGTCTGCCCAACCGACATCTACAATGGAATGTCCTACCGTTCGGCCTCAAGACGGCGCCATCGCTATTCCAACAGGCTATGCTAAAGATATTCAAGCCCCTGCTTCATACAGCACTAATCTACATAGACGATATCCTTCTGTTCTCGTCAACTCACGAAGATCATGTTCGAACTCTACAACAGTTCCAGAACATCGTGAAGGATCATGGTATAATGCTATCGGCCCGAAAAATGATCATAGCCCAGCCCAACATCGATTTCCTTGGAATGGATATTGCTAATGGGCAATTCACCCCTCAGGCCCATCTAGCCACGACGCTTCTGGAGTTTCCAGACAGCGACCTCTCGAAGAGACAAGTCCAACAGTTCCTTGGGGTAATTAATTACCTCAGTGACTTTATTCCGCAATTGTCGCAGCTGACGCGTCCACTACAAAAGATGCTGTCCAAGAATCCTCCTTTATGGACTACCAGACAAACGGATGCAGTCAAAAGACTAAAGTTGGAGATAATAAAGCTGCCACCTTTAAAGATTCCCTGCGAAGGCACGCGTGTTCTACAAACAGACGCAAGTGATAAGTATTGGGGTTCAATACTGTTCGAAGAGATTGACGGGAAACGTCAAATCTGTGGATATAAAAGCGGACGCTTTAAAGATTCCGAACTCCACTATCACTCCACGTTCAAAGAGATCTTAGCTGTAAAGAAGGCCATCGAGAAATTTGAGTTCCATTTGATTGGACACAAATTTCGCATCGAGATGGACATGTCATCCTTCCCGAAGATGTTACAATTCAAGCAAAAGATGGTCCCACATCAACAGTTGCTAAGATGGAGCGAATGGTTCTCAAAATACGACTTCGTATCCTTCTATTTAAAGGGCACAAAGAACATCCTTGCCGACATGCTAAGCCGGAGCCCGCTGAAGGAGATACAGATGATGGCAAGCTCATCGGCAACCGAAAAAGAATACTATGACTTCGGTGCCAACATGCCAGAAGATGCTCACCAGCTTGTCAACATGAAGATCATCCACGAGCATCTCAAAGAAAGGATCTTCCGGTACCAGTCAATCATCCTATCAAAGTACGGTATCCGATGTCAACACATCGCGCCACTTGGCATACATCCAGATCACCCGTACGCCCATCTCTACAGAATAGAGAGCACTAATATGCCAGAGGAAGTCCTCTGTTTCCTTTGGTATATATGTTCTGTATACACCATTGGCGTCACCTTCGACATCCACTGGCTCTACCAGTTCGTCAACTCGCGACAAGGTCAAAAGGACTGCCTCTCAACGTTTCTAACTTGGTTCGCGCCACTAAGCGCCTGGAGTGGTAAACTTAGACGGTCAGCAAAGACGGTGAACATATCGTACAAAAGGCTAAAAGGACAAGGGTGTCTCAACCCTTTCTTTAATCCTCATACGATATACTTCTTCCACCGCCCCATACAAGTCAATATCAAAAGCAACAAGATGCATGCGTTGCCGACGCTGATCCACCACGACGACTACAACAAAGGCATGCGACCAGACTTCAACGTCTATGAGACGAAAGGGTTCGAGGAATTCCAGAACCATGCGTTTCGCCTCAATAGTGCTACGCAGAAGTTCCCTATTCCCTTCAACCTAAATTGGAGCTACTATCCAATTGATTACCAGATGAGTCTAGACGAAGACCTACAGTACTTCGAAAGCAAGCCAGCCCATAAGCTAATCCAGCAGAAGACGACACCAGATCCAGAACCAACGACGGTTCTGCCAGAATACTTCCAAGATGCACAGTCCCCAGACGATTCGATGAATATAGACGAGATCGGGAAGAAGTTCGGTTTAAACAAAGACGAGCCTCTAGAAGATTTCGCCGAACCAGAAATCGAGTTCAAGTGTCCAGATGACTATTACGGCTGCTGCGAGGAACACATCACCGAGTTCGAGATAGATCATTAAGATTCGTCTTAATAATCTAATTATGTATAATTATGTGTGTAAGCGATATATAATCGCAATAAATAATGTATAATAAAGTGTGATGTAAGCGATGATGTAATCGCAATTAGGTGTGATGTAAGCGATGATGTCATCGCAATAAATAAAGTAGATAGGTGTGATGTAAGCAATGATGTCATTGCTGAGGTAAGCGCTTATGTCAGCGCTCTAAACCTCCTATAAATATGTGTGTACCCCCTTGTGAAATATCATCTCATTTTCCCCTTAAAAACCTCTCTCTAGTTTTCTCTCTCTATGAATCACTAAAAACTCTCTCTAGTTTTCAGACTTCTCTACGAGATGTCATAAGCTCTGTAGCTTTCTCTCTCTCATGGGTTGGGTGATCACTCTCTATTGATTCTGTTTATCTCGTGCGTTCGATGAGCGAATCGTTTAACCGTGATGACTGTCAATACGACGGTCGTGACGGCCAATACGGTGGTTGTGGGGGGCGATAGGATTCCTAACAGTGGTTGAGCCCGAGGCCAGGTAGTGCCGTTTATGCTCCCTTTACCTGGAACCTATCAGATCCCATAACAATCAACACGGCTATCACGATCTTCAACACGACTAGTTCATACGGTTACTCGTTACTCAGAGTTCGTCTCTTGTCTTATGACTCGAGTCTCTCGTGTAATCAGATATTTCATGGTCTGAACTCGCCGACAGGAGGAGTTACAGCATATCTTGATGTGAACGCTTCATCAGACGATAGGAAACCAGGAACTGGATTTCTTGTCGTCCCATATTGTTCTCCTGAGAGAAACCCTTGAGCGTACGATCCTGGGTATACGGGCATCGTTGATGACATGCTCCCGAGATGTGGATGGTATGGTCTTTGTTGGTTCTGGACCATACTTTCGAGGCACTTTTGAAGGTCTTTTAGTTGAAACCTGAGATTGATCATCTCAGCTTCTTTGCCTTGAAATTGAGTGGTGTTGACCATCATATGTTTGGCCATAGACATCATCTCTTTGTGGAGGATATTTAACCGACTCTCGATTTCTGAGATCGAGTTTTGAAGACCACTCAATCTCTTTGAATATTCTGCAAACTGATCGATTTTTTGATTGATCGTAGTAAGCAGTCGGTTTTGTGCCATGGCGTTTTCCGTTTGCCAATTGAGCACCTTTTCTCCTTGACTTAATTGACTCGGTCCTGAAGGACTGATTGCACTTGAAAGTACTTTTGGAGAGTGGGATATGTTGTCGGTGATGAAGTCCTTTGGTGGAGGAAAGATGTCGTCTTCCATCATCATGATTTCCGGCACGGATGACTCTTTTTGATTAGAGTATTCGACTACGAAGTCGTATCTTCCGTTGCCTTCTCCGAGAGGACCTACTGTAGGATCTCCGTCTAGATATCTTTTGTACAGGGGATCCTTCTTCTTTCTGCGCCGTTGGCGGATTTCGTCATCGGACTCATAATAATTTTCTGTGCAAGCCGAGCAAGAACATACATCAAAATATTGATGGCCGTTTTCATCCTTGAAAGGATATACGACTTGTCCGTATTGTCCGAAGGAGACCGGCTTTGGATTTTGGTCTCGGTATGGTCCGTGGAATTCGTGTTCATCAATTTGGATTGCAAATTGTGTGAACAGTTGTTTCCGAGCTGATGAAGATCTCGGTTTGTCGAATATGATTTCCGTTGTTCCATCACTTCGCGAATGGAATCTGGCTTCGGATGTTTGGACCGGTGCTTGAGTCGCTTGATGTAGCTTCTCATAGCTTGTTACCCATGACTCTGGTATCTTCTTTATCAATTCCTCTCGAGAGATCTGTCGAGGAATTTGCGTTGTGCTTGGCGCTTGCGAAGCCGATGTGACTTCTAGATATAGCGCTTCGTCAGAGGAGGGTAGGACGAGGTCAAGAGCATGGTCTTGAACACGATATACAATTTGGTGATGTAGTGTTGCGATAACACTCTTCTCTTGCATAGGAAGTCCGATCAGCTGAAGCTGGACCTTGAGCGTCTTGAGTAGGTTCGGATCTTGCAAAGAGACGTTGAAGTTGGGAAACAGCGTTATGAATACTGTTCCGGCGTTTAATGTTGTCTGAACCGTACCGATGCAGGCCTGTTGATATGACTTTAGCCGAGAGTCGACTAGAGCGATTCTTGCGATAACCGGCAGACCTTTACGGGCGTGTAGGGTTAGCCCGATACGCACCACTCCAAAGTGGAGATGGGTGTATCCTTGTTGACGCCATAATCGTGGAAGCACTTCTGGGATGTTGAGAGAAATGAATTGCTCCTCTTCCGTGGCTGGGACTTGGCAAGATGAGAACTTGCTGGATTGAACGTATTCCCGGACTCTTCGGCTTGCCGAAGGTTGTATGAGCTCACGGACGTTCTTTATCGAGAAAACACTGGGTTTTCTGGCAAAGAATTCGTATGGATTCACCAGTGGAAGTGTTGTTTCAGGCAGACGATCGCCTGGAACATATTCTATTTCGTAAAGAGAATTTATATCGGAACTATTTTTTTGGTTTTTTGGTTTTTGTAAAGTAGAAATTGCAAACTGAGAATCTATAGCTAAAGGATTTGAAATTGACATTTTTGAGAATTAGTTTTCAGAACATTCAAAACAATCCGGCATAAACAAAGCTTCTTTCCCTCAAACAGGGGATCTTTCTTCTTTCTGCGCCGTTGGCGGATTTCGTCATCGGACTCATAATAATTTTCTGTGCAAGCCGAGCAAGAACAGACATCAAAATATTGATGGCCGTTTTCATCCTTGAAAGGATATACGACTTGTCCGTATTGTCCGAAGGAGACCGGCTTTGGATTTTGGTCTCGGTATGGTCTGTGGAATTCGTGTTCATCAATTTGGATTGCAAATTGTGTGAACAGTTGTTTCCGAGCTGATGAAGATCTCGGTTTGTCGAATATGATTTCCGTTGTTCCATCACTTCGCGAATGGAATCTGGCTTCGGATGTTTGGACCGGTGCTTGAGTCGCTTGATGTAGCTTCTCATAGCTTGTTACCCATGACTCTGGTATCTTCTTTATCAATTCCTCTCGAGAGATCTGTCGAGGAATTTGCGTTGTGCTTGGCGCTTGCGAAGCCGATGTGACTTCTAGATATAGCGCTTCGTCAGAGGAGGGTAGGACGAGGTCAAGAGCATGGTCTTGAACACGATATACAATTTGGTGATGTAGTGTTGCGATAACACTCTTCTCTTGCATAGGAAGTCCGATCAGCTGAAGCTGGACCTTGAGCGTCTTGAGTAGGTTCGGATCTTGCAAAGAGGCGTTGAAGTTGGGAAACAGCGTTATGAATACTGTTCCGGCGTTTAATGTTGTCTGAACCGTACCGATGCAGGCCTGTTGATATGACTTTAGCCGAGAGTCGACTAGAGCGATTCTTGCGATAACCGGCAGACCTTTACGGGCGTGTAGGGTTAGCCCGATACGCACCACTCCAAAGTGGAGATGGGTGTATCCTTGTTGACGCCATAATCGTGGAAGCACTTCTGGGATGTTGAGAGAAATGAATTGCTCCTCTTCCGTGGCTGGGACTTGGCAAGATGAGAACTTGCTGGATTGAACGTATTCCCGGACTCTTCGGCTTGCCGAAGGTTGTATGAGCTCACGGACGTTCTTTATCGAGAAAACACTGGGTTTTCTGGCAAAGAATTCGTATGGATTCACCAGTGGAAGTGTTGTTTCAGGCAGACGATCGCCTGGAACATATTCTATTTCGTAAAGAGAATTTATATCGGAACTATTTTTTTGGTTTTTTGGTTTTTGTAAAGTAGAAATTGCAAACTGAGAATCTATAGCTAAAGGATTTGAAATTGACATTTTTGAGAATTAGTTTTCAGAACATTCAAAACAATCCGGCATAAACAAAGCTTCTTTCCCTCAAACATAGGTTGTTAGGCTCTGATACCAATATCTGATTACACGAGAGACTCGAGTCATAAGACAAGAGACGAACTCTGAGTAACGAGTAACCGTATGAACTAGTCGTGTTGAAGATCGTGATAGCCGTGTTGATAGTTATGGGATCTGATAGGTTCCAGGTAAAGGGAGCATAAACGGCACTACCTGGCCTCGGGCTCAACCACTGTTAGGAATCCTATCGCCCCCCACAACCACCGTATTGGCCGTCACGACCGTCGTATTGACAGTCATCACGGTTAAACGATTCGCTCATCGAACGCACGAGATAAACAGAATCAATAGAGAGTGATCACCCAACCCATGAGAGAGAGAAAGCTACAGAGCTTATGACATCTCGTAGAGAAGTCTGAAAACTAGAGAGAGTTTTTAGTGATTCATAGAGAGAGAAAACTAGAGAGAGGTTTTTAAGGGGAAAATGAGATGATATTTCACAAGGGGGTACACACATATTTATAGGAGGTTTAGAGCGCTGACATAAGCGCTTACCTCAGCAATGACATCATTGCTTACATCACACCTATCTACTTTATTTATTGCGATGACATCATCGCTTACATCACACCTAATTGCGATTACATCATCGCTTACATCACACTTTATTATACATTATTTATTGCGATTATATATCGCTTACACACATAATTATACATAATTAGATTATTAAGACGAATCTTAATGATCTATCTCGAACTCGGTGATGTGTTCCTCGCAGCAGCCGTAATAGTCATCTGGACACTTGAACTCGATTTCTGGTTCGGCGAAATCTTCTAGAGGCTCGTCTTTGTTTAAACCGAACTTCTTCCCGATCTCGTCTATATTCATCGAATCGTCTGGGGACTGTGCATCTTGGAAGTATTCTGGCAGAACCGTCGTTGGTTCTGGATCTGGTGTCGTCTTCTGCTGGATTAGCTTATGGGCTGGCTTGCTTTCGAAGTACTGTAGGTCTTCGTCTAGACTCATCTGGTAATCAATTGGATAGTAGCTCCAATTTAGGTTGAAGGGAATAGGGAACTTCTGCGTAGCACTATTGAGGCGAAACGCATGGTTCTGGAATTCCTCGAACCCTTTCGTCTCATAGACGTTGAAGTCTGGTCGCATGCCTTTGTTGTAGTCGTCGTGGTGGATCAGCGTCGGCAACGCATGCATCTTGTTGCTTTTGATATTGACTTGTATGGGGCGGTGGAAGAAGTATATCGTATGAGGATTAAAGAAATGGTTGAGACACCCTTGTCCTTTTAGCCTTTTGTACGATATGTTCACCGTCTTTGCTGACCGTCTAAGTTTACCACTCCAGGCGCTTAGTGGCGCGAACCAAGTTAGAAACGTTGAGAGGCAGTCCTTTTGACCTTGTCGCGAGTTGACGAACTGGTAGAGCCAGTGGATGTCGAAGGTGACGCCAATGGTGTATACAGAACATATATACCAAAGGAAACAGATGACTTCCTCTGGCATATTAGTGCTCTCTATTCTGTAGAGATGGGCGTACGGGTGATCTGGATGTATGCCAAGTGGCGCGATGTGTTGACATCGGATACCGTACTTTGATAGGATGATTGACTGGTACCGGAAGATCCTTTCTTTGAGATGCTCGTGGATGATCTTCATGTTGACAAGCTGGTGAGCATCTTCTGGCATGTTGGCACCGAAGTCATAGTATTTTTTTTCGGTTGCCGATGAGCTTGCCATCATCTGTATCTCCTTCAGCGGGCTCCGGCTTAGCATGTCGGCAAGGATGTTCTTTGTGCCCTTTAAATAGAAGGATACGAAGTCGTATTTTGAGAACCATTCGCTCCATCTTAGCAACTGTTGATGTGGGACCATCTTTTGCTTGAATTGTAACATCTTCGGGAAGGATGACATGTCCATCTCGATGCGAAATTTGTGTCCAATCAAATGGAACTCAAATTTCTCGATGGCCTTCTTTACAGCTAAGATCTCTTTGAACGTGGAGTGATAGTGGAGTTCGGAATCTTTAAAGCGTCCGCTTTTATATCCACAGATTTGACGTTTCCCGTCAATCTCTTCGAACAGTATTGAACCCCAATACTTATCACTTGCGTCTGTTTGTAGAACACGCGTGCCTTCGCAGGGAATCTTTAAAGGTGGCAGCTTTATTATCTATAACTTTAGTCTTTTGACTGCATCCGTTTGTCTGGTAGTCCATAAAGGAGGATTCTTGGACAGCATCTTTTGTAGTGGACGCGTCAGCTGCGACAATTGCGGAATAAAGTCACTGAGGTAATTAATTACCCCAAGGAACTGTTGGACTTGTCTCTTCGAGAGGTCGCTGTCTGGAAACTCCAGAAGCGTCGTGGCTAGATGGGCCTGAGGGGTGAATTACCCATTAGCAATATCCATTCCAAGGAAATCGATGTTGGGCTGGGCTATGATCATTTTTCGGGCCGATAGCATTATACCATGATCCTTCACGATGTTCTGGAACTGTTGTAGAGTTCGAACATGATCTTCGTGAGTTGACGAGAACAGAAGGATATCGTCTATGTAGATTAGTGCTGTATGAAGCAGGGGCTTGAATATCTTTAGCATAGCCTGTTGGAATAGCGATGGCGCCGTCTTGAGGCCGAACGGTAGGACATTCCATTGTAGATGTCGGTTGGGCAGACAGAAAGCTGTCTTGTATCTTTTCTCTGGTGCAATACCGATTTGCCAGAAACCGGATTTTAGGTCGAACTTTGAGAACAGAGTCGCACCTTGTAGATGTTGAAACAGCGCCCTTTTGTTTGGCAATGGGAACTTGACATCTTGGAGGTACTGGTTCAGCGGCTTATAGTCAATGACTAGCCTCAGTTTTCCTCGTGCTTGTTCAGCTCTATTATTGACATAAAATGCCTTGCATGCCCACGGAGAATTTGTTGGTGAGACCACCTTTTGGCTGACTAGTTGGTCACATTCTTCGTTTGCTTGTTTGAGCAACACTGGGGGCATTCCTGCGTGACTTGCCTTTGTAGGTGTCGTGTGGATATTCTCCTTGAATGGCAGTGACACGAAGAATTCCTTGTTTAACCACAGTGGGTTTTTGCATATACGTAGGAACTCCGTATGAGAGTTTGCGCACGAACTCGCAGTGATTTCCTCTTTTATTTTGTTGAAATCATGGGACTGAAGCTCTTCAATCGCGAACATTCTAGGTATCGTTGTGAACGCTTTGAAATAAGATTTCCATCTTATACCTCTTGGTTCGATTGAGATGTCGAAGCTCTTCTTCAGCTCGTAATACGAGTCCCATCCTAGAATAATATCCTTTCCAGGAGCGGAGGACCCTAGGACTTCCGTAGTTATTTGACAACCCGGAAATAGCTCTATAGTGATCGGCTTTGATTTGAGCTTGATTGATAACGATCCTGAATTTGCTACCCTGAACTCTTGCTGGTACGGGTGCCACATGGTAGAGGAAAGTACCTTGGGATTCATAATCGTTGTATGAGCTCCCGTGTCTATGAAAGCGATAGCATGGACTGGTTCCTCTTTCTTTGCAGGATCAAAGATTGTCACTGGTAGGTGAGGAGATTGTATCTCTTCGTGTTGAGGCGTTTGAGCAATCTTGAAACAGCATTCGTCCTCATCGTCGGATTCTGAGGTGTCAGAATCTGAGTAGCCACAAATGGCATCTTGTTCGTCGCTGTCATAAGACAACACCGATTCGAGATCATGATTGTCAAGATCAATATCTTTTGCCAGCTTTGATATTGAGCTGATGAGATATTGTCTTTTCTTCTTTGAACTGTTAGGACAGTTTTTGGCGAAGTGCCCTTCTTTGTTGCATAGAAAGCACTTTGTCTCCTTTTTGAAGGATTGTTTCCTTCTGAAGATCCGTCTGCGTCCGAACTTCTTGAATCGGAACTTATTTGCTTTTTTGGGACGGCGAGCCTCGCCTTTTCCTTTACACATGCAGCCTTTCTTGGACTTTGAACATTTAATCGACAAATCTGGTCTTGCACAGACTTTGGATAAATGCTTTGAGTTATCCATGAACTCAGTCCAGAATTCCTT
This sequence comes from Eutrema japonicum, assembly GCA_030161315.1. Lineage (NCBI taxonomy): Eukaryota > Viridiplantae > Streptophyta > Magnoliopsida > Brassicales > Brassicaceae > Eutrema > Eutrema japonicum. The sequence goes on from BSQW01000001.1 coordinate 43,041,406, forward strand.
TTGCTTGCATAGTTTGTCCAACGTCCTGAAGACGTATTGTTGGATTTGTCCGATGGAGATTTCTTCTACTGTCTGGCCTTGCTCTTTGATATTGAGTTTTGTTTGTTGGCTCAGATAATCATCAATAGATGATAAGTAGACTTGCTTCAGGCTCGGGTTATTGAGACCGTTTAGCGCATAGTATCTCCGTGTTTGTTGCTCGAAATGTTTCGCAAGATCTCTCTTCTTAAGCGAACAACATTTTGCTGCGAAGAAATCCTCTTGTAATTGATCTTTGAGGTGTTTCGGGGTGCCTATGAATTCCCGATGAATTTCTCCGAGTAGTAATGGTATGGTGGTCTGATAGACTTGCTGTTGTCTGTATTCGCCAAGCGAATTCCACCATTCTTTGAGTGCACCTGAGAACCGTGCAGTGAATTGTTGTATGACGAGGTGTGAGGTTGATGTGATAACCTCAGAATTCATCCATGCGTGGAATTCGTCTAAACGATCATTCCATCTTTCGAAGGGAATATCGTCAAACGTAAACGTCACGACTTTTGAGGCGAACTGTTTCGTTGGCCTTTCTTGTTCTTGAATGGGTGTTCCATTCATCTCGTCGTCAGAGAACACTTCGTCTATGTCTGGTTCTGTCTTTGATGGTTCTCCAATAGCAAACTGCTTTGGTAGTGATTCATCTTCAGAGTCTGTCTTGTAAGATGAGCTTGAGCTTGAATCTGAGAGGTTAATAATCACCGGTGTTGGATGAGACGTTTTTGCCGGTGGTATTTGCGATTGAGCGGACTCTGGCTCTTTTGCTCTTTCGTCTTGTTCCGCTAGTTGATTTAGCAGACTAGACATCGTAAACTCCGTGGACTCTGTAGACTCGATTATGCCTATCTCCTTTCCTTTTCTTCTATCGCGATCAGGAGACTCTTGACTAGAGTGTGAGGAGGCAGATCTATGAGTCGTTGTTGGATTGACACGGAATTCGGATTCCTTTTGCCTTCTTGCCCTTTCTCGTACGGGTCGTGGTCTGAACTCGCCGACAGGAGGAGTTACAGCATATCTTGATGTGAACGCTTCATCAGACGATAGGAAACCAGGAACTGGATTTCTTGTCGTCCCATATTGTTCTCCTGAGAGAAACCCTTGAGAGTACGATCCTGGGTATACGGGCATCGTTGATGACATGCTCCCGAGATGTGGATGGTATGGTCTTTGTTGGTTCTGGACCATACTTTCGAGACACTTTTGAAGGTCTTTTAGTTGAAACCTGAGATTGATCATCTCAGCTTCTTTGCCTTGAAATTGAGTGGTGTTGACCATCATATGTTTGGCCATAGACATCATCTCTTTGTGGAGGGTATTTAACCGACTCTCGATTTCTGAGATCGAGTTTTGAAGACCACTCAATCTCTTTGAATATTCTGCAAACTGATCGATTTTGTGATTGATCGTAGTAAGCAGTCGGTTTTGTGCCATGGCGTTTTCCGTTTGCCAATTGAGCACCTTTTCTCCTTGACTTAATTGACTCGGTCCTGAAGGACTGATTGCACTTGAAAGTACTTTTGGAGAGTGGGATATGTTGTCGGTGATGAAGTCCTTTGGTGGAAGAAAGATGTCGTCTTCCATCATCATGATTTCCGGCACGGATGACTCTTTTTGATTAGAGTATTCGACTACGAAGTCGTATCTTCCGTTGCCTTCTCCGAGAGGACCTACTGTAGGATCTCCGTCTAGATATCTTTTGTACAGGGGATCCTTCTTCTTTCTGCGCCGTTGGCGGATTTCGTCATCGGACTCATAATAATTTTCTGTGCAAGCCGAGCAAGAACTGACATCAAAATATTGATGGCCGTTTTCATCCTTGAAAGGATATACGACTTGTCCGTATTGTCCGAAGGAGACCGGCTTTGGATTTTGGTCTCGGTATGGTCCGTGGAATTCGTGTTCATCAATTTGGATTGCAAATTGTGTGAACAGTTGTTTCCGAACAGTGTGTGCACTGCTCTCACGAGATAGACAAAAAAAGTGACCAAACTTAATTTTCCGCACATGCAACGAATACAGAGCGGTAAGCCCTTTGAAATTTTTGTTATGATTTAGTTGGAATCAGCAATAATTTTACCTTCCATGTTGGTTAATATGATCTATAGCACCATGTACGTCTTCTACAATTTCAACGGTGCAGGTCTTGGAACTGTAATCGTGATGAAATGATTGTGTTTCCGGAATGTTCAGTTTAGCACTTGCTCTAGGCCCACCATACAAAGTGACGCCTGCAATTCGACACGTATACCTTAAACAAAAGTCTCTAATGAAAATAGTCAAACTAAATCTTATCTTATTTTTAGTATTTATGGTTTGAAGCACTGATAATTCATGATTAAAGACAAATAAACAGTTGTGTGGTTATGAAACATCCAGACTGAAACTAATGATTCTGATAGATCCAATAAAACACATTCATTTGATGAGGTAATCCCAAACTTCTATTCTTACCATTGGATTGCAGAGCATATATAAGCTCATTGAGAACACCATTCTGCTCCAGATCCTTATGTACAAGAAGGGTTTCCTGTAAAGACAAGAAAAAAAGGAGAAGATGAAATGAGACAAGAAGTAATAAGTTAACCGAAAACGAAATCACTATATGCCTAAGTGAACATTACTGAAAAAGGTAAAAGCCTCTAACCATCGCGTTACAGGCTGCTGGATAGTCTAACTTTGCATCTGAAACTACGCACTTTGCCATTTCCACTTTACAAGACTTGTCAACATATACATGACAGATTCCATCTGGAAGCACACAAAAATAAGCCATGTTCCCTCTAGGCCAATCCAGCTTAATGGGAGTTGAACCTGTGTTCTCAATAGCGCGCCTTAATGGCGCTATAGCGCAGATAGCGCATAGCTCCAAGAAAAACGCTATGTAAACGTATAACATTGCGATACTCGAAAGCACGCGCCATATGCGCTATTTGTTCAAATCGGAGGCACGCTATTTGCGACATAGCGAGGGCTATGTGTTAGTCACGTTAAACGTGGTTAGTGTAAGGGTATTTATGTAATCTATATTGTTTTTAAAGTTATATATGAACAATAATACCCTAATTAGGTTTACGATCAAGGAATTCAAGCGTCATAAGACACAAACTTCTCTAACTCTACACGGCTTTGGCTTCTCCTCTCTGCGACTTGACTTGGTTGTTTCATGTTTTGGTTTTCATGGGTTTTTATGATTTGGTTTTTCGGATGTTATGATTAGTTACGTGAGGATTTTGGTTTTGGTTTAGTTATGTGAGGATTTTGGTTTTGGTTTTCAGAGTTCATTTTGGTTATAGAAAGTTGCAGGTCTAACCTAAAGACGAAAGCAGAGTAGGACTCGTGTTCTAAATAGCGCGCCTTAATGGCCCTATAGCTCAATGCGCAAGGTTCAGTCCTCCTCGCTTTGATGCGCCATGTGCTATTTAAAACACAGAGTTGAACTTAAAAACGTACCAGCATGCCCTAGCACAGGAATTTTCGTCGAGTTTCAATAACGTCATCAAGCTGTAGCATAAAATGCAATTGGTGGGTTCCAGTTTAAGTAAAGATATTTAGTCACTTCTGGTGACTTTCTGTTCATATATCTATTTACCTTGAGTAAATCAAGAATCTCCTCTCTCGAAGTCACAAGTCCTATGAGTTTACCTCCAACAGTTTCAGGAATTGCATCAGTGATCACCTACAAGTTTTCCATGGATTTCACAAATTAGCTCCAGACATTTTGGGAAGCAACGTAATGACAAAATTAGAGATTACTCCAATTTATGAAATATGAGGTCAGCGTACCTTGTGTAAGATAGCATTTGATCGACGAGCTTCCTTTCCACCCTTCAGCAGAAGAGCATTTCCACTTTGGATTGCAAGCGAAGCTATCTGTTTGATTCAGTGATAGAGCATGGTGTTCAGCGATCAAAAATTAAATCTAAGAGCCTAAAAGGAAATGACTCGTGACATACCTGAACAAGTGCATCAGGACGGGATTCAAAAATAATCAGAAGAACACCTAATGGTGATGAGGTCTTCTCTAAAATAAGGCCATCTGCAACCTGTTACATAAAAAAATTTCATGAATAGTATTATTTGACAACTTTTTTCATGTTAACTGAGAGGAAGATTTACAGCATATTACCTGAGTTTTTTTTAATATGCGACCGATTGGATCTTCCATTTTGGCTAGCTGGCGAATGGAAGCTGCAAGGCTTGAGATCTATCAAGTAAAAAACAATGTAAAGTTAGAAATAAATGGACCTTATGAGTAGGAAAAAATTGGTGCAGTGTATTTAATCACACAGTGAATAATGTCGTACGTTCCCAGGCTTCATAACTAAGCGAGCTACCAAAGACTCTTCATATCCAGCTTCTTGTGATGCAACAACATCTAAATCATTCTCAGCTTTAATTGTTTTCTCGTTTGCTTCAAGGGCGTTGGCATTATCAAGTAGAATTTTTTTCCTATCTTTTGAAGACAAGGCGTGTAAGCAGATTGCAAACAAGTTGAGTTCACTTATTTCTGAATTTACAAGTTGAGTAAACTTGCATTAGCCCTAAAATTACCTGAAGCTTTCTGGAACTTTCCCTTGCAGCAACTGCCATGTCACGAGAAGTAGTATCTATGACCGGAGCCCATAAGTGAGCATCTTGATGGAATAGAGTACCAACACACAGTCCTCTAAGGGCTTTAGCTATATTCGCAGCATCATACCCACTTCAAAAAAAAATAGCAAGAAATGCATCACTCTTCCATTCAACATTATATGCTAGCTTATAGATCAGTCCTTCTAAATTCCGAAATTCAGAGAACATATTAATAATTAGGGGAAGAAGCTGGTGCTAAATGCGAGCACGTGGAGAAAAAAATTGTGATAAAGGAAAGAACTTCAACAGAGCTGCAATATGAACTTAAGTATAATTACAGATTATGAGTAAAGAAGGGTCTTTAACCTGGTTATTATTACAGGAATGCCACCATAAGCTGCATCAAGAGCAGCTTTAACTTTTGCAGTCATACCCCCTCGTCCTAATTGAGAATTTTCGCCAAACGTAATCTCTTCCTGGTGTTTTTCTTTAATGTAAGTGTGGATTAACTTTGAATGAGGATCGCTTGGAGGGCCAGTATAAAGACCCTCAACATCACTTAGAAGAATCAAAAGATCAGCTTTCAGCTCCTTTGACAGTAGAGCAGCTAAGCTGTCATTATCCCAAATTATACCAGTAGCATCCTGCATAGGTTAAGAGTGTGGTGAAGCTGTAGGTTAGGCTAAAAGATTCAGAAGTAAGAAACTACTCAACTGAAGTTTATTCATGTACAGTCAGTTAGTAACGCTAAGTAGAACTTCCAGTCAAAAGTAACCAAAAAGAAAGGCAATCAACAAACCTTATAGGGGGCTGTTCGAGTGCTTATAGCATCATTCTCATTGAAAACTGGGATAACCTTCATTTTCAGCATCGATTTGACAGTTTCACTAAGTTGCTTCCTGAAATCCTTATCTCTAAAACTGCTATCAGTCACCAGCATTTGAGCCACCGTCACACCTATCAACTCAATAAAAATGACGAGCTCAGTATATGAAATGCTTGCCAATAATCAAGAAATAGATTAAAAAAAAAAAGGAGCATCACCTGGTCAAATATAGTCTCATAGTAAGCCATGAGACTGCTCTGTCCAACACCAGCAAAAACCTTCCCATCAAGTTCAGTTTGTGGCTTCTGAAGGTCCGCAAAGCTGGAATCCGTAGAGAAGAAGAAGAATCAGAATATACAATTTCCAGCCCTTTGAGGGGAAGCAAACATAAGGCATCACACATAACCTGCTGTTGACTAATTGTCTGTATCGAAGCTTTTGTCGACCAAGACCAACCGCACCAGATGACACAAAAATCACCTCAAATCCATCCGAGTTTAATTCCGCAAGCTGACATTATATTTTTTTGTACGAATTAAAGGAACACAATGTAAAGCTTTTTCTTTTAATATCATTCAGTTTAAAGCAGAGCTTAACCAAAAACCGTTCATTGATGCTAATTTAAATCAAATACTTGCTCGCAGATTGCTGCTAAACGCCCATGAGCCAATCTTCCACCTTTCCCAGTAACAACTGCAGTCCCAACCTGTAACATTACCAGAAATCGCTCAAAGATTCGCAGATTTGGGAAAATTTTCAATTGGAGAAATGAAAGAAAACCAAAAAAAAACACATTGTTATTGTTTGCCACAGTTTCCCAGATTTCTCCGCCGCCAAAAAGCTAAACTTAAAGAAGCAACTATTGAATTGAAACCTTGACAACGATACGCCTAACGTCCTTGGCGAAAGCTCGGGAACGATCGATCTCCTCCATGGTTGCCTATCAAAACCAGAGGGAACAAGTCAACTCAGTCGGACTTGGTCACCACCACGACGAGGACGTGAGAATAAAAATTGGGATAATCCGGTGGGAAGAAGCTAATTTATAGTCCTAGGGCTGGGCGTTCGGGTCGAACTTCGGGTTCGGGTCGGGTATTTCGGGTCCTCGGATTTAGGTTTAGAGGACCCGTTCGAGTATTTTAAATCATCGGGTTGGATTTGGTTCGGTACTAATCGGGTTCGGTTATAATCGATGTAAGTAACTATTGTTTCGGGTAAGTTCAGATAAATTGGATAAGTTCGGATATTTTTACCCATAATCAAAACCCGAAATACCCATAAACAATTCCCTATAATTCAACAAAACATATCCATAAATTGGTCATGTTCGGGTTCGGATACGGTTAAAACGCCCAATCCTAAGTATAATAAAGGGGGTTAATTTACTACATCGGGTACTTCGGGTTTGTAGTTCGGATTTCGGTTAAATTGAGGTGTATCAATCAGTAAATGCTAACACTTTCAACATTTTGTGGACTAGCCCATGGGTGTGTAGTTGTGTTCCCAGTTGGTTAAGGTCTCTAGCGGGGATCCACACTATTGGATGTAAATGTAATATCTTTTATATATGGGAGTAACGTATTTATGTTGAGTTAAACCAAAAAAAAAACCTTAGTAATGAGACCATATTATTCGTATTTTTAACAATTCATTTTGATTTAGACCACACTATCCCTAATCGCTCTCCTCACCTCTCCTCTACTTAGTTTTTGAAATTCCATGCCGCCGGCTTTGAGCCAAGTTTTGTGCCTCTTGTGTCTCTCATATCAACGCTTCCGTAGCAGAACGAGAGTTATCGGTGCATCAGAACGAGAGTTATCGGTGCATTGTGGTCTTCCGCCAGAGAGATGTCTCCTTCAAAGCTCTGATCTCCATTTAATGGAAGATGAAATATATATGTATGTATTAAGAGTTATAGTGGGTCTGTTCGTTTGTCAGCCGCTAGAGGCTGCGGCTTGCGACCAGACGCAGCCATTGTTGTTCGTTTGGAAGCCGCGCGGCTGGTCGCTACGACTGATCGCAACAGTTCCAGACGCAACGCTGAAGAAATTCAGCGTTCAGAAATTTCGAACGCATATCGCAGCGTCTAGCTGCATGAAGTTGCGTCTGGTAAACGAACAGCGATTGGCCACAGCCGCAACCTCTTGCAGCAAACAAACGAACAGACCCAGTGTATAAACACTTATAGGTATTCTCCTTTCTATGGCTCGTTGTTATTGTGAAGTAACTGATGTTATAAATTAACTCTTGTTGAACCACAAGGATGTCATTTTCAATAGACATAAACATTTGAAGTTATAGCGACGCCAGATGAATGATGCTTTATTGTGTTTTCATCTAGTGCTTTGGCTTAAAATCATCAAAATAAATAAATAAATATACATGATATACATGTAAAGAATTTGTGTATTCCAGAAATATTAGGATTTTATTGAACTTTTTAAATAAGACATGAACCTAATTGTTTAAGTAATCAAAACCTAAACCGGACTAAAAATCCACGGCTCAACCTCCATAACCGAGTCCGTATGGTTTTTCTCCATTCTCTAACCAAGACTACACTAGACTAAAAACCGTCAAAACCAGGATCGAAACTGCAACTAAACCGTCACCAATGAACCTAGTCGTTTTTCTCACGGCGTGGTTTTTCTTGGCCTTGTGAGTGGAAGCCGGAGGAGATTGCGGCGGAGATTCGACTTCCATGACTTTGATGATCATTTTCTGACCCTTTTCACAATGGCCTACGACGCCGCTTATGAAGTAGAACAAACCGGGCCGGCCCAATTTGAAAACCGTGTCATGGTGATTCGAGTAGAATTCCGGTTTGGTTGTCTGGCATTTCTTGTACTCTTCTTCTGATACCACCAAAACAGTCTCTTTCTTGTACTTGAAATCTTCCACCAAATCAAAAATGCAAATTCAAAATCTGCATTTACCATGATCGTAATAATTGATAAATAATAGAATAAAAACAAAAAGTTCTCACAGATAGTGTCGCCAACTTTAAAACGGTTCTTGGAAGCCCATTGGTTAAACATATCTCCATGGTTACTAGATTGTGGTATGACCCAACCATTTTCTCCACCAGCTTCAAATTCAGTACATGTCACATATGAAAATACAAAAACCAATACGAAGATCGAGAAGACAACAATCTTTGGTGCACCCATTTGTTGCGTCAATTTGGACTAGATGTGTAGCAAAAAAAAGAAGAAGAAGAAGAGGATCCTTATATTTAATTTCTGTCTGTGGTGCTTAAGGTTCCAATTTAAGAAGTATGAGAGTGTAGCCAGGTTTGTTAGTTTGGCTTGTCCACAACTTGAGGGATACTTAATAGATATGCCTTTGACTTATTATTTGCTAATTTTTTATATAATATAATCAATAATGATTTGTCAAAGAAACATGACTTAATAATACTTGGTATTAGTTGAGGAATATCTGTTTTTTTTTTTTGAGGATTTTGCGTATTAATAATGTATTAAATATTTTAAATTGTATTTTGTATTTTTGGACTATTAAAAGAGATTTGAAATGTTTAGGTAATACTCGGAATAAGTAAGCTTTAAAGGGACTTATTCGTAAAATGAATAATTTTCTTAAGAACTTTCGAATTTGCCGAATCTGAAGAAGACTAAAACGACACGAGGTTCCGTCGTTTTCGTGTTGTTCCGTCACCGCCTCCATTCTAAGCCCACTCGTTCACCTGAGCCGCGACGAAGAAGATGGAGGCGAATCTGTAAGGATTAGGGCTTATAGGATTGTAGCAGGACGAAACTCGACGAAGAGCAAGAGGAAGCTGCGTTTTTCGTGGAAGATAAATTATGGCACAAGACTCGGAGAAGAGATTCCACCAGATCATGGACAAGCTCTTTACCCCATCGAAATCTCACCTTCCTTCTTCCTCCACTAGGTCAGTTTCTTCTTGTTTTGGATTTTCATCCATCTTCTCTATTGAATTTCATGGATAGATTCATCTTCAGTATCTTAGTTCCAGACTCTTACAATCGTTAAAATCTGATTTCTCTGATTGAGGTATATGCATTGCTTAATGGAAGTGGTGTGATCTTGTTTCAATGCACTTTACCTAAGATGTTTAGTTTGATTTGTTATATCTTGTTGGAGGTGGGCTTAGCACCCCCAATTAGTTAGGCCCATCATAGGAAAAACCCCTCTTCAGCCCGGTCGCCGGCCTGGAAGCACCCATCCGCAAGACCCCTCTTCAGCCCGGCAGCCGACCTGGAAGCGACGCACCTCGGACCCGCGCTAACACTCCGCCAGGACGGGGAGTGTCAGAAGAGTAGGCGCGTGGGAGTCGGTCAAGCGGCACCCCACTCGCGTAGGGACGCGTCTTCGACCCGACGTCCCACCAACCCTGCAGAGCTGACAAGGGCAGGAAGGAGCAGGTGGAGCAGAGTTGGTAGAACAGTGCATTGCCCTGCAACACGCCACGCCGAGCTCATCATGACCTCTCTCCTCAAAAGCCGGAACACGCCTCCTAGGCCACCTTACCCGCGAAAGAGGCCGCAGACGACACGTGGCCCGAGATCCCGGGGAGCAGGAAGCCGACCCCGACTATATATACCCCTCATATGTCATTAATGAGGGGGATCCGGATTTTGACTCTAGAACAGAATATAAGCTACCCGACCTCTCTCTTTGTAGCAAGACGACACTTTAGAACGCCGAACTGGTCGTCCTTCGGAACCAGTTCGTAATTCAAAAGTGTTCACCTTTCTTTCATCAATAAAGCGAAACACGGCCCCGGCCTACTCATATTTCTCCCGACCTGTCTTAAACGTGGTTAAATTGCTCTATTAACGAAAATCTCACCTCCCATCTCCTAATCATTCTTTAAACACACTTAGTGGTCCACGGGATCAACAATTGGCGCTAGAACGGTTCCCAGTTCACATCGGCCCTCTTCGAAGATTTCTGCGCGAAGTGGAAAATCAGACTAAGTAAGTCCACTCCGAGGTACCCCCAGGGGAACGGACAAGCCGAGGCCACCAACAAGACCATCCTCGACGGCCTCAAAAAGCGACTAGACGACAAGAAAGGGTCCTGGGCCGACGAGCTCGATGGAGTCCTCTGGTCCCACCGCACAACACCAAAGACATCGACTGGCCGAACACCGTTCAACCTCTCCCACGGCATGGAAGCAATGGCCCCATCCGAAGTCGGGCTCCCCACTCCTCGCCGCGCTATGCTCACCCAGCAACCCGCACTGAACAGCGACGTCCTACTCAGCGAGCTGGATTTCCTTGAAGAGCAACGGGACCATTCCCTACTCCGAATCCAGAACTACCAGCAGCTCGCCTCCAAATATTACAACAAGAAGGTTCGAGGCCGGTTCTTCGCCGAGGGCGACCTCGTCCTCCGCAAGGTCTTCGAAAACACCGCCGAACCAAACGCAGGCAAGCTGGGTGCCAATTGGGAGGGCCCCTACCTCATCTCCAAGGTCGTAAAACCAGGCGTCTACGAGCTAGTCACGATGAACGGCGACGCCATCCCGCGCTCATGGAACTCGATCAACCTCAAACGGTTCTACTACTAAGCCCCCGGGCTCCAATCCGCTCTCCGCTTTTGTAAACAAACGAACTACGATTGGCTTGATCCCTTCTACTAAAGGGTACGTAGGCAACCCCTAACCAGGGCTCAGCTATTAATCTAATAAAACCTTTTAGACAAAGGAAAACGGTCCCCGACCTGCGCACAGCAGCCGAGCTCCAAACGCTCAAACGCTCCCGAGCTCCAAGCGCTCCCACCACCAAAAAAAAAAAAAAAAAAAAAAAAAAAAAAAAAAAAAAAAAAAAAAAAAAAAAAAAAAAAAAAAAAAAAAAAAACCCAGCTCCAAACGCTCGCACTACAAAAAAAAAAAAAAAAAAAAAAAAAAAAAAAAAAAAAAAACCGAGCTCCAAACGCTCGCACTACAAAAAAAAAAAAAAAAAAAACCGAGCTCCAAACGCTCGCACTACAAAAAAAAAAAAAAAAAAAAAAAAAAAAAAAAAACAAAAAAAAAAAAACAAAAAAAAAAAAAAAAAAAAAAAAAGAGCTCCAAACGCTCGCACTACAAAAAAAAAAAAAAAAAAAAAAAAAAAAAAAAAAAAAACGAGCTCCAAACGCTCGCACTACCAAAAAAAAAAATAATAAGCCGAGCTCCAAACGCTCGCACTACAAAAAAAAGGGGACCGAGCTCCGGTGCTCGCTCTCCCCGGCACACAAGTTATAAGTGCCAAAGCCGGGCCCCAGGGCTCGCACCTCTACTAGACACACAAGCATTAAGTGTCTCTAAGCCGGGCTCGCTACCCGCACCAAAAAAACAAGGTACACAAGCAATAAGTGCCTTAAGCCGAGATTACCTCGCACCCAATACAAGAGCACGGTCCACGACCTGCTTACTTGACAGAGTACGGTTTACGACCTACTCTACCGATCAAAAAAGCCTCGAAATGGCATTTACACAAAAAAAAAAAAGAAAGGGCCAACGGCCTCGATTATCTCAAAAGGGCCAACGGCCTCGTCTGTTATAAAAATGGCCCACGGCCTAGTCGTTACAAAAGCCTCGAAACGGCACTTACAAAAAGAGAGGGGCCAACGGCCTGCTCTTTGCATAAACGGCCTACGGCCCAGTCTACAAAAAGAAAACAAAAAGGAAAAAAAGTTTTTACAAGGCCGCATCGGCCGGTCGGTTTTCCCTCCCGTCAGCACGGGTACCATCTAAATCAGCCGGGGCCACCATCCTCGCGTTGGTCCCGTACTCACCAAGGAAGGGCTGCCCAGACCCTTCTTCAACCACGACTCCACCGGGTGGCACGTCGGTTCCGGTCTCACCGGACGGCGCATCCGTGTCGGCCTCAGCGGCGGACAGGACCGAGGGATCTGCTTGCACAATCCCAGCAGCTTCGGGGACTCCCTCGTCAGCAGACGGGATCGAGGGATCTGCTTGAACGGTCTCAGCGACCGCAAGAGCGTCCTCAGCAGCCAGCGGAGCCTCCAAGGTCAGATCCACCACGGGGGTGCTAGAAGGAGCGACAGGTATAATGTGCTCAAGCAGAACGCCGTGAGCACGGTCCAGAGGGATTTCCAGATCCTCCGGGGTCAAATCCGGAAAGTCCATCCCGTCCAGTACGGCACCGAATGCCGCCTCGTCCTCGTCCAGCTTCTGATACCGGTAGAACGGTACCGACACCCCGTCCTCTGCTTCCATCCTCTTGAGGCAGGCCTTTACGCCAGTCACCTGGCTGTACAGAAGGTGAGGCTCTAAGGCCCGGCGGCGCCCGTCCAGGTGGGCGCGGATCTTCTCCATCTTCGCGGACCACTTCCGGTTCCGCGCTTCCCACCGGGCTGACACCCGATCACTCTCCGCAGCCACGGCCACCTTGGCCCGGCCTATGGCGGATTCCAGCCCCTTCACCCTGGAGCGGAGTGTCTCCCGCTCCCCCTTCAGGAGCCCGTTCTCCTCCTCGAGCCCCGACGCCCGATCCCACCCAGCTGCAGCACGGTCCCTCTCGGCCTCTAGTGCAGACTGCAGACTGGCCACCTCGACCTCCCGGGCTCTTAACCGCACCGCCTCCTCTTCTAGCGCCGCAGATCGGGCCTTCTCATCTCTCAGCTCCTTCTCGAACCCGTGGAGACGGGTAGACTGGATCTGCGAGCTGGACTCCCGGCACTCCCGGAGGAAGTTAATCGAGGCGGCCTGCTCGGCGAGCCTCTTCTCATAGGCCTCCGCCAGAAAGGCACTAAGGGCCATCGTCTGCATTAAACAAATTGTTAACAAAGACGCGCAACGAGTCTAGCTAAAAACAGTTAGACCAGAGCAGGAGCTTACCCGAGCTGCGGATCGCGCCACCTGACGGAAGGTGTCGGACTCCGCCATCTCCAGCGGAACGAAGTGCGGGTACCTCTGCCCGAACATCATGGCCTGCGCCAGCTCGGCGCACTCGTCCGGATCAACGATTACCTGGTTGCTTCCATCCTCGTGGGTAAAGGAGAAGCTGTAGTCCCGAGGCCCACCGTCGGAACCTCCCGAGGCGCCGCCCACTTCGGCGCTGCGATCCTCGGCCTCCTGCACAGCAGCAGGATCCTCCGCGCCGACGATCGTCTCGCCGACCCCATCGCCCCCTTGGGCCCGGGTCTCATCAACCCCCCCTGCTGGCCCAACGGCCAAAGGCACCTCGGGCTCCGGCCCGGTCAGTGTAGGCCGGGTGACCTCCCGACCTCCGGAAGAGAGCTCTCCCGTCCTCCTCTTCTTTTTGCCGGTCTCGCCGGCGGCAGCCCGGTCTTCCCTCCTCTTCGAGGGAGTCGCCGCGGAGGAATCCCCCGCAACCCGTGGTGCCGGGTCTCGCCTGACCGGCACCTCGGGTATCGGCGGCGGCGGGGCAACAAACGAATCCGCGTACTGCGGATTGACAAACCTTTCTCTACCTGCGAAGGAAGAGCCGTCAGTTCGACAAAAAAAAAAAAAAAAAAAAAAAAAAAAAAAAAAAAAAAAAAAAAAAAAAAAAAAAAAAAAAAAAAAAAAAAAAAAAATAATAAACCTCCGGTCATGGCAGCTTCGATTCTCGCAGCGGTGAAGGACTTCCACTCTCTCCGGCGCACTGTCCTGAGCACGGCAAGCAGACCTTCGTAGTCCGGTAGCTTGAATCTAGAGGAGTGAGGGCCTGCAGAGCAAGACAAAAAAAAAATTTTTATCAGTCAGACAACCAAAGAAGAGAAGTCAGCTCGACCTACAAGTTCCTACCCGGGGAAAAATTCCAATCCCGGGTATATCTCGCCAACGGATCGAGCCCAGCCACGGCGGTAGCCCGGACGTAGAAGTAGCTGCGAGACCAGTCCTCGACCTTCGACAGCTTGCTCGCCCTAGACCCCGAGCTGGGTGCCTCCAGAACGTTCGCCGCGGGCTTGAAAGCGGCATAGAAGGTCCCAGGAATCCCGGGGTTTGCCTTCTGCTGGGTGAACGCCTCGAACATAGGCAACGTCACCTCCATGTCGCATTCATGCCCCAAGGTCAGCAGCACGATCATCCCCTGGACCGTGGACGGGCAGACCTGCGAGAAGGCCAAGCCCCGCGCCCGACAGTACTGGACGAACAGCTCGGGGAGAGGAAGGCGCAAGCCGCACTTCTGAAAGAACGACTCGTACAAACAGACGAAGCCCGGCCGAGGAGTCCACGGGCGCTCCTCCGCCCTGGGTATCCTGAGCTCAACGCCGGCGGAAAAACCACACAGATTCCCCAGGAGGGTCACCGATTCCGCTGTGCTCCAGGTCGGTGACCCTCCCTGCTCGTAGGAGACCAAGGGGGACCTCACCCTGGCCACTCGAGCTCCGCCTCCACGGACGCCCTGACGACCACCGCGGCCGCCCAGATGCCCGGTTCTGCCCCCAGCTTGGCCAGCACCGCGACCGCCAGAGGATCTAACCACCGTTTTCGGCCGGAGATGGGTCCCCGGAAGCGACGGGGCGGCCCCCGAGGTCGAGGGGGCCAACTCTTCCCCACTGTCTGCCCCTCGTCGCGGAAAAGAGGCATGCTCGGAATCACCGGAGGAGGAACTCGGAGAGTCGTTACCGCCACCGCGGGACGCCGATTCTTCGCTCGACTCAGCTCGGATACCGTCTAACATCGGAGCCATCGCACGGAGAGGAGGAAATCAAAAAAACAGGAAGGAAGTAGGAAGAGAAGGAAGAAATCGGAGAGAGGAGGTTACCTTAGGGTTATGCGCAGAAGGTTTTAACAGGAGGAAGAAGGGGGATTTAAATAGAAGAAGGGGGACAGTGAAGCGACGCCTGGACACGTGTCACAAGAAGCACGGCCGCCCAAAAACCTAATGATGACGTCTCTTCGTTTCCCCACGCCAAAAAGCAAAGGACGCCTCGATAAACGCGAAGCGTCTTTTACACGCCGCGCGTGGGCAGTCCGCGCGAAAAACGAAGCGTCCTTTGCCGTCCCACGTGGTGAGCACGCGCCAACCTCCTACGGATTTTTCGGAAAAGGCACAGTTGAGTATGGAACTCCCCGTCCTAAGATGTGCCGAACTAACATCAGATCAACTTCGGCATGCTCGCTTCGCCTCGCGATACCGAACTGGGGGAGGGCCTATTGTTGGAGGTGGGCTTAGCACCCCCAATTAGTTAGGCCCATCATAGGAAAAACCCCTCTTCAGCCCGGTCGCCGGCCTGGAAGCACCCATCCGCAAGACCCCTCTTCAGCCCGGCAGCCGACCTGGAAGCGACGCACCTCGGACCCGCGCTAACACTCCGCCAGGACGGGGAGTGTCAGAAGAGTAGGCGCGTGGGAGTCGGTCAAGCGGCACCCCACTCGCGTAGGGACGCGTCTTCGACCCGACGTCCCACCAACCCTGCAGAGCTGACAAGGGCAGGAAGGAGCAGGTGGAGCAGAGTTGGTAGAACAGTGCATTGCCCTGCAACACGCCACGCCGAGCTCATCATGACCTCTCTCCTCAAAAGCCGGAACACGCCTCCTAGGCCACCTTACCCGCGAAAGAGGCCGCAGACGACACGTGGCCCGAGATCCCGGGGAGCAGGAAGCCGACCCCGACTATATATACCCCTCATATGTCATTAATGAGGGGGATCCGGATTTTGACTCTAGAACAGAATATAAGCTACCCGACCTCTCTCTTTGTAGCAAGACGACACTTTAGAACGCCGAACTGGTCGTCCTTCGGAACCAGTTCGTAATTCAAAAGTGTTCACCTTTCTTTCATCAATAAAGCGAAACACGGCCCCGGCCTACTCATATTTCTCCCGACCTGTCTTAAACGTGGTTAAATTGCTCTATTAACGAAAATCTCACCTCCCATCTCCTAATCATTCTTTAAACACACTTAGTGGTCCACGGGATCAACATATCTGTAATTGCATAAGAGATTGTGAATTGTCTTAGGGTTATGACACTGCATTAGGTACCAGGAACAATGGTTTACTTGATATCCTTTTGTGTTTATGTAGTTCACCTGTAGAGCAACAATCAAATGGCAAGAAGCGTCCAAATCCTTCATCTGCGTTAGCACTGGTTGAGCCAAAGACGGGATTAGCTACCATTGATAGGTCTTCTTCAGCTTCGAAAGTTCCCGCCGGGAAATCACCTTCTGGTCTTTGCAGGCCATGGGATAGAGGAGACCTTATGAGGAGGCTAGCTACGTTCAAGTCCATGACATGGTTTGCCAAGCCCCAGGTCTGCTCCTCTCCTTGTGTTCTTTGATCCACAATTTTCTTGATTTTTCTGTAGAATTCAATTCAGCTCGATCTGGTGGTTGCTATGAAATTCATAGCTGTCTTTTTTGTGAGTTGGTAGGTTATCAGTGCTGTAAATTGCGCGAGGACAGGGTGGGTGAATGTTGACACTGATACTATAGCTTGTGAATCTTGTGGAGCTCATCTTTACTTTTCAGCCCCATCTTCTTGGTCAAAGCAACAAGGTACGGTTCAACATCTTTTTTTTTTTTTTTTTTGTAGAATCAGCTCTATGTAACTAATAATTTGATATAACATTTTTTTGTTGTGACCTCACTGATATTGTTTATCTTCTCTATGATCTTACAGTGGAGAAAGCGGCATCAGTCTTCAGCTTAAAGTTGGATAATGGACACAAATTACTCTGTCCATGGATAGAAAATGCATGCGAAGATACGCTTTCTGGGTTTCCTTCAATGACACCGCAGGATTTAGTCGATAGACATGAAGAACGGGCAGAAGCTTTACTTCAACTTTTAGCCCTGCCTATTATTTCTCCATCTGCCATTGACTACATGAGGAGCTCCGATCTGGAGGAATTTCTCAAACGACCTATTGCACCTGCATGTGGCGACACGGCAGCCGAATGTTCTCAAACAGAATCACTTATCAATCATGTTGGAGCGAATCCGTCTCAACTTTTCTACCAGGTTTGACCTGCGCTCAAGGAATTATCAATTATTCCTAGCTAACGTAGAACACTTTGCAATCTTATTATTGTTTTGGTGTTTGGCATAACATTGCCATGTTCGTGTTTTGCTTTCAAGGTACTTATATGAGTTTGATGGAATAGGCCGATCCTTAATTTATTGAGCCTCTATTAATATAGTCCACTTTGGTCTGTCCAGAGAAATAAAAAATCGTTCTTACCAGTTCATTCAATTTCGTTTGTATGATATAATTAGCTTAATTAATGATCACTTATCTATTGCATCCTTTCTGAGAGGCATTTGGTATATCTTTGAGTCATTGCTAAACATAGTACTGATGCATTGATATTTGCAGGCACAGAAACTTATCAGTTTATGTGGCTGGGAACCGCGGGCACTTCCTTATATTGTGGACTGCAAAGATAAATCGGGTGAGACTGTTAAGGATACAGATACTATTGATTTACTTCCAGAAACTGCTACCCGCGAGCTTCTAAGTTCGTCCAATTCAACCCCGAATCCAAATGGAATGTCAGGGAATAGTGAAAACCCAACAGTGCCAGACACATTAAACTCTGATCCCAGCTCTGTTGTACTGGACTGTAAGCTCTGTGGAGCCTGTGTTGGACTTTGGGTTTTCTATACTGTTCCGAGACCACTAGAATTGTGTAGAGTCACTGGTGATACCGAAGTTAATACAGAGAAAAACTCCAGGGTTGGTACTCTTCAAAATCAAACTTCAAGCTTAAAGTTTACCATAGCAGGAGGACCTCCAGCAACAAAGCAAAACTTCAAAGCAACTATATCGCTGCCTATTATCGGCAGGAACTTGAGGTCGAGGTTTGCTTCTTACTCTAGAGATCGTGATCATGGGACTGCCAGTTCTATTCAGGATGAACAGAGTAAAACTGCAGAGAACAATGGTGGTGTCTCAGAAAATAGTGATCAAGCAATGATTGAAATAGGAGAGAAGGTTGATGGAGGAAGAAACGCATCTGATATAGACACTAATACTACACCACAAACCAAAGACAAGCAACTGATGGTAGTAAGATCAAAACTTCCTGAAAACAGCAAACATAAGGATTTAACTTCAGGTAAATTGCTAAAAGTACTAATGCGGATACAAGCGCGAATTGTATCCAAACTAAACTATACTCATAGTCATAGCTGAGATCCTTGTGTATATTATGTTTTGAAAGCTCTCATTGAGAGAATGCTCAACTAAACTATGCTTAAAACCCATATTTCTTTGTGAAGATACAGGTACATCATCGACGTCAAACAAACAGATGGAATTTGATCCAATAAAGCAGCATAGGCATTTCTGTCCTTGGATCTGGTCAACGGGTAGAAGAGGCCCTGGATGGCGACAGACTCTATCTGCATTACAACGCCATAAAGGATCTTGTCAGACTCCACCATCACCTTGTTCCGTTTTCAAGGTAACACATTCTACTACATTCTTTTTCATTTATTCTTAGGAAAATTTATTTCGTTCTGGGTGTTAGGTTGGAAGGAAGCTAATTACAGACTGGCCATTCCCATGTTTTCTCAACATGAGATCATATAAACCCAATTTTGTAGCGGCAAATAACGGGATCGAATAAATAACCCACAGCTTTAAGCACAAAGCTTTCTAAACTTATGTTGGCTGAGAGTGCAACTTATTTCCTTGTCCTTGTTACAATTCCATTATGCATGAATTTTCCTTGATTTGATATCTTTTTGGATTCGTTCTGAGCTTGAGATAAATTATCAAATTGTGAAGAACAAGAACCATATGCATTTCTATACCTGTAAGATTATCGGTATTTCATCAAAGATCAATTCTGATATGTTTTGATGGCTCTTTATGTGATGTTGTCAGGTAGACGATCCGCTAACATCTGTTCGAAACCTATTTAAGTCGCCTTCCCCGAAAAAACGAAAACTGAACAGGGGATCTTCAAGCTGAGGCACCGAAGATTTTGTTCCCGAAAAGACTTGAGCCTCTTGATCAACACTGCATCTGGAAATTTGCAACTTGAAGAACTGTAACATTCTTGTTTTCCTGAGTTATTTGTTGATTCCTCAAAATCTCTTCTGTTTAACCCATTTGAAAATTGCTAGAGTTTAAAATCATATGTATACACATGAGTTTGTACCTGAATTTATCAAAGTCTCAAGACTTTAGAGCTTCGGTAACCTTAGCACAAAGTTCAAACAAACTTTTGGGTTAATATATAGCTCCCTGAGAAAGTTCAGGTGTATAACATAAGAATCGTTCGTGCCACAAACCTG
The DNA here is from genome assembly GCA_030161315.1 of Eutrema japonicum. NCBI lineage: Eukaryota > Viridiplantae > Streptophyta > Magnoliopsida > Brassicales > Brassicaceae > Eutrema > Eutrema japonicum. The sequence continues at coordinate 43,061,026 of BSQW01000001.1, forward strand.
GTGCTGAATGGGTGAAAATGATAAAAGTTTTGAGAATTTCAAGTTTCTAAAATCAAATTTGTAACACGTTTTCATCTGCACGTGTTGTTCTTTTCATTATATGCAGTACAATCATGTATTTTCTTTGTCAATGGTCTTGTTCGACGTGGAAGAGAGGTCGCAATTCGTAGAAACAGTAACAACAATTCTTGACATCAAAAAGAACTTCTGTTGAACAAATTCTGACCGGCCAACAGGAACCATGTTCCCTTACAAAATCGGTTTATTTTATTTTTGGATCACTCTTTAGTTCGGTTTGATAGATATGGTTTTGGTTCGGCTTATCTTAGGGCTCTTCCATGGCTTTAGAGTCACAATAAGCTGCACATAGTTGAGTGAGTAAGTTCTTTCTTGATCCTTGAATGAATAATTTATTTTTAGTATTAGATATTTTATATGAATATATTGTTACTTTATTTCTCAAAAGATATTATAATATATACTTTTTTGTTTTCTAACTACTTTAAAGAATTACGAAACTCAAGTGTGCGGATTTTTCTTGGTTTAGGATGGAAACAGACAAGCACAAGTAGATCCCCGAGACACAACCATTATCTCACGTCATGTCCCACTATCTTCATTTTATTTCCCTAAAATACTTTGTTTTGTAGAAACCCTTTAATTTAATCATTTATTAAAAATTTATTAATGTTTTTATATCTAAAATTTGGGTTTCGATTCCCAGAGAATACAATTTCTATGCAAAGACAAAACCATAGTTTATTTTGAGTGGGTGCAAAATATAAAATACTATTGAAAAGGGGAGGCATCGAACCTTGGTCCATAGGAAATAGTAGATGCTAATAACCAAATAAACCATCTCGGCTTAATAAATCAAATGTAAATACTTAAAGTTTTATATTTTAATGGGTGTACATGCACCCACATCTATAATATTAAATTCGTCTATATTTTTACAGATTAATGAAGGTAAATTTAGATTAAATCTTTAATATGTTACAAGTAGAGTCATTCATCGTGGTCATGAATCCTAATGAATCCGTTATTAAATTATCTTATAATTGTTTTCATAATTTAATCATAAATATTAAAAAATATATTTTTTCTTTTACATAAAAAAAATCCTTTTAAAAATAATAGTTCGCTATTGGATGAATAGTTTTCCATTTAAATAAAAATAATTAGGTGGACAGTCTCCAGATTCATGGCTCAAGTTTATGGATTTATGTACCACATTTGAAAGAGTTTAATGTTTTCATTTAATTCCTCTTTTATATTCGCTTAGCAGCTTCTCCAGTTCACGCGCCCATGTAGAGCGTGTATCTCACTTAGCATTACCATAAACGAGAAAATTACGGGAAGGGCGCGTGAGATTCGTATTTAATTACAATTTGTGTCGAATACATGTGGAACTCATATGCTTCTGTCAGCTGATGACATGGACTTTTGCGGGCCCCATTCGCAGTTTACCTTTTCGAGTGAGTTTGTGGTTGGACCATAACGCGTTGTTCATGTTATATTTATGTATTTATTAGGTTTTGACCCCTGGATTTTTTTACATATCTATATGTATCCGAATAGTTTTGTTATTCATATACCGTACCAATTAATAATTGGCAATTATACCTATTTATAAGCTAAAATAAATGTATCAATCTCTTTATTTTCTGCTAACCGTGTTTTAAATGTATCAATCTTCAATGATTTGTTTTTATTGTTTTCTAGCTGTGATTCTATTGAATCCTACTTTAATAGATGCGGCTTTAGCATCACCAACAGTCCAACAGTACACGACCTTAAAATTCCATGTTAGGTTATTTTGCTTGTATTTAATGTATGATATATATCTACGTATTAACCCACCATTAAATTTTTAAATAATAGAAAAATAGATCATATAAACTAAAATAAAAATATGAGAAACAAAATAGAAAAGTATATTTTTTTTTTACTTAATTGTAAAATGACCCAACATGATTCGTGTTTTTTTTTTATATAAATAGTCTGTTTGGTAAAATTGTACAAAAGTTGCAAAACAATATCTATACTATTAAAACAAAAACATTTTTTTGTGTCCAAACAAAAATAAATACATATAAGGTTATAATTTATTTGGATAACTATACATATTACCAAACATATCTTTAAAAAAAATCATTTACATAATATTTTTATTGTTAGATATGGATATTCTAATTAATTATAATATTTATAAATAACATTTAATCTCTATTTAATTGATTTTAAATTATTTAAAATATAATAACATTAATCAATGATTGTAAAGATTAATTGTATATTTTATGTTTGTACGTGGAAGAGATTTTAAAGATTAAAAATAGAAGGGATATTAATCCCAATTCGAAACTTTAAATAACGTCCAAATTTAAAAATTTATGTTTAGTTTAATCTGTTTATTTAATTGAAGCATAATTAGACCAAATGATATAAATCTTATTATAAAAAATAATAATTTAACTTGATAAAATTTCAAATATTCAAAATTAGTAAATATTTATATTATACGGTAATATGGTAAGACGAGTTAGGGCTATGTTTTTACAATTGCGATCTTTTGTGGGTTGGTTTGTCAAAACATGTAAGATAGTATTTGAGGTACATTAAAAGGACGAGTTAGCCTATTTTAACACTCATAAATATATAATTTATGAAATTTGATTCCAATAAAATAATTAGTTGTATGGTAATCTAAATTCACATAATAATAAAGTTTACAATTAAAATTACATCGATATATACTTAACTAACTCATACTCATATTCTACTAATATCCACCATATGATAACATCATATAACATTTATAACAATTTAATTTTTTGTTAGATAGCAAACTTTACTATCATTTAAGGTTACATAAATCACATAATCATGAAATTTTTCATTAAAATTTAAGTCAAACATTTTCGTTAGTGTTTGCTCAATATAACAAATTAGAATCTAGATTTTACATAGCACGAGTTAAAAATATGATATAAACATCAAAACACATATTACATAACAAATCAACAAAATATTATCATCTCACTAAAAACTTAAGAATTATAAATTCAACTTATTTGAATCAATAATACTTAAATTAGATTTTATTGCTCATTTCATCTTCTATATATTTCAAAATTTAATATACAAAAAAATTATCATGCGCGGATGCGCGGGTTAGAATCTAGTATACTATTAAAACATAAAAATTTTAAAATGTGTTTCTAAACACCCTTTATTTATTTTTATAAAAATTGAACATGTTGTCAAACACGTATTAAATTTGTTGTCAAATATTTATTAAATGTATTATAAACTTAAAATGTAAAAATTGAACATGTTGTCATAATTAAATTTAAATAATAACACTTAAATTAATTATTATTTTTCATTTTACATTTTAAATATTACAAAAAAACTTTATCCCACATAAACACGAATTTAGAATCTAGTTATGTTGTTAATTATGAACCAGAATAAAGTTTAAAAGTATCATAGTACGAATACAAAACCCATGGTAAAAGACTAGAATCAAGTTATTGCCCCCCAGAAGTGTAAAATGCAGCACATTCACTCTATCTCAATAACAAAAACACGGTCCATGATTTCATACTCAAAACACATTTGACCCACTTTAATTTATTTCCATTAACATAAAATTCCAAATTTTCATTACATATGGTTTATTATTAGTTTTTATTATATACACTACACACATATTGAGACGCAGAGAAGAGAGAGTGAGTCACAAGAAAAACTGAACCCTATTCAATTCTCCTTTTTCAGACCTAACACGGAGAGAGAGAGAGAGAGAAGAGAGATGGGAGATGTACGGAGGATCGTGGTGGTTGTGGAAGATAAAGAAGCGGCGAGGACGGCGTTGCAATGGGCACTTCATAACCTCCTCCGTCACGGTGACGTCATAGTCCTCCTCCACGTATTCTCTCCTCCGCCGCGTAAGAAGAAATCAACGGCGGCGCGTCTTCTCCGCCGCCACGGATACCATCTCGCCCTCTCTTTCCGTGAAATCTGCGACGCTTTTCTCAACGTGAGTGAACGACTCAGTCGATTTCTTTGATTCTTGATGAAATTTGATATTTTCCCAGTTCACCGTGATCGTGGTTATTATAGACGAATACGGAGATAATTGTGAGAGAAGGAGATGAAGATGGAAGAACGATCGCTGAAGTCGTGAAAGAGATTGGAGCTTCGACGCTTCTCGTCGGTCTCCATCAGAACAGCTTTCTTTACAGGTACTATTGTGATCGATTCAATAATTACGGGGTCATAATTAAAAAGGTTTTTGGACTCACACATGTGCGTAGATGGGCAATGAGTGGGGTTGATGTAGCGAGAAATTTCGATTGCAAAGTGATGGCCATAAAGCAGCCTTCACCGGAACAGTCGCCGCCGGGAAAGACTAAGGGACACAACAAGACCTCACCGGCGACATCGCAATCAGATAGTTTAACTAATTTTGACTTTTCCCAAATCGAAATTTCTGGATTACAGTAAGATTCCTAACCTCTTTGTTTTCAATTCATATCATTCTTTTTCAATATTAACAAAAACTACGTGATTTGGTGAAATAATTTCTCGAGATAGTTTGAATATAAATAATACTGAATGTGATGATAAAATGTTTTGAAACAGAGTTCCTGAGATTCCGACACCTAAAGTACCGTACAGATTATGTCCGAGTCCTCATGCGATACTCTGGAGAAAAAGACCACGGAGATCCAAACAGAGATACGGTGTCGTTTCATAGTCTCCGCCTTTTTTAGTCCAAGACAAGAGAAAAACACATAGCTTGAGCATTCTCTCTTTTTTTTTTTTTTTTTTTTTTTGGGTCGAAGAAACAAAATTTCACACGATACAACAATAAAAAAAAAATATCATTCGAATCACATCATTCGTAAAAAAATTTAGCAGTTTTCCAAACTATCGTCCCAAAAAATGGTTCCGAGTGACCCAAAAGGGCCAAAACTCAAAACTCAAAACTTGACACTCAAAATTAGAGGTATAAAGAATGTTTATTTATGTTAAAAGACTCGCTTTTTCTTTCCTCGGAAAATTGTATTTGTATCTGTATGCTTAATATCTAAACACATTACCTTTTTATAGCAGCAAGTTTTCTCTCCTGTACTCACGAACGATCACCGGTATGCTTGTTGGAGGAATCTATATATTACCAACACACAGAGAGATATGTATCAGAGTCTGAATTGACATAATGAACTTAAGTACATAACAATGTGTGTGAAAACGTACCATTCCATAATCCGTAACGATCATAGATATATATTCTGAAGGAGTTGAATCATACCTGGCCCAAAAAAGAAAGAAAGAAAAGAGTAAGAGACATTAAGATAAATATTTGTGATGAAATTTGAAAACCAGGCATTACATTAGATTCAGAAATTGGAGGTTTTTGTTGTTATCCATCATCTTTGAATGTTTTACACTGGTTCTTGATGGTACGTTGGCTATGGCGTCAGGATCACCTGCAAAATTACCAACTTTGTTACAGAACTGGTTCGACCAAAAGAATAATTGACAAGAAGAAGATAAAGAAGAGCGAGTGTAACATTACCAAGTTCGTTGGAGCAAATTGAATCAAGCAGGACTCTTTCATGGAACTTGTAAGCTTCACAGCACACAATGACAGGAACACTAAATGCGTTTGCAACCATTGCAATGCAGGCTGTTCCAACTCTTGAGTACAAAGTTCCGTTAGAGAAGATTGATGAAGCCCCCAGGAAAACCCGTGTAGCATCACGCATGATGTAGGATATCGCGTTTATATGAGTGTATGTGCAGTCGAGGCCACGGGTCACAAGTCTACGGAGTAGCTTTTGCCCTTCAAGATTAGGGCGTGAGTCTACAATCACTACACGGAATTTTTTCCCAATCTCATGGGCGTATAAGAGAATCATCTCAACCACACAAGAGAATCCATATGTGAGAAGAACCTCTCCGTCTCTGATTTTTGTTACGGCGTGTTGTACGATTACATTGTCTGCAAGAATGATCTTCTCGTCGATGAACCGGCCAATGTCAGAACAGAGGGAATCCTTTGCCTCTGACTCTGACAGGTCTACAGGTAGTTTTCTGATTTGGTTCTTCAGGAACTTGATTGCGTTTCCCATGCTCATGGAGAGCGGGCGACATTCTATCAAGAATGACACATAACCATTTATCCTGGCTGTCATATCCATGGTCAGGTCTTTCATAGGAGGTGTAGTGTAATCTTTTATAGCTTCTTGAAATGCTTGGAGCATGGCAACGCATCGTGCGTTGTCCCCAGATATATCTCCAGCCAAATGTTGTAAACCCACCTAAGATTAATAAAATACACCTATATGTCATTTAAGGAAGTTAAAATTCCTATCCAGAAATATATGGCGTCGAATTATAAACCACTGGGTTTTACTTCAAATCCTTATGACTAACGATTCAAAAATTTAACATTCAAACATTTAACAGCCACACATATAAACAAGTAGGTGTACCTTATATACATCATGGTGTATGGTATCGAGTGTGAATATATTGGAGCTTAAATTGGGAAGCTGATTGCCACGCTCGTATTGAGGAAGATGGAGAAATAATTCAACTTTGTTCTTGCTCTCCGTCTGCTCAACAACTGCACGCTTCTTGGCTTTCTCCACTCGGCTTTTATCATCATACTGCATTTGTGTCTGAGGGACATCCATCTTCCTCTCTTTTTCTACTGCTACAGCTTTTTTTTCAGAAACAGAGGATGTAACGGGAGGTCCCTCTTTCTTTGGCTGAGGCTGTTTGGCAGCCTTGCCAGGTTTGGATCTACCAGAATCATCTGCATGTCTGCTTCCTTCGCCTAAAAATTAGCAAGATGAAAGCATTAAGATGGTTTTACACTTCATTTAAATGAAAACGGTGAACAAAGCATATATTGAACAAAACAAGAACCTTTTACAGCAGCTTTTGCTGCCCGTTGTGCTTCTTGGATGGCACGCCTCTCTGCTTTACTGGTTTTCTCTTTCAGCGTTTTTGGTTCCTTTTCCTTCTGGGATTTTGTGGTCACAGATTCCTTCTTTCCTGCACAATAGTCTTTCTGTAAGTAACGAAATGCAAAACTAAAAGAAAACATCTGTGCATGGCAAGAAATAGAACGACTCAAACCTAAAACAATTCCACAACAGCAAAGCCATAGGGTCAGAGTTGATACTAAATACAATATTGGTATTTTAGCATATGATTCTAAACGCAAGTCCAGTTCGGAAACGGAGGTTGATGATCCTTCTCTGGAGAAGCCTATGGCTAGTCCAGTTTTGAAACTGAGTCTAATGATCATTCTCCGGTACTCTGAAGGCGGTTCTTGTTGTTAAGAAGCCTTAGACCTGCATCTCGGTTCAAAAGCAGAGATAGATGACCAATTCCCAGCTACGACGATGATGGCAGAAACGGTTATGGAGAATTTTGTACACGGTCTGGTTCAAAAGCAGAACTTGATGATGCACTTTCCTTCAATGTTGAAGACTCACCTAAAGACTGACTTTGAAAAACAGGCATAGCTTGTGAAGAAGCAAAGAACAGAGTCACAATTTAAAGATAAATGACATCGCCTGTTGTGGGTCTGTTTCGAAACGTTGGGTTAACATACAGACTACAAAGATTGTTGTATATGAAACTAAGAAACAGAATCCGTTTCAGAGAAATTTAGTGTCTAAGATGACGTTGTTCAGTGGGAAGTCCTAGTCAATTTCATCATTCACACTAAAAAACCTCTGTTGTGTTGAACCACTTTTGCAAACGGATGCTTTTCACAAAGACCACAACAGCATGATTCCTATATCCTCAAAGCATGACTCTCGATTTTAAAGTCAGAGTCGAACTATCAAAATTGGCAGAAAATGGTCAGCAGACTTAGCTTCCGAACAAGACTCAACACTACACATTCTCCACAAATCGTTGTGGGGTCATCATCCGAGCAAGAGAATAGTCATCCCGGGACTCTCATGACAAAGCCGAAGCTATCAACCAGGTCGGAGAATGGTCATTGAACTGACTTCTGAACCGGACTCGCACTTCCAAAGAAGGGTCATCAAGCTCCATTTCCAAACTAGACTCTCCGAACTTCTCCAAGAAACAAGGGCATAAACTCGCTAAATGAACCAAATTTCAGAGTTTTCCAAACAAGGTACTAATCTCCGTCCCTGCGGCACTGCAGGTTTGCCTCATCCGATGTTACTTGGGGATCACATATAAAGGTCTCTTTGTGCTAAGAACCCGAAAGGGGATATCTAACTATACGAAGAGCTATACGCAATTTATTCAATAGACCCTTCATTGATTAATTGATTGATTGATACGTATACATACCAGAAACTTGGTCGTTCTTCTTCCTCCCTTCAGAAGTCGAGGCGGTCGCAATTTTGGAATCGGATTCCTGAGGAGCTCTAACTGCCATAGTCAAATCGAAGCCTCCATTAGGAAAGCTTGACGATAACTTCGTCGAATCGCTCCGCTGGAACCCAAACAAAGAAACCGAATCCTCAGAGAACTCTCCGTTGCTCGATGGCGGTGATGTCCCGAGGAGTGAGTCCACAGCGTTGTAACTTCCGACGTGGAGACTCCGGTCATGGGCTAAGTACCGGCGGAAGGCGGCAGGTCCAGGGACGGGTACAGGAGCAGCGCGAGTGGCCAGATTATCAGAATGGTGACGCGACGGTGGTATCTGGACCGGAGAAATGAAATTACCGGAGGGAGAATCAGATAGAGGAGACGAAGACGCTATTGCCTCGACCGGACCGGATTGGCTTCGATTCGGTCGCTGAGTCTCCGGTGACGGCGGCTCGATTGATGTAAAGAAACCAACTCGGCGGACTTTGGGAACCGCAAGAGGTCCGCGACGAGTATCCATGGAGGATGGTTTTCCGATGGAAAATGTGAGGATCGTTGGAAGAAGACAATCTAGGGTTTAATTAGGATTTGACTAGAACGGTGGACGATGGCTATATAAACCTTCGTTTCAAGTCCCGAAATAAATATATATAACGTGCCAAGAATTAATTGGTTTATCGATTTTTCGAATATCGACTGTTTTATTGAGGTAGTAAATAAAGGAATGAATTCTTTTTTTTTTTTTTTAACCGTCTATCTATCAATTACAAATTATAAAAACAAATATATGGATGATTTTACACATATAATTCTACTAGCCTACAAAGATTTACGATCAATGGTCTATCTGTACCCTCGTGATATAGAGCATTTTACCTTTGACAAGTTGAACCACGATGAGTGGCTATGTTTGCACCGCGATGGAAATTTCCTGAAAATTTGTCTCTTTTAATTTACATCATCTGGGAATCGAACTCCATACCTCTGGATGTAGAACTATTAATGAATTCTAGTTTAAATTTTACTTGTTATTATATCTATTTCTTAAAAAAAAAAATTGGATTTTCAAGACCAGATATAAACAGTGTAATTAGTGACATTAGTTACTCATAATTATGTTTATAAAATAGAATTACAATTATTTAAAAAATTATATAAGATGGCTAATCTGATATGTCTTTGATTTTGATAAATAAAGTTTCAAGTCTTGTTGTAAATAAAAGACTTATTAGATAGGGGTATCTCAACTAAATTACATGTTTTTAGATTCAAGTTTTCGGTTGACCCAAAAAAAAATTAAAAAGCTTAGGCCGGGTCTCACGGTGATAATTACTCTTTTGATATACAATTGGAGTGATAACAATTAAAAAAAAAAAATTCAAAAATTATATATATTTTAGATATTCTTCAATTTTAGGCTTCGAATGGTGACAGCGGTTTGAGCGGTGCAGAACAAGCGGTTTAGAAGGTGCGGTGCGGTTTTAGTGCAGTGCGGTTGGAAGAAACGCATCATGCGGAACAAGTACGGTTACTGCAGAACAAGCGGTGCGGAACAATATATGAATGGTGAAAAAAATAATAATTTAAACCTCAAAGATTGAAAATACCAGGACAAAGTGCGATACAAAACCAAAATAAGAGTAATATAAAGTATTAGGTTGGCTCAGAACATGCAAAGACAAACTAGTCATGAAACTCTCAATACTTAATAGGTGCAAGAATTTTGAACTGTGCTCCGAGCTCTCTTCAGCGATTTTCTCGGCCTTGACTCTAAGTTTGTTAAGTTGCTTCTTTTGCTTGTAAACCACTTGAGATCTCTCTTTCCTCTTCGCTTCCGGCTCCTGTTCATTCCACATTATTATATCAAACACCATTCACTACCCACAAAACCTAGCTAGTAGCTAAAGATATGTATGCTTGCTATGCAAACACCTAACGTGATCATGGAGTGGTCTTCTTTGGGAGAAACTCAGTCGATTTGATGAGTTCGAATGTATAACTTTTACCGACCAATATTGGGTAATCCCATACCAATTGTATCCATCCCCTATTGAAGCATGTTGAATTCTTATTCATTGAGAGATGCACCTCCCATGAAGTTTTCGTTTTCGTATTCTCCTTATGGATCGTGAATGTCGCAAACTTATTTTGTAAATGCCTCTTCACAAAATCTTGTGGAATTACCTGAAAAATCGAAATTCATATATGAGATTATGTGGATACTATATTGTTGTGTTTTTTGGTTTTAATCTTACCAGGGATGTGGTTTGAGACTTCAATATGGATACGATAGTGAATTCTCGATCACTACTCTCTGTATTCTGGCTCTCGTTCTTCTTCCTCTTCTTGGATGTTTCCCGCTTGCTACAACCTGACCTCTGAGGAGGCTGCCCTCCATTAGACCCCGCATCTTCTGAGTGGTTGCTGCTAATCACTGTATATGCTGGTGTTGGTGCTGGTGCAGGTTTGCGTTTACGGTCATGCTTCCTCCTTTTATCTTTATCCGAAAGTATCTCATGTGCTTCATTAATCAACTGAAAAGCAAATTCATCATCTGGGAGCTTGTTTTTATCGGGGTGGAGAAGGAACGCCATACTTTTGTATTGTTTCTTGATGATAACATCGTCTAGCATCCAGGTCAACCTGGAGTATGCCATACCAATCCATCTCATCATTCTGAAACAACTTCTCAGCTGTAACACAGTGCACATCACACACCATTTTCATATGAAATATGTTCTTCTCCAGGCGGGGATCCATATTCTGAGCCTTCAGTGTAAGCTTACGAGCAGCAGTGAAATTTGTCTTTTCATCGAATCCTCAGCTAAATCTTTGGCTTTAAGAGCCTCGTCTCTGTTCATACTCGTCTCTGTCCAAACCAAGAAAGGAATATAAAATCAGCTTGTCCAATTTCACCTCTGCTTGGATCTTGCCACATATATAAGTAAAGCTTATGTCAGTAAAATGATTGTGCTAATTAGACATGAATAGATCTTTTAGGAATTCTTCAGTACTCAAAAGTTATACAGGTTAAAAGGTATAATTTTTGGACCCTAAACAGAACGTAATCTGAAACATGCGAAGATTGAGAACCAAAAAAAGAATCCAATTGAGAATTTCGGAAACCAAAAACCCTAAAACATGTGTCGACGTTCTCTACAATACTCATTTAGTCAAATGTGATTAAAGCAAAGGAGAATTAACCCAATAATTACGGAACCCAAAAACACAGTTAACGAAACCATACAGAGAAAGGAAATTCGAAAAACTGAGACAATAACCCGAAGGCGAATTTCTCCGATATAGAGGCGAATCGTGGAGCGAACGGAACAGAGTAGAATTCTCCGGATTAAAATCTATACACGATCCGAAGAACAAAGAATTGGAGGTAACTTAGTTGAAAAGGTGAGAGAAATTTAGAAGAGCTCACCGGACGGCAGCAGCCGAACGAAGTCAGTGAAGATATCTCAGTGAAGAAATGGAAGAGAAGAGTGAAGAGAGAAAGAAGAAGAAGGAAGAGAGTGAGGAAGAGGCATGAGATAGATTGTGTCTTCTAATGGTGACAACAGTTTGATAGGTGCGGAACAAGCGGTTTAGGAGGTGCGGTGCGGTGCGGTGCGGTTTTAGTGCGGTGCGGTTGGAAGTAACGCATCATGCGGAACAAGTGCGGTTACTGCAGAACAAGAGGTGCGGGATAATATATGAATGGTGAAAAAAACAATAGTTTAGTCCTCAAAGATTGAAACTATCATGACAAAGTACGATACAAAACCTAAATAAGAGTAATATAAAGTATTAGGATGGTTCAGAACATGCAAAGACAAACTAGTCATGAAACTCTCAATACTTAATAGGTGTAAAAATCTCGAACTGTGCTCCGAGCTCTCTCCAGCGATTTTCTCGGCCTTGACTCTAAGTTTGTTAAGTTGCTTCTTTTGCTCGTAAGCCACTTGAGATCTCTCCTTCCTCTTCGCCTCCAGCTCCTGTTCATTCCACATTATTATATCAAACACCATTCACTACCCATAAAACCTAACTAGTAGCTAAAGATATGTATGCGTGCTATGCAAACACCTAACGTGATCATGGAGTGGTATTCTTTAGGAGAAACTCAGTCTGTTTGATGAGTTCGAATGTATAACTTTTACCGACCAATATTGGGTAATCCCATACCAATTGTATCCATCCCCTATTGAAGCATGTTGAATTCTTATTCATTGAGAGATGCACCTCCCATGAAGTTTTCGTTTTCGTTTTCGTATTCTCCTTATGGATCGTGAATGTCACAAACTTATCTTGTATATGCCTCTTCACAAAATCTTGTGGAATTACCTGAAAAATCGAAATTCATATATGAGATTATGTGGATATTATATTGTTGTATTTTTTGGTTTTAATCTTTCCAAGGATGTGGTTTGAGATTTCAATATAGTGAATTCTCGATCACTACTCTCTGTATTCTGGCTCTCGTTCTTCTTCCTCTTCTTGGATGTTTCCCGCTTGCTACAGCCTGACCTCCGAGGAGGCTGTCCTCCATTAGACCCCGCATCTTCTGAGTCGTTGCTGCTAATCACTGTATATGCTGGTGCTGGTTCTGGTGCAGGTTTGCGTTTACGGTCATGCTTCTTCCTTTTATCTTTATCCGAAAGTATCTCATGTGCTTCATTAATCAACTGAAAAGCAGATTTATCATCTGGGAGCTTGTTTTTCGGGGTGGAGAAGGAACGCCATACTTTTGTATTGTTTCTTGATGATAACATCGTCTAGCATCCAGGTCAACCTGGAGTATGCCATACCAATCCATCTCATCATTCTGAAACAACTTCTCTGCTGTAACACACTGCACATCACACACCATTTTCATATGAAATATGTTCTTTTCCAGGCTGGGATCCATATTCTGAGCCTTCAGTGCAAGCTTACGAGCAGCAGTGAAATTTGTCTTTTTCATCGAATCCTCAGCTAAATCTTTGGCTCTAAGAGCCTCGTCTCTGTTCATACTCGTCTCTGTCCAGACCAAGAAAGGAATATAAAATCAGCTTGTCCAATTTCACCTCTGCTTGGATCTTGCCACATATATAAGTAAAGCTTCTGTCAGTAAAAGGATTGTGCTAATTAGATATGAATAGATCTTTTAGGAATTCTTCAGCACTCAAAAGTTATACAGGTTAAAAGGTATAATTTTTGGACCCTAAACAGAACGTAATCTGAAACATGCGAATATTGAGAACCAAAAAAAGAATCCAATTGAGAATTTCGGAAACCAAAAACCCTAAAACATGTGTCGACGTTCTCTACAATACCCATTTATTCAAATGTGATTAAAGCAAAGGATAATTAACCCAATAATTAAGGAACCCAAAAAAGCAGTTAACGAAACCATACAGAGAAAGGAAATTCGAAAAACTGAGACAATAACCCAAAGGCGAATTTCTCCGATATAGAGGCGAATCGTGAAGCGAACGGAACAGAGTAGAATTCTCTGGATTAAAATCTATACACGATCCGAAGAACAAAGAATTGGAGGTAACTTAGTTGAAAAGGTGAGAGAAATTTAGAAGAGCTCACCGGAGGACAGCAGCCGAACGAAGTCAGTGAAGATATCTCAGTGAAGAAATGGAAGAGAAGAGTGAAGAGAGAAAGAAGAAGAAGGAAGAGAGTGAGGAAGAGGCGTGAGATAGATTGTGTCTTCGAATGGTGACAACAGTTTGAGCGGTGCGGAACAAGCGGTTTAAGAGGTGCGATGCGGTTTTAGTGCGGTGCGGTTGGAAGTAACGCATCATGCGGAACAAGTGCGGTTACTGCAGAACAAGAGGTGCGGGATAATATATGAATGGTGAAAAAACAATAATTTAGACCTCAAAGATTGAAACTATCATGATAAAGTGCGATACAAAACATAAATAAGAGTAATATAAAGTATTAGGTTGGCTCAGAACATGCAAAGACAAACTAGTCATGAAACTCTCAATACTTAATAGGTGCAAGAATCTCGAACTGTGCTCCGAGCTCTCTCCAGCGATTTTCTCGGCCTTGACTCTAAGTTTGTTAAGTTGCTTCTTTTGCTCGTAAACCACTTGAGATCTCTCCTTCCTCTTCGCCTCCAGCTCATGTTCATTCCACATTATTATATCAAACACCATTCACTACCCACAAAACCTAGCTAGTAGCTAAAGATATGTATGCGTGCTATGCAAACACCTAACGTGATCATGGAGTGGTCTTCTTTAGGAGAAACTCAGTCGGTTTGATGAGTTCGAATGTATAACTTTTACCGACCAATATTAGGTAATCCCATACCAATTGTATCCATCCCATATTGAAGCATGTTGAATTCTTATTCATTGAGAGATGCACCTCCCATGAAGTTTTCGTTTTCATTTTCGTATTCTCCTTATGGATCGTGAATGTCACAAACTTATCTTGTATATGCCTCTTCACAAAATCTTGTGGAAATACCTGAAAAATCGAAATTCATATATGAGATTATGTGGATATTATATTGTTGTGTTTTTTGGTTTTAATCTTACCAGGGATGTGGTTTGAGATTTCAATATGGATACGATAGTGAATTCTCGATCACTACTCTCTGTATTCTGGCTCTCGTTCTTCTTCCTCTTCTTGGATGTTTCCCGTTTGCTACAGCCTGACCTCCGAGGAGGTTGTCCTCCATTGGACCCCGCATCTTCTGAGTCGTTGCTGCTAATCATTGTATATGCTGGTGTTGGTGCAGGTTTGCGTTTACGGTCATGCTTCCTCCTTTTATCTTTATCTGAAAGTATCTCATGTGCTTCATTAATCAACTGAAAAGCAGATTCAACATCTGGGAACTTGTTTTTATCGGGGTGGAGAATGAGCGCCATACTTTTGTATTGTTTCTTGATGATAACATCGTCTAGCATCCATGTCAACCTGGAGTATGCCATACCAATCCATCTCATCATTATGAAACAACTTCTCAGCTGCAGCACAATGCACATCACACACCATTTTCATATGAAATATGTTCTTCTCCAGGCTGGGATCCATATTCTGAGCCTTCAGTGCAAGCTTACGAGCAGCAGTGAAATTTGTCTTTTTTATCGAATCCTCAGCTAAATCTTTGGCTCTAAGAGCCTCGTCTCTGTTCATACTCGTCTCTGCCCAGACCAAGAAAGGAATATAAAATCAGCTTGTCCAATTTCACCTCTGCTTGGATCCTGTCACATATATAAGTAAAGCTTATGTCAGTTAAATGATTGTGCTAATTAGATATGAATAGATCTTTTAGGAATTCTTCAGCACTCAAAAGTTATACAAGTTAAAATGTATAATTTTTGGACCCTAAACAGAACGTAATCTGAAACATGCGAAGATTGAGAACCAAAACAAGAATCCAATTGAGAATTTCGGAAACCAAAAACCCTAAAACATGTGTTGACGTTCTCTACAATACCCATTTAGTCAAATGTGATTAAAGCAAAGGATAATTAACCCAATAATTAAGGAACCCAAAACAGCAGTTAACGAAACTATATGGAGAAAGGAAATTCAAAAAACTGAGACAATAACCCGACGGTGAATTTCTCCGATACAGAGGCGAATCGTGGAGCGAACGGAACAGAGTAGAATTCTACGGATTAAAATATATACACGATCCGAAGAACAAAGAATTGGAGGTAACTTAGTTGAAAAGGTGAGAGAAAATTAGAATAACTCACCGGAGGGCAGCAGCCGAACGAAGTCAGTGAATATATCTCAGTGAAGAAATGGAAGAGAAGAGTGAAGAGAGAAAGAAGAAGAAGGAAGAGAGTGAAGAAGAGGCGTGAGATAGATTGTGGCTTCGAATGGTGACATCGGTTTGAGCGGTGTGGAACAAGCGGTTTATGAGGTGCGGTGCGATTTTAGTGCGGTGCGGCTGGAAGAAACGCATCATGCGGAGCAAAAGCGGTTACTGCAGAACAAGCGGTGCAGGACAATATATGAATGCTGAAAAAACAACATCTGGTGTGGTCCAAATGTGTGAATGGTGAAAATGTAAAAAGCGGTGCATAATATATATTTTAGAAAAATATTTTATAAATAAAATGGATTAATGATATTAATATAATTATAAATTAAAATTATTAATTTAGTTTGACATTTTACATTATTAATAAATTATTCCTACCAATGAGAATCAAACTCATATACCTTTAGATGTCTACATTTTTTACTTATATGGGTTCAAACACTATTCCAACCTCACATTGATAATGACATTTTTTTTTATTTTTTCAAATAGAATTTTGTTATTTGATAAAGTTAACATATTTGATTTATTTCAAATTTTTTTGAGCTTTAAAACATGTATATATATGTAAAATTATAAAACTAAAAGATTATTATTGTGTATCGTAAAGTTAATAATATTAGCTAGAAAAATAATATAATAATTCCCAAATCTAGAATCCAAATATTCTTTTTTTTTAATTAAAATAAATACATAAAATCAAATATTATATGATACATATATACATAAGTCAACTGTAAACCACACCTAATCGTTGACAAAAAAAAAAAAACAACACCTAACTACACCTATTTTGATTTTTCTGCAACAGCACGTGAGTTTCATTTTTTTATTTCTGTTTCTGAAACACAACAAAAAAAAAATTTTTTGAATTAAAAAAAAAACTGAGAAAAAAATAGTGAATGATGACATGTTTTGTTAAATGCACAGCGTTTCACTTAGCAACATCTCAAATTACATTCAATTTATTCTCCTGCACAAGTTTTCTTCTTTTTTTTTCTTGTTCGGCAAGCACAAAATTTATCACTTAGTCTTCGCTCACATATAGGCTTCGGACTTTAGAGGGTACATGAAAAGCAAATCAATCATCTGTTTTATTTAAATTGAAAAGTTGTTTTAATTTGAGACGTGAATAGCTTTACAAAAACAACAAAAAGTCAATCGGCAAAATTACAACTATTAATTATTAGTTAGAAATTTGGTGGAAGTTTTCTTCAAAACCCGTCTCGAATGAATGACTTGGTCAGAATCCATTCGTCCAGTGATATACGCTTACAAATTACAACTACAGATATGTTCCCTTTTTTTTATAAGTACAAAAAAGTAATTTAGCTATATAGCGATCAGTGTTCTAAAAAACGGTCTAAGTTATCGTTTAGGGTATCTAAATGCTAAGCGTTCATAAGCTGTACCGATTACTTTATAGACGTTAGCATTAAACATTATTATTACTAGCGAGAAGTCATCCTTACTTCTTTTAAACCGCTAAATGCACTTTGTCCTCTCATGTTTTCTTTTAATGTCCACTGTAAATTGTTCTCGCTTTCGCCACTTGCCTTCACTCCGGCAGCCGCTAACGCAGCTTCGACGATAATGCTACTACCACCGTCAGGTCTCACAGTATTTTCTCTCTTAAAACCACGATGAAATTCAACACCGGAAGAACCCAGTGTCGTTGCTTCCTCTCCCTGGAAATCGAGTGCCAGGAAAGGCGCTTCTTCATTTTCTGGCTCTTCTTCGAATATACGCTACCGAGCGGCGCCAAGAAATGCACGCCAGCAGAGTTAAATCTCGAAATCTCTCCGGCCGGGTCCAACGGGCCTGAAGTCGCACCTCTCTCAGACCCGATATGATCGCCTCTCTCTCTTTGACTTGGAATAAAAATTAAAAAAAAAACTGGAAAAAAATCATAAAGGATGCCTCTTCACGCATCATGGTCACCTCCCCACACATGCGCTTCTCTCTCACCTCAAACACTCTCTCTCTGTCACCCTCTCTCACTTTCCTCCTCTCGCCGGCTCTGCTATGACGTCGGCGCGAATTTCTTTTTCGCCGACGCAAAATCCGACACGTCTGCAACCAATCCTCGCCGTTCAAGTCACATAATTGATCGATGGCGTTTTCATCGGCTGCTCCGTTAACCACGCCGTGACTGACGGAACGTTGCTGTGAAATTTTATTTTGATTTCATATATTTCTATTATGGATGTAGTTGATAGGAATCTCATGATTTCCTTCGGTTTCATGATGCTCTGCATTATCATTGATTTTGTCGACCAACTTGAAATTAATTATTCAATAATAAGACGATCCGACATATTGAAATGCATGTTAGGAATAATATTTCATAGCGTTAAATAATATATAAGAGGCATATATCAATTTATTAATTGCTAATTAATTTTTAATATGTAATTACTTTAAAGAAAAATAAAAATAAAAAATTGACCAATAGAGGTGTGTTGAGGTGTCAAAGCTGGAGAGCACCATTTCTCTCTTTATAAGGTAGATTAAGCGGTTTTAGACAGCTTTAGACAGTCTTAGACGGCCTAACAAAATTGTTAATCAGTTAATACTTATTTTTTTGGTTCAATGTAGTTTTTGAATTTTTAACTACTAGCAAAATATTTAACATCGTTTTTGCTTAATTTCAACAGTGTTAAGAAGTTTTAAAAAAAGATTAAAAAACAAAATTGGGGGGGGGGGGGGGGGGATTCAATATAGTATTTGAAGTGATTTGTATTAAAATCACAAATCTTATATTATTTAAGCATGAATTTTTTTAAAAAAAATTAAAATCTCATGTTATTGAATTGATTTGTAAATGAATATTCAAATCCACTGTTATTGGAAATATATTAAGTAGTAGATTTTATGAGACTTTTAGTGATTTGAAAATGTTTTGATGGATTTTCTAATTTATAAAAATAAAAATCTAAATCTCATGTTTTTAGGTGAGATTTCATAAAATTTAAAAAACAAATCATAACAACTTAACTTATTCACTCAAATCACCTAAAAACTCATTAAAACTCAAATTTTTCCAAATCCTCATAAATGTTAAATTGAATACACCTCCTATAGTTTTAAGAAGAACATCATATTTATCTATAACCATGCCAGTATAAGTTACGAACCAGCCTTAATAGAAAGAATAGAAATAGCTATCGGACTCCATACATCAGAATGCACTAAAAAGAAAGGAACATGAGTTTTGGTTCTAGAAAAAAAAATAGTTCTATGTCTAAATGGGTAAGCAGTGAATCTAACTGAATAATTGATGTTGGTGAAATCATGCGGAAAATTAATGGCATAATTTGACGGAATTAGCTGAATAACTAAATATATTAGAGAATAACTGATAATGATCAAGCACAAACAATTTACATTATCTGCGAGGATAGTTATAAAGTAGTGGACTAATAAATAATTTACGAAATTTTTTTATTTTATAACTCACATCAATACACAACTCTCCCCAATTGCTACTTTGTTTTCATTATAAACAAAGTCTATTTACAACAAATAATTATACCAAAAATAAAAGCATTAAAAAAAACTAAACTACACTATTAAAGACTAAAAAAATAAAAAGTTGACCCAATACTAAAAGAACAACTCCTGAATGCTTAGGCCTAAACTCAAGCTTGAGGTTAAATTAACTTAGGCTTTTGGGAACTTGAGTTTCTAAAGTTGAGGTTTATAATTAAAGAAAATGGCTTTAAACTCATTTTGGGATGTCACAATTTTAATGACTTTGCGTATGATTTTTTTTTTTTTTAATTACTAGGAGGTTCTGAGCCAAGGTCCGTACATTCCTGGCCCGGGACCAGAGTATTTTATATGGTCTCGTCCCAAGCGTTACTCAATCTTGTGACCTCTAGGCTTTGTCATTTGTACTTTTCCAATTGAGCTAACGACGCTTGGTTGCGTCTCTAGGCTTTGTCATTTGTACTTTTTCAATTGAGCTAACGACGCTTGGTTGCGTATGATCTTCTCTTCATTACATCAGACATATTAGCCAAAGGGATGACGATGAAACAGAGTATCTCTATCAATTGATGTTTTCTGCAAAACCCGGTCTCGGATGAGTCACTTGGTCAGAAATCAGAACACATTGGTTCAATAATATACAGTACGATAGTTTATTCGCTTACAACTAAAGAAGAAAACTTCAACTTTCGTGTAAGAAAAGTACAATGATTCTGACTTCAACGACCTAACAAAAGTCAATATTCCAATTCGTTGACTATAAGCGCCAAGACAAACTTTAGAAATCGGATTTATATTCGTATATGTCATTTGATTGTGAGATTCTGATCGACCGGAATCAATGGACAAAGACTCTTTTCTCCGGCAATCGGAATTCGAGAACGCTTCAGAAGTCTACGTCCACTCCCTAGACCAAGGTAAGGATTTTAACCGTTTGTTTGGAGGGAAATCTTTCTTGGTAACTTGGAATTCTATAGAAAAAAACAGAGGTTTTCTTTAAAATGTCTCTTATCATTATTGACTCATGTTCTGAAATTTGCTAAGGTGATTATGCTCTGGCGAATTTAATTGAGACATTAGGTTTTGATGACTTGAACAATTGAAGGCCAACTGTTGTTAAAAATCTACTGCTCACCCACAATTTTGTGGAATTAAACTATCTGATTTCAGGTTTTTTTTTTTTTTGTATTCGGATTTAGATTATCCACCGTTTGATTGCTTATGACAAATATAGAGGATAATATTGGTTGATAATGAATCAGAAGAAACCAGAATTATTTATGAAGGAGACGGCACAGTTTAATTATGATATGCTGAAATTATATTTGGATCCTAAACAGAAGTTTCACTAGATGCTAATGATGATATGGTATTGGAGGAGGATGAGCTCAATGAGGAGGAGGATCAGAAACAATCAGATAGTAAGGCTTTCGAGAGGCATAAACTGTTTAGGGCGCAGAGAGAGCATATCCGTGCGATGAATGTGAAGAGAAAGAGAGATTTCGTTTGCTTGGAGAGAGTTAATGGGGAGATGGTTAACATACTCGAAGGACTCGAGCTGCACACCGATGTTTTTAACGCAGCGGAACAGAGAAGGATAGTTGATAAAGTGTGTGAACTACAAGAAAAGAGACGAAAAGGAGAACTAAGTAAGTAGGTATAGCTAAAGCTTTCCTTGTTCTTTCTTTTTGCAAAAACCTTACAAACTATATCACTTTGTAGAGCGTGCATTTACTGCTCGAGGCAAAGGACGTTCAGCTATTCAATTCGGTTCTGGTTTCAACTACCGAACAGTAAGTAAAACTCGTTCTTGATCGGTCTTATTCAATTCATTTACCAGTTCTAGTGAGTACCAAAGAGTGAACAGTTTTTGCTTTCTTCTTATGTTGACAGAGCAAAGCTGGAAACCCGGCGGGGATACTTAGACATGAAACTGTGGATCCATTACCTTCTCTATTCAAGGTGATCATTAGAAGGATGGTTAAATGGCATGTTCTGCCTCCAACTTGTGTGCCTGATTGTTGCGTAGTCAACATTTATGATGAAGGTGATTGCATACCTCCTCATGTCGATAATCACGACTTCCTCCGCCCGTTCTGTACAGTTTCTTTCATTAGTGAATGCAATATCCTCTTCGGATCAAACCTCAAAGTTGAGGAAACCGGTGAATATTCAGGTGGTTCATACTCCTTACCACTTCCTGTTGGGTAAGTTCTTATATTTTCTTTTTTTGAATGAATGTAAAATTTATTCCACCAAAAAACATTGTTACAATGAATGCAGCGTTTTGTTGAGTTTATATTGAGAGTCACAATTCACTTACTTGGAACAGTGTATAACAAAATCACTTGAACTTCTTCTTTTTTTCCAGATCGGTGCTTGTCTTAAACGGGAATGGAGCTGATGTAGCTAAGCATTGTGTACCTGAAGTTCCCACGAAAAGGTAATTTTGATCTGTTTCTTTCACATAATAAACGTTGTTTAATTTCTTATTTATGTGGTTTTATTTGTTTGTTTTCCAGAATATCAATCACATTTAGGAAAATGGACGAGTCAAAACGTCCAGTGTCAGAACCTGATTTGCAAGGGATTCAGCCATTGCCATATGAGCTGAAATCGTCTATTTCCTCTGACCCCATGTTTATTAGTTTCTGAAAATGTGTAACTTTAATTATGTATATTATAACTTAATAGTAACTTAATAGTGCATGTGAATAATTGTTTTGTTGTTTATTTCGTTTTAAACTTCTTTTTTTCAACTGTTGTTACCTATGTATATCGTTCTAACCAAATCAGATAAATCGGAATGTTTTTTCATAATTTTTAGATATGGATTTGACCAATTTGTGGGAGAATTGAGTTCTTCTCTCTATGTTCTGTGAATAGATATTGTTTTTCTTTCCCGTAGGCATGAGTTTTTTTTTTTTGTTTTTTTTGGTGCAAAAGCAACAAAAAAATATAGGCATGAGTATTGTTTTGAATATGATTTGAAAGCTATAGATTGGTCCTTTGCGTCACACGTAAGCTTCAGGTGAGGCTTAGAGTTCGGCCAAATCTAAACTATATTAACAATTTCCTTCAGATTGAAGATTAAATTTACGTTGGATGGATATCATATCATATGAATGGTTACGGATCGGAACCCCAATTTAATGTCAATTGACACGAAATATATCTATGCTTGCAAGATGGGAATAATCAACAAAGTTTGTACATCTTACACAAAAGGAATAAGAGGAATAAATTCTTTTATAAACATGACAGCGCAAGTCATGGATATCGAATATTTTATTTACTTAGACCATCTCTATCCGGGGTTTTTACAGGAGAGATTCTAAAAATTTTATAATGACAAATAATAATAAATATTAGAGAGATTCTTAACTTTGAAAAAAAAGGTTCTTAAGTTTTTTATTTAAGAACCTTTTTAAGGGTTTTTAGCATGATGTTCTTTTAATTATAAAATATTGGTAAGAACCTCATGAGGGGTTCCACTATTGGTGATGCTCTTAGGGCATCACCAATGGAAACACCATAATGGGTGTCTTAAGTTATTTGTGAATTAAATTTAATTAATTTATTTTGTTTAAGACACTTTTGGTTAAGAAGACTTCCAATGGAGACACTTAATTTGAGTGTCTTAAAAAAAAAAAAAATTCATTTTAATTTATAAAAACATTTTAAAAAAAACCTTTAAATAAAAATTTAAATATACATGAGAAGAAAAAAATTGAAAACATAATGTTCCAAATCATAAACGGAAAAAGAACGGTGAGTTTTAATGTTGACGTTGTCGCCATTGCCATACATGTTCAACCAAATCATCTTTCAATTGTTGATGCTTGTTTCTATCACGAAGTCGAGTTCGAATGCCCAGGATTTGGGAGACATTTGTAGGCATATCTGTAGAAAACGTCAAATCCACATGTGAACTTCCTTCTCCGTGTTCGAACTCTGATACATCATACTGAGTGTACCCAGCTCGTTCGTCTTCTACTATCATATTGTGGAGTATGATACATGCTCTCATAATCTTTCCGACTTTTCCCTTATCCCAAAAAAGAGCTGGGTTTTTAACAATGGCAAACCGAGCTTGCAAGACTCCAAAAGCACGCTCGACATCCTTTCGGACAGATTCTTGACGTTCAGCAAATAAACATGCTTTTGGATCCTGTGGAAGTGAAATTGATTGGATAAAATTTAGCCATTTGGGATAAATACCATCTGCGAGGTAGTAAGCCAATTTATACTCCCTTCTGTTGACAGAGAAACGCACATTTGGAGCTTTACCTTGGAGTATATCATCAAAAACCGGTGATCGGTCAAGAATATTTAAATCGTTTAAGGTACATGGCCCGCCAAAAAATGTGTCTTCTTAAATACTCATCTCCGAACAAATATATTATTCTTTCCACAAATTTTGATAAGCATGAAAGAGCAGTACTTCCACCGAGGCGGAGGTATTCATCGACTTGGTCAGCCGCAGCACCATATGCTAGGAGACGAATTGCCGCTGTACACTTTTGAAGGGGAGAGAGACCAAGCCTTCCAGTAGCATCTTTCTTTTGTCGAAGAGAAGGAGAGGAGAAATAGAAGAGAAGGACACAAAGGTATGTAATAGAAGAGAAGGAGAGGAGAAATAGATTATACTTTTGTTATAGAAGAGAAGAGACTATAGTATCACACGGCAAGAAGAGAAGGAGAGGAGAATGAGAATAAATAAGCCAACGAAGAAAGAGAAGAAGGTTTGTAATAGAAGTTGAAGAGATTATGAGTTATTGTTGTATTAGTTTTTATGCCATGTTGGTGTTTATATGCAAGACAGAATAAAAATGTGTGGTGTATGCAAAACTTAAAAAGAAACAAAAGCAAAATGATTGGTTAAAAATTAAAGACATATGACCAAAAGCAAAATTCAGATGCAACACAAATTAAAGCAAAATGTGTTGTGTATGACAAAATCTTCCCCGGTTTCTGCCGACATGATTAAAACCAAAACTGTTATTCCATGTAAACATGTTTCTTTTCAATTATTTACATTTCTCAGACTAAAAACGAATGACATGATACACTATATGATAGAAAATTAAAGCATTTGCATACCACTGACTTTCTTATCTTTGATCTCACTATACTGAATCCATGTCTTGATCTGGTCTCTAAACGGAGCTCGGTTTTGAGGTACGATTCCAGTTGATAATTTACTCACACAACAAATAAACAAAAGGTTAAAAAGCAAGCAAAATTAGCACAGCAAAAAAAAAAGCATACAAATCAAGACAAGAGTAATAATATAAGTATCACTTCATTTGAAATAGAAATACATAAACTACAATGTGAAGAAGTTCATAAACTTGAAACATTAATACATCAAAGTGGAAACTAATCAGTACATAAACTGGAATTAGAAAGGATTATGGAAACACATAAACTAGAAATACATAAAGGATTTGGATTTGGAAGATAATGGATTGTTCAGGACAACATGTCATTAATCAGCTTGTTCTTTAGAAGGATTTCTATATCAGATAATGGCTCAGTTTTGGCAAGGAGATTCTCCAGCATCTTTTTATCTGACAGCTTACCTTCTTTATCTGACAGCTTCTCCTTCCTATCATAATCCTTCTCCTTTATCTCCCACATCCTCTGGTACTTCAACAGCTTCTTCTCTTCTTCCTCAATTGATGTCTTGGTCATTGGCCTTTTAAGCATCGCCTTTTTATGAAATCAGAAGTTAATCCGATTTTTTACAATTAGTCATTCCATCACAAATCCGTAAGATAAATTCAATCAAATCTCAAATTCAATTAAAACCTAATTTCAATCACAGGAAAAAACCCTAAAATCAATTACATGAAACCTAGAATGTGAAGAACCATAATCTTAACATCAGAATCCTAAATTTAATTATCTCAAAACCGATTGCAAACAACACTAATCCAATCTCATCAATTAATAAAACACGATCTACCTAAGAGAACACATATTTCTTACCATGATATCGATTAGACAATGGTG
Source organism: Eutrema japonicum (assembly GCA_030161315.1). Lineage (NCBI taxonomy): Eukaryota > Viridiplantae > Streptophyta > Magnoliopsida > Brassicales > Brassicaceae > Eutrema > Eutrema japonicum. The sequence continues at coordinate 43,086,692 of BSQW01000001.1, forward strand.
AAAGATTTTGAGATTGATTTTGCGAACCAAATTCGCCGATTCTGAGCATGAAAGACTAAGAACGGAGAATTCACCATTTATCACGCCATTTCCGATTGATTTCTTACCTCAAATCGGAAGATTGACTCCGATTGGCTTTGAAATCGTAAAATCACCTCCGGAGAAACCGAAGAAAGAGAGAAAGGAAGAGAGACCGACTCAAACACGCGTACACCAAATTTTTTTTTCCTTTTCCCGTCTTTATTTTTCCGCAACCACTCATAAATCGCCACTTGTCCGTTCTTATGACTGAAAAAGATCTTATTTAAGACACTTTTATAAACTTAAGACCCTTTTAATCTTATTTTAATTATTTTAAAATCTTTAAAACACTTCTTAAGACCCAACAAAGTCTGCGTTGATCATGGCCTTATATTATTAACTTTTATAAAAGAGATTATTAACTTTTATAAAAGAGAAAAGGTACATTTTGATTTAACCAAATATATATATTGACTAGGAAAGAAAAAGAAATATTTTTTCTACGGATGGTAGACACAGAACAAAACAAGTCAGTAAAAACAAGACCGAAACTCCACGTGTTTGCATGCATGCGCCTTTGCTTCCGGAACCTGTCTCCATTTGTTTCACCCTCTCCCCTCTCTCTCTCTTTCACGCATTTCTCTCTTTCTCCTCTCCGATAATGGCAGACCGAACAAACCCTAGCCACATCCAACAAAGACCCATCTACGGCTCAACCACCGTCCCCCGCAGCAACAACATCAACCATCCAATCGCATCTCTCCTCCGTCAGCTACAATCACACGCTCCTAATTACTCCGGCCAGCTCTTCGGCTTCCTCGCATTTGTCATCTCCGGTGGAATCCTCCTCTTACTCACTGGAATCACCGTCACAGCTTCCGTCCTCGGATTCATCGCTTTCCTTCCAATCATCATCATCTCAAGCCCTATCTGGATCCCTTTGTTCCTTCTCGTTACCGGATTCTTGTCCCTAGCCGGATTTGTATTCGGTACGGGGGCTATCGTGTCGTGGATGTATCGGTATTTCAAAGGCATGCATCCGGTCGGGTCGGATCAGGTGGACTATGCTCGGAGTCGGATCTATGACACGGCGGCTCATGTCAAAGATTATGCCGGTGGATACTTCCATGGTACGCTGAAAGATGCAGCACCTGGTGCATGAAAAGCTTCAACGGTACGGTTTGGTTAATGTCATGGAGAAATTACTCTTTCTTTGTTAGTTATGTTGTTGTTTTTTTCTTTGTCCCTTTTGGTATGATCAATTATGTATAATGAGATTAATTCAAGCTTTGAAGTTTAGTTTGTGTTTGTATGAAATGTCACTTTTGAGAAAATTGTTTGTTTTTGTTTTGAGGAAGTATTTTGTGTAACTCAAAATAATCTTGAGAATATCTATTTGTTTTGGCCTTACCCTAGCATAATCTTGCCAGTCATAGTAAATCTGATAAGTAGTCTATTTAACAAAATATTATGTATGTATAACGTTTTTTCGTGAAGAAAATAGTGAAAATGAACTTTTCTTTTCCGTTTTGGACATGGCATTATAACCCCCTTTTTTTTTACCGCTGACTTGTTCTTAGGAAATGATAAGCATGCAGTATGATCGAGTGACATGATTATAGAGAGAATCGAAACTATAACATTTGCAAACATGTTCAGTGATTTATGTTTTGGATAAACTCAACAACTAACCGAATCAAACTAACTAAGTCAAATGAAATTAATTAATCGGATCGAGTCAATATACACACTCTTATTTGAAAAATAAACAAAATTGAAAGGATGTTATTCAGTTATATGCTATCATGCATTGAGAGTTGGCTAAAACATGGTCTAAGGATATTGAATCATTTTCAGTATTATTATTCTCTGAACATAGTCTTACAAGAAATGTAAAGGTATCACCTTATAGGATATTCGAATTTTCTGATTTATTACAATAGCTATTTGGATATCTAGAGTATTAATTGCATGATGGTTTGGACTTTGCATGCACCCTCAAATTTCCAATGGCCTATCCAAGTTTAAAAATGTTTGTAACAAAAAAAAGAAAGGGATACACACAATAACATATACTTATATACATACACATAACTCGATGAAGCTGCTTAAAAGTCCCATCGGGTTTAACGGCGACCCGACTTAAGAACGGGTCGGGTAATTAGGTAACGGAGTGCCACGTGGAGACCTCGGAGGCACCTCTTTTAACTGCCGTCCGTTGCAGTCGTAATAAATCACACCCGAGAAATCCAACGGCTCACATTTGCCGCCCATCAATATCTCTCTCTGCCAAAGGCCATGCTCCTCCTCCGTCGCCGTCGCTTTCTTCTTCTCCGGCTTAAATCCTCCGCTGTATACGGTATTTTTCCGGCCGACCATCGTCATCGCCTTGTTGCTCAGAGCCGTGAACAACTCTTTAGGCCGAGGAGATCTCATAGGCGAGCTCGTCAGGTTCCATTGCAACCTTTCTCCTCCGGTGGCGGAATCGTTGATGTGAGTTCGCTTCTTCGGCTTTAGCTTAAGCTTCTTGGAGAGGCGATTCGCATGCCTGGCGCAGAGAACCATTAGAGATACGAGGTAGCTCACGCTTAGACGCTTGTGGGACGAGGAGGTATTATGTTCCGGCGTCGATGGGTCCATGTCTTCGCCGGAAAAAGAAAACCCTTCGTTATTAATTCTCTAGTGTCTGAAATGTGAATGTGGAATATATGAGTAGCTAGAGAGACGCGTAGATATGAGAGATTTAAGAAAAGAGTGTTAGGTTACCGGTGGAACCGGTCGCCTTTACGTTGATTTTTCTTTATTGTTCTTTTATATATTGTGGACATTCGTTTTTCCTTAAGATTTATGTTTGAATATTTGAATGTTGAAAGAGCATGATTGCGACGGACATGCATAAACGATTAAAATATCTTTATAAAATCTAAGGTAAGTAGTCAGACATGTATATACTGGGTCTACATAGAAATCATAATTATTATTTTTTTTAATTTCATTACAGAAGAAGAGATCGAGTCTTTTTTTTGTTTTTTGTTAAAAGATATTAGAAAAGATCGACTCTTGATGCTAGGAAGTAGGACGTGATTGGTTGAAATGGTAAGTCACTAGACCAATAGCATTTGGTCTTATAAATGCGTATGCAAATATAATGAACAAAATAACTAAATAAACATAGAGATTTTTTATTTATTTTATTTATATAACTCAGTAGTAAATCCGAGCCGAAGCCCGACTAATCCCCTGGGAAAGGTGCAGCTCACGGATAGACCCTCTCTCCGGATATTCAAATGGGCCCTAAAGCATGGATCCATATCTGTGTGGGTGTCCAGGAAATGGTGAAAGTGTTTCCAATGATGCTCAAACCTGGGACCTTGATAATTATACGCCAAGAAACCCCGGTCCCTCAAACCCCTGGGCCACCATCGCCCGGAGAGCATAGAGATTTTGAGTCTTTTTTTCTTTTAATTGTTTCTGACTCATTTATATATGCCTAACCAAAAAAGAAAAAAAATGATTCTCAACTACACGAAGTATTGTCATCACATGGCTACACATTCCAATTTAAAAAATGTATATGCAACTACACCAATAATTGTAATCACATAGTGATATACAACAACTAACATAAGTTATATTGCAAACACCATAATCATCAAATTACAAATTCTTAGTTTTAATTTCTGACGGAATCCATTCTAAATCTGACTAAACTGGGATTAACTTGGTTTACAACCAATCTGATTTTAACTAACATAAGTTATGTTGCAAACACCATAACCATCGTGTTACTTATTTTTCAATTTTTGTAAAGTGCTAGTACACAAACTACGTTTTTATAAAGTGACCGTACATGCAAAAACCCATATTAAAAATGGCCAAACAAATAGAATCAAAAATGTACATGGTGATTGATGATTACTGTTGTAGCTGGAAATACAACAATCCGAATTTGCAAAGTTTTTGAAAATTTGAAACATTCGTTTTTCCTTGAGATTTATGTTGAATATTTGAAAGTTGAAAGAGCATTATTGCGACGGACATGCATAAACGCTCATTTGCGTAAGTATTTAGATATCCTTTATAAAATCTAAGGTAAGTAGTCAGACATGTATACACGGGGTCTACATATAAATTATAATTAAATCTTTTTTTAATTTCATTACAGAAGAAGAGATCGAGTCTTTTTTTTTGTTTTTGTTAAAAGATATTAGAAAAGTTCGACTCTTGATGCTAGGAAGTAGAACGTGATTGGTTGAAATGGTAAGTCACTAGACCAATAGCGTTTGGTCTTATAAATGCGTATGCAAATATGATGAACAAAATAACTAAGTAAGCATAGAGATTTTGAACAAAATCCTAAACCGATTCGAACCCAACAAAACCTAAACTGAACTGAACCAAAATTTTCTTGGATTCTATACAGGTTATATTTTTTCCAATTTCGGATATCCGAAAACTGAGAAACCTACCCGAACCCGATTTCAGCTCGGCATGTGATCTCGATTACTCTTTTGACCCGTCTAATTTTTTTAATTCACCAGATTTTTTTACCATATATTTTTTGAAACCAATTTATTTGATGGGATATTAACCTTTACAATTACGTACTACGTAATAATAAAATAATTAAATGACCAGAGGAACGTAAACGTCACTTCGACGGCCCATGAGGCCATGAATGATTTATATTGGCAGAAACAATATTCAATCTTTAATTCGATCCAATTGCGAGAAAAGTTCACATTATTGATGTATAAGACATGTTGTTTAATGATCTGTAATAAAATTGTTGATATGTTAATATCCAAATTAAACCCAATTGAGTGCGTGTTCTTGAAAAATGAATTTACATTATTGCGCCAATAGCATTAGTTTTTGGGATACACAATACTTTTATTTTGTAGTTATTTGGATCGAGTCGCATTGATGGGCCTTCCTATAACAACTTGATCTCAGGCGTTGACTTTTGTCTTTCATTATGCGAAACTCTGACTCAGTCTCTATTGGTTCGTCATCCATTTGACATTTTGATGTTTTAAATTTTGCACTTGACTCAGCCTCTAACGTGTCAATTCTAATTATATTTGTTATGAAAAAAGAAAATCAACCATCTTTTCTTTCTTTTTTTCATTCTAAACTTAGACTAATCTCCTAGAGGTTTAACAAATCGGTGTACGCCCACAATTTATGAAAGAGAACATTGATGGTCAAGTGCACTCGAACCCAAGAGGGAGAGTGCACATACTCATCCCAGCCAATTTAGCTACTACCACTAGATTAAAGGCAGTTAGTTAAAATCAATCTTCGCATCAATTAATATTTGGTTCTCTAATGTTGATGAATGAGAAAAAAACCACTACGAGTAGACGTAGTTATAGCTTTCTTGCCAATCAAAGTTTATCCATAAAAATCAATTAATGTAATTTAGTATAGTCTTTTTTTTTTTTGCTAGAATTTCTGTTGATTTATTAGTCTAAATGGACGAGTTTACATAACTGGAAAAAAGGAAAAAAACCTTACAATGATATGGCTAAACCGGTATGAACAAAACCCGGAACAAGAACTTAAAATAAAACACTATCGAGATGAAGAATCTTGAAACCATAATGCTAAAGCATCCGTAAACCTCGGAATATGTCTTCTCGCCAAACAAGTGTTCCGTATTCCTCGATCAATCATCTTGAGCAGTCCCGCTGCCGGAGTGTGCATTCCTCTGTAAATCCGAGCATTTCTCTCTTTACAAATGGAATAAATGACTGCTTGAGCCGAGATGAGTCTTAAGAAGGCCAGAGCAGAGTTCCGTGTGGGAACGAGGAGCCATTCTAGAAAATGTGACCAAGAACTGAAACCAATGAACGGACACACGAGCTTTCTCGCCAACCAGCCCCAAAGTTCATGACTGTAGTGGCACCTTAGGAAAAGATGATCTCTGTTTTCTCCGTAGATATCGCAGAGAAAACACGTATCATCTTGAACAATTCCCTAGGAGCAAAGCCGAGATAGAGTAGGCAGCCTGTTCCAGCAACAAAGCCACATGGTGAATGAGTGACGAGGAACCGAACCTTTGAACCAGACTTGTCGATGCCACCGAACTTCCTCGGTTTCAGGTCTGATCAATTTCCAAGTGTCTGCGAAATTGAAATTTTCCTTTGGGTCTCCTTTACTCCTAGCCCAAAGGAACATGTCTTTTTTTCTGAGGTGTGATGTGGACAGTAGTTAGGAAGTACATAAGCTGCTCTATATTGTTGCTTCTTGCCCCCCTAAATATCCAACCATAATTTGTGGTAGCTTAAGCCACTTTAGAATCCAGCGGGAGACCAAGAAGCCGATGTGCTCCTGCTCCAAGAAAAGAATACAACTGACCGAAAGGTGTCCAACAATCGTACCAAAAAAGCAGCTTTTACCATCACCAATTTCACAAGAGAGAAGGGTATTAGATAGAGGTCTTAACTTCAAGAGTTGTTTCCACATTGTTGAACCTCTGCTCTTTGAAGATAGTTCCCAAAAACCCCTCTTTGGCAGTTGAAGTTAAGACAAAATATTTTCAGTAGACATATGTTTTGATGGAAACTGTAACATTCATATGAATTTAATGGAATTTAAAGTTAATTTAAATGTTGATTCTACATCTTTTAATTATTAAGACTGAAGTATGTAATTTAATTGTTTGTACTAATATCGGTGACATTAGAAAATGATAAAATTGTTCGAAACCGATAATGTGAATGTGTGAGACTGTGAGTTATAGACGATTTAAAAAGTATGGGCGAATTAGTTTTTTTCGTGAATTTAAACCTTTTTCTAACAAGTTTTGTTAGAGTCCCACATCGAGACTTTGAGGATTTATGGACTAATATATAAGTGTGTGACAATCCTCCACTCTTGAGCTAGCTTTTGGGTGTGAGTTAGGCCCATACTTACTAATATAGTATCATAGCAAAGTGAGTCTCTCTCTCTTCCGCTTAACAAACTTTTTCCCCTTCGATTCATCTTCCATGGCGAATCCATTGTGAGCTTCGATCCATCTTATCTTGAGCTTCAATTGAATAAAATGAGTGCTTCGAGGAATGATATCTCAATTCTATTTCTCGTTCATCTCTTCCACATTATCGTCAATATTCTTCAAACGGCGATTTCATTGATCGTCGTCTCCGTTCTTTCTTCTTTCATTTGACCTTGTTCATCGTTGAATCTTTCATTATCAGCGTCGACATTTTCTTTACATCGTTCGATTCACATCGATTCGTTCGATTCACATCTTTTCTTACTTCTTAAATTCATTCTTCGTAATGGCTCCTGAATTGGGGCATTCGACGAACCAATTGGACCAGTATGAGAATCCATACTTTCTACATAGCTCCGACCATGCGGGACTCGTTCTTGTTTCAGATCGTCTTTCTACCGGTGCGGATTTTCATTCCTGGCGTCGATCGGTGCGGATGGCGCTATTAGCTTATCTATAGTTTCCCATATATTTAGTTTTGTATATAAGGGAATTAATGTATGAACAAAAGTAAGTTTGATTAATGAGAATTACATTTTTTCACTTTCTCTATCATCAAGTTAATATGGTATCAGAGACCAAGGTTCCAATTTCTCGATAATGGGCCACACCCTTGGATGTCCAGTCCCACAAACTTCACGCTTCAGATGTCCCATCCTGAGCGTGAGGGGGGGGGATGTTAGAGTCCCACATCGAGACTTTGGAGATTTATGGACTAATATATAAGTGTGTGGCAATCCTCCACTCATGAGCTAGCTTTCAACAAAGGGGTCAATTTCAGAATAACTTTCAACCTCGAGGACAATTTGTGAACACATCAAGACCACATGCTGTAGCTAATGTGATGTCGGGTTCTTATCCATATGTCTCACCTCCGGCTACTCCTGTTATGAATTTGGATCTCAGCTATATGAATACGGATCAAGTTCAGACACTCATACAACAATTGACTGCTCATGTCAATATCTCAGAACCTGCAGCATCGTCCATGTCTGATGCACCAGTTGCTAATATCACAGAACATGGTGCAATGGCTACTCAATCTTCATTCGGTATTGTATCCTTTCCATCTACATCTTTGAGATTTGAGAATGATAGACTGACATTTCAACATCAATGCTTATCCACTCTATACAATAATCTTCCTCTTGGTTCTTGGATTATTGATAGTGGTGCCACTTGTCATGTGTGTTTTGATTTAGCAATGTTTAGTGAAACTGTTGAAGTCTCTAGAATAACAGTATCTTTACCAAATGGAACTCGAGTTGAGATCACACACACATACACTATACATTTATCGTCATCCTTAGTTCTGCATGATGTATTACATGTCCCATCTTTCAAATTCAACTTGATTTCGGTGAACAGTTTGTTAAAATCTGGTTCTTGCTCAGCTCATTTCTATATTGATTCTTGTTTTATTCAGGAGTCTACTCAGGCATTGATGATTGGTAGAGGGCTACTCATTCACAATCTCTACATTTTGCAGCTTGACAAACCTGATTCATCATCTCTTTTCTCTGGATCCTTGATGGTTGATGGACATCTCTGGCATAAATGCCTAGTACACCCATCTTCTGGCAAGTTACAACAACTCTCTAGTAGTCTACATATGTCTAAGTCTAGTATGTCTTCTGAGTCTCATTGTCCTATATGTCCTCTTGCTAAACAAAAACGTCTCCCCTTTGAGTCACATAATAATCTGCCTCCTTCACCATTTGATTTACTTCACTTAGATGTTTGGGGTCCATTCTCTACATAGTCTATTGAAGGTTATAAATATTTTTTAACAATTGTAGATGATTGCACACGTGTAACATGGGTTTATCTGATGAAATACAAAAGTGAAGTTTCCAAACTTTTTTTCATCTTTTATTAAACATGTTCATACGCAATATAATGTTGTTATTAAAGCCATAAGAACTGACAATGCACCTGAATTGGCATTCACTGATATTATTCATCAACATGGCATGGTTCATCAATTCTCATGTGCATATACACCACAATAGAACTATGTTGTTGAAAGAAAACATCAACATTTACTAAGTGTTGCAAGATCAATGTGTTTTCTTAGGGTATGCTACTGGATACAAAGGATACAAAGTTCTGCATCTTGACAATAATATCATATCTGTATCCAGAAATGTCATTTTTCATGAAACAATTTTTCCTTTTATACTGCATCACATCATACTTCATCATCTGATATTTTCCATGAAGCTATTCTACCTCTATCTATCCCTATTGCATTAGATGAAACAGTATATGTTCCTCCTGTTACATCTCATTCTCCACATATTGCATCAGATTCTCCACATGTTCTGGTTCCATCTCATGCATCATCTGCATCACGATCTCACTCTGTTATTCCAGGAAATACATCTAACCCTGTTGTCACAGAGAGTTCTGCAGTTTCACCTTCTATTGCTAGACCAAAACGCTCGACAAAAGTACCATGTTACTTATCCAATTACCATTGCTCTCTTACTCAAATTTCTACTCCTTCCCATTCTACAAAGTTTTATACAACTCCATATCCTCTTTCTTCTGTTCTCTCTTACTCAAATATCAATCAACCATATCAGTCTATTATTCTCTCATTCTCTATGGAAACAGAACCAAAATCTTTTAAGCAGGCCATTGCATCAAAAGAATGGACTGGTGCCTGTAATCTGGAGTTGGCTGCGATGGAAACCAGTAAAACATAGAGTGTTGAGTCATTACCACCAGGAAAGAATGTTGTTGGTTGTAAATGGGTCTTCACCATTAAGTACAACGCTGATGGGAGTATTGAGTGTTACAAAGCTCGATTAGTAGCTAAGGGTTTCACACAACAAGAAGGTGTTGCCTACTTTGACACTTTTTCCCCGGTGGCAAAGCTTACAAGTGTGAAACTCATTCTTGGATTAGCTGCAAGGATGGGATGGAGTTTAACACAAATGGATGTTACTAATGCCTTCTTGCATAGTGATTTAGATGAAGAAATTTTCATGAGTTTACCTCAGGGATACACATCACCATCGGGTTCACTTCCTCCTAATCCTGTATGCAGACTACACAAATCCATTTATGGCTTGAAGCAGGCCTCACGACAATGGTACAAATGTATATCCAAGGCTCTACTTGAGGCTGGTTTTATTCAATCTCAGGTAGACAATATACTTTTTGTCAGACTTCAAGGTACATCGTTCATAGCTCTTTTGATCTATGTTGATGATATCCTTATAGTAAGCAATGATGATGATGCCGTTAAGTCTGTTAAAACCACTCTCTCCACGCATTTCAAAACCAAAAATCTTGGACTAGCCAGATTTTTTCTGGGTCTAGAGATTACAAGGAATGCAACTGGAATATCAGTATCTCAGAGAAAATACTGCTTGGATATGATTGCTGATTCATGACTCTTAGGCTGCAAACCAAAGTCAGTCCCGATGGATCCAAAAATTCCTCTCAGCCGTGATACATCAACTCCTCTTTCTGATGCAACTCCTTATCGAGAAGTTATAGGCAGGCTGCTCTATCTCTGCATCACAAGGCCTGACATTACCTTTGCAGTTCATAGACTGAGTCAATTCCTCTCGTGTCCTACTGATATTCATTTTCAGGCTGCACAACATGTCCTCAAGTATCTTAAAACCAATCCAGGCCATGGTCTGTTTTACTCATATTCTACTGAGTTGTGCTTAAATGGATTTGCTGATGCTGATTGGGCTACTTGTCCTGACACAAGACGATCTGTTACTGGTTTATGTGTGTTTCTTGGTACCTCTCTTATCAGTTGGAAGTCCAAGAAAAAAGACACGATTAGTAGAAGCAGCACGGAGGCCGAATATCGGAGCATGGCTGTTGCTACTGGTGAGCTACTTTGGATACACCAATTACTGTCTGACCTACATGTGCATGTTAATTCTCGAGCCAAGCCGTTTTGTGATAACAAATCAGCTATGCACATTGCTAATAACCCTGTTTTCTACGAAAGAACTAAGCATGTTGAAGTTGATTGCCACATAAGTCGTGATCAAGTGAAGAATGGTTTCTTAACGGTTCTTCATGTATCTACTTCCAACCAATTGGCTGACATACTGACAAAGCCTCTGCATCCGGGTCCATTTCATTCTTTGCTTAGTCGAATGTCAATCTCAAACCTCTTTCTTTCTAAAGTTGATTCGGTTTGAGGGGACTGTATTAGCTTATCTATAGTTTCCCATATAGTTAGTTTTGTATATACACTACAAGAAAACAGGGGTATTTTCTCCATGATCAACGCAGTTCCGAAGGTTAGATGCGTATCCGTCCGGGAATCTAACACTTTCGGTAATCCAGTAAAAAAACTCGGCCTTTGAAGGTTCATCGAAACGAAAAGCCGGGACCGGAGGCTTCCCGTTCTCTGTCACATGTAGTGCTCTACGAGAACAAATGTCTGGCAAGTCCAATCTAGACTTCAGATTGTCCTTCGTCTTCCCTTTGACATTGAGAACGGTGTTCATAATGTTGTCGAACAAATTCTTCTCAATGTGCATGACATCCAGATTATGTCTCAAAAGATGGTTCTTCCAATAAGGCAAATCCCAGAAAATGCTCCTCTTGTGCCAATTATGAACGTTGCCACAACCATCAACAGGATGATGTCCGTTACCACCACAATCAACGGTCCTTTCTGCACCAAAATCTCTAAACTGAGTCAACAAATACTCACCATCTAACTCAGGAGGAGGACCGTCAAATACTTTCCGGTTCTTCCTAAACAATGTGGTGCTCCGACGATAAGGATGATCGCTAGGTAGGTATCGCCTATGACAATCAAACCAAGACGTTTTCCGTCCGTGCTTCAATTGGAACGCATCAGTGTTATCTTGACAGTACGGGCACGATAACCTTCCGTGCGTTGTCCATCCTGATAACATGCCATATGCTGGAAAATCGCTAATAGTCCACAAAAGTACCGACCGCATGATGAAATTTTGGTGACAAGAAACATCAAACGCTTCAATACCTTGGTCCCATAACATTCACAGCTCATAAATCAATGGTTGCAAAAACACATCAAGTGATCTCTTCGGATGCTCTGGTCCAGGAACGAGAATGCTAAGGAACAAGAACTCCCTTCGCATGCACAAAGATGGCGGCAAATTGTAAGGTGTTACAATTACTGGCCACAAAGAATATTTTCTGCCGTGCTTCCCAAAAGGGCTGAAACCATCGGTACATAATCCAAGGTATACGTTCCTTGCCTCAAACGCAAAGCTGGGATAAATGGATTGAAAATGTTTCCATGCTCCTGCATCTGACGGATGGGCGATTTGTCCATCTGTTGTATGCTCTGCATGCCATCTCATTGCTCCTGCTGTGCGCTCTGACTGATATAACCTCTTCAATCTCTCTATTAACGGTAAATACCACATCCGTTTATATGGCACTGGCACTCTTCCACCTGTTTCCTTATACCGAGGTTTGCAACAAAAACGACATGTCGTACGATCTGCGTCCTCTCTCCAGTAGAGCATACAGTTGTCTATGCATACATCTATCATCTGATACGACAATCCTAGACCTTGAACAAGTTTCTGTATCTCATAGTATGATGCCGGTGCAAGATTATCTTCTGGCAAAATTTCTTTCACAAAATCAGCGATTGCATCCACGCACTCCTCACTCAAATTGAAATCCGTCTTTATACCCATCATCCTTGTTGCAGTTGATAAAGGGGAATGTTCACCTCTACACCCATCATATAACGGATGTTTAGCAGCGTCTAACATATCAAAGAATCTCCGAGCTTCTAAATTAGGTTCTTCTCCCCTATCTCCATACTCAGCAACCGATGGTATATTTTCACGAAATGCATCGTTCACCATCTGAACATGACCTACAGTACTTTGTTCTTCCATTGCGGGTTCTTCTAAGCTAGTGTTATCCCCAATATAATGTTCACTAGTACTAGCATAATTATCCACCATTGTATCATTTTCTCCATGATAATACCAAATCTTGTAACCCGACATAAACCCATGACAATACAAATGTGACCATACTTCATCTATCACGATAAATCTACGATTCCCACAATTGGTACAAGGGCAATAGATTTTACCGGTTTTTTTTGCTTTCTTCTGCATACCCGCAAATGCCATGAATTACTGTAGACCTTTTTTGAATTCCTCCGTAACTAGGCCCGTGTCCGGAATTTGATGAGGCTTGTCCATCCATGATCGAAAATAATTATAAGGATTTGAAGAAGACATTTTCGTAAGGAATTAGATAACAGAGATTTTTTTTTGTTGTGATTATAAATGAAGGGTGGAAACGTTTTTATATGGAAAATTTTGTCCATTTTCTGACGGATTTCCGACGGATATAAAGTAGATATTATCGATGTCGGCAACCATGTCGGCATTTGTCGGCATCTGTCGGATATCCGTCGGAAATCCGTCGGAAATCCGTCGGCAATCCGTCGGAAATCCGTCGGAAATTGCCGACGGATGAACGTCGTCGGAAATCCGTCGGCAGTATGTCGGCAACATCAGAATGCGTCAAAAAGTCGTCGGAAATCTGTCGAAAAGTGTCCGACAGATTATTGTCGTCGGAAATCCGTCGGAATTTCCGACGCGTTAATATTTCCGACGGATTTCCGACGGATGAGAAGTTAGTCGGAAATCCGTCGGAAAGTCGTCGGAAATTTCCGACGGAATTATTGCCGTCGGAATTTCTGTCGGATTTCCACCTGTTTTCTTGTAGTGATAAGGGAATTAATGTATGAACAAAAGTAAGTTTGATTAATGAGAATTACATTTTTTCACTTTCTCTATCATCAAGTTAATAAGTTTGGTAAATTTTTTTTATTAACGTATGTTAAGTACTAAAAAGTTTAGATTCACAAACATAATAAAAAAATATATTCTTTTTTTTTCTCTCAAAGAAAAGCTATTAAGACTTTGTTCATAGGCTAATGGACTGATCCTACACGTATCAAATCACCTAGTTATGCTCTAAATTGTCCCCTCGGTAACCTTCGCCAAATGGTTCATTTCTTATGATTTTTTTCTAAGGATTATGTCAGATAAAAAATAATCGTATGCACTGCTTAAATTATAATTTAATCATTTTCTTTAACTTAAAAAATCCACATTTTGATATTTTTGTTAAGCACATAAACGACTGTTTAGGTTATTTACACCAAATTCACGTCACAAGCCATCATTATCACCACCATGTTTGGCGCCGTATTCTCCACCTTGTTTTGCCATGGTTGATGTAAGTTAATTTAGGGTGAAAAAGAGTTGGAACTCTTCTTCGATGTATTTTTTAAGAAAAATCCATGGAAACAGCGTTTGTACAACAAAGTTTTAAGTTTCATGGGTTTCCAACTCAAACTTCACGCTTCAGATGTCCCATCCTGAGCGTGAGGGGGGGGGATGTTAGAGTCCCACATCGAGACTTTGGAGATTTATGGACTAATATATAAGTGTGTGGCAATCCTCCACTCATGAGCTAGCTTTCAACAAAGGGGTCAATTTCAGAATAACTTTCAACCTCGAGGACAATTTGTGAACACATCAAGACCACATGCTGTAGCTAATGTGATGTCGGGTTCTTATCCATATGTCTCACCTCCGGCTACTCCTGTTATGAATTTGGATCTCAGCTATATGAATACGGATCAAGTTCAGACACTCATACAACAATTGACTGCTCATGTCAATATCTCAGAACCTGCAGCATCGTCCATGTCTGATGCACCAGTTGCTAATATCACAGAACATGGTGCAATGGCTACTCAATCTTCATTCGGTATTGTATCCTTTCCATCTACATCTTTGAGATTTGAGAATGATAGACTGACATTTCAACATCAATGCTTATCCACTCTATACAATAATCTTCCTCTTGGTTCTTGGATTATTGATAGTGGTGCCACTTGTCATGTGTGTTTTGATTTAGCAATGTTTAGTGAAACTGTTGAAGTCTCTAGAATAACAGTATCTTTACCAAATGGAACTCGAGTTGAGATCACACACACATACACTATACATTTATCGTCATCCTTAGTTCTGCATGATGTATTACATGTCCCATCTTTCAAATTCAACTTGATTTCGGTGAACAGTTTGTTAAAATCTGGTTCTTGCTCAGCTCATTTCTATATTGATTCTTGTTTTATTCAGGAGTCTACTCAGGCATTGATGATTGGTAGAGGGCTACTCATTCACAATCTCTACATTTTGCAGCTTGACAAACCTGATTCATCATCTCTTTTCTCTGGATCCTTGATGGTTGATGGACATCTCTGGCATAAATGCCTAGTACACCCATCTTCTGGCAAGTTACAACAACTCTCTAGTAGTCTACATATGTCTAAGTCTAGTATGTCTTCTGAGTCTCATTGTCCTATATGTCCTCTTGCTAAACAAAAACGTCTCCCCTTTGAGTCACATAATAATCTGCCTCCTTCACCATTTGATTTACTTCACTTAGATGTTTGGGGTCCATTCTCTACATAGTCTATTGAAGGTTATAAATATTTTTTAACAATTGTAGATGATTGCACACGTGTAACATGGGTTTATCTGATGAAATACAAAAGTGAAGTTTCCAAACTTTTTTTCATCTTTTATTAAACATGTTCATACGCAATATAATGTTGTTATTAAAGCCATAAGAACTGACAATGCACCTGAATTGGCATTCACTGATATTATTCATCAACATGGCATGGTTCATCAATTCTCATGTGCATATACACCACAATAGAACTATGTTGTTGAAAGAAAACATCAACATTTACTAAGTGTTGCAAGATCAATGTGTTTTCTTAGGGTATGCTACTGGATACAAAGGATACAAAGTTCTGCATCTTGACAATAATATCATATCTGTATCCAGAAATGTCATTTTTCATGAAACAATTTTTCCTTTTATACTGCATCACATCATACTTCATCATCTGATATTTTCCATGAAGCTATTCTACCTCTATCTATCCCTATTGCATTAGATGAAACAGTATATGTTCCTCCTGTTACATCTCATTCTCCACATATTGCATCAGATTCTCCACATGTTCTGGTTCCATCTCATGCATCATCTGCATCACGATCTCACTCTGTTATTCCAGGAAATACATCTAACCCTGTTGTCACAGAGAGTTCTGCAGTTTCACCTTCTATTGCTAGACCAAAACGCTCGACAAAAGTACCATGTTACTTATCCAATTACCATTGCTCTCTTACTCAAATTTCTACTCCTTCCCATTCTACAAAGTTTTATACAACTCCATATCCTCTTTCTTCTGTTATCTCTTACTCAAATATCAATCAACCATATCAGTCTATTATTCTCTCATTCTCTATGGAAACAGAACCAAAATCTTTTAAGCAGGCCATTGCATCAAAAGAATGGACTGGTGCCTGTAATCTGGAGTTGGCTGCGATGGAAACCAGTAAAACATAGAGTGTTGAGTCATTACCACCAGGAAAGAATGTTGTTGGTTGTAAATGGGTCTTCACCATTAAGTACAACGCTGATGGGAGTATTGAGTGTTACAAAGCTCGATTAGTAGCTAAGGGTTTCACACAACAAGAAGGTGTTGCCTACTTTGACACTTTTTCCCCGGTGGCAAAGCTTACAAGTGTGAAACTCATTCTTGGATTAGCTGCAAGGATGGGATGGAGTTTAACACAAATGGATGTTACTAATGCCTTCTTGCATAGTGATTTAGATGAAGAAATTTTCATGAGTTTACCTCAGGGATACACATCACCATCGGGTTCACTTCCTCCTAATCCTGTATGCAGACTACACAAATCCATTTATGGCTTGAAGCAGGCCTCACGACAATGGTACAAATGTATATCCAAGGCTCTACTTGAGGCTGGTTTTATTCAATCTCAGGTAGACAATATACTTTTTGTCAGACTTCAAGGTACATCGTTCATAGCTCTTTTGATCTATGTTGATGATATCCTTATAGTAAGCAATGATGATGATGCCGTTAAGTCTGTTAAAACCACTCTCTCCACGCATTTCAAAACCAAAAATCTTGGACTAGCCAGATTTTTTCTGGGTCTAGAGATTACAAGGAATGCAACTGGAATATCAGTATCTCAGAGAAAATACTGCTTGGATATGATTGCTGATTCATGACTCTTAGGCTGCAAACCAAAGTCAGTCCCGATGGATCCAAAAATTCCTCTCAGCCGTGATACATCAACTCCTCTTTCTGATGCAACTCCTTATCGAGAAGTTATAGGCAGGCTGCTCTATCTCTGCATCACAAGGCCTGACATTACCTTTGCAGTTCATAGACTGAGTCAATTCCTCTCGTGTCCTACTGATATTCATTTTCAGGCTGCACAACATGTCCTCAAGTATCTTAAAACCAATCCAGGCCATGGTCTGTTTTACTCATATTCTACTGAGTTGTGCTTAAATGGATTTGCTGATGCTGATTGGGCTACTTGTCCTGACACAAGACGATCTGTTACTGGTTTATGTGTGTTTCTTGGTACCTCTCTTATCAGTTGGAAGTCCAAGAAAAAAGACACGATTAGTAGAAGCAGCACGGAGGCCGAATATCGGAGCATGGCTGTTGCTACTGGTGAGCTACTTTGGATACACCAATTACTGTCTGACCTACATGTGCATGTTAATTCTCGAGCCAAGCCGTTTTGTGATAACAAATCAGCTATGCACATTGCTAATAACCCTGTTTTCTACGAAAGAACTAAGCATGTTGAAGTTGATTGCCACATAAGTCGTGATCAAGTGAAGAATGGTTTCTTAACGGTTCTTCATGTATCTACTTCCAACCAATTGGCTGACATACTGACAAAGCCTCTGCATCCGGGTCCATTTCATTCTTTGCTTAGTCGAATGTCAATCTCAAACCTCTTTCTTTCTAAAGTTGATTCGGTTTGAGGGGACTGTATTAGCTTATCTATAGTTTCCCATATAGTTAGTTTTGTATATACACTACAAGAAAACAGGGGTATTTTCTCCATGATCAACGCAGTTCCGAAGGTTAGATGCGTATCCGTCCGGGAATCTAACACTTTCGGTAATCCAGTAAAAAAACTCGGCCTTTGAAGGTTCATCGAAACGAAAAGCCGGGACCGGAGGCTTCCCGTTCTCTGTCACATGTAGTGCTCTACGAGAACAAATGTCTGGCAAGTCCAATCTAGACTTCAGATTGTCCTTCGTCTTCCCTTTGACATTGAGAACGGTGTTCATAATGTTGTCGAACAAATTCTTCTCAATGTGCATGACATCCAGATTATGTCTCAAAAGATGGTTCTTCCAATAAGGCAAATCCCAGAAAATGCTCCTCTTGTGCCAATTATGAACGTTGCCACAACCATCAACAGGATGATGTCCGTTACCACCACAATCAACGGTCCTTTCTGCACCAAAATCTCTAAACTGAGTCAACAAATACTCACCATCTAACTCAGGAGGAGGACCGTCAAATACTTTCCGGTTCTTCCTAAACAATGTGGTGCTCCGACGATAAGGATGATCGCTAGGTAGGTATCGCCTATGACAATCAAACCAAGACGTTTTCCGTCCGTGCTTCAATTGGAACGCATCAGTGTTATCTTGACAGTACGGGCACGATAACCTTCCGTGCGTTGTCCATCCTGATAACATGCCATATGCTGGAAAATCGCTAATAGTCCACAAAAGTACCGACCGCATGATGAAATTTTGGTGACAAGAAACATCAAACGCTTCAATACCTTGGTCCCATAACATTCACAGCTCATAAATCAATGGTTGCAAAAACACATCAAGTGATCTCTTCGGATGCTCTGGTCCAGGAACGAGAATGCTAAGGAACAAGAACTCCCTTCGCATGCACAAAGATGGCGGCAAATTGTAAGGTGTTACAATTACTGGCCACAAAGAATATTTTCTGCCGTGCTTCCCAAAAGGGCTGAAACCATCGGTACATAATCCAAGGTATACGTTCCTTGCCTCAAACGCAAAGCTGGGATAAATGGATTGAAAATGTTTCCATGCTCCTGCATCTGACGGATGGGCGATTTGTCCATCTGTTGTATGCTCTGCATGCCATCTCATTGCTCCTGCTGTGCGCTCTGACTGATATAACCTCTTCAATCTCTCTATTAACGGTAAATACCACATCCGTTTATATGGCACTGGCACTCTTCCACCTGTTTCCTTATACCGAGGTTTGCAACAAAAACGACATGTCGTACGATCTGCGTCCTCTCTCCAGTAGAGCATACAGTTGTCTATGCATACATCTATCATCTGATACGACAATCCTAGACCTTGAACAAGTTTCTGTATCTCATAGTATGATGCCGGTGCAAGATTATCTTCTGGCAAAATTTCTTTCACAAAATCAGCGATTGCATCCACGCACTCCTCACTCAAATTGAAATCCGTCTTTATACCCATCATCCTTGTTGCAGTTGATAAAGGGGAATGTTCACCTCTACACCCATCATATAACGGATGTTTAGCAGCGTCTAACATATCAAAGAATCTCCGAGCTTCTAAATTAGGTTCTTCTCCCCTATCTCCATACTCAGCAACCGATGGTATATTTTCACGAAATGCATCGTTCACCATCTGAACATGACCTACAGTACTTTGTTCTTCCATTGCGGGTTCTTCTAAGCTAGTGTTATCCCCAATATAATGTTCACTAGTACTAGCATAATTATCCACCATTGTATCATTTTCTCCATGATAATACCAAATCTTGTAACCCGACATAAACCCATGACAATACAAATGTGACCATACTTCATCTATCACGATAAATCTACGATTCCCACAATTGGTACAAGGGCAATAGATTTTACCGGTTTTTTTTGCTTTCTTCTGCATACCCGCAAATGCCATGAATTACTGTAGACCTTTTTTGAATTCCTCCGTAACTAGGCCCGTGTCCGGAATTTGATGAGGCTTGTCCATCCATGATCGAAAATAATTATAAGGATTTGAAGAAGACATTTTCGTAAGGAATTAGATAACAGAGATTTTTTTTTGTTGTGATTATAAATGAAGGGTGGAAACGTTTTTATATGGAAAATTTTGTCCATTTTCTGACGGATTTCCGACGGATATAAAGTAGATATTATCGATGTCGGCAACCATGTCGGCATTTGTCGGCATCTGTCGGATATCCGTCGGAAATCCGTCGGAAATCCGTCGGCAATCCGTCGGAAATCCGTCGGAAATTGCCGACGGATGAACGTCGTCGGAAATCCGTCGGCAGTATGTCGGCAACATCAGAATGCGTCAAAAAGTCGTCGGAAATCTGTCGAAAAGTGTCCGACAGATTATTGTCGTCGGAAATCCGTCGGAATTTCCGACGCGTTAATATTTCCGACGGATTTCCGACGGATGAGAAGTTAGTCGGAAATCCGTCGGAAAGTCGTCGGAAATTTCCGACGGAATTATTGCCGTCGGAATTTCTGTCGGATTTCCACCTGTTTTCTTGTAGTGATAAGGGAATTAATGTATGAACAAAAGTAAGTTTGATTAATGAGAATTACATTTTTTCACTTTCTCTATCATCAAGTTAATAAGTTTGGTAAATTTTTTTTATTAACGTATGTTAAGTACTAAAAAGTTTAGATTCACAAACATAATAAAAAAATATATTCTTTTTTTTTCTCTCAAAGAAAAGCTATTAAGACTTTGTTCATAGGCTAATGGACTGATCCTACACGTATCAAATCACCTAGTTATGCTCTAAATTGTCCCCTCGGTAACCTTCGCCAAATGGTTCATTTCTTATGATTTTTTTCTAAGGATTATGTCAGATAAAAAATAATCGTATGCACTGCTTAAATTATAATTTAATCATTTTCTTTAACTTAAAAAATCCACATTTTGATATTTTTGTTAAGCACATAAACGACTGTTTAGGTTATTTACACCAAATTCACGTCACAAGCCATCATTATCACCACCATGTTTGGCGCCGTATTCTCCACCTTGTTTTGCCATGGTTGATGTAAGTTAATTTAGGGTGAAAAAGAGTTGGAACTCTTCTTCGATGTATTTTTTAAGAAAAATCCATGGAAACAGCGTTTGTACAACAAAGTTTTAAGTTTCATGGGTTTCCAACTCAAAATCAATTGGCAATGAGTGGATTGGTCTAAGTCCCTTATATATTATTCAATGTCCCTTCCCACTTCCGATGTGGGACAATCTTCACACTCCCTAGAGATTGAGGCCCATGGCCCATTAATCTCTACCTAATCCCAATACCTCCCCTCGAGATAATGGCTCTTCTAACCATTAATCTCGACATACCATCAATCCTCGGGTCGGGGCGGTCGGGCCTTTTTCTGGACCGGATTACGAGAAGTGTGTGTTCGGGCTCTGATACCATCTTAATAACATCCCGTTGGCGCAAACTTCTGTAACTCCACAAATAATCATCCTTGCATGTCTCGAACAGTCCATAAATCAGACTTAAAAAATGACCTAAAAACATGAGCGTTCCAATAGAAATCCCTAGTAATAGTAAAAGAAAAATCAAACTCCCCCGTAATAAGAGAAATTAAAAACTTTGAGAAATTCTAAAATTAAGAATTAATCTCAAAATCTTTAAAAAAATCAACCGTGAAAACCAAATCCCTCAAACCTAATTGTCATGTCGATCTCCCAATAATGTTGCCGTGAAAACAAAGTATATAATTTTAAGAAAAGATTATTTAAAACCAAAACCAAATATAAAGAAAAGCAAAATAAAACCTTTAAAACAAAAAAACACATGTACCACTAACCTAATTAAGAAAATCAAACTCCCAACTTAAGAAAAAAATGGAAATAATAAAAATTGTGTAACCACACGAGCAACGCCATCTTCATCGTCAACACCTTCACAACCGTCTTCAACGCCGAGAGACACCGACTCCATCATGAAAGTTTAAAACTTAGAACGCGGAAGCTTTAATCTACTAGGATCGAACTCTCTGATACCATGTTAAGTTTCACGGGCTTCACTTCATAATCGGACTCTTATGGCCCACAACACTTGGTTCGCAAGATACATATCTTGCTCCTCAAGATATCTCCAATACAAAGGTTGACAAGATGAGAACAGAACGGCTCGAGTGTATTAGATGACTTAGACAAGAATATACACAAACCAGAGAAATCATAAGGTTACTAACAAATAAGGAAATACATATACATAATAGAATATTTACAAATTCATCCTCTAATAATCTCCCTTAAGTTGGCGCATAAAGATCACTAATGTCCAACTTGGCATGAAGATGCTCGAACGCTTGTATACCAAGTGTCTTTGTGAAAATTTAAGCTTTCTGCTCCGAAGTATGAATCTTTGATGTAACAAGTGCTCCGCTGACTATCTCGTCTCTTACATAGTGACAATCCGATTCAATATGCTTAGTACGTTCATGGAACACGTGATTCGATGTTATGTGAAGAGCAGCTAGATTATGACAAAACATCTTTATAGGTTGATCCGATAATTCACCAAAGGTAGAAAGAAGCTCACATATCCATTTGAGCTCCGAGCACGTGAAAGACATAGCACAATATTCAGCTTTCGATGAAGATTTGGAAACAACGTCATGTTTCTTAGTCTCCCAAGCAATCACTGAATCACTGATCATAATATATCCAGTCACCGATCGCCTCGTCATCGGACATGGCCCAATCGGAATCGCAGTAACCTGAGATACTTAGATCACTATCCGCCTTATACAAAAGTCCTTGTTCCGGGTGTCCTTTGAGATATCTAACAACACGTAAGGCTACATACCAATGTTTTAAACGAGGCTGGTGTAGAAACTGAGTCAATAAATGCACACCGTACGTAAGCTCTGGTCTCATAATAGTCAAATAAACCAAACGACCCATCAATCGTCGATACTGTTCCGGAGTTTCAAAAAATTCACCTTCATCAACAGCTAGTTTTTGAATCTCAAGAGAAATTAATTGTAATTCTTAACAGATCTGGTAGTATAAGAGTGGTGTGGTGATGAATTTGATTGTTTCCGAGCAACTCTATTGCAAAAGTCGTAGAGGGCCAAGAAAATAGTTATTTTCTGTAGGTATGGATTTGTATACTAACATAAATCAAATATTTATCCATGATATTCGACGCTAAAATGAGAAGGATAACAATTTCTAATCAGTATTCCAAATGAAGGCCGCAAGAGATAAAGCTGTAGCTGAGAAATGTGACCGACATCAAATGTCCTCATCCTCACTGCCATTTACATTTTCTGCTTTTTGGTAATTTTGCAACGAATTTTTTCTGCTTTTGATAGCTTTGTAACATTTGATTTTTGTTTCTGTAACGATTTATTTTGCTTTATGTTTGCTATTATTGTATTTTGCATCAATTGCTTCTAATTTATGTTAGATATTCTTTTATATTACAACAATTGCTTCTGATTGTTGTTTGCTTTGTTATCACCAATCTAATCCTCGATTCATATATAGTGTAGGCTTGTAGCTTCAACTCTCATCTCACCACTACCTGCTCTGAAAGGACGAGATGAATCTCAAAATAAATTACTAGTAATTCTGAACATATATGGTGGTATAAGAGTGGTGTGGTGATGAATTTTATTTTCTCAGGAAACTCTATTGCAAAAGTCACGGAGGGCCAATCATCTTAATCAGCTGAGCCCATGCTCATCACATAAGAAAAGCCTACGCTTAAAATTACATGAACATGTGTGGTTTTTTTTTAACTGATAGATGCTACAAGCTTAAAATTATTACAAATGGCATTAGAGATGGTATCCTTTATTGGTATGGAATGGGATTTGATAATGGGTCTAAAGATGAAGTATATATGGAGATAAAAGAGCAGTTATCTACAAGAAGTGCTTTCAGTTACTCCCGTTGGTTTTTTTAGTGAGGTATCAAGCTTTCTCTCAGACAAACCAGAAGTTAGCAGGAAATGCAAGCGGATGGATGATAGTGTTCTTGAGACTGAAAATAGAACTGAATCCTTGTCCCTTGGCTCGTTGAAGGATTTGTCCAAAGTCTTAACAAAGAAAAATGCATTGGTCTGTTGTAGGACCCGATTGCGCGCCACAAAGTTCCTGCAAGACAATGAGTTAAAGGTTAGAGCAATCAGTTTCCGAGAAACTAAACTGTCAAAAACATCACACCTAGAAGCAATAAGAAATTGATAGAAGAATTGACTGGTTTGGCATCAACCAAATTGTTTTATAAAAAATATATGTTTCATGATCATGTATACTACCCTTTCTCAAAAAAAAAAGTCATGTATACACCTATATATCTACATCATGTATAAATCTAGTTATGACAACTATATAAACGTAGTCATGTAAAATAGTACAGAAGATGGTCAAATAAAAAAAAGAGGGTAAATAATGCATTCTCTTTTATTCACAGGTTTTGCATGCATTATAGAGATTGCTTCTCTTCCATCTGAAACACAAAACAAAAACAAAAAATAAAAAAGGAATCTCGAATTTTGTTATCTTCAAAAATACAATTTACAAACACATAAATCTTACTTGCGGACTCCGATCTTCATTCAGAATTGGTTATACTTTTATAAATTATTCAATAGTTTGGTAACCAAATAAATTATATGGTTAACTAAAATATGACGAATGATCAAAATCCCATGTTATAAATATTTGTTGCTTCTAGCCTTTTAAATCTCAGGACCGCCTCTAGTTTCATCAATCGTATTTATGACTCCGATAAAAATAATTTTTGTCCGCCACTTGATAGGGAGTATATTATGGACACACGAGCAAAGCAATCAGTCTAGGTTTGACGATTTCCACGGAGTTGTAGTGGTCTACGTAAATATCAAAGATGAAGATATAGACTTCAAGTGTAAATCTAGTCATGGAAGTAGAGCACATGGGAATAGTTACATCTACATTTCTGGTACTACAATGTTGTTGTTGTCACTCTAATGGAAGTCCAAATCCAACCATTGGTCTTTTCAAAAGTTATGAACCAGACCCATATGACTCTCCTCATGCTGCACCACAAGACTACAAGCCTATTCGTCTGAAGGAAGCAACTCCTTTAATATGTGATTTCATGTGTTTGATGTTTAGCTTGTTTGAGTCGACAAAATATGCTGCTGGAAAGGGAAAGGGAAATTGAGAGGGAAAGAGATAGATAATATATAGCTTTAGTCTAGGATTTATGGAAACGTTGATGACATAGATTCATGATCGGCCCTGAAATTATGAGGGGTTTGAAAAAAAAAATGGAGACCAATAATCATATCATAGAAATTTAATAAAAGAAATTTTTTTATAAAAATATTTTTTTTTTGTTTTAATTGATTGGGCTTTGTTTTTTTTTTGGCCCATAAATTTAAACAAAAACTTATTTGTATTATATATATATATGTTTATATATATATATATGTTTCTATCTTCTATATGAGCCTGCTAAAATTTAAAAATTTAAAGGGCCGACCCTGAATAGATTAGATGTTGCTTGTTTTTTGATCTAATCTTGGATTTATGCAGGATGTTTAGTTTGGATTGTAGAACCTTAATTCATTTTGCGGTTTTTGTGTTTGGTTGGCTTTGTTGCCTTAACCAGTTTGTGAACTTGTTCTTGGATTAATGTTCAATGAATTGATGCTTTGGCCATTGTCTTTTTCCTTGTTTTGCATCTGGTATTAAATTATTTCCCTTTACGTCAGAAATCTTGAATCATCACATTCAGGTACCTCCTAGTGTGTTGGCACAAAGGATTGGGTATGCGAGATTGGCCTTTGAATTCTCTTGTATGGAGTGTACAAAGCTGCATTCATACAACATTATATATGCTGATCCTGATGAATATACGTTGAAAGGTTAAACTAGGGCTTTCGTTTTAGCCTTGATGAGAGGTTTCCTTATATTAGCTGGTTCTAGTCTTACTTTTGAACTTCTGTACATAGAGTTAATTCAACTTGTTTCGATTATGAAATTGCTTGATGATAAACTGTGTTTTTACCACTTTCTAACCTCATGTACTTCATCTCATGATTGGCTCTTCAAACACTGGTAAATGCTCCCTCGCATTCTTTTTATCAGCAACAAATGTAGTTGGAAAAATTTGCAGCCTATTAGTAAGGTCTTTATTTTTATCTATTAGCAGATTCTTTCGTTTATTTCGTGGCTGCGATTATAGCGACTTCCACAAGGTGGCATCATTGGTCCAACGAATTCGGTTTTCTACTTATGGGTAAAACTTCTATTCCCTTGTTAGTGTATATTTTTAATTAATTTATCCTATAGCCTATTCCATTATTTACATTTCGTTCTGGCAACTTTTCTCCTGCTTCTCTCTTTCTGGTACGTATATTCTCCATACTCTCTGATCATATTGTGTCGTACCTGATTATTATATCTGAATAATGATCTGAGACAAGACAATGATGCTTCTTAATATTATAAGGGTAGATGTTTGCCATCAGGGAGATGGAGAGGGGGAGGATGATGATGATGATGAAGAAAACAGCATCCAGCAAGTGTTGCTTGAAAAAAGCAAGAGCAAAGCAGGTTCTTCGAGTACAAGTGATCGCAGAAAGTGTTGCTCTTTCCATGGGATTCATGTTGGCACTCGTCAGAAGTTTGTTGTTGCGGTATGAGATACTTTCGGTTTTGTGCATTAATCACTAGCCAAGTCATCCCTGTGATATTTACAAATGTTTCCTTTTTGCTAGGCGGGTCTTCTTGTGTTCATCTTAATGATATCATTTGCAATCCTTATTTGGCTTGCTACCGGAAAGAATTCTACCGATTCGTCATTATTAGCTCAGGTATGTGGTATTCCTAATCCGCCACATGATAAGCTATTTCTACACGTTGATATTTCCTCTTTTTCTATCACAAAAGTTCTTGCGCTCGATAATTTTGCTTCAAAAATCCTAATCAAGGGAGGAGGAATATGCTTCTCTGGTGAGTAATTGCTTCAGTTCTGTTCTGGTTTGAGCGATTGAACTTTTCCATGTATCATATCGAATATGTCAGTGATTAACAGGCTTATTGGTGTGATCTTATTTCTATGGTTTTTTCAGTTTTGGAAATAAGCTTAGATCCTAGATTTTCTCAGATTCTACAGTGGGTAGAACAAAAAAAGAACTACCGAATATAGAATATAGAGAAAGAGGTATAATATGTATTCAAAACTTGGTAGAATATAAACAAATTAAAAAACGTATTCTAACACTTAGTAGAACATATGGTAGAATATATATTCTAAGTTCGGTATATTATAGATCAAATAACATAATACATCATCTATCAAAATCGTAGAAGTAGAATACGAACTCTGAATTTCGTAGAACAAATAAAAAATAATTTTTTTCAATCTTGATATTTCCAAAAATAAAATTTCAAAAGATATTTCTTTCTTTTTTGTATTTTTTGAAAAACTTAAGTGCATATAACTTTCCCAAAAATTAAGTGCATATAACTTTCCCAAAAATTAAGTTTATTTTTGCATATAACATTTCAATCTTGATATTTCTTTCTTTTTTTGTATTTTGAATTTATTACATTTAATTAAGGGTAATTTAGTAAAAAATGGCAAAAATTAAGAAAGTATTATTAGGACAATAGATGAGTTTTTTT
Organism: Eutrema japonicum; assembly: GCA_030161315.1. Taxonomy (NCBI): domain Eukaryota; kingdom Viridiplantae; phylum Streptophyta; class Magnoliopsida; order Brassicales; family Brassicaceae; genus Eutrema; species Eutrema japonicum. Next base: position 43,114,316 of record BSQW01000001.1, read on the forward strand.
GTCCTATATTTCCAATTTTCCCAAAAATTATTTCACTATTCGGATTGAAGTCGAGATGTTCTACATATTCTGATTATCGAAATGGATCTAATCGAACCCTTATGAGATGATTCCATCTATATATGCATATGTTATTAACACAAACGCGCACTCCACTTTATTCGTGGCGCTATACTTTTAATAAAATGGCTAGTGAACAAACACCACCTTTTTGTTGACATTTGGAATGATCGATTAGGTCCATCTTTTACACATGCGGCATTGTTTTTGTTGCAGATGAAATGTCAATACCAACTATGTGATTTTTCAATGAAAGCTTGTGAGTTTCTTTAAGAAAAATAAAAAATTCACATTAATTATCATATGGGTTTCACAATAACTTATATTGAACTATATTACTGAAAATAGTTGATATATGAAAAGAGTATGAAATTTGACATGAATTATCATATGGGTTTCAAATGCTATATATATATATAGACGTGCATAACACTAATAATATAATAGTTCATTGAATAAAGTGTGTATGATAGACCTTTTCTTACATAATATCAGAAACTTTACAATAAGGGAAAATAATATACTTCGTAAAAAAAAAAAAGCTAATTTCAATTTCACATTAAAAGAAATAAACTTAATAAAAGTATGAGAAAGATATATAATTTTTTTTTATCTTATTGGTCATTAAATCCATTCAACATTTCAACAAAAACAAAATATATTTAAAACAAAAATCAACGCAATGCACCATATTGCAATTGGTTCATATAAATTTAATTAGAGATGTTCAAAAGAACATCTTACGATGTAGTGATAGCGGAGAGATCCTCAACAATAATTGTACAAAAATTCAATCTGTTGATATATATTAAGTTATTAACGAGCCCCATTTTTCAGATCAGGAAACCATAAACAAAAATAATGGTTACATCAATTTAATACACTTCACAATCTATAATCATGATCAACGGTCATGTATGAAGTAGTCATGACAATATATTAATCCAAAATAAGCAATAAAAATCTATCAGATCAAAAACCTTTTAGCTAGTGATGCAAAGGGTTTGGACCGCTAGGTACAATCCGTTCGTCATCGTTATACCATGAACCGGTTTCTCCTCCGGTCAGGCCTTGACTTCGACGTTGATGTTGAGTACGATCTTTGTTCTTGAGAAACGGTGTAAAATCAAAATTACTCGCTAGAATTCTCTTATGGCTGAGACCAATGCCGGATTTACGCTTGTAAGAAGTCGTAAAAGCAAAAGAAATGAGAAGAAAGACGAACAACACAGAGAGTAGAGATATGTGGAAGAGGAAACTACACGGCTTAGGGTGTTTCTTCATTGCCTTGTAGAGAAAATGAAGATGAAGAAGCCAGAGAGCTCATGAAGACAGAGAGATAAAGAGAGAGAGATAAGAGAAATGGTTAGAGCAAAAAGATATGAGATTTTATGATTTAAAAAGGGGTTTATTTTTGTTAATCTCCAAGAAATTACAGCTTGAATCGAGTTTTATATAAGTTAGGAGAATAAAGTACATAATAAATAATTTAATATAAAATTTAAGATATGATAATTGATATGGAGTAATATTTGGCATATGGGGTTTGTGAAAAAATGAATGAAAATGAGGGAAAGAAAAAGAGTAAAAAATGTTACTTTACGTTCAAGGAAGAATGGGGGTGGAGTGGTGCCATTAAAAGAGGCCAAATAGTCAAAGTTTTGAATTTTATTACATTGTATTTGGTATGACCTTATTTTATTGGAGGTTGAGCACAATTTTTAACTTTACATCTTCAATTCATATATATATAATTATATATTTTTTAAATAGTTTCGATATACGGGTTCGACTTAAGCCGAAAAATACTCACATTAACTTTTGTGCTACTTAATAAATAGGATAATTTAGATTCGAACTAAAGCTGTATAAAAATATGTTTGAGCAGTCCAACGTTTTGAATATTGCACATTCGTCCATAATGCACGGTGGTAGTTGACTTAATGATGACTTTCATGATATTACATTCGCTTTTCTTTTCTACGGTTTTATCAAATACTCCCTCCGTTTCTTTTTAAGGTGGATGTATTGAACTATGAATTTTAAGAAATTTTTATATTTTCTTAAAATCTTTTGTTATTCAACTAAGGATTTTAAAATATATTCCCAAATCCAATGTTATTGAACATGAAATTTATGTAAAATCACTCAAAATCATCTACAATCTTCTGTTATTCAAACACGAATTTGTTAAAATCATATCAAATCCACTGTTATTGAAAATGTTTTAAGTATTGAGATTTTAATGACTGCAGGGGATTTTAGATGATTTTAGGAGACTTTCTTAATTAAAAATACAAAGATCCAAATCTCATGGTTTTAGGTGGGATTGTAGGGGATTTTAATACAAAATCATAACAACTTCTTTAAAATCAGCCAAAACCATCAAAATCATCTGAAATCTTATTAAAACTCAAATCATTCTAAATAGTCAGTTCAATACACCCCCTAAGTGTCGTTTAAGGTTTTTTCGTGCATATTAATAAAACAATACAATTCTTTGTTTTGCCCCTTATTAATGCGCTATATAATGTGTTCACACTCATTAATGAACTGGAAAATAGGGATAAAAATAGAAAATTTATTAAAAATCTGCATTGGAAATATAAAACAATATTTAAAATGAAACAAAAATAAAATCTTAAAATGACAATTAAAAAGAAACAGAGAGAGTATATAGATAATAGTATATTCGAAGGAAAATATGTTCACATGTGTTGCCATTAACATTCTAAGGTACTTAGATGGATTAATTGAAACAACTGAGAACTATATATGGTATGAGTTGTTTAATTGTACCTACAAATTTTCTTTTTTGATAACCTTAGCTACGAAGTTTCTATGATTTGATTTTAAGTAGGGATGGGCAAAAAACCCGAACCGAACCGAACTAAACCAACAGAATTTCAACCGAACAAAACCAAACCATATCCTATATATAACCCAATCGGTTGAAGTTTTTCTCAATTCGAACCAATAATCTAATGTGTTTTTGTTAATTAATTAATTAATAATATTAAAAATATAAATATATATTCTCTAGGTATTTTACTCTCTTCTTTTTCTTCTAAGAATCATATTCAGTAATGTCTCACAATCTCACAGATTTATAATACGTTTATCTAAAATTTTTTTTAAATTTCTTAGAGTTTCACCCTCCATCTCAGAATGAGAATGATCTTCACACGTCTCGTTAAACATAAAAGCTTAAGTTTTGCTAAGGTAAATGCTTTTTATAATAATTTTATATTAATGCTATAAACCTATAATGGTTCATATAAAAGATGAATAAATATTAGTTTGTATAATTAACTTATATTTAAATTATTGACTTGTTGCAGACTTGCAGGTTCATTTTGTGGCATAGGAGAGGCGAAACTACATATTTTTTTTTATAATTTTGATTAAGTGAGATAATTTCATTTTGGTTTTAGGCTTTTAGAGAATGGTTTTTTTATGGCTTCGTAGGATTCTTGTTTATATAAGTTGATTTTTTAAAAATCAAATTAAAACCAAACCAAATTTCAACCGAACTAAACCAAACCGAATTAAACTCAAACCAAACTAAACCAAACCGAACTAAACCCAAACCGAACACAAACCGAACCAAACTTATTTCAGTTGAGTTCGGCTAGAGTTTTATTCAACCCGAATCAACCGAACCAAACCGAATCTAAACCGAACCCAAAATTAAACCGAAATGCCCATCCCTAATTTTAACTATATTTAATTATTTTTTCGATATGAATAATAGTATTTTCTTTTAAAATTACTCGTTTACGAAATAAGTAAGAAACACGATAGTTCAATACATAATATCAGTTGTCGATAAAAACAATCTTAAATTAAGATATAAATTTAAGAGGTATTTATATATGTTTTGGTTTGATTTTGTTTTGGTTTTTTTTTTGGATGAATTAGCTCAATATACATGGATAACTTAAAAATTAAGTTTATAGCAATGATAATATAAAAATTAGGTAACTAGCAAAGAGAAATAAATTTTAAACCATAAATATCCTCCTCGTTTAAGATAATTACACAATTGCCATTATACTGAAAATATTGTTTCCGACGTTACTAGGACAGCGAGTAGTTATCGTGCTGACATGCTAACTAATATAGTATTGCGCTAACTTTCTAACATGCTCAATGTTCACTGTTAACTCAATTAGTATATAGTATGCTACCGTGCTAACAATAATATCTTATACTTGTAACGTGCTAACAATAATATTCGATATTTATAACATGTTAACATAGTAGATATCCGGATAATTGGGATATCGTGCTAACAATAATATACGGATAACAAAAAACCATAATCCCCTAAACAATATTATCTGGATAATATACAGATATCCGGATAATTGGGATATCGTGCTAACAATAATATCTAGATAACAAGAAACCATAATCCCCTAAACAATAATATCTGGATAATACCCGGATATCCAGATAACAATAATACCCTGCTAACAATAATATCCGGTAAACATAAATTTATTGTGATAACATAATAAGTAGCATGTTAATTAAATCATTATCCGTGTCGGGATGAACAGTGTCATATGAACAGTAGCATTAGTATATCATGTCGGGAAAAAAAATCCGACAATGGCAATTTGTGTAAATAAGAGGAAAGAAAAGGATAAATAGGATTTTTGATTATGAACAGTAAATGTTGAATAGTGGGAGAGGAGAGAGAACTAATTTATGGTTTATTGATGTATATGCATTGCAGTTATTATTTTTTTTTCCCTTATATAATATCTATAGCAACCTACTATTAGTAACCAATATTCATATACATATACACAAAGCAAATGAATCAAATATAGCTTAAACCTTTTTTGAATATTTGATATTTTCCAATGTTTGCATAATATAGACTCAAAATGTTTAAATAAGATTTAATGGCATAAATATAGTACACATGCATGACTGTGAAAACACGCAAATGTTGCATCGCAGCGGACATTTTCTTAAATTGTACTCTAATATTCTCATATCCCAAACTTTAGGCCTTTTTCATATAAGATTATGTATTTGTTTTTTATTTTATTTTTATTTTGTTCAGGAGATTATGTATTTGTTTACTTAGTTTGTTTTCATAATTGGATATATTGAAATTTGAAACCCACAAATAACGAAGCTTCTATAATTCTTCTTCCGTACATTACGTTAAACGTGATTCATTTCCCAGCTGTAAACCAATGATATAATTCGGGACTATATAATTTTATACATAATTCTATATTGATTAAAACTATATACATATTGATTAAAATTCTATACATATAAGGGCCTTTAATAGGCCTCAACATAAAATATTCAGTATCCAATAAAGGCCCAAACAGTTATTACCAACTGGAAATATAAAAATTCTATAATGTTATGAAAAGAAAACTAGCCCAGGAATTTATCAATGAAGTTGGCAATAAGTTTTTTTTTTTTTTGGTATGGCAATAAGTTTTTGTTTATCGTTTTTCAACCGATAAGTTATTTTATAAGTTCTATATTTTTGGTAGGAATAATTGCATCAAATAACACTTATTTCTTTTTTTTGTTAAGTTTTTGTCACTTTTGTTTTGTATTTTTTTTGTCGTTTTGCGTCGAAAAAATCGTTTTACCTCTTATCTGTATACGGTACACGGTCGTACATACCGTACTATACATGGTAAAATTGTCATGAATAATAAATTAAGTACTACTTTCCCAATTAATTTTAAAAAGTAACAACTGGTGCAAATAAGTTTCAAAAAGTGTGTACAAAACTCCTTTTTTGGTATTGTGCAAAAATTATTTGAAATCAAGTAATACTGATTTTTGTGTGTTTCAAATGTTTTGTTGGGAACAAGTTGGCATATGCCTTCGTGCTCTCTTCGAATGTAAGCAACATTCATAATTCGATTATTTCATTTTTTGAAAAATATAAATATAAACGACAAATGCAAACCAAAGAAAACCTATATACCATACTTACATTTAAGAATCCATTATGTTCTAATCTGCGCGTCCGCGCAAGGTAATTTGTTTTTATAGATTTAATATATTAAAATATATTTTTATTATAGATTTGATATATTAAAATATATTTTTATTATAGAATTTTTATAGTATAATTTTTTCCAAAACCAAATTTTAAAAATAAGTTTTCATATACTTTTTTTTATCATAATGGTTTATAGTAAAACAAATAATTGTTAGATTTACCTCGATATGATTGTTAGATTTTATCATCATAGAAAATCACGAGATTTCCTAAAATCAAGAGATATTACAATCTGATTTAATATATTAAAATATAAATATAAACGACAAATGCAAACGAGATTTCCTAAAATCAAGAGATATTACAATCTGATTTAATATATTAAAATATAAATATAAACGACAAATGCAAAATAGTGTTCTTGTGTCTAATATAAACTTATTTTAAAAATCAAGAGATATTACAATCTTATTTTAAAAAGTTTTTGTGGTTAGTTTACAAACTCTTTAAAAAAAATAGTGTTCTTGTGTCTAATTTTTATAAAATCAGTAAAATATTTTTTAACTTTTGTTTTGATATATATTTAAATAAAATATAATAAATTATAGTGAAAAAATATAGCAATATTTTAAATAGATTTTGTTTTTTGGAATAAATATGAATTGATTATTATTTTAAAATATAGAGTATTAAAAATAATTAAGAAATTAAATAATTAATAAACTTTTTAATGCAAAATATATACTTTCTATATTCTAATCAATAATCATAAAAAATATTATATATTTTCCTATTTCAATTATTTTTTGTTATTTATAATGTCATTTTATGTAATCACTTACAAAATAATATTTATTTTTAAAAATATTTTATTAAATAATATTATAGAGATGCTAGAGTTTTTGGAAAAGTACGTGTTATTCGTCTCAAACGAATTTACTACTTATACACAAAGGATCCTAGGTCAACTAGTACTTGGAAACCAAGTTAGATACTTTAATGGGTCGACGGAAAAAACAAAAGATACTTTAATGGGTCTAAGCTAGACTAATATCTTTATTTGATGGGTCAAAAGCCCAATATATTAATTAGGTCCATATTTGGCTAAGTACTACGGACGAGCAAGAATATTCACAAAACCGGTAGTGAACCGAAAGCCACAAGACCGAACATTGGACCGGTTTAGATTAAGAACCCGGTTATTTATCTACACCTGTTAAATAGAATTAAAACAGGTGGTATGTCACCAATTCGAACCCAGTAAAAGTGGTAGAGACTCGGCATGAAGTGTGAGTCTCACCAGGGTTCGAGCAAGAGATTGGTACCCGATGGAGAGAAGGAATTGAATTTCTCTTCTCCCTTCTCGACGAGAGAGAGAGTCTCGTTGGAGAATATAACAGAGGAAGTCTTGATCAAACTTTGCCTCTGTTCCCGGAATCTTCCCTGAAGTGAAGGTCTGTGGTCGGGATGAGCTATCCCAGAGAATCATGCCTATATGAGGGGTAGCGATATGAGGTAATCTAAATTACCTTTCTTTTATAACATTTTTTAGAACTTTTGATATTATTTAAAATTTAATTAATATGTTGATTTGACATATTTTAACGAGACTCTTTTAAAATCTTATGTGGATGCCTTGCTTTTATAGGCCTATATCATCACTTTTTATTAGTATAATATTAGGTTTTGCATCCACGCTACGCGTGTATATTGTTTTTAATATTATTTTGATAAAAATTATATGCGAACAATTATATTTATTGAGCTATTATTTTGTGTATAATGGTGATTGTAATAATATATATTAAAAATATTACAATTTTATTCTCAGTAATTATATATAGTTTTGTGAAGTTTCAACGATCTTGCTTTTTATTTGTTAAAGTTTTTCAATGATCTTGTTTTGAATCTATATATGTTCCATTTGAAAAACGAAACGTATTATATGGTCGAACATTTATAAGTTAGTATACCAAATTCAACTAAAAGTGTAACAAAATAATAAAATGTTATTTAATAACCATAGTATTGACACGAAGATAAAATATTATACATCACTTCTTTAAATCAAGAAAATAAGTTTTTTTAATCATTTTCAGTTTCATCTTCGTTATATATGTTTTATATGAAAACAACAAAAAAATAATAAAGTTATAAGTTATTCACTTTCTTTAACTAATTTAACCAATACAAATTTCTGCTTTAATCTACTAAATTAAAAAAACTAATAAACAGAACTCTTGCTTTCACACTCATGACGACATTAATTTTAAAAATAAGACAATAGATGAATATGAAATGAATTTTGAAACTAATTTAAAATCACAAAAATGCAAAAAGTCTAAAAATTATTCTCCTTCTAGCTATTTTAATCAATACAAAATTTCAATTTAATCTATAAATTGAAAAGAAATGTAATAAACACAATTTTTGTTCTCGTATCTATGAAAAAGTTAACTTTGAAACCAAAACAATATATGAATATGGAATAAACTTTAAAACAAATTTATTATAACAAAAAATTGACAAAATAAATATACTTTTTGTAAATTTTACCTTGAAGAGATAGAAACAGGAATTTTGTCTGCTGACATATTGGTTGTGGTAACTTTTCAATGGTTCTTCAATGAGATCATCATAAACCTACGTGATGAGGATTTAATTCTCATTCTTAGGATTCATTGCAAATAATATTGAAATAACAAACATTATTTTATATTTTAGAAGATTGGTTTACACACAATCATTTTTCCTTTATTATAGTCGTCTTTCTCAATCCATATGTGAATTTTTTCTCATGCCGCTCTTTTATTTATTTTATTCAATCAGAGCATAGTTTTGATAAAGAAGATAATTAAGTAGGTAAAATCAATACAAGTTACATAAAATTTCAAAAAAATGAATAACAAATAGAACAACTCAAAACAATGAAATCATACATTAATGATCTATGGCAATCCCAATCCGAATATGAAAAAATATTTTTTTTTATCCTTTCTGCACTATCTATTTCATGCTATCGTGTGAAATTTGTTTATGGACATGTGGCAAAACTTTAGATGTTAATGTAAATTATAACTATTTGTATTTAAAATCCTATCTGGAAAGCCTTAGAATCAAACAATTTCAACTTTTATAAGTAAATATATATATTTTTATAGATAATCGATCATTTTTGTAACAAAAATGGTGATAAAATTATTCCATCATAATAAACAAAGTGCTCTCTAAACGTGTGCGTATACACACATGTAAAGAGATTTTACGATTATATTTATTTTTAGTTATTTATATAATTGATACCATAATTTTAAATTATTATTTTTCTTAATTTAATATCATGTTGGGTTTTTTGTTGTTAATGAGATTTTTTACATAAGTTTTTTATTTTTTTATTTTTTATTAATCATATTAGAATTTTGAAACTTTTTAAAATTTGAATGTTGATGTGGACCAATAAAATTAAATTTTTAAAAACTGATGTTGACACCTTTAAAGGCATATATCATCAACTTTTTAATTTCTATTTATCGTTTTATCATCAAGCTATATCAACTTAACAATTTAATGTTCAAATAGATTCGAATTCAAAAAGTTTACGTAGACAGTTATTAGTGGTTGTTTAAATTCTATGTGAACATTTAATTATTAGTCAAAAACATATGAATAAACACAACTTTTGCTATGAAATCCATGACCAATTTAATTTGTAACCAAGATAATAGATGAATATTAAATGAATTTAATAGAATAGGAAACTAAGACATGCTTTCCTTTTCCATTTTTAATATACTAAACCAAAATAATCTCTCTCTCGTTCGCCCTAGCCGCCAAAGGTCCCTGATCTAGATCTCCGTTTTCCGGCTCTGGTGGCTCCCTCAGCGCCGGCGTCGGGCCTTACTATTTACTTTCCTGCTCTTTTCTTTTCAATTCATGTTCTTTTCTTCTCGGATCTCTTCGAGGTGTTCGGTAGTTTGGTTTTCGGCAGATCTACGAGGTGGGTCGTCCCGGGGGAGTGTATGGCATCGGCGTCTCTCTCGACTGGGTTTCTTGTGCTGGGCTTGGGCTTAGGATTTATTGGTTTATGGGTGGGTGGAGGCTCTGTATCTGCGCGGCGGCTGCTTTCAGGGGTCCCAGAGGACGAGTCTCCGACGTGGGCGTGGTGGATTCACGACTTCCTCTCCTACTCTTCTGTCCGGCATCGTGGTTGCTTTGCTGTGGCCTTCGGTGGTGAGGTTAGGTCGGTTTGGCTTGGCTGTCTTTTGCGGCCTTGCTTTTTCGGTGTGGCTCCTCTCCTCCGAAGTCTGTCTAGGTGCCAATTAAAAATGTTTACCGACTCAGTTTCTGGGGGTTTCATATCCCGCCGGCTATGTTTACGGGGGTTTCATTTCTCGCCGGCTATGTTAAATTTGTTTGTTAGATTTCCCTCGTTTGGATAAGGTTTCTCTTAAAGTAACAAATCATCAAGCTTAAGAAATTTTAACTGTGTCACATGAGATGGAAGGTTTCAATCTTACCTATCCATTGGGAGCCCATCCTGGCTCCATGAGAGAGTTCATTGTGATGCACGGAGGCGGTTCCATGCTTGGAACATAGTCGTGTCGGTTCGTGCGATCTTTGGTTTCTTTAGTTTCAATCTTAGCATCTTTTAGTCCTTATTTTTAGACTTTGATGCTAGTTACCCATGTTACCCTGTTCTTGTTTGTTACTTTTGTTTTATTAATAAAACTCCCAGACGATTAAAAAAGACATGATTTCCTTATTTTTTTTAAACTCATTATTTTTAGTAATTTCCGTTACTTGTCGTTTTGTCGTTTTTTCTTTTTTATATTTGGCAAGCATTAATTTATTTTAAACGCTGATGTGTACCAATAAAATCGATTGTTTAAAATCCTAGGTAGACAGCTTTAGAGGCTTATAGCTTCAACTTTTACTAGGATTTAACTCACGCTAACTATAGCACGGAGTAATTTTTTTAAAAAATATTGTTTTGAAATTTAAGAAAATTGTTTTTATATGAATTTTACAATATAGTTAACTAATGATTATAGATAAATCTATCAATTTGTAATAATTTGTCTATTTAACTCGTTTTGCAGTGAACTAAAATATTATTCGGGCTAACCCGTAAAAACTTATAATCTTAAAAACATAACTCTTATATGCACCGTTAAATGATTCTATTTTTTGTGGTTAGTCTACGAACTCTTAAAAAAAATTTTTAAAAAAAAGTTTTCTTGTGTCTAACTTTTTATAAAATTAGTAAAATATTTTTCAACTTTTGTTTTGATATATATTCAAATAAAATACAATAAATTATAGTGAAAAATATTTTGAATATATTTTTCTTTCTTTGAATATATATGAATTGATTATTATTTTAAAATATATAGTATTAAAAATAATTAAATAATAAATAATCTCTTTAATGCAAAATATAAACTTTTTATATTCTAATCAATAATTTTAAAAGACTATTATATTCTTTCCTATTTCAATTATTATTTGTTATTTCTAATGACATTTCATGTAATAACTTACAAATCAAAGTTCATTTTTAAAAATATCTTTTTAAATAATATTATAGAGATTATTAATAGATATATTTATAGAAATTAGTCGTGTGAAACAACCTTTGAATCCGATAAGTTATTTTCGAGTGCGATTCTTGGATATTATTTCAAGCCGTGAAGAACCACCTCTTATGCCCAAGACTCCATTGTTATACTAACGAGATCATTGGAAAACAAGGAGATGATCCTTGATGACTAGATTCAAGTTTCAAGGTCGGGAGGCTATACTCCATAAGATATTTAGTATTAATTAATATTAAAATTAGGTAACCATAAAGGTCAACTTTTAGAATAGTGTTTTAGGAAAGAAATTTACCTCATACCCTCTTTTCATAAGTTTTTTCTTTTAATTAAAGATTTTTTTTAATTGTTTTTTCATATTGGGTTGTTGGCGACACTGTTCATCAACCGTTTCGACACTGTTCATCAAAAGTCGATGACACTATTCATCATCGTTACTATATCATAAAAATATGGAATTAACCCAACTATTGTGGTAACCCAGTTATCATATCGCGATAAGTTTATGTTTATCGTGTTATCCTAGTTATCATGTCATACAAAATATAAATATTAAAATTAAAATGGTGAATTACTCGTTGGCCGGATTTTTGGACATGATTGGTAGAATGACAACTTAAGATTGATATAATGACAATTCAGTACTTATGTTTATATATCGTAGTAACCTAGTTATCAGCTCTAAATAAAATTTAATCGTTAATACGAAAATTAATCAATAACGAAATTATTTAATGGGTTACATTAGTTAATAACTCGTTATTGTTATCGTTATCGGTATAAGTTAGCATGTACAAGTATTAAATATTATTGTTAGCATGTTACAAGTATCAGATATTATTGTTAGCATTAACATCCTATATAACCTATTATTGTAAGTACGTTAACATTTTAGTTAGCATATAAATCAAATAGTTATTCGCGATAAACATGTTAATCAAATGATATGATAACTAAATTAACACGGTAAACATAAATTTATCGTGATATCATATTATTTAGCATGTTAACTACGTATTGGATAGTAATGTTAGCACGTTATCAGTATCATATAATATTGCTAGCACGTTAACATTCTCTATAACATGTTATTATAATTGTTATCATGTTAATTACGTAAGAGAAATGCAAACCATTTTTATTAAACTGACATATACATAAATATTAATTTGCCATTTTTATTTTAATTTTCATATTTTGTATGATATAATAACTAGGTTAACACGATAAACATAAACATATCGTGATATGGTAACTCGATTAACACGATAACTAGGTTAATTTCCATATTTTAATGAAATAGTAACGATGATGAATAGTGTCATCGACTTTGGATGAACAGTGGCAAGGGTGGTTGATGAACAAAGTCGCCTACAACCCAATGTCGAAAAAAATTATGTGTGATGAATGATATTTTTGTAATTAACATAAATTGGAAGGATAATTGTGGGATAATTTTGTTTTCTCTCTTTCATAGTTACCTAATTTTCAAATTAAATTCGATAACTACCTAATTTTGTAGTCAACTATTGATATTGATTAAAATCACCTTAGGATATTTTACAACTTATTCGACACATTTATCATTACAATAACTTATTTAACACATTCATTATTACAATAACTTATTTAACACATTCATTATTACAATAACTTATTCAACACATATAATAATATTGATTCCTCTCCGTCTCCAAAAGAGAGATGAATTCCGTTTTATATGCAATCAAAGATTGTGTCGTATTCCTCACTGACAAAACACACTTCTGCCATGTAGATTTTATGGCATGAAATACAAATTTTTGAAGCTGCAGATATTCTTGTTATAGAAGTTCTTGTCATAAGCGCAAAGTCACATGACGTTTCACATGAGTCTAAAAGCTAAGAGAATGCTAACGTGGGGACTTGTAGCTGACATGGACAAGTTGAGTCAAGATGGAATCGAAGTATACAATCACCCACCTCAAGATATCAAAGAAAAAAAATGAAGAAATCAAAGAAAAAGAAAAAAAAATCTTTAGAAATAAGAAAATTGTTATTTTCCTAGTTTGGGTAGAATTAGGAAAGGGATTTGGACATGTCATTATAAATATAGGTATGTTTACCTCTTTAAAAACTTATGCATTGTAGTGTTAAGAGTTTCTAAAAAAAAAAGAGTTTTAGGGTTCCTTGTAAAGAAATCAAGAGAGAAACTTTCAAAACTTGTATGGTTTTGAGAAGTTTGCGAGAGACTAGATTTTATAAGAAATACTTGTAAATTCTCTGGTTTGGTAAACTTGTAAGTTACCATTACAACATAATCTAGTGAATTTTTTTGAAGAATCTATCTGCCAATATCGGTTGCATCATCCTATGCTATAACTCTTGCTTTTTCAATTTTGACTTTGTACGGGTATGTTCGGTACGTTGTCGTTACGTCAGCGATCGCGACCAAAAATTCAAACATCATCAGAAGCAAAACAAACAGTGGAGAATTAAAAAAAGATGACGATGCGGTCATTCCCACCGGTGTTGCCAACATCACATGTGTCGCTGAAAAAAACAGCGTCCATTTTTTTTTATGATTGCGGGTTTGTTCGTTTGGCAGCCGCAGGAGGCTGCGGCTGCGGCCAGCGGCCAAACGTTGTTCGTTTGCTAGACGCAGCCTCCTGCGGCCAAACGCTGCGTCTGGCCGCTGCGTTCTGCGATTAGAATTTTTGGACGCTGGATTTATCCAGCGTTGCGTTGCGACTAAACCTGCGACTAGAGTGGTAAAAGACTAAAACCCCCCTATTATTAATGTGAATTACGAAAATGCCATTTACCCTAAATCAATCTCCTTCTCGATCTCTTCTGTTCTTCGGCGTTGAAGTCTCTCTCTCTCCATGCTTCTTCTTACGGGTCAGGATCTCTCTCTCTCCATGGTGGGTCTGTTCGTTTTGATTTGTGTGAGTCGAGTCCCTACTAGTATTTACCCTCTCTCTTTCTATATCCGCAGTTCGGGGTGTTGATTTTGATCCCATCTTCTCTTCCTTTTTTTTTTACTGGTTTTTTGTTGCAGCTATAGGACGAATTACTTCATCCTCTTGATTTTCGTTCTGGGTATGTCAAAGCCCTTGGCCTAATGAGAAATCTGCGTTTTGATTTAAGATGCATCCTGTGTTTAACAATTAATTCCCCCTCAGGTCTTGCACTTATCACTCGACCTCTCGCCATTCTTGGCGCTGCTCTTATAGCCTTAAGCCTAGCTTTCCTAAACGACAGGTGATTTTCCTACTCTAGATATCTGTTGCTCTGCTTGGTGTTTGAATGGTTTAGCAAGAGGTTCTCTATATATTTGAGTGATTACCCCTTCAGATGTCTGTGCTTAGTATTAGAATCAATAGGTTTTGGCGTTGGTTCTCCATTAGGGTTTAGATCACTTCAATGTGTAATGGGAACTTGAGTTTTAAGATCGATCAGTTGAAAAAGTTGGTATTTTTAGTGTTTTCGAACTCGGTTTTGGAACTCGGTTTCAAGCATTTCTCTGTGGATGTGAATTAAATTCTTAGTAAATGTTCAATCGGTTTTCATGTTGCCTCATTGTGCATTTTTTCTGTGGGAATAATATAATCACAAATACAAAAGTAGAGACCTTTTAAGTGGCTTCGTTTGTCTTATTCAATCTCTTCAGACAGGCATAACTCTTTCAAGTGAAACACTTTAGCAGTTTAAGCAGAGGAACTAAGAGTTGGGAAGTGAAATTATCTTCCTTTGGCTATGATATGAGTGTTGATACTTTGGTGTGCGAAGTACATCGTTTTGATCATCAAAGTAGATATGTTAAAATTGAAGAGAAAAAAAAACGATTATCAAATAGTCTGGGATATAACTGAGAGTTTGACACACCAAGAGAGTGTGAGGCCTTTTTTGTTAGCCTTATATATCTGTCAGAAACTTCAGAAATAAATCTTCCAGATTCGAACTGTGTTTGTCAGTATTATAACAGTGATTGTTTTGCTAATGTCTAAAGAAACAGGAAGAGAAAGGAATAATTTTCTTAAAAGGGACACTTTATTCATTAATTTTCTTTGTTGTTGTCTAATAGGTTTTGCAGGTTGTTTTTAAGATTGCTCTACAAGATTTTGAGGAAGGATCAGAGATAAACAAGAAATATGGCTATTGATGTAAGTAATTTGTGGGTTATTTATTGGTTGATCTTGTGACTGATTTTATGAATTGGTTTTTAGAATTGGTCCGACGAGGAATGTCGGTATTTTTTTCATCTCTATGCGGATGAGAAAAGAAAAGGAAACAAAACGAAGCTTGGAATGAATCAAACTGGGAAAGACTTTATTATAAAGAAGTTTGAAGAGAAATTTGGGAGGGGATTCCTCCAATGGGAAAAATTCAAAAACAAGTATGATTCAAGTAGAAAAGCATGGGCCAAATTCAACAAGTTAACGCACAATAGAACTGGACTTGGATATGATGATATGGGAAGATTGGACATGTCTGATGATTGGTGGGATCAACGAGTAGCGGTAACTAACCTTCTTCTTCTCGTTTCCCTTTTTTAGATTTATGTTAAAGCTTGGTTGTTCGATGGTCTTTTGACTTTTTTCCAGCAATCGTATTCTGAAATCGGGAGAGTTGTGATTGGTGGGATGTGATTGATCTAATTCTGAAATTGTATCAATAATGATTACTTCTCTTATTAATTGTTTTGCTATAACTTGAGTCTTACTACTTCTCTTATTAATCTGATCATAACCAATGTGAAATCAATATAATAACAGAAATTGGTTTAGTCTTTTTGGCTAATACTTCTTGTTTATTTTTGTTATATATAGGAATGGCCTGGTGCTAGAAAATATAGAGAGAAACCGACTCCTAATATGGATTTGTTTGAAGGGGAATTTGGTGGTATTACTGTGACGGGAGCAGAAGGATGGAGTGCTCAACAAGGAGAAGCTAGTTTAAATTCTAGAGTGAATGGAAATAATGAGGATGAAGCTGATTCTGTTGATACAGACATGGGCGTGCCAGAGACACAAACCCAAGCTGTAGGGAAACAAACCCAAGGTGGAAGTTCATTTTGTTTTGACGAATGGGGATCGATATCGACCATTTAAAGATTGTATTGGAGCACTTGATGGAACTCATGTCCCAGTTCGTCCTTCTAGTCGAACTGCAGAAGCATATAGAGGTAGAAAGCGGGAACCTACAATGAATGTCCTTGCTATATGCAACTTCGATATGAAATTCATATACGCATATGTCGGTGTACCAGGTAGAGCACATGATTCAAAGGTTTTGACTCATTGTGCGAGGTATGAATCTTCTTTTCCACATCCGCCTAATGGAAAGTACTATCTAGTTGACTCCGGATATTCCACCAGGACAGGGTATCTTGGTCCGCATCGTAAGATGCGATATCATCTTGAGCAATTTGCTAGAGGAGGACCACCTACAAACACACGAGAGTTGTTCAACCGAAAGCATTCAAGTTTGCGATCATTTATTGAACGAACATTTGGAGTATGGAAAACAAAATGGAGGATTTTGGATCGTAAGCATCCAAAGTATGGTTTGACTAAGTGGATTAAGCTTGTAACAGCGACGATGGCACTACACAACTTCATACGTGATACAGATCGAGAAGATTATGATTTTGTACGTTGGCAAAACAGAGAAGATTATCATGTTCATGGTGATGAAGAAGGAGCAGGAGAAGAAGAAGTTGATGATAGTAGCAGTGATGATGATCATGGTGGACATATTCCATATGAGCCGACCGGTGATAGAGCGATGGAAGCTTTGCGTGACACCATCACAAATGAATATGGTAGAGGACGTCGATTACCTTATTAGATATTATAGTTTATGACTTTTTTTTAAAGTTTATTTAAGACTTGGTGTATTACTTTTGTTTTGTTATATTTTATGATCTTATGTATTACTTTTGTTTTATGTTAGTTAAATGATTTAGTTTAATATGATTATTTTAATTTAGTTTATGATTTTTTATCATAAAAATTATAATGTTCTAATTATATTTAATTATAAAATTATTAATATGATTGTTAACTAATAAAAAATTATTATGGATGTACAAAATTTAAACTATATTGTTTATCAAAAATATAAATGTATAAAATTCATAAAAAATAATTTGAATTAAATGAAAAACTATGGCTAATATATTTTTTTTTTTTTTTTTAAAAACTATCGCTTGCGTCAGACAAACGAACAGACCTGCGGCCAGACGCTGCGTCTAGACGCGCGGCTATCAAACGAACAAACCTGCGACCAGTCGCAGAGACCAGACGCGCGGCTGCCAAACGAACAACAACCGCTGCGTCTGATCGCAGCGTCTGGCCGCAGGCCGCAGCCGTAGACGCCAGCGACTGCCAAACGAACAGACCCTGCGTCTATTGGTGCGATCACTTTCGCAACTTCACCAATGTTACTCTCCACAAACTGTTAAAAGGTGAGAATCCTAATGTATGTTTTTCAAGTCGTAATTAATTAAAATGAAGTATATATATTGAGTAAAAATGAGAAAATATGTACTAAATACATACGCAAACAAATAATCGAAACCGTAATTGAATATTTTTGAACTAGTTTGTTTACAATCAAAACAAAATTTTATAAACTGAAATTAATTTCCAAATCTATAAAGAATGAGGATCAATTTAAAAGAAAAGTGAGAGTGATCGTCAACTACAAGAATCTTATCTTGTGCCTACTCTTTCCTTATGAGTGAGTGACACAATAGAAAACGAACCCAACTGATTGATGTTTCTGAATAAGATAAAGTCCCCATCAACCTCTCTTATCCTGCGCATATACATTCTTATTCTGCGCATTTACATTTATCGTGCGCGCCTCAAATTATAACACAAAGAATGAAGTATCACAAAACTCCAAAAGCAAAGAATCTGACCCATTCACATACGTTTCACAAACACCACCACACGATTAACCAAAAGAAGAGAAGAGAAGGAGAGGAGAGAGAAACGCAGAGAGGAGAGAGAGAGAGATTGAAGCAAAATCGAATGGAGAGTGTGGCGGTGACATGGAGCAAAGAAGAAGAGAAAGCGTTCGAGAACGCAATTGCGATGCATTGTGTAGAGGAAGAGATAACAGAGGATCAATGGAGGAAAATGGCGTCAATGGTTCCAACCAAATCATCAGAAGAAGTAAAGAAACATTACCAAATCCTTTTAGAAGATGTCAAGGCAATCGAGAATGGACAAGTCCCTTTACCTCGCTATCACAGAAAAGGCATCGCCGTCGACGAAGCAGCAGCAGCAGCAACTTCTCCGGCGAACAGAGACTGTCATTCCTCCGGCGGAAGCGGATCATCGGAGAAGAAACCAAATCATGGAATCTCCGGGCTAAGTAGCTCCAATGGCGGCGGAGGAGGAGGAGGAGGAAGAAGTGGTTCCAGAGCTGAGCAAGAGAGAAGAAAAGGGATTCCATGGACAGAGGAAGAGCATCGGTTTCTTCTTCTTCTTCTTCTTCCTTTCTTTCTTTTATCTATCCATTGAGAAGTCAACGAGAATCTCAATCTTTAAAGACTTAGAAGAAGTGAAAAGATCTTAACCTTTATTCAATCCTCTGTTTTTGTTTTCTTGAAGGTTATTTCTTTTGGGTTTGGACAAATTTGGGAAAGGAGATTGGAGAAGCATTTCAAGGAACTTTGTGATCTCAAGAACACCGACTCAAGTAGCAAGTCATGCTCAAAAATACTTCATCCGGCTTAACTCGATGAACCGAGACCGAAGACGGTCTAGCATTCATGACATAACAACTGTGAACAATCAAGCTCCTGCGGTTACAGGACAACAACAACAACAAGTGGTTAAAAATAGACCAGCTCAGCCACAACCACAGCCGCAACCGCATCATCCAGGTGCGGCAATGGCTGGATTAGGGATGTATGGTGGTGCGCCCGTGGGACAACCGATCATCGCACCGCCTGATCACATGGTTTCAGCTGTTGGAACACCTGTGATGCTTCCACCTCCAATGGGAGCTCATCATCACCATCACCACCATCATCTCGGAGTTTCTCCTTATGCTGTACCGGCTTATCCGGTTCCACCATTACCGCAGCAACATCCAGCTCCATCTACAATGCATTGACAACACAGTTGGTAAAAACTGACCACATTGTACTCAAAACTTGTGTACATTCTCAAAAGAAAAACAACAGCGACTGAGACGAGCAAATAATGTACAGCAGAGGAATCTTTCTTTTTCTTTCCATTTCAAGAATCTATGATTCTTTTTCTTCTTCTTCTCAATTTGTTAAATTTCTTGGAAGCAAAAAGTCAATAGTAAAGAACTGAAGTGGCCATGTTGTGATCGAAGGACAATTCCAAAAATAAGACAGAACATAAAAGCAATTTACTTACATCTTGTAATTCTCTTCAAATGCTGCTTTTAATCTCCGTATCTGTAAGAAAAGGAAAAGCAAATCAATCAAATTTCAAATGCCTCAGAATGCTAAAAATTCTTGTGCTCGCCATATTATCTGAATCAAGAAGTCAACATAACTGCTCTTTCTTCTTCAGAGCAGAAACAGAAACAGATAATTTTCATTTTCGAAGAGCGTTACAAGGATAATTCGATCTACGGACAAACACAAAAGATCAGAAACAAATGTTGAAGATTCTAAAAGACAGTAGCGCGATTAGCGAAGAGAATGAGAAAGTAATCTCAAAGTTTTGATCAAGGTGTGTGGGCCTATCCGGGCCCAATAGTACACTAATTTCACTTGTTTCAGGAAATTGACGAAAAAAAAAAAAAAATACAACGCCGTTGCCGGGGATCGAACCCGGGTCACCCGCGTGACAGGCGGGAATACTTACCACTATACTACAACGACTTGATGTTCACAGAATCATTTTTTGTAATATAATGTTAATATAAAAGTTTTGGATTTACTGTCACCATTACTCATTTGCACAAGTTAAAAGTCTTCTAAGCCAAAGAAAACCATGTGCCTGCACAATCATGTTTAGCATTAACAAATAACAATAATTTTCCCAAGTCAATAGCAATTTAAGTTTTGTTTTCTCTTTTTATAGATTATAATTTTTTGAAGTTCCCACCAGTATAAATAAGTCAACAAAATTCCAAAGTCAACCGCTTTTGTTTAGTATGTTCTTTTCCCCCAAATTGAAGTATAGTTTAGTTTTGTGATACAGTTAGATAAAATTAATAATTAATTTATTGTTGCGAATATAGATAATCCACTTCAGTCTTTGTCAAAAATATTCCCAAATTATTTGTATACAATCAAGCTTCTTCAATGATATAATCCACGCAATTGTTACATGAACATGATTAATGCCGATATCCATACATTATTAATGAGGTGAATTCTTTCATTACTAATATTTCATACGCAAAAATGATAATTCATAAGCCAAGTTATAATAATCTTAATATATAACTTTATCAAATAACATAAAATTCCAAAAGTTCGTTCGTTTTTCAATTTAAAATATGCAACAACAATAATAAAATGATATTCATCGAAACGGGAATGAATATTACAGACAGGGTACGAGTGTTTTTGTTTTTGTTGTTTTCAGTTCTGCTGCAATTGCGATAGAGTTTCATTAACAACGAAATTCAGTTTGTAATTGTATATTTTGTGGTAAAAAAATGGTTAAATTATACTTGAAAACGCTTTGGCTATATAGGCTCATTCTCTTCGTAAATGGTGGTGAATCTTAACTCTTGCCAAATAGTTTTTTTTTTTTTTTGAAAAAAACTATTCTATTGAAATGCAAATATTAAAGGTAGAAGACCATATATGACTTTTGGTTATACAGTTTTCACGAGTTAATTGAGATAATGAGTAGAAGAGTACAACAGTAGAGAAAGTAAAGAGAAAATATAAAGTTTCATAGAAAAGTCTCGTAGGAATCCTATGATCAGGGCCGGCTCAAAGAAATGGGAGACCCATGGCCAACAAAAAAAAATTAGGAGAATTTTTGTTTTCGGACCATTATATATAAAAAAAAAAAAATTGGACCTAAAAAAAAAATTTGCCCTTATTTACAAAAAAAAATTATAATCCCTTGAAAATTGTCCACTTTGCAATGGGGTAGAGCCGGCCCTGCCTATGATGTTGAACCGTGGCCGCCTCGACCACTACGTCCCCTTTTACCTCGCCCTCAAACTAAAGTCTATTGCATTTGTTGGACTTTTTGTGTGGGTTTAATTGGTCTTTCTCTTCGAGTCTTTAGTGAGAATCATGCAAATAGTTTTAAACTTCAATAAAATAGAATTGTACTCTCATATCATATGGTACATTTTGAAACCATCGTGCCAGTAGAGCCAGTTTCATTAGTAAGAATAAAAAAAAATTGCAATATTAATTGTATCGTATTATAAGCAACATTGTCAAGCGTATAATAAAAAAGGGTACAAGATGTCCAAAAAAAATGCAAGATGTGACGAAATTTTCAAACTAATTCAAGTGGAATCGAACTTTATATACACCAAACCTCCATTCTTATGTTTTATCACAACACAATAAAAGAAGAAAAATAAAGAAAGAAAGAAAAACTAAGCTTTTATTACCCTGATTAATCAATTATCTTCGGTTTACAAATGGGTCGACCAGACCAAAATCCGGTGATTCATGCACAAACTGCACCTCAACTGCCAAACGGAATACCAATGACCGGAGCGGTCAACAACCAACCATCGAACTGGACTTCAGGACTTTGTGATTGCATGAGCGACTGTGAAAATGGTTAGAAATTTGAAAACCTTTCAAGGGGTAGATATTTGGTTTTTCGATTCGGTTTGGGGTTTTCGAATTCTGGAAAATGGGTTCAAACTAGAACTGAATTTTATTTCGTTACGGTTCATATTTTGTTTGGTTCTCTTTATATTCAGATTAAATTGGTTTGGTTTTGGATTAAAAAATATGATAAATTAAAAAAAAAAAAAAATATATATATATATATATATATTTAATTTTGAATATAAATATTTTAATTAACAATATCACCTTTTTATTAAATTTGGATTTATTTGGTTTGATTGCACCAAATTCGGCTTCGGATTCAGATTTGGTTTGGCTTATTCGATATAAAAAAATTTCTACTTTTTGAGTTATTGTAAAAGTTTTTTTTTTTTTTGATTAATATGGGGTAATCCGGGGCTTGCTACACATCCGACTAATCCTCATAGACCAGAGGAAGCCATGTTAAATCCACTGTGGCCAAGGGTGACTCGAACCCAGGTGGGGGAAACCCACATAGACATTCCCTTACCACTGGACCAAGACAACTTGGTTTTATTGTAAAAGTTTGTTTCCCAACCCTAATTTTATCTTACTGGTCGCTCCATTGTAAGTTTGTAACATATTATTTTTAACGCATTTGTTTTGTTTTCGATCAGCTCTCATCACATGTTGCTTCCCGTTCATCACGTTCGGACAGATTGCAGAGGTTATCCATGAAGGCGCGACCGGTAAGTAGGAAATAGGAATATATATATATATAGCTATACGTACATGTATATCAATGTAGCATGCATTAATATTAAACTACGTGATTGTGGAATCAGCTTCTTACTAATCACAAAATCTTGCAAAATCGCGATTTATGTTTAACTCATATAACAAAAAATGAGATTTATCATTCTGTAAGTTTTGTTTACTTAATGGACATGTCATCTTTTCTGTGTTTTTGTATACCAATTAATATATATTATATATGTGCAGGTTGTGGGACGAGTGGAATGTTATATGGATTGATATGTTGTCTATTAGGGATACCATGTGTTTACTCATGCACATTCCGGGCCAAAATCCGAAACAAATACGGGTTACCGGATGCTCCGGCTCCAGATTGTAGGACCAAAATTTACACTACAGACAGGAAAGATTTAATCACAGTAATATGTAAATAAACAGTTTAAGGAACAGACGATTTATAAGCGATAAAGCAATACAAGATCTGAGGAGGCGAGATAAATCTCTTTCCTTAACTCTAAGAATCTCCCGTAGTGTGACGGGGTTTTATAGATCCATGAGTCCCAGGATACAACCAAAGTTTAACTGAATCATCAACACCATGATTCATGTCTATCGACCATTATTCTACGATACTCTCGAAATTAAAACTTACTCTAAGCAGTAGGGAATTGAAGAAACGATTGCTAGAACTTTTAGTAAGTGTTTATTGTGTATCAGAGGATGATTTTTTAGGTGAAAATCGTGTTGTATATATAGGAGAGAGGCTAGGGTTTTTCCATGACAGAAAAGGAATATTTCTAGAATAACCTAGGCGGCTGCGTTTTTTAAGTCGGCCCGCTGGGTATCGATCGATACCAAGGGGTATCGATCGATACCTCAAAAAGTCCACGGGCCCAATCAAGGCCCAAGATGCGAACGTCGCACGTATGGCTTTTCTTCTCTCATGTTGTTCATTTAAGACACAACCATTCCAATATATACACGAGAAAACATTTCTCGGTTAATGAAAACATTTCATTAGAAAGAGCTTAACTCATTTCTTTTCACACTAACATAATTTTATCAAACCCTCAGGCTTTGACAAAAAATTAGTTCCAACAATCCCCCACATGAATAGAAATGACTCTAGAACATATGAAAATTGTACAGACTAGACTTTACTAGACATACTTGACTAGACTCATCTAGACGTAGACAGACTTTCGAGAGTATACGAAAATGTAACTGTATCTGAGAGGTAGCATTTTCCAGCTTTGAACCAAACATTTTTAATATCTGTCGAGTTTACTCGGCCAGGAGGTGAACATGATGTCTTGAACCGCCCGGATTTTTATGTAAACTTAGACAACAGGTATCGCACAGAGACATCTTCTCGTAGAACTTTGTTCTCTATTGTGTTCATTTTGGCCTTGAACATTCCTGGTATTCGTGAGTGAATTTGGAGAATATAGCCTTCTCTTTCATTCTCCTAGAAACGGCCCCATTTCACACTTCACTAGGTGATCTTTTATTAGCTTGTTTTTCAGAAGTGTCCTGTCACACTCCACTATCTACATAGCTATGCAATCATTAAAAGCCAACGCTTATCCTTACTATCCACAGGTAGCACTGTTATATCATCCTAGGAACTGGGCAGAGACATAGTCTCACAGTGCTCAATTCGAATCAGTTTAATTTTGTTTCCCTTTGAACCTAGATCTTGGGATCTCCAGTCACATAGGTGGGGTATCTGTCAAACATCATCTTTTTCTATAGGCTTTAAACCCATTCCTTTTGATGATTTTACAATTTGATCTCGCGGCAAACCTTTGGTAAACGGATCCGCTAGGTTATCAGCCGACTTGATGTAATCTATCGTTATTACACCAGTTGAGATCAATTGTCTAATGGTCTTATGTCGTCTTCTTATATGACGAGACTTGCCATTATATAGATTACTCAGTGCCCGAGAGATAGCCGACTGACTATCACAGTGTACACGTAATGCTGGCACTGGATTCTCCCACATTGGGATATCTTCCAAAAAATTTCGAAGCCATTCTGCTTCCTCAGCAGCTTTGTCTAAAGCTACAAACTCTGACTCCATGGTTGATCTGGCCAGGAGTGTTTGTTTGGAAGATTTCCAGGATATTGCTGCACCAGCAAGAGTAAAGACATATCCACTCGTGGATTTGGAGTTTCTTGAATCTGAAATCCAATTGGCATCACTGTACCCTTCCAGCACTGCTGGTTCTTTACCAAAGTGCAGCCCATAACTTTTGGTGTATCTTAGATAATTTAATACCCTAGTTATGGCTCTCCAATGGGTATGACCTGGATTGCTCGTGTAACGACTTAGTACGTTTACCGAGTGTGCTAAATCGGGTCTAGTACAATTCGTTAAGTACATTAGACTCCCGATGACTCTTGCATACTCCACTTGTAACTCTGCTTCACCTGAATTCTTTGTCAAGTGAAGATGAGGATCAAGTGGAGTTTTTGCAGTCCCATTGGAGTAGGTCTTAAACCTCTCTAGGATTTTTGTAGCGTAATGATCTTGAGACAGAATTATTCCTTTTGAATTTCGAATAATCTTAATCCCTAGAATTACATCAGCTAATCCCATGTCTTTCATATCAAACTTTCCACTTAGCATGTTCTTTGTTTGAATGATTATATCTTTGTTGCTTCCCATGATTAGCATGTCATCTACGTACAAACACAACAACACATAACCTTGTGAAGTACTTTTGATATAGATGCACTTATCACATTCATTGATGTGAAAGCCATTTGACATCATTACACTGTCGAATTTTTCATGCCATTGTTTCGGAGCTTGCTTGAGTCCATATAGCGATTTGACAAGTCTACAGACTTTCTTCTCTTGTCCGGGAGCAACATAACCCTCAGGTTGATTCATATAGATCTCTTCCTCTAAATCTCCGTTTAGAAAAGCAGTTTTAACATCCATCTGATGTATTTCAAGGTTTCTTAAAGCTGCGATTCCAATCAACATGCGAATCGAAGTAATTCTCGTCACTGGAGAATAAGTGTCAAAGAAGTCCAATCCTTCCTTTTGACGAAATCCTTGTACCACAAGCCTGGCCTTATATTTGTCTATAGAGCCATCGATTTTTAGCTTAGTGGTGAAGACCCATTTACAACCCAGAGGTTTACAACCTTGAGGTAGGTCTACCAACTCATAAGTATGATTTTGCATAATTGAGTTGATTTCACTGTTAGATGCCTCCCTCCAGAAAGGTGCATCAGGTGTAGACATCGCTTCCATGAAAGTTCTTGGACCACTTTCCGCTAGGAATGCCATTATGAACTCAGAGCCAAATGTCTTCTCCTTACGAGCTCTCTTGCTTCGTCTCGGTTCAGCTTCTTCTACTTCTGTAGAAGTGCCTGAAGTGCTTGCCTCATTGCTAGCATCTCGTTCGTCACGAGTTCGTTTAGGATTTCCTCTATCCTTACATGGAAACACATTTTCGAAGAAGTATGCATTCCTTGACTCCATTATTGTGTTTACATGAATGTCTGGTATATCTGATTTATGTACCAGAAATCGATAGGCACTACTATTGTGCGCGTATCCGATGAAAATGCAATCTACCGTTTTAGGTCCGATGGTGACCTTTTTCGGAAGTGGTACTGCAACTTTTGCCAGGCACCCCCACACTTTCAGGTATACATACGAAGGTACATTACCTTTCCAAAGTTCATAAGGAGTTTTTCCTGTGACTTTGTGTGGAATTTTGTTCAGGATATAATTAGAGGTAAGCAGAGCTTCCCCCCACATGTTCTGG
The DNA here is from genome assembly GCA_030161315.1 of Eutrema japonicum. Classification (NCBI taxonomy): domain Eukaryota; kingdom Viridiplantae; phylum Streptophyta; class Magnoliopsida; order Brassicales; family Brassicaceae; genus Eutrema; species Eutrema japonicum. Next base: position 43,141,232 of record BSQW01000001.1, read on the forward strand.
GCTAACCCAGATTCCTGCAACATTGCATTCATCATTTCCTTGAGAGTTCTGTTTTTTCTTTCAGCAACTCCATTGGATTCCGGTGAGTAGGGAGCAGTTGTTTGATGAATAATGCCATGTGCTCTACAGAATGCATCAAATGGTTCACTATATTCACCACCCCTATCACTTCTGACCTTTTTTATGGTCTTGCCGAGTTGGTTTTCAACTTCCAGCTTGTATTCTTTAAATTTGTCCAAGGCTTCATCTTTACTTCGCAGTAGAAAGATGTAACAATATCTCGTGCAATCATCTATGAAAGTCACGAAATATTTCTTGCCTCCTCTGGTTTGAATATATTTCAAATCACATAAATCTGTGTGAATTAAACCTAGAGGTTCTGTTGTTCTTTGAACGCTGGGTGATGGCGTTTTAGTGAGTTTGGCTTGGACACAAACCTCACATCTGTCTTTGCTTAATTTGCATTTAGGAATCATGTTCATGTTCATTAATCTACTCATAGACTTGAAATTAACATGTCCTAGTCGTTCATGCCAAATATTAAAAGACTCAGCGAGATAAGCAATTGATTTCTTATCATTAATCTTAGGGTTCTTCGAGGTGGAAGCCTCGGTTACATTATCCTTTCGGATTACTGCCTCAACAGACATCTTAAACAGATTAACACAAACAAAACCCTTACCCAAATACATCCCATTCTTCGTTAGGATCAGCTTATCACCTTCCAGCTTCACAGAGAATCCATGCTTACTTATGAGCGATCCAGAGATCAGATTCTTGCGTATATCTGGTACATGGACGACGTTCGTGAGAACAAGTTCTTGTCCAGAGGTGAGCTTCAGAACAACCTTCCCGTGACCATCAATTGTCGACGAGGCTGAATTACCCATTAAGAGTTTTTCACCATTCTTGGTCTTTGTGTATGTGGGGAACATCTCTCGATCCATACAGATGTGTCTGGTTGCACCAGTATCGAACCACCAAGTCTTTGGATGGCTTTCAGCAACATTGGCCTCAGTGACCACAGCACACATGTCAGCTTCTGTCAAGTTGGCTTGAGCCTTCTTGCTACGACAATCAACGGATTTGTGTCCTTGCTTCCCACAGAAGTTACACAATCCTAAGAACCTTTGAGAAGTCTGGCCATTCTGACCACTCTTGTTCTTGAACTTTTGGAAGTTCTTTGGTGGCATCTTCCCTTTGCCTTTGTTAAGGCGACCTTTGTTCTGCCACTTGCCTTGATTGGGGTTTAGGTGTTCAACCATGTTCGCATTGTGTTCGCGAATTTTCACACCTACATTGATCTGTTGTTCCCGATTCGTAGACTCTACGCGGAGCTTAACAATCAGATCTTCAAGGCTCATCTTCTTTTTCTTCAGCCTGAGGTAGTTCTTGAAGTCCGTCCAACCAGGAGGTAGCTTCTCAATGATGCAGCAACCTTGATAGGTTTCACACAACCGCATTCCCTCAGCAAAGATATCGTGTAGGAGCCTCTGCACCTCATCGACTTGTTCCATTAGTGGTCTTGAATCCACCATCTTGTACTGCTCGAACTTCGCCACAGTGAATTTCTGAGTACCAGAATCTTCAATGCGGTACTTCTTGTCTAAGGAATCCCACAGATCCTTAGATGTCTCAGCATTTTCGTACACCCCAAACAGAGAGTCCGAAAGGCTATTCTGAATATAGCCCTTGCACAAGAAGTCAGCATGTTCCCAGGCGTGGACACTCGCAAGCGCACGTGGATCAGTGTTATCTTCTGGGAGAGCAGGTTTCACCTCACTGGTGTATTTCTGCAGGTTCAATGTTGTCAGATAGAAGAACATCTTCCTTTTCCACATCTTGAATGCTGTCCCATCAAACTTGGTTGGAGGAGCGACGTGATTCCCAGATGGAACTTTGACCGTCTCGATCTGACTCGCAGTCGATTCAACCTTCTCACTGGTTTTCTCCACCAATCTAGAGTTGTTTTCCACATCAATTGTCATTCTGTTAAGACAAAAGAAACAACTTTTAATTAGTATCGATATATAAACTTTAAGAATCGCAATTCTAATATCGAACTAAATCGCATTGGTGTCGATCGATACTCCTTGGTATCGATCGATACACATTCAATGTCTATTGATGCACCCGTATGGTGTCGATCGATGCACCGTAGGTGTCGATCGATGCTCGATGCACATACTGTGTTAATCGAAGCATCTTGGTGTCGATCGATACACATTGAGTATCGATCGATACACCCTGGGTTCCGATTGAAGCTCGATGCACATACTGTGTCATTCGAAGCAACCTGGTATCGATCGATACAGGCTTAGTATCAATTGATATACCCTGGGTGTCGATCGATACAAGTGAGTTTCACAGGATCGATCATAGCACCAGTGTCGATCGATACCTGTGTCTTATACACAGTATCGATCGACATAGACCAACTTGGTCGATGCAAAGTATCGATCGATACACTGAGGTGCCGACCGATACACTGTTTGCATGGTATCGATCGATACACTGAAGTGTCGACCGATACAATTTAGTCCAATATCGACCGATACCATAGGGTGTCGATCGATACTTACAAGGCCTCGATCTGAATCGAACCTATCAAGAACAGATGTGTGTTCGTTGATTATACCGTTCTTTAATCGCAATTAAAGACGGTTTTTTTAGAAGATGTTTAAGCAGATCTGCTTCTACTACACGTTTCAAGTTGCTAAACAGCTGTTTGATTAACGTTTGAGTATCACTAGCAGAAGAACATCTTCTTAAAAAAATAGAGAGAGATGAAGATTGCCTTTACTACACGTTTCAATTTGCTAAAAGCTTTTTGACAACGTTTGAGTATCATCAGCAATAGAAGAATCGTTTAAAAACCGTTTGAAAACGTTTATTTACTCGTGATTAAAGATCCAATTGAAGTAATAAAACAGAAATTGGATCTTCTTAGAGTTAAGATTGTAGGACCAAAATTTACACTACAGACAGGAAAGATTTAATCACAGTAATATGTAAATAAACAGTTTAAGGAACAGACGATTTATAAGCGATAAAGCAATACAAGATCTGAGGAGGCGAGATAAATCTCTTTCCTTAACTCTAAGAATCTCCCGTAGTGTGACGGGGTTTTATAGATCCATGAGTCCCAGGATACAACCAAAGTTTAACTGAATCATCAACACCATGATTCATGTCTATCGACCATTATTCTACGATACTCTCGAAATTAAAACTTACTCTAAGCAGTAGGGAATTGAAGAAACGATTGCTAGAACTTTTAGTAAGTGTTTATTGTGTATCAGAGGATGATTTTTTAGGTGAAAATCGTGTTGTATATATAGGAGAGAGGCTAGGGTTTTTCCATGACAGAAAAGGAATATTTCTAGAATAACCTAGGCGGCTGCGTTTTTTAAGTCGGCCCGCTGGGTATCGATCGATACCAAGGGGTATCGATCGATACCTCAAAAAGTCCACGGGCCCAATCAAGGCCCAAGATGCGAACGTCGCACGTATGGCTTTTCTTCTCTCATGTTGTTCATTTAAGACACAACCATTCCAATATATACACGAGAAAACATTTCTCGGTTAATGAAAACATTTCATTAGAAAGAGCTTAACTCATTTCTTTTCACACTAACATAATTTTATCAAACCCTCAGGCTTTGACAAAAAATTAGTTCCAACACAGATTGGATCACTCATTGCTTCTGTGAATATTGTGCACTTTGCCAAGCATATCGTGAGCTCAAGAACCGTGGCCTCGATCCTGCTATTGGTAATCAACTCTTCTCTCTGAAATTGTCTAACTTTAAACCATTTTGATTATTCTTGAATATAGTAACTGATTTGTTTTCTTGTTATGTTTAATTAATTGACATAGTAATTAATATATTGGTGTATTTAGGATGGACTAGTGGGAATGTGCAAAAGATGATGGCTCCTCCCATGGGTCAGCGAATGATGGGTTGACTTAAAATGTTATTTGTTTTTTTTCTTAAACATTATTCTCTTTTTAAATAATGCTATTTATTTGTGCGTGTTTTTTTTTTTTGGGTCTGTGCACTCATTTATTTGACGACCAAAAAAATTAATGTCAACGAGGGTTCGTGTTCGTGGGTGGATATAATATGAGGATTACACTTGAAACACAACAATACATCACAAAGAGAGAGAAACTTAATGTGAGAGTGTTTCGGATCTCGCCTAGAGAAAAGAAGGCTACGGTTTTTTTTTTTTTTTTTTTGAAATCTGGAGATAACCCAGATCTTTGGAGAGGTTCATACTAATACTCCTTCGGCCTTGAATCTTTTTTCATGCAATCCGAAGACTGTGGATTTTAAAACATGACCGGGTGGCCAACGGGAATCGAAGCCAGGGGAGACGGCCACATAGCCAGTCCTACACCACTCGACCAACACCCGTTGGTTTAGAAGGCTACGCGTACGGTTTCATCGTCAAAACATAATTACTTCCCCTATATCTTCACATGCATGTAAACATATATGTTCCAAACTGGAGAATGAAAGTGGAGTGAGGACCAAAGAGTTAGGACTCTAAGACAAACCCTTGCATGTAACATAAATAAATATCTACTATCTACTCACAATTCGGATTAATTTAATATATTATTAAACTTCAATTGAAAAAAAAAAGTACACTCATAGGTCCATGTTCAAAGAATCGTGACAGTAGAGCTAGTTCTATTAATAAGAATAAACGAACCACATTATTAATAAGAACGAATGCTTATTTATATGCAACATTGTCATGTTGTATTATAAAAAATAAGTGCAAGATGGGACGAAGAATTCAAACTAGTTTAACTTGCATGAAATCGACCTTTTTTGTCAATCATAGAATCGACCTTTATATAAACCAAACGTTCATTCTAATTTATGTTCACAGTACAAAAAAAGAAGAAAAAGAAAGAAAGAAAGAAAAAAAACAAACCTTTATCATCAAACTCGTCTACTCTTCGATTTACAAATGGGTCGACCAGATCAAAGTCCAAGTCCGCGAATGAACAATAACTTTAATCCAATGTTTCATGCACAACCTGCACCTGTTTACGAAAAGCAAATGGTCGAAACCGAGCAGAAACATCCCAACAATGGTGGAATGGTTAACCAACCGACCGGAGTACCGAATATGGGTAGACCGGCTCAACCGACGTATATCAATACAATAGCCCGACTGGTCATTAATAACCAGAGCTGGACTTCAGGGCTGTTTGATTGCATGAACGATGGCGAAAATGGTTAGAAACGCTGCCTCGAGCCCCGCGCCTACCCAAACCCTCCGCTCACCGGCGTCGGCCCTGGCCTCTGTCGCCGGCTTCAACCCATGGCCAAGAAAAAGCGATCCCCATCCCCGAATCTTCCGCCGCCACCTCCGCCTCCAGTGGGGAGGAACTCTCCTCCTCCGCCGACCAAATCCTCCGCAAATCCGCCTCCGTCTCTTCCACCCAGCTCTGTCTTTCAGCCTCCGTCGACCGCCTCTCGCTCTTTGGATGACCAGTCGTCGCCGATTTGCCGTGACTCTCCAAGCTCTTCCTCGGAGAAGTTGGGCTTCAAATCGCAAAGCTCTCCTCCTCCGACTCCAAATTCAAATCTCCCTGTCTCTGGTTCTCTCAATCCCGTCATCGCAACCGTCAAGTTTCCAGGAAAGCCTTCTTGGAAAGATGTTGTTCATGGGTCTTCCCAGAAAATGTCAAAGAAAGGTGACCCGTTTTTACTTGACTTTGGAGAAATCTGTATTCAGATCCCGAACTCTGTCATCACCAAAAATCAGCATAATTGGAAAAGCTTCATAATTGCTCAGTTTCATGGGAAAGCCCCTTCACCAGGTGCCCTCCACGCCATCTCCAACAACATTTGGAGTAGCAGGCTGATATATCATGGTTTTTACCCTGTTTAGGCCATGATATAAGTCCTTTTATAGAGTCTTTTCTTGTGTTTTGGAGTCTTTTAGAGTCTTTCACAGGTTATAGCACGTCTGGAGCTTAATTGGAATTATTGGAGCTTTTCTGGAGCATTCTGGAGCGAGACTGAAGTCTGATGACTAAGAGCCCGATCTGAGCACCGAGCATCGATCGATACCCCCTGGTATCGATCGACACTCATCGAGATTTCATGGGCCGCGACTAATTATGAAGTCTTGGAGAATTGCAAAAGCACCCAGAAGACTTTGATAATTACAAGAAGGCCCCAAATCGTGATTTAGGTTATAAATAGGATTTTACAGCCATTGTTTAGGCTATGCCTTTTTTATGCTCTATTTTCTGTTTTTGACTTTACTTTGGTTTTAGAGAGACAAGTCTGGATCTCCCTTCGTCCGAGATCAGATCTCTAAACCCTTCTTTCTATTCTATTGATGATTTATTCAGTTATGTCTATTGATTCAATTACCATGTCTGAGTAGATCCACTTTAAGTTTAGGGTTTTCTCATAAAGGATTTCTCTGAATGCTAGGTTAATTATCTGTTTAGGATTCACCATCTGAATTAGTTCTTCGCTTAGGTTGTGTTCAAAGCTTGTTCTAGATTAGCTACCTGGAATATAGATCTTAGGATAATTGATTAGGCGCGAGAGTGCGATTAATTACCTGATAGAACCTAGGTGAGCAAATTGATTACTCGCAAAGAGATTTGGTTTAATTGATTTGTGAACATATCAAACCTGATATTAAAGCTGATTTAGAATTTAGGATTCGCAAAGAGATTTGGAATTCCTAGGATTTAGATTTAGATAGTTTTCGCAACGAGAGTTGGTTAGCTATATTTTAGTGATTTGAGTTCAAGAACTGCGCTAAATCTGAATCCTGTTAGTTAGTTAGTCTGCATTCATTGATTTCCTGAGAAAAACCCTAGACCTATATTCTTCCAATTGATTTACAATCCTTTTAATTTCTTCATTGTTTTTAATTACATTCGTTTGGCTTAGCGTAATTCGACACTATAGAATCTATTGTGCGTTTCTGTGAGTCTTCTGTGGTTCGACCCCTAGCTATACTATTACAACTGCTTTAGTACTTTAGGGTATTAAATTGAGCATATCAATTTTGGCGCCGTTGCCGGGGACTCAATTTCGCCATTAGATTTTAGTTTAGAATTTCGACTAAGTTCGTCGGTATCGATCGATACTCTGTAGTATCGGTCGATACCCGTCGTCTTCTTTTGTTGGTATCGGTCGACACCACTTGGTATCGATCGATACTCAACGTATTTTTCTGGTTACTTACGTGCTTTGCCTAGTGTTTTGTTTGCAGGTGTATGCCTGTTCGTGAAACCAGAAGCAACAAGAGCACACAACTAGTTGAACTGTCACTGGAACAGCTAGCGTTTGTGGAACGCACAAACAGAAAGACCAAGCAAACATCAGGGATGAACAACCCAGTGGTTTTAAGAGCTGATGAAGCTGGAATTCTGAGAGACCAAGAGGGTCACGTGTGTAATGAGAGAGGGCAGCGACTTGATGAAGCTGGTAACATCGTTGTCCCTGCTGCGGTTGTTGAGATTGTCGCGCCAGCTGGGCGCGCCAACGCAGGGAATGCTGTGGTTAATCGTGGAAGGACGATTGGTGAATGCAACAGGCCTGACCAGTTTTTCGCCAATCGTTCAGCAATTCGTCCTCCTGCGTTTGAGAGGAATGACTTTGAGCTGAAGCCTGCTTACTTCACTCTAGTGGGACAGCATCTCTTTCATGGTCTTCCTCATGAACATCCAATGGACCATGTAGAGAGGTTCGAGGACTTGGTCACTAGCATTAAGAGCAATGGAGTGTCCTACGACTATCTCTTCTGCAAGCTCTTCCCCTACTCTCTAGGTGGAGAAGCTACTTACTGGCTGAGGCAGCTATCTCCTGGATCGCTAACTAATTGGGAGGACACCAAGAGAGCCTTCCTGATTAACTTCTACGATGACGGAAGATCTGAAGATCTGAGGAATAAGATCTCCACTTTTTCTCAAGGACCTACTGAGGCGTTCAAGGCTGCTTGGACAAGATTCAGATCGTACCAGAGAGATTGTCCACATCATGGATACTCTGATGTGCAGCTGCTAGGTATCTTCTTCAGAGGAGTAGATTGGAGATATCAGATGGGTCTGGACTCTTCCAGCAATGGTAATTTCAACACCAGATATCCTGAGGATGCTATTGTGTTGATCGAGAACTTTGCCTCTAGTAGTAGCACCAAGAGCGCAGATTTCGAGCGCAAGAGGCTGGCTGGTAATCAGGATGGGTCGCAGATCGCTGAAGTGAAAGCTCAGCTGGATTCTATGCACAGTCTTCTGCTGGGAAGGACAACAAAGGCCGTCCACTTCGCTGCTGAGAATGAAATGGAAGATGTTAACTACATAGGTGGTTCTGGTTTTCAGGGTCAGCGATTCGGATACAACTCCAATCGAAACTTCACCAACAATGCTCAGCAAGGAGGGTACCAATCCCCACCACCCAAAGCTCCTGAGAGTAAGATTGAGGCTATGCTTGAACACCTGGTTCAAGGGCAGGAGAAGATGACAGCCACCTTCAATGGTAAGATGGACACCATGTACACCGATTTGAGTGGAAGGATCGAGGCACTAAATACGAGTCACAGGATGCTGGAAACTCAAGTAGCTCAGACTGCAGCAAATTCCAAGGGAAAGGCGGTTCAATCACACAATGCACACGTCAATGCCATCAGCTTACGTGCAGAAAATCTCGAAGCCATTCCTGAAATCGCACAAGCATCGATCGATACTCCCCAGTATCGATCGATACCAGCCCAGACGTCTGCTCGACTGGAACCAAAAACCCGTGTATCGATCGATACCCCATTGGTATCGGTCGATACCGAGGCGATTTCTGAGGAGATAGCTGAAACTTCGACTGTGGTGCCTAAGGTAGTTGCAGAACGAGTGTATGTACCCAGGATGCCTTATCCTATGGTTCCTAAGCTGACAAGGGAGGAAAGAGAGATTGCTAGATTACAGTATTTGCTGGATCACCCGAATGTGGAATTTCCTTCTGATGAAGATGAACCTGCCATGAACGATTCAAAAGCAAGAGTATCGATCGATACCCTACCTGGTATCGATCGATACCCCTCACAGACTGAGGCGATTTCTGAGGAGACACATGAGATTTCGACCAAGGAGCCTCAAGTAGCGGCAGCACGATTCAACATCGCCCAATTTTGGGAAGACTATGAAACGAAGTGTCAGGCAGTGATAGCCAAGGAACGAGCTGAGAAAAGAGCTCGCAACCCCAAGAAGGAGAATCCTGTTCCCAAACATCTCAGAGATCCCATCTCTCCAAAGCAGCTGCGTGGCTTTGAGAAGATGGTAAGAAGGATTTCCCCTGATTCAACCTTTGAAGAAGCCCTAGAGTGCCGTCCTCTGCTAAGTCACTTCAAGGATTGCAGAGAAACTGAGGAAGAGATTAAGGCACTCTTCATTAAGGCTAGAGGTCCACCTCCACTGAGACAGTTGACCCCAAGGGAAGATCCAGGGAAATTCGCGGTTCCATGCTCTATCTCTGGAGTTGAGTTCAAAGAGTCTCTTGTCGACTCAGGAGCTAGTGTCAATGTCATCTCAAGGGCAATTGCAGAGCAGTTAGGGGCTGATATTCGATCACCAGAGGCATCTATCACATTCGCGAACAACTCCACCTCGCTTCCACACGGTACTATCCATGGTTTGCTGGTCAAAGTAGGAGACTGTCTAGTTCCTACTAATTTTCAGGTTGTAGAGATGGGTGCAATATCTCGTATGCCTATCCTTTTGGGACGACCGTTCATGGCTACTGCAGGCGCGATCATAGACACACCTAATAAGAGAATCTCTTTCTCTTACATTGACAGAGGGTTCTATTATGGTGTCATCCCCCCTCGAGTCGCTCCCACACGTCTATCTAGCATTGAGGTTGCTACAGATATGTCGCTGGCAGTTGATCTTTTGGAAGAGCCTCCTGATGAGCCTGCGACCACAGACGTTCCAGCTGAACCACCCTGCATCCCCAAGGAAATTGCCAAGAAAACTAAGGCAACAAAGAAGAAGGCCAAGATCAATAAGAGCAAAAGAGTTGAGAATCCCCATGTCACTTTGATCCCTCAGAAGAGTGATGGGAATTCGATTGAGTACAAGGTCAAATGCAAAGGAGCCTTGAAGCCATTCTCTAAGGCTAGAGTACTGCTTACTTCTGAGCTGAAAGAGAAGGGAAAAGAGTTTGTGGACAGCATGCTGAAGAGAACGCTGAAGATAGCAATGTCAAGTTGTGGAGCCTGTTTTGGTGCAAGCTCTCACTCTTATCCAGCCTGAAGGGCGTTACAGTCAAGCTATTGACGTTAAACGAGCGCTTGGTGGGAGGCAACCCACTTGTGAGTCTGTTTTTGATTCATTTTTATTTTTATTTTCGTTTGTTTTGAGTCTGTATCAGGATGAACAAGGAGCAACTCGATATCGCCTAAGTATCGATCGATACCCCACTGGTATCGATCGACACCAATCGCGGATGAAAATTCACAAAGTCGATCTAAGCATGGTATCGATCGATACCATGCCGTGTGTCGATCGACACTCGGTGTTCCAGGAAGGTAATTTCTTGTTTCTCTTCGTTCTATCCTTTTTATTTGTTTCTTTCACTGACTCTAGGCTAGATAACACTGAGGACAGTGTTGTTCAAGTCTGGGGGAGGTGTCTGCTGACATTGTTTTCGTTTTTCTTAGAGTCAGTCGTTTTATCGAGTCAAAACTGTTTTATTGAGTCAAAATTTGTTGGAGATGATGATCCTGTGCTTGAACCTATTGATTTGATTTTGTTTTTGAGTGCACAGTGTTACAGGATCAGTTCTAGATCGACTAATGAAAAATCCAAAGGCTGACCAGTTGACTAGAAAACATCCATGTCTCCAGCAGAGTTCTTCTGAAGCCTGAGCCAAATTTTTGCACTTCATCAATGTGGTTAGTGTTCATAGAGCTTGATTCATCATTCATATCTGATAAAGGAACCCGTGTGTTTAGAATTATGGTATCTCTCTCCCCTGAAATAAGTTGATAGATTAAGAGCATAAAAGATTGAAATGATTTTCTTCTGAGTAGAGGGTTAGGAAAATTTCCAGCGATCCCATTATTCTACTTAAGAGGGGATGATCACACAAAGGATTGGAAGCGAGGCTAGGATTTTCCTATGATGCCATTATTCGCCTACATCCTTTGATACATGGATAGGGAAGAACCGGGGATTTGGTGGCAAACACCATCAATACTCGCGTCTCCTACCTTGATATGTATATGCTAAGCTGAAAATAAAAAAAAATAATAAGAACATAATAAGAAATAAGTCTGGGGGAGAGAAATTGATACAAAAAGTGTTAAAAAGGGTGGTTCCTTTGTCATGATATTGTCTGGTAAAGAATCTAGAAGGTTCTTGAACATTAACTGCAGCGATGAAACTGGCGATGAAGGTTTTACTTGAACAATGCTGTGGGATTTTGTGTGTAGTCTGGAAAAGCTGCAAATGTCTACGGAGAAGTACATGGTGGTTAGATCGAAAGCTGATTAGGTGACATTTGGGTACTTGGAAAAGAGGTCATTTCGATGGTTCAGGAACAGGTGAGTCTCTGCGTTTTCAAACCTCTTTCTCTGTTTAGTCTCTTATTTGCTTGAGGGCAAGCAAAGGCTAAGTCTGGGGGAGTTGATATATCATGGTTTTTACCCTGTTTAGGCCATGATATAAGTCCTTTTATAGAGTCTTTTCTTGTGTTTTGGAGTCTTTTAGAGTCTTTCACAGGTTATAGCACGTCTGGAGCTTAATTGGAATTATTGGAGCTTTTCTGGAGCATTCTGGAGCGAGACTGAAGTCTGATGACTAAGAGCCCGATCTGAGCACCGAGCATCGATCGATACCCCCTGGTATCGATCGACACTCATCGAGATTTCATGGGCCGCGACTAATTATGAAGTCTTGGAGAATTGCAAAAGCACCCAGAAGACTTTGATAATTACAAGAAGGCCCCAAATCGTGATTTAGGTTATAAATAGGATTTTACAGCCATTGTTTAGGCTATGCCTTTTTTATGCTCTATTTTCTGTTTTTGACTTTACTTTGGTTTTAGAGAGACAAGTCTGGATCTCCCTTCGTCCGAGATCAGATCTCTAAACCCTTCTTTCTATTCTATTGATGATTTATTCAGTTATGTCTATTGATTCAATTACCATGTCTGAGTAGATCCACTTTAAGTTTAGGGTTTTCTCATAAAGGATTTCTCTGAATGCTAGGTTAATTATCTGTTTAGGATTCACCATCTGAATTAGTTCTTCGCTTAGGTTGTGTTCAAAGCTTGTTCTAGATTAGCTACCTGGAATATAGATCTTAGGATAATTGATTAGGCGCGAGAGTGCGATTAATTACCTGATAGAACCTAGGTGAGCAAATTGATTACTCGCAAAGAGATTTGGTTTAATTGATTTGTGAACATATCAAACCTGATATTAAAGCTGATTTAGAATTTAGGATTCGCAAAGAGATTTGGAATTCCTAGGATTTAGATTTAGATAGTTTTCGCAACGAGAGTTGGTTAGCTATATTTTAGTGATTTGAGTTCAAGAACTGCGCTAAATCTGAATCCTGTTAGTTAGTTAGTCTGCATTCATTGATTTCCTGAGAAAAACCCTAGACCTATATTCTTCCAATTGATTTACAATCCTTTTAATTTCTTCATTGTTTTTAATTACATTCGTTTGGCTTAGCGTAATTCGACACTATAGAATCTATTGTGCGTTTCTGTGAGTCTTCTGTGGTTCGACCCCTAGCTATACTATTACAACTGCTTTAGTACTTTAGGGTATTAAATTGAGCATATCACAGGCTGCGCAACATCACTGTTTCAAAGCTCAATGAGCGATCTTTTCTAATTAAAATCTCGTGTCCAGTTACAAGGAATCGAGTTTTGGTCCAGGGAATGTGGCATATCGAAAATCAAGCTATGTTTGTTGCTAAGTGGGAGCCAGGTGTTGAACCTGAAGTTCCAGAACTTACAGCAACTCCGGTCTGGGTTGATTTCCATAACGTGCCTCCCCACTTCTATTCTGAAGAGGGACTAGAACACATTGCAGGTTTGGTTGGAGATCCCGTTGTGTTACATCCTAACACTGCTAGTATGACAAACCTGGAAGTTGCTCGTGTGTTCACTATCATTGATCCGACAAAGCCCCTTCCTGAGGCTGTGAATGTTAGGTTCGAAACAGGTCACACACATCGAGTTCTCGTCTCCAGTCCATGGCTCCCTCCGATATGCACTCACTGTAATGAAGTCGGTCATAGCATCAAGCGCTGTCCTTCAGCTCCAATTACCTGTCAAGACTGCAATTCCTCTGGACACCTAGCAGAAGCTTGTCCAAGAGCTAAGAAGACAGTTCCTCCTTCGGACTCGCAAATCCAAAGCAAGTCAAAGAAGCCTAAAAATCAAAAGTGGAAGAGAAAGGAAGAGACTGCCGCTGAGGTGCAGGAAGGTACAATTGAAATTGACATTGGGTTAGAAAAGCTCCAAAATCAGAAGACTGCAGCTAGCAAGAACAATCTCCCTTCTAGCTCCAAAAAAAAGGTCATTGTCTCCTCGGACGCGGTCGATTCTACTTCAGAGCCGGAGGAAGATACAGCTTTTTCTGAGGCAGAAACATCTGAGTGCAACACGGAAGAAGAGTCTTCATCTTCTGAGGAAGAAAGTTTTACACCTGTTATCTCCAAAAGAAACAAGAAGATGCAGAATCTGTTGGAGAATAAAAAAGCTTAGTTGCTAAAGAATAGCACAGGGAGAATCCAGGGTGCTGCTAACCGGAGCAAAGGCTCCAAAACTCACTAATCCTTATGATATATTGCTTTTGCTAGAACATAAGAGGTTTTAATAAGTCAGTTAGGCGAAGAAATTTCAAGAAATGGTTTAGGCTTAGTCAAGCTCTTTTTGGTAGCTTAATCGAGACTCGGGTGAAGGTACATCGATCGCAAAAATTTATCCAATCCACTTTTCCGGGTTGGAATGTTGCCACAAACTATGAGAGTGCAGAGTTGGGAAGAATCTGGCTAGTTTGGGATCCCTATGTTACGGTTTCGGTTCTGTTCAAGTCCAAGCAGATGATCAGTTGTGTTGTTAAACTCCCGCACATTGACCAAGACTTTGTGGTTTCTTTTGTATATGCAGTAAATTGCAGATATGGCAGAAGAGAGCTATGGTATGAGTTGAATATGTAGGCCACTAACCCGATTGTTAGTAGCAAACCCTGGCTTACTCTAGGTGACTTTAACCAATCACTTAATCCGGATGATGCTTCATCTGGCAGCTCTAGAATCACTGGTGGTATGGAAGAATTCAGAGACTGCTTGAGAATTGTGGAGCTCTCGGACTTGAGTTATAGGGGGAATCATTATACTTGGTGGAACAAGCAGGTTTCCAATCCGATTGCAAAAAAGATTTACAGAGTTCTCGTCAATGACGCTTGGTTAACCACTTTCCCTCTCTCTTATAGTGAATTCAAAGAACCCGAGTTCTCGGATCATTCCCCTAGCTGCGTTTGCTTGGACTCTATGCGACAGGGAAAGAGAAAGCCATTCAAATTTGCAAACTTTCTGCTCCATGACAAGAACTTCCTTCACACTATTTCGGATGCGTGGGATGAGATGCATACCCAAGGAACTGCAATGTTTATCCTCTCAAGGAAACTAAAACTCCTTAAGGGCATAATCAGAAGATTACACAAGGAGAATTATTCTGGCTTGGAAAAACGGGTTCTCGAAGCAGCAAAGGTATTGTCTGATTGTCAGCATAATTTACTTCACAACCCCTCCTCTCACCTCACAGCTTTGGAAAAGACAGCTCATTCCAAGTGGATGGAGCTTGCCCTTGCAGAAGAGAGATTTTTTTGTCAGAGATCTCGGGTCAGTTGGCTTGCATATGGAGATTGCAATTCCGCATTCTTCCACAGAATGGTGGCTGAGAGAAGAGCCACTAATCAAATTCACTATCTTCTTGACTCATCAGGAAACAGAATCGAGAATCAAGAGGACATTGCTGCCCACTGCATTGACTTCTATACTGGTCTTCTAGGAGGTGCGGTTTTATCTAATTCTTCCGAGGATATAGAGCTTATTCACTCTCTATCTCCTTTTAAGTGTGATGAGACAATGAAGAGCCTCCTAGCTGCCGAGGTAACTCCTGAGGAAATCAAAGCCGAGGTCTTTGCCCTCACGAGCAATAAGGCCCCTGGGACTTGTGGTTATAATTCTGAGTTTCTTAAGGCTTCTTGGAGCTTCATAGGCAACGAGGTAACCGAGGCAATTCTGGAATTTTTCTCCTCAGGTCAGATTTTGAAACAATGGAATGCAACAGCAATCACCTTAATACCAAAAAAAGTGAACGCTATAGGCTTTCAGATTTCAGGCCAATCTCTTTATGCAATGTGCTCTACAAAATAATCTCTAAAATCCTGGCTAGAAGATTAGAGAACATCCTGCCGCTTATGATATCTTCTTCTCAATCAGCTTTTGTGAAGGGTCGACTCTTGATTGAAAATGTCCTCCTCGCGACCGATCTAGTCCAAAGGTCTAATCAGAAGAATATTTCCAAAAGAGGAGTGCTCAAAGTGGATCTAAGAAAAGCTTTTGATTCCCTTAAATGGGATTTCATCATCGAAGCCCTTAAAGCTTCGGATATGCCAAGCATTTATGTGAATTGGATCAAGCAATGTCTATCCACTACAAGTTTCTCAATCAACGTCAATGGGGACCTTTGCGGGTTTTTCGAAGGCACTAAAAGTTTAAGACAAGGAGACCCTCTTTCCCCTTATCTTTTTGTGATAGCCATGGAAGTATTTTCTAAGTTGCTTGAGTCCAAATTCAGGGATGGTGGCATCGGTTTGCATCCCAAAGAAAGGGATCCCTTCATCTCTCATCTTGCCTTCGCATATGACGTAATGATCTTTTTCGATGGTTCTAAAAGCTCATTGGATGGAATTACTAACACTTTGGACCTATTTCAGAGGCTATCGGGGTTGGAAATGAACAGAGACAAGTCTGGGATTTATTGTGGGGGGCTGAATGAGGAGGAAAAGACATAGATTGTTGAATCTGGTTTCACTATGGGCTCATTTCCTTTCAGATATCTGGGTCTACCTCTAATGCACAGGAAGCTGCGAAAATCAGAGTATTCTCCTTTAGTTGACTCCATTGCAGCTCTATTAAACCATTGGGCAACTAGAACGTTGTCTTTTGCAGGTCGTCTCCAACTCATCTCCTATGTTATTTACAGTACGATGAATTTTTGGATGTCAGCCTTCATGCTCCCTAAAGGCTGCATCAAAGATATTGAAGGTATGTGCAACCACTTCCTTTGGTCTGGGGATATTGCCAAGAAGGGAGGCGTTAAAGTGGCTTGGAAAACAGTGTGTTTGCCTAAGAAAGAAGGCGGGTTAGGTTTGCGGAACTTCAGTTTGTGGAACAAAACTCTAAATCTCAAATTGGTGTGGCTTCTGTTTTCGAAATCTGATTCTCTTTGGGTAGCTTGGTTGAGGAAGCATCAGCTAAATCATGATAACTTCTGGATCTGCAAGCCTGCGGCCAACTCTTCTTGGATTTGGAATTCTATGCTTTCGATAAGATCCTTGGCTAAAAGATTCATTAGATGCTCTGTGGTTGATGGTTTCTCTGCTACGTTCTGGTATGACCATTGGCTTGATGTTGGTCCTCTTATTGACCTCGTGGGACCCATTGGCCCCCAACTCCTTGGCATTCACTACGTAAGCACTGTTGCTGATGCGTATACTCCCTCTGGATGGAGACTCCCTCCCTTAAGAACTCGAAATTCATCTCTTGCTATGCTGAGAAGTAAGCTCCTTCATACCTCTCTACCATCCGCTAATTCAGGCCCATATACTTTCTCATGGTTCATTGATGGCTCTACAACTAGTGGTTTCTCTTCTTCTCTCACGTGGGAAGCTCTTAGACCGAGGGAACAAATTTGTAGCTGGACTAAAGTGGTTTGGTACAAGGGTTTCACTCCGAAACATGCCTTCACCTTTTGGGTTTCTCATCAAGATAGACTGCCGGTCCGCACCAGACTTGTCTCTTGGGGATTAGACTCCCCCATCCTCTGTTGCATCTGCAACCACCACCCTGAGACTAGGGATCACTTGTTTATGCATTGTACCTTCAGCACTCAGATCTGGACAAACCTGCTCAGATGTCTTGGCCAGCCTCCTGGCTCTTTTGTAGAGTGGTCTGATCTGATGTCATGGCTGTCAGTTCCTACCCCAAAGGCTGCCGCAACGCTTCGCTGCCTCTCAGCTCAAGCAACTATATTCTATTTGTGGAAAGAGCGCAATTCTCGTCTCCATAACAGTATTGCTCTCACTCCCCAACTAATCTTCAAGCAGTTGGACATATGCATCAAAGACATCATTCTTGCTCGCCTTCACCGCAAGCATTTCAAAAATCTCCTATCTCTATGGTTCTCTTTTGAGCAATAGTTTTTAGCGATTCGATGTTCTTCACACTGTTTTGATTAGGCTTTTTTATCTTTTTTTGGGCCATTTCAAACATTATAGCTTCGCCAAGCTGTTGTAACCGAAATTGTTCCTTTGGCAAATATATTAACATCTTATCCAAAAAAAAAATGGTTAGAAACTCAAAAAATTTTCAATTTTTCAATTTTTTATTTTTATTTTTTTATTGGTCCGTTTTACTTTTACGTACGTAGTGATTTTGATGTCTTCGTTGTGTGTTTATGATCAGCAATCATCACATGTTGCTTCCCATTCGTCACGTTCGGACAGATCGCAGAGGTTACCGATGAAGGCGCGACAAGTAAGTTTTTAGTACATTGATCAGCAATCATCAATATATCATTGTATATATGTAGTTTTTAGTAATCACATATTCTTGCGACGCGGGTTATGATAATGATCTTATCATTACATTTCGTGTATTTTGTTTTCCTTCAATCGCTGCCAATCAAAAACATTATATATATATATATATATATGATAATGTATATGTTATATATGTTTTTGCAGGTTGTGGAACGGGTGGAATGTTGTACGGATTGATATGTTGTTTGTTTGGGATACCGTGTGTTTACTCACTACAAGAATACACTCGATTTCTGACGGGTATATTGGTCGGAAAACGTCTTTCCCGACGAATTTCCGACCAATTTGGCCCGTC
This sequence comes from Eutrema japonicum, assembly GCA_030161315.1. NCBI lineage: Eukaryota > Viridiplantae > Streptophyta > Magnoliopsida > Brassicales > Brassicaceae > Eutrema > Eutrema japonicum. Next base: position 43,159,422 of record BSQW01000001.1, read on the forward strand.
GGAACTATCGCGTCGGAAATCAAATATGGTCGGAAATTGGTCGGTAATTCCCGACAAATTCTCGACCAGACCATTCCCGACCATTTACCGACGCTAAATATCACCTGACGATTTACCGACTAAAGTCCGATGCGCCCATTCCCGACCAAATACCGACCAGACTAAGTTCCGACCACATTCCGACCATAATAATACCCGACGATTTACCGACAAAAGTCCGATGACCGTGTTTCCGACCAAATGCCGACGTTTCTAATTTCCGACCAAATTCCGACCGTTCTAATTTCCGACCAAATTCCGACCTTTCTAATTCCTGACCAAATACCGACCAGACTAAGTTCCGACCAAATTCCGACCATAATAATACCTGACGATTTACCGACAAAAGTCCGATGACCTTTTTTCCGACCAAATTCCGACGTTTTTAATTTCCGACCAAATTCCGACCTTTCTAAATTCCGACCAAATTCCGACAAAATATATTATTTTGAATTTATTTTAAAAATTATGAATATTGATTAATTTAATTCAATTGAAAATAAATTTATTCGAAAATGAAAATTAATATTAAACATTAAAATTAATATTAAACATTAAAATATTTGAAAATAAAATAGTTTAGAAATAAGAAAAAGTGTTTTTAAAACATTAAACATTAACATTATTAACATTTGCAGATCCGGATTCGGATCCGGATCCCGTTCCCGGGTAATCCGGAAACTTCGCTCTCATCCAAGACGACATGCTAGCGATATCTGATCTCTCCTCCGAAAGCTCATCTTGCGTGGCACCTAACTTGAATTCGGTGTCCGTTTTCGCCGCCTCCAAAGCTTCTACTTTGGACTTGAGCTCTTCATTCTGCTTGATGAGATCTTCAGAGAAAAAAGAATCAGAAGAAGACCCGTCGTCCATAAACGGGATCGTACCCAAACCGCCGCGACGTGGCCCTTTTTATCAAGGGGAAATTCCTGTATAAAATATAAATAAATTAGAACATAATAAAATTATAATGTAAAACTATAAGAAAAAAAAACTTACGTTCATAACGAGTTGGTTGACCGCTTCCCGCGACATCTCGAAGGAGGAGGAGGAGTCACCTTGTGACTGTTGGGTCAGCTCGATGTCGGTCTTCTGCTTCGTCACGTTCTCGTAGATCTCCCTTATGAGGGGATCCTGAATAAGCCCGGTTGTCTTGTTCGTGTGGCACCTCTTCATTAAGTCCAAATGATTCGGACGCACACCTCCGGCCTCATTAGTCTATAAAAACAAATAAATTTAAATATGAATAAATAATTTAATAATTAATTAAGTAGAGAAAACAATGTAAACAATAAAAGATTACCATTTGAATTTCTCGGGTCTGGAAGCTGCTCGATCCAGAGTTGTGGATGTATTGGCCCTTCCCGTTGCGCTCACTCTTTCGGTTTCCCGAATTAGTCTTCGAGAGTTTCTCTGTCTCCGGTTGTTGCCAATATGGTCCATAGTGATTCCAAACCTCCAAATTCAAGCCTTTCGGCTTGTCTGCCCATTTCCTCCACTTTTTCTTCCACTCGTTCATGTGTCTCTTGAACTGCGTATTCGCTTCCTTCATAAATAATTTTTCCACCGTGACAGTATGAGAAGGATGCCATGTAAACTCTTGCTACGAAAACATAAATAAAAATGCTTAGCAAAATATTTAAAAAAATACTTATAAATATAAGAAAAATATAGTAATTGACAACTTACCGCAAATTGTCTAAACCAAATTTGCTTCTCATCATACGGGACTTCTGAAAACTTCTTGTACGGTTTGTCGAGGATCGAATGGAACATCCTCGTAATGGCCTTGCTAATCCCGTTGTTCGATATACCAAACCTACAAAAAAAGATAAACTATAAATAATTTGATATTAAATATATATATATATATATATATATATATATATATATATATGAACTAAAGGTTTTTACCATGTCGATCTTCCAACGAGATGTGGATCAAGCCGGATGTGCAAGTCCCGGCCCGGTTGTTGGACTAACTCATCGATGGTCATGATTCGAGGAGCTTGACTCTGCGACTCTGGGATAGTCGATGCGGCCGGACTTGGTGGTTCTGCCCCTCGAGTCGAACCACCGGTACGTGGAGGTTGTTGCATCCCTTGAGACGAACCACCGATGCTCAAGTTCGCGAAACCATTGTAAGACCTTAACAAAAACGCAAAATTTATTAGATATTAAACGCAAAATTATAAAAAATTTATGAAAAAGAGTAATAATAAATTTATTAATTATGCAAAAGTAATGAAAACGTTATTTTATACAAATGATAAAATTAAAAAAAATCAACGTAGTCTTAAAAATATCTTAGATTTAAAAACGTTTTATATACATGATTTTTATAACATTTAAAAAATATATTTTTGTATTTTTAATCTAAAAATTATCTATTAAAGTTTTTATTCATAAAAAAAATCCAAAAAATCCAAAAAATCCAAAAATCCAATTGTATAAAATGTTTTTCATAAATCCAAAAAATCTAATTAAACCAAAAAATCCAAAAACTTTCTGAAAAACACTATGTGTAAACAACAAATCCAAAAATTATAATCTAACAACAAATCTAACCCACAAATCTCACAAATCTAACCACAAATCATAAGAACTAACATCCTAATCTCCAATCTACCCACAAAACTCAAGCTAAAACAACTAACATCCTAATCTTCAAATCCCAACAACAACAACCACATATCTCAAAAACACTTACATGGTGAGAAGATGTCGGCGGTGGTGGAGGAGGGAAGGCGGCTCCGGCGGTCGGCGGCTACGGCGGACGGCTGCTCCGGCGGACGGATCAAGCTCCGGCGATCTACAAACCAAGAGAAGGAAAAACAATTAGGAGAAGAAAAGAGGGAGAGAAGAGAAGGAAGAGGAAGAGGGAGAGAAGAGAAGGAAGAGGGACACTCACCGGCGAGAGCTCAGGCGGTGATGGTCGGCGGAGAGAGAGAATCAGAGAGAGAGGAGAGATCAAAGAAATGAAGAAGACGATGCGGCACATGTATTTAGATCTAGATATGGTCGGAATTCGGTCGGTTTTAGAAAAATACATAACCGTCCAAATATTTCATTTACCGGTTAATTTTCGCGGGTTTTATTTCAGCATGGTCGGAAATCGGTCGGTATTTCCGACCAATTTCCGACCATACTGAGCATTTATTCATAATATTGCATGTCGCGGATTGATATAGTGTTAACACTTGGCATTTGTTTCGAAAAAATTACATTGGTCGGAAATTGGTCGGATATTTTCGACTAATTTCCGACCAAAGAGGGAATAGGGTATGAAATCCTAAATTTGAATACCGTATAAAACATCTAAATATCTTTGGAATGAAAACAATATGGCAAGGTAAACATAAATATAGTATATGACGCTTTTTCTGAATCGATAAGAGAACGGGTTTAACCTCTCTTAACGAAACATATAACTTATACTTACACTATTCGTTTTCTTGTAAGGTTTGGATTAGATGTTCAAAAAGATTGATTCTTAAGATAAAAATTGGTATTTCATATACGGTTTAGGGTTTATAAATCCAACATAAAACTTTAGAAATTCCTTGTAATTTCCGACTAATTTCTGACTATTGATTCATATTGGTCGGAAATTGGTCGGAAATTCCTTGCAATTTCCGACCAATTTCCGACCATACAGGGTTTAGGGTTTAAAATTCTTAATTTTCAAACTGTATACTGTTTAATAAACATGTAAACATCTTATGTCTAACAAATATGTGGCAAAATAAACATATAATAAAATATATGATGTTTTTATAAATTGAAAGTATATCGAATTAAACCGTTCATAACGAAACATTCACTTTATATTTATACTTTTCGGTTTCTTTTAGGTTTTATAGGATATGCCCCAAAATTGGTTTAGTTAAGATAAATGGACATTGAATTCTTTCAAAAGACCATATCTAACCATATTAAACATAGTCCAAATCAAATTTATGCGTTTTGAGGTTTCGAAACCCCAAAGGGTCGGAATTTGGTCGGAAATTTCAAGGAATTCCAACCAGTTTCCGACCAAATAAAGTAATTCCGACCAGTTTCCGACCAGATTGAATTAGCCGGGGAAAATATAATTCAATCGTTCCCGACCATTTTCCGACCGATCCTCGTGTCCGGTCGGAAAATGGTCGGCATTTAGAATTAAATGTATTAAACACTTGGCATTTTTGGAAAATATTCATATGGTCGGAATTTCTTTGAAATTTCCGACCAATTTCCGACCATATAGGGTTTAAAATTCTTAATTTTCAAAATGTATACTGTTTAAAAAACATGTAAACATCTTATGTCTAACAAATATATGGCAAAATAAACATTTAATAAAGTATATGATGTTTTTATAAATTGAAAGTACATTGAGCTAAAGTTTTTAGCCGGGGGAAGGTTTAGCCGGGGCAAATATCATTCAATCATTCCCGACCATTTTCCGACCGATTTTCGTGTCCGGTCGGAAAATGGTCGGAATTTATAACTAAATGTATTAAAAAATACGTACACCATATTTAAGCATTTGAAATTTTTTGAAAAATTTGTTGATTTAAAATAGATGCATATGAAAAAAAATTGTTACAAATTTATTCTGAAACTGATGTATAGGAATACTTATTAATTAAAAATATTCGTACAACTAATTAAAGCATGTGAAAAAAGTTTCATAAATTTTTTACTTAAAAATAAATGCATATAAAATATTTTTTACAAAAACTATTTTGAGTCCGATGAATAATCTGAAGAAGCTGAATCGGATTCCTCATCAAATTCTCCTCTCTCTTCTTCATAATCCTCAAATAGTTCGCCCATGTCGGTGAAGTCAACGACAAGGTCAACCTCTAGAGAATGCTCGATTTCACCTAAAGTACCAATTGGCATTTCCTGTAAAGGGTCATGCTCGGAAACACCAGATATCATTCCTCTTGGTTGTATCGATGTTACTGCAATCCACGGATCTTGCTTGTTCCTAACCCGGGGGTATCGAATGTAGGAAACCTGGTCTGCTTGTGAAGCAAGAATAAATGGATCGTATTTCCGATGTCGCATGCCTCCGTGAACAGATGTCACACCGAATTCGTCCTGACGTACACCTTCCACTGGATCATACCAATCGCAATAGAACACAATGCACTTCAAACCAATCATTCCTGGATATTTGACTTCTAATATTTCGCGGAGTATTCCGTAGTATACAAATTCTCCGGATGTAGACGAAATACCGTAGTTTCATGTTGTCCTTGAACTCCCTTCACGAAAAGCCTTAAAAGCATACCCCCGAGTGCAATACATCGGATAAACACTTGGAACAAAAGTAGGGCCACGCGCCATCTCAACTAACCATGTGGCAATCGATGTCCCAGTAGTATTCATCTGATCAACCTGTACAATTTGTGGACACTTATAAACAATATGTGTAAGCATGTAAAATTTAGTTTAATTGCGGGAAATCGAGCACTTACGTAATATTTCAACCAATCTGCGAATTCATTCTGTTTACGGACCATAAGCTCATCCTCTGTGCAATTTGGAAACCAATTCCTTATTTGCTCCATGTATATACTGTGAATAAAACAAATACATTATTCAAAATACTATCAAGGATTAATTTTTGGTAATTACTAAACAAATACATTATTCAAAATCAAGTGACGTACCTCTCATATTCGAAAACGTCTTCGCAGTTTGTCAGAAGATATGTATGCAAATGCCTTTGTTCCTCCTCTGTTAGTCGTATAGACCTCCCTTTTCCACTAAGCCTTCCAATTTCTGCAAAAATATTTGGGACATAGACCGGATACAGCGGTTTTTCTCCTCCATCATCATGACGTGCAGGTCGTCTACTTTTAGTCTTCTCCGAAGATGGAAAGTAGTAGCTAGCAAAGTTGGATGCTTCTTCATTCACGCTCTGTGCAACAATAGAACCCTCGACTCTTGCAAGATTTTTCACCTTCTTCTTTAGGTGGAGCATATATCGCTCAAACGGATACATCCATCGATATTGAACTGGCCCACCAAGTCTTGCTTCCCTAGGGAGATGAATAGGAAGATGTTCCATAACATCGAAAAATGCTGGTGGAAATATTTTCTCGAGGTTGCATAGGAGAGCCGGTATCTTCTCCTCCAAATTTCGGATACCGTCTGCTGTAAGTGATCTCGTGCATAAATCCCGGAAGAAAGCACCGATCCCTGCATAAATGATAAATAAAATTAGTAAAATTTAGACAATTTAGATAAATTTAGTAAAATTTAGATATAATTTTGTAAATTATAAATGTACCTGCAATAGATCCATGGACGTTTCTAGGAAGAAGACCGGAAAAGGCAAATGGAAGGAGGCGTTGCATGATAATGTGACAATCATGACTCTTCAACCCTGAAAACTTCCCTTCTCCAATATTAACGCAATTACGAAGGTTAGATGCGTATCCGTCTGGGAATTGAACACTATGCGTAATCCAGTCGAAGAACACCTCCTTTGAAGGCTCATCCAAACGGAAAGCGGGGGCCAGAGATTTTCCGTTCGCCATTATATGGAGTTCCTTCCGAGAACAAATTTCTGGCAAGTCCAATCTGGCCTTCAAATTATCTTTCGTCTTCCCTTGCACATTTAGAACAGTATTCATGATGTTGTCAAAAAAGTTTTTTTCAATGTGCATGACATCGAGATTATGGCGCAGCAGATGGTTCTTCCAATATGGCAAATCCCAAAAAATACTCCTCTTGTTCCAATTGTGGTACTCGCCACAACCATCTACGGGAAAATGACCATTACCACCACATGAAACCGTCTTCTCAGCACCAAAATCTCTCAACTGAGTGATGATGTTATTCCCATCCGGCTCAGGAGGTGGACCATCAAAAACTTTTTTATTCTTCTTAAACAATGTCGTGCTCCGACGATATGGATGATCATGCGGCAGAAATCGTCGATGACAATCGAACCAAGAAGTCTTTCGACCGTGCTTCAATTGGAACGCATCAGTGTTATCTTGACAATACGGGCACGCCAACCTTCCATGAGTCGACCATCCAGATAGCATACCAAATACTGGAAAATCACTTATGGTCCACATAAGTACCGCACGCATCGTGAAATTCTGTTGGAGAGAAACATTGAACGCTTGCACACCATCTTTCCATAACATTTTCAACTCATAAATTAATGGCTGCAAGAAAATATCAAGGGATCTCTTAGGATGCTCCGGTCCAGGGACAAGAATCGTGAGGAACAAAAACTCTCGTTTCATGCACAAACTAGGCGGCAAATTGTAAGGTGTGACGATTACTAGCCACAATGAATATTGCCTCCCATGTTTCCCAAAAGGGTTGAATCCATCTGTAGATAACCCGAGGTATACGGTACTTGGCTCAGCCGCAAAACTAGGATACACCTCTTGAAAATGTTTCCACGCTTCTGCATCTGAAGGATGCGCAATCTCTCCATCTGAGTTATGTTCTGCATGCCATCTCATAGCTCCTGCCGTGCGCTCGGATTGATATAACCTCATCAACCTATCTGTTAACGGCAAATACCACATCCGTTTATGTGGAACTGGTACTCTTCCACCCGTTTCCTGATACCGAGGTTTCCCACAAAAATGACACTTGCGACGGTTTTCGTCCTTTCTCCAGTATATCATACAATTGTCGATGCACACATCTATCATCTGATACGGCAATCCAAGACCAGCTACAAGTTTCTGAACCTCGTAGTATGAAGCCGGTGAGAGATTATCTTCAGGTAAAATATGTTTCACAAAATCAGCTATCGCATCCACACAATCCTCTGCCAAGTTGAAATCGGTCTTTATTGTCATCAACCTGCTTGCAGTTGATAAAGGCGATATTCCCTCTCTACATCCTTCGTATAGTGGATGCTTAGCTGCATCTAGCATATCAAAAAACTTCCGAGCTTCTAAATTAGGTTCTTCTATTCTAATACCATCTGGAACATACGATGCTACGTTTTCGCGATACGCATCATTCACCATCTGAACGTTTGCATCTACTTCCGGTGTTGGTTCCTCTATAATTCTACCCGAATAATTAAAACCACTACAATGATATTGCACCATTGCATCAGTTTCTCCATGCGTATACCAAATCTTATAACTCGGCATTAACCCATTCCTATAAAGATGCTTCCATACTTCCCCAACAGAGACTAATCTATGATTCCGACATTTAGGACAAGGACAATACAATTTACCGTTTTCCGACGTCATGCTATTGTTTGTCGCAAATGTCATGAATTCCTCAACACCTTATGCATACTCCTCCGTCAATAGATTCGTCGCTGGATCTTGCCGTGGTCTATCCATCCATGATCGAAAATAATCTCTAGTGTTTGGATTTGAAGAAGACATTTTCTATGTTTTTTTTTGGGTGTAAATTGTGAATGAGGGTGGTGTTGTATTTATAATTAAAATTTCCGCGGATTTCCGACCAATTTCCGACCAGTCTAAAAATTCAAACGGCTATGAAACGGCTAGTGCAATGGGCAGATTAACGTTTATATTTTCGTTGGGAGTTGGTCGGATTCCTTCCTGGTCGGAAATTGGTCGGAAATTTCCGACCACCTTAATACTCGCCAACGACTATAAACGGCTAATGCAACGGGTATATTAACGTGTATATCTCGTCGGAAAACAGTCAGAAATCGGTCTGTAATACCGAATAATTTCCGACGATTTCATTCGGTCTCCAATCTGTCGGAAATTGGTCAGAAATCCCGACCAAAATTCCGACCAAGTTAAAATGGTCGGGAATTCCTGACCAATTTCCGATGGGTGCTGTTTCGTCGGAATGTCGTCGGCATATGGTCGGTAATTTCCGACCATTTAAAATTGGTCGAAATTTTGGTCGGAAATCAGGATGTTTTCTTGTAGTGACTCATGCACATTCAGGGCCAAGATCCGAAGCAAATTCGGGTTACCGGATGCTCCAGCTCCAGACTGGATCACTCATTGCTTCTGTGAATATTGTGCACTTTGCCAAGAATATCGCGAGCTCAACAATCGTGGCCTTGATCCTTCCATTGGTAATAATTAACCATCTATTTGTAATTGTTCTCTCTAAAATAATCTACCTTTCAATATTTTTTTAAGTATTGTTTTTGTTTGTTAATGTTTATAATTTGACTTAGTAATTGCTATATATTGGTGTATTGGGAGTGGGAATGTGCAAAGGCAGCGGATGGGTCAGCAACAAGAGATGATGGCTCCTCCCATGGGTCAACGTATGATGGGTTGACTTAGATGACTTTTACGACACCAACATGCCATAATTAATAATATTGCTATTTATTTGTTTATTTTTCTTTGTGTTTATTTATTTTACGACCAACAAATAAATTTCAACAAGGCTTGTTTGGGTGGGTATGATCTAATTATTTGCTACAATTTCTTAAAATTATCATATATATCAGTGTAATAATGTGAATCCACTTGATATTATTTTGAAATTCCCAAAATAAGCAATATTTTACTTGTAGATAAAGTGATAAACTCATCAAAATACAAATTCCTCAGCTTTAACTCAGTTTATTCTTTTTCCACAAGAAAATTTTTAATTGCACACACAATAATGTTTTTATTTTTTGGTCAAGTTTTTCTGTTATATAGAACACTGTGAGTTATATATTGGAGCTCCTTTTGCCGAAACGTCAGCTACATTGGCATCTCATAAACTATTTTCACAAAATCGAGACAGTTACCCTAGCATGCATTCAAAATCATGCAAATACAACAATTTGATGAGAATAAAAATAAGCAGTGTCAGATTGAGAGCGGAAGACTTGTGTTCTATTATCTTAACATAGGTACATATATATACATATAATATATATGGGTTTGGGCTTAAGAATATTTAGCCCAATACTCTCCCTCAAGTTAGTGCATGCAAATCACAAATGCCCAACTTAGAAAGCAAAAAACGAAATTGAACACTTCCTAAAGCTTTGGTGAAGATGTCAGCGATCTGCTCTGTTGTACGAACAAACTATGGCTTGATGAGGCCGTCTTTGATGGAGTCACGAACATAATGACAATCGAGCTCAATGTGTTTGGTGCGCTCATGAAAGACGGGATTATTGGCAATATGCATAGTCGATTTGCTATCACAATGAAAAGGAATAGGCCTACGTTGCAAAACGCCAAAGAAATGTAGAAGAGTGTTAAGCCACTTAACCTCTTTAGTAGACCAAGACATCGAACGATATTCGGTCTCAGCTGAAGACAAAGAGACCGTGTATTGTTTAGTCGTCTTCCACGAGATAGGAGCATCACCAAGGAAAAACACATAACCTGTTAAAGACCGACGAGTGAGAGGACAAGCTGCCCAATCAACATCACGATAACCGGTGAGAGTCAAATCAGTTCCAGCCTTATAAAGAAGTCCTTGACCCGGTGTCCCTTTCAAGTAAAAAAGAACTTTGAGTGCAGCCTCCCAATGTGCATTAGTCGGTTTTTGCATAAATTGAGAACGTATATGAACCGAGTAACACAACTCCGGACGAGTAAGAGTGAGGTAGATAAGCTTACCAACAATGCGACGATATTGAAAAGGATCAGAGAAGGGAACGTCGGTAGAGTAAGCAAGACGATGATTCTGATCAATAGGAATAGCATTAGGACGACAACCAAGAAGACCCGCCTCGGAAACAATATCCAAACAGTATTTTCGTTGACACAAAAACAATCCCTCGGCGTTTCGAGCAATCTCAATACCAAGGAAGTAGCGAGGAGACCCCAAATCTTTCATATGAAACTAGTTGCTGAGATAAGATTTGAAAGCCGATATCGAAGCGGAATCATTTCCACCAATGACCAAATCATCAACATAGACAAGAATATAGATTTCCGTTGATCCTCGCACGAGAGAGAATAACGAATAATCAGATGCTGATTGACGAAAGCCATAATCTAGAAGCGCCGTTTGAAGAGTGCCAAACCAACAACGAGGAGCTTGACGCAAACCGTAAAAAGACTTTTTCAAACGACACACTTTGTTAGAAGGAAAACCCGGTGGGGGTTTCATATAAACTTCTTCTTCTAAAGTACCGTGTAAGAATGCATTGTGCACGTCCATATGATGAAGGTCCCAATTATGAGATGCAGCCACATTGAGAAAAGTTCTTACGGTGGTCATCTTAATCACCGGAGCAAAAGTCTCATCGTAATCAATACCCTCTTCTTGGCGATTTCCAAGTGCAACAAGGCATACTTTATAACGCTCAATCGTACCATCCGAGTTGAACTTGATCTTGAAAACCCATTTGTATCCAATAGCTCATTTTCCGTGAGGTAAATCAGTAAGTTCCCAAGTTTCATGCATTTGGTATTAAATTGTCTGTCAACCATTGCACAAAAATTATGAAGAAGCGTTGCAACTTCACTCTTATCACGCATCAAAGAAACCCAAACAGAGCGAGAGTGATCATCAACTATCGTAAGGAAATAATTTGATCCACAAGTAGAGGAGACACTGTATGGACCCCAAACATCACAATGTATGAGTGAAAAAATCTCAGCTGCTTTATTATCACTCTCAGAAAATGACAAATGGGGATGTTTAGCCCGGACACAAACGTCACACGGACCAGAGGAATTATCACTAGCAACACCTAAATCAATTAAAGGAGATAGCTTAGAAATCGCAGACATCAGGATGACCCAACCGTTGATGCCAAAGATCACGCCCTTGAAGATGAGATACTGCATTGGCTTGAACTTTAACAGTTTCCCGGAAGTAGTAGATCTCATCACACTCATCACCTGCTCCAATCAGCATCCTCGTATACTGGTCCTGCAAATAACACAGCTTATAAGTGAAGATTGCAATACAAGGTTTTTCTTTCAACAAACGAGCCACAGAGAGCAAAGTATTTGTCAAATATGGGACAAATAACACAAAGGAAAGAGTTACAGATCCGTCGAGACACAATTTTCCTCATTTAGTCGCCATGGTGACCTCACCATTTGGAAGACCAATGGGACACGGATTAATATCATAAACATCGAACAACAAATTTAGCTCTCCAGTGAGATGATGAGAGGCACCCGTATCAATTACTATACCAGAAAGACGACCAGTAGGAGCTGAGGGCTCGGAGACTTTGTTATTGTTCAACAGAGTAATGAGTTGATTCCATTGCGCATCATTCAGAGGAAGTCCAAGACGATCCTGGTCGGTGAGAGGCTGACGTGAGCCAGAAGAAAAAGAGTTTTCTGAAATTTGAATGTTATTAGCACGACCACCATGACCTCCACCTGAATTAGAATAACCGCCACGACCTCGATTTCCACCAGTATTAGAAAAACCTCCACGACCACGTCGTCCACCAGAATTATCTCCACCCGAATCGGGAAAGCCATGAAGCTGATAACAATGAGTGACATCGTGACCTGATTTACCACAGTGAGAGCACTGAAACTGAGAGCGACCTCGACCAGCAGAGGAAGGAACCTGAACCGAGAAACCAACACCTTCGGCTCGAGAATCGGAGAGACGAGCCACACTTTGATGACGTTTTTCCTGGACAATCATGGAGAACGTACTATCGAGAGAAGGATCCGGTTTCATACAGAGAATATTGGAACGTGTAGTTCCAAAACGAGCATTGTCAAGTCCCATAAGAAACTGATATTTCCGGGCACGTTGACGTTTTTCTAGTATCTCCTTGTGCTTGGAGCAACCAGACGTACCACAACAACAATCCGAGATCGGATCATATTCTTCGAGATCATCCCACTTTAACTTCAAACGACCAAAGTAATCTTGAACAGATTGTCCCTCCTGTTTGCAGGCAGCGACTTCAGCTTCAAGTTCATAAATTCGCGGTTCGTTCCTAATGGAAAAACGACCACGCAAGCTCTCCCATAGTTCATACGCAGTGTCGGCACACGAAATAGAACCACGAAGTTGCGGATCAATCGTATTGAGGACCCAAGCAACCACCATCGAGTTTACAATTCCCCAAAGCTTGGTCTTCTTCACATCGAGACTGCTTGGAATTGTAACTGTACCATCAATAAATCCCAATTTGTTCTTCGCCTTGAGTGCATTACGCATCAATTTGGACCATCGCTCATAATTGGCCCCATTTAGAAGAATAGTACAAATCAGATGACCTGGATCCGAAGAAGGATGCATGTAAAAATCGGACAAAAAATCATCACTTTGTGATGTAACTATAGTATCACCCTTGATGAGAATCGCACAAAGCAGAGTACAAAGAAGAAACTGAATTCGAGAGAAGAGAAACGAAATTCTAAAAAGAAAAAATTGGAAGAAAAAAAAAGGATGAATTATGATGCGGTGACAAAAAAATTGAGCAAATTAGGTTGAAACCTTGCTCTGATACCATGTCAGATTGAGAGCGGAAGACTTGTGTTCTATTATCTTAACATACGTACAGATATATACATATAATAGATATGGGCTTGGGCTTAGGAACATTTAGCCCAATAAGCAGATTTGTCAAGATGTCCACCAAGCTTGAGCATTACTCGAAAATAGGGGTGGGACAGGGGTAATCGTCTCCTATGTCACTCAGAGGACTTTTTAAATCACTATTGTCCCCGACTAATCTCCATAACCCCTCACTTTTACGAAACGACAAAAATATCCCTGAGATTTTTTAAATTAAATGTCACCTCCCTAATTGTTTTTTTAACGAAATATAAACGCCCTAATTATAACATCAGTTGTACAAGTATTAGGGGTGGGCATTTCGGTTTAATTTCGGGTTCGGTTCGGGTTCGGTTCGGTTCGATTCGGTTTATTCGGGTTGAATAAAACTCTAGCCGAACTCAACCGAAATAAGTTTGGTTCGGTTTGTGTTCGGTTTGGTTTTAGTTCGGTTTGGTTTAGTTCGGTTCGGTTGTACTTTGGTTTGGTTTTAGTTCGGTTTTTAAAAAATTAACTTATAAAAACAAGAATTCTAACGAAATGTAAACAAAACGAATTCATAAAAAAATCATACCCTAAAAGTCTAAAACCACTTAGTTCGGTTTATAACTTTTATGGTGAAAAACCGAAGATTCTACCGTATGTATTATTATTTTAATATTATTAATTAATTAATTAACAAAAACACATTGGTTTATCGGTTCGGTTCGGTTTAAAACCAAACCAAACCGAACCGTTCGGGTTGAGAAAAACTTCAACCAAATGGTTGGGTATTAACTCTGGTTTGGTTTGGATCGGTTTGAGTTCGGTTTGGTTTGGTTGGTTCAGTTCGGTTCGGTTAAAATGCCCACCGTCAAGTATTACTGGTATCCCCCTAGTATTATCCCAGTATTACTGGCATTGCTGGTATTACCAGTATCTCTTATTATCATCCTAGTTGTACCAGTATTACCGGTATTCCCTAGTATCACCCTATTTGTACCAGTATTACCAGTATTACCGGTATTACCTGGTTATACCCTAGTATTATCAGGTTATACCACGCGGAGGGGATTCGAACCCTGGTCGCGCGCGTCCGCGGGTGACGCGCGTGGAGCTTGCAACCACTGAGCTACCGTGTTTTTCGTTGTCCACATACCGATTTAATTCTATTTAACTCTTAAAACCCTTCATTAAGGATAAAATTGTCATTTTGCCACATAGGGACATCTGAGCCCTTTTTTAATAGATAAGGGCATACATGATGATGACCCGTGGGACAGATCCGGATATCCAGAAATTTTGGGATATCCGGATCCGGATTCTTATCCGACGGATTCAAGTTTTAATTATCCTTATCCGGATATGTGGCTTCCGGATATCTGGACTTCGGATATCCGCCTATATATTAAAATATATGCGGATATCCGGATCCGTTAAAAAAATGAAAATAATGAGAAAATTAAAAATTTATATAATATTTTGTAAAAAAATAATAATTATAAAATAACAAATTAGGGGAGTTCCTTCCTTCAAATCAAGAAGACCTTTGTCGTCTGGTACATCATCATCATCGTTTGGGTCTGATATATATTCCCGTTTAATAAACCGATCCGAACCGACTAGTTTTTTTTTCGGTTCCATACCGAGTTTCATTTAAAATCCTAAAACTGATCCGAATCCGACAAGACCCGAACCGAATTTTTTCATTTAATATTTTCTCCGACTTCAGGTACCCGAGAACTGAGAACCCGACCCGAACCTGACCCGTGGACCCGAATGCCCAGTCATTCCACTTTCGAAAAAACATAAATTCAAAATTACCATGTATAAAATGATACTTTTCTTGTTGATTCTTCTAATCCAGAGAAATGTACCCCAAACAAATCTGTAAAATTAGTTCTAGAGCAACTCCAATGAATGTATCTCAATGAAATACCCATCATTAAAAAAAAAAAATTCAAAAGAGAAGAGAAGAGAGAGAGAGAGATATGGGTATCTCAAATGAGATACTCAACAAAAAAAACTTGAGATACCCAATGCTATGTGTCCATTTTTCATTGATCCAAATCTTTTTTTTCTTATAAATTTAATTCTTTAATTTAAAAAAAAAATTAATATTGTATTGGTGAGATACCGTTGTCTCACCATTGAGGTTAACAGTCTTAGTTCCCGTTGAACTACTTCCAATCATTTCAATATTCTAAAAAAGGTTTTGACTTGTCATTAGCAGATCGACAAAGCTGCATGGATGCCAAGTAAACTCTCCAAATATCTGATCTTAATTTCCTCACTCTCTATTTTTATAAAGGCTTCACGGAAATCCACACCGTTCTTCAATAACTTATGTTTTACCCTTGTTCGCGAGCGTAGTTCGTCCAAAAAGTCTTGACGAGTATTTATTACAAGTTGAAATCCACTCTCGACCTGCGTTTCAAAGTTAGTTATTTCTTTTGGAGGACGACATGATGGCGTGCTTCGAATTGACGGTTGTGGACCTGTGGTCCTTGATCATTAGTCACATCCATAATTGGTTCAACACTTTGATCTTCTTGCTGGTCCATTACCATGCCATCATTGCTAGCTAAAAAAGATTGAATCTGTTGGAGATGTAGGCCAAGCATATGCGGATAATACCGTTCATTTTGATCGATATCATGTTCACCAAAAATTTGGTCCAACAAATCTTTGAATGGGAGAAGCTTTTTTGCAATACACGAAAAAAATCTTTATTTCTTTTATAAATAATAAAAAAATTAGTAAAAAGAAAAAGTTATGAACAAGAACATATGTAATATATATATGTTATTGATAGAGAATAACCGCAATCCGATCAGTACACCAAATTTGCATCATATCTGTTTGTCCAGCAGATAGATTAACCGCAACACTCGTACGTTTTTATCAACTGGCCATTAATAATCACGAGTTTACGTAAATAACCAATTTTAATATTTATCTCTAGATCCCAAAAAATCTTGTCTCCCATCAACTCAAAGTATTTGTTCTCAATTTTGTTTCAAGCAGCAACATCCAGCAATCTACTACAATAATCATCTACTCTTAATTCCGCAATGACGAGTTCAAGCATATCTTGGCAATTTTTATCCTTCCTACACATACTAAAGTATACATTTTTATAATAGTTAATTGATATGTTTTCATATCAATATATAAATCAATATATTTACAGTACATGTTATATAATAACAAATACATGGCCTTCACGAGTTATTCTGCCATCACGTGTAGGTCTTGCCTCATCACTTGAATTACGTCCACGACGTGTTCCACTGTTATTTCTTGAACTTGACATAATTGTTGTAACAAACTAACCCTAGGCGGCTGCTTCATCGCGTTTGTCTCTTCTCAGATTTATCAACATATAATTGATTATCGGCTTCTTTCGGTAAAATTGGTTGGTTCGTTAATCAATATTTGCCAACCAATTTCTTGATTTGATTTCAACTTATCTGGTTCAATTATTGATTTTTAAAAATTATATCTCAATAACTAGGTTCGTTTGGGCTTTGTAAAACATTTATTTACTATGCTTTAAATAGAATATCCAGTTACAAAAAAAAAAGAAAAAACTCACATGATACATGTGTTATTGACTTATTTCCAATCATCGCTAAACACATATCCTCTTTGCTCTTAGGCATATAATAGTTATAATCATAAAAAAAGAAAGATTGTGTCCTTTCTTTTGCCCATGTATTACGTTAGACGAGAGAAATCTCTCTCTCAACGTCAGCATGACACGTAGGATAATTATCATTTACGAGATTATGATATTTGTCACGCTTAATTTAGATGTTAACATGTGTCAAATTTTTGTTTTTTAAAAGTAAAAATGAATTAAAGTAAATATTAAAAAGGTTAAACTAAAAAATGCAATCTTAAAAAAAACAAGAATTAAGAAAAACTTATAATAAAGTAAAGTGACAAACGATTAATTTAGATATTGACATAAATCAATTTAATTTAAAACTAAAATAAAAATGAAGTAAAATTAATATTAAAAAAGTGTAAACTAAAAAGGCAATCTTAAAAAAAACAAGAATAAGTAAGGAAAACTTATAATAAAGAAAAATGACAAAAGGAAACTTAAAAGTTAATAATCTACAACCACGGCCAAAGGTTTTAAAAAAATTATAAATATACTCTAAACTTAAAAGGAAAATTATTAATATACGACCAAACTTAAAAGTTTATATTCTTTTCCATTATGACAAAATGAAACTTAAAAAAATAAAATTATCAATATACAACCACGACCATACTCTAAATAATAATCTACACCTTTCTAATTTTTAAATGTATCTTTTATTTCGCTTATTCAAATTCTAAACAAGCAAATCATGACTTGTGTCGTTGTTAATTAAGATCGTGACATGTGTCAAATTAATAATATAAACTTTCTTATTGTTAGTTATTTATTTTTTAAAAATACAAAATAACAAAAAAGGAAAAAGAATTTTGTTTTATATAATGGAAACTAATAACATTGAAAACGTAATGTAAGAGAAAAAAATTAAAACTACCAAATGAAAATAACAAAAAATAAAAAAGAATTGTGTTTTATATAATGGAAACTAATAACATTGAAAAGGTAAAGTAAGATAAAAACATAAAAACTACCAATAAAAAGTGTTAAATATAAAAAAAAATCAGAAGAAGAAACATATGTTATCGTGTGTTTGGTCATTTTGAAACCCTCTCATTTATCTAAAGGGATTGTTTATAAGATTTATAGGTAATATGAATCACGTTTGAATTTTTTAAATACGAATTACTAAACGTAATTCATGGATTACTAAACAGGATTTTAATTTAGAATCGAACTATACGGATCATAATTAAACATATTATCAATTTTAGAATCTAAATCTTTTATGTTTTATCCGTGTATCACGCGAGACCTAATCTAGTATAATATAATTTGAAATAATAAACAATTATTTCATTTTAGTAAGACTCCAAATGGTGACCAGAATTGATAAAAAAATAAGAAGGAATATAACATTCCTCTTCATTCCTATTTTTTTACCATTTAGAAAAAATATTTGTTACATACATGATCCACATAATTTCTCTTCATTCCTTATTTTATGAAGATTTATAGAACAAATATAGTTTTTCATCAAATTTGACAAAAAACAAAAACAAAATGGCAAAATATATATTTTATGTAAATATTAGAAATAAACTTATAGAAAATTGACATTTTAACGTGAAATCTTCCACACTTAATTTAAGTTATCTTCTTCTATATATATATATATATATATATATATATATATATATATATATATATATATATATGTGTGTGAGAGAGAGGGTGGTTTTCAGTGACAGCCCATATGAATTGGCATTGGATTAGGGAGTTTTTTGTTCTGTCCGAAAAGAACATGAGAAAGAAGATATCTTGTCTATATATGTCTGGGTCGGATTTTGAATTAGAGAAGGATAAGGGTTTTACGACTCTAGTTGTTCTCGTTCTCGTTCTCTATCTCTGGATAAGATTACATTTTTTCTTCCAGTTTATTATTTACTAGATATGGACCCGTGCGATAGACAGTGTTTCATTGACATATCGACATAAATAAATATTGTACACAAATATCAAGCATATGGATT
This sequence comes from Eutrema japonicum, assembly GCA_030161315.1. NCBI lineage: Eukaryota > Viridiplantae > Streptophyta > Magnoliopsida > Brassicales > Brassicaceae > Eutrema > Eutrema japonicum. Next base: position 43,178,505 of record BSQW01000001.1, read on the forward strand.
AGTGGTATGCAATTGTATAAATTGTAAAACTAGTGCGGTTAGATGGTTTTAATGTTGTTTGGATTTAGTGTGCTTCGAAGAGAAAACATTTTTAACCTCAAATATACGAATTTCAGATACAATGATATGCAGTCACTAAGATGTCCATATTACATGGTCCACAACTCATCATCCAATGGATTTCTTGTTTTGTCATGACTAAATTAATGTTTTTTTTCTTAAAGATTTTTTGTTTGACATCTAAACTATAACAAAATGGATTTTAAAATATAGAAAAAATAGAATTATAATTTGTTATAAACAAAGAAATTGTTTTACGTCTTTCACAATTTAGAAAATTTGAAAACAAAATATATGGGGATAATAATTACTTTTACTCAACTTTTTTTATTTTTCATCCGTGTCCACCACATTATATCCACAGAAACTATGAGTGAAAGAATGGTTTAGAGGGTATAAGATACTTTTCAACAACACAAAGTGCCTCAGTAGTTATAAGTACCTATTAATATAAAATGAAGTGATAAAAGTGCATATTGATATAATTTTCTCTCAAAAGAATTTAATTTAAATTTAACTATGATAAAATTATTAAATTCAACTAAAAAATCATAGCACACAAAACAAATTAAAGGTACAAAACTACGAATGGAATTAGTTACAAGCGATAAGGCATATCCTAAACGTGAGAATTTATGTGGATCATGTAAAAGCGTGAGGCTTTATCTATTTAGTATATATAGAAAATGCAAGATGTGATGAAAATTTCAAATTCAAGTGGAATCGAACTTTATATAAACCAAACCTCCATTCTAATGTTTTATCACAACACAATAAAAGAGGAAAAAGAAAGAAAGAAAGAAAAACTAAGCTTTTTTATTCTCAAACCCTGGTTAATCAATTATCTTCAGTTTACAAATGGGTCGACCAGACCAAAATCCGGTGATTCATGCACAAAATGCACCTCAACAGGCAGACGGAATACCAATGACCGGAGCGGTCAACAACCAACCATCGAACTGGACTTCAGGACTTTGTGATTGCATGAGCGACTGTGAAAATGGTTAGAAATTTGAAAACCTTTCAAGGGGTAGATATTTGGTTTTTCGATTCGGTTTGGGGTTTTAGAATTCTGGAAAATGGGTTCAAACTAGAACTGAATTTTATTTCGTTACGGTTCAATTTTTTTTTGGTTCTCGTTGTATTCGGATTAAATTGGTTTGGTTTTGGATTAAAAAAATAGGATAAATTAAAAACACAGAAATATTTTTAAAAAAAATTTGAATATAAATATTTTAATTAACAATGTCACTTTTTATTAAATTTGGATTTATTTCGTATGATTGCACCAAATTCGTCTTCGGATTCATATTTGGTTTGGTTTTATTCGATATAAAAAAATTTCCACCGTTTGAGTTATTATAAAAGTTTGTTTCCCAACACTAATTTTATCTTACTGGTCGCTCCATTGTAACATATTGCTATATTCTAATCGGCGCGGATAAAGTCTTTTGTATACTAAATTTTGAAATATATAAAAGATGAAATGAGAAAGAAAATATAATTTAAAGATTATTGATTCAAATATATTGAATTTGTAATTCTTAAGTATTTAGTGAGATGGTAATATTTTGTTGATTTGTTATGCAATATGTGTTTTGATTTTTATACCATATTTCTAACTCGTGATATACAAAATCCAGATTATAATCCGCGATGTGTACATGAAAATAATTTGTATACATTATTTTGTGAAATTTATATTGAGTAAACACTAACGAAAATATTAGACTTAAATTTTAATGAATTTTGTTATAATTATGTGATTTATGTAACCTTAAATGATAACGAAAATAAATTGTTATAAAAGTTATATGATTAGAATATGAGTATGAGTTAGTTAAGTTTATATCGATGTAATCTTAATTTTAAACTTTGTTATTATGTGAATTTAGATTACCACATAATAATTATTTTATTGTTTTATTAAAATTAAATTTCACAAATTATATATTTATGAGTGTTAAAATAGGCTAACATGTCCTTTTAATCTGGCTCAAATCAGTATGCTATCGTGCATGTTTTGACAAACCAACCCACAAAGGACCGCAATTGTAAAAACATAACCCTTATCCGTCCCACCATATTATCGTATAATATAAATATTTACTAATTTTGAATATTTAAAATTTTATCAAGTTAAAATATTTTTTAATAATAAGATTTATATCATTTAGTCTAATTATGGTTCAATTAAATAAATAGATTAAACCAAATATAAATTTTTAAATTTGGATGTCATTTAACGTTTTAAATTTGGATTAAAATTCATTCTCTTAAGTACCAAAACAACCACGTACAAACATAAAATATACATTTAATCTCTACAATCATGTATTAATGTTATTATGTTTTAAATAATTTAATCAATTAAATAGAGATTAAATATTATTTATAAATATTATAATTAATTAGAATATCTAGATTTAACAATAAAGATATTATGTAGACTTTTTTAAGATATGTTTGACATGTATAATTATCCACATAAATTATAACCTTATATGTATTTATTAGTGGGTTAGCCGCGCTTAGCGCGATATTTTATATTTTTGTTTTTATGTAGTTGGAAAAGAGTTCGGAAATAATAAAATTTAGTATTTCACGAAAATCATTTTTAGTAATTATTTAGTATATCTAGGCATACCCTCTTCTATAGATGAGACGCGCCATAAAAACTATTCAACTTCGTTGGAGTTATCAGCGTGAGGTCATATCCGCCGAAACATCTTACACTTGGACATCTAATACTCATAGCTAAACACAACTAAAACCAACCACCAAATTCGGTCTACGTATCTAGATCAGTTAAATCCTTTGAAAATCCCTACATTTCACACAATGAAAAAGGAGAATAAATTTCCAAGGGTTCAAAACCCACATTAGAGAATAATTGATACATATACTTCATTTTTCTCAAATATGGGTCGAATATCCATTCATCTAACATTAATCTCATTTCAGAAACATTTGACATCTTTCGGAGAAGCATTCATAATTCTCTCTCTCTCCCACACACACACACACACACATCAACGCGACAAATTGATCCCACAAAACATATTTTGCCTGATTTAAATATAACATTCACTATCTTTCTTCTGTTTCCCCTTTTTGTGAGTTTCGATGTCTCCATTATGACTTGAGCATTGAATTTTTTTTGCAAAGACTTCAACAATTCTTTCTCTCAGTGATTGACTTAAAAATGTTATCATGTTGAGATACCATCGTTTGCCTATCATGACATGTATTCTTGCATACCCATCAAAGACTTAGAATTGTCATTCAAGCTTCTGGAAACTCATGCAAGTATTCATTTGTTGAATGATTCCTCATGCCTGAACACTAATTTCTAACCATATAAATGATTTGTTTTAATTATCCTCTATAAAAATCAATTGACAGGATCACGGAAATTGGTCATAAACTATGATTAATTAGTAATTTTTTTCTAATTATAATTCTTTAAACAATCGATTTTAAAATTCCTATACATTTCATTTGCAATTAATCCATATTGATTGTTTCAAGTTATATTTCACAACATTTGTTTGATTTTTTTAAAAAATTAATCCATAATTTATAAACACTAAATTCTATAGTTTTCTTAAACTATATTTATAAACGGATAAAACTAAAATTATTAAATTAAAGTTTCTTTAGATCAATAATATATAAGCTATCTTTTATTCAAAAAAATATATTTTCAAGTTTCAGGAAAAACTATTATATTAGTGGATGATAATTATTATGAGAATTTAAACATAATTACACAAAACATAATAAATCAACTAAAGTGGTTACTAAATAGCTTAAAATCAACAATATGAATTGATGATGTGTCATAATTTTAAACTATAAGTTGATTATGTGACAGTACGAGAAGAGAGTTTATTATACTTTATATATATAGATTTGTGTTTAGACACAAAATGTCTCTGTTTTAATAGTATAGATTTTTAACGCATTTGTTTTGTTTTCGATCAGCTCTCATCACATGTTGCTGCCCGTTCATCACGTTCGGACAGATTGCAGAGGTTATCGATGAAGGCGCGACCAGTAAGTAGGAATATATATAGCTATACGTACATGTATATCAATGTAGCATGCATTAATATTATTAATCTACGTGATTGTGGAATCAGCTTCTTACTAATCACAAAATCTTGCAAAATCGCGATTTATGTCTAACTTATTATAATGTCACAACATTAATATATACTATATATGTGAAGGTTGTGGAACGGGTGGAATGTTGTACGGGTTGCTATGTTGTCTGTTTGGGATACCGTGTGTTTACTCATGCACATTCAGGGCCAAGCTCCGAAGCAAATTCGGGTTACCTGCTCCGTGTCCAGATTGGATCACTCATTGCTGCTGTGAGAATTGTGCACTTTGCCAAGAATATCGTGAGCTCAAGAACCGTGGCCTCGATCCTGCCATTGGTAATAACTAACCATTCAATATTTTTAAGTATTGTTTTTGTTTGTTAATGTTTAATTTGACTTAGTAATTGCTATATATTGGTGCATTTAGGATGGAGTGGGATTGTACAAAGGCAACGGATGGGTCAGCAACAAGAGATGATGGCTCCTCCCATGGGTCAACGAATGATGGGTTGACTTAAATGAATTTTATTACACCACATTAGAGATGTTAAAATGGGCCAAAAATTAACGGGTTTAAACGGACCTGTTTTGTGAAATGGGCCAAAAATCGTCGATTCAGCTTCTACCTTAGATTGTAAGTGCTTCGGCATCGATTATGTCTGCGTAAATGTTTGTTTGATTCAGTTTTGAAATTCATACCATGTTGTTTTTGTTTTCCCGCTTCGATTATGCATTTCGATTATGCATTTCGATTATGCGTTTCGATCCGACTACTTTGGTTCGACTCGTTCTACTATGCATGGGAAAAATACCCGAAATCGAAAAACCGAACCGGAACCGAATTATATTTTAGTCCACTGCAAAACAGTTTAAATAGACAAATTATTCCGTTTAACTAACTTTAAGTAGCGCGAATTAAATCTTAATTTCATACATTTTGAAAACGGTAGAGGTTATTAATAGATCAATTTTTTGGGTAATTCATAGATCGATCGAAACAAGATTAACTGAGAAAAGTGACAACATATATATGATAAAAAAAAACTAATAAAAGAAAGGGATATTTTGTTTAATAATCTAAAAACTTCTTATAATTTGAAAAGTAACCCATGTTTTCAAAAATTTGAAAACTAACATTTTTATTAACTAACAAACATGTAATATCTTTATAAATTTGAAATTAAAATAGATATTCAATATAGCTGATGATGAAAGAAGTGTCCAACTAGTCATCGTTAGCATGATTTAGAGATGATATAGTTCGTTAATATTGTGATCAGTAAAGTTTTTTTCCTTATTAATTCATGTATCACTGTCTTGTTACTTTCAACAATCATGTGATTCAAGTCATTTACATTAATGCAATAAGATTTTTTCTTGGACGGCTTAAACGTTCATTATTTTATAAGATTGTTTATTTGTTGAATCTTAAAAGTCTGGAAGCTCATATTGTTTTCAACTATGTTGTGAGAGAGATATTACATTAGTTCGTTCAACAAATTTAAACTATTTATTAGAAGCTAGACAAGAACAATGATTTTTTCACTTATCAATTGATATAACATTTCAACAAAAAATAATAATGATAATGATTTCTTCACTGAACATAATATTTTAGATAAAATAAGGTGACATCCGCCATTAAAAACTCTATATAATTTTATTCTAGTGCTACACTAGATTTATTCAATGATTATTTACAGCAAGCATTATTTATGATATTTTGGTAATTTGTAATTTTAAAAAGTTAGTTTTCAAAATTTTGAAAACATGATTTAGTTTTCAAAATACATTAAATTTTGGGAATATTGTTACAAATTTCCTCTAAAATAAATGTACTCAGAAAGAATTTTAAAAAAAAATCAAAATTTTCTTCAACAGCAAACCTCAAAGGGCATAAAAGCAAACAGAGAAAGAAACAACAAAGACAAGTTAAGAGAGATAGACAAAGTTGTTGAAGACAATTCAGATGTTGATGGTCGCATCCCACAGCCGGAGAACTCCGTTCCGGCCACCGCTGCATATCCGTTTTCTCTCGAGATCTGACGCCACACATCTCACCTGAATCACAAATTTGAAGTCTCAGTAAAACACAAGGATTACAGCAAACAAAAAAAATGTTAAAAAATGTAGCTTTCAACTAATGTGAAAAGAGGATTGTACCACGGCGGCTGTTCTTTGTGGTACTCTATAAAGTTGCCAGCCTGAGACTTTGGTCCCGGTGCTAGAAGGACGATGGAAAAGAGACATTGAGTTATCTGCTGCTCCAATGCCTAACCAATTTTCACCAGCGCTGATGGATAGTACAGAAGAACTATGAAGCGTTATGTTCTTCACGCATTTAATGCCTCCTGTAAACCAAGAAAACCAAAGTATTAAGGGATTATCAGGGACGCAACAATATAATGTCTGGTGCAGCTGATAGTTGGTGTCTATGATTGCAAGATGTGATTGTAACATTAGTGCACTAAATTTAAGCGAAGTGGGTCAGGTCAGAGTCGAGTGTTAATAATGAGATTCTTACCGTCATCATTTTCCCAAAAACGGAGCAATCCATCAGCCGAGCCTACAAGAAAAAAAAGACAGCAATGCACTAACTTAAGCTTTTGATATTAATTTTGAGATCACTGCTTCTCAATAATTCTTTTGAGAATTGGTCTAGTTGAAGATCATCATGGACCTGTGATTATTCCTTTGTCAAATGTGGAGTATTCAACAGATTGTACTGGCCCAGCATGGCATGCCAAAACGGCATTGCATGATCCTATGGAGACAGACCACACTCTTGCTGTCCAGTCATCGCTGCCAGTAATCAAGGTATCTTCGACCATTCTAATTGATCTGCAGAATTGACACGATTTGATCAAACAAGTCACATATCTGAAATATCATAATATCCTATAAAAGTTTACAAAGTAATAACTAAGGGTTAATATCAATCAATTCCATAATAAGATTAAGACAACCATACAACCCGCAGATATAACATCATTAATAAGATTGTAAGAAAAGAATAAGCCATTGGTTTTGAGTTTATATATAAAGTCATAAAAAATGAAACATGTTGAAGACATCATTGTGAGGCTCACCGTATCCATTTTGTATGCCCTTTCAGTTTATGCATCTGCTTTCCTGAACCTGAACGAATATCCCATATATTCGCGACCCTGATTATTATCCAATCATTATAGCCGCATACGTAAGTGACATTCAACACAGAAACTCCATATGTTACTTATGTGTATTATAGCATACATACGTATCTCTGCCAGCAGCAGCCAAGATTCCTTTGGAATCATCATATTCAAACGAAAGAATGCCACTAAAGCATCGGCCAACAGTTGAGACACACATATCGGTTCGAACATCCCATATCTTAATTGTTCCATCATGTGAAGCAGTGAGGACACGTTCGCCTGAAAGCATCTTTACACAACTAACCTGAAATATATTTTTGGATGTACAATTAATAAAAGCTTCCTCTTTGGTGCCTTCTAACTGATTGATAGTTATTAGTTGGTCAATCATATTAACTATACAAATTTATATGGTCGTTGATCAATGGTCAATACTGTGCAGGTGCCAGTGGTGGCAGCTCCAACAATTTCCAAATGGAAGTCCAATGATTGATAGTTATCTGTTTATTTAATTATGTCCATGTCTATATGTTTACTCTGTGTTGACCATTAATACTTTCCCCTGATGAATTGTCTCCTAATGTCAGAAAAACAAGAGTGTAGTGGAAACCTGTCCATCGTGGCCTTTCAGTTCTTCTAGAAGCTGAGTTGTCTGTTTGTCCCATACGATAACAGATCGATCATCTGATCCTGAAACAATCTTTGCTCTGTCAGAGCTTATGGCACGAACGGTTCTACATCAAAAGTTGAAAAGAAAAAAGAATGTGCTGTTAAGGAAACTGCAACATATGACAAATGTAACGAAAAACCCACAGCTCCCGAGAGGCATTAAGGCGAAGACGAAATAGAGCATACCCAGTATGTCCTTTCAGAGTCGCTCGGAGTTCAGAGCCACGCAGACTTGGATCCCAGATTTTAACCTGCTCAAATTCAGGAAGCAATTAAAAAAGGATACTAGGTTGTCATTACCCATTCTGAATTACTAAGGTGTACTATATAAATTTCAAGAAATGAAAAAAATGAAAGACCACAACATCCTATTTATACCGACCAGACAGTCTGTACTGCCACTGATAAAGAACCCAGCATCCTCGCGATCGCCCACAAGATCATAGACTTCCCTTCTTGTCACAGAGTGCAATGCAGTGACAGCACCGCTGTGGCCCTTTAGAACACGTACATTGGTATGAATTTTCTTCTGTGCAGCAGCAGTTATATCTGTTTTGCCAAGTTTAGTATATTGACTTCAGCAACAACAAGCCAGAATGGCAACTACAAAGAGAGAAGAGCTAATCATGTATATACCTGAAGAAGCATTATCAGAAACCCACTTACGAACACGACTGAACGAGTTCGCTCTTGACGCTGTATCTCTGCTAAACATACTCTGAACCCAACTCCTTCCAGAAGCTTCTGCAGGTTGCTGGGTTTCATCTGAGGCATCTGCTTTTGGACGTGGGGATGGCAACCCAGAAGATATGGACTGCTGCTTAAATGAAGAAACGCCCCAATAGCCTACACGAAGTTGCTGAACATGTGACAAGAACCCTCTGAGTTTAATCTGAAAGAAAGTTCAATATGCAACAAAATTTATTAGGCGTCAGTTGATTAGTGTTTCCAAAAGCCCAATAAAAAAGCTTGAAAACTCTAGTCGTATGGAGTATAAAGTACGGGAAATATGAGTCACATTTCATTAACAGCAGAACAAAATATACAGATAACCTAATTTACCAGTAATTTGTATCCAAGTTCTTGCTTCTCTGCTATTGTCTCTATCATGTTCCAAGCCTCTGTATCAGGAAGTCCCAAGCCAGCCTGCACAAGAGCATTAAATATGTGAAGAATATGTGTAGAATATGCCAACTCTGAAAATAAGAAATTTACCATATGTGATGCCACTATGATTAGTCTGGCTGTGACCAAAGTAGCATAGTTCACTGATCTGAGAGAGTACAATACAGGGTTACAGGAATTAGTAATTTCAATGATGATCAAATGAATTGGCAGTATAATGTAAGACACAATGAGATGATCTATGGTGACTACAATTGCTTAGTTGATGAAGTATCCTTAAGGGGAAAATCGGAAAAAGACACGTATGACATGGAAATTACTTACAATCTATGAGCATTACAGACATTTAAAGACAAAATATCTACAACATATACAAAGTAAATTCCTAAAATCAAACTGCTTTTTTTCTCCAAAATTTTCTATAAAGTTTGAAAGACAAAAAAACAAAAAAACTGGAAATCATTATGGAGAGTTCCTTGCCAGAGCCAAAATATCAATAGAAAGAATGAGATATTAGGGAAAAAAACACATAATCATGTATGCTACAGAACGACTTCGATTTCCATGAAAAAGACCCCCACCAAAGTTACAGTTGGCTTCACATTTTTTAAATATAGTTCTCAGTGTGCTAGTGATCAGGAGCATGTATACGAACAAACAATTGATATAATGAAATGAATACAAGGTCTCAAGAAGACTCACTCATTGGCAGGCTGCTTCATGAGATACTCGAAGTAACCTTCCCAGAATCTGTCAGAAGAACTCACAATATGTCAATACTTTATTTTCTGAGCAGCATCAAACAATTAATAAAATTCATCCCGCTGCTTGTTGTATTGCATACCTCAAATCCTCCCAGATGGGTATGGAGTTGAGATGACGCTGAACATAGTCTGAGACATTATTGGCATCCTTCTTGAACATTTCTGCAGAAACTTCAAGTGCATCTTGAACTGTCGATAAATCATTTCTTGAAGCAGCACGGCTAACAGCCATTTTGAGCTGATTATAACAATGAAAAATAATTGTTGAAGAATGTAATTTTCAGAGTTTAATTAAATATATGTTAAAATCCAAACAAAAAAAAATCATACATTGTGTTACCCGAAGATAAAACCCCTTCAATAAAAGCCAAGACATCAAAAAGCAAAGCTACATATGCACAGCTAAAGTGCTACAAACTAGGTCTACTAAGCCGGTATACAGATAAAAATACCTACCAATTCTTTGACCGCAATGAACTGCTCCTCAGTCAATCCACCATCCCAGCCCTGCAAGAAATAGATCCACTATACAGTAAGTTCAGCTCAGCAAAACTGGCTCAGTATATATGCCGTACAGTTGCTACGCTTACCGAATTTTTCAGATGCTCTCTTATACACTCGATAAAGCCACTCCCACCAATCCCCTCAGCATCAGATTCAATGAGAGCTACATGAGCAAAGTATGTGTTCAGTTTTTTATAGAGACAATAACAGCTCTTGGGTTTTCAGTTTTCACAGCAGAGAGATAAATAACATAATCACAATGGCCACCATTTGGGTAGTATCTGGTTGATTAAGCATAACAATTTTTCGTTCACATTCCTTGTTAAACCATTTCTTGCGGTGGAGATTTTATGTACATTCATTCACATTCTCATTGAAATGGAAAATACCCAAGATTGTGCCGTATTCGAATGAAGAAAGAGGATCTTCAGTTGAACCCAGTTTCAGAAGACGGAGCCATAATCCCTGGAAAACACAACGAACCAATGTAATCCGAGAATGGCATTAGACTTGCTCTTCACTGTTTCTTTTTTAAAATAAATTAATTCACTAGGAGGACTGGAATCATGACTAATCCGGGTTTATTTAAAGAAAAACAACCAACTTTTCAAAAGCGAAAAATTTATTGCACACGCTTTAGATCATTACATATAGGAAAAACAAATGTTATTCTCGGGCCTCGTATGTTTTTCAGAGGCAACTTTGATGACAGGCATAAAGTTTTTGTATAGCTTACTTCTTCAATAGTTTGGATTTCGTTAGTATTTTTATATTTTTGTGTTTCATTTGTCAAGTTTGACAGAAATTTGAGTATTATCAGGGGCTTAGTAAATATCACCACAAGAGACTTTTTCTCAAGTTGGGTACAAAATTCTCAATAGACAAAACCCTTCTGAAGGAGGTGTCAGCTGATGCGTTCAATTCAGAAACTTGCAAATTGAAATCTTTCAAAATACAAACAAAAAGAAACTGTACCTGCAACTTGACTTTTATATCCAAGACCATTCGATCTCTCTCTGTCTGCAAACAGTAGTTACAATATCATTAAAAAGAGAAGAAGTAACGGCATGGCATCTAGAATGGAAGTCTTGTGGACCTTTTTCCATTTTCGATTGAGTTATCAATCTTATTCTACACAAGATAAAAAACAAGGCCAAAATGATTATGCAGAACTTGAGATAGCATCCAGTAAATCTCATACAGCAACTAGAGAAATCAATTTTCATTTGATATCCTAATTGAATTCTGTGTAATTATTGATGAGTTTAGTTTGATTCACTATCTATGCATGTCAGACCCATGGCACCTCTTCATGCACGATTAGTTTCAAGCCATGCATGAGTAACAAGATTACAGGCAACACTTACAGCCCTCTCCCTTGAACTAAGACTGTCTTCTTTGGTGTTCTTCCCTGGTGGTGAGCTGCAATTGGAAGATAAAGAAAATAAGTAAGGGAATCCGATCGCTGTTCCAAGCAAATCAGGATATACCTTGGAGGATGCCTTCCATTGGATTCAAGAGCCCCGCTTGCTGCTGCGAGGATCTGCTTACGCTTTTCTTCTTGTTCTTCTGACCTAACACTCGCAGGAAACCTATCATAGGTATACCTGGTGGCTGGCAAAAAGAATAAAGATGAATCAGAACATGATCCCAAACTCGGTAGGCGGACAATTCTTCCCCAGAAGATATAGAACAGACTGAAAAATTCTTAATAATTTTTCTACTGTTATGCATACTAGACCAACTTGCGAATTTTTGTCTCTGTCCAACTACTGGCGGCAAGCCAAAAGACCCATGAGATTATGAAGAATCGTAAACCATCAATCAGATTTCTTTCATTCTCTGTAGTTTCTTATAAGTGAACAGCCTCAATTTGATATCAGTCAGCTTCTGCGATCTAACAATTCTACCAAACAAAATATCAAAATGTACCTGATTCTTCAACATCTGGCTCAGCTATTGTGATTATCTCAGGCTCCATAGAAGATTTAGGCAAAATTGACATCGCATCTTGACCCCTTCCAACTGCATCTTGTAACTTCTCGAGGAGATTAGTACTGTTCTCATCAGAGCCTAGACGCCTTTCAAGGTAATCGAAGAATGCCAAAGAGCCCAAGAATTGAACCAACTGAAAACAATGGAAGAGTACAATTATCCAATAACCAACAATTATTCAACAGATAAAACGTAACTTAGAATTCAACACTTTTGGATAAACACAGTAAATAGTTAAAACTCAAACGTAAAATATGAAAAGACAGTTTACCATACAGATTGGAACAATAGAGAGCAAACAGGTTGAGTTATGAAATGCAGTAACTGTAAATATATGCCTTGACCATACATGAAACAGTTAGCTTACCATAGGCTCCGGTGGCTGATTGGTGGATCGAGAACGTCTCTTCAGAAACGCATCAGTGCTAAAAACTTTGTTTTCCTGACAAAAGACTCCGTGTAAATAAGAAAAGGTGCGCAGAAGGGGTGAATAAATAATATAAGTAAAGAGAAAAGTTCTCATACTATGAAATTGCGGTAGCCACCCAAGATAGATGCAAAAAACTTTAAGAATATAACCCTGCGAAAGGAAATGGATTTTGTATAACAAACAGAGAACATGAGTACCAAAAGGTTTCCATGGAGAAAGAAAACTTAGGCAAACATATGATAAAGTTTCCTAAAAAGTCACCTGAGTTGAAGGTCATGATCCTCTCCCCAAGGTTTGCTAAGGCTTTTAGAACACTGCTCAACAGAATTACCAAAGCCCCTCAAGTGATCGATCCCCACAACATTGGGGTGCAGTAGTTTCAAGATATCGTTTCGTAAAGAGCTAAACTCAGGCTCCGGTATCAGAGGTATCTCCTCAGAAGTAGTGATTTGGTTAAATTCAAGATCCACCACTACAACCTAAAAGTGGGAATGTTGTGAGACCAATATCAGATAGTGTAAATTTTTAAGAGGATAAGTATAACGTAGAATTAGACTCACGCCATCCATAGCAAGATTGGATGTATCGACATCAGAGTGGAGACCCATCATATAAGGTGTTGGTGCATCAATGTAGTCTACTCCACTAAAAAATAGTAATGGAATGTAGACTTGCTTCAGACACATACAGCAAAACAAAGAATAAAGATTAGAAGAAATGTTTTAGTCAGTAGAAATGCAAATAGCTTTGCTTGTTCCCATCTTGTATCTATAATTAAGATATCCAATTTTCGTTCACAATGTAATTCTTGGGTTATTAAGCTCACAAATGAGTTCATATTTGTTTTAAGGGACTAATTGAGATCTCATCAGTGTTATAAGACATACCTGCCATCGGAAAGGATAAATCAAATGACATATGGCTTCTGACACCAGAGTCAGAAGCGAATACCTATTGAGATTCACAATAAAGCAAAATAAGTGTGAGGCTTAAACAGAGATGATATGCAAATATTAACCGTTTTCAAAACAAAAGTAAAAATGTTAATGCAAATTATTAAGGGTAGAATACGCTTAGAAAATGTCACTTAAACTCATTCTTTCTCTAAATAGAGAAAGTTACTTGTTAGATCGAAGCAAAATCCTCCTTTCAACTAGTACAGATGTAAACAGTTTAATCAAGTTGTCGACATCCAGGCACTGTACAAGAGGTTGGAGAGATATCTGCATTCAGTAAAACCATGCCAAACATTACATAAAAATTGGAGAAAAACATACAAGAAATAAGGGAACTCTCGCCCTTGTAGTTGTCAGGAAATCGAAAATTTCCAAAGCTGATACTACAAAGTGGCTAAGCAAAAGTATCCAAAACAGATTAAGGAGACAAAAGCACAAGTCATACATCTGCCTGAGGAAGACTGTCCTCTGGAGGTGCTTCCACCGAGAGCAGGCAATTCTCGACAGCAAACAAGACTCTGTCTTTTCCGGGAGTCGGCAGTGGCACATTAGATACCATATAGGTGATAATTTCCCACAATGGTTTACTGAAAAGGTTGAATGGCATTAACATCAAGTTCAAACAGAAGAATGGGGTTTGTATTCATTGTTTTGTAGAGCAACTCTTTTTTACAAGGACAAAATCAACAAAAAAAAAGTAAATGAAAAGCCAATGCAAGCTCCACCCATTTATGTTTACCAAACATATCAAATAAAATAATATAAATAAGCAGTAACACAACGCAAAATCCAAGTTAGATATAGATAAGACGAAGATGTTTTTAAGGATAGTGTTTACCAGCTTCCTTCAGAGGAGAAGCAAAGAACAAAAATCTCTTCGAGAGAATCTCGAAGAGCACGGAAATTGGGGGCGTGAGACACGATACAGAGACACTTGTCTGTGTGTGTATTCGGTGGTAAGCGATAAGCTTCAGTAATATCCTCACAGACTCGATCCCGAAATGCAATGCAACTGACAAATATTTTCGATCCATCACCCTCTGTGGAAAAAATGATTTAAGATAATCAGCAAGAGATCACCCACCACAGTAGAAGCAAGCGTATACAAAGCGAACCAACTTAAATCCAACATGGCAGGAAAGGAAATAAAGACAAGACAAATGAGTGCAATACGACTCCTCCGTTAAAACAATCACAGCCACATTGCAAAAGCAAATAAAATTCCAAGTATGCAATCTAAGGATAATCACATACCCGTCAAGACTATGGGATAGCTCCGTGGGAAACTCGCAGGGTCACTGGAAACAAAACCAGAAGAATGGAACGCCACCCCAGCAGGAAGAACACACTAGCCAAAAGAAAAGAAGCTAAATCATGAAAATCTGCCTGAGTTTAATGTATCTAGTCTCACCCAACAGAAGAAAACAAACTCTCATAGACTTCAACTAATCAAGCACGTCTCATTCTCGAAAAGATGATTCATTTCAATCTGGACCAAAATAAAAATTAAGCATCTCCAGTTACTAAATGCTTCACTTAGCAATACGGAAGAACGCTTGCTCGTTTCGTCCTAACTAGAAAAAAATACACAAGAAACCTAGCAACTAGACAAAACTTCTGATCCAGTTCGAGGTTCTACATTTCACCACCGCTTAACAACAAAGCATCAACCTGAACCCCAATCAAAATCCTCCAAAATCTCGACGTAACATTCAAAAGGCTTTCTCCAACTTACAGTAGGAAGCTGAGGAGGAGGGGGAGGGTAGAGAGAATGATCAGAAGGAGGGAACTGGTCTAGAAGCGAAGGCAAGTAATGCGTATCCAATCCGTGGAATCCAAGATCTCCATCCAGGGTTCGCATCTCCGGACCAAGTCCGCAGACGACGAAATACTCGAAGATCCGACCCATTTTCCTCCTCGAGATCTAAACCTGGGTGCTAGAGCATGATCCGAAATTTCAATGGAGATGAATTTTGGCGGATTTCGTCGAAGATGGAGAAGAAGTTGCTTCAATTCGCCCTCCCTATTTTTTCTTACTCAGTTTGTTTTCAATTCACACAAATTACCAACTAATTATTTTTTTAAAGATTTTTTATTTGAAAGTTTACAAAATAACCCAAAAAAAAAAAAAAGGTCATGTTCGTTTGTTTATATTTATATAGTATATGCATTTAGAGGATTCATTTAAATTATTCATCTGATGATACATTTGAATGATGTTTATGTCGAATTTGATCTTATATTTTCTTAGCCAGTCGTTCACAATTTGTTTTCAATTCACACAAATTACCAATTAATTATTTTTTAAAAGATTTTTTATTTGAAAGTTTATAAAATATAATAAAAAAATAGAATTGACGTGGCTCAAATGCTTCAATACGATATTTCAATTTAATTTCTAAAAATAATTTTTTTACCATTCACCCAATATATAGGATTTAAAAGAAAAAAAAACACAAACCTATAGCTTCCTCCACATTATCTTAACAAAAAAATATATAGGGTTTAAAGTAATATAAAGAATTTTAAAAAAAACACATATCTAAAGCTTCCTCCACATTATTTTATAAGGAACATCTACAAGGTTTGAAGAATTATAATTTTTTTTTAAAAATTGATATCTACTCTATATATGAACGACAAAAAAATATTTACATTAAATAGGGTTTAACTTCTTTTTTTTGGTCGAAATTTTTTTTTTTTCAATTTTCAAATATTAGACAAAATAGTAAATACAGTTTACCTCTCTATTTTTTTGTTGACCTCTGTTCTTCTTTACAAAAAATAATAAATAATATAGATTTAATTTAGATATTCGAATTTAAATAATATTCTCATAATAATGCAGATAATAAACAAAATATGTTATTGTATATTTTTATCATAATCAATTAGACTAAAATTTCAAATATTTGAAATTAGTAAATATTTGTATTTACGATAATATGCCTTGAATTGACCCACTATTTCATTAAAATTAAAGTTAAACTATTTTCGTTAGTGTTTGGTCTAAATAACGTTTTTATACAAAAAAAACAATGTATAAAAATTATATTTCCCAGCACACCGCACCTATTAGAATCTAATTCGCATCGCATAGCACGTGTTAGAAATATGGTATAAACATCAAAAGAAATATTGCACAATAAATCAACAAAATATTATCTTTTCACTACAAACTTAAGAATCACAAATTCAACATATTTGAATCAATAATGCTTAATTATATATTTTCTCATTCTCATTTTTTTATTTCAAAATTTAGTTTACAAAAAAACTTTGCCGATTTTGTATACTAGGTGTGTAGCCCGCGCATCGCGCGGGCAGAGAGCTCTATCCATAAACCTTAATTATGCAATTTCAAGTTTTATGGATGCTGAATCGAAACGTGTTTATTGTTCTCAATACGATATGCTTAAAACAGACTTATCGAAACAAACTAAAGCAATCTAAAGTAGACGAACATAAAAAACATAGATCGAAAGAATACACTGAGAATATGCTAATTAAAATGCAGTTTGAAGATACTTGTCACCATACATTCATATTTGATCCATCTCTTATTCTTCTTCTGGTTGTTATTTTCTTTTTTCGACTTCTTTTTCCTCATATTTTTTGAATTATTCATTATCGGCATTGTCTTCTTCGAACTTCTCTTTTTATCTTTTGGTTTTTCTTCTCCTTCGTCTTTTTCCTCATATATTTCATATTATTCTTTATCGGCTTTGTCATCTCCGAACTTATCTTTCTTATCTTTTGGTTTTTCTTCTCCTTCGTCTTTTTCCTCATATATTTCATATTATTCTCTATCGGCTTTGTCATCTCCGAACTTATCTTTTTTATCTTTTGGTTTTTCATCTTCTTCGTCTTTTCCTTCTCCTTATTCATTGTCTTCGTCTTCTATTTTTTCCTCTTTATCGTCTTTGTCTTTTCCAACTTCTTATTCTTCTGATTTTTTCGCTCTTTTTCCTCATCTTCATTTTCTCCATCTTCCAGTTTTCTTCTTCTTATTTTGTATCCATTTTTTTTTTATTCTTCCATGTCATTTCCTTCTTCCACCTTGCGCGGACAGAGAGGTTTTATTAATTAAATCATAACCAATAGATCATATCCGTCACCATACATTCATATTCGATCCATCTTCTTATTGTTCTTCTGGTTGTTATTTTCCTTTTTCTACTTCTTTTTCCTCATATTTTTCGAATTATTTTTTATCGGCTTTGTATTCTTCGAAATTCTCTTTTCTATCTTTTGGTTTTTCATCGTCTTCGTCTTTTTCCTCATATACTTCATATTATTCTTTATCGGTTTTGTCATCTCCGAACTTCTCTTTTATTATCTTTTGGTTTTTCAACTTCTTCGTCTTCGTCTTCTGTTTTTTCTTCTTTGTCGTCTTTGTCTTTTCCAACTTCTTATTCTTCTGATTTTTTCGGTCTTTTTCCTCATCTCCACATTCTCCATCTTCCGGTTTTAGTCTTCTTATTATGTATCCGGTTTTTTTTCTTCTTCCGAGTCATTTCATTCTTCCACTTTGCGTGGGCAGAGAGGTTTTATCAATTAAATCATAAACAATAGATCATATCCGTCGTCATACATTCATATTTGATTCATCTTTTGTTGTTATTTTTTTTTTTTCTTCGTCTTTTTCCTCATATATTTAATATTATTCTTTATCACATTTGTCTTCTCCGAAATTCTATTTTTAATATTTTGGTTTTTCATCTTCTTCGTCTTTTTCCTCATATATTTCATATTATTCTTTATCGGCTTTATCTTCTCCGAATTTCTCTTTTTTATCTTTTGGTTTTTCATCCTTTTCGTCTTTTTCTTCTCCTTATTCATCGTATTCGTCTTCTATTTTGTTTCTTTATCGTCTTTGTCTTTTCCAACTTCTTATTCTTCTGATTTTTCCGGTCTCTTTCCTCATCTTCACCTTCTCCATCTTCCGATTTTCTTCTTCTTATTATGTATCCATTTTTTTCATGTAATTTTCTTCTTCCACCTTGCGCGGGCAGAGAGGTTTATCAATTAATTCATAAATAATAGATCATATCCGTCGCCATACTTTCATATTCGATCCATCCTCTTATTCGTCTTCTGGTTGTTATTTTCCTTTTTCTTTGTCTTTTTCCTCATATATTTCATATTATTTTTTATCGATTTTGTCTTCTTCGACTCTTTTTTATCTTTTGGTTTTCATATTCTTCGTCTTTTTCTCATATATTTCATATTATTTTTTATCGGCTTTATCTTCTCCGTACTTTTTTTTTTATCTTTTGGTTTTTCATCTTCTCCGTCTTTTCCTTCTCCTTCTTCATCGTCTTCGTCTTCTATTTTTTCTTCTTTATCGTCTTTGTCTTTTCCAACTTCTCATTCTTCTGATTTTTTTGGTCTCTTTCCTCATCTTCACCTTCTCCATCTTCCATTTTTTTTCTTCTTCTTATGTATCCATTTTTTTTCTTCCATGTAATTTCCTTCTTCCACCTTGCGCAGGCAGAGAAGTTTTATCAATTAAATCGTAAACAATAGATCATATACGTCGACAAACATTCATATTCGGTCCATCTTCTTATTCTTCTTCTGGTTGTTATTTTCCTTTTTCTTCATCTTAAATTTTCCTTATATTTTTCAAATTATTCTTTATCGGCTTTGTCTTCTTCGAACTTTTCTTTTTATCTTTTGATTTTTCATCTTTGTCTTTTTCTCATATATTTCATATTATTCTTTATCGGTTTTGTCTTCTCCGAACATCTCTTTTTACCTTTTGATTTTCATCTTCTTCGTCTTTTCCTTCTCCTTATTCACCGTCTTCGTCTTCTTTTTTTCTTCTTTATCGTCTTTGTCTTTTCCAACTTCTTATTCTTCTGATTTTTTCGGTATCTTTCCTCATCTTTACCTTCTCCATCTTCCGATTTTCTTATTCTTATTCTGTATCCGTTTTGTTTTTTCATCCATGTCATTTCCTTCTTCCACCATGCCCGGGCTTAGATGTTTTATCAATTAAATCATAAACAATATATCATATTCGTCGCCATACATTCATATTCGATACATCTTCTTATTCTTCTTCTGGTTGTTATTTTCCTTTTTCTTTGTCTTTTTCCTCATATATTTCATATTATTCTTTATCGGCTTTGTCTTCTCCGAACTTCTATTTTTTTATCTTTTGGTTTTTCATCTTCTTCGTCTTTTTCCTCATATGTTTCATATTATTCTTTATCGGCTTTGTCTTCTCCGAACTTCTCTTTTTTATCTTTTGGTTTTTCAACTTCTTCATCTTTTCCTTCTCTTTATTCATCGCATTCGTCTTCTAACTTTTTCCTTTTTATCATATTTCTCTTTTCCAACTTCTTATTCTTCTGATATTTTCGGTCTATTTCCTCTTCTTCACCTTCTCCATCTTCTGGTATTCTTCTTTGTATTATGTATCCATTTTTTTCTCCTCCATGTCATTTCCTTCTTCCACCTTGCGCGGGCAGATAGGTTTTATCAATGAAATCATAAACAATATATCATATCCATCGCCATACATTAATATTCGATCCATCCTCTTATTCGTCTTCTGGTTGTTATTTTCCTTTTTCTTCGTCTTTTCCTCATATATTTCATATTATTTTTTATCGATTTTGTCTTCTTCGAAATTCTCTTTTTTATCTTTTGGTTTTCATATTCTTCGTCTTTTTCTCATATATTTCATATTATTCTTTATCGACTTTCTCTTCTCCGTACTTTTTTTTTTTTATCTTTTGGTTTTTCATCTTCTCCGTCTTTTCCTTCTCCTTCTTCATCGTCTTCGTCTTCTATTTTTTCTTCTTTATCGTCTTTGTCTTTTCCAACTTCTCATTCTTCTGATTTTTTTGGTCTCTTTCCTCATCTTCACCTTCTCCATCTTCCGTTTTTTTCTTCTTCTTATGTATCCATTTTTTTTCTTCCATGTAATTTCCTTCTTCCACCTTTCGCAGGCAGAGAAGTTTTATCAATTAAATCGTAAACAATATATCATATACGTCGCCATACATTCATATTCGATCCATCTTCTTATTGTTCTTCTGGTTGTTATTTTCCCTTTTCTTCATCTTAAATTTTCCTTCTATTTTTCGAATTATTCTTTATCGGCTTTGTCTTCTCCGAACTTCTCTTTTTATCTTTTGGTTTTTCATCTTCTTCATCTTTTCCTTCTCCTTATTCATCGCATTCGTCTTCTATTTTTTTCCTTTTTATCGTATTTTTCTTTTCCAACTTCTTATTCTTCAGATATTTTCTGTCTATTTCCTCTTCCTCACCTTCTCCATCTTTCCGGTTTTCTTGTTTTTATTATGTATCCGTTTTTTCTCTTCCATGTCATTTCCTTCTTCTACCTTGCGCGGGCAGAGATATTTTATCAATAAAATCATAAACAATATATCATATCGAGAGAATACACTGAGAATATGCTAATTAAAATGCAGTATGAAGATACTTGTCACCATACATTCATATTCGATTCATCTTCTTATTCTTCTTCTGGTTGTTATTTTTCTTTTTCTTCGTCTTTAATTTTCATCATATTTTACGAATTATTCTTTATCGGCTTTGTCTTCTTCGAACTTCTCTTTTTATCTTTTGGTTTTTCATCTTCTTCGTCTTTTTCCTCACATATTTCATATTATTCTTTATCGGCTTTGTCTTCTCCGAACTTCTATTTTTATCTTTTGGTTTTGCATCATCTTCGTCTTTTCCTTTTCCTTCTTCATTGTCTTCGTCTTCTATTTGTTCTTCTTTATCGTCTTTGTCTTTTCCAACTTCTCATTCTTCTGATTTTTTCGGTCTCTTTCCTTTTCTCCATCTTCCGGTTTTTTTCTTCTTATTATGTATTCATTTTTTTTCTTCCATGTATTTTCCTTCTTCCATCTTGCGCAGACAGAGAAGTTTTATCCATAAAATAATAAACAGTAGATCATATACGTCGCCATACATTCATATTCGATCCATCTTCTTATTCTTCTTCTGGTTGTTATTTTTCTTTTTCTTCGTCTTAAATTTTCCTCATATTTTTTGAATTATTCTTTACCGGCTTTGTCTTCTTCGAACATCTCTTTTTTTATCTTTTGGTTTTTCATCTTCTTCGTCTTATTCCTCATATATTTCATATTATTCTTTATCGGCTTTGTCTTCTCCGAACTTCTATTTTTCATCTTTTGGTTTTTCATCTTATTCGTCTTTTTCCTCATATATTTCATATTATTCTTTATCGGCTTTTTTTTCTCCGAACTTCTCTTTTTTATCTTTTGTCTTTTCATCTTCTTCGCTTTATCGTCTAGATGATAAAGATGACAAAGATGATAAAGAAGATAAAGAAGAAGAAGAAATCAAAGACGATAACCGATTAGAGCGAGAGACACTTACGACAAAATGGAGAGAGAGTTCTAGCGATGGATAGATAAAAAATAATTATTTTACATACAATGTGTGAGTGAATAAAACATTTATGATTGCAATTGCTTTATGTCATATTTTTTTGAATAATATTGGTAGTTATTTCTTTTTATTTTTTGTTGGATTGATCGTAAATCTAACATCGTTGTTATATGTTTGAATTTGGAGAAAAACAAATATTTTCGAAAATGATGTAAATTTGAGGAATAAAAATGCATACAGTATTTCTCTACATTCTTTTTTTTTAAATGGTCAACGTTGAGGAGAAGAAACAACAGAAATTGGAGATAGAAATGAGGCTGTTAAACTTAAGATGTGAGAATTCGTAGACACAAAGGTAAGAAGAAGCAAAAGCATGATCACTCTTCTTTTCCCATAGCCACCAAGAACTTTCCTTCACATACCACAGTGTTCCCTACGTATGCTTTCCCTTCAATTTTCACTATCCCAAACCGCCTCTGCAGATTCACAAGCGTCATGCTCATCACCAGAGTATCACCCGCAATCACAGGCTTCCGGAATTTTACTTTATCGATTCCAGCAAAGAAGAAGTTGCTTTTAGATCCGCCTACTTCTGGTTGTAGCATCACTATACCTCCCACCTGAGCCATGGCCTATGGAAACAAAACAGACTTTTACAGTTTCAAAGTGTTGTTATTATATACAAGATGTGTAAAAATGAAAAGCGAAAAGTAATGGATGACGCTCTATTAAGAAACTATATGTAGCTCTTACTATTTGCTGGTTGTATATAATAATCATTAACTCCACATACATTTGGGATAGAAACTACTGGTTGTATAGCAGTAGAGCACCTGTTCATACCAAGCTATGATCCAAGATATCTTTTAGAACAGCTTATCTTACCCTTAAAATGAAACTTAAAATTAAAGCCTTCACCTTTAGTTTCCTCAAAACTTGGACCGAAACACGAATTTCACCCTCATTCTATTCACCAGAACCACCATTAAAAACCAACTAATCAATTAACTCGGTTGATGAATAAGAAAAAGCATTCTACTTCCGCATGCAAAATCAGAAATGTCAAGATGTCTAAAGATAAAAAAAAAAAAACTGAAGTTTGGAGTAAGAAGAGAGAAAGAGGACAATGCAAATTACCTCAACCATGAGGACTCCAGGCATAATCGGAGTCTCAGGGAAATGCCCAGGAAAGAAATTGTCATTGATGGTAACGTCTTTAATAGCTACCACAGATAGCCAGATACACCAGCTGTGTACTCTATCACTCTATCCACTAACAGAAACGGGAATCTACACAGCAATCCAAAACCGGATGAGATTAAGATGAAGAAATCGAATCACAGCAATAACAACTTCTGCTAGAGAAAAAACAGTGTACAAGAAATTTGTACCTGTGAGGCAAAATCTCTCGTATCTTATTGATGTCCATCACAGTCCGAAAAGCCTCGTACCCTGAAAAATCGGAATTGACATTTTTTGAAAAAAGTTGAAAATTTCGATTTGTAATCAGAATGCCATGAGAGGAGGAAAATTACTGAGTTCTATTGGGATCTCTTTCTCTGGGGTACCCTGAAAAATCTAGAACCAATTCAACTACACAATTAAAAACACAAATTAGTCAACCGGTTAGCATCGAAGAACAACAAACTGGTCAAAAGATGCAATCTAAAACAGATCGGGATGAACTGAACAAACGATGCAATTTAAAATAGATCGGGATCGGGATATACAAAGAAGCCGATGATTAGATCAAGACAAACGATAAAATCAATAGAAACAATCTCATAGAGATTAAAGCAAAAAAAAACACCAAACGTATACCTTGATAGAACACAAAGGATGAACCCTCCGGCTAAATATCCCTAAAATAAGAGCAACCTACACGATAAAAGATTCAAACCAGTCAATACCTCAGCGATTAGAAAGCACGAACAAAAATATATTTAATACCAATAAAAAAGGTAGGGTTTCGGTGGTTTTTTTTTCCACACAAAAACCTAGATCAAACTAAACTGCATACAGTCCATAATTATATAAGATTTAAAAATCCAAAAATTGAGAATTGGTACGGCAAATTACAAAATATAAAAAAACTTAATTTGAACCGATAAGGGTATTAATCGACATTTACGGTTTAAGGTGAATGAGAGAGCTCCATTCCGAAAATTCACTTCGCTTTTACTATATATGATTTCAAAATTTAGGTTAACAAACTATATCCCATGCGGACATAAATGTATTATAAATATCAAAACATATTTTTCATAATAAATTAACAAAATAATAAATTTTCACTTGCACACTTATAAATTACAAATTAAACCTTTTTTTATAAACTAAATTTTGAAATATATAAAATAGAAAATAGGATTTTAACTTTTTTTTTTTTTTTTTAATTTTCAAATGTTAGACAACATAGTAAATACAGTTCGCCTCGCTCCTTTTTTTTTAGTTGACCACTCTCCTTCCTCGCACCATCTTTGACATTGTCTTGTGCAGAAAGCCTCTTGACTATTTCACCACTCCTACCATACATTTTCTCCCCTTGCTATTTCCCATTCTCTACCCCGATCGAAAAATTCGCGTGATTTTGATCGGAGAATCCCTGAATGGAGCCAGATCCTCTCGACCAGCAGCAGCTACAGCGAGTCCACGGCCTAGTCATAATCACTCTCCCACCATCCGATGATCCTTCTCAAGGCAAAACAATCTCTGCTTTCACCCTCACTTTACCCACCTGAAATCCGCCCCGAGGACGAGCAGAGCCCGAGTTTTCAGCCCGACCCGCTTCACCAAAACCCGCAATCCGGACTCTGGTTCTCGGATCTCTCCATGAGTTCGCCGAGATTAGTTCTGGGTCTTCTCGGTATCTCACTTCTCGCGATTGCTTTCTACGGCTCTGTTTTCCCCAACTCTGTTCACATGTTTAGGGTTTCTGATGAGAGGGACGGTGATGAGGATAATCGCCGTCTGTGTACCACAAATTGAGAGCTCGAGAGATCCCTGACCGGAACTTAGCAGAAGCTTTGGGTGCAGTAGAAGATGGAATCTTTGTGGAATCAATTGAACAAGAGCTGGTCAACTGTGTAAAAGTCAACGATGTTTTTTCTGCAAGCGCTGATTCTTTGGACTCCTCCACCACGATTTTTCCCGTGGGTGGAAATGTGTATCCAGATGGGTATGGAATTGCATGTTACATACAAATCTTAAAATCTGAATGTTGTATGTTCCTTAAAGCACAAGAAAACAAAGCTTTGTCTTTTTGTCTATTTCTTGTTGCAGGCTCTATTTCACACGGATTTTTGTTGGAAACCCTGAAAAAGATGGACACTACTTTCATCTTGATATCGATACTGGAAGCGACTTGACTTGGATACAGTGTGATGCGCCTTGTACTAGTTGCGCTAAGGTAATGATCCAGTTTTTTTAGATTTTAGGAGAATTATCTCCGTGAAATTGGTGATGAACAGTCTGGGTTTTTGGTGGGATTTAGGGAGCAAATCAACTATACAAGCCACGAAAAGATAAGCTAGTGGGTTCTGCAAAACACTTATGTGTAGAAGTGCAAAAGAATCAAATGACAGAACATTGTGAGAGTTGTCAACAATGTGACTACGAGATTGAGTATGCTGATCTTAGCTCTTCCATCGGAGTTCTTACGGAAGATGAGTTTCATATCAAACTCCACAATGGATCACTTGCCGAGGCTGATGTAGTTTTCGGG
The DNA here is from genome assembly GCA_030161315.1 of Eutrema japonicum. Taxonomy (NCBI): domain Eukaryota; kingdom Viridiplantae; phylum Streptophyta; class Magnoliopsida; order Brassicales; family Brassicaceae; genus Eutrema; species Eutrema japonicum. The sequence goes on from BSQW01000001.1 coordinate 43,204,375, forward strand.
TAACCATCACTCCCGTTAACAATTTTTTATTTTGTTACGATATATCTGAGTGTTTCATGTTGTGACTTTTGCTTTCGTGATTGGAACTTTAAGGTGCGGATATGATCAGCAAGTGTTGATCCCGAGGATCATTAATGTTGTTTAAAGGTTGATTACGGAGTGGGAGGTGAGATTTCCGTTAATTAGAGCAAGTCAACCACAATTTATAGCAGGTCGGGTATTACGACGAACATGTCGGGGACCGTATTCTTTATATTGATGGTGAAAAGAGACGGACGATTTAGATTTACGAACTGCTTCCGACGGGAATCCAGTTCGGCGTTCTAAATCGCGATGCCTTGTTACAAAGGAGAGAGAGAGAGAGAGAGAGAGAGAGAGACCGGGCTTATTTTTGTAGAGAGTGATGTGTTTTTTTTCAAAATTCAAAAGTCCCCTCCTTAATGCATAACGAGGGGTATATATAGTGAGGGTAGCTTCCTGCTTCCGCGGATTCCGGGACCACGCGTCACCCTCAGCCTGCTTCGCGGGTAAGGTGCTCTAGGAAGCGTGTCCCGGTTCTCAAGGTGAAAAGTAATGATGAGCTCGGCGCCATGCTTTTGTAAAATAGCATACTGTTCGGCCAACTTCCTTCCACGTATCTTTTCCTCCTTCGCTTACTCTGCAGGGTTGGATGAAAACCGAAACTGGTACTAAAGCCGTTGTGGAGGTGCAGCGTTGCTAGAAGCTGAAGAGGCGAGCCACTGTGAAAGGCATGACTCTGGCTGAAGTGTCTATGATTCGAGCGATTAACGCACAGTTCGCTGAGTACAGTGATGAGATGAAGGAAGTTGACCATAGGAGATTGTTGGAGCCGTATTGGGTAACACGAGAAGAGGAAATTTGTGCTTTGCGAGACAAGTACTGGCCAGCTTCTGCGTTCCATATTTCTAATATTGTAAATGAAGATTCAGTTCTTGATTTTTTTCGGAAGGAGAGAGTGAAAAGTAAACTTATTGAGTACATTAAGGGACTTATTATAGGTGAGACGAAGATTTATCCGCGACGTAAAGTTGAAGTTCTTCGAGCTGTTATTGCGGGAATGGTAGATGGTACTGATGTTCAAGTTTCATGCGAGGGTGAAAGTAGTAACTTGAATGGTGAATCTTGTGTGGGTAAGAAGCGCAAAGATGCAACGGCTCTTGACCACGTTGGGGAACCATTGTCTAAGACTCGTCAGAAATAGATTTGATTATTTCAGAAGGATTATGGTATCAACGGAGTATCATTTAGTTTGTTTTCTCGATCTCTTGTTGTAGTAACGTACGAATGTTTTGTTTTTTGTTTTTTAGGCAAGTTAGAAGTTGTAATCACGATCGTGGCACTGGTCTTCTCTTTAATGTGACAAAACTTGTTTTAGCAGTGTATTTAATTAAATACATTATCTCTGTTTGCATACACAGTCACTACAAAAAAAAGGTGTAGGTAGCATCAATTAAATTGTATCAGAAAAGTAACTGATACTAATTAGAGTTATTTAATAACAAGTGATACAAAATTTTGTAGTTTAACATCAGTTAATATAATTGATGTCATTACTAGTTTATTTGGCATCGATTACATAAAATTGATACTAATTTATTTTAAATTACATCATTTAAACAAAGTTGACACAAAACAATTTTTTTTTGTATTTAAATTAATTATTAAATAATTGATGTATGTATTAATTACTTTTAGCATCAGTTAAATAAAATGATGCAAATTTTGTGTCTCATTAAAAAGTGACGCCAACAAAAATCTGATTAAACAATTAGTATATTTAATTTTATTTGTTCAAAATTTGTTTGTCCAACATCGGAAAGAAAACATGAGAGTAGAGAATCACTCCTCTATAAAACAAACAATACCTGTGACGACATGACGTCTGCAAATCGACAACAAAGCAAGTTCGACGCCAAATTTAAAGCTATGTTCGAAACCGAAGCCGAGAGGTTCCAGAAGCTTCTAGATTGCTTAAAGCCGCTACGCGAGAACCAGGTACAAGTCGACAGCTAGCTTTACTCTTTCCGATTTGCACAGCTTATGTTTGACAACAACCCTAATGCTTAAACACGTCCGAGTCCTAACAACGATCCCTTACAAAGACGTACGCGATAGCGTGTTGGCCAAGGCAAACTCCGTAGGGATTTGTCCTCTAAACCACGAGATGAATCTACTTCACATCTACGAAGTTTGCAAATGTATGAAAACCGAAACCGGTACTCAAGCTGTTGTGGCAGTGCAACGTACCGAGAAGCTAAAGAGGCCAGCCGCCTCAAAAGGGAGGACGGTGGCTGAATCGGCTATGATCAGAGCGTTTATCGCTCAGTTCGCCGAGTATAGCTCTGAGCTAAAGAAAGCTCTTGTGGTCACCGAGTATACTAGTGTTCATCTCCGAGACTGATAGATTTGGAGGAAACCTTAGAAGTAAAATAGTTTCTCTCAGTTTATTGATTTGGCCAATAGGTTTATTTATACAAAGATATAACTTATCTAGCAAATTCTTTACAAATATGATAATAGGAAATCTACCTATTTAACAATAAAGAAATATACACAAATATTAACTTTTCATTTATTAACTCGATCTCATGGATAATACATTGGACAATCGTTAAAATCCATAACGCCGTATATCGTCTGGATCATTGAAGTAAAGAACTTGAAATCCTCAAGTCGCTTCGAATTAAGTCACAAGTCTGGGTCGGTATTCGAACTTCTTATCCATGAAGAAACTTGCGTCTTAAGGTAAAAAATGTCATAGCCATTATCATAAACCACCATATCATTATATATCCGTTGGAGTCAACATCTTAACAGTGTTTTCATGGCCACCATCGAATTTGTAGTGGATAAATATATAGTCACATGAAAACCTGAAAAAGGAAAACTATATCATTGAATAATGAACGAACCTGCCACTAGGCTCATGCTCATAATTCAAAGCAACGTTGCCACCGTCAGTTAAAACAACAAACGTCTTTAGTTTTTATTTTTTTGATTTTTTTTTTAAAACGAGAAGTAAAGTATGAAATAAAAATAAAGAAAGAAAAAATAGTAGGAGAAGACGTAACTTGGTCAAACCATAAAGTATAAGAGATTAAAAAATTACCGGCAAAAACAAATCCAAATTTTTTTTTTTTTTTTTTGAAGCGGGAGATAAGAGAACCCTAATCCATAGGAATTGGATCAAGGTTCTGATACTATGATAGATTTTGGAGTAAACCTTAGAAGTATAATAGTTTCTCTCAGTTTATGGATTTGGCCAATAAACTTATTTATGCAAAGACATAACTTATCTAACAAGTTCTTTACAAATATGATAGTAGGAAATCTACATATTTAACAATAAGAAAATATACACAAATGTTAACTTTTCATTTAACTCGATCTCTCCGAGATTTCCTAACACCCTCCCGCAAGCTCATACGTGATAACACGTATGAGATTGGACAATCGTTAAAATCCATAACACCGTATATCGCATGGATCATTGAAGTAAAGAACTTGAAATCCTCAAGTCGATTCGAACTAAAGTCACAAATTTGGGTCGCTCTTCGAACTTCTTGTCCATGAAGAAACTTGTGTCTTAAGGTAAAAAAAAAAATGTCATAGACATTATCATAAACCACCGGATCAGTATATATTCGTTGGAGTCATCATCTTCGTGGCCACATCGAATTGGTAGTTGATGGATAACCACATGAAGACCTGAAAATAAAAGATTAAATATGAACAAACTCATCATGTTTATGCTCATAGTTACCAAACGTTTTAAAGGCTTTTTTTTTTCAAGAGATCAATACGTAACTAGAAGAAATAGAAAAAAAAATAAAGGGGGAGAAGATAATAGAAGGAAAAAATCGTAGAAGGAGGTCAAAGAGAAAGAAGTAGAATATTAAAGGATAGATCGGCATAGCGGTAAGCAGCCAAGATCGAAACAAAAACCCTTTAGTAGTTAGGTTAATGTTCTGATACCATGATAGATTTTGGAGTAAACCTTAGAAGTATAATAGTTTCTCTCAATTTATTGATTTGGCCAATATGCTTATTTATACAAAGACATAACTTGTCTAACAAGTTCTTTACAAATATGATAGTAGGAAATCTACCCTTTTTTTTTTTCGGCGAAACTGAAACTTCATTAATTTAAGCTTGAGGATACATAGTCCTTATGAAGAAAAAATGTTAACCACATAAGAGGATTCAAACAACTAGCATAAAAAGGAGAATCTAAAGAGGTAGTTTTTGCCAAATGATGGGCAGGTTCGTTGCCAAGTCGACGAACATATTGGAAAGATATTTTGTTGAACTTTTTTGCCCATACTAGTATATCCATGCAGAGATTATGGATTTCATAATCCTTTCCTTTGCCGTTCAGATTACTAATGAGATTTAAGCTGTCCCCTTCGAAAATAACCCTCCGAAAGCCCATTATATATGTGTTTTATATTGCTGAGAGTAGAGCTTTACCTTCAGCTTCAAGAGCAGACATAGAGCTTCCAAGAAAATATGAGCCCCAATACTTTGCTACTCCATGATCATCACGAACAATCTAGCCCGCAGAAGATAGGGAAGTTGTGTGATTAAAACCTGCATCAAAGTTACACTTAACCATACTTGTATGCGGTCTTGTCCAAATATCTGTTGTAGCAGATTCATCAGCGCTAGCAGATTGGTTCAAAGGAGGAGATGTATCAGTACCTTTTGTTGCTTCCAGCCATTCTTTTACTTCAGCCTTTGAGTACACAACATCTTTCGATGGATTAGGAAACTGTTTGTTGAAGAGGAAATCTACCTATTTAACAATAAGAAAATATACACAAATGTTAACTTTCCATTTAACTCGATCTCTCCGAGATCTCCTAGCAGAGACAAGTACTGGCTAGTTTCTGTATTTGATGTAGGCAATGATATTGTGCATGAACAAGCAGTTCTTGAGTTTTGTAATAAAGAAGGCGTGAAATTTGGTTTGCACAAGTATGTGGAAGGATTGATTGAACGTAAGATGGTGAGTTTTGCTTTACGCGAAGCGGATAATCTTCGGGCTGTTCTTAAGGAAATGGAATGCTTTGAAGTTCCGGTTTCATCTAAAAATGGACGTGTTGGTGAGAAGAGGAAAGATGTTTGGTCGTTTGGTCATGGTGGAGGAACATCGTCTAAGAGGAAAATTAAAACGTCGACTCTTTCTCGTAAGAAGTAGTTTTGACTTTGAGTTTGGAGTTCGAGAGTGGTTTCATTAATTAGTTTTTGTCTTTCGAGATTCTCTTTGTTGTACGTACGGGTCTCTTTGAATGTTTCCAGTTCATATGGTTTCAATATATTAATTTATTGTCTTAAATACTAGATGTTATTATTTGCCTGCACACAAGGCAAAACATCAACATATAACTACATAAGTGACGACATCGACAACAACGCGAGTTCTTGCGATGATAGATCAATAGTCGTAACCACAATGGCAATATCTATATGACACGTTTTGCATCCCGAGGCCTTGATGAGGATCATGTATGACATGTTTGTTTATCTACTAGTATCTGTACTAGTATTTGGTCGTGGAATCACGTAACAATCTGGACGGAATCTTTGATAGATTTTGTATCAAATCCTTTTAAAATTTCAACCAAATAATGGACTGAATTTGGTCGGCCGAAATGTTATTGGTTTTGGTTTAGGAAAATTGTTCGTTAGCTACACGAACTATACGAGAATGCATGATTACACATCCGAACTAAAATAATGTGTTGATAACTACATCATCTATTGATATAGCATATATACACATCCGAACTATAACATGAGTCATGTGCCCAACACCATGACCATCACTTTCTTTGCTTTTCTGGTGTACTGGTCGACGGACTCCGGCGCTGACCCGCATTAACTCATTAAATCCGACCCAAATTAAATAAAAACTTAAAAATAAAAACATAAAAACATAAAAAAATGACCTTCTCAGCTTCTTCTTCCTCGTCAATTCTGATTTACATATAGGATTTTGATTCGGTAGGTTCTCTCAATTTCATTGAATTTGATTCTTTCGTTCATTTAATTTCTGAGTATTGAAGAACATCAAAATAGTGGGTGATTAGGTTTACGAAATTCCCAAAATCGTTTGCTAATTTGGGTGATAGGCGAATTAAGAAAATCCAATCCAAGCGAACCGCCATGAGCCCTTTCCGTCACTCACAATCATCTCTCGAACTCTCTTCTTCTCTTTCTCTCCGTCCCAGAAACTTTCTGGTTTAAATTTTAATAAAATCTACATGAATTTCTTGGACGAATCGATCTGAAATCTCTTAACTAAAGATGTACTCGTCCTCCTCTTCTTCCAATTTTCTTTTATTTCCATCGGTGAGGCATCTCTTGACCACCACCATACCCACCGCATCTACATTCATGCTTCGCCGTAGCTCCTACAGCGTCGGTATGTTTCACAAGAAACGTGCTCGTTTTAGACGACAGAGTCGGAGTTTGGGTTTAGAAAGCAAACCACTAAACTTTTTTTGTTCTTTTGCGTATAAGTAATGATATGATCTTTGAGAAACCGTTTGAGATGTATTGTGGAACTGGTGGTGGTGCTGCTGATGCGCTAGCTGTTTACGGTGAGAATTGATCGGAGCTTAGTAAAATTTCCGGTTAGAATTGACCGGAGCTTTCTCAAAACTTTCGCTTTGGACCCTCATTGAAAGCGAAACATTTCGCTTGCCCCTCTTGAAATCGTTGGTGGTCTTCTTCGCTGGAGAAGATAAAGCAGAGAACGTGGCCATGTAGATCTAAAGGATCTCGATCTCCACGGCAAGCTCTAGTGGCGGATGTGTATTTTGATTTCAATCGAGATTTCTGGAATCGAGCTTGTGAAATTGTTGACCCGAAGAACGAGGTCAACGAGATTTAGGATGTTGATTGTGACTAGAGAGAAAGAGTCGGAGAATTTGTTGTTGCTAAGATCAAGTTCTTGAAGAGAATCTATGGTTTTGAAGGAATTTGAGATTTGACCAGAAAAGTAGGAATTTTTGTTGAAGAAAAAAATAATAATGAGTCAATGCGGGTCAACGCCGGAGTCAGTCGACCAGTATACCGGAAAAGTAAAGAAAGTGATGGTCATGGTGTTAGGCACGTGACTCATGTTAGTTCGGATGTGTGTCTATACTATATCAATAGATGATGTAGTTATCAACACATTGTTTTAGTTCGGATGTGTAGCTAACGAATAATTTTCCTTTGGTTTAAAGATAAATCCAAAACATTAATAAAAAATTTGGCCCAAACGACCATTGATCAAAACTTGGCCCAAAAAGAATAGTCATATTCGGCCCGAAGGCCCATTCGACCAACACGACCTGCGCCCGTGCCTGACATGGCTTGGCTTGGCGGCTGTGCGTGTAGTTCGAACCATCCTCTCTATAGCACACCATGGGTCTTAGCCTTTTGAACTTAGACTAAGGCTCCTTATTTATACAAGTGATGTTTCCCCAATGTTCCTAATGTGAAACAAAATGCAACTTCATTTAATAACTTAACCAACATTTAATGCTCATTTCTTTTCACACTCATCTATTTTAATAAGCCAGTTTGGACTTCATTAAATTTTGTCCCACAATCGTTACGATGAGGACCGAATGCCCAACATATTGACAAAAAATAAATAATATCAATATATATTCAGATAATTTGTAAAACAAACACAACATATTTTAAACGTGGAAATAGTGTATATGGCGATTAAAATAAAACACAAAATATTTTTAAACGCAAATAAACAGTATATTCAATCAAAACCAAAAATCATTTACATTTTTCTTCTTCTTCGTTTTTTTCTTTGATAGTGCAACACGTAAAAAGTGTTCGTAAACTTTTGTTATTAAGTGATGCATAACAAAAGAAATATGTGGTTGTATCGTAGAATTATGATTGCGTCAAATCATCATACTACATGTAATTAAAAAATTAAGAAAAAGTGTTGCGGCTTCATACAAACCGTTTTTGTTGATCGTATTTCAGTACCAATTGTTGTTTATTAATTCTATTTTGTATCAATATAATTCCTCTATAATCACCTTCAAATTCAAATGCCAAAATTCTAGAGAAATGTTTATCCCAAAAATATGTCTATGTCGATAGTTTAATGGGATCTTTCACCAAATTGTAACTGTTGAACATAATTATAGCCGTTACGATGTCCCAAAGAAATGTTCATAGTGGGATTTGACCCTATAACCATAACATTAATCTTGACACCTTGGGACCAACTCGACCATATCATTTCTTGTCAATGAATATTAACTTATTTATATAAATCTAAAAAAATGTTTACATGACAAAACTGATAAGGAAAGAAGTTTCTAGTTACGATATCATTTTCAATTTAGACTATCAATACAAGTTTTTGCCACCAACAAATGTCATGAGTAGAGATTGAAAAGTGCAACTTTTGTGCATTATCACAATCGTTTTTAGCATTAAACTTAGCTATTTCTCATTGTCTCAATTTTTGTGAAGAAGAGAAGAAAAGTTATGTGGCGTCTAAGACCATACTCAAAGTTATGTGGCGTTTAAGACCATACTCAAAAAAAAATTGAACAATCTCATCATCATTTGCAGGATATTTTGCTTTGCGGAGGGCATATTTCTCAGCGGCTTGAACTGTTCTTTTTGAGTGGAATCTCTCTCCGATGGAGAGACCTTCCCAAACCTATAGAACCAAAATTCAAAAATCAAGAGTCACATCCAAAATCGAAGGAACAAAGACATAGATAATCAAAAAACAGTTTTTACTTTTTTTTATGGAGATTGCTGTAGTGAGTCTATGTGATCTCAATATCGGAATCCGTTGGTTTTCCCCGCCTTTGTTTTTGACGAGAAGTAGTCGTTGTGGTTTCATCCTCCCTCTTTTTCCCCGTGTTCCTTGGTTTGATATTTTTCCCAATACTCGAATCCATTGGAAACCAGAGCAGAAAGAGATGAAATCTGAATAGTGGAGCGAGAGAGAAACACAAATTGAAGAAAAAAGAACAACCTCACTGTCTTTGGCTTGGCCTATTTGCTTGTCTCTGAGTTTGACGGCTCCGATCCTCCTATATCAGTCTCACTTGTCCGACAATGACGCTTCTTGTGTGGCACTGCCACATCTATTTCAGCAAAACTAATTTGAAGAGTATCATCGGCATCATCATTTGTCTTTGACTTGGCCACTTTGCTAGGTGAGAAACAAGTACAAGTCCTACATATGCAAAACCTAAGATAACGGAGCATCCTGCTTAAAGACTTCAAACAAAATATCCTCGCTCTACAATCTCCACACCAATCAATTAACCTAACAAAACTGAACCAAACATGGTAAGTGTGATCAAAATCTTTTTTTTTTTTAATCTTATTAGTATTGATTGATATGGAATGGATTACATCTATCATACAAGATCCGACAGATAAAGTACAAAGAGAAACCAACAGTCTTTCCCCCACTAGGGGTGGGCATTTCGGTTTAATTTTGGGTTCGGTTCGGTTCGGTTCGATTGATTCGGGTTGAATAAAACTCTAGCCAATTCAACCGAAATAAGTTTGGTTCGGTTTGTGTTCGGTTTGGGTTTAGTTCGGTTTGGTTTTAATTCGGTTTGGGTTTAGTTTGCTTGGAATTCGGTTTGGTTTTAATTTGGTTTAAAAAAAAAAATTAACTTATAAAAACAAGAATCCTACGAAGCCATAAAAAAATCATTCCCTAAAAGTCTAAAACCAAAATGAAACTATCCCACTTAATCAAAATTAAAAAAATTAAAAAAAAATACGTAGTTTCGTCTCTCTCATGCCATCAAAATGAACCTGCAAGTGTGCAACAAGTCAATAATTTAAATATAAGTTAATTATACAAGCCAATATTTATTCATCTCTTATATGAGCCATTATAGGTTTATAGCATTAATATAAAATTATTATAAAAAATCATTAACCTTAGCAAAACTAAGAAAAAATGGAAGTTGAAAACAAAAAAGGAAAAACGTGGATTTAACCGTTTAGAACATTTAGCCTAGAGAATATGTATTTATATTTTTAATATTATTAAATAACTAATTAACAAAAGCACATTGAGTTATCGGTTCGGTTCGGTTTTCAACCGATTGAGTTATATATAGAATATGGTTTGGATCAGTTGAAGTTCAGTTGGTTCGGTTTGGTTCGGTTCGGTTCGGTTCGGTTCGATTTTTTTGCCCACCCCTACCCCACCAAGAATTTAGTGAGAACGGACTTCTTTAATAACACATTGACGATACCAAAACGATCTTGTTTCGACTTTTAGAAGGTCAACAAAAAAAAGCATTCCCGCACCACAATAGCATACGGACTTCTCACACTTTTGACGACAACAATTCTCATAAACTAAGTCTCTTTCTATGATTGTCTTTGTCAATTTTGTTCCGGAAGCTTTAGCTTCGGTGAAACTCGCTCTAAGCACCGTCGAACAAACTTGAAGTGCATAAGGAAAACCAGATAGACAGTCAGATTCGACTAAAAACTAAACATCTAAAGCAAACTAAGATCTTTTACGAGGGAAAGAAGAAACCTCATCCAAAAGTTCTATCCTCCGAAAAATTAAAGACTCTAATTGAACAAGAGAAAAACTAAACCCATACAAGGAAGTCACAAGATCTCCTAAACCAAAGCTTAATAACATGATACACCAGATTTAACCCTTTTCAATGTTTCCACGAGAGATCCTAACACACCTTGCCACTTTACACCATAATGAAGAAAACGACATCGAGGATCGGAGGATGAAGGAACGCTAGACTAGACATCATGAAGGGATGCCAGACAAACTGCTGGAAAACTACAACCATCATGAAGGTGTATAAAATCAACGCTAAGATAACTAACTTAGAGAATATCAATGCCTTTTAACTGACTGCAACACATCAAATTATAGAATTTCTAACAGACCAAAGATTAAAGATGGTGAATATACGAAATGCCAACTCGATCGAGGTTAGAAACTAAGCAGCACAACAAAGGCAAGTAAGAAAAATAAAATTATACTTTCAATCTCACCCGAGATCTTTCAAAAATGTACCAATATGTTGAGCTTGAGCAAAAGGAAAAGCTTTCCATTGTTCTTTCTACTTGAAAAGTGACATAATATATGATAAGTGGAACCAATTTGATTGATTACATTCATCTAATAAAAACAAACAGAGAGATAAATATAACAAATCACTGACAGGTAAAAAAAAACAGGACTATTGAAATATCTAAGTGTGATTGTCTTAGTTCTAATTTTGTATATGTCATTGGCTTCTTGAAAAGCCTTTCTGCTTCGAAAGTAGAGTTTGCATTTGTTGTTTTCATCGGATTCTTGAAAAGCCTTTTCTGCTTCGGAAGTAGAGTTTGCATTTCCTGTTGTTGTCACCAGCTATTTTTTTGGAAAGCGTCCCTGCTTTTGCATTTCCTCTAGAAGCAGCTGAAAAAACCTTATGAACTCGTGCTCGTCAGAACATGGTTTTTCTCTTTCTTGTGCTTGATTTGCATCCTTTGCGCTATAAGATTCTGAAGCATCACTCTTTTTCTGTTTATCTTCTTTCGATTTTCTTTTTTGATCATATGCGACTCGCTTAGAATTATCAGATAATAGACACCAAGCATCTAAAACCAGCTTAAAGGCGCCTTCGGAGCCATTAAACTTGTTCTTGTCCGGATGAAGCAAAAGAGCTAACTTCTTGTAATGTTTCTTCACAGTTTCATAATCAGCTAAAGGATCTACACCGAGGATTCCATACCAATCAGATTCTCCTCCGTTGTTCTTGTTTGATGCAGAGATATAAACATCGATCATCATCAAAACTTGTTTCAAACCATCGAGCTTTGGATACAAATTCTGAGCCTTTTTAACGAATTTCTTCGCCCCATTGTAATCGTTCTCTGAAAGTTTACTCTCTGCAATATCCATTGCTCTTTTTGCTTCTTCCTTAGTACATTCCATGTCGTTGAGAAAAGTTTATTTCTCTACAGAAACAATCGAGAAGCAGAAAAGGAAAATAGGTTCAGAAGACGATGATTTAGTAAGAAGAGAGGAGAATAATACTACTTACAATAAAACCGCTAAGTTAACTAATAAGTAAATTGATTGATTTCCTTTCTAAGTATTTTAAAAAATGGACGGAAATTAGGAAATTAGGAGTAATCGTTTTAAGCGATTTTCCCGATTTCTCACTATATTAACAAAAGATTTTACTTTCCAAACTTTATCTAAAAAGGAAAAAAACAAAAATAAAAATAACAGAAAGTTATTCTTCCTTACCTCTTTAACATACTACAACCCCCCCCAAAAAAAATATATATAGATTACAATTTATACACTCTCCACAAGAAGAAAAATTCGATTCAAATTCAATATTCATCCCAACTTCGATTCTGCGAAATCAGAACAGATCAATTCATAAGGTACGATGATGAATCATAACTATGTTTTCTGTTTCAAATTTTTCTCCTATGTTTCTCGAAACAGAGGTTTCGCTTTTTATATTTTTTTCTTGTGTAAGATTTTTCTGCCGGAATTTTGCAAACAAGGCAAACAATGATCAGTGGCAAAGAAGAGAAACTCACAAAGAAAATCGATCTCAGCTCGATGAGAACAGTCCGTGTTATTTGTAATGATCCATACGCTACCGAATCCTCTAGCGAAGATGAATCCATCACCGGCAGTAATCCTCGCCGTCCGATCAAACCAAAACAGCAGAAGCGTTTTGTCTCAAAGATCTGTGTCCCCACGCTGATCGAACGGTACGAGTCGAATTCAAGTTCAGGAATAGTAATTGGGAACCGGAAGTCAAGTTCAAGTTCAGGATTCAAAGGTGTACGACGGCGACCGTGCGGGAAATTCGCGGCGGAGATAAGAGATCCTTTTCAGAAGAAGAGAAAGTGGCTTGGAACGTTTCCTAGTGTTGAAGAAGCAGCAGAGGCTTACCAGAAAAGCAAGATTGAGTTTGAAGAGCAATTGGGTCTAGTAAACCAAACCGGTTTAATTAAACGGGAAGCGTGTGGTTCAAGTAAACTGAAAGAGAAGGAAGTATATTTGACCAAGCCGTGTAGTTCAAGGAAACCTGAAGAGAAGGAAGCAGACTCAACCAAACCATCCAAAGATTTGCTTCTCCGGCGGTCGACGGCGTCTTTGGAGGATGATACTAAGTCAAATGGCGAAACCGTAAATAAAAGAATTGCTGTGGACAAAACATTCGGTTTTGGTTGTGATGATGAAGAAGAAGAAGGAACAATTGGTAGAATGTTGGAAGATCCGTTAATGACATCGTCGATTTTGGATATTTTTCGAGATGCGGCTGTTGAACCAAATGATATATCGGTGGCTAATAGTAATACAGCGGAATTTAATTCGATTTTGGATGATTTTAAGTTTGATTTTGTGGAGAAGAATATTTTTGGATTTAATGACCAAAAAGCTGTCATAAACTCGGAAATCGAATCAACAATTGCAAATATTGTCGGCGGATCGACTGATTTTCGGCTTGAACTTGAGTTTGATCCGATGACGGATGATTTTCAGCTGGAAGATTTTTCAGAGGCTGATAGTTGGTTTAATAGTGACATGGATTGGATCGATATGAGTTTATGAGGTTTTTTTTTTTGGACAAAAGAAATTATATATCACCTAAAACTAAAAATGTCTTTACCACTATCACTTACCCCAAAAAAAAGGCGTTTACCTTTGTTACCTTTGACTGCAAGAAAACCTTTTACTAGTTTGAAATAAGTGCGTACCTTGGTATTCAAGTTACCTTAATATTTACATTAACTTCTTTGATCCTCATTCTTTCTTTCTATATTAGTATTTTTATTTATTTCTTTCATTTTCTGCTCGTCTTAAACGATTTCATGGAATTTGAAAGCGATCGACTAGATCTACCGTCTATGATTTTTGAAAATTTCGTTACATTGTTCAATTTCTTTACAATTTTTGCAGTTAGGGTTTCGGTTCTATTATCAGAAATTCAAACCAACTGATTCACTCAATTCCTAAATCAACCTACTTCTAGTTAGTTTCTTTGTTCCTTTTTATGATTCAATTTCGTTCGAAAATGAAAAAAAAATCTCAATTACATAGTTTATGGTCTACCTTGCAGTTGTACTTTTATTTAACAAAGAATTCGCACAAAGTAGAATCTGAGAATCCATTCCTAGGAATCGCTGGCTAAAGATCTCCGGACAAACCGACCTTTAATTCTCGGCCTTTTGTCTGCGTTAACCTTCCTAACCTCGTACCTTATCTTCTTCTCGAACAAACGATTCTTCCTTTTATCTCTGTATCTCCAAACTCTAGCTTCTCTCTCACTTTTGCTGCTAATTTTCTTCTCCTCTATCCCCTGCCATCGAGATCCATTACCATAAGTTTTGCGCAATTTGACTTTGTTCAATTTGAAACTATATGGTAACATTTTTGTAAGAAATGAGATTTGAAGAAGCTTACAGGAGGAACTAGCTGGAAGTTACTTGTGTTGTTAAACTCAGTTTGGTTTATCGTTGCTCCTCTTGGAGATTCTTGTTTATCCCAAGCTGCTATAACATTTTCGTAATTAAGCCTAAGTAACATGTTCCTCTGCTTTGCATTACTCTCATAATCTTCATTTTCTTCTTTCTTTGTTGTAATCGCAATGAAATTGTCGTAATCTTTCTTGCAGCTCATCAATGATTGTTCAGGACATGCTTCATCTCCATCAGTTTTAGCTTCTCCATCTTCATTGTAACATAGATCCTCCATTGCATCAATTTCATCTTCAAAGTTGAATTGTCTCGTTGTTTCTTCAGAACCATCATGGTTGCTCAAGAAGAATTCCATCTCTATGAATCCCTGAAACTCTGGCACAAGAGAAGTCAGATCATCATCATCTTCATTTGTTTCTGGTATGAAAAACATTCCTTCGCCTCCAATCTCGGGAACACGAGGGTCTTCTCTTCTTCTCTTATCATCTATCTTTTGTTGTGGCTTTTTCTCACAACGGGCTCTAGGTGTTCTCGCTTTTCTTCTGAACCCGCTGTGCCAAACCGGCTTTGATGTTGTTACTTGAAGAACATGATTTGATATTTCATTTGTTCTAAGACAAACTCTCTCGTGTTTTGTCGCCACTTGGTTTGCACAATGCACTGATTCATCACAGAGATGGCACAAGAAAGCATCGTCGGACGCACAATACCAAACCGCGCGTTTGTTCAGACACAGTTCGCAGGCTCGTGGCGCCTTGACATCTTCTTGGTGCTCCGGAATCATAATTTCTGCGCCAAAACATGAAACAAAGTTAAAGAGAAGAAAGCAAATCAGAAGTAGAGACTTGGAAATAAAGAAAGAAGCGCTTTATCAGGTAAGCAAAACAGTAACGGTTTTATACTTCTCTCGAATTTGATATTTTGGTGACTTTTCATGAGCTAAGAACAAAAAAGATCTTAAAGTGAGAGAAAAAAGGCTAAGAAGGATGGAGAATAATGGGCACTGACAAAGGATTGTTCTTAGGTTATATAATAATCTTTTTCTCTGGAGTTAGACAAAGACATTTCAATCTCGAAGATTTTTTACTGACAGTTCTTTCTTATGTCGGTAAGGAGATTAGAGATATGACTTTTAGGGTGAAGTATTTGTGTCTTGTTTTATATGTCTTAATATTCTATTATTCTTGAATCTTAATGAACATACTTATATAGATCAGATTAATTTTGGAAGTGATTAATTAGAATAGACAAGAGTTTAGGTTAAAGCTAGTGAAATTGAGGAGGTAATGTATTATTGAAGTGTGGCCATATCCATTTTTGTTGGTTTATACAAAGGGAAAAGACACTGTACTGATGATTTTGGCTTCATATACCGAATTCGATCCAAATCTTTGCGATCTTATTGGTCAGACTTGGATTATGTTTTTGGGTCTTTTTTCTTACCCATTCTCTAAGTTTTATCTTTTTGTTTGTTTGTCTTTTGTTTTCTGACTCATTTTGTCTGTGGTCCACTGGTGCTTACCAGTCTTTATCACTATTTAACATATGATAACAGTCTCCATTAAAGTTTGAACTACTAAAATTTTAATGAATTATTTCAAATTTTTTTTTTTTCCATTAGAGACAATACTAAAGATGTTTTGTGGAAATCTAGTCCTATAATTTTGAAATGAAGGTAAAGCATGGAGGACTTTTTACAATTACTCTTGGTGAACATAATTAATTGTTGTTTCATAAGGTAAGGTCTCAATAGGATATAATTTGCAGTCATAAACACTTGTAACAAACAAGTCATATAAATCAAAATAAGAACGAAGAGGCTACATTGGCTTAGTAAAAGGTACTTTGAGAATTTCACACGAAACCGGGGCTCAATGTACAACAGAAAGCCGTAAAACAACGGACATTATTTGAAAACCCGAGGCTGAGCTTAACTAATTGGTAGCAATTAGTCCAAGGGTACCCCTAGTCCAATTAGCAAATGTGTTTTACGGAAACAAAAATGCATAAATCAAGCAAGAACCTTCATGGAGAGCCATTAACTTGCGACAGAGACTCCATTTATGTCCGGTATAATCAAAGCTCTCTCACTCACCTGTTTCATTGGAGCAAGAAGAAACTTTTAAAATCTTTGAACCAAATTAAAATCATCAATCCAACATCGAACCAAGAGAATTTAAGAATAAGCCATTATCCTAGTGGAACTTTTTGTGCAAGTTCTCACCAATCAAAACCTAAATGCTTGAACCCAATCCAGTCCAAAACATGTCCCATCTCTTTAATTCATCAATGAAAATCCGTGACTAGGTTTAACTCTATTGCAGAGTAAAGAAAGATGGACACGAACGCAAACCGGATTGGTATCTATAACCAACCGTATGTCCCCCAAAATGTTCCAAAACTGAGAGTCACACCAAGATCTATCAATTCATTTAATACAGTCCAAAACATGTCCCACCCCCTAAATCACCAATGAAAATCCATATGACTAATTCTAAGCTCTGTGACTGCAAGCGGATCGATATCAACAATCCCCCATGAAACTCCAATTGCCCCCAAAACCGAGTCACTCTAAAATCTGATCAATTCATATATATAAACAACAATTACACCAAATTTTCTCACAAACCGATTCATATAACTAAATAAAAGATATTCCGTTCTCTTGAATAACTAGTAAAAGACTCCACACAAGAAATGCTCAAAATTTCTAATTCCCTTCTTCTTCTTCAGTTTATTAACAAGAAAGGTAGTATTGATCAAGTGCTTCTAGCAAATACAAACCAGAGCTTAACAACAGCTACTTACCTAAGATCAATCAGGTGCACAACATTATTCAGCTTCAACAGCCTCCGGTTTAGGACCTGGTTTGACAAAATCAATATACCAGAAAAAGTTCAATACATACATCAACCAAAAGAGGCACTATTTGAGAATCTGAGGCCAATCTCCACATTGCATTCAACACTCAAGAAACTATAAATTGAGCTCAAATTTCAAAGATAAGAGAACCAATTCATCGAGACACTATTCGATTAAGAATATTAAAACCCTAAGGATTCTCGATTAAGTGACAGAGAAGGTCGGAAAAAAAGCTAACCGTGGAGAGAGATAGGACGGTGGTCTTTGCCCCACCCGACGCCGCGAGTAGCGTCGAGATACTGCTGGACGAGGTGGCGACACTTCTGGTAATGGTTAACGCCTTCGACGCGGTAACACCATTTGACCTTCTCGCGCAAGATCTTAGCCTTCTCGATATGGATCCACTTCTCACGAACAATATGTTCCCTCATCTCCATCATCGCAACCGGATCCTTGTACGGGTTCTCCGGATCGAAGCCATCCGGCGCCGTCTCTTCAAACTCCGGCAATCCCTTCTTCCTCCCCATTGTTTTGTTCCTTTCTTCTGCGATTAGCTTTAATTCGTCTTTGAGTTGTAGACTGAGTTTTATGTTTTCGTGGTTGTATTGGGCCTTTAATTCTCTACACAGGACCCGGGGCTAAAAAGTAAAAACAAGGGTCCATAAAAAATAAAAAAATAAAAATTATGTTTTGAATATTTTTTTAACATAACAATTTTAACTCTTTTATATAAGATTTGTTTGAAAATTTGGTTATGAAAATAAAATATATATATTTAATTTTTTTTGTTGTTAAAGTTGATTTTGTTTTGTATATATTTTTTTATAAAAAAAAATCTAAATCAAAACTTAAAAAAAAAAAAAATGGGCCCAAATATTATGGGTTTCGGGACGTTCGCACTACCCGCCCACCAAATTAAACCGGTACTGTATCTACAATGGGTTTCACAACAAATGAAGGTGTGAAACTCATTGTAGAGACAATACCGGTCTTTTAAAATTTACCAACCAAAAGTATGTTCATTTCATCATTCAGATGATTCACCTTTTGTACTTACACCTTAAGTATATGGGAAAATCTAACATCTTTCCTACTCGGCAATGTGTACTCCACGAGCTAGGAGGACCTCCTCACACTTCTATATAATTCGAATATGGATCGGTTGGATCCGTTTCTTTTCAGGTACATATTCCAAGCTACGATCTATCATATTTGGAGAGAAAAAAACGCTCGAAGACATGGTGAACCTCCCAGCTCAGCCATGATACTCATCAGATTCATTGACAAAAATATTCGTAATTGCATCACCACAATTCGTAAGACCATAGATCGATCGTATGACGACGCTCTAATCAGGTGGTTCGCCACAAGACCAATTTGGCGTATCTATCGCGCAAAGACTCGAAAGGCTTCGCAATCAAATTTCTTTCGGTAAATTCTTTACTTCTTTAAACATGAAGCTGTATTTATTGTAAAAATCTTTTTTTTGGTCTGAATATAATTTTACATTCAATTCAATAAAAAAAAAATGAAAATTGATGTTTGTTTAGTGTATAAAATAATCAACATCCATATGGAACATTTGAATGTGTTTTAAAAATTATAAACAAATTTTTGAATCTATCTGGCTGATCCGAATTGAAGCATCTGAATGAAAATGGTTCAGTAAAAAAAAAGACGAAAATACCCCCAACAAAATAAAAAATTACAATAAAAAATTACAATAAAATGTTAAATTTAGTAATTATAATAAATAATAAATAATAGATAAAAAATAATAGATAATAGATAATAGATAAAAAAATAAAAAATAATAGATAATAAATAATAAATAATAGATAATAAATATTAAATAATAAATAATCAATAATCAATAATAAATAATCAATAATCAATAATCAATAATCAATAATCAATAATCAAAAATCAAAAATAAATAATAAATAATAAATAATAAATAATAAATAATAAATAATAAATAATAAATAATTAATAATTAATAATAAATAATAAATAATAAATAATAAATAATAAATAATAAATAATAAATAATAAATAATAAATGATAAATAATAAATAATAAATAATAAATAATAAATAATAAATAATAAATAACAAATAATAAATAACAAATAATAAATAATAAATAATAAATAATAAATAATAAATAATAAATAATTAATAATAAATAATAATTAATAATTAATAATTAATAATTAATAAATAATAATTAATAAATAATAATTAATAAATAATATATAATATGATATATAATAAATACTATATAATATATAATTTATAACATATAATATAATATATAATATATATTGTAATATATAATATATAATATATACTGTAATATATAATATATATTATAATATATAATATATATTATAATATATAATATATAATAAATGATGATTATCGGTTCCGTTATTGTTTGTCTTATTAAATATCTCTAGATATGATCATGCAGCGCCATACTTTAGATCAATGGTGGGAGAAACAAGAAAAGCTATACCTTGGCCGTAGTTTTTAGTGTCACTCTCTTTGCTTTCATTGCCACTCTCTTCTGAAATGATGGCTAATACGAATTCAATTGAAAAAGAAAGGAAAGTGTTTATGAAACTTTTGGGTGTACTGATGAAGGCTTGTCTGAGAAAGTTGAAGTAACAAACATTATTTTATATCTGAAAAAATTGATTTATATATAGTCATTTTTTTTAAATTGTAATCGTTTTTCTCAATCCATGGATATTTGGCTTAATAAATAATAAAAATTCAGATGTAAATTCAGATTAAAATGACCAAACAAACAAATGTTCATTCAGATGAATCATCCAAATATACAACCGAAAATGGAAACGAACATCATTCAAATGCATTATCTAGATGAATCATTTCAATATACCATTTGGATATAAATGCCAGATGAGCAAACGATCTAACTCATTTTTTCGCAATTTAATTTTGGCTCACTGATAAGACAAACTTGATCTAATTTTTCATTCACTTCTTTCGATTTAGTGTGTTTGTTTACCGAATCAGGTTTTCGGGTCTGATGTTGGATCATATATTCATATATTGGTTAAAATAAATCTTTTATTTGCGCTTTCTAAAACGTGATTTCTGATAATTGAACGCGACTACAATTGCATATATGAAATTTATTACAAATAAAAATATTTTTGGGTTACTAAGGAGTTCTAGCGAAATCAACCCATATAATTATGAGTTAATTTACGAAATAGCACAACTGAATTTAAATATGCATCTAATTTTGATTTTCACATATACACCTAATAATAAATATTATAATCAAAAATAAAATATGAACATTTGAGTTTGCTTTAGAACATCTCCAACCAATACTCCACTTTTCACTATAAAATGAAGTAATTCAAAAATGGAGTGAGTTCTTCTCAAACTCATTATTTTATTTTTTACCCCAAAAATAGTAATCTAAATATATTAATTTTCAAGTTTTTACATTTTAGTCTTGTTCGAAAATCTCTAAGCGCTAATCGGACGCTCGAAGTGGGCCTAGCAATTAATAAGAAAATTGGGAATTAGCTTTTTAGTTTTTGCCCAAATATATAGTTGGATAGTTATATATTTGTGACTAAACCCCAAAGAATCCAAATTCGACGCCCAAAATCTACATATTTTGTGATTTTTAAGCCTTTTTAAAATGAAAAGTAAAAACGTAATTTTGTCATTATCTTCTTTCTTCAACCTGCGATATCTCTGCAACCCTAGACGCGGCCACCATTGATTTTATGCACATATTTATTTTATTTTGCTCTTTTTTGTTGTTTTATATAATAATTTGTAGATCCAACATATTTCAGCCGATTTCGACCATAAAACCAAGAGAAATCAAGTTTTAAAAATATCACCGATTTTTCTCCCGATTATACCAAAATCGTGATGACTCCCGACCGCTGAACGCTTAATCGCCGCTTGGACGACCGTGGAGACTGCGTTTTAGAACTGGTTTTTAGTAATATCTTGTATTTCTCCAAATTATGAAATCCACACACTTATTTTATTTATTTAACAATGATTCATTAAAATTACTACGTTTTTAATTAAAAATTATTATAGAGATACAATTAGGCATGACCAAAATGGAACCGTAACCGTATTTCGGACCGTAACCGTACCGTTTTCAAACCGTAACCAGACTGTAATCGTGTCAGACGGTTAAAAACCGTAACCGTTAACCGTAAAAATATATTAGTTATGGTTAAAAAAATTATTAACCGTAACCGTTAATTAACCGTAACCGTATCAAAACCGTTGGTTAACTGCAAGGTTAAACAGTAAAATTTTAACCGTAACCGTTTTAAAAATAAAATTATATATACTAATAATTATAATTAGTTCTGTAAAATTAAAAATTCAAAGAAAATTATATATAATCAATTTATCAATAGCAAATGCAAATCTAACAAATAGAAATATTAATTAAAACTTAAATGTGCTAAACTAATTAATATTTTTCTAACAAATATAAAAAAAATATTTTAACAAAACAGTTTTATGAAGAAATATACTCTTTATGTTTCACAATGTTTGATTTTCTGAATATTGCACATGAAATAAGAAGCAATAAATGCTCAATTATTTGTTGTTTTATTTCTATAAAAGAGTTTATTATCTTCTTCTCGATTACATTTTTCTCTCACGTTCTTAACAAAAAATCATCAATAATTATAAGAGATTTAAGCAAAACAAAAAAAAATACATAGAAAAACAAAGGAAAAATATAAACAAACCAACAAAAAATTAGAAAAATAATATTAATAATTTTTTTATTTTTTATTATTCTAGTTTATCAAATTTATAATTATTTAATTATAAATCATGACATTAACCATTTATTGTCATCAGGTAACCGTAACCGTATCTAACCGTAACCGTATTAACCAGACTCGTATTTAACCATAACTGTTTTAACCGTATATTAAACGGTTAAGGTTAAAGTTAAAAAAAAATCTAACTGTAACCGGTGGTTAAATAACCTTAACCGCATTAACCGTAACCGTGGTCATGCTTAGATACAATTACATTACAAAACATAAATATAAAAAAACAAAGAAAATAAAAAACGAAAAAATAGTAGATTTTGTTTTGTTTTTTTTTATGCAATATCATTAGTGTCTTTTTCTCACAAATAATCAGTTAAAACATTTAATTTTGAGTGATATAAGAATTATATCCATATGAAGGAAGAAGAAATGGCGATTCTTAAAGCAATTTTATTACAGTTATTTTATCGACTTTACCTCACCATCCCGGTGATGGTTTCCCCAGATTCTACCGGAGAACTAGGAGATTATGGTCTTCTCTTGTCATCGACGACAGTTATCACCACTACTGATCCTACGATTGATAGTGAAGCCCATACCCCCTCTTTATCGGGGAAGAATGTCGCCTATAAATTGAGAAATCAACTAACTAGTTCTCCACAAATTTTCTCTACTTCTCAAGCGAAATCTTATTTTCCATTGAGATTTTACGATATTTTACAAAAAATGGGTGATAATCTACGGCGTGCAATCAAGATCTTGATCTCGGAATTGATGATGCTCCTTTCGCCTTACCAGTGGATGTGGTAAATCAGGCGGCAAATGAAAACCAATTCATCATCATTGGCCGACCCACAATTCCGAGACGTCAAAATCTCCGTTCGATTGTTGCCAGTCTCCCTCGACTCTAGGGCAATGACGATTTGATTCATGGCTGGGTCATCGCTGGTCGTCGATTCCAGTTTGTTTTTCCTTCCGAAGAATCCATGGAAAATGTCCTCCGCCGTAGACCTTGGGAATTCGCTGATCGAATGCTAGTTCTCCACATATGGTCTCCTTTGCTGGATCTAGAAATCCTCAATTTCATCCCTTTCTGGATCCATATATGTGGAATCCCGTGGCAATTCATGAACCATGACATGATAGCACACATCGGTAGAGCCCTTGGGATGCTTATGGATGTAAACTACAACGCTGAGGCGGCTGCTCGGGCGGAGTATGTCCGTGTTCGCATCAATTGGGATATCAGAAATCCCCTGCGCTTCCAGAGACAGTTCCAATTCCTTCCAGGCGAAAACACTCTACTTCGTTTTCGTTACGAAAGACTGAGGGTTCTTTGAAGCATGTGGATTAATCACACATGACCCTGGGAATTGTCTGATCCAAAATGGTGGTGAAGTTGATCGATCTGATGACGAAAATGATGATGAGGGTCAACATCAGAATGGAGCTCGCAATCATGGAGTCCAAATTCAGGAGATAGATGATAATAAGGTTGAAGAGATAAGAAGAGACGCTCCTACTAACAACAATGGTCCGGTTGCTCGAGACATAGAGGCAGAAAACTTGGTTAATGCAGTAAATGATGCTGAAGACAGTGAGAATGAGAATGCTGATTTGGAGACTATGGTGGATGCTGATAATGAAAATCTGTTTGAGGAATGGGATTACCATCGAATGGGGGCCGGTGAGTTGGAAATGAATGAGTTGTTTAACCCTGTTCCCATTTTTTCCAACAGCATTGGCGATGTACCAGGTACTGACTTAACACAAGGTGAAATGACGATTGCTGAGAGAGAGGTGATATAGGGGCACACTGATTTTGGAGATCTGACAACACAGGAGATACAAATGGATCAAGAGATGACACTCCAAGTTCAGCGAAAGCGCAAATTCTCAGATGACACAGAAGAACAGACTGGTAACAAGTTACTGTTTCGTGACAGAGGTGAAAGCAGTGGACAGATACTTGAGTCATCCACATCTCAGACCGAGGGAGGCGCGGTGGGCCCTGAACCACATTTTCCACCATGAGGACAACCTGCTGGAACTGTAGAGGAATCGGCATTGACCTCACAGTTCGACGCCTCAAGGAGATTTACCGCAAATATCTCCCGAACATCATATGCCTATCAGAAACTAAACAGAAGGACGATTACATTTGTGACCTAGGATGAGAATTAGGATTTGTGAATTATGTATCAGTTCCACCGGTTGGGCTTAGTGGTGGTTTAGTTTTATTTTGGAAGCAGCATCTAGATCTCGTTGTTTTATTTAAATCCCCTAATCTTGTAGATTGTGAAATTACAAGTAATGGAATCAAGTTTTTTCTACTCTTCTGTCTATGGAAATCCAAACCCAAGGCTGAGAAATCACTTATGGGAAAGATTCGAAAGATTAAATATCAACAGAAGAGGAAAACCTTGGTTTCTCTTAGGGGATTTCAATGAAATACTAGACAACAAAGAAAAACTTGGTGGAAGAAGAGACCTGAGAGCTCCTTTAGAGATTTTCGACGGTTGATTAGAAGTTGTGAATTTTCAGACCTGAAGTCGACAGGGAGTCGATTTAGTTGGGTTGGGCAGAGGGGAAAACATCATGTAACTTGTTGTTTAGACAGAACCATGGCAAACAACGAATGGCATGCACAATTTCCATCGTCTGAAACAGTATTTCTGGAATTTGCAGAATCAGATCATCGACCACTTGTGACCTTCATCTCAGACACTTTAGAAGACAGAAGAGGATACTTTCGATATGATAGTCGTTTAACACACAAAGACGGTTTCAAAGCTATGGCTTTACAAGGATGGAAATCTGGATTCAATACGAGAAGATTAGTCACTCCATTGACTCAAAGACTATCAAATTGCAGAAAAAATCTCTCAATGGAAAAAGAGACATCGAATGAATGCAGCTGAGAGAATATACTTACTACAGAGAAAATTGGACAGAGCTATCTCAACGAGAACAATGTTTTGTTAGACAAAGCAAAGCTCATAAAGGATTTGAACCAAGCGTATATTGATCAAGAGATTTTCTGGAAACAAAAAAGCAGGGTTCATTGGCTGCTTGGAGGAGATCGAAACACAAGATATTTCCATAATATTACTAAAACGAAACAGACAAGAAACAGACTATCTACTATTCAAGACGTTGCTGGTATAATTCACAAAGGAGATACTGAAATAAGCAAGGTGGTGGTAAAATAATTCCAAGAATTATTTGCTTCATCTGGGAATAATGATCAACAATATACAGAGGTTTTTCGGGGTTTTCAGAGTAAGGTTACTTCATATATGAATAATGATTTAACGAGGAGCATAACAGAAGAAGAAATAGAGAAAGCTGTATTCGACATCGGCCCTCACCGTGCCCCTGGACCTGATGGATTCACCGGCGATTTTTATCAAAAGTTCTGGATTGAAATAAAAGACGATATCTATTCTAAGGTGAAGAATTTCTTCGAAACAGGTGAACTGGATTCTGCACACAATCACACTAACCTATGTCTCATTCCAAAAATCGACCCTCCAACAACGATGACAGATTTTCGCCCAATTGCTCTCTATAATGTCTCTTATAAGATCATCTCAAAAATCTTGGTTAATCGAATGAAGAAACATCTTGCTGGAATAATCTCGGAAAATCAAGTTGCTTTTATCCCTTGGAGGATGATCACAGACAACATCATCATTGCTCACGAAATTTTCCACAGTCTCAAGTCTAGAAAACATCAAGCCAACATCTACATGGCCTTAAAAACTGATATCACAAAGGCATATGACAGATTAGAGTGGCGTTTTCTCGAGCAAACTATGCAGCATATGGGATTTCATCAAAAATGGATTCAATGGATCATGAAATGCGTCACAACAG
This sequence comes from Eutrema japonicum, assembly GCA_030161315.1. Lineage (NCBI taxonomy): Eukaryota > Viridiplantae > Streptophyta > Magnoliopsida > Brassicales > Brassicaceae > Eutrema > Eutrema japonicum. The sequence goes on from BSQW01000001.1 coordinate 43,230,435, forward strand.
TCAGTTTTTCAGTCCTCATCAATGGCTCACCCCACAGACATATCACACCGGAAAGAGGAATAAGACAAGGTGATCATTTATCACCTTATCTTTTTATTCTTTGTGCTGAAGTACTCTCGCACATGATTAATAGAGCAACAACAGAAAGAAGACTTCAGGGCATCAAAATAAGCACACATGCCCTGTCAGTTAGTCACCTTCTCTTTGCCGATGACTCCCTGTTTTTTACGTTAGGAAATGCACGATCTTGCAAAGCTATAAACGAGATTTTGTCTACATACGAAGTAGTCTCTGGACAAGCTGTGAACCTAAGAAAATCATCAATTACGTTTGGGGCCAGAGTCCAAGAAACCACAAAGAGAAGCATGCGACACATTTTCGGTATTTTTAATGATGGAGGAGGAAGCAAGTACTTGGGACTGCCTGAACAATTTGGGAACAAGAAGGCTGATATGTTCAGATATATTATAGATAAGGTAAAAGAGAGAACACAAGGATGGAGTAAACAGTTCTTATCTCATGGAGGTAAAGAAATCCTACTCAAGTCCATCGCCTTAGCTATGCCAATTTTCTTCATGAACGTCTTTAAGTTACCTCAAGAAATCTGCGATGAAATCAACACAATATTGCAAAGTTTTGGTGGAGCTCTGGAAATGATAACAAAGGAATGCACTGGCTTGCTTGGAAAAGAATGAGTTTACCTAAAAAGGAGGGAGGAATGAGTTTTAGAGATATTGAAAACTTCAATATGGCCTTACTTAGCAAACAAATTTGGTGGATAATGCACTTTCTGAATTGCCTAATGGCTTGTGTCCTGAGGGGAAGGTACTTTAGACAAACCAATGTTCTAAATGCTACGATGGGGAAACAGAGCTCCTTCGGTTGGAAATCTCTGCTAAAAGGAAAAGACTTGTTAAAACATGGACTTCGATATGTTATAGGTGATGGATCTATTATCAATACCTGGACTAATCCATGGCTCCCTCTTCACCCTCCTCGTGCACCGCGTGCTAAGAACAATCAGGATGATTTCACAACGGTTAGCCAACTTTTAAACCCTCAAGGATCTGGATGGAATGAAGAATTAGTTAGGGAACTGATTCACGAAGATGATATTGCTGAAGTATTGAATATTAAGTTATGTCCCAATGCTAAAGTGGATCTTCTTGGATGGCATTATACGGAAGATGGTATATACTCTGCTAAATCTGGATACTGGTTGGCAACACACCTACCTGATCAAACTCTGATTGCTCAGCCTCACAGTTCTCCTCGAATAAAGAAACTAATTTGGAAGCTCAAGACTGCTCCGAAACTAAAACATTTTCTCTGGAAAATTGATTCTGAGATCCTACCAACAGGGGAAGTACTACGTAAGCGACACATTGGTTAAGCATCACTCTGTAAAATATGTTGTAAATCAGAAGAAACAGCAAAACACTTGTTTTTTTTATTGTGACTACGCCCAAGCAACATGGAGAGCCTCGGGAATTCCAAACACGATCATCTATGATACTCAAGCATCTTTTGAAGCCAAAATGTTATTTTGTCTTTCGTGCAACTCTACACATATACTCAACCATTATAGACAACTTCCAATATGGATCTTATGGCGTTTATGGAAGAGTCGAAACACACTTATCTTCCAAAAGAAACACATTCCATGGGGAAAGAATCTTGGTTATGCGAGGAATGATGGTATAGAATGGATGAATACATAAGATTATGTGAATATTCACTTGAAAGGTATCACCCAGAACAAACGTACTCAAGCGACTAATAGCTCAGGATGGAAGAAACCGCAAGAAGGCTGGATAAAATGCAACTATGATGGTCCTTTTATAATGTAAACAATCCTGGAAAGCTGGATGGGTAATACAAGATTCTAGATGTTCATATCTTGGTTCAGGGCAGGCTAAAGGTTGTGTGATTAATAATGCTTTGGAGGGAGAGCTTCAAGCACTGATAATTGCTATGCATAATTGTTGGAGTAAGGGATACCGTAAGGTTGAATTCGAAGGAGATAATAAAACAGTTGAAGCATTGATGCAAGGCACAAAGCAGGTATTCAGAATTTACAATTGGATTCGAGAAGCACGAAAATAGCAAAACAAATTTGAAGACATAAATTTCAGTTGGGTCAGTAGAAATCTCAACAAACCGGCGGATATCTTGGCTACACAATTAATTCCAATAAACCAAGCTTTCTATTTTCATAACTATGTTCCAGATGTAATAACTATTGCTATGCACAATGATTTTGTATCTCTTCAAAATTAATAAGCAATTTGATGTTAAACAAAAAAAATCAGTTAAAACATTTCAAAGTGAAAAATGACTTTAATTTTCATTACTTATGATTATCATATGGAAAATCGCATAAAAAACATTCAAAGTGGCAGCTACTAACACTTTAAACCTTCAGAGTTTTATACTTACACTATAAACCCTCAATATATATCTTTTAACATAAAAAAACCCTCAACGTGGCAACCTTGTTCGCACCGCCAAAAATGTGACTGGAACTGTTCAGTTTCCGGTTAAAATTGTGACGTGTCAATTTTTTTTTTTTTTTGTTAGCAGCTTAAATACCTATAACGGTTCATAAATCCAAACCGGAGATACCAAGATTACAAAAGTAATATCCACTGAGTAGACCGAAGCGAGAACCGAATGGGTACCCGAATAACTATTCCCGAGACTAATATTCACTCCGAGTCTTCTCCTTTCTTTGAAAATCGAAAGGATTCGAAAATTCGAAAGGATTCAAAAATTCAAAAGGATTCGAAAATTCGAAAGGATTTTATTTGATCACGTTCTTTCTTTCGAATTTTTGAATCTTTTTTTAAAAATCTTTTTTTTATAATTAAAATAAATAAATAATTAAAATTATTCGCCTGAATAGTAATCTCAGGATTACGGAGTCTCAGGATGAATAGTACATAGTACTACCGGGATGAATAGTAATCCCAGGATGAATATTTGATAGCACATAGTAGTCTCGGGATTACAGAGTCTCTGGATGAATAGTAATCCCGAGATGAATAGTAACCACAGAGAAGAACCAACCTCGTCTAAGCTAAAGGAGCAAACTCGAAGTGAATAGTTGTCTTGGGATGAATAGTATTACTATGTTCTATTCATCCTGAAACTCCGTAAACCCGGGATTACTATTTAGGCGAATAATTTTAAATATTTATTTATTTTAATTAAAAAAACAAAAAAGGATTTAAAAAAAAAATATTAGGAAATTCGAAAGAAAGAACGTGATCAAAGAAAACCATTTCGAATTTTTGAATCCTTTCGAATTTTCAGAGAAAAGAGAAGACTCGGACTGAATAGTAGTCTTGGGATGAATAGTGTTTCAGGATAAATAGTAATCTCAGTATCTATTCGGTTCTCGATTCGGTCTACACAGTGGATATTACTTTTGTATACTCGGTATCTCCGGTTTGGATTTATGAAACGTTATAGGTATTTAAGCTGTTAACAAAAAAAAAAAAATTTTGACACGTCACCATTTTAACCGGAAACGGAACACTTCTAGTCACATTTTTGGCGGCGCGAACAAAGTTGCCACGTTGAGGGTTTTTTTATGTTAAAATATATGGATTGAGGTTTTATAGTGTTAGTATAAAACTCTGAAGGTTTAAAGTGTTAGTAGCTGCCACTTTGAAGGTTTTGTATGCGATTTTCCCGATTATCATATATCAACCCGAATAATACCTCGGAGGTGGAGATTATCTTTCGACTCCAGTCGGTGCATCCATATCACACTTATCTTCTTTTAGCATGATATATAAATTACATGTTGGAACTAATTTTTTGTCAAAGCTTGAGGGCTTGATAAAATTGTGTTAATGTGAAAAGAAATGAGTTAAGCTCATTCGAATGAAATGTTTTCATTGGCTGAGAAATGTTTTTTCGTGTATATATTTTGGAACAGTTGTGTCATTGATTTAAATAATGAACAACATGAGAGGAGAAAAGACCACACGCGCGTCGATCGCAACTTGGGCCTGATGGGCTCGTGGAATTTTAGAGGTATCGATCGATACTCAACGGGCCGACTTAAAAATCTCCGCCGCCTAGAATATTCTGAGGAATATTCTGTTTCTGTCAGGGAAAAATCCTAGCCTCTCTCCTATATATACTGGCCGATTTTCACCTTAAAAATCATCATCTGATACACTAAAAACACATCCTAAAAGTTCTAGCAAGAGTTCTCTCAATTTCCTACTGCTTATAGTAAGTTTCTATTCGAGAGTATCGTAGTTATAATGTTTGACAGATCTGATATCAACTATAGATGATACAGATTACTTTGGTTGTATCCTGGGACTCATGGATCTATTATAATCCGTCACACTACGGGAGATTCATCTCGCCTCCTCAGATTTATTTATTGCTTTATCGTTTTATGAATCTTCTGTTCCTTACTGTTTATTTATATAATCGTGATTAAATCTTATCCTGTCTATTGTGCGAAATTTTGGTCCTACAATCTTAACTCAAAGAAGATCCGATTTTGTTTTATTACTTCAATCGGATATTTAATCACGAGTAAACAAACGTTTTCAAACTGTTTTATAAACGATTCTTCTACTGCTGATGATACTCAAACGTTATCAAAAAGCTTTTTAGCAACTTGAAACGTGTAGTAGAGGCAATCTCTGTCTATTATTTTTTTAAGAAGATGTTCAACTGCTAGTGATTCTCAAACGTTATCAAAAAGCTGTTTAGCAACTTGAAACGTGTAGTAGAGGCAGTACTGCTTTAAACATCTTCTATAACCGTCTGTAATTGCGATTATTGAACGGTATAATCAAAGAACACAACTTATGGTTCTTGATATGTTCGATTGCGATCGAAGCCTTGTTAGTATCGATCGACACCCCATGGTATCGATCGATACTAGACAAAAATTTGTATCGGTCGACACTAAGGTGCATCGATCGATACTATGCAAACAGTTGTATCGATCGACACTAAGGTGTATAGATCGATACTTTGCATCGAGTTGTATCGGTCGACACTGAGGTGCATCGGTCAATACTATGCAAACAGTCGTATCGGTCGACACTAAGGTGTATCGATCGATACTTTGCATCGAGTTGTATCGGTCGACACTGACGTGTATCGATCGATACTGTGCATCGACCAAGTTGGGTCTATATCGATCGATACTGTGGAAAATTCATAGGTATCGATCGACACTGTGGTGCCTCGATCGATCCTGTGAAATTCACTTGTATCGATCGACACCTAAGATGTATCGATCGACACTAAGCGTGCATCGATCGACACTAGTGATGCATCGATTGACACTGTATGTGCATCGAGCATCGATCGACACTAAGCGTGCATCGATCGACACTAAGCGTGCATCGATCGACATCAGTGATGCATCGATTGACATTGTATGTGCATCGAGCATCGATCGACACCTAGGGTGCATCGATCGACACCATATAGGTGTATCAATTGACATTGTGTGTGTATCGATCGATACCAAGGAGTATCGATCGACACCAATGCGATTTAGTTCGATATCAGTATTTGAATTGCGATTCTTAACTTTATATATCGGTATTAATTGAAAGTTGTGTCTCTTTTGTCTTCACAGAATGACAAACGACGTCGACAACAACTCTAGAACTATGGAGAAAACCAGTGACAAAGTGGATCAAACGACTGCGAGTCTGATCGAAACAGTGAAAGCTCAAGCGAACTTGACAGAAGCTGACATGTGTGCTATGGTCACTGAGGCCAATGTTGCAGAGAGCCATCCAAAGACTTGGTGGTTCGATAATGGTGCAATCAGACACATCTGTATGGATCGCGAGATGTTCTCGACATACACAAAGAACAAGAGTGGTGATAAACTCTTGATGGGAAATTCCGCCTCGTCGACAATTGATGGTCACGGGAAGGTTGTTTTGAATCTCACCTCTGGACAGGAACGGGTTCTCACGAACGTCGTCCATGTACCAGACATACGCAAGAATCTGATCTCTGGATCGCTCATAAGTAAGCATGGATTCTCTGTGAAGCTGGAAGGTGATAAGCTTTTCCTAACGGAAAATTGGATGTATTTGGGTAAGGGTTTTGTATGTGATAATCTGTCTAAGATGTCTGTTGAGGCAGTAATCCGAAAGGATAATGTAACCGAGGCATCCACCTCGAATAACCCTAAGATTAATGATAAGAAACCATTTGCTTATCTCGCTGAGTCTTTTAAATATTTGGCATGAACGATTAGGACATGTTAATTTCAAATCTATGAGTAGATTAATGAACATGAATATGATTCCTAAATGCAAATTAAGCAAAGATAAATGTGAAGTTTGTGTCCAAACAAAGCTCACTAAAACGCCATCACCCAGCGTTCAAAGAACAACAGAACATCTAGGTTTAATTCACACAGATTTATGTGATTTGAAATATATTCAAACCAGAGGAGGCAAGAAATATTTCGTGACATTCATAGACGATTGCACGAGACATTGTTACATCTTTCTACTGCGGAGTAAAGACAAAGCCTTGGACAAATTTAAATATGGGTTAAGTTGCAGTATGTTGCAAATAGCTCAATACTATGTTTCCAAAAAATTGCTATTTTGGAATAATTAATTGATGTTCAATTAAGTATTAGAGGCTTATTTAATCGGTTAATTAAATCATTGGGCTAAATTAGCAGGCCTCTTGCGATTCTTGATATGTTTTCAAGAAAACTAATACAATTCGATATTGTATTAAGTTTATTAAATTCTAGAAATTGAATTTAATTTTACCTTTTAACTTGAGAGTTGGGTATTGGTTAGTATATTAATTTGGTTTGATTCTCTTGAACAAAATCAAATTTCAATATGACTAACAACACCGATGTGATCATTGTTAGATTCGGTGGTGTAAAAGACAATGGAATGGCTAAAGCCAATATAGTCGAGATAGACATGTGTAATGTCACCCTCAGAGTCAATATGGTTGAGCATAATCCACAAGAGTTGTGGTATGGGAATGTTTCCCTCCTACCATAAATAATGACAAGAATTTAATCATAGTGCTGAAGTTTACTTCTTAAAGAAGCTCACTCTCACTGATGTAAAGCATGTGCTAGAAATGCATAAAAATCTTATGTAGGGCACAATGCTAATTAGGCACGAATTCATCGTCAATTGTCAAAGCTGATTAGCGTGTATTGACAAAGAATGTTGTCTATATTAAGGACGGACTGGTCCAAATTAACGTTGAGACAGTCGGACTTAAAATTAATGTAACCAATGTTGTTGACATTAATGAGAGAGAATCATTTGCTTATGGTACAAAATCTCTTAGTATTTGATCTGAATGTTTCAGTAACATATTCGAATCTATGTGTAGATTGAATGAGATCCCGAGATACAAATAAGCAAAGATGAGGGTGAGGTTTGCGTTCAAACCAAACTCACTAAAACACCACAATCGAGCGAACCTCTTGGTTTGACTCATACAAAAGGTGGTGAGAAATATTTCGTGACTTTCGTTGAGGATTGTACGAAATATAGTTATGTCTATTTGCTAAGAAGCAAATACGAGACCTTGGAAAACTCAAGGAGTTTAAACTCGAGGTTGAAAACCAACTCGAAAGAACTATCAACATAGTTTGAAGTGATAGAGGACATGAACATGGTAGTATCCATCAAATGATTGATCCCTACTCACCTGAATCCAATGGAGTTGCTGAAAGAAAGAACAAAACTCTCAAGGAAATGATGAATGCAATGTTGCAGGAATCTGGGTTAGTCCAGAAATGTGGGGGGAAGCATTGCTTACCACAAGTTATATCCTGAACTAAATATCACAAAAAGTCACTAGAAATGTTTCATGTGAACTTTGAAAAAGTAATGTGTTTTTATACAAATACATGAAAGTGTGGGGGTGCCTAACAACCACCTAAGAAGGTGACAATCGGACCAAAAACGGTGGATTGTATCTTCATTGCATATGCACACAATGTAGTGCTGATTGCTTTCTGGTGTATAAATTAGATATACCAGACATCCAAGTAATCACGGTAACCAAGGAATGTGTCTTCATTTGAACATGAGTTTCCGTGTAAAGGATAAGCTCTAGTACCTCACGAATTGAGGCGAGCAATTGAACTCTTGGGGTCTTACGCTTTTAGAGGTATCGATCGATACACCTCGGTATCGATCGATACTTGACGGGCTTTGGACCTTAGATCGAGCAATGCTGGTACTTCTGTAAAGAAGCAGAAGAGGCTAAAGTTAAAATTAGTCGTATGCTGATTGGAATCACAGCAATATGAGATCTTGTAATCCATCAAATGGATGTAAAATATGCCTTTCTAAACGACAGTTTAGAAGAGGAGATTTACATGAAACAACCTGAGGGTTATGTCACTCCTGAACAAGGAAAGAAAATAAGCAGACTTGCAAAGTCCTTATACGAGCTTAAGTTAGCTCCTAAGCAATAGCTTGGAAAGTGTGACAACAAAGCAATGTCAAATAGCTTCCAAATCACTTAAGGTGATATACATCAAAAGTACTCCACATGGATACGTTTTGTTGTGTTTATATGATGACACGGTCATCATGGAAGCAAGAAGGACATAATCCAACACACTAAGAATGTGCTTAGTGGGAAGTTTGGTAGACATTAGATTAGCGGATAATCTTGTCTCAAGATCCTAGAATGTTTTGAGAACTACTCAAACAAGATTGCAATAACTCCAATTGTGATAAAGTTGTATCACAAGTGATGTATGCAAGAATTATCGGAAGTCTAACGTACTTGATGAATCGTACTAGATCCGATTTAGCGCATTCAGTCGCTACAAGAGTAATCCAGGTCATACTATGTGGAAAGCCATAACTAGAATTTTGAATTATCCAGCGCTATATGTCGTCTCGGTTTACATCAAAATCTGGGGGTTTCAAGACATTATGTTCACCTCTTGGCCTAGTAAACCTGACATATATTATAAGTGGATAATATTTGTTCTTGGTAGTGCAGCAGTATCCTGGAAATCGTCCAAACAAGCACTTTTGGCCTAATTAACCAAGGAGTCAAAGTTTATAGCTTTAGATAAAGTTGCAGAGGAAGCAGAATGGCTTCGAAACTCTCTGGAAGATATCCCGATGTGGGAAAAATCAGTGCCAGCATTATGTGTACACTATGAGAGTTAGTGAGCTATCTCTCGGGCACTGAGTAAGTTATAAAATGGCAAATCTCGAAAATGACATAAGCCCATTTAGATAACTGATCTCAAAACGGCTGATAACTTAGCGGATCTGTTTCTCAAAAAGTTAGCCTCGAGATCAAGTTTTGTTAAATCATCAAAAGGAATGGGTTTAAAGCCTATAGAAAAAGATGACGTTTGACAGATACCCAGCCTATGTGACTGGAGATCCCAAGATCTAGGATCAAAGGAAAACAAAATTGAACTGATTCGAATTTGAGCACTGTGAGACTATGTCTCTGCCCAGTTTCTAGAATGATAAAACAGTGCTACATGTGGATAGTAAGGATAAGCGTTGGCTTTTAATGATTGCATAGCTGTGTAGATAGTGTAGTGTGACATGACATTTCTGAAAACAAGCTAATAAAAGATCACCTAGTGAAGTGTGAAATGTGGGCCGTTTCTAGGAGAATGAAAGGGAATGCTATATTCTCCAAATTCACTCACGAATACCAAGAATGTTCAAGGCCAAAATGAACACAATAGAGAACAAAGTTCTACGAGAAAATGTCTCTGTGTGATACATGTTGTCTAAGTTTACATCAAAATCCGGGTGGTTCAAGACATCATGTTCACCTCCTGGCCGAGTAAACTCGACAGATATAAAAAATGATTGGTTCAAAGCTGGAAAACGCTACCTCTCAGATGCAGTTACATTTTCGTATACTCTTGAAAGTCTGTCTACGTCTAGATGAGTCTAGTCAAGTATGTCTAGTAAAGTCTAGTCTGTACAATTTTCATATGTTTAGAGTCATTTCTATTCATGTGGGGGATTGTTGGAACTAATTTTTTGTCAAAGCTTGAGGGCTTGATAAAATTGTGTTAATGTGAAAAGAAATGAGTTAAGCTCATTCGAATGAAATGTTTTCATTGGCTGAGAAATGTTTTCTCGTGTATATATTTTGGAACAGTTGTGTCATTGATTTAAATAATGAACAACATGAGAGAAGAAAAGACCACACGCGCGTCGATCGCATCTTGGGCCTGATGGGCTCGTGGACTTTTAGAGGTCGACAGATACCTAGAGGTATCGATCGATACTCAACGGGCCGACTTAAAAATCGCAGCCGCCTAGAATATTCTGAGGAATATTCTGTTTCTGTTAGGGAAAAACCCTAGCCTCTCTCTTATATATACTGGCCAATTTTCACCTTAAAAATCATCCTCTGATACACTAAAAACATATCCTAAAAGTTCTAGCAAGAGTTCTCTCAATTCCCTACTGCTTAGAGTAAATTTCTATTCGAGAGTATCGTAGTTATAATGTTCGACAGATCTAATATCAAGTGTAGATGATACATATTACTTTGGTTGTATCTTGGGACTCATGGATCTATTATAACCTGTCACACTACGGGAGATTCTTTGAGTTAAGGAAAGAGATTCATCTCGCCTCCTCAAATTTATTTATTGCTTTTATCGTTTTATGAATCGTCTGTTCCTTACTGTTTATTTATATAATCGTGATTAAATCTTATCATGTCTATTGTGCGAAATTTTGGTCTTACATTACATACTCAGAAGTCAGAAGGTAAGTTTAACATTTTTACTACATGTTTTTTGTTTCATAGAAAAGAAAAAATGGCCATTCTTTGGCTTGTGAATAATTTGCATCATTTTGGATATATACCATCACCCAAATAGTAAACTAAATAAGTAAAGAATATTACTTTATAATATTGTTTAAGTATAAAATAAGAATATCTAAAATTTAAAAGACATATATGAAATAGTTCAACTCTAATATGGAGTACACATCTTTATTACCCTATTTAAGAATTAGAAATGGAATATAGTTAAAAAAAAATTATTCCAAATAGTGTTTGGAATGGAATTTGGAACGAGGTTGGGGATATTCTATATATTAGTGTAGGAAATAAAGTAAGGTTTGAAATTTTTATTCTAAAATGGAGTTTGGATTGGGATTTAGATTGGAGTTAAGAATGTTTATAATGAAGTGGTGTATTAGATAAATCGCATGGAACCACTCGAATACTATAATAATTTATATGAAATTTTTAAAAAAATCTTAATATATAAGTGATTTTTTTTTTCAGTATGTAACTAAACTATAAATTAATTATCTTGAAAAAGGTGACAAACTTGTGAATGTTATCAATAATAAATAATTATGAATGTTATGAAAAAATGAATATGAAAAAATTAGAAAATGATATACCATTTATTTTAGTAACAATAACATTTAAAAACGTAAATAAATATACAGTAAAGAAATTGAATGATAAAGACATAATGGCGTAAATAATTTAAAACCTGAAAACTTATATAATGATGTCATTTTCTCCCAAATATATCGTATTAAATCATCAGATCGGGCTATATATTTTAAAAGTGATTAGGTTGAAGACTATTTCCCTGCGTTCATATTGACAAAAGGAAATGACCTTACACACATACGAAATTTCAAGTTTCACTTTTTTTTATAGAATATATCGTCAACTCCAATTGCATAATTTTTAATTAAACTATAAGGTGGAATTTCGTCTTTTTACCGTTGGCTGAACGTTTCATATTTTTTAAGATAATTATGGTTTAAATAATATCCAAATTGCAGGGTATGACCAATGCAAAGTAGTTTATAGTACTTGGAAAAAATACACAGTTCGCTTATAATAAAATTGTATATGTGCTATTCTTTGGGTTTATTCGAATAAAAGTAACTTTTCATCGAAAAGAAAAATTGCGATATGTGTGATTCTAGAAAAGCTGAAAAGGAGGAAGAGAACAAAAATACAAGGAAAATTGACCACTCATCACATAGTTATGTTCTATTATTTCTGTGGGTTGGTAAGATTTTATTAACCACTCATCACATAGTAATTTCATTAACTCTGTCTTAATTAATTTTAGCCTAATTAACTACTCAAGCCAAATAAGTCCTGTAGCCAGGAAGGTTCTATGGTTATACTAAAATAGTATATTTTTCTTTTATGAGTAATTATTATGTTCTATTATGGATACAGTACTTTTTAGTATGTAATGAAAAAAAATTATATGGGTTTATTAATTGGATGGGGTTCAAGTATTTCGTCGTGTACTTTTGTAGAAAGAAAGTATAGATGTTTATCAATACTTTAGTCCCAAACCTAAGAAAATAATATAATGAACTTGCATTTAGTTATAGCCTTGTATATACATATATAGGCAAGATGAATCAGTATTTTTTAATAACCTAGGTTGTTCAGTCGATATCCTACCAGAGAGATGGAGACTGGCTACCGCATGCCAAACTAGTAAGACTTCGCGTCTTTCGACTATTGCCTAGAGTGAGTTGGCCCAACTGACAAAACCTCTTCATGGGTTTTCAACTGGGCCGAAACTCAGTGCCAGCTTCCACACATGGTCGTGATTAATATTTCAAGTACCAGCGCAGATGGGGAATCGAACCCAGATTCCCCGTTGGTGGAACAATTCCACCTCTCCACTACCACTCGACCACGTCCATGTGAGCTGAATCAGTATTTGCCACCTGATCATGGTATGTAGACGATCGAGGCAAATGTGAGAATATTTCTCGTAGCCAACATCGTTACCAATTTAATATATAATTTCAATTTATCTTCTTAGTTTGATCGAAATAGCCGTTCTTGGTGGTATCGACGATTGTGACAAACTGGTACGGACGTCGGCAAATGATTTGACAGAAGGAGACATGGCAAAATATTCAGGTGGTAGCAGCGGATTTGTTGATAGTTTATAGAACATATTATCAGGTAAATTTGTGACTTGTGATGATTTGTATATCAGTATAACGATAATTTCTTCCACTTAATTTAGTTTTCGACTATTATTTTTTATCCATGAATATCATATATATAAATAAGAAAAAAATTCTAGGTGGTAATAAGAAAAGCATTACACAAAATGTTGACAAAAAAACTAATTAAATTAACAAAATCTGATCTTACCTTTTTTATTCTGGTTAGCCAATGATATGACCAACGTAAATTGATGTTCCCAGCTATTTTTTCGGGTCAAAATATTACAACAACCTAAACAATTCTAGACCACATCATGTCATCAACTATATAGTAATAAGCGTCCCATGCAAATTCTTTGAAACTTCGGATACCCCAACTACTATTAAAATGCTTTCAAAGCCCTAAAACCAATTTTGCGCTACCCATGAGAATGAGAAGTTGAGAACCTTTGAGATACCATGAGATTGACACTTGTCTCTTTTTCGTTGGTTTATTTTTTGTTTGTAAATTAAAATTTAATTATATAAATAAACTATATTAAAATATAGATATTTTATTGTTGAGATATCTAAATGGAGTTTTAAACCAAATGGAGGTGTTCTTAATGGTAGTTTCTCAACTTGGATTTCTCAATTTAAGTGTGAACACAATTTTAAGTATGAACACAAATTTATATTAATATTTAATGGAATGGTATTTTAATTAGACAATCATAAAAAGGACAAGTGTGATCAGAAGAGTCTTTTGTGTTTTATTTTTAAAGTTTCTCAATCAAGAATCGTTTCTTTCACTCTATTTTTTTATTTTTCTAATTTTTTCTTTATTTTAATGGTGACAGACTCTACTGGATACTACCGATGTTGATGCTCAGGGTCAAAGGAATGAAGAAAAATCCATGCTGTCATTAGGGTTTCTTGGTGGGTAGAAATGGGTAAAGGTGGTTGGACTAGTATCTCATACACTTTTGTTATTGCTTTTTTATTTTGACAGCATTATTTTTCTTTATTATATTATTAGGAATTAATTATTATATATAATGTAATCTAAAAGGAACATTTTGACTTCCATATAACATAGAAACTGCACAAAAGAGTATTTTATGGAACATTATAAACTACAAATCCTTAAATATTTATGACCAATGTAATTATATGATGTATAAATTATTGGTAAAGAATTAGAGATGCAAATAAGTACTTAATTACACTTCAAACTCCCCCCCCCCCCTACCCATCCAAATTATACTTCCAACTATAAACACATAAATATGATAATACATATACATAGATATTATTACGAAAAAGAGAATATAAGAGATGATGAAGAGAAAGTTTGTTATGGAAATATATTTTCTTATTCTGATCTGAAAAGTATTTATACAGAGTATTATATACAAGTGTGTATTCTACTCTATGATGTACAATGGTTTAACATAACCAGATATTAAACCATACTAAACCACACATCTCCAATAGACATAGTGTGTACAGCAATTAATTAAAATACTAAACCACACATCTCCAATTCTACTTGAAGAATTTATTTATGATCGAGCAAAGATTCAACATAAAATTACCTATTTTCTTTTCTTATCCATTCTTTTGTCAATGGATGTAAATTTTATACAGATACTCAGACCCACACGCGTGTATGAGATTAATTATATGTATGGCCATGTATTAGTAAAATAATAGTATCATCTTCTCCTTCAAGTTTTGTATTTATAATACATGCTAGTATATATGCTTACATATACATGCTAGTATATATGTATATATATATATATAATATACCTCATCGAAGTTACGAAGTCTTCTGTGAATCTCTCATTCTTTTCTGTATTCTCTTTCTTCATCCGAGAGAGAGAGAGAGAGAGAGAGAGAGAGAGAGAGAGAGAGAGGGGAAAACTATTTTCTTTATGTAAGATCATTTGTTGTCACATGTGCAAGAGTATCAATAAAACCTATATAGGTTTTTATTTTTGAAACCTATATATATATATATATATATGTTTTTTTTTTTTTTTTGTTAAAAAGTTTTCATAAATAAGAAATGAGGTTACAAAGACCAAGTGGCCCAACAAACAAACACACAAACAAGGCCCAAAAACAAACCCAAAAGGGTCTGGTTTTAGGCAAACGCAGAAGCAGAGAAGCCCAAAAGCAAAAGCCCAGAGACACCTTAACCCTAAAACAGAAAACAGCCAGAGCCGCCGCCACCTCGGTTGAAGAGTAACCGGCTGAATGGTTGAATCTGGGATCGGAAAAAAAACCCGCCACCGCACGAAGGAAGACTGAGGAAACCACCACGCCGCAGCAGAGAAGATCGCCATAGAAAGGGAAAGACACTTTGGAGAGGAGGAGAGAACCGAGCCGGAGAGAAACCCGAAAACCATTAGTGGGAGGAGAGACCATACCACGCCTAGCAGCTTCCGAGAAACCTTCGATACCGTGTGACCGTCGCCACCGGAGATCTCTTTTCACAAACCGTATGCGCCCTCCAAACAACGGCCTTACTCATGAGATCACCGACAGTGGATGTGAAGATACCTTAGATGACATGCGCTCAAGCTCACAAACGCGAACCGCCACAGCTAAACCCCAACCCCCGCTAACCACCACCGCACCGCCGGAAACCCTAGAAGACCTGCGAGAAAGAGGGCTCGCAGAAGATACCCCAAGAACGGCGCTTGAGGAAGCTTCACCCGAACATGTCCTCATAAGATCAGGGTCCGCAAAGCACCACCACCACCGAACTCCTTCCGAGCCAACACAGATTCGCCAGGAGAACCAGATCTGCCACCAAATCTTCTTTGGGGAAGCCCAACAACCACAGAAGAAGAATCGAACCACAGAAAAAGAAAAACGGGGGTGCCTCCCCAGCTCAGGCGAAGGGCGCCGAACGCCGAAGAGACAGATCGGAGCAGATGGGGAAGAAACCCTAGGGCGGTTGATAGAAAACGCGTGCTCTCTCTAGGGGAGAAAGAAAACGCGTCTATCAAACTTCCGACAACTTATATGTTTTGTTCGGAGCATACTAATTCACGTTATCTTACTATATGTGTATCTACATATTTATGTAGAACAGATGTAGGTGCATGGTGTAAAAACAAAAAAATTGTAGGTGCTTTATATCTAGCCTACCAAACACGTAAAGACTATATATATATATATATATGTGTGTGCATCTATTTCTGTAGACAGCATAATTATTAACATCTTTAAGAGCACATGCATTGCAGAGGAGTTTTTGTTGTCTTTGCTTTTTTTTAAAAAAAAAAAAAAAAAAAAAAATTTATGTCGCGACGAATCACGTCGCGACACATCATCACTTTTTGGGAAGATTTTGTGTCTTCCGAAAGACCAGTGTCTTGCGCTGCGGATGCTCTAATATAGCTATTATACTATATGGTATATTGTACGTACGTAGATTTTTATGATAGGGTTAATAAAACCAACGCATGAAAACGGCAGCTAACAAAGTTTGTGAGAATATATATTTCGTGCGTGCAGCAAAGGCTTCAATGGGAGAGAAAGAATGGTACTTCTTTAACTCAAGGGACCGGAAATACCCAACCGGTATAAGGACGAACCGGGCAACTGAAGCCGGTTATTGGCAGTGGCGGAACCAGAAGTTTTCTTCATTGAGGACATAAATATTTAAATATAAAAAATTAAATAAATAAATATTCAAATAATCCTAAATAAAAATAAAAATATCTTATAAATGTTATAAAAACACATTACAAACATACTCTACGTTCAGCCATATTTTGAAATCTCTTCATCACTGTTTCGTTTGTAATCGATTCAAATAACTCTTTCTCAATAAAACAAACAAGACAATTAATCACTTAAAAATTGATCTCCAATTCGGTTGCGCGAGGTTGTCTTCACAAACTTCATTGCAGAGAAACATTTCTCGACAGTTGCTATGTAAAGTCAATGCTAACTTCAATAGTCTGTAAACAAGAGGATGTGCAAGATGTTTTTGTGTTTCCACCATAAGACGAGAAAGATCTCCAAGACTCTTCAAATTAGAAAACCGTTCATCCTCTAGACACTACAAGAAAACAGGGCTATTTCCGACGGTCAAATCCGTCGGAAATCCGTCGGAAAGGGTCTTTTCCGACGGATTTCCGACGGATTTAAGCTGTCGGTTACAGTTCGTCGGAAATGTGGTTTCCGTCGGAATCCGTCGGAAATTTCCGACGGATTTGTTCCGTCGGAACGCCGTCAGACATTTCCGACGGATTTCCGACCGCGTAAGTTCCGACGGATATTCGACGGACTTCCGACGGATACTCCGACGGATATTCAGTCGTAAATGCCGTCGGAACTCCATCGGAAATTTCCGACGGATTTCCGACGGATATATTACCGACGGATTTCCGACGGATACTCCGACGGATATTCAGTCGTAAAGGCCGTCGGAAATCCGTCGGATATTTCCGACGGATTTCCGACGGATATATTACCGACGGAGTACCGACGGATACTCCGACGGATATTCAGTCGTAAATGCCGTCGGAACTCCGTCGGAAATTTCCGACGGATGTCCGACGGATATATTACCGACGGATTTCCGACGGATATTCGACGGCGTTACGACGGATAATTTGATCGGAAGTTGTCTCGGAAGTCCGTCGGTTCTTCGTCGGAAATAGGTTCCGAAGGATTTACGACGGTAACTATAACGCCCCGACCACCCATACCTGTGGGCCCCATGCCTGCTCTCGGCCCGTGGGCCCCATGCCTTATCTCGGCCCGTGGGCCCCATGCCTTATCTAGGCCCGTGGGCCCCACCCTTGTCCGACGGCCGGTGCGTTAATCCGGGAGGCTTGTAATACTTGTTTACTGACCCTGCAATCACCACGTGATCTTTCCCCGTGTTTTGTCCTCACTCACACGATACCGCGAATAACTTCCCGGAATGTCACCCATCCTTAGACTACTCCAGCTCAAGCACGCTTAACTCTGGAGTTCTTTCGGGCAAGTGATCGGAAAAGCTAAGTGCACTTTGGTGTCATAGCTAGCCAAATCAATTCTTATAAGCCTCTCCGCATATACAAGAAATCGGGATGTTACAGTAACTTATTCCGACGGTTTTCCGACAGAATTGGTATTTTGAATTTTATTTAATTATTTATTTTTTGGAAATTTATATATTAAAATTATAGAAATTTGAAATATAAATTAAAAATAGAAATAATAAATATATAAATTCATTAAACAAAATTAAAAAAGTCATTACACATTAAAATAAAGTGTTCAAAAAAAAGCATTAAAAGCAAATATTTAAACGGTTGGAGAATCTCCGTCGTCGGGATTATTATCCCGAAACATATGCGGGAAGCATTTTTCCATCATCTTCTCCAAGCAGGAGAGCTTCTTGGTGGTAGTCTGTTGCTCCGTCCGTAGCTCTTCAACCTGCCGGTCACGGTCTATCACCGTTTGGGTGAGCCTCTCGATTTCTACCCGGTACTCCGAAGGATAACGAGGAAGCGAGGAAGAAGATTCCTGGGTCGGAAGGGTGCCTAACCCAGCGAATCGACCTTTCACTTGCCGGGTTTGCTGCGAATAATTAAAACCGATAATTAATAAATAACGAAAATAAAAAAAAAACGAAATGAAATTAAAACTTACCTCAAGTACAATCTGGTTTATCTCTTCCCGGGACAAAGCGGTCGAGGACGTCGATCCTTCGAGACTGAGCTGCGATGCTGATAGTTCACGATCCAGCTTCGTCTTCTTGCTCTTCTCGACAACATCCCGCATCCCCAAGTCCTGTATCTGACCGGTTTTCTTGTTGGTGTGTCTACTCTCGATGAGTTGAAGATAATCGGGTTCGGAACCAGATGCTCTCGCCTGCGAAAATTTGTTAAGTTAAATAAATAAAAAAAACAGAATTCACAATAAAAAATTTAAATTAAAACTACTGTCAATCCGATGATGAGTAATCTGATTCTCCTGAATCGGAAGGTTCCCCAAATTCGTCAAATTCTTCTTCTGAATCCTCAAATACTCGATCGTCTGACTGTATGGTGAAATCAACGACAAGGTCGACCTCAAGGGAATGCTCGATTGAACCCAAACCTACGGAGCTTTGTTGGAGGGGTTCATGATCAGACATCCCATGAACTCTACCTCTCGGGTTTATCGATGTGACTGTAACCCACGGGTCTTGCTTGTTTGTCACCCGCGGATAGGGAATGTAGCATACCTACACCATGTACAAATTTAACCACGGGAATGCAACAAAACTTAATTAAAAATTAACGTAAAAGAAATACAAACCTGGTCTGCTTGTGATGCAAGTACAAATGGCTCGTATCTCTGGAGTTTTCTTCTGCTATGTAATGATGTAACACCAAATTGGTCGTGTCGCACACCGCTTCCTACTAATGGGTCGTTCCAGTCGCATAAAAATGCAACACAAGCTGGGATAAATGGATTGAAAATGTTTCCATGCTCCTGCATCTGACGGATGGGCGATTTGTCCATCTGTTGTATGCTCTGCATGCCATCTCATTGCTCCTGCTGTGCGCTCTGACTGATATAACCTTTTCAATCTCTCTATTAACGGTAAATACCACATCCGTTTATATGGCACTGGCACTCTTCCACCTGTTTCCTTATACCGAGGTTTGCGACAAAAACGACATGTCGTACGATCTGCGTCCTCTCTCCAGTAGAGCATACAGTTGTCTATGCATACATCTATCATTTGATACGGCAATCCTAGACCTTGAACAAGTTTCTGTATCTCATAGTATGATGCCGGTGCAAGATTATCTTCTGGCAAAATTTCTTTCACAAAATCAGCGATTGCATCCACGCACTCCTCACTCAAATTGAAATCCGTCTTTATACCCATCATCCTTGTTGCAGTTGATAAAGGGGAATGTTCACCTCTACACCCATCATATAACGGATGTTTAGCAGCGTCTAACATATCAAAAAATCTTCGAGCTTCTAAATTAGGTTCTTCTCCCCTATCTCCATACTCAGCAACCGATGGTATATTTTCACGATATGCATCGTTCACCATCTGAACATGACCTACCGTACTTTGTTCTTCCATTGCGGGTTCTTCTAAGCTAGTGTTATCCCCAATATAATGTTCACTAGTACTAGCATAATTATCCACCATTGTATCATTTTCTCCATGATAATACCAAATCTTGTAACCCGACATAAACCCATGACAATACAAGTGTGACCATACTTCATCTATCACGATAAATCTACGATTCCCACAATTGGTACAAGGGCAATAGATTTTACCGGTTTTTTTTGCTTTCTTCTGCATACCCACAAATGCCATGAATTCCTGTAGACCTTTTTTGAATTCCTCCGTAACTAGGCCCGTGTCCGGAATTTGATGAGGCTTGTCCATCCATGATCGAAAATAATTATAAGGATTTGAAGAAGACATTTTCGTAAGGAATTAGATAACAGAGATTTTTTTTGGTTGTGCTTATAAATGAAGCGTGGAAACGTTTTTATAAGGAAAATTTTGTCCTTTTCCGACGGATTTCCGACGGATTTCCGACGGATATAAAGCAGATATTATCGATGTCGGCAACCATGTCGGCAGCCATGTCGGCATCTGTCGGATATCCGTCGGACATCCGTCGGATATCCGTCGGAAATCCGCGACGGATGAACGTCGTCGGAAATCCGTCGGCAGTATGTCGGCAGCGTCAAAAAGTCGTCGGAAATCCGTCGGAAAGTGTCCGACGGATTATTGTCGTCGGAAATCCGTCGGAATTTCCGACGGATTTCCGACGGGTTAATATTTCCGACGGGTTAATATTTCCGACGGATGTCCGACGGATGAGAAGTTAGTCGGAAATCCGTCGGAAATCCGTCGGAAATTTCCGACGGAATTATTGCCGTCGGAATTTCCGTCGGATTTCCACCTGTTTTCTTGTAGTGTCTCTTACATTGTCAATGTAGATGTCAAGTTGCTGCTCAAGAGAATAACGCTCAAAAGAACTAAAATCATCTAGATAGAACTCAACCAATTTCACCAACTTATCTTTATCAAACTGCTTGAACGAACTTGTGGGACTTAAGGAAGCCATGCAAATAAGGAGTTGGGTGTTTACCTCAGTAAAACGATCATTGAACTCTTGAAGTTGCAGATCCAAAACAACATTAAAACAACTGATCTTGTAATGATGTAAATTGGTTGTGTTGGTTTTCTTTCTTGGCCTCCTTGGATAAAAAAACTCGTCTTCCATCATGATCAGTTCAATATCATGTTTCTTACAAAAAGAGGAAACCTTAACCATAAGTGAGTCCCATCCACCATCTCTAAGCTTCTGCAGTTCTCGCTTAGTATATTCGACCAATGAAACAGCATTGAGAATGTCTTGATCTATTTTTTGCAAAGCCATGGATAAATTCTCAGTTAGCCCTAAGATAAGCAACATTAACTGCATATAAAACACACAGTCAAATGTATGTAAGTACTTAACAAGACCATATGCTTGACGTTTCTTCGAGTCCTCAATGTCTTCGCTTTGAATAAATCCAAGCACCTCAATAACTATTGAAAATAACTCGACCAAATGCAACAATGTCTTATGATGAGAAACCCAACGAGTATTTGCTGGCCTTGGAAGAGAACGATCTTGATTCTTCCCTTTCCCTGTGCTAATTTCACCATCACTGATTCCCTTTTCAATATCTTTTCGATATTTTTCTTGAAGCACATCTTTTCGTTTGCACGAAGCTCCAACAACATTCAACAACGTAGATATCATATCGAAAAAATCACCAATTTCAAAATGTTTCTTTGCAACTGCCACTACAACCAATTGAAGTTGATGAGTAAAGCAATGAATATAATAGCCCGAACTGTTTTCTCTTAGAATCAAAGCCCGAAGACCATTAAATTCACCTTTCATGTTACTCGCTCCATCATAGCCTTGACCTCTAATGTTTTTCAAGCTCAATCCGTACTTAGCAAACAAATCATCTATAGCATGCTTGAGCGTCAAAGAAGATGTTTCTTTTACATGAACAACGCCAATAAATCTTTCTTTGATTGTTCCTGTCTTATCGACAAATCGGAAAACAACAGCCATTTGTTCCTTGTGTGAAACATCAGCAGATTCATCCACCAATAGACCAAAAACACCATGATCAATTTCTTCTATGATAGATTTCACAACTTCTTTTGGAAAACAATGTACAATATCCTTCTGAATCGGAGGAGAAGTCATTTGGTTATTTTTTGGAGCATTCTCCAAAACAACCTTACTTACAACCTCGTTATGTTCTGCCGTGTATTTCAAAAGTTGTATGAAATTTCCTTTATTAGCAGACTCTTATGACTCATCATGAGCACGAAAGATAATCCTTATCGCAGCAAATATCTAGAAGCATCAATCGAAACATTTAACCGAACACGATACTCATTTTTCACTACATCATCATGCTTATAAAAAGCCTGCGCAATCGAATGGTCTTGCTTCATCAAAGAATCACACTTCTTCACAGCAATATTGTAGGGATGAAGAAAACCCTAGTTTTCTACAAAGGAAGAGCTCCGAAGTGCGAGAAGAGTAATTGGGTAATGCATGAATATATGCTTGAGAACAAGCAACCCTTAAAACCCACCAAGGTAATACACACACATTTATACCCGCTCACATTCACATATACTTTACTATTAATTAAGTGTATCTCTCAATAAAGAAAAACCATTCATAAAAAAAATGAAACAAATTCTGTTTGTCCAACTCTTAACTAAGAATAAGGATTAAACCCCAAAAAAAAAAAAACTAATAAGGCTTGCATTTATAATTTTTAAATATTTTGGATTTTAACAAGTCAAACTCGATCGGTACGTAGGATCTTAATTAGGCTTGGTTTTGTGCGTCCAAGAGGAACTAATAACTCATACCATAATTATTTTTGTATGGTCATAAAATATGTTTTTTCAATTTTTCTCTACGTTTTTTTTTTTAAAACTTAATAAATCATGTCAGCATTAGAAAATCCAAAAAAGTTTATTCGGTTATAAACTTGATGGCTAGACAGTCTCCAAGGCTGAAAAAACTTTTAGGCCGAATCAAGCGGGTCCGGTTAACTCCCTTGGTTTGTTCTTTAATGACGCATGCCTTTAAATTTCAGGAGGAATGGGTAATATGTAGAATTTTCAAGAAAAACGCCGCAGCAGCAAAAAAGCCACAAGAGCAACCACAATCTTCTCAACCATCTCTTCAATCTCCATGTGAAGCAAACTCATCAATGGCCAACAACGAGTTTGGAGATATCGAGCTTCCGAGTCTCTCATCAACAAATTTTATCGATACTATTCAGTTCAGCCATATCCAATCGCAGAATGGTATTTACTTAGCAGACAACATAAGCAGTAATGCATGTACCGGTCTTGTCGATATGAACTTGAACTGCATGGCAACTACTTCTATTCTCCCTTCGATCTCCTCGTGGTCAACAAGTCTTCTAAGTCAAAGTTTATCTCCCATAGATTCTTTGCTGCTCAAGGCTTTTCAAATAAGGAATTCATACCGTTTCCTCTAAAGAAATGCTTTCAAGTGCTGATCATTCGAGCTACGACCGTTAAAGATGGACTCCTCACGTTGTAACTTTGAGTAAAATAGTGAATATATGATTTAAGTTGGCTAACTTCTAGATTATATGCAATGTTCGTAAATTTAGATTGTATTATTGACTCTCTAATCTCTATAGTCTACATAAATGTTTTAATCTTCCTTTGGTTGTAGTCTTGGATATAGTTTTATTATCATGAATTTCGAATTGGGAAACAAGTTTCCACTATTATACAATTTAAATGATCGTACAGATTAAAGTAATTAATATTGAACTAATCAAGAGTGGTGCATAAATAGCAGATTATGCAGCAAATTACTTCAAAAACATAGAAAAACAACAATATGTAAGAAATCAAAATCACACAATAGGATTTAACTACTTACTAACTTAAGGGGAAAAGGAGCCTTTTATTTATTTGACCAAACTTTAAAAAATGAGAAAATGAAAGAAAAAAAACAGAGGAAGCCAAAAACAGAGACGATGCCTGTGTTACTCTGTTTACTTTACTCATCCTATGTCATCTTTTTTTTTTTTTGATTAATATGGGGTAATTCGGGGCTTGCTACACACCCAACTAATCCCCATAGGCCAGAGGAAGCCATGTTAAATCCACTGTGGCCAAGGTGACTCGAACTCAGATGGGGAAACCCACATAGACATTCCTTACCACTGAGCCATCCTATGCCATCTTCTTCTAAGCAAATCTGTTTCTCAATCTCCATTTTCGCTTCTTCTCTTTTCCTCGTTATATCTTTCATCTCTTTTCTGTTTCGTTCTTCTATCTTTTATTTTATTCTATTCTTAACCTCTCATCTTCTTCTTCCTCCAACCTACATGGCTTCTCTGTTTCTTGATCTTCGATTGTTGCACCTACGGTTGAGTTTTGAATCTTCCTCGGATCGTGGGCCACAACCCGAGGACCAATAGTGACTGACGGATTCACAAGCTTGAGATATTGCACCGTGATCTCTGGTTCCGTTGTGGATGAATAAGATGTTCCATCGTGACATCGGTTTTCGAACTCGGTATCGATTGACGAGTAATACGTCGATCGATTCAGCTATAAACCTAACGTTTTGATCTGTTGATTCGAGCTGTTCGACCATCTCAAGCTATAAAAGGGTGGTGGTTGATAGAAAATCAACAATTCTCACACCCAAAGATAGAAAAGACTCGCTGTAAAGAGAGAAACAAAAAGGGAAAGAAATATGAATCGAGAGACACTCGGGTGTTAGCAATTCGGGAAAAGAATCCAAATCTAGCACCGAATGATCACGGGAAAAACAACTGTGGGAAGACTCGGGTGACGGTGATCCGAGTGAAAGGTGATGGCCGGGATTGATGACCCAGTAACCGCGTCAATCCATTGATTATCCAGCTTTTGTTTCTCTAACCATCCAACCGCTCCCGGCCCAAAACTGTCTTAGTCCCATCCAGCTCGGTACCTATCTTTTAGTCTGACTAGCTAGGTCAGTACTCGACCATCTTACCGAGCAAGGTTGAGCTGTCGGTCAGCTCGTACAACTAGTTCAGCCAAGGGCCAGTCCTGAAATTTTGGGGGCCGAAGACCAATTTTAAAGTTTTTATTTTTTTGGGGCTAAAAAATGAAGAAAAACAAAATTTGGGGGCCAAAAAATGAAAAAAAAAAAATTGGGGGCCAAGAAAATGAAAAAAAAAACGGGGGTCAAGGCAAATGTTTCAATGGGCTTGGCCCAGGACTGGCCATGTTCAACTAGTAACTGAGCTATTTCGGTTCATCCAACTCGTTTAGCTCGACTACTTAATCCAATTAGATTATTGAAGATCGAAGAAACATAAAATTCAACAAGCACAAAATTAAGAAAACAGGATGATAAAACCAGAACCATGAAGACGATTTAATCCTAAAGGGAAATTATTGAAGATGGATCCACGAAGCAGAAACGGAAACAGATGGTTATAATCTACCTTATAAAGAGTGAAGGGAGTCTCTCCAGGGCTGACACTTGTCCTTTCTTTATTGGTCAAATTTTGTTTTTTTTTAATTATCAAATAATTAAGAAAATAATCAATACTTGTGCATTTAAGTCTCTACGTTGCCTCCTCTTTTGTTTAAACAATTTTTTAAAACTTCAAATAATTATTTCTAGAATTAACTTAACAATTGTTTTTTTTGTTTGTTTGTGTGAGATTTGGATATTTATGTACAGTAATTAGTAATTACCTTTTATCGTCAACGTATTAGAAAGTAGAGAGGAAATGAATATGATCCAAATCATAAATAAAAAATCATGAGACTAAAAAATTAAAAATAGAAAATAAAAATAGACCAATAAGGGGGAGGGCTGACGTGTCGACGCCGGAGAGCCCCTCTTCTCTCTTTATAAAGTAGATATCCACATAGGAAATCAGATAAGAGAAAGTGGCAAGTTTCATGTGGAAATCACACAAAACAACAACACATATAATCTACCTTATAAAGAGAGAAGGGGGGCTCTCCAGCGTCGACACTTGCCCACCCCCTAATTGGTCAATTTTTTTGTTTTCCTCAATAAATTCCAGATTAAAAAACCTTAATAACTTTTAAAACCTTACAATTTCTATTCAACCACGTACCACCTTCTATCTAATTTAAAAATATATAAAAATCTTCTCAACTTACTTATAATAATTTTTTGCCAAATTCATTGCCACGCCTTCTATTTAACTTACTTACGCCTTTAACACAATCCTTGCCAAATTCATTGTATTTTAAAGTAAAAATAAATTACTAAAACAAGTCTAAATTCATGATATTCATATAACTAAAATGTATTTACGAAAAATGAGAAGACAAAATTAACTTATAACATTTAATATATATATATAAAGAAAAAAATATAAATACCCACTCAATGTTGTTATTCTATTCATATAACAAATTCTATCTAAATTCAAAGGTATGTGATATTGTTCTTTTAAATACAAAATTAACATATGTATTATGTATATTATTGCAAGTGTTGATTCTTTTAAGTATGTTATTTATAGATTTCATCTTATGACTGCACGAGAAGGAAATTTGGCTAATTTTTGGCATGCAAACAATCTAACATATGACGAGTTTCCTACAATATTTGTTTAGGATAAAAAAACACGACAACCAGGAAAGAGCACGATAAGGCATTTAACATTCATTCATTAGCATGTGAGCAATATTATCTACGAATGATGATAAATCACAAAAGAAATTATATGAGTTATGAAGTTATTCGAACCGTTAGAAGCGTTACACATGAAATTTTCAAAGAAAGTTGTTATGCCATAAGACTCTTTGATGGTGATAAATAATTCACATGGTCGCATCAGAACATGGTGGTAACACATAGTGAATGATTTCAAAGTTTGGGGGAGACGGTTGCAACGGTTGCAAACCCTAGAAAAGAAGGCAAATAGATTACAAGAAGATGAAAGTCAAACATATTTATTTGTAAACACACATGGGCTCATCACAATATTATAAACTCATTGTTTTATTTTAGTTTAATAATAAAGAAAATTGGAGAATACAAATTTACTATACAGTAATAAAACAAATTCATCAAATGGCCTCTATCTCGAATTAGGTTGTATTTGTTAAACTATATTTTTTAAAAATCATATTTTACTAAACACAAATTAGAAAATATATATAACATATAAAAAAGGCTCTTCCAGCGATGATTCGTTTTGGAATAGTAATGATTGCGGATTCAATCTCCTGAATTATAAGGGGCAAGGCCAAAGGTTTCAGACGAGGAAATGAGCAACATAGGCACTTAAGGAGCCGAAGAAGAGGATTCTTAATCGAACGGTGACATGCCAGCTTGCTTCAATGGGGCATGCGGCGTTGGGAAAGGGCATCACAAGGCGGGTCCGGTGAAGATGAGTTTAGGTTTGATGGCTAATCAGGGTCAGCCCCAGCAACAGCAAGCGCAAGGGCAACATGTATTTACCGGTGGTGGAATGGCTGCATCGCCGTTTATGCTAGGGAACCAATACCATCCGGTTTATGTAACCGGAATGTTGGGGAATCCAGCTTTAGCAGCAGCAGGCGGAGGATGTTACATGTATCCGATGTTGGAGAGTTCTCTAACCCATGGTGGGTTGAGCCATGAATTGTTGCAGTCGAGCCATATAGGTGGTATTGGTGAGCCATGCGTTGGTGATGGTCTATCAGTTCTGGGATCTTATTTTAGAGGCCAGAGCATGTCTAATGCTTATCCTGATTCAGATACCGGGAAAAGAGGAAATGGTAAAGATTCGGATGCTGGCGGCTCGTTTCATGGTTACTCAAACTATTCATGGTACGTTTTCGTTGTAACCTCTTGTGTTTTATAGCAACGCATGTGTCTCATATTGTGGTTTAAATGTCTTTGGATAAACATATGTTGTATGATTCATAGTAGGAGCGTAGGTATTTGGCTTAATGGATAGATATAATGGGTTACGATTTCGTAGTAGTAATCGGAATATTAGCTGGCATATGTCTCTCTAGATTTGTATTTGTTACAAATAATTTAAAAAAAGAAGCACAAAATAAAATCTAAATAAAAATAAATGCGCTTTACTCACCTAGTATAAATAAATAAAGAAACTAATAGCTGTAAATAATAAATCTGAATTAGAAAAGGTTTCTGCGAACTTACAAGTATTTTGGAACCTTCTCTCTGCATCTTGAAAGTATCAAAGAAGTTTAAAAAAAAGAAGCAAGCGATCTCCGAGCAGACTGTGCTATTTCGCCGGCGAACTTACGGTGGTTTCGTCTTATTCATTTTTCCTCACTCGCCGGAAAAAAAACTCAGGTAGCTCGTTTCTGTTTTTGCTTTTTCTTCAGATCTTGAGTTGATTTTTTGCTTAATATATTTAAATCTTGAGTTGACTTTCTGGTTTCTAGGCATAAGACATGGATGATGAAACCTGTCAAAGAGAAGCGAATGATCTGTGATAGGATAAGCAATTTACCCGATTCGTTGTTATGTCAGATACTCTCTGACCTCTCCACGGAGGAATCAGTTCGCTCCAGCATTTTATCGAAACGATGGAGAAGCCTCTGGTTAAATGTTCCTGCATTGGACATAGAAACCAATGAATTCCCAGAGGATGATGTCTTTGTGAGTTTCGTGGATAGGTTTCTTGGTTCTGACTATGAGCAACACTTGAAGAGATTCAAGCTGGTTTATAGTGTTTATGAGCACGATGCATCTCGTTTCAAGTCTTGGATCGATGCTGTGATTAGGCGTAGGGTTTTCCATCTTGATCTTCATAATGATGTGGATGATGATATTTTGGTTAAGATGCCTCTATCTCTCTATTCTTGTGAGACATTGGTGAACTTAGTTCTCTACCGCGTATTCTTGGATAGTCCCGTATCTGTTTTGTAACATTGTGTCAAGAATATGCGTCTTTGATATGTGTTAGAGGGGGGATTAGCACTCCCTGGTTTAACTCGGTTCGAACAAGACCGGTTTACGATGGTTCGGATTGAGGACGAATCAGCCCAAAAACATTGGGCCGAGCTCGGAATCTCGCTAAAGCCCATCTCGGCTACCGATCTAGGTCCAGCGCGAGCTCAGTCCATTACAACAGATGACAATCAAAGTATTTCCTTTTCCGAGATCGGAAGTATTTCCCTTTTCCCGCCGATCTCGGAAAAGGAAATATTCCCCTTGATCGAATCTTCGAGATATCAGGAAGATATCCTTATCTCGGAGAGAAAACCGGAATATTTCCTTCTCCTAATCGAACTCGGAAAAAGAAATATTCTCCCTTCAAACCTCCTCAAGACAATATAAAAAGGAGAGGAGGCTCATTCATCCAGGCATCCAGAACTTCCGCAGAGACCAGAGAATATGAGAGAGCTCCTTTACCGATCTCAAGTTCTTTTGTCTTTGCCATCTTACTAAAACTCTGTTGTAACGCCGACTCTTGATCAATAAACGAGATTCCGATTAAAATATTGTTTTACCCATTTTGTGTGATTTACGGATCAACAATTGGCGCCGACTGTGGGGACTATTAATAGAACAGTACTTTCGGATATCGTTTGATCGAGTTCGACGATGGTTCTTCCAATCGACACTTCCGTAATCAACATCAACGGCTCAGAAAACAACGATCAAAACCCTCGGGCTGACGAACTCAATCCAACCGACACTGAATTACCGATAACCGGAGGACTCCCTCCGATCTTACCTACTGGAAGAGATAATCAGACCAATCCCCGAGGACTCTTCCACCGCCTCCAGCTACCCCAGCAGTCATGGACCCGACCATCTTTATGGAAGTCATGGTAGCACAGTTCGCGGAAATCAACAAAAAGAATGAAGAGCGGATCGCGTCTCTAATAGCATCCCACTTTGAACGCCGAAGCCAGATCGGTACCCTCGATCAAAACCTGATCACCCCCGCCAACGAAAACGCATTACGCCGGAACCTCTTGCCCGACCTAACCGACGCTCAACTCTCGGGTGTGACCGACCTACCGACTAGGAGATCTGCAACCGATTTGGAAATCCACATCACGGATCAAGCCGCCATGAACCTGGAATTCTCGAGGGTCCAGGCCCAGTTACAAGACATGCGATCTAAAGTCCACCAGGCGACGAGTTCAGCGCCAGAAATTGACCGGGTGATTCAGGAGTCGCAGAGGACACCATTTACGGACCGAGTCATCAACATTCCAGTCCGGCGACTGGAAAGGGTCAAGATCACGCCATACGATGGGTTTACCGATCCCAAGCATTTCATGACCTCTTTTGTTATCACGATGAATCGATTTCGTTTCGGCTCAGAAAACGAAAAGGACGCAGCCATGTGCCAATTATTTGTCTAAAACCTGTCCGGAGCCGCGTTCGATTGGTTTTCAACGCTCGAACCGAATTCAGTCAACAGCTACAACGAGCTCACTACCAAGTTCCTCAAACGCTTCACCATGTTTATCAAGCAGAAAACGAAGAACGCCGAACTCTGGGCCCTCGAACAGAAGCAGGACGAGCCGCTACGCAAATTCATGGAACGTTTCAAAGCGGTCGTATCCCACTGTACGATCGACGACGAAGCTGCGATCGAGGCTCTTTATAAAGCGACCTGGTACGAATCAGACTTCCACTAGGAGATCAAACGCAATAATCCAAAGACGTTGGAAGACATATTACACATGGTGCACATCTTCATAATGGAGGAAGAGGAGAAATCCGAGAAAGATAGGCGGTACACGCTTACGAAACAGCCCGCCGCTAAGGATAAATAGTATGTTCTTACAAAGCAGCCCGTCAATACGGCCCAAACTCAGCAATCCTGGTCAAACACTTGGGTTCGGTCGGACGAACCAAAAGAGCTTGATACCGAGCCCGGACTATACTGCAAATTCCACAACCGAGTCGGAAATCATTCTACTGAAGAGTGCCGACACCTACAGGAATTCTTGCTGATGAAGTACAAAAAGGGAGAAGTTCCAG
The DNA here is from genome assembly GCA_030161315.1 of Eutrema japonicum. Taxonomy (NCBI): domain Eukaryota; kingdom Viridiplantae; phylum Streptophyta; class Magnoliopsida; order Brassicales; family Brassicaceae; genus Eutrema; species Eutrema japonicum. Next base: position 43,261,450 of record BSQW01000001.1, read on the forward strand.
TCGAAGGAGCCTTCCAACCTTCGAATAAACCTCGCCGTAACGATAACGGAAGAAGACGTAACTTCAAACCGAGCAAGGCTACCAAGCAACCTAAAGATAAGTCTGACGACGAACAACCGAAACGAGATCGAGAGAAAAAGGTGGAGGCCCATCAACCTCCGCAAGTTCGGAAGCATGTCAACATGATAATGGGCGCATTGGAATCATGCAACTATTCTGTCCGAGCTCTAAAGACGTACAGCAAGGAAGCAGCGGCCGCCAAACATACAAACCAGATTATATCTTGCGGAATGCCGATCACCTTCTCCGAGGCCAACACCGAAGGACTCCATATGCCGCATAACGATCGGCTGGTCGTCGAAGCACTCATCAGTGATGTTGTAGTCGGACGAATCTTGATCGACACTGGGAGCTCGGTCAATGTGATTTTCAAAGATACCCTGAAGAACATGGACTATCCCGACAATCAGATAAGACCGAACATCGAACCACTCACCGGTTTCTCAAGTGAGCAACCCATGACTGCCGGGACAGTCAAGCTCCCTATGTATACTGGAGGGATTTGTCAGATGGTCAAGTTCCTGGTACTGAACAAAAACGCAATCTACAACGTGATACTCGGCACACCGTGGATATTTTTGATGAAAGTCGTCGTGTCAACATATCACCAGTGCGTCAAGTTCCCAACACCTTCCGGAGTCTTCACCCTCAAAGGCGATCAGGTGATGTCCCGAACGTGTTTCATCAACGAATGAAAACTAAGGACCACACCTCGCACTTGCATCATCAATAAGAAGAAAATTCCGAACGATCCCGATCTGCCGCGACGCGAAACGATTGTCCAAATCAACATTGATGACTTCAATCCAGAGAGATGCGTAAGAATCGGAGCCGAGCTCGACGAAGACATCAAAACAGACTTGGTCCGATTCCTCAGAAGAAACGTTTCGACCTTCGCTTGGTCAATCACGGACATGCCGGGGATCAACCCAAAGATAACAAGTCACGAGCTCAATATCGATTCCACCTTCAAACCGATCAAGCAAAAACGACGCAAGCTTGGTCCCGAGAAGGCCCGAGCAGTTAACGATGAAGTCGAAAATTTACTTAGCGCGGGATCAATCACGGAAGTACGGTATCCGGACTGGTTGGCAAACCCAGTCGTTGTTAAAAAGAAGAATGGTAAATGGAGGATCTGCGTTTTACCGACCTAAACAAAGCTTGCCCAAAATATAGTTTCCCGCTCCCACACATCGACAGACTCGTCGAAGCCACCGCTGGGAACGAACTCCTCTCGTTTATGGACGCCTTTTCAGGCTACAATCAGATACTCATGCATCCGGATGACCGTGAGAAGACCTCCTTCATAACCGACCGTGGTATCTATTTCTACAAGGTTATACCCTTCGGCCTGAAGAACGCCGGTGCAACTTATCAACGACTCGTCAATCGAATGTTTGCCAGCCAGCTCGACAAGACGATGTAGGTCTATATCAACGACATGCTCGTCAAATAGCAAATTGCCAAGGATCATATCGGACACCTCAACACCTGCTTCGACATCCTAAAATAATACGGCATGAAGCTTAACCCGACCAAATGCACATTCGGCGTGACCTCGGGAGAATTCCTCGGGTATATCGTAACTCAAAGAGGAATCGAAGCCAATCCTAAACAGATCTCGGAAATCCTTGACCTACCATCTCCGACGACGAGAAGGGAAGTGCAAATGTTAACAGGACGTATCGCTTCACTCAACCGGTTCATCTCCCGATCTACCGACAAGTGTCTCTCCTTCTACCAACTGCTGCGTGGTAACAAAGATCTCGAGTGGGATGACAAGTGCGAAGAAGCATTCAAGCAGCTCAAGGAATACTTGTCAACACCACCAGTTCTAGCAAAACCCGAAGATGGCGAGACTCTCTACCTCTACATCGCAATATCGACCTCGGCGGTCAGCGGGGTCCTTGTCTGTGAAGACTGGGGCGAACAAAAGCCGATCTTCTATATCAGTAAATCAATTGACGGTGCTGAAGGACGATATCCGACTCTCGAAAAACTGGCTCTCGCCGTTGTTATCTCAGCTCGGAAGCTACGCCCCTATTTCCAGTCACACTCAGTCACCGTCTTAACCAATCAGCCACTCCGGACGATTCTACATAGTCCAAGCCAATCCGGCCGATTGGCTAAATGGGCTATTGAACTCAGCGAGTACGACATCGATTACAAGAGCCGAAAGAGCATCAAGTCGCAAGTCCTTGCCGATTTCCTCGTAGAGTTATCTCCATACTGATGTCATAACCGCCGAACAATGGATCCTACACGTCGACGGGTCTTCATCTCATCGTGGCTCTGGAATAGGCATTCGTCTCAAATCTCCGACGGGAGAAATCTTAGAGCAATCCTTCCGTCTGGCGTTCAACGCATCAAACAACAAGACAGAGTACGAAGCGTTAATTGCCGGACTACGTTTGGCCAAAGCCATCGGCGCAACACGCATACATGCCTACTGCGACTCGCAGCTCGTCGCAAGTCAATTTAGCGGCGAGTATGACGCCAAGAATGATCAAATGGATGCATATCTCAAACTCGTCAAATAACTCACCGCAGAATTCGATTCGTTCGAACTAACCAAGATACCGCGGGGAGAAAACGCTCCTGCCGACGCACTCGCTGCTCTAGCTTCAAGCTCGGACCCTCATCTCAGACGAACGATTCCGTCGAAAGTATATCAGAGCCGAGTATTGGAAGCACGGAGCAATGTATTATCACGACTCGTAGACAAGATAACGAGGAAAATCCTGCGAGTGAACCCGTCCTACGCCGACAAAGACGAATTCCGACTGTCGAGCCTGATCAAGACACCGAGCTTGAACATGCCACTATCATCGAAGACAATGATAAACCACCGCAAATCAATGAGTTAACCCAGTCGGATAACGAAGCATAGGAACAAACAGACGGCCTTCACGAGCTGATAAACCTCGAGCAGTCTGACGAGCAGACGCCCGCCGATTGGACCCTAGAGATAAAAATGTATATCATCGATGGTGACGTCCCGGCGGACAGATGGGATGCTCGACGACTCAAAATGCGGGCTGCCCGCTACATACTTATCAAAGATGGACTGTTTCGTTGGAGTGCGTCAGGAATCCTCCTCAAATGCATCTCAGGCGACGAAATTCCGGAAGTCATGAAGAAAATACACGAAGTCGATGGCAGTAATCACTCGGGTGGCCGATCTCTAGCCCTAAAAATCAAACGAGCAAGTTATTATTGGCCAAGCATGCAAGCAGACTGCGAGAAGTTCGTCGCAAAGTGCGACAAATGTCAACGACACGGCCCAATGATACACCTTCCTACCGAGCTGCTAACCACTTCAACAGCCCCGTATCCATTCATGCGCTGGGGGATGGACATCATCGGGCCTTTCAAGCGATCCACCACGCAGAAAAAATTCATCCTCGTCATGACGGATTACTTTACCAAGTGGGTAGAAGCCAAGGCATATCCCGTTATCCTCGCTTCTGACGTTCAGAAGTTCGTCTGGAAATTCATCATCTGCCGACCCGGAGTTCCGTACGAGATTATCACCGATAACGGTCCCCAATTTATATCAACGCTATTCAAAGATTTCTGCGCCAAGTAGAAAATTCGGCTAAGTTTCTCTACACCGAGATACCCGCCGAGCAACGGCCAAGCCGAAGCAACAAACAAAACGATCATCACTGGCCTCAAGAAACGATTGGATACGCATAAAGGGACATGGTCTGATAAACTCGACGGAGTCTTATGGTCATATCGCACGACTCCTAGATCTTCAACGGGACAATCCCCTTTCTACATGGCTTATGGTGTGGAAGCCCTATGCCCAGCCGAACTCACCATCCCGACTATCCGTCGAACGATGCTTGTGCAAAACCCCGATATTAACGATGAGATCATGCTCAACAACCTCGACAATCTCGAGGAACAACGCGATCAAGCCTTACTCTGAATTCAGAATTATGAGAACTTGGCAGCACGCTACTACAACAAGAAGGTCCGCGGACGTCATTTCACTGACGGCGACCTTGTTCTGAGAAAAGTTTTCGAAGGCACCGAAGAAAAGAATGCCGGCAAGCTCGGCAGAAACTGGGAAGGACCTTATCAGGTCATGAGGGTAGTCAAACCAGGCGTCTACAAGCTCATGAAGCTAGACGGAACCCCTATTCCCCGTTCATGGAATTCAATGAACCTCAAGCGCTACTACATCTAGGCCAACTCTCGAGCGCAAAAAAAAAAAAAAAAAAAAAGATCACCGAGCTACTATACATGGGCTCGATTCCAATATGTAATATGAACTACGAATGGCTTGATCCTTCTTTCGAAGGTACGTAGGCAGCCTTCACAGGCGCAACTATAACATTAATAAAACTCTTATTCTGCGAAGGTACTTTACCGAACTCCAACAGTTCGTATTTCTAAGTCAAACTTTACGTTTGCCGAGCTCCAACAGTTCGTATTTCTAAGTCAAACTTTACGTTTGCCGAACTCCAACAGTTCGTATTTCTAAGACAAACTTTACATTTGCCGAACTCCAGCAGTTCGTATTTCTATGTCGAACTTTACGTTTGCCGAACTCCAACAGTTCGTATTTCTAAATCAAACTTTACGTTTGCCGAACTCAAACAGTTCGTATTTCTAAGTCAAACGTTACGTTTGCCGAACTCCAACATTACGTTTGCCGAACTCCAACAGTTCGTATTCCTAAGTCAAAGCTTTACGTTTGCCGAACTCCAACAGTTCGTATTTCTAAGTCGAACTTTACGTTTTCCGAACTCCAACAGTTCGTATTTCTAAGTGAAACTTTACGTTTGCTGAACTCCAACAGTTCGTATTTTCGACCACAACGGTTTCCATATCGACGTCCTGGCCAGACAATCGAATAAGCCGAGCTTAGCTCGCACGCATCCTCATGGTGCAATGGATAACACATTTTCCACATTCAAAGCCGGGATCAGTCTCGAATTAACTTCTCAGATTATCAAAGCCAAATAAGCCGAGTCCGTCTCGCACACTCGGATTCAATATGAGAAAAACCTAGAGCATATTAAGATGAGCTGTTCATGTACTCTTAAATCAAATTCTAAGGTCGAGCTGAACGTCTTTCCTCGCAAATTTAAGCCGACTTCTCAACAGTCGCAAAATTGGTAAGCCGATTTCTCAACAATCGCAAAACCAGTAAGCTGGTTTCTCAACAATCGCAAAATCAGTAAGCCAATCTACAATATGGATTGCCGACCTCGAACAAGTTCAGTCAAACTCGTCCTCTTCACCCGGCTAAGACCGTACTGTTTACGGCACCATTGTGTACGAAAAGTTTGAGGAGTTCGTATGATGTATGACTTCAAATATTTCGAGACTCAACATAGAGATGACTTAGAAAACGACTAAGTATAACATTCGAGTCTGCAAACGATAAAAACTGGCATTCATTTAAAGCCCCTCAGGCAAATAACAAAATGGATACCGGACTTTAAAAACCCTCCGGTCCAAGAGGTCAAGTTATAAGCTTATTCGGGTAGAAGAAAACCGAACAAAGTACAAAAGGAAGAAAAATATTACAAGGCATGAAAATCAGACATCCTGATTCCGCATGGCATCAGCCCGATCACCAGACATCGCAGCCTTGTTGGAACCGAACATGTCAATACCCGCCGGCACCTCAGTACCTACCGGAAGAGAGATTTTCGGATGAATCGGAGAAGTGAAAGGCGATACAACCAAATCTTCCTCGGCAAGCTCACTAAAATCAAGCGCCTCATACTCGGCCAGCTCCGCAGCCTTGAGCTTTTTCACCTTCTCAATACAGGACGGTGGGACAACAATACATGGCTTCGATTGAAGGCTATCACAGAAGCCGAGCACCCCTTGGGCTTGATTGATAGCAAGGAATGGCTTCTTAACCCGATCCAAAGCCGCCAAATGATCCTTGGCCTTCTGGAGCCGAACCTGACATTTTTCGGTTACTTTCTTCCTTTTCATGATCTGCTGGGTCCGGCCAGCTCTCAAACGGGTCGTCTCCCAGAATAGAGTATGCGCAAGGGCATCTTTCTCAGCGACCAGCTCGGCTTTATCAGCCTTCAGCGCGGCTATCTCCTTTGTCAGCTCATTAACCGCATAATCACCGGCCTGCGTTCTGTCCTGCTCGACCTTCAACGCTTCACGAAGCTCGACGACCTGTACGCTGGTCATAAGAGCATTCCGGCGAGCGGAACGGAGCTCACGATCGTAGGCACCAACAAGCTCGTTTGTTTGAGCAACCATATAAAAGAAAAAAAAGGGAAGCCTGTCACAACAAAGGAATCCAAAAAGAAAGGGACAATATCAACTAAACCCAAAAATTTCGTTTACCTCAGCAGTGGTCCGAGCAACCTTTTTATAAACCCCGGACTGAAAAAGGTCGTCAACTGGAGGAAGCACCCCCGAGTCGAAGTTCAATTGACAGTACAGATCGGCGCAAGCATCTGCATCATTCGTCACCGGCTCATTCTTATCATAACCAAAACTGACAGACTGAACCGAGGTCCCTGAAGTTCGCTGCCTCTTTGATGCAGCCAAGCGATCCGAGATAACCACAGTATCATCATCGACGCCTTGAGCTTCGGTCTCGGTAGCTTGCTTCATCGGTCTCTTGCCTCTTTTCTTCCTCCTCCTCGTCTTCGCAACATCCACCGAAGACGTGCGTGGTTCAACAGAAATCGGTTCCTCATACGGAACCTGCCCTTCGGCAACCTCAGCATCAACAGCAGGTTACCCACCCAGAGCAGCCGGCGGGACTTCAATAGCCACCTCTTCGTCGGACATCTCAGCAGTCAAGTTCGGGATATCATCGAGCTTCATTTTCCTTTGGCGTCGAGGGTTTGCTATAAAAAGGGGGAGGAGAAGGGGTATAACAACTATATAAAAAAAATAATAAGAGAAAAGAGGATCGGTATCAACAGATTACGAAGAAGAGTTTACCAACATATACCTTTAAGAGCTCTCTTAGTCTTTAAGTCAAGCTTTTCTTCGTAAGCTTCTGGCCACCGAGCTTTTCCAGCCGCACTTAACTGCTTCATGTGGATAAAAGTAAATCCCGGTGTGGTGATAAGGAAGCCCGGTATGTGACGATCTGAAAGCAAAAAGAAAAAATATAACTTAGGCAAAACAAAGTAATAAATAAAGATCAAGAAACCACGGACTACCAATAGGAGTCCTCCATTGAGTTCGGTAACTCCCATCTGGATGTTCAACGGAAGATTCGTCGATCATCACATAGAAGTACCGAGCATTCCAGTTATTGACCTTGCTCGGCTTATTCCCAGTAACGAGGTCACATTCCGGCTTCGCGTTAGCCGATAAAAACCAAGGCCTCGCCTTCGACAAATTTACCCGAAACAGCATCTCGAAGATCTTGGCCGTAATAGGGATGCCGCACTCCTCCCCAAGAGAAAGGAGACCCATGAGATTTATTACCGTAACCGACATTAACTGAGAGATCGCAACATGTCGCCTCTTGCAGTACTTATAGAGGAGCTCCGGGATAGGAAACTTGAGACCGCAGCTTCTGAAATAATCCTCGTAAACGCATATATAGCCGTCAGGAGCGTCCCACGGACGATCGGTCTCATTCAGGATCTTAAAAAGGATACCGTCCGGAGCGTTGCACTTTTCCAAGGTAACCTGAACCGTCTCCGCCTTGGAACGAGACGGTCCGATATTCGCAGGTCTTTCAACCACCCGTCTGGCAGCCGACATGGGACCATCGACCCCTACATCCTGACGAACTGCTGGCGAGACAGCGCGATCATCCAGATGAGCCACGTCCTCGCCCTCTGCGAGCCAAGCTGTAAATTCGGCATCTACCCGGACTTGATCGTATGACTCGTCAACCTCCTCTTCAGGCCGATCTTCATCGATGAGATGAGGGACTTCAATAACGACATTTGGATTGCTCGACCCGGCAGCAGCACATTGGGAGTTGCGCCTAATCAGCTCCTGCTGAACATCACTTAGACCATCCGAACTCGAATTGGAGCTATTAACGACTAACTCTAGATCGGAGAACTTCAGCGGAGGAGTTCGGTCATTAACAGAAGAAGAAGCCTTTGAATCCATATCGATCGAAAGGGAGAAAATTGATGAAGAACAAGACGAAGAACTCAAAAATCTTCGAGCAAACCGGAGAAATCACGGCGGAAGAGGTGATCGGAGAACGGGAAATAAATATATTCTAGAGAGAAGGGAGAGCATTAGAGAGAGAAAGAAGAATACCTTTTGAAGGAAATAAACAGAAGTAAGAAACGAAAGGAGATTCGAGCGATATTTATAGAAAAAAAGTAATGATGACGACTCCTCGAGTTCCACGACTGAAGGAGACGAATCGACACGCGATTCATCGAGTTCCACAACTAAAGAAGACGAAACAACGCCCTCTTCCCGAGAGAAATCTACCGAACTCAAAAGTTCGGGACCGACACGAGAATTCCAGTCTTTCGAAAGGAATTCGCCGAACTTAAGATAGAATATGATCAGATCGTACCGATCTCAGCTCTAACCGAGCTAAAGAATACTCCTTAGAAATTCACCGAACTCATAAACTCCCTCGCCGAACTGAGGGGGGACCAATTGTTAGAGGGGGGATTAGCACCCCCTGGTTTAACTCGGTTCGAACCGAGATCGGTTCGATCAAGACCGGTTTACGTTGGTTCGGATTGAGGACGAATCAGCCCAAAAACATTGGGCCGAGCTCGGAATCTCGCTAAAGCCCATCTCGGCTACCGATCTAGGCCCAGCGCGAGCCCAGTCCGTTACAACAGATGATAATCGAAGTATTTCTCTTTTCCCGCCGATCTCGGAAAAGGAAATATTCTCCTTGATCGAATCTTCGAGATATCAGGAAGATATCTTTATCTCGGAGAGAAAACCGGAATATTTCCTTCTCCTAATCGAACTCGGAAAAGGAAATATTCTCCTTCAAACCGCCTCAAGACAATATAAAAAGGAGAGGAGGCTCATTCATCCAGGCATCCAGAACTTCCGCAGAGATCAGAGAATACGAGAGAGCTCCTTTACCGATCTCAAGTTCTTTTGTCTTTGCCATCTTACTAAAACTCTGTTGTAACGCCGACTCTTGATCAATAAACGAGATTTCGATTAAAGTACTGTTTTACCCCTTTTGTGTGATTTACGGATCAACAATATGGTCAAGTACGAGGGTGATTCAGCTCTGGAGACCCTAATATCAAGCTGTCCTTTTCTCAAAGAGTTAACCATAGTCCGTGATCCCAATGATTCTCTAGAAGCTGTGTGTGTGCGTTCCCAGTCGCTAGAAAGCTTCAAAATTAACTGTGAGCGTTACGAAAGTGAAGATCATGTTGTTGCAATCGATGCTCCAAGACTTGAGTGTATGACTCTCAGCGATCACCGATCTGACAGCTTCATAATACATAATATTGGCCCCTCTGCAAAGGTAGTCATTGATGTTATCTTTGATGTGGAATATGGTGAGACACTGGAACCAGATGATTCTTCCAAGATAAATATGATCGGTAAATTTCTCACCGGGTTATCTACAGTCAGAGACATGGTCATCTCTGCTGACACTCTAGAGGTTGATTCAATAGCATTCAGCTTGTAGAACTTCCTTATCACATTTTCTCATGTTTTCTTTTGTTTCTCGCTGCACAACAGGTTATTCATGATTACTGCGAAATGGAACAGCTACCTCAATTCTCTAACTCGTCTCGTTTGCATGCTGACTTCCAAGAAGAATTCTGCAAAAGGTTGCCAACCTTCCTTGAGAGCTGCCCAAATCTACACTCTTTCGTCATGGTGAGTTTCATTTGCTCATGCTCTCATGTAAAATTATCACACTGAGATTTATGATACCGAAAACTCAAACTTCCCCCTCGGTTATATATTATCAGGAATTTGATTGCCTTCGAGATACAGAGCATATTGATTTTTCACATGTACCACAATGTTTCCAATCATCTCTTAAGTTTGTTCACATTAAGACGCCATTCGTTCAAAGCATGCAAGAGGAAGGGACACCACTCATCGGAGAATCAAGTAGGATGAAATTAGCAAAGTACTTTCTTGAGAATGGTGCAGCTCTCAAGAAACTGACAGTAAGTGCAAGTTTTTGTAACATCATCGACGAAATCAAGTCGATTCCAAGAAGCTCTACGAGGTGTCAGGTTGTCATGGATTAGTTGTGCCAGCTTACAAGGTCGTTTCTGATAAATCTCTGTTGGAGGCAGAGAGATAAAAGAAAGGAGACACGAGAGAGAGAGAGAGTTCTTGATCCAGTACCTTTTTTTTTATTTCCTCTATTCATCTTCTCTTCTTGTTGTATTATCTTATTCTTCAATTCCTCTTGTGCAAACCTGAAACCATGGTAAACCAATTCGAACCAAACACGGTTCAAGAAGCTCGTTATCGAGCCAATTTTATATTGAAAAACAGCTACAACAAGGATTGTCGTGGCTACGCAGCGATCTTTTTCAATCTAAGTGTACGATTAATGAAGAAATTATCGATTTTTATTGATGGTGGATGTTGCGCTAATCGATAAAATTCAAATTTGCTAGCAAGAATTGGTGAAATTCGCAATTGAATCAATATTTGGAGATCTAATATATTGCGACGTGGTACCAATGGATGTTTCGCATTTGATTGTAGGTCGTCTTTGGCAATTCACGATTGCGAGGATCGAAAGTAGCTTGTGATTGGCAAGATCGGGATATAGCTCGCGATTGCGAAATAAATAAATAAACTCACAAAAGCGAGAAATAAAATCAAAAAGACATGTCATATTCACAAAGGCGAGAAAAACATCATCATCACCGAAACTGAACGAGACCATCAATAAGTTTACGTTCATAAACCATCGCTATCTTCATTATAAATCTTGTGCTCCAAAAAACCTAGCAATCATGAAGCCAATGGAAATTAACTTGGCCAATCATTGGCCGAATCAATAAAACAAGTCATCAACACATTTTTTTACTTTTCTTTACCAACCTTCACAGTAGGGATCATCACTTTTGCAATATCATCATCATGGCTCGTATCTAGTAACTAATAAGACATGAATTAGATTTTTTGAAGATACGGCTTAATTACATTACATAACACGTGTCCCAACGGCTTAACGTGTCATGTAATATATACTTAAGCCGTTTGAATAAGTTGCACAGACGGACGCAATATCGTTGACTTTTTCCAACCTCAGACAGATTTATCAGAAACGACGTCGGATTGAATATTTCCATATTTCCTAACCATGTTAGAGCACCTCCAATGCTAAGACTCTCTTTGAGTCTCTTAGCAATAAAATAACAACATTTTTTGTGATGGTGATTACCTAAGGACTCCACTTAATTTAAGGCCTCCAATGGTGTTATTAATGTTTGGTTTCTTAAATAAAAAATTAATTTTTAACATTTAATTTAAAACATTTATTTATACTAATAATAATTTTAAACATACAACTGTGGCCTGTAACAATATACAATTGACTCAATCGCTTAGTACGAACTGTGAACAACTGTGGCCTGTAACATAGCACCCCAACTTCACCAAAAACATATTTACATAAACACATACATATTTACATGAACACATATTTACAATATACAAAAATATGTAAATATGTGTTCATGTAAATATGTATATATTTATGTAAATATGTGTGTGTTTATGTAAACATGTGTATATCACAACCTGGGTTTTTATTTAATAACCCATATTTACATAAACATAAACATGTAAATATGTGTTCATGTAAATATGTATATATTTATGTAAATATGTGTGTGTTTATGTAAACATGTGTATATCACAACCTGGGTACACTCACCTTAACTCAGGTACTCCAGCTCCGCAATCGATTTGAAACCCTAAAACTGACACGAAAAGGTTAAGAACACCCTAAATCGAAATCATAAATCGATTCGAAACAACAAAAACAAACAAATTTGCTCGTTCTTGGTCGTTTTACCTGATTTTGTGATGAGCCCTATAAATCGCCCCCAATTTCGCTGCCTCGAGAGTTCTCGTCTTCAAATTCGCGATATCAGAGATAGCCAAGAGTTCTTCTGGTCGCGCGTGTTAACCCTGCGGAAATCCTCTGGTCGGGACGGAGGGTTCGAGACAGCCAACAAAAAAAATGGCCATTCACGCTATGACACGTCCCTAAGAATTGGTTTCTAAAAAACCTTAAATAAGGATCGATTCTTAACATAATTAGAGTTTTTCATTTATTTTTTTTTCTTTTCCCATTGGTTTCTGGGTCAAGAAATGGTTAAAAACCAGCATTGGAGCTGGTCTTACTATATATTTCCATATCTCCTAATGATGTTATAAGTTACCGACTCAAAATCCTATAAATAGAGATGCATAGGTTCACAACTTTTTATCATTCACCATTAAGTATTCCTAATTCCTAATTTTCATCCATCTCCTCACAAAGAACGAACGATGTCGACTTCAGAGAAAAAGATTGTTTTGAAGAGCTCAGATGGCGAAACCTTTGAGGTTGAAGAAGCGGTGGCTCTCCAGTCACAGACCATAGCTCACATGGTTGAAGATGACTGTGTCGGTAACGGAATCCCTCTTGCCAACGTCACCAGCCAGATCCTCTCCAAAGTGATCGAGTATTGCAAGAAACATGTCGTTGATGGTGATTCGACTTCTTCCTCCGAAGAGGAGCTCAAGAATTGGGACGCCGAGTTTATGAAAAATATAGATCAATCCACCCTCTTTAACCTTATTATGGCTGCTAATTTTCTAAACATGAAAAGCCTTCTTGATCTCACTTGTCAGGCAGTCGCTGATATGATCTCAGGTAAAACTGTTGAGGAGATTCGCACTATTCTCAACATCGAAAACGATTTCACACCCGAGGAAGTAGCACAGAATCGCCAAGAAAACCCTTGGGCTTTTTGAATGATCAATGTGGATCACTTTGGATGACTTGGCCTCTTTCTTCTTTTTTGACCTAATTTTTTTTTTTTTTAAATTTCACGATGACCTTATTTGATTGAATTTACAAAGATTGATCAACAAACCTGCAGTGATATTTCTCTTTTGCGTTTGATTTTTAAAAAGTGATGATTTTTGTCTATAGATATTCTTATGCTCTCTTTTTTTTTTTGAAAGATTTCTTATGCTCTCATATAATAAATTTCCTTCGACTAGATGATCATATAAATCCTAATTAGCTCAAATTTAAAAAAAAACAAATAAGCAAAACAGAGGAAAGCCAAAAACAGAGACGATGCTTGTGTTGCTCTGTTTACTTTACTCAACTTGTTGCAAATCCTTCTTCTCAAAATATCACTTTCTGGTCTCCGTTTTCGCTTCTTCTCTTTTCCTCGTTATCTCTCTCATCTCTTCTTTGTACCGTTCTTCTATCTTCTCTAACTCCACTCTTAACCTCTCATCTTCTTCATCCAAGCTTCCTGGTTTCTCTGCTTCTTGATCTCCTGTTGTTGTTACTACGGTCGACTTTGCCTCGTCATCGGATCGTGGGAAATAATCCGAGGACAAAGAGTGACTAACGGATTCACTACCTTGAGATATTGCACCATTTTGACGATGATCCTTTGAGCTCTGCTTCCCTTGCGGATGAATAAGATGTTCGATCGTGACATCGGTTTTCCAACTCGGTATCAAATTGACGAGTAATATGTCGATCAATTCCGCTATAAAATTTACGTTTTGATCTGTCAATTCGAGCTGTTCGACCATCTCACTCGATACCTTAGAAGCAGTGTCGCCTTCTTGATAGAATAGGAAATGAATGTTCCTTACTCGTCCTACGCCCACAGAATAAGCAACAAAAACTAATCAAGTTTGGTTTCACGCAAAAGAAACATAGACTATGATTAGTAAACAATAATGTAATAGCTAAAATACTTACCATTTTCGTCAACTATACGAAGAATTAGCGAGACAGAGTTTTCATCATTCTCTTCACCTTTGAGGACAAAGAAGTTGCCTCGCTTTGCCCGTCTGACCTCAATACACTTGGATCCTGAATTGTTGCTTGAAGTAACAATAGGAAGGTTATTGTCCTCGTCAAGATCCATCGACATTGGTTTAATTAGAGAGTTCAGAGGTCCTTCAGACATAAGACAACGGTCTCCGAATGAACCTTCTTTGGGCATTACAATGTCGGGAAGCGGTAACGGGATGTTCATAGCTAAACCATTCACTTGGAGAAAAGAATCCATTAGAAGCTCCTTCGCTGATAACCTTTCGGAAGCAGGCAATAAACATTTTTCGATAAATTTCATTACTTCCGGATCTTTAACCTTAGAGAGTGAAGCCGGTTTTATACCCTAAAATAAAAAAAGACTCACCGCAGTAAGTAAGTTTTGTTCGATATAATGTAGTGGAAACTATGGGAAAATGTCAAACTTACCGATGAAACTTTCCTGTAGATCTGAGCAGAGTTTCTACATTCACAATAAGGATATTCAAAAGTAACCATCTCCAACATACACATTCCAAAAGAATATATATCAGCAAGCTCGTTGTAGTTCTCATCGTAAAGCTCGGGCGCCATAAACTCGGGAGTTCCTGTTGGATATAACAATCTCATCTTGATCCGAAAAAAAGAAGAGAAAAAACAGAGAATTTTCAAATTGTAAAAAGAAAATCATACCAATCACACTATTGGCATTAGCTTTCTCCATGACAGTAGCTAAACCAAGATCTCCTATTTTCACTTCTCCATGGTTACCATTGATAAAAATGTTATCGCATTTGATATCTCGATGTATAATCGGCGGTTCTTGACTATGAAGATATTTCAACCCCGCTAAAATCTGTCTCGCCCAACACTTCACAGCCTTCATATTCACCGTTCTATGTTTCTTACGGTACCTTCAACAAAAACCAAAAAAAAAACACAAGACTTTCTTTAAACAAAACTCGAAAACCACAATTTTGGCAACGACATAACAAAATAGCCAAAAAAGGAGCAAAAGAGTGATTAATACATACTGTCTGAGACTTCCTGAAGTGAACAATTCAGTGATTATATTAACCGTTTTGTTCTTGTCATCGATCCACGAGTTATAAAACTTTATGATGTTATTGTGCTTCAAAGATTTCAAAAGCCGCACTTCTGAATATAGCCTCTCTAGACAATCTGGTGATTGCAAAAGATCATCGATTCTTACTTGATTCCAAGCGACTTCGATACCATCTACTTCGTCGAATCCCTTATAGCTGATTATTTTTGAGAAAAGAGTTAAAGGAATGGTGAATTTAAGATTCTCTCATAGCAACCAAACACAATCTCTGATGTCAAATATTACACAACATGAGATTGCAAAAAAAAAACAAAACAAAAAACAGAGATTATGTAAAACCGCAGAAAAAGGGATACACTGTCTTGAATGCGCCTTTTCCTATCACTTCTTTGTACTGAAAGGTTACACATTTTAATTGATCAAGAATTTTTTTTTGAGAAAACAACAAAAATTTGGTCGAACCTAATCTTTTGTAACATATTACGAATCATTGAAAGAATTATACAAGAGATTAAGATGAGTTAATTACCCGGATATATCGACAAGTTGGGTCGATTTCAAGAACTTCTGGGTCAGGAGGCTCTACAATTGCAGAAGCATCCTCTGAACCTTCCATGTCTTATTAGTATTCTTCAACTTCAGAGTTCTATAACAAAAAAGCAAAACACATACCCTTAGATTCCTCTTTGAAGACAAAAACAAAAACCTGTAACCGAAAAAAACTTAATTAAGCTTTGATACAATCCTCCTATATCCAATTTGAGACAAAACACCAACAAACGATTAATTAACTTAATCAAATATTATTGACCCAAAATTTCATATTGTTAAATCTCACAAGTGACCTAATCTAGAAAAATCAAATTGCGTCAACGAACATCCATCACGAAATAGAATTATAGAAATACCCAAGAACAAATCATGTGTATGGTTACGAAAAAAAGGCAAAGAATTTCGTCGAATAAGAGCTTAAAATTTACCTGGAGGATGAAAGTTAATTCTATTAACGACAACTATGGAGGAAAGATGGAACCCTAATTAGAAAAAGAAAAAAAAACAATTGATGAAGATGCAGAGACAAGAGAAAAATAAATATATAATTGTAGCTTATCAAATCACGAACAACAAACTGATTTTATCTCTTTGTTTTTTTTATATAACAAAAATGGGAAAAAAAAAGCAATTTCAAGTCCTCCAAGAAAATAGACTACCCAAGTAATTTATACAAAACCATCCACAATTCCTCATGCAATTTTTTATTTTATTTTTCAATTTAAAATTCGTCTTATTGATCTACATAAACTTAGGATAATAGTTAAATACGTTTTCGTTTTTGGAGTCGCTGATGTATTTTACAGATGGCATCTAATCATTGGAGGTTATCAACCAACTGCTGACATGAAAATATTCAATGAATATTTTTCCTGATAATATTTCAAATGGGATATTGTTATTTGAGTTTTAATCAATCACGATTTACTTTGAAACCCCTTTTGGTGGCTTTTAAGTTTTGTTACCTGATCGGGTATCTGAACACACAAATATTCGCTTTTTCATAAATAAAAAAAACTAGGAAGTTTGATTTAAATTTTTTTTTTTTTAATTACCAAGGGTTCTGGGCCAAGATCCGAGATCAGAACATTTATAAAGTTTCGTCCCAAGCGGCACTCGATCCTGTGACCTTTAAGCTTTGTCTTTGGTAGGCCTATCAATTTGATTCATTACCTGCGGGTTCCGTCCCGTTTAACCCACCGCGTTGCAGGTGCGGATCGAGAAATTTTCAATTGTAAGAAAGCGGAGTAGGTGCGGGTCGAGATTTTTAAAATGCGGGGCAGATACGGGGCCCGCAATTTTTGATTCATTACCCGTAATTTTTTAAATTTTTATAATAAACTAGATGAATACCCGCGTATACACGCGGTTTTTTTGTAATGCACTTTTTTATCTCATAAATTATTGACCTTCTTAATAGCGTGCAAAAATCTATTGATTATCCCCATTATACATAATTGAAAATAGAGAAATTTATGTGTTATCTTTTTAAATATTAAGTTGTTCTAGAAATTTATAGTTTAACCCGCCGTACGGATGTATTTTAGACTATATTATGTTGTTCTCACCTCTCTCTGATCAACTCCTATAAAAACTTCCTACCTCTCTCTTAACCACAATCATATAGATGTTCTTTGTTTCATGTCGTTAAAAATCATCTTTGTAACATTAGGATATTCGTTAATCTCTAAACCCTTTTTGAAAACTCTTTTGCTATTTTGGATTTGAATTTTTCGCAGAAACCTAATTAAACGATAACAGTTGCCAATGAAATCACCAAAACGCAATCCTAATCTAATCCCTCTAAACGCTGTACACACACAAACACACTCAAATAGACTCTTTAAGCGACAACAATTCACTACTCACTCCTTCCTCTGTTCCGCTTAGCTTCCTACATGGTTTGGTGCCAAAATTTCAACAATTTTTCTTTTTTTCGAACGTGGTAAAATACATTTAGCTATGTTTAGCTGGTCATAAACATTTAGATGGAAAATGTACTAAAATGATTTAGTATATTTTTTATTATTATTTTAACCATCAAGTAGCTAAACAAATTGTCATACGTATCCACAAACATAAACTTTACATTATGAAAAAACAAATGGACTTTAGTAAATTATAATCAAAAGAGCTCTTAAGCTATGCGATAACACTGATACTTATTGATCAGCTATTATATACTAAACATAATCACAATGAGACTAA
The DNA here is from genome assembly GCA_030161315.1 of Eutrema japonicum. Classification (NCBI taxonomy): domain Eukaryota; kingdom Viridiplantae; phylum Streptophyta; class Magnoliopsida; order Brassicales; family Brassicaceae; genus Eutrema; species Eutrema japonicum. The sequence goes on from BSQW01000001.1 coordinate 43,279,284, forward strand.
TAGAATAATTTTCGGTTTGGTGTCATAAAGAATAAAGTTACTCTACGTACCACTCGCCAAGTGAACTTTAGTAAATTATACTCTACCCGATCAAGCAAGCAATACAAAAACAAACCAATACAAAATTTCGATGTCCACTGAAATAAAGAGGTCGAGAGCTTTTATAGGTCATTTCTGATTCTCTATTGAGTTAGTAATTGACATCGTATTTTATAGTCACTCTGATCTGCTCCGATCTGTTTTGCTTCCTATTTTCCTTACTTCCACAAACAGATATACCTTTCTCAACTCTTCTCCTTTGCGGTGGTGATGGTCCATTTCTTCTCCGCAACGTCTCGGCCTCCGATTCTGATTTCCGGACACGTGTTCTCCTTCCTCTTTGTTTATGTGCTTCCTCTCTTTCTCTTTGTCATTAATCTCCTCCTCCTCCTCTCTCTCTCCCTTCTCTCCTATTTTTATATTCTTCCTCCTCACAGCTTCTCCTTGCTTCTCTCTTTTTCTCCCTTTCACGACTTCTTCTCTTCTTCTTTCTTTCTATCTTATTTCTCATATTCTCTCTCTCTCGGCCTCTTACGGCGGCTCCCCTTCTTTTCTCTTTTTTTTTGGGTTCCGTAATCTAACTTAGATAACTTGTACTATATAAAAAGAGTTACAAGCATACCCCGATTGTTTTAGCAACATCAAGAGGTGTCTGAAAATCATCATTCAAAACCAGTGGATTTGCTGCAGGAAAAAAAAAAAAAAAAAAAACAGACATGCCAATGTAAATGAAACACCATAATCATACCCAAAAAAATAAATGAAACACCATAGATAGATTGCTTAAACTTTTCAGTCATCAAATTGGCAAGAAAGAGATCAAAAACTTACCATCGTGAGACATAAGTAACTTAACCGTGTTTTCGAGACCTCTTATTGCAGCATGGTGCAGAGGAGTCCCGGCATTGCAACCTGATACCAACAAACAAACAACACAAAATGTCCAAATTGTATTTAATGAGTTTCTCCATTTCATTCACTGAGAAGAATTAGCTCAAAAGACAACAAATTTCACTTTGGGACTAAAGCACAAACTCTGCAAAAACAAGAAAGTTTAAAAAAAATGGGGAAGAAAAAAGATTCTTGATTATAAATAATTACCGGAACGATAAGCATTGACATTGGAACCCGACTCAAGCAGAGTTGTTGATACATCATATAGCTCTGCTTTCGTACAAGCTAAGATTAATGGCGTTCTTCCTTCTTCATCAACACACTACATCCAAAACAATTCAGAAAAACTAAATCTTACAATTACTCTAAGGGGATTATTTCAAGGGATTTGATCAAATGATTAAAAGCTGAAAATATGGAGTAAGAAAGAAGAAAAACCTCGAGTCATGCACCTTCATGGCGAAGGGATTTGATAGCAGGAGCTGGGAGAAAAGCAACAAACCTTCCAAACTTTTGGAGCGAAGATCGAGGGACAGATGTAGTAGGATGAGGTGTGAAGACCAAATCAACAGTCTGATTGTTAAACTCATCATTTTTGGGGGAATGAGTTTGTTACGAAATTTGAATCTCCTGGATCCAAACTCGTCAGCCTATTTCCGAGGACCTCTAGCTTGTCCGTGTTGTGGTTTCCGTCGTAATCAGCAGGAACCTTGTCGCATTCTTCAACCTTTACACAAATCAGATTTATTTATTTGATTCAGAACATAAGTGAATCTGAAAGCAGATAGAAACTCAATGACAGCGTTTGAAACAAGAAGGAATGACAAAGTCCAGAAACTGATGAAGCCAGAATTAGCAAAGAGCCTTGAGCAATAGATGAACGCTATTTGTCATGAACGGAACACCAATCGAAATAATCTGAAATATCTCCGCTCAGACCCGACCCCTTTCTCATCATCTCTTGTCAACTTTCTCTTTAGACGGTTCAAATTCAAGTTACATATGATATTGGCATCGCATCCCTCAATCCGTCGAACGAACGCAAAAGCCGTGACATATGAAGAATAGGAATATCTAATGATATATTATGAGAGGTGAGGAGAGGACGAAAGGTTTGGAAATTTGGTTGTTAAGATCACTAACGAAGATGAGGAATCAATACTATAAAATGAGGCCGGTAAGATGAGGAATAGCTTTGGAATTTTTTGTTGTTCGTGTGTAAATTAAATTCATATTGACTTTTCTGATTTTGAGTAAAGGAGACGAAGAGATCAGCAACGTATTTCTTCATCCTTTTAAAAAAAAAATTGTGATAGCTGATGTGTCTTAAAGAATGGATGATGATGTGTCATCTTCTGGTGAGACTCACCCAGTCTTTATATAATAGATAATATTTATGTACTAAATACTATTAAAATGTTGAAATATTTTGTAATATATAAAAATAAATTTATTGTTTTGTTTATTTTTCAGAAAATTATGAATTTATATTCTATCATATGAAATTTATTTTATTAAATATATTTTTTTTACTAAAAAACATTATAAATTTTTTTTTATTATTTAAATAGTTACGGATTACCCGTAGGTACCTACAAATCCCACGAATTCAAGCGAAACAGATGCGGATCGAGAAATTTATGTTCATGAATTTGGTGAAGCGAGTCAAAACGGATCAAAAAAATTAATCTACATGGAGCAGGTTTGACCCGCTTAAAAAGCCTAGTCATTGATACTTTTCTAGTTGAAATAACTTACTTGATTATTATTATTATTTTTTTTAATTATGAGACAACGTTCATTGAAAGTGACTTCAACCTGCATGGTACGTGTCGTGTAAACTCCAGTGCCGTCTTTTAACACAAGCAAGTGGAGCAATCGAACAAGGCCCGACTTAAAAAAAAAAAAATCTTAAGAAAATTTCAACTAGATAAATGCCCATATATGAATTATTAGGGCCTAAATTTTCTAAAAAATTGTTTTCTATATATATAAAGTTAGTTTTTCTATCTTCTCATGCTGCAACTTTATTATTTACATGTCAAATTTTAATTGGCCATTTTTTAACATCATTTTAATTATCATATTTTTAACAATTGGTTTTAATTAGATAACTAAAATCATTAATGAATAAATTTTATTTATACATATAAAACAAAAATCATATTGATAATTAGTTTCAACAAAAATTAAAATATATTGATATCTACCACATTTTTAATATTTAATTTATAAAAATCATCCTCAAAATAAGTTTAAATATCAAAATATGATAATTTATTTCAAATCTCACAGTTTGATAGACACAACAAAATTTTGCAAAAATCAGGTGGTCACTGTGCATTTGCATCCTCAGCACTTACCTAGAGCCGGGCCTGAACACAAGATACAAATGAAAAATATGTGAAAAATCATAATAAATCAAGACTTGGATATGTATGTTATATTATCATATTTATCTACACTTGAAGACTTATTACTTAAAAATTGGAAACAAAAAGACTTAAGAATTATAAACATATTTTTCACAATAATGAAGATTAGAATCGTACATCAACAATATTAGAAATAATACTAAAAATATAAAACGAAAAAACACAATATTACTCGAGGAAGACAAGAGCCACATACCTAAAATTCGGTGCAACTAGCTCCATCCCAAAGCACAATATATAATTCTAAGTAAGGATAAACCCAACATCCGCCACATATGCTTCAGAACCGAACTCTCAACCTCCTTCCGCAATAACTCTAAAACAAAACAACTCCTTTAGTGTATTTTTTTCTCTTTGGTGTCTTCATTACGCTTTAATGTAACTACTTCAAAGATGAACTTTGCGACATCAATTAACATATAATTAATACACTCTAATTGATATAAATTAAAATAAAAAATGCATTATTAGAGATTTTTAATATTTTCTACTATAAAAACGCAAAATAACAAACTTTTTTAAAAAAATGCATAAATTGACAACAAACGTAAAAGATAAAAAATGTACAAACACCTTCTATTTTTATAAGAAAAAACAATATTGAAAATAATATATGTAAAGTATTAAACTATAAAAAAAAAAAAATAAAAAAAAATAAAGTTAACACAACCGCGCGTAGCGCGGATCACATTCTAGTATCATATTAGATATACCTTTAGTAAAATTTTAGAGCATAGCTTACAAATAGTTTGAGACGGTCCTCCGTGTAGCTAACCAAATAAATAATGGAAGGAATATTCAAACATCATATTTAATACGTAGATGCACAAATCAAGTAGTTTTTTTTTTCGTAAAAGGATATTCAAATAAATGCATGAGAACTAAAAGTTTACAGAGTCCAATGCTCAATTTTGGAAGCCCAAATATTACAGGAAAAAAAAAGAGAGAACTAATTAGATAACTTAGTTAAAAGGGAACCAGACTTGAACCAATAGTTGTAGGTGAATCGAAAAGTTGGTTGGGGCATTAACCACACCAAACCACCAATATTTTAGGAGTTAGGTGTATTGATCGATGGAGATGCACAAACATCATATTTAAAACGTAGATGCACAAATCAAATAACATGTTACATTTAATCGAGCAAATTAGATTAGAACTGCTATGATTTGAAGTCTCATCATCAATCGTATATCGTAGACGGACTTTGGCTTCAACATCTTCTTAATTACTGTTACTAGGGATTGAACCCCGCGCTCGCGCGGGGTTTATTTTACATTCATGTTTTATATTTTTTTTTATATGCGTTTATTTTACATTCATGTTTTATAAATTTGTTTATATGCTATTTTTTAAGAAACAATTTTTTTTTTAATTTCGAATTTTAGTTTATAGTTGCATTGTGTGTATATGCGTGTGTTTTGTTATTTCTCCTTATTAGTGTTTGTATATAACAACAGTTTTTTCTTTTAATTATGTTGTTTACATATGTTGAAATATTATTTTTTTTCCATGTGTTTATATGTACTATTTGACTACTGTGTGATTCTAATTATAGTTATATATATATATATATATTTTTTTTCTTAACACCATTTCAAATCTCTCATAAGTTACATATTTAGTTGAACGTATAATATTACATTTCTGTTCCGGAATCTATAGATATTTTGGCCCAAGTATTACTTTCTTCGTGAAAGACCGCTGACAAAAGATCTGTGATTTTTTCCTTGTTCCCCATCTCCGAAGAACATATCCTATCTCGGTTCTAAAAATCCAACAAATCCCACTCAAATAACTGATCCTCGATGGCCGCCGTGACTTTCAACGCCTTCGGTAGCCATGGTTCCGCTTCTCACATTTGTTTCCGCCATTTTAATTCCTTCATCGATGCTCGCACCTACCTCAAGGTATGATTTCAGAATTCAAAATTTTATGTATTTTATCATTACCAGATTCGGGTCTTCAAAATTTGAAATATTGCGTGTTGTTTTGGATTTATGGGAGGGGAAATATTGCGATATATGTGGCGTTGTGATTGCAGATGGAGCTGATGCGATCACCGAACATCCTTTCAAAAGATACACATCGTTTGTTCTGGGTAATGATGTAAAAATCAATCAAATTTTCATAAAATCTTAGAGTTTTAGCAATTTTGTGAAGTTAGAATAGCGATCATTCTTAATGATCTTTAGTCCATTTAATCTGTAAACAGTGAGGAAAGAAGTAGATTAATAGGAACCTCAATGGTTTCAAAGATAATTCTTAGGACACCAGAACTTGGAGAACTTGGAGTGAAGTTATTGCAAGAGTTGGTTTAACTTCTCCATCTTTTTTATTTAAAGAATATGTGACCGATTCTCATAGTATATTATATTGGCTTCAATGGTACTTAGTCTCTTCCATTAACAAAAATTGGGTGATAAGCATTTCAAGTTTTATGACGATCATTTAGTAAATGGCTAAGTTTTGGTTTTGAAAATCCTCGATATATTTATTTGTCCGAGAAACCAATTCAGATCCGAAAAAATTTATTGATTTGTCGAGATATTAATTTATCGAGTATCAATTTATAGATGTTATACTGTTAATTATGATAATAAACTCATTTTATATGTATTTTCCGTTGAATTGTAGTTGGTTATCTATAAATTAAGTAGTTTATCTTAATATTTTATTTTCAAATATGAACATATTATATGGTCATTTTTCACTTATTTCATTTAATTATTTTTTCCAAACTTATGCATTCGCATATACTAATTTTGTTAATAACCGGTTCAAAATTTAAATCATAATTAATATTATATATTTTCTCGTTAGTTGGTGTAATTGTGTGTTTTGGAGTTGTATAGTAATAATTATTCTTATGTTGAAGCTTTAATTAGTACATATTAGAGTTTTACATAAGTGGTGTCCATCAATAGAGGATTGTAGTGATGATGTGGATAGTTTATATTGAGAGAAAATTCTCCTATTGTATAATAGATTCTACTTTATATAATAAGATACTTATTTTCTCTACTATCATTTATCTATAATTTTATTTATTTGTTCTTATCTTTGTCTTATTTTACATATTCTCGACTTTGTTAAGTTAATTGTAAAAACTTATATTATAGTATTTTGTGACTCTCAAATGATGTAAAGTTTATTATAAACAATTATATATTCTCGGAACAAAATTGAATAAATTATTTTTTTCATTATATGTAGTAAAATTTATTTTACATTCTTAATTTCATAATCACATTGTAACATTTTAAATAGGATAAATATTAAATTAAAGTTTTTGGTTGAAAATCTAACAATATATCATTTTCAAGAAAATATTTCATTATTTTTTTTATCCAATTAGTATTACAATTTTTTTGATTCTTAATATCGAATTATCACTTTTCTATTTTATTAGACAAATTTTTATATTTTTGTAATTTGTATTAAATAAAAATAATGATAAATATAATAGACATGTATTAAATGAATGTTTTAAATATATTTTAATGTTAATTTTTTTTTTGTAAATGAAGTGATGAGGTGAACACCCTAGATTGAGAGAAAACTCTCTCATTATAGTATAGACTAGGGTGTGACCCGCGCTATGCGCGGGCGTTGTAAATATTTTTTCTAAACATGTTTTGATTGTCTAATGTTATTTTATTTTTTGAATGTGGTAGTTAATTGAATTGTCTCTATCAGCTTAAATTATGTGTATTTTTTAATTTTGGTTTATTTTCATAATTTCTTAAATTTATGATCTTATATGTATTTGTTTAGTGGATATTACACATTTTTAATTCTTTTTTTCATTTGTTGGTCAATTTCATGCAATTAGTTGTTTTTTCTAAGGGAAGATCTTAACAATTTAATGTTTTCTTTGCATAATTTTTGATGTTTTCCTTTTTTTTTCATCTAAAACCTATTTGTTGAAACCCTTGTAGAATATGTTTCCCTTTAATATTAAGGAATTTAGGAATTTGAGCTACTTTTAAAAAATTTAGTTTTAAGATAATTTTTTTTTAAATATGTTGGATATATAGATACTATGCGCGGGCGTGGTCCACATTTTTTTTAATTTTGTTTTGATTGTGTAATATTATTTTATTTTCTTGGTTTTGGAGTTAATGGAACTGTTTCTAACAGTTTAATATTGAATGATTCCTTATTTTATTTTATTTTCCTATTTAGATTATTTTTAATCAATTTTTAACATCATTTTTTTAATCGTGTTTCATGTTGGATTCTAATCCTCTTTATTACGTGTTTCTTAACTATATTATTTTTAAAATTTTGAACCCCCACAGAAAAAGTAATTGAGAAGTTCGTTATTCTCGCCGTCATCATCGTAGGGTTATATTGACGGCAGTCGAAGAAATTTCCTCTTGATTGTCCAACTAATCACAGACCAATGATAGCATTTGTTGATTGTTGGTGGTTAGGAATGTGGCATGCGGGAATGAGATGATAGAAGAGGCGGGTGTGACCCTAGAACTTAAAATTGAAATAATAAGATCTGATTTGCACTCTCTCATCTACAACGATTGATCCTTCTTCGGGTATATCGTCACCGTCGCCCCTGAGAAGCGATTCTCCATCAGTGAGTCCGACATATGTGTATTTGGATAAAAGATAGTTGACATATTTGAGCTCAGTAAGGTCAAATAATGGCCCATGTTAGGCTATTTAAGATTTAGTTTGTGTTGTTATCCGAAATTTGCTTTCAGAAATTTATAATCAAAGCTAGAGATTAATGGTTCTTGACCAAAAAAAAAAAAAACTAGAGATTAATGGTGATGTTCTTGTTTTGTGTACATGTTGTATTTTTTTTAAATGATATTCAATCGAAAGTGAGAGTTGTAGAAATTATATATAATTCAAATTGTCAAGCTATGTGAATTCTCTTTTTTTATAATTAATATCTTAATGGGTCTATTTTTGTATATTTTGAAAATTTTATTTTATGTTTGAGTTTCTTTTTGGTTCTTTTGTTTTATGTGTCTGTGTTTTGTTTTTGTTTTAATGTTTATTGATTAGGAAGAAGGTGATGTGACATGAGAAGAGAGCAGAGTTAACTTTATATATATAGATTTTCCAAAGGTGACGAGTAGATAATTTTAATTAAATGAAGGAGGTTTGTGCACACAAAAAAAAAAAATGAAGGAGGTAAGTGTTCAATTAGGTTAAAAAAAAAAAGTAAAAAATCTCCTAAACATCTCGGGGATCGTTTGCTCTTAAGAAGGTATACGTATGATCATTTTTAAGGGCTAATTGTGATTTACACTAATCTACAAAAAAGTCCTCTGTTGCTATGAATCCCGAAGTCGAACCAAAGCAGAAAAAGAAAAAAACGAATCCATCTTTGTTGCTTTCGTTTTCGTCGCTTCCGAATGACATCATTGTCAACTGCTTAGTCCGCATACCGAGATGGTACTACCCGAAACTCTCCTTGGTCTGCAAGACCTTTCACTCTCTCATCTTATCCAAGGAGCTCCACGCGGCGCGGTTTCTCTTAAAAACCTATGAAAGCACCCTCGTTGTCTGCTTACAGCTGTCCGATCGTCTTCGTCCGTCCTGGTTTAGTCTCTGGATGAAACCAAATCAAACCCTAACCAACAACATCGGGAAGAAGAAGAAGAAGTCTAGCAGAAATACTCTCTTGGTACCAACATCCCTCTTCCTACGTACCAATGTCCTGCGTTGAGGTTGGTTCAGAATACTACGCACTCACCAAATACAATGCTCCGTCCCCTACCATGAGGGTCTCTAATAAGGACACTGGCTTATGGCGGAAAGCTCCCAACATGAGTATACCTCGAGAGAGAGCGGTTGTGGGTGTCCTCCACGGGAAAATATATGTAATGGGAGGTTGCGAGGCAAATGAAACCGCGAATTGGGCTGAGGTTTACAACCCAAAGACTCAAACTTGGGAACCTTTACCTGACCCTGGCGCCGAGATCCGCTCCTCTGGAATTAGAAAAATAGATGGGATCCAAGGAAAGCTTTATGTTAGATGCAACGAGAAGAAGGACTATGTTTATGATCCGAAACAAGGTGAATGGGATGTTGCAGCAAAAGGATTCGTCAAGTGTGAGATAGAGAGTGTATGTTATGGTTGTGACGAAAACAGTTGCTTGTGGTATGACACAAAGTAAAAAAAATGGAGAGTGATCAGAGTTTTGGGAAAGTTGGATAGGAATCGCCGTGGTGACTTTGCTGAAATAGCCAAATACCATGGGAAACTCTTGATCATATGGGACAAGTTTGTGCATCGAGGCCGTTGTCGATTCAAAAATATTTGGTTTGCGGTGATTGCGCTTGAAAGACGCAACGATGATGATGATGTTTGGGGAAACATTGAGTGGGCTAATGTTGTGCTTACGGTTCCCAGTTCATACGTTTTCTTGCGTAGTCAAGTTACTCTGGTTTGATTAAATGTAATCATGCCTTTGTTTTGACCATTGCCAATGATGTTTTTGTGTTAAATGTAATCGTACATGTATTGTTGCTTCCAAATCAAGTAGTTTAGGTGTATTGATCGATGGAGGTCCACAAACATGATATTTAAAACCTAGATGCACAAACATCATATTCAAATCAAATAAAATGTTACATTTAATCGAGAAAATTAGTCCGTAGACGGATTTTGGTCTTCAACATTCTTTGACTGTTATTTCTCCAAACGGGGACGAGTAGAGATGTTTTTAAATTAAATGGAGGTTAAAAAGTAAAATGCTTTGATAATGGCTATGCAAAGTTGCTGGGCTCGAGGTTATCGACGGGTAATCTTCGAAGGAGATTGTAAAGCTCTGACTAATCTACTCAATAAATAGACCCTGAATTTTGGAGCATGTAATTGGATTCAAAAAGTTTGGGATTGGAGTAAACGGTTTGATGAAATCACATTCGAATGGATCTCAAGAAACGGAAATAAGTCGGCGGATATATTATCTAAATCAGATATTCCGGCTAACTCTTCTTTCATTTATTATTCTCTTATTCCTCATGTAATAACCACCACATTACATTATTATTACGTTTGTTCAATCTAATAAAATTAGAAGTTAGAAAAAAAAAGAGTAAAATCTCCTAATCATATTTATGACTATGAAAAAAGTAAAATCTCCCCCTGGTTCTAAAAAACTGAAAAATAAGAGGTATTTATGAGTTGTGACTTATGACTATGGAGTCCAAAGTCGAAACAAAATCAGTCTCCTAAAAGGAGGTTAGTGTTCAATTAAGTAAAAAAAAAAAAAAAGTAAAATCTCCTAATCATATCCATGACTACGAAAAAAGTAAAATCTCCTAGATTAAGGTATTTATGACTATCAAGTCCAAAGTCGAAACAACATCAGTCTCCTAAACGTCTCAGGGATCGTTTGCTCTTAAGAAAGTATACATATGCTAATTTTTATGGGCTAATCTACAAAACGTTATCTGCCGCTATGAATCCTCAAGTCGAACCACAGCAGAAAAACAAAAAAACGAATCCACCTCTGTCCTTTTCTTCGTCGCTTCCGAATGATATCGTTGTCAACTGCTTAGCCCGCGTATCGAGATCTTACTACCCGAAACTCTCCTTGGTCTGCAAGAACTTCCGGTCTCTTATCTTATCCAAGGAGCTCCACGCGGCGCGGTATCACTTCAGAACCATTGAAAGCGTCCTCCATGTTTGCTTACAGTTGTCGGATCATCTTCGTCCGTACTGGTTTAGTCTCTGGATAAAACCTGATCAAACCCTAACCAACGACATCGGGAAGAAGCAGAAGAAGTCTACCGGAAATACTCTGTTGGTACCTACACCCTCTTCCTATTTCCCTTGTGTACCGATGTTCATCGTTACGGCTGGTTCAGAACAGTACGCACTCAACCAATATAATGCTCCGTCCCCTGCCTTGTGGGTCCGTAATAAGGAACTCTTCTGGCGTAAAGCCTCCAACATGACTGTAGCTCGAGAGAGAGCGGTTTTGGGCGTCCTCGATGAGAAAATATATGTAATGGGAGGTTGCGGGGCTAATGAGACCGCGAATTGGGCTGAGGTTTTCGACCCAAAGACTCAAACTTGGGAACCTTTACCTGACCCTGGTGCCGAGATCCGCTCCTCTGGAATTAGAAAAATAGAGGGGATCCAAGGAAAGCTTTACGTTAGATGCAACGAGAAGAAGGACTATGTTTATGATACGAAACAAGGTAAATGGGATGTTGCAGCAGCAAAAGGATTCGTCAAGTGTGTGATAGGGAATGTATTGTTTGGTTGTGACAAAAAACGTTGATTATGGTATGACACAAAGCGTAAAGAAAGGAGACCGGTCAGAGGTTTGTCTACGTTGAATAGGAGTCGTGGTGGTGATTTTGTTGAAATAGCCAACTACCGTGGGAAACTCTTAATCTTATGGGACAAGTTTGTGCATCAAGGCCGTTGTCAATTCAAGAATATTTGGTGTGCGGTGATTGCGCTTGAAAGACGCAATGATGATGATGATGTTTGGGGAAACATTGAGTGGGCTAATGTTGTGCTTACGGTTCCCACTTCATACGTTTTCTTGCGTAGTCGACTGAATGCGATTTGATTAAATGTAATCATGCTTTTGTTTTGACAATTGCCAATGCCTTTTTTTCTTTATCGTCTTCTTTAGTGTTGTGTGTTTTTGGGTGACACTTATATATATATACAACAATTTTTGTTTTGTGTGTTTGGTGTTTTTTTTTATAACATCTGATTTTATTAAGTTAGGAAAGATACAAAGTCATTGTGCAAATCAAATTTTCGGAATCTACAATTGGATTAGAGAAGCACGACAATGGCAACACATATTTGATGAGACAAAATTTACTTGGGTCAATCGAAGTCTTAATATACCAGCTGATATTTTAGCTAAACAAGATATTCCTAGTAATCAAGATTATAATTTTCATAGTTATATTCCCCGTGTGTTTGGTGTTATATTTAAAATCAGGTAGTGTGATCGATTTGATATCTTTGATTGAAACCTTCTTCCTGGGGCAGAGCCTTTGTCTTCTTATTCAAAACTCAAACGTACACGGACAAAGTCTTCAACACCTAGGATATATATATATATATATATTCTAGGTGTTTATTAATTATAGATTATATATATATTTATTATAGATTAGTCTCTCATATATATATTTATTATAGATTAGGATAATGATCAGTGTATATTAAGATAAACATAGAATGTAATGTAGAGTTATCTCTGAACATGTATATAAGGATTGTGCCTAATCGTGAATACAACAAGAAGTTTTCCCAAAGTTCTCTTCTACTTTACAGTTTTTAAATTAAGAAATACAAAAATTTATTTATATGGTGGTTTTGTAAAGACCTAATCGTGTTTTCCTTAACTATATGATGAAGTTCAAAGAAGAACCACCTCAAACAAAATCTCCTTCTCGAGTTTGGCTTGTTCTTAAGAAGCCTATTAGGTATTTCTATCACTATATGATCGTCCCGTGTTTTAAACCACCGAATCCCCAATCGTTGTTTTCGTCGCTTCCAGATGAAATCGTTGTGAACTGCTTAGCACGCATATCGAGATCGTACTACCCGAAACTCTCGTTAGTCTCCAAGACCTTTCGCTCTCTCATATTATCCAATGAGCTCTACGCGGCGCGATTTCACCTCAAAACCACAGAAGACTTCTTTCATGTACGCTTACAGTTGCCCCATCATCATCGCCCCACCTGGTTCACTCTCTTGATAAAACCTGATCAAACCCTAACCAATGACTTGGAGAAGAAGCAAAACCCTACCGGAAATACTTTTTTTTTTTTTTGATTAATATGGGGTAATCCGGGGCTTGCTACACACCCGACTAATCCCTATAGGCCAGAGGAAGCCATGTTAAATCCACTGTGGCCAAGGTGACTCGAACCCAGGTGGGGGAAGCCCACATAGACATTCCCTTACCACTGGGCCAATGCAACTTGGTTTACCGGAAATACTTTGTTGGTAAGAATACCCTTTTCCCCATATTCTCCTCATGTACCATTGTTCACCGTTAGGGTTGGTTCAGAATACTATGCACTCGAACAAAACTATGCTCCGTCCTGCATCATGTGGGTCCGTAACAAGGATATTTTCTTCTGGCGTGAAGCCCCTAGTGTTGGAGGTGGGCCTAGCACCCCCAATTAGTTAGGCCCATCTTAGGAAAGGCCGCTCTTCAGCACGGTAGCCGGACTTAATGTCACCGACCTGCAAGACCGCTCTTCAGCTCGGTAGCCGACCTGAAAGCAACGTACCCCGGGCCCGCGCTGATGCCCCGCCAGAACAGGGAGTGTCAGAAGAATAGGCGAGTGGGAGTTGGTAAGGCAGTACCCTACCCGCGTAGGGATGTGCCTTCGGCCCGACGTCCCACCAACTCTACAGAGCTGACAAGGGCAGGAAGGAGCAGGTGGAGCAGAGTTGGTAAAACAGTGCACTGCTCTGCAACACGCCACGCCGAGCTCATCATGACCTCTCTCCTCGAAAGCCGGGACACGCCTCCTAGGCCACCTTACCCGCAAAAGAGGCCGCAGGCGACACGTGGCCCGAGATCCCGGGGAGCAGGAAGCCGACCCCGACTATATATACCCCTCGTATGTCATTGATGAATGGCTCTGGGATTTTTACTCTAGAACAGACTATAAGCTACCCGACCTCTCTCTTTGTAGCAAGACAACATTTTAGAACGCCGAACTGGACGTCCTTCGGAACCAGTTCGTAATTCTAAAGCGTTTACTTCTCTCTCATCAATAAAGCGAAACACGGCCCCGGCCTACTCATATTTCTCCCGACCTGTCTTAAACGTGGTTAAATTGCTCTATTAACGAAAATCTCACCTCCCATCTCCTAATCATTCTTTAAACACACTTAGTGGTCCACGGGATCAACAATTGGCGCTAGAAGGAGGGCAGAGATTCTTCTACACGCAAGGAGCAGTTCAACCACCGACGCGACCAAAGCAACGATGGCAATCCCGACCCCAAGAGTGTTGTCAGACCAGGACACTCCGGCCCAAACAACGGCCCAGGCCCCGACAACGGCCCCGCCAACGACTCGAACGACGGCGACCATTCCGTCATCAGCCCAAGCAGCTGCCGATCAGGCGATTCCTCGAGAGCAATTCTCCAGGGCCCCGCCCCCGGCGTCAGCACCCGCCCATTCCGACGGCTCCGCCGCCCACAACGCGCCACGAGCACCGGAAGACCAGCCCACGCCGTCCGTCATGATGCAGACCCTGCTCGCCCGGATCGATGAGCTAACGCGAGCCACCGACCAGCGGTTCGCCACGTTAGGGGCCTCCCGTGACCGGTCGGACAATGTCGGGTCCCCCGACGTCCATCCCAGAGAACCGGTCTCTCGGGAAGAAACCCCCCGCTTCCGGACAAGCCGACCGAGCGACTCGCCGTCTGGATCCGAAAGGCCGGACGGACGTTTCGTCCCGGCCATTGGAAGCCACCCGGGCGACGAAGCCCACCATCTCCGATCCAGCGCGGAGCGCTCAAGAGACGCGGAGTTCGAGGCTATGAAGGAGACCATCCGTGCGATGTCCTCCAAAATCCACCAAGCCACCAGTTCGAGGCTATGAAGGAGACCACCCGAGCTCCAAACGCTCCCGAGCTCGAGACGCTCGCAAAAAAAGAAGAGAAAAACCGAGCTCCAAACGCTCGCACTGCATGAGCCGAGCTCCAAAAGAAGCCGAGCTCGAAACGCTCGCCAAAAAAGGATAAGAGCTGGGCCTAAAGCCCATTAACCAAGCGAGACGGAGTTCGGTTGATTCGCCAACCGATACTTATATCACAATTCGTCTACCGAACTTTCTAAAATCAGGTATCACCTATAAAAAAAAAAAAAAAAAATCGATTCGTTATTCGAATTTATTTTCTATTCAGATTTATTCATAAGTCTGTCCCTTTAAGCCGAACTCCGAGGAAAGCAGTTTGCGGTCGTAGTTCGTCGATCTGACAGTAAGACAGTTCGGGGTCGCAGCTCACTCATCGCGCAGTCGCAGTTTACCGACCTCAACAGCTCCGCCTAACTAACGACCTCAACAGCTCGCCGACCTCCTACTCGCCTAGCTCATGATCGCAGTTCTCCGGCCGTGCGACTCGCTGACCTTGTGGTACGCTAAGTAACTAACCGATTCTAGAAATTAAGCGACTCGGAATCATATCTCGCCGGCCTCGCGCCTAACTAACAAACGCCGAGCTCAGCCTCAAGCGCAATCTCGAATCTTTAGTCATTTTTTTTGCAGGTCGTAGCTCGCCGATCTGACAGTGAGGCAGTTCGGAGTCGCAGCTCGTCGGTCTAACAGTTAGGCAGCTCGGTCGCAGCTTGCTCATCGCGTAGTCACAGCTCGCCGATCCCGCAGCTCCGCCTAACTAACGACCACAGCTCGCCGATCTCCTGCTCGCCAAACTCACGATCAGTCTTCTGACTGCACAACCCGCGGCCCACTGACCACGTAGCTCGCTAACTTCGCGTTCTAGCAATTCACACGCGTCCGTCCATCGCTCCCGCCTAGCGAGACCCTGCACCCAATACAAGAGCACGGTCCACGACCTGCTTACTTGACAGAGTACGGTCTACGACCTACTCTACCGATCCAAAAAAAAAAAAAAAAAAAAAAAATAATAAAAAAAAAAAAAAAAAAAAAAAAAAAAAAAAAGCCTCGAAATGGCATTTACACAAAAGGGCCAACGGTCTCGTCTATTATAAAAACGGCCCACGGCCTAGTCATTACAACAGCCTCGAAACGGCACCTACAAAAAAGAGAGGGGCCAACGGCCTGCTTTTTACATACACGGCCTGCGGCCCGATCTTTACATAAAGAAGAAAAGCAAAAAAAAAAAAAAAAAAAAAAAAAAAAAAAAAACAAAGTTTTTACAAGGCCGCATCGGCCGGTCAGTCTTCACTCCCGTCAGCACGGTACCATCTAAATCTCCCGGGGCCACCATCCTCGCCTTGGTCCCGTACTCGCCAAGGAAGGGCTGCCCAGACCCCTCTTCCCCGACCGCGGCTACGCCGGACAGGACCGAAGGATCTGCTTGCCGATCCCCGGCGGCTGGCACGTCGGTACCGGTCTCACTAGCAGGCAGGGCCGAAGGATCTGCTTGCTGATCCCCGGCGGCTGGCACGTCGGTACCGGTCTCACCAGACGGCACTCCAGTACCGACCTCCTCCACGGGAATCAGCCACCAGATCCTCCGGTCCTGCCTCCTGTGGTTTTCGCCCCTTGCATATCACTCTCTCCTACGCGCCGACCTGAGCACCGCAACAAGACCCGCGTACTCCGGTACCTTGGATCTAGAAAAACGAGGACCTGAAAGCGAAGCAAACAAAAAAAAAATCATCAGTCAGACAAACAAAGAGGAGAAGTCAGCTCGACCTGCAAATCCCTACCCGGGGAAAAATTCCAATCCCGGGTGTATCTCGCCAACGGATCGAGCCCAGCCACGGCGGTAGCCCGGACGTAGAAGTAGCTGCGAGACCAGTCCTCGACCTTCGACAGCTTGCTCGCCCTAGACCCCGAGCTGGGTGCCTCCAGAACGTTCGCCGCGGGCTTGAAAGCAGCATAGAAGGTCCCAGGAATCCCGGGGTTTGCCTTCTGCTGGGTGAACGCCTCGAACATAGGCAACGTCACCTCCACGTCGCATTCGTGCCCTAGGGTCAACAGCACGATCATCCCCTGGACCGTAGACGGGCAGACCTGCGAAAAGGCCAAGCCCCGCGCCCGGCAATACTGGACGAACAGCTCGGGGAGAGGAAGGCGCAGGCCGCACTTCTGGAAGAACGACTCGTACAAGCAGACAAAGCCCGGCCGAGGAGTCCACGGGCGCTCCTCCGCCCTGGGTACCCTGAGCTCAACGCCGGCGGAAAAACCCCACAGATTCCCCAGGAGGGTCACCGACTCCGCTGTGCTCCAGGTCGGTGACCCTCCCTGCTCGTAGAGGACCAGGGGGGACCTCACCCTGGCCACTCGAGCTCCGCCTCCACGGCCGCCCTGACGGCCACCACGATCGCCCAGACGCCCGGTTCCACCCTCAGCTTGGCCGACACCGCGACCGCCAGAGGATCTAACCACCGTCTTCGGCCGGAGACGGGTCCCCGGGAGCAACGGGGCGGCCCCCGAAGTCGAGGGGGCCAACTGTTCC
The DNA here is from genome assembly GCA_030161315.1 of Eutrema japonicum. NCBI lineage: Eukaryota > Viridiplantae > Streptophyta > Magnoliopsida > Brassicales > Brassicaceae > Eutrema > Eutrema japonicum. Next base: position 43,296,806 of record BSQW01000001.1, read on the forward strand.
CCACTGTCTGCCCCTTGTCGCGGAGAAGAGGCATGCTCGGAGTCACCAGCGGAGGAACTCGGAGAATCGTTACCGCCACCACGGGACGCCGATTCTTCGCTCGACTCAACTCTGATACCGTCTAACATCGGAGCCATTGCACGGAGGAGATCGAAAAGACAGGAAGAAAGTAGGAAGAGAAGAAGGAAATCGGAGAAAGGAGGTTACCTTAGGAGTATGCGCAGAAGGTTTTAACAGTAGGATGAAGAAGGATTAAATAGAGGAAGGGGGACAGTGAAGCGACGCCTGGACACGTGTCAAAAGAAGCACGGCTGCCCAAAAAACCTAATGATGACGTCTCTTCGTTTCCCCACGCCAAAAAGCAAAGGACGCCTCGATAAACGCGAAGCGTCTTTTACACGCCGCGCGTGGGCAGTCCACGCGAAAAACGAAGCGTCCTTTGTCGTCCCACGTGGTGAGCACGCGCCAACCTCCTACGGGTTTTTCGGAAAAGGTAAACACAGTTGAGCCCGGAAGGACCGTCCTAAGATGCGCCGAACTAACATTAGATCAACTTCGGCACCCTCACTTCGCCTCGCGATACCGAACTGGGGGAGGGCCTATTGTTGGAGGTGGGCCTAGCACCCCCAATTAGTTAGGCCCATCTTAGGAAAGGCCGCTCTTCAGCACGGTAGCCGGACTTAATGTCACCGACCTGCAAGACCGCTCTTCAGCTCGGTAGCCGACCTGAAAGCAACGTACCCCGGGCCCGCGCTGATGCCCCGCCAGAACAGGGAGTGTCAGAAGAATAGGCGAGTGGGAGTTGGTAAGGCAGTACCCTACCCGCGTAGGGATGTGCCTTCGGCCCGACGTCCCACCAACTCTACAGAGCTGACAAGGGCAGGAAGGAGCAGGTGGAGCAGAGTTGGTAAAACAGTGCACTGCTCTGCAACACGCCACGCCGAGCTCATCATGACCTCTCTCCTCGAAAGCCGGGACACGCCTCCTAGGCCACCTTACCCGCAAAAGAGGCCGCAGGCGACACGTGGCCCGAGATCCCGGGGAGCAGGAAGCCGACCCCGACTATATATACCCCTCGTATGTCATTGATGAATGTCTCTCGGATTTTTACTCTAGAACAGACTATAAGCTACCCGACCTCTCTCTTTGTAGCAAGACAACACTTTAGAACGCCGAACTGGACGTCCTTCGGAACCAGTTCGTAATTCTAAAGCGTTTACTTCTCTCTCATCAATAAAGCGAAACACGGCCCCGGCCTACTCATATTTCTCCCGACCTGTCTTAAACGTGGTTAAATTGCTCTATTAACGAAAATCTCACCTCCCATCTCCTAATCATTCTTTAAACACACTTAGTGGTCCACGGGATCAACAATTGGCGCTAGAAGGAGGGGATCCTGACGGGATCCCGGTGGAAAGTATCGACCTCCCCAGCATCGAGCTGCCAAAGGGAGCCTATCTGATCGGTCCCCAGGTCGCGGATCCTGACGAAGACGCCCAACCTCCCGAGAACCTACCACCGCCCCCGGCCGAGCCCGAACTGCCGGACTGGCGAATCGATCTGCTGCTATACATCGCAGACGGCATTCGCCCCCCAGACCGATGGGCCGCCCGGCGGCTAAGAAAGAAGTGTGCCCAATATACAATGCTGGACGGCAATCTGTTCCGATGGAGCGCCTCGGGAACCCTGCTCGCCTGCCTCCACGGGCAGGAAATCATCGACGTGATGAAGGAAATGCACGAGGGCGCCGACGGCAACCATTCCGGTGGCCGAGCTCTCGCCCTGAGAATACGAAACCAAGGCCACTACTGGCCGACAATGCTCCAAGACTGCGACAAATTCGCAGCCCGGTGCGAGAAGTGCCAGCGCCACGGTCCCCTCATTCATAGTCCAACCGAGCTCCTCACCACTGCGGTGGCACCCTACCCCTTCATGCGATGGGCCATGGACATAGTCGGGCCCCTTCCCCGATCTCGCCAAAAGCGCTTCCTCTTGGTCATGACCGATTACTTCACCAAGTGGGTCGAGGCCGAATCATACGCCAAGATCAAGGCAGAGGACGTCCGAAAGTTCGTCTGGAAGTTCATCATCTGCCGGCACGGGCTCCCGTACGAGATCGTCACCGACAACGGTCCCCAGTTCACATCGGCCCTCTTCGAAGATTTCTGCGCGAAGTGGAAAATCAGACTAAGTAAGTCCACTCCGAGGTACCCCCAGGGGAACGGACAAGCCGAGGCCACCAACAAGACCATCCTCGACGGCCTCAAAAAGCGACTAGACGACAAGAAAGGGTCCTGGGCCGACGAGCTCGATGGAGTCCTCTGGTCCCACCGCACAACACCAAAGACATCGACTGGCCGAACACCGTTCAACCTCTCCCACGGCATGGAAGCAATGGCCCCATCCGAAGTCGGGCTCCCCACTCCTCGCCGCGCTATGCTCACCCAGCAACCCGCACTGAACAACGCCGTCCTACTCAGCGAGCTGGATTTCCTTGAAGAGCAACGGGACCATTCCCTACTCCGAATCCAGAACTACCAGCAGCTCGCCTCCAAATATTACAACAAGAAGGTTCGAGGCCGGTTCTTCGCCGAGGGCGACCTGGTCCTCCGCAAGGTCTTCGAAAACACCGCCGAACCAAACGCAGGCAAGCTGGGTGCCAATTGGGAGGGCCCCTACCTCATCTCCAAGGTCGTAAAACCAGGCGTCTACGAGCTAGTCACGATGAACGGCGACGCCATCCCGCGCTCATGGAACTCGATCAACCTCAAACGGTTCTACTATTAAGCCCCCGGGCTCCAATCCGCTCTCCGCTTTTGTAAACAAACGAACTACGATTGGCTTGATCCCTTCTACTAAAGGGTACGTAGGCAACCCCTAACCAGGGCTCAGCTATTAATCTAATAAAACCTTTTAGACAAAGGAAAACGGTCCCGACCTGCGCACAGGAGCCGAGCTCCAAACGCTCAAACGCTCCCGAGCTCCAAGCGCTCGCACTACAAAAAAAAAAAAAAAAAAAAAAAAAAAAAAAAAAAAAAAAAAAAAAAAAAAAAAAAGCCGAGCCCCAAACGCTCGCACTACAAAAAAAAAAAAAAAAAACCCGAGCTCCAAACGCTCGCACTACAAAAAAAAAATAATAAGCCGAGCTCCAAACGCTCGCACTACAAAAAAAAAGGGGACCGAGCTCCGGTGCTCGCTCTCCCCGGCACACAAGTTATAAGTGCCAAAGCCGGGCCCCAGGGCTCGCACCTCTACTAGACACACAAGCATTAAGTGTCTCTAAGCCGGGCTCGCTACCCGCACCAAAAAAACAAGGTACACAAGCAATAAGTGCCTTAAGCCGAGATTACCTCGCACCCAATACAAGAGCACGGTCCACGACCTGCTTACTTGACAGAGTACGGTTTACGACCTACTCTACCGATCAAAAAAGCCTCGAAATGGCATTTACACAACAAAAAAAAAAAGAAAGGGCCAACGGCCTCGATTATCACAAAAGGGCCAACGGCCTCGTCTGTTATAAAAATGGCCCACGGCCTAGTCGTTACAAAAGCCTCGAAACGGCACTTACAAAAAGAGAGGGGCCAACGGCCTGCTCTTTGCATAAACGGCCTACGGCCCAGTCCTTACAAAAAGAAACGGCCTACGGCCCAGTCTACAAAAAGAAAACAAAAAGGAAAAAAATTTTTACAAGGCCGCATCGGCCGGTCGGTTTTCCCTCCCGTCAGCACGGGTACCATCTAAATCAGCCGGGGCCACCATCCTCGCGTTGGTCCCGTACTCACCAAAGGAGGGCTGCCCAGACCCTTCTTCAACCACGACTCCACCGGGTGGCACGTCGGTTCCGGTCTCACCGGACGGCGCATCCGTGTCGGCCTCAGCGGCGGACAGGACCGAGGGATCTGCTTGCACAATCCCAGCAGCTTCGGGGACTCCCTCGTCAGCAGACGGGATCGAGGGATCTGCTTGGACGGTCTCAGCGACCGCAAGAGCGTCCTCAGCAGCCAGCGGAGCCTCCAAGGTCAGGTCCACCACGGGGGTGCTAGAAGGAGCGGCAGGTATAATGTGCTCAAGCAGAACGCCGTGAGCACGGTCCAGAGGGATTTCCAGATCCTCCGGGGTCAAATCCGGAAAGTCCATCCCGTCCAGTACGGCACCGAATGCCGCCTCGTCCTCGTCCAGCTTCTGATACCGGTAGAACGGTACCGACACCCCGTCCTCTGCTTCCATCCTCTTGAGGCAGGCCTTTACGCCAGTCACCTGGCTGTACAGAAGGTGAGGCTCTAAGGTCCGGCGGCGCCCGTCCAGGTGGGCGCGGATCTTCTCCATCTTCGCGGACCACTTCCGGTTCCGCGCTTCCCACCGGGCTGACACCCGATCACTCTCCGCAGCCACGGCCACCTTGGCCCGGCCTATGGCGGATTCCAGCCCCTTCACCCTGGAGCGGAGTGTCTCCCGCTCCCCCTTCAGGAGCCCGTTCTCCTCCTCGAGCCCCGACGCCCGATCCCACCCAGCTGCAGCACGGTCCCTCTCGGCCTCTAGTGCAGACTGCAGACTGGCCACCTCGACCTCCCGGGCTCTTAACCGCACCGCCTCCTCTTCCAGCGCCGCAGATCGGGCCTTCTCATCTCTCAGCTCCTTCTCGAACCCGTGGAGACGGGTAGACTGGATAGCCGAGCTGGACTCCCGGCACTCCCGGAGGAAGTTAATCGAGGCGGCCTGCTCGGCGAGCCTCTTCTCGTAGGCCTCCGCCAGAAAGGCACTAAGGGCCATCGTCTGCATTAAACAAATTGTTAACAAAGACGCGCAACGAGTCTAGCTAAAAACAGTTAGACCAGAGCAGGAGCTTACCCGAGCTGCGGATCGCGCCACCTGACGGAAGGTGTCGGACTCCGCCATCTCCAGCGGAACGAAGTGCGGGTACCTCTGCCCGAACATCATGGCCTGCGCCAGCTCGGCGCACTCGTCCGGATCAACGATTACCTGGTTGCTTCCATCCTCGTGGGTAAAGGAGAAGCTGTAGTCCCGAGGCCCACCGTCGGAACCTCCCGAGGCGCCGCCCACTTCGGCGCTGCGATCCTCGGCCTCCTGCACAGCAGCAGGATCCTCCGCGCCGACGATCGTCTCGCCGACCCCATCGCCCCCTTGGGCCCGGGTCTCATCAACCCCCCCTGCCGGCCCAACGGCCAAAGGCACCTCGGGCTCCGGCCCGGTCAGTGTAGGCCGGGTGACCTCCCGACCTCCGGAAGAGAACTCTCCCGTCCTCCTCTTCTTTTTGCCGGTCTCGCCGGCGGCAGCCCGGTCTTCCCTCCTCTTCGAGGGAGTCGCCGCGGAGGAATCCCCCGCAACCCGTGGTGCCCGGTCTCGGCTGACCGGCACCTCGGGTATCGGCGGCGGCGGTGCAACAAACGAGTCCGCGTACTGCGGATTGGCAAACCTCGCTCTCCCTGCGAAGGAAGAACCGTTAATTCGGCAAAAAAAAAAAAAAAAAAAAAAAAAAAAAAAAAAAAAAAAACCCACCTCCGGTCATTGCAGCTTCGATTCTCGCAGCGGTGAAGGACTTCCACTCTCTCTGACGCACTGTCCTGAGCACGGCAAGTAGACCTGCGTAGTCCGGTAGCTTGAATCTGGAGGAGTGAGGGCCTGAAGAACAAGACAAAAAAAATCATCAGTCAGACAACCAAAGAGGAGAAGTCAGCTCGACCTGCAAATCCCTACCCGGGGAAAAATTCCAATCCCGGGTGTATCTCGCCAACGGATCGAGCCCAGCCACGGCGGTAGCCCGGACGTAGAAGTAGCTGCAAGACCAGTCCTCGACCTTCGACAGCTTGCTCGCCCTAGACCCCGAGCTGGGTGCCTCCAGAACGTTCGCCGCGGGCTTGAAAGCAGCATAGAAGGTCCCAGGAATCCCGGGGTTTGCCTTCTGCTGGGTGAACGCCTCGAACATAGGCAACGTCACCTCCACGTCGCATTCGTGCCCTAGGGTCAACAGCACGATCATCCCCTGGACCGTAGACGGGCAGACCTGCGAAAAGGCCAAGCCCCGCGCCCGGCAATACTGGACGAACAGCTCGGGGAGAGGAAGGCGCAGGCCGCACTTCTGGAAGAACGACTCGTACAAGCAGACAAAGCCCGGCCGAGGAGTCCACGGGCGCTCCTCCGCCCTGGGTACCCTGAGCTCAACGCCGGCGGAAAAACCCCACAGATTCCCCAGGAGGGTCACCGACTCCGCTGTGCTCCAGGTCGGTGACCCTCCCTGCTCGTAGAGGACCAGGGGGGACCTCACCCTGGCCACTCGAGCTCCGCCTCCACGGCCGCCCTGACGGCCACCACGATCGCCCAGACGCCCGGTTCCACCCTCAGCTTGGCCGACACCGCGACCGCCAGAGGATCTAACCACCGTCTTCGGCCGGAGACGGGTCCCCGGGAGCAACGGGGCGGCCCCCGAAGTCGAGGGGGCCAACTGTTCCCCACTGTCTGCCCCTTGTCGCGGAGAAGAGGCATGCTCGGAGTCACCAGCGGAGGAACTCGGAGAATCGTTACCGCCACCACGGGACGCCGATTCTTCGCTCGACTCAACTCTGATACCGTCTAACATCGGAGCCATTGCACGGAGGAGATCGAAAAGACAGGAAGAAAGTAGGAAGAGAAGAAGGAAATCGGAGAAAGGAGGTTACCTTAGGAGTATGCGCAGAAGGTTTTAACAGTAGGATGAAGAAGGATTAAATAGAGGAAGGGGGACAGTGAAGCGACGCCTGGACACGTGTCAAAAGAAGCACGGCTGCCCAAAAAACCTAATGATGACGTCTCTTCGTTTCCCCACGCCAAAAAGCAAAGGACGCCTCGATAAACGCGAAGCGTCTTTTACACGCCGCGCGTGGGCAGTCCACGCGAAAAACGAAGCGTCCTTTGTCGTCCCACGTGGTGAGCACGCGCCAACCTCCTACGGGTTTTTCGGAAAAGGTAAACACAGTTGAGCCCGGAAGGACCGTCCTAAGATGCGCCGAACTAACATTAGATCAACTTCGGCACCCTCACTTCGCCTCGCGATACCGAACTGGGGGAGGGCCTATTGTTGGAGGTGGGCCTAGCACCCCCAATTAGTTAGGCCCATCTTAGGAAAGGCCGCTCTTCAGCACGGTAGCCGGACTTAATGTCACCGACCTGCAAGACCGCTCTTCAGCTCGGTAGCCGACCTGAAAGCAACGTACCCCGGGCCCGCGCTGATGCCCCGCCAGAACAGGGAGTGTCAGAAGAATAGGCGAGTGGGAGTTGGTAAGGCAGTACCCTACCCGCGTAGGGATGTGCCTTCGGCCCGACGTCCCACCAACTCTACAGAGCTGACAAGGGCAGGAAGGAGCAGGTGGAGCAGAGTTGGTAAAACAGTGCACTGCTCTGCAACACGCCACGCCGAGCTCATCATGACCTCTCTCCTCGAAAGCCGGGACACGCCTCCTAGGCCACCTTACCCGCAAAAGAGGCCGCAGGCGACACGTGGCCCGAGATCCCGGGGAGCAGGAAGCCGACCCCGACTATATATACCCCTCGTATGTCATTGATGAATGTCTCTCGGATTTTTACTCTAGAACAGACTATAAGCTACCCGACCTCTCTCTTTGTAGCAAGACAACACTTTAGAACGCCGAACTGGACGTCCTTCGGAACCAGTTCGTAATTCTAAAGCGTTTACTTCTCTCTCATCAATAAAGCGAAACACGGCCCCGGCCCACTCATATTTCTCCCGACCTGTCTTAAACGTGGTTAAATTGCTCTATTAACGAAAATCTCACCTCCCATCTCCTAATCATTCTTTAAACACACTTAGTGGTCCACGGGATCAACACCTAGAATGACGGTTGCTCGAGTGAGTGCGATTGTGGCCGTCCTAGATAGCAAAATATATGTAATGGGAGGTTGTGGGGCAGATCAATCCACGAATTGGGCAGAGGTTTTCGATACAAAGACTCAAACTTGGGAATCTCTACCTGACCCTGGCCCCGAGATCCGCTTCTCTAGAATCAAAACAATAGAGGTGATCCAAGGAAAACTCTATGTTATAAGCAATGAGAAGGACTTTGTTTATGATCCGAAACAAGGTAAGTGGGATGTTGAAAGAAAACGATTCATGATTTGTGTGATGGAGAATGTATGGTATGGTTGTGACGAAAACAGTTGCTTGTGGTATGACACAAAGCGAAAAAGATGGAGAGTGATCAGAGGTTTGGCTATGTTGAATAGGAATCGTTGTGGTAATTTTGTTGAAATAGCCAACTACCATGGGAAACTCTTAATCTTATGGGACAAATTTAAGCGTCAAGGCCCATACAAGAATATTTGGTGTGCGATGATTGCGCTTGAAAGACGCAATGATGATGATGAAGTTTGGGGAAACATTGAGTGGGCTAATGTTGTGCTTACGGTTCCCAGTTTCTACGTTTTCTTGCGTAGTCGACTCACTTCGTTTTGATTAAATGTAATGATCGTGCTTTTGTAATAACACATTCAAATGGATCATGAGTTTTGATTTTTAATTTTTTTATAACTTCTGATTTATTTAACATTGAAAAGATACAAAGTTCTCATGTAGAGCATTAGTTATTACATATGGCACATAGCTGTAAAAATGAAAATATCTATTGAGAGGGATAACTTGCTTTGTTAGTATGTCTGCAGGTTTATTGAGATGTCGTTTAACCCATCTGAATCGTATCTCCTTAAATTTGCTTTGCCACTGTCTTGCTTCTCTGATTCAATTATAAATTCCAAAAATCTGTTTTGAACCTTGCATCAGAGCTTCAACTAGTTTGTTATCACCTTCAAATTCAACTTTCCGATAACCTTTGCTCCAGTAGTTTTTATATAGTGATAATCAATGCTTGTAATTCTCCTTCTAGCGCATTATTGACAACACGTTCTCTGGCTTGGCCTGCTCCAAAATAAGAACCGCGCGAGTTCCTGATGATCCAACCCGCTTTCCCTGGAATATTTGCAGCATATGGCGAGCCATCGTAGTTACATTTTAACCATCCTTCTTGTGGTGCTTTCCAACGTGAATTATTACTCTTTGGGAATACGTCATTCGTAGTGAGTTCATTCTTATGAAGATTCACATAAACTTAATCTTCGGTGTTCATCCATTCAATTGCCTCATTTTTAGCATAACCCAGATTTTCCCCCATGGGATGTGTTTCTTCTGAAAAATGAGTGTTCCGACTTTTCCACAATCTCCATATATCCATAAAGGAAATTGCCTGTAGTTTCTGAGCATAGGTGATATATTGCAGGTGATGCAGGCCATCATTTTGTCCTCAAAAGATGCTTGGAGATCGTAGAGGACAGTGTTTTGGATACCAGATGCTCTCCATGTTGCCTGAGCATAGTCGCAATCAAAGAAAATATGTTTTTTTGTTTCCTCGGTTTTACAGCATCTCTTGCATAGTGAAGTCGGGCAAATGTGTCTCCTTCTTAACACTTCTTCTGTTGGTAGGATCTCAAAGTCTATTTTTCATAGAAAATGTTTCAATTTTGGTGTTGTTTGAAGTTTCCAAATTACTCGTTTCAGATGAAGACTACCCGTCAGCGGAATGATATTAGGATTCTCGGGTAAGTGTGTCGCTAAACAGTAACCGGACTTAGCTGTATAGTTACCATCTTCATTGTAATGCCAACCGAGAAGATCTACTTGAGCTCTTTGGCATAACTTAATATTCAGTACTCTATCAACATCATCTTCATGAATGTGATTCCTAACTAATTCTTCATTCCAATCCGTTCGATGAGAATTAAGAAGTTGACTAACCCTTGCAACTTCTCCTTGATTGATCCTTGCGCGTGGTGGACGAGGAGGATGTAGAGGTAGCCATGGATTCGTCCATGTGTTAATAATAGATCCATCACCAATGATGTATTTGAGACCTTGTTTCATTAAATCTCTTCTCTTCAACAAAGATTTCCAGCAATACGAGCTCTTTTTCCCCATGACCACGTTTAGAACGTTGTTTTTCCCGAAGTACCGTCCACGAAGTACTCTAGCCATCAGACAGTTTGGAAAGTGCATAATACGCCATATCTGTTTGCCTAATAAAGCCAGATTAAAGTTTTCTATATCTCGAAAACCCATCCCACCTTCCTTTTTTTGTAGACTCATTCTTTTCCAAGACAACCAATGCATTCCTTTGTTCTCATTGCCGGAGCTCCACCAAAATTTTGCGATGATTGTGTTGATTCAATCACAGATTTCTTTGGGTAACTTGAACACATTCATAGAGAAAATCGGCATGGCAAGGGCTATTGATTTTAGGAGAATTTCCTTGCCTCCATGCGATAATAATTTTTTGCTCCAACAATGTGTTCTCTCTTTCACCTTATCGACAATATACTTAAACATCTCAGACTTTTTATTTCCAAACTGTTCAGGTAGACCCAAATACTTGCCTCCTCCTCCATCATTATGGATCCCCAAAATATGTCTCATGCTTCTTTTTGTTGATTCTTGTACTCTAGCTCCAAAAGTGATTGATGATTTCCTTAGATTTACTGCTTGACCTGATGCAGCTTCATAGGAAGTTGCCTTACACGAACGGGCATTTGCTAATGTGAAGAAAAGAGAATCATCGGTAAAAAGAAGATGGCTAATCGCAGGGCTGTACATGTGTGCTAAGTTTGATGCCCTGTAGTTTCTTTTCAGTGGTAGCTCTGGTCATCATGTGTGAAAGAACTTCAGCACATAGGATAAAAATGTATGGTGAAAGAGGATCACCTTGCCAAATTCCTCTTTCATGTGTGAAATGGCCGTAAGGTGAACCATTGATGAGAACTGAGAAGCTAACCGATGAAACACATTTCATAATCCATCGAATCCATTGACAAGAAAATCCCATATGCTCCATGGTTTGCTTCATGAGTTTTGATATATTTGTTAAAAGAGAACACAATAAATAGCTAATAGTTTTGGCCAACAAAAAAATAATATATATATATATATAAAGGAGAATGATTCAAAGTTAGTAACTCGCAAGATTGCGACACATGTCGAGATAATCCGTTAGATTTTGATACGTGTAAAAAAAAATATCAATTAGATTTTGACAAATAAATTAACAATAAAGGAAAAAATATAATCTACACTTAATTTTAAAAATAAAGTTAGCACAAAAAGGTAAAATAAATGTTGCTTTTAGATTAAGAAATTTATCTTAATGTTTTTTTTATTTAACAATAAAGAAAAAAATATAATATAGACTTAATCATAAAAGTAAAGTTAACATAAAAAAAGGAAAATAAATGTTGCTTTTAATTTAAGGAAATTTATCTTAAAATATTTTTTATTTAACAATAAAGAAAAAATATAATCTAAACTTAATCCTAAAAATAAAGTTCGCAAAAAAAATAAAAAAAAATTTGCTTTCAGATTAAGAAAATTTATCTTATAGTTTTTTAAAAAAATGAAAAAATCATATTTATAATAAAGCAATTAAACAATATATTGACATCCTAAAAAGAAAAGTAGACAAAAAAAATTAAACCAACAAATATCCTAAAAGCTAAAGTTAAAAAAAATGATAAACGTTAAAGTTTTAAAAAAAGAGATACAAAATTTTCTATTTTGATTAAGAAAATTTAAAAAAATGAATACAATCTTATAGAGAAAATGAATTCTAATTTCTCACCTCTATATAAACAATTTTATAGTTTCTCAATTTTACAACAAATTAAAAACTTTGTTATATACACCCGCTACACCCGAGGTAATCTTCTGTATAATCGAAATTATGATGTATGTTATGAAATATTTTCGTTATCTACGCCTGAAATTATGTTGTATGTTATCTAAAATAAAAGCTAAGTGGGGGTTATTGGTTCTTGCATTTTAATGGATTTCTCAGACTTAGAAATCCTAATGAATCCATTGATTTTAAAATCAGAGAAGTGGATTTCAAAGTTAAATAATTGGATTTCAAAATCAAATAAATGGATTATTTTAAATCAACCAAACAGATTTACAAGAATTTTAGTATTATAAGAAAATAAAATAAAAAACCAAAAAAACCAAAAAAACCAAAAACAAATTTCGTTTTTTTTTCTTTCACTAATCATCTAATATTCTCCTAAAGTATAGAATATGTCCACATATGTGTTGCAATTATTGCTCTCAATTGATTGGCATGTTCTCTTTCTTAATCTTGGGTTCCAAGAATTTCTTCATCATTGTTATTAACAATCACAATCTTTGTTTATACATTAGCAGACAATGATTATATGAAACCTGAGAGGTCTTACGGGCAGTGTTTTGAACCTCCACTTAGAAACTAGCTAGCCTTGTGTCCAACATGTAGTAGATGTTACGTATCCACTTATAAACTAGCCTTGTAACATGTAGTAGCTTAATGTTACGTATAGTTATTTCTTGTCTTTTCTTCTCCAAATTAATTGATATGTGTATTTCTATTTTTAATTCTACGTAATAGTTTCATCTTGAAAAAAAAATACTTATAAATCCAAATCCAACCAAATAACAAGGTTTCACTCGATATTTGCTCTTTTGTATTTTACTCTTAAAAACACTTGTAAATCCATTCAAATCCAAATTAAAATCAAATCCTTATGAAAATCCTTACTATTGAATAACACATGATTTTAACATGTATTTTAAAACCATAGAACCAATAACACAAGATTTGAATATGATTTCAAAATTATAGAACCAATAACACTTGATTTGGTTTGGATTTCCAAATCCATTAAAATGCAAGAACCAATAACCCCTCCTAAACTATGTTGAATGTCATCGAAATTATGTTAGAGAAAATTATGCTTCGTTATGTTAGGAAATTATGCTTCGTTATGTACATAAGCAAGACTAATAGAAATCAAATAGATTAGTACGTATTAATCACTTGATAAATAAAAATCAAAGTTAAAAAAAATTAAAATCGATTAATAAAAAAACTTAAAAATTATTGAAAGTCAAAGTAGAAAATTTAATCTTAAAATATAAAATTACTAAAAAAAATTAAAAAATTAAAAATTAAATATATCCTAAAAAGCAAAATTAATAAAAACAAAAAAATACATTCCTTAGTTTTTTCATTTAGATTAAGAAAATTAATCATAAAAGAAAAACAATTATAATTTATCATAGGCATGACCAAAATGGAACCGTAACCGTATTTCGGACCTTAACCGTACCGTTTTCAAACCGTAACCAGACCGTAACCGTGTCAGACGGTTAAAACCGTAACCGTTAACCGTAAAAATATATTAGTTATGGTTAAAGAAATTATTAATCGTAACTGTTAATTAACCGTAACCGTATCAAAACCGTTGGTTAACTGCAAGGTTAAACCGTAAAATTTTAACCGTAACCATTTTAAAAATAAAATTATATATACTAATAATTATAATTAGTTCTGTAAAATTAAAAATTCAAAGAAAATTATATATAATCAATTTATCAATAGCAAATGCAAATATAACAAATAGAAATATATTAATTAAAACTTAAATATGCTATACTAATTAATATTTTTCTAACAAATATAAAAAATATATTAACAAAACAGTTTTATGAAGAAATATACTCCCTCTGTTTCACAATGTTTGATTTTCTGAATATTGCACATGAAATAAGAAGCAATGAATGCTCAATTATTTGTTGTTTTATTTCTATAAAAGAGTTTATTATCTTCTTCTCGATAACATTTTTCTCTCACGTTCTTAACAAAAAATCATCAATAACCATAAGAGATTTAAGCAAAACAAGAAAAAATACATAGAAAAACAAAGAAAAAATATAAACAAACCAACAAAAAAATTATTTTTTATTATTCTAGTTTATCAAATTTATAATTATTTAATTATAAATCATGACATTAACCATTTATTGTCATCAGGTAACCGTAACCGTATCTAACTATAACCGTATTTAACCGGACTCGTATTTAACCATAACCGTTTTAACCGTATATTAAACGGTTAAGGTTAAAGTTAAAAAAAATCTAACCGTAACCGGTGGTTAAATAACCTTAACCGCATTAACCGTAACCGTGGTCATGCTTAATTTATCACCTCTATATAAACCATAATTTGGCAGTGTGTCAATTACACAACAAAAAATTAAAAGTCCAATAATCGTTTCCAAAGCTATTTACTGCATCTTTTCACCAAATTTTTCTTTCAAAATCTATATTTATTTCATCGTAAAATTTGTTTCTAAATTTATATATGTATTATATATTTTCACACGTGATCTAATTTTGATTTTCATTTTTTGTTTTTAATTTTTTGTTAAACGGGTTATAAAATATTAAATTACAAACCAGCATGTATTTATCTAGTAGCTAATATCCAAGTAGTGTACACAACTTCCACTTCAATGAAGCAAAGACAAATAAAGAAGTCATCCTAAATCCAAAGTTAAAAAGTCACTCTATTGGGACTACACTAAACACAACTTGGTTATAACAAGCAACAGTCTAAAGATTTACATGGCGCATACAACCATAGTTTATCTGACCAATGATCTCTCTATTACCAGTCCGGAAAATCTTAATCCCATTCGTACTTAAAGTGAAGATCCAACCACTTAGCTTCTTGGGGATTTTTTAGGTAGGTTTTGATGCTTCGGACAAAGCTTGGAAAACGCTTTGTTGAGTCATATCCTCGACAATCACAACTTTATCTCGAGACTTAGATCCCGAACCCAATGAAACTTGTCTTCTCTTCACCCCCAATACCTGTTTCAGATAACATCTATTAGTGAGGATGTGATTGAGAAGGATTCACCTCTTCACTCTCAGAATCAGAAGACATGACAAACAATTCTCGCTACCTGACACACACCGCATACCCATTGCAGTATAGCTCGCGGCGACAACTAAAAACTACATGTATCTTATAACAAAGATTTTCCAACTTAAGATTAAACTTTCTTTTGTCCATGGAAGCTCACTAGTGCAGGTTTATGACTAATGGCGGAAACGAGAAGGTGAGATAATACGTTGCTCATATCCTATCAAAGAAGGGTCTTTTACCCATTCAGGCAATATGTAGTGTAACCCTAATCATTTAGGGCTAATCAAACATTACAGAGACACAATGCTACATCACACAATCAAACTAATGTGATAACAGTAGTGGTTAGTCCAGATGCTAAAAGAGAACGACTTCATGATTCATCTATATACGAAAAGCTGAAAACTTTGCCTATTAAGTACAGATTTGAGAGACAGAGAGAGAGAAATTTACAGAGCTCATGTACTCGAGAAGAGCAGCGTTAGCTTCACCATCCCTGGCCGGAGCGTCGATCTGAACGCCCACCGCTTCCTCGCTCACATCTCCAAATCAAACAGAGAAACCAAATCAGTAAAAAGAATCAAACTAGGCTTTGGAAACAGAAGAGGAATAAACAAAGCAAAAATACCGGTGATGGAGGCGGATTTGGAACCAGGCTTCGCGTGGATGGTGATGGCGACGGAGGAAGGTGTGAGGAGGCGCAAACACGACGGGAAGATAGAATTATCACCGGCGGTAGATTTGGCCGTCGTTGATGCGGCTGAATTAGCCTTTTTCCCTTTCTTCGTCGGAGCCATATTTGTTTTCCGGCGAAGGAGGCTCTTTTCTTAATCAGTCGAATCTTGGGCTTTAAAAAAAGGCCCTTTGGGTTTTGGATTTGACTAAAAGGAAAAATATAGTTTTAGAGAAAGCCCGTCTTCTGAAAATCCCTCATGTCTCTTTTTTTTTTTTTCATAAACGTCTCATCCATAAATAAAAATAAAATAAAAAGCATCCCTCAAATTATCATCAGGTGGAGAAAATGGAAAATGTTTTGGTATTAATGTCGAAACAAACGAATAATAGCTTCTTTTTTTCCCACATCGGTTATGTAGTTAGAAGCAGCAACATTTATATAGCGTTAGAGCGAAGAAGGTGATTGTCACCTTCTGGGGCATCCGATAAAATTGGAATGATACAAAGAAGATTAGCATGGTCACTGCACAAGGTTGACATGCATTAATCGAGAAATTGTCCAATTTTTTTTTCATTTATTCTTCTGGATTTCGGTTCTTCGGTTATTTTTTCCATTTTTTAGAACCATAACTGAAACTTTTGACGAATCTGCGCGAAGAAAGACTCCAAACTTATGAAACCCTAGATTTAAATGAAATGCGCCAATTATTTTGTTTCATAAATTTTGCATAAATGAATCTGACTTCGTCGAAATATTTACTAAAACAGTCTAATATGTTTGTTGTTGCTGATCCGGTGATCAGAAAAATGCTCTAATCAAGTCTTTGCTTGTTTAGAGATTTTGGCGTTCTCTGTGCGTTATATTATTCGGTACGTATCATATTGAGCAAGATTCCGGTTAGGTTATCGGTTTGGATAAACCATAGCAAAGAATGCTAAAAAAAATATGAGCTACAATAGACTAATTAAAAGGTTCTCGATCTCTCCAACCGCCACAGCCGCTTATCAACGGAGGAAGAAGCGAGCTCACGACAAGAGGAAAATCAAAGAGGCAATGAATAGACAAAAGAGACTACCGAAAAAAAAGAGACACGGAGTGGAGATGAGCTCCGGTCATCGGCCAAAGCGATGCAAAACCCTAGAACGACGCTAGTATAATTGCCTTTTTTTTTGTTTGCCGACTAAATTGCTTTCATTAAAAACCAGGATACAAGTATTGTTACAAAGTCGAATACAAAACATCGAAATATAAATTATTGCATAAGCAGCTATATGCACCATATGCTGAAGACAAATAATTAGAACAAGAATTTTGACGCTGCTTCCTTTCGAGGTAAGCCTTACACGCTAACACACATTGTATGATGTTATTTTTCTTCTTCGCTCTTCGTCTTACTCTGATACGATATGTATGCCATATTGACATTGCTTTTTTTGCTTTCCAAATCATACAAGGAAAGTCCATTGCATCCGTTACATGCTTTGGAATGTTGACACAATACCAATTAGTCCGTATTCGCGTCCTTGTGAATAATGTAAACTTTACAGTACTCCCGCTTTGACTCCGTATATCCTTGAAAACGCAATCGTTTACTCATGGATCCCATATCCAAAAAAGCCTTCCATTTCTCAAATTGGATAGATCCAAATTAGAGTCACAGAGGAAACGACACGTTCCAATGATGAAACGACATATATACACCGTTCTGAGACGGAATGAAACCGCCACAAATAGGCGTGGGTTGTGGCCATATTATGATCGGAAATATTTTATCCACGAAGGAGAGAAGAAGGAAGCTAGTTTGAGAAGAGATCTTCAAACCCATCGATTGATGACGACGATACATCTGATCGCGACAAACTGAGACAACACTGGCCATTTTCGGTTCCATATATTTCATGTACTGAGCGATAAAATCTGGGTGTTATGATCGAGATCGGAGACAGGATTGAAATCGTCGAATTCCATAAGCGTTGATTTGGGATTCAGGAAATCCCGTTATTATTTGCTTAGAAATATGAAACATGAAAGATCTAAGAGAGAGTAAAAGCCGACTGACGCCAGAGAAGCCGACATCGGCTAGAAACGATCGAGAAAACGAAGAAAGTTACTGTATCTTTGAAAATCGCCTTAGGAGAGAGACGAGACGCGATGGTTTATGTGCCTTTCTGATAGGAATCATTTCTACTATTTCATTTACGAACTTTTATAATTTAATGAATAGGAAAAATATATAAAAAGACATTAATGAAAAGTAGTATATAAAAAGTCAAATCATTTTTTACTAGTGCAATTAACCAAGATTACCCGGAAAAAAGTTTTGTGGTTACATTCAAGAACAATTGCGAAAGAAAATAAAAGTGAGTGAGGTGAATTTGAATCCGTTATGTTTGATTGGATTCCACTAAATTTCTATCATTTTGTTCTAATGAAGTGCATGTGGCCCCAAACTTTTGTAATTTGAGCACAAACCTGATCATTGGATATACGCTTTGTTTTATATTCTAGAGTTTGTCGTAATATCCATTGAGATATATAGGAAAGACAATTTAAAACGAACTGCTCAGAATTGATTAGGATGATTGTTTTAATTTTTTTTTGAACTTTCGAACGGACTATTTTGCTCCGGTTTGTGTAACCCGGTCGTTTAGTTTGATAGTGAGGTTAGAAAAAAAATTGAAATACGATGTCGTTTTTAAATGTTTCCTTTAATTTTTTTAAATTGTAATACGATATCGTTTTAGCTTCGTTTTTTAGTTTTACGTTTAACATAAAATGCACTCGTGGCATACATGCAAAGCCGGATCTGAAAATTTGGGGGCTTGAAAAAAAAACTAAAATGGGGGCCACTAATTCATTTCATAAAAAAGAAAATTTCAAATGTAAGAGTCGGAGAGAAAACAAAAAAGGGAAGCGTGGTTTAAAAAAAAAAAAAAAAGAAGCATGATCTTTAAAAAAAAAGAGGAAGCGTGATCAAGGGTTTTGTTTTTTAGTTTTATAAAAAAAAATTATTGATATAATCTATGGGGGCCTGTTAAAAATGGGGGCCAAGACAAATGTTTCATTGGACTTTGCCCAGATCCGGCCCTGCATACATGTGATCAAGATTTTACAGTTGCTTAACACCGTCAAGACCAATATATGATTAAGCATAAAGATAAAAGTTTATATATTAAATTTGAATTTTTCTTTATTTGGGGTATGTTTTTGCACCGATCATTCATGTAACATACTTGGGGGGTATGAAATGGCCTTTTTTTGCGTTTGATCTTAGAGATAGTATATATTAAGCTAGAAACTAGACGAGGTACGTAGATCCACTCCCATCGAAGTCAATGTCGTGAGCTAACAATAAATTCTCCTCCATTGGATCTTTCCAAAACTCACGCATAGGCTCATCAACAGGATAGACAATAAGCTCACGAACGGTCATAGGTTGGACAACGTTTGGGTCGGCTCCAAAGAGAAGATGAGCGAACGATTCTTGTGCCTTCTCTGTGTTATGACGAGCGTCGAAGTAAAGGTAAGATCTTTGATACTCGCATAGCTTCGAGTGAACGTTAGGAAAACCGCAACCATGCGCGTTGTGCGTCCCAATACCGCAACACGATATATTCGTAAAGGAGTACCCTAATTAGTCACAATTATCAAATACTAGTTCAAAATCTACGGTCAGAACGATATTAATTATTAGTGTATATTAATTTTAACGGGTAGATATATTTATACTTACGGTAATTCATGTTTCTTTGAGTCCTGCGAAGAACAACATTGTAGAAATCGAAGACGGTGAATTGGAAACCCGATTTGGTTTCCGCCAATTCGTTCAACATCGGTCCGATTTTAGCATTATGTTGTTTGGCCAATTCGTTGAGTTTCTCGTAACAATCGTTACCGGTTTTGAAATCTTGTCTTACTATCGGTAAACAACCTATCGGCGCCACCATATTTACGACGAATTTACTAGCTCCCGATGAATACAGCAACTGCAATTAACATTATAGTAACATAGTTAAATATCAATCACTCGAACTAAATTTTTTGATGTATTTTTAATCCAAAGGACTTACGCTGATATCATTTTTTAATCGGTTAATGACAGAACTGACGAAAGCTTGTTGAGCAGAGACATCGGCATTAGGATTGTTCAGGGTGAACTTGTAGTAATCTTCCATACCAATGGATATCATAAACACTGATTTCTGAAGGTAATCTTCTTTCCAATTTGATATCATTTGATTGAATTTCCTCACTTGTTGATTCAGAGTCAACTACCCAAAAAATAAAAACCATGCATTACAAAAGTTTGAGAGTTTAGCATATAATTAATTAACAAAGTATGAGTAATAGGAATAATACTAATACATATATTGAAATAGTTAAGTAAGATTACAGATTCTTTGACAGGGTCAAGAATAGACGCGTAGTCCACGGCGAAGCTGGCTCCTCGTGAGACATCGGCGCCGGGTTTAAGCGCCGGAGGTATATCGTGTGGAATCCCCATGAATTTTGCTGTGATTTATTCACCCATAATCAATGTTATTAACTTTAATTACGAATTTATTTTACTTTTAGTAATTACTAAACCTTTGAAAACAATTACTAGTCCGTTGCATTTTAAGCTTAATTTTTCACTCTCAACCATTAAGAAAAATAATTGACTCACCGATAAAGTCCGGGACAATTTTGCCATCCGAAAACTTGCCGTTGGGGTCATCTCGGGATTTACCGTAAGGCCAGAAGTTTTGAGGAAGTGTAGCATTTGTGAGGAACTTTCTATTCCCGGCGTCGAAGTTGGAATCGCCGAATGTGAACAATGCCACCGCCGGCAAATTCTGCCCGGAGACGATGACCAGGTTATGGAAGAGTGTAAATACTCCTAGTAGTAGTACACTCACTAAATTACAGTTGCTTGCCATTTTTGTTAAATAGAGATTTATAAGATATGATAAGTTCCTCGGACCACTGTTATATTTATATGTATGCAAAAGCGAACGCTGTGAATGATTAAAATAAATAAATAAAGTGATTTATAGAAAATAGAGACAAAAAGTTCATGTCTTATATTCAGTCTTATATTCAACGCGGGAGTATTCCCATTGTTATATTCAGTCTTATATTCCCATTGTTAGTCTCTCATATCGCTTGAAACTAATTCCAATTGTACCTAACACGTTTTTTTTATGTCTTACCGCTTGAAACTAATTCTTGTACCTAACGTTTTTTTTTATAAAAGAAAAAAAGATATAATTACACATATTAACACTTAATTCAATTTTTCTTAACAGCTTAACATTTTTGTTTTTGTTTTTAGCGTATAAATGACGAAAATATTTCTCTTTCTGTCTATTCGTGTACTGTCCACATACGTACACGACATACTATATATGGACTAAATTGTCATCAATAATACCAAAAATGCTAAAAAATTATGAACAATAATTTAAGCGATAAAAACTACATTAAGTCTAGAAAGTGCTAATTCTTGCAAAACACTCTATAAAAAAAACCACTTGTAAAATTCTATGAATTTTAAAAAAAAAAAATACTATAAGCTTGTAAAGTTATTCTTTGAAAAGGTAATGCTTGATTATATTCATTGATTTTGTGCTTATATCATACTTCAAAACAATTTTTGTTTCGGAGTTTTTTCATTCTTATGGGGAATCAATCCACCTACACAAGAAACAATGCGTTGAGTGCCCATAAAACACTATGAAGGGGTATTTTCCGAGAACACTCCGATACTCAAGTCAATAAACAAGAGAGATAAAGACCACAATTTTGGCGTTGGGTCCGAAGAGAGTCGAAAAATGGGATATAACGGTTATGTGACTTTGGGTCTAGAATAAGGGGTCGAATCCACAAAGTATCTAGAGTTTAAGAGGCTATTTGAGGTGAAGAAGGTGGGAGAGATGAGAGATTTGTGATGTTTCCATCCAAAGAACGGTCGGAGATACTCGGTGTCGGGAAGTCCGACAAAAGTTAAATGTTTATAGGGAAAAGTGCTTGCGAATAGTAGAAGATTTACGTTGAAAAGTGTGTCCCCTGTTGATACGATTTGACCTAGGACCGTCTTGCTCGAGTAAAGGTGATGATCGGATAATCCTTGACTTCGAAGGATTCAAGAAGAAAGATGCTAAGGCATGGATATTAATCCGAAAATCCTTAGGCCCAATCTTTCGAGAAAACTTGGAAACGAGGCGGTGGCAACGCCGATGGGAGAATTCGGGAAAGAGGATGATAAGGCGTGACCGTAAGGTCGAAAATCCTTATGCCCCACTTTACGAGAAGAACACTCACGATCAACGGATCGAAGATTACGTCTAAGAGTTGCGGAATACTCAAAGATAAATCGAAAAATTTCTAAGAATAAAACCTTCTAAGAAACGAGAGAGAGAGAGTAAAAACTCGACAAGAGAAATGAAATGAGATTGATAATTGATTGATTTGAGATTACAATGAGAGGAGTTTATATAGAGAAGAGAAGAAAGAGAAAAAGAGAGTCAAAGTGAATTAATCACTTGTCTCGAAAATGAAAAGAAACAAATTACAAGAAATTTGACCAAAGACTAAAATAAATGTGGTTGACTAGAGAATGACCCATGGAATTCCCACCGAGAATCCCACAGAAAATTCCCTCGGGAAAGTCCCTCGGAAATAAATCCCTCGGAAAAATTCCCCGCGGAGTTCTCTTTCGGAAACGGACCGTTGGCGGAGTAAGCCGGTTGCCTCGTTAAAACCTCTTACGGAAAACCCATTGGGACAAAACCGTAACAGGAAAAAGAGTACAACACAACTTACTCAACGGTCGAACCTCAAGAAGAACTCGATGATAGAGAGTTAAGGATCGGATGCGTAAGTTGATCCTCCTCGATCCGGATATCGCCAAGTAAGCTCCGAACTGCTTCCGCCAACTTCCGTGCCTTTGCGCGGGTGATCGCTCCTTCCAGTACGTGCAATGCCTCGGCTTGAACCTCCGTGTCCGAAATCATATCATCCTCCCTCTCTTGAAAAGGATTTGACCCCAAATCGATTTCATCTGCAATATAAGGAATGATATCAGTAACATTGAAGCTTGAATTAACGGTGTACTTACCTTGGAGATCAAGTTTGTAGGAGTTGTCGTTGATCTTTTCCAAAACGGTGAACGGTCCATCGACTCGTGGCTTGAGTTTGGAATTCCTTTCGTCCGGAAACCGTTCTTTTCGAAGATAGATCCACACAAGATCGCCGGGTTCGAACGTCTTTTTCTTCCGTCCTTTGTTGGCGTGTTTGCGGTATTTTCCGTCTTGTGTTCGATGTTCGCCTTCGCCTTTTCGTGCATCTGTTTTACCAATTCAGCCCTTTTCTTTCCGTCCAAACTCACATGTTCACTCAAAGGAAGAGGAGTTAAATCAAGCGGATTAAAGCCGTAAACAAGTTCAAATGGCGAAAACAAAGTAGTAGCATGCTGCGCATGATTGTATGCAAATTCTAAGTGTGGCAAACATTCTTCCCATGCTCGAAGATTCTTTTTAACAACAGTTCGTAAGAGAGTGCCTAAAGTCCTATTGACTACTTCGGTTTGACCATCGGTCTCCGGATGACAAGTTGTAGAAAAGCAAAGTTTTGTTCCTAATTTCGACCATAAGGTCTTCCAAAAATAACTTAGAAACTTTGTGTCCCTATCCGAAACAATGGTTCTAGGCATGCCATGCAATCGAATTATTTCCCTAAAGAATAAATCAGCTATGTTTGATGCATCGTCGGTTTTATGACATGGAATGAAATGTGCCATTTTTGAGAACCTATCAACAACCACGAAAATAGAGTCACTACCTTTCCTAGTCTTAGGCAAACCCAAAACGAAATCCATAGAAATATCAGTCCACGGTGCACTAGGATGGTAATGGAATATACAGACCTTGGTTTTGGCGTTTGTACTTAGCGTACTTACAAGTCGTGCATCGGTTACAAATGCGTTCCACATCACGTTTGATATGTGGCCAATAAAAATGGTCTTGCACGATGTGAAGGGTTTTAGCAATTTCGAAGTGACCCATGAGTCCACCGCCGTGAGCTTCCCTAACAAGTAAATCTCGCAAAGAGGAATTAGGAATACAAAGACGGTTCTCGTAAAACAAGAAACCGTCGCTTTGAAAATATTTCCCAAAAGCGAATTTAGAAGAGGAAAGAAAGACTTCCTGAAAGTCGGAGTCGGTTGCGTAAGCATCTTTGATCATTTCAAACTCGAGAACCTTAGCGTCGAGTGTAGAGATTAGCGTGTATCTCCGGGACAAGGCATCGGCGACCACGTTTTCTTTTCCTTGTTTGTATTGAATGACGTATGGAAACGTCTCAATAAACTCAACCCAACGTGCGTGCCTTTTGTTAAGCTTTTGTTGGTTCTTCAAGTGTTTGAGGGATTGATGATCGGTGTGAATGATGAATTCCTTCGGCCATAGGTAATGCTGCCACGTTTGGAGTGCTCGGACCAAGGCGTAAAGCTCCTTGTCATAAGTCGGGTAATTGAGCGTTGCACCTCCGAGTTTCTCGCTGAAGAACGCCACGGGTTTCTTTTCTTGCATTATAACAGCACCTATACCAACACCGGATGCGTCACATTCAATTTCAAAAGCCTTAGCAAAATCAGGTAAAACAAGTAAAGGGGCGTGAGTAAGTCGGTTTTTGAGTTGTTGGAAGGCGTCCTCTTGAGCTTCCTCCCAACGGAATCCCACGTCTTTCTTGATGACCTCGGTTAAGGGCGCGGCAATAGTACTGAAGTCACGGACGAATCGTCGATAAAATCCGGCTAAGCCGTGAAAGCTTCGCACATCGCCAACGGTTTTTGGAGTCGGCCAATCGCGGATGGCCTTGATCTTGTTCTCGTCAACCTGTATGCCCTGAGAACTCACAACAAAACCTAAAAAGACCACGTTATCTGAACAAAAAGAGCATTTTTTAAGATTGCCAAATAAACGTTCCTTCCTAAGCACTTCTAAAACCAATCGCAAATGTTCAACATGTTCGTCTAGGTTCTTGCTATAAATTAAGATATCGTCAAAATAAACGACCACAAAGAGACCTATATACGACCTAAGAACATGGTTCATTAAACGCATAAAAGTACTAGGCGCATTGGTTAGACCAAACGGCATTACAAGCCATTCATACAAGCCATGTTTAGTTTTAAAAGCAGTTTTCCATTCATCACCTTCATTCATACGAATTTGGTGGTAACCACTTTTTAGATCGATTTTAGTGAACACGCTAGACCCATAAAGCTCGTCTAACATGTCGTCTAACCTTGGGATCGGATGGCGGTACTTTACCGTAATGTTATTGATTGCACGGCAATCCACGCACATTCGCCACGTTCCGTCCTTCTTTGGTACGAGTAAAACGGGTACGGCACATGGGCTCATACTTTCCCGTATATATCCCTTGGCCATCAGCTCGTCAACTTGACGCTGAAGTTCCTTTGTCTCAACAGGATTGGTACGGTAGGCCGGACGATTTGGTAGTGTCGCGCCGGGTACGAAATCTATTTGGTGTTCGATTCTGCGAATCGGTGGCAAACCAATCGGACCGTCTTCCGGGAAAACGTCGGAAAAATCCTACAAAAGAGAAGATATGCTGCTCGGGATTTCCGGCTCAGGGTTAGAAATACTCGAAAGAGCATCCCTAAAGACTAATAAAACAAACGGTTGCAGAGAAATGAGAGCATGCTTAAGTTCACTCGATTTGATAAGTAAAGATTCATTCACGAGTGGTTTATCATTTTTCTTGGATCCATCACTTTTGATTTTAAGAGAAGAAGTGGGTGAGGGATCGCTTACATTGCTTTTGCCCTGATTTTGTTCGAGCTTGAGTTGGTCGAGAAATACCTCATGTGGAGATAATGGTGCCAAAATGACTTTTCGACCCTTATGCTCAAACGAATGCTTGTTGGTGAAACCGTCATGAACGGCTTTGCGGTCATACTGCCACGGACGTCCAAGTAAGATATGGACAGCCTCCATAGGCAAAACGTCGCACACGACCTCGTCCTCGTATCGGCCTATTGTCAACGGAACCGAAACTTGCCGGGTAACTTTGAGTTGACGTTAGTTGTTCAACCACCGAAGATTATATGGTCGGGGATGTTTCCTTGTCTCCATACCTAGCTTCTCTACTAGAGTAGTACTCGCCACATTAGTACAACTACCACCATCAATAATAAGAGAGCAAACCTTGCTTTTAATCATGCAACGGGTGTGGAATAGATTCTCTCGTTGCTCGTTCTCAACGACCGGTTCTTGGGCAAGAAGGACTCGCCTAGCTACTAATAGCTCACCATCAACTGCATGCTCCTCATAATCATCGAAGATCGGGGCGGTTTCGGTTTCGTTTTCTTCCTCGTCGTCGGTAACGATATCGCCGTTGGCAAGGACCATCATTGCTCGCGGATTTGGGCACTTGTTCGCGAAATGTCCTTTTCCTCTGTATTTAAAACATTCAATGTCACGATTCCGAAAACAATTTGATTCACTCTTACCTTTGTAGTCATGTCCGGAAGAGCTCGGCTTATAATCAGCCTTTGGCTTAGAATCGATCCGGGGAGGGTAAGTAGATTTTTCTCCTTTCGGATAACTCGGCTTAGAGCTAGATGCGAATGGTTGGCGTGTGACGCCTTTGCGTTTGAGCTGTTGTTCGAATAAGACGGCTTTGTGTAACATCTCCTCGATGTTTCCGTAAGTCTCTATTTCAACATGGTCTTGTAGGTCGCGGTTCATGCCGACGAGGAACCTTGCCATCGTAGCGTCTCTTTGCTCCTCGATATCAGCCTTTAACATCAATTTTTCCATCTCTTGGAAATAATCTTCGACGCTCCTACTACCTTGTGTCAAACGTCTCAACCTTTGGTGAAGATCGCAGAAATAGTGATTCAGTACGAATCGCCTATGCATCAAATGTTTCATCTCGTTCCACGTTTCCACCGGGTTTTCTCTATTTCTCCGACGGTTGGTCACGATTTGGTCCCACCAATCTACGGCGTAGTCGTGAAACTCCGTTGCGGCCAAACTTACATTCTTTCTCTCGGAGAAATTTTGACAATCGAAAACAAGTTCGATTTTCTTTTCCCATTCTAGGAAGGCATCCGGGTCATTCTTTCCATGAAACGCCGGGATCCTAAGCTTCATTCCACCCAAGTCATCGTTTCGCCTTCGGTTTGGTAGACGTTGATGTCGGTTTTCATCGGACGATCCGCTATAATCGTAGAACGGATTATCCTCGGACTCGTGACGTCGTGGTCGATCTCGCCTATTTCTTGCCGGTTCACGGCCGATGCTTCGATCGGATCGGTTTCCTCCGCCATGATTTCTGGGATTTTGTGCGGGTGTGTGCACTTCTAAAGCGGCCATGCGATCACGCATCTCTTGTAGCAGCTGAGTGATGCCGTCGACCTTGTGGTCCATACCTTCGACCTTTCGGTCCATGCCGTCGACCTTTCGGTTTATGGCTTCCTCTCGTGCTCTTCTTGACCGTGATGTCGCGGATTCGCTTTCTTTGTCCATGGTACCTCGTAAGAAAAGAAATGAAGGAGTGAATGACAAATTCAAGAGAAATCAAAGAACAAAAAGATGACCTTTAAAATTCTGAATTTTCTCGAAAAACAAAGGTGACAAAATTTGTTTTTTTTTTTTTGAATAATTTAATTTAATTTGCGGAAATTAAATGAACTAGGATCTAATAAATATATATATATATATTTTTTTTTTTGATTATGGTTTAATTAAAAACGAAATTACAGAAAAATAATTAAAAGAAGAAGATGAAGAGATAAAAGAAGAAGATGAAGAGATAGAATTGATATCACTGATTTTGAGCAAGTGTCTCTGATACCACTTGATACGATTTGACCTAGGACCGTCTTGCTCGAGTAAAGGTGATGATCAGATAATCCTTGACTTCGATGGATTCAATAAGAAAGATGCTAAGGCGTGGATATTAATCCGAAAATCCTTAGGCCCAATCTTTCGAGAAAACTTGGAAACGAGGCGGTGGCAACGCCGATGGGAGAATTCGGGAAAGAGGATGATAAGGCGTGACCGTAAGGTCAAAAATCCTTATGCCCCACTTTACGAGAAGAAACTCATGATCAACGAATCGAAGATTACGTCTAAGAGTTGCGGAATACTCAAAGATAAATCGAAAAGTTTCTAAGAATAAAACCTTCTAAGAAACGAGAGAGAGAGTAAAAACTCGACAAGAGAAATGAAATGAGATTGATAATTGATTGATTTGAGATTACAATGAGATGAGTTTATATAGAGAAGAGAAGAAAGAGAAAAAGAGAGTCAAAGTGAATTAATCACTTGTCTCGAAAATTAAAAGACACAAATTACAAGAAATTTGACCAAAGACTAAAATAAATGTGGTTGACTAGAGAATGACCCATGGAATTCCCACCGAGAATCCCACATAAAATTCCCTCGGGAAAGTCCCTCGGAAATAAATCCCTCGGAAAAATTCTCCGCGAAGTTCTCTTTCGGAAACGGACCGTTGGCGGAGTAAGCCGGTTGCCTCGTTAAAACCTCTTACGGAAAACCCATTGGGACAAAACCGTAACAGGAAAAAGAGTACAACATACTTACTCAGCGGCCGAACCTCAAGAAGAACTCGATGATAGAGAGTTAAGGATCGGATGCGTAAGTTGATCCTCCTCGATCCGGATATCGCCAAGTAAGCTCCGAACTGCTTCCGCCAACTTCTGTGCCTTTGCGCGGGTGATCGCTCCTTCCGGTACGTGCAATGCCTCGGCTTGAACCTCCGTGTCCGGAATCATATCACCTGTCTCTGGGGAGAGTAAGAGACTTTTATTGAATATACATGTCCCGGATCGTATACAAAGTCGTATTTCCTTGGATTGGGTCGGGTCATGGATAGTCTGAGGTAGCTCCTTTACGATGTGCCTTAGTGCTTTTTCTACACCTAAATCTTCCAGCGAACGGTTCTATCCCATGCATGTTGAATCGTCCTTTCTATGTGCCTTGCGGGTTTGGTGCTGCATGGTCTGTTCGTCCCATACTGCACACTGTTAGTCAACATTGGTTGGCTTACGTTTCTTTTGGATGGTGAAATTTTGTCAACAAAGGAAGCTTCATTTTGTCAACAATGGAGGCTTCATTTTTGTCAAGAATTGTGTCTCACCAAACCCAAACCTCTCCTATAAATACATGGTGATCTTCTCTTTCAATATCATCTCAAAAATCTCAAACAAGAAGAAGAGAAAGGGATCGTGAGAGAGAGAAAGAAAGAAAAAAAAATTATTATATATTCTTCTTTAGAAATTCTTTTCTTTGTGAGAAATTAAGAGTAATTTCTCGAGTGTATTTGGGTTCGGGTATGAGTTGAGAGTGGTATAAAATTTCCCGATTGATAATAAAATATCTGCAGCAAGTCCGAAGACGTAAGCAATATTGGCCGAACTCCGTTAACAAATTGTGTGTGTCTTATCGTTCTCATAATTCTGATTTATCGAAAATTTGACGTTCGAAAATTTGGCATTATTTCCTAACAACTGGTATCAGAGAGCGGGTTGGGTGATTTCGGTCAAATTTCATGCGAGGTTACTGTTCACGTGAATAGTGAATAGTAATTTAATATAACACTAGATAAGTATCCGCGCAGATTTATAATTTAATATTTTATAAAAATATTAAATACGATAAAATGGAAAACAAAATTAGATCATTTATGAAAATATTTTATACATATATTTAGAAACAAATTTTACGATGAAATAAATATATATATTAAAAGAAAAATTTGGTGAATAGATGCAGTAAATAATTTTGGATACGATTATTGGACATTTAATTTTTTTATGGAGTAATTGATATACTACCAAATTGTGGTTTATATAGTGGTGAAAAATTATAATTCTTTTTTTATGATTAATTTTCTTAATCTAAATGGAAAAACTAAGTAATATTTTTTCTTTTCTATATTAATTTTGCATTTTAAGATAAATTTAATTCTTTAACTTTTGAATTTTACTTTTAGTAACTTTATCTTTTAACATTATGAATAAATTTTTTTTTATTAATTGATTTTAAATATTTCCAACTTTGACTTGACACATGTTGCGATCAGGTGAATTAACAACTTTGAAACATTCAGTTTTATATGATAAAACTTTTAAGACGATAAAATGGAAAACAAAATTAGATCATCCAAGAAAATATTTTATACATATATTTAGAATCAAAGTTTACGATGAAATAAATATATACATTGAAAGAAAAATTTGGTGAATAGATGCAGTAAATAGCTTTGGATACGATTATTGAACTTTTTATTTTTTTGGAGTAATTGATATACTACCAAATTGTGGTTTATATAGAGGTGAGAAATTAGAATTATTTTTATTTTATGATTAATTTCCTTAATCTAAATGGATAAATTAAGTAATATTTTTTTCTTTCTATATTAATTTTGCATTTTAAGATAAATTTAATTCTTTAACTTTTTAATTTTAATTTTAGTAACTTTATGTTTCAACATTATGAATAAGAATTTTAAAGTTTTGTTATTAATTGATTTTAAATATTTTCAACTTTGACTTGACACATGTCGCGATCAGGTGAATTAGTAACTTTGAAACATTCAGTTCTATATGATAAATGTTTTACTATTTCTAAACTAAAATATATATTTTAAAATTTTTTTGGTTTTTATTCCTTTTTAAAAACTTTAGAAATGTGTAGATTATTATATAGAGTTTGGTTTTGGTTTTATATTAATAATTTTCTTTTTCTTAAGTTTTCTTTTTTCATAATGGAAATGATTATAAACTTTTAAGTTTGGTCATAAATTAATAATTTTTCTTTTAAGTTTAGAGTATATTTATAATTTTCCTTTTTTAAGTTTGGTCGTGGTTGTAAATTATAAACTTGTAAGTTTCCTTTTGTCACTTTACTTTATTATAAGATTTTCTTACTTATTCTTGTATATTTTTTTTAAAGATTGTTTTTTTAGTATAATCTTTTTTAATATTTACCTTAATTCATTTTTACTTTTTTTATATTGCATTTTTTTAGTTTAACCTTTTTAATATTTACTGTAATTTATTTTTACTTTTAAAATTAAATTGACACATGTCAAGATCTAAATTAATTGTGACAAATGTCACGATCTCGTGAGTGAGAATTATCCTAATAATTTTCCTTTTTTTAAGTTTGCTCGTGGTTGTAGATTATAAACTTGTAAATTTACCTTTTGTTACTTTCATTTAGTATAAGCTTTCTTTACTTATTTGTTTTCTTTCTTTTTTTAAGATTGTCTTTTTTTATTTTAACATTTTTTAATATTTACTTTAATTCATTTTTTTAGTTAAATTAAATTGACACATGTCAAGATCTAAATTAACCGTGACAAATTTCACGATCTCATTAGTGAGAATTATACTACGTGTCACGCTCACATTGAAAGACCCAACTTTATATATATTTTAGTAACTTTACATTTTAATATTATGAATGTGAAATTGAGAATGTATCAATTTGGTTATCTAGAGTTGCGGAATGAGAATTCTTTGTCTTTTTAGAATTGTATTCCATTTTAAGTTTGTGGTTTTTTTTAAGAATTACTAATTGTTCTTTCTTTTTTTAAAACTTTAAAATTTTAAGATTGTAATCTATTGTTTAATTTTCTTATTCTAAACTGAAATATGTTTTTTTATATAAAATTTGGCTTTTATTCCTTTTCTTTTTAGGATTGTAATCTATTGTTTAATTTTTTATTTTAAACTAAAATATGGTTTTTTAACTATGGCTTTTATTTATAATTTTTGTTTAATTTTTCTTAATCTAAACATAACTACTTTTTTCTATTTACTTTTTAGGATTAGGAATCGATTTTAAATTGTATATTAATAATTTTTTTATTTTATTTTAGAATATATTTATAATTTTTTTTTCTAAAGTTTGATCGTGGTTGTAGATTATAAAATTTTAAGTTTTTTTTGTCACTTTCCTTTATTATAAGTTTTCCTTATTTATACTTGTTTTTTTTGTAAAATTGCCTTTTTCACTTTACACTTTTTAATATTTATTTTAATATATTTTTATTAAGATTGCTTTTTTTTTAATTTAACCTTTTTAATATCTATTTTTAAAAAAATAAATTAATATATATCAAGATTTAAATTAACAACCGTGACAAATATCATAATTTCGTGATTGAAAATTATCTTACGCGTCACGGTCACGTTGAGAGATATAGTTTTATATAATAAGATGTATTCTGAAAATAGATTGATTTATTGATATGAAAACATATCAATTAACTATTAGAAAATGTATATATGTGTGGATAAAAATTGCCAAGTTTAACAATGTTTGGAAATAACACATGTATTATGTGAGTTTGTTACAACTATCATGTCAAGTTCAAGAAATAGCAGTGGGACACGTCGTGGACGTCAATCAAGTGATGATGCAAGACCCACGCGTGATGAGGCAAGACCCACACGTGATGGATTATATAACATGTATTCTGCAAATATATTGATTTAGTGATATGAAAACATATCAATTAACTATTAGAAAATGTATATATGTGTGGAAGGATAAAAATTGCCAAGTTATATATGCTTGAACTCGTCATTGCGAAATTAAGAGCAGATGATTATTTGGTGAACATGATGTCGATCAAAATGAACGGTATTCTCCGCATATGCTTGGTCTACATCTCCAGCAGATTCAACATGTTTTAGCTAGTAAGAAGATCAAAGTGTTGAACCAAGATATGACAACCGTCAATTCGAAGCACGCCATCATGTCGTCCTCTTTTAGATATAATAAGTGGGTTACACTATATATTTTGGTTTAGTGATAACCGGTTTGTACCGGATAATTTAGTCTTATATAAACAAACTGTACATCAACATTTACACTGAACATAAATATTATTCACAAATCTTACAATCTCTGGATGTGGGACTCTAACATCCCCCCTCACGCTCAAGATGGGAAATCTGAAGCGTGAAGTTTGTGGGACTGGACATCCACGGGTGTGGTCCATTATCGAGAAATTAGAACCTTGGGCTCTGATACCATATTAGTAAGTATGGGCCTAACTCACACCCAAAAGCTAACTCAAGAGTGGAAGATTGCACACACACTTATATATAGTCCACAAATCTTCCAATCTCTCTATATGGGACTCTAACATTATTAGATATAATAGGTGGATTACACTATATATTTTGGTTTAGTGATAACCGGTTTGTACCGGATAGTTTAGTCTTATATAAACAAATTGTACATCAACATTTACACTAAACCAAAATATATAGTGTAATCCACCTATTATATCTATTATCCTCTAAAAGAAATCATATCTGGAGAGTTTACTTGGCACTTGTCGATCTGCTAATGACAAGTCAAAATCTCTTTTAAAATATTGGAATGATTGGAAGTAGTTCAACGGGAACTAAAACTGTTAGAACTGATTTACAAATTTTTTTGCGGTACATTTCTCTGGATTAGAAGAATCAACAAGAAAAACATCATTTAATATATTGTAATTTTGAATTTTTATTTTTTCGAAAGTGGAATGACACTCTCATCCCTTTATTCAAAACATGTCATATATAGAAAAAAAATCTATGGTAATTTTGAATCAATGATTTTGCAAAAGTGGAACGACACTCTTGTTGGTTAAATAATTTTTTATTTAATACATATTAAATATTTTAAATTTTTGTTGGTTATACATGCTAACTTTCCTTCTAAAGATCTCTATAATATTATTAAAAAAAACATTTTTGAAAATAAAATTTGTTTTGTAAGTCATTACATATTATGCTATTACAAATTAAAAAAATATATAATTGTCTTTTAAAATTATTGATAAAAATATGGAAAATATTTATTTATCATTAAATAGGTTATTTAATATTTAGTTCTTAATTATTTGTTAACAATATATACTTTTAAATAATAATCAATCCATATCTATTCAAAGAAAAAGAAATTATTCGAAATCTTACTATATTTTTCACTCTAATTTATTATATTTTATTTGAATATATATCCAAATAAAAGTTGAAAAATATTTTACTAATTTTATAAAAAGTTAGACACAAGAAAAATTATTTCTTTTTTTAAAGTTCGTGAACTAATCATAAAACTAGAGTCATTAAACGATACATATTAGAGTTATATTTTCAAAATTATAGGTTTTAATGGTTAGCCCGAATAATATTTTAGTCAACTGCAAAACATATTAAATAGACACTAGTTAAATCTTAATTTTACATATTTTAGTCAACTCATTATAATTACCGCGAATTAAATCCTAATTTTACATATTAAATGAGAATAAAAAATCATGAATCGATGGGCACCACGTCCTTAAAGCCATATATATATATATATATATATATATATATATATGCTTGTATTATATATCTACACCGCGTTACAATTATCGCGAGTTAAATCCTAGTTTTGAGAAAAAAAACCATGAATCGATGGGCACCACGTCCTTAAAGCCAAATATATATCTATAGGCTTGTATTATATATCTACAATCGTTTTCAATATTTTATAAATAATCATTCAAAAATAGATTTATTGTTTTTAACAAAAAAAAAGAAGGTTTATTGTTAAGAAACATGTTATTATTTCCCTGTATGATAAATTCAACTATGTTTTGTCAAATTTATATCAGAATTAGATAACGAGATTTTATTAATTATAGAATGATATAATAGCAAGTTCAACACTTTTCTTTCAAATCCCTGCCAAATCTAAAAAAAAATCGAGTACAATTGTTTTGTTTTAGATTTAAGACACCGAAGCCAATGATATTTTTCAAACTTTTAGATAATCGTGTTAGTCCCATAATTCTTACACTTGTATGATAACTTTTAGATACTAGTTTCATGGTTATTCATCCAATTCACAATTTATTCATTTATACTATGCACGTAGTTATATGTTCACACAAGAAGGTGAGTCCACAAATTAAATCAGAAATTACAATTACACAGACAAAAATTGCAGAAAATTTTAGGAAATGAACATCCTCAATATGGTCAAAGGATTCAAAAAAAAGTTGACACTCTCTTTACAAAGACTTCATCTTTTTTACATCATGGACATAATCATAGCCTTAAGAACTTGTGTTTGTAGAATTCGTCAAAAGAGAGACGCGTAACTGCAAAACACGGTAAGACCAAGAACTGAATACATATATAGCGATATGGACATGGTGAAACTGCGAATGGATGAGATTTTTCTGTACCTGGGTTAATAGAAAGCAACCTTGAACAAACGTCAATGCAATCTGGATGCAACTCCTGAAGAATCAACCGAGAGAAGGGAAGAGATGTACTAGATTTGATGTTCCTTAGAACCTTATGGTTAGTGGTAAAAGATTTAAGTTTATGGCAATAGGAGCTCTGTGATCAAAGAATACTAATATTCGAGATCTCACCTGAACATTGTTCATACCGCGAAAAGGTGGATACCCGTGAAGAAGCTCGAAAAGGATTGCTCCTACACTCCACATATCAGCCTGAGATGTTTTGTGTGAGATTTCCATTGCAAAGCCTTACCGTTTTCGAACAGGCGGAGATTCAATGGAGCATAATCTCATAAAACACTGTCACCTTTTCATTGTATCTCTGAAACTGAAGAACTTCAGGAGCCATGTAAAACGGAGAACCACGCACTGTCTCGAGATACTTTCCCGGAAGTAGTTTCCTGCTTTCAACATGAACATATAACGATATTTATCGCAATAGCAGTCACAGATTGACTCATCATAATACCACAAATGCTATAATATATAAGCATTCTCCTCCAAACTTTTTGAAGTTTTACCTTGAAAGACTAAAATCAGCTATCTTCAACACCGATTCATCGCCAGATCCAGCGAGTAAAATGTTCTGTTCCAATCACATTCTATGTCACAATTCTCAGTCCACAGTAGTCATGAATCTAGCATAGTACCTCAGGTTTCAGGTCCCTATGGATGATGTGATGATCATGAATGATTTCCAAACCAGCTCCTGCATCAAACATTAATTACTCTGTCAAGTCCAGATGAAGCAAACGCAGTAAGAACATGAGCCTGAAATCACAAAGACTCAGATACCAATCTGCTTCATAAATCTCCTGGCAATATGTTCTCCAACTCTCCCATGACATTGAATATACGATGATAAGTTTCCTCCATCACAATATTCCAGAACCATGACGAGTAAATCTCCATCCTGAAACACACAAAATTTAAAATTGAAGCAAACGGTTTCACATATTCGAGCCCAGAATTCGTACTTGGAAAGCTTGGAGAAGACGAATGATGTTGGGATGGTGAACGGAAGATAGAAAATCGAGCTCGCTGTCTATACAGCTTCGGAGACTGCTATTGAGCTTCGAGAGATCGAAACACTTCATCACCGCTTCTTCTCCAGTTAACCTGTGATTCGCTAGCCAAACCGTAGAGGTTAAACTCTCACTCATTTTCGATTTCGCTTTGTATTCCTCCATCATCAAGATAGGCTCCCATCGATTGTCTTCTTCGAGCAAAGATACGTTTTCCATCGCTTCAAACAAAAAGGGAAAACAAATTGGTGAAAGGAAGTCGCCAGATCCTCTAGCGTCAGCTTCTCGTAAATGGATAATGTAGGTGTTACGACGTCGTTTTAGTTCGAAAAGTTGAAAACTTATGGGGAAAAAACTTAAAAATACACAAACTCTACATAATTTGGACGTTTAATACACGAACTATTTTGGAACCCATAAAAATACACAGACTCATTTTGGCACCCGTTTTAATACTTGAACTTTCAAAAATCGTAATTTTAACACCGATTCCGTCATGGACGTTAAACCGTCGAACGGATGTTACATAACTCCGTTTACAGAAAAAAACGTGGGTTTTTCTCTGTTGAAAAGACTACTGCTACCCTTGGGTTATTTTCCCCCAAATTCAAACGAAACCCTAATTGATTTTCCCCCAAATCAAAGTAAAGAAGGAGCCCTAATCGATCGATTTCCCCCAAATCGTTTTCCCAAATCACGAGCCCTAATCGATTTTCCCTAAACCGATTTCCAAAATCGACATTGTCTCTCGAATTCTCACTCCACACGAAATGATATAGAAGAACTCGAAGAGCTGAAGACCCGAAACGGAATCGCGAGTCGGAGAGGATGAGGTATGGAATCGAAATTTTGATGTCGTGGTCTCTAAAGTTGTTGATTGGTTCGATTTGCTTCGATTTGGTTTTGGATTTTAAGTACATTTTGTTTTTTCTTCGATAATGCAGTGACACAACTATCAAAGTGAATCTGTATTATGGAGGGCTATATGTATGTGAAGGATTCTAAGTGGACATACAAGGGAGGATCTATGAAGAAAGACTTAGTTGTGGATCCAGATTATATGACTTGGAGTATCTTCGATGAGTATTTTGAAAAGCATGGCTTAGGAGGCGGTGCTGTGGAACAAGTATGGTACAAACGTCCACACACAGAAATGAAATCATGTAGGGTTATCTTCCATCTCAGTTCTGATGCAGAGATAATGGAAATGTGTGCTGAAGGTATGAAAGGAGGAGAAATTGATTTGTTCATTGAGCAAGTTGGACTTCCTCAAAGGGATGAGACAAAAGCTGCTGAGGTTGAGACAGAAGCTGCGAGAGAGAATGTAGATGAACAAGAAGAAGAAATAGTGCAAGAAGGAGATGATGCAAGGTTTCAGAATTTTTTTGAAGAAATTCGTCTTATTGACGATGCTGAAGTGATTGGTGAAGGTAATGAGGATGTTGCTGAACCTGTTATTGATGATGGGAATGAGACTTTGGTTGATGATGAGGCTGAAATGAAGAGACAATGTAGGGATTCTGATAGACCGGAACCTGTTGTAGATACAGATGATGAATGGAAAGATTTAAGTAGAAAGGAAACAGAGATATCAAGAACTGCATACAATAATGAGACCATCGATGAAGCTCTGGGTGAATGAGTTGGCATCTGACCCTGAATTTTGGCTCCGGTCCATCTTCAATTTTCCTGTGTCGAAAGAGAGAGAGAGAGAGAGAGAGAGAGAGAGAGAGAGAAACAAAATTTAATTTGATTTAGGGTTTATCGATTGGGGATACATGTATTTGGGGGAAAATAACCCAAGGGTAGAAGTAGTCTTTTCAACAGGGAAAAATCCACGTTTTTTTTTTTCTGTAAACGGAGTTATGTAACATCCGTTCGACGGTTTAACGTCCATGACGGAATCAGTGTTAAAATTATGATTTTTGAAAGTTCAAGTATTAAAACGGGTGCCAAAATGAGTCTGTGTATTTTTATGGGTTCCAAAATAGTTCGTGTATTAAACGTCCAAATTATGTAGAGTTTTTTTATTTTTAAGCTTTTTTCCCAAAACTTATAAGAACATTAGAGCATCATTATTGGGAGAAACTCATTTGGGTTTCTTAAGTAATATTTAATTATAAATTTGAAGTTAAAAAACTCTGTTAAAAAACTTCTGTTTTTGCTGCTTTATTGGTAGAATCCTATTAAGGGTTCTTAAAAAAAAATTAAATAATTTTGTTTTATTTAAAATAGGGTTTATTTTTTAATTAAACATAGTTGACATAAAAACATAACATTTTAAACATAGATTTTGAAAAAAAAAATGCAAAAGAACGCTCAATTTGAGCTTTTTCTGATCTTGTCTATGAATCGCTTCATGTTCACCCACCGAACGATTCAAATTCATTAATATATAAAAAAATTAGAATTTTAAAGTTGAAGTTAAGAAAAAGTTTTAAAAAAATACTTAACTTTTTTTTAAGTTAAAGTTAAGAAAAAATAAATACAAAATCCGGAAAAAAAAAAAACTGGCAAAAAAAGAAATTTGGCGAATTAGGAGTTGACACGTGACTAAGAACAGCGTAAGAACCCTCTTAAGAACCGGTTATTAAAGTTCTTATTTAAGAACCGGTTCTTAAAGTTCTTATTTAAGAACTGGTTCTTACACTGTTCACAATTATTATTATTTTTTTTTAAAAAATTTTTGGGTTAAGAAACCAACTAAGAGACTGCAATAATGATGCTCTTAGATTAAGGGTTTTCTGCAAAAAAACCACTGACCTTTATTTTTTTTTGCAAGAATACCCCTCACCTAAAAAAAATGCAAGTCAACCCCTCCACCTCCAAAGTTACCTGCAAAACATCCCTTGGCCATATCGATGACGTGGTAGTCTGTTAAAAACAAACGCCCATTACTGTTCATCAATAAAAAAATATATATTCTTTTTTGTCAACTACTCTTCTATTAAACCAATTTTGGCGGAAAAAGTTTTGACCAGGTCAATGGGATTTGTCGTTTTTGACCGGAAATCGGGATTTGACGTTTTTGACGATAAAAATGGATTTTACGTTTTTTTGCGGGAAAACGCAATTTTACGTTTTTGACAGGAAAACATGATTTTCCCGGGAAAAATGTAAAATCACGTTTTCCCGTCAAAAACATAAAATCATGTTTTCCCGTAAAAAATTTTTTTTTATGTTTTTAACGGGAAAACGAGATTTTACGTTTTTGACAAGGAAACAAGATTTTACGTTTTTGATGGGAAAACAAGATTTTATGTTTTGACGGAAAACATGTTTTTCCCGGGAAAAACGTAAAATCCCGTTTTCTCGTCAAAAACGTAAAATCCAATTTTCCCGTCAAAAATGTAAAATCTCATTTTCCCGCAAAAATGTGATTTTATGTTTTCAATGGGAAAAGGAGATTTTACGTTTTTGACGGGAAAACATAATTTTACGTTTTTGACGGGAAAACGGGATTTTACGTTTTTGACAGGAAAACATGATTTTACGTTTTTGACGAGAAAATAAGATTTTCCCGGAAAAAACGTAAAATTTCATTTTTTCGTCAAAAACGTAAAATCTCATTTTCCCGTCAAAAACTTAAAATTTTGTTTTCCCGCAAAAACGTGATTTTATGTTTTCAATGGGAAAACGGGATTTTACGTTTTTTACGGGAAAATGAGATTTTACGTTTTTGACAAGAAAACAGGATTTTACGTTTTTTCCGGGAAAACATGATTTTCTGTCACGTTTTTGCGGTAAAACGCGATTTTACGTTTTTGCCAGGAAAACAGGATTTTACGTTTTTGACAGGAAAACAGGATTTTACGTTTTTGACTGGAAAGGAAAACATGATTTTCCTGGGAAAAACGTAAAATCCCGTTTTCCCGTCAAAAACGTAAAATCTCGTTTTCTCGTCAAGAAACGGGATTTTATGTTTTTAACGGGAAAACGAGATTTTACGTTTTTGACAAAAAAAAACGAAATTTTACGTTTTTGACAGGAAAACAAAATTTTACGTTTTTGACCGGAAAACAGGATTTTCCCGGGAAAAACGTAAAATCCCGTTTTCTTGTCAAAAACGTAAAATCCCATTTTCCCATCAAAAATGTAAAATGCTGTTTTCCCGCAAAAACGTGATTTTATGTTTTCAATGGGAAAACGAGATTTTACGTTTTTGACGGGAAAACGGGATTTTACGTTTTTGACAGGAAAACATGATTTTACGTTTTTGACGAGAAAACACGATTTTCTCGGGAAAAACATAAAATCCCGTTTTCTCGTCAAAAACTTAAAATCTCATTTTCCCGTCAAAAACGTAAAATCACGTTTTTCTGTCAAAAACGTAAAATCCCGTTTTTATTTTAAAAACTTAAAATCCAATTTTTGACAGGAAAACAAGATTTTACGTTTTTGATGGGAAAACGGGATTTAACATTTTTTTTTTGTCAACATCCTTGATACCTAACCCTATTCGGTGAACCAAACCGGGGGTATTGAGTTTACATAAGTGAAATCTGATGGGTAGACTCGAGCATCTCGTGCTAACTTGTCTGCCGCTGTGTTGCTCGTGCGTGGAATTTGTGTGATAGAGAAAAAGGTGAAAACCTCCTTGCTCCTCTTGAACTCCTCCAACTGTAACGTAAATGCCGGCCACTCCTTCGGTGTAGACACCATCTTCACCAACTCTGAGCAGTCTGTAGCAAA
The DNA here is from genome assembly GCA_030161315.1 of Eutrema japonicum. Lineage (NCBI taxonomy): Eukaryota > Viridiplantae > Streptophyta > Magnoliopsida > Brassicales > Brassicaceae > Eutrema > Eutrema japonicum. The sequence goes on from BSQW01000001.1 coordinate 43,337,333, forward strand.
AGCTATCGCCGTCTTGTGGTTTGCAATCATGCAATGCATCGCCCATATGAGCGCTTCCAATTCCACGTGTAGCGGAGATAGGTTTCTTCGTAGATTACGGGACCCCATAATCTTTCCTTTAATTCCTTCCTGAAAGCAAAACCATCCTAAACCAGAAAATTTATCCCCTTCCTTCCATGACCCGTCAATATAGCATGTGAGGCCGTTATATTCATTTTGTTCATTTATTCCCGTATTGAGACCCGGTTGTTGGGGAGATATGTCAGGTTCACTATTATGTGCCGCTACCCAAGTTGCTATTTCTGTTTCCGCTATCCGCAGAATCTCTTGTGGATTTCTATCCACATTTGAGAACACCTTGTCATTCCTTGCTTTCCAAATGTTCCACACAATCCACGGAAACATTATGTTCCTTTCCTCATCTGGAAGTCTCCAAAATAGATGATCCAAATTGGCGAAAACCGATGTCATTGGGAAAGCTCCCGGGGCCGATGGAATATGAGAGAGTGCCCATGTTTGTAGTGCTGGTGGGCATTCAAACAATACATGGTTAATCGTTTCCCCCTCCGCACCACACCTAGCACATTGTGTGTCACAATTTATTCCTCTAGCGCGTAGGTTCGCTGTGACCGACAGACACCCCGAGATTGCTTACCATATAAAATGTCGCAATTTCGGTGGACAAGTCAATTTCCATGAGTGTGCCTGTAACTCCTTTATATCTGGACCGTAGAAGTAGTTGTCGCCGTTGTCTGTGAATTGTTGGCCAACCTGATATCCCGACTTTACCGTATATTTCCCTGATTTAGTATAGTGCCAACCAGGCGTATCTGGTCGATATATACTACTGATGTGTATTCCGCGATGATTGCGTTTATCAATTCCAGGTTCCACGTTTGTGTCGCTGGATCAACCAAATGATTGACCCTGAGATTTGGGTAATAATTGTACCATTTGCATGTTGCTGACCTCGAGGGAGAGGATGGTATCCATGGGTCATTCCATACTGATATGGTGCCTCCTGAACCAACTCTTTTGATGAGCCCTTTTGTAACCAAAGGTTTAGCCGAAATGATACTCCTCCATCCAAAGGACGGGGAGTACGACTTTATAGGGTCTAAAGGGTCTGTGTTCCGATAGTACCGCCTCTTAAAGACCCGAGCGAAAAACGCTTCCGGTTGTTCCATTAACCGCCATAGCTGTTTTGCTAGTAATGCTGTATTGAATTCCTCTATTGATCGAAACCCGATTCCGCCGTCTACCTTATTCCAGCACATATTCTTCCATGCCATCCAGTGCATTCCTTTCTGTTGACCGTCTGAGCTCCACCAAAATCGCGCTGCCGCACTGGTTAGTTTTGCGGTAATAGACTTGGGTAGCCGAAAACATGACATGACGAAAGTCGGCATAGCCGTGGCTACCGATTTAAGTAGAACATCTTTACCTCCTTTAGTCAGGAGTCTGGACGTCCACCCGTTGACTCTATCATTGTGTCTTTCGACAACAAAGTTGAAAATCTTACTCTTTGCCCCTTCGAGACTTTCCGGCAGACCCAGATAAGTACCCATCCCTCCCATATTTTGGATTCCTAGAAATTGTTTTATCTCGTCCTGTACCCCTTCTGGAATCGTGTATCCGAAATTTAAAGAAGATTTTGAAAAATTAATTTGTTGCCCTGAGACCAACTCGTATTGCTTAAGTATATGTAATATAGTGTGACACTCTTGTACCGTAGCCTTGCAGAAAAAAGACTATCGTCCGCAAAAAGTAAGTGTGAGATCGTTGGACCTGCCCTCACTACCTTTAGCCCCGTAAGCGACTTCTCCCTTTCTGCTTTCCGTATGTTGGCTATCAAGACCTCCGTGCAGAGAATGAACAAGTACGGAGATAATGGGTCGCCTTGCCGCAATCCTCTGAATGGCGTTATTTTTCCTTTGGGATTACCGTTAATGAGTACCTTATATTGTACCGATTGTATGCACCACATCATCCATGAAATCCACTTTTCCGCAAAACCAAATTTCCTCAATAGGTGTTCAACGAAAGTCCATTCAACTCGATCATATGCTTTGCTCATATCCGTCTTGATTGCCATGAACTTACTTTTGCAAGATTTATTGGTTCGTAGTCCGTGAAACATCTCCTGGGCAATCAAAATATTATCCGATATCAGTCGCCCTGATACAAAGGCTGATTGAGTCACTGAAATCAGATCCGGTAGCAATATCTTCAACCTCTGACATAACACTTTCGAGATGATATTATACCCCACATTACACAAACTTATAGGTCTTAATTCCGTCATACGAGTTGGTATTCCCGTCTTTGGAATTAGGCATATGTTAGTCATATTCAGCCTTTGATCAAAGGACCCCGTTTCCAGAAAACCGTTAACCAGTTCTACTACATCTTCCTTTATTATATGCCATGATCTTTGAAAAAATAAAGCCGTCATTCCGTCCCGGCCCGGAGCCTTCTCTGGATGCATCATGAAAAGTGCTCTACGAACTTCCTCTTACGTGGCCATTGCCGTGAACATATCATTATTTTGTTCCGAGACTAATGCTGGAATCTCACTGAGGGCCTCCTCAAATTCCGTCGGTGAAGTGTATGTGAATAATTCCTCGAAATAGTTTACCGCTACTTGTTCTACATCTTTGTCCGAGGTAACCCAAGCTCCTGATGCATCGTGTAGTCCTGTGATTCGATTTCTCGCCCTGCGTTTCTTGACTTGCGCGTGGTAAAACTTTGTATTTCTGTCCCCCACCGTTGCTCATAAGGTTCGACTCTTCTGTTGCCAGAATAATTCCTCATCCAGATAAGCCTATTTCAGTTTCCTCGTGATATCCATGAGTTCCTCGGTTGTACTATTATCATCATTTTGGATCTCCTCTAATGCTTGTTGTAAATCTCTAATTTTCCCTTTGCCATATGGCAAAATGTTTTTCCGCCATTTTGAAATTTCTTTTCGGCAATTCTTTATTTTCTCTATAAAGAGAGTCCCGCTTCCCGCTGTGTTAATTTTCCAGCCCTTTGCTATTGTTTCCATAAGACCATCCCTCCCAATCCACCGTTTATCGAACCAAAATTGACCCAGTTTCCGAGGTATTTTGTCCTCTATAGTGGCTACAATCGGCCTATGATCCGACCCAATCATTGCTAAATATTCTACGAATGAATGGGAGAATATCTCATGCCAATCCTCGTTTGTTAAAGCCCTATCCAGTCGACACCGCACAATTTTCGAGTTTCGTCTTCCTCGCCAAGACATTGTGTTACCCAAACATTGAAATTCCAGAAAACCACAGTGTTGTATCATCAGGTTAAATGACATAAAGGAGGAAGCGGGTCTTAAATTGCCTCCTTGTTTCTCGTGATTCCCCGTTATTTCATTTAGATCACCTATTATAAACCAAGGATCCGCTCTTATTAGACTCGTCCGTGTTAAACGTTCCCAAACTTGGTCTCTCTTTTTTGGTATCGGATCACCATATATAAATGATAAGAATACTTTTTTCCCTTGTATTGTTGCCACGATATCGATTATTCGATTACTTGAGAATAAAACTGTAACCTTAAATGAATCATCATAATATAAAGCTAGTCCTCCGCTCGCACCATGCGGCTCGACCGTGAACAATTTATCATAACCGAAATGAAACTGAAATTTTTGCATAAAAGAAAAATCTTGTTTGGTTTCTGAAAAAACTTGGGTTTATGTTTCTTCCACACCTCCCTAAGATAACCTATTGTAAACTTATTCCCAAGTCTCTGGCAATTCCAACTAAGGATTCTCATAAATTAACCAATATGTAATGTTTTTTGCTCCACCGTTAGGGTTGAAGATCCATATGGAGCCACTTGACCTTATCCATCCTCTAGACGACCCGAAGTAATTCAGCTATCCTTCCAATGTAATTCCGCTCTCATAACGCGAGAAAGATTCTTTTGCAGTAAGAAATAGATCTCTAAAATGTTATGAGAAATAAAATAGAAACCGCCATTGAAACGACACTGTTCACCCGAATTAACATTAGTAGGTCCCAAAAAAACATGAAAAAGATAACGAAACTGATACAGGATATTTTTCGTGTCAATTATCCCAAGTGTACTCATGTCATTGTAGTACTTGAGATGTCAATCCATAATGGGTTGGGATTAAAAACTAAGAATACATAAAACTTCTTAATCTAAGCGGTTCAAGAATTGGTTTTGTAGCAACCTAAAGGATTTTAAAAGCAAACTATTTCCAACTAAAGCAAAGATAGAAACTTAAACGAGAATGTAAATTATGGTTTAAAGAAAGTTCTAAAATAAAAACGAATCCAAGGGTGAAGTATACGATTGTTGGTAACTTTAGTGGTTCACAATGATGCCAATAAACTCAAGCAATGCTAATCCTTAGACTATGATCATTTAACAAGACTAATCCAATCCCTTGGAACTAGTCCCTTTGGAATTTACTAAATCAAGAACAAATTCCCATTTGTGATTCAATAACTTTCAAGCATTAGAAACAAGATCATTTAATCAATAAACACCTTAGACAACTATTTCCATAGGTTAAGAATGAAATATCCCTTGATTAGTTCATTGGGGAATTTCATCGAACACCTTCCGGGCGAGAAATTCCCTATGATCTAAATCAACTTGATCATGGATGATTTAGCATTAAACTCACTAAACAAGGAAGGATCATTAACAATCAAAGCCCTAACATCATTGATTCACTCTAAAATTACCTAAATCTACTTCACCCAAGAACCCTAGAAAACTACTCACAACACATGGTTTTCTCCACAAATCCCATAAAGGAAGTGTTGAGAATCATGAAAGATGATGGGAAAATAGATGGAAGAAATAATCCAATAAGAACTTGCAATAATCACTCAATAATCTCTTACAATCTCCTTCAAAGCTCTCAAAAGAAAAAAAAACAATTCTTCTCCTAATTAGGTTTAATTTGCTTAAGTGAATACAGATCGGGTCGGGTCAACCCGGGACAAACCGGGTTTGACCCGACAATTTTTTTGGTCCGAGAAGGTTCACAGCGGTCAGCTCATACCGCTGCATGACCGCTGTGAAATGCCTGCTTCTTGCTCCGGATGGATCCGCAGCGGTCTGCTCATACCGCTGTGCTCCGGCCGCTGCGAAACTTGAAAGTGCAGCGGTCTCCCTATACCGCTGCATGACCGCTGTGAAACGCCTGGTTTTTGCTCCGGATGGATCTGCAGCGGTCTGCTCATACCGCTGTGCTCCGGCCGCTGCGAAACTTGAAAGTGCAGCGGTCTGGTTTGACCGCTGTGAGCTGACCGCTGCGCTTCCTGGTTTTCTCCTTCATCACTTGATCATCTCTGTTTGCTGCGGGTACGTTCCTCCTAGTCCATGATCTTCCCCAAGACTCCAATAAGCACCTGAAACACTCCAATTGTACCAAAACTCTCTAGGACCTATCTAAAATTCATTAACTCCTACTTAAGAATGCAAAACTATAGAAAAACTCTACGAAACTACACATTAATGTACAAAAACTAGATGAGATGCATGATAAAAAGAGTTAAAATATGCGAATATCAATTCCCCCGGACTTGCCTTTTGCTTGTCCTCAAGCAGACAAACATAAACAAGTTGGAGAAAATGATTGAAAGCGGGAGCTCAAATCAAAAGAAGCTAGCAAAGCATTCACCATGATGTCCTTAGGAAATGATAACATGTTGCAAGAACAAACTTCTTAATCCACTCTAACTTCTCTAGGCTTATCGCAACTCCAAATATTTTTCTCTACACTCAAAGTCAAGCATCCGACTACTGCCATACCGGCCAACTCTCACATTCAATTAATCGTTTCAAGGTGCGGTCTCACAAATGGGCAAGTGATCTATAGACCAATCGGTTGAACAAGAGAAAAGTTTATCAATATAAACAAGAGATCAATTTAGTGGTTAACTCTATGAAAAACGGAGTACAAACACTTCGCAAAAGCAAGGAAGATCGGAACAATTTACGCATACAAAGTATTCACTTCCATTGTTCTACCCTTCCCTAAGCTTTGAGTATCCAATTCACTATTTCTACCCAAGTGTTTTTCTTTTTGCTCTTTGCCAAACTAAATCTCTACCCTTTTGATCATTTCTCTTTTCAAATCGTTCCTTGAAAATTTCCATTTGCTCTTTCGATTCCTTTTCTTATCTTCTCATCACTACTCCTTTCCCTTTCTTTTTCACTTATCTTTTCTTTTCTTTCATCTCTAGGGGGAGTTTCCCCCTTTTTTTTTTTTTTTTTTTTTTTTTTTTTATATATCCCCAAACATTGACAACTCTTCACCATTCTCAATCTCCTTTCTAATCACCAGCCAATTTCCCAAGAACAACAAACCTAGCTAATGGAAGCTATCCTTTGTCGTCCTCGATACTTACAAGATTTTACAAGTGTAGTACTATCAAGAAAAGAGGCCTCACTCACAAAATCATCAAGGGTGGAAGGAAATGGTTGGGTTTAAAGGTGGGGAAACCATTTATAAATGGAAATGGCCACCCAAGTCAACAAGAGTGTTAAAAATTAATGCAAAGATGACTTGGATGTTTTTAGGTGACCATGGTTAAGCATACACAAGCCCATAAGTGAGAAAATTAAATTCAATTAAGTCCAATAGTTAAGGAGTTGGTTTCAATTCAAGCAAACATCAACAAGACGACAAGTTTCAAGTGGAGAGATCAAAGCACGAAGTTTGCGAGTTTTTTCAAGAGATGTTCAAGCAACATGGTATGATTAACAAGGGCATCACATTGAATGAAATGCTAAGCTTTAGTTACTATCATTGCTCCCTATGCATATGCAATGCATTCCTAAATGCTTCTAGACTCAATCCTAAAAAGAAAAGAATGCAATGCAAAACTATATGATCATTTTTTTTTTGGGATTTTCGTTTTTTCGTTTTTTTTTTTTTTTTTTTTTTTTTTTTTTTTTTTATCAATGCAATACATGAATGCATGAGACTCAAGGAAAATAAAACAAAACAAAACACGCTATTAGCAACGGGTACCTCCCCCCAACTTACTTAACACCGTCTCGGTGTATAAGAAAATTTGGAGAAAGTACCTAATTGAAGACTCGAAAAATATTTACAAAATTGGAGTGTTACCTTTAGAATTCGACGGAAGGGGACGTGTCAATGGAGAGTGTTGGGTTCCCTGAACCGCTCGTTGATGGTGATCTTGTGGCTCTTCTCTTCCTCCTAATCCTCTCATGGGAGGAAGCTCGAGGTGGCTCGACGTTGCTATGGGTTGCCATTGTTGTATCGAAAGAATGGCGCCTCTCATCCTCCATGACGTTTTCACCGGTTCGTTCTTCTTCAACACGTTCACCGTGTTCGCGCGATGAGCCCTCTCCTCCAATTTTGGCCTTTAGCTCTTTGATTTGGCTTTTCATCCCCTTAACCGTTTTCACCAATTTTTTAACGGTTTTGTCTTGCCACTTGTTCCACCTTTGTAGGAGACGGATGTGGCTATGCGCTTCGCGAAGTGCTGTGCCCGAGATAGGCTCGTCATAAGGTTGGAAATGATACCTTTCGCTTCCGAAGATTCTGTCGGGAGATAGTGGTGTTGGTTGATCGTAGGGCGGGTCTACGCTGCTACTCTTTTTGCTTTGGATGGTGGTGAATTTTCCATGAGTTGCTTGATCGTAGAGTAGCCAAGGCTTGGGTCGAAAGAGCAAGTTTTCTCTCATGATGACGGTGGTGACTTGGCGATGTGGAAGAACAATCTTCTTCTTCTCCGTCTTCGTAACATGAAAACGGTACCCATAGCTTCTTCCAAGGCGACCCACTAGAAAATCCGACCTAACGAGGTAGGCGGCATCGATGCGCTCTATTCTCTCCGAGACGGGTTCCAAGTCGACTCCACACGCTAGCAGTATCGGAGTGATGAGCCCGCCAACACTCAATTGAGGTGTTGTGTCCTTTGTGGTATGGACCCATTCTTGGTAGTAGAGGAACCGGTTTACTAGATAGTGAGCAAAGTTGAGACGATGCCCGTCTTGACCAATAATTTCATTTCCATTTGAGCAAGTCCTCAAATGTGGTTTGATTCCTTCGATTAGGAGCGCCATCTCATCTTCTTTCACATTTCCATTTTCCCTTCGTGCAAACCAAGTGTGCGCGAGCAGCTTGTGAGCGTAGCGAATCGCGGGATGTCTAATGTTACTCGCTTTGCTCGTCCCTTTTGTGTATTGCCCTTCGCTTATGGTGTTCCACACGGCGGTTGCCTCCCATCGGTCCAAACTCAATGCACATCTATCTCCTTCCGAGAATCCAAAGACTTCGCTTAATTGATGTAAAGACATCTTGTGCGTTCTCCCACCGATCTTGAAGGTAATGTAGGCACGTTCTCTATCCGACAATTCCTTCGAAGTGTCATTGTAGAAGGATAGAGAAGAGAGGAATTGGTGGGTTGGCGACTGAAAAGCTGGATGCGCCATTTCAAAGAAGGTACCTAGGCCCATGTTCTTGAAGATTTCTTGAACATCTTCGCGAATACCCAGCTCTTCGAGGAGTTCATGATCTGCCCACCTTGTTTGGGTGAATTCCGTCTCCTTGAACATTCTCATCAGCACAGCAGTTGAGGGCTTTGTCTTTGTTGCCGCCTTTTTCGTCGCTTGCTTCTCGGTTTTCCTTTTTGTCATTATTGGGACATCCTCTTCACTCCCACTTCTGTTTTCATGATCACTTGATGGTGAAACGATTTCTTTTCCTTTTCTAGAAGCAGAAGCGCCTTTGTTTCCTCCCGGCATTTTGTAATCCTTCAAAAACGAAATACTCTTGTAAAGTTAGTTCGAAGTTGAGGAATCAAGCAAGTTATAACCATTCTTTAATTTGCAATCTAGCTAATTCAAGCCGGAAACCATAGTCATCTTCACCTCAAAGGCCAATGTGTTCATGAAAATTTTGCAATTATTCACATTTACAAGAACAAACAATCACCAAGTTCAACAAATTTTTGCAAAGTTAACCCGGTTAACTTGTGTGGGTGATCAATCAAGGTGAAGCAAGCAGTTGCAAGTGAAAGCCCCAAATTTCAACAAATTTTTCCCACATTTTTGCAATTTTCGACCCCTTTTCATATCATGAACCCTAACTTTTCAAAACTCAAAATTTCACCATTAAATCAACAAATTAGCTTGTGAATCTAACATTCCTAGCATAAACAAACATCACCCAAGCATAGGCAAGCAATTTCCATCTTCAATCCAACAATTCCATAAATTTTTTTATTTTTGGAAATTTCTTTGATTTTCATGGAGAAAGAGGGATATGAAGGATTTTACCTTGGGTAATGAGAGAGAGTGTGTCGAAATTGCTGTTGGAATCACAAGAAGCACACAAATTCGAGCTTGAAGGAGTTTGAAAAATTTTGGGTAAAGAGGAAGAAGAAATCGCGACAGAGAAGGAGAGAAGAAGAGAAAAAAAAAAATCGTGAGAGAAGGAGAGAGGAAGAGAAAACCTTTGATAAATCAAATTCAATCCGGTTTAATGGTTAAAATTGAAGCAAAACCGAATCAAATTGTTTTAAAACCGGGTCAACGCTCAAAAATCAAAGTTGACTTACCTGGAAGAGTTTCACAGCGGTCTCCCTCAACCGCTGTATGACCGCTGTGGAACCTCGGATTTTCGACGAACGATTGTGCAGCGGTCTGCTCATACCGCTGCACCTGACCGCTGCGAATCCTGAGAGTGCAGCGGTCTGGTTTGACCGCTGCGAGACCGCTGCGGATGTCCTGGTTTTCGACGGATGATTTCGCAGCGGTCTCTGTTAACCGCTGCACCTGACCGCTGCGAATCCTGAGAGTGCAGCGGTCTGGTTTGACCGCTGCGAGACCGCTGCGGATGTCCTGGTTTTCGACGGATGATTTCGCAGCGGTCTGGCTACACCGCTGCATGTTGACCGCTGCGGATCTTGAAAATTTCCAGATTTCCTTTTCGAAGTGCGTCTTCCCCTTTGTGCAGACCCGAGCAAATAAACCTGAAAATAAAAGACAAAACATAAAAAGGAACTAGAAAGATTGAAATATATACAAGGGTAGTCATGGGAATGCCTCCCAAGAGCGCTTGTTTAAAGTCACTAAGCTTGACTTTGCAAACCCTTTTAGGCGGGAGACGGGTTCGAGAGCGGAACCGAGATCCCTTCCTCGATGAATGCTGATGCCGAGTACGGTTTGAGTCTGTGCCCGTTAACCGTAAATTCCCCACCACTGTTGTTCCACAGCGTCACCGCTCCATAAGGCTGTACTTCTTTGATCTTGAACGGTCCCGACCACCTCGATTTCAACTTTCCGGGAAACAGCTTCAACCGGGAATTGAAAAGCAGCACTTGGTCCCCAGCTTTGAAACCTTTCTTGACAATCTTCTTGTCATGGAACGCCTTAGTCCGTTCCTTGTAAATCCTTGAGCTGTCATAGGCATCGAGACGGATTTCATCTAGCTCATGTAATTGGATTAGACGTCTTTCCGAAGCTGTCTTAATGTCAAAGTTCAGCAACTTAACTGCCCACAATGCTTTGTACTCCAACTCAACGGGCAAATGGCATGACTTCCCATAAAGTAAGTTGAAAGGTGTAGTACCAATGGGAGTCTTGAACGCGGTTCGGTATGCCCACAAAGCATCGTCTAGCTTCTTGGCCCAATCTTTCCTCGAGTTACTCACCGTTTTTTCCAATATTGCCTTGATTTGGCGGTTAGAGACTTCCACTTGCCCGCTCGTTTGAGGGTGATAGGGTGTGGCAATCTTGTGTTTGACCCCATGCTTCTTGAGCAAGCCCTCAAACACCTTGTTAATGAAATGACTTCCACCATCACTAATCACCACTCTAGGGATTCCAAACCTCGGGAAAATGATCGTCTTGAAAAGCTTAATGACCACCTTGGCGTCATTAGTTGGACTTGCAACGGCTTCCACCCACTTAGAAACATAGTCCACCGCCACTAATATGTATTGGTTTCCATAAGATGAGGGAAATGGTCCCATGAAATCTATTCCCCACACATCAAACACCTCGACTTCCAAGATGGGATTTTGAGGCATCTCATCCCTTCTACTTATGTTGCCTTTTCTTTGGCAAGCATCACATGACGAAACGTAGGTGTGAGCGTCTTTGAACAAGCTTGGCCACCATAACCCGGAATTAAGCACTTTTGTTGCAGTTTTGAAGGATGCGAAATGCCCTCCATATACCGAACCATGACAATGATACAGCACTCCATTCACTTCTTCCTCCGGGATGCATCTCCGGTACAGACTATCCGAGCATCTCTTGTATAGATAAGGTTCGTCCCAATAGAAATGGTTTACATCTCTAAAGAACTTCTTCTTGTTGTAACTGTCCAAGTTTGGTGGTTCCTTCCCGCAAGCTAAATAGTTCACGAAATCAGCATACCACGGCAAACCGAGACCACTCAAACTCATGACCTCGTCTAGTCTCAACCCCGCATGATAACTTTCCTTCAACATCCCAACAATCATAAGATGTTCTTCGGGAAGAGAATCATCTATGGGAATTGTCTCTTCGACTCTTAATCTAGACAAGTGGTCCGCAACGCCGTTTTCAATGCCTTTCTTGTCTTTAATCTCCATATCGAACTCTTGGAGAAGAAGGATCCACCGTAGAAGCCTTGGTTTGGCATCTTTCTTTGCTATCAAGTGTCTCAAGGCGGCATGATCCGTGTATACCACGATCTTGGATCCCACCAAATAGGAGCGAAATTTTTCGAAAGCATAGACCACCGCTAAGAGCTCCTTTTCCGTGGTTGCATACCTCGTCTGAGCATCATCCAAGGTTCTACTAGCATAGTAGATGACATGAATCTTCTTGTCTTTCTTTTGACCCAAAACCGCGCCAACCGCAAAGTCACTAGCATCACACATGATTTCGAACGGAAGATCCCAATCCGGTGCTTGCACAATTGGAGCACTCACAAGAGCTTTCTTGATTTCCAAAAACGCCTCAAGGCATTCTCCATCGAAATTGAACTCTACCTCTTTGCAAAGAAGTCTTGTTAGAGGTCTCGCTATCCTCGAGAAATCCTGGATGAACCGTCTATAAAACCCGGCATGGCCCAAAAAACTTCGAATGCCCTTCACCGTTGTTGGCGGTTCCAAACCCATCATCACTTCGATCTTAGCCCTGTCAACCTCAATGCCCTTTTCCGAGATCTTATGCCCCAAGACAATGCCTTCTCGCACCATGAAATGACATTTCTCCCAATTCAAGACGAGATTTGCTTCTTCGCACCTAGTGAGTACCCTGCAAAGATTTGACAAACAAGAAGCAAACGAGGCACCATATACAGAAAAATCATCCATAAACACCTCTACCATGTCCTCAATTAAGTCCGAGAAAATAGACATTACACACCGTTGAAAAGTCGCGGGTGCATTACAAAGTCCAAATGGCATTCTTCGATATGCGAAGGTACCATAAGGACACGTAAAGGTCGTTTTCTCTTGATCATTGGGGTGGATTGGGATTTGAAAGAATCCCGAATATCCATCAAGGAAACAATAATAAGGGTGATTTGCCAATCTTTCTAACATTTGATCAATAAAAGGCAAAGGGAAATGATCTTTTCGAGTAGACGAGTTTAGTTTCCTATAATCTATGCACATCCTATGTCCGGTTATAGTTCTAGTGGGAATCAATTCATCTTTATCATTCCGTACAACCGTTATCCCACCCTTTTTGGGAACCACATGAACCGGTGAGACCCATGTACTATCCGAAATGGGATATATTATCCCCGCATCTAGAAGTTTAAGAATCTCCTTCTTAACCACTTCTTTCAAATTCGGGTTTAACCGTCTTTGATGTTCAATAGAGCTCATAGACTCATCTTCTAGATGGATTCGGTGTGCACATAGAGAAGAGGAAATTCCTTTTATATCATCTAAAGAGTAGCCTATTGCTCTTCTAAATTTCCTCAACTCTCTCAAAAGGGCGGTCAACTCATTTTCATCTAAACTCTCATTTACTATGACCGGATAAGACTCATTTGGACCTAAGAACGCATACCTTAGTCCACTTGGGAGTGGTTTGAGGTCGACTTTTGGGGCTTTGAGTTCGCTCCAATCTTCATCGAAACTAGTCTCACCATTGCTAGTTCCTTGCTCGTCCTCCAAGTCGACATCTAAAGCACTCACGTAGTCAATTTCCAAAGAGCTTACATTGTTTCCCAATCCGTCTTCAACAGTCTCTTTGTGCTCTAGTTCCAAAAACGGATTTTCTCCAACTAGCGCTTTGTGCGAGTTTAGCAACTTCATGTAACCAACACTTTCTTCATGAAGATACCCATTCTCTCCATGCTCTTTAGTCAAAGCAATTTGAAGATGATCCTCCAAGTTCAACTCTTCTAGAAGCTCATCCGCTAGCTCCTCCATAGTTTCAATGTAGAAGGCTTGACCATCTATCGTGGGCTTCTTCATCATTGCATTGATGTCAAAGTTAAGCACATCATCTTTGCCCAAATGAAGATCAATCTTCCCTTTTCGCACATCTATGATAGCCCCGGCGGTGGCTAAAAATGGTCTTCCAAAGATGAGAGGATCTTTGGGTTCTTCATCCATCTCAAGAACAACAAAATCGGTGGGTACCTCAAAATCCCCAATTTTCACCGGTAGATCTTCAAGCATTCCAATTGGGTGTCTCACCGACCTGTCCGCTAGCACGAGAGAGATTTTGCAAGCTTTGTAGGTAGTGAAGCCTAGACGTTTTGCCACTGAGAAAGGCATCAAGCTTACACTTGCTCCAAGGTCGCACAAGCAATGATCAAAACCAAGTGGTCCAAGAGCACATGGAAGAGTAAAGCTTCCTGGGTCTCCCAACTTCTTTGGTATGACTTTCCGTTGAATTATTGCACTACACTCATGGGAAAGCACAACCATTCCTTCTAGGTCCTTGGTTCTATCCTTGATTGCATCTTTAAGGAACTTAGTGTATTGTGGGACTAACAAGAAAGCATCAACCAAGGGCATAGTCACTTGGACTTTGTTGATTTGCTCATCGAAGATCGCTCTGTATTTTTCCATGAGTTGCTTCTTAAAGCGGCCCGGGAAAGGAAGCTTGGGTTCATAAGGTGGTGGGACAAAAGACTTCTTCTTTGTAGGTGCTACCACGGTTTCGTCTTCGATTGTCCTTGGTCCTTTAGCCTTCCCCGAAACAGCATCTTCTTCACCCATATTTGCTTCATTCTCAATGATCACCTCCCCGCTTTGGTTCTCAATGTCCTCGTTGAGATTAGATAGAATCTCCCGTGGGGGAAGCTCTTTTCCGCTACGCAATGTGATAGCGTTGCAAAACTCCTTCGGATTAGCCTCTGGTTTTCCCGGGAAGGTACCTTGAGGGCGTGACGATGAAGCAACTCCTCGTCCTTCGAATTGTTTGACTCTAGACGACAATGACTCAAATTTGGAGTTGAGATCATTGTAAGAACAGTCCACCTTGTTGTGGATTTCCGCCATTTTCTTACTCAATTCCATGGTTCCTTGAGCTTGGCCTTGTAATATTTGTTGAAGCATGTTCTTCATCTCGGTGTCTTGAGGCGTTGTGTTGCTTGGTTGTCCTTGCTGTGCAAAACCGGGTGGGTTAGATTGTTGCTTTGGTTGAAACCCACCTTGGTTTCCTTGAAAATTGTTCCTTGGGACAAATGGTCTTTGTTGGTTTGTAGAGATGAAGTTCTTTTGTTGAAATCCTTGACCTGGAGTGTTTTGTTGAGGATACACTTGGTCTTGAGGGTTTGCGACATTGTTGCTTCTATAGGAAAAATTGGGATGATTCCTATAGTTTGCGTTGAAGCCACCTTGGTAGCCACCTTGATAGCCACCTTGACCACCCACATAATTGACTTCTTCGTTCTTATCTTCATTCGCAATTCCCTCTTGATGGCCTTGGTGTTCATCGAACTCACCAACAAAGTTCACGGTTGATTGTGAGACTTGGATAAGCTTGTCAAGCTTGTCATTAAGAGCTTTAATATCCTGTCTCGTCTTTTGGTTATCAAAGTCTCCACCTCCTCGTGAAAATCTGTCATAGTCTTCACCATAGTTGCCGTCGCTCTGAGCTAAGTTCTCTACAAGCGCCATCCCATCATTAACTTCCTTACCCAGAAAGTTCCCATTGCTCGCGGTATCGAGAAGCATTCGGTATTTGGGCAGAACACCACGATACAAAGTGCTTAAAAGGGACTCATCCGAAAACCCATGGTGTGGGCATTGCATGGTGTAGCTTTTGAACCTCTCCCATGCCTCACTAAAGCCTTCATTATTCTTTTGTGTGAAGCTTGAGATGTCATTCCTTAGTCGAGCTGTCCTTGTTGTAGAGAAGAATTTTGACAGGAATGCATGCTTGCATTGGTCCCATGAAGTAATGGAACCTTGAGATAAGTTCTTTGCCCATTGCCGAGCTTTATCCCCTAGAGAGAAAGGGAATAACCGCAGCTTAAATGCATCTTCAGAGATGCCATTGATCTTCACCAAACCACACACTTGGTCGAATTGATCCAGGTGATCCAATGGGTCCTCCATGGCCAGCCCATGGAACTTGTTGTTTTGCACCATAGAGATAATACCGGATTTGGTCTCAAAGTTGTTGTCTGGAACTGGTGGTGGTGCAATTCCTTGACGGTTAGCATGTGTGTTTGGTGCATCACCGGCTCCAATTAGTCGTGCAGGTCGTGGTGGATGAATCGGGATTCGGTTCACACCAACACCTTGGTGACCAACACCTTGGTGACCAGCACCTTGCACGGGTGCATTTTGGTGCGCAACCGGAGGAATTTGTTCACCCTCCATTCCTAACCGTTGAAGGTGTCTCTCGCTTTCTTGTCTTGCCCTTGTGTTTGCTCGTTCTAGAGCACGGATGTTGTCAACACGGTGTATAAGATTTGATGTGCCTTGTGATCTCGTGTTCATACACCTATGAGAAGGGGAAAAACAAGTGAAAGAGATTAGTAACAAATTAAAAATAGAGCTTAGTCTCAAGAAGATTGAAAATCCTAATGATTAATGCAAAACCCAAATGGCAACGGCGCCAAATTGATACAGGATATTTTTCGTGTCAATTATCCCAAGTGTACTCATGTCATTGTAGTACTTGAGATGTCAATCCATAATGGGTTGGGATTAAAAACTAAGAATACATAAAACTTCTTAATCTAAGCGATTCAAGAATTGGTTTTGTAGCAACCTAAAGGATTTTAAAAGCGAACTATTTCCAACTAAAGCAAAGATAGAAACTTAAACGAGAATGTAAATTATGGTTTAAAGAAAGTTCTAAAATAAAAACGAATCCAAGGGTGAAGTATACGATTGTTGGTAACTTTAGTGGTTCACAATGATGCCAATAAACTCAAGCAATGCTAATCCTTAGACTATGATCATTTAACAAGACTAATCCAATCCCTTGGAACTAGTCCCTTTGGAATTTACTAAATCAAGAACAAATTCCCATTTGTGATTCAATAACTTTCAAGCATTAGAAACAAGATCATTTAATCAATAAACACCTTAGACAACTATTTCCATAGGTTAAGAATGAAATATCCCTTGATTAGTTCATTGGGGAATTTCATCGAACACCTTCCGGGCGAGAAATTCCCTATGATCTAAATCAACTTGATCATGGATGATTTAGCATTAAACTCACTAAACAAGGAAGGATCATTAACAATCAAAGCCCTAACATCATTGATTCACTCTAAAATTACCTAAATCTACTTCACCCAAGAACCCTAGTAAACTACTCACAACACATGGTTTTCTCCACAAATCCCATAAAGGAAGTGTTGAGAATCATGAAAGATGATGGGAAAATAGATGGAAGAAATAATCCAATAAGAACTTGCAATAATCACTCAATAATCTCTTACAATCTCCTTCAAAGCTCTCAAAAGAAAAAAAACAATTCTTCTCCTAATTAGGTTTAATTTGCTTAAGTGAATACAGATCGGGTCGGGTCAACCCGGGACAAACCGGGTTTGACCCGACAATTTTTTTGGTCCGAGAAGGTTCACAGCGGTCAGCTCATACCGCTGCATGACCGCTGTGAAATGCCTGCTTCTCGCTCCGGATGGATCCGCAGCGGTCTGCTCATACCGCTGTGCTCCGGCCGCTGCGAAACTTGAAAGTGCAGCGGTCTCCCTATACCGCTGCATGACCGCTGTGAAACGCCTGGTTTTTGCTCCGGATGGATCTGCAGCGGTCTGCTCATACCGCTGTGCTCCGGCCGCTGCGAAACTTGAAAGTGCAGCGGTCTGGTTTGACCGCTGTGAGCTGACCGCTGCGCTTCCTGGTTTTCTCCTTCATCACTTGATCATCTCTGTTTGCTGCGGGTACGTTCCTCCTAGTCCATGATCTTCCCCAAGACTCCAATAAGCACCTGAAACACTCCAATTGTACCAAAACTCTCTAGGACCTATCTAAAATTCATTAACTCCTACTTAAGAATGCAAAACTATAGAAAAACTCTACGAAACTACACATTAATGTACAAAAACTAGATGAGATGCATGATAAAAAGAGTTAAAATATGCGAATATCAGAAACCTCAACCCAGACATATTCACCGGATTGCTCTCTTTATACTCCCCAAGGAAGTATCGTCGCTCCCCCGTAAGATATATGAATCCCCAGATTGAATCCTTGTATCACCCCCGAGAAAACCTACGATTGTATTGAATAATGATTCTGCCACTATCCACGATTCAGAAGCAAGAATAGATGTCATGCGTATCTCTAGTGACACCAATCTCTCCGTTAGAGTCGCGATCCCCTCAATCCAATCCCAAGATATCCGATTTGAAG
This sequence comes from Eutrema japonicum, assembly GCA_030161315.1. Taxonomy (NCBI): domain Eukaryota; kingdom Viridiplantae; phylum Streptophyta; class Magnoliopsida; order Brassicales; family Brassicaceae; genus Eutrema; species Eutrema japonicum. The sequence goes on from BSQW01000001.1 coordinate 43,355,176, forward strand.
ACCCGTGGGATCCCCCTCGATGACGAATCTGTCTTGCGTCTATGGCTAGTAGATCAAAAATATCAGCCTTTGATATCGGTCCCTAGCCCGTGATTTTATTTTCCGAATCCGCCAATCCCGTCGAACCGGCAAATCCGCCTCAGAGATCTGAATCCTCTCCCCTATCCTAGGGCAGAAAATCTGGGAACTCCCGAAACATGATTGTCCAAATCCACAGACCCGTGAAATGAGTCGGGACGGAGCCACACCCATATTGTAACCATGAGCTTCTCCCATTATCCGAAATCTGATCAGCCACCCGTTAAACCGAGCAAAGTCGACCGAAAATAAACCACCGATCTCGAGGACCTTAAAAGCAATCGGAACCAGTAGAAAAACATAGCCATCCTCTGAAATCTTTGGTCGCCGCAGCCAACATTACCTTCAGGACCACCCATCAGCATTTCCAGCGTTACGGTCGCCAAAATCACATGAAGCCAGAATCGTTGAAGCATGCTTTCAAAATTTGAAGCGGAACTGTTCCAACATGCGAAACAATCCCGGAACCAAAGCATGACTTCCCCGAGTGTAACCCCATTGTTGATCATAATATGTTTCCCTAACCCCACAACATTTGAAACCAAACTGATCCCATAATCAAAACAATCCCGTAAGTAAATCATGACTGCACCGAGTATAACTCCATTGCTGAACATCAAAGACACAAGAGAAGAGGCGTGACACAAATTTACTCCAAATTTGTCTTGATTTCCGGTTATCTCATTTAGGTCGCTTATGCTAAACCATGAACCATTCCGAGTCAAAGAGATTCTTGTTGGGGATTTAACGTTTTTCCCGAGAAAATCATGTTTTTCCTTCAAAAACGTAAAATCCCGTTTTTCTGCCAAAAACGTAAAATCCCGTTTTCCCGCAAAAAAACGTAAAATCCCTTTTTATCGTCAAAAACGTCAAATCCTGATTTCCTGTCAAAAACGACAAATCCCGTTTACCTGGTAAAATTTTTTCCGCCAAACTTGATTTAATAGAAGAGTAGTTGACAAAAAAAAATATATGAACAGTAACAGGCGTCCGTTTTTAACAGACTGCCACGTCATCGATATGGCCAAGGGCTATTTTGCGGGTGACTTTGGAGGTGAAGGGGTTGACTTGCATTTTTTCAGGTGAGGGGTATTCTTGCAAAAAAATTAAAAGTCAGTGGTTTTTTTACAAAAAACCCTTAGATTAAACTTTATAATTCAATATTTTATAACTTATTAAAAATTTATTAAAAAGTGGAAAACAATATTAGATTACTCTTGCAATTAAATAAAAACTATATATTATAGTCTCTATATGAGAATTGAATTGAGCTATGGTTGAAAGTTGAGATTTCTACAATTACTTTAATACATCTAATAAAAATAACTTATTCTGATTGTTCTGTTTTATTTAATTTTTCCGTTATTAAATAGAGAATATGAAAGAATCCGTAATTAGAGAAACCGATATATGGATTAAGGCCCCGTTCGTTTAATCATCTAACATATGCATCCAGATGATCCATTTAAATGATTCATCTGGATGATGTTCGTTTCCATTTTTGGTTGTTCATTTGGATGATTCATTCAAATGAATCTGGATGAACTTTTGTTTGTTTGATCATTTTACATCTTCATCTAGATGTTTTTAATAAGAAAATGACTAAAATATCCATGTTTTAAACTAATCTAATTTATAATCTTAATCTTAATCATATTAATTTTAATTCATGATCTAAATAATATTTACAACCAAATAATTTTCAAATTATTATTTTTGACATTTGTAAATTATCATTTTCAAGAAAAATATTTTTTATGAGAAATTTCATCATATAAATTTATAATTTATAGATTTCTATTTTCATGAAATATATAAATTTAATAAATTATTTTTTATAAAATTTTAAAAATACACTAATAAAAAAAGAATTTATTTTTTTTAGGAGTGAAAACACGAAATAACATTTTTGAAGGGAAAATAAGTGAAAATGATTTTTTGTTTTACTTACAGAAAACAAGATTTTACATTTTTGGCGGTAAACAAAATTTTCGTTTTTAGGAAAAAAACGGAATATAAGTTTTTGGCATAAAAACAGAATTTTACGTTTTTGACAGGAAAACGAGATTTTACGTTTTTGGCGAAAAAAATATTTTACGTTTTTGGAGAAAAACGAGATTTTAGGTTTTTGGCGGGAAAACGAAATTACATGTTTTTTACGGGAAAACGGGATTTTACGGGAAAACGGGATTTTACATTTTTGGCGGGAAAACGAAATTCCATGTTTTTGGCGGGAAAACGAGATTTTACGTTTTTGGCGGGAAAACAGAATTTTAAGTTTTTGGCAGAAAAACAGAATTCCATGTTTTTGGCGGGAAAACGGGAATTTACGTTTTTGGCGGGAAAACGGAATTTTATGTTTTTGGCAGAAAAATGAAATTCCATGTTTTTAAAGAAAAACGATATTTTACGTTTTTGGCGAGAAAACAATATTTTATGTTTTTTGCGCGAAAAAATATTATATTTTTTAAAATAAAACAAAAAATTTTCTCATCGTAAATAATTAAATATTTAACATAGATGAGGAAATTAGGGTTTGTACATATGCAATTTATGGGGTTTTGGGTGTTTGGTGATGCATTTATGGGTGTTTCATGATTCATTTATGTCTTTTGCAGATGCCTTACAGCTAGCTACACACAACCATCAATATCTATATTAGAGGTAGGTTCGAGATGACGATGTGATGATTTTGGAATTTCAACCCAATGCTACTATGGAGGGAGAGCAATACTAGATTCATTTCGTGGACCATTGAATCTCAGACGACTTTTTACACATACCAGAATATCGACGTAAGTAATCTTCTTGAGTTTTACATTGTTTAAGTTCGATTATCTGATTTTCGATTTGTGTAAGATGGAGATTGCCATATCTTTAAATGGTGGAGTGAGGATATGATGGAAGAACTGGATATGCTGAAAAAATCAATCTGAGAGGATTGAAGAAATCACTCTCAGTTGCTGTGTTGATGAGATTGTTGAGCTCAAGGCATAGATTGTTGAGCTCAAAGTAGAGATTGGTGGATTGAAGATGTCACTTGGTGCAATGTATCATGAAAGCCCTTACATGATTTTGAAGAATTTGGTTGCTTCAATTATTGTTCTTGTAGCCATCACTTTGTACCTCGTTAAGTAGAGTCGTGTAGTAGAGAAGAATCTAATGCGTAATGATACTTAGTTGAACCTAATAATGCCAGTTGTACTCAAATATTGATCTCATTTGTACTCAGTTGAACCTTTTTGACTGAAGTTCTTTGTGTAATGGTACTCAGTTGAACCTAATAGTGCCAGTTGTACCCAAATATTGATCTCGGTTATATGATTTATTTGATAACAGTTGAACCTAGTAGTCGTAGTTGTACCTAATAATTGAAACAAGTTCCAATTGTTAGAACTCCTCGGCTACAAACATTCAAAAAGACCACACAAAAAATAATTACTAAGTCCAAAAACTATAATTTCACAAAGTTCCAACAACAACAAATCAAACAGAAATCCAACAAATCAAACTAGTTCCCAAAACCATACATTTTAAGTCTTCAGTATCTTCCCTTTTTTCCCCTCTATATAAGGGGACACCTTGAACCTCGATGGTGATACTTCGCACGGCCTCTTGTTTGCACCCTACACAGAATGAATTGGATTCTTCTTATAACCCTTCTTGGCCCTCTTGTATGCTCCCTTGTCAGTCTTTTTCTCATTCTCAACACCATCGGCTTCTTTCTCATTACCAACAGATCTTGAAGCTTATTTATCCTTCTCATTACCAACATATCCTGAAGCTTCTTTATCCTTTTCATTACCAGCTAAACCATCGGTTTCAGGAACATCATGTGAGGAGACTCGTGGTGGTTGTGGTGAGAAGGCTGGTGGAGGTGAGAAGGCTGGTGGAAGTGATGTGAACATCTGAACCGAGATAGACCATGGCGAGGAGAAGATGCACACATATGAAAATTTCATAGCCGATGTCAAAGAAGAGACTATTGTAGATGCTTCAATTGTCTATATGAAAGCTCATGGAACTACTACCACCTCAGAGAGGGACTCTACGGTGCGTACGACAGGCTTAGATCCTGATCCTATTGGCGACAGCGGAACCTTTATTGTTGTTAGGATAATTTCTCCTAAGCTACTATCGACCAACCCGACGAACCAAGCCCAAGGAGAAGAGTCTCACAATCCAAAAGACATACAACCACTGATTAAATCACCACAACCAGACCAGAAGGATTTAAGACATGAAACTACTTGTTCTACAATCTTGATCCAACATAGGCACGCAGGTAATTGGATTCAGTTTAATTGGAGTTTAGACGAGGGTGTTATTCAGTTTACAAATCGGGTGATCTCCAACTTACCCGATTTGGACATATGCACCTTAATTGGAGTTTTTCGACCAAACCAGGAGGAACTAAGCTATGAAATGACTTGTTATGGAATCTTGATTAATCATAGAATCCGGAAGAATTGGAATCATACCGAGATCGGTTTTGGTTGGGAAGTTATTCAATTTCTAAACCGATGGATCCCCGACTTACCTTATTTGGAACCTTACGAGTCTATGAGGCTTCAAACATATCAATGGCATCCAGGAGACTCTGAGATACTGCTAGATGATTTCCACAACATCCTTAGCTGCACCAGATTTCACCAGATCACATGGATCAACCCGGATTCACCCATGACCTCCAAAAAACTCGCGTGGGTCATACCGAGTCCATTTAAGAAAAACCACATTTTCCTTTGTTTATATGAAACAAAACACTTAATTTGGGAGCCTGGAGATCATCTAGAAACTATTCTACACGTTCTAAGGTGCACCAAACCTCACTTCATCAGGAGGATCATGTTCGAGCTACACTTGTCTTATTTGGAGTCTCGGGCATTAATCAGCAACGACTCTCTTTTACTCAAAGATGCTGCATCTTGGACCTCCATTCATTAAAACTGGATGTGCCAAGGTACCATACTTTCTCAAGCGCAGCTCCACTTACCTTATTTGGTCGAGATTTGGTCATTATGGCCTAACGGCTAGTTTCTTTGTATTTGCGATTTATTTAAGATTTTAGACCATCGATAGTTTCGTGTAAGAGTTCTATATAAAGCGAACTTTTATAATTTACCTTTCAATCTAGAATTTTATTAAGTATTTCGTTTTTCTTTCAAAGAGTGTTTCTTTGCAAAGATTGTTTTGTTCTTTAGAATATTGTGTGTGATTCACTATATTCTCTAGACGCTTCAGATTAAGTTATTTGTGAGATTCAAATAAAGAGTCAATCACCATCGATTGAGAGAGTCAATCAAACTACCACCTTCCATCTCACCATTGTCCCCACTTCCGTGTGCAAAGCTTGTAAACTCTTGATTATCTCGTGAACATAAGTTTTGTGGATTCTAATCTTATATCAGGAAGTACTTATTCTACAACATCTTTCAGTTTTCTATATATGCGTTTGATTCTCATATCCATTCCACCAAGCTTCTCCATGATTTCCTTAAACTCATTCTCCATCATTTTTTGCAGCTCCAACACTGATGGAACCTTTCCAGGTTCCTGTTCAGGGACTTCAACTCGAGAACCAACGTCCAACTCGTACAGATCTTTCCAACATATTTTCTTCTTCTGTACTGTTAGATAATATGTCCAACCCTCAAAAATTTGATCAATAAACCATATCCCATCATCATCGTCAATGATGCGCGCCATAAGAGTTTCCTCAACCGAGTCAGGTTCCAAGATGCTAGTAATATCCTGTCAATATCAATCAATATAACTTAACATCAAACTCATAACAAATGGAAAAAATCAAACTTAGTACTTCCAACCTAAATCAAACTTCAAACCAAACTCATAACATGATGCTAGTAACACTAACCTTAATACTACTTCTAATCGCTTCATTTATGTCATCCAATGGAAAACCTTTCATGCAAATTTCAGAGAACTTGTGTTTGCACATCCTTGGACAGTCCTTCTGTTCGGCTACATCTTCTCGAAATTTGCGTCCAAGATTTGGAATATACTCAAATGCCAGAATCTACACATCAAGTCACAATATCGCAAACTTCAAATCATAAAACTAATACCTTAATTTAATACTCACAACTAAGACTTATCTCTAGAGGAAGAATGAAACCAGAAAAGCTACATGTTGCTGCTTTTGGTTTCACGTAGCCTTTGAACTTCTTCATCACTTTCCGGATCTCCTTCATAGAATCATCAAATGTGTAACGCCCCTAGAGAAATGTTTTACACAATTCCAAATCATCAACAACTCTAAGCAAGAAGGGATCTATGTATCTATCAGCATTAGACTTTGCTTTCACTACTTTGCTTAAGAAATACAGTACTGCTATCGTCTTCTTGTCTACAAAGCTTCACATTGATTGTAGCTTCACTTCCACATCTGCGATTTTTATTTGATTTACCCTTCCAAACTGCCTCTTCACAAACTTCACATCCCCCAATTCCTTATATTCATTCGGGTAATCATGACAGTCAAATCCACATAACAGCGCATGCTCTCTCAAGGAATACCTAATAGGGACTCCATTAACCACAAACCAACACTCACTTTGCTTATTCGTATAAGTTGTGTGAAGGAGCAACATCTACAATCTTTGAACCATGTGGTTTGACTCATTAGCCATGTGAAATATATGATTAAATTGAGGATGCGATCTGAACCATGTCACTTTAGATGGATAATTCTCTGTCAATTCGACAACATGATTCACAGAACCCCTCGTCACTATCTTACAAGCCTTTCTATATTTGGTTGGACCGAAGAAAAGCTTCTCTTGTTGCATTGGTTGGCTATCATCATTGGTATCCTGAAATTCAAACATAGTATTACTTAGTTGTCTAAGTTGTACAAAATTCTACCAAAAACACAAATTAATCGAACACAAATTTCCCAGTTGTACGACACTCGTCTACCTACTACATAAACCAATACTAACTTCTACTAGCTGTTTTCTCGAGTCTAACCTGTAATTACCAATCTCAAGTATACATACCTTTGACGTAGATGCATCCTCCTCTACTTCGTCGTCTTCCTCATTTGAGTTTCTCTCTTCGTACCCATCACCATCATTTGACTTTCTCTCTTCAGTTTCAACTTCCGTATGTGCATATGTGGTTGCGTCTTCTGTGGGTGTTTCTTCACTGCGATCAGGTCTTATGTGGATGCGTCTTATGTGGATGCTTCATCAGTGCGAATGGGTGTTTTTTATGTGGTTGCGTCTTCAGTGCGATTGGGTGCTTCTTCTGTGGCTGCGTCTTCAGTGCGATTGGGTTCTTCTTCTATGGAATTAAGTGCTTATTCTGCTCCACTTGGATCTTTACGGCCTTTTGTGGAATCATATTCTATACCAAATTCTCTAATCCAAGCCATAACGACGAATTTTCGAAACTACGGAGGAGGAAGAAGAAACGATGGAGAAGAAAACGGGAAATAAGCGGAGAAGAAGGAGATGGGGACGATTTCGAAGAAGGAGAGGAGACATATATTATCGGATTCTTCCCTGGAGAACAATCGGAGGATGTCGCCGATTTTGAATTAGACATATGAGCTCTCGTCGTTTCACTCACTATTTTTTCACTAAATTGTGAAAATTAGGTTTTCTCTATAATTAGGTTAATATTGGGGAATGGAGATAAATCTAAATCTGGTTTGGTGAGTATTATTCACAGGTCATCGGATTAGGGTGAGACAAATGGGTAATAGTGTGATTGAGTTGTAATTTTAGAGACATATGAAAAGAATCAAGGTATTTTCACTACTTTTGGTATTAAAACAAAATAAAAATAAAATTAATTATTATAACAATGGTATCCGAGATCAATTTTTCTCAAAGTGGCTTTTTAGCCTGACACTCCAATTCTACCCACCCAAACCCAATGATGACCCATGGATACTCATCCAACTCACACTTCTCCACTTCATCGATTATATTCTTTATTTATTTATATTTTTATTATTAATATTATCTTCTTCTTCTTCCCTTCTTCAACGATGCTCTACGAATTCGAGAGATGGGCTCAACGAGTCGAGATTGGTGGTTCTCGGGTCGAGTTGCAATTTGGGGTGGGGGGGGGGGGGGGGGGAGTTTTATGTTTTTGCAATTTCTTGGTTTTTGTTTTTTTGCAATTTTTGGGTTTTTGTAAAGATGCAATTTCTGTGTTTTTTGTTTTTGCAATTAGTGTTTGTAGAGATGCAATTTCTGGGTTTTTGTGATGCAATTTTGTTGTTTGTTTGGTTATGAGTTTTTAGGTGATGCGTTTTTGGGTTATGCAGTATGATTTTTGTGATGTGTTTCATCCTTAAGCAATATTGTTTGTAGTGTTTGAATACAAAAGGATAAATCTTGCATTGTCTATAGTGTTCATGTTCTAAAATCTTAGTAATTAGAAACGTTTCGGTGTGATAATTCTATATATATAACACATTAACTTTTTTTAATGAATTATATATACATCATATTTATTTATTTTTTATTTACAATAAAGAAAATGATGTCAATCTTGATATATTTATTGAAACATGTATCGTTGATCTCTGCATAACACTTGTATCTCCTATATATTAATTGACCAACCTCCAATAATTTCAGACAAGTGAGACAACTAAATAATATTGTATGGTAGAATTTTGGACAATTAGAACAATTAAGTAATATTGTGTTTGATTAATTTGTGTGTTTGGTATAATTTCAGACAACTGAGATATAAATTAAAATTACAATTAAAATTAATAAAAGTGGGACACGTGCACCGACAAAATGGGACATATAGACAGTCAAAATAACATGTGGACCGTTAATTTTGTACTTAGTTGTCTCTTTATTTTAAATTTTGTCCCTTATAGTTTAAGATGTGTTTGCATTTCTTAAGTATATAATTTCTTTATATGTTTAATTTAATTTAATTATTATTTATTTATTAAGTAGTTGCACATAGTTGTCTCTACATATTCAGTTGTACGAAGTTCCTAATAGTTGTCTTTTCACGATTTTATGGTTTTTGTAATTGTCCTGTGATATAAATTATTATGTTCTAGTTGTTTACATGATTTTAGAGTTTTAATGGTCATTTAGGAAGTTTTTATAGTACAAGTTGTGAAATTCTCTCGGTTAAATTGAAATTAATTCACCGAGAAATTTCGAGAAATACAAATACAGAATAGTTGTAAATTTTGTACCAGTTGTTTTATATCTCTTAGTTGTACCAGTTGTTTTATATCTCTTAATTGTATCATGTGTACTAGTTGTATTATATATGTATATTTTATTTTATTTTTAAATTGTTTGACAAAAAAAACATAAATTTATTAATAAGTTTCATTAAGGTGAATATAATTATGTGAGTGGCATGAGATCATTTAGTAGTAGTACTTTAGATCATTTTTTTCTTAAAGATGGAATTTGAGCCATTGATTCGTAGAATTGTGGCTGGTTTGTAATTATTTAGATATATAAGGATAGACAAAGAATTTATTCAGTTTCTGGATTTAAACAAAAATCAAAACTAAAATAATTATTAGAAGCTGGCATATGGATCAATTTTTCTCAAATTGTGGCCTGGCGCTCCTATAATTAGCCACAGCGTTCTGACTCACATACTCGTCCCAAACGGTTCCTTCTGATATTACACTTGTTGTTCTTAGGCAAAGGCTCGAGCCACAGAGAGATCTGAACGCCGAATCTCACCTCTCTCAACGACGCAGGTATTGTTCGTCATCTTCGCTTCTCCTTACTCTTCATTACCGCTTCTCTCTCGATTCGTGGTTCTTTTTCGTTTGATTTTATATAGATTATTTTTCCGATGGAAGTAGATTTTAGGGACTATTGATTTTTATATCTACGATAAAACTGAATCCATATACAGTATTATCTATGAGATTTTCGATTCTCTGAAACCATTTTGTATTTGGATCTGCAACCATTCCATTCGAGATTCTCAAATTGTCCTCAGATGTGTGGACGCTTATGGTCAATTAGGATTGAGTTCGCTTGGATCGGTGTGTTTCACCTTCGTTTATGGTTTTTTTCTCTCTTGCGAAAAACTTTGAACTCGGTCCTGATTTTATTTTTGAGCGTTTCGGCATGGTTTATATGTTTGAACTTTGAACTCGGTCCTGATCGACGGAGGAGCTCGATCAAATAGTCGGCGAAGATGTCGGAGCTGAGGTCGAATTTGCGGAAATTGAACTGCCAGATGCAGTATTTGGTGTCGGATCCACAGGTCGGGAAGTTTCCTTTCTCGTCGGAGAAAGTGAGCCCGAGCTTAATCATCTTGAGCAACTTGACTTTTGTTTTTAGGGTTTCGTAGTGGTACTCGGTGTTGATCTTGAAAGTTCCGATTGGTCTGCACACGATTCCGGGGAACTCCGTGTCCATGGTGACGAAAGGGAAATTCGTCGACGACTTCTCTAAATTAATCGTCGTCGACGACCAGTGTCATCTCTGATTCAAGATTCAACGACCAATACAGAGAAACAGTCTCAGATTCGCTTGTAAGAACGAGTTTCCCACAACACCAATATCACAATTTGAGTCTCTCACTAATCAACATTACTCGAGAAAACAGACTGATCTCTAAACCGGTGAAGAGAGAATAATTTGACAATGTAAATCTACTCTTGATCTTATTAATGAAGTTTTTATTGATCTGAAAAGACGCATGCGATCTAAGTAGGCTTCTCGTAAGAGTTATGGTCTCTAAACTCAGAAATGGCGCTGCGAATCATCTGCTCAGCATGTGGCGGTGTGGCCTATCAAGTACATGTTTATTTTCTCTGAAATTTAGAATCGTATCATATTAGAACCTGATAGACGATGATTCCGACAAGAGCAATGATGCATACATCAGACCTAAACTATTAAGATTTATTTGGGCCGGCCTCCATAGGCCTACATGCTTATAAATCCACCGGTATATTAAACCGGCATAGAATGGTACGATTATAACCGGGATCCAAACTGAAACTCTCGTTAGTTCTTGGTAGGGGTGAGCATTTTAACCGAACCAAACCAAATTCAAACCGATCCAAACCAAACCATAGTTAATATTCAACCATTTGGTTGAAGTTTTTCTCAACCCGAACGGTTCGGTTTGGTTCGGTTGAAAATCGAACCAAACCGATAAACCAATGTGTTTTTGTTAATTAGTTAATTAATAATATTAAAAATAATAACACATATGTTGATAGTTTTATATTAATGCTATAAGCCTATAATGACTCATATAAGAGATGAATAAACATTGATTTGTATAATTAACTTATATTTAAGTTATTGGCTTGTTGTATATTCATTTTAGTGGCATGAGAGAGACGAAACTATGAATTTTTTTAATTTTTTTTAATTTTGATTAAGTGGAATAATTTCAGTTTGGTTTTAAAATTTTAGGGAATGATTTTTTATATGACTTCGTTTTGTTTACATTTCGTTAGGATTCTTGTTTTTATAAGTTGATTTTTTTAAAACCGAACTAAAACCAAACCAAAGTACAACCGAACTAAACCAAGCCGAACTAAACCCAAACCGAACATAAATCGAACCAAACTTATTTCGGTTGAGTTCGGCTAGAGTTTTATTCAACCCGAATCAACCGAACCGAACCCGAAATTAAACCTAAATGCCACCCCTAGTTCTTGGCTTTTATTTTCGCTGTTTCGCACCAATTCTTTGTTCCGATTAGAATCTCATAACCAAAGGCCAAACTGAACTATCGAAACCACAAAATTGTTGTGCTAACTTTATCTTTGTCCGTCATCGAACTTTATTGCGAGGATAGAGAAGAACAAAAAGCAGCGGAATAGATCGGAGGAAATTGTCAAAGCCAGAAGGAAGCAGATGGGAGATATTTGGACATGGCTCATCTCCTTCTTCTTCCTGATCGCTCTTGTTGGAATCATCGTCTATCAGGTTCTAATTCGATCCGATTCTCAATTTCAGAGAAAATAAACCTAAAGTTTTCTATCGAATTTGCCAGTTTTACACATACGGTCATAATTCCAACTAGATTAAGGATAGAAAAAAAGAAAAGTTGGAGGCTTTGTGTTTCTGGATAGTCTCTGATTCAACATTAAACATTAAATCAGGGTTTTATGTTCTTGCCACATGATTGTAACTGAAAAAGTTCAATTTTTGGGAATGTTATCATAATTAGTGTATTGCCTCCTCGAAACACTTTTTAGGTTCATGATTAGGTTGTGTCGATTGTTCATATCTGGTGTGAAAATTTACCGCCAAAGCACATTATTCTTTTATAAGTGAGCTTCATTTACTATCTTTTAGTGTTTCTGATTTTAGACTATGATTAGAGGAGTCACTGAGATTGATAAGCTTGGTTGATAACTCAAATTGTGTCAGAAGAGAGGACATGTCTAGGAAACTAATTTATTTCTTTTTGGGATCAAAATCATTCATTTGCAGCTTGTTTGCTTAGCGGATCTTGAGTTTGATTACATCAACCCTTACGACTCTACATCGAGGATAAATTCCGTGGTTTTACCGGAATTCATTGTCCATGGAGTTCTATGTGTATTCTTCCTCTTTACAGGACACTGGTTCATGGCACTCCTATGCCTCCCTTATCTCTACTACAACTTCCAACTGTAAGTCTCTTTCAACAACTAATCTCAATCTTTTCTCAAATCAAATGGTGATATCTTGGTTTTTCTATTGTTCAGATACTCGAAACGACAACACTTAGTAGATGTCACTGAGATCTTCAATTTGCTTAACTGGGAAAAGAAGAAACGGTTGTTCAAGCTTGCTTACATAATCCTTAACCTCTTCCTCACTATCTTCTGGTAAAAAAAAAAAAAAAAAGTTCTTTAGAATCCATCGTTGGTTAACCTTCTTCATTATTAGATCACAAGACAACTAAAACACTTTCTGTCTACAACTTTTTTCATAGGATGATTTATTCGGCGCTGGATGATTACGAGGACTGATGGACAAGTTGCAGTCCATCTTCTTCGGTCTTTCATCTGATTGACACTGCTCTTTAGGATACAACGCCGTGCTCGTGGACATGAAAAATGAAAGAACAAAGCGTTTGCGTTTGTTTCGGGTTTGATGTTTGTAAGATTAGTGGCAGAAAGATTTGTGTATTTTTTTCTTTCTTAGAAACATTTTCGGATCCTGATTCTTAACTGTGTTTTATGTATGATCATTTTATGTAAAAGCAAATCAAGCTCGTAAACTACTACTGATCACATAAAAGTTTGGTACCTCACGCGAACATTGATCTTTAAAAAGGTGAAAGGCCCTTTTGAGTGATGTAATAAACGAGAAAGGTGATTTCTATCTCTCTCTCTTTCTCTCACAAACTTCTTCATCTTCTAAAAAAAGCTTGCTTCATCGATCTTCCTCGAGCTTTGGGAATCGAAATCTGTTGTGGTGTTTAGGTAGCGCAAACCCAGTTATGGAAATCGTTGCATCTAGTTTAAAAAAACCCTAATTTTGTATCCCTGAATTGAAATAAGTGTTAAGCTTTTATTTTCCTCAAATGACCATTTTTGTTCAAGAAGGCTAATGGGTTTTATTTAACCAGTATCTAGAAATGTTCTTGAGTATCTTTCGATGAAAATTGAACATAGATTATTCTTTTTTGTTTTGTTTTTTACAGGTTTTCCTTCTTTCCGAGAAATTAACTGATAAAAACTCAATGGTTAATGCCATCAAAGGAGTGTTCATTTCATGGTACTGTTCTTTCGTTTCCCAAACAAATCTTGTAAAAATTTGGTGAACATTGATTAATTAAGTTTTCTTCTCTATCTTTTGGGTGCAGCGATATTCCAATGGCACAGTTCATAGTCAACATGAACAATTCGATGCCTTCGTCTAAGAAATTCATAATTCATGTACTTGATAGTACTCACTTGTTTGTGAAGATGCAATTATCACAGGAGTTATCACAAAATTGGCAAGAAAATTACACGAAGCTGATTTGAAGAATAAAGCTGAAGTTAAATCAATGTGGGCCTAAGCCCAAACATACACAATCGTTGGTGTGAATTAGTAAGAGGGAATTAGAAGAAAAGGAAATTTAGGTTTTTCCTAGTTCAAGAAGGATTAGGAAAATGTTTTAGGTCAGTTGTTATAAATATAAGACTAAGTTGGTTTAGAAACTTTGTGCAATAAAGAGTTTAAAGTTTATAAGGCTAAACAGGTTTTAGAGTTTCTTTGAGAGAGAAATTCGATATGAGCTTGCAAGCATTGTCTGTCTTGTTCAAGCTTAAGGAGAACTAGATTTTCTTAGAGATACTCGTAAGTTCTCGCTTTCTGGTAGACTTGTAAGTTACCATTGAAAAGATAATCTAGTGGAATTGTTTTTGAGGAAAAAACCTGTGTTCTTTACATATTGCATCAATCTCTATAGTTCTTGCATTTACAATTGGTATCAGAGCTTCCACCTTACTTATATTCAGGTGAGATCTTACGGAAGAGATGGAGAACTCTAGAGAAGTTGTGCTAGTGAAGCAAACTGTTCTGAACAAAGCCACTTATGGGTGGTGGAAATCTAAGATGACAGCAAACATCAATGGCATCGATGAAGATGCCTGGACAGCCGTGGAAGAGGGCTGGGTACCACCGAGTAAGAAAGATAAGAATGAAATCGATGTCCCAAAACTCAAATCGGAATGGTCTGAGGAGGATAAAACTCTTGCAAAGTGGAATTCCAAAGCCTTGAGTGAGATCTTCAAATCTGTGGAAGTAAAGCAATTTGAGTTAATCCAAAGTTGCAAATCTGCCAAAGATGCTTGGGAAACCCTGCAACGTGTGTATGAAGGAACTGATAACGTTAAGAGAAGTCGTCTCGACATGCTTGCATCTAGGTTTGAAAACCTAAGAATGGGAGAAACGGAATCTGTGGAGGAATTCAGTGGCAATCTGTGTGCAATTGCCAATGAGGCTGAGGTTCTGGGTAAGAAGTTCAAAGATAAGAAACTGGTTAAAAAGCTCCTGAGGTGTTTACCACCAAAGTATGCAGCATAGAAAACCTCTATGAGGGTCTCCCTGAACACGGATACACTAAGGTTTGACGAAGCTGTTGGGATGATAGAAGCTTACGAGATGGAGCTAGCTGCTGAAGATCCAAAGAAAATGAAAGGAATTGCTTTCACTGCTGCAAAAGAAAGCAAACCTATTGACTTAGAAGAAACAGTAGCACTTCTGGTGAAGAAATACACTCGTGGATTTCGAAAAGATCAAGGCAACAAACGTCTTGGGAATGGATTTAAACAACCTGAAAGAGAGAAAAACAACTGGAAAGGGTATGGGCATTTAAAAACTGAATGTACAACAGCCAAGAGAAAGGAATTCAAATGTCATATATACAAAGGTCTTGGTCATACTCAGAGTGAATGTGTGAATGAACAGAAACCTAAAGGTGATCGTTCACTAATAGGAATGGAGGAAAGTGAATCTGAGAATGAAGAAAGTGAAGAGGACCTGAGAAATTTTGTGGCCTTCATTGGGGAAAGTGATGAGATAGATGATGAAAGCAGTCCTGTCAACAATGGTTCAGCAGAAAAAAATTGAGGATGGAGAATCAGAGTATGAATCAATATATGATGAAGGAGATGCTGAGTCAAAACTTGAGTACAAAGAAATTTGTGATACTCTCATCAAAATCACAAAAGAAAATGTGATACTCATCAAAGAAAAGGCCAATCTGAAAACTGCAATTGAAAAACTGGGAGCAGAACTTAACAAAGAAAAAAATAAGGTTCTCAAGTTACAGACAGACTTAAATGAGAAACTTAGACAAGTTCGAATGTTGAATTCCGGAACAAAGCAGTTAGATGAAATTCTGACTATGGGAAGAACAGAAAAAACACATACAGGTTTAGGATATTAAGGATATCATAATCAAGAGAATACTGTCTTTGTCAAAGGAAGAAGGTATCAAGATAATGAAAATCATCAGCTGCAGGAATTCCAAAGAAGAAAAACAATTGATCTAGGAGAGCGAAACTATGGAAGATCTACTGATCAAACTCAGGAATACATAAATTCAGGCTGCTACTTCTGTGGAAAATATGGGCATATCAAAGCAAAGTGCTTCAAATTCATTGAAAGAATAAATAAATTATGGAGTCAAAGGAAGTTCACCTGGAATGGCTGGAAAAACCAAATATGGGTGAAGTCCAGAGATCTGTACGGGAGTTCATACTATCCAAAATATGATGACAAATTTAGATGCAACTTTGCCTCTATCTGTGAAGATGCTGATCCGACAGAAATGCAGACAGAAGAGATCTTTTGTAACTTCCTAGACTATACACCAGAAACTGAATCTGAAGATGAAGAAGAATTAGACTTCAACAGCTTAGACAATGGGTGTAGAACTACAAATGCATGGGTTGCCACAGAAGAACAAACATGATCTGATTGGTATTTTGACAGTGGATGTTCAAGGCATATGACAGGTAGAAAAGAATACCTAGCTGATTTCATGGAAATATCAAAAGGAAAAGTTACTTTTGGTGATGGAGCTAAAGGAGGAATTAAGAGCAAAGGTATTACAAAAAGTCCAGATCAGCCATCACTCATCAACGTGTAGTTCGTGGAAGGGCTAAAGGAAAACATGATTAGTGTGGGACAGCTGTGTGATCAAGATCTAACAGTCAGTTTTACACGAATTGAGTGCCATGCACTTGATGAAAAAGTGTTATTATTCTCAGAGGAGTTCGAGCAGGAAACAACTGTTATATGTGGAGACCATCAGACACGTGACTCAATGTCAGGGATGACCTGCAACTGTGGCATCAGAAGTTAGGACACGAGGAGTTCCTAAGCTAAAAGATGAAGGAAAGCTGATATGTGGACCTTGTAACATGGGAAAACAAGTCAAAGTACAACACAAAAAGGTACAAGATATTCAATCAAAATCTGTATTGGATTTAATTCACATGGATCTTATGGGCCCAATGCAAGTAGAAAGTATAGCAGGAAAAAGATATGTGTTTGTACTAGTAGATGATTTCTCGAGATACACCTAGGTACGATTCATCAGGGAGAAGTCTGAAACTGTAGAGAGCTTCCAGATCTGGGCACTTCAGCTAATGAATGAAAGAGGCACAAATATTAAAAAGATACGTAGTGATCATGGTGGATAATTTCAGAATGAAACTATGATTAAATTCTGTAATCTTCAAGGCATTACACACCAATACTCAGCATCACGAACACCACAACAGAATGGTGTCGTTGAAAGGAAGAGCAGGACTTTACAAGAGATGGCTCGTGCCATGATTCATGGTAGCAAAGTTCCTACTCGCTTCTGGGCAGAAGCCATTAACACAGCCTGTTACATCATAAACAGAGTTTATGTCAGAAAAGGAACAAAACAGACACCATATGAGTTATGGATAGGAAAAATGCCTACAGTAAGCTATTTTCATGTTTTTGGATGCATATGCTACATCATGAATGACAAGGATCAGCTAGAAAAGTTTGATGCAAGAAGCGATGAAGGAATCTTCTTAGGGTATTCTGGAAACATCATAGCTTACAAAGTATACAACAGAAGAACTCAGACAATAGTTGAGTCAGTGAACGTGGTATTTGATGATTTCTCTACAGAAGTGTTTCAAGAAAATTCAAAAACTGAAGCTAAAAAATATCCAGAATCCTGTGCAGTAACTGAAGATCGAGATATCTCAAGAGAAAAAGAAGAAATTGATCATGTCTCAAGACTGGGTGACATCATGCAAGTTCACAGGAATCATTCTTCAACAGATGTTATAGGAAACATAAGATGGAAGAAAGACAAGAGGTATCCAATTAAACTTCCGAGAGATGGTTCACTTCGCATGTTTCGTTTCTATGATAGAACCCAAAAATCATAAAGAAGCTCTTATTGATGATTTCTGGATCCTAGCAATGGAAGAAGAGTTGGAACAATTTGTCAGAAGTGAGGTATGGGAATTAATTCCAAGACCTACATGAGTTAATGTGGTAGGCACAAAATGGATCTTCAAAAATAAAATCGATGAAAATGGTGTAATTGTGAGAAATAAAGCACGTATAGTTGCTCAGGGATACTCACAAGAAGAAGGTATCGATTTTGACGAGACGTTTGCACTTGTAACACGTCTTGAGTCCATCCGATTTTTGTTGGGAATGGCCTGCATTATGGGTTTTAAACTACATCAAATGGATGTAAAGAGTGCATTTTTGAACAGAATCCTTCAAGAAGAAGTCTATGTTGAACAACCTAAAGGATTTGAGAGTCCAGAGCACCCTGAATATGTCTACAAACTAAAGAAAGCACTATATGGCTTAAAGCAGGCTCCAAGAGCATGGTATGAAATATTGACAGGATTTCTGATCCTAAATGGTTTTACAAGAGGAAGTGTAGACAAGACTATCTTCATTCTTGAAGACAACAAAGATCTGAAGCTGGTACAAATTTATGTTGATGATATCATATTTGGAAGCACGTCTAAGATGTTAGTCGATCAGTTTGTGAAAAATATGACGAGTGAATTCGAAATGAGTCTTGTAGGAGAATTAAAATATTTTCTGGGCTTGCAGATTACACAAACCGAAGAAGGGATCTCCATATCACAAGCACTTATGCAAAAAACCTGGTTAAAAGATTTGGACTTGATACAAGCAAAGCAGCAAGGACCTCTATGAGTACTACTACAAAGCTGGCTAAAGACGAATCAAGAGAAGAAGTGGATGAGAAACTATACCGAGGAATGATAGGAAGTCTTATGTACCTTACAGCCAGCATACCAGATTTATGCTTAAGTGTGGGCTTATGTGCAAGATATCAGTCAAAGCCTAAACAGTCACACCTACAAGCTGTCAAAAGAGTACTGAAATATGTTAAAGGAACCTTGAACTTTGGTATTCAGTACTCGAAAAACACCAACAACAGTATTGATGGGTATTGTGATGCAGACTGGGCTGGCTGTGTAGATGACAGGAAAAGCACAAGTGGAGGATGTTTTTTCTTGGGAAACAATCTGATTTCATGGCATAGTAAAAAACAGAATTGTGTATCTTTATCTACTGCAGAAGCTGAATACATAGCTATGGGAAGCTGTTGTACTCAATTACTATGGATATGACAAATGGCTGAAGATTATGGGATGAATTCAGGATCTCTGTTAGTAAGATGTGATAACAAGAGTGTTGATCCGTAAATCACACAAAAGGGGTAAAACAGTACTTTTTAGTCGGAATCTCGTTTATTGATCAAGGTCGGCGTTACAACAGAGTTTAAGTAAGAAGGTAAAGACAAAAGGATTCGAGATCGGTAACGAGCTCTCTTCTATTCTCTGTCTTTGCGGAAGTTGTGGATCCCTTGAATGAATGAGCCTCCTCCTTTATTTATAGTGTCTTGAGGCGGTTGAAAGGAAATCTTCCGGTTTTCTCTCCGAGATAAGGATAAGTTCCTGATATCTCGAGGAGTCGACCAAAGAGAATATTTCCTTTTCCGAGATCGGTGGGAAAAGGGAAATATTCCGGTTTCATCTGTTGTAACGGACCGGGCTTGTGATGGGCCTAGATCGGTAGCCGAGATGGGCTTTCAGCGAGATTCCGAGCTCGGCCCAACGTTTCGGGCCGACTTGTCTTTGATCCGAACCATCGTAGATCGGTCTTGATTGAACCGATCTCGGTTCGAACCGAGTTAAACCAGGGGGTGCTAATCCCCCCTCTAACAATTAGTCCCCCCCTCAGTTCGGCGAATTTTGAGGAGTATTCTTTAGCTCGGTTAGAATTGAGGTTGGTTCAATCAAAATCCGTCTCGAGTGCGGTAGATTCTGAGTCCGGTGAATTTCTTTCGAGAATGAAGATCGGAATTCTCGCGGTTTGACTAGTCTTTTGAAGTCGTACATTATACGAACCTCTCGAATTTATCGTACACAGTGGTGCCGTAAACTGTACGGTCTTAGCCGGGTGAAGAGGATAAATTCGACTGAACCTGTTCGAGGTCGGCAATCCCTATCGTAGATCGGCTTACTGCTTTTGCGATTGTTGAGAAATCGGCTTACTTGTTTTTGCGACTGTTGAGAAATCGGCTTACCAGTTTTGCGACTGTTGAGAAGTCGGCTTAGATTTGCGAGGAAGGTCGTTCGGCTTGACCCTAGAGTTTAGTTTTAAGAGTACGTGAACAGCCCATCTTAATATGCTCTAGGTTTCTCACATTGAATCCGAGTGTGCGAGACGGACTTGGCTTATTTAGCTCGGATAATCTGAGAATTTGGTGCGAGACTGATCTCGGCTTTGAATGTGGAAAGTGTATTATCCATTGCACCATGAGGATGCGTGCGAGCTAAGCTCGGCTTTATCAGATCGTCTGGCCAGGACGTTGATATGGGAACCGTTGGTGGTTGAAAATGCGAACTGTTGAAGTTCGGCAAACGTAAAGTTTGACTTTAGAAAATACGAACTGTTGTAGTTCGGCAAACTAAAAGTTTGGCTTAGAAGATACGAACTGTTGGAGTTCGGCAAACTAAAAGTTTGACTTGTAAAATACGAACTGTTGGAGTTCGGCGAACTGAAAGTTTGACTTAGAAAATACGAACTGTTGGAGTTCGGCAAACTAAAAGTTTGACTTAGAAAATACGAACTGTTGGAGTTCGGCAAACTAAAAGTTTGACTTAGAAAATACGAACTGTTGGAGTTCGGCAAACTAAAAGTTTGACTTGTAAAATACGAACTGTTGGAGTTCGGCAAACTAAAAGTTTGGCTTAGAAAATACGAACTGTTGGAGTTCGGCAAACAAAAAGTTTGACTTAGAGGATACGAACTGTTGGAGTTCGGCAAACAAAAAGTTTGACTTAGAAAATACGAACTGTTGGAGTTCGGCAAACTAAAGTTTGGCTTTGAAGGTACGAACTATTGGAGTTCGGCAAACTAAAAGTTTGACTTAGAAAATACGAACTGTTGGAGTTCGGCAAACTAAAAGTTTGACTTGTAAAATACGAACTGTTGGAGTTCGGCAAACTAAAAGTTTGGCTTAGAAAATACGAACTGTTGGAGTTCGGCAAACAAAAAGTTTGACTTAGAGGATACGAACTGTTGGAGTTCGGCAAACTAAAAGTTTTACTTAGAAGATACGAACTGTTGGAGTTCGGCAAACTAAAAGTTTGACTTAGAAAATACGAACTGTTGGAGTTCGGCAAACAAAAAGTTTGACTTAGAGGATACGAACTGTTGGAGTTCGGCAAACTAAAGTTTGGCTTTGAAGGTACGAACTATTGGAGTTCGGTAGAATGCCTTGGTAAAATTTTATTAATGTTATAGCTGCGCCTTGTGAGGGCTGCCTACGTACCTTCGAAAGAAGGATCAAGCCATTCGTAGTTCATAATAAGATGGCTTTGCGAGCTGTGGAAGCTTCATCTTACTTAGTCGTTTCTTGACTGTTAATTCCGAGGTCGTGTTACACATCCTCTCGAGTTCATTGTGCACACAATTGGTGCCGTACATAATACGGTCTTAGCCGGGGTGTAGAGAATGAACTCGATCTTACGACCTGCTTCTAGGTCGGCGATCGTCGATTGATCGGCTTAGTTCCCATATTGGATCTGAGTGTGCGAGACAGACTCGACTTATTTGGCTCAGACAATCTGGGAATTGCGTCATCCGGCTTATAATTTGCGAATGTTGAGAATTCGGCTTACTATTTCCCAGATCGAATCCGAGTGTATTGTCACTTGATAGAGGAGAAGCTTGATAGCGAGAAAGTAGCTAGGTAGAAGAGCGTCTTTTTTTTTTTTTTTTTTTTTTTTTTTTTTTTTTTTTTGCGAACTGTGCGCGTTCGGCTTTTTGAGTTCGGCGAACAAGGTCGGCGCGATGCCTGACTGCGAACAAGGTCGGCGCGATGCCTGACTGCGAGAAAGGTGGGCGCGATGCCTGACTGCGAACAAAGTCGGCGCGATGCCTGACTGCGAGCAAGGTGGGCGCGATGCCTGACTGCGAACAAGGTGGGCGCGATGCCTGACTGCGAACAAAGTCGGCGCGATGCCTGACTGCGAGCAAGGTGGGCGCGATGCCTGACTGCGAACAAGGTGGGCGCGATGCCTGACTGCGAACAAGGTCGGCGCGATGCCTGACTGCGAGCAAGGTGGGCGCGATGCCTGACTGCGAACAAGGTCGGCGCGATGCCTGACTGCGAGCAAGGTGGGCGCGATGCCTGACTGCGAGCAAGGTGGGCGCGATGCCTGACTGCGAACAAAGTCGGCGCGATGCCTGACTGCGAGCAAGGTGGGCGCGATGCCTGACTGCGAACAAAGTCGGCGCGATGCCTGACTGCGAGCAAGGTGGGCGCGATGCCTGACTGCGAACAAGGTGGGCGCGATGCCTGACTGCGAACAAGGTCGGCGCGATGCCTGACTGCGAGCAAGGTGGGCGCGATGCCTGACTGCGAACAAGGTAGGCGCGATGCCTGACTGCGAACGAGGTCGGCGCGATGCCTGACTGCGAGCAAGGTGGGCGCGATGCCTGACTGCGAACAAGGTCGGCGTGATGCCTGACTGCGAGCAAGGTGGGCGCGATGCCTGACTGCGAACGAGGTCGGCGCGATGCCTGACTGCGAGCAAGGTGGGCGCGATGCCTGACTGCGAACAAGGTCGGCGCGATGCCTGACTGCGAGCAAGGTGGGCGCGATGCCTGACTGCGAACAAGGTCGGCGTGATGCCTGACTGCGAGCAAGGTGGGCGCGATGCCTGACTGCGAGCAAGGTGGGCGCGATGCCTGACTGCGAACAAAGTCGGCGCGATGCCTGACTGCGAGCAAGGTGGGCGCGATGCCTGACTGCGAGCAAGGTGGGCGCGATGCCTGACTGCGAACGAGGTCGGCGCGAAGCCTGACTGCGAGCAAGGTGGGCGCGATGCCTGACTGCGAACAAGGTCGGCGTGATGCCTGACTGCGAGCAAGGTGGGCGCGATGCCTGACTGCGAACGAGGCCGGCGCGATGCCTGACTGCGAGCAAGGTGGGCGCGATACCTGACTGCGAACAAGGTCGGCGTGATGCCTGACTGCGAGCAAGGTGAGCGCGATGCCTGACTGCGAGCAAGGTGGGCGCGATGCCTGACTGCGAACAAGGTCGGCGCGATGCCTGACTGCGAGCAAGGTGGGCGCGATTTTTTACCGTGAGTAAGGTCGGCGCGATGCCTGACTGCGAACAAGGCATCGCGCCGATCATTGTTTGACGTCGGTTAACTGCGAGATTGAGCTCGGCACGTCTTCAAGTGAGCTTGGCATGCACGGTACGTCATGCTAGGCATGGTTGTTAGGATAAAATCGGCATGTCTTCATGCTCGGCATGTGTTTCTCGGAGCGTTCGGTATGTTCAATGCGTACCGCAAGTTCGGCGTGGTCCCACGTTCGGCATGACCTTGAACGGGCTCGTGATCATGAGCTCGGCGTGTTGTGATCGTGTTCGTTGGTCGTCGTTATGCACGTCGCTTTGCATGCAAGCTATTCATCATGCATGTTACTTCTCGTCGTGTGTTTAGTGAGTTCATGTCCGGTGAATTGGTTTCTCGTCGTGAGCTCATCATGCTCGGTCATCCTCGGTGTATTGGCGAGTTCGACAAGTTGGTGAGTTCGTCATGGCCTCGTGATCGGCATGTTCGGCGTATTCAGAGAGATGTGATGACGTCATGGTCGGCATGTTTGTGTTCGGTGGCGACGTGCATGGCTCGTGAGGAGAGTAAGTGACGTCGTCGTTTATGTCTCACGTAATACTTGTTGCTTGCCATGCACGTCACATCTTCTTCTCAAGTCACGATGGTCTTTATGCTCGGTAAGTGAGCTCGTTATTATGTTCGGCCTCTCTTTCATGGTCATGACTCATGAGTGAGCTCGTTCTCGCGTGAGTTCGGTTGATGAGCTGATGAGCTCGTTCCTCTTTTTTTTTTTTTTTTTTTTTTTCTTTAACGAATCTGGTCGGGGTTGGGCTTTCGATATTCTCAATACTTTGGGCCAGGGGATGGCTTAATCTAAGATAGACTGATATCAGGTGGGCCGAGAATCTGCTCAAGCCCAAAAGGAAGAAGATCTGGTTTTCGTCTTCACGTCGTAGGTCGGTGTTGGTTCGTCGCAGGTGCGGCGTTAATGGCGGCGGCCATGGCGGAGCTCCGGGAAGCTCGACGTGGTCCCAGATTGCTGACTGTGGTCGGCGTAGGAGGTCACGGACGGAGGTGGTGCTGCTCGCGGCTTCTCCCCTCATTCACGTTCGGTGTTAAGGGCATTGTTGACTGGAAGAGCCATCGCCGAACTCAATTTAACGATATCCGAAAGTACTGTTCTAAATATTCCCCACAGACGGCGCCAATTGTTGATCCGTAAATCACACAAAAGGGGTAAAACAGTACTTTTTAGTCGGAATCTCGTTTATTGATCAAGGTTGGCGTTACAACAGAGTTTAAGTAAGAAGGTAAAGACAAAAGGATTCGAGATCGGTAACGAGCTCTCTTCTATTCTCTGTCTTTGCGGAAGTTGTGGATCCCTTGAATGAATGAGCCTCCTCCTTTATTTATAGTGTCTTGAGGCGGTTGAAAGGAAATCTTCCGGTTTTCTCTCCGAGATAAGGATAAGTTCCTGATATCTCGAGGAGTCGACCAAAGAGAATATTTCCTTTTCCGAGATCGGTGGGAAAAGGGAAATATTCCGGTTTCATCTGTTGTAACGGACCGGGCTTGTGATGGGCCTAGATCGGTAGCCGAGATGGGCTTTCAGCGAGATTCCGAGCTCGGCCCAACGTTTCGGGCCGACTTGTCTTTGATCCGAACCATCGTAGATCGGTCTTGATTGAACCGATCTCGGTTCGAACCGAGTTAAACCAGGGGGTGCTAATCCCCCCTCTAACAAAGAGTGCTATAGACATCTCCAAGAATCCAGTTCAACACTTAAGAACCAAACACATTGATATCAGACATCACTTCATTCGAGAACTTGTGGAGAATAAAGATGTTGTGATTGAACACGTTGTCTCGGAATTGCAGTTAGCAGACGTATTCACAAAGCCTTTGGATTTCAGTCAAGTCGTAAATCTACGAACTGCTCTGGGAGTTTGTGAAATATAAAGTTTTTCTTTTTTAAAAAAAAAAAAAGAAAAAAAAAACGTGGACATGGCATTGGTTTAAGACTCGAGAATGGTTATCTAACCAAATCGGTTTGGGGTCTCATGTGCTGGGATGGTTTGGGATTGATCAAACCAATTTTGGTTTATCACTCATGTGTACGAGAGCATAAGTGCAGATCTTGTGTGCCCAAAAACCCTAGCCGCAATCAATTAACAAAAAAAAAAGAAGGCGAAAGAAGTTACCTGGTTCACCGAGAGAAGAAGCACCATGGTGGAGACAAGGAGATCGACAATGGAGAGGATGTCTCTTGTCGATTCAGATTCAGATGAAGAAGAGGCATCTAAGGTTAGAGGAGAGGAGATCCCGATGATATTGGATGGAACGACGCCGTCATCTCCGCGAGCTGACTCACCGCCGTTACCGTGAAGTGACTCACCATCATCGCCTCGAGCTGGCTCTGCTGAAATCGAACCAGCAATCACTATTGACGAAGCTCAGGATGAGTCAACCCGAGAGGAGAATCCGGCTGTGGCAGACAAAGAGGAAGGGTCAGCCTGCTCGTCGCGGAAACGTGGTCCGGTGAAGAAAGGCATCTTGTCGCAGGTTTCTAGGAAGAAATCCAAGATGGTCATCAGTAATCCTGTAGCAAGAATCTCGTCTTGGGAAAGGGAAACTGCAGCTCACAAAAGGTACAAATTTTTCGAAGGCAAGAAAATGTTGATTGAGCGAGAGGTCAAATTTTTGATTGATAATGGTGGGCTCAAATCAACTGTGACGGGCCTGAGTAAGTTTCTCCTTGCTGTAATTTGAGAATTTATTCTCAACTGCCCGTTATAAAGGATAAGTATCATTCGATGTCTGAGCTAATTCGTGGGCATTAGTATGAGTTTAGTCCCTCTTTGATCAATACTGCTTATGGGCTTGACAATACAACAGAGCCCAATGAGGATGATCTTTTAGACATGGATGCTGTGGCCCACATGCTAACTGGAAATGAAGAATCAACTTGGGCTTCTCTTACCTTACCTATGTTTTTACCCAAAATGGCTGCACTATATCATCTCTGCTGTGCTAACTGGATGCCTGCTAGTAATCACTGTACCTTGAAACAAGACAGAGATATTCTTCTCTACAACCTGGTACATAAGAAACCAATTGACTTTGGAAAACTGGTTTTTGAGCAGATTCTGAAATGTGCTACGTGGAAGGACAAAAAGTGGAATCTGTTGTTTTCAGCATTGATTTTCAAAGTTCTGGAATTCCAGCATCCTATTCCACTCGTCTCTAACGAAGAATATCAGCATCCTTTTCCCTTCAATGTTAAAGAAGAACCTCGTAAAGTTCGTCCTAAGGTCGTCAAACGAGAAAGCAAGTCTCCAAGGAAGAATGTTAGGAAGGAAGCCGATATTGGCTGTGATGATGCTGTGTTTTCTGGTAAAGAACATATGTCACTTGTGCTTAATATTCTGCGAAATGAAGCTTCAACTCCTGTCGCTCAAGCTCTTCGGGCAGCCTTTGACACATTTCAGACAGTTCTTAATGCCTTGACTGGTAATGGAAACTGAAGTGGTTTTTAGCTTTGTCATGCTTCCATGCAGGGGGAGAAAAGCCAGGAAGTAGTATGTAGTAGGGTTGGGTCTGAAGCTCAGGGGGAGTAGTATGAAGGAACCGGTGATGTTTTTGTCGTCATCTGTTCCAGGGGGAGTTAGGTTTGTTTTTGTTAAATTCCTAATAAAAAAACCGGTCATATATTAGAAGACGCTAAGATGCTTTTGTGTTGTCTGTTTTATGGATAATAGTTTAACCAATAATGTGATGTAATAATCCTTGGATCTATCTTGGTAGTGCATTATGAGTATATGCTCATATAAGAATAAATACAGGAAGCCTGGAATCAAAGTAAGCTAAAAAAAAGGGAGATTGAAGATGCAGCTATCATAGGAGTTATCACAGGATTGGTAAGAAGATTACCCGAAGCTGATTTGAAGAATAAAGCTGAAGTTAAATCTTCTTGTCAATCCTATGATAACTCATGTGATAGCTGCATCTTCAATCTCCATTTTCTTAGCTTAGTTTGATTCCAGGCTTCCTGTATTTTTTCTTATATGAGCATATACTCATAATGCACTACCAAGATAGATCCAAGGATTATTACATCACATTCTTGGTTAAACCATTATCCATAAAACAGACAACACGAAAGCATCTTAGCGTCTTCTAATATATGACCGGTTCTTTGATTAGGAGTTTAACAAAAGCAAACCTAACTCCCCCTGGAACAGAAAACGACAAAAACATCACCGGTTCCTCCATACTACTCTCCCTGAGCTTCAGACCCAACCCTACTACATACTACTTCCTGGCTTTTCTCCCCCTGCATGGAAGCATAACAAAGCTAAAAACCACTTCAGTTTCCATTACCAGACAAGGCATTAAGAACTGTCTGAAATGTGTCAAAGGCTGTCCGAAGAGCTTGAGCAACAGGAGTTGAAGCTTCATTTCGCGGAATATTAAGCACAAGTGACATATGTTCTTTACCAAAAAACACAGCATCATCACAACCAATATCAGCTTCCTTCCTAACATTCTTCCTTGGAGACTTGCTTTCTCGTTTGACGACTTTAGGACGAATTTTACGAGGTTATTCTTTAACATTGAAGGGAAAAGGATGCTGATATTCTTCGTTAGAGACGAGTGGAATAGGATGCTGAAATTCCAGAACTTTGAAGATCAATGCTGGAAACAACAATCGTTGGCGTGAAGAATTCACAAAGTAAAGGGGAATTAGAAGAAAATGTAATTTAGGCTTTTCCTAGTTCAAGAAGGATTAGGAAAATGTTTTAGGTTAGTTGCTATAAATATAGGACTAAGTTGGTTTAGAAACTTTGTGCAATAAAGAGTTTAAAGTTTCTAAGGCTAAACAGGTTTTAAAGTTTCCCTGAGAGAGAGATTCGATCTGAGCTTGCAAGCATTGTCTGTCTTGTTCAAGCTTAAGGAGAACTAGATTCTCTTAGAGATACTCGTAAGTTCTCGCTTTCTGGTAGACTTGTAAGTTACCATTGAAAAGATAATCTAGTGGAATTGTTTTTGAGGAAAAAATCTGTGTTCTTTACGTATTGCATCAATCTCTATAGTTCTTGCATTTACAGTTTGTGCAGCCACATGTTGAGCAGATGATTCGCAGCGCCATTTCTGAGTTTAGAGACCAGAACTCTTACGAGAAGCCTACTTAGATCACATGCTTCTTTTCAGATGAATAAAAACTTCATTAATAAGATCGAGGGTAGATTACATTGTCAAATTATTATCTCTTCACCGGTTTAGAAATCAGTCTGTTTTCTCAGGTAATGTTGATTAGTGAGAGACTCAAATTGTGATGTTGGTGTTGTGGGAAACTCGTTCTTACAAGCTAATATGAGACTGTTTCTCTATATTGGTCTTTGAATCAATCGGTTTCCTCAAACCAAATTGGGTTACTTCAGTTATTTTTCCGGTTTAGTTTGAGAATTGAGACTCAATTAGTCATTATCTTGTTGGTGTTACCTGATCTGGATTTATAACATTTGATGATTTGCACTTCAATTGATATAATCACATCTGCACCGTAAAATGCCAAAATGAACCGACGGCTATGAAACTCTGTTATTTTGTACGAAGTCCTCCCGTTGTATCATTCATTAACCAAGTAATAAATTCACAAAAGCTGATTTAACCATTGCACATGTAAACCAATCGGTTGAAGTAAACCAATATTTTTTTTTTGGGTAAAAAATAAACCAATATAGTCGATAAACCCATCCATCCATTTTTTTTTTTTTTGACGAAAACAAATCTTATTTAAGATAAACGTGAAGTTACATAATCCTGAGATAACTAGGGAAGAGGGTGAATACAACTCGAGTAAAAAATATTATTGGGAGGACTGTTGGAGGTGGGCCTAGCACCCTCATTTAGTTAGGCCCATCTTAGCAAGAGCCCTCCTCGATTCGGTCAGCATAGCGTCAACCTTAGACCAGGGATCACCGACCTGAAGTCCCGCGCTCGGCTCTATCCGGAAATCCCGAGCTCCCAAAAGACGCACCCCAGGTCCGCGCTGACACCTCGCCAAAACAGGGATGTCAAAAGAGAAGAAGGCACGTGGGAGTTGGTCGAACAGTGCACTATCCGAATAGAGGCATGGTCTGACCTCGACGTCCCACCAACCCTGCAGAGTAAGTGAAGGAGGAAAAGACACGTGGAAGGAAGTTGGCAGAACAGTATGCTATCTTACAAAAGCATGGCGCCGAGCTCATCATTACCTCTCACCTTGAGAACCGGGACACGCTTCCTAGAGCACCTTACCCGTGAAGCAGGCTGAGGGCGACGCGTGGTCCCGGAATCCGCGGAAGCAGGAAGCTACTCTCACTATATATACCCCTCGCTATGCATTAAGGAGGGGACTTTTGAAAAAACCTCATTACTCTCTACAAAAATAGGCCCGGTCTCTCTCTCTCTCTCTCCTTTGTAACAAGGCATCGCGATTTAGAACGCCGAACTGGATTCCCGTCGGAAGCAGTTCGTAAATCTAAATCGTCCGTCTCTTTTCACCATCAATATAAAGAATGCGGTCCCCGACCTGTTCGTCGTAATAGCCGACCTGCTATAAATTGTGGTTGACTTGTTCTAATTAACGGAAATCTCACCTCCCACTCCATAATCAACCTTTAAACAACATTAGTGATCCTCGGGATCAACAATTGGTGCTAGAAGGAGGGGAGAAACCCCGCGCGCCCGGTCAGACAACACCGGATCCTCCGACGTCCACCTCAGAGAACCAGCTTCTCGGGGAGAAACCCCGCGCGCCCGAAGAAACTGGCCCAGCTACTCGCCGTCAGGATCTGAAGGCCTGGGCGGACGTTTCGCCCCGGCAGTAGGAAGCTCCCCGGATGACGAAGCTCACCTTCAACGATCCAGCTCGGAGCGCGTCAGGGACGCCGAATTTGAGGCCATGAAGGAAACTATCCGTGCGATGTCCTCCAAAATCCATCAGGCCACCAGCGCGGCTCCAGAAATAGATCGCGTCCTCAGAGAGACGCAAAACACGCCGTTCACTCGCCGGATCGCCTCCGTCCCGCTCCAAGACCTCGAAAAGCTCAAACTCCAGCCCTACGCGGGCAACACCGACCCGGACCAGTATCTAACGGCGTTCACCATCGCCATGGGCCGCGCCCACTTCTCCCCGGACGAGCGTGAAGCCGCCCACTGCCAGCTCTTCGTAGAGAACCTCACCGGCCCGGCCCTCACATGGTTCTCTCGGCTGAAGACGCACTCCATAGACAGCTTCAGAGATCTTTCGACTACCTTCCTCGAGCACTACTCCATTTACGTCAGACAGTCCACATCTAGCGCAGATCTCTGGGCGTTGAACCAAGGAGCAAAGGAGTCGCTCAGGTCCTTCATAGAGCGCTTCAAAGCCTCGGCCTCACAAAGCAACGTCACGGACGAGTCAGCGCTCCCCGCTCTAAGAAAGGGCCTGCGGGCCGATTCGGCCTTCAAGGACGACATGAAGCTCAACAAACCGCGCTAGCTGGAAGACGCCTTACACCGCGCCGGACTCTTCGTCGACCTCGAATAAGAAAAGGCGGCTGAGTCAAAGAACAGCGCCTCGCACAAGGCCCCGGTCCCAAAGGAGCGACCCCAAGAAAGGTATCAGGAGCCTCGTCAACACTACGATGATGAATATCAACGTAGCAAAGGAAAGCAGGCCGCCGCGTTCCTCGTCAACGACTCGCCCGCCGTCCTCCATCTGCGCGACCCCGCTCTTCTCCCCAGCCCCGCGTCAAAGTTGCCCTGGAACAAGTATGTGCGAGATCCCAACCAACAGGATCGGCGTCCCGGGGAGTCGAACGACAGGGAACCCCGACCAGATGAGCAGTATGACAGGACAGCCTTCTGCGACTTTCACCAGAGAAAGGGGCATCCGACCTCGCAGTGCCGCACACTCCACGACGTCCTGCTGAATCAATTCCAAAGGTGGGAAATCCACTTACCAGAGCGGCTGCGTCCGCGAGCCCGGGACAGCGATCGAGTACAACCCCGAGATAATCAAGGCCGCGAGAACAGCCGGGCTAGGCCTGATAACCGCGCTCAGGACGACGATCGTCGCCGGAGATCCCCTCGCGAGACCAGGAAAGGGGCAGGTCGCCTCCCCCGGCGCGGACTTTAATAGGGATGATCATGGGAGGCCTCCTCTCGTGTAACGATTCAGTACAGTCCATCAAGCGCCATGAGAGGAAGACCGACGCCTCCCTGAAATGGCATTCTGGCTCGGAGATCGATGCGCAGGACACAAGTAAAAGGGGGATATGCTTCACCGAGGCCGACGCGGCCGGGGTCCACCAGCCCCACAATGACCCCCTTGTCGTACAAGTCCGGGTAGCCGACTGCGACGTCAATGGAGTCCTCGTCGATACGGGCAGCTCGGTCGATCTCATCTTTAAGGACACCCTCGCTAGGATGAACCTGAACGGAGCCGCAATCAAACCGCACTCCATCCCGCTAACCGGCTTCGCCGGAGATACCGTCAACGGAATCGGCACCATCGAGTTACCGATCTACGTAGGCCGGGTCACAAAAATCGTCAAGTTCGTGGTCTTCGATACCACCGCGATCTACAACATCATTCTTGGAACCCCTTGGCCGCACTCGATGAAGGCAGTCACTTCGACGTACCATCAATGCCTCAAGTTCCCCAATCAGGCCAGGACGTATACTCTTAGGAGCAACCAGCGGGTCTCTCGCGCCTGCTTCGCCATTGAGCATAAACTGCGCCACGCCGCGCCGGCATGCTTAACCATCAACGCGCATCAGCCCGGCGAACCAAACACCCAGGATCTCCAAGGACGGGACCTCGTCGCCCAGATCAACATCGATCCGAGAGACCCCGCCCGCTGCGTTGGCATCGGAACCGACCTTGAAGACAGCATTAAGAAATAGCTGGTCGAGTTCCTGGGGCAAAACGTCTCCACCTTCGCCTGGTCAACCGACGATATGCCCGGCATTGACCCGGCGACGTGCAGCCATGAGCTCAACGTGGACCCGACCTTCAGACCAATCAAGCAGAAGCGGCGAAAGCTGGGCCCCGAGCGAGCACATGCAGGCAATGACGAGGTAGAAAGGCTGACCGCGGCCGGGTCGATCACCGAGGTCAAGTACCCGGACTGGCTAGCCAACCCGGTGGTAGTCAAGAAAAAGAGCGGGAAATGGAGGGTCTGTGTAGATTTCTCCGACCTCAACAAGGCGTGCCCAAAAGACAGGTTTCCCCTCCCCGAATCGACCAAGTCGTCGAAGCCACCGCCGGGAACGAGCTGCTCTCTTTCATGGATGCCTTCTCAGGGTACAACCAGATCCCCATGCACCCCGACGACCGAGAGAAAACCGCGTTCATCACGGACCGAGGGATCTACTGCTACAAGGTGATGCCCTTCGGACTCAAAAATGCCGGGGCCACCTACCAGCGGCTCGTCAACCAGATGTTCGCCGATCAAATCGGCCGCACTATGGAAGTATACATAGATGAAATGCTGGTAAAGTCCCTGGTAGCGACCGACCACGTCACTCATCTCCGATCCTGCTTCCGGACGTTGAACAAGTACAACATGAAGCTGAATCCAGCCAAGTGTTCTTTCGGCGTCACGTCGGGCTAGTTCCTAGGATATATCATCACCCAGCGCGGGATCGAAGCTGACCCCAAGCAGATCCGAGCCATCACCGACCTGAAATCCCCAGAAAGCACGCGTCAGGTACAGCGACTCACCGGGAGAATCGCCGCGCTTAACCGGTTTATTTCCCGCTCAACCGACAGATTTCTACCGTTCTATCAATTGCTCCGAGCTAACAAACGGTTCGAGTGGGACGACAAGTGCGAGAAAGCCCTCCAGCAGCTGAAGGAGTACATATCCACTCCTCCCGTCCTGTCCAAACCAGAAGAAGGCGAAACCCTCTACCTTTATATCGCCGTGTCTGCATCGGCGGTCAGCGTGGTACTAGTACGGGAAAACCGGGGGCGACCAAAGGCCCATCTATTACAACAGAAAATCTCTAGACGACGCGGAAATCAGGTACCCGACTTTGGAGAAGCTCGCCCTGGCGGTAGTCGTCGAGGCCAGAAAACTCCGGCCTTATTTTCAATCCCACACGATCGCCGTCCTAAGCACCTACACCCTCAGAATCATCCTCCACAGTCCGAGCCGATCTGGCCGAATAATGAAGTGGGCAGTTGAGCTGAGCGAGTATGAGATCGACTGCCGAGGACGGACCGCGGTCAAATCTCAAGTCCTGGCCGACTTCCTAGTTGAATTGGTGCCCGAGCTAGCAGTCGACGAAGTCCCCGAAGTGTGGAGCCTGCACGTCGACGGGTCGGCCTCCAAACACGGCTCCGGCATCGGCATACGCCCCGAATCCCCGACCAAGGAGATCCTCGAGCAATCTTTCCGTCTGGCCTTTCCAGCGTCAAACAACGAAGCCGAGTACGAACCTCTGATTGCCGGCCTGCGCCTGGCAAGGGTGGTTGGCGCGAAGAAAATCCGAGCCTACTGCGACTCCCAGCTCGTCGCCAATCAATTCAGCGGGGAATACGAGGCCAAGAATGATCGCATGGATACTTACCTCAAGGTGACCCAAGGCTTTGCCGCGGATTTCTCCGAGTTCACCCTGACGAAGATCCTCCGAGGCGATAATACTTCCGCGGACGCCCTCGCAGCACTGGCCTCCACTTCGGCCCCAACTCACCGACGGGTGATCCCGGTTGAAAGTATAGACTTCCCTAGCATCGAATTACCAAAAGGGGCCTACCTGATCGGTCCCTAGATCGCAGAGCCCGATGAGGACGTCCCACCTCCATAAGATCTACCGCCACCTCCAGCCGAGCCCGAACTACCAGACTGGCGAGTCGACATACTACTGTACATAGCAGACGGCGTCCACCCCCAGACCGATGGGCCACCCGCCGGCTAAGAAATTTTTTTGCCCGATACACGATGTTGGACGGCAACCTATTCCGATGGAGCGCCTCGGGGACCCTGCTCAGCTGCCTCCACGGACAAGAAACCAATGACGTAATGAAAGAGATGCACGAAGGCGCCGACTGGAACCACTCCAGCGGCCGGGCTCTCGCCCTGAGAATACGAAACCAAGGACACTACTGGCCAACAATGCTTCAGGATTGCGAAAAGTTCACGTCCCGGTGCGAGAAATGTCAACGCCACATCCCACTCATTCATTGCCCAACCGAGCTCCTTACCACTGCGGTGGCACCCTACCCATTCATGCGATGGGCCATGGATATAGTCGGGCCTCTCCCCCGATCTCGTCAAAAGCGTTTCATCCTGGTGATGACCGACTTCTTCACCAAATGGGTCGAAGCCGAATCTTACGCCAAGATCACGGCGGAGGATGTCCAAAAATTCGTCTGGAGGTTCATCATCTGTCGGCACGGGCTGCCTTACGAGATCGTGACCGACAACGGTGCCCAGTTCATGTCGGTCCTCTTCGAAGACTTCTGCGCAAAGTGGAAGATCATACTGAGTAAGTCCACCCCGAGATATCTACAGGGAAACGGACAAGCCGAGGCCACCAACAAGACCATTCTTGAAGGCCTTAAAAAGCGACTAAACGACAAGAAAGGCTCCTGGGCCGATGAGCTAGATGGAGTCCTCTGGTCCCATCGCACAACGCCGAGGACATCGACAGGTCGCACACCGTTCAGCCTCTCTCACGGTATGGAAGCAATGGCCCCATCCGAAGTCGGCCTCCCCACTCCTCGCCGCGCTATGCTCACCCAGCATGCCGACCTGAACGACGCCGCCCTATTGAGCGAGATGGATTTTCTCGAGGAACAACGGGACCATTCCCTTCTCCGGATCCAGAACTACCAACAGCTCGCCTCCAAGTATTACAACAAGAAGGTTCGAGGCAGGTTCTTTGCCGAGGGCGACCTGGTCCTGCGCAAGGTCTTCGAAAACACGGCCGAGCTAAACGCAGGCAAGCTCGGTGCAAACTGGGAAGGCCCTTACCTCATGTGCAAGATCGTGAAACCCGGCGTCTACGAGCTAGTCACGATGAACGGCGACGCAATCCCGCGCTCTTGGAACTCGATAAACCTAAAACGCTTCTACTATTAGGCCCCCGAGCTCCGCTCCGCTGTCTATCTTTGTAAACAAACGAACTACGATTGGCTTGATCCCTTATACTAAAGGGTACGTAGGCAACCCCTAACCAGGGCTCAGCTATTAATCTAATAAAGCCTTTTCAAAAAAAAAGGATATGGTCCCCAACCTGTTCCTCGTCAAAAAAAAAAAAAAAAAAAAAAAACGAGCTCCAACGCTCGCACTCCCCAGCACACAAACTATAAGTGCTAAAGCCGAGCTCCAATGCTCGCACTCACAAGCAAGAAGGAAGAAACGGGGACCGAGCTCCAACGCTCGCACTCCCCAGCACACAAACTATAAGTGCTAAAGCCGAGCTCCAATGCTCGCACTCACATAGTACACAAGCTATAAGTACTAAAGCCGAGCCCAAGGCTCGCACCTCTACCAGACACACAAGCACTAAGTGTCTCAAAGCCGAGCTCGCCACTCGCACCAAAAAAAGGTACACAAGCTTTAAGTACCTTAAGGCGAGCTACACCTCGCAAAAACAAAAAATAAATAAAGATACACAAGCATTAAGTATCTCAAGCCGAGCCATACCTCGCACCCGATACAAAGACACAAGGGCACGGTCTACGACCTGCACACACGACGTTGATCCACAAGATACGGTCTACGACCTATTCTACCAGACATTCGCAAAGGAAACAAAGGAATTCCAAAAACACCAATTCCATTTCAAACAAAGCCTCGTACGGCACTTACATAAATGCCAACGGCCCAGTCTTTTACTACAAGAATACACTCGATTTCCGACGGGTATATTGGTCGGAAAACGGTCGGAAAACGTCTTTACCGACGAATTTCTAACCAATTTGGCCCGTCGGAACTATCGCGTCCAAAATCAAATATGGTCGGAAATTGGTCGGTAATTCCCGACAGATTCCCGACCAGACCATTCCCGACCATTTACCGACGCTAAATATCATCCGACGATTTACCGACTAAAGTCTGATGCACCCATTCCCGACCAAATACCGACCAGACTAAGTTCCGACCACATTCCGACCATAATAATACCCGACGATTTACCGACAAAAATCCGATGACCTTGTTTCCGACCAAATGCCGACGTTTCTAATTTCCGACCAAATTCCGACCTTTCTAATTTCTGACCAAATACCGACCAGACTAAGTTCCGACCAAATTTCGACCATAATAATACCCGACGATTTACCGACAAAAGTCCGATGACCTTTTTTCCGACCAAATGCCAACGTTTTTAATTTCCGACCAAATTCTGACCTTTCTAATTTCCGACCAAATTCCGACAAAATATATTATTTTGAAATTATTTTAAAATTATGAATATTGATTAATTTAATTCAATTGAAAATAAATTTATTCGAAAATGAAAATGAAAATTAATATTAAACATTAAAATTAATATTAAATATTAAAATTAATATTAAACATTAAAATATTTGAAAATAAAATAGTTTAGAAATAAAAAAGTCATTAAAAATTAACTTTATAAACATTTGCAGATCCGGATTCGGATCCGGATCACGTTCCCGGGTAATCCGGAAACTTCGCTCTCATCCAAGACGACATGCTAGCGATATCTGACCTCGCCTCCGAAAGCTCATCTTGCGTGGCACCTAACCTGAATTTGGTGTCCGTTTTTGCCGCCTCCAAAGCTTCTACTTTGGACTTGAGCTCTTCATTCTGCTTGATGAGATCTTCAGAGAAAAAAGAACCAGAAGAAGACCCGTCGTCCATAAACGGGATCGTACCCAAACCGCCGCGACGTTGCCCTTTTTTATCAAGGGGAAATTCCTGTATAAAATATAAATAAATTAGAACATAATAAAATTATAATGTAAAACTATAAGAAAAAAAAACTTACGTTCATAACGAGTTGGTTGACCGCTTCCCGCGAAATCTCGAAGGAGGAGGAGGAGTCACCTTGTGACTGTTGGGTCAGCTCGATGTCGGTCTTCTGCTTCGTCACGTTCTCGTAGATCTCCCTTATGAGGGGATCCTGAATAACCCCGGTTTTCTTGTTCGTGTGGCACCTCTTCATTAAGTCCAAATGATTCGGACGCACACCTCCGGCCTCATTAGTCTATAAAAACAAATAAATTTAAATATGAATAAATAATTTAATAATTAATTAAGTAGAGAAAACAATGTAAACAATAAAAGATTACCATTTGAATTTCTCGGGTCTGGAAGCTGCTCGATCCAGAGTTGTGGATGTATTGGCCCTTCCCGTTGCGCTCACTCTTTCGGTTTCCCGAATTAGTCTTCGAGAGTTTCTCTGTCTCCTGTTGTTGCCAATATGGTCCGTAGTGATTCCAAACCTCCAAATTCAAGCCTTTCGGCTTGTCTGCCCCTTTCCTCCACTTTTTCTTCCACTCGTTCATGTGTCTCTTGAACTGCGTACTCGCTTCCTTCATAAATAATTTTTCCACCGTGACAGTATGAGAAGGATGCCATGTAAACTCTTGCTACGAAAACATAAATAAAAATGCTTAGTAAAATATTTAAAAATACTTATAAATATAAGAAAAAATATAGTAATTGACAACTTACCGCAAATTATCTAAACCAAATTTGCTTCTCATCATACGGGACTTCTGAAAACTTCTTGCACGGTTTGTCGAGGATCGAATGGAACATCCTCATAATGGCCTTGCTAATCACGTTGTTCGATATACCAAACCTACAAAAAAAGATAAACTATAAACAATTTGATATTAAATATATATATATATATATATATGAACTAAAGGTTTTTACCATGTCGATCTTCCAACGAGATGTGGATCAAGCCGGATGTGCAAGTCCCGGCCCGGTTGTTGGACTAACTCATCGATGGTCATGATTCGAGGAGCTTGACTATGCGACTCTGGGATAGTCGAAGCGGCCGGACTTGGTGGTTTGGCCCTCGAGTCGAACCACCGGTACGTGGAGGTTGTTGCATCCCTTGAGACGAACCACCGATGCTCAAGTTCGCGAAACCATTGTAAGACCTTAACAAAAACGCAACATTTGTTAGATATTAAACGCAAAATTATAAAAAAATTTCCACTTACCGGTTTTTTTTAATACGATTTTCCACTTGTGTCTTTATAAACCTTATCCTATAATCATATATAATATAAGCAAAGTGAGTTTTAGCTTTCGAGCTCTCTCATTCATTCTAGGGGTGGTTAATTATCCTCTTATCCCTCACCAAAAAGACTTCAATACCCTTTTGATCGGTCTAAATTAAGTTTTCGGTCTAAATTAAGTTTAACTCTAAACCGTAAAAATCGGTTAATCCTTTTTATATCGGTTTGATTTAAGTTTTTTGTCGTACCGATTATCAATTTTGGGGTTTCAGTTTTCGGATAACCCTACGTAATATATAATATAAGCAAAGTGAGTTTTAGCTTTCGAGCTCTCTCATTCATTCTAGGGGTGGTTAATTATCCTCTTATCCCTCACCAAAAAGACTTCAATACCCTTTTGATCGGTCTAAATTAAGTTTTCGGTCTAAATTAAGTTTAACTCTAAACCGTAAAAATCGGTTAATCCTTTTTATATCGGTTTGATTTAAGTTTTTTGTCGTACCGATTATCAATTTTGGGGTTTCAGTTTTCGGATAACCCTACGTAATATCGGAATAGATATTCTCTGGCCGTTTTTTTATTTATTTAGTTGGGTTGCGATTTCTTTTTGTGATTTTCTTGCGATCCTCTTTTGCGAAATATAAGCAATAGATATTCTCTGGCCGTTTTTTTATTTATTTAGTTGGGTTGCGATTTCTTTTTGTGATTTTCTTGCGATCCTCTTTTGCGAAATATAAGCAAAGTGAGTTTTAGCTTTCGAGCTCTCTCATTCATTCTAGGGGTGGTTAATTATCCTCTTATCCCTCACCAAAAAGACTTCAATACCCTTTTGATCGGTCTAAATTAAGTTTTCGGTCTAAATTAAGTTTAACTCTAAACCGTAAAAATCGGTTAATCCTTTTTATATCGGTTTGATTTAAGTTTTTTGTCGTACCGATTATCAATTTTGGGGTTTCAGTTTTCGGATAACCCTACGTAATATCGGAATAGATATTCTCTGGCCGTTTTTTTATTTATTTAGTTGGGTTGCGATTTCTTTTTGTGATTTTCTTGCGATCCTCTTTTGCGATTTTCGGAAATTGGGTTGCGATTTTCTTTTGCGATTTTCGGAAAACCCTAATTTTTTTACTTGATATATATCCCACGTTTATAATTTTTGTGAAACTCATTCATTACCATCGTCTCTTTGATCCGACTAGATTTTTCTGTTAGTACGTGAAACACCTGTGTCTTTAATTCAATCATTCTCTGTTTTGTATTATTTAAAATCACGAACTCAAGAGAAGGTGGAAGAAAAAGGTAATAACTCGATCGAAGAATATAAACAACACACTAACATAATATTTTCTTAGGTTGTATTACGTTTTTGTTTGATATGTATTATTTAATTTGCTCTGAATTTCTTTACTGCTTAAATACTACTTAAACATAGGTTCGCAGGGATATGACTAGATGGAAGATGAAGAGCAGCACATGGAGGTATTTGTTTTTCTTTTTATCGAAGCACACGAATGTATTTGTTTCTATGTCAATTTCTTATTACTTTCTCGCTATTCTTGGTTCGTCGTTTCTTTCGGTTTCTTCTTGTTTGCAAAAAGTTAATCTTGATTTTGAGTTTTTTTTTTTTGACTAATTTGATATTTTTCAGGCTGATGAGTGAATATAAAGTAGACTCGATCAAGGATGGTATGCAAGAGTTCTTTGTAGAATTCAATGGAACCAAATACAGTAAGAATCATCAATTTTACTATCCGTATTTTGATTCACTAAGTCTCCAATTTCGTTAATTTTTCCTCTTAATCAAAGACTGATTTTCTTGCTTTTTAGTTCTGATTCTAATTTTGCTGCCAATGAATGATGATGGGGTTTTATAATTATTGATGATTTTGATATGATAGCAGCTACATAGGATAGAAATGTTGATATCTTTTGAACATTTTTTTCCTCTTTTTCTTGGTATTTCTCTGCAGATCCTAGGAACTGGTCATTGGACTTTCAATTCTACACAAAAAAATTTCAGGGCTTGATGATTTCCGCAAAAATTCTAATGGTGTTGACGGTAATAGCTGGCTTGACTGGTTCTTACTTTTTGTTATCATTGCTTCTCTTTCTTGATTTATTCATGTAATACTTAAAATATGTCCATATGCTTAGGACTTGAGGAGGGGTGCACCTTATATGGGACACGATGGTGGTAATTAAGTCCTTATGGACTAAATCTTCCTTCTTTATAGAAGTTTTAATCCTTTTGTATCATAATTTAGGGGCTTGGCCAAATATCTGCTCTACTGATTCTGTTCGAATAACAAGAAAGTTGAAGTGGGAGGGTTTATTGGGTGCAAAGAAGATTCTTTAGCCGTTCTGTACAACGCATAAAGGGTTTCTTTGCAGTGTATGTTGGTGATGACCAGATCCGGAAGAAGATATATATATATAGTTCATGTCTCAAATTAGAGCTAGCCTTCGTTTCAAGCTCTGCTCAGTAAATCCGAAAAGAAGAGTTTGGGTTCTATCGTCTGATGGGTAGCTGGCAAAACGATCCCTTGTCCTGAAGATACCTTCATCAATGTGACTTATGTGCTAAGGAAAGATGATCTAAAAAGAAGAAAGAATTAATATTAGTTAGCCCAAGTTAGAGATACAGTTTATTCAATGTAAATAGGTCAACCTTTTTCCTCTTTCTTTATGAGAAAAGAGTTGTTCAAGAATTAATGGTGTCAATGATGTTTCCCACCGCATCAGTTGTATTGGCGGTCGAGTGCGAGTTGATTTATATAGCTAGACTTGTGTTAGTACCGTGTTTTGGTTTTGGGAGTTTTAAGGTTTTATGATCATGTATTAGGATTAATCAAATCTATACTTTCTTTAAAAATCTAGGTCATCATGAGAAGGAGCCGGAGAGGACCATGTAGGCCGCAACTGAAGTGTAAGAGGATGGTTGTGTTCCTTCATAGGATGTGATTAGTAAGGACGTGTCTTCTACACATCTTTAGATCTATAAACATACAAAATTTAGGAAAGACACACATCTTTGGACCTATAAACACACAAAATTTAGGAAAGAAAGTTAGATTTATTTGGTTTTATGTAAGCACGTGCCAAATATTATAACAAGGAAACACAAAGCAAAGAGACCATATGATTGTTCTATTTAAATGTATATAGATTCTATAGCATCACTCCAGTCTATTAATCTAAAAACGGTTATTGAGTGTAAATGGCTCATGATTTTTATAAACCCAAATTAAATGTTTAGCTGAAGGAGACAAGACTAAACATATCTATTGTAGAATTTATCTTTCATGAAGGATACAAAAAAAAAACATAATGGAGATTCTCGAGAAAGAACTAAGCGAGATCTAACTTAAGAATCGAGAGAGAGATAGATAGATAGAGAGAGAGAGAGAGAGAGAGAGAGAGAGAGAGAGAGAGAGAGATAGAGAGAGAGATAACGTAAGGCTTTTATGGATATGTAATTGATCGATATTCTATCCCCGTTAGTTCGTGTCTTCTGTGTTCTTAAATTTTTTTCTTAATCTGGTAAATAAAGAAGTTAAAGCCTTCAGCGATGTAGTTTTTTTTTTGATAAAGATGGTCTTACTTTTTACCTTTGTATGTATTTCCATTTTTCTTTATTTTATTCTAATGTAAACTTCTTACGTCTGTATGTATTTCTATTTTATTCTTTAATCGGTAGACTCACTATTATGCGGTTTGGCACATCATCGATCATGACTTCATAACATATCTATTTTATTTGCTTGGGTTTGTAATATTAACTATTATGTTTTGTGTTAATAAGGAAAGTACTTGAAATAACAGAATATTTAGAAAAACAAACATTGCTCGAGGAAAAAAATGGCAACGGACCACAAAACATATTGATGTATTTAGAGATATTGAATTAGACAATACTAAATTGATTCCAAACCTTGTGTTAAAACATTGTAACAGTTAATAAGATGTTGTTGACTCTATTGTTCAAAATCTGCAAATCATTGATAGCTCCAGAATCTTTGCGGTAGTGGTTCAGTGCTGGGTTTGATCGAATGTTTATAATGTTTTAAGGATCCGACAAAAAAAAAATTACAAATAATTTTAAAGATTTTGCTCATATCAAGTTGCAACCGTAAGCAAAGAAAATTATTCCAAAGGACAAATAGCTTCATCCATTAATTTTTAGGAGTTAAAACAAAGATGAGCAACCTACTAGCGAATACAATGAAATTTAAAAGATTAAAAAAAAAGAAGAAGAGAAAATTACCTATCATAACTGAAAATATTGAAAAATAATTAATATAACTTTTCTTAAATTTTATTAATTAAATAAAATATTTTTATCATAATATTTTTAATACTACATAATTGCTATTTTATAAAAGTGATTCTAAATTGATTGTTAACTAACTTTAAATTAGTTATTTACTTACCATTATGTTTAATAAAACTGAAAATCATAGTCAAAATTGTTTAAGATTTTTAATTAAAAATCATAGTCAATTTTACACTGAATACTACATATCCTATAACCTTTTATCCTAAATCGACAACCAGAAGAAAAAAATATAAACGACTTTGAGTGTAATTTTTTACCGATGACTTTTTGTTGATTCTATCATTTATCAATAATCCTCTTTCTTACAGTTCTGTAAACAATTATGATTGATCCATTCTTTCGTCGACACCCCTATTGCGTGTGACCCTGTCTATAATCTTTTTCTATGGAACATGGTCACTGGATACGTGTGGAGTGAACAATCGGAGCTAGAGATCACGAGAAGGATCTACGACAAAAGCGGAGGAAGAGACGGCGTTGATTGGCTTCAGGTTCGTAAGGGCATGAAAGTCAAAGAGGTGCATGAAAGTCAAAGAGGCGGAGGAAACGGCGGTTGATATAGCCATAAGGATGTTGAGCATTATCAGTGAAGGTGGAGATAATAGTGAGACTGATTCTGGTTGTGAATGGAACCGTTAGCTTTTGGTTACGTTGCGAATTTGTCATCATTTTCACGTGAAAAAAGTTTAATTTGAGAAGAACAAGAATGGAAATGCAGATCATTCTATGTGGAGAAACTATGATGACCTGAACGAGTTCTTCTGGTCAGAACATTCACTGTCTTATGTCTCTTTGCTACCATGTCTTTGTTATTTAAAAGACAGGAACACCACTAATAAGATTTGTTAAGTTTTCCACCAGTTTTTTTAATGCTTCGAAAAGGCTGGACAATGCGTCTAGATCATGATTTTTTTTTTGTAGAATCGTTAGACACCAACAAACTAGAGATGGCGACTGGCGAGGAATGCTTAGATTTCGCAAGCAGACAAAGAAAGCGTATGAAGAAATGGAGGATGACGAAGAACTTGGAGGTACATATTCTGTTTTTATCGTCTATGTATTGCCATTGGGTATATATTGTGTTTTTCTTACAGTGTAACTGTGTAATTATAGTCTCAGAGTTGAGCCAGGTCTTAGTTATAGTTGTAGATTAGTAGTTATTGAGATGAAGATCCTACTTACTATTTTTATAGACTTGATAAAGATGATAATAAATCCATAAGCACAAAAACTTAACTTAAGTTATGTTCGTACTCATAACATTTAAAGTTGCCCGACTTTGTTTTGATCATTTCATCGCATTTGTAATTGTGTATATTGTAAATGTGTATATTGTAAATGTGTTTCATCAGCTTTTGATTTTGATTGAAAATGACAAAAAAAAATCCAAAAAAAAATCGAAAAAGATGAGGAAGAAGACGAAGACAAATTGATATCAATTAAATCCGGAAGAAAAATAAAGACATGGATAACACAAAATAATGAAGAAGCATAAGGATAAGAAGATGAAAAAGTTGAAGAAGAAGAACGAAACCGGAAGAACATGAATAAGTCATCGGAAAAGTTAGAGAAGACGAAAAAGAAGAAAACCGGAAGATGAAGAAAACGAAGTAGTAAAAGAGGAAAACCCGAAGATTATGTAGAAGAAGTTGAAAAAGGTGAAGATGATGAAAGTGATGAAGAAAAACAAAAATAATAAGAATTCAAATAAGACAAAGAATATGAAGAACAAGAGGAAGAAGAGGAGGAGTTAAAAAAAGTGGAAAAGAAGTCGGAGAATACGAATATGGTGAAAAAGAAGTTAAAGACGATACAAAAGAAGAAGAGAAATATGAGGAGGAAGATAAGAAGAGGAAGCATACGAGATAAGTAAGAATAATAGAAAAAATGAAAAAATAGAAGAAATAAGACGAAGAAAAACCAAAAGAAAAAGAAGAAGCAGATTTC
The DNA here is from genome assembly GCA_030161315.1 of Eutrema japonicum. Classification (NCBI taxonomy): domain Eukaryota; kingdom Viridiplantae; phylum Streptophyta; class Magnoliopsida; order Brassicales; family Brassicaceae; genus Eutrema; species Eutrema japonicum. The sequence goes on from BSQW01000001.1 coordinate 43,399,855, forward strand.
GGAGAAGACAAAGTCGATAAAGGAGTAGAAGTAGAAGTCGAAGACAAGATGTAGAAGGAAAAGATGAGGAAGATGAAAGAAGAAGAAGAGGAGGAAGAAAAAGACGAAGCTGATTAAGAAGAACTCAGAAAATACAAAGACACATATGTTTAAGATAAGGAATGACTGGAAGATGACAAAGTATAAGAAGCTGAAGATGGGGAAGGAGGCTAAGAAAACTTTGAGGAATAAGAAACCAAAGAAGACAAATGCGATGAATTAGGAGAAGGAAGAAGAAGAGGAATGCGAATAAAAAACGGAAGAAAAAGAATAAGAAGAAGTCAAAGATTATGAAAAAGAAGAAGCCCAAAATGATTAAAAAATAAGGAAAATGTCAGGAAGAAGAAAACCCATAATATAAAGAAGAAGAAAATAAAGCTGAAGAAGTAGAAGACAAAGAAAAACCGGAGTAATAGGATGCCGAGAAGATGAAGACGATAAGCAGAAGAAGAAGACTGAGATGATGAAAAAGAAGAACACAAAGATGATGAAGAAACATAGTTTAGGAAGAGTTCCAACGAGGGAGGAAGAAAATCGTTCGTAATTACAATATGTGTGTCAAAGAAACATTATTCATTATATTATCGAGCTTTGTGAATTTCGTTTCCTCGGTTTTTCGACCACTTATGAGAAACACTACACAATTATATATAAAGGAGGACAAGGATTGAGTGTGTGTGAAAAAAAAGGTTTTAGATAAGCGAGAATTTCATTGATGTTGCATGAACATTTTCGAGTCTTATTAATGACGTTGCAGAAAACACTTCATTTCGAATCGATAAGGATATCATGAGAGAAATGAGTCTTTGAACCCCTGAATACATTTGTCCTATTGTCTCAATCGTATGATATATTCGATTTTGCACGAGTTTAAATATTAACTTCCAAATTGATAAATGGAGCAAATCGATTATTACTATACTAAACTTAAAAGGACTTTTGATTTACATGGGAAGAGGCCATTGTTAAATTTTCTCTCAAAGGATGAAAGGATTCTCTATGACACTACTTATATAACAGAGTATTTCCGTCTTTTTGTCCGTAGAGGTTTTTGTTAGCATTTTGGGTTCTTATCATTCGACAAACAAAATAATTTTCATGGAATGTCTTTGGATTTCACTTTTCATGACTGATGATTGTTACGTTATTACATCTTCCTTTTTTTATTATATTTTCCCTTCGTTTCAAGAGGAGGGTTCATGTTAGAACGGTCGGATAATATGTGTCCGTGTTATCTATGTGGTTTTACTTCATAAGATTTTTTGAAACTGATCGTTTGTGTAAAGATAGCCAAGCCCATAAAGTATGTGAAAATATACGTCCAAAAAATACAAAAATTCCAAAAAAATAATTAGAAGAAGAAAAATACGAGGAAGACGAAAAATCGAAAGTCAAATAAAAGAAAGAAGAAGAAGTAGAAGATGTGGAAGAATAAGAAGCTACAGAATACAAAGACGATAGAAGAAAACGGAGAAGATGAGGCATAAGAAAAATCAGAAGAATAAAACAAAAAATCCAGAAGAAGAAAACGAAGAAAAACCGAATGAAAAAAAGTCAAAGAAGACGAAGACGATAAAGAAGAAGAAGTAGGAGTTGAATACGATGGAGGATAAGAAGAAAAAACGAAGAATATGAAAAACTAAAAGATAAAGAAGAGGTAGAAGAAAAGACGAAGCCAATGAAGACAATGAAGAAAAGAAAAATAGTCGGAGAAGACGAAGATGGTGAACAAAGAAGAATGAAATGACGAATTTGGAGAAGAAAAAAAAATAATAAATAAAAATACGTGGAAGAAAAAAAAGAATAAAGAAAGAGAAGAAAACCAGAAGATGAATAATACAAAGTAGACGAATGTAAAGATGAGAAAGAGACGAAGAAAAATCATAAGAAGAAGAGTTTTGATAAGACAAAGAAGACCAAGGAGGAATAAGAAGCAGAGAATGAAGAAGGCTAATAAAAATCGAAAAAGAAGAAGAAGAACTGAGAGAATACAAAGATGATGAAGAAGAAGTCAAAGAAGTAGGAAAATATGAGGAAGAAAAAAACCAAAAGAGGAAGAAAAAGAAGACACAATAGAATAGTAAGAAGAAGTAGAAGTCGAAGACGATGATGAAGTTGAAAGAAAAGGGTGAGGAATAAGAAAATCAAAAGATATATAAGAGGAAGAAGAAGAAGTAGAAGTCAAAGACGATGAAGAAGAATAAGAAAAAGATGAGAAAATGACAAAAGCTTTAAAATTGGAGAATGAAGAGGAAGACGAATAATAACCGAAAAAAAAGAATAAGGAAAATACGAAGAAGAACAAAACCAAAAGATAAGGAATAGGAAGAAGAGTAGAACAAAGCTGAAGAGGAAGAAAAAGAAGACAAATCATTAGATGGAGAAGAAATAGAAGTTGAAGACGATGAAGAAGAGGAATAAGAAAATCGAAAGACAAATAAGAGGAAGAAGAAGACAATGAAGAAGAAGAAGCCGAAGACAGTGCAAAAGAAGAAGGAAAGGACGAGGAAGAAGAAAATCCGAAAGTTGAATAGGAGGGAGAAGAGAAGGACGAAGTCGTGAAGAAGAAGAAGGAAAAGACGAGAGCGAGAAGACCGAAGAAAAGAAAAATAAAAATCAGAATATGAAAAATTAGGACAAGACAAAAATGTTGAAGAATAAGAAGGGGAAGAGGATGATGAATTTGGAGAAGAAAAACCATATATAATCTTTGAGAATAAGTCACATTGACAATCTTATGGTGATATTAATTAGATATTATCTTTGGACACCTCGGAAGATTATCAACTTAAAAGTGATAACAACATTAAAAAGCTTACACCGAAATTCGAGAAGATAAATTGCGGAAAAGACTTTATTTTGAATAAATAGTGACACTTAAGATCTGCGGAATACCAACATGGTTAGAGAGCTGGGAGCGATAAGATACATATATATGCCGCTCTTCATGTTGTATGCGTTGCTGCTTCAGCGGTTGTGGCATATACTTGGTACAAACGGTTGTAATGAAGAAATTTGAATCCTACGATCATTGTGTATTGTGTTTCAATTAGACATTGTGACTTTGATTCAGATTTCAACCTATATTTCCCCTTAGTTTCAAGAGGAGGGTTCAGGTTAGAACGGTCGGATAATATGTGTCCATGTTAGCCAAGCCCATAAAGAATGTGAAAATATATACCAAAAAAATTCCAAAAAAATAATTAGAAGAAGGAAAATACGAGGAAGACGAAAAATTGAAAGTCAAATAAAAGGAAGAAGAAGTAGAAGATGTAGAAGAATAAGAAGCAGGAGAATACAAAGACGATAGAAGAAAATGGAGAAGATGAGGCATAAAAAAAATCAAAAGAATAAAACGAAGAAAATGAAGAAAACCGAAAAAAAAAAGAGAAGACAACTAAGACGAAGACGATAAAGAAGAAGAAGTAGCAGTTGAAAACGATGGAGGATAAGAAGGAAAAGACGAATATTATGAAAAACTAAAAGATAAAGAAGAGGGAGAAGAAAAAGACGAAGTCAATGAAGACAATGAAGAAAAGAAAAATAGTCGGAGAAGACGAAGATGGTGAACAAAGAAGAATGAAATGACGAATTTGGAGAAGGGAGAAAAGTAATCAGAAGAAGAAGTCAGAAAAGCCGGAGAAGAAAACCAATACATAGTAGACGAATAGGAAGTCGAAGAGAACAAAGAAGACGAAGGTGATGAAGAAGGAGAAAAAGAAGAAGAAGAAGAAAGAGAATAATATAACCCGGAAGAAGAAGAAGATGAAGACATAATAGAAGAGGAACAAGAAATTGAAGTCGAAGACGATGATGAAGATGAAAGAAAATGGTGAGGAATAAGAAAATCGAAAGATGTATAAGAGGAAGAAGAAGTAGAAGTCGAAGACAATGAGGAAGAACAAGGAAAAGATGTGGAAAACATGAGTGACAAAGAAAAAATGGAAGAAGAAAACAAAAACAAAATGAAAGAAAACGAAGAAAAAGACGTGAGAGAAGAAAGAGAGATAAAGGTGGAAGACGATGATGAAGAATATTAAAAAAAGACGATAAAGAAGAAAAACCAAAGGATAAATAAGAGGGAAACAAATGACGAAGAACGATTATGTGAAGACGAATAACTCGCGTTTGTCTTAATTCAATTGGTTTGTGGGTTTCATACACTTATTTAATATTGGTTTGTAAGTTTTTAGTTTTGTATAGTGTTTACTTTTTTGGATTAACTTTATTTTGATCATGTATATCTCAAGTGGTAGTTCTAAATTTCTTCGGTTTATAACATAAAGTTTTGTATTACGTTTTTGAGACCCCTCGGCCCGCGCAAGGCGCGGGCTACCTACCTAGTACTAGTAGAAAAAACAGACAATGAGACAAAGCATATCTTAATTAATCAATAGCTGAGTCATCACGGAAAAACAATTATTCTAAAGCTAAGACGTGAGAATTAAAGACATTTATTGCTAACTTTCGAAAATAAGCTTGTGATAACGATAATAATTTCTTCTAACTAAAAAAGAAAACGATATCAATTTCAACTATTTCTAGAAATTATTATTATACATCAGTGCATTGTTTTTTATTTTCTATGCTTTCATTTGGATAGTCTCTAATTTTTTTTATCTTAATTAATCAAAAGCTGAGTCATCACAGAAAGAAAATTATCCTAAAGCTAAGACGTGAGAATTGAAAAGACATTAATTGCTAACAACGCCTTTCGAAAATAAGCTTGAGATAGCGATGATAATTTCTTCTAACCAAAAAAAGAAAATGATGACAATTTCAAATATTTCTAGAAATTATAATACACCGATGCATTGTTTTTGTTTTTTTTCTATGCTTTGATTTTGGTTTAAGTCTCTTGATTTGAATATTTCGTAGATAAATTCGCTTCGTAGAGGGTACAATTATTATGGTCAACGTCAGAAAAAAGGGATAAAATCCAAAGTGTGGATATTTGGAAAAAATAAATATAATAGGCCTGATTATCCATTTCTGAAGTTGAATGTTAATGGTATATATATATATATAATTGGAAAAATAATTCTCTATATTCTAATACTCCTTTAAGTACATTAACTACTTAAATACTCCTTTAGTTGTCCTTTTTTTGGTCGACAAAAGTAATTAGGCGTTCTTAAATATGTTGAACTACATGGTTTTAAGAAAGCCAATTTTTTTTAAAATAACAGTGTGCTTAATTAGATGATATAAGTCACTACACCTCTCATAAGAATTCAATAAATATAAAGTCATCATATCTAAAATCTAACAATTCTTATATTGATGGTCTCATTAACAACTAATACTCAGTCCACGAAATTCAAAACAAAATCGCTCGCTTGCAATTAAAAACATAAGAGTTTTTTTTTAAACCTTTAGAATGAATGTTTGGAGATTATATGTATGCAAAATCAAAAACACTTACATGGTGAGAAGATGTCGGCGGCGGTGGAGGAGGGAAGGCGGCTCCGGCAGTCGGCGGCTTCGGCGGACGGCTGCTCCGGCGGATGGATCAAGCTCCGGCGACCTACAAACCAAGAGAAGGAAAAACAATTAGGAGAAGAAAAGAGGAAGAGAAGAGGGAGAGAAGAGAAGGAAGAGGAAGAGGGAGAGAAGAGAAGGAAGAGGGACACTTACCGGCGAGAGCATAGGCGGTGATGGTCGGCGGAGAGAGAGAATCGGAGAGAGAGGAGAGATCGAAGAAATGAAGAAGACAATGCGGCACATGTATTTAGATCTAGGTATGGTCGGAATTCGGTCGGTTTTCGAAAAATACAAAACCGTCCAAATATTTCATTTACCGGTTAATTTTCGCGGGTTTTATTTCAGCATGGTCGGAAATCGGTCGGTATTTCCGACCAATTTCCGACCATACTGAGCATTTATTCATAATATTGCATGTCGCGGATTGATATATTGTTAACACTTGGCATTTGTTTCGAAAAAATTACATTGGTCGGAAATAGGTCGGAAATTAGTCCGACTAATTTCCGACCATAGAGGGAATAGGGTATGAAATACTAAATTTGAATACCGTATAAAACATCTAAATATCTTAGGAATGAAAACAATATGGCAAGGTAAACATAAATATAGTATATGACGCTTTTTCTGAATCGATAAGAGAACGGGTTTAACCTCTCTTAACGAAACATATAACTTATACTTACACTATTCGTTTTCTTGTAAGGTTTGGATTAGATGTTCAAAAAGATTGATTCTTAAGATAAAAATTGGTATTTCATATACGGTTTAGGGTTTATAAATCCAACATAAAACTTTCGAAATTCTTTGTAATTTCCGACTAATTTCTGACAATTGATTCATATTAGTCGGAAATTAGTCGGAAATTCCTTGCAATTTCCGACCAATTTCCGACCATACAGGGTTTAGGGTTTAAAATTCTTAATTTTCAAACTGTATATTGTTTAATAAACATGTAAACATCTTATGTCTAACAAATATGTGGCAAAATAAACATATAATAAAATATATGATGTTTTTATAAATTGAAAGTATATCGAATTAAACCGTTCATAACGAAACATTCACTTTATATTTATACTTTTCGGTTTCTTTTAGGTTTTATAGGATATGCCCCAAAATTGGTTTAGTTAAGATATATGGACATTCAATTCTTTCAAAAGATCATATCTAACCATATTAAACATAGTCCAAATCAAATTTATGCGGTTTGAGGTTTAGAAACCCCAAATGGTCGGAATTTGGTCGGAAATGTCGAGAAATTCCGACCATTTTCCGACCATACAAAGAAAAATATTAATATTGGTCGGAAATTAGTCGGAAATTCCGACCAAATTCTGACCATTTAGAGTTTCGAGTATAAAATACTAAATTTTTAAATTGTATACTGTATAATAAACATGTAAACATCTTATGTCTAACAAATATGTGGCAAAGTAAACATATAATAAAATATATGATGTTTTTATAAATTGAAAGTATATCGAATTAAACCGTTCATAACGAAACATTCACTTTATATTTATACTTTTCGGTTTCTTTTAGGTTTTATAGGATATGCCCCAAAATTGGTTTAGTTAAGATATATGGACATTCAATTCTTTCAAAAGATCATATCTAACCATATTAAACATAGTCCAAATCAAATTTATGCGGTTTGAGGTTTAGAAACCCCAAATGGTCGGAATTTGGTCGGAAATGTCGAGAAATTCTGACCATTTTCCGACCATACAAAGAAAAATATTAATATTGGTCGGAAATTAGTCGGAAATTCCGACCAAATTCCGACCATTTAGAGTTTCGATTTTCCAACCAGTTTCCGACCAAACAAAGAATGGCCGAGGGAAGTTTTAGCCGGGGGAAGTTTTAGCCGGAGCAAATATAATTCAATCCTTCCCGACCATTTTCCGACCGATCCTCGTGTCCGGTCGGAAAATGGTCGGAATATATAATTAAATGTATTAAAAAATACGTAGACCATATTTAAGCATTTGAAAATATTTGAAAAATTTGTTGATTTAAAATAGATGCATATGAAAAAACATTGTTAAAAATTTATTCTGAAACTGATGAATAAAATTAAATAGATGTATAGGAATCCTTATTAATTAAAAATATTCGTACAACTAATTAAAGCATGTGAAAAAAGTTTCATAAATTTGTTACTTAAAAATAAATGCATATAAAATATTTTTTACAAAAACCTATTCTGAGTCCGATGAATAATCTGAAGAAGTTGAATCGGATTCCTCATCAAATTCTCCTCTCTCTTCTTCAGAATCCTCAAATAGTTCGCCCATGCCGGTGAAGTCAACCACAAGGTCAACCTCTAGAGATTGCTCGATTTCACCTAAATTACCAATTGGCATTTCCTGTAAAGGGTCATGCTCGGAAACACTAGATATCATTCCTCTTGGTTGTATCGATGTTACTGCAATCCACGGATCTTGCTTGTTCCTAACCCGGGGGTATCGAATGTAGGAAACCTGGTCTGCTTGTGAAGCAAGAATAAATGGATCGTATTTCCGAATTTCGAGAAATTCCGACCATTTTCCGACCATACAAAGAAAAATATTAATATTGGTCGGAAATTAGTCGGAAATTCCGACCATTTAGAGTTTCGATTTTACGACCAGTTTCCGACCAAACAAAGAATGGCCGAGGGAAGTTTTAGCCCGGGGAAGTTTTAGCCGGAGCAAATATAATTCAATCCTTCCCGACCATTTTCCGACCGATCCTCGTGTCCGGTCGGAAAATGGTCGGTATATATAATTAAATGTATTAAAAAATACGTAGACCATATTTAAGCATTTGAAATTTTTTGGAAAATTTGTTGATTTAAAATAGATGCATATGAAAAAACATTGTTAAAAATTTATTCTGAAACTGATGAATAAAATTAAATAGATGTATAGGAATCCTTATTAATTAAAAATATTCGTACAACTAATTAAAGCATGTGAAAAAAGTTTCATAAATTTGTTACTTAAAAATAAATGCATATAAAACTTTTTTTACAAAAGCCTATTCTGAGTCCGATGAATAATCTGAAGAAGCTGGATCGGATTCCTCATCAAATTCTCCTCTCTCTTCTTCAGAATCCTCAAATAGTTCGCCCATACCGGTGAAGTCAACCACAAGGTCAACCTCTAGAGATTGCTCGATTTCACCTAAATTACCAATTGGCATTTCCTGTAAAGGGTCATGCTCGGAAACACTAGATATCATTCCTCTTGGTTGTATCGATGTTACTGCAATCCACGGATCTTGCTTGTTCCTAACCCGGGGGAATCGAATGTAGGAAACCTGGTCTGCTTGTGAAGCAAGAATAAATGGATCGTATTTCCGATGTCGCTTGCCTCCGTGAACAGATGTCACACCGAATTCGTCCTGACGTAGACCTTCCACTGGATCATACCAATCGCAATAGAACACAATGCACTTCAAACCAATCATTCCTGGATATTTGACTTCTAATATTTCGCGGAGTATTCCGTAGTAGACAAATTCTCCGGATGTAGACGAAATACCGTAGTTGCATGTTGTCCTTGAACTCCCATCACGAAAAGCCTTAAAAGCATACCCCCGAGTGCAATACATCGGATAAACACTTGGAACAAAAGTAGGGCCACGCACCATCTCAACTAACCATGTGGGAATCGATGTCCCGGTAGTATTCATCTGATCAACCTGTACAATTTGTGGACACTCATAAACAATATGTGTAAGCATGTAAAATTTAGTTTAATTGCGGGAAATCGAGCACTTACGTAATATTTCAAGCAATCCGTGAATTCTTTCTGTTTACGGACCATAAGCTCATCTTCTGTGCAATTTGGAAACCAATTCCTTATTTGCTCCATGTATATACTGTGAATAAAACAAATACATTATTCAAAATACTATCAAGGATTAATTTTTGGTAATTACTAAACAAATACATTATTCAAAATCAAGTGACGTACCTCTCATATTCGAAAACGTCTTTGCAGTTTGTCAGAAGATATGTATGCAAATGCCTTTGTTCCTCCTCTGTTAGTCGTCTAGACCTCCCTTTTCCACTAAGCCTTCCAATTTCTGCAAAAATATTTGGGACATAGACCGGATACAGCGGTTTTTCTCCTCCATCATCATGACGTGCAGGTCTTCTACTTTTAGTCTTCACCGAAGATGGAAAGTAGTAGCTAGCAAAGTTGGATGCTTCTTCATTCACGCTCTGTGCAACAATAGAACCCTCGACTCTTGCAAGATTTTTCACCTTCTTCTTTAGGTGGAGCATATATCGCTCAAACGGATACATCCATCGATATTGAACTGGCCCACCAAGTCTTGCTTCCCTAGGAAGATGAATAGGAAGATGTTCCATAACATCAAAAAATGCTGGTGGAAATATTTTCTCGAGGTTGCATAGGAGAGCCGGTATCTTCTCCTCCAAATTTCGGATACCGTCTGCTGTAAGTGATCTCATGCATAAATCCCGGAAGAAAGCACCGATCCCTGCATAAATGATAAATAAAATTAGTAAAATTTAGACAATTTAGATAAATTTAGTAAAATTTAGATATAATTTTGTAAATTATAAATGTACCTGCAATAGATCCATGGACGTTTCTAGGAAGAAGACCGGCAAAGGCAAATGGAAGGAGGCGTTGCATGATAACGTGACAATCATGACTCTTCAACCCTGAAAACTTCCCTTCTCCAATATTAACGCAATTACGAAGGTTAGATGCGTATCCGTCTGGGAATTGAACACTATGCGTAATCCAGTCGAAGAACACCTCCTTTGAAGGCTCATCCAAACGGAAAGCGGGGGCCAGAGATTTTCCGTTCGCCATTATATGGAGTTCCTTCCGAGAACAAATTTCTGGCAAGTCCAATCTGGCCTTCAAATTATCTTTCGTCTTCCCTTGCACATTTAGAACAGTATTCATGATGTTGTCAAAAAAAGTTTTTTTCAATGTGCATGACATCAAGATTATGGCGCAGCAGATGGTTCTTCCAATATGGCAAATCCCAAAAAATACTCCTCTTGTTCCAATTGTGGTACTCGCCACAACCATCTATGGGAAAATGACCATTACCACCACATGAAACCGTCTTCTCAGCACCAAAATCTCTCAACTGAGTGATGATGTTATTCCCATCCGGCTCAGGAGGTGGACCATCAAAAACTTTTTTGTTCTTCTTAAACAATGTCGTGCTCCGACGATATGGATGATCATGCGGCAGAAATCGTCGATGACAATCGAACCAAGAAGTCTTTCGACCGTGCTTCAATTGGAACGCATCAGTGTTATCTTGACAATACGGGCACGCCAACCTTCCATGAGTCGACCATCCAGATAGCATACCAAATGCTGGAAAATCACTTATGGTCCACATAAGTACCGCACGCATCGTGAAATTCTGTTGGAGAGAAATATCGAACGCTTTCACACCATCTTTCCATAACATTTTCAACTCATAAATTAATGGCTGCAAGAAAATATCAAGGGATCTCTTAGGATGCTCCGGTCCGGGGACAAGAATCGTGAGGAACAAAAACTCTCGTTTCATGCACAAACTAGGCGGCAAATTGTAAGGTGTGACGATTACTGGCCACAATGAATATTGCCTCCCATGTTTCCCAAAAGGGTTGAATCCATCTGTAGATAACCCGAGGTATACCTTACTTGGCTCAGCCGTAAAACTAGGATACACCTCTTGAAAATGTTTCCACGCTTCTGCATCTGAAGGATGCGCAATCTCTCCATAAGAGTTATGTTCTGCATGCCATCTCATAGCTCCTGCCGTGCGCTCGGATTGATATAACCTCTTCAACCTATCTGTTAACGGCAAATACCACATCCGTTTATGTGCAACTGGTACTCTTCCACCCGTTTCCTGATACCGAGGTTTCCCACAAAAACGAAACTTGCGACGGTTTTCGTCCTTTCTCCAGTATATCATACAATTGTCGATGCACACATCTATCATCTGATACGGCAATCCAAGACCAGCTACAAGTTTCTGAACCTCGTAGTATGAAGCCGGTGAGAGATTATCTTCAGGTAAAATATCTTTCACAAAATCAGCTATCGCATCCACACAATCCTCTGCCAAGTTGAAATCGGTCTTTATTGTCATCAACCTGCTTGCAGTTGATAAAGGCGATATTCCCTCTCTACATCCTTCGTATAGTGGATGCTTAGCTGTATCTAGCATATCAAAAAACTTCCGAGCTTCTAAATTAGGTTCTTCTATTCTAATACCATCTGGAACATACGATGCAACGTTTTCGCGATACGCATCATTCACCATCTGAACGTTTGCATCTACTTCCGGTGTTGGTTCCTCTATAATTCTACCGAATAATTAAAACCACTACAATGATATTGCACCATTGCATCAGTTTCTCCATGCATATACCAAATCTTATAACTCGGCATTAACCCATTCCTATAAAGATGCTTCCATACTTCCCCAACAGAGACTAATCTATGATTCCGACATTTAGGACAAGGACAATACAATTTACCGTATTCCGACGTCATGCTATTGTTTGTCGCAAATGTCATGAATTCCTCAACACCTTGTGCATACTCCTCCGTCAATAGATTTGTCGCTGGATCTTGCCGTGGTCTATCCATCCACGATCGAAAATAATCTCTAGTGTTGGGATTTGAAGAAGACATTTTCTATGTTTTTTTTTTGGGTGTAAATTGTGAATGAGGGTGTTGTTGTATTTATAATTAAAATTTCCGCGGATTTCCGACCAATTTCCGACCAGTATAAAAATTCAAACGGCTATGAAACGGCTAGTGCAACGGGCAGATTAACGTTTATATTTTCGTTGGGAGTTGGTCGGATTCCTTTCTGGTCGGAAATTGGTAGGAAATTTCCGACCAATTTCCGACCACCTTAATACTCGCCAACGACTATAAACGGCTAATGCAACGGGTATATTAACGTGTATATCTCGTCGGAAAACAGTCGGAAATCGGTCTGTAATACTGACTAATTTCTGACGATTTCATTCGGTCTCCAATCTGTCGGAAATTGGTCAGAAATCCCGACCAAAACTCCGACCAAGTTATAATGGTCGGGAATTCCTGACCAATTTCCGACGGGTGCTGTTTCGTCGGAATGTCGTCGGCATATGGTCGGTAATTTCCGACCATTTTAACTTGGTCGGAATTTAGGTCGGAAATCGGGATGTTTTCTTGTAGTGTTTACACAAAAAAAGAGAGAGAGAGAGAAAGAAAAAAGAAGAAAAACAACAACAAAAAACAAAAAAATTTACAAGGCCACATCGGCCGGTAAGTCTTCACCCCCGTCAGCACGGGTACCATCCAGATCATCCGGGCCCACCATCCTCACATTGGTGCCATGCTCACCAAGGAATGGTTGCTCGGTCCGCTCTTCTCCAACCGCGGCCTCAGCAGGCAGCGCGACAGGACCGGCTTCAACAGCACCCGGGGCCGGGTCTTGTGCTGGCAGGTCCGCTTGGACAGCCTCAGCAGCCGATGATTGAACGTCCGAGGTCAGGTCCACGACGGGCGTTTCAGAAGGGCCGACGGGCATAAGTCGCTCGAGCTGGACGCCAGACGTCCGATCGAGAGGGATATCTAAATCTTCCGGGGTAAAGTCCGGAAAATCGATATCGTCCAGCTGGGCTCCGAACGTCGCTTCATCCTCGTCCAGCTTCTTATACCGGTACCACGGTACCGACATCCCGTCCTCAGCCTCCATCCTCTTGAGGCATACCTTTATGCCGACCACCTGGTTGAACAGCAGGTGAGGCTCTAAAGCCCGGTTGCGACCGTCGAGATGGGCGCGGATCTTCTCCATCTTCGCGGTCCACTTCCGGTTCCTCCCCTCCCACCTGGCTGTGACCCAATCGCTCTCCGCGGCCACGGCCGCCTTCGCCCGGTCAATGGCGCCCTCCAGCCCCTTAACCCTGGAGCGGAGTGTTTCCTTCTCCCCCTTCAGAAGCCCGAGCTCCTCCTCCAAGGGAGCCGACCGAGCCCTCTCCGCGGCAGATCGAGCTCTCTCCGCCTCCAGCTCGGCATGAACATTGTCCGCCTCTAAAGCTCGGGCTCGTACCCGCGCCGCCTCCTTCTCCAGCGCTGCAGATCGGGCCTTCTCATCCCTCAGCTCCTTCTCAAACCCGCGGAGGAGAACGGACTGGGTCTGCACGCTGGCCTCCTAGCGCATATTCAGGTAGTTGAGCGACGCATCCTTCTCGGCGAGTCACTTCTCGTAGGCCTCCCCTAGAAAGGCAGTGAGAGCCATCGTCTGCATCAAACCAGATGTTAGCAACGACAATTGTAAATCCTGATAAATTAACAAGCTATACCCATAAGAAAACCTCACCCGAGCCGCAGACCGCGCCGCTGCACGAAAGGCGTCGGATTCCGCCATCTCCAACGCCCGGAAGTGCGGGTGATTCTGCCCGAACACCATCGCCTGTGTCAGCTCGGCGCACTCATCCTGATCCACGATGATTTGGCTACCACCGTCCTCGTGGCAGAAATAGAAGCTGTAGTCCCGAGGCTCAGCATCGGAACCCTCCGAAGCTCCGCCTCCATCACCGCTTCGATCCTCGGCACCCTGCACGGCAGCAGGATCCCGCCCTTCCTCCACAACGACGATCGCATTGCCGTCCTCCGTCGCTCGAACTACGACCTCTTCGTCCGCCAGGGTCCGGCCCGTTTCAACCCCACCACCGGCGGGTACCTCGGTAGCAGGTACCTCGGCCTCCCCGGCAAGCGGGACGCAAGAGCCCTCAGGCTGGCAACCAGACTGTTCAGGCCGGAGATCGTCCCGACCTGAAACCGAGGACCCTCCCGTCTCGGTCCTCTTCTTCTTCTTGCCAGCCCTCCCGCCGGCAGTTATGGCCGCCCTCTTCTTCGAAGGAACAGCCTCGGACCCCCCTCCTCCAGCCCGTGGCGCCGGCTCTCTCCTGACCGGCACCTCAACAATTGGCGGAGGCGGCGCCCCAAACGAATCCGCGTAAAGCGGACTAGCGAACCTTGATCGACCTGCATTAACGTCAGCCATCAGGTCGGTAAAAAAAAAAAAACCGACCTCCGGCCATTGCAGCTGCTACTCTCCCCTAGGTGAATGACTTCCAATCTCTTTCACCCACCGTCCTGAACACAGCAAGGATACCCGCGTAGTCCGGCAACTTGAACCTGGAAGAGTGAGGACCTGAAAGCAAAACAAACAGCATTAGTCAGACCAAAACTGAAGAAAAGAAAGGCAGCTCGGTCTACAAACCCCTACCCGGAGAAAAATTCCAATCCCGGGTGTATCTCGCCGACGGGTCAAGTCCAACCACTTCGGCAGCCCGGATGTAGAAGTAGCTGCGAGACCAGTCCTCGACCTTGGACATCTTGCTAGCCTTAGACACCGAGCTGCTAGCCTCAAGAATATTCGCCGCGGGTTTGAAAGCAGCGTAGTAAGTCCCCGGGATCCCAGGATTCGCCTTCTGCTGGGTGAGAGCCTCGAACATGGGCACCGTCACCTCCACGTCACACTCCTGCCCCAGGGTCAGCAGCACGATCATCCCTTGGATCGTGGACGGGCAGATCTGCGAGAAGGCCAAACCCCGCGCCCGGCAGTACTGGACGAGCAGCTCGGGGAGAGGAAAACGCAGCCCGCACTTCAGAAAGAATCCCTCGTACAGGTAGACGAAGCCCGCCGGAGGATTCCACGGACGCTCGTCCGGTCTGGGCAGGCGGAGCTCAGCGGCATCAGGGAAGTCGCACAACTCCCTCAACAGGGCAAGCGACCCCGGCGTGCTCCAGGTCGACGACCCGCCTTGCTCGTAAAGGACCAAGGGAGACTTCCTCGCCTTGGCCGCTCGTACTCCTCCACCGCGACCACCCCGGCGTCCGCCATGATCGCCCTCACGCCCGGTTCCTCCTCCGTCCCGGTCAACGCCATAACCCCCGGAGGGGGACCTTATCACCGCCTTCTTCCTATGACGGGTCCCGGGAAGCGGCGGAGCGGCCCCCGAAGTAGAAGAAACAGGCCTTTCTTCGCCCTCCTCGCCTCGATTCGGAGAAGAAGCGTGCTCGGAACCATCGGGGGAAGAGCTTTCCTCCGGAGAATCGTCGCGGTAGTCGCGAGACGCCGACTCATCGCTAGACTCGGCCCTAATTCCGTCTAACATCGGCGCCATCGCACAGAGAGGAGGAAGAAATCGAAAAACGCAGAGAGAAGAAAGGAAGGAGGAAATCGAAAAGTGCAGAGAGAAGGAGTTACCTTGAGAGTATGCGCTGAAAGTTCAAACCAAAGGAAGAAAGAGGGGTTAAATAGAGGAAGGGGACAACGAAGCGACGCCTGGACACGTGTCGAAATGAGCACGGCCACCCAAAAAACCTAATGATGGCGCCTCTTCGTTTTTCCCACGCCAAAAGCAGGAGACGCCTCGATAAGCACGAAGCGTCTTTCATACGCCGCGCGTGAGCAATACACGCGGAAAAAGGAGCGCCGTTTCGTTTCCCCCGCGTGATGGGTACGCGCCAACGATCTCCGGATCCTCGGGGAAGCCGACACGTGTGAGCGCGGGCTCAAATCTGAGCTACAATACGCCGCCCTCATCCACTCGAATCTCAAAGGACCGTCCTAAGATGCGCCGAACTAACATCAGATCAACTTCGATGTATTCGCCTCACCTCATGCCACCGAACTGGGGGGGGGGGGGGGGGGTATTGTTGGAGGTGGGCCTAGCACCCCCATTTAGTTAGGACCATCTTAGTAAGAGCCCTCCTCGATTCGGTCAGCATAGCGTCAACCTTAGACCAGGGATCACCGACCTGGAGTCCCGCGCTCGGCTCTATCCGGAAATCCCGAGCTCCCAAAAGGCGCACCCCGGGTCCGCGCTGACACCTCGCCAAAACAGGGATGTCAAAAGAGAAGAAGCCACGTGGGAGTTGGTCGAACAGTGCACTATCCGAATAGAGGCATGGTCTGACCTCGACGTCCCACCAACCCTGCAGAGTAAGCGAAGGAGGAAAAGACACGTGGAAGGAAGTTGGCAGAACAGTATGCTATCTTACAAAAGCATGGCGCCGAGCTCATCATTACCTCTCACCTTGAGAACCGGGACACGCTTCCTAGAGCACCTTACCCGTGAAGCAGGCTGAGGGCGACGCGTGGTCCCGGAATCCGCGGAAGCAGGAAGCTACTCTCACTATATATACCCCTCGCTATGCATTAAGGAGGGGACTTTTGAAAAAACCTCATTACTCTCTACAAAAAATAGGCCCGGTCTCTCTCTCTCTCTCTCTCTCTCCTTTGTAACAAGGCATCGCGATTTAGAACGCCGAACTGGATTCCCGTCAGAAGCAGTTCGTAAATCTAAATCGTCCGTCTCTTTTCACAATCAATATAAAGAATGCGGTCCCCGACCTGTTCGTCGTAATACCCGACCTGCTATAAATTGTGGTTGACTTGTTATTATTAACGGAAATCTCACCTCCCACTCTATAATCAACCTTTAAACAACATTAGTGATCCTCAGGATCAACAATGACCCATTTTTGCTAGTCAATGAGCATGTTTATTGAATTCTCTTTTAACACCCTGAAAAAGACAATCTTTGGAAGAAGAACCACACTTCACGATATCATTGCCGAGATTATGAATACTATAGTTCTTGTCTCTCCTATTTAAATTCCTGATAAGAACTTGACAATTTCCTTCAAAAATAACTGATTGATAACCCATCATCTTTGTGCATTGAATAGCCATAAGAAGTGTTTTACCTTCCAATTCAAGAGGAGAAAAATAATTGCCTAGTTGAACCAAGCCTCAATATTTAGCAACACCATACTCATCTCTTACTATCCATCCTCCTATAGACTCATTATTCAATGCGTTAAACGCAGCATCAAAATTACATTTTAAGAAACTAGAAGAAGCTCAAATCCATGTTCCCTCATTCAAAACATGGTCTCGTGAAACACCATC
Source organism: Eutrema japonicum (assembly GCA_030161315.1). Taxonomy (NCBI): domain Eukaryota; kingdom Viridiplantae; phylum Streptophyta; class Magnoliopsida; order Brassicales; family Brassicaceae; genus Eutrema; species Eutrema japonicum. The sequence goes on from BSQW01000001.1 coordinate 43,417,342, forward strand.
ATGATTAACTTGGACTTCTCCAAGCTCTTTCTTTGTTACTTCCAACCATTCTTTCACCTCATCAATGGAATTTAGAACATCTTTAGAATGAATTGGTACCTGTTTTCTGAAAATCAAAACATTACGAGACTTCCATATCCGCCACAAAAATCCAGAAAGGGAGAAGTTTATGTTCTTCTGAGATGTTCTGTTGATCTTGTATAGCAAAGATGTGTCGTAGATTATCCTCCACACTTGATGACGGTAAAGTCAAACACTGTATTGGTAGATTTGAAAGCCGCCAGGTCATATTAGATACATGACATTCAAATAGCAGATGATTTATTGTTTCATCATGTAAACTACGATGGTTTATTGGTTCATGGATTTTAATGAATTTGGAAATCCAAACCAAATCCAGTGTTATTCAATCATTGATTTTTAAATCTTTATTAAAATCATGTGTTATTGGTTTTATGATTTTTAAATCCCTATTAAAATCATGTGTTATTCAATATTAGAATTTGAGAATGGATTTGATTTTACATTAGATTTTCATGGATTTGGTAGTATTGTTTAATGTAAAATACAAAGGCTGAAATCCTTACCCAAACCTCGTTATTTCAAATGATTTGACAAAAACAATTTTTTATTGTGAACACATTCTAGTTTTTACATTACACGTCATCACATCTCACATTTTTCTATTTTACGTTAAAAAATGAAAATTCAATATTCCATTTTTCTATTATATGATAATCATACTTTCTTGATAACACTTTCTCATGAGTTGATAAATTGTAAAATTTTCCTTTTTCCCTTAAGAAAAAATTTGTAGTGAAACCTTCCTTCTATTTTTTTTTAAGTTGTTAATCTCTATATAAAAAAAGCTATAACTATTTTATAAAACAAACCTTAAAACGAAGATCAATGGGCGATTTACAACAAGATCGAAGAAAATGTTCATACAATCAATGGAATCCACAAGAAAACAAAACTTTGATAAGTTTACTTTTAGACGGTGTTGTTTTGGGTTGGCGTGATTCGAATAATATATTCAGTAAATTTACAGTGGAAAGAAAAATACTACCTATTCTAAACCAAACACATGGATGTACCAAAACATATCAACACAATCAAAATTGAATGAAAATTTTGAAGGCAAAATATCTAAGTGGTGTTGAACTTATTCGCAACACCTCTGGATTTGGATGGGATCCGATCACAAAACGGTTTATAATTTCAGATGAGGTGTGGAGTGACTACATAAAGGTAAATTTACGTTTTTAAAGCTTTACATAAAGGTAAATTTACGTTCTTAAATATTTACATACATTAGTGTTTTGATAGGATGATAAGGCAACGATTACATAAGTTGTGATGATAGTAACAATTTACGTGGAAGCTTTTTGTTAGGCAACGTATAGTTTATTCTTTGGTGAGAGTATTATCTCAATTCTTCGATATTATCAACAAGAATAATAGTTAGAACTTCTATAGGGGAACTCAATCCTTTTTTCCTTTCATATGCAAGATTTTGTTTTATTTTTTTCTGTATTCAAGCGCATTCGAATTACAAAAAGTTTTGTGATGAAACGTTTGAAGAATTCGACGATCTCAAAGTAATATTGAAAAATAATATCGCAATCGGTGGGAATGCAATTGGATTAGGTGAAGGATATCATCTACAAGAGGTTTTTGGTCAAAGTTCTGAACCATGGAATGAAAAAGAATTATTCAACCATCGTTATGCATCCTTGAGAAACGTAGTTGAGAGAATCTTTGGTATTTTCAAATCTCGATTTCTAATTTTTAAGTCTGCGCCTCCTTTTCCTTATAAGACACAAGCATAAATTGTATTTGTTTGTGTTGGTTTACACAATTTTCTTCAAAAGTTCTATCACACATATAATTTTTCCGAAAAACCAAAAAATGCAGAAAAAGTTCTTGACAAAAATAATAACATTTATTATGAAGTTCATGCAAGTCAAGAGCAACAAAAAGAATATATCAATCAATGGAGAGCAACTATCGCATCAAATATGTAGACGGATTCGAACAATTTGGAAAGTCAAATATATGGCAAATCTGAATTTATTAAGAGGAGAACAGACTTCTTCAGTCCGAAACTGAGTTTAATACAAACAGGAGAAAATAGCAAATCTCTTGATCTAGTAAGGTATGAGAATAGAGTACGTCAAAAATGATAATACAATATATGGTAATAAAAAATTGCGTGCTCGGTTCGGTTTAATGCATACCGGACTCGTACCACTTTCTTAGATAAGTCATAAGTTATCTAGAAAAAACTCCCAAAAATCAGAAGCATCTCTATAATAATATTTAAGAAGACATTTATGAAAATGAACTTTTTTTGTAAGTTATTACATAAAATGAAATTCCATTACAAATAACAAAAAATAATTGAAATAGGAAAGTGTATAATTGTCTTTTATAATTAGTGATAAATATATGAAAATATTTATTTTGTATTAAATATGTTATTTACTATATATTTTTAAATAATAATCATTCCATATATATTTAAAATATATATATATTCAAAATTTTGATATATTTTTCACTATAGTTTATTATTTTTTATTTGAATTTATATCAAAATAAAAGTTGAAAAATATTTTACTAATTTTATAAAATGTTAGACAAAAGAATTATTTTTTTTAAGAGTTCATGAACTAACTACAAAACTAGAGTCATTAAACGGTACATAATAATTAATAGAGTTATGTTTTCAAGATTATATGTTTTACGGGTTAACCCGAATAATATTTTAATCCACTGCAAAACGGGTTAAATAGACAAATTATTCTGTTTGACAATTTTATCTATAATCATGGGTTATGCATATTGTAAAATTCAAATAAAAATAATTTTTCTTAAATTTCAAATAAACAAAATTTAAAAAAAATTACCCCGCGCTTATTATAGCGCGGATTAAATCCTAGTAGATTCTTAAATAAGTGTATCGACGGTTTTTGCAAAGAAGAATATAGAAGATGAGTTACGAATTACGAATATTTAACTTCATGCGAATTTCTCATCTGTCCTTTCCACTATAGAACTATTCACCTCTACTCCATTTTATTTTGTTCTAACCGTTATTTTTAATGAAATATGATATCACATATTGTTTTTATTTCATTTTATATGTTAACTAAAACATATTATAAAAAAAATCGACCAATGAGAATGAAACAAATTTCAGCCAATTAAAAACACATTCCCATTGATTTTTTCTCATTTCTAGCGACATATTTCCCTTACTTTATCCGCCATTGAAACTTCAAAATCCATATTAATTCTCTTACAATTATTGTGTTTTAACTTAAATCCTTAGATGTTGTTAGTAGATTTTACTCTAAAAACTTTGGGAATTTCAATTGGATTTGCATTTTGGGGATTTCAATTGGATTTGTAATTTTGGAGATTTCAATTAGATTTGAAACATTATTCTTTTGGTGTTGTTAATTAATGGACATTGGGTTGGTAACCATGTTTTCTAGGTCGATTAGGATATTCCATTGATAATTAATAGATTGTAGTTGTTGAATCATACTGAATCATAGGTAGATTAGTGTTTTTGCCCGAATTCACCCAATTTACAGATATAGGACAACTGGGAACAAAATAGTATAACTGAGACCTGAGAACAAATTGGTATTACCGAGTATTACTGAGACAAGTCAATAGGTGCTAATGTAATTTCTTTGTTCAGGAGACAATGAGCACAAACATACATTATAATTATGGAGGATATTATTCAAAGACCGAAGAAGATGAGGAATGAATTTCAAGAGATCATCTATGGAGAAAATAACTTATTCGGTGTTAGTGGATTGGATATGCATGAAGATTGCGATAAATGAATCCACAAGACAATCATTGTGTTTGTGTTTGTATTCAATTACGTTTTTATTTGTATTTCTTTGATACTATTTGTTTTGTATAACTACGTAAATTAGTTTTTGTAATGGTATAACTAAAAATTCATTTCCTTTTTAAAAGATAACGAAATTAGTTTTTTTTTTTTTAAATATCATCTTTGATTTTCATACACAACTAATAAATCGAAATAACATTTATTAGTTACACAATTTTTTTTTTTTGATAATGGTCTTTATCATATTCTTGTTTTCACACCAAGCACCTTATACTTTTATGATGACTTTGTTAATCTTAACCACCTTATGATGCAAAAGATACGGAATATATGATTTAAAACATATTATTGCATGAAAATGTTGGAAATGTACTTTGATTACCTTAAATCAAGTGTACAACCAAAAATATTTAATTTATAACAAGGTAATACTAATTATAAGTTAAAATCCTAAAAATACAATTATGTGCATGCTAGTACAACTGCATTACTAGGGACAACTATGTAAAAATTAATTATTTTTTATTAATATAATTTTCATGTGTCTAGAATTGCGGCAGGTTGTGTTAAATGATAGCGCCAGGTGTCCATTTTGACTGCATCACTTGTTTTTAATGTTTTTTTTTTGAAATTTTTGTTTTTAATCTTTTTTTTGTCAACCTATATTTTTTTATAATCATTTTATACTACTAAGTTGTACCGATTAATAATAGAAATCTAATTGTACCAAATAATACTAGAAATTGTCTCAATTATTTGTAAGAGATCTAATCATATGTATTCTTTTATTTTTATTTTTTAATTAAATATATAAATATTTTATGCTATGTGCAACCAAGTGCAACTATACGCAAGGTTCGAAAAGGCGCTAGGCGCTAGGCGCTAGGCGGGCGGTCGGGCACCGATTTGCGCCTAGGCCGAAAAGAGGTGATTAATCATCGATTAATCAGCGATTAATTTTGAACATTTTTTTATTTAATTTTAAAGTTTATATGTATATAAACTATATGTTATGAATATATGAATCAAAACAAGTATGAAATAAGTTTTTTATTATCAAAATAAGAAAACATTAAGAAATTAAGTTCAATTTCACATCTAAATTCCAAAAACAAAAAAAAGAAGTACAAACATATGATGCAAAAAATAGATTTGTCTTGATATTGAGAGACAAAAAAGTACAAGGAGAGAAAAATCTTCATCATCTTCTTCGATGATCAAATTATCATGTGTGTTGTATTTCTAGATGTATTTTCTAAACTTTGTAACAGACCATATGTCCCTCACTTAAAAAAAAAAATTGACTTTTTGAAGAAAAGTCAACGATTTTTCGAAAAAAAATCGTTAAAAATCGCTGATTTTTTGAAAAAAAAGCGTTGACTTTTTGAAAAAATTGGTTGACCGCCTAATTAACCGCCTAGGTACTAATCGCGGTAGTCCACCACCGACTAGCGCCTTGGCGGCCGCCTAGGCGGCTAGGCGGCCGCTTTTTAGAACAGAGACTATACGTAATGAGACCCATACCTACCTATTCAAATATCTGTAGTACATGATATTACCATGTACAAATATGAACAAAACTGAAATCGGATATCCGTAATACTTGGTATTACCAGGTATAAATATAAACAAAATTATAACAAGTCGAATATCCGTAATACTTGGTATTACCAGGTACAAATATGAACAAAATTATAACAAATCGAATATCCGTAATATTTGATATTACTAGGTATATATATGAACAAAATTATAACAAGTCGGATATCCGTAATACTTGGTATTACCATGTACAAATATGAACAAATACTAAAAATGTTAAAATAAAACTTATAAGAATATTGCTTCAGTCACTTCCCCATTTTCGGACAACACTCTCTTTAGCAGAGACATTACTAAAACCTTCCTTCTTCACACCTCCTCTGAGTTATCACCATTCACTTTCGAAAATTTTCTACCCATGAGTGTAGAGCTTAGTGAATTCAAACCTTTTCGTGTTTCTCGCAAATCATACAACAAGTTTAACACAAATACAGCCATTACCTAACCTTTTGCAACCATCATATACTGCAACCATTAAACAACCCTAAACCATCAACATACTAAAGGTCTTTCTCTATCTCTTTCTGATTTTCCATTCGTCAATTAATAAGATTTTCTATTCTCAAATCTCCGCTTCATATCACAATGTGGCTTTCAAAATCTTATTGTTTCCTATGCAAGACAAGTTCATAGATTAATTCACAAATAGACTACCTAAATTTTTGCATCATTTGTAGGAACGAGGATCTCCTTCTTGCTATCACCATTAAGATCAGCTACAATAGGTGGTGATAGACGATCAACTTCGTATTTGATAGGATACTCATTGTACAAATGAAACCAAGCTTCTTCGAACGCAAAATCACCCTCGTGCTGCAAAATCAAGAATCAATCCTCACGTATCATATAGAATAAGCTCTATAGAGTAAGAACCAATAACGAAAATCAGATGGAATTTTCTTAGGGATTTCCGACGGATTCTAGAATTTTACGTGAAACAATCTGAAATGTAATTATGAGAAATGTAATTAAATCAAATTTTATAAATATTTTTATACAGAAATAAAAGTATTCAACAAACATTCTGAATCGAAATCGAAATAATTTATTCAAACTCATATTCATATATGAAATAAAAATGTCATAAATCATTTCGAATCCAAATCGAAATAAAATTATTCAACAAACATTTCTAAAATTATAAATCAATCTGAAATCCGTCGGTACTTTTATGTCATTGGAAATCGGTCGGTATTTTTAAACGGCTATTTGCTATCAGAAATTTCATACGGATTTCCGACGGCCAATTTTTCCGACGAAAAATTGACGGTTTTCCAAAGGAAATTCCGACGGGCAAAGAGCTGTAAAAAATTTCCGATCGATTTCCGAGGGTTTCACTTTTCCTCAGAAAAATCATCGGAAATCCGTCGGAATTTTCCTACGGATCCTTGCCCGTCATAAATTCTGTAGAAAATCCATATGTTTTCTTGTAGTGTTTCTCTCGTTTATTAACTTGAGCATCGGAGAATCCTCGGAAAACATCCCCAATCATGTTTTCTGGATTCTTAACGATTTGTTTTTTATGTAGGAGAACTAGTACTGTTTCCCAGAATGACGAAAGATCTCTGAAATAAACACCATTTCTTATCGTTTTGAAATCCGAGAGAATCGCTATACATAGTGATTGTCTTTGTGAAGGTGGGTAGTATTTCGGGAAACCTAAACTAATTCTTTTCGCAAGTGCTCGTTCTAAGAAATTTACGAATAATTACAACTTTTGAATTCCCAGATTTTTTATCCTATTATGAATTTTTGTTTTGCTAACTAGGGTTTTAATATACTAGATGAATACCCGCGTATACACGCGGATTTCTTTTATTAAAATATATTTTTGGTGTGCCAAATTAGTTAATAGGAACAAATTTTAATCATTCCCGTTACATGGAGTTGTATACGCAGATTTCTTTATTAAAATATATATATGGTCTGATATATTAGTTAATAGTAACATATTTTAATCATTCCCGTTACATAGAATTGAATTTTGGTAAGAAAGTTTGTTATTTTCTATGAATATTATAAGTTGCTTAGTACTACCCAAATCCCTATGATCACTCATGTATTTATTTTTTCACAAACTTGTCGTTGATATAACGTTTAATTCTAAGTCTATTGGTTTATAGAACTGAAAACATAGGTGAGAACTACTACAATATCAAATGAGAATTGAGAATAATTTACTACACTCATCCACTATCCTCAAAATTTTATCTATCAAAATTATGGTGCTTTCTTTTTGTCAAGCTCCAGTTAGTCTCGTCGTGAATACTCGTATATGAACAAAATGGTAACATTTTTAATATATTTCTCGGACAAACTGATTTTTGATACATGTATGCAGAATTTAAATTTATTTATAATATTATTGTTCTCTCGATTTCTCCGTTGGTCTCCTTTATTATAAAGACGTAACTCTCGCTCTTTCATAAGAACGGTTATGTTTTGATTTGTATATAAATTTTTTTGCCATCTTAAGTTTACAATTCTCGCAATCCTACATCCTTTCACCCATCTAGTTGGAACAACAAACCTTTCTTCAAAATATGTTTAAAACTTTCGTAAATTAAGTAGCACCGCAAATCAACCAGTCCCATTTACGGTTTTGAATTTAGAAAAATGGTTTGAAAAACAGATAGATTTCTCTGAGTTAAACTAATAATTCTCAAACCAATTAAAAAAATTATTTGAACTGAATTCTATTGAAAATTTACCGGATTTATCGGAAATAAGAAATATTAATGTCATTTGACAATTAGAAAGTTATTTTTTATCTTCATCTTTCTTCGATTTGATTCTTATGCCTTCGGTTCTTAATTTTTCTGTCTTCGGTCTTTATTTCATTAATTTTAGCTTTATGGTCAAATTAGAACAAAGAATATCCCACCAATCCACTATATTTTAATAAGTTTTCGAAGTCTCACAAAAAATTATCAAAAAACATTCATCAATCATAACCCGATCAATCCACTCTATCTAATTCATCAGCCAAGTTAAACTTGCGTATCTCTGTTATCTCTGTCATTATCATTAAATCCTACTTTGTCGTCTATATAGTTTATGTAATTCTTTTTTTTTTGAAAAAAATTAATGTAAGTTAAATTTAAATGTTATAAAAATTTAATTTAATTTAATTTTTTTTGGGTTGAAATGTTATATTAATTTATCAACAAAATGAATTTGTACAAGAGTTCAAAGATATTGTGACTATGCGGAAATTTAAGTTCTGTTAACAAACAAAAAACCAAAAAAAATTTCAGATTTTTAATTTTTTGGAAAATGTGTCAAAATTAAAATGTTTATTTTTTTATTAATTTTGAAAGCTGATGTGTCATGGAGAGGAGTGATGATGTGTCATTCCCTTGTGAGACTCACTCATTCTTTATATAATAGATTAACCTATGGCATGTTAATTTGTTTTGTCTTACACCTTATTGCCATTATTTTATTTTATTTTGATAAAATGTGAATTTTATTTACCCAAAAACTGGAACTGCTTGATTTACAAGATGCTCGGCGGAGCTAAAAAGTTAAAAAGACCCCAAAAAGAATAAAAAGCCTAATTGATAACCGGTGAAGGATTTGAGTCCTAAGCTAGAAGTGAGTACTACTCATAGGTGAACCATTGGGAGAGCAAGTTTTTGTATGTCTTTCGGGTAATCCGCGCGAGAATGGAGTCTCGGATGCTTCGATCAACCTGTTTGCATATCACTGGATGGGAGGTTGAGGCACTATTTTGTAGCCTATTGTTCCTTTCCTTCCAAAGGTAGAAGATCACAGTTTGAATCGCTAACCTCTTGAGAGTGAAGCTGAAGGTTCCAGATGTGGAGAGCCATGTAATGAGGTCCTCCCATACATGAAAAACATGAGAAGGCTGCCCAAATCTAGAGAATACCATGTTCCATATATGAGCGGTGAACTCACAATGAAGAAAGAGATGATCTCTAGTTTCAGTTTCCCTTTGACATATGCAACAAGTAGATGGAACATTTAATCCCTAAGAGATTAATATGGACCTTACTGGAAGACGATCCAAGTGGGATATCCAAAATCTTATTTCCATATTACAGGTTAGAGGAAAAGAATCCATGAATCTTGTTAGAACTAAAACTATTACATGAACGATATATATTTTGTTTTTTTGGTACAAATCTCCATAGATCTAGCCTGTTTATTAACGGTTCCTTAATCCAATACTACTTTTGCAATTGTCACATCACTTATTATATTAGATCAAGTCCCTCTAGGTCTAGCTCATTAACACAATACAAAATTGTGGAAAGAAATATTTTCGTAAATCATTGTACGAAAAATGTTAGTTTCATATTGGTTTATGCCAGGGTTCAAATTTTCTCAAACGTGAAATTATCTAATAATTTTCTATTCAGTTACTCGAAATTGTATCATTTTGTAAACCCATTTAAAAATCCGGTGAATGAACTCAACGGCTATACTCACCCTAAATGGATTAGTCGGGTGGTAAAAGTTTGGATTACCCCTTAATTATTAAAAATGTTAGTTTCAAAGATTGTGTGTATGAAAAGTCTTTTTTTGTTTTTTGGTCAAAATGGAAAGTCTTAGTAATTGGAATTAAACTCTAAAAGGTAATCAAAACTTTCTTATATATTGTTAAGTATTTGATATGAAATTTCTCTTAAATTAATTAATATTCTTAGAATTGTCTTACATGTTCAATATAATAAACAATTATGTAAGAAAAGAAATACAGTCAAAAGTCATATATATAAAAAAGGGAAAAAAATTAAGTAGAAACTTTTCATAAAATTTAATAAAATGGAAAAGTTAATTGCTTCGACAACTAATAATTGCATATTCTTTCTTTGCTATAACTGTATTTCCTTTTATTGTATTTTCTCATAAAATGTATTCCATGTTTACACGTATTAAATAACATCCCATTTTTTCATAAATTTATTTTGACATTTGTCAAAACTTTATGACGATAAAAAAAACAATTGCTGTATAAAATGCATCCAACTTCTTCTAATAAGATATAGACATCTTTTAGCATACATATTATCTCTCTCATTTTCAATCAATCTCTACAAAGTAATTTAAAATGTTGATAGACGATATTACTGATCAAGATGGAGATGAAACTCGCTGTTTGCAGAGAGAAACTTCTGAAATCGACAGCATCAGCTCTCTTCTCAACGAATCTCCGGCGAGTACTAATATTCTTGTTGTCGACACCGATTTCGTCACTTTACTTAATATGAAAAATATCATGAAACAATACGCCTATGAAGGTATAATTAACTCTTAATTTCTCTCTCCATAATAATAGGGGTTTAATTAAAGAGTTGTTAGGGTTAGGGTTTGTAATTATTTGGTTTTTGGTTATCCTCCAGTGACGATTTATTCTGATGCGGAAGAAGCTCTCGCATTTTTGACAAACTGTAAACATGGGATTAATATCGTGATTTGGGATTTTCATATGCCTGGAATTAATGGAATCCAAGCTCTCAAAATCATTGGTGAAAAGATGGATCTGCCTGTAGTAAGTATGTAAATCGAAATTTACTTTTGAATCTATATAATTAAAACCATTTTTTCAATTGAAAATAATAATCTATCTATTTCGTTTTTTTGTAGTTATGTCTGATGATGATCAAGTAGATTCGGTGATGGAAGCAACGATAAACGGTGCATGCTACTATGCTATGAAACCGGTTGGAGAAGAGATCTTAGCCAACATATGGCAACACATTGTACGCAAGAGGATGATGTCTAACCCCGGTTTAATTCCACCGGTTCAATTAGATCTAGTTCACAACGATGACGACGGTTTAAAGCAAGACAAGGATGATTCCAAGATCATAGACCGAGATAACAGTGAACAAAGCATCGATAAGATACAAGAGAAACCGCAGATGGGGCCATTGATTGGAGAAATTGAGTCAGACCTGGTTCAGACTGATGGTTTAGACCAAGACAACGGTGAACAAAACATGGATGAGAAAAAAGGGAAGAAACCGCGGTTGTTGTGGACTAAAGATCTTCAAGAGAAGTTTCTTAAAGCCATTGAGATGCTTGGTGGTGCTAAAAGTAATCTAACAATTGTTTTAATCTCTATTCTTTCAATTTTTTTATAATTATTGTTACTTTTCTAATCTTATTTTTGAATGCAAACGCAGAAGCTAATCCAAAGAAACTTCTCAAATGTTTGCAAGACATGGAGATCGAAGGACTCACTAGAAGCAATGTGTCTAGTCATCTTCAGGTAAAAAAAAAAACCATTATTGTTACTTGTGTGACAGAAAAAAAAACATTAAATTAGGTTTTTGCACATATCAATAACACAACATTCCACATCGATTGTGTTTGTGTTGTTGCGCAGAAACATCGTCTCAGTCTTGTGGGAAACAAAATTCCTCAACAGATGCGAGAGAATAGTTTGTCTCCTCCATGTACACCTATGTCTCTCCTCGATCCGAACAATGTTCACACTGCAACATCATCGTCTCTTATGACCGATCGAGCCGTTTGCCCGCTCCAGGAGAATCAATATCGAAATGGTTACTTGACAATGGACAACAACCAGTTCATGACCGATCCTCTGACTCGTTTGCCCTATTTTGACGATCACCTTCTCCAGCAGCAGCATCCACAACAACAACAACACCAACAACAACAACAACAACAACAACAACAACAACACCAGTATGAGCTTTCTGACCAATTGAATTACATGATGAACAATCAAGAACCTGAACAAGCTTCTGGCATAACAGATTTTGGGCTCATTTATCCAAGTTCACCGTATGATCCAAAAGAGTTTTCAATTAATGGATACAATTTCAATTAGTGAGTGATCTGGACTTCTCTTTAATTATGTTAGACGGTCATGTAGGAGATTATTTGGTTTCTAGGAAAATTAAAGATTGTGAGAGAATAATCAGTGACATGGAGAAAAAGGAGGGGAAGAAAGGAGCATGTGACTTGTTATTTACTCTATCATACTCATTACAAATATTGGTTTCAGATAATATGCATATCAGTAAATCAATATCATAGACCAAGTATCAATGTTTTTATTTTATTTTTCGTATAGAAACTTATTATTTATGGATAAGTATGTTTTTTTCTAAAAATTAAATTTGATTCTAGTTTTATAATCCGGGAGATTCGCCAGAATTCTTTTAAATTATAAATCTAGAGCACTTTAATTATATATCAAAGATACGTGATGTGTTGCATTTTTAGGGGGTTCTATATTAGTCTCTTAATTAGTCATCTGGCGGAGAGAAGATTTTAATTTGGTGTTTAGGGAGTTAATTGGCAACTGGTTGAAACAGTCTTTAAAGAGTCTTAAATTAAACAATTAAGCTCTTGAGCTAACGGTAGTAACAAGATATAGTATAGAAAAAAATAGGACTAAGGTTTTTGGTACGAGAAGGAAAGAGAAAGTGACTAGTGTATTAATCTTGATATTCTATAAGTGTAAAGAATATGGCGAGTCCTGAAATAAATACTTTTGATCCTATTCGAAAAAACTTAATAACAATTAAGGCTCTACTTTTTTCTAATATATGAAATTATATCTTAAGTGTAGAACAAGAACATAAAGCTAGCTAAAGAAAGTACTCATATTTCTAGCAGCAATACAATGTTTATTATGTTACGTTCTTTTTCTCAAATATTTCTCACCACATCTTTAATATATAATCATTATCGTGATGTCCATTTTACAAAGTGCCTAAAATAAAAGTGGAGATTAAGACAAATGTTTTATATGACAAGTGTACATGACCGATCTCGTGCAAGATTATATTATAAATTTCTTTCAATAGTGTGACTGTGTGACTGTGTTTGAAGTCCAAGGTCATGCTTACCATTGTCAGAAAAAGGCAACGGCCTTAATTAGGCCCCTTATACAAAATACATTGGTTCATGGAGTCTTATGAGTGATTGTATTCATCTTTGTGTATGGAGTTTGATTTGTTCATATAGATATATTCTATATGTTTTGGTTTTTTATTGTGAACATATTTATTTTATTTACAATTTTGATTGTTTGTAAATTTTAATTTTCTTGTATTTTGTAAATTTTAGTTTTCTTGTATAATGAGACCACGTTTTTTTTTATAACTTGGATTAGACTCCCGAAAGTGTAGGCATGGGCTTTGAGTTGTTCATTTCATATTTCGGAAAAAAAAAACATAGAGGTAAACCTCACAAATTGGTAAGGTTGTGAATTTATGGAAAAAGAAGGGTCATCAAGATATCTTACACTGATTGATCTAGAAATATGTGGTGCCAAAAGAAACCACTCTATACGGATATAATTTTTGTTGTTGTTCATTTAAAAACTATAGGGTAACAGAAGTTATAAGAAATGAGGAGATCTCAAAAAAAAAGAAATAAAATAAACTTCTTTGAATAAACATGGACAATCCGGGAAACGAAAAAGCTCAAGTTTTGTGGAAAAAACAAGGAAAACAAGATCATCAAGGATTATTATAAGTGCGTGGTCATGTTCTTTTGAAAATATTTTTCAACAAGTTGATCGCTACTTACATGTAAATGTGTCAAATATAGTTATAGTTCTTAACAAAACATGTGGTTATGTGAGATGCAAAATCTTTATGACGATTTAGCTTGTCACGGCGCATCAATTTAGAAGTTAAATATTTCTTAGGGCTTTAATTACTACATTATCACTAATTTTTTAATCATTACATTATCACTAATTAAAATAATTGAAAGTGCAAATAAATAAAGTGCAAAGGAGGGTGAAAAAGAAGAAGGATTCCACATTTGTTCTCTTTTTGTGGGCTAATTCTTGTCCACAAAATTCATAAACACTATCTCCAAGTCTCTAAATCAATAATTACTAAGTCTATATAAAATCATTTTTAATTGGAAAAGGGTTTGCATATAGTAATCAAATTTTGGTGTGTTACAGATACAAATCTTGGTTAAAAGTGAAGAGGCATAATTCCGACCTCCACTAAGTGACATAAGATTTTGCGCTTGTGTAGATTATTCTCAATTTCTCAAGTTAAATTTTAAACGGTGCGAAAATATATACTTCCGACTTCTTATCTAACTCCTTAGAGGAAATGCTCTTTTTCTAATTATCGGATGAAATAATTTCTGTAAGGTGGGTGTTTCTCAGTTTTTTCTTGTGTTATTCTCCATTCGACCCTATCTCGGTCTCATCTTTCCATAGGGTTTTCAAATTCTTTATCGCTACTCGATACTTGTTGCTTCAGGGCTTCGGTATAGTCAAAATACCGATTGAATTTGCTTCCATGTTTTTATTCTTTTTTTGTTATAGGACCAAGCTTTTAGGTAGATCAATTGTTAACACGGTTTATAATACCTAAACATTTTATTTTTAATGAATATTTATAATTTAACAAAAAAAGAGATAGATAGATATATATATATATATATAATGGTTTACAAAAAATGAAATGGAATGCCACATTTATTTTTCTAAATTTTCAGACACGTTTCAATATATTTATGCAATTAAAATATAATTGTTAGCATAAATGTATCCATATACTCAATAATTTATTCAGAACTTCACCACAAATATAAGAAACACATAAATATTTATCATTATTATGTTCCATTCACTACAAAAAAAAAAGTTAATTTTTGATGGATAAATCGATCAGAAATCCGTCAAAAACAGTCAATATTATTTAACTAGTTTTGAAATATTTCATCTTAACTTGACAAATCGATATAAGGAAATTTAGTCAAAGCCTTGGTATTTTCATGCAAAGAGAGACTACCAATTTTTTTAAAAAAATTAGCTCTAAGTTGGATTAGAACATTTAAATCGTAATATGTCAAAAACAAAAAATCATATTAAATATAAAACGATCATGAAATAAATAAATAAAACGCATTCAAAGCTAGGAAACATGGGACTTGATACTAACGTTGGGGAAGTTTAAGAAGAAGAAAGCGACAAAATTCGAATCCAAATGAATAACGTTCCTCTCTTTTTGAAAGGTAAACAAATAAACAAACGCCGACCAAGAAAAAGAAGCTAATAAATAAACAACAGAACCATTTATATATGCAGACATTTAGATACCTGAGAATATCAAAACAGATTTTGCAAATATTACCCATAAAGAGAAAATAGTTTACATTGAAAAAAGCCAAAAAGGGCTTATGATCTGATATTAATATGCAGACATCTAGCAAGATATTTGGAAATATCAAAATAGATTTTGCAAATATTACCCGTAAAATGAAAATAGTTTAGTAAACATAGGAAAAGCCAAAAAGGTCTTATGATCTTATTACAGTACCCTATGTCTTATAAAATGAATTTAGGGACAATCCGATGTAAGGAAACATTTATATATATAATGAACTTTTAAAAGCAAAATATTCACTAAATTTTCTTTTTAAAAAAACAGTAAGAGCAAGAAATCTATATCTATCTAGTTAAGTGTAATAATAGAAGGATTAGCCTTTTATTATTGTATGAAGTATCAAAAAATTAAACTTTTAAAATCGATTTCCACTTAAATATCTCAATTAAAAAAAAAGTAATATTGATTATGTTTTAAAGTAAAGTGAATTATTAAGCAACACAACACATACACATGGAAAGAACAAAGAAAGATAACTGCTAAAGCACAAAGACTGCTTTACAACACTACATATTGTGGGCAAAGCATTAAATTGGGAGGAAGATGCAACAAAATCTTCCTCCTCCTCTTGATAAAAACAAAAAAAATGTGAAGGAAAAAAATATAATAATGGAAATAAAATCAAATCCAGCATATCAAGAATCAACACAAGACCAACAGGATAAAAAAAAGTTTTATAATTTAAAGTGGGACAAGAAGAAATGATTTCAATACTCAATGTTGGAAAAGTAATAGTCCCTACACAAACATTTTGTGGTTGGAGGAGCTATGGCCCAGTGGCACAATCAGCACTCAAGGATTCCCTGAAATTGGATAAGCTCTTCTGGGTCCCAAATCCTCTCAAATCTCATTTGAAATAAAATGAAGAAAATGCCTCTTTCTTAAACAAATCTTATTAATTAGTCTCCAATTATAAAAAATTCTTAGTCCCCACTCAGTAATCATCGCAAGCTATATATACATTGAATTCCACAAGAAATTAAGAAGCAATAACACAAAGTCACAAACAAAAGCCAAACAAAGCAGAGCGAAAAGACTTGGTTCCAAAGTTTTTCAAAGAGTAAAAAAATGTCTGCAAATGACTTAGCTCAAGGCATCCAAGAACAAATCCTTGGCGGTTTTGTCTCTAGAAAGCTGCTTCTGCACAACCCATTTGACCACAACACTCGACAAGCCTTTTCGGTCGCACCATCTCCTCTCATAACCCATGAGAACAACCTCAGTGGGAATGTCTTGATGCTTCTCTCAGTCCTCATCTGTGGAGTCATCTGCTGCCTCGGGTTACATTACATCATTCGTTGTGCATTCAGACGCTCTTCAAGTTTCATGATCTCCGAGCCTATATCTAGTCTTTCAAACAGTTCATCAAACAAAGGAATCAAGAAGAAAGCTCTTAGAATGTTCCCGGTCGTGAGTTACTCACCTGAGATGAACCTGCCGGGGCTTGGCGAAGAGTGCGTCATTTGTTTGTCGGATTTTGTTTCCGGTGAAAAGCTCAGGCTGCTCCCTAAGTGCAACCACGGGTTTCATGTTCGTTGCATTGACAAGTGGCTTCAACAACATTTGACTTGTCCAAAATGTAGACACTGTCTGGTTGAGAAATGCCAAAAGATCATTGTTGAATCCAGTGAAGTGACGGCAGCAGCACCAACAGAGTGTGTAATTGTCAGGATTTCTCCTCTACAACCTGAAGGAAGAGTAAACACTTTTAGAGAAAGCAGCTAAACTCCCAGAAACCATCATAAAGTTAGATAGGAGATTTTAGATCTGAGCACAATTCATGTCTATAGCCATAGATACTTCAAAAAAAAAATTATGTTTTTTTTTGAACTGTAGCACAGTGTATACAGGGAGAATATATCTCACTTTTCAGTAGAATCTCACTGAGTTCATCAAACTTCTCTTTGTGAAAAGTTTTTTTTTCGGTGAAATGTGAATTATGTAATCTTATCCAAAAAAGTTAAGAATCAGCTATAACCAAAAACTGATAATTGCTAGTCAATATAATATTATTTGTCACAATCACTACACAGAATCAAATAGTCACTAGACAGAAAAAAAATGGTTTCCTGGTAATGATGAATGCCAATGTACTCAATGCCATTACGTTCCAGACCTGATCACGTACATGTTTGATAGGGACAAACGCACAAATGTCGTGAAGAAAATGCATCTATCCACTTCGATCGACCTAAATAACATAGCTGTGAAGACAACTTGAGCCATGGCCCTGACTTTAAATAAAAACTTAATTTCTTAAGAAATTTATTTGATAACTTCTTGATTGCTTACAGAGAGAATACAACTTGTATGTTAAAAAAAGATTTTAGCGGACTTAAAAGAAAACAATCAGGTAAATTAATCATCATCTAAAACACGCAGAGAATCAAAGTTGTTAATGCTCGCAAATTGCAGGTGAGCTTTAGATGATGGTGTTGATGTGCTCTTGGCCTCACGCTTCTGTTCTGGTGGGATTATAAATGTTGCAGCATATGTCGTCTTCATAGTAATAAACTTCAGATCCTTTACATGGTCTACAAAGACTTTAACTCTTCTACTTCGTTTCTCAAAAGTGCCATATTGTGTGCAATCTGATGGAATCTGAGTTTTCTCCTCTTATCATATTGTTTGCCGAGGTCCAGACTTGGATAAAAAGTTAAAAACCAGAGGCTCTAGTCTAGGGTTTTAAAGAGAATCTTAGGGTTTCAAAGTTAACTATATTATTCGAGAATGTGGAAAACGATAAATTAATTAGGTAAGTTATGTATGGGTAAAAGTCAAACGTATAAACTATATAGTTTGGGGGATGCATACGCATAGCATTGTAAGGTACCAAGCTATACCAAACTTGTCTTGTAAGATTCTAAACCACCAGTCGAGTGAATCTTACAAGACCATATATATGCCACAATACCCTATCGAAAATGTAGAGTTGATTTGGTATATACCATCCCGGTCGAGAGAATCCATCTCCAAAGGTCACACACCAGAATCAAAAAGTGAGGGTGTGAGGCAAGATAAGTGAGAATCAAACCAAACACATTTAAACTCTCCAACTAGTCTCACCACAAGCATCTCCTAACTCTACTATACCAATTATCATGTTGATGCCTCAAAGTTTACTCTTCTACATCTTACCAAATTGGTACTCAAGCTTTGTATCAGATTGTGGTGAATGTTCTGTCTAGATTTTTCAATAAAAGATTACATGGAGTAATCAACTTGATAACTTAGTCGTTTGCATAGATTTCTCCAATATATAAATCATGATAGCTGAGTGATTCAAAACAAGCTGGAATCCACAACTCATTGTAAAAAACAAACTACTAATAACTAGTTTAGTTAAGGACCACATGTTCTAACTACGAGATTTAGGAGATCCTGCAATTTTATAAAGGGAGCAACATGTCATAAATAAGTTTATCAAAAGAAAAGACATGTCTTAAACAAATGATGGTTCAAATAAGGCTTAAGATCCTAGGCATCTCTGATTGGATGTAATATGAATAAAGTGTTGAAAAGTTCAATAAATAAATAATAGAAGACCCGACCCACTTAAAACACAACCTATATGCCTCAAAACCAATCCACACACGAGTCATCAGGATACCAAATACCACATGATTCTTCCCCCCAATTGTAAAAACAGCTATACAAGCTGGAATCCACAACCCATTGTAAAAAAAACTACTAATAACTAGTTTAGTTAAGGACCACATTTTGTAACTACGAGATTTAGGAGATCCTGCAGTTTTAAAAGGGAGCAACAGGTCATAAACAAGTTTATCAAAAGAAAAGACTATACTAATAACTAGTTTAGTTAAGGACCACATGTTTTACCTACGAGATTTAGGAGATCCTGCAGTTTAAAAATGAGCAACATGTCATAAACAAATGGGGGTTCAAATAAATTACAAACCCCTAAATGCTGTTTTATATTTATCTTTTTCTGTAATTTGAATTTGCCAAAATCCGCTTTTTAAATCAAATTTAGAATATATTTTTGCATCATATAATCTTTTTAATAAATCTCTTTTATTAGGTATTGGATATCTAATCCATTGTAAAACATCATTTAGGGGTTTGTAATTTATTACTAGTCGTGGTACTCCTCGTTCTTTTTCTGCTTGATTATTCACATAAAAGACTGAACAGCTCCAAGGAGATTTAGAGGATCTAATCAATTTTTTGTTTAAGAGATCTTTAATTTCTTTATTACAATGTACCATTAATTCTTTGTTCATTTGTATAGGTCTTGTTTTTGTTGGTATATTTCTTTCATTAAACTCTTTAATGTAGGGTAGCTCAACAGTATGCTGTTTTCTTTCCCAAAATGCATTTGGTAAGTCAGAACATACTTGATTTAGTAGATTGTTTTCTTTATTTTACTGATTACATAGGGTGTTTTTAATTGTTCTTCTATTTTTTATAAGATATTTCTTCTTGTAAATGTTGGATATGATTTTGTTTTCCTTTTATTAAATTGATTGGTTTTTCTATGGAATTTTGCTGTAGATGTAAGATTTCTTTAGTTTTAATTGGTGATAGGAATTTAAATGCTAATTTAGTTCCTACTACTTTTGTGATAATACCTTCTTGGGTTACTTTGAATGGGTAGATTTGTGTAAAAAATGGTGTTCCTAAAATTACTTCTTGTGTTAGATTTTTTACTAGTATGAATTGATTTTTGAAACAATATCCTTGATTACATATTTTTGCGCAAGGTAATTTATATTGTACTTTTAGATTACTACCGTTAGCTCCGCTTAATCGTTCGGTAGTTTTTTCATAGTATTTGGTTGGTATAATACCTTCGCGGATACAATTGTAATCTGCTCCAGTATCCATTAATGCTATTATATTTATTTTAAAATCATGACCTATGTGTAATGAAATAGTGGTATACCATTTTTGATAATTTATTTTATTAATTATTTGAATATAGTCTTCATTATCTTGGTCATTGTTATTATTTTCTGTGTCTTGATTACTTGAGAATGCCTTAGTATTATCTTTAGATTCTATTAGTGCTAATCGTGCATCTATTTGCAATTGTTTTAAATGTTGCTGATTAATTGTTAGTTGTAATTCTTTAATTTGAGATTTGATTTGTTTAACTTTATTTTGTAACTCTCCCGTTGTTACTTGTTTGAATAGACTTTGGGTTGGATATTTCTCAAATATTTTATTTAGACTGAATGGTTGTGGTGAAGATAATTAGTTTTCTTGGTTTATTATTTCTTTTAATTTTAAAAAATATTGTTTTTTGATGTCGGGATCATCAATTTTATCTATTATATCTAGTAGGAATTGTTTATCGTTATCTTTGGTTATTACGTTGATTAATTTACAATTGCATAAATTATCTGATAATTCTTGTGATTCGGTAGAGGAATCACTTGAATTTTCTATATCATTTATTGAATGTTCGCTACTACTTTCTATTTCTAATTTGGAATCAGATATTAATAATTTAGTTAGTTTTTCTTGGATATCTGGTTGATCTTGGAATATTTCATTTATTTTTTTCTTCATCTTACATTCGGTTGACCTATGTCCGGGTCGTTTGCAGTTCCAGCAGACGATTTTTTGTTTGTTAAATGGTTTGGTTTTATTATTATTTTTTGTATAATAATTGTTGGTCGGTTTTTTGAAATTTTTATATTTTTAGTAGGGTTTATTATAATTATTATGTCTATGCATTCTTCTTTGTTTATATTTTATTTGTTTAATTCTTGATGGTGGATTAGGTTTATTATAACCGTATTGTTCACAGAATGAACCCATGGTTAATCGGAATTTAAACTTATCATTTCGCTTACTATCCTTTTGTTCTTGACATATTGCTAATCCTTCTTTTTTTAATGAATACAATTAATTGACCATATGTAATTGTGCTCCAATTAATAGGTTGTCCTCCAGAATAATCTAATAATTTATTGATTATTATTTCTCCTAAGAAAGATGGTAATCCTGAGATAAATCGTTCTTTCCAAAATGGTTGATTACAATCTCTTCTTTGGAATATGTTTGTAATAAAAATATCTGTATACCATTTGAAGTCGCCTAAAGTTGGGCATCTTAAATTTGTTAGTATAATTTTCTTACTTTCTAATTCTTCATTTGGATTTCCTACAAAATGCATTGTTAAAGTGTAAATTAACACTTCTACAGCATTTTGATGTTCTATTTCTTCGTAGAGACCTTCGTCGTCTTCTACTCGTTTGATTTCAACGTGGTTAATAATTGAATCTTGTGTTATTGTATCTAATGAATTATCCCACCAATATTTTAATGCTCCGTTAAATCCGGATATTAATAATACACATGCTTGTTTATCAATATTATTTCTGGCTTTATATGCTATGGCGGCCATTCCCATTTCTTGAAATAAATTCATTGTTTCGTATTCTGAACGTCCATCTATATTCCATTCATATATACCTTCACCGGTATATACATTATTAGAGAACTTATGATGTTCTTCAAATAGTAAATCTGGTGGAGTATGTCGTGGATAATAGGGTTTATTTGATTTTAATATTTTATTATTTCTTATTCTATTTACTTCTTGAATATCATTTTCTGATTGCGTAATTGATTCATTATCGTTTTCGTCTATATTATTTATTCCTTTTTCTTTATCTAGTTTATCTAATCTGTTGGAAATTGATTTTAATATTTCATTCGTACGAAATATAATTTCTCTAGTTATTGGTTTAAAGATTGGTGATGTTACGGATGAAAATGGGTGTTGGGTGAAAGATTTATCTTGACTGGGTATTTGTATTTCATTATTATTTATTTTATTATCTATATGATCAATTTGCTTAGATATAGTATGTAATAATTGATTTTGATAATTATTTTGTTCGTAAACTTATTTGATATCTTGCATAATTACTGGGTCAGTGTTATTTTTATTAGCTCCGGTTTTAAAAGGTCTGGCTATTATTTGTCGGTCATGCGTGCCAATTTTGAGATCTTTCAATGGTGGATGTATTGATTTTACTTTATTTCCATCTGTTTGTTCCCATATTTGGCTTAGTGAGGAACTTGTATTAATTGTTTTAAATGGGTAATTAATGTTATTTTCTAAAGAGTATGTTTCAAACCATACGAAGAATGGTATATTTAATTGTTTTAGTTTCATATAATTATACCATTTTTCTCTGTAGTTTGTTGTTTCTTGTTTAGTGAATGTTTGAAAATACCAATTTCGTTTCTCATTGTTTTTTATTGAATAAAAATCTTCTTTAATATATTGTTTATTGATTTCATATTTTTTTGTAATTACATTGATTTCTCGAAAATCTGATTGAGTAGGTGATGTTGGGTACATATTAGGTGCGGCTATTGGTGCTTTGAATTTTATTGAATTATCTTGTTTTTCGTTTTGATTTATACTTTCTGTTTCTGAGTCCGTACTGGCTTGTTCGGATCGGAATTCAGAGCAAGAATGTCTTGAAGGATATGATCTAGATGCTCTTGAATAATATGAACTAATTCTTAGTGGAAGTGGATCTCTGAATGATCCAAATTGTAATAATATTTTCCCGTCTCTTTGTTCAGTAATTTTTGTAATATTTTTCTGTTCGAAGTTTCTTATTGGTTGCGTAATTTCAATTTTCCATTGATCTGGGATAGTTATTTCATTCCATTTTAATTGTTTAGGTGTATAAGTAGCACTTGGTGTATCTTTGATATGTACTGTTAATATAGTGGTTTCTCCCTTATTATCTTG
This sequence comes from Eutrema japonicum, assembly GCA_030161315.1. Taxonomy (NCBI): domain Eukaryota; kingdom Viridiplantae; phylum Streptophyta; class Magnoliopsida; order Brassicales; family Brassicaceae; genus Eutrema; species Eutrema japonicum. The sequence goes on from BSQW01000001.1 coordinate 43,440,713, forward strand.
TAATAAACATCTAGGATTAAATTCAGATGTTGAAAGTTTGAAATAGATTCGATAAATTAGTAGATATCCATGTCGTTCGTTTTGAAATTTCATTTCTGGTAAATGAACGTTTAGTACTAGAGTATTGAGTATGGTTGGATCTTGTAAACTTACTTGGAAATTAGGTGCGCAATTGAAATAAATAGCTCCATTATGTAAATTGGATTGTATTGCTCCTAATAGCGAGTCTTCAAATTTTAATAGGGTATTATCCCTTAATAGCATTAGTATAGGTGAATCAATACCTGTTCTTGTGAGGGGTTTTTTTGCTATTTGTATTAATCCAAAATGGATATAATTAAGTTTCTTTTGTCTGTATTTTTCTAAAGAAACGTCTGATAATAATTTGATTTCTTCAAATTCATTTTGAAGAGATAATGTTTGTTCATGATCTTTTATTGCATATGCTGTTTTAAAGTCATAAGTACCAATTTGGTATATATTTTCAGGATTAACCTTTGGTAGTTTATTATTGGCTAATTCATTGAAAGAAATTATTTTTGACATTACTTCTCTTGAATTAATTGTTAAACTGAACGCAGAATTTGCCTGTTTTTGTTTAAAGAATTTTCTAACCGAGGATGCCATAACTTTAATCTAGGGATAAACACATGCTAAAAAGATACTAACCCGTTTCTAGGTTGACACGGCTGCGGCTTACCAACGGTCTCACTGCCTTTTCAGGGCTTGCTGCCTGGAACACCTACAGGGATTGTGTTTTGTAAAAATAGGAGGGGATCTGCTTAGCTGAGTTTAAGCTAGTTTAAACTTACGAAATCTTTTGATTTTGAAAACCTTTAAAAAAAAACTTTGCAAGATTTTGCAGTGATTTTATTTAAAGTCGTTTTGGTCTGATACCATAAAATTTTTTAATTCTAATATTTTGTTTATATAAAAAACTTTCAATACAATTTATTTGAAAGATTTTTAAACTTTGTATAGGACTTTTCTTTTATTAAATTTTATCGTAATACAAAGATTGAGATATTACAAAGTGTTTAAAACTTAAATCTTTGAAAATCTTTTAGAGAGAAGCTAGAGCGGTTTTAGTGAGAGAAAGAGTGATTAATCGCTCGTGCCTCGTTTGATGATGGTTGGTATTCTTTTATAGAAGAATGAAGCTGAAAGGACCGCATTTTTTTTTTTTTTTTGCAATTAAACAAATAACAATAATAATAAATAATTATTATTACACAACCACACACGGTCTACAGCTTACACAAGCTCACGGTTACAATTGCCAAACAACACGTATCGATCGATACCCCCTGGTGTCGATCGATACCCCAACAACAGAAGCAACTCCCGGGTCCTAATCATCCCCTCCTCGCCGCCTCGATTCCACGATCACGCCTTATCTTTACCTGCATCGACAAAAGTGATGCATCAACATTTGGCTAACCAAATGCTGAGTGAGATTGATCATCCCAACAACAGGCTGACAAATAAGCACAACAACAGCAATAACAAATAGCCAAAACAAGAATTAATTAACACCAAATAAACTTCCCGGCACGAAGCCACCGGTATCGATCGATACCCCACGGGTATCGATCGATGCCCAACAGCACATGACCCCCCAACCAGGGTCCTGGTATCGATCGACACCCCAGCAACACACTGGTATCGATCGATGCCAACACAACTCAAGACCACCGACAAGGCCCTGGTATCGATCGATGCCCAAACAACACACTGGTATCGATCGATGCCAACACAACCACATGCCCTCAGGCAAACAACCGGTATCGATCGATACACCCCTGGTATCGATCGATGCCAACACAACCACATGCCCACAGGCAACAACTGGTATCGATCGATACATACCTGGTATCGATCGATGCCTGCACGACTCGAGTCCACCGACAAGAGTCTAGTATCGATCGACACACACATGGTATCGATCGATACTCACCTGCAAATCACAACCTTCCGCGAGATCTAAACCCAGAAATCGCCACAAATCACCAAGGCAAAGCCCCAAACTCAACAATCAAGCTTAACTAAGCACCACACAAACTTACTTGCTAACCTTTGGTCCCAACTCACCTTAAACCGGCTGGATCGAGCTCTAGAAGACCTCTCTCTTCTCGCAAGCCCACTCCCAAGCCAAACTTCTCCCAAGCTCTCCTTCAAGCTTCTCTGAGCTTCTCACAAGCTCAAACCTCCTTGATCTCGCAAGATCCAAGCTTCGCAAAGCTTCTCCCCTCTCTCTCTCTCCTTCTCTCTTTCTTGTGACCTCCTCGGTCTTATCCTCACAAGGACATCCTTTTATACTCGAAAGAAGATAAGAGAAGAAGATAACCTCGAGAAAACCCGGCTGGTATCGATCGATGCCTGCCAGTATCGATCGATACCGCCCCCCGGAACAACCCGAATTAATTATTCCTCCACAATAATTAACTCTCCCGGAACACGGGCGTTACAATTCTCCCCCACTAACTTAGATTCGTCCTCGAATCTTCGTTACCGTTCATCTCCCATGAACCGTCCATCTCCAATGAACCCTAATCGTCGCAACGATTACACAACCCTTGGCCAACCCGGCCAACGCAATACTCACACGAGGTCCAAAACTAACCTCCGAGGTTTCCCACTCAGTCCCTATGCTTATGACACCGCGGCATCATATGTACTTATTGCTCAAACACACGCCAACCCCATCACTCAAGACACCGCAGCATCTCTGAGTTCTGAACGTCAGCCATATCCCGCAGGATATCCACCATACCTCGCAAGGTATCAACCATACCACAGCACCCAAGACACCGCAGCATCTCCGAGTTCTGGGTATCTGCCGTACCACTCCCCTCGGTAATATAACCTGACGAGTCTCGATACCCCATACCACTCAATTCTAGGCAATATATCCTCCATCCAGGACATACTCCTTACGAATCCACGGTATCACGTATCACTCTAGGCTATAAACCTCCCGAGTCTGGGTACATCGCCACTCACACTCCCAAGACACACAGTCCTGCGAGCTATCGGCACCAGAGGAACCAGTCCTCTCAACGAGCAATAAATCACATATCTCTAAGCATCTCGACTGAACTACCTCCCGTGATCCGTGTAAATCCTCGCAAGGCAACACCGGCATCACCCATATTCCATACCCGGAATATCTGCCGTGCATGACCAATAACCCGGCCATCGCACCTCCCTTGCGCACCTTCCAGTGTCAGCTTGCTTTAGAAAGACTTGTCAAGACAACTATGACTAGGCTACCTTTAACACCCAACAACTCTCTGCAGTAGGTCTTCAATACAAACGTAATAAAACAAACAAGTACCATACGCCTGCAATCCAACCCACCACATAGAACCGCTAAGTGAAATAACCCGGTCTCGTCACTCGACTCATTTTCCCGAACAAGCTTAACTGAAAACACGCAACGCTCACAATAGCAATAAGAACATCCATCTTATCACTCTCTTGCATTAACGTTTCTTACCCCAAACGTAATGCAAAACCGTGACTCCCCAAGTCACCAATAATAAGAAATACTCATCTTATTACACATCATAATGTAACATCGTTCTACACAACGGAAATACAAAATGATACACACACAACACACAACTATAACCGAAACTGGAACCTCTCGATGGAACTCAAGCCGCAGCTTGCTTCTGGAACCACTCGTGGAACCACGTTCCATCCTAACCTCTGGCTCCCAAGTTTCCTCCTACACCCCGCCACAGCCCCACAGGACACGCATCATCGGAATCCTCTTCCGACGAAGCTCCTTGACCCTCTGCTCGAGAACTCACAAAGGTCTCGCCTCAACGGTCATATTGGACTAGAGATCTGGCGGAATCTCAGCCAATACCTCGTCACCCCTATGCAAACACTTCCTCAGCATCGACACCTCGAAGACCTTATGAAATGCTTGCATAACCACGGGTAACTCCAACCGATACACTACCGGTCCCACACGCTCTACAATCCGAAACGGTCCCACATACCTCGGACTCAACTTAGTCACAACAATGGACCTGTTCGGACCTCTCAGTAAAGCCATCTGGAGATACACACTACCTCCCACCTCACGCCCTTTCCGCCCCTTATCAGCATAACTCTTTTGCCGATCTTGGGCCTCTTTCATGTTCGGCTGCAAAACCCGGATCTCTTCCGCGGTTTCCTGAACAAAACTAGCACCCAAAGTGCTCCTCTCCCCCACTTGTGTCCAACACAAGGGGGTACGACATGGCCTCCCATACAGAGCCTCATATGGAGCCATCCCACTACTCGCCTGGTAACTATTGCCATAGGCAACCTCCACCAAGCTCAAGTGATCCACCCAGTGACCACCCCCGAACCAGCACACACATCCTCAACAGATCCTCTAGAAACTGGATGGTCCTCTCGGACTGCCCATCTGTCTGAGGATGATACGCCGCTCAAGTGCACTTTCGTGCCCATCTGTCTGAAACGCATTCCAGACCAGAACTCCGCACTCCGCCCTTCTAAGGACAGCTCGCCACTCGGTGATCCATGCTTCCGCAACCCAAGCAACCCGGACCACCCTGACTACCTCTCGAAGCGCTCTCTCGCTTCCGCTTCGGTCCTTGCATCGGCTTACCGCCTCTGCTCGGACCGGACTGCTGCTGCACAGATCTCGCCTGAAGACTCGGTGTAACCACTACCACCTCGTCCTTCAGACCCTCCTCCAGCAAAGCCGCAGTCTCAACCAACTCATCAACCGTGCAAAAAGCCCTCACATGCAACGGTTCCTCAAGTCAACCCGAAGACCCATCAGGAATCTCTACACACGGGCCGACTCACTCTCAACCGCTCGTCTAACATAAGACCCGAGCCGGTTGAACTCCACCTCATACTCGCGTACCAACCGATCCCCCTGAGTCAAACTCGCAAGTCTCGACCCTAACCGGTTGAACGCCTCCTGAGGAAAGCACTTGGAGTTAAACTCCTCCACAAAATCCGCCCAAGCCATCGCTGCCTGAACTCTCCGTGCTGCCACACCCCTTCCTCAGAGATGCGCATTACCAAAGATCACCTGGTATCCCGCAGGACACCTACTCGAGAGGAAATTCCTCTCTACCCTCCTCAACCACGCATCCGCGTCCTCAGGATTAGCACCTCCAGAGAAGAACCCCGTGCCAATCCTCTGCATCTGCTCCATCATCCTAAGATAGGATGGGAGCTCCCCAGCAACCGCAGCTGCCACCTGAGGCTGCGCCTCACAACCGCCGGAACCACAGGAGCCTGAGCCGGTACCCTCTCTGGTAACCGCTCCAACAACCTCGCAATGCGATCATCTCGGGCCCGAGCATCACCCGCTGCTACACCCGCAGCACCCGCTGAAACACCAGCCACACTGGCACTCATGCCAGCCATACCCTCAGACCCAACTTGACTCGCACGCGACTCCTCGACCTGCTCCCCCGGCCCACGGCCATGACCTCAACCACGGCCACGACCTCAACCACGCTCTCTAGCCATCTGCACGCGTGCAGAAGCACAAGCTAAGAGAACTACAACAATCATCACAATAAAGATACTCACCATGGAATCCCACAAGGCTCGAAGAGGATGATTCTACGACCCCGCACAATGCCCAATTATTCTAGAACCACCTAGGCTCCTAGAACCGTATGGGCTCTGATACCAAATTGAAAGGACCGCATTTTTTTTTTTTTTTTGCAATTAAACAAATAACAATAATAATAAATAATTATTATTACACAACCACACACGGTCTACAGCTTACACAAGCTCACGGTTACAATTGCCAAACAACACGTATCGATCGATACCCCCTGGTGTCGATCGATACCCCAACAACAGAAGCAACTCCCGGGTCCTAATCATCCCCTCCTCGCCGCCTCGATTCCACGATCACGCCTTATCTTTACCTGCATCGACAAAAGTGATGCATCAACATTTGGCTAACCAAATGCTGAGTGAGATTGATCATCCCAACAACAGGCTGACAAATAAGCACAACAACAGCAATAACAAATAGCCAAAACAAGAATTAATTAACACCAAATAAACTTCCCGGCACGAAGCCACCGGTATCGATCGATACCCCACGGGTATCGATCGATGCCCAACAGCACATGACCCCCCAACCAGGGTCCTGGTATCGATCGACACCCCAGCAACACACTGGTATCGATCGATGCCAACACAACTCAAGACCACCGACAAGGCCCTGGTATCGATCGATGCCCAAACAACACACTGGTATCGATCGATGCCAACACAACCACATGCCCTCAGGCAAACAACCGGTATCGATCGATACACCCCTGGTATCGATCGATGCCAACACAACCACATGCCCACAGGCAACAACTGGTATCGATCGATACATACCTGGTATCGATCGATGCCTGCACGACTCGAGTCCACCGACAAGAGTCTAGTATCGATCGACACACACATGGTATCGATCGATACTCACCTGCAAATCACAACCTTCCGCGAGATCTAAACCCAGAAATCGCCACAAATCACCAAGGCAAAGCCCCAAACTCAACAATCAAGCTTAACTAAGCACCACACAAACTTACTTGCTAACCTTTGGTCCCAACTCACCTTAAACCGGCTGGATCGAGCTCTAGAAGACCTCTCTCTTCTCGCAAGCCCACTCCCAAGCCAAACTTCTCCCAAGCTCTCCTTCAAGCTTCTCTGAGCTTCTCACAAGCTCAAACCTCCTTGATCTCGCAAGATCCAAGCTTCGCAAAGCTTCTCCCCTCTCTCTCTCTCCTTCTCTCTTTCTTGTGACCTCCTCGGTCTTATCCTCACAAGGACATCCTTTTATACTCGAAAGAAGATAAGAGAAGAAGATAACCTCGAGAAAACCCGGCTGGTATCGATCGATGCCTGCCAGTATCGATCGATACCGCCCCCCGGAACAACCCGAATTAATTATTCCTCCACAATAATTAACTCTCCCGGAACACGGGCGTTACAGAAGCAAATAGTGTTTTGGTACGTGTCGTCTGATGAACGGTGCCGACACTTGATGTTAAGAGCGTGGATACGTGTCTTCGTGTTAATGGTGCCGACACTTTGAACGCGTGTCGTTGGTGAATAGTGTCGCGTGAACAGTGCCGAACAGTGCCTTTTGAACAGTGCTGTTTTAAATGCTGTTTTATATTTATCTTTTTCTGTAATTTGAATTTGCCAAAATCCAATTTTTAAATCAAATTTAGAATATATTTTTGCATCATATAATCTTTTTAATAAATCTCTTTTATTAGGTATTGGATATCTAATCCATTGTAAAACATCATTTAGGGGTTTGTAATTTATTACTAGTCGTGGTACTCCTCGTTCCTTTTCTGCCAGATTATTCACATAAAAGGCTGAACAACTCCAAGGAGATTTAGAGGATCTAATCAATTTTTTGTTTAAGAGATCTTTAATTTCTTTATTACAATGTTTCATTAATTCTTTGTTCATTTGTATAGGTCTTGCTTTTGTTGGTATATTTCTTTCATTAAACTCTTTAATGTAGGGTAGCTCAACAGTATGCTGTTTTCTTTCCCAAAATGCATTTGGTAAGTCAGAACATACTTGATTTAGTAGATTGTTTTCTATTGTTTTTATTTTACTGATTACATAGGGTGTTTTTAATTGTTCTTCTATTTTTTATAAGATATTTCTTCTTGTAAATGTTGGATATGATTTTGTTTTCCTTTTATTAAATTGATTGTTTTTTCTATGGAATTTTGCTGTAGATGTAAGATTTCTTTAATTTTAATTGGTGATAGGAATTTAAATGCTAATTTAGTTCCTACTACTTTTGTGATAATACCTTCTTGGGTTACTTTGAATGGGTAGATTTGTGTAAAAAATGGTGTTCCTAAAATTACTTCTTGTGTTAGATTTTTTACTAGTATGAATTGATTTTTGAAACAATATCCTTGATTACATATTTTTTCGCAAGGTAATTTATATTGTACTTTTAGATTACTACCGTTAGCTCCGCTTAATCGTTCGGTAGTTTTTTCATAGTATTTGGTTGGTATAATACTTTCGCGGATACAATTGTAATCTGCTCCAGTATCCATTAATGCTATTATATTTATTTTAAAATCATGACCTATGTGTAATGAAATAGTGGTATACCATTTTTGATAATTTATTTTATTAATTATTTGAATATAGTCTTCATTATCTTGGTCATTGTTATTATTTTCTGTGTCTTGATTACTTGAGGATGCCTTAGTATTATCTTTAGATTCTATTAGTGCTAATCGTGCATCTATTTGCAATTGTTTTAGATGTTGCTGATTAATTGTTAGTTGTAATTCTTTAATTTGAGATTTGATTTGTTTAACTTTATTTTGTAACTCTCCCGTTGTTACTTGTTTGAATAGACTTTGGGTTGGATATTTCTCAAATATTTTATTTAGACTGAATGGTTGTGGTGAAGATAATTGGTTTTCTTGGTTTATTATTTTTTTTAATTTTAACAAATATTGTTTTTTGATGTCGGGATCATCAATTTTATCTATTATATCTAGTAGGAATTGTTTATCGTTATCTTTGGTTATTACGTTGATTAATTTACAATTGCATAAATTATCTGATAATTCTTGTGATTCGGTAGAGGAATCACTTGAATTTTCTATATCATTTATTGAATGTTCGCTACTACTTTCACTACAAGAAAACAGGGGTATTTCCGACGGCCAAAACCGTCGGAAATCCGTCGGAAATGGCCTTTTCCGACGGATTTCCGAGGGATTTAAGCTGTCGGTTACAGTTCGTCGGAAATATGGTATCCGTCGGAATCCGTCGGAAATTTCCGACGGCTTGTTGCCGTCGGAAAGCCGTCAGACATTTCCGACGGATTTCCGACCGCGTCCGTTCCGACGGATATTCGACGGACTTCCGACGGATACTCCGACGGATATTCAGTCGTTAATGCCATCGGAAATCCGTCGGAAATTTCCGACGGATTTCCGACGGATAGATTACCGACAGCATTTCCGACGGATACTCCGACGGGTATTCAGTCGTAAATGCCGTCGGAAATCCGTCGGAAATTTCCGACGGATTTCCGACGGATATATTACCGACAGAATTTCCGACGGATGATTATCGAATGAATTTGTCGGAAGTCCGTCGTAAATCCGTCGGAAGATATTTCTGACGGATTTCCGACGGTAACTATTTTCGACGGAGTTACGACGGATAATTTGATCGGAAGTTGTCTCGGAAGTCCGTCGGTTCTTCGTCGGAAATAGGTTCCGAAGGATTTACGACGGTAACTATAACGCCCCGACCACCCATACCTGTGGGCCCCATGCCTTCTCTCGGCCCGTGGGCCCCATGCCTTATCTCGGCCCGTGGGCCCCACCCTTGTCCGACGGCCGGTGCGTTAATCCGTGAGGCTTGTAATACTTGTTTACTGACCCTGCAATCACCACGTGATCTTTCCCCGTGTTTTGTCCTCACTCACACGATACCGCGAATAACTTCCCGGAATGTCACCCATCCTTAAACTACTCCAGCTCAAGCACGCTTAACTCTGGAGTTCTTTCGGGCAAGTGATCGGAAAAGCTAAGTGCACTTTGGTGTCATAGGTAGCCAAATCAATTCTTATAAGCCTCTCCGCATATACAAGAAATCGGGATGTTACAGGAACTTATTCCGACGGTTTTCCGACGGAATTGGTATTTTGAATTTTATTTAATTATTTATTTTTTGGAAATTTATATATTAAAATTATAGAAATTTGAAATATAAATTAAAAATAGAAATAATAAATATATAAATTCATTAAACAAAATTAAAAAAGTCATTACACATTAAAATAAATTGTTCAAAAAAAAGCATTAAAAGCAAATATTTAGACGGTTGGAGAATCTCCGTCGTCGGGATTATTATCCCGAAACATATGCGGGAAGCATTTTTCCATCATCTTCTCCAAGCAGGAGAGCTTCTTGGTGGTAGTCTGTTGCTCCGTCCGTAGCTCTTCAACCTGCTGGTCACGGTCTTTCACCGTTTGGGTGAGCCTCTCGATTTCTACCCGGTACTCCGAAGGATAACGAGGAAACGAGGAAGAAGATTCCTGGGTCGGAAGGGTGCCTAACCCAGCGAATCGAACTTTCACTTGCCGGGTTTGCTGCGAATAATTAAAACCGATAATAAATAAATAACGAAAAGAAAAAAAACGAAATGAAATTAAAACTTACCTCAAGTACAATCTGGTTTATCTATTCCCGTGACAAAGAGTTCGAGGACGACGATCCTTCGATAGTGAGCTGCGATGATAGTTCACGGTCCAGATTCGTCTTCTTGCTCTTCTCGACAACATCCCGCATCCCCAAGTCCTGTATCTGACCGGTTTTCTTGTTGGTGTGTCTATTCTCGATGAGTTGAAGATAATCGGGTTCGGAACCAGATGCTCTCGCCTGCGAAAATTTGTTAAGTTAAATAAATATAAAAAACAGAATTAACAATAAAAAATTTAAATTAAACTTACCATTTCCATCGCTTCCCGTTCGATGGTCTTTGCGCCCGCGTTGTGGATGTAGACCCCTTTCCCGCCTCGTTGGCTATTTCGGTTCTTCGACTGTTGCTCGGAGGTCTTTTTTGTCGCAGGCCTACTCCAGTACTCACAGAAGCCTTTCCAGACATCGTCGTCAAGGTCCTTCGGCTTGTCTTTGTTCTGCTTCCACTTCTGTTTCCACTCGTACATGTGCTTCGAGTACGAGTTTGCGGCATACTTGTCGAATGTGTCAATGACTTCGCGCGTATGATGAGAGTACCACGTGAACTCTTGCTACAATTTTTTAAAAAAATTTGTTACATATCAAAAAGAAAAATTGACAAAATGAAATTCAAAATAAATAATATATCAATAAAGAACGTACCGCGAAAGTCCGGTGCCACACGTCTTTCTCCTCGGCAGGCATGTCCGAATACTTCTTGTACGGTTTGTCCAACATGTTGTGGAGCATCCGTAATATCGACTTGGTGATCTGAGTCGACAGCTTAAACCTGAAAACATTATGAAAATATATAAATATGTTAAGTTTAAAAATCTAAATAAATTGAAATAATGTACACAAATTTTCTTACCAAGTGCCGTCCTCAAACTTCGGGTCGAGTCGAATGCAATGGCCCCGGTTAGGCTGCCGGACTAGCTCCTCGATCTCAAGGTGGCTCCGAGCAGCGGATTGCTGGGAATCAGGGATGTGAGTTCCCGATCTCGTTGGTCCCGGAGGAGGCGTACACCGAGAACCCCGAGAACGGCGTCCTTGGTTGCCGCCTCCCAACTGAAGAACTTCGTCGTGATAGAAGACATGCAAAGGCAAATGGAAGGAGGCGCTGCATCACCACATGACAATCATGACTCTTCATCCCAGTAAACTTCCCTTCTCCATGATCAACGCAGTTCCGAAGGTTAGATGCGTATCCGTCCGGGAATCTAACACTTTCGGTAATCCAGTAAAAAAACTCGGCCTTTGAAGGTTCATCGAAACGAAAAGCCGGGACCGGAGGCTTCCCGTTCTCTGTCACATGTAGTGCTCTACGAGAACAAATGTCTGGCAAGTCCAATCTAGACTTCAGATTGTCCTTCGTCTTCCCTTTGACATTGAGAACGGTGTTCATAATGTTGTCGAAAAAATTCTTCTCAATGTGCATGACATCCAGATTATTCCTCAAAAGATGGTTCTTCCAATAAGGCAAATCCCAGAAAATGCTCCTCTTGTGCCAATTATGAACGTTGCCACAACCATCAACAGGATGATGTCCGTTACCACCACAATCAACGGTCCTCTCTGCACCAAAATATCTAAACTGAGTCAACAAATACTCACCATCTAACTCAGGAGGAGGACCGTCAAATACTTTCCGGTTCTTCCTAAACAATGTGGTGCTCCGACGATAAGGATGATCGCTAGGTAGGTATCGCCTATGACAATCAAACCAAGACGTTTTCCGTCCGTGCTTCAATTGGAACGCATCAGTGTTATCTTGACAGTACGGGCACGATAACCTTCCGTGCGTTGTCCATCCTGATAACATGCCATATGCTGGAAAATCGCTAATAGTCCACAAAAGTACCGACCGCATGATGAAATTTTGGTGACAAGAAACATCAAACGCTTCAATACCTTGGTCCCATAACATTCGCAGCTCATAAATCAATGGTTGCAAAAACACATCAAGTGATCTCTTCGGATGCTCTGGTCCAGGAACGAGAATGCTAAGGAACAAGAACTCCCTTCGCATGCACAAAGATGGCGGCAAATTGTAAGGTGTTACAATTACTGGCCACAAAGAATATTTTCTGCCGTGCTTCCCAAAAGGGCTGAAACCATCGGTACATAATCCAAGGTATACGTTCCTTGCCTCAAACGCAAAGCTGGGATAAATGGATTGAAAATGTTTCCATGCTCCTGCATCTGACGGATGGGCGATTTGTCCATCTGTTGTATGCTCTGCATGCCATCTCATTGCTCCTGCTATGCGCTCTGACTGATATAACCTCTTCAATCTCTCTATTAACGGTAAATACCACATCCGTTTATATGGCACTGGCACTCTTCCACCTGTTTCCTTATACCGAGGTTTGCAACAAAAACGACATGTCGTACGATCTGCGTCCTCTCTCCAGTAGAGCATACAGTTGTCTATGCATACATCTATCATCTGATACGACAGTCCTAGACCTTGAACAAGTTTCTGTATCTCATAGTATGATGCCGGTGCAAGATTATCTTCTGGCAAAATTTCTTTCACAAAATCAGCGATTGCATCCACGCACTCCTCACTCAAATTGAAATCCGTCTTTATACCCATCATCCTTGTTGCTATAACGCCCCGACCGCCCCTACCTGTGGGCCCCAACGACATCTCCCGGCCCGTGGGCCCACCCTCGTCCGACGGCCGATGCGCTAGTCCGGGAGGCTCGTAAGACTTGTTTACTGACCCTGCAATCACCACGTGACCTTTCCCCGTATTTTGTCCTCACTCACACGATACCCCGAATCACTTCCCGGAAGGTCACCCATCCTTAGACTACTCCAGCCCAAGCACCCTTAACTCTGGAGTTCTTTCGGGCAAGTGATCGGAAAAGGTAAGTGCACTTTGGTGACATAGGTAGCCAAATCAATTCTTATAAGCCTCTCCGCATATACAAGAAATCGGGATGTTACAATCACCCCCACTCATAGAGCGCAACGTCCTCGTTGCGCACCAGGATCGTCACCCTAGACGGTGTGGGCCCACCTGACTCCACACACGTGTTTGGGTTCGGCTCTGATACCACTTATAACGCCCCGACCGCCCCTACCTGTGGGCCCCAACGACATCTCCCGGCCCGTGGGCCCACCCTCGTCCGACGGCCGGTGCGTTAGTCCGGGAGGCTCGTAAGACTTGTTTACTGACCCTGCAATCACCACGTGACCTTTCCCCGTGTTTTGTCCTCACTCACACGCTACCGCGAATCACTTCCCGGAAGGTCACCCATCCTTAGATTGCTCCAGCTCAAGCACCCTTAACTCTGGAGTTCTCTCTGGACAAGTTCCCGAAAAGATAAGTGCACTTTGGTGACATAGGTAGCCAAATCAATTCTTATAAGCCTCTCCGCATATACAAGAAATCGGGATGTTACAATCACCCCCACTCATAGAGCGCAACGTCCTCGTTGCGCACCAGGATCGTCACCCTAGACGGTGTGAGCCCACCTGACTCCACACACGTGTTTGGGTTCGGCTCTGATACCACTTATAACGCCCCGACCGCCCCTACCTGTGGGCCCCAACGACATCTCCCGGCCCGTGGGCCCCACCCTTGTCCGACGGCCGGTGCGTTAGTCCGGGAGGCTTGTAATACTTGTTTACTGACCCTGCAATCACCACGTGACCTTCCGGGAAGTGATTCGCGGTAGCGTGTGAGTGAGGACAAAACACGGGGAAAGGTCACGTGGTGATTGCAGGGTCAGTAAACAAGTATTACAAGCCTCCCGGACTAACGCACCGGCCGTCGGACAAGGGTGGGGCCCACGGGCCGGGAGATGTCGTTGGGGCCCACAGGTAGGGGCGGTCGGGGCGTTATAGTATATATTGATGATGTACTTGTCTACTCAAACTCTATAGACCAACACATTAACCATTTAAACACTTTCACGACAATAGTAAAAAAAACATGGTCTAGTATTATCAGCAAAAAAGATGTCCTTATTCCTAAAAAAAATAAGATTTCTATGACATAATATGTATCAAGGAACAATCACACCTATATCAAGATCAATATAATTCGCAGAAAAATTTCCTGACGAATTAAGAGAAAAAACAAAATTACAAAGGTTTTTAGGATGTCTAAAACTATGTCTCCGACTTCCTACCAAACCTTAGACAAACAATCCAACCATTATTTCAAAGACTTCAAAAAAATCCTAAACCTTGGACCAGCCAACATACCCGTCTAGTCCAGCAGGTTAAACAGAAAGTCAAAACCCTACCATGTTTAGCAACACCAAATCCAGAAGCAGATATGATAGTTGAAACCGACGCTTCAGAAATAGGTTACGGAGGAATCCTAAAACAGAAACTCTCAGGATCTAACCAAGAGTCTATAGTTAGGTTCCACTCGGGTATCTGGTTAGGACCTCAACAGAAATATTCAACCGTTAAGAAAGAAGTTCTTTCTATAGTAAATTGCATTTCAAAATTCCAAGATTATTTAATAAATAAAAGGTTTTTATTACGAGTCGATTGTAAATCGGCAAATGAAATTTTACAAAAAGATGTCAAAAATTTAGTTTCAAAACAAATTTTTGCCAGATGGCAAGCCATTTTATCAGTCTTCGATTTTGATATTCAATATATTAAAGGAGAAAGCAATTCTTTACCAGATTTTCTAACAAGAGAATATTTACAGGGAAAAAATACAGATATTCAACAACATATTCAAGATGAGTGACTCAAAAAACAAGAGACCGATAACAGCATATGATTATATCAAAAACCAACCCCATCTACAAGGAAAACCATTAACTACTCAAAATCCCTTCTCGACACTCGCCGAATTTCCACCTCTCTCCTACTCAAAAGCGGTTACTCCAACCACAAATACCCAAACAACCGAACCACCTACCAAATCAACCTATTATCTTAAACCAAACAAACAACACCTTATGACCACCCAATTCCTCAAACCAATTAAACTCAAAGAGCTTACTACCTATACCAACCGCGTATTCTACCCAGATAGCCTATACCCTACAGATAATATCACCAAAAATAGAACCTTCTATGAGTATATTCTAGTAGACTCTAAATCTGCAGAAATTACTCATTACCCAGACAAAACCAATCCTAACCTCATATCCTATTCAACCTGCAAAATACATCGTATTTTCACCATCCAAGACCTCGAATTTATCCATCACCACACAACAAAACGATTCTCTACCCCGGGATACCATATTCAAGGATACACTTATGTAGACTATACAAATGCTTTCTTTCGCACTTTTTATCTCAGGTCATTTGACCATTCATGGTTTATATCCTTTGATACTAAGTGTCCTAAGAATTTACCCGGCTGGTTCGCCGAGTGGTGGTACTGGTTTGGCCCCTCTACTCAAATTTATCCTCAAGAAATTACCAAAACCTCACTACCCTACTATACCAAAAAAACCCCTCATCATCCTGTTGGTCCTTTGACCATTATCTCTTTCCACATAGACATGGGAATACCATGGATATGCTCTTGGCATTTCAACCTTACCCTCGCACTCGAAAATATGCCATACTCCCTGATTAGAGAATACCGAGTCAAATGGTGGGATAAATATAACCTCGATCGATGTTCTCTAGCCAATATTCAAAAATATTTCCACCTCACCCAAGAACTGCAAAACACAGTTCAAACCGTATCCAAATAAATACCTCTTTTTTTACCTAGCCAACTCCCAAAAGTTACTATACCACAAGAAAAACCAAGTCAACCAATAATAATCCCAGAAAGTCCAACTCGATCTGCCAGTTCCTCTGGCTCAAGAACCAAAAAAAAAACAAGCTATCAAAAGATACCCTCAAACAGTTACTCGCTACAATCTCTCAACAGATGGAGTCCTCCGACGAGGATGACAATATGCAAGAAGACGATCCCTTTGGCGGTCCGTTAGCACAGGACCCGGATAATAAAAAAAAAAAAAAAAACCTAATCATGGTATTATCACTTTTGTATATTCTAGTAGACTCTGTATTTTATTTTGAACTTTTTGAATACCTGCTTGTCTATACTCGTAAAATAAAATAAAGAGTATATCTATTCAACAGATAAAGGAAGTCACTTATCAACAAGACCAAAAGGGCCCACAACAGCACTGTTCATTTGGCACTGTTTGACACTGTTCAAAAGGCACTGTTCGCTCGGCACTGTTCACGCGACACTATTCACCAACGACACGCGTTCAAAGTGTCGGCACCATTAACACGAAGACACGTATCCACGCTCTTAACATCAAGTGTCGGCACCGTTCATCAGACGACACGTACCAAGATACTATTTGCTTCATTCTTCTATAAAAGAAGACCAACCATCATCAAACGAGGCACGAGTGATTAATCACTCTTTCTCTCACTAAAACCGCTCTAGCTTCTCTCTAAAAGATTTTCAAAGATTTAAGTTTTAAACACTTTGTAATATCTCAATCTTTGTATTACGATAAAATTTAATAAAAGAAAAGTCCTATACAAAGTTTAAAAATCTTTCAAATAAATTGTATTGAAAGTTTTTTATATAAACAAAATATTAAGAATTAAAAATTTTTATGGTATCAGACCAAAACGACTTTAAATAAAATCACTGCAAAATCTTGCAATGTTTTTTTTTAAAGGTTTTCAAAATCAAAAGATTTCGTAAGTTTAAACTAGCTTAAACTCAGCTAAGCAGATCCCCTCCTTTTTCTACAAAACACAATCCCTGTAGGTGTTCCAGGCAGCAAGCCCTGAAAAGGCAGTGAGACCGTTGGTAAGCCGCAGCCGTGTCAACCTAGAAACGGGTTAGTATCTTTTTAGCATGTGTTTATCCCTAGATTAAAGTTATGGCATCCTCGGTTAGAAAATTCTTTAAACAAAAACAGGCAAATTCTGCGTTCAGTTTAACAATTAATTCAAGAGAAGTAATGTCAAAAATAACTTCTTTCAATGAATTAGCCAATAATAAACTACCAAAGGTTAATCCTGAAAATATATACCAAATTGGTACTTTTGACTTTAAAACAGCATATGCAATAAAAGATCATGAACAAACATTATCTCTTCAAAATGAATTTGAAGAAATCAAATTATTATCAGACGTTTCTTTAGAAAAATACAGACAAAAGAAACTTAATTATATCCATTTTGGATTAATACAAATAGCAATAAAACCCCTCACAAGAACAGGTATTGATTCACCTATACTAATGCTATTAAGGGATAATACCCTACTAAAATTTGAAGACTCGCTATTAGGAGCAATACAATCCAATTTACATAATGGAGCTATTTATTTCAATTGCGCACCTAATTTTCAATTAAATTTACAAGATCCAACCATACTCAATACTCTAGAACTAAACGTTCATTTACCAGAAATGAAATTTCAAAACGAACGACATGGATATCTACTAATGTCTCGAATCTATTTCAAACTTTCAACATCTGAATTTAATCCTAGATGTTTATTACAAGATAATAAGGGAGAAACCACTATATTAACAGTACATAGCAAAGATACACCAAGTGCTACTTATACACCTAAACAATTAAAATGTAATGTAATAACTATCCCAGATCAATGGAAAATTGAAATTACGCAACCAATAAGAAACTTCGAACAGAAAAATAGTACAAAAATTACTGAACAAAGAGACGGGAAAATATTATTACAATTTGGATCATTCAGAGATCCACTTCCACTAAGAATTAGTTCATATTATTCAAGAGCATCTAGCTCATATCCTTCAAGATATTCTTGCTCTGAATTCCGATCCGAACAAGCCAGTACGGACTCAGAAACAGAAAGTATAAATCAAAACGAAAAACAAGATAATTCAATAAAATTCAAAGCACCAATAGCCGCACCTAATATGTACCCAACATCACCTACTCAATCAGATTTTCGAGAAATCAATGTAATTACAAAAGAATATGAAATCGATAAACAATATATTAAAGAAGATTTTTATTCAATAAAAAACAATGAGAAACGAAATTGGTATTTTCAAACATTCACTAAACAAGAAACAACAAACTACAGAGAAAAATGGTATAATTATATGAAACTAAAACAATTAAATATACCATTCTTCGTATGGTTTGAAACATACTCTTTAGAAAATAACATTAATTACCCATTTAAAACAATTAATACAAGTTCCTCACTAAGCCAAATATGGGAACAAACAGATGGAAATAAAGTAAAATCAATACATCCACCATTGAAAGATCTCAAAATTGGCACGCATAACCGACAAATAATAGCCAGACCTTTTAAAACCGGAGCTAATAAAAATAACACTGACCCAGTAATTATGCAAGATATCAAATCAGTTTACGAACAAAATAATTATCAAAATCAATTATTACATACTATATCTAAGCAAATTGATCATATAGATAATAAAATAAATAATAATGAAATACAAATACCCAGTCAAGATAAATCTTTCACCCAACACCCATTTTCATCCGTAACATCACCAATCTTTAAACCAATAACTAGAGAAATTAAATTTCCTACGAATGAAATATTAAAATCAATTTCCAACAGATTAGATAAACTAGATAAAGAAAAAGGAATAAATAATATAGACGAAAACGATAATGAATCAATTACGCAATCAGAAAATGATATTCAAGAAGTAAATAGAATAAGAAATATTAAAATATTAAAATCAAATAAACCCTATTATCCACGACATACTCCACCAGATTTACTATTTGAAGAACATCATAAGTTCTCTAATAATGTATATACCGGTGAAGGTATATATAACGCCCCGACCGCCCCTACCTGTGGGCCCCAACGACATCTCCCGGCCCGTGGGCCCACCCTCGTCCGACGGCCGGTGCGCTAGTCCGGGAGGCTTGTAATACTTGTTTACTGACCCTGCAATCACCACGTGACCTTTCCCCGTGTTTTGTCCTCACTCACACGATACCGCGAATCACTTCCCGGAAGGTCACCCATCCTTAGACTACTCCAGCTCAAGCACGCTTAACTCTGGAGTTCTTTCGGGCAAGTGATCGGAAAAGGTAAGTGCACTTTGGTGACATAGGTAGCCAAATCAATTCTTATAAGCCTCTCCGCATATACAAGAAACCGGGATGTTACAATCACCCCCACTCACAGAGCGCAACGTCCTCGTTGCGCACCAGGATCGTCACCCTAGACGGTGTGAGCCCACCTGACTTCACACACGTGTTTGGGTTCGGCTCTGATACCACTTATAACGCCCCGACCGCCCCTACCTGTGGGCCCCATGCCCTCTCCCGGCACGTGGGCCCCACCCTGGTCCGACGGCCGGTGCGTTAGTCCGGGAGGCTTGTAATACTTGTTTACTGACCCTGCAATCACCACGTGACATTTCCCCGTGTTTTGTCCTCACTCACACGCTACCGCGAATCACTTCCCGGAAGGTCACCCATCCTTAGACTACTCCAGCCCAAGCACCCTTAACTCTGGAGTTCTTTCGGGCAAGTGATCGGAAAAGGTAAGTGCACTTTGGTGACATAGGTAGCCAAATCAATTCTTATAAGCCTCTCCGCATATACAAGAAACCGGGATGTTACAATGTATAACGCCCCGACCGCCCCTACCTGGGCCCCATGCCCTCTCCCGGCACGTGGGCCCCACCCTGGTCCGACGGCCGGTGCGTTAGTCCGGGAGGCTTGTAATACTTGTTTACTGACCCTGCAATCACCACGTGACATTTCCCCGTGTTTTGTCCTCACTCACACGCTACCGCGAATCACTTCCCGGAAGGTCACCCATCCTTAGACTACTCCAGCCCAAGCACCCTTAACTCTGGAGTTCTTTCGGGCAAGTGATCGGAAAAGGTAAGTGCACTTTGGTGACATAGGTAGCCAAATCAATTCTTATAAGCCTCTCCGCATATACAAGAAACCGGGATGTTACAATCACCCCCACTCATAGAGCGCAACGTCCTCGTTGCGCACCAGGATCGTCACCCTAGACGGTGTGGGCCCACCTGACTCCACACACGTGTTTGGGTTCGGCTCTGATACCACTTATAACGCCCCGACCGCCCCTACCTGTGGGCCCCAACGACATCTCCCGGCCCGTGGGCCCACCCTCGTCCGACGGCCGGTGCGCTAGTCCGGGAGGCTTGTAATACTTGTTTACTGACCCTGCAATCACCACGTGACCTTTCCCCGTGTTTTGTCCTCACTCACACGATACCGCGAATCACTTCCCGGAAGGTCACCCATCCTTAGACTACTCCAGCTCAAGCACGCTTAACTCTGGAGTTCTTTCGGGCAAGTGATCGGAAAAGGTAAGTGCACTTTGGTGACATAGGTAGCCAAATCAATTCTTATAAGCCTCTCCGCATATACAAGAAACCGGGATGTTACAGTATATATAAATGGAATATAGATGGACGTTCAGAATACGAAACAATGAATTTATTTCAAGAAATGGGAATGGCCGCCATAGCATATAAAGCCAGAAATAATACTGATAAACAAGCATGTGTATTATTAATATCCGGATTTAACGGAGCATCAAAATATTGGTGGGATAATTCATTAGATACAATAACACAAGATTCAATTATTAACCACGTTGAAATCAAACGAGTAGAAGACGACGAAGGTCTCTACGAAGAAATAGAACATCAAAATGCTGTAGAAGTGTTAATTTACACTTTAACAATGCATTTTGTAGGAAATCCAAATGAAGAATTAGAAAGTAAGAAAATTATACTAACATATTTAAGATGCCCAACTTTAGGCGACTTCAAATGGTATAAAGATATTTTTATTACAAACATATTCCAAAGAAGAGATTGTAATCAACCATTTTGGAAAGAACGATTTATCTCAGGATTACCATCTTTCTTAGGAGAAAGAATAATCAATAAATTAAAAGATTATTCTGGAGGACAAGCTATTAATTGGAGCACAATTACATATGGTCAATTAATTGCATTCATTAAAAAAGAAGGATTAGCAATATGTCAAGAACAAAAGGATAGTAAGCGAAATGATAAGTTTAAATTCCGATTAACCATGGGTTCATTCTGTGAACAATACGGTTATAATAAACCTAATCCACCATCAAGAATTAAACAAATAAAATATAAACAAAGAAGAATGCATAGACATAATAATTATAATAAACCCTATCAAAAATATAAAAATTTCAAAAAACCGACCAACAATTATTATACAAAAAATAATAATAAAACCAAACCATTTAACAAACAAAAAATCGTCTGCTGGAACTGCAAACGACCCGGACATAGGTCAACCGAATGTAAGGTGAAGAAAAAAATAAATGAAATATTCCAAGATCAACCAGATATTCAAGAAAAACTAACAAAATTATTAATATCTGATTCCGAATTAGAAGAAGAAAGTAGTAGCGAACATTCAATAAATGATATAGAAAATTCAAGTGATTCCTCTACCGAATCACAAGAATTATCAGATAATTTATGCAATTGTAAATTAATCAACGTAATAACCAAAGATAACGATAAACAATTCCTACTAGATATAATAGATAAAATTGATGATCCCGACATCAAAAAACAATATTTTTTAAAATTAAAAGAAATAATAAACCAAGAAAATCAATTATCTTCACCACAACCATTCAGTCTAAATAAAATATTTGAGAAATATCCAATCCAAAGTCTATTCAAACAAGTAACAACAGGAGAGTTACAAAATGAAGTTAAACAAATCAAATCTCAAATTAAAGAATTACAACTAACAATTAATCAGCAACATCTAAAACAATTGCAAATAGATGCACGATTAGCACTAATAGAATCTAAAGATAATACTAAGGCATCCTCAAGTAATCAAGACACAGAAAATAATAACAATGACCAAGATAATGAAGACTATATTCAAATAATTAATAAAATAAATTATCAAAAATGGTATACCACTATTTCATTACACATAGGTCATGATTTTAAAATAAATATAATAGCATTAATGGATACTGGAGCAGATTACAATTGTATCCGCGAAGGTATTATACCAACCAAATACTATGAAAAAACTACCGAACGATTAAGCGGAGCTAACGGTAGTAATCTAAAAGTACAATATAAATTACATTGCGCAAAAATATGTAATCAATGATATTGTTTCAAAAATCAATTCATACTAGTAAAAAATCTAACGCAAGAAGTAATTTTAGGAACACCATTTTTTACACAAATCTACCCATTCAAAGTAACCCAAGAAGGTATTATCACAAAAGTAGTAGGAACTAAATTAGCATTTAAATTCCTATCACCAATTAAAACTAAAGAAATCTTACATCTACAGCAAAATTCCATAGAAAAAATAATCAATTTAATAAAAGGAAAACAAAATCATATCCAACATTTACAAGAAGAAATATCTTATAAAAAATAGAAGAACAATTAAAAACACCCTATGTAATCAGTAAAATAAAAACAATAGAAAACAATCTACTAAATCAAGTATGTTCTGACTTACCAAATGTATTTTGGGAAAGAAAACAGCATACTGTTGAGCTACCCTACATTAAAGAGTTTAATGAAAGAAATATACCAACAAAAGCAAGACCTATACAAATGAACAAAGAATTAATGGAACATTATAATAAAGAAATTAAAGATCTCTTAAACAAAAAATTGATTAGATCCTCTAAATCTCCTTGGAGCTGTTCAGCCTTTAATGTGAATAATCAAACAGAAAAGGAACGAGGAGTACCACGACTAGTAATAAATTACAAACCCCTAAATGATGTTTTACAATGGATTAGATATCCAATACCTAATAAAAGAGATTTATTAAAAAGATTATATGATGCAAAAATATATTCCAAATTTGATTTAAAAAGCGGATTTTGGCAAATTCAAATTACAGAAAAAGATAAATATAAAACAGCATTTACAGTACCTTTCGGACATTACGAATGGAATGTAATTCCATTCGGACTTAAGAATGCACCATCTGAATTTCAACACATAATGAATGACATATTCAATGATTACTCAAAATTCATGATAGTATATATTGATGATGTACTTGTCTACTCAAACTCTATAGACCAACACATTAACCATTTAAACACTTTCACGACAATAGTAAAAAAAACATGGTCTAGTATTATCAGCAAAAAAGATGTCCTTATTCCAAAAAAAAATAAGATTTCTAGGACATAATATGTATCAAGGAACAATCACACCTATATCAAGATCAATATAATTCGCAGAAAAATTTCCTGACGAATTAAGAGAAAAAACACAATTACAAAGGTTTTTAGGATGTCTAAAACTATGTCTCCGACTTCCTACCAAACCTTAGACAAACAATCCAACCATTATTTCAAAGACTTCAAAAAAATCCTAAACCTTGGACCAGCCAACATACTCGTCTAGTCCAGCAGGTTAAACAGAAAGTCAAAACCCTACCATGTTTAGCAACACCAAATCCAGAAGCAGATATGATAGTTGAAACCGACGCTTCAGAAATAGGTTACGGAGGAATCCTAAAACAGAAACTCTCAGGATCTAACCAAGAGTCTATAGTTAGGTTCCACTCGGGTATCTGGTTAGGACCTCAACAGAAATATTCAACCGTTAAGAAAGAAGTTCTTTCTATAGTAAATTGCATTTCAAAATTCCAAGATTATTTAATAAATAAAAGGTTTTTATTACGAGTCGATTGTAAATCGGCAAATGAAATTTTACAAAAAGATGTCAAAAATTTAGTTTCAAAACAAATTTTTGCCAGATGGCAAGCCATTTTATCAGTCTTCGATTTTGATATTCAATATATTAAAGGAGAAAGCAATTCTTTACCAGATTTTCTAACAAGAGAATATTTACAGGGAAAAAATACAGATATTCAACAACATAATCAAGATGAGTGACTCAAAAAACAAGAGACCGATAACAGCATATGATTATATCAAAAACCAACCCCATCTACAAGGAAAACCATTAACTACTCAAAATCCCTTCTCGACACTCGCCGAATTTCCACCTCTCTCCTACTCAAAAGCGGTTACTCCAACCACAAATACCCAAACAACCGAACCACCTACCAAATCAACCTATTATCTTAAACCAAACAAACAACACCTTATGACCACCCAATTCCTCAAACCAATTAAACTCAAAGAGCTTACTACCTATACCAACCGCGTATTCTACCCAGATAGCCTATACCCTACAGATAATATCACCAAAAATAGAACCTTCTATGAGTATATTCTAGTAGACTCTAAATCTGCAGAAATTACTCATTACCCAGACAAAACCAATCCTAACCTCATATCCTATTCAACCTGCAAAATACATCGTATTTTCACCATCCAAGACCTCGAATTTATCCATCACCACACAACAAAACGATTCTCTACCCCGGGATACCATATTCAAGGATACACTTATGTAGACTATACAAATGCTTTCTTTCGCACTTTTTATCTCAGGTCATTTGACCATTCATGGTTTATATCCTTTGATACTAAGTGTCCTAAGAATTTACCCGGCTGGTTCGCCGAGTGGTGGTACTGGTTTGGCCCCTCTACTCAAATTTATCCTCAAGAAATTACCAAAACCTCACTACCCTACTATACCAAAAAAACCCCTCATCATCATGTTGGTCCTTTGACCATTATCTCTTTCCACATAGACATGGGAATACCATGGATATGCTCTTGGCATTTCAACCTTACCCTCGCACTCGAAAATATGCCATACTCCCTGATTAGAGAATACCGAGTCAAATGGTGGGATAAATATAACCTCGATCGATGTTCTCTAGCCAATATTCAAAAATATTTCCACCTCACCCAAGAACTGCAAAACACAGTTCAAACCGTATCCAAATAAATACCTCTTTTCTTACCTAGCCAACTCCCAAAAGTTACTATACCACAAGAAAAACCAAGTCAACCAATAATAATCCCAGAAAGTCCAACTCGATCTGCCAGTTCCTCTGGCTCAAGAACCAAAAAAAAAACAAGCTATCAAAAGATACCCTCAAACAGTTACTCGCTACAATCTCTCAACAGATGGAGTCCTCCGACGAGGATGACAATATGCAAGAAGACGATCCCTTTGGCGGTCCGTTAGCACAGGACCCGTTCGAAGGATAAAAAAAAAAAAAAAAACCTAATAATGGTATTATCACTTTTGTATATTCTAGTAGACTTTGTATTTTATTTTGAACTTTTTGAATACCTGCTTGTCTATACTCGTAAAATAAAATAAAGAGTATATCTATTCAACAGATAAAGGAAGTCACTTATCAACAAGACCAAAAGGGCCCACAACAGCACTGTTCATTTGGCACTGTTCGACACTGTTCAAAAGGCATTGTTCGCTCGGCACTGTTCACGCGACACTATTCACCAACGACACGCGTTCAAAGTGTCGGCACCATTAACACGAAGACACGTATCCACGCTCTTAACATCAAGTGTCGGCACCGTTCATCAGACGACACGTACCAAGATACTATTTGCTTCATTCTTCTATAAAAGAAGACCAACCATCATCAAACGAGGCACGAACGATTAATCACTCTTTCTCTCACTAAAACCGCTCTAGCTTCTCTCTAAAAGATTTTCAAAGATTTAAGTTTTAAACACTTTATAATATCTCAATCTTTGTATTACGATAAAATTTAATAAAAGAAAAGTCCTATACAAAGTTTAAAAATCTTTCAAATAAATTGTATTGAAAGTTTTTTATATAAACAAAATATTAAGAATTAAAATTTTTTATGGTATCTTTAAATTTTTTGTAATAATATATATATAAATAGTAGCTTTAAATAATTCAGAACTATTCTAATAATAATATAATGGAGAAAGATGGTCGACATACCGTTATAAGGCAAAAGATCCGTACACAATAGGCTGTGCCTATTCATCCTAGCACAAAATGAAATTCTGTACATTATCAAGCGAGAAAAAAAAAAGACATTTAGTAGGAACGATGAACAAACAGATATTTACTCTACGTTATAAAGATATCAAAAGAAAGAAGAAGATATTTAGTAGGAAAGGTGATCAGATAGAGATATTTCATTTTAAAAGTTCACCAAAAGACGAACACTGAGAATTGGTGGTGAAGAGTAATGATTAAGAATAGCTTCCGCCAAGGAAAGTCATAGATTGAACATCAATAATGGTAAATAGATTATTAAGAGACGGTGCTAAAAGTCTGTGTTTCAGTATTTCCAGTTTCTAGATTATGTTTATATAATTTTAATTCTTAATATTTTGTTTATATAAAAAACTTTCAATACAATTTATTTGAAAGATTTTTAAACTTTTTATAGGACTTTTCTTTTATTAAATTTTATCGTAATACAAAGATTGAGATATTACAAAGTGTTTAAAACTTAAATCTTTGAAAATCTTTTAGAGAGAAGCTAGAGGGGTTTTAGTGAGAGAAAGAGTGATTAATCGCTCGTGCCTCGTTTGATGATGGTTGGTCTTCTTTTATAGCAAAATGAAGCAAATAGTGTCTTGGTACGTGTCGTCTGATGAACGGTGCCGACACTTGATGTTAAGAGCGTGGATACGTGTCTTCGTGTTAATGGTGCCGACACTTTGAACGCGTGTCGTTGGTGAATAGTGTCGCGTAAACAGTACCGAGTGAACAGTGCCTTTGAACAGTGCCGAATGAACAGTGCTGTTGTGGGCCCTTTTGATCTTGTTGATAAGTGCCTTCCTTTATCTGTTGAATAGATATACTCTTTATTTTATTTTACGAGTATAGACAAGCAGGTATTCAAAAAGTTCAAAATAAAATACAGAGTCTACTAGAATATACAAAAGTGATAATACCATTATTAGGTTTTTTTTTTTTTTTTTTTTATCCTTCGAACGGGTCCTGTGCTAACGGACCGCCAAAGGGATCGTCTTCTTGCATATTGTCATCATCGTCGGAGGACTCCATCTGTTGAGAGATTGTAGCGAGTAACTGTTTGAGGGTATCTTTTGATAGCTTGTTTTTTTTTGTTGGTTCTTGAGCCAGAGGAACTGGCAGATCGAGTTGGACTTTCTGGGATTATTATTGGTTGACTTGGTTTTTCTTGTGGTATAGTAACTTTTGGGAGTTGGCTAGGTAGAAAAAGAGGTATTGATTTGGATACGGTTTGAACTGTGTTTTGCAGTTCTTGGGTGAGGTGGAAATATTTTTGAATATTGGCTAGAGAACATCGATCGAGGTTATATTTATCCCACCATTTGACTCGGTATTCTCTAATCAGGGAGTATGGCATATTTTCGAGTGCGAGGGTAAGGTTGAAATGCCAAGAGCATATCCATGGTATTCCCATGTCTATGTGGAAAGAGATAATGGTCAAAGGACCAACAGGACGATGAGGGGTTTTTTTGGTATAGTAGGGTAGTGAGGTTTTGGTAATTTCTTGAGGATAAATTTGAGTAGAGGGGCCAAACCAGTACCACCACTCGGCGAACCAGCTGGGTAAATTCTTATGACACTTAGTATCAAAGGATATAAACCATGAATGGTCAAATGACCTGAGATAAAAAAGTGCGAAAGAAAGCATTTGTATAGTCTACATAAGTGTATCCTTGAATATGGTATCCCGGGGTAGAGAATGGTTTTGTTGTGTGGTGATGGATAAATCCGAGGTCTTGGATGGTGAAAATACGATGTATTTTGCAGGTTGAATAGGATATGAGGTTAGGATTGGTTTTCTCTGGGTAATGAGTAATTTCTGCAGATTTAGAGTCTACTAGAATATACTCATAGAAGGTTCTATTTTTGGTGATATTATCTGTAGGGTATAGGCTATCTGGGTAGAATACGCGGTTGGTATAGGTAGTAAGCTCTTTGAGTTTAATTGGTTTGAGGAATTGGGTGGTCATAAGGTGTTGTTAGTTTGGTTTAAGATAATAGGTTGATTTGGTAGGTGGTTCGGTTGTTTGGGTATTTGTGGTTGGAGTAACCGCTTTTGAGTAGGAGAGAGGTGGAAATTCGGCGAGTGCCGAGAAGGGATTTTGAGTAGTTAATGGTTTTCCTTGTAGATGGGGTTGGTTTTTGATATAATCCGATGCTGTCATCGGTCTCTTGTTTTTTGAGTCACCCATCTTGAATATGTTGTTGAATATCTGTATTCTTTCCCTGTAAATATTCTCTTGTTAGAAAATCTGGTAAAGAATTGCTTTCTCCTTTAATATATTGAATATCAAAATCGAAGACTGATAAAATGGCTTGCCATCTGGCAAAAATTTGTTTTGAAACTAAATTTTTGACATCTTTTTGTAAAATTTCATTTGCCGATTTACAATCGACTCGTAATAAAAACCTTTTATTTATTAAATAATCTTGGAATTTTGAAATGCAATTTACTATAGAAAGAACTTCTTTCTTAACGGTTGAATATTTCTGTTGAGGTCCTAACCAGATACCCGAGTGGAACCTAACTATAGACTCTTGGTTAGATCCTGAGAGTTTCTGTTTTAGGATTCCTCCGTAACCTATTTCTGAAGCGTCGGTTTCAACTATCATATTTGCTTCTGGATTTGGTGTTGCTAAACATGGTAGGGTTTTGACTTTCTGTTTAACCTGCTGGACTAGACGGGTATGTTGGCTGGTCCAAGGTTTAGGATTTTTTTGAAGTCTTTGAAATAATGGTTGGATTGTTTGTCTAAGGTTTGGTAGGAAGTCGGAGACATAGTTTTAGACATCCTAAAAACCTTTGTAATTGTGTTTTTTCTCTTAATTCGTCAGGAAATTTTTCTGCGAATTATATTGATCTTGATATAGGTGTGATTGTTCCTTGATACATATTATGTCCTAGAAATCTTATTTTTTTTTGGAATAAGGACATTTTTTTTGCTGATAATACTAGACCATGTTTTTTTTACTATTGTCGTGGAAGTGTTTAAATGGTTAATGTGTTGGTCTATAGAGTTTGAGTAGACAAGTACATCATCAATATATACTATCATGAATTTTGAGTAATCATTGAATATGTCATTCATTATGTGTTGAAATTCAGATGGTGCATTCTTAAGTCCGAATGGAATTACATTCCATTCGTAATGTCCGAAAGGTACTGTAAATGCTGTTTTATATTTATCTTTTTCTGTAATTTGAATTTGCCAAAATCCGCTTTTTAAATCAAATTTGGAATATATTTTTGCATCATATAATCTTTTTAATAAATCTCTTTTATTAGGTATTGGATATCTAATCCATTGTAAAACATCATTTAGGGGTTTGTAATTTATTACTAGTCGTGGTACTCCTCGTTCCTTTTCTGTTTGATTATTCACATTAAAGGCTGAACAGCTCCAAGGAGATTTAGAGGATCTAATCAATTTTTTGTTTAAGAGATCTTTAATTTCTTTATTATAATGTTCCATTAATTCTTTGTTCATTTGTATAGGTCTTGCTTTTGTTGGTATATTTCTTTCATTAAACTCTTTAATGTAGGGTAGCTCAACAGTATGCTGTTTTCTTTCCCAAAATACATTTGGTAAGTCAGAACATACTTGATTTAGTAGATTGTTTTCTATTGTTTTTATTTTACTGATTACATAGGGTGTTTTTAATTGTTCTTCTATTTTTTATAAGATATTTCTTCTTGTAAATGTTGGATATGATTTTGTTTTCCTTTTATTAAATTGATTATTTTTTCTATGGAATTTTGCTGTAGATGTAAGATTTCTTTAGTTTTAATTGGTGATAGGAATTTAAATGCTAATTTAGTTCCTACTACTTTTGTGATAATACCTTCTTGGGTTACTTTGAATGGGTAGATTTGTGTAAAAAATGGTGTTCCTAAAATTACTTCTTGCGTTAGATTTTTTACTAGTATGAATTGATTTTTGAAACAATATCATTGATTACATATTTTTGCGCAATGTAATTTATATTGTACTTTTAGATTACTACCGTTAGCTCCGCTTAATCGTTCGGTAGTTTTTTCATAGTATTTGGTTGGTATAATACCTTCGCGGATACAATTGTAATCTGCTCCAGTATCCATTAATGCTATTATATTTATTTTAAAATCATGACCTATGTGTAATGAAATAGTGGTATACCATTTTTGATAATTTATTTTATTAATTATTTGAATATAGTCTTCATTATCTTGGTCATTGTTATTATTTTCTGTGTCTTGATTACTTGAGGATGCCTTAGTATTATCTTTAGATTCTATTTGTAACATCCCTAATTCAATTTTGAGGTTGAAATTGAATAATTAGAAGTTTGGGGTTAATTTCGCGTAAAATCAATTGTTCTGGGTGGGTTTAATTGATAACTTTGGGAGTTTGGGGTCAAAAAAAAGGGGATCCCACACACATATGTTTATATGTGCGTATGTATCTCCCTCTCCAACCTTGTGCAATTAACCTAGCCGTCAGCCCTCGTCGTCAACGGTAAGAACCCTTCTCTCTCTCTCCTTAGTTGATTCGTGTGGTGTTTGGAGTCGAGGCTGTGGTGTTTCGACGGGTTGATTTCCGGCAAGTCCCGTGGTGGCCGTTCGGAGGGTGTGTGTGGCGTTGGCTTCTCTCCCTGTGGGTTTCGCAGATTCAATCCCGGGCCTAGGTTTCGTCGGTTGGGCCGTGGTGAGCTTCCGTGGTGAGCTCCGGTGATGAGCACTCGCCGGCGTGGGAGGTTGGGAGTCGGGATCGTGGATCGGCTGGGCCGTGGAGAGCTCCCACGGTGAGCTCCGGTGGTGAGCTCCGGTCGGGTTTGTGGATCGGGGTTGGGCTGCGACGAGCTCCGGTGGTGAGCTCCGGTGGTGCGTCGTTGCTCCGGCGACGGGAAGTCGACGAAGTCGACTACCGGTTTAGACCGGTTTAATCAAACGTATCGTGTTGATTTTGTTTGATTGTTTTTGATTATTTTATTATTTTGTTATTTTAGGTGGTTTAATAGAAGGTTATTCATCCCGGGGAGTTCTAGAAAATTGCTGAATTTTCTCGTGAAACTTTCTGTGCGGGAATAAGGTGAGTGCAGGACCATAGGCGTAATTAAATAATTTTGATAATTGGTGTGATTTCGTGATTATAGGCCGTTTACGATCTCGGAGGGTCTAGATCGAGTGTTTCATGAAATGTTTGATTTATTCGGTATTTTCGTGATAGTCTATATTAATTATCTTAATTATTTGTTAGCCTGTAGATGGGAGGATTGCCTCACTAAGTATTTATCGAAATACTTATGCATCTCTTATATTTTAATTGATGCAGGAAATGAGAAAGTGTGACCGTGGAATCAGGGCGAGGAAGAGGGGGTGATCTAGATTTGTCGTTTATTTGATTATTTAATTTAATAATTTATGATCTGCATTGTTCGGATTTTTAGTCTTGAACCGGGAATTTTTTTGGTGAGGTTTAGTTATTATTATTTATGGGAATTTTAATAATTAATTGCAAAAAAAAAAAAAAAAAAAAAAATGGGTGCGGTTGTTTCAATTTGGTATCAGAGAATTTACGGTTCTAGGACAGTTTTTTTTAAAAAAAAAAAAAATTTCCGCTATTAGAACTGTCTATGGGAGTTAGTCAATTGTTGAGCTTGAAGTTCTAGATCATCCTCTTCGAGCCTTCAATGAGATTCCACGGTAAGACTCGTGTTTGTTTTACTATTGCTGTTGTCAATTAGTAACAAGTGGTTATTGCAGATGGTTGATTCTGATAGCGTTGGGCAAGGTCTCAGAGGTCGGGGTGGTCGCGGCGGCCGTGGTCGCGGCGGCAGAACAGGCCGTGGCGGCCGAGGTGGTAGAGGTGGCAGAGCAGCTGCGAATGTGACGCAGAGTGTCACGGTGGAGCAGGGGGCGTATGATCACGCCGAGGGGGAAGGTCAGTCGGAGCCAGCGGCCGTGTATGGTGCGATGCCGGCGCCGGGGGGTGCTCAGGCGGGTGCGGACCCGAACCCGATGGCGGCTGTTTTGGGCATGTTGGCCCAGCTCTTGGAGAGGTTACCTGGTGTGGTACCGGCTCCAGCTCCAGTGGCGCCACAGGGGGTTGCAGCGATGCCGGGTGTTGTTGCTCCGGGAGTTCCGGGAGTGGTTGCTGAGGCCGAGCCAGTGGTTCCGTCGTACCTGAGGGTGATGGAGCATATGCAGAGGTTGGGCACCAAGTTTTTCAGTGGTGGTGCTCGACCGATTGAGTCTGATGAGTGGAGGTCCAGGTTGGAGAGGAACTTCCAGTCGATCAGATGCCCTGAGGAGTATAGGGTTGACTTGGCGGTGCATTATCTGGAGGGAGATGCACATGAGTGGTGGCAGGGTGTTGCTGCGAGGAGGGCGGGATTAGTGTTGCCTTGGGATGAGTTCCGGAGGGAGTTCGATCTCAAGTATTTTCCGCGGGAGGCTCGCGACAGGTTACAGGCGGAGTTTCTGTACTTGTCACAGGGGATGAGGCAGGAGGCTAGTTTAAAGGCTGCAGTACCAGAGGCTCCGCGACGGCCTCAAAGTCAGAGTGTTGCTCCGAGCAAGGGCGGTAGGTCTGGTCAGCAGCAGGGACAGAAGAGGAAGTGGGAGGATACTTCCAGGGAAGCGGGTTCTGGGCCACGTTGTTTCGGGTGCGGAGCCCATGGACATCGCGTGGCGGATTGTTCTCGAGGGGGCCCGGTGTGCTTTCATTGCAAGGAACCCGGTCACCTCAGGAAGGATTGTCCGAAGTTGGCTCAGCCATTTGTGAGGATCGAGGCACCGCCTCCGAAACGGGCCGCAGTGGCACCGAGGGTGTTCACCATAGGCGCGGAGTCAGGCGAGGCGAGCGGCAGCAGACCGATTACTGGTTAGTTACCTTAACTATGTTCTTGTTTGATTGTAATTTCAGTTACTCGCTCTGTAATTGGTGTTTGCTATTTGCCGTGAATCCTTTTCGTGCTTAGGGACCCTTAATGTGGCTGGGGTAGAGTCACATGTGTTGTTTGACTCCGGAGCGTCCCACAGTTTTGCCACACCGGATTGGGTGTCGGGGAGCGGTATCCAAGAGTTGTGTGGGGACCACTCGGGTGTGGTGAGAGTTGCTGGGGGTCTCTTGTCGAGGACTCAGGGCTGTGTGGAGAATGTCGACATTCTTATCGCCGGAAAGCTGATGCCAGCGGATTTGATAGTGTGCCCAGTGGAACTCTATGACATCATTTTGGGTATGGACTGGCTGGGAAAGTTCAAGGCTCATTTGGATTGTCACCGGGGTCGTGTGGTTTTCGAGCATGCTAACAGAAGACTTGTTTATCAGGGAGTGAGACCGGTGCCGGGAGGCATCGTCGTTTCCGCGGTTCAAGCGGAGCGTTTGATCGAGCAGGGTTGTGAGGCCTATTTGGCTACCATTTCGATACCTGGGGAGGTTGGGGAGTCAGCGGTGCGGGATATTGAGGTGGTCTGGGAGTTCGAGGATGTGTTCCAGCAGTTGAGCGGGTTACCACCATCCAGGTCGGATCCTTTTACCATTGAGTTAGAGCCGGGGACGACCCCGTTGTCTAAGGCTCCTTACAGGATGGCTCCAGCGGAGATGGCTGAGCTTAAGAAGCAGCTCGAGGAGTTGTTGGAAAAGGGTTTCATTAGACCGAGCAGTTCTCCGTGGGGTGCACCGGTACTGTTCGTCAAGAAGAAGGATGGGAGCTTCCGGTTGTGCATTGATTATCGGGGGCTGAACCGGGTTACTGTGAAGAACAAGTACCCATTACCGAGGATCGATGAGTTGTTAGATCAGTTGCAGGGTGCTTCGTGGTTCTCTAAGATTGATTTGGCATCGGGTTATCATCAGATCCCGATAGCGGAGACGGACATCAGGAAGACGGCTTTCAGGACGAGATACGGGCACTACGAGTTTGTGGTGATGCCGTTTGGGTTGACGAATGCACCGGCTGCGTTTATGAGGTTGATGAACGGCGTGTTCCAGGAGTATCTGGATGAGTTCGTCATCATTTTCATCGATGACATTCTAGTGTATTCGAAGAGTCCTGAGGAGCACATGGTTCACCTGAGGAAAGTTCTGGAGAAGCTACGGGAGCAGAAGTTATTCGCTAAGCTGAGCAAGTGTAGTTTCTGGCAGCGGGAGATCGGATTTCTGGGGCACGTCGTATCTGATCGTGGTGTTTCAGTGGATCCGGAGAAGATTCGCTCGATTGAGGAGTGGCCGAGACCGAAGAATGCCTCGGAGATTCGCAGTTTTCTGGGTCTGGCGGGTTATTACAGGAGGTTCGTCAAGGGGTTTGCTAGTATGGCGCAGGCCATGACCAAGTTGACCGGGAAGGACGTTCCTTTCGTGTGGTCGGACCAGTGTGAGGAGAGCTTTGTGAAGCTCAAGGAGATGCTGGTGAGTACTCCGGTGTTGGCCTTGCCTAAGCAGGATGAGCCATATGTTGTGTTCACAGACGCGTCCAGGCTGGGGCTCGGTTGTGTATTGATGCAGCAGGGTAAGGTAATCGCATATGCTTCCAGGCAGCTGAGGAAACATGAATGCAATTATCCTACTCACGATCTTGAGATGGCTGCAGTGGTGTTTGCATTGAAGATCTGGAGGTCTTATCTGTATGGCGGTAAGGTTCAGGTGTTCACAGACCACAAAAGTCTGAAGTACATCTTTACCCAGCCGGAGCTGAATCTGCGACAGAGGCGATGGATGGAGCTTGTTGCGGATTATGACCTGGAGATAGCTTACCATCCCGGTAAAGCGAATCTTGTAGCCGATGCTTTGAGCAGGAAGCGGGTTATTTTAGACACTGAGCGAGATACAGAGGCGTTGGTAGGCATGGTGAGTGCCCTGAGACTGTGTGCTGTGTCTGAGGAACCTGAGCCGTTGGGTTTAGAGGCGGTGGATCAGGCGGACATTCTGACTAGGGTGCGGGTAGCACAGCAGTTGGATGCGGAATTAATGCAGGCTGGCAGGGCAGAGCGGTCTGAGTATGAGTTATCCAGCAATGGAACGATCCTTTTGAGGGGCAGGGTGTGTGTACCGAAGGACGAAGTGCTGAGGCAGGAAATCCTGAGGGAAGCACATCAGAGCCGTTTCTCTATTCATCCAGGAGCTACCAAGATGTACCGTGACCTCAAACGGTATTACCAGTGGGTAGGGATGAAGAAGGATGTTGCCAACTGGGTTGCGGGGTGTGATACCTGTCAGTTGGTGAAGGCTGAGCATCAGGTTCCGAGCGGGTTGTTGAGGAGTTTACCCATTCCGGAGTGGAAGTGGGACATGATCACCATGGATTTCGTGGTGGGTCTGCCGGTTTCGCGAACCAATGACGCTATTTGGGTCATCGTCGATAGGTTGACCAAGTCTGCGCACTTCTTGGCCATAAAAAAGACCGACGGTGCGGAAGTGTTGGCCAAGAGGTACGTCAGGGAGATTGTGAAGCTGCATGGGGTACCGGTGAGTATAGTGTCAGATCGAGATCCGAAGTTCTCCTCGCTGTTCTGGGGCGCTTTCCAGAAGGAGATGGGCACTAAGGTACACATGAGTACAGCTTATCATCCCCAGACCGATGGGCAGTCGGAGAGGACTATCCAGACGTTGGAGGATCTGTTGAGGATGTGTGTGTTGGATTGGGGTGGACATTGGGCGGATCATCTAAATCTAGTGGAGTTTGCGTACAATAACAGCTACCAGGCTAGTATCGGCATGGCACCATTTGAGGCGTTGTATGGTAGGCCTTGCAGGACCCCGTTATGTTGGACACAAGTGGGGGAGAGGAGCCTGTTGGGAGCTGACTTTGTGCAGGAGACGACTGAGAAGGTCCGGATTGTGAAGTTGAACATGAAGGAAGCTCAAGATCGTCAGAAAAGCTACGCAGATCGGCGTAGGAAGGAGCTGGAGTTCGCAGTTGGCGATTTGGTCTACCTGAAAATGGCCATGTTGAGGGGTCCGAACAGGTCCATTTCCGAGACGAAGTTGAGTCCACGGTATATGGGTCCCGTCAGGGTGCTGGAGCGGGTCGGACCGGTGGCTTATCGGTTAGAGTTGCCGGAGTCTATGCAGGCATTTCACAAGGTGTTCCACGTGTCGATGTTGAAGAAATGTTTGCACAAGGATGATCAGGTGGTCACGGGGGTGCCATCAGATTTGACACCGAGCATGGTGGTGGAGGCGAGGCCTCTGAGAGTCCTAGATCGTCGGGTGAGAGTGATCAGGAGGAAGAAGGTTCCTGAGATGCAGGTGCTGTGGGACTGCAATGGAGCCGAGGAGGTGACTTGGGAGCCGGAAGCGAAGTTGAAGCGCCAATTTCCCAAGTGGTTCGGCAAACTGGAGGGTTAGCCGGGTTGTTTCCATATCGTTGTAACCATGGTGTTGGGATTTTGGGAGTTATTGCGTTGTTGTACTCGTCTATTTTTATGGTGTTATAATTAATCGATGTACTTTGGAGTTTTTGACTATTCAATAAAAAGGTGTTTTCATTGAATGTGTTGAGTGGTGGGTTTACTAGGGGATTAGTAGACAGGTTGGCGGGCTACTAGTGGTAGTGGTCCGATAGCGGGGGTGCGGATACTAGGTGTTTGGTAGCCGCATAAGGCTGATAGTTCCGGATTGGTTTGGCACGGGGTGGTGGCCCCATATAGCGGCATCGGAGTGCACTGGTGAGTCACTGCCGAGTGTACCTGGCCGGTTGGGTTTCGATGTGATTCCTGATTGGTGAGACAGGTCACTAGAGAGATTGCCGTTGTCTGGCTCTCTATGCGTTAGACGGACCGATCCATGGTGTTGGGTCGTGAAGTCGTTGTACTCCCGGGTGTTGGAGTGGTTGGCCAAACCAAGTAGGGAACTATGGCACTATGGTGTTGAGCCGTGATACCGTTGTTGGTAGAGTTGGAAGAGCGGTCGTGCGACGCTGAGTTGGAATAGCGGTTGTGCTATGTTGTGGATGTTAGCTGGATGTTAGATTCGAGGACGAATCTATGTTAGTGGGGGAGAATTGTAACATCCCTAATTCAATTTTGAGGTTGAAATTGAATAATTAGAAGTTTGGGGTTAATTTCGCGTAAAATCAATTGTTCTGGGTGGGTTTAATTGATAACTTTGGGAGTTTGGGGTCAAAAAAAAGGGGATCCCACACACATATGTTTATATGTGCGTATGTATCTCCCTCTCCAACCTTGTGCAATTAACCTAGCCGTCAGCCCTCGTCGTCAACGGTAAGAACCCTTCTCTCTCTCTCCTTAGTTGATTCGTGTGGTGTTTGGAGTCGAGGCTGTGGTGTTTCGACGGGTTGATTTCCGGCAAGTCCCGTGGTGGCCGTTCGGAGGGTGTGTGTGGCGTTGGCTTCTCTCCCTGTGGGTTTCGCAGATTCAATCCCGGGCCTAGGTTTCGTCGGTTGGGCCGTGGTGAGCTTCCGTGGTGAGCTCCGGTGATGAGCACTCGCCGGCGTGGGAGGTTGGGAGTCGGGATCGTGGATCGGCTGGGCCGTGGAGAGCTCCCACGGTGAGCTCCGGTGGTGAGCTCCGGTCGGGTTTGTGGATCGGGGTTGGGCTGCGACGAGCTCCGGTGGTGAGCTCCGGTGGTGCGTCGTTGCTCCGGCGACGGGAAGTCGACGAAGTCGACTACCGGTTTAGACCGGTTTAATCAAACGTATCGTGTTGATTTTGTTTGATTGTTTTTGATTATTTTATTATTTTGTTATTTTAGGTGGTTTAATAGAAGGTTATTCATCCCGGGGAGTTCTAGAAAATTGCTGAATTTTCTCGTGAAACTTTCTGTGCGGGAATAAGGTGAGTGCAGGACCATAGGCGTAATTAAATAATTTTGATAATTGGTGTGATTTCGTGATTATAGGCCGTTTACGATCTCGGAGGGTCTAGATCGAGTGTTTCATGAAATGTTTGATTTATTCGGTATTTTCGTGATAGTCTATATTAATTATCTTAATTATTTGTTAGCCTGTAGATGGGAGGATTGCCTCACTAAGTATTTATCGAAATACTTATGCATCTCTTATATTTTAATTGATGCAGGAAATGAGAAAGTGTGACCGTGGAATCAGGGCGAGGAAGAGGGGGTGATCTAGATTTGTCGTTTATTTGATTATTTAATTTAATAATTTATGATCTGCATTGTTCGGATTTTTAGTCTTGAACCGGGAATTTTTTTGGTGAGGTTTAGTTATTATTATTTATGGGAATTTTAATAATTAATTGCAAAAAAAAAAAAAAAAAAAAAAATGGGTGCGGTTGTTTCACTATTAGTGCTAATCGTGCATCTATTTGCAATTGTTTTAGATGTTGCTGATTAATTGTTAGTTGTAATTCTTTAATTTGAGATTTGATTTGTTTAACTTCATTTTGTAACTCTCCCGTTGTTACTTGTTTGAATAGACTTTGGGTTGGATATTTCTCAAATATTTTATTTAGACTGAATGGTTGTGGTGAAGATAATTGGTTTTCTTGGTTTATTATTTCTTTTAATTTTAACAAATATTGTTTTTTGATGTCGGGATCATCAATTTTATCTATTATATCTAGTAGGAATTGTTTATCGTTATCTTTGGTTATTACGTTGATTAATTTACAATTGCATAAATTATCTGATAATTCTTGTGATTCGGTAGAGGAATCACTTGAATTTTCTATATCATTTATTGAATGTTCGCTACTACTTTCTTCTTCTAATTCGGAATCAGATATTAATAATTTTGTTAGTTTTTCTTGAATATCTGGTTGATCTTGGAATATTTCATTTATTTTTTTCTTCATCTTACATTCGGTTGACCTATGTCCGGGTCGTTTGCAGTTCCAGCAGATGATTTTTTGTTTGTTAAATGGTTTGGTTTTATTATTATTTTTTGTATAATAATTGTTGGTCGGTTTTTTGAAATTTTTATATTTTTGATAGGGTTTATTATAATTATTATGTTTATGCATTCTTCTTTGTTTATATTTTATTTGTTTAATTCTTGATGGTGGATTAGGTTTATTATAACCGTATTGTTCACAGAATGAACCCATGGTTAATCGGAATTTAAACTTATCATTTCGCTTACTATCCTTTTGTTCTTGACATATTGCTAATCCTTCTTTTTTAATGAATGCAATTAATTGACCATATGTAATTGTGCTCCAATTAATAGCTTGTCCTCCAGAATAATCTTTTAATTTATTGATTATTCTTTCTCCTAAGAAAGATGGTAATCCTGAGATAAATCGTTCTTTCCAAAATGGTTGATTACAATCTCTTATTTGGAATATGTTTGTAATAAAAATATCTTTATACCATTTGAAGTCGCCTAAAGTTGGGCATCTTAAATTTGTTAGTATAATTTTCTTACTTTCTAATTCTTCATTTGGATTTCCTACAAAATGCATTGTTAAAGTGTAAATTAACACTTCTACAGCATTTTGATGTTCTATTTGTTCGTAGAGACCTTCGTCGTCTTCTACTCGTTTGATTTCAATGTGGTTAATAATTGAATCTTGTGTTATTGTATCTAATGAATTATCCCA
The DNA here is from genome assembly GCA_030161315.1 of Eutrema japonicum. NCBI lineage: Eukaryota > Viridiplantae > Streptophyta > Magnoliopsida > Brassicales > Brassicaceae > Eutrema > Eutrema japonicum. Next base: position 43,480,378 of record BSQW01000001.1, read on the forward strand.
CCAATATTTTAATGCTCCGTTAAATCCGGATATTAATAATACACATGCTTGTTTATCAGTATTATTTCTGGCTTTATATGCTATGGCGGCCATTCTCATTTCTTGAAATAAATTCATTGTTTCGTATTCTGAACGTCCATCTATATTCCATTCATATATACCTTCACCGGTATATACATTATTAGAGAACTTATGATGTTCTTCAAATAGTTAATTTGGTGGAGTATGTCGTGGATAATAGGGTTTATTTGATTTTAATATTTTATTATTTCTTATTCTATTTACTTCTTGAATATTATTTTCTGATTGCGTAATTGATTCATTATCGTTTTCGTCTATATTATTTATTCATTTTTCTTTATCTAGTTTATCTAATCTGTTGGAAATTGATTATAATATTTCATTCGTAGGAAATTTAATTTCTCTAGTTATTGGTTTAAAGATTGGTGATGTTACGGATGAAAATGGGTGTTGGGTGACAGATTTTATAACATCCCGGTTTCTTGTATATGCGGAGAGGCTTATAAGAATTGATTTGGCTACCTATGTCACCAAAGTGCACTTACCTTTTCCGATCACTTGCCCGAAAGAACTCCAGAGTTAAGCGTGCTTGGGCTGGAGTAGTCTAAGGATGGGTGACCTTCCGGGAAGTGATTCGCGGTAGCGTGTGAGTGAGGACAAAACACGGGGAAAGGTCACGTGGTGATTGCAGGGTCAGTAAACAAGTATTACAAGCCTCCCGGACTAACGCACCGGCCGTCGGACGAGGGTGGGGCCCACGGGCCGGGAGATGTCGTTGGGGCCCACAGGTAGGGGCGGTCGGGGCGTTATAAGTGGTATCAGAGACGAACCCAAACACGTGTGTGGAGTCAGGTGGGCCCACACCGTCTAGGGTGACGATCCTGGTGCGCAACGAGGACGTTGCGCTCTATGAGTGGGGGTGATTGTAACATCCCGGTTTCTTGTATATGTGGAGAGGCTTATAAGAATTGATTTGGCTACCTATGTCACCAAAGTGCACTTACCTTTTCCGATCACTTGCCCGAAAGAACTCCAGAGTTAAGCGTGCTTGGGCTGGAGTAGTCTAAGGATGGGTGACCTTCCGGGAAGTGATTCGCGGTAGCGTGTGAGTGAGGACAAAACACGGGGAAAGGTCACGTGGTGATTGCAGGGTCAGTAAACAAGTATTACAAGCCTCCCGGACTAACGCACCGGCCGTCGGACGAGGGTGGGGCCCACGGGCCGGGAGATGTCGTTGGGGCCCACAGGTAGGGGCGGTCGGGGCGTTATAAGTGGTATCAGAGACGAACCCAAACACGTGTGTGGAGTCAGGTGGGCCCACACCGTCTAGGGTGACGATCCTGGTGCGCAACGAGGACGTTGCGCTCTATGAGTGGGGGTGATTGTAACATCCCGGTTTCTTGTATATGCGGAGAGGCTTATAAGAATTGATTTGGCTACCTATGTCACCAAAGTGCACTTACCTTTTCCGATCACTTGCCCGAAAGAACTCCAGAGTTAAGCGTGCTTGGGCTGGAGTAGTCTAAGGATGGGTGACCTTCCGGGAAGTGATTCGCGGTAGCGTGTGAGTGAGGACAAAACACGGGGAAAGGTCACGTGGTGATTGCAGGGTCAGTAAACAAGTATTACAAGCCTCCCGGACAAACGCACCGGCCGTCGAACAAGGGTGGGGCCCACGGGCCGGGAGATGTCGTTGGGGCCCACAGGTAGGGGCGGTCGGGGCGTTATAGATTTATCTTGACTGGGTATTTGTATTTCATTATTATTTATTTTATTATCTATATGATCAATTTTCTTAGATATAGTATGTAATAATTGATTTTGATAATTATTTTGTTCGTAAACTGATTTGATATCTTGCATAATTACTGGGTCAGTGTTATTTTTATTAGCTCCGGTTTTAAAAGGTCTGGCTATTATTTGTCGGTCATGCGTTCCAATTTTGAGATCTTTCAATGGTTGATGTATTGATTTTACTTTATTTCCATCTGTTTGTTCCCATATTTGGCTTAGTGAGGAACTTGTATTAATTGTTTTAAATGGGTAATTAATGTTATTTTCTAAAGAGTATGTTTCAAACCATACGAAGAATGGTATATTTAATTGTTTTAGTTTCATATAATTATACCATTTTTCTCTGTAGTTTGTTGTTTCTTGTTTAGTGAGTGTTTGAAAATACCAATTTCGTTTCTCATTGTTTTTTATTGAATAAAAATCTTCTTTAATATATTGTTTATCGATTTCATATTCTTTTGTAATTACATTGATTTCTCGAAAATCTGATTGAGTAGGTGATGTTGGGTACATATTAGGTGCGGCTATTGGTGCTTTGAATTTTATTGAATTATCTTGTTTTTCGTTTTGATTTATACTTTTTGTTTCTGAGTCCGTACTGGCTTGTTCGGATCGGAATTCAGAGAAAGAATGTCTTGAAGGATATGAGCTAGATGCTCTTGAATAATATGAACTAATTCTTGGTGGAAGTGGATCTCTGAATGATCCAAATTGTAATAATATTTTCCCGTCTCTTTGTTCAGTAATTTTTGTAATATTTTTCTGTTCGAAGTTTCTTATTGGTTGCGTAATTTCAATTTTCCATTGATCTGGGATAGTTATTTCATTCCATTTTAATTGTTTAGGTGTATAAGTAGCACTTGGTGTATCTTTGCTATGTACTGTTAATATAGTGGTTTCTCCCTTATTATCTTGTAATAAACATCTAGGATTAAATTCAGATGTTGAAAGTTTGAAATAGATTCGATACATTAGTAGATATCCATGTCGTTCGTTTTGAAATTTCATTTCTGGTAAATGAACGTTTAGTACTAGAGTATTGAGTATGGTTGGATCTTGTAAACTTACTTGGAAATTAGGTGCGCAATTGAAATAAATAGCTCCATTATGTAAATTGGATTGTATTGCTCCTAATAGCGAGTCTTCAAATTTTAATAGGGTATTTTCCCTTAGTAGCATTAGTATAGGTGAATCAATACCTGTTCTTGTGAGGGGTTTTATTGCTATTTGTATTAATCCAAAATGGATATAATTAAGGTTCTTTTGTCTGTATTTTTCTAAAGAAACGTCTGATAATAATTTGATTTCTTCAAATTCATTTTGAAGAGATAATGTGTGTTCATGATCTTTTATTGCATATGCTGTTTTAAAGTCAAAAGTACCAATTTCGTATATATTTTCAGGATTAACCTTTGGTAGTTTATTATTGGCTAATTCATTGAAAGAAGTTATTTTTGACATTACTTCTCTTGAATTAATTGTTAAACTGAACGCAGAATTTGCCTGTTTTTGTTTAAAGAATTTTCTAACCGAGGATGCCATAACTTTAATCTAGGGATAAACACATGCTAAAAAGATACTAACCCGTTAACCTAGAAACTAATGTCAAAAGTAACAATTAATTCAAGAGAAGTAATGTCAAAAATAACTTCTTTCAATGAATTAGCCAATAATAAACTACCAAAGGTTAATCCTGAAAATATATACCAAATTGGTACTTTTGACTTTAAAACAGCATATGCAATAAAAGATCATGAACACACATTATCTCTTCAAAATGAATTTGAAGAAATCAAATTATTATCAGACGTTTCTTTAGAAAAATACAGACAAAAGAAACTTAATTATATCCATTTTGGATTAATACAAATAGCAATAAAACCCCTCACAAGAACAGGTATTGATTCACCTATACTAATGCTATTAAGGGATAATACCCTATTAAAATTTGAAGACTAGCTATTAGGAGCAATACAATCCAATTTACATAATGGAGCTATTTATTTCAATTGTGCACCTAATTTCCAAGTAAGTTTACAAGATCCAACCATACTCAATACTCTAGTACTAAACGTTCATTTACCAGAAATGAAATTTCAAAACGAACGACATGGATATCTATTAATGTATCGAATCTATTTCAAACTTTCAACATCTGAATTTAATCCTAGATGTTTATTACAAGATAATAAGGGAGAAATCACTATATTAACATTACATAGCAAAGATACACCAAGTGCTACTTATACACCTAAACAATTAAAATGGAATGAAATAACTATCCCAGATCAATGGAAAATTGAAATTACGCAACCAATAAGAAACTTCGAACAGAAAAATATTACAAAAATTACTGAACAAAGAGATGGGAAAATATTATTACAATTTGGATCATTCAGAGATCCACTTCCACCAAGAATTAGTTCATATTATTCAAGAGCATCTAGCTCATATCCTTCAAGACATTCTTTCTCTGAATTCCGATCCGAACAAGCCAGTACGGACTCAGAAACAGAAAGTATAAATCAAAACGAAAAACAAGATAATTCAATAAAATTCAAAGCACCAATAGCCGCACCTAATATGTATCCAACATCACCTACTCAATCAGATTTTCGAGAAATCAATGTAATTACAAAAGAATATGAAATCGATAAACAATATATTAAAGAAGTTTTTTATTCAATAAAAAACAATGAGAAACGAAATTGGTATTTTCAAACACTCACTAAACAAGAAACAACAAACTACAGAGAAAAATGGTATAATTATATGAAACTAAAACAATTAAATATACCATTCTTCGTATGGTTTGAAACATACTCTTTAGAAAATAACATTAATTACCCATTTAAAACAATTAATACAAGTTCCTCACTAAGCCAAATATGGGAACAAACAGATGGAAATAAAGTAAAATCAATACATCCACCATTGAAAGATCTCAAAATTGGCACGCATGACCGACAAATAATAGCCAGACCTTTTAAAACCGGAGCTAATAAAAATAACACTGGCCCAGTAATTATGCAAGATATCAAATCATTTTACGAACAAAATAATTATCAAAATCAATTATTACATACTATATCTAAGCAAATTGATCATATAGATAATAAAATAAATAATAATGAAATACAAATACCCAGTCAAGATAAATCTTTCACCCAACACCCATTTTCATCCGTAACATCACCAATCTTTAAACCAATAACTAGAGAAATTAAATTTCCTACGAATGAAATATTAAAATCAATTTCCAACAGATTAGATAAACTAGATAAAGAAAAAGGAATAAATAATATAGACGAAAACAATAATGAATCAATTACGCAATCAGAAAATGATATTCAAGAAGTAAATAGAATAAGAAATAATAAAATATTAAAATCAAATAAACCCTATTATCCACGACATACTCCACCAGATTTACTATTTGAAGAACATCATAAGTTCTCTAATAATGTATATACCGGTGAAGGCATATATGAATGGAATATAGATGGACGTTCAGAATACGAAACAATGAATTTATTTCAAGAAATGGGAATGGCCGCCATAACATATAAAGCCAAAAATAATACTGATAAACAAGCATGTGTATTATTAATATCCGGATTTAACGGAGCATTAAAATATTGGTGGGATAATTCATTAGATACAATAACACAAGATTCAATTATTAACCACGTTGAAATCAAACGAGTAGAAGACGACGAAGGTCTCTACGAAGAAATAGAACATCAAAATGCTGTAGAAGTGTTAATTTACACTTTAACAATGCATTTTGTAGGAAATCCAAATGAAGAATTAGAAAGTAAGAAAATTATACTAACAAATTTAAGATGCCCAACTTTAGGCGACTTCAAATGGTATAAAGATATTTTTATTACAAACATATTCCAAAGAAGAGATTGTAATCAACCATTTTGGCAAGAACGATTTATCTCAGGATTACCATCTTTCTTAGGAGAAAGAATAATCAATAAATTAAAAGATTATTCTGGAGGACAACCTATTAATTGGAGCACAATTACATATGGTCAATTAATTGCATTCATTAAAAAAGAAGGATTAGCAATAGGTCAAGAACAAAAGGATAGTAAGCGAAATGATAAGTTTAAATTCCGATTAACCATGGGTTCATTCTGTGAACAATACGGTTATAATAAACCTAATCCACCATCAAGAATTAAACAAATAAAATATAAACAAAGAAGAATGCATAGACATAATAATTATAATAAACCCTATCAAAAATATAAAAATTTCAAAAAACCGACCAACAATTATTATACAAAAAATAATAATAAAACCAAACCATTTAACAAACAAAAAATCGTCTGCTGGAACTGCAAACGACCCGGACATAGGTCAACCGAATGTAAGATGAAGAAAAAAATAAATGAAATATTCCAAGATCAATCAGATATTCAAGAAAAACTAACTAAATTATTAATATCTGATTCCGAATTAGAAGAAGAAAGTAGTAGCGAACATTCAATAAATTATATAGAAAATTCAAGTGATTCCTCTACCGAATCACAAGAATTATCAGATAATTTATGCAATTGTAAATTAATCAACGTAATAACCAAAGATAACGATAAACAATTCCTACTAGATATAATAGATAAAATTGATGATCCCGACATCAAAAAACAATATTTGTTAAAATTAAAAGAAATAATAAACCAAGAAAACCAATTATCTTCACCACAACCATTCAGTCTAAATAAAATATATGAGAAATATCCAACCCAAAGTCTATTCAAACAAGTAACAACGGGAGAGTTACAAAATGAAGTTAAACAAATCAAATCTCAAATTAAAGAATTACAACTAACAATTAATCAGCAACATCTAAAACAATTGCAAATAGATGCACGATTAGCACTAATAGAATCTAAAGATAATACTAAGGCATCCTCAAGTAATCAAGACACAGAAAATAATAACAATGACCAAGATAATGAAGACTATATTCAAATAATTAATAAAATAAATTATCAAAAATGGTATACCACTATTTCATTACACATAGGTCATGATTTTAAAATTAATATAAGAGCATTAATGGATACTGGAGCAGATTACAATTGTATCCGCGAAGGTATTATACCAACCAAATACTATGAAAAAACTACCGAACGATTAAGCGGAGCTAACGGTAGTAATCTAAAAGTACAATATAAATTACTTGCGCAAAAATATGTAATCAAGGATATTGTTTCAAAAATCAATTCATACTAGTAAAAAATCTAACACAAGAAGTAATTTTAGGAACACCATTTTTTACACAAATCTACCCATTCAAAGTAACCCAAGAAGGTATTATCACAAAAGTAGTAGGAACTAAATTAGCATTTAAATTCCTATCACCAATTAAAACTAAAGAAATCTTACATCTACAGCAAAATTCCATAGAAAAAACAATCAATTTAATAAAAGGAAAACAAAATCATATCCAACATTTACAAGAAGAAATATCTTATAAAAAAATAGAAGAACAATTAAAAACACCCTATGTAATCAGTAAAATAAAAACAATAGAAAACAATCTACTAAATCAAGTATGTTTTGACTTACCAAATGCATTTTGGGAAAGAAAACAGCATAATGTTGAGCTATCCTACATTAAAGAGTTTAATGAAAGAAATATACCAACAAAAGCAAGACCTATACAAATGAACAAAGAATTAATGGAACATTGTAATAAAGAAATTAAAGATCTCTTAAACAAAAAATTGATTAGATCCTCTAAATCTCCTTGGAGCTGTTCAGCCTTTTATGTGAATAATCAAGCAGAAAAGGAACGAGGAGTACCACGACTAGTAATAAATTACAAACCCCTAAATGATGTTTTACAATGGATTAGATATCCAATACCTAGTAAAAGAGATTTATTAAAAAGATTATATGATGCAAAAATATATTCTAAATTTGATTTAAAAAGCGGATTTTGGCAAATTCAAATTACAGAAAAAGATAAATATAAAACAGCATTTACAGTACCTTTCGAACATTACGAATGGAATGTAATGCCATTCGGACTTAAGAATGCACCATCCGAATTTCAACACATAATGAATGACATATTCAATGATTACTCAAAATTCATGATAGTATATATTGATGATGTACTTGTCTACTCAAACTCTATAGACCAACACATTAACCATTTAAACACTTTCACGACAATAGTAAAAAAACATGGTCTAGTATTATCAGCAAAAAGATGTTCTTATTCCAAACAAAAATAAGATTTCTAGGACATAATATGTATCAAGGAACAATCACACCTATATCAAGATCAATAGAATTCGCAGAAAAATTTCCTGACGAATTAAGAGAAAAAACACAATTACAAAGGTTTTTAGGATGTCTAAACTATGTCTCCGACTTCCTACCAAACCTTAGACAAACAATCCAACCATTATTTCAAAGACTTCAAAAAAATCCTAAACCTTGGACCAGCCAACATACCCGTCTAGTCCAGCAGGTTAAACAGAAAGTCAAAACCCTACCATGTTTAGCAATACCAAATCCAGAAGCAGATATGATAGTTGAAACCGACGCTTCAGAAATAGGTTACGGAGGAATCCTAAAACAGAAACTCTCAGGATCTAACCAAGAGTCTATAGTTAGGTTCCACTCGGGTATCTGGTTAGGACCTCAACAGAAATATTCAACCGTTAAGAAAGAAGTTCTTTCTATAGTAAATTGCATTTCAAAATTCCAAGATTATTTAATAAATAAAATGTTTTTATTACGAGTCGATTGTAAATCGGCAAAAGAAATTTTACAAAAAGATGTCAAAAATTTAGTTTCAAAACAAATTTTTGCCAGATGGCAAGCCATTTTATCAGTCTTCGATTTTGATATTCAATATATTAAAGGAGAAAGCAATTCTTTACCAGATTTTCTAACAAGAGAATATTTACAGGGAAAGAATACAGATATTCAACAACATATTCAAGATGGGTGACTCAAAACACAAGAGACCGATGACAGCATCGGATTATATCAAAAACCAACCCCATCTACAAGGAAAACCATTAACTACTCAAAATCTCTTCTCGGCACTCGCCGAATTTCCACCTCTCTCCTACTCAAAAGCGGTTACTCCAACCACAAATACCCAAACAACCGAACCACCTACCAAATCAACCTATTATCTTAAACCAAACAAACAACACCTTATGACCACCCAATTCCTCAAACCAATTAAACTCAAAGAGCTTACTACCTATACCAACCGCGTATTCTACCCAGATAGCCTATACCCTACAGATAATATCACCAAAAATAGAACCTTCTATGAGTATATTCTAGTAGACTCTAAATCTGCAGAAATTACTCATTACCCAGAGAAAACCAATCCTAACCTCATATCCTATTCAACCTGCAAAATACATCGTATTTTCACCATCCAAGACCTCGGATTTATCCATCACCACACAACAAAACCATTCTCTACCCCGGGATACCATATTCAAGGATACACTTATGTAGACTATACAAATGCTTTCTTTCGCACTTTTTATCTCAGGTCATTTGACCATTCATGGTTTATATCCTTTGATACTAAGTGTCCTAAGAATTTACCCAGCTGGTTCGCCGAGTGGTGGTACTGGTTTGGCCCCTCTACTCAAATTTATCCTCAAGAAATTACCAAAACCTCACTACCCTACTATACCAAAAAAACCCCTCATCGTCCTGTTGGTCCTTTGACCATTATCTCTTTCCACATAGACATGGGAATACCATGGATATGCTCTTGGCATTTCAACCTTACCCTCGCACTCGAAAATATACCATACTCCCTGATTAGAGAATACCGAGTCAAATGGTGGGATAAATATAACCTCGATCGATGTTCTCTAGCCAATATTCAAAAATATTTCCACCTCACCCAAGAACTGCAAAACACAGTTCAAACCGTATCCAAATCAATACCTCTTTTTCTACCTAGCCAACTCCCAAAAGTTACTATACCACAAGAAAAACCAAGTCAACCAATAATAATCCCAGAAAGTCCAACTCGATCTGCCAGTTCCTCTGGCTCAAGAACCAACAAAAAAAACAAGCTATCAAAAGATACCCTCAAACAGTTACTCGCTACAATCTCTCAACAGATGGAGTCCTCCGACGAGGATGACAATATGCAAGAAGACGATCCCTTTGGCGGTCCGTTAGCACAGGACCCGGATAAAAAAAAAAAAAAAAAAAACCTAATAATGGTATTATCACTTTTGTATATTCTAGTAGACTCTGTATTTTATTTTGAACTTTTTCAATACCTGCTTGTCTATACTCGTAAAATAAAATAAAGAGTATATCTATTCAACAAATAAAGGAAGGCACTTATCAACAAGATCAAAAGGGCCCACAACAGCACTGTTCATTTGGCACTGTTCGACACTGTTCAAAAGGCACTGTTCGCTCGGCACTGTTCACGCGACACTATTCACCAACGACACGCGTTCAAAGTGTCGGCACCATTAACACGAAGACACGTATCCACGCTCTTAACATCAAGTGTCGGCACCGTTCATCAGACGACACGTACCAAGACACTATTTGCTTCATTCTTCTATAAAAGAAGACCAACCATCATCAAACGAGGCACGAGCGATTAATCACTGTTTCTCTCACTAAAACCGCTCTAGCTTCTCTCTAAAAGATTTTCAAAGATTTAAGTTTTAAACACTTTGTAATATCTCAATCTTTGTATTACGATAAAATTTAATAAAAGAAAAGTCCTATACAAAGTTTAAAAATCTTTCAAATAAATTGTATTGAAAGTTTTTTATATAAGAATTAAAAAATTTTATGGTATCAGAACAAGTGATTCAAAACAAGCTGGAATCCACAACTCATTGTAAAAAACAAACTACTAATAACTAGTTTAGTTAAGGACCACATGTTCTAACTACGAGATTTAGGAGATCCTGCAATTTTATAAAGGGAGCAACATGTCATAAACAAGTTTATCAAAAGAAAAGACATGTCATAAACAAATGATGGTTCAAATAAGGCTTAAGATCCTAGGTATAACACCCCGACCGCCCCTACCTGTGGGCCCCATGCCCTCTCTCGGCCCGTGGGCCCCACCCTTGTCCGACGGCCGGTGCGTTAGTCCGGGAGGCTTGTAATACTTGTTTACTGACCCTGTAATCACCACGTGACCTTTCCCCGTGTTTTGTCCTAACTCACACGATACCGCGAATCACTTCCCGGAAGGTCACCCATCCTTAAACTACTCCAGCTCAAGCACGCTTAACTCTGGAGTTCTTTCGGGCAAGTGATCGGAAAAGGTAAGTGCACTTTGGTGACATAGGTAGCCAAATCAATTTTTATAAGCCTCTCCGCATATACAAGAAATCGAGATGTTACACTAGGCATCATTGGATGTAATATGAATAAATTGTTGAAAAGTTCAATAAATACATAATAGAAGACTGGTTTACAGGTAGCATATATATGTCCAATAAGCATATGCCATTGAGTGTGTGAAAACTGACATAAAATAGTTTACAAATCCAAATAAGAAAAGAAAAGCAGATTTTCCGAGAAAACTTTCGGATCTAGCTTAACTAATATGTTGGAGGTGGGCCTAGCACCCCCCAATTAGTTAGGCCCATCTTAGGAAAGGCCCCTCTTCAGCTCGGTCACCGGCCTGAAAGCGCCGACCTGCAAGGCTCCTCTTCGGTTCGGTCGCCGACCTGAAAGCGACGCACCTCGGGCCCGGGCTGACACTTCACCAAGGCAGGAATGTCAGAAGAGCAGAAGGCAAGTGGGAGTTGGTCGAACAGTGTATTGTCTGAGCAGGAGTATGGGCTGACCTCGACATCTCACCAACCCTGCAGAGCTGACGAAGGAGGAAAGGACACGTGGAGAAGAGTTGGCGAAACAGTGCGCTGCCCTGCAACACGCCACGCCGAGCTCATCATGACCTCCCTCCTCGAAAGCCGGAACACGCCTCCTAGGCCACCTTACCCGCGAAAGAGGCCAAAGACACCACGTGGCCCCGAGATCCCGGGGAGCAGGAAGCCAACCCCGACTATATATACCCCTCAAAGTCATTAATGAGGGGTACTTTTGATTTGGGCCATTTTTGACCTACGACTAGCTACCCGACCTCTCTCTTTCTCTCTTTGTAACAAGGCAACAGTTTAGAACGCCGAACTGGACGTCCTTCGGAACCAGTTCGTAATTCTAAATTGTTCATTTTTCTCACCATCAATAAAAGGAAACACGGCCCCCGGCCTACTCATCTTTCTCCCGGCCTGCTTTAATAGTGGTTAAACTGCTCTAATTAACGAAAATCTCACCTCTCGTTCCGTAATCAATCTCTTAAACATCTTTAGTGATCCCCGGGATCAACAATTGGCGCTAGAAGGAGGGGAGAGATTCTTCTATACGCAAGGAGCAGTTCAACCACCACCGCAACCGCAGCAACAATGGCAATTCCGCCCCCAAGAGTGTTGTTAGACCAGGAAACCCCGGCCCAAACAACAGCCCGGGCCCCGACGACGGCCCCGCCAACGACTCAAACAACGCCGACCATCCCGCCGTCAGCCCAAGCAGCTGCCAACCAGACGATTCCTCGAGAGCAGTTCTTCAGGGCCCCGCCCCCGGCTTCGGCACCCGCTCATTCCGACGGCTCCGCCGCCCACAACGCGCCCCGAGCATCGGAGGACCAGCCTACGCTGTCCGCCGTAATGCAAACCCTGCTCGCCAGAATAGATGAGCTGACGCGAGCTACCGACCAACGGTTCGCCACGCTAGGAGCCTCCCGCGACCGGTCAGACAACACCGGCTCCCCGGACGTCCACCTCAGAGAGCCGGCCTCTCGGGAAGAAACCCCGCGTATCCGGATAAGCCGGCCCGGCGACTCACCGTCAGGATCCGAAGGCCCGGGCAGCCACCCGGGCGACGAAGCCCACGATCCCCGATCCAGCTCGGAGCGTGCCAGGGATGCCGAATTCGAGGCCATGAAGGAGACAATCCGCGTGATGTCCTCCAAAATCCATCAGGCCACCAGCGCGGCCCCGGAAATAGATCGTGTCCTCAGAGAGACGCATAACACGCCGTTCACCCGCCGGATCGCCTCTGTGCCGCTCCAGCATCTCGGGAAGCTAAAACTCCAGCCCTACGGGGGCACCACCGACCCGGCCCAGTATCTTACGGCGATCACCATCGCCATGGGTCGCGCCCACTTCTCCCCGGATGAGCGCGAGGCCGCCCACTGCCAACTCTTCGTAGAGAACCTCACCGGCCCGGCCCTCACGTGGTTCTCTCGGCTGAAGACGCACTCCATAGACAGCTTCAGAGACCTGTCGACCACCTTCCTCGAGCACTACTCCATCTACATCCGGCAGTCCGCATCCAGCGCGGACCTCTGGGTGATGAACCAAGGAGCAAAGGAGTCGCTCAGGTCCTTCATAGAACGCTTCAAGGCCACGGCCTCCCAAAGCAACGTGACGGACGAGTCAGCGCTCCCCGCTCTAAGAAAGGGACTGCGGGCCGATTCGACCTTCAAGGACGATATGAAGCTCAACAGGCCGCGCTCGCTGGAAGACGCCTTGCACCGCGCTGGACTCTTCGTCGAGCTCGAGGAGGAGAAGGCGGCTGAGTCGAGAAACAGCGCCTCTCACAAGGCCCCGGTCGCGAAGGAGCGGCCCCAGGAAAGATATCAGGAGCCTCGTCAACACTACGATGACGAGTACCAGCGCAGCAAGGGAAAGCAGGCCGCTGCATTCCTTGTCAACGGACCGCCCTCCGGCCTCCGTCTGCACGATCCCGTACTTCCCCCCAGCCCCGCGCCAGGGTTGCCTTGGAACAAGTACGTACGGGATCCCCACCAGCAGGATCGGCGTCCCGACGACCCGAGCGATAGGGAGTCCCGACCAGACGAGCCGTACGACAGGTCGGCCTTCTGCGACTTCCACCGGCGAAAGGGGCGCCCGACCTCTCACTGCCGCGCCCTCCAAGAGGTCCTGCTGAACCAATTTCAACGGGGAGAAATCAGCGTACCAGAGCGGCTGCGTCCGCATGCCCGGGACGGCGATCGAGTGCAACCCCGCGACAACCGAGGTCGCGAGGATAACCGGGCTAGGCTTTACAACCGCGCCCAAAACGACGACCGACGGCGACGATCTCCTTCGCGAGACCGGGAAACGGGCAGATCGCCTCCCCCGGCCCGGACTCTGATAGGGATGACCATGGGAGGCCTCCTCTCGTGCAATGACTCAGTGCGGTCCATCAAGCGTCATGAGAGGAAAACCGACGCCTCCCTGAAGTGGCACTCCGGGCCGGAGATCGACGCTCAGGACACGAGCAAGAGGGGGATATGTTTCACCGAGGCCGACGCGGCCGGGGTCCACCAGCCCCACAACGACCCCCTCTTGCTCATGTCCTGAGCGTCGATCGTGTCCTGAGCGCAGACCGGTCAAGCAAAAGCGGCGAAAGCTGGGTCCGGAGCGCGCCCAGGCAGTCAATGACGAGGTCGAAAGGCTCACCGAGGCCGGTTCGATCACCGAGGTCAAATACCCGGACTGGTTGACCAACCCGGTGGTGGTCAAGAAGAAGAGCGGGAAATGGAGGGTCTGCGTGGACTTCACCGACCTCAATAAGGCATGCCCAAAGGACAGCTTTCCCCTCCCTCGAATCGACCAAGTCGTCGAAGCCACCGCGGGGAACGAGCTACTCTCCTTCATGGATGCCTTCTCGGGGTATAACCAGATCCCCATGCACCCCGATGATCAGGAGAAAACCGCGTTCATCACGGACCGAGGCATTTACTGCTACAAGGTAATGCCCTTCGGACTCAAGAACGCTGGGGCCACCTACCAACGGCTCGTCAACCGGATGTTCGCCGACCAAATAGGCCGCACTATGGAAGTATATATAGATGACATGCTGGTGAAGTCTCTGGTGGCGGCCGACCACGTCACTCATCTCCGGTCCTGCTTCCGGACGTTGAACGAATACAACATGAAGCTGAACCCGGCCAAGTGTTCCTTCGGCGTCACGTCGGGCGAATTCCTCGGATACATCATCACCCAGCGCGGGATCGAGGCCGACCACAAGCAGATCCGAGCCATCATCGAGCTCAAATCCCCGGAGAGCACGCGTTAAGTACAACGACTCACCGGGAGAATCGCCGCGCTGAACCGATTCATCTCCCGCTCTACCAACAAGAGCCTCCCGTTCTACCAGCTGCTCCGGGCTAACAAGCGGTTCGAATGGGACGACAAATGCGAGGATGCCCTCCGCCAGCTGAAGGAGTACATATCCACTCCTCCC
Organism: Eutrema japonicum; assembly: GCA_030161315.1. Lineage (NCBI taxonomy): Eukaryota > Viridiplantae > Streptophyta > Magnoliopsida > Brassicales > Brassicaceae > Eutrema > Eutrema japonicum. The sequence goes on from BSQW01000001.1 coordinate 43,495,507, forward strand.
GTCCTGTCCAAGCCAGAAGAAGGCGAAATCCTCTACCTCTATATCGCCATCTCCGCGTCAGCGGTCAGCGGAGTGCTGGTACGGGAAGACCGGGGCGACCAAAGACCCATCTCCTACATCAGCAAATCCCTTGACGACGCGGAGAGCAGGTACCCGACTCTGGAGAAGCTCGCCTTGGCGGTGGTCGTCGCAGCTAGAAAGCTCCGGCCTTACTTTCAATCCCATGCGATTGCCGTCCTAAGCACCTACCCCCTCAGAACCATCCTCCACAGCCCGAGCCGATCGGGCCGGATAATGAAATGGGCTGTTGAGCTGAGCGAGTATGAAATCGAGTACCGAGGTCGGACCGCGATCAAATCTCAGGTCCTGGCTGATTTCCTAGTTGAGTTGGCGCCCGAGCTGGCAGTCAGCGAAGTCCCCGAAGTGTGGGTTCTGCATGTCGACGGATCGGCTTCCAAGCACGGGTCCGGCGTTGGCATACGCCTCGAATCCCCGACCAAGGAGATCCTCGAGCAGTCTTTCCGTCTGGCCTTCCCGGCATCAAACAACGAGGCAGAGTACGAAGCTCTGATTGCCGGCCTGCGCCTAGCAAAGGAGGTCGGCGCGAAGAAAATCCGAGCTTACTGCGACTCCCAGCTCGTCGCCAATCAATTCAGCGGAGAGTACGAGGCCAAGAACGATCGCATGGACGCTTACCTCAAGGTGACCCAAGGCTTGGCCGCAGACTTTTCCGAGTTCACCCTGACGAAGATTCCCCGAGGCGATAACACTTCCGCAGACGCCCTCGCCGCACTAGCCTCCACCTCGGCCCCAGCCCAACGACGGGTGATCCCGGTCGAGAGCATCGACTTCCCCAGCATCGAGCTGCCAAAAGGGGTTTACTTGATCAACCCCAGGCCGCGGACCCCGACGAAGACGTCCTACCTCCCAAAGTTCTACCGCCACCTCCGGCCGAGCCCGAGCTACCGGACTGGCGAGTCGACCTACTGCTGTACATCGCAGACGGCATTCAACCCCCAGATCGGTGGGCCGCCCGACGACTAAGGAAGAAGTGTGCCCGATACACGATGCTGGACGGCAATCTGTTCCGGTGGAGCGCCCCGGGAACCCTGCTCGGCTGCCTCCACGGGCAGGAAACCATTGACGTGATGAAGGAAATGCACGAGGGCGCTGACGGAAACCACTCCAGCGGCCGGGCTCTCGCCCTGAGAATACGGAACCAGGGACACTACTGGCCAACGATGCTGCAGGACTGCGAAAGATTCGCAGCCCGGTGAGAGAAGTGCCAGCGTCACGGCCCGCGCATTCACTGTCCTACCGAGCTCCTTACCACTGCGGTCGCGCCCTACCCCTTCATGCGATGGGCCATGGACATAGTCGGGCCCCTTCCCCGATCTCGCCAAAAGCGCTTCCTCTTGGTCATGACCGACTACTTCACCAAATGGGTCAAGGCCGAAGCTTACGCCAAGATCACGGCAGAGGACGTCCGAAAATTCGTCTGGAAGTTCATCATCTGCCGGCACGGGCTGCCCTACGAGATCGTAACTGACAACGGTGCCCAGTTCACATCGGCCCTCTTCGAAGACTTCTGCGCGAAGTGGAATATCAGGCTGAGTAAGTCCACCCCGAGATATCCACAAGGAAATGGGCAGGCCGAGGCCACCAACAAAACCATCCTCGACGGCCTCAAAAAACGACTAGACGACAAGAAGGGGTCCTGGGCCGACGAGCTCGATGGAGTCCTCTGGTCCCATCGCACAACGCCGAGGACGTCGACAGGACGCACACCGTTCAGCCTCTCTCACGGAATGGAAGCAATGGCCCCCTCCGAGGTCGGGCTCCGCACTCCTCGCCGCGCTATGCTCACCCAGCAGCCGGCCCTGAATGACACCGTCCTACTGAGCGAGCTGGATTTTCTCGAAGAACAGCGGGACCGTTCCCTCCTCCGAATCCAGAACTACCAGCAGCTCGCCTCCAAATACTACAACAAGAGGGTTCGAGGCAGGTTCTTTACCGAAGGCGACCTGGTCCTCCGCAAAGTCTTCGAAAACACCGCCGAGCTAAACGCAGGCAAGCTCGGTGCACATTGGGAGGGCCCTTACCTTATCTCCAAGGTCGTGAAACCCGGCGTCTACGAGCTAGTCACGATGAACGGCGACGCAATCCCGCGCTCATGGAATTCGATCAACCTCAAACGCTTCCACTATTAAGCCCCCGGGCTCCATTCCGCTCTCCGCCTTTGTAAATAAACGAACTACGACTGGCTTGATCCCTTCTACTAAAGGGTACGTAGGCAACCCCTAACCAGGGCTCAGCTATTAACCTAATAAAACCTTTTCGACAAAGGAACACGGTCCCCGACCTGTGCACAGAAAGCCGAGCTCCAAATGCTCGCACTACACACAAAAAAGAGAAAGCCGAGCTCCAAACGCTCGCACCTCTACAAAAAAAAAAAAAGCCGAGCTCCAAACGCTCGCACCTCTACAAAAAGAGAAAGCCGAGCTCCAATCGCTCGCACCTCTACAAAAAAAAAAAAAAAAAAAAAAAAAAAAAGCCGAGCTCCAAATGCTCGCACTACACAAAAAAAAAAAGAGAAAGCCGAGCTCCAAACGCTCGCACCTCTACAAAAAAAGAAAGCCGAGCTCCAAACGCTCGCACATCTACAAAAAAAAAAGGGGACCGAGCTCCGGTGCTCGCTCTCCCCGGCACACAAGTTATAAGTGCCAAAGCCGAGCTCCAATGCTCGCACTCCCATAGTACACAAGCAATAAGTACCTTAAGCTCGCACTCCCAGGGCTCGCACCTCTACTAGACACACAAGCATTAAGTGTCTCTAAGCCGGGCTCGCTACCCGCACCAAAAAAACAAGGTACACAAGCAATAAGTACCTTAAGCCGAGATCACCTCGCACCCACTAAAAATATTAAAGATACACAAGCAATAAGTATCTCAAGCCGAGTCGTACCTCGCACCCAATACAAGAGCACGGTCCACGACCTGCATACATGACAGGGTACGGTCTACGACCTACTCTACCAATCAAAAAAGCCTCAAAACGGCACTTACAAAAAGAAAGAGAGGGCCAACGGCCTCGATTATCACAAAAGGGCCAACGGCCTCGTTATTATAAAAAGGGCCCACGGCCTAGTCATTACAAAAGCCTCGAAACGGCACTTACAAAAAGAAAGAGAGGGCCAACGGCCTCGATTATCACAAAAGGGCCAACGGCCTCGTTATTATAAAAAGGGCCCACGGCCTAGTCATTACAAAAGCCTCGAAACGGCACTTACAAAAAGAAAGAGAGGGCCAACGGCCTCGATTATCACAAAAGGGCCAACGGCCTCATTTTTATAAAAAGGGCCCACGGCCTAGTCATTACAAAAGCCTCGAAACGGCACTTACAAAAAAAAAGAGAAGAGAGAAAGGGCCAACGGCCTTGTTGTCATAAAAAGATGGGCCAGCGGCCTGGTCCTTACATAAACGGCCTACGGCCCGGTCTTTACAAAAGAGAGAAGAAAACAAAAAGGAAAAACTACAAAAAAAAAAAAAAAAAAAAAAGAGAAGTTTTTACAAGGCCGCATCGGCCGGTCGATCATCACCCCCGTCAGCACGGGTACCATCTAAATCGCCCGGGCACACCATCCTCTCATTGGTGCCATGCTCACCAAGGAAGGGCTGCTCGGACCTCTCTTCCTCAACCACGGCCTCACCGGATGGCGCGTCGGTCCCGGCCTCACCGGATGGCGCGTCGGTACCGGTCTCACCGGGTGGCGCGTCGGTGCCGGCCTCATCAGCGCACGGGGCCGAGTCCTGTGCTGGCAGATCTGCTTGGACGATCTCAGCAGCCGAGGGAGCGTCCTCAGTCAGATCCACATAGGACGCCTCCGAAGGAGCGACGGGCATGAGCCGCTCGAGCTGGACGCCATGAGCGCGATCCAGAGGAATGTCCAGGTCCTCCGGGGTCAAGTCCGGAAAGTCCATTCTGTCCAGCACGGCACCGAATGCCGCTTCATCCTCGTCCAGCTTCTGATATCGGTAGAACGGTACCGACACCCCGTCCTCGGCCTCCATCCTCTTGAGGCACGCCCTGACGCCGATCACCTGGTTGTACAGCAGGTGAGGCTCTAAGGCCCGGCTGCGCCCGTCGAGATGGGCGCGGATCTTCTCCATCTTCGCGGACCACTTCCGGTTCCGCGCTTCCCACCGGGTTGTCACCCGGTCGCTCTCCGCGGCCACGGCCACCTTCGCCCGGCCTATGGCGCCCTCCAGCCCCTTCACCCTGGATCGGAGCGTCTCCCTCTCCCCTTTCAGGAGCCCGACCTCCTCCTCCAGAGCGGCCGCCCGAGCCCTCTCGGCGGCAGATCGGGCCCTCTCAGCCACCAGTTCGCCCTGAAGACTGCCCACCTCTATACCCCGGGCTCGCACCCGCGCCGCCTCCTCTTCCAGCACCGCAGACCGGGCCTTCTCCTCCCTTAAGTCCTTCTTCAGCCCGCGAGTAAGAGCGGACTGGATCTGCGCGCCGGCCTCCTGGCGTCCCTGCAGGAAGCTGAGCGACGCGTCCTTCTCGGCGAGCCGCTTCTCATAGGCCTCCGCTAGAAAGGCGGTAAGGGCCATCGTCTGCAACAAACCAGCTGTTAGCAAAAACGTACAAACGAATCCTGATAGAAACAAGATCAGCAGCGAAAGCTTACCCGAGCTGCGGATCGCGCCACCTGGCGGAAGGTATCGGACTCCGCCATCTCCAGCGGGACGAAGTGCGGGTGCTTCTGCCCGAACATCATGGCCTGCGCCAGCTCGGCGCACTCGTCCTGATCGACGATGATCTGGCTGCTTCCGTCCTCGTGGGTAAAGGAGAAGCTATAGTCCCGAGGCCCATCGTCGGAACCTCCCGAGGTGCCGCCTCCATCAGCGCTGCGGTCCTCGGCCTCCTGCACAGCAGCAGGATCCTCCACGACGACGATCGCCTCGCCGCCCTCAGTCGCCCGCACTGCGACCTCTTCGCCCCCCTGGGTCCGGGTTTTTAAATTTATAAGAAAGGAAACAAATGCAAGAAGGAAAACAAAACACAAGACTAAAATGTTGGATTATGAACTAGGCTATCAATGAGATGGGTAACAATCAAACAATGAATCATTTAGAAGCATTAATCACTATCTTAGAACATGGAATTCTCAAATATGACTCATCCATTTCCATGGCACTAATCACCTTGTTAATTATCTAATCAAGAACAAATTTCCATTTGTGATTAAATAATTAACAAGCATTAAGAAACAATTCCAATTAGTTCACTAAACACCCTAAACATCAACTTCCGTTGGCTAGGATATGCATAGCTCACAAAAGGTTCGGATCAAGCAATTCATTTAAACTCGGGTCATGAGTGAAATGCCTAAGATCTAGAAACGAATGAACATACCTAATCTAGTACTAACACCGCTTACTCGAATCTATCCCTAATGCATGGGATGAGACCAAAAATCTAACTAATCTAAGGTGTAGTACTAGGTTTCGGTTTATCATGACAAATCTAGCGTTACGAACCAACCTAAGTGAAAGACTCATCCAAGATCATCTTAAATAACCATTATCTAACCATCAAGACAATTGACTAATGATGCCTAAACATTCAATGCACATTCATTCTTATGACATGGATCACACAAGTAGATTAGTTCACTTCCATGATACTAATCCATTTACAAAATCATCTAGTTATCAAGAACTTCCGTTCGAAACTAAATGATCCATAATCATTAAGCATTAGTCCATACAAGTCAACAATTCACCTTAATCATCAATTTCCATTGGCTAAGAATTGAATTGCATGCTTAGAGGTTTTCTAGACATTTCATCGAACACCTTCCGGGCGAGAAATGTCTTAAGTTCTAGAAATGAGTTGTCAATTCGATTCTAGCATTAAGATCCCTCCTAACATGAGAACAAATGATTATCTAAGCCTAAACATCAACAATCAACCATCAACCATCCAAATCAAACATTATCTAAAATCCAACAAAAAGTCAACTCACAAGAACATGAAGAACACAAGAGAAAAAGACATAGAAATGAAGAACAAGAATCAAATAAGCATAATATAAAGATAGAGTGAAGAAATCTTCTCTAGAATGGCATTTGTATGAAGAACAATCCCAAAACATCAAGAAGAGAGAGTTGGGGACGAGCCCCACTCTTAGAAGAAGAAAACTTTTCAATAAAATTAGGTTTTTTGGCTTTTAATAGAGTTTGGGTCGAATTTTTGAGTTTCAGATGATCCACAGCGGTCAGCTCATACCGCTGCATGACCGCTGTGATTCTCTGTTTTTTTTCGACGGATGAACCCGCAGCGGTCACTGTAGACCGCTGCATGACCGCTGCGAGCTCCACTGAGTTCCTTCGCGCGCCAGACTGGACCGTCGTCACGGAAATTGGCATAACTTCTGATCGCACCGTTGGAATTGCCTCAAACCACTTCCAAATGAAAGCTAATCCATTGATATATCTCGTGTTAAAATTTGAGCTCAATCCATCGGTGGAAAATCCTTCATCCAATGCCAAACTTATGACGTCTCAACCTGATCCTGCATCTTTGTATTCCGAAATGAACTTTTTGATGGCTATCTTCACTCCTCCAACTCCTATGACTCCAAGAACACCTGAAAATGGCTCAAGCAAGCCAAAAAGAATGCAAAGACAACCTAGGACATCTAAAATGCAATGAGACTCAAGTTGGACCTAAATGCATGAAAATATCCAAAAACTATACAAATTGGAACTAAAAACCTATGAAACTAAACCTTAAAAACATGTAAAATATGGTGTTATCAACTCCCCCGGACTTGCCTTTTGCTTGTCCGCAAGCAAACAAGAAAAGACAAACCGAAAGAGAGGTTTTAAAGAGTGGGAATTCATAACTAAAGGACATGTCAAAGCATTCAAAGTGGGAATTCTATGCCCAAGATAATACCAAGACATTGCAAAAACGTATCTCAATTATGACTCTAACTTCTCTAGACTTATCGCAACTCCTAATCTTTTCTCTTAACAACAATGCCTCATGCCTACAAGTCCTCTTCTCAACCAACCCTCACATTCATTTGATCTTTCTAAAGGTGCGGTCTCACAAATGGGCAAGTGATCAAGTCCAATCGGTTTGGAAGAAAAGGCAATTGGCACTAGTAAATGTGAGTGCAAGGAGGTTCATTCTCTTTTTGGGTGACTTACTCTCAAGAAAAAGGAATGCTATATGTTATGCAAAAGCAAGGAAGACTAGAAACAATTTATGCATACAAAGTTAAGCTCACATTGTTCTACCCTCCTAGCAAAGCATTCTACCCAAATGGTGATTCCATTTCCTCTTCTTATCTTATTTTCTTGAAGCTCATTAAACCCTCAAAGCCCTTTTGGCTAAATCAAAACTCCCTTTTTAAACCCCTTTTCTTTTCCAAACACCAAACTCCTAGAGACATTTTTAATCGACCCCTTTCTTTTCTTCTTACTCTCCCTAAACTTTTTATTCTTTCTCTTTTTCAAACATGGAGAGTGTTTTTCTTTTTCTTTTTCTTTTTCTAGGGTCTTTCTTTTACGCTCTTCTCTAGAGTTTTCTTTTCCAACCAAGGATTCTTTTTCTACCATTTCTCATTTCACTTTTCATGAGCTCATGCTCCCCAAAACCAAATACCATTCAATCCATTGATCCCCATCTTAATGCTAGCCTCTTTTCTTTGAACAACAAACCTAGCTAAAAATGAAAGCTAACCTTTGTCGTTTCCGATACTTACAAGATTTTACACACAATAGCATATCAAGAAAAGGCCTCACTCAATAAAAAAAACAAGGGGTGGAAAGGAAACGGTTATGGTGAAAGGTAGGGAACCATTCTAAAAATGAGAATGGCCACTCGGGTTATTAGAGAGTGGTAAAAGTGGATAAGATAACCCGAATGTTTTCTTTGAACCATGGTTATGTATCACAAGCCCATAAGCAAGAAGATTATATTCATTTAAGTCCAATTATCAAGGGGTTGATTTCAAATTAAACAAGTATTTACAAGACAAAGAGTTAAGAGTAGAGAGATCAAAGTACGAAGTTTTCAAGTCTTTTGAAATCGTTTAAGCAATATAAAACCATTATCGAGAGCATCACAATGAAAGCTTATCATACATGTTTTATGAACTCTCATGCACATGAATGCAACCAATATGATCTAGAAATGAGTGATCAAGTCAAGTCTAGAATGCACATGGACTAATGCAAACTACATGATGATTTTTTTTGTTTTTTGTTTTTTTTTTTATGCAATTAAAAATATACAATGCAATGACTCAAGAAAATGAAAATAAGACAAAATACACAATGTCAAAACACAAGAACCTCTCCCCCGGACTTAAATCACACAGTCTCGGTGTGAATTGAGCCAAAGAGAGAGTAAAACAAACATAAAAACGAAATGGTATATACAAAGGGAAAAGTTAGTGGTACCTTGGAGTGGAGTGGATTCACGAGGAGGAAGCATTGTGCGTTGAAGCTCACGGACTTAGACCATTCCATCCATCCCATTTATTCACCCTTATTGCTCCTACAAAAACATGAAAACAAAATTTATCAAACAATAAAAAGGCATAAAACAAGAAGTAAAGGATAGGATTGCTTGTTTTATGTCTCTAGCATTGACGGTGGATAGGATTGGGGGAGTCCCCAATGGCGCGTTTAACGTCGCTAGCTTGACGGTTGCGTCCTCTTATTCACTCTCTCCTTGAATGTTTCCTTTACTCCTAGTTTCGAACCTAAGAGATCAAGATCACAAGAAAAGAGAAAAAAGATTAACAACAAAAAATAAAAAGCTCTAGTCTCAAGAAGAATCCAAATCCTAATGATCAATGCTAAACCCCAATGGCAACGGCGCCAAATTGATAGTAGGATTTTTCCTATCAATTTCTCAAATCCCACTCTTAGAAGAAAAACTTTTTACAATAAAATTAGGTTTTTTGGCTTTTAATAGAGTTTGGGTCGAATTTTTGAGTTTCAGATGATCCACAGCGGTCAGCTCATACCGCTGCATGACCGCTGTGATTCTCTGTTTTTTTTCGACGGATGAACCCGCAGCGGTCACTGTAGACCGCTGCATGACCGCTGCGAGCTCCACTGAGTTCCTTCGCGCGCCAGACTGGACCGTCGTCACGGAAATTGGCATAACTTCTGATCGCACCGTTGGAATTGCCTCAAACCACTTCCAAATGAAAGCTAATCCATTGATATATCTCGTGTTAAAATTTGAGCTCAATCCATCGGTGGAAAGTCCTTCATCCAATGCCAAACTTATGACGTCTCAACCTGATCCTGCATCTTTGTATTCCGAAATGAACTTTTTGATGGCTATCTTCACTCCTCCAACTCCTATGACTCCAAGAACACCTGAAAATGGCTCAAGCAAGCCAAAAAGAATGCAAAGACAACCTAGGACACCTAAAATGCAATGAGACTCAAGTTGGACCTAAATGCATGAAAATATCCAAAAACTATACAAATTGGAACTAAAAACCTATGAAACTAAACCTTAAAAACATGTAAAATATGGTGTTATCAGTCCGGGTCTCCACGACACCCCCTGCCGGCACCTCGGCCGCAGACACCTCGGGCTCGACCCCGGTCAGTTCCGATTGGACTCCATCCCGACCCGCGGCTGAGGAGCCGCCCACCTCGGCCCTCTTCTTCTTCTTGCCGGCCTTACCACCGGCAACCTCAGCCGCCCTCTTCTTCGAAGGAGCCGCCTCGGAGGACTCCCCCCCAACCCGTGGTGCCGGGTCTCGCCGGACCGGCATCTCGGGTATCGGCGGCGGCGGCGCCACAAACGAGTCCGCATACAGCGGACTGGCAAACCTTGCTCTACCTGCAAAGGAAGAACCGTCAGTTCGGCAAAAAAAAAAAAAAAAAAAAAAAAAAAAAAATTTAGCGACCTCCGACCATTGCTGCTGCTATTCTCGCCGAAGTGAATGACCTCCACTCTCTTCTACGCACTGACCTGAGCACGGCAACGATACCCGCGTAGTCCGGCAGCTTGAACCTAGAAGAGTGAGGACCTGAAAGCAAAGCAAGCAGCATCAGTCAGACAAAACCGAAGAAGAGAAGTCAGCTCGACCTGCAAATCCCTACCCGGGGAAAAGTTCCAATCCCGGGTGTATCTCGCCGACGGGTCGAGCCCAACCACGTCAGTAGCCCGTATGTAGAAGTAGCTGCGAGACCAGTCCTCGACCTTCGACAGCTTGCTCGCCTTAGACCCCGAGCTGGGTGCCTCCAGGACGTTCGCCACGGGCTTGAAAGCGGCATAGAAGGTCCCAGGAATCCCAGGGTTTGCCTTTTGCTGGGTGAGTGCCTCGAACATAGGCACCGTCACCTCCACGTCGCATTCGTGCCCCAAGGTCAGCAGCACGATCATCCCCTGGATCGTGGACGGGCAGACCTGCGAGAAGGCCAGGCCCCGCGCCCGGCAATACTGGACGAACAGCTCGGGGAGAGGAAGGCGCAAGCCGCACTTCTGGAAGAACGACTCATACAGGCAGACGAAGCCCGGCCGAGGAGTCCACGGGCGCTCCTCCGCCCTGGGTAGCCTGAGCTCGACGCCAGCAGGAAAGTCGCACAAATCCCTCAGGAGAGTCACCGATTCCGCTGTGCTCCAGGTCGGTGACCCTCCCTGCTCGTAAGGAACCAGGGGAGACCTCACCCTGGCCACTCGAACTCCGCCTCCGCGGCCGCCCTGACGACCACCGCGGTCGTCCAGATGCCCGGTTCTACCCCCAGCTTGGCCAACGCCGCGACCGCCAGAGGAAGATCTAACCACCGTCTTCTTCCGGAGATGGGTCCCCGGGAGCAGCGGGGCGGCCCCCGAAGTCGAAGGAGCAGACTGTTCCCCACTGTCTGCGCCTCGACACGGAGAGGAGGCACGTCCGAAACCATCGGAGGAAGAACTCGAAGAATCGCTACCGCCACCACGGGACGCCGATTCTTCGCTCGACTCATCCCTAATACCGTCTAACATCGGCGCCATTGCACGGACAGGAGGAAATCAAAAAATACAGAAAGAAAGCAAGAAGGGAAAGGAGGAAATCGGAGAGAAGAGGTTACCTTAGGGTTATGCGCAGAAGGTTTTAACAGGAGGAAGAAAGGGGGGTTAAATAGAAGAAGGGAGACAGTGAAGCGACGCCTGGACACGTGTCAAAAGAAGCACGGCCGCCCAGAAACCTAATGATGACGACTCCTCGTGCTCCCACGCCAAAAAGCAGGCGACGCCTCGATAAACGCGAAGCGTCTATCACACGCCGCGCGTGGGCGTCCCACGCGAAGAAAGAGGCGACCTATAACATCCCGATTTCTTGTATATGCGGAGAGGCTTATAAGAATTGATTTGGCTACCTATGTCACCAAAGTGCACTTATCTTTTCGGGAACTTGTCCAGAGAGAACTCCAGAGTTAAGCGTGCTTGAGCTGGAGCAATTTAAGGATGGGTGACCTACCGGGAAGTGATTCGCGGTATCGTGTGAGTGAGGACAAAACACGGGAGAAGATCACGTGGTGATTGCAGGGTCAGTAAACAAGTATTACAAGCCTCCCGGACTAACGCACCGGCCGTCGGACAAGGGTGGGGCCCACGGGCCGAGAGAGGGCATGGGGCCCACAGGTAGGGGCGGTCGGGGCGTTATAAGTGGTATCAGAGCCGAACCCAAACACGTGTGTGGAGTCAGGTGGGCCCACACCGTCTAGGGTGACGATCCTGGTGCGCAACGAGGACGTTGCGCTCTATGAGTGGGGGTGATTGTAACATCCCGATTTCTTGTATATGCGGAGAGGCTTATAAGAATTGATTTGGCTACCTATGTCACCAAAGTGCACTTATCTTTTCGGGAACTTGTCCAGAGAGAACTCCAGAGTTAAGCGTGCTTGAGCTGGAGCAATTTAAGGATGGGTGACCTACCGGGAAGTGATTCGCGGTATCGTGTGAGTGAGGACAAAACACGGGAGAAGATCACGTGGTGATTGCAGGGTCAGTAAACAAGTATTACAAGCCTCCCGGACTAACGCACCGGCCGTCGGACAAGGGTGGGGCCCACGGGCCGAGAGAGGGCATGGGGCCCACAGGTAGGGGCGGTCGGGGCGTTATACGACCTTTCGCTCTCTCACGTGATGGGTACGCGCCAACCATCTACGGATTTTCGGGAAGATAAACACGTGCGATCACGGAGAGACCGTCCTAAGATGCGCCGAACTAGCATCAGATCAACCAGTTCGTAATTCTAAATTGTTCATTTTTCTCACCATCAATAAAAGGAAACACGGCCCCCGGCCTACTCATCTTTCTCCCGGCCTGCTTTAATATTGGTTAAACTGCTCTAATTAACGAAAATCTCACCTCTCGTTCCGTAATCAATCTCTTAAACATCTTTAGTGATCCCCGGGATCAACATAATACCCTTACTGCAATATCTAATGGTCTAAAATTAATTGTTCAATTCTCTACTGTCAAGAAATTTCTCTTGAATTTACTACTGCAACATTCAAGATGTTCAAATTTCTGTTACCAAGAATTGCAATTATTATAATGTTCTTTTCTTGAGGGAGAAACTAGTGATGGGCATAATAACCGAACCGAATGAAACCGAATCGAACCGAACCGAAATTAATGGTTCGGTTTAGTTATGGTTACTTCACAATAACCGAATGGTTATTTTTTTGATATCCATTGGTTATGATAACCGAATGGTTATTAACCGATAACCAATGGATATCCATAGATATCAAAAAAAAAAAATTATATATATATATATATATATTTCCTAATTAACCGAAATATAACCGAAATAACCGAACCAAAATAACCGAAACTAACCGAAATTTAACCGAAATATTTCCGAAATTTAACCGAAACATTTCGAAATGTAACTGAAATAACCAAAATATTTTGAAATTTAACCAAAACTTAACCGAAATAACCGAAACTAACCGAAAATATTTGAAATTTAACCGAAAATAACCGAAACCATTTGGTTAACCGAAAATAACCGAAAGATTTCGGTTACCAAGCGGTTATTAATTTTGATAACCATACCGAACCGAATCGAAAACTGTTACAAACCGAATGGATAGTAAAAGACATAACCGAACATAACCGAAAACCGAAATAACCGAACCGAACCGAACCGAATAACCATATGTCCATCCCTAGAAACTATCTATCTACTATTAACAGCGTTAAAAGTAAAACAACAGTATGTAAAGATCAAAGCACTAGAGGAATAATGGTAGCTTTAGAAGATAAAGTTTTAAACCATTCCTATTTTAAAGATAGACCAAAAGTAATTATATCAATATTCAATTTTGCACAACGGCACAATCAGCACCCAAGGATTCATGAGATAAACTCTTTCTGGGTCCCAAATCCTCTCAAATCTCAATTGAAAAAAACCACTTTCTTAAACAAATCTTATTAGTCTTCAATTATAAAGAATTCTCAGTCCCCACTCAGTAATACTAATCAGTAATCATCTCAAGCTATATATTAGACCACTTTGAATTCCCCAAATAATTAAGAAGCAATAACCAAGCAAAACAGAGAGAATAGACTTTGATTCAAAGCTTTTTCAAAGCGTAAAAAAATGTCTGCAAATGAATTACCTTCTTCAGCTCAAGCCTTCCAAGAACAAATCCTTGGCGGTTTTGTCTCTAGAAAGCTGCTTCTACACAGCCCATTTGACCACAACACTCGACAAGCCTTTTCGGTCGCACCATCTCCTCTCATAACCCATGAGAACAACCTCAGCGGGAATGTCCTGATGCTTCTCTCAGTCCTAATCTGTGGAGTCATCTGCTGCCTCGGGTTACATTACATCATTCGTTGTGCATTCAGACGTTCTTCAAGTTTCATGATCTCCGAGCCTATCTCTCCTCTTTCAAACAAAGGAATCAATAAGAAAGCTCTTAGAATGTTCCCGGTCGTGAGTTACTCACCTGAGATGAACCTGCCGGAGCTTGGCGAAGAGTGCGTCATTTGTTTGTCGGATTTTGCTTCCGGTGAAAAGCTCAGGCTGCTCCCTAAGTGCAACCACGGGTTCCACGTTCGTTGCATTGACAAGTGGCTTCAACAACATTTGACTTGTCCGAAATGCAGACACTGTCTGGTTGAGACATACCAAAAGATCTTAGGTGACTCGTCCAGTCAAGTGACGGCAGCAGCACCAACAGAGAGTGTAATTGTCAGGATTGCTCCTCTAGAACCTGAAGGAAGAGTAAACACTTTTAGAGAAAGCAGCTAGATGCCCATAAACCATCATTAATTCAGATTTTTTTTGCTCAAGTTAGATATATAGGTGATTTTAGATCTGAGCACAATTATGTTTATAGCCATAGAAGAGTTCCAAAAGAAAAAGAAAAAGAAAAAGAAAAAAAACAAGATACACTTCAATTTTTTTATGTCTTTCTTTTTTGCCTGTAGCACAAAGTGTATACAGAGAATATATCTCACTTTTCAGTTGCATCTCACTTGAGTTCGTCAAACTTGTCTTTGAAAAAAGTATTTTTGTTTAGTGGAATGTGAATTATGCAATCTTATCCAAAAACATTAAGAATCATCTATAACAAAAGATTGATACATGCTAGTCAATATATATATATATTCTTATGGGTCACAATCACTGGACAGAATAATTGATCTCCCAGTCATAAATGCCAAGTTATTGCAAATACAGTCCAAACGTTATCGCTTATATGCTTGATTGATGGTGACAAATGCATGAAGTTCATTATATCCACTTGACCCGACCCACTTAAAACACAACCTATATGCCTCAAAACCAATCCACACACATGAGTCATCAGGATACCAAATACCACATGATTCTTCCCCCCAATTGTAAAAACAGCTATACAAGCTGGAATCCACAACCCATTGTAAAAAAAACTACTAATAACTAGTTTAGTTAAGGACCACATTTTGTAACTACGAGATTTAGGAGATCCTGCAGTTTTAAAAGGGAGCAACAGGTCATAAACAAGTTTATCAAAAGAAAAGACTATACTAATAACTAGTTTAGTTAAGGACCACATGTTTTACCTACGAGATTTAGGAGATCCTTGCAGTTTAAAAATGAGCAACATGTCATAAACAAATGGGGGTTCAAATAAGGCTGCAGATCCTGATTGGATGGGATGTGAATAAAGTATTGAAAAGTTGTATAGTAATTAAGGTTGTGCACACACAAAAAAAGAAGGGTTATTGGTTAATAATGTAAGACTGTGGTTTACAGGTCCATTAAAGCATCTGAGGGATATATTATCAAATGGTATCAGATCATATCTGATAGTATGCCATTGAGTGTATGAAATCTGCATTAAAGTATTTTAAGTACTAAAAATTGCGGATTTAGCTTAAGTTATGCCCTTTATTGGGAGATCGATGAGATCGACCATATCGAGAAGAATGGAAACCATGAAGAATGGAAAACATGAAGAATGGAAAACATGAAGAATGGAAAACATGAAGAATATGGATATTTACCAATATCTTAGTTTAGGAAAATTACATTTATATTTATCTTAATTTAGGAAACATAGATTACTTCTACCGCTATATAAGTTTATGCATCTTGTAACTTTATTCTTATGAGAGTCTAATAATAATTCTTCCTAAACACTTTTGTGTTCTTACTCTCATCAATTTATCATGGTATCAGAGCCTAGATTCAATTCCTATGGGTTATGATTTTTTTTTTTTTTTTTTTTTTTTACAAATATTGAGAGAGGATTAAGGGAACGTATGTTGTTTCTCTTTACAAATTCTATTTTTTACTTCTTTGATTCACGTTTGTGATTTGGTGACAAATTAATATTCAATTGAGTTGTTTATTTGTGATAATAGAGAAGATGGGAGTTGAGAAAACAGGATCTGCGGAATGCGTTTCTTTGAAAAAGTTTGGTTTTGAGCAGAATTTAGGTGCGGAAGGCCCTTTGGATATGATGAAAGACGAGGCTGCGGAAGGCGCTTCATGTAGACGAGGCTGCGGAAGGCCCTTTGGATATGATGAAAGACGAGGCTGCGGAAGGCGCTTCATGTAGACACAATACTAGGCTGCGGAAGGCGCCGATATTTTGAAGATTTGTCCAATCTCATACGTGTTACCACAAAAGTTTGGTTTTGAGCAGAATGTAGGTGCGGAAGGCCCTTTGGATATGATGAAAGACGAGGCTGCGGAAGGCGCTTCATGTAGACACAATACTAGGCTGCGGAAGGCGCCGATATTTTGAAGATTTGTCCAATCTCATACGTGTTACCACGTTTGAGCTTGCGGGAGGGTATTGGGAGATCGATGAGATCGACCATATCGAGAAGAATGGAAAACATGAAGAATGGAAAACATGAAGAATGGAAAACATGAAGAATATGGATATTTACCAATATCTTAGTTTAGGAAATTTACATTTATATTTATCTTAATTTAGGAAACATAGATTACTTCTACCGCTATATAAGTTTATGCATCTTGTAACTTTATTCTTATGAGAGTCTAATAATAATTCTTCCTAAACACTTTTGTGTTCTTACTCTCATCAATTTATCACCCTTAATTACTGCAACAGCTAATGGTATACAATTGTTCAATTCTCTCAATAATTGAGGCTATCTAGATATTTTTCTGGAATTTACTACGAAACACTAATGATGTTCGAAATTCTGCTGCCATCTACTTGAAGGAAATACGAATTCTTATCATGTTTTTTGGTGGGGAAGAGCTTTCTATTATTAGCAGGGTTAAAAGTAAAACAGTACGTAGATACAGAAGCACTAGAAGACCATGGTATAGCTTTGGAAGATAATGTCTTAAAACACTATCGTAGTGCTTTGAGAAAATTCCGACCACTTGTTGGACTAAAGACCTCAATCAATAAGATAGATTCATGTATAAGATTTTTGTAATATAATAAAGATATATAGTAGCTTAAATAATTCAGAACTATGCTAATAATATAATGGAGAAAGTTTGTCGTGTTATAAAGCAAAAGAGCTGTACATAATTGTTTGTGCCTATTCATCCTAGCACATCATTGGCTGTGTGCCTATTCATCTTAGCACATAATGAAGTTCTCTACATTATCAAGAGAAGAAAGATATTTAGTAGGAACGATGAAAAAAATGAAATAGATATTTACTTAAAAGCTCACCAAAAGACTAACACTGAGAATTATCAAAGACAACAAGATATTTAGTAGGAACGATGAACTAATAGATATTTACTTGAAAGTTCACCAAAAGACTAACACTGAGAATTGGCACTGAAGAGTAAATAATTAAAGAATAGGTTCCACAAAAGATATTTAGTTGGGACGATGAACAAATAGATATTTACTTACAAGTTCGCCAAAAAACTAACACTATAAACACTAATTTAAATGCTAAAAAACTATACAAAATTTAGAAAAATGCTAAAACATTATACAAAATTTAGAAAATGCTAATTCTTACAAAACTCTCTAGATAATTAAGAGACAAGCATAAATCTCAGCATTTCCAGTTTCTAGCAAAAAAAGAACTTTAATTATACTGCTCCTGTAACGCCGGATATGTTCCGGGCTCTCGTTTCGGGGTTGGTCATTATTTCAATCTCCTCCCTTGTGGAGAGGTCGTTAACGATTTTCTTCTATTTGGAGAGATCGCTTCCATCATTCTCTTCGGTCACGAAAAGAACATTTTCACCATATCCCTTTTTTATGAGAGGTGGTTTCTCCTCGGATGATGAGAATATTTCTCAACTTCTTTACCGTTTTGTCATTTTGCATAGCGGTCCGCATGGGATCTGAAGATGCAATCGGGCACGTTTCGACGAAATCCGGAGGTAAGGGTTGGTTTTCAACGTCACATTCCAAAGTGACTAAGTTCCATCATTCCGGCTTTGCCGTGAAGCTATTATCGACGCACTCGAGTTTTGACTCTAAATATCATGATTTATCTGCTTTATTTGGTATTGTCTTTAGATTTTATTGTCGTAAATCGTAATCGAAGAGGATCGATAATTCTTTCTTTTCGTTGTATTTTGGAAGGTTAATTTTATAAGATTAAGGGCACAAAAAAAAAAATTTATACTGTTCCTGAAACTTTTCTCATAGCCCTCCCTTAAAACCCATTGGACCCAAACCATTTCCACATCATGAATGCATCCATCAAAACTCTTACTTGAGTATTCCCAGAAATATTACAATTCTCACCAAGTCAGAGTTACTTCACCCCAAGTCGCGTGAAATCACCTCGATATGTTGGTAACATTTCACTTATCAAGAATCAACAAGACAAACATGATAAGAAAAGAGTTTTTATTTTAAAGTGAGACAAATAGGAAAGATTTCAAATTTTAATGTTGAAAAAGTGATAGTCCCTACACAAGCATCTTGTCGTTGGAGGAGGTTTGGGCAAAAATGCACAATCAGCACTCAAGGATTCATGAAACTAGAAAAGCTCTTTCTGGGTCCCAAGTCCTCTCAAATCTCACTTGAAAAATAAAAAGAAGAAAACCCACTTTCTTCAACAAAAACTCTATTAGTCTCCAATTATAAAATTCTCAGTCCCCACTCAATAATCAGAAAGCATATCAAGCTATATATAAGACCACTTTGAATTCCCCAAAACATTAAGAAGCAATAACCAAACAAAGCCAATCAAAGCAGAGAGAAGATTCTAAGTTTTTTTAAAAGAGTAAAATGTCTGCAAATGGGTTACTTTCTTCAGCTCAAGCCTTCCAAGAACAACTCCTTGGCGGGTTTGTCTCTAGAAAGCTGCTCCTTCATAACCCATTTGACCAAAACACTCAACGAGCCATTTCGGTTGCACCATCTCCTCTCATAACCCATGAGAATAACCTCAGTGGGAATGTCCTGATTCTTCTCTCAGTCCTCGTCTGTGGAATCATCTGTTGCCTCGGGTTACACTACATCATTCGTTGTACACTCAGACATTCTTCGACTTTCCTGATCTCCGAGCCTATCTCTAGTCTTTCAACACCACGCGGTTCATCAAACAAAGGGATCAAGAAGAAAGCTCTTAGGATGTTCCCGGTCGTGAGTTACTCACCTGAGATGAACCTGCCGGGGCTTGGCGAAGAGTGCGTCATTTGTTTGTCGGATTTTGTTTCCGGTGAAAAGCTCAGACTGCTCCCTAAGTGCAACCACGGGTTCCATGTTCGTTGCATTGACAAGTGGCTTAAACAACATCTGACTTGTCCGAAATGCAGACACTGTCTAGTTGAGACATGCCAGAAGATCTTAGGTGACTTCAGTCAAGTGACGGCAGCAGCACCAACAGAGAGCGTAATAGTCAGGATTCCTCCTTTAGAACCTGAAGGAAGAGTAAACACTTTTAGAGAAAGCAGCTAAATGCCCAGACACCATCATAAATTCAGAATATGTGCTCAAGTTAGATAGTAGATTTTAAATCTGAGCACAATTCATGTCTATAACCATAGAAAGGTTCCAACAGAAAAGCAAAAAAAAAAAAAAAACAGTATACACTTCAATTTTTAAATGTCTTCCTTTTTTTGGCCTGTAGCACAAAGTGTAAACAGAGAGAATATTTCTCACTTTTCAGTAGCATCTCATTTAGTTCATCAAATTAAAATCCTCTTTGCAAAGTTATTTCTTACGGTGGAATTTGAATTACGCACTCTTATCCAAAAACATTAAGAAGAATCATCTATAACCAAAGATTGATAAGTGCTAGTCCTTATATGTCAATCACTACACAGAACCAAAAATTCACTAGACAGAATAAATGGTTTCCAGTTAATGAATGCCAAGATTAGTGTGAAGAAGCAGTGTTTAGATTCAATTACGGTCCACTTGACTCAACCCACTTAATAAACTACTTATATGCCTCAAAACCACTCCACATACATGAGTACACCAGGATAGCAAAATCAACCAACCAACCTAAGTTTATGGGTAAAAAGTCAGACCTAAAAGCTACTTGGGTCATAGTCTTGTAAGATATCAAGCTATACCAAACTTGGCCTTGTAAGATTCTCAACCGCCAGTCAAGTGATAAACCCATCCTATGAGATATAGCCTAGACACCAGACATACCTATGCCAAAATACGCTATTGAAAATGTATGGTTGATCTGTAACTCATCCCCAGTCGAGAGAATCCATCTCCACAAGTCACACATCAAAATCTAAAAGTGAGGGTATGAAGCAAGATCAGTAAGAAATGTTCTTTTAGGAGATCCTGCAGTTTTAAAAGGGAGCAACATGTCATAAACAAGGTTATCAAAAGAAAAAAAAACAGGTCATAAACAAATGATGGTTCAAAAAAGACATAAGATCTTAAGCGTTTGTGATTGGATGGGATATAAATACACTGTTGAAAAGTTCAATGACTAAAAAGTGAGAGTCTAATAGTAATTGAGGCTGTGCACAAAAATATAAGACTGTGGTTTACAGGTAGCATTTGTCCATTAAGCATCTAAGGGATATCAGATGCTATTATGTCATTGAGTGTGCGAAAACTGCAACAGCTAATGAACTAAAATTGTTCAATTCTATCAACAATTAAGGCTGTCTAGAAAATTTCCTTGAATTACTAGGGGAACAACCGTTAGACATCAATACAATTACAAAATCTATTATATAATGAGAGAGTTTTCTCTCATTCTAAGCTATCCACATCATCACTACAATCATTTATTAATAGACCCCACATATTTAGATTAAAGTGAAATAAATTAAAATTAGAAGATTACTCTTAGAAACTAAATTAACTTGTAAAAAAAAAGAAAAGTCATCATTAATAAAATAAAAAAAATTAACAATTGGTTATAGGAAAACGTAAATCATCTATCAATTATAAATATATGAGGTTCAATTAACAATTAGTTGTGCTATTAATATGACCTTCGATATTTTATGAAAAAACAAAACCAAGTGAAAACAAAGAAGAAAAAAAGTAACAAAACCAACAATTCATTCTTCACGATCAAAATGATCCAAAAAACAAGAAATAGTCTTTGAAATTACAAAATCAGGAATGGAGAAAAATCATCAGATAGAAAACTGCAAATATCCTCTAAAAACAAGAAATAGCATTTTAGAGGAGGAGTACCACTTGATAATAGGATTTTTGCTCCGTTTGATGAACTAATTTTGGCATAAGTACTCGCCAAAAATATGGGAATGGGATTGGTTGGATTTTTAGAAGCGAGAGAGGATAAGTTCTTCGGGGATGGAGAACAAAGAAAAAATCACAGATCTTTTGTCAGCGATCTTTCACAAAGAAAACAATACTTGGACCAAAATATATATATTAGCATAAAGGCGCAAACATTAGAAAAAATTCTCTATTAGAGAGCATAACTCTAAACAATCTAAAACTATACGTACATAAAGATATAATTGTAAATACTCAAATATGTACATGCACTTCAATCAGTTAATGTGTAGACGGTCTGATGAAGTTATAATTGGCCTCAGTATGAATAGTCACATTGTCATATACAAACACTAATAAAGAAACACACGCACATACACACAATGCAACTATAAACATAAACGACTATTAAACGAAAATTCAAAAAAAAAAAAAAAGGGAGGATAAAAAAATACCCTGTAATCAGCAAAACAAAATTTAGGAACAGAAATGTAATATATATATATATATATATATATATATATATATATATATATATATATATAACTGTAATTAGAATCACATAGTAGTCAAATACAACATATAAACAAATGAAAAAAAGAACAATATTTCAACATAAATTAACAACATAATTAAGAGAAAACCGTTGTTATATACAAACACTAATAAAGAAAAATAACAAAACACATGCAGATACACACAATGCAACTATAAACATAAAACCGACTATTAAACTAAAATTCAAAATTAAAAAAAAAAATTGTTTCCTAAAAATATAGCATATAAACAAATTTATAAAACATGTATATAAAATAAGCTCCCGCGAAGCGCGGAGGTCAATCCCTAGTAATTATAATGAAACATTAAAAATGTTCAAATTTCCCTTACCGTTTAGTTGAAAGAAAGTACAGAGATCCTAGCTCCTATTGCAATTATTATAATGTTCTTTTGGTGGAGAAGAATGATAAATTATTAACATTAATGTAAATTAAAAAGGAGTATTTTCATCTAGTGTTACTTAATCAAAACATAATTTGTGTTATAACATTTTTCAAATTCTGAAAAATATAAAACATTTTCTATGTTGAAAAGACTATTTTTTGCCAGCGTGTTATTGGTTTGTGTTTGTACATCGTTGATTCGCGCAGTATTATACAGATGTACGATTGTAAAGTCAATGCGTTAATAGTAAACAAAACATTACTTATTTTTTTTAATTTTTGTAAAGTGTTAGTACACAAACCATGTTTTCACAAAAAACTCGTACACGCAAAAACTCCAATTGAAAAGCACTAGCGGACAATGGTAGCTATGGAAGATAATGTTTTAAAACACTATCATAGTGCTTTAATAAAATTCCGACCACTTGTTGGACTCAAAACCTCGATCAATAAGATAGATTCACGTCTAAACTTTTTGTAATAATATATATATAAATAGTAGCTTTAAATAATTTAGAACTATTCTAATAATAATATAATGGAGAAAGATGGTCGACATACCGTTATAAGGCAAAAGATCCGTACACAATAGGCTGTGCCTATTCATCCTAGCACAAAATGAAATTCTGTACATTATCAAGCGAGAAAAAAAAAAGACATTTAGTAGGAACGATGAACAAACAGATATTTACTCTACGTTATAAAGATATCAAAAGAAAGAAGAAGATATTTAGTAGGAAAGGTGATCAGATAGAGATATTTCATTTTAAAAGTTCACCAAAAGACGAACACTGAGAATTGGTGGTGAAGAGTAATGATTAAGAATAGCTTCCGCCAAGGAAAGTCATAGATTGAACATCAATAATGGTAAATAGATTATTAAGAGACGGTGCTAAAAGTCTGTGTTTCAGTATTTCCAGTTTCTAGCAAAAGAGAACTTTATAATGTTCCTAAAACTTTTCTTATGGCCCTTTAAAACCCATTGGATCCAAACCATTTCCACATCATAAATGCATCCAGAAAAACTGTATTCCCAGAAATATTCTAATTCTCACCAAGTCAGAGTTATTTGACCTCAGGTCGCGTAATTCCACCTCGATTTGTTGATAACATTTCACTTCAGTCAGTCAAAGAAATACAGTGAATGGCCAAGTTACTTTGGATGATGTTTCTCCATGTAACCTTTTCAGCTTTCACACCTTAATTCATGTTACACTTGCCGTAGCCATGACAAATCAAGAATTTCAATTGAAAAGTGAATGAGTATCAAATTAAGATATTCCAACCAAAAGAATCATTATAGCATAAACGATAAAAGTAAAGTTTATTGCTTTAAAGATGGAACAAAAAAAACTGACCACCATATGTTTGTACTAGTTATTTTTATACACACAAAATAAAGAGAGGTTTGCAAAATTTTTTACTTTCTTAAATGGGAGAGTTACTTAAATAGCACGGAAATTAGGTAAAACGATTATACTACTAGAAATTTGTTTTTTATTACTGAAATGTTTTTCATACCCAGAATGTCCTTATAAGCATTTAATTTGATAACAAAAACGTAATTACAGGAATGTCATTATTTTTTTTTCTACATCAACGAAAAAACAGACGTGGCGTGTACGTGTCACAAAACTGTCTACATGTATTATGAAAGTCTGCCGCAGAAATTTCTCACTATAGTGACAGCAGACTTACAGGACGAGCGGCTAATTTAAAATAACGGCCGACTTATTAGTTGTTCGGCTTATTTATATTCATAAGTCAGCCAAAGGTCACGACAGACTTATATGAACCTCGACCGACTTATGAATTATCGGCGGACTTAAAAGTACACGACACGGCTGATTTTTATTCTAACGACCGATTTATGAAAACTTTGGCTGGCTTATTGCTATGACATGGCCGACTTATTGTTGCTTGCCTGATTTATCGTTAATCCGCCTGACTTATGTGGCCGATTTATTTTGCAATGGCATACTTATGCAGGTTAATTGTGGCTGACTTATTGTAAATCAGCCGTAATAAAACCGATTTACTTAAAAGTCTGCCTAATTACGGCTGACTAATTAGCGAAAGATTTATTACTGTAATAGTATGCTATTGACGACTGATTTTTTTGATGTAGCGGCTGACTTATTTTTTCCACCTGATTTATGTGTTCTAATGGCTGATTTCATAAACTTTTTTAATTATTTAAATAGTCTTTTAGTGGTGACTGACTTATAATTTTGTTTAATGGCTGATTTTATATGACTGATTTATACGTTCGTTTGATGGCATGTTTCCATGTCAGCAAAATAAAGATTACATCAGCACTAAACACATTATTAGGTTTAGCCGTCTTCTTTATCCTTCTTCTTCTTCATCGTTGTTCTTTATCTCCCTTCTTCATCCTATACCAGATCTAAACTTTAGAGTGAAATATTAATGGATCCAGTGATTATTATTTGCGGTAAATGGGTTCATACAAATAGATATGTATTCAACGCCGACAAGAGAGGGTGTAGAGTTCTAGAAGTTAACGAACAAACAACCTATAACGAGCTTGTACAAATGGTAATGGAGGATTATGGGTTGGATACACAAATCTGTGTTTCAAAAATATACTTGTGTGATAAGTCGGCCATAATAGATGACAAATCGGCCATAACTAGTTTGGAATGGTTCGTAAATCAGTCATACCTAAAATCGGTCAGTTGTAAATCAGCTATACCTCAAATATGTGTTTTAAGGTTTAATTAATAATTGGTAATACTTTTATTTCAATATTAAGTAATTTTAAGTCTTACATCAATAATGGGTTATATTTGTAAGATTTACACATCTTGTATGTTTATTCTTATCATGTTCATCTCAAATCCTAAACCACATACAATATAATCCTTGCCATGTATTTATAAGAATTTTCATAAATAAGCCTAGAATATCATTATATCCTTGAGATTAGTAAGTTATAAACATGTCATATCTATATTACCATAAACCTTATATATAGTAACAATATAGTAACAACGTAATCCTTACCATGTCTAATTATATTAGACTTAAACCCTAAATCCTTACCAAGTCTAACTATATTAGACTTAAACCCTAAATCCTACATTACATATTTTGTAGTAACTATGTTATCATAGATAACCAAAAAAAAATCATCTAATTCAATGTAAAACTCGTAATCCCATAAATTCAAAAATACTTGTTTGATAAGTCGGCCATAATAGATGACAAATCGGCTATGAAGTTGTATGAATGTGTTGGAAACCAAAAAATATGAAAAAAATTGAATATTAAAACGAACGACAAAAAAAACACAAATTTTTTTGAATTTTCAAACAATTTGAATTAGAATTCAATTTGGACGTAAATATCAACGAAATTGAAGTTCCCCACATACACTTTTTGTAATCTCGAGACACTGCGTGAATCCCTATGTTTCTCTCGTAAATCAGCCATAATAGTTTTTGGTATGGTTCGTAAATCAGCCATAACGGTGTTTGGTATGGTTCGTAAATCAGCCATACCTCAAATCGGTCAGTTGTAAATCAGCCATACCACAAATCGGTCAGTTGTAAATCAGTCATACCTCAAATCTGTTTTTCAAGGTTTAATTAATAATTTTATTTCAATGTTAAGTAATTTTAAGTCTTACATCAAAACAATGGGTTATATTTGTAAGCTTTCCATATTTTGTAGGTTTACCCTTAATATGTTCATCTCAAACCCTAAACCCCATACAATATACAATATAATCCTTACCATGTATTTATATTGTATATTTGAGAAGAAAAGAGAAAATGAACATCGATTAGTGCTTTCTTTTTCTTTTCTTTTTCTTCATCGTGAGCTTCGTCCACCCACTTAAACATGTGAATTGGTCCATATCCCATGGCGCAACGATAAAACTTTCGTCACAGGTTAGCTTTTGTTTGAGACGTGAGCACACTAGTTTGGACAAAATAGATAAATCGACCATCACTAATTTGGACAAAATATACTAATCGGCCATCACTAGTTTGAACAAAATAGATAAATCGGTCATCACTAGTTTGGTTAAGGTTTCTCGGCGGTTAAGGTTTCGCTTCGGGAATCGCCCATATATGTTTTTTGTTTCTTTTTTTGCTTCGGGAAATTTATTTCTCTTATTAAGAATTTGAATCGTTACAATTGATAGTAACGAGAAGAAACTGAATCGTTAAATTTTCTAATTAACAATAAATCTCACTTAAAACAGTAACTCCTAAATGGCATTATCGTTTAAAGACATAAAGACATAAATCAACCATCGTATAAACATAAATCAGCCATCATATAAACATAAATCCGCTATCAAATATAAATAAGTCAAGTATGTATAAATCAGCCATTAAGTGTATATATATCAGCCATCAATGTATCCATAAATCGGCCATCAAGTTTACATAAATCAACCATCAAATATACATAAATCATCCATCAATGCAGCGTGGATGATTCTGGCACTGGTTTTCATGGCAGGTTTTGACCAGCTATAGGCGATTGAACCAGAGATACCACAAAGCCATAAACAACCTATGAAGAGTCAACTTGAGATAGTAATATCAGACAAACTCAAAAGCGTCAACGAAATTAAGAACACAGATAAAAAAAATTCGGATATGAGGAACAATTCAGCTAAATACGACATAACCTAGATCTATAATAACGATGAACCAATACAAATATTTGACGAAACTGGATTCATGTATTCTTATTAGATGAGGTTACCAACACAAAAAGGTTAGATCTGAAGAAGATGAAGAGGGAGAATAAGAAGATGAGAAGAAGAGAAAGAAGGAGACAAAGAGGAGAAAAGAAGACTTACCGTGGGTCAACGACGTCGGAATCTGAGACGAGGAGGGAATCTGGGAACAAAACTGCATCTTCACTGGAGCCAGAGCGGAGGTGATTCGGCGAGTGAGAGGAGAAGAGTGAGAGAGGCGGCTAGGGTTTTAGTTAGAAGAGAAAACGACAAGAAAAACAGAGAGAAATAGGAGATTAATATTTGTTTTTTCTTCTATATATCACACTTAAAAAAAATCTAAATGGCATTATCGTTAATTACAGTTTGCACGCAGCTCTTAATGGATTTTTCCCTTAAAATTTGTATCATTTAAGTAATATCAAAAATGTATATATTACTCTAGTCATATCACAACGTTTTTGTGCTATTTGAGTAACTGTCTCTTCTTAAATTTTCTAAAGAAAATTTGGCATTTTTTGAACTTAATTAGCAAAGTAGCACTTATTTTACTGTTTATGACAATTTTATCAATGCATAGTACGGCGTATACGACCGTGTACCGTACACGAAGTTGTAAAAAGAAGGGTAAAATGGTCATTTTGACACGAAAACAAAAAACATAAGTGACTAAAAACTAATGGAAAGTTGAAAAATAACTTTTAATGCAAATAAGTCCAAAATAATTAAAAAAAAAAATCCATTTCCGAGTGAGACTCATGGGAAAATATAGAAAAGAGTTCTCTCTTGTTGTGGAACATCAACTTTTTATCCCCATACACAATCTAACCCAATCTAATGTTTCCCTAAATAATTATGGAGTGTTTGCGTATACGGTCACTTAATGAAAACATTGTTTGCGTATTAACATTTTACAAAAATTGGAAAAATAAGTAACACTTAGTGTACTGTACACGCGTTGACTTTCCAATCGTACACATGTACAGTACTGCGCGAATCAACGGTGTACATTACACAGACCAATAACAAGCAGAGGCAAAATCGTTTTTCCAAAGAAAAAGTGTAACTTAATTTTTCAGAATTTAAAAAGTGTTAGATCACAAATTATATTTTGATTAAATGACACTGGATGCAAATATCTCAACAACTATTAGCAAGTAGTAAGAAAAAAATGTTCTACAAAGCACCTTTCAAAGAATCTTGCTTTGATTCGGAGCTACAAGAAAAACATTTGATACTAGATTCATGTAGATTTCCCTCCCAATTTGCAACCAGTGAAAGAGGATACCTCATAAAGCACACAGAAAAGAATCATTTTCTATTTGTTCATTCGTGGGACCAATTGCTTTAAACTATGATTTAAAAACAAAGGCATGTAAAGATAAAGAAAGAAAAACTGTTTAGCAAAAGAAGCAGGAGGTGGATACTAATGCTATAAGAGTGATCTTTATCGATAAAAGTAGCCTTTAACAAGATTGATTGGGAGAGGCTTTGTCCTTTTAGCTTACTCTATGGACACCTTAAGTTACTACGGATGGGGTGGATTCCTGTTCCCCAAACATAAGTGGAATTCACTAAATTGGAAATATTTCAATCCGTACACCTTCAAAACCATACAAGATCAACAAAAACTTTTAAGATCCACCACTGTTAAAAAAAATATATAGCAAAAGGGGAAAGAAAACAAAAGTTAAAATCAAGCCTTATTTAATT
Organism: Eutrema japonicum; assembly: GCA_030161315.1. NCBI lineage: Eukaryota > Viridiplantae > Streptophyta > Magnoliopsida > Brassicales > Brassicaceae > Eutrema > Eutrema japonicum. The sequence goes on from BSQW01000001.1 coordinate 43,524,055, forward strand.
TTCTATATGAGGCACCCATGTTCTAAAATTCGGTCGCTTAGTCGCCTTGATGGCCGCTTAAGCGCTAGACGGTGGTAGACTTTGGTGATTAATAGGTAATTCGTTCAATAAATCGGGTGTTTGATTAATCTCTGCTTAGGCCAATTAATCTCGTCTAGACCGATTAATTTTCGCCTAGGTAGTCCAGTTTTTTTTTAAAATTAAAATGATTTAATCGATTCTAAAATTTGATAAGTTCAACTTATGTTCATATTTTTAATGAAAATCATATTGTATTGGACCTAATATTTATTTTCTTGTATTTTATCCAATTTTGAACATAATATTATATTGAAACTATAAATTATAATGGATTAACATGTTAAAAAGACATTAAAAAGGTCAAAAACTAATCTTTGATTAATTTCCGGTTAATTTCTAATTTTTTTGTTAGGTGCTAGGCCCAACTCGACCGTATGATTAGTGCCTAGATATTTTTGAACATTGTGAGGCACTAAAGGAAGGGAAGGAAGGGAAAGCTCATGGGTCCCTGAAAGCAATTATGGGAGATTTGATTTGCTAAAGCCATAGCCACATGGCACCACCATTGCAGCAACTGGTATGATGGACCCATTTTCTATAAGAAAGCATATTAAGCTGCAAATTATTTAATAAAACAAGACGCAAAGCATATTGTGGGCTTGATCTTTATAGCTTTTTCATCCAACCATAATTAAGAAAATTAAAAAAAAAAACTATTCCACATTCCAAATTTCTAAAAGATAAAATTGAAACTTTACCTTTCCTCTATATAAACGAGCTCAAACGGAAAGCTAGAAAAACCACTCATCCATCTTAGAACTAATTTATCATGTCAACTGCCATTTTCGTTCCCACCATGAAACCAAATCAGATCTTCCAAGATATTCTTGAAAGTTCTTACTCAAGAAGATTACTACTTGATCAATCACCAAGTCCGGCACCGTCCTCCCCATATGCAGCTGATAACAAATTTGATGCAAATGTTGTTATGGTCCTATCAGTCCTTTTATGTGCACTTGTTTGCTCACTTGGACTCAATTCTATAATAAGATGTGCCTTGAGGTGCTCCAATTTAGTACCATCCGAAGCTGGTGACAACCACGCAGTTCGCTTGACCAACACAGGGGTCAAACGAAAAGCCTTGAAGAGTTTCCAGACAGTAAGTTACTCTAGTGATTTGAACCTGCCTGGCCTAGATACCGAGTGTGCCATATGCCTCTCCGAGTTTGTATCCGAAGAGCGTGTGAAGCTGCTTCCGACATGCCACCACGGATTCCATGTCCGGTGTATAGACAAGTGGCTGAGTTCACACTCGTCCTGTCCCACCTGCAGGCACTGCCTCATCCAGACCTGCCAGAAGATCGCCGACTGCAGCCAAACTAGCTCGTTAAACCCTACTCAACCACCACAAGACAGCATCATCGTGCAGATAGCACCACTAGAACCGGAAAGATGGATACGATGTTTTAGGTGAGCTAGTTACTTAGATATAGTAGCAGTTATGTTCAAAACCCGATTAAACTACTATGTATTTAGAATTAGTCGAGACCACAAGCGGTCTACACTTGAAAACAAGTTTAGCATTTTCACTTTAAAGTTGTATATATTACCAGAAAATGTCACTTTCTTCGTATCTCGACCTCCTAAATGTTCACAATTACAGGTCAATGAAAAAATTTTAGATAATAGCCAACTTTATTAAACCTGCAAAAACCTCACATTGGAAAACGAAAAATATTACTCCCTCCTTTTCTTTATATAAGATCTTTTAAGCATTTTATTTTGTTTCATTTTATTAGATTTTTTTACATTTCCATAAAAAATTTAATTAATCATACAATTATAATAATTATTAACTCATTATTGCCGGCACTCATAAAGCCATAATAGTGGCCATTTACATTCTCAAAGTTATTTTTTTTTACAACAATATTTAATTGCTTGGATTAATTTAATTGAATGATGATTAAATATAAAATAATTAGTTTTAAAGCAAAAACAAAATTTCTTAATCTTCGTGTTTTTAAGTAAAACCTCTTATATAAAGAAACGGAGGGAGTATAAAAAAAACTTTGAAGGGAAATGTCTCAACCCTTAGCATTAAGAAGATTGAAGGTTATAAAAGTCAGGCTCTGCCACTAGCTTATTTTTAATGATTATTGTTGATCCCGAGGATCACTAATGTTGTTTAAGAGTTGATTACGGAGTGAGAGGTGAGATTTCCGTTAATTAAAGCGAGTCAACCACAACTTATAGCAGGTCGGGTACGATGATGAACAGGTCGGGTACGATGATGAACAGGTCGGGGACCGTATTCTTTGTATTAATGGTGAAAAGAGACAGACGATTTAGATTTACGAACTGCTTCCGACGGGAATCCAGTTCGGCGTTCTAAACCGCGGTGCCTTGTTACAAGGGAGAGAGAAAGAGAGAGAGAGAGATCGGGCCTATTTTGTAGAGAGTAATGAGGTTTTTTCCAAAAGTCCCCTCCTTAATGCATAACGAGGGGTATATATAGTGAGGGTAGCTCCCTGTTTCGGCGGATTACGGGGCCACGCGTCACCCTCAGCCTGCTTCACGGGTATGGTGCTCTAGGAGGCGTGTCCCGGTTCTCAAGGCGAGAGGCAATGATGAGCTCGGCGCCATGCTTTTGTAAGATAGCACACTGTTCGCCAACTCCCATCCACGTGTCTTTTCCTCCTTCGCTTACTCTGCAGGGTTGGTGGGATGTCGAGGTCAGACCATACCCCTATTCAGATTGTACACTGTTCGACCAACTCCCACGTGTCTTCTTTCCTTTCGACATCACCGTTTTGGCGAAGTGTCAGCGCGGACCCGGGGTGCTCCTCTTAGGAGCTCGGGACTTTCAGATGAAGCTGAGCGCGGGACTCCAGGTCGGTGATCCCTGGTCAAAGGTTGACTCTATGCCGACCGAATGGAGATGGGCTCTTGCTAAGATGGGCCTAACTAAATGGGGGTGCCAGGCCCACCTCCAACAATAGCCCCCCCTAGTTCGGTGGCATGAGGTGAGGGGAATACATCGAAGTTGATCTGGTGCTAGTTCGGCGCATCTTAGGACGGTCCTTTGACATTCGAGTGGATGAGGGCGGCGGGTTGTAGCTCAGATTTGAGCCTGCGCTCGTACGTGGCAACCTTTCCGAAGACCCGGAGATCGTGGGCGCGTACCCATCACGCGGGGGAAATGAAACGACGCTTCCCTTTCCGCGTGTATTGTTCACGCGCGGCGTATGAGAGACGCTTCGCGTTTATCGAGGCGTCTCTTGCTTTTGGCGTGGGAAAAACGAAGAGGCGCCATCAATAGGTTTTTGGGAGGCCGTGCGCCTTTCGACACGTGTCCAGGCGTCGCTTCGTTGTCCCCTTCCTCTATTTAACCCCTCTTTCTTCCTTCTGTTAAAACTTTCTGCGCATACTCTCAAGGTAACTTCCTTCTTCTCCTTCTTCTCTCTTTGTGTTTTTTTTGCCCTTTCGACTTCGCTTCCGGCTTCGGACATCGAGATTTCTTCCTCTTCTCTGAGCGATGGCGCCAATGCTAGATGGAATTAGGGCCGAGTCGAGCGATGAGTCAGCGTCTCGCGACTACCGCGACGATTCTCCGGAGGAAAGCTCTTCCCCTGATGGTTCCGAGCACGCTTCTTCTCCGAATCGAGGCGAGGAGGGCGAAGAAAGGCCTGTTCCTTCTACTTCGGGGGCCGCTCCGCCGCTTTCCGGGACCCGCCAAAGGAAAAAGGCGGTGATAAGGTCCTCCTCCGGGGGCCGCGGCGTCGGCCAGGGTGGTCGCGGTGGAGGAGTACGAGCGACCAAGGCGAGGAAAACTCCCTTGGTCCTTTACAAGCAAGGCGGGTCGTCGACCTGGAGCATGCCGGGGTCGCTTGCCTTGTTGAGGGAGCTATGCGACTTCCCTGCTGCCGCTGAGCTCCGTCTGCCCAGACCGGACGAGCGTCCGTGGACTCCTCTGGCGGGCTTCGTCTGCCTGTACGAGGGGTTTTTTCTGAAGTGCGGGCTCCGTCTTCCTCTCCCCGAGCTGCTCGTCCAGTACTGCCGGGCGCGGGGTTTGGCCTTCTCGCAGATCTGCCCGTCCACGATCCAAGGGATGATCGTGTTGCTGACCCTGGGCATGAGTGTGACGTGGAGGTGACAGTGCCCATGTTCGAGGCTCTCACCCAGCAGAAGGCGAATCCCGGGATCCCGGGGACTTACTACGCCGCTTTCAAGCCCGCGGCGAACATCCTTGAGGCCAGCAGCTCAGGGTCTAAGGCTAGCAAGCTGTCCAAGGTCGAGGACTGGTCTCGCAGCTACTTCTACGTCCGAGCTACCGAAGTGGTTGGACTCGACCCGTCGGCGAGATACACCCGGGATTGAAATTTTTCCCCGGGTAGGGGTTTGTAGACCGAGCTGCATTTCTTTCCTTCAGTTTTGATCTGACTAATGCTGTTTGTCTTGCTTTCAGGTCCTCACTCTTCTAGATTCAAGTTGCAGGACTACGCAGGTATCCTTACTGTGTTCAGGACGGTGGGAGAAAGAGATTGGAAGTCGTTCACCTCGGGAAGAGTAGCAGCTGCCATGGCCGGAGGTCGGGTTTTTTTTTTTTTTTTTTTTTTTTTTTTTTACCGACCTGAGGTCTGATGTTTTTGCAGGTCGATCAAGGTTTGCCAATCCGCTTTACGCGGATTCGTTTGTGGCGCCGCCTCCGCCAATTGTTGAGGTGCCGGTCAGGAGAGAGCCGGCGCAACGGGCTGGAGGCGAGGGGTCCGAGGCTGTTCCTTCGAAGAAGAGGGCGGCCATAACTGCCGGCGGGAGGGCCGGCAAGAAGAAGAAGAGGACCGAGACGGGAGGGTCTTCGGCTTCAGGTCGGGACGATCACCGGCATGTACAGCCTGGTTGCGAGCTCGAGGGCTCCTGTGTCCCGCTTGCCGGGGAGGCCGAGGTGCCTGCTGCCGAGGTGCCGGCCGGTGGTGGGGTCGAAGCGGTCTGGACCCCCACGGACGAAGAGATCGCGGTTCAGGCGACGGAGGGCGGCGATGCGATCGTCGCTGTGGAGGAAGGGCGGGATCCTGCTGCCGTGCAGGGCGACGAGGATCGAAGCGGTGGGGCTTCGGAGGGTTCCGATGCTGAGCCTCGGGACTACAGCTTCTACTTCTGCCACGAGGACGGTAGCAGCCAGATCATCGTGGACCAAGATGAGTGCGCCGAGCTGGCGCATGCGATGATGTTCGGGCAGAATCATCCAAACTTCCGGGCGATGGAGATGGTGGAGTCCGATGCCTTCCGCGCAGCGGCGCGGTCCGCAGCTCGGGTAAGCTTTTGTTATGGGTATAGCTTGTTTTATCAGGATTTACGTATGTTGTTGCTAACATCTGGTCTGATGCAGACGATGGCCCTTACTGCTTTACTTGGGGAGGCCTACGAGAAGCGACTCGCCGAGAAAGACGCGTCGCTCAACTACCTGAAGATGCGCCAGGAGGCCAGCGCGCAGACCCAGTACGTTCTACTCCGCGGGCTTGAGAAAGACTTGAGGGAGGAGAAGGCCCGATCTGCGGCGATGGAGAAGGAGGCAGCGCGGGTACGAGCCCGGGCTCTAGAGGCGGACAACGTTCTGGCCTAGCTGGAGGCGGAGAGGGCCCGATCTGCCGCGGAGAGGGCTCGGTCGGGTGCCTTGGAGGAGGAGCTCGAGCTTCTGAAGGGGGAGAGGGAGACACTCCGCTCCAGGGTGAAGGGGCTTGAGGGCGCCATTGACCGGGCGAAGGCGGCCGTGGCTGCGGAGAGCGATCGGGTCACGGCCAGGTGGGAGGGCCGGAACCGGGAGTGGACCGCAAAGATGGAGAAGATCCGCGCCAACCTCGACGGCCGCAACCGGGCTTTAGAGCCCCATCTGCTGTTTAACCAGGTGGTTGGCATAAAGGCGTGCCTCAAGAGGATGGAGGCTGAGGACGGGATGTCATTGCCGTGGTACCGGTATCAGAGGCTGGATGAGGACGAAGCGGCGTTCGGAGCCCAATTGGATGATATCGATTTCCCGGACTTTACCCCGGAAGATTTGGACATCCCTCTCGACCGCACATATGGCGTCCAGCTCGAGCGGCTTATGCCCGTCGGCCCTTACGAAACGCCCGTCGTGGACATGACCTCGGACGTTCACTCATCAGCTGCTGAGGCTGTCCAAGCGGACCTGCCAGCACAAGACCCGGCCCCGGGTGCTGTTGAAGCCGGCCCTGTCGCGCCGCCTGCTGAGGTCGTAGTTGAGGAAGAGCGGACCGAGCAACCCTTTCTTGGTGAGCACGGCACCAATGCGAGGATGGTGGGCCCGGATGACCTGGATGGTACCCGTGCTGACGGAGGTGAAGATTTACCGGCCGATGTGGCCTTGTAATAGCTTTTGTTTGTTGTTGTTGTTTTTCTTCTTTTTTCTTTCTCTCTCTTCTTTCTCTTTTTTTTTTTTTTTTTTTTTGTAAAGACTAGGCCGTTGGCCCTTTATGTAAATGCCGTTCGGGGCTTTATTCGAAATAAAACTGGTATTTCTGAATTCTTTTGCCAATGTCCGGTAGAGTAGGTCGTAGACCGTACCCTGTGGATCAACGTCGTGTGTGCAGGTCGTAGACCGTGCCCTTGTGTCTTTGTATTGGGTGCGAGGTATGGCTCGGCTTGAGATACTTAATGCTTGTGTATCTTTATTTATTTTTTGTGGTTGCGAGGTGTAGCTCGGCTTAAGGTACTTAAAGCTTGTGTACCTTTTTTTTGGTGCGAGTAGCGAGCTCGGCTTTGAGACACATAATGCTTGTGTGTCTGGTAGAGGTGCGAGCCTTGGGCTCGGCTTTAGTACTTATAGCTTGTGTACTATGTGAGTGCGAGCATTGGAGCTCGGCTTTAGCACTTATAGTTTGTGTGCTGGGGAGTGCGAGCGTTGGAGTTCGGCATGGGTTTTTGTTTTTTTTTTTTTTTTTTGGTGCTGAACAAATCGGGGACCGTATCCACTTAATTGAAAAGGCTTTATTAGATTAATAGCTGAGCCCTGGTTAGGGGTTGCCTACGTACCCTTTAGTATAAGGGATCAAGCCAATCGTAGTTCGTTTGTTTACAAGGATAGACAGCGGAGCGGAGCTCGGGGGCCTAATAGTAGAAGCGTTTTAGGTTTATCGAGTTCCAGGAGCGCGGTATTGCGTCGCCGTTCATCGTGACTAGCTCGTAGACGCCGGGCTTCACGATCTTGGAGATGAGGTAAGGGCCTTCCCAATTTGCACCGAGCTTGCCTGCGTTTTGCTCGGCTGTGTTTTCGAAGACCTTGCGCAGGACCAGGTCGCCCTCGGCAAAGAACCTGCCTCGAACCTTCTTGTTGTAATACTTGGAGGCGAGTTGTTGGTAGTTCTGGATCCGGAGGAGGGAATGATCCCGTTGTTCCTCGAGAAAATCCAGCTCACTTAATAGGACGGCGTCGTTCAGGTCGGCCTGTTGGGTGAGCATAGCGCGGCGAGGAGTGGGAAGGCCGACTTCGGATGGGGCCATTGCTTCCATACCGTGGGAGAGGCTGAACGGTGTGCGACCTGTCGATGTCCTCGGCGTTGTGCGGTGGGACCAGAGGACTCCGTCTAGGTCGTCGGCCCAGGAGCATTTCTTGTCGTTTAGTCGCTTTTTGAGGCCGTCAAGAATGGTCTTGTTGGTGGCCTCGGCTTGTCCGTTTCCTTGTGGGTATCTCGGGGTGGACTTACTCAGTCTGATCTTCCACTTTGCGCAGAAGTCTTCAAAGAGGACCGACGTGAACTGGGCACCGTTGTCGGTCACGATCTCATAAGGCAGCCCGTGTCGGCAGATGATGAACCTCCAGACAAATGTTTGGACGTCCTCCGCAGTGATCTTGGCGTAAGCTTCGGCTTCGACCCATTTGGTGAAGAAGTCGGTCATTACCAGGATGAAACGCTTTTGACGAGATCGGGGGAGAGGCCCGACTATATCCATGGCCCATCGCATGAATGGGTAGGGTGCCACTGCCGTGGTGAGGAGCTCAGTTGGGCAATGAATGAGAGGGACGTGGCGTTGACATTTCTCGCACCGGGATGCGAACTTTTCGCAATCTTGAAGCATTGTTTGCCAGTAGTGTCCCTAGTTTCGTATTCTCAGGGCGAGAGCTCGGCCGCTGGAGTGGTTCCCGTCGGCGCCTTCGTGCATCTCTTTCATCACGTCGATGGCCTTTTGTCCGTGGAGGCAGCTGAGAAAGGTCCCCGAGGCACTCCATCGGAACAGGTTGCCATCCAACATCGTGTACCGAGCGCATTTTTATCTTAGCCGGCGGGTGGCACATCGGTCTGGAGGGTGGACGCCGTCTGCTATGTACAGTAGTATGTCGACTCGCCAGTCTGGTAGTTCGGGATCGGCTGGAGGTGGCGGTAGATCTTCTGGAGGTGGGACGTCCTTGTCGGGGTCAGCGATCTGGGGACCGATCTGGTAGGCCCCTTTTGGTAGTTCGATGCTAGGGAAGTCTATACTTTCAACCGGGATAACTCGTCGGTGAGCTATGGCCGAAGTGGAGGCTAGGGCTGCGAGGGCGTCCGCGGAAGTATTATCACCTCGGGGGATCTTTGTCAGGGTGAACTCGGAGAAGTCCGCGGCCAAGCCTTGGGTCACCTTGAGGTAAGCATCCATGCGATCATTTTTGGCCTCGTATTCCCCGCTGTATTGATTGGCGACGAGCTGGGAGTCGCAGTAGGCTCGCATTTTCTTCGCGCCGACCACCTTTGCCAGGCGCAGGCCGGCAATCAGAGCTTCATACTCGGTCTCGTTGTTTGACTCTGGAAAGGCCAGACGGAAAGATTGCTCGAGGATCTCCTTGGTCGGGGATTCGAGGCGTATTTCGATGCCGGAGCCGTGTTTGGAGGCCGACCCGTCGACATGCAGGCTCCACACCTCGGGGACTTCGTCGACTGCTAGCTCGAGCACCAACTCAACTAGGAAATCGGCCAGGACTTGAGATTTGACCGCGGTCCGTCCTCGGTAGTCGATCTCATACTCGCTCAGCTCAACTGCCCACTTCATTATTCGGCCGGACCGGCTCGGGCTGTGGAGGATGGTTCTGAAGGGGTAGGTGCTGAGGACGGCGATCGTGTGGGATTGAAAATAATGCTGGAGTTTTCTGGCCGCGACGACTACCGCCAGGGCGAGCTTCTCCAAGGTCGGGTACCTGCTTTCCGCGTCGTTTAGAGATTTGCTGATGTAAGAGATGGGCCTTTGGTCGCCCCGGTCTTCCCGCACTAGTACCCCGCTGACAGCCGACGTAGACACATCGATATAAAGGTAGAGGATCTCGCCTTCTTCCGGCTTAGACAGGACGGGAGGAGTGGATATGTACTCCTTCGGCTGCTGGAGGGCTTTCTCGCACTTGTCGTCCCACTCGAACCGTTTGTTAGCTCGGAGTAACTGATAGAACGGTAGACATCTGTCGATTAAGCGGGAAATAAACCGGTTAAGCGCGGCGATTCTCCCGTTGAGTCGCTGTACTTGATGCGTGTTCTCTGGTGATTTCAGGTCGGTGATGGCCCCGATCTGTTTGGGGTCAGCTTCGATCCCGCGCTGGGTGATGATATATCCGAGGATTCAGCTTCATGTTGTATTCGTTCAACGTCCGGAAGCAGGATCGGAGATGAGTGACGTGGTCGGTTGCTACCAGGGACTTTACCAGCATGTCATCTATGTAGACTTCCATAGTACCGCCGATTTGATCGGCGAACATCTGGTTGACGAGCCGCTGGTAGGTGGCCCCGGCATTTTTGAGTCCGAAGGGCATCACCTTGTAGCAGTAGATCCCTCGGTCCGTGATGAACGCGGTTTTCTCCCGGTCGTCGGGGTGCATGGGGATCTGGTTGTACCCTGAGAAGGCATCCATGAAAGAGAGCAGCTCGTTCCCGGCGGTGGCTTCGACGACTTGGTCGATTCGGGGGAGGGGAAAGCTGTCTTTTGGGCACGCCTTGTTGAGGTCGGAGAAATCTACGCAGACCCTCCATTTCCCGCTCTTTTTCTTGACTACCACCGGGTTGGCTAGCCAGTCCGGGTACTTGACCTCGGTAATCGACCCGGACGCGGTCAGTCTTTCTACCTCGTCATTGACTGCATGCGCTCGCTCGGGGCCCAGCTTTCGCCGCTTCTGTTTGATTGGTCTGAAGGTCGGGTCCACGTTGAGCTCATGGCTGCACGTCACCGGGTCAATGTCGGGCATGTCGCCGATTGACCAGGCGAAGGTGGAGACGTTTTGCCCCAGGAACTCGACCAGCTCTCGCTTAATGCTCTCTTCGAGGTCGGTTCTGATGCCCGCAACGGGCGGGGTCGCTCGGATCGATGTTGATCTGGGCGACGAGGTCTCGACCTGGGAGATCCTGGGCGTTTGGCTCGCCGGGCTGATGCGCGTTGATGGTTAAGCATGCTAGCGCGGCATGACGCAGTTTATGCTCAATGGCGAAGCAGGCGCGAGAGACCCTCTGGTTGCTCCTAAGAGTATATGTGCCGGCCTGGTTGGGGAACTTGAGGCATTGATGGTACGTCGAAGTGACTGCCTTCATCGAGTGCAGCCAAGGGGTTCCGAGAATGATGTTGTAGATCGGGGTGGTATCGAAGACCACGAACTTGACGATTTTTGTGACCCGGCCTACGTAGACCGGTAACTCGATGGTGCCGATTCCGTTGTTGGTATCCCCGGCGAAGCCGGTTAGCGGGATGGAGTGCGGTTTGATTGCGGCTCCGTTCAGGTTCATCCTAGCGAGGGTGTCCTTGAAGATGAGATCGACCGAGCTGCCCGTATCGACGAGGACTCGATTGACGTCGCAGTCGGCTACCCGGACTTGTACGACAAGGGGGTAATTGTGGGGCTGGTGGACCCCGGCCGCGTCGGCCTCGGTGAAGCATATCCCCCTTTTGCTCGTGTCCTGCGCGTCGATCTCCGGTCCAGAGTGCCACTTCAGGGAGGCGTCGGTCTTCCTCTCATGACGCTTGATAGACCGCACTGAATCATTACACGAGAGGATGCCTCCCATGATCATCCCTATCAGAGTCCGCTCCGGGGGAGGCGACGTGCCCATTTCCTGGTCTCGCGAGGGGGATCTCCGGCGACGATCGTCGTTCTGAGCGCGGTTATCATGCCTAGCCCGGCTGTTCTCGCGGCCTCGATTATCGCAGGGTTGTACTCGGTCGCTTTCCCGGGCATGCGGACGCAGCCGCTCTGGCACGTAGATTTCTCCCCTTTGGAATTGGTTCAGCAGGACTTCGTGGAGTGCGCGGCACTGCGAGGTCGGATGCCCCTTTCTCTGGTGAAAGTCGCAGAAGGCCGTCCTGTCATACTGCTCATCTGGTCGGGGCTCCCTGTCGTTCGGCTCGTTGGGACGCCGATCCTGTTGGTGGGGATCCCGCACATACTTGTTCCAGGGCAATTTTGGCGCGGGGTTGTGGAGAAGAGCGGGGTCGCGCAGACCGAGGACGGCGGGCGGTTCGTTGACGAGGAACGCGGCGGCCTGCTTTCCTTTGCTGCGTTGGTACTCATCATCGTAGTGTTGACGAGGCTCTTGATACCTTTCTTGGGGTCGCTCCTTTGGAACCGGGGATTTGTGCGAGGCGCTGTTCTTTGACTCGGCCGCCTTTTCCTCCTCGAGCTCGACGAAGAGTCCGGCGCGGTGTAAGGCGTCTTCCAGCGAGCGCGGTTTTTGAGCTTCATGTCGTCCTTGAAGGCCGAATCAGCCCGCAGGCCCTTTCTTAGAGCGGGGAGTGTTGACTCGTCTGTGACGTTGCTTTGTGAGGCCGTGGCTTTGAAGCGCTCTATGAAGGACATGAGCGACTCCTTCGCTCCTTGGTTCAACGCCCAGAGATCTGCGCTAGATGCGGACTGTCTGATGTAGATGGAGTAGTGCTCGAGGAAGGTAGTCGAAAGATCTATGAAGCTGTCTATGGAGTGCGTCTTCAGCCGAGAGAACCATGTGAGGGCCGGGCCGGTGAGATTCTCTACGAAGACCTGGCAGTGGGCGGCTTCACGCTCGTCCGGGGAGAAGTGGGCGCGGCCCATGGCGATGGTGAACGCCGTTACGTACTGGGCCGGGTCGGTGTTGCCCGCGTATGGCTGGAGTTTGAGCTTCCAGAGGTGCTGGAGCGGGACGGAGGCGATCCGGCGAGTGAACGGCGTTTTTGCGTCTCTCTGAGGACGCGATCTATTTCTGGAGCCGCGATGGTGGCCTGATGGATTTTGGAGGACATCGCGCGGATAGTTTCCTTCATGGCCTCGAATTCGGCGTCCCTGACGCGCTCCGAGCTGGATCGTTGAAGGTGAGCTTCGTCATCCGGGGAGATTCCTACTGCCGGGGTCTCCTGCTCCGACAACACTCTTGGGGGTGGAATCGCCATTGCTGCTGCGGCTGATGTCGTGGTTGAGCTGCTCCTTGCGTATAGAAAAGTCTCTTAAGCCCCTCCTTCTAGCGCCAATTGTTGATCCCGAGGATCACTAATGTTGTTTGAGGGTTGATTACGGAGTGAGAGGTGAGATTTCCGTTAATTAGAGCGAGTCAACCACAACTTATAGCAGGTCGGGTGCGGTGATGAACAGGTCGGGTACGATGATGAACAGGTCGGGGACCGTATTCTTTGTATTAATGGTGAAAAGAGACGGACGATTTAGATTTACGAACTGCTTCCGACGGGAATCCAGTTCGGCGTTCTAAACCGCGGTGCCTTGTTACAAGGGAGAGAGAAAGAGAGAGAGAGATCGGGCCTATTTTGTAGAGAGTAATGAGGTTTTTTCCAAAAGTCCCCTCCTTAATGCATAATGAGGGGTATATATAGTGAGGGTAGCTCCCTGTTTCCGCGGATTCCGGGGCCACGCGTCACCCTCAGCCTGCTTCACGGGTATGGTGCTCTAGGAGGCGTGTCCCGGTTCTCAAGGCGAGAGGCAATGATGAGCTCGGCGCCATGCTTTTGTAAGATAGCACACTGTTCGCCAACTCCCTTCCACGTGTCTTTTCCTCCTTCGCTTACTTTGCAGGGTTGGTGGTCAGACCATACCCCTATTCAGATTGTACATTGTTCGACCAACTCCCACGTGTCTTCTTTCCTTTTGACATCACCGTTTTGGCGAAGTGTCAGCGCGGACCCGGGGTGCTCCTCTTAGGAGCTCGGGACTTTCAGATGAAGCTGAACGCGGGACTCCAGATCGGTGATCCCTGGTCAAAGGTTGACTCTATGCCAACCGAATGGAGATGGGCTCTTGCTAAGATGGACCTAACTAAATGGGGGTGCCAGGCCCACCTCCAACAATTATCATGTGGGTTAATGCCCTTTTACTGTAAAGCATATAATTCTATAATGTAGCCTTCCACAAGTACAAGACCCTACCCTTCTTGTATTGTTGTTATTGAACAAATTAAGCTTCTAGGCTTTGATGAAAATGATCATCAGGCCATATAAAATTGTGACAACACCAAGAACAAGCCGTGGATTAAGAAAAAGAGAGGTCACAACTATAACTTTCCGAGCACGAATCCATCATACGGTCAAATCAAATGGTACTAAAAGAAATGTTTTAGAGATCACATGAAGAGAGTGACAAAAGAAGATGAATAATTATTCAACAACCGGCATTTATGCTATGCCAGATTCAAATATCAAGATCAAGATTCATGGAAAAAGGATTATGAAGAGCTGCAATCAATCAATTTAACACTGATAAAGCAGTAAATGTAAACAAAGCATCAAACAATGGATAATTTCCCATCACCTCTATGTAGAATCTTAATCACAAGCTATCTGAAAAATGCTACAAAGGGAAATAAAATCATTTGGAAACAAATTTTAGGTGTATAATGATAATCGGAAACCCTAGATACCAAATGGGGAAACTTTTTTTTTTTGTTTGCTATGAATGTTAATATCATTAGAAAATGAAATGTAAATGTATTACAAGAGAGCACTACCTACGAATTAGAGTAATTTTGGCAAAAAAAAAAAGGAAAAACAAGATTACAATGCGACTAACTTTCGAAAACGCTTCGAATCCACAAAAGCATTAACTTTCGAAAACGCTTCAAGTGTCTTCTTGATGATATGATGTTGCGGATATCTCGGTCAATGTTCTTGAAGATGATTGATGGAGGAATTGAATGTGAGTTATGGAGGACATTATTCCTTTGTTTCCAGATGTGAAATAATGCCGCTTGAGCTGCCACTTTTCTGAGAGTAGATGGAGCTTCCGCCGAGCAAAGCCTTGTCCAGGAGAGCAGCTCAGACCATGAGCGGCTCATGTGTTGTGATGGGCTTAGCCTTAAGAAGATTAGCCTCCATATTTCCGTTGCATACTCGCATGTTATCAGCAGATGATCCCTTGATTCCACATCCCGTGAGCAGATGCAACAGTCCGTTGATTGGGCCACACCCCATGATGCTAATCTTTCCCGGGTTGGCAATCTGTTTAGGTGACTAACCCACATGTTGAAAGCATGTTTGGGTAAAGCTCCTTTGAACCAAACTAATTCAGCCTAAACCTTATTCTCCTTCCGTGGTCTAAGAGCTTCCCAAGTTCGAGGAGAAGAGAAACCATGACATTTAAAGTCTTCAACAACCCAGCAAAAGGAATCTGCAGCAGAATTATACATTGGTAGAGGAATCGTTGTTAGAAACGCTTGGAGGCTGAGAGCATTGTCTGAACGTGGAGGTGGGAGAATCCAGCCATCCTCATTACAAGCATCAGCAACCTGAGCAGAAATGGGGAAACTTTGCAACAACCAAAGTAGAAGATATCCTTGTTGTTAAACACATTACTCCTCAGGATCAATCAATGAACAAAAATTGAACATTAGCAAATGACAATGACGAAAATCAAGTTTCGCTCCAATCAAACCAGTCGAAATCTCAATTAAAGAGACGATTTTCGAAAATATCAATACGAAATTCAAATGAAACTGCATGAAACATGATTTTCAGAGATGTCCTCATTGTTGGCGCCAACGATTTCAGTAGTTTTCGGATCATCCATATTCCATAAGTTTCTTGTCCGGTCGGTTCGGTTCGGGTCGGGACTGGTGGGCCCATTTATACAAATATGTTGCCCACCAAAGCCCAGAATTTTCAATTTTTTCGTTATTGGTGGATTCGAGGAGTTTCGGACCGAGGCTCTAATTTTCGTTTGACAAAGGTTTCGATCTAAAATTCAATGATAATGTACTCGTGTTTTTCGTCGAAAAAAAAAAAAAAATGTACTCGTGTTTAAAAAAAAAACAAATCATATGACATGAAAATATGAAATGTGAATATATATCAATGAAAAGATGATTTCTTTGCATGATAATAAGAATTTCTATGAGTGATGTCTGTTATTTTGTCAACGTATTTGTAAAAGATTGTTGAAATTTTGAAGTTGTTATTTTCTCATAATTAGAAAGTTTGGGTTCATTGGAACTCGAATTCGGATCTATGTTGATGGTCTGCATTTTCAAAAAGTTATTATTATATCTATCGTGGTTCCGCATCTGATAAAATTAATGATACAGAAAACAAAATATACTCGTATTCAAACAAAACAAGCAATAATTGAACAAATCTTTGGATTCATACACAATTCTATAAAATAATAACAACAAGAAAATATACACAATCTTGTAAATTTCATATTGGGTAATATTATGATTGGGTTTATTGGGCTTATTATGTGTATAACTTAGGGTTTAGAGTAATCATCTCTATAGTATTATCAAGAAATCGGTTACTTGAGAGGGGCAATCTGAAATCTGTGGTTGCATAACCCTAAAAGTAAACGTCACAAATAAAACAAAAACGGCAGCGAAGGCGTAGAAGGAGCCTTAAATCGGCTTCTCCGTCGGAAGCATCGCCGTAAAGGTCTCATATTCCATCGCCTTGCGGAGCGGCGTTGCTGCCTTTACCGTTTGGGACCGGCCATGACACCTACAGTTTGATCTTTTATATGTTTTGCCTGTGAAGAGATGAGATTCAGAAAAAGATCAATCATCTTTCGGGACTGAAACTTTTTGCTGACTTTTATCCAATTCTGAGGCTTTTAAAAAAATTTCTATAATATTATTTAAGAAGATATTTTTAAAAATGAATTTTGTTTTGTAAGTTATTACATGAAATGCCATTGCAAATAATAAAGAATAATTGAAATAGGAAATGATATAATAGTTTTTAAAAATTATTGATTAGAATATGGAAAGTATATATTTTGCATTAAAAAGGTTATTTATTATTTAATTTTTTAATTAATTTTAATACTATATATTTTAAAATAATAGTCAATTAATATATATTCAAAGAAAAAAAATCTATTCAAAAGCTTGCTATATTTTTCACTATAATTTATTATATTTTATTTGAATATATATCAAAACAAAAGATGAAAAATATTTTACTAATTTTATAAAAAGTTAGACACAAGAAAACTATTTTTTTTTAAAAGAGTTTGTAGACTAACCACAAAAACTAGAATAATTTAACGGTACATATTAGAGTTATGTTTTTAAGATTATAAGTTTTTACGGGTTAGCCCGAATAATAGTTTAGTTCACTACAAAACGGTTAAAATAGAAAAATTATTATATATTGACAACTTTATATATAATCATTAATTAGTTATATTGTAAAATTCAGATAAAAGCAATTTTTTTTAAATTTTGAAACAATTTCTTTTTAAAAAATTACTTCGCGCTATAATTAACGCTGGTTAAATCCTAGTTATATATAGAAGAGTAGCCTCCTTTTGTAAACAATTATTCAGAAATAATACAAAGGTTCTGGATCTTACATAGTATCAGAGCTATGGTGATTGAATATGATGGTGACAGATTTGTGAGGATGGAGAGCAAGAGGGCGAACACGTTAGCAAACAACGTTGTGTCGCCTTACGCTCTGTTCGTGAAGGACGGCCCAGAGAATGTAATTGAACGAGTGGATCATGTCAATTATATGGATTGTAAAAGAAAACATATTAGGTATTTAAATCGAGAAGAAGAAAACAGTGGGAATGCAATTGGATTTACGAATCAAGGTACGGTGTGTTCTTATTGTTTGAAGTATGGACATGATGTTCAATCATGCTTTAAGATATATGGATATCCTGATTGGTGGCTAGAAAAGTATAGAGAAAACAAAGGAGTTGTGAAAGATAATCAGAGATCTCAGATAAATCAGGGTTACGATAGTAGAAGTTATGAGAAATATGTGGTTGCACAGGTGAATAGTGTGTCACACAGAAAAGTATTGCAGGCTGATAGAGAAGCCAAGAGAACGCTGACGAAGGATCAGTGGGAAAAGGTTTTGCAAATGCTTGAAGCAAAAATAGGTGCATCGCAGACAGGAGATGCGGTTTCACATGCTAATAATGTGTTACACAAATAAGTATTGCAGGTTGATAGACGAGCCATCACTACAAGAAAACAACGGATTTGCGATGGACAAATACATAGCAAATCCATCGCAAATCACGTTTTGCGACGGAATTGCGACGACACGACTTCCGTCGCAAATCAGTCGTCGCAAAACAGTTTCCCTCGCAAATCCGTCGCAAATTTGCGATGATAAATACTCCCTCGCAAATTTGCAACGGATAATTTCCCTCGCAAATCCGTCGCAAATTTGCGACGAGATAATTCCCTCGCAAATTTGCAAAGGCAACTTTCCCTCGCAAATCCGTCGCAAATTTGCGACGAGATAATTCCCTCGCAAATTTGCAAAGGCAACTTTCCCTCGCAAATCCGTCGCAAATTTGCGACGAGATAAGTCCCTCGCAAATTTGCGAAGGCAACTTTCCCTCGCGAATCCCTCGCAAAATTGCAATGGATTTGCAAGGAAAATTGAATTTTGTAAATTAAAAAAAAAATAAGAATTTAATTTAAAAATTGAATAATAATTAAAATAATTAACATATTAAATTTAAAAACATAATTATATAATTTAGTTATTACAAAAAGTGCATAATTGTTTTAAAAAAAAACAAAATAAAATGTTTACAAAGGACTGGTTCCGGTTCCGGTTCCGGATCCGGTTCCGGTTCTGGATCCGCTTCCGGTTTCGGTACCGGTTCCGGATCCCGATCCCGAAGGGTTACGTGCTTCGCGAAGTCTTGCAAAAGCCGGATCCTTCTCAGCAAAGTAATCCATGAAAGCATCATAAGAATTAATCTTCTCGGCCTGATTCGCTAGCATCTCGACCTGACTCGATAGCATCTCGGCCTGACTCGTTATGATCCGGTGTAAATCGTCCTGGGATGGACGCGAAGCCGATGTAGAAGAAGCCGAGTAGTAGTTACCATCAAACAAACTATAACTGATTTAATGAGCCATTCGCAGTTTCACAGTCTGAATTCGTTCATACTTACACATGCATGGCTTAATCTTTGAGACAAGCATATGACTACTGGCAGGATCAACCAGGTAGCATTCATCAATCACGGCAAGATCCCGCCTGATTCTCGCAAACACTGGGTAAGAAAGAACAGACGAGGTCTTAACCGTCATCTTTTGTCCGAGGACAAACGTGCTTTGGCGGGACAGAATCACTTCCAGTCACCGTCCATAATCTTTCCGCATCCAAGAGTTCAACCAACATATTGTTCACCTTTGCAAACAAAGCATTTTTGGTGCCAAGACGCAAGGATCACAAGTGCCGATTATTGTGTTCACAACGCCATGACTCGTACTACTACTTCCAGCATCAACACTACAACCTTCCCCATGCGAAAACCAGATATAATAGTTTGGCTTAAATCCTCTATTATATAGATGCCTCTTCACAGTATCAATATCCACATATTGGGTGTTCTTGCACTTTCTACATGGACAGAAAATTTTACCGTCACGAGTCGCACA
This sequence comes from Eutrema japonicum, assembly GCA_030161315.1. Lineage (NCBI taxonomy): Eukaryota > Viridiplantae > Streptophyta > Magnoliopsida > Brassicales > Brassicaceae > Eutrema > Eutrema japonicum. The sequence continues at coordinate 43,542,924 of BSQW01000001.1, forward strand.
TGGTTGGCTTGTCGCCTGGTACATGAATGCTCGCAACCCGTCCCGATACTCTTTCGTCACTTCACCCGTCCCTGGATCTCTTTGATTGTACATCCATGATCGTAATGCGTATATTTCGTGCCCCGAAGACATTTTTTAAACATTCACCACTCAAAATATATATATCAAAAAAAATTTTTTTTTTTTTTTTTTTTTTTTTTTCGAAATTTTTTTTTTGTGTTATGAAAGCTCTCAACGTGATCTGTATTTATAGGATTTCAAAATAAATTGCGACGGATTTGAGACGGATTTGCTACGGAAATTTGCAATGGATTTGCTACGGAAAAGGATTTGCAAGGGATTTGCAACAACTTTGCGATGGAAATTAATTTTTCTTTTAAACGTGTTCCACCTACTTCGCCTAACTCAACCTAACTGGTTCCATCGCAAATCCCTTGCAAAATTCCGTAGCAAATCCGTCGCAAATTTGCAATGGATTTGCTACGGAAAAGGATTTGCAAGGGATTTGCAACAACTTTGCGATGGAAATTAATTTTTCTTTTAAATGTGTTCCACCTATCTCACCTAACTCCACCTAACTGCTTCCATCGCAAATCCCTTGCAAAAATCCGTAGCAAATCCGTCGCAATTTTGCGAGGGACATTTGCCGTCGCAATTTTGCGACGGAGTTGCGATGGAAGCAGTGGTCCTCGCTAATCCCTCGCAAATTCGTCGCAATTTTGCAACGCATTTGCGACGCCCTTTTGGCCCTCGCAAATTTGCGAGGGATTTGCGACTCTAGATATTCCCTCGCACGTTCGTCGCAAATTTGTTGCAAAATCGTCGCAATTTGCGACGACTTTTTCCCTCGCAAAATAGCGACGGATTTGCGACGACTAGTTAGTCACTCGCAAATCCGTCGCAAATCCCTCGCAAATCCGTCGCAAATTTGCGAGGGATAATATCCATCGCAAATTCCATTGCAAATCGACTGTTTTCTTGTAGTGCATGACGGGGCTGACGAAGGATCAGTGGAAAAGGCTTGTGCAAATGCTTGAAGCAAAAATAGAATCTGCTAATAGTGTAAGCAATAAAGAGTATACAGAAGAGTGGATAGTTGAGAGTGGGGCATCACATCATATGACTGGCACGTTGAATGATTTGATTGATGTGCATCGAGTAGCACCTTGTTTGGTTGGGCTGCCTAATGGGAAGACTGTGATTGCTGATCACGAAGGAAGTGTGGTTTTGACAGAGAAGTTGATGTTGAAACATGTTCTCTTTGTTGAGGAGCTTAAATGCAATCTCATCTCTGTGTCATAGGTGGTTGATGAGATGAATTGCATTGTGTTATTTACAAAGACATGTTGTCTCTTGCAGAATTTTGGTTTGGATATTCCAATTGGAGTGGGTAAAAGGAAAGAAGGATTATATTTTCTTCAAGGTATTCAGATGATTCGAAGCGTGAAGAAAGTAGCGAAGATGGAATCGTTGGAAACTTCGCATAAGAGGATGGGACATGCTACTGAGAAGGTAATTCGAAGATTGCCATTAGTCGATTATAAGAGTGATGGTATTTCTGATTGTGACATTTGTTTTCAAGCAAAACAGTGTCGTAGTGAATTTCCATTGAGTACAAATAAAAGCAAGGAATGCTTTAAGATGATTCATTGTTATTTATGGAGGCCATATCGAACACCAAGTCTATGTGGATCTTATTACTTCTTAACCATCGTAGATGACTTCTCGCGTGGTGTATGGGTATTCCTTATAGCTGACAAAACACAAGTTCATAAGACACTCGAAAATTTTATGGCACTTGTGTTTCGTTAATTTGACAAGGTAGTTCGTGTTGTGAGAAGTGATAATGGTATAGAATTCATGAGAATGAAGAATAATTTTCTTGAGAAAGGGATAGTTCATCAAACATCGTGTGTTGGCACACCGAAACATAATGGGAGAGTCGAGAGGAAGCACTGTCACATATTGAATGTCGCTCGGGCTCTAATGTTTAAAGCACATTTACCGATTAAATTTTGGGGTGAATGCGTGTTGGGTGTTGCACACTTGATGAATATGACGCCGTGTGAAATACACAAAGGGAAAAGTCCTCACGAAATCATATTTGGTAAGGTTCCCGATTATAGTGGCATTAAGGTGTTTGGATGTCTTGTGTATGCACATAATCAAAAACGACATGGAAACAAATTCGCTAGTCGTAGCAAGAGATGTGTGTTTATAGGGTATCCATATGCAAAGAAAGGTTGGACCTTATTTGATTTAGATACACGAGAAATTTTTGTCTCCCGTGACGTAACGTTTGTTGAGCATAAATTTCCCTACAAAGACACACATGTCAAGGATGTCTCTAATGTTGGGCTGTCCAGATTAATTCGAGCGGATGATGTGGAATTTGGAGATGAGAAATAGTGTTCTCATACTGAGGAGGATGTGGCAGAGATCGATACCGTAGGTGTGGAAGTGACACAGTCTGCAGGTGTGTTACACACAGATGATATCTCAGAAAACGCAATAGTGATGGAGCCCGTAGATGTAGAAGTGACACATACTGCAGGTGTGTTACATACAGATACATGTGTGCAAGTGCCATATACTGTTGTAGAGGAAGCAATAGTGCATGAAATTAAGGAAGTGAGGGATGTTGACACAACTGGAATCATAGAAGATGTCATAGAGAATGTGACAGAAAATGCATCACATGAATTGCTAGGACGAGGAATGAGAAAGAAAGAAACATATGTTCGTTTGCGTGAATATATGCTTAACACAGTTCAGACGAACGTCTATAGCATTGAAAACTTTGTTTCTTGTGACAGATTCTCACCACAACATCGGGCGTTCTTGGCAAAAATAACTAAAGAAGTTGTGCCAAGAAGATTTTCAGAAGCAATGGAGTATGAAAAATACATAAAGGCGATGGGCTTAGAGATTGAAACTCTTGAGAGAAATGGAACGTTTTCAGTAGTGCCCTTGCCAAAAGGGAAGCATGCAATTGGGTGTAAATGGGTTTATACAATTAAGTATAAGGCGGATGGCACTGTTGAGAGATATAAGGCACGACTTGTTGCATGTGGGAATCGACAAGAAGAAGGTATTGATTATTTTGAGACGTTTGCCCCAGTGGTGAAGATTACCACAATTCGGTTATTTTTAAAAATTGTGGCTAGAAAGAATTGGGATCTACATCAGATGGATGTTCATAATGCGTTCTTACATGGTGATTTGGACGAGGAAGTTTACATGCGGTTACCTCCAGTTTTCACTTCACCTGGAAAAGGAATGGTTTGTAGATTGCACAAATCGTTGTATGGTTTGAAACAGGCGCCAAGGTGTTGGTTTGCTAAGCTTGAAAATGCACTTTTGGAGTATGGTTTTGTGCAATGTGGAGGAGATTATTCTCTGTTTTCCATGATTAAGGGTGACGTAGAACTACATATGTTGGTGTATGTGAATGATCTTGTGCTAACAGGGAGTTCACCGCATGTCATTCATGAGTTTAAAGATTATTTGTGTGGCTGTTTTCATATGAAGGATCTTGGGAAACTAAAGTATTTTCTTGGTCTAGAAGTTGCTCGAAATCCTGAGGGGATTTTTATCTCACAGAGGAAAATATACTTTAGATATTATAGCAGATGTGGATCTACTTGGAGGAAGACCTATTGAGTTTCCGATGGAACAGAACCATCAACTTGCTATGTCGACGGAAAAGTTTCTGTCGGATCCGCAAGAGTATCGAAGACTTGTTGGGAGATTAATTTACCCTGCAGCTACCCGCCCCGATTTGGCTTATTGTGTTCACATTTTATCACAATTAATGCAGAAGCCGAGAGAAGATTATTGGGTGGCTGCTTTACGGGTGGTTCATTACTTGAAAGGGTGCCCATGCCAAGGTATTTTTCTTGATTCTACGAGTGATTTTCATCACACAGCGTGGTGTGATTCAGATTGGGCAGGTTGTTGATAGTTGCATAATTTAGCCCATTTTAGCATACATTTTAGTTAGCATTTTGTGACTTATTGCATTCATTTCTTTGTTTTTGGTATAGTTTGCATCCATTTTAGAGTTAGTGAGTCTTAGGTTAGTTTTTGCATATGTTTGTGTGCTATGGAGTCTTTTAGGTATCATTTGGAGCTTATGGAAGCTTTTTGGAGCTTGGAGGAAGATCACGGACTAGGAGGAACATACCCGAAGAACGGAGAAGGCAAACGAAAGAAGAAGAAAAATCCGCAGAGGCAATATCGGCCGGAGGAATCGGCCGCAGGAGACCGATACAGAACGAAGAACTGAGGCAGAAGTCCATCGGCCAGCCTCCCACCGATACACCCGACCGATGGAAGTTCTGGAAATCCGACGGATCATATCGGTGCGTTGCATCGATTGCAGGAGACCGATGGAAGCTCACAACATTGACGTCAAGAAGACCATCGGCAGCCTCCCACCGATACACCCGACCGATGCGAAGTTCTGGAAATCCGAGAGTTCCATCGATGAGATGTATCGACCGCAGGACACCGATATGCCCGCTGAAAAACTCAACCCGATGGGTTGACCCGACCCGACCTGTATTTACTTAAGCAAATTTAGCCTAATTAGGCAGGGGACTCTTGTTTTTTTTAGACTTAAGCAAAAACGTTTTTGAGAGCTTTGAAGGAGATTGCAAGAGATTCTTGAGTGATTTATGCAAGTTCTTGTTGGATTATATCATCTATCTATTTTCTTATCATCTTTTATGATTCTCAACACTTCCTTTATGGGATTTGTGGAGAAAACCATGTGTTGTGAGTAGTTTTCTAGGGTTCTCGGGTGAAGTAGATTAGGGTGATTTTAGGTTTGTTCTTGATGTTTAAGAGCTAGATTAGTTGATATCATTTCTCATTGAGTGTTATTAATGCTGGATTAGCCTTGACAAAGTTGATTTAGATCATAGGGAATTTCTCGCCCGGAAGGTGTTCGATGAAATTCCCCAACCAATTCAATGAGTGCTTTTCATATCTTAGCCAACGGGAGTTGATGTCTAAGGTGAATTGTGGCTAAGTAGACTTGTTATTAATGCTTGTTAGTCATAGAATCGCGAACGGAAGTTTATGACGATTGATGACTAAGAAAGGGATTAATACCATTGACGTGGATTAATCTTTAGTAGTGTATCTAGGGCCTACGGAGGCAATTGATTGAATGTTTGAGTGTCTAGAATGGAGTGAGAATCACCCGAGTCGATTGCTTTACCCGAGAATTCGCTTGTTTAATTTTGCTATTTAACGTTTGAGCTTGTCTTGTTTCTCGTTTTAGTTTGCTAAACTACTTGTTTGTTTTTCTGTTTTTGTATATTTCAAATCGTCCGATAAAAACCAAAACCCGATATTTGCTTAGATTAGATAGCGTCCTGTATTCTTAGTGCGTCGTTCTTATTTCCCTGTGGATTCGATCCCAAAGTGCTACAATGACATGCCATTAGATTGAGGCATTGTGCACAATGGGTTAATTGTGCGAACCGTAAAAAGTTTATTATCAATTTGGCGCCGTTGCCGGGGAGATTAGCAATAGCCATTAGGATTTGGATGCTATTTGAGACTAAGGTCTTGACTTCTACTAACTTTTTATTTTCTTCTTTTTTGCTTCTTAGAGTCGATGGCCATGGATTACAATGATTGGCCACAAGAAGAGGATGCCACATTTGATGAAAGCATTGATGATGAGCCATATGTGGAGCCACCATTTGATGAAAGTGTACTCACATCAGAACAAAAAGTAGAGTTGGATGAGCTTTGCAAAGAAAACCCGACATTGACAAGGAGTAATCTCGCGATTATGATCCGTTTGAACCTCATGTCACGTCGGGCAGCGCTTGAGGGAAGGGAGCTCACATTTATTGAGATAAAGATAGCTCATGCACTCGAAGAGGTAATTTATTGGGTTCCACCATGCCAACTAGAAGGTATTTTTGACACAACCTTTGAAATCGTTGATTATGAGGATAGTCACTTGCCTTGCATTGAAGATGTAGCTTCTAGTTCACATGCTCTCAAGCTCATTAATGAATGCTGTGATTTAATATGTGAGTCTCAAATACTAGAAACCTTAAGAGTAGAAAAGCTTGCTAGTGATTATCATGAAGTATGTTTTGATATTAATTATCTATGTGCTTTGAATGATCATGATATCGAGTTTAAGCTTTCAATGCCTGAGGAATCTAGTTCTCTTCTTGAAAAATCTTACCTAGGGGATGTGCTTGATGTAGATAAGATCTTGAATGAGATAGATGACCCTAATGTTGAGATGAAATATAGGAAAGAGGATGTGTTTTACATGATTGATGGAGATGAAGTTGACTCGTTTAAACATGAAATCGACTTTATTTTTCCTTCAAATGCATTTGGTCCTCGTGAACATCTCATCATCAAGGAAAATTCCAAGATGTATGCTATATTTTTAGTAACCTTTCTTGATGTGAGTTATGCCTCTTTGCCATGGATAGTCGTGTGCCATGTTGCATATTTTGTTTCTTGTCTTGACAAGAGAAGGACCAAAGGTGCATTGGCTCAACCTTTTGATTCTCATGATTAACAGTTGAAACGTCAAGCTTAGCGACGTAAAACAAGCGCTCTTGGTAGGCATTCCCATGACTATCTTTGTATATATTTTCGTTCTTTCTTGTTCCTTTTGATGTTTTTGTTTGATGTTTATAGTTTTCTTGGGTCCAAGGTCGTGGTGCTTAATGCATGAATGGGTAGAGCTACAGCACGTCACACTCCTCTCCAATCCAAAGGTATGATCCAAACTCCATTTCATTGTACATACTTTTGCATATTTTTACCTTCTCTTTGATTTGTGTTGCACCGAGACGTTGCAATTCAAGTTCGGGGGAAGGATTTGTGTCTTTTGATATTGTGTTTTGTGATCTTATTTTTCTTCTCGCATATTTGAGTCTCATTCATTCATATAAGTGCATATAAAAACCATAAAAAAAAAAAATTAAAAAAAAAAAAAAATTTTAGTTGCATTTTGCATGTTTAAGATTGAGTCTAGATGCATATAGGTTTGCATTCACTTGCATTGGGAGAATTATCCATGTAGAATATAAACTTAAGAGCTTGAATTAATGCCCTCGTTAGGAGTTCTTTGATGCATTTGAGCGATCACGAAGTTAAGGATGATCCATGCTTTGATCTTGCGGTTTGAATGTTTTTGTCTTGGTTGAAGCATGCTTTGAATTGAATCTAATTCTATCTACATGAACTCTAATCTTGACTTGAAATTATCATGCTTGTACATTGAAAAGTTGAATTCATGGATGTCATATACATATTTGAGCTATCTTACCCCTTTTTACCACTCTCTTGTTAGCTCAAATAGCTGATTCCCATATTTGGAACGGTTAACCACACCCTTAACTAAGCCTTTCCTTCAAGCCTTCATCTCTTGTGTGTGTCGTGAGGCCTAATTTTGAATGAACTTAGCAAAAAGTGTTGAGTTTGGAACGACAAGGAGTTGATAGATAGGTTGGTGATTTGGGTGTTGATGTAAAGAAAAGAAAGTGTGGAGAAAGGAAAAGATTGAGAAAAAGGATAGGGGAAAGTAAAAAGTTTGGATTGGTTGGTATGAAAATGTGGAATAGCTCTAGGGGTTGCAAGTATAAGTCTCTATGTGTGTAGAAGAAAGAAAGAGCCAAAAGAAAAAAATATATATATATGGCTAAGGCATCTAAATGATGATTGAGAGACTAGTTATGAAAGTGAAAAAGAGCTAAAAGAAAAAGATGAAGAGCCAATCCATTTGTTGAAAGAGAAGAAGAAAAGAAATGTGGTCTAAGAAGGCAAAATGCCTTGTGATATGGGTAGTTTAGAATGGATCTTGATGAGTTTAGAAATAGGAGTGGAGTTCATATTGGGGCATTGGGTAGACGGATGTCATCCTTGTACGCATCAATTGTTCTTTACTCTTAGCATTTTGCCAAAGTTCATTCTTTCGTGAGAGATCCCATTGCATTGGAATACCCACATGATTGAGATTATTTTCATCTCAAAACCTTTTCCCTAAGCCAAATGAGTTCACTTGATTTTTATTAAGCATGATTCACCATTGTACTTAATGAATGTTAAAGAGTTAGAGGATATGATTACTTGTAGATGCTAAGGTTTATACCAAATTCGTGTAGCGACGAGTATGGCTAAATCTTTTGAAGTAGAGGTTGTTTGTGCATCACATAACTACTACCAAGGGCATTGAATTGAATTCTTTTGTTAATATTCTCGGATATGATATCCCGCATTCCAACCTCTTCTTCGATTTGTTCTTGTTTGTTTGCTTGCGGACAAGCAAAAGGCAAGTTCGGGGGAGTTGATAGTTGCATAATTTAGCCCATTTTAGCATACATTTTAGTTAGCATTTTGTGACTTATTGCATTCATTTCTTTGTTTTTGGTAAAGTTTGCATCCATTTTAGAGTTAGTGAGTCTTAGGTTAGTTTTTGCATATGTTTGTGTGCTATGGAGTCTTTTAGGTATCATTTGGAGCTTATGGAAGCTTTTTGGAGCTTGGAGGAAGATCACGGACTAGGAGGAACATACCCGAAGAACGGAGAAGGCAAACGAAAGAAGAAGAAAAATCCGCAGAGGCAATATCGGCCGGAGGCATCGGCCGCAGGAGACCGATACAGAACGAAGAACTGAGGCAGAAGTCCATCGGCCAGCCTCCCACCGATACACCCGACCGATGGAAGTTCTGGAAATCCGACGGATCATATCGGTGCGTTGTATCGATTGCAGGAGACCGATGGAAGCTCACAACATTGACGTCAAGAAGACCATCGGCAGCCTCCCACCGATACACCCGACCGATGCGAAGTTCTGGAAATCCGAGAGTTCCATCGGTGAGATGTATCGACCGCAGGACACCGATATGCCCGCTGAAAAACTCAACCCGATGGGTTGACCCGACCCGACCTGTATTTACTTAAGCAAATTTAGCCTAATTAGGCAGGGGACTCTTGTTTTTTTTAGACTTAAGCAAAAACGTTTTTGAGAGCTTTGAAGGAGATTGCAAGAGATTCTTGAGTGATTTATGCAAGTTCTTGTTGGATTATATCATCTATCTATTTTCTTATCATCTTTTATGATTCTCAACACTTCCTTTATGGGATTTGTGGAGAAAACCATGTGTTGTGAGTAGTTTTCTAGGGTTCTTGGGTAAAGTAGATTAGGGTGATTTTAGGTTTGTTCTTGATGTTTAAGAGCTAGATTGGTTGATATCCTTTCTCATTGAGTGTTATTAATGCTGGATTAGCCTTGACAAAGTTGATTTAGATCATAGGGAATTTCTCGCCCGGAAGGTGTTCGATGAAATTCCCCAACCAATTCAATGAGTGCTTTTCATATCTTAGCCAACGGGAGTTGATGTCTAAGGTGAATTGTGGCTAAGTGGACTTGTTATTAATGCTTGTTAGTCATAGAATCGCGAACGGAAGTTTATGACGATTGATGACTAAGAAAGGGATTAATACCATTGACGTGGATTAATCTTTAGTAGTGTATCTAGGGCCTACGGAGGCAATTGATTGAATGTTTGAGTGTCTAGAATGGAGTGAGAATCACCCGAGTAGATTGCTTTACCCGAGAATTCGCTTGTTTAATTTTGCTATTTAACGTTTGAGCTTGTCTTGTTTCTCGTTTTAGTTTGCTAAACTACTTGTTTGTTTTTCTGTTTTTGTATATTTCAAATCGTCCGATAAAAACCAAAACCCGATATTTGCTTAGATTAGATAGCGTCCTGTATTCTTAGTGCGTCGTTCTTATTTCCCTGTGGATTCGATCCCAAAGTGCTACAATGACATGCCATTAGATTGAGGCATTGTGCACAATGGGTTAATTGTGCGAACCGTAAAAAGTTCATTATCAGTTGTCCTCTCACTAGGCGTTCCTTGAGTGGATGGTTGGTGCAGTTGGGTAATTCTCATGTGTCGTGGAAGGCGAAGAAACATGATGTCGTGTCGTTATCTTCTGCGAAAGCAGAGTACCGAGCAATGGTTGTTGCGTTGAAAGAGTTGAAGTGGATCAAGAGTGTATTGGCAACGATGGGTATATCACATCCGAGTGCAATGGATCTCTATTGTGATAGTAAATCGGCACTCCATATTGCGGCAAATCCGGTGTTTCATGAGCATACGAAACATGTCGAGACCGATTATCATTTTATTCGCGATGATATTAAGCGTGAAATTGTTCAGACTAAGCATGTTTCTACACACAATCAGCTGGCGGTTGTCTTCACTAAAGCATTTGGTGGTCGATCGTTTCAGTTGCTCCTATCTAAGTTAGGCATTCGAGATCTCCATGCTCCAACTTGAGGGAGGGTATTGGGTAATATTATGATTGGGCTTATTGGGCTTATTATGTGTATAACTTAGGGTTTAGAGTAATTAATGAATAAATTTTATTTATATATATAAAACAAAAAGTATACTGATAATTAGTTTTAACAAAAATTAAAATCTATTGATATCTACCACATTTTTAATATTTAATTTATAAAAACAATCCTCAAAATAAGTTTAAATATCAAAATATGATAATTTATTTCAACTCTCACATTTTGATAGACACAAAAAAATTACAACTAAATACAAATACAAATTAAACACCACATAAAACAAAACTTATAATATAATAAAATTATTAAATAAACATCGAAGAAAAAAAATACACACCGAAACAGCAATCCGAATGAAATCATAGAAATCTTCTCTATGAAGATGAAGCAAAATTACTCAGCTACTACATGAAACAAGCAGGACCGGCTCACTAATAAAGTTGACCCTGTGCATATTATAAAAAAAATTATAATTTTAGGCATATAAACAATTATTTTTAATAAAGAACCCTTAAATACTTACAAATAGAACCTTCAAACATGACAAAATTTTGCAAAAATCAGGTGGTCACTGTGCATTTGCACCTTAAGCACTTGCCTAGAGCCGGGTCTGGACACAAGATACAAATGAAAAATATGTGAAAAGTCATAATAAATCAAGACTTGGATATGTATGTTATATTATCATATTTATCTACACTTGAAGACTTATTACTTAAAAATTGGAAACAAAAATACTTAAGAATTACAAACATATTTTACACAATAATGAGGATTAGAATCGTACATCAATAATATTGGAAATAATACTAAAAATAAAACAAAAAAATATAAAACGAAAAAACACAATATTATTCGAGGAAGACAAGAGCCACAAACCTAAAATTCGGTGCAACTAGCTACATCCCAAAGCACAATATCTAATTCTAAGTAAGGATAAACCCAACATCCGCCACATATGCTTCATAACCGAACTCTCAACCTCCTTCCGCAATAACTTTAAAACAAAACAACTCCTTTAGTGTATTTTTATCTTTTTGGTGCCTTCATTACGCTTTAATGTAACTATTTCAAAGATGAAATTTGCGACAGCAATTAACATATAATTAATACACTCTAATTGATATAAATTAAAATAAAAAATGCATTATTAGAGATTCCTAATGTTTTCTTCTATAAAAACGCAAACTAACAAACTTTTAAAAAAAAATTAATTGCATAAATTGACAACAAACGTAAAAGATAAAAAATATACAAACACCTTCTATTTTTATAAAAAAAAACAATATTGAAAATAATATATGTAAAGAATTAAACTATCAAAAACAAAATATATAAAGAAAAAAAGTTAACACGCCCGCGCATAACGCGGATCACATTCTAATTATTGTATATAGAAGAGTAGCCTCTTTTTGTAAATAATTATTCAGAAATAATACAAAGATTCTAAATCTTACATTTCATTTACGTGTAATTTAAATTCCTATTGTATTAATTAGAAATCTACCCATAATTGACGGTGATATTAAGGGAAAAAATTTCAGTAAAAAATGCCAAAAAAAAAGAGAAAAAAACAAGACAGCACTGGTGTCGGCTACACCCAAAGCTCCCATTCACATCTCATAAAAACAAAATGATGGTGCAAATGATGGTGCATAAAAAGAACGAGTAGAATAAGAGGAATAATGATCAGTAGAATAAGAATGAGTGGAATAATGGTAATTATAGGAATAAGATGAATGAGATGAATAGTTGCAAAGAAATAAATTATAAGGATAAATGGTAACCATTGAGAGGAATACAAAAATAATATATATGTACATATGTATTAAATATAAGAATTATATATCTATTGTTTAATATTATTTTTTAATAATTACGAAATCATATTTAACAATAAATAAAACAAATAAATTTTTTAATTTATATTAGAAATTTTATTTATTACAATTAAGAAAATTATTATTTAAAAATAATTAACGTTGATAACAGGGAAATATTATTGAATTGTTCAAAATAAAATCTATATATCTGAACAAATATCTAATTTGTTGTAGTTGAATATTTGACTATTTAAAAAAAAATACAATTTAGGATTATTCTAGCACACAAAAATAGTTGATAACTTATATTTTAATTAAGTTTACTTTTATTTTAAAATAAAATAAAGATTGGAAGAAAAAAAATGTTACGCTTGCTTCATTCCTCTCCACTTTGGTAGAGGACCAAATTTCAGAAAAATCTTGTGCTATTCCACTCAAAATGGGGGTTCTACTCTTTTCCACTAAAGTAAAAATAAAAATAAAAATAAAAATTGTAAATGGTGAGATTTTTAAGAAATGCAGCGTAATTATCGTTGAGATATGTTCCTCTAATTGGATAACCATTTACACCCTTAGTATTTTTCAGATGGAAGTAAACATAATTAGTTTTAACAAAAACAGTATTTGCATGGCTATTTATTTAATCTCATGCCAATATTGAGTTATATAGCTATACTTAATTATTATTATTTTTTCAGACAAACAACTTTATTGATTTCAAATCAGAATTACAAAGTTATACAGAATTTTCGGAAATAAATTATTACATAAGCATATATATGTGTCATATAATGAAAAAAATACAACAAAAGAAGTGAATTTGACGACGCTTTCTGTAGACAAGCATTATTCGCTAACGAAATCCGTTATTTTCGTTATATGTATTCGATCTTAATCTAATATGAATTATGTGCGTATATATGTAGCATCTCTCGACTAAACATTTGAATTGCACACCGCATAACAAAATTCAATTCCTACAAAAGTTGTAAAATTTCAACCATCTAAAACCAACGCTTCCGTATCAATGTCATTTTAATAGACTTTGAATTTGATCTTCTTCCAATTTGATCTACAATGAGATTTATTCCTTCTAGTAGACCAAACTTCATTGCTTTGACACAATGATCTTCGAGACACTTGATCTCTGTAGAGAAAAACGTATCTCTTACAATTGAATATGTTGAGTACTCGCCTGTAGATTCCTTTTTCTCCTTATTCTTATGTTTTGCCTTGTAGTCTCGGATATCAATATATCATCATCCGCTATATGCACATCCACAAAAGCCTCACTCGGTCCTTTTGATTTTAAGAAATACAGTTTGTACATCATCATCAGATAGTAATTTTTAAGACTCGACGCGGACTTTTTTCTATACTTTATATCTATTAAGTATGTAATTTTTTGTTAAATATAAAGTATACGCAATCAAATCAATTAAGTACGTTTTACTATATTTCTATAGTTTTTGACTTTATGCTGTCTATTTAGGTTGATATATGTTCTATAGGTACATGATACTTTTTTTTTTTTAAAAGTATATGTTAAGTATCTTTTTGTTGGTTATAAACATTTGAATCACCATTTAACTGCTTCCATATTCAAAAAGAATGAATGTGATGACTGGTGAGCCACTACCAGGAAATATTTACAACAACAGTTAAGAAACAAAACAAAATTTAAAGCATTAAAAATGAAGTTAATTGACTTTTTCACAAGAAAATATAAAAATCTGTATTATAAAATGTGAACGAGAAAATATAAAAATCTGTATTATAAAATGTGAACGTGGCCTGTCATATAACTTATATGTATTATTGTACTAATAGAGGGGCAATTTGATGTAATCATGACATGAGCAATGTAAATTAGAAGTATAGTTTCATAATGGCACAACGTTCTTAAGGTACCAACTCAACTTTCTCTCGGCATGTGCGGTTCACGTGGATCATAAAGTTGACTTTCGAGTTTCCATCTCACAACAGCTACTTCTTTTCCGGTTTAGTCCGGTTAGTGGATCAACATGGATTGCATTTCGCAATCAGAACACAAAACAAAGCATGGGATTTGAGGATTTGTTTTGGAATACTTCTTGTAACTATTATGTATATATTTACAAGAAGTATCATTCGAGTTAATTGTTTCGACTTATCATTGTTGATTGTTGACGTCACTGTTTGCTTTTGAATTTAAATAGCTAAAGGTATTCTAAAAATATACACAAATGCAAAATAGTTTTGTTACAAATATATGCTACACGCCGCGTCCTCGAGGGACAACTGATATATCATGATTTTTATCTCTTTTTAGCTATGATATAAGTCTTTTTATAGAGTTTTTTTAGTATTTTGGAGTCTTTTCGAGTCTTTTCAGGTTTTAGGTGACTTTGGGAGAAAATGAGCCGTTTTGGGTGAAAATGAGCATATGGAGATGCAGAGTCATGCAGAGACGTCAGAAGTTTGGCATTCGTTGAAGAACTTCCCACCGATGGATTGAGCTCAACTTTGGTTACAAGACATATCACTGGATTAGCTTTCATTTGGAAGTGGTTTGAGGTCATTCCAACGGTGCGATAAAAAGTTATGTCAGTTTTTGTGAAGATAGTACAGTCTGGCGAGCAGAAGAGTCGACACGCAAGCTTGGTATCGATCGATACCACTAATGGTGTCGACCGATACCGACTTCAGGAAGACGGAAACATGATTTTTAACAAATTTGAAGTCTGCACCTTGGTCCAGAAGACTTTAATAATTACTAGAAGCCCCAAAACGTGTTTTAGGTTATAAATTAGGTTTTTCAGTCACTTTTGTTGGCTTCGTTTAATTTTACTTTGGTTTTGAGAGAGAGAGAGCTTGGGAGGGAGACAAGTCAGAACTCTGTTCATCTGAAAGAAGATTTCGAACCCTCTTGTTACTCTTTTCTTTATTATTTATTCAAAGATTTATTCAGTTATGTTAATTGTTTCATTCTCCATGTCTGAGTAGATCCATCTTAGGTTTAGTGTTTTCTCATAGGGATTTCTCTGATTGCTGGTAATTGATTAGTTAGGATTCACCATCTGAATTAGTTCTTCACCATTCACCATAGGTTGTTCTCAAAGCTAATTCTAGGTTGACAAATATGGAATTTAGATCTTAGGTTAATCGATTAGGCACGACAGTGCAATTGAGTAATATGATAGAATCTAGGGTGAGCAAAGTAATTATTCGCAAAGAGATTTGGTTTAGTTGATTTGTGAACATATCAAACTCGGTATTAAGGCTGAGTTATTCTTAGGAATTTGCAAAGAGATTTGGGATTCTGAAGTTTAGATTTAGATAATTCTCGCAACGACAGTTGGTTAATAATAGCTTAGTGATTTGAGTTCAAGAACCGCGTCTAATCTGAATCATGACTGATTGGTTACCTGCATTCATTGATCTCCTGAGAAATACCCTGGGCCTATATTCTTCTATCGATTTTACATCCTCTTTTATTGTTTATTGTTTTCAATTCCATTGATCACTTACCTTAATTCAATCATTAAAATCTATTGTGTGTTTTCTTTGTTAACAAATAGCAGCTACAGCAACACACACTCAATTAAGTCTATTAGTGATTTATTAGTGACTTGTTACTA
The DNA here is from genome assembly GCA_030161315.1 of Eutrema japonicum. Classification (NCBI taxonomy): domain Eukaryota; kingdom Viridiplantae; phylum Streptophyta; class Magnoliopsida; order Brassicales; family Brassicaceae; genus Eutrema; species Eutrema japonicum. Next base: position 43,558,732 of record BSQW01000001.1, read on the forward strand.
TTGCAGATATGTATGTTTATATAACTTGCATTTGTAACCATAAATTAATCAATGAAAATATCTTTCTCTCTTATCTTCTTCTCCATCACGAAAATCTCTCTCTTTTTCTCTCTTGTTCTTGCTTGATCTTGATTAATCAAAACTTAATCTCTACAAAAACTCACATGGTATCAGAGCGACAAAGCTCTTGAAGACCTTGTTTCCGCAAAATTCTCTGTTTCCTCTGTTCCTATCCTGTTTTTTCTTTGTTTCTTCTCTAAAAGGTCATCAATGGAGAATCAGAAACAGATGACTCTACCTGTTGTTCTCAAGGGAGAAAACTATCTGTTGTGGTCAAGAACCACTCGAACTGCTCTAAGGAGCCGTGGTCTGTGGGAGCACATCGATGACTCTCCAATAGTGTCTACGGACAAGGTGAAACCACAGCTGGTAAAGGAGTAGTGGAATCTTCAAGTGAAGCCGGATCTGCAACATCTTTAGGTGAAGCCGGATCTGGAAAGGAGGATCCAAAATGGATTCAAGAGGATCAGCTTGTTCTTGCGGTCCTTCAGAGCTCTTTGGAGCCATCTATCCTTGCAGCTTACTCATATGTTGAAACTGCAAAGGAGTTGTGGAACACTCTCTTGAGTGTATATGGTAACATCTCAAATCTGAGTAGGATTTTTGAGGCGAATAAAGCCTTGAATGAACTCCAACAAGAAGAGAAACCATTCAAGAGCTTATTTGGTGAATTCGGAACTTTGTGGGCTGAGTTGGAGATGCTGAGACCTCCCACCACAGAGCTGAAGGTGTTGATGGAGGTGAGAGAACAGGATCAGGTTTTCGGTCTACTTCTCACTCTCAATGGATCATTCGCAGGACTGATCCATCACATTTTAAGGTTTGAAAAGCTGCCAACCTTAAATGAAGTGTGTATGATGATTCAAAAGGAAGAAGGATTAAAAGGTCTCTTTCAAGGGACAAGTGAGACCGCTCATGTAAGCCAAGGGGCTTATCAACAATCAGATAGAAGAACTGGTTGGGTGTGTGATCATTGCAAGAAAACAGGTCATACCAAAGAGAGGTGCTGGATTCTTCATCCACAGTTGAGAAATCCGAGGCAGAGAGGCCCAGGTCAGATGTTTAGAGGATGTGTAGGAGGTGCAAATGCTAGTGGCGATGATATGGTGAGAAAATCTGATCTAGATGCTCTTATTAAGAGCATTACCAAGCTGGCTGAATCGGGTAAGAGTTTTCTTTCCTCTAAAACTCCTAAACCCATTCTAGTAGACTCTGGTGCGTCTCATCACATGATTAGTGATCCAGAACTTCTATCCAATGTTAAACCTCATCCTGGAAAGGTCACTATTGCAAATGGGAAGGATGTGCAGATTAAAGGAATTGGAAATTTAGAGTTGTTTAATAAGAGTATTGATGCTCTATATATGCCTGAGTTTGCGTCTAACCTGTTATCAATTCAGAAAGCTACTAAGGACCTTGATTGCTTGGCTGTTTTTAGTCCTGATGATGTGTGGTTTCAGGATAATAAGTCAGGAGAGACCATTGGAAAAGGTTGCGCAAAGGATGGTCTCTACGTTTTGGATATTTTGGACAAGCAACCAGTTGAGATAGCTCACTCAGCATTGAGCACTAGTATTAGCAGTTCTGTATGGCACTCTCGCTTAGGTCATCCTCACTCAAAGGTTCTTAAGCTCGTGTTGCCAAACTTGGATCTCACGGATCAGGGATGTGAAGCTTGTATCTTAGGGAAGCATTGTAGAACTGTTTATCAAGACTCATCAACTGTGTATAATGAGTGATTTGATCTAGTTCACTCTGATGTATGGACAGCTCCCTGTACTTCTAAAGATCAATATAAGTACTTTGTTTCCTTCATTGATGAGAAATCCAAGTACACATGGGTAACACTCCTTCCATCAAAGAGTCATGTTTTAGAGGCTTTCTCTAAGTTCTACAACTATGTGATGACTCAGTTTGTAGTAAAGATTAAAATTCTAAGAAGTGATAATGGTGGTGAGTACACAAGCAACAAGTTTAAAGAGTTTGTAAGCACCCATGGGATAATACATCAAACATCATGTGCTTATACTCCTCAGCAGAATGGAGTAGCAGAGCGCAAAAATAAACATCTGATGGAAGTGGCCAGAACAATGATGTTTGAAAGGAATGTTCCTAAGCGTTTTTGGGGGGATGCTGTGATGACTGCTTGCTATCTCATCAATAGGTTACCTACCACACATCTTGAGAATTCATCTCCATATGAAATTTTACACAGAGCAAAACCAGTTATCAATCATCTGAAAGTGTTTGGCTGCGTGCGTTATGTATTTGTACCAGAAGCTCAACGGAACAAGTTGGAGCCTAAGAGTATCAAGTGCATGTTTATTGGATACTCACCTACTCAAAAGGGGTATAAATGCTTTAACCCGGACACCAAGAGGTTGTATATATCCAGGGAGGTCAAGTTTGATGAAGATAAGGGCTTCTTTTGTGATAATAATTTGAATGAGCTTAAAGATCTTGCTTCCTCCAACAACAGAGCTGCCATCTTGAAGAGTATACTTGATGGTCTCACTACTCTAGCTGGTCCACAAATCCCACCTACGAGCAGTGAAGAGAGACATTTGGAAGCTCCAGCAGTTGATGAGGGAGTTGGGGAGAGCTCAGATAATAGCAAAGGTGAAGAAGCCGCAAAGACCCCAACATCGAGTGATACTGATGATGATCATGGAGAGGGGGAATCTCACTTAGATGACTTTGTTTCATATTCCCTAGAAGATGTCGTAGGTGAAGAGACTGAAGAGGCAGAACTAGAAGAGGCAGAACCAGAAGAGACTGAGTTGGTGCAGCCCCTAAGAAGAAGTGAAAGATTGAAGTTTGGTCCTGAAAATTGGAAGAACACAAGAGTGTACTACAATAGCCAAGCTGTAGCTCACCCTATACAGGGGTATTGCTCCGTTGCTCATCTTCCACAAGAACACAAAGTTTTTCTCTCCAAGATTGATCAACACAAAGTACCAAGCACCTATGAAGAAGCATGTAAGAGTGAGGTGTGGGTTAACGCAATGCTGGAAGAGATTGCTTCCATCTACAAGAATGGCACTTGGGATATGGTAGATCTACCTCTGGAGAAGAAGCTTGTAGGATGTAGATGGGTTTACACTAAGTATACAAGCACGGGTGAGATAGAGAGGTACAAGGCTCGGCTAGTTGCGAAAGCCTACACTCAAAAGTTTGGAGTAGATTACACAGAAACATTCGCTCCAGTAGCAAAGCTCCACTAAATCCGCAGTCTGTTATCCATAGCTACTAACCTGTCTTGGCATCTTTGGCAAATGGATGTTAAAAATGCCTTCCTACAAGGTGACTTGGAAGAAGAAGTTTATATGGCGCCACCACAAGGGTTTGGAGACAGTAATAAAGTATGCAAACTCAAGAAAGCTATTTATGGTCTCAAACAATCCCCAAGAGCGTGGTATCATAAACTCAGTAGCTGCTTACTTGGAAATGGTTTCAGAAGGTCTGAAGCTGATCATACGCTATTCACAACTCGAGGGAAGAATGGTATTGTTGCCGTTCTCATCTATGTGGATGACATTATCATAACTGGTGACAATGTTGATGGTGTTAAACAAACTAAAAAGCTCATGAAATCATCCTTTGATATCAAAGATCTGGGGGAGCTAAAATACTTCCTGGGTATCGAGGTATGTAAGCTTGATGATGGTCTGTTTCTTTCTCAAAGAAAGTATACACTGGATCTCTTGACTGAGACAGGGAAATTGGGCTCAAAACCGTGTAAAACACCCATTGAGGAGGGCTATAAGGACGTGCCTAAGGGGGAGCCACCAGTGGATGCAAAGCAGTATCAAAGGATGGTGGGAAAGCTCATCTATCTTACCATCACTAGGCCAGACATTTGTTTTGCGGTAAATCAAGTAAGCCAGCATATGCAAATGCCTACTAGACATCATTGGAAGATGGTTGAGAGGATTCTGAAATACTTGAAAGGTACTCCAAGGAAAGGTATCTGGATGGGTCGTAATGCTAGCACAGATATTGTGGGATATTGTGATGCAGATTGGGCAGGAGATAGGGTTGATAGAAAATCTACAACCGGATATTGCACCTTTATTGGAGGTAATCTAGTTACTTGGAAGAGCAAGAAGCAGAAAGTTGTCTCACGGTCAAGTGCTGAGGCTGAGTATAGAGCAATGGCAAACATAACTGGTGAGTTAGTATGGCTGAAGAGTCTACTCAAAGACCTTGGAGTTGATTCATCTGAACCTATTCTGCTGCATTGTGATAATCAAGCAGCTATGCATATTGCGTCTAATTCCGTGTTTCATGAGAGAACTAAGCACATAGAGGTGGATTGTCACTATATTAGAGAAAAGGTTCAAGCAGGGATCATTCGTCCATCGTATGTGAAGAGTGCTGACCAAGTAGCTGACATATTCACCAAAGCTACGAATCAGAGAGTGTGTAAGGAACTTCATGTCAAGATGGGCTTATTAGATCTTCACCAGCCAGCCATCTTGAGGGGGAATGTTAACAAATAGCAGCTACAGCAACACACATTCAATTAAGTCTATTAGTGATTTATTAGTGACTTGTTACTATTGCAGATATGTATGTTTATATAACTTGCATTTGTAACCATAAATTAATCAATGAAAATATCTTTCTCTCTTATCTTCTTCTCCATCACGAAAATCTCTCTCTTTCTCTCTCTTGTTCTTGCTTGATCTTGATTAACCAAAGCTTAATCTCTACAAAAACTCACATTCTTGAGTCTCTGTGGATTCGATCCCTAAGTATTACAATCGACAAAGCTTTAATATTTTTAGGGTATTAATCAGAGCTGAAAGAGAAAGGAAAGGATGTTGTGAAGGGTATGTTGAGCAGAATTCTGAAGCATGAGATGTCAAGTTGTGGAGCTTGTTTTGGAGCAAGTTCTCATTCTTATCATGACTGATCGTCGGTACAGTCAAGCTAATGACGTTAAACGAGCGTTTGGTGGGAGGCAACCCACTGGTGAGTCTGTATATAAGTCTTTTTCTTTTTATTTTTTGTTTTTGTGTTTTGTGTCTTGAGTGAATCAGATTGGAGCAAACGAGGAGAAACAAACTTCCATCGCCAAATCGCCTTGGTATCGATCGATACCCAACGCGCAGGTAAGTTCTCTGATTTTCACGACTACACTCAGCTGTTTTGGTTTCTTTTACCGACTCTAGACTAGATAACACTGGAGACAGTGTTGTTTAAGTCTGGGGGAGGTAGTTGCTGATAGCGTTTTTTATTTTTCTTAGAGTCATAAAAAATAAAATAAATAAATAAAAATTGTTTTATCGAGTCAAAACATGTTGGAGATTATGATCATGTGCTTGAATCTATTGTTCTGATTTTGCTTTTGAGTGACCAGTGTTACAGGATCAGTTCTAGATCGACTAATGAAAAATCCAAAGACCGACCAGTTGACTAAAAAACACTCATGTCTCCAGCAGAGTTCTTCTAAAGCCTGAGCCAAAATCTTTGAACTTCATCGATGTAGTTGATGTTTACAGGGCTTGATTCATCATTCATATCTGACAAAGGAACCCATGTGCTTGAAAGTAATGGTATCTCTCTCTCCCCTGTTACAAGTTAATAAATAAGAGCATAAAAAGATGAAATGATTTTCTTCTGAGTAGAGGGTTAGGAAAATTTTCAGCGATCCCATTATTCTACTTGGAAGAAATGATCACACAAAGGTTGAAAGCGAGGTTAAAAAAATTTCCTGAGATACCATTATTCGCCTACACCTTTGATACGTAGAGAGAGGGGAGAATCGGGGATTTGGTGGCAAACACCATCAATACTCGCGTCTTAAACCTTAATATGTATATGCAAGAAAACATGATGTGAAATAAGTATGGGGGAGAGGAAACAATACCAAAAAGTGTGAAAATTGGGTGGTTCTTTTGTCATGATATTGTATGAGAAATAATCTAGATCAGGTTCTTGAACATTGGCTGCAGCGATAAAACTGGCGATGAGGGCTTGGATGGATAATGCTGTGAGATAATGTGTGGAGTCTGTGAAGCTGCGAATGTCTATGGAGAAGTACATGGTGGTTAGATCTGGAGCTGGTTAGGTGATATCTGGAAAGCTTAGGAAAAGGGTCATTGCGATGGTTTAGGAACAGGCGAGTCTCCGTGTTTTCAAACCTCTTTCTCTGATTTGGTTTTCTGTTTTGCTTGAGGGCAAGCAAAGGCTAAGTCTGGGGGAGTTGATATATCATGGTTTTTACCCCTTTTTAGCCATGATATAAGTCCTTTTTATAGAGTATTTCTAGTATTTTAGAGTCTTTTCGAGTCTTTTCAGGTTTTAGATGACTTTGGAAGAAAATGAGCCGTTTTGGGTGAAAATGAGCATATGGATCGGAGATGTAGAGACGTCATAAGTTTGGCATTCGTTGAAGAACTTCCCACCGATGGAATGAGCTCAAATTTGGATACAAGACAGATCACTGGATTAGCTTTCATTTGGAAGTGGTTTGAGGCCATTCCAACGGTGCGATCAAAAGTTATGTCAGTTTTCGTTAAGATAGTCCAGTTTGGCGAGCAGAAGAGTCGACATGCAAGCTTGGTATCGATCGATACCACTAATGGTGTCGACCGATACCGACTTCAGGAAGAAGGAAACGTGATTTTTAACAAGTTTGAAGTTTGCACATTCGTCCAGAAGACTTTAATAATTACTAAAAGCCCCAAAACGTGTTTTAGGTTATAAATTAGGTTTTTCAGCCACTTTTGTTGGCTACGCTTTATTTTACTTTGGTTTTGATAGAGAGAGCCTGGGAGGGAGACAAGTCAGAACTCTGTTCATCTGAGAGAAGATTTTGAACGCTCTTGTTACTTTTTTCTTTATTATTTATCCAAGGATTTATTCAGTTATGTTGATTGTTTCATTCTCCATGTCTGATTATATCCATCTTAGGTTTAGGGTTTTCTCATAGGGATTTCTCTGATTGCTGGTAATTGATTAGTTAGGATTCACCATCTGAATTAGTTCTTCACCATATGTTTTTTTCAAAGTTAATTCTAGGTTGACGAAACTGGAACTTAGATCTTAGGTTAATCGATTAGGCACGACAGTGCAATTGAGTAATCTGATAGAACCTAGGGTGAGCAAATTAATTATTCGCAAAGAGATTTGGTTTAGTTGATTTGTGAACATATCAAACTCGGTATTAAGGCTGATTTATTCTTAGGAATTTACAAAGAGATTTGGGATTCTGATGTTTAGATTTAGATAATTCTCGCAACGACAGTTGGTTAATTATAGCTTAGTGATTTGAGTTCAAGAACCGCGCCTAATTTGAATCATGACTGATTGGTTACCTGCATTCATTGATCTCCTGAGAAATACCCTGGGCCTATATTCTTCCATCGATTTTACATCCTCTTTTATTGTTTATTGCTTTCAATTCCATTGATCACTTAGTTTAATTCAATCATTAAAATCTATCGTATGTTTTCTTCAATCTCTGTGGATTCGATCCCTAAGTATTACAGTCGACAAAGCTTTAGTACTTTTAGAATATTAATTTAAATTTATCAACAACTTGGCGTGCGACACTCATGTAACACCAAGAATATTGTATAATATCTTAATACATTATACCATATTATCATGTAATATATAAACAGTCGATATATTCGATACTACATTTGTTGCACAATCAATGTTTCAATGTTTATGTCGTTAGTATAAATAATTTTGAGCTGTTGTACATACATGCATATATTAGAGAGAGAAAGAGAGAGATTTAGCACTATAGTATAGTAGTGGGTGTCTTCAAAGTTGAAAGCTAGCCAAGACAAAATACGCCATATAGGTACAAAACACTGCCTCGTATACCTGGTGTGTACACATTTTGTCTTCTTTTAGCTACTCAATTGTATGTACGACGATTATTATAAATGTTATATAATGAAAATATAATGCATGTTTATAATTAAATTAAAGAACTATGAAAATATAATACATGTTTATGATTAAATTAAAGAACTATGCCACTAGGCTTTGGGTTGTTAGGAAACCAGATCGTGCTATTTGCTTCTTTTCTCCTTGGCTTTGGAGTTTCTGTCATTATTCTAGAGTTTTATCGTTGTTGCTCTTTTCTTTCCTTTGTATTGAGAGATTCTCTGTTTGGTCTTTGCCCTGTTTTCAAGGGTTTTTAATTGAAATTCATATGACAAAAAAAGGCTTTGGGTTGTTAGGAACGGACGGACACTACTACATAGAGCAATACAAAATAATGCATTCGTTAATATGATCATTTGAGAATTATATAACTTGATTAGTTTCATAAAGTAAAATGTAAAGATGCAGATTCTGAAGAGGAATTAGCTGAGTTATTAGAAGACGCATAAGGAGAAAGAAAAGAAGTTGACTAAGGCACAAAATGTTGAACGTGTCAGGGATTTGTCAAAAACGGTTTCAAAGAGATTCATGAAGATATTCTCTCGAGAAAATCGAAGATATATACTCAAGCTAGCGTGGAAGATACGCTTGAAGATATTCGAAGATCCTAGGTTTAGGATTTTGAGAAGTTTTGTATAAAATGTGAGTTACGGCTCAGAGACAAGGTTAACACTTTGAGCCGCATATCATATGTATTGGTAGAAATCTTGAAGTTTTAAGCAAAAACAGAGGATGAAAGATTAGTCTTGGGTAGAACTAGGAATCGGGTTAGGGACAATCTACTTGGTAGAGTTGTGTAATTCCAAATAAGTTGTAATCTATGAAAAGATTTGTTTATCATATTCTAGGATTAAAACGTGGTCGGCTTAGCGCTTTCCAAATCAAAAAAAATCTGTGTTGCATTAGGATTTTCACAGTTTCAAAATGTTCAAATGTCTTGGTTTCTTTATAAAATGTATATTTGTCAAGTTCAAATGTCTAATATTTGTCAAGTTCAAATGCCGGGAAATCCGAGTAGGGATAGACCAACCTTTTTCAAAAGGACCGGGAAAATTGTCTAAAAAACATGAATTTTTAAATTTTGGTCATTTAAAACACGAACTATCGTATCGATAGTTTAAATCATCATATTTTGTTGATTTCAAAATTAAATCATGAATTTTCGTTGGCTCGGCCAAAAAATACCTAACGTTAAATCCATAAACAGAACAGATTAACGGAGTTACAAATCCGTTAAAAACCATCGTTAATTCATACAACGTCGTTTAGACAATGCTCAGAAATTGGTAGTTAAATTTACTAATTACTAGCAGGATTAAGAGTTGTTTACAGATCTAATGATGATATTGCAGATGCTTGGAAAAGTTTATAAAACCGTAGACCCCACTATTTTTAAGTTGAAAATTGAAAAACTTATAAGAAATTTTTGACTATGTTCCATAGAGATTATTAGAACAAGTCTGGGCTAATTCTTCAAGTATTTCAGTAACACCAACTTCACATGAACTAGTTACTAAATCTCTACTTGAAGAGACCGTAAGTATTTTTCCATACAAATTTAGAATTCTATATTCATAATTTGATATTGTTAACTAGATATGATCTCTTTGAACTAGAAAGAAGCATTGAAATTGGCGTGGCAACACAAAAACATTTTTGGATATCAATTTGGATGAGCCGAGGCTAGAGGATAGATCTTTTCCATATTCAGATGTTTTAATTTGATCTATTGGAAAAATAACTAATATTTACTTGGTGATTTAGATTTTACGACATGTAAGGATGTACTCTACAATCACTCTTCAGAAGAATATTAAATAATCCCTTTTTACCAAGCAAAAAGATTGAAGTTGGCTGGGAAAAAAATAGAGACTCTAGAACATTTATGCTATATTTTTGTGTTTTCTTAAAACAAACGTCATTTTGTAAATCAAAACGTTTTTTTACAAGATCTTGTTATAAATTACTTTATCATTGTAATTTGATGGTTAGAACTTGGAATATTGAAACAAAACTTTTGAAATAATCTGAAGTAAAAAATAGAGTGGAATTGGAAATACTATAAACATGTAAAAGTCTTAAAGAGCAGAGCCTAAACGAGTCAGTGTAGCCCGTTTTATGTTTACATGGAAACATGTTGATGATTCTCACATGCATTTTCAAACTTAAATCCGCAATGCATCAACAAAACGTCACTCAAATTAAATTACTTTACCAACCATTCCATAATGCCTCTAGCACTCTTTTCTTTGCTTAAAAAACTGTAATCGTAACAACAAATGGATTTCGACCTATGGTTTATTAGATTAAATAAAAAAATCAGGAAATTTATCCAATCAAATATTTGAATTTATTAATTGTAATCTTCTGTACAAATTGTATTATGAGACTATAGTGAATTCATATCACTCTTACTCTCATATTCAATTATTTCTCTTTTTCTTTTTTTCTTTCCAAAATTTTTCATATCATTTATAATTTTATTTCTAGTATCGGATTTCACAATCTATATTAATATTTAGCTTCAATCAGACTGCTGTATCTAGATTTTAAATCTCGTAGAACCAAAATTTGTTTGTTTGTTATACCCCCCAAAAAAAAAAAAAATTGTTTGTTTGCGGTATGAATCGTGTTTTAGAGGATGTAAATGGGTACTACCAACCCAAATAAAGAAGGATGGGTCTTGACACAAAACGTAACATTCACAATCACATACTCACATGTCACAACCTTTTATATATTTTTTGTTGTGATATAAATTTTATTAATGAACTTTTTATTAATCAACATGAGTGGAATGAATGATTTGATAAAGGTTAAAGAAAAACAATCGATTTTTGGAGGAGGGTCAAAGAATCATGCTTTTGTCCGAAACCCGAGTAGAGAAAGATGAGTCGCATTATAAAATATTTTAGCTAAAAATGTACATATTAAATAATATTTTTCATTAAAAGTTCAATTAATTACAAAAAACGATTGAATATAATTAGTCACATAATATTCAATATATATAAAACTTACACAAAAATACTCTATGAAAAAGATTTACATTCTGAAACAAGTTTTTTAAAAAATAAACATCTTATACGAGCCGGGCACGGGTGTTGGGACAAATTTATATTGACGTTTTTTTCATCAAAAAAATAAAATAAACATTTTATATTTTGATATAGAGTATTTGTTTGTCTTTCAAAAATAATCATCAAAATGTTTTTGCGTTTATATATATAATTTGTTTTTGTAAAGAAACTTATATATTCAAGTGTAACATTGGCTTCGCGTGGACTCGCTCCAAATCTATAGCCGGAGCCGCTTGGATTGTACGCGATAGTTCGGGAAAGGTTTTGCATGATAGTCGAAGGGCGTTATCACATGTAACATCATGCTTTGATGCTAAATTAAAAAGTTGGGAATGTGCACTTGAAAGCATGAAGAGTCTCAAGGTTCTTAATGCTATCTTTGCCTCTTCTGCGTTGTAGATCATTAAAGCCCTCCATAAACCTCAAGACTGGTCAATTTTCACATGACATATTGGGGCTTTGTTGGATTATACGAAATATCATATTAGATGGGATATTCTCTTCGAACCACCGAAATGCAACCAAGTGGCTACGCAAATCGCTAAAAGTGTGGTAGCAGACAATCGATTAACCTCGTGTGTGGCACAAAAAGATTCTCGGTGGATTAAAGAGTTTATAGAGAAAGAAAGATCGACTACTAGGGAAATTGCTCATTTTATTTATCAACTATTTGAAATTGGCTCAAATAATCTTCGACTATCGTGGTTGCAAAACAATTTCCCAACTCATCGTTGACCACGCAAAATCAGGATTCAAAAACTCAAACGTTAATTACTAAATGGATACATGTCCACTAAATCGGTTGTAACTCCTTCAATACAATTCCGAATAAGTTGAAACCACTACTATTGGAAAGATAACTCAATTTTCTATAACTTTGATGAAGATGTCCAAAGCTAAATTTAAAGGGAAGGCTTCCATACAAGTAGATCTTGCATCAAGAATATATGTTTAGAAGATCTACGCGTACGAAAGTCTTTCCTTTGGATTTAGCTTTGGATCTCTTCATAAAAGTTATAGTAAATTTAGTTAGTTTTCCAATGGTAGTGGTTTCACCTCATTCGGAGTTGTATTGAAGGAGTTACAACCGATTTAGTGGACATGTATCCATTTAGTAATTAACGTTTGACTTTTTGAATCCTGATTTTGCGTGGTCAACGATGAGTTGAGGAATTGTTTTACAACCACGATAGTTGAGGATTATTTGAGCCAATTACAAATAGTTGAGGAATAAAATGAGCAAGTTCCTTTGCTCACCTTAATATCTTATTCTTACGCTTTTTGATACTGAAAAAAAAAAAAAAAACTGAATGATTAACGAAGCTGTCATATAAGCGATCACAGTCAATCCCCAGCTGATAATCCAACGGCTCATAATTTTTACCAACTTCTTTTTTAAAGTCTATATAGAAAAAGGCTATCTGACAGCCAGGTCACGTTATCTTTTCCTTATGGCCGAAATGATTCGTCGTCTCTCGAATTTCATTTTAACCAAAACGAGAAAAAAAAAATTGTTTTTCAGATAAACCCGCCTATATCATAAATACACACTATATTTCTCCCCTTTGAATTGTCTCGTCGTCTTCAGCTTCATCGGCCGTTGTAAATTCCGGTGATCAGAGAGACAGAAAGAGAGGAGAGTGAGTCAGATCCTCGTCTTCGAAGATCGTCTTGGTTCCCTTTTCCTCCTCGATCTCTCGATCTTCTGCTTTTCGATCTTTCTTTTTCATCCCCGATTAAGGTACTCCGATCTACTTCTTCTTGTGTTGGATCTCGATTATGATTTGAAGTTACTCATAAGGTGTTTCCGATTTGGATTTGGTTGAATTTAGATCGGTCAAACTATCAGAAATTTACTTGATCTTCCTCGGGGATTTATACATGAGTATCAGATTTTTGCTCGGATTTGTCATTTTTTTAGCTCTGATCAAAACGATTGATGCTTTAATTGATCTTCGTCGTTTGTTTTCCCCCCCCCCCCAATGGATCCGGAATAATCTCAACTTTTGAAATGTTAAGTTGAAGTTTGACTTCGGAATCTGTCGATTTACTGACAGATGAAGAAACTAAGTAATGATCTGAAACATGAATCGTGTCTCTTTCTCGATCAAGATTCATGTCTTTATGTTTTTGATTTTGCAGAGCTCGTAAACCATGGCCGAGGCCGATGACATTCAGCCCATCGTCTGTGACAATGGTACTGGAATGGTTAAGGTTAGTCTCTTCTTCAGGTTTTGTGGATTCTCTCTCTCTTTTGTTCAAAGATTTGAAACAGTATTCTTCTTTTACAGGCTGGTTTCGCCGGCGATGATGCTCCCAGAGCGGTTTTCCCCAGTGTTGTTGGTCGGCCTAGACACCACGGTGTCATGGTTGGGATGAATCAGAAAGATGCGTATGTCGGCGATGAAGCGCAATCCAAAAGAGGTATCCTCACATTGAAATACCCAATTGAGCATGGTGTTGTGAGCAACTGGGATGATATGGAAAAGATCTGGCATCATACTTTCTACAACGAGCTCCGTATTGCTCCTGAAGAGCACCCGGTTCTACTTACCGAGGCTCCTCTTAACCCAAAGGCCAACAGAGAGAAGATGACTCAGATCATGTTCGAGACCTTTAACTCTCCAGCTATGTATGTCGCCATTCAAGCTGTTCTATCCCTTTACGCCAGTGGCCGTACAACCGGTTAGTACATTATCGAAAAAACAAAGTTTTGTGTCCTGTTTTTAGTCATTATGTCATATTGATCACAGTGGAATGGGTTTTTTTTTGTTTTTATTTTAGGTATTGTGTTGGACTCTGGTGATGGTGTGTCTCACACTGTGCCTATTTACGAGGGTTTCTCTCTTCCACATGCTATCCTTCGTCTTGACCTTGCTGGTCGTGACCTCACTGATTATCTAATGAAGATTCTTACCGAGAGAGGTTACATGTTCACAACTACAGCAGAGCGGGAAATTGTCAGGGACATAAAGGAAAAGCTTTCTTTTGTTGCTGTAGACTACGAGCAAGAGATGGAGACTTCAAAGTCAAGCTCCACGATTGAGAAGAACTATGAATTACCTGATGGGCAAGTAATCACAATCGGAGCTGAAAGGTTCCGTTGCCCAGAAGTCCTTTTCCAGCCATCATTTGTGGGGATGGAAGCTGCAGGGATCCATGAGACAACTTACAACTCAATCATGAAGTGTGATGTTGATATCAGGAAGGACCTTTACGGTAACATTGTGCTCAGTGGTGGTACAACTATGTTCTCTGGTATTGCAGACCGTATGAGCAAAGAGATCACAGCTCTTGCTCCGAGCAGCATGAAGATTAAGGTCGTGGCACCACCCGAGAGGAAGTACAGTGTCTGGATCGGTGGATCTATCCTTGCTTCCCTCAGTACTTTCCAGCAGGTGAAATTTGAACCGCCATTTCTCATTTTGAGATTCTGGTTGATTATGAAATGTAGAAAACTCCCCTAATTGTTTGCATTGTGTATAATCAGATGTGGATCTCTAAAGCTGAGTATGATGAGGCTGGTCCAGGCATTGTCCACAGAAAATGCTTCTAAGCGCCAAAGAAGAAAAGCGTTTCCACGACGAGATCACAGTTTCTTTCTATTTCTCCAATTGTTTGTTTCATTTGATTTTCATATTTTCCCAAGTGGTGCATCGTCCGAGAAACTTTCCGGTTTAAAGCGTCTGGAGAAGTGTCGAGGGAGGAGCGGGGTTTAAAAACCGGCTCTCGCTCTTTCCTTAGGCACTAATCCGTGTTTCAAACTCAGCTTCATTCCCTATTCTATAGTCCATTTGTTTGTTTGTTTGTAGCCTCTTGAAACTCGGATAAAAAAAAACAAAAACTCTTTGGACTGTTGATATACGTACTGTATGTTGAAAGATTTTTTTGTGTGTTTGTATCAACAAATGTTCTACAAACAAAAGGATGTTTATATTAAATACCAGCAGAGTATCAAAGAGTAGACGAACCATTTAGTTGATCAGTTCCATCGAGTAACTAGATTACCAGCGGTTTAAATTTGGTTTGGTCGGTTCGGTTTTATGAGAGTTAGATTAAACATATGGGCATAAAACCCGACCCAACCCGAAAAACATGATTCGGTTCGGTTTCGGTTCTTCAAAATAATCCGAACGGTTCCTCTTCAAATTTGATTCGGGTTTTGGTTTGGATTTTACCCGAGAACCGTTCGGATACCCAATAAACCCGAAAACATTTTTTTTTTCAATCTGAGAATGAAGAAGAAGACGATCCATGAGAAACTAAAGGTAAACATACTTGAGTCGAGCTTTTGAAAGCTCCCAGTAACTACGAGCGTAGTGGTGCCCAAATCCAGCCGCAGACGCAACTCTCGAATAAATCTCACCGGTGGTAGATGTGGCGGCGACAGTACCTGATGCAAAAATTCGATTCGCATCGGATCTGCCCTTAGAAATTACTAGCTTAGCAGATGATTCCGACGAAAGTGGAGGCTGGGATAAACTGTTGACGGCACATAATTCGCGGAACCAATGAATCAGTCTAGGATGAAAAAGATGAAGAAGAAGACGATCCAGATCAAGAAGCTTTTTTCCATTAAAAAAAGAAGACGGCGATCTAGAATTTTCGGGTCCATTCGGGTTTTTTCGGGTAAAATCATACCCAATATTTTTTTCGGTTCTACATCGGGTCTAATTTGAAATCAAGGAATCGATCCGAACCCGAAAAAAACCCGAACCGACCCGACCCGCGGATCCGAATGCCCAGGGCTTGAAAGGATTAAAACGTGGCTGTATAAATAGAGAAAGCTTTTTGTGGACTTATCAATTTCAGATGACCTAGAAAAAAGCAGTCAACTAAATATTTTGATTTCTGAGATTAATATCGCCGCCGGAGAAAAATGGCGAGCACTTGGTCTTCCTCATCTTCTGTTGGCGAATTCGAAATTGAGAAAGAGATTAAGAGGAACGAGGTTGCGCTAGATGAATTGAGCAGTCTCTCTTCTTCTCGAAGTGTCTACCAGAAAAACGGGAACCTCTTCTTCCGCACAACTGCGGAGAAAGCGAAAAGGAATGCGCAAAAACAACTAGACTACGCAAAATCTGAAATCGACAAGATTCGTTCGCAGACATAACAATGGAGCTTTGTAGTTTCTTCAAATCCAAAGCCTAAGGTTTCTCGATACCTCTTTTTTTATATGTATTGCTTCAGCTTGTTGATATAATGGCATGCTATATATCATCAGTTACTACGAAAGAAAGCTCAATTTCGTTGAATTGATATCTTGATTTTAATTTGGTAATCAGCTATTCTGATAATAAGTTCCTTTAATTACCTGATATTGATTGATCTGAGTAGCTAAATCCTTGTATTGAGACTACTGGTTCTTGCAATAAACATAAGTATTTGCTTTTGGCTTTGTAGATTACAAATTTTGGTTTCTTAGATATCAAAGTCATGACAATATTGCAACAGTGAGCATGAAAACTTACTTCTTGAGCTTGTGACCGACCTTTTCCGGTTCCAATGGCCCACACTGGTTCATAGGCTATGACAACATTTGACCAATTCAGACACTCCATCTGCCATTAGCAACAACTGGAAGATGAACCAGTAAGGAAGCATTATAGTGAAAATAATGTGTAAAAAGAATGTCACGATACAATGATCGCATTTCCGGACAAAAAGACACAATAGATATTTTGATCTAACGGCTTTGATGATTTGGTTTATAGTTTTAAATCCCACAAGTAGAAGTAGAAGTAGAAGTAGCTTTGTTGGTGACTCCTCCAATGTGCATTTCCTCGCTGCTCGAGGAGGATGGCTCAAGCCCGTACTCACTCGTGCCACCATATTCGCTACTTGCCCCGTAATCGCGACTGTCCAATGTCACTTTCCGGAATTGACTCGAGTCGACATGTGTGGTTGTCTTGAGAGAGCTTAGCCAGACCAAAATCTGCAACCTGGAGATTAATTGAAAGGAATTTTATGGAGAGAAGAGAAGGAAAAACAAAATCCAACTAATTAAAGCATACCTTGGCTTCGAAGTTTGAATCAAGCAGAATGTTTGAAGATTTTATGTCTCTATGGATGATTTTAGGATGACCTTAACACAATTATCAGACAAAAACATATAAATGTCATAATTCTAGGGCTTTGATTTACAGCCAAGTAAAAAAAAAAAAAGAGGTTCACTCACAATCTTCAGGTAAATATGCAAGTCCTTCAGATGATCATAAGGCAATCTTGAGTCTAGTAGGCCAATCCATCACAGTCCCACTTTTCCCTATAATTCCATTGATTTAGTGACAATGTGAGTTTGTTTTTATATAATTTGTAATCCTTCCCAAAGAACAGAAGAAAACTCATCATTAATTACCATGAAGGTGGAACTCAAGTGTGTCATTAGGAAGAAACTCATAGACCAACTTCCTCTGTCCTCCTGAATTACTGCAATATCCAACAAGAGACACAAGATATCGATGATGAACGCGGCTGATGATCTCAACCTCTGCCTGGAACTCTCTTTCGCCTTGTCCGCTTCCCGCTTTAAGGCTATTCACCGCAATCTCTTTACCGTTAGGCAAGATTCCTTTATGAACATATCCGAACCCGCCTTGTCCTAACAGATGGCTTTGTGAGAAACCTTGAGTCGCGGCGGCGAGCTCCTCGTAAGTGAATGTGCTTTTGTTGAACCCCAGAGCCACTGAAGGGTGAGGCGGTGGTAGAGATGGAGCGTATGGACCTGATGAGTAATTTGAGCTCATCTCGCCGCTATTGATCACATGTATTCTCAAACAACCTCTGTTTATGTGGTGCCCCACTCGAGCGTTACTAGCCGATCGATCAAACACATTCTGAAAATGTGCTATAAATTCATCAAATGAAGGTTTACTTCTTGCTTTTATTAATCATTCCGGATGGAAAATACAGTTGTCCTTAGACTTGATTGATTCTTATGGTACATTTAGAGATAAAGCCTTGGTTTCTTGAATCTTCACTTGCAACTCTGAAGAGGTGCACCACACAAACACTTGTTGTGAAAATAGGCATAAGAATCAAATCTCTGAAGATCCCCTCCCTTGGGGATGCGTCCACACAATCGGTTATAGCTAACATTGAAGGACTGAAGACTAAGTGTGGTCCATTGAACCGGGATAGTCCCTGTGATCCCATTGTGATTCAAGTCTAATTGATTAACTGTCTTAGCGACCTTAACCTTGGAGAGATCGAATTGGAGCATGTTCCTCGATATATCAATGGACGATGTCGGGTTGTTGGCTCCAAACAACATCGAAGCATCGCCTTGGAGCTTGTTACGGGAGAGATCGATCGTGTTAACTTTGAGCTTGGCTAGTGATTTCGGTATTGAACCAGAGAGATGGTTGTGCGATAGCAAAAGGCCATAGAGTTCTCCTTGAAACGACCCAAATGACTCTGGTATCGGACCTAAATGAAAGTTTTTTAAAATTTGAGGTTAGAAAAAGCAAAGTTTGTTACTCAGAATAATCGATGATTAATAGAGACAAAGAGAGTGATTGATCACCTGTAAGCTTGTTCCTGCTGAGTTCAAGATACTCGAGTTTAGGTACCAAAGAGAGAGAACTGGGTATGGAACCAGAGAGGTCATTGAAGGAAAGGTTTATGTACTCAAGATTCTTGAGCTGACTGAGAAAATCAGGAACCGGGCCGGTCAGATTGTTCCAGCTGAGCCAGAGGTAACGGAGATATTTGAGCTTGGCGATGGTGGGTGGGATTTCACCGGTGAGGTTAGGGAGTTTGTGGAAGATAAGATATTGCAGATAAGGTAAGTCGCCGACTTCAGGCGGAATCTGAGTGGAGACATCGTCGTTTGATATGTCTATGGAGGTGACGCGGTGATTAACAGTGGCGTCGCCGCACTCAACGCCGGCCCAGGAGCAGCAGTCGAATTTGGGGTCCCAGGAGATGATGGTGTAAGGATTGTTTAGGGATTTCTTGATCTTGAGGAGGGTATTTTTGTCATCTTTGTGACAGAGATCTTTAGATAAAGAGGTCGTGAGGAGGAGCGTGAACAGGAAAAAAAACAACAGTAATGTCGTTGTCTTATCCATGGTGTTTTTGAATTTGTGTTTGTGATTGATTTTTAATGGACACTGTCATGATTTATCGGCTAAGGCTATGAATGGGAATATGGTGGGGGTAAGGTTTTATGAATTATTTATGTTGGGGTAAGGTTTTATGAATTACTAGATAAGTACATGTATATATCCGGGTTTGTAATTTAATATTTTATAACCCATAAAATATATAAATTAAAAATGAAAACAAAATTAGATAACCCGTAAAAATCTATAATATATAAATTAATAAATAAATAATTTGAAAGAAAAATTTGGTGAAGAGATTGAGTAAATAACTTTTGATACGATAATTGGATTTTTAATTTTTTGGTGTGTAATTGACATACTACCAAATTATGGTTTATATAGAGGTGAAATAATAGAATTATTTTCGTTTTATGATTAATTTACTTAATCTAAATGAAAAAACTATGGAATGATTTTTCCTTTTTTATATTATTTTTATGTTTTAAGATAAATTTAATTTTTTATTTAGTAACTTTACTTTTTAAGATTATGAATCGGTTCTTAAATTAACAAAAATTATAAGTTTTTTTATTAATCTATTTAAAATATTTTCAACTCTGACTTGACGCATGTCGCGATTATGTGAATTATCAATTTTGAAACATTCAGTTTTATGTAATAAGATTTCCTTATTCTAAATTGAAATATGGTTTTTTTTAATAAAAAAATTAGTTTTTATTCATTTTATTTTTATGATTATTATCTATAGTTTAATTTACTTATTTTAATCTGAAATATGTTTTTTTTTTTTAAACTTTGATTTTCATTTATTGTTTTTATTTAATTTCTTTAATCTAAACATAACTATTATTTTTTCTGAAAACAATATATGGTATTTCGCATGTTATTTCCTTAAACTAAACATAACTACTATTTTTTATTCTGAAAAATTATATGCTATTTTTAAATTTCAGCACTTTTTGGTAATTATATAATTTTTCTTTAATAAATATATGATATTTCTAATACCAAAAAAACGGTTAGCTTTGTTGCAAGTATTGATCTAAAAGCTTCGCTTTAAATGGAAGTTCCGTTATTATGTGCATTAAAATTATATTCATGCATTTGCTTTTTCTTTTTTTAGTCTTTTCTTTTAAAAGATAAAGACATCCTCCTTTATGTTGAATTGTTGATTTAGTTTTTTAAAGATAAAGATTCTCCTCCTTGTCGACAATTATAAATTCCCCAATTTTTGAAGAAGAGAATGATGCACAAAAATTTGAATTGTATTATCCAATTTAAAATAACAAAAAAAATTAACATCAATATTTGTAAAGAGTACGTACGTAGAAAATCTAATATGATACAAACATTTTCATCAAGGAATAGAAGTTCCACTCCCATAAGCACATTATTTGTTTTTAGATTTCTAGCTTACCACTTTCGAATGATATGCACTATAGTACGGCGATAGACCCTGTTTCGATCTAATTGATTCACAGTAAAATAGTTTTTATCGATATTTTTAGTTTTAGAAGTCATGATTTACTTGTTTAGAATTTGAATAAGAGAGCTAAAAGATGAAAGTACACATTTAAAAATTAGAAAGGGGTAGATTATTATATAGAGTTTGGTTATGGTTGTATATTAATAATTTTCGTTTGTTAATTTTTTTGTCATAATGGAATTTAGTTAATATACCTTTTTGATTAGAAAAAGAATTATTAACATGGGAATTTTTAAGTTGTTAAGATGATATCGATTAGACGGTTAATAATTGTTGTTGAGTATTATTGAATTTTTTCTTTTGTCTTTTTGGAAAAATAAGTCTTTTTTAAAAAAGATTGTATACTTATTCCGCTGTTATGTTAAAAGTTTTTTTTTTAAAGTATATATATATATATATAATTATTCTGGTGTTATGTTAATGAATTTCTTTGTATTATTGAATTTATTTTTATTTAGTTTTTTAAGGTCCTAAAATCACATGGTTAATGTCTTTTTGGATATTCTTACTTTTTCTTTTTTTAGGATTGCTTTTTTAATATTTACTTTAGATTATAATTTTCCTTTTTAAAGTTTGGTCGTGGTTGTAGATTATAAATTTTTAAGTTTTTTTTTTTTTTTTTGTCAACAGCTTAAAAACCTATTCCGATATGGTGAACCAAATCGGAGGTATCGAGTTTACATAAGTAAAATTTGATGGGTAGACGCGAGCACCTCGTGCTAACTTGTCTGCCACTATGTTGTTTGCGCGTGAGATATGTGTGATGGAGAAAAAAGTGAAAACCTCATTGCTCATCTTGAACTCCTCCAAATGAAGTGTAAATGTCGGCCACTCATTAGGTGTAGACACCATATTCACCAACTCTGAGCAGTCCGTTGCAAAGGCAATCGCCGTCTTGTGATTTGCAATTATGCAATGCATCGCCCAGATGAGCGCTTCCAATTCTACGTGCAGCGGAGATAAACTTCTTCGCAGATTACGGGACCCCATAAATACTCCTTCAAATCCCTCCTGAAAGCAGAACCATCCTAGACCAGAATAGTTATCCGTTTCCTTCCACGAACCATCAATATAGCATGTCATTCCATTATTTTCATCTTGTTGACCCATATTATGATCGATTTGTTGGGAACTTATGTCTGGTTCGCTATACTGCGCCGTTTCCCAAGTTATTGCTTCTGTTTCCGCTATTGATATGCTCAATTTAATACCCTAAGATACTAAAGCAGTTGTTGTAGTAAGTGTAGGGGTCGAACCACAAAGACTCACAGAGATCACACAATAAATTATGAAGTGTCGAATTACGCTAAGCCAGATAGATGTAATTAAAAACAGTGCAGAAATTAAACGAGATGTAAATCAATTGGGAAATATAGGCTCAGTGTTTTTCTCAGGAAATCAGTGAATGCAGACTAACTAACTAACATGATTCAGATTTAGCGCAGTTCTTGAACTCAAATCACTAAAATATAGCTAACCAACTCTCGTTGCGAAAACTATCTAAATCTAAATCCTAGGAATTCCAAATCTCTTTGCGAATCCTAAAGTCTAAATCAGCTTTAACAACAGGTTTGATATGTTCACAAATCAATTAAACCAAATCTCTTTGCGAATAATCAATTTGCTCACCTAGGTTCTATCAGGTAATTAATTGCACTCTCGTACCTAATCAATTATCCTAAGATTTATATTCTAGGTAGCTAATCTAGAACAAGCTATGAACACAACCTAAGCGAAGAACTATAATTCAGATGGTGAATCCTAAAAGATATTTAACCTAGCATTCAAAGAAAACCCTTATGAGAAAACCCTAAACCTAAGGTGGATCTACTCAGACATGGAGAATGAAACAATCAACATGTTTGAATAAATCATCAATAGAATAGAAAGAAGGGTTTAGAGATCTGATCTCGGACGAAGGGAGATTCAGACTTGTCTCTCTAAAACCAAAGTAAAATCAAACACAGAAAATAAAAGCATAGCCTAAACAGGTGGCTGAAAACCCTAAATATAGGCTAAAAACACGTTCTGGGCTTTCTGGTAAGTATTAAAGTCTTCTGGGCCAAGTTGCAGGGTCTTTAGGCTTCTAAAAAGTCGTGTTTCCTATTTTCCCGAGCAGTATCGATCGATACTAGGTAGTATCGGTCGATACTCATCCTATGCGTCGACTCCTCTGCTCGACAGACTAGACAGTCTTCACGAAAACTGGCATAACTTTCGATCGCACCGTTGGAATGGCTTCAAACCACTTCCAAATGAAAGCTAATTCATTGATCTATCTTGTGTCCAAATTTGAGCTCAATCCATCGGTGGGAAGGTCTTAAACGAATGCCAAACTTCTGACGTCTCTGCATGACTCTGCATCTCGATATGCTCCAGAATGCTCCAAAATGCTCCAAACGTACCTAAACCTGTAAAAGACTCTAAAAGACTCCAAAATACTATAAAGACTCTATAAAAAGGACTTATATCATGGCTTAAATAGGGTAAAAACCATGATATATCAACTCCCCCAGACTTAGCCTTTTGCTTGCCCTCAAGCAAATAGAAGACTAAACCAGAAAAAGAGGTTTGAAAACGTAGAGACTCACCTGTTCCTGAACCATCGAAAAGACCCTTTTCCCAAGTACCCAAATGTCACCTGATCAGCTTTCGATCTAACCACCATGTACTTCTCCGTAGACATTTGCAGCTTTTCCAGACTCCACACAAAATCCCACAGCATTGTTCAAGTAAAGCCCTCATCGCCAGTTTCATCTCTGCAGCTAATATTTAAGAACCTTCTAGACTCTTTACCAGACAATATCTTGACAAAGGAACCACCCTTTTTCACACTTTTTGTATCAATTTCTCTCCTCCAGACTTATTTCTTATTATATCCTTATTATTTTTTTATTTTCAGCTTAGCATATACATATCAAGGTAGGAGACGCGAGTATTGATGGTGTTTGCCACCAAATCCCCGGTTCTTCCCTCTCTATGTATCAAAGGATGTAGGCGAATAATGGCATCATAGGAAAATCCTAGCCTCGCTTCCAATCCTTTGTGTGATCATCCCCTCTTAAGTAGAATAATGGGATCGCTGGAAATTTTCCTAACCCTCTACTCAGAAGAAAATCATTTCAATCTTTTATGCTCTTAATCTATCAACTTATTTCAGGGGAGAGAGATACCATAATTCTAAACACACGGGTTCCTTTATCAGATATGAATGATGAATCAAGCTCTATGAACACTAACCACATTGATGAAGTGCAAAAATTTGGCTCAGGCTTCAGAAGAACTCTGCTGGAGACATGGATGTTTTCTAGTCAACTGGTCAGCCTTTGGATTTTTCATTAGTCGATCTAGAACTGATCCTGTAACACTGTGCACTCAAAAACAAAATCAAATCAATAGGTTCAAGCACAGGATCATCATCTCCAACAAATTTTGACTCAATAAAACAGTTTTGACTCGATAAAACGACTGACTCTAAGAAAAACGAAAACAATGTCAGCAGACACCTCCCCCAGACTTGAACAACACTGTCCTCAGTGTTATCTAGCCTAGAGTCAGTGAAAGAAACAAAGAAAAAGGATAGAACGAAGAGAAACAAGAAATTACCGTTCTGGAACAGTCGGTGTCGATCGACACACGGCATGGTATCGATCGATACCATGCTTAGATCGACTTTGTGAATTTTCATCCGCGATTGGTGTCGATCGATACCATAGGGGTATCGATCGATGCTTAGGCGATTTCGAGTTGCTCCTTGTTCATCCTGACACAGACTCAAAACAAACGAAAATAAAAATAAAAACGAATCAAAAACAGACTCACCAATGGGTTGCCTCCCACCAAGCGCTCGTTTAACGTCAATAGCTTGACTGTAACGCCCTTCAGGCTGGATAAGAGTGAGAGCTTGCACCAAAACAGGCTCCATCACTTGACATTACTAGCTTCAAAGTTCTGCTTAGCATGCTGTCCACAAACTCCTGCCCTTTCTCTTTCAGCTCAGAAGTAAGAAGGACTCTTGCCTTAGAGAATGGCTTCAAGGCTCCTTTGCATTTGACCTTGTACTCAATCGAATCTCCATTACACTTCTGAGGTATCAAAGTGACATGGGGATTCTCAACTTTGTTGCTCTTGGCCTTCTTCTTTATTGCCTTAGTTTTCTTGGCAACTTCTTTGGGGGTGCTGGGCGGTTCACCTGGAACATCTGCGACAGTAGGCTCATCAGGAGGCTCTTCCAAAATATCAATCGCTAGCGACTCTCCTGTGACAACCTCGATGCTAGACACATGTGTGGGAGCACTCCTAGGGGGAATGACACCATAATAGACCCCTCTGTCAATGTAAGAGAAAGAGATTCTCTTATTAGGTGTGTCTATGATCGCGTCTGCAGTAGCCATGAACGGTCGTCCCAAAAGGATAGGCATACGAGATATTGCACCCATCTCTACAACCTGAAAATTAGTAGGAACTAGACAGTCTCCTACTTTGACCAGCAAACCATGGATAGTACCGTGTGGAAGCGAGGTGGAGTTGTTCGCGAATGTGATAGATGCCTCTGGTGATCGAATATCAGCTCCTAACCGCTCTGCAATTGCCCTTGAGATGACATTGACACTAGCCCCTGAGTCGACAAGAGACTCTTTGAACTCAACTCCAGAGATAGAGCATGGAACTACAAATTTCCCTGGATCCTCCCTTGGGGTCAACTGTCTCAGTGGAGGTGGACCTCTAGCCTTAATGAAGAGTGCCTTAATCTCTTCCTCAGTTTCTCTGCAATCCTTGAAGTGACTTAGCAGAGGACGGCACTCTAGGGCTTCTTCAAAGGTTGAATCAGGGGAAATCCTTCTTACCATCTTCTCAAAGCCACGCAGCTGCTTTGGAGAGATGGGATCTCTGAGGTGTTTAGGTACATGATTCTCCTTCTTGGGCTTGCGAGCTCTTTTCTCAGCTCGTTCCCTAGCTATCGCTGCCTGACACTTCGTTTCATAGTCTTCCCAAAATTGGGCGATATTGAACCGTGCTGCTGCTACTTGAGGCTCCTTGGTCGAAATATCATGTGTCTCCTCAGAAATTGCCTTGGTATCGACCGATACCAGTGGGTTATCGATCGATACACGGGTTTTGGAAGTGTCCCGTTTCAGAATTGTAACCGGCATCGATCGACACCTGGGGGTATCGATCGATGCTCTGGCGATTTCAGAATCCTCTTCGTAATTCTCTGCACTTGAGGAGATCGCATTGACGTGTGCATGAACCGATTTTCCCTTGGAATTTGCTGCAGTCTGAGCTACTTGAGTTTCCAGCATCCTGTGACTCGTATTTAGTGCCTCGATCCTTCCACTCAAATCGGTGTACATGGTGTCCATCTTACCATTGAAGGTGGCTGTCATCTTCTCCTGCCCTTGAACCAGGTGTTCAAGCATAGCCTCAATCTTACTCTCAGGAGCTTTGGGTGGTGGGGATTGGTACCCTCCTTGCTGAGCATTGTTGGTGAAGTTTCGATTGGAGTTGTATCCGAATCGCTGACCCTGAAAACCAGAACCACCTATGTAGTTAACATCTTCCACCTCATTCTCAGTAGCAAAGTGGACGGCCTTTGTTGTCCTTCCCAGCAGAAGACTGTGCATAGAATCCAGCTGAGCTTTCACTTCAGCGATCTGTGACCCATCCATGTTACCAGCCAGCTTCTTGCGCTCGAAGTCTGCGCTCTTTGTGCTACTACTAGATGCAAAGTTCTCAATCAACACAATAGCATCCTCAGGATATCTGGTGTTGAAATTACCATTGCTCGAAGAGTCCAGACCCATCTGATATCTCCAATCTACTCCTCTGAAGAAGATACCCAGCAGCTGCACATCAGAGTATCCATGATGTGGACAATCTCTCTGATACGATCTGAATCTTGTCCAAGCAGCCTTGAACGCCTCAGTAGGTCCTTGAGAAAAAGTGGATATCTTATTTCTCAGATCTTCAGATCGCCCGTCATCATAGAAGTTAATCAGGAAGGCTCTCTTGGTGTCCTTCCAATTAGTTAGCGATCCAGGAGATAGCTGCCTCAGCCAGTAAGTAGCTTCTCCACCCAGAGAGTAGGGGAAGAGCTTGCAGAAGAGATAGTCGTAGGACACTCCATTGCTCTTGATGCTAGTGACCAAGTCCTCGAATTTCTCTACATGGTCCATTGGATGTTCATGAGGAAGACCATGGAAGAGATGCTGTCCTACTAGAGTGTAGTAAGTAGGTTTCAGCTCGAAGTCATTCCTCTCATAAGCAGGAGGACGAATCGCTGACCGATTGGCGAAAAACTGCTCTAGCCTGTTGTACTCACCAATTGTCTGAGCTCGAACACCTGCAGCATTGCCAACGTTGCCGCGCCCAGCTGGCACAACAATCTCAATAACAGGAGCAGGGACAACGATGTTTCCAGCTTCATCAAGTCGTTGCCCTCTCTCATTACACACATGACCCTCTTGGTCTCTCAGAATTCCAGCTTCATCAGCTCTTAAAACCACTGGGTTGTTCATCCCTGATGTTTGCTTGGTCTTTCTGTTTGTGCGTTCCACAAGCGCTAGCTGTTCCAGTGATAGTCCAACTAGCTGAGTGCTCTTGTTGCTCCTGGTTTCACGAACAGGCATACACCTGCAAGGAAAACACTAGGCAAAGCACGTAAGTAACCAGAAAAATACGTTGAGTATCGATCGATACCAAGTGGTGTCGATCGATACCAAAAAAGAAGTCGCCGGAGTATCGACCGATACTAGTGAGTATCGATCGATACCGACGAACTTAGTCGAAATTCTAAACTAAAATCTAATGGCGAAATTGAGTCCCCGGCAACGGCGCCAAAATTGATATGCTCAATTTAATACCCTAAGATACTAAAGCAGTTGTTGTAGTAAGTGTAGGGGTCGAACCACAAAGACTCACAGAGATCACACAATAAATTATGAAGTGTCGAATTACGCTAAGCCAGATAGATGTAATTAAAAACAGTGCAGAAATTAAACGAGATGTAAATCAATTGGGAAATATAGGCTCAGGGTTTTTCTCAGGAAATCAGTGAATGCAGACTAACTAACTAACATGATTCAGATTTAGCGCAGTTCTTGAACTCAAATCACTAAAATATAGCTAACCAACTCTCGTTGCGAAAACTATCTAAATCTAAATCCTAGGAATTCCAAATCTCTTTGCGAATCCTAAAGTCTAAATCAGCTTTAACAACAGGTTTGATATGTTCACAAATCAATTAAACCAAATCTCTTTGCGAATAATCAATTTGCTCACCTAGGTTCTATCAGGTAATTAATTGCACTCTCGTACCTAATCAATTATCCTAAGATTTATATTCTAGGTAGCTAATCTAGAACAAGCTATGAACACAACCTAAGCGAAGAACTATAATTCAGATGGTGAATCCTAAAAGATATTTAACCTAGCATTCAAAGAAAACCCTTATGAGAAAACCCTAAACCTAAGGTGGATCTACTCAGACATGGAGAATGAAACAATCAACATGTTTGAATAAATCATCAATAGAATAGAAAGAAGGGTTTAGAGATCTGATCTCGGACGAAGGGAGATTCAGACTTGTCTCTCTAAAACCAAAGTAAAATCAAACACAGAAAATAAAAGCATAGCCTAAACAGGTGGCTGAAAACCCTAAATATAGGCTAAAAACACGTTCTGGGCTTTCTGGTAAGTATTAAAGTCTTCTGGGCCAAGTTGCAGGGTCTTTAGGCTTCTAAAAAGTCGTGTTTCCTATTTTCCCGAGAAGTATCGATCGATACTAGGTAGTATCGGTCGATACTCATCCTATGCGTCGACTCCTCTGCTCGACAGACTAGACAGTCTTCACGAAAACTGGCATAACTTTCGATCGCACCGTTGGAATGGCTTCAAACCACTTCCAAATGAAAGCTAATTCATTGATCTATCTTGTGTCCAAATTTGAGCTCAATCCATCGGTGGGAAGGTCTTAAACGAATGCCAAACTTCTGACGTCTCTGCATGACTCTGCATCTCGATATGCTCCAGAATGCTCCAAAATGCTCCAAACGTACCTAAACCTGTAAAAGACTCTAAAAGACTCCAAAATACTATAAAGACTCTATAAAAAGGACTTATATCATGGCTTAAATAGGGTAAAAACCATGATATATCAACTCCCCCAGACTTAGCCTTTTGCTTGCCCTCAAGCAAATAGAAGACTAAACCAGAAAAAGAGGTTTGAAAACGTAGAGACTCACCTGTTCCTGAACCATCGAAAAGACCCTTTTCCCAAGTACCCAAATGTCACCTGATCAGCTTTCGATCTAACCACCATGTACTTCTCCGTAGACATTTGCAGCTTTTCCAGACTCCACACAAAATCCCACAGCATTGTTCAAGTAAAGCCCTCATCGCCAGTTTCATCTCTGCAGCTAATATTTAAGAACCTTCTAGACTCTTTACCAGACAATATCTTGACAAAGGAACCACCCTTTTTCACACTTTTTTGTATCAATTTCTCTCCTCCAGACTTATTTCTTATTATATCCTTATTATTTTTTTATTTTCAGCTTAGCATATACATATCAAGGTAGGAGACGCGAGTATTGATGGTGTTTGCCACCAAATCCCCGGTTCTTCCCTCTCTATGTATCAAAGGATGTAGGCGAATAATGGCATCATAGGAAAATCCTAGCCTCGCTTCCAATCCTTTGTGTGATCATCCCCTCTTAAGTAGAATAATGGGATCGCTGGAAATTTTCCTAACCCTCTACTCAGAAGAAAATCATTTCAATCTTTTATGCTCTTAATCTATCAACTTATTTCAGGGGAGAGAGATACCATAATTCTAAACACACGGGTTCCTTTATCAGATATGAATGATGAATCAAGCTCTATGAACACTAACCACATTGATGAAGTGCAAAAATTTGGCTCAGGCTTCAGAAGAACTCTGCTGGAGACATGGATGTTTTCTAGTCAACTGGTCAGCCTTTGGATTTTTCATTAGTCGATCTAGAACTGATCCTGTAACACTGTGCACTCAAAAACAAAATCAAATCAATAGGTTCAAGCACAGGATCATCATCTCCAACAAATTTTGACTCAATAAAACAGTTTTGACTCGATAAAACGACTGACTCTAAGAAAAACGAAAACAATGTCAGCAGACACCTCCCCCAGACTTGAACAACACTGTCCTCAGTGTTATCTAGCCTAGAGTCAGTGAAAGAAACAAAGAAAAAGGATAGAACGAAGAGAAACAAGAAATTACCGTTCTGGAACAGTCGGTGTCGATCGACACACGGCATGGTATCGATCGATACCATGCTTAGATCGACTTTGTGAATTTTCATCCGCGATTGGTGTCGATCGATACCATAGGGGTATCGATCGATGCTTAGGCGATTTCGAGTTGCTCCTTGTTCATCCTGACACAGACTCAAAACAAACGAAAATAAAAATAAAAACGAATCAAAAACAGACTCACCAGTGGGTTGCCTCCCACCAAGCGCTCGTTTAACGTCAATAGCTTGACTGTAACGCCCTTCAGGCTGGATAAGAGTGAGAGCTTGCACCAAAACAGGCTCCATCACTTGACATTACTAGCTTCAAAGTTCTGCTTAGCATGCTGTCCACAAACTCCTGCCCTTTCTCTTTCAGCTCAGAAGTAAGAAGGACTCTTGCCTTAGAGAATGGCTTCAAGGCTCCTTTGCATTTGACCTTGTACTCAATCGAATCTCCATTACACTTCTGAGGTATCAAAGTGACATGGGGATTCTCAACTTTGTTGCTCTTGGCCTTCTTCTTTATTGCCTTAGTTTTCTTGGCAACTTCTTTGGGGGTGCTGGGCGGTTCACCTGGAACATCTGCGACAGTAGGCTCATCAGGAGGCTCTTCCAAAATATCAATCGCTAGCGACTCTCCTGTGACAACCTCGATGCTAGACACATGTGTGGGAGCACTCCTAGGGGGAATGACACCATAATAGACCCCTCTGTCAATGTAAGAGAAAGAGATTCTCTTATTAGGTGTGTCTATGATCGCGCCTGCAGTAGCCATGAACGGTCGTCCCAAAAGGATAGGCATACGAGATATTGCACCCATCTCTACAACCTGAAAATTAGTAGGAACTAGACAGTCTCCTACTTTGACCAGCAAACCATGGATAGTACCGTGTGGAAGCGAGGTGGAGTTGTTCGCGAATGTGATAGATGCCTCTGGTGATCGAATATCAGCTCCTAACCGCTCTGCAATTGCCCTTGAGATGACATTGACACTAGCCCCTGAGTCGACAAGAGACTCTTTGAACTCAACTCCAGAGATAGAGCATGGAACTACAAATTTCCCTGGATCCTCCCTTGGGGTCAACTGTCTCAGTGGAGGTGGACCTCTAGCCTTAATGAAGAGTGCCTTAATCTCTTCCTCAGTTTCTCTGCAATCCTTGAAGTGACTTAGCAGAGGACGGCACTCTAGGGCTTCTTCAAAGGTTGAATCAGGGGAAATCCTTCTTACCATCTTCTCAAAGCCACGCAGCTGCTTTGGAGAGATGGGATCTCTGAGGTGTTTAGGTACATGATTCTCCTTCTTGGGCTTGCGAGCTCTTTTCTCAGCTCGTTCCCTAGCTATCGCTGCCTGACACTTCGTTTCATAGTCTTCCCAAAATTGGGCGATATTGAACCGTGCTGCTGCTACTTGAGGCTCCTTGGTCGAAATATCATGTGTCTCCTCAGAAATTGCCTTGGTATCGACCGATACCAGTGGGTTATCGATCGATACACGGGTTTTGGAAGTGTCCCGTTTCAGAATTGTAACCGGCATCGATCGACACCTGGGGGTATCGATCGATGCTCTGGCGATTTCAGAATCCTCTTCGTAATTCTCTGCACTTGAGGAGATCGCATTGACGTGTGCATGAACCGATTTTCCCTTGGAATTTGCTGCAGTCTGAGCTACTTGAGTTTCCAGCATCCTGTGACTCGTATTTAGTGCCTCGATCCTTCCACTCAAATCGGTGTACATGGTGTCCATCTTACCATTGAAGGTGGCTGTCATCTTCTCCTGCCCTTGAACCAGGTGTTCAAGCATAGCCTCAATCTTACTCTCAGGAGCTTTGGGTGGTGGGGATTGGTACCCTCCTTGCTGAGCATTGTTGGTGAAGTTTCGATTGGAGTTGTATCCGAATCGCTGACCCTGAAAACCAGAACCACCTATGTAGTTAACATCTTCCACCTCATTCTCAGTAGCAAAGTGGACGGCCTTTGTTGTCCTTCCCAGCAGAAGACTGTGCATAGAATCCAGCTGAGCTTTCACTTCAGCGATCTGTGACCCATCCATGTTACCAGCCAGCTTCTTGCGCTCGAAGTCTGCGCTCTTTGTGCTACTACTAGATGCAAAGTTCTCAATCAACACAATAGCATCCTCAGGATATCTGGTGTTGAAATTACCATTGCTCGAAGAGTCCAGACCCATCTGATATCTCCAATCTACTCCTCTGAAGAAGATACCCAGCAGCTGCACATCAGAGTATCCATGATGTGGACAATCTCTCTGATACGATCTGAATCTTGTCCAAGCAGCCTTGAACGCCTCAGTAGGTCCTTGAGAAAAAGTGGATATCTTATTTCTCAGATCTTCAGATCGCCCGTCATCATAGAAGTTAATCAGGAAGGCTCTCTTGGTGTCCTTCCAATTAGTTAGCGATCCAGGAGATAGCTGCCTCAGCCAGTAAGTAGCTTCTCCACCCAGAGAGTAGGGGAAGAGCTTGCAGAAGAGATAGTCGTAGGACACTCCATTGCTCTTGATGCTAGTGACCAAGTCCTCGAATTTCTCTACATGGTCCATTGGATGTTCATGAGGAAGACCATGGAAGAGATGCTGTCCTACTAGAGTGTAGTAAGTAGGTTTCAGCTCGAAGTCATTCCTCTCATAAGCAGGAGGACGAATCGCTGACCGATTGGCGAAAAACTGCTCTAGCCTGTTGTACTCACCAATTGTCTGAGCTCGAACACCTGCAGCATTGCCAACGTTGCCGCGCCCAGCTGGCACAACAATCTCAATAACAGGAGCAGGGACAACGATGTTTCCAGCTTCATCAAGTCGTTGCCCTCTCTCATTACACACATGACCCTCTTGGTCTCTCAGAATTCCAGCTTCATCAGCTCTTAAAACCACTGGGTTGTTCATCCCTGATGTTTGCTTGGTCTTTCTGTTTGTGCGTTCCACAAGCGCTAGCTGTTCCAGTGATAGTCCAACTAGCTGAGTGCTCTTGTTGCTCCTGGTTTCACGAACAGGCATACACCTGCAAGGAAAACACTAGGCAAAGCACGTAAGTAACCAGAAAAATACGTTGAGTATCGATCGATACCAAGTGGTGTCGATCGATACCAAAAAAGAAGTCGCCGGAGTATCGACCGATACTAGTGAGTATCGATCGATACCGACGAACTTAGTCGAAATTCTAAACTAAAATCTAATGGCGAAATTGAGTCCCCGGCAACGGCGCCAAAATTGATATGCTCAATTTAATACCCTAA
Source organism: Eutrema japonicum (assembly GCA_030161315.1). NCBI lineage: Eukaryota > Viridiplantae > Streptophyta > Magnoliopsida > Brassicales > Brassicaceae > Eutrema > Eutrema japonicum. The sequence goes on from BSQW01000001.1 coordinate 43,591,859, forward strand.
GATACTAAAGCAGTTGTTGTAGTAAGTGTAGGGGTCGAACCACAAAGACTCACAGAGATCACACAATAAATTATGAAGTGTCGAATTACGCTAAGCCAGATAGATGTAATTAAAAACAGTGCAGAAATTAAACGAGATGTAAATCAATTGGGAAATATAGGCTCAGGGTTTTTCTCAGGAAATCAGTGAATGCAGACTAACTAACTAACATGATTCAGATTTAGCGCAGTTCTTGAACTCAAATCACTAAAATATAGCTAACCAACTCTCGTTGCGAAAACTATCTAAATCTAAATCCTAGGAATTCCAAATCTCTTTGCGAATCCTAAAGTCTAAATCAGCTTTAACAACAGGTTTGATATGTTCACAAATCAATTAAACCAAATCTCTTTGCGAATAATCAATTTGCTCACCTAGGTTCTATCAGGTAATTAATTGCACTCTCGTACCTAATCAATTATCCTAAGATTTATATTCTAGGTAGCTAATCTAGAACAAGCTATGAACACAACCTAAGCGAAGAACTATAATTCAGATGGTGAATCCTAAAAGATATTTAACCTAGCATTCAAATAAAACCCTTATGAGAAAACCCTAAACCTAAGGTGGATCTACTCAGACATGGAGAATGAAACAATCAACATGTTTGAATAAATCATCAATAGAATAGAAAGAAGGGTTTAGAGATCTGATCTCGGACGAAGGGAGATTCAGACTTGTCTCTCTAAAACCAAAGTAAAATCAAACACAGAAAATAAAAGCATAGCCTAAACAGGTGGCTGAAAACCCTAAATATAGGCTAAAAACACGTTCTGGGCTTTCTGGTAAGTATTAAAGTCTTCTGGGCCAAGTTGCAGGGTCTTTAGGCTTCTAAAAAGTCGTGTTTCCTATTTTCCCGAGCAGTATCGATCGATACTAGGTAGTATCGGTCGATACTCATCCTATGCGTCGACTCCTCTGCTCGACAGACTAGACAGTCTTCACGAAAACTGGCATAACTTTCGATCGCACCGTTGGAATGGCTTCAAACCACTTCCAAATGAAAGCTAATTCATTGATCTATCTTGTGTCCAAATTTGAGCTCAATCCATCGGTGGGAAGGTCTTAAACGAATGCCAAACTTCTGACGTCTCTGCATGACTCTGCATCTCGATATGCTCCAGAATGCTCCAAAATGCTCCAAACGTACCTAAACCTGTAAAAGACTCTAAAAGACTCCAAAATACTATAAAGACTCTATAAAAAGGACTTATATCATGGCTTAAATAGGGTAAAAACCATGATATATCAGCTATCCGCAAAATCTCTTGCTTTCCAGATATTTGAGAACACCTTGTGGATTTCTATCCACATTAGAACACCTTGTCGTTCCTTGCTTTCCAGATATTCCACACAATCCAAGGAAACATTGTATTCCTTTCCTGTTTTGGGAGTCTCCAAAAGAGGTGATCAAAATTGGAGAAAACCGATGTCATCGGGAAAATTCTCGGGGCCGATGGAAAATGAGAGAGTGCCCATATTTGTAGCGCTGGTGGGCTTTCAAACAGAACATGGTTAATCGTTTCCCCTTCCTCTCCACACCGATGACATTGTGTATCACAATTTATTCCTCGAGCGCGTAAATTTGCTGATACCGAGAGACATCCCGAAATGGTTTGCCAAATGAAATGTCGCAATTTCGGTGGACATGTTAATTTCCATGTATGTGCCTGTAATTTCTTTATATCCGGACCGTAGAAGTAATTTCCGTCATTGTCTGGGTTTTGTTGCTCAATCTGGTATCTCGACTTTACCATATATTTTCTTGTTTTTGTATAGTGCCAACCAAGAGTGTCTGGTAGATATACGCTGCTGATGGGTATACCGTGAATAATTGCCACATCGGCCGGGTCGATAATTGCATTTATCAACTCCCAATTCCACGTTTGTGTCGCTGGATCAACCAAATGATTGACCCTAAGATTGGGGTAATAATAATACCCCTTACATGTTGCTGACCTCGGGGGAGAAGATGGTATCCAAGGATCATTCCATACTAAGATGGAGCCACCTGAACCAACTCTTTTAATGAGCCCTTTTGTAACCAGAGGTCTAGCTGAAATAATGCTCCTCCACCCAAAGGACGGGGAGTATGATCTTATTGGATCTAATGGGTCTGTGTTCCGAAAGTAACGACCCTTAAAAACTCGAGCAAATAACGAATCCGGTTTTTCCATTAACCGCCATAGCTGTTTTGCCAGCAGTGCCGTGTTAAATTCCTCTATTGTTCGGAAACCAATTCCGCCATTTGATTTGCTCCGACAAATCTTCTTCCAAGCTATCCAATGCATCCCTTTTTGGTGTCCGTCGGAACTCCACCAGAAACGCGCTGCCGCACTAGTTAATTTTGCGGGAATAGACTTGGGTAGTCGAAAGCATGACATAACGAAAGACGGCATAGCCGATGCTACCGATTTAAGTAGAACCTCTTTACCCCCTTTGGTTAGTAGCCTGGATGTCCATCCATTAACTCTGTCATTATGTCTTTCGACGACGAAATTAAAAATCTTGCTCTTTGCCCTTCCGAGACTTTCCGGGAGGCCCAGATAAGTACCCATCCCACCCATATTTTGGATTCCTAACAATTGTTTTATCTCGTCCTGTACCGCATCTTGTACTGTATCTCCGAAAATTAAGGAAGATTTTGAGAAATTAATTTGTTGCCCTGAGACCGACTCGTACTGTTTAAGTATATGTAATATGGTGTGACACTCATGTACTGTAGCCTTGCAGAAGAACAGACTATCATCCGCAAAGAGTAAATGTGAGACTGATGGGCCTGCCCTCGCCACTTTCAACCCCGTAAGTGATTTCTCTCTCTCTCTGCTCTCCGTATATTGGCTATCAAGACCTCCGTGCAATGTATAAATAAATAGGGTGATAATGGCTCGCCTTGCCGCAGCCCTCTGAATGGCGTTATTTGCCCTTTGGGGATACCATTAATAAGTACCTTATATTGTACCGATTGGATTCACCACATCATCCATGAGATCCACTTTTCCGTAAAACCAAATTTCCTCAAAAGGTTTTTAATAAATGGCCATTCTACCCGGTCATATGCTTTGATCATATCCGTCTTAATTGCCATAAACTTACTTTTGCAGGATTTATTGGTACGTAGACCGTGAAACATCTCTTGTGCATTCAAAATGTTATCAGAGATCAGTCTCCCTGATACAAAGGCTGATTGAGTCTCTGAAATCAGATCCGGTAGCAATCTCTTTAACCTCTGACATAAAACCTTCGAAATGATCTTATTGCCCACATTACACAGACTTATAGGTCGTAATTCCGTCATATGAGTGTGCCGTCCTGTCTTCGGGATTAGGCAAATATTAGTCATGTTCAGCCGTTGATCAAAAAATCCTGTTTCCAGAAAACCGTTAACCAGTCCTACTACATCTGTCTTTATAATTTGCCATGATCGTTGGAAGAATAAAGCCGTCATTCTGTCCGGGCCCGGAGCCTTTTCTGGGTGCATCATGAAAAGGGCTCTGCGAACTTCCTCTTCCGTGGCCATTGCCGTAAGAATCTCATTGTTTTGTTCCGAAACTAAAGCCGAAATATCCCTTAGAGCATTCTCAAAATCCGTCGGGAAGTTGATGTAAATAAATCCTCGAAATAGATAACCGCCACTTGTTCCACCTCTTTATCTGAGGTTACCCAAGATCCTGATGCATTATGTAGTCCAGTAATCCGATTTCGTGCTCGTCTTTGCTTAACTTGCGCATGATAGAACTTTGTATTTCTGTCCCCCATCGTTGCCCATAATGTGCGACTTTTCTGTTGCCATTAATTCCTCGGGTGTACTATTATCATCATTCTGGACCTCCTCTAAAGCTTGTTGTAAATCTCTAATTTTCTCTTTTCCGTATGGTAAATTATTTTCCGCCATTTTGATATTTCTCTCCGGCAATTCGTTATTTTTTCTATAAATGAGGATCCGTTGCCATCTGTGTTAATTTCCCAGCCCTTTAAATTTTTGTCCATAAGGCCGTCCCGTCCAATCCACCGTTTATCAAACCGAAACTGGCCCCGTTTCCGCGGTATTTTATCCTCAATGGTGGCAACAATTGGCTTATGGTCCGACCCGATCATTGCCAAGTATTCGACATAAGAATGAGAAAAAATTTCATGCCAATCCTCATTAGCTAAGGCCCTATCCAGACGGCACCGAACAATTTTCGAATTCCGTCTTCCCCTCCAGGACATGGTATTTCCAAGACACTGAAATTCCAAAAAACCGCAATGTTGAATCATAAAATTGAAGGACATAAAGGAGGATGCAGGTCGTAAATTTTCTCTTTGTTTTTAATTATTTCCCGTAATTTCGTTTAAGTCGCCAATTATAAGCCAAGGGGCGTCTCGTGTTGTGCTTGTTCGGGCTAACTGTTCCCACACTTGATCTCGATTTTTCGGTACCGGATCACCGTAAATAAACGACAAGAAAACTTTTTTTTCTTGAATAGTTGCCTCAATATCAATTATTCGTTTACTTGAAAATAAAATAATAACATCCAATGAATCATCATAATATAAAGCGAGTCCCCCACTCGCACCGCACGGTTCGACCGTGTATAATTTATTATAACCAAAATGAGACTAAAATTTTTGCATAAAAGATAAATCTTGCTTAGTTTCTGAAAGGAATAAAAATTCTGGCTTATGTTTTTTCCAAACCTCCCGCAAATAACCTATTGTGTACCGATTCCCGAATCCCTGACAATTCCAACTCATAATCCTCATAAATAAAAACTAATTTGGTATTGCTAAATTGGTCTTTGGGTTTGATGAAACCTTCATAACCATCACCTTTGCCTCCCCTGGGGGTGACAAAAGGTCTCCCTCTTCCTCCGCATTGACACATTCTCTAAAATTCCAATTACACCGTAAAAAACATGAGATATTATGGGTAAAATAGGACCGTTTCCCTTGTATCTTCAATAATATACCATATGTTTGTCTCATTGCAAGTATTAAAGAAACCCCGACATTATTATTATAAGAGGGGCCAAAACCACCATACAAATAATACGAAATAACTTGTCTGGATTTATCAAATCCAACAAACCCTGATAAACAAATAGAAAAGTGAAACATTGAACTTTTAAAGCGAAAATCAAGACTTGGCCAAATCTTCCTCCCAAAAAACTGAAAGAGACTAAGTGGCCCCTTATTCCTCCCCTTATTCCTCCACACCGGCATCTTCCCTAACACTTCCATCATTCCTGGATCGCGACGTTTGAGTTCGATGTCTCAGCCCTTGATTTTGCAGCATGAGTAGCATCACCCGGGCGTCCCGACAGCTTTGATATCCCCTTTTTCCTTGGTGATATAATACCCCGCACCAACCTCTTTTTTGCACCTGCACCAATCAATTTGCTCTTTAGTTTAAGAGTATGTTTGCTCTTGGCATTGATCCCCTTATTCCCATCGTTTGATTTTCCATCTGTAACCTTCCTTAAGTCCAACTCATTCAATATACTATCCTCCTTCAGTGCCATCAGATCATCGGCTACTTCCTCCACCGCCATCAGATCAGCCCCTACATCAAGTCCTTCCTGTAATTCCATTTCAACATTGGTATTCTCTAACATTTCACCATTACTTTCCTGCTCTATCCCTTCCTCTACTTCAACCAAAAGGTCTGATGTCAATTCCTCTATCATCTCTAAGACACTAGGTAAATTTTCTGGCAAGACTAAATTCCCAGAAATATGACCTTGATGATCTTCTGCCATAGGTGGCTCCGTTGTTTCGCCCTCAAAAATAAGACCCCTTCGAACCGCATTTCATGTGGCCGGCTCAGCCTTCCCGCTAGTATCTGGGATCACATTTTCGCTTTGATCCTGTTTTTTACCGTCTTTGTTGCCATGGAAAGCTTTTAACATCTTCTTTTAGTGGTCTGTTAGACCATTCCCCACACCTGTGACTCTCAGTTCATTTAATCCGGAAGTAGACATCGCATACCTTTTGTTCACCTCCGATAGTGGTAGGTAACTCGATGAGGAGGCGGGCTTTGACACTTTGTCCTTGTACCTCTTGTCCCCTTTCCAGGGCCCATATCTTGTCTCTTTGCCCGCATAATTACTTGCCCCAGCATCTCTGGACTCCAACACCTTTCCTTTACCCTTGTCCTACCCGTAATAATGTTTGTCAGACGCTACCGCTTGTTGGTTAGCCTGATTTCCATTCCCTCCGTGAATTGCAGCAGCTTTGTAGCTGACCACATTCAGCCCCTGTTTTGGGTCCTCTGGGAGGTAATCCTTGTCTTCTCCCCTTCCATCCCGACGAGGACACAAAGAATGGTCGTGAAAAAGACTGAAGCAACTCCTACAGTATCCGAACAGCCTCTCATACCTTAATGTGATAATTGTCTCTTCACCGCCGTGGAATTCTACCGAGGTCTCGAAGCACAGTGGTTTAAAACCGTCCAAAGTCACCTGCACTCTACCATTGTCGATGTCCACCTCTTTCACCACTCCCAAAGCTTCACCGATGCTGCGGAACGTCTGGTTAGCCCAGTAATGAAGTGGTATTCCCATTACCCGAATCCAGAACGTTATGGCTGAGGGGTAGCTACTGTCCACCACAGGTTCCCAACGGACCAGAGAGACCATCTAATAATCGAAGTGGAACGGTTCCAACTTCATTATCTCTGCAATGTCTTCCTCTCGATCGAAATCAAATTGAAACCGACCCATCCCTAGGTCCGCCACAGCTACTCGCTCCTCCACATTCAGGTTGCGGGGAATCATATGAAGAAGTACCTTCATGTCTTGTTTCTTGGGATTCATACACCGCCCAATCAACGTCTTGGAATAACCCGCTATAAGATCCGAGTTGTCGAATTGAGGTACCCGGATCTTAAGCCTTTTCAGGCTTGTCTCCATTATCATCTATGTCCCGTCCCGTTTAACCAGTTGACTCTGAGACATGCTGAAAGTTTTAGGGAAACGAAAGAGCCCCTTGAAAAAGAATAGATGGTAGAATGCTGTGCTATTTCCATGTCTATGTATCTCCCTCTTATACCGCTTTACTCCTCTGATTCTTTGCGAGATTTCTGCAGTCAATGAGCGATCCTCTCTGTATAAACATAACTAACCATGTATCTTCCTCAATGTATACCGTCTTGAGATCAAAGATTTGAATCCTGAAGTTACGTGATACTGGATTCTGAAATGATTGCTCATCCCCGCAAATTAAGTCCTCCTTCCTCCCTTGTTGCCTCCATTCCTCCATGGAATCCGCATTCTCTTTAAACCAGACCCATGTTTCCGAATTTGGTTTCCGATGTGAATCTACTTGGTCACTAGTCTTTGTGGTACCTTTGGCAAGTGTAGCGAGGGTAATCTCAGTATCACGGGATCCCGACAGTGTCCAGTATTTCCAAATCCTTAGATCTCCCATCGCATCCCGCCGATCCCACAAGACTACCCAACAAAGCCGTATCATATCTCCCCTTTCCGATATAAGGATCTGTGACACCCCAAAATGGGAAAGTAACCGATTCGAATATCCGTAAGTAAAGCCAAACCAAGAGAGACCGAAGCTTAGCCCGAAACCGAAGAGATGAGTTGCCTTTTCTGATACAAATCCAGGCTGAATCTCGTCGAAAGAGACCCCCAATACTCTTCCCTTACTTGAACCATGACTCGTTTCCGGTGAGAAGGAACCTTCGCACCGTGACCCGGATGAGGTCATCCTCATAGATCTTGATTCGCCGCCGCCATCGCGAGAGAGAGATTAGGTCGCATGATTAGTTCAGTTTAGTTTCTTTTTTTTTTAATAAAAAAGTTTAGTTTTTAGTCATTTTCTTTTTATGATTGTTATCTATTGTTTAATTTACTTATTCTAATCTGAAATATGGTTTTAAAAAAAAAATTCTTTGATTTTCTTTTATTGTTTTTGTTTAATTTCTTTAATATAAACATAACTATTATTTTTCTGAAAAAAATATATGGTATTTCGCATGTTATTTCCTTAAACTAAACATAACTACTATTTTTTTATTCTGAAAAATTATATGCTATTTTTAAATTTCAGCACTTTGTGGTAGTTATATAATTTTTCTTTAATAAATATATGATATTTCTAATACCAAAAGAACGGTTAGCTTTGTTTCAAGTATTGATCTAAAAGCTTCGTTTTAAATGGAAGTCCCGTTATTATTTGTATTAAAATTACATTCATGCATTTTCTTTTTCTTTTTTTAGTCTTTTTTAAAAAAGATAAAGACATCCTCCTTTATGTTGAATTGTTGATTTTTTTTTTTTAAGATAAAGATTCCCTACTTGTCGACAATTATAAATTCCCCAATTTTTGAAGAAGAAAATGATACACAAAACCTTGAATTGTATTATCCAATTTAAAATAACAAAAAAAATTAACATCAATATTTATAAAGAGTACGTACGTAGAAAATCTAATATGATACAAACATTTTCATCAAGGAATAGAAGTTCCACTCCCATAAACACATTATTTGCTTTTAGATTTCTAGCTTCCCACTTTCGAATGATGTGCACTATAGTACGTCGATAGACCCTGTTTCGATCTAATTGATTCACAGTAAGATAGTTTTTATCAATATTTTTAGTTTTAGAAGTCATGGTTTACTTGTTTAGAATTTGAATAAGAGAACTAAAAGATGAAAGTACACATTTAAAAATTAGAAAGGCGTAGATTATTATATAGAGTTTGGTTATGGTTGTATATTAATAATTTTCGTTTGTTAATTTTTTTTGTCATAATGGAATTTAGTTAATATACCTTTTTGATTAGAAAAAGACTTATTAACATGGGAATTTTTAAGTTGTTAAGATGATATCGATTAGAAGGTTAATAATTGTTGTTGAGTATTATTGAATTTTTTTTTTCTCTCTTTTGGAAAAATAAGTCTTTTTAAAAAAGATTTTATACTTATTCCGCTGTTATGTTAAAAGTCTTTTTAAACAAAAAAAACTATTTATTCCGGTGTTATGTTAATGAATTTTTTTGTATTATTGAATTTTTTTTTTTTTTTTAGGGTCCTAAAATCACATGGTTAATATGTCTTTTTGGATATTCTTACTTTTTCTTTTTTTAGGATTGCTTTTTTAATATTTACTTTAGATTATAATTTTCTTTTTTTAAGTTTGGTCGTGGTTGTAGATTATAATTTTTTAAGTTTCTTTTTGTCAATTTCCTTTATTATTTTAGGTTAAATTTTTTTAAATATTTACTTTAGATTATAATTTTTCTTTTTAAAATTTGGCCGTAGTTGTAGATTATAAACTTTTAAGTTTCTTTTAGTCAATTTCATTTACTATAAGTTTTTCTTACTTATTCTTATTTTTTCTTTTTTAATATTGATTTTTTTAGTTTAACATTTTTAATATTTACTTTAATTCATTTTTATTTTTTTAAATTAAATTAATACATGTCAAGATCTAAATTAACCGTGAAATGAAATTTCCGGTCTGGTTCAATCGACTAGGGCTTCAGAAGTGAAGTTTTATGCACCGCATATAGAAAACGAGGCCCTTGAGTAGTCCTGCCTAGAGTTAGTCCTGCCCAGAGTTAGTGTAATCCTAGTCAAAATGAGCTCGATCATTTTACCAAAAAAAAAAAAAAAAAATGAGCTCGATCAGAACATCTTTCTCAACGGTAACTATTGTAACACTGTCCTTCACTCTTGACTATCGGCCAAGCAATTCTTTCGTCAGTTTAAAGGATTCTAGCAGAGCATCTTCTTCTCCCGAGGAGGATCCTTTATTTTTTTTTTTGAACAGCATTTCATTAAGAAATCAAAAGGTCGCTAACAGATAGCTTTCATGAAGAGCAAGCTTCGCGAGAGAATTGGCCAACAGATTTGTCGTTCTCGGTACGAAATTGAAAGAAATCGAAGCAAAGGAGTTAGCTAAACACTTGATGTCGTGGAGAACACCATAGATCTCAGCAATTTGGTCTCCCGAACGGATAGCTCGAATGATCGTTTGAAAATCTGAACATTTCAATTTCAACAGAAGTTTCAACCGTCTCTGCGGTTACATCCCACCGGGCGGTCTCCTCCAGACTTTCGAGGTCTATGAAAATTCTCCAGTAACCACCGTATATCATTCATTTGTAAAAATGGTAATTTAGCATGCACTTCTTTTGTAACAAACAACACTTCCAACATTTTAGAGTTGACAAACATTTTAGCGTAACCACATAGGATACAATAATTAAAAAGTAAAATAAAATAAAAACTTGGTATTTTTCTTTTTCACTCTCAACAAACAAACACATCCAACGATCACATTCCGGACAAAAAGACACAACAGATATTTTGATCTAACGGCTTTGATGATTTGGTTTATAGTTTTAAATCCCACGAGTAGAAGTAGAAGTAGCTTTGTTGGTTACTCCTCCAATGTGCATTTCCTCGCTGCTCGAGGAGGATGGGTCAAGCCCGTACTCACTCGTGCCACCATATTCGCTACTTGCCCCGTAATCGCGACTGTCCAATGTCACTTTCCGGAATTTCCTCATCTCGGCACCATACGTTCCCGTCTCATAGTCCGAGCTTCCGTCGCCTCCGCTCGATCCAATGTAAGAGCTCTGCCCCGGTTTCACACCTTCGTTTAAGTCATCCAGCGACGCATCACCCTCCAACGTCCGAACAATCTAATGAACAAAAAGTGAAAGAAAAAAAAAACGTTTTGTTTATGCTATAGTAAGCAATGTCCAAAATAAATCTCGTAAAGCATTAATCATCGGACAATCGGAAGATTAACTAACGCATAAACTTTCTAGGTAATCATTAAGCGCCTATACATAGTAAAAATAACTTAATTCAAATAAATTGTAACATCTATGGAAAACAACAATTTTAGTTGACCAAATTTTGAAATTAAAACCTTGATGATAGTCAGATATACACTTACCTGACTCATTTTGGGGCGGCGTCGACCAGAGTGCCTTACGGCTGCAGCAGCACAAGCAACCATGCGTGCCATCTCATAAGGCTCGTAACGGTTCTCAAGAAATGGATCAACCAATTCTCCATCATGAGCTGCGTTCATGCATAATGGTCTCGCCTGCCAATAAAAAAAAGATAATGTTCACTTTCGTTTTTGTTTTGAGTTTTAATTTATATGAATGTACAAGTATATAGACTCACCCAATCGACCAAACTGTCTTCCATATCACCACTTAGATCAACAGGTCTGCGTCCGGTTATGAGCTCAAGAAGCATAACTCCAAAAGAGAAAACATCTGATTTCTCTGTTAATTTCCCACTGGATGCATACTCAGGAGCTAAGTATCCGAATGTCCCCATGACTCGAGTCGACACATGTGTGTGGTTGTCTTGAGAGAGCTTAGCGAGACCAAAATCTGCAACCTGGAGATTAATTGAAAGGAATGTTATGGAGAAGGTCAGGAAAAACAAAATTCAACTAATTAAAGCATACCTTGGCTTCGAAGTTTGAATCAAGCAGAATGTTTGAAGATTTTATGTCTCTATGGATGATTTTAGGATGACCTTTTAACACAATTATCAGACAAAAACATATAAATGTCATAATTCTAGGGCTTTGATTTACAGCCAAGTAAAAAAAAGAGGTTCACTCACAATCTTCATGTAAATATGCAAGTCCTTTAGCTGATCCTAAGGCAATCTTGAGTCTAGTAGGCCAATCCATCACAGTCCCACTTTTCCCTATAATTCCATTGATTTAGTGACAATTTGAGTTTGTTTTTATATAATTCGTAATCCTTCCCAAAGAACAGAAGAAAACTCATCATTAATTACCATGAAGGTGGAACTCAAGTGTGTCATTAGGAAGAAACTCATAGACCAACATCCTCTGCCCTCCTGAATTACTGCAATATCCGACAAGAGACACAAGATGTCGATGATGAACGCGGCTGATGATCTCAACTTCTGCCTGGAACTCTCTCTCGCCTTGTCCGCTTCCCGCTTTAAGGCTCTTCACCGCAATCTCTTTACCGTTTGGCAAGATTCCTTTATGAACATATCCGAACCCGCCTTGTCCTAACAGACGGTCTTTTGAGAAACCTTGAGTCGCGGCGGCGAGCTCCTCATAAGTGAATGTGCTTTTGTTGAACCCCAGAGCCACTGAAGGGTGAGGCGGTGGTAGAGATGGAGCGTATGGACCTGATGAGTAATTTGAGCTCATCTCGCCGCTATTGATCACATGTACGCCTCCTGACACTGGTGCTGGTGTCGATGGCATTGGCTGCCAGTTTCCTGGAGGCGGTGGTGGCGGCGGTGAATTCACCCAGTTTGTTCCCATTGATCCAGGAGGTGGAGGCAGATTCACAGTGTGATCATTTTGGTTGTAATGTTGTTGTTGTGTAGCAACGCTATTGAAATATTGATCACCACCAGCTAAAATCCCAACCAAATAAAATAATAAGATTAGATGAGATGTGATTTAAAAAAAAAATACGATTCAGAGAGTTCAGCAGAAGAAACTTATTTTCCTAGTTTTTGGAGTACCAAGAAACAGAATTTACGCTTTTCTTGGTTAACAAGAAACTAGGTAGCACTGGGTCAAACTAAAGGTTCGGGGGTTAATTAGGGTTCATGGTTTGTACATGATTCCATGAGCAGAAGAATTTGAGTTATCTAATTTCTTGGTTAACAAGAAACAAAATTCATGATTTTTTCATGGCAACAAGAATCTAACGGGGTTTAATGGGTTTTGTATATACATACTTTTGCCTGCAGCGAAAGCATTGCTTCCGTAGTACGGCATCTGATCAAGCTTTGATTTCTTCTTCTTCTTCTTCGGCAAACAACAGACGCAGAACAATATCATGACAAGGAACAAAAGTCCAGCTGCAGCCACAAGTCCTATAACAGCACCCATGTTCTGACGATCGTTACTTGACGAATTCGAGCCAGCGTTGCTCGTAGGAGGCGCCAGCGATTTTGGTGGCGACGGTGAGCTGTGGTCGGAAGACTTAGACGGCGGTGGAGGAGGAGGCGAATTGTTTCTGCCTCCTCCGTTGCTGCTTCCATCATTTCCTTTGTTGTTGTTGTTGTTTCCCTTGTCATCTTGCTGCGATGGGGGTGAATGAGGAGGAGGAGGTGGAGATTGTGATTGTGAGGGAGAGGAGTCAGACGGTGGTGGTGGAGGAGACGAAGAGGAAGAGTCATTGGAGGAATTTTCCGGCGAAGGAGGAGGAGGAGGTGATTTTTGTTGTTGTTGGGGTGGAGGAGACAGAGGTGAAGATGGAGGAGGAGGAGAAGATGTTGTTTGATTGTCGGAAGAAGGAGATGTTGTTTGATTGTTGGAAGAGGGAGAGGACGGAGAAGGAGGAGGGGGAGGTTCCGGCGGTGAGTTCTCCGGGGACTGCCCCTCCGCCATAATCTCTCTCTTTCTCTCTCTCCGGTGGTTTTCAATCTGAAACAATTGTGAGATGAAACATGGAACACCCAACTCTGTTCCTAGGAACAAGGAAGCTCTTTTTTTGTTTTTAATTCTATTTTTAAGAAAAATTAGAATTTTTTTTGTTATTTCTATATTTGGGATTTACAGGCAAGCAAAAAAAAAATATTTGCAACTACAATTTTGTTTGGAAATAAAAATTTGTTAAAACATGCTTTTGTTGAGAGTTGAACTCAAGACCTCCCGCTTACTAAACGGGTGCTCTAACCAACTGAGCTACGAGAGCTATTTGATAATGATTGTTATTTACACTAATTGACGTATTTGTTTGATAGCTGAAAATTATCGGCCAAGTATTTTGCTAACTTTATTTTTAAATTCAGGGGATTCATGAATCATTCATGACAATGTGATTTTTTTTTTTTTCTTAACATTTATTTTTATTTATATAAAAATTGCAATTACATGAAATGTACGAAAAATAATAAAATTACAACCAAATACAAAACTAAAACTTTGAAAAGAAATAAAATTTGACGATACTGTCTTTGATCTAATGTGATCTTGAGCATTGGATATCACTCATATGATGAAACTTCAAAGTTTATGTTGAATTAATATTTTAAATCCTTTTTTACTTTGTTGTATTACATTAGACTATTCCCAATTTAGATTTAGAGATATTTTCCGATTAAGAATCTAATATATTGATTCTCTCGATAGAAATATAATTTAGGACCACCAATTTTCAATAATTTTATGAATATTGCCACACAACGAAGAAGGCACACTTTTGGTTTCAAACCATCTTCTCTTCCATAGTGGCTACCAGTATAGTATTTATAATTTTGATAAAATATCAGATTTTTTTGTGTGGGAAATTAGAAGTCTAATTATAATTATTTAAATATTTCTTCTTGCAAGTCTTTCAACTTTTGGGTTATGCATTTTAAACACTGTAAATTTCAAAGATTCAATAATAAAAAACATTTCACATGAAAAAAGATTATTAAAAATATAATATATATCTCTGATTTAATTTGAGTGAGATAATAAGACAGGATGCCATTATATCATTTAAAAAAAAATACAACTTGTAATAATCAATTAAAAACTTAAGAGACGGTCAAATATATGAGGAAGAAGGGGAAGGAGAGGAATTAGGGTTCTTGCGAACGTACTTGCGAGCCCAAACATGTTTGCCGTCAATAGTGAACTTAGTTCTACCCCTTGCACTCACAATCTCTTCAATTTTCGATACACATTGCATCTTCACCACCATCTTCGCATACAACGGCTGCTCATTCTCTTCCACTTCTTGCATCTCTATCCCTTCTATCACTTCCCCAAATTTCTTCTCGAAGTAAACCCTAACTTGCTCTTCCGTAATCGGATATCCTTTCGAGAAAGTCAGAAAAATCGTCCTATCATCCGCTGGGACCACCACCTCCTGATTCTTCTCCTTCTCCGCCTCCTCTGTCTCTGCGGCAGTCTTTCTTGCTTCTTCCTTAGCAGGGGGAGGAGGAGGAGTAGTAAAAACCCTTTCTTGTTGAACACTCAATCTGTTAATGGTTTCTTGTTGACCACCCAATCTGATTTTCTTCATCTCCTCAATGACTTTCTCTCTCTCTAAAGCCAGAAGTTTCTCCTTGTTGTACCTCTCCGCTCTCACAAATATATCTTCGAAAGCTCTGTTGCAGATATCGTTCAAATTCTTTGTCAATCCAAAGATAAAAGTTTCACGGTTTTGGTGAATCAATTTGAGAGTAAGCCTGCCTCCAGTCATACGCATGACCAAAGGTATAATAGAATGATCATCGTTGTTGTTTGCAACCAAGAACGCTGAATAATCTTGGTTGTATAAGAGACTTAGACACACAACGATTTCGTTAGCCACCGCGTCGATGAATGCGTCTGGTAATGAGATAAGAAACGCGATTAAGTTGCGGGCGTAACCGATTTGCTCGAGCAAGTATAGTAAACCAATCACTTGAGACGATTGGTTCATGTCTCGGTTTAGACCAAAGACGAGACATGTGAATAAGGTTCTGTCGATTTTGTGGAAAGCATTGAACTCTTCTCGTGTTATCCCCAATGCAGATAAAGAAGGATCAGTGTTTGAGAAAGACGAAGCAAAAGAAGAAGAAGCCATGATGATGCTTTGTTGGGTTTTGAAGGCGGTGGCGATGTGATCTGCGTCTGTAGACAGATTATAAAGATAATAATTCATTCAAATTGGTGAAGAGGTGCGATCTTAGTTTTCCATAATATTCTTTTGAATTGTATAAATTTCCTTTATTGTTTGTTTCCTCGTTCAATGTCTCTAATTAATTACATTGAAAGTCATAACCTTCCGATTTATAAAGAGGGTCGGCATCGTTTAGCGATGAATCATGACCCTTCGCTCATCCCCCAACCCTAATTTTTCTTCCTTTATGTAAGATCCCTAAATCAATATTATTTTCTGACGTTATAAAACAAAATAAAAACTCATTCTTCCAAGTCTAATATCTTTTACGATTTTTATTTAATTAAACTAAAATTTACACGGTCAAACATTTCATAAAAGATTTAATCAAAAATACATTTTATGGAAATTTATTATTATATAAAATATATTTTTGGTTTGACTAAATTTTTGGTTTTTTTGCTTAAACAGGAGTGATCCGACTAATTATTTAGAGTGAATGTAGCTATCGAACAATTTATTTACCGGATTTTCTAATAAACCTAAAATATGACACATTTCAACTAACCAAGCTGCGATGAAAGAGTTTCTAATGGAAATTGAACCTAGAGGATAATGAATTTACGCTATCTCCATAAAAAGGTTTTATGGCTAAACCATTACCACTTGATTAATATTTTTATATATCATTATATTTATTTCACTGTTGAGCAATCTTTGAAAAAAAAATATAATTGATAGTATTTTCTTCGGAAAAAAATATAGTATTTTCTTATTTATTGATGATTAAAATTATTAGTTTTTTTTTGTTCCCTTTAACTATTCACATCTAAAAACAACCCTAGTCGACAGAGGAGAATTTCTTGCGATCTTCGTGTTGGCCTTTCCGGCTGCCGGTGCCTTTAGCCGGATCTGTGAGAGGGTTCGTCTGAGTTTCAATTGTGCTTCGTGTGCTTTTTAGGTGTTGAATAACAACTGGTTCGGCAATGAAATTCTTTAGCGATACTGTGTCAAGGTCTATGTTAAGGTCTTTGCTCACGATGGGGGCTCGGTGTTGCTTTGGGTCTGGTTTGTTTCGAGGATGGTGATGATGTGAGGATGGAGTCGCTGGATCGTGTGGTCTGCAGTGCATGTCGTCTTTGTTGTCGACGCAAACGCCTCTGCTCTCACGGTTCTGTCCATGTTTCTCTGGTCTTCAGTGCGATTTTGTTGTCGAATTCGGTTTGAGTTTGGGGAAGGGTTGTTATGTTTTGCTTTGTTGTTGCTTCTGATATTTTCAGGTTGTGAGTTCTGATTTTGTGGCATGGAAAGCTTCTCCTCTAGCTCGACCTCTCGAGTTTCCGGTAGCTAGCGATGGGCTAGGTTTTGCCTTGTGGTTTTCGGCAATCGGATGCTATTTTGGGTTAGTGGCATCTACTAGCTCTTATTCGAGACCTTTTGTGAGTTGGGTTGGGTTCAAGGCACTAAATTAGAATTGATCTTCAGTTATTCTCCTGCGAGAAGGTGGCTGGTCCTATGTCGGTAGATGGATGGAGACAACCCCAGCCGACATAGGAGAATTTCTTGCGATCTTCGTGTTGGCCTTTCCGGCTCCCGGTGCCTTTAGTTGGAGCTGTGAGAGGGTTCGTCTGAGTTTCAATTGTGTTTCGTGTGCTCTTTAGGTGTTGAATAACAACTGGTTCGACAATGAAATTCTTCAGCGATACGGTGTCAAGGTATATGTTAAGGTTTTGGCTCAAGATGGGGGCTCGGTGTTGCTTTGGGTCTGGTTTGTTTCGAGGATGGTGATGATGTGAGGATGGATTCGCTGGATCGTGTGGTCTGCAGTGCATGTCGTCTTTGTTATCGACGCAAACGCCTCTGCTCTCGCGGTTCTGTCCATGTTTCTCTGGTCTTCAGTGCGATTTTGTTGTCGAATCCGGTTTGAGTTTGGGGAAGGGTTGTTATGTTTTGCTTTGTTGTTTCTTCTGATATTTTCAGGTTGTGAATTCTGATTTTGTGGCATGGACAGCTTCTCCTCTAGCTCGACCTCTCGAGTTTCCGGTAGCTAGCGATGGGCTAGGTTTTGCCTTGTGGTTTTCGGAAATCGGATGCTATTTTGGTGTAGTGGCATCTACTAGCTTTCATTCGAGACCTTTTGTGAGTTGGGTTGGGTTGGGTTCAAGGCACTAAATTAGAATTGATCTTCAGTTATTCTCCTGCGAGAAGGTGGCTGGTCCTATGTCGGTAGATGGATGGAGACAACCCCAGCCGACATAGGAGAATTTCTTGCGATCTTCGTGTTGGCCTTTCCGGCTGCCGGTGCCTTTAGTTGGAGCTGTGAGAGGGTTCTTCTGAGTTTCAATTGTGTTTCGTGTGCTCTTTAGGTGTTTAATAACAACTGGTTCGACAATGAAATTTTTCAGCGATACGGTGTCAAGGTATATGTTAAGGTTTTGGCTCACGATGGGGGCTCGGTGTTGCTTTGGGTCTGGTTTGTTTCGAGGATGGTGATGATGTGAGGATGCATTCGCCGGATCGTGTGGTCTGCAGTGCATGTCGTCTTTGTTATCGACGCAAACGCCTCTGCTCTCGCGGTTCTTTCCATGTTTCTCTGGTCTTCAGTGCGATTTTGTTGTCGAATCCGGTTTGAGTTTGGGGAAGGGTTGTTATGTTTTGCTTTGTTGTTTCTTCTGATATTTTCAGGTTGTGAATTCTGATTTTGTGGCATGGACAGCGATGGGCTAGGTTTTGCCATGTGGTTTTCGGCAATCGGATGCTATTTTGGTGTAGTGGCATCTACTAGCTCTTATTCGAGACCTTTTGGGAGTTAGGTTGGGTTCAAGGCACCAAATTAGAATTGATCTTTAGTTATTCTCATGCGAGAAGGTGGCTGGTCCTATGTCGGTAAATGGATGGATATGGATCGCGTGTAAGAATTTGTGGTCCTTTTTGTCGTTTCCTAAAGTAGTTTTCAATGTATCTATTCCTTGTGTTTTGGTCTTCTCGTTTGTTCCGGTTGTTTGGATAGGTTATGTTGGAGTTGGTTCTCTGGTCTGAGGTATTATTGGATATGTGTTTCGCTTCAATCGAGAATGGTGTTGTTGGTGCTCGGCTTGGTCTTTGGCTTCGTGCTCCCGATTATAAGGTGGTGTTCTCTTTGGGTCTTTTTCAAGCTCCTTGTTTGTTGCACATTTCTGGCGCTTACCGCTCTCTTTGGAAGGTCGTTGAATTAGTTGCTCTCAGATTTCAGTTTAAGCTCTTTTGTCATTTAGTTTTTACTCCTCTAACTTTGATTAAGTAGTGCAAACTCAGAAAATTAAATTATTACCCTTTCTTTGTAATCTCTAATGTTTTTAGGGTAATTGCATCAAATGACATTAAATAAAAACAAAATTAAGTCTCCTATTTATCACTACTGTTCACATTAAAAAATACTTTCTCACCCCCATCTCTTTCAACTAATTATTTTTGTTTTTTTATTCTCTTTCATCCATTGTTGCACGGCGAAGAAGAAGGAAGAAAGAAGAAGAAGTCGACGGAGGCGAGGACGGCGGCGGCGGCGGAAAAGACTCCGATGGGGGCGACGCCGGTGAGAAGAAGAAGAAAGAAAATAAGTCGACGCCGGCGAAAAAGAACCCGATGGAGGCGACGCCGATGACGCCGGTGATATGAACAGTGTCGCCGGATTATCATATGATAACTGAATTAACACAATAATCTATGATATGATAACTGGTTTAACATGACAATTTCATAAAAATGAACATGATAACTGGGGTTAACATGACAATGTTAACGATACTAATTATATGTTAACGATGTTAACAATGATAAATGGGGTAACATGACAATGTTAACGATGAAAACTGAGTTAACATGATAATGTTAACGATGTTAACAATGATAACTGGGGTAACATGACAATGTTAACGATGTTAACAATGATAACTGAGTTAACATGACAATGTTAACGATATTAACAATGATAACTGGATTAACATGACAATGTTAACGATGATAACAATATGTTTTCTGGGTATGAATAGTGGTCGTCAAATGAACAGTGCGGCCGTCAAATGAACAGTGTCATTAGATGGCATTTTTGTGATTGTTAAAAAAGCAAATGATATTTTTAGGTTTCTGTTTTTCCTCACCTAATTTTCCATTCAACTTCTAATTTTTTGGTCAACCTTTAATATTCACCTAAATCATCCATGTTTTTAAGGTTGTATCTTCTGTTTGTTTTCCCATTTTAAGAATGTTGTCTTCATGAGTGTTTTGTACTCGTCGATTTTTATTTTTTTCTTAAAAAAATTTGTCTTTTGTAGGCTTTGTGTATATTAAAATCAAATCTATCAATAAAAAAAAACTTGAGACGAAAACAAAAAAAACTATCCACATCTTGAAAGCCCAAAACAGTCAAAATATCCTAAGAATCTAAAATAATTAAATACGACAATTCTATTCAATTTATGTATTATTGTTTTTTTTAAAAGACAGGTCAGCAACAGCATTAAGGCTCAAGGACAAGGAGAAGAGAAGAGAAGAGAAGAGAAGAGAAGAAAAGAAAGAAGAAAACAAACACCAGAGAACTCGCAGAGAGAGAGAGAGAGATCCTCCATCGTTCAATCTCTTTCTGATTTCGATGCCTTCCCGTAGAAGAACTCTCCTCAAAGTCATCATCCTCGGCGATAGCGGGTCTGTTTCACCGACTATTACTCTCTCTCTCTCTCTCTCTCTCTCTCTCTCTCTCTCTGCGTATTATGTTGTATATGTGTTTGTATCTGCTTCTACAGGGTGATTTAGTGTTTTCGATCAGTAAGATGGTACTTTTCCCGGGTCGGAATTTTGGTGATTTGAGTCGAATTTTTTGAATTTACTCTTGATTGGATTCGATCTGAATTGGGGTCACCCTACACACGGGGTAATCCGAATTTTTTTTTTTTTTTTTTTAATTTTTTATTAATTTAAAAAAAAAAAAAAAAAATAATAATAATTTTTTAATATAGTAACGAATCAGAAAGCGACACGTCATCACAAATCGGATGACACGGCGCGCGCGGGTGTCACCGCAGAGACACACAGACACCCAGTTCATCCACGTGTCGCTTCCTCATTTGTCCAAAAAAAAAAAAAAAAAAAAAATTTAAAAAAATCGGATGACCCCGTGTGTAGGGGTCACCGATAATGATGCTCTTAGGTTAGGTGGTTGAGTTTTGTCGCTTCTGGGTTTAATTGTTCTGTAGTTTCTTGGAATTGAGCTGTAAACCTGAGAGAAACTTTGCTATCTCTCGTAGGCTCTTAGTTTCGTAATCACATGGTGAATTAGTTGAATTAATGATGCTGCTAAAGTGATAATTAAGGTCATGTTTGATGTTTACTTGGTGGGTTTCTCTCAGGTTTCGTGTTCTCGTCTTTTGACTAGGATAAATCGAATATTTTTCTTCACCCAGAAACAAAAATTGAAAACTGAGACTTGTAATCATATTCGTTTCCCGTTTGTTTGATCCTGCTGTTATATAAGTGACAATCTTTATGAGATATCATTTGGCCGAGTGTTACCAATCAAAGGAGGAGTTCGTTGTTAAACTTGTTTTGGACTTAAATTTCTTCTTGGTGAGAGTGAATACGTTTCTCAATCAGATATTTGATGACTAGTGAAACAGTTGTATTATCAGTTTAAACATCTTTTTTGTCATGTTTAGTCAAGCTAAGACTCATTGTGCATTTTTGAACTTGTGTGATTTTGCAGGGTTGGGAAGACCTCTTTGATGAATCAGTATCCTAAATTGTGTGTGAATGAAGTTAAGAGGATGATACAATGGTTTCTCTTAATATGGAATTATTACATTCTCTGGTCTCTGTTTTATGACTATTTTATGGCGTGTAATCTCCCCTTTTTCGAGTTAGATTAGTTTGTCTTCTTGTTTCACCTTAAAATTACTCCTTCAGATATGTTAATAAAAAGTTCAGCAACCAGTACAAGGCGACCATTGGGGCCGATTTCTTGACGAAGGAAGTACAATTTGAAGACCGGCTTTTCACTTTACAGGTTTGTTGTAGCAGCGTTTTTTATAAGGAAACTACTCTCATTTTTTCTTTGGGTAGATTGCACTTGCTTAGCAAATAGCACCTTGGTATGAGTTTGACTCCTAATTGGCAGAGGTAAAACTGGAGAATATAGTTGATTAGTTTTTGAGCTTCAAGCTTATCTTTTTGGTCAATCTCTGCTTAACTGTTGAAGGAACTATGCAGTCTCATTTTACACCAATGGAAACTTTAGTTCTGTGGGATTGTTGTGCGTCATTCCAATATGGAACGGTTCATACTGGTTTCCAATGTCATTCTTAAAAGGATTTGCTTCGGCATGATTAGAAACAGGAAAACACAAAAAGGGTTGACAGAGTCTGTCCTAGATTACGAATTGATCCCAAGTACTCTGTGTATTGCGTTCTTTGCTTGACCATTAAGAGCTAAGGTCTTACTTTTTTTTAACAGATATGGGACACGGCTGGTCAGGAAAGGTTCCAAAGCCTTGGTGTAGCGTTTTATCGCGGTGCTGATTGCTGTGTACTTGTATATGATGTCAATTCCGCGAAATCATTTGAAGATCTCAACAACTGGAGGGATGAGTTTCTGATCCAGGTATGTATATAGATTCATACTCTTTGCCCACATCTTCAATCGTCCGTGTCCAATAAAATAATTTTGCTTAAATGCTTTTTAATTGTAATTTTCAGGCAAGTCCTTCGGATCCAGAGAACTTTCCCTTTGTTGTTATCGGTAATAAGATCGATGTGGATGGTGGAAACAGCCGGGTGGTATGTATATAATCTCCATGTAAATTATATACAAGAACAACTTTGAAAGTTGAAACCTCGCTGCGTTGTTTCCAATCACTTTTTGATTTTTTCAGGTTTCAGAGAAGAAGGCTCGAGCTTGGTGTGCATCAAAAGGAAACATTCCATACTACGAAACCTCTGCCAAAGAAGGCACCAATGTAGAAGACGCGTTCTTGTGTATTACTAAGAACGCAATGAAGAGTGGAGAAGAGGAAGAAATGTAAGTTAAAAAAGACGCAATCGCAATCACGGGTTCTGCTTAATGCTTCTTTTTTTTGTTTTCGGGTTGATGTGTTCGAGATTCTGTCTGAAACTTGTTGATATGTGATCTTAGGTACTTGCCAGACACCATTGATGTCGGAATCAGCAATCCACAGAGGTCAACAGGATGTGAATGCTAAAAGGATTCTTTTACCTCTGGTCTCTCACCACCAGTTATCTCACTCTCTCAGGTTTTTACCCTATTGTAAATCTGTTGTTCTTGTGGAAAATTATTTGAAAACAAAAAAAAAGTAGAACCCTAATAATAAATAAAAAGTAAAAACCGAATTGGGCTGGTCAGTGTTTGTGGCCGTATATTATGGATCTCTTTTTCCTACATAAACGTTATTGTTGTCCATTACATTTATGAAAAGACTTTGAGGGGTTTTTTTTTTCTTTGTTTTTAACTTTATGGATGACTTATTTTTTATTTCTTACTTTGTTTTTAACGACGACCTATGGATATAACACATATCTTATAAAATATATTAAACTAATTACATTTTTTGTTGGAAAAACTAATTACATGTGAGTATATAACATACATTTTTCTTAGGGTTTTATTATTTTATAAAGTTAGTGAATTTGAAATTCTACAAATTTGTTTTCAAATCATTATTTTATCATAATTGTATGTGAAAGAGCTAACAAAAAAAGAATTCGAGAAAATAATATATGGAAGAATTGATTAAATATAAATTGTATTATCTTTTCGATAACTTTTCATTTATCCGTGATTAATTATCCGAAACAAAGAACCCTTGAGATAAATTTCACAAAAATATAAGGAAAAAGACACAAAAAGCAAAGCACCGTAGATTAATTTATAGTATTTGATAAACGACGTGAAGCCATAACCACACAAAGACTCCCATTAATTAATGGTTAGAAAAAGTCCCTTTATCGCTAGGGTTAACATTTCTTCATTACGAAAAATACACTTAACAACTCAAGCAGCTGGTTCTTTGCTTAATTAATACACACACATATACGTGCATGTATAAACCGATACATACATAAACACATGAGCCATTAGCCATACATATGTGAGAGATTTAATGAATTATACATTAGGATTGTGGTAGATGATGACGATAGATTTGGTGTTGAAATTCCTGACGAATCTCTCTTGTGCTGTCCTAAATGGATTGTTGAGAAGCTCCTTGATTGGTTCAGGCAATGGCTCGTTCTTCATCATCTTCTTCCAATATTCCTCTGCAACTCCTCCTCCTGATCTTCCTTCACTCAGATTCACAAACTATACCAACAAAATATAACATTTATTTTATTATACATATGTATAAATCAGATCTTGATTAATTAGGGTTTTAATATAAAGATTGCTTTACCATGAGAAAGCTGAAAAGGACAAAGAAGAAGGCGACCAAGTAACGTTGTTGCTTCATATCTTTGAACTTTTGTTTTGTTGTTTGAGGTTTTTTTTTTTCTCGATCTATGTTAAATCTTAGGGTGTTAAGTTTATATATATATAGACCCTTTTAGAGGAAGTTGATTTTCTTGACAATAGTGATAATTCCTCTCTTGCTGCATTTTTATTTATTTGAAAGTCATTTAATATTACTATATTGTAAGGTCAACTTTGTATTGTGTATATTTATAGTAATACAATATTCACTACAAGAAAACAGGTGTATTTCCGATGGCAATTCCGACGGCAATAATTCCGTCGGAAATTTCCGACAACTTTTCGACAGATTTTCGACTAACTTCTCATCCGTCGGAAATCCGTCGGAAATTCCGACGGATTTCCGACAACAATAATCCGTCGGACACTTTTCGACAGATTTCCGACGACTTTTTGACGAATTCTGATGTTGCCGACATACTGCCGACGGATTTCCGACGACGTTCATCCGTCGGAATTTTCCGACGGATTTCCAACAGATGCCGACATGGTTGCCGACATCGATAATATCTACTTTATATCCGTCGGAAAATGCACAAAATTTTCCTTATAAAAACGTTTCCACGCTTCATTTATAATCACACAAAAAAAAATCTCTGTTATCTAATTCCTTACGAAAATATCTTCTTCAAATCCTTATAATTATTTTCGATCATGGATGGACAAGCCTCATCAAATTCCGGACACGGGCCTAGTTACGGAGGAATTCAAAAAAGGTCTACAGGAATTCATGGCATTTGCGGGTATGTAGAAGAAAGCAAAAAAAATCGGTAAAATCTATTGCTCTTGTACCAATTGTGGGAATCGTAGATTTATCGTGATAGATGAAGTATGGTCACACTTGTATTGTCATGGGTTTATGCCGGGTTACAAGATTTGGTATTATCATGGAGAAAATTATACAATGGTGGATAATTATGCTAGTACTAGTGAACATTATATTGGGGATAACACTAGCTTAGAAGAACCCGCAATGGAAGAACAAAGTATTGTAGGTCATGTTCAGATGGTGAACGATGCATTTGGTGAAAGTATACCATCGGTTGCTGAGTATGGAGATAGGGGAGAAGAACCTAATTTAGAAACTCGGAGATTCTTTGATATGTTAGACGCTGCTAAACATCCGTTATATGATGGGTGTAGAGGTGAACATTCCCCTTTATCAACTGCAACAAGGATGATGGGTATAAAGACGGATTTCAATTTGAGTGAGGAGTGCGTGGATGCAATCGCTGATTTTGTGAAAGAAATTTTGCCAGAAGATAATCTTGCACCGGCATCATACTATGAGATACAGAAACTTGTTCAAGGTCTAGGATTGCCGTATCAGATGATAGATGTATGCATAGACAATTGTATGCTCTACTGGAGAGAGGACGCAGATCGAACGACATGTCGTTTTTGTCGCAAACCTCGGTATAAGGAAACAGGTGGAAGAGTGTCAGTGTCATATAAACGGATGTGGTATTTACCGTTAATAGAGAGATTGAAGAGGTTATATCAGTCAGAGCGCACAGCAGGAGCAATGAGATGGCATGCAGAGCATACAACAGATGGACAAATCGCCCATCCGTCAGATGCAGGAGCATGGAAACATTTTCAATCCATTTATCCCAGCTTTGCGTTTGAGGCAAGGAACGTATACCTTGGATTATGTACCGATGGTTTCAGCCCTTTTGGGAAGCACGGCAGAAAATATTCTTTGTGGCCAGTAATTGTAACACCTTACAATTTGCCGCCATCTTTGTGCATGCGAAGGGAGTTCTTGTTCCTTAGCATTCTCGTTCCTGGACCAGAGCATCCGAAGAGATCACTTGATCTGTTTTTGCAACCATTGATTTATGAGCTGCGAATGTTATGGGACCAAGGTATTGAAGCGTTTGATGTTTCTTGTCACCAAAATTTCATCATGCGGTCGGTACTTTTGTGGACTATTAGCGATTTTCCAGCATATGGCATGTTATCAGGATGGACAACGCACGGAAGGTTATCGTGCCCGTACTGTCAAGATAACACTGATGCGTTCCAATTGAAGCACGGACAGAAAACGTCTTGGTTTGATTGTCATAGGCGATACCTACCTAGCGATCATCCTTATCGTCGGAGCACCACATTGTTTAGGAAGAACCGGAAAGTATTTGACGGTCCTCCTCCTGAGTTAGATGGTGAGTATTTGTTGACTCAGTTTAGAGATTTTGGTGCAGAGAGGACCGTTGATTGTGGTGGTAACGGACATCATCCTGTTGATGGTTGTGGCAACGTTCATAATTGGCACAAGATGAGCATTTTCTGGGATTTGCCTTATTGGAAGAAACATCTTTTGAGGCATAATCTGGATGTCATGCACATTGAGAAGAATTTTTTCGACAACATTATGAACACCGTTCTCAATGTCAAAGGGAAGAAGAAGGACAATCTGAAGTCTAGATTGGACTTGCCAGACATTTGTTCTCGTAGAGAACTACATGTGACAGGGAACGGGAAGCCTCCGGTCCCGGCTTTTCGTTTCGGTGAACCTTCAAAGGCCGAGTTTTTTTACTGGATTACCGAAAGTGTTAGATTCCCGGACGGATACGCATCTAACCTTCGGATTTTGGGGCACCTAACAAAGCTCCGTAGGTTTGGGTTCAATCGAGAATTCTAGTTCAAATATATGTACATATTTTACGGTGCAAATTTTATAATTAAAACTACTGTCAATCCGATGATGAGTAATCTGATTCTCCTGAATCGGAAGGTTCCCCAAATTCGTCAAATTCTTCTTCTGAATCCTCAAATACACGATCGTCTGACTGTATGGTGAAATCAACGACAAGGTCGACCTCAAGGAATGCTCGATTGAACCCAAACCTACGGAGCTTTGTTGGAGGGGTTCATGATCAGACATCCCATGAACTCTACCTCTCGGGTTTATCGATGTGACTGTAACCCACGGGTCTTGCTTGTTTGTCACCCGCGGATAGGGAATGTAGCATACCTACACCATGTACAAAATTAGCCCCAAAATTTCTGACCATACGGATTTCCGACGGATTAAGCTCCCTCGGATAAAACCTGGGGTTATATCCGAGGGATTGATTTTTTAGCCGAGGCAGCTGAATCCGTCGGAAATCCGTCGGAATTTTCCGACGGATTTCCGACGGATTCAACTCAAACCGTCGGAAATCCGTCAGAAATTTCCGACGGATTCAGCTGCCTCGGCTAAAAAACAATCCCTCGGATATAACCCAGATTCAACTCAAACCGTCGAAAATCCGTCGGAAAGTTCCGACGGATTTCCGACGGATATTTAAAAATCTTGTTTAGGGTATAGGTAAAGGTTTTTTTGTGGCAAAAGTTTACAAATACTTGTATGATGTATATAAAATAGGTTAACCTTGTATATACATCAAGAAAATGTGTTATATAGAATTTATAAATTTGGATGGAAGTGTTTGTATAAGATATAGTTGATTTATGTGAAATGATATGTTTTGATGTTGTATAATTTTTAAACTAATGCAAAGCATTTAATATTGATGAACTTAATATATATATTGAATGAAACATGTAAATAACATGTCCCTAAATCATATAAAGAAACCCTAAACCCTAAACCCCAAATATACCCTAATTCCGTCGGAAATTTCCGACGGATTTCCGACGGATCTGAAAAATTAGACACGTGCTTGTTGACTGACCAATCGACAAACATGCAAGGAATATGCCTTATCCGTCGGAAATTTCCGACGGATTTCCGACGGACTTTGATATTTTCGAGACCGCGGGAATATCAACCGCGTGAATGAAATTATTTTTCGAAATCCGACGGATTTCGACGGACATCGAATTATATCGACAAAGCGTAAGTTTTTTCCTTATTTCTCTCTTCTTCCTCTCTCTCTTCCGTCGCTTCTTCTCCTTCTTCTCTCTTCTTCTTCCTTACCAAAAATCTCTTCTTCTCCCTCTTCCTTACCGAAAATCTCTTCTTCTCCCTCTTCTTCTTCACAATTTCAGTTTTACTCTTCTCTCCTCTTCTCTCTTCTTCTTCATTTTCTTCTTCTCCTCTCCGGCCTCTCCTCGAAACCGCCACCGCCTCTCCACTCAGCCTCCGCCAAGCCGCCAGAGCCTGCTTCCTCTACTCTCCAGCCGCCACCGATGGAAGGGTAATTTTTTAATTTGTGAATTAGTTAGGTTGATGTTAGGATGAATTTGATGTTAGGTTTCGGGATGTTAGGTTGATGTTAGATTGTCTCTCTGAATTTGATGTTAGGTTGATGTTGTGGTTTCAGGATGAATTTTGTGGTTTCGAGATGTTAGGTTTTGGGATGTTCTCTATGAATTTCGGATTGACAGACACATGATCCTAAAAAAAACGTGTGGTGATGGTTTTGTGGTTTTGGTTTGTTAAAGTCGGTTTTGGTTTTGGTTTGTTAGTCTCTGGTAAACTCAGTTTTGGTTTTGTGGTTTTAGTCTCTGTTTTTGTGAGTTTATATTGTTTGTTCTTATAAAAACGTAAAATGGTTGTGTTTTTTTTTGGAATTATGAGTTTATAAAAACGTTTTTTGTGATTTTTGTTTTTCAAATATTATTTTTCAAATATAATAAAAACGTTTTTCAAATATTATTTTAGTAATAAAATCGTTTTTAATATTTTTTATAGTAATAAAACGTTTTCTAAATATTTTTATATTTTAAAATATTTTAGCAAATTTTGAAAATTTTTGAAAAATTTGAATTTTTAGTAAACTTTGAATTTTTCGGAAAATTTGAATTTTTTGGAAAATTTGAATTTTCCGGAATTTTTGTATTTTTCCTAAATTGTTTTCCGGAAATTTCAAAAATTTTGGTAACTTTTGAATTTTTTGTTAATTTACTAACAATTTTACCGTTTTCCGCAGGGATCACGACGAAGTTCTTCAGTTGGGAGGCGGCAACCAAGGACGCCGTTCTCGGGGTTCTCGGTGTACGCCTCCTCCGGGACCAACGAGCTCGGGAACTCACATCCCAGATTCCCAGCAATCCGCTGCTCGGAGCCACATTGAGATCGAGGAGCTAGTCCGGCAGCCTAACCGGGGCCATTGCATTCGACTCGACCCGAAGTTTGAGGACGGCACTTGGTAAGAAAATTTTTGTACATTATTTCAATTTATTTAGATTTTTAAACTTAACATATTTATATCTTTTCATAATGTTTTCAGGTTTAAGCTGTCGACTCAGATCACCAAGACGATATTACGGATGCTCCACAACATGTTGGACAAACCGTACGAGAAGTATTCGGACATGCCTACCGAGGAGAAAGACGTGTGGCACCGGACTTTCGCGGTAAGTTATTTATTGATATATTATTTATTTTGAATTTCATTTTGTCAATTTTTCTTTTTGATATGTAACATATTTTTAAAAAAATTGTAGCAAGAGTTCACGTGAGACTCTCATCATACGCGCAAAGTCATTGACACATTCGACAAGTATGCTGCAAACTCGTACTCAAAGCACATGTACGAATGGAAGTAGAAGTGGAAGCACAACAAAGACAAGCCGAAGGACCTTGACGACGACGTCTGGAAGGGCTTCTGTGAGTACTGGAGTAGGCCTACGACGAAAAAGACCTCCGAGCAACAGTCGAAGAACCGAAATAGCCAACGAGGCGGGAAAGGGGTCTACATCCACAACGCGGGCGCAAAGACCATCAAACGGGAAGCGATGGAAATGGTAAGTTTAATTTAAATTTTTTATTGTTAATTCTGTTTTTTATATTTATTTAACTTAACAAATTTTCGCAGGCGAGAGAATCTGGTTCCGAACCCGATTATCTTCAACTCATCGAGAATAGACACACCAACAAGAAAACCGGTCAGATACAGGACTTGGGGATGCGGGATGTTGTCGAGAAGAGCAAGAAGACGAAGCTGGACCGTGAACTATCATCGCAGCTCACTATCGAAGGATCGACGTCCCCGAACTCTTTGTCCTGGGAAGAGATAAACCAGATTGTACTTGAGGTAAGTTTTAATTTCATTTCGTTTTTTTTTATTTTCGTTATTTATTTATTATCGGTTATAATTATTCGCAGCAAACCCGGCAAGTGAAAGGTCGATTCGCTGGGTTAGGCACCCTTCCGACCCATGAATCTTCTTCCTTGCTTCCTCGTTATCCTTCGGAGTACCGGGTAGAAATCGAGAGGCTCACCCAAACGGTGAAAGACCGTGACCAGCAGGTTGAAGAGCTACGGACGGAGCAACAGACTACCAACAAGAAGCTCTCCTGCTTGGAGAAGATGATGGAGAAATGCTTCCCGCATATGTTTCGGGATAATAATCCCGACGACGGAGATTCTCCAACCGTTTAAATATTTGCTTTTAATACTTTTTTTTTGAACAATTTATTTTAATGTGTAATGAATTTTTTAATTTTGTTTAATGAATTTATATATTTATTATTTCTATTTTTAATTTATATTTCAAATTTATATAATTTTAATATATAAATTTCAAAAAAATAAATAATTAAATAAAATTCAAAATACCAATTCCGTCGGAAAACCGTCGGAATAAGTTACCGTCGTAAATCCGTCGGAACCTATTTCCGACGAAGAACCGACGGACTTCCAAGACAACTTCCGATCAAATTATCCGTCGTAACTCCGTCGAAAATAGTTACCGTCGGAAATCCGTCGGAAATATCTTCCGACAGATTTACGACAGACTTCCGACAAATTCATCCGATCACCATCCGTCGGAAATTATGTCGGTAATATATCCGTCGGAAGTCCGTCGGAAATTACCGACGGCATTTCCGACTGAATATCCGTCGGAGTATCCGTCGGAACGTACGCGGTCGGAAATCCGTCGGAACGTACGCGGTCGGAAATCCGTCGGCACAAATCCGTCGGAAATATCCGACGGAAACTATATTTCCGACGAACTGTAACCGACAGCTTAAATCCGTCGGAAATCCGTCGGAAAGGGCATTTTCCGACGGATTTCCGACGGATTTGCCCGTCGGAAATATCTCTGTTTTCTTGTAGTGATTGTAAACTAATTTTTGTCTATTCTTCTCTAGGGCGATCAGCTATTACAGCTCAGATAGCAACACCAACATTTTTTTTAAGACTAATTATATAATGGAATAGAACATAGAAGAATTCTATGATTGATTATGCTAATTTTCGAGTACTTAATTATATAACAAAGATTCCGTGATTAGATAAATCAAAAGAAGGATAGGGACAACATAAATGAAATATCGCAACTACAATTCCATTATAATTTGTTTCAAAACAATCTAATAAAAAAATTGTGTGTAACATTTTGGTATAAAAGAATTCAAAACTAAGCACTAAATGGGTTACCCAGATATGTTTTGTAAATTTACAATATATCACAAATGCTTGTTTCCTTATTATTATTTGTTTATTTTTTACGGCAGTTTTCATATTATTAAGGGATAATTGTAAAATTAGAGCAAAAAATGGGAACTATTATTATTTAGTACTTATTTGAGTTTTGCCATTTTTATACTAAAATACTTATTATTAAATATAAAAAATGCCAAATAAATATTTATACTTATTTTAAAAATTCTGAAAATTCATATAAGGTAAGTAATATATATTGTGTAATTTATCTTAGGAAAAACAAAAATTTTTAAAAATATTTATTTTCATGTTCTATTAATTGTAGA
This sequence comes from Eutrema japonicum, assembly GCA_030161315.1. Taxonomy (NCBI): domain Eukaryota; kingdom Viridiplantae; phylum Streptophyta; class Magnoliopsida; order Brassicales; family Brassicaceae; genus Eutrema; species Eutrema japonicum. The sequence continues at coordinate 43,623,650 of BSQW01000001.1, forward strand.
ATTTGGTTTCTAGTATATGCTCTAAAATCTACCAAGTATAAAATATATATTCTACTATTTGTTTTGCATTCTACTATCCCTATAGAATATGTTATCTACAATGTTGTATTTATTCTATAAATTATAGAATTCGCATTTTACCATTTTCTCTATATTCTACTTTTTGTACAATATAAGTTCTACCATTTTCTCTATATTCTACTTTGTTGTAGAATAAAAGTTCTACCATTTTGTCTTGATTCTACTGAATGTAGAATACATATTCTACCAAGCGGTTAACAAAATCTGAGAGAAAATCTAGGATAACACAACTGAAAATCTTCAAAAAATATTTGTTTTTTCTTTTTTTAAATCGTTTTTTCCTTATTTTTCGTTTAATCTCTTCTTTTTTGTTTCCCTTTTTGAAAACGTTTTTTTCCTTTGTTGTTGTTGTAATCCTTTGGTTTTTTTTTTAGAAATTATTTTCAACTCACAATTTTTGTTTAGAAAGATTTTTGTTTTCTTTTTTTAAGTCAAACTGTTTTTTATTTTTATCAATGCTCTTTTTTATTTTAAATTTTATTTTGATTTTTTTGAAATATTGATTATTATTATTTTAAAGGGTAAAACTGAATTATCTTTAATATATATAAATACTAAAGAGACAATAATTTTCTAATAAGTACTAAGGAGATAATAGTTTCTATTTTTTGCTCTAAATTTACAATTCTCCTTATTAGATTTATTTTTATAAAAAATTATGATTTTAAATTTGGTGATAAAATATAAAAAGGTCTTTTTCCTTTTAAATGTGGGGCCCACTTGAAATTAATTTTTGTATTAACAAGAAGAAAATGTTGGCTTTACTCCGTGAGGGTTATTTTATTTTAATTGATGATATAGACAGGCCAAAAGTTGGATTTAGCCGAAACAAATAATATATATAAGTATGGACAAGTGTAGCGGGTCAACTTTGGATGTGTGTGCACATTTGCTTTACGACACATAACCCTACTTTAAAAGCATTAATTATGTAACAGATTATAATATATAATGAATTCTTAATTGGTAGTGGTCTCAACTTATTAGTTGAAGAGCCTGTTGATTAGATCAAGATCTAGCTCCCAAGTGTTTTTCTTCTTCGTATTACTTGGACTGATTCGTATTTCATTTGATATTAGAATAATATAAATTCATAATCATAAATCCAACCTAAGTATTATAAGGATTCTAATGAATATAGTATATATATATATATATATATATATATATATAATTTAGAAAAAGTTACTTATAAAATCAAAACCACATCTTATCTAGTCATTTATGTAATAATTTTAAAAAATTACAACATGAATTCAAACAATTAATACTCCTTCTGTTTTGAATTAAATGATGTTTTAGTAATATGCACACAAATTAAGAAAACAATTAATTTTTATTTTTTTCTATACTAAAACTTCATTTATTATTCATCTGAACCAATGAACAAATAATTTATAAAATGTAATTGGTCAAAAATAATAATAAAATTATTTAATTTTGTATTGGTAAGTGAAAACATCACTTAATTGTGGAAAAAAAAACTCTCTAAAACATCAGTTAATTCAGAACGGAGGGAGTATTAAAACACAAACGGGCTGATATAGATAAGCACAATATGAGTCGCGCGCGTGAAGTTTACGCGCGGCGATTTCTTTTCTCAAAAAGGAGATTAGAGTTTTCACCAAATTTGAGTCATTTCGGAGGCTCTCTCCAGTGATGTCGGCGCCGTGAGAAACCTCCATCCTTTTATACGCCTGCATAGCTTCATCCTTGGAAGGGGGCTCAGCGCCGATGTCTTTGAAAACGATTCTCAGTCATGCGATGGCAAGGCAAGGCTTTTCGGTGGCGGTGGAGTGTTCGACTCCTCGCTTCGGATCTGTGAAGGCGTGGTGCGGCGAGGATCCTATTCGCGGTCCAAACCTGTGACGCTTTTAAGGTTTTCGATTTAGTCGGTTGTAACGGTGAATATGAAATCGCGATAAGATTCAGTGGATAGTGGGCTTTATGGTGGAGGTTCGTCGGATGTCGTCGTTGTGGTAACGGTGACGCTATGGGGTCGGTAGATCTGTAAAGCGGCAAAAAAATTTTGGCGGGCTTCTCTCCTTCGGTCATTTCTCCCTTTCCGCCGTGGAGTAGGTTAAGTGGCACATTGGTTGTTTTGAGCTCTCATCGTCTCTTCGCTAAAGGTGCTTGCGGGAGTGGAAGTTGTCCTGTTACTGTCACATTTTTGCCGTGGTCATGTTTCCGCATTAGAGTCTAAACTGGTGTTGACCACCGCCACATCTTTTGCAGAGGTTTTCTATATTGTTTCTTTTTGTCGGAGATCATTTGATCCAACAATAGTTAATTAGGGTGAGTGGATGCGGCGGTTTTCTTGGGCGGCGGAGGTTTTATGTTTCGTGTGTCTAGGGTTCAAGTGTCTCCGGTTTTTTCTTGCTTTGTTTGCGGTCTGGTCCCGGTTTTGCGTTTCAATTAGATTTCGGTTAAGAACTCTTAACCAGGCCCAACCAGGTTAGTATGGTTATGTTTAATTTCGGTTTATTATTATTGTAAAAAAAAAAACTAAAAAAACCAAAAAAAAAATAAATACAATAAAAATTTAGTAAAAAAGACAATTGATTTGGCAAAACTTTTTCTCAAACAAAAAAACAATTGATTTGGCAACCAGCAGGGTGCACAAATAACCTAACTGCTTAATTGGTTAGAGAACAATGGATTAATAAAGGGTTTTCTGTAAATAAACACTTCAAGTGGAATTTTTTTGTAACTCTACCCTCTATTTGCAGAAAATCCACTTGCAGAAAATGCTCGTTAAACCTACCAAATCCGATTCAACCCGCAATATAACCTTCGGCCGTATATTGATTTTATAGTCTGTATAAGACTGTGTATATGTCATCAAAACTACGTCGTTTTGATTGTTTTTTTAAAACCAGATAATGCAAAATGGAGATTTGAACCCACAATATTGTTTTTTTAAAACCAGATAATGCAAAATAGAAATTTGAACCCACAACCTCATGCACACTTAACACAATAGCATTACCATTATGCCGAGAACGTTTTTGTTGTTATAACCATATAAATATATTATATATATATATATTAAAAAGATGTGTTTTATTCTTTGAATATTTTTCCCGTCTAAACTGCAAAATCACGTTTTCCCGCTAAAACCGCAAAATCAGATTTTTCCATCTAAACCACAAAATCACGTTTTCCCATCTAAACCGCAAAATCGCGTTTTACCGCCCAAACCGTGAAAATACTTTTTCCCGTCAAAAACGTGAAATCATATTTTTCTCTCAAAACCTCAAAATCACGTTTTCCCGTAAAAACCGTAAAATCACGTTTTCTCCACCATTAATTTTGAAGATGATCCTCTCAATTCTATGAATACTGAGGCAATGATGTATTGTGATTGTGATTATTTGAACGTAAATAAAATATTAATTATCTTGTTATGATCTCAACACTGTGGTGTTTGGCCAAGTACACTCATACTTTCAAATCTTTTTATTTATTTAATTAATTTGCTAACTTTTGGAAATTTGTCTAAAGATTTGAAACCGCTTATACTGCTTTCCAATTAGGAAATGGATAATCATGACTACCAGCTTAACTTTGGAAAGAAAGTCATAAAGAAAAAGCTGATCTTAGTGCCTATCATAAGTGGATATTGAATTTTTATTATATATTTTTTATGTTATGGGGTCTTATTAATAAACAGTATATAGATAAGATTTATAATTTGAATGATTTCAGCTTTTCTGATTAATTGTGGTGATGAAAAGTTTCTACACGATAAATTTTATGTTTGTTATAGATCATCATTTAGAATAGAATAACTCAAATTAAAAAGTGTATTATAAATTATGTAGAGATTCTAAAATTTTGTTCCCGTTACAACTACCTCAAAATATAACGATTGAACAAATATCCAAAGACTTTTAATGATATAGTCACCAAAAGATATAACTGTTGGAGTGTCCTTAATTCTAGGAGGCTATGAGAGATTAGCTTCTACGGTTTTAAACTTATTGTTTCGTGTTTCTTTTACGGTTTTTAACGATTTTTTTTTAATTATTATTCTCTCTCTTTCATAATATAAGATGTTTAATAAATATTTTTTTTAAATATAAAATGTTCTCATATTTTTATTGAGCTTTTACATTTATTGGATATTGTTTGACCAATTTCATTTTATTTTGCAAGTTTTTAAATGATTAGATGGATTGTTTTTAGTTTATATATTTAATGATAATTTTTGGAATACAAAATTATTAATCTTCACATTTTTAATTAAAACAATTTATATCATGAAACAGATGAAATATCTAATTACTTTTAAAATATTGTTATTTTGCTAAGTACTGATTAATTTGGATACCAGATCACCAAATTTTGGATAGATCACTACTCAAACTTTTGCATGAGCCACATGGCTTGTAGGTTCGACGCATCTAGTGCCTCTAGCACATGTTACCGAAACAAGCATACCTGATCAGCTAAGATGATGATGACATTCGTACTAGCTACTTCAAAAGATGCGCATGCATATCGCGTCTCATCGATCGTTCATATGCTTTACGTTAGAAAGTTATCGAGCCTAGCCAGTTTCATGGCTACTGAATAAGAAGCCGGGATGGTCGAACATGAGACCTTTCAGATGATATTGATTCAAGAGGCCATTCACAAAAAAAATGCAGATTTAATACCCACATAACACGATTAAATCGTTGATACATACAAAAACAAAGCAGTGATTGCATTTTTACCTTTTTTTTTTTTTGCCAGCCAAAATCTTTATTAATTTTTAAATTTACAATCATTATTTACATAAGTTTGAAAAAAGCTAGAACAATAATAGAACAAACGCCATTGAAACAAAGCAGTGATTGCATTTTTGGCTAATGTATCTGCACAAATATTAGTAGATCGGTTCCTATAAATAACCGTAATTGACTCAAACATATTAACAAAATTTACCTTTAATAGTTATAATCTATATATATAAAATAATTTATTTTACCCAAAAGAAAAGAAAAAAATCTACTAATTTTTCGTAAATTAAATGTGTATAATTTCCCTTGCATTTAAAATCTTCTCGAACGAGACGAAGCAAGTGAGTGGGGGATCAATCAAGTCGTGCATGCATATCTGAATTGCTCGGTCTAAATTTTAATGCTTTGTTTCTTTTCTTGGAATGATCGATTTGTAGTAGTCGACTTAAACGTGTACTTGTTGGAATAGCCTTGTAATTGCAAAGTCAACTTAGATTTCTCAATCACGCACAGATATTACAGCTTTCTCTCAGTACTGCGATATTACAACTACTATTGTTCACTAGTATAATGGCTATTCACTGTTTTAAGAGATTCATATCTCTATAATATTTTTTTTAAAATATTTTTAAAAATAAATTTTGTTTTGTAAGTTATTATATGAAATTATATTATAAATAACAAATAATACTTGAAATATGAAAGGATATAATAGTCTTTTAAAATTATTGATTAGAATATGAAAAGCATATATTTTGTATTAAAAAGTTATTTATTATTTTATTTCTTAATTATTTTAATACTATATATTTTAAAATAATAATCAATTCATATATATTCAAAGGAAAAAAATCTATTCAAAGTCTTACTATATTTTTTACTATAATATATTATATTTTATTTGAATATATATCAAAACAAAAGTTGAAAAATATTTTACTAATTTTATAAAAAGTTAGATATAAGACAACTATAATTTTTTAAAAAGGTCGTAAACTATCCACAAATACTATAGTTTTTTAACGATGCATATTATAGTTATGTTTTTAAGATTATAAGTTTTTGCGAGTTAACCCGAATAATATTTTAGTTCAATGCAAAACGGATTAAATAGACAAATTATTAAAAATTGATAATTTTATCTATAATCAATAATCATTAGTTAGCTATATTGTAAAATACATATAAAAGCAATTTTGTGAATTTTAAAACAATTTATTTTAAAAAAATTACGCTGCGCTATAATTAGCGCGAGTTAAATCCTAGTTCTTTTTATTTTAACTAGGAGAGCATCCGCACTACGCGCGAGTTTTCTTTTAACTCACTATGAACATCACGACAAAGATTAGTCATCAGAAATTTTGAAGCGTCGGATCTATTGAAAACGTCGTAGATCCCAGCGAGAAGCCATCCTTGCTTCTCTTAAACCGCTAATTGCACTATGTCCTCTCATGCTTTCTCCCATTGCCCACTGTAAATAGTTTTCGCTTCCGTCACTTGCCTTCACTCCGGCAGCCGCTAACGCAGATTCGACGATAACGATGTTGCCGTCGTCGGGTCTAACAGTGTTTTCCCTCTTAGAACCACGATAAAATTCGACACCGGAAGAACCCAGGACCGTTGCTTCCTCTCCCTGGAAATCGGGTGCCAGGAAAAGCGTTTCTTTCTTTGCTGGCTCTTTTTCGAGTATACGCTACCGAGCGTCGCCTAGAAATGCACGACGGCGGAGTTAAATCTCGAAATCTCTCCGACCGGGTCAAACATGCCTGAAGTCGCGCATCTCTCGGATCCGACATGATCACCTCTCTCTCTCTTTGACTTGAAATATAAAAAAAATAAAAAACCTAGAAAAATCTAGAAATGATGACTCTTCACGCGTCCTGGTACCTCCCCACACACGCGCTTCTCTCTCACCTCAAACACTATCTCTCTCTGTCACCCTATGTCATTTCTCTCCTCTCACCGGCTCTGCAATGACGCCGGCGTGAATTTCTTTTTCACCGACGCAAAATCCAACCACGTCCGCGACCAATTCTCGCCGTTCAAGTCACATAATTGATCGACGGGGTTTTCATCGGCTGCTCCGTTAACCACGCCGTGACAGACGAAACATTGCTGTGGAATTTTAATTCGATTCCATATCTTTCTATTATGGATGTAGTTGATAGATATCTCATGATTTCCTTCGGTTTCATGATGCTCTGCATTATCATTGATATTGTCGATCCAACTTTTTTCTTACAATGCGATTTAGTTTTCAATTGATTTCTCAACTAATTTTGTACGTATAATTATTTATGGTTGTTTTGAAATCCTTAAACAATATATATATATAATCTTAAATTTTAAATTTTAAATATTTTATCCCCCCAGTTAAAAAAATGTTCTGGATCTGCCACTATATGGATGAGTATGATTGATTTGAGATATATATTCGATCAAGATATACTTACAAAATTTACTATCTATAATGTTTGTAAAATGTCTTGTGTGTTAAATTTTCAAGACTTATATGATTGCTAGATTTTCGATCCAATGTTTTATCTACGAAGGATTTGCAGACAATTTTTTTTTTCTAATGCCAATAATTATTTATATGATTATTTTTCAGAGGAAATTAAAAATGTCTTTGGACATGGTCCTGAATTTTGATCACTATTTTTTGTTTTTAGATTGCATGTTTGCATTTGAAATTTATTGTATATACACAAAGCATATATATACAATAATATAAGAGATATGTATCAATTTATTAATTGTCAATTAATTTTTAATATACAATTAATTTAAAAAAAAAAAGATCAATAGAGAGATGTTGAGGTGTCAATTCTGGAGAGCATCATTCTCTCTTTATAAGATAGATACAAATATTGAGTTGATGTTTTTTACTCGAAAAATAATTACATAAATTAAACAATTATTATGATTGATTGTATTAAAAAAAAATCAAACACGCCCATATACTAAAAATGTAGTATATGACAAAAACAAAAAAAGAAAGAATAAGACTTTAGATGTCATATTAGATGTCCATATAGTATATGCCTATATGGACGTGTTTTTTTTTTGTCATATAGATGTCAGACATAGATAATCAGAAACAAAATTTGGTGGAAGATCTCTCGTAATAGATTTGGACTGCATTTTCGAAAGTTCATTATCACTACAAGTCCAAAAAGATCCATTTAACTTAGAATGGTCAAAAGGTAAATGATGAGCATCGAGAGGAGAACCTTAGATCATTAAGTCCATATGATTTTGGATTTACAATCTTAATCATAAGACTAGCTCGATTCAACTTCGAGCTTTGCCTTGAAAAAGGAGTATCAGTAAAATATTCATCCGATCTTTGGTTACAAGCACAAGAGTTCGTTGACCAAAATGTTTGTCATCATAAAATGACCGAGTTGTGGAGACCCATTAAAATGTTCACATGACAGTATATACGATTGCCACATGACATTAACTATCAAATGATTCGTTTGATTTTCGAGGATCAACTTCAGATAACTCTAAAACTGGGAAGGAGCTCGAACGATAGTTTAAGTCTCAGTTGCTTCCATTGATCAAAATGAACAATGGTCGAAGCTTTACGAACTAAAATAATTGAAGTTCAACGAATTCTATTATTGGTTAGAATAGTCCAATATACAAAATACAAATGGTAAAAAGAAAATTAAATAATTTTGTATTGAAAATTGAAAATATCATATAATTTAAAGCAAATTTTGTACTCTAAAAAATAACTTATTGTTAAACGAGAGGAATTTTTTTCAGAACCATTAAAAACAAATACATCTATATACTAAAAAGAGATTCCACGAACATGAATATTCTTTCTGAAATTTTCTTCTTAGTTTCGCGCAAATTCGAATGATAAAATAAAATTGGCGATGCATTAAAGTCAAAGATTTTAAATGGTGGGTTGGTAATAATGAAAACAATAAATAGGTCAACGATGCTGCGACTAAGTTCAATGAAAGATCAATGGCCTTCTTGTATTTAAAATAAAATAAAATTTAGTCTATTTTTTAAAAAATACATATTTTATTGCTTTAGTCCTTTTGAATTTGCCAAAGGTCTATCATTCACATTGTCAAACAAAGATTTACTGAAGAGTACCACAAGACTTCGTGAGAATGACCTCCTTTTTCTGTACTTCAGAATTGAAAACCAGAAGCATTCAATAAAATATGATGCAAAAATATATATGTATTTTTTTTTGGTAGAACAAATCCTCTATATATTAATTGAGAAACATTATTAAAATTTAACTTTATATTAACGTGCTATTTACAATAATACCATGATGTATGTCAACACCATAAAGCTTCTAAAAATATAAAAATAAATTTCAATTATTAGAATATTTATATTTTATGTCACTCACATTAAATTATCTGAAAAATAATTTTATATCCCATTAAACTAATCATAAAATAAATCATTTATACTCTCTCTATCTATTTCTTTCTAGTTTGTCTTCCAATTATATCATATTAGTTATTTTAATCATTATACTCTTCATATCATCTTTGTTTGATCATATTTTTGTAAAAAAAATGAATCATAACATCATCAATATAATTTAAAAAAATTCCAGATTTTTTTTTGCATATGATGTGATTTAATTTTTTTTTAAACCAACATAAATTATCCACTTTATGAATGAAAAAGTATATGTTAAAAGTTTCTCATTAACAATAAATATGAGTAGATGCCCCAAAAATATATGATAAAAATGACCAAAAATGATAAAGTGAGAAAGTTAAGGTGTTAAATACTTTAGAACATTTGTGAAACTATAAAAAAAATATGTTGGAGACTCATATTGGCCAAATGCGTCCAAGACCCGTTCTTTACCACTTGACCACAAGCGATCAGACTTATCTTCTTCCGTTTTCGGCGAAGAATTCTGAAACTCTTTCTCATTGACAAAAAAAAAAGAATTGAACTACAACGGAACATTCTCGTTCTCCTCCGCTATAATCTCCATCCCAACCTGAAAATTTGCCGTCGAAAACTCGAGAACAATGTGGTCATCGTTGTTGTTGTTTTCGGTGGTTCCGATTAGCTTCAGACGAAGTAGAAGACAGAATCAGAGCCAAAGAAAATGGTGGTGGTCGCCGTTGTGTTGTTCCTTGGTAGCTCGTTTCTTTTTGTAACGTTTTTTATCTTCATTGGTCACATGGAAAGATTATGCACTCAAGATTATGTACTTCTTGTCCTTGGGATTCTTAATTTCCTGCTTCGTAAGAGTTATAATTCTTAGTTTATTTGTTTCACTAATTGAATTCCTCATGTTGTTGGAATATGTTGTTTAATGTGTGAGATTGAGTGAGTTGGATCAACTAGACACATATTTTAGTTGTTAGAACAAAATTTAATCAATAGCAAAATTAGTTAATGGGTTACATGAATTAATAACTCGTTATTGTTATCGGTATAAGTCTATATAACTTGTTATTATCATTGTTATCATGTTAACTTTGCCATTATTATTGGTAATTATTTTGTATAAATTACACGTTAATATAATTATTTTATGTATATTTATTATCTTACCACGTTAATACAAATATTATTTGGATATTTATTATATTGGCACGTTATAAATATCAGATATTAATGTTACCACATTACAAATATCATATATTATTGTTAACATGTTAACATCTACCTTATAAAAAGTGAATGGGCTCTCTCTAGGATTGACACTTGTCCCCCTCTTATTGGTTAATTTTTTTTTTCATTTTTACTCAATAAATTTATGATTAAAAAAAATCTTAATAACTTAAAAAACTTTACAACTTCTATTCAACCATGTATCACATTCTATCTAATTTAAAAATATATAAAAACTTTTTCAACTTACTTACAATATTTTTTTGCCAAATTCATTGTCACACATTCTATCTAACTTACTTACGCCTTTAACACAATCATTGCCAAATTCATTGTATTTTAGAATAAAAACAAATAAATAAAACAAGTCTAAATTCATGTTATTCATATATCTAAAATGTATCTACGAAACGAAAAGACAAAATTAACTTAAAACATTTAATATATATAAAGAAAACAAATATAAATACCCACTCAATGAATTTTACGGTAGAAAATTGTATTCTGGTAATGCGCAGAGAAGTACAGTGCCGTCTGAGACTCATAATCCTCCGGCGAACCAGCAACAACAACAACAATCAAGAAGAACGCTAAAGTATTGTCAGAGATTGAAGACTGGCTCATGAACAATTCTACCATGATCGATCCGATTTGCTCATTGTCTGCTTAAGCTAATTCTACGACTTTCCGATTTCGAAACCCTCTTTGAACGAATCCAACGAAAGGGAGACGGACAGAACGACGACAAGGAAAGAGAGAGAGCCAGCGAGAGGGGAAGAAAGAGAGATCGGCAACGAGAGAGAGAGAGAGAGAGAGAGAGAGAGAGAATGGAGAGTGGTAAATCGTGACTGGATATGGCGACGATGAGAGCAAAAGTAGTGGATGCATCACCGAATGCAACGTCGGAGAAAACTTGGGAAATAAAATGAGAACGCCGCATCGATCGACTATCGATGGACTGAAAAAGAGAGCGACTTCGAAGCTCGAGGAGGCGGTGCTTAATTGCAGAGACGAATCAATCCGATTAACGGCGACTCATAGAGAATTGCCGTTTTTAGAATCTAGCTATGAATAAAAATGGCACGCAAGCCAAAACGACTTAGCAGCATATGTATACATTTTTCTTTGAATGTTAATCCGGTTTTCTCCTTATCTGCTCAAGCAAATTCTACGACATTCTGATTTCAAAACCCTCTTTGAACGAATCTAACGAAAGGGAGAGGGACAAAACGACGACAAAGAGAGAGAGAAAGAGAGAGAGAGAGAGTTCCGGCGAGAGTGAAATGGACAGAGAACCGGCGTGAAGGAGAGGGAAAGAGGTCCGATGAGAGGGAGAAGGAGAGAGTCGGCGCGAGGAAGAGAGAAAGAGAGAGAGCCGGCGATAGGGAGAGAGAGTTCAGGCGAGGAGGAGAGAGAGAGCCGACGAGAGGGGGAGAGAGAGATCGGCCACGAGAGAGAGAGAGAGAGAGAGAGAGAGAGAGAGAGAGAGAGAGAGAGAGAGAGAGAGAGAGAGAGAGAGAGAGAGAGAGAGAGAGAGAGAGAGAGAGAGAGAGAGAGAGAGAGAGAGAGAGAGAGAGAGAGAGAGAGAGAGAGAGAGAGAGAGAGAGAGAGAGAGAGAGAGAGAGAGAGAGAGAGAGAGAGAGAGAGAAAGAGAGAGAGAAAGAGAGAAAGAGAGAATGAAGAGTGGTAAATCATGGCGACGATGAGAGCACAAGTAGTGAAGGCGTCACCGAATGCAACGTCAGAGAAAACTTGAGAAATAAAACGAGAACGCCGCATCGATCGACTATCGATAAACTCATAAAGATAGCGACTTCGAAGCTCGAGGAGGCGATGCTTAATTGCAGAGACAAATCAATATCCGATTAATGGCGACTCATAGACAATCATGCCGTTTTATAATTTAGCTATGAATAAAAATGGCACGCAAGCCAAAACGACTCAGCAGCATATGAATACATTTTTCTTTCATCTCTCTACATCGTGAAAGAGACAGCCTTCAACACTCATTACACGAATCTTTGTAAGATTTCTTTAGGTTCTCAAATTGATAGAACAACATTTTATATATACTAGGAGAGCGGAAATTTTACCGGATCGCGACTGGACATGGCGACAATGGGAGCACAAGTAGTGGAGGCGTCACCGAATGCAACGTCGGAGAAAACTTGAGAAATAAAACGAGAACGACTGATATTATGTGCTCTTAGATGTTCAAAAACTCTTAATGCGACTGAGTCTTTCATATTCTTCATTATGACATGAGACTGATAACCCAAGGTATGCTTACCAGCAGAAATTTTACCGGATCGCGACTGGACATGGCGACGATGGGAGCACAAGTAGTGGACACTACAAGAATACACTCGATTTCCGACAGGTATATTGGTCGGAAAACGGTCGGAAAGCGTCTTTCCCGACGAATTTCCGACCAATTTGGCCCGTCGGAACTATCGCGTCGGAAATCAAATATGGTCGGAAATTGGTCGGTAATTCCCGACAGATTACCGACCAGAGCATTCCCGACCATTTACCGACGCTAAATATCGCCCGACGATTTTCCGACTAAAGTCCGATGCACCCATTTCCGACCAAATACCGACCAAACTAAGTTCCGACCAAATTCCGACCATTATAATACCCGACGATTTACCGACAAAAGTCCGATGACCTTGTTTCCGACCAAATGCCGACGTTTATAATTTCCGACCAAATTCCGACCTTTCTAATTCCTGACCAAATACCGACCAGACTATGTTCCGACCAAATTCCGACCATAATAATACCCAACGATTTACCGATAAAAGTCCGATGACCTTTTCCGACCAAATACCGACGTTTTTAATTTCTAATTTCCGACCAAATTCCGACAAAATATATTATTTTGAAATTATTTTAAAAATTATGAATATTGATTAATAATTCAATTGAAAATAAATTTATTCGAAAATGAAAATGAAAATTAATATTAAACAATAAAATTAATATTAAACATTAAAATATTTGAAAATAAAATAGTTTAGAAATAAGAAAAGGTGTTTTTAAAACATTAAACATTAACATTATTAACATTTGCATCACCGGATTCGGATCCGGATCACGTTCCCGGGAAATCCGGAAACTTCGCTCTCATCCAAGACGACATGCTAGCGATATCTGACCTCGCCTCCGAAAGCTCATCTTGCGTGGCACCTAACCTGAATTCGGTGTCCGTTTTCGCCGCCTCCAAAGCTTCTACTTTGGACTTGAGCTCTTCATTCTGCTTGATGAGATCTTCAGAGAAAAAAGAACCAGAAGAAGACCCGTCGTCCATAAACGGGATCATACCCAAACCGCCGCAACGTCGCCCTTTTTTATCAAGGGGAAATTCCTGTATAAAATATAAATAATTTAGAACATAATAAAATTATAATGTAAAACTATAAGAAAAAAAAAACTTACGTTCATAACGAGTTGGTTGACCGCTTCCCGCGACATCTCGAAGGAGGAGGAGGAGTCACCTTGTGACTGTTGGGTCAGCTCGATGTCGGTCTTCTGCTTCGTCACGTTCTCGTAGATCTCCCTTATGAGGGGATCCTGAATAAGCCCGGTTGTCTTGTTCGTGTGGCACCTCTTCATTAAGTCCAAATGATTCGGACGCACACCTCCGGCCTCATTAGTCCATAAAAACAAATAAATTTAAATATGAATAAATAATTTAATAATTAATTAAGTAGAGAAAACAATGTAAACAATAAAATATTACCATTTGAATTTCTCGGGTCTGGAAGCTGCTCGATCCGGAGTTGTGGATGTATTGGCCCTTCCCGTTGCGATCACTCTTTCGATTTCCCGAATTAGTCTTCGAGAGTTTCTCTGTCTCCGGTTGTTGCCAATATGGTCCGTAGTGATTCCAAACCTCCAAATTCAAGCCTTTCGGCTTGTCTGCCCCTTTCCTCCACTTTTTCTTCCACTCGTTCATGTGTCTCTTGAACTGCGTACTCGCTTCTTTCATAAATAATTTTTCCACCGTGACAGTGTGAGAAGGATGCCATGTAAACTCTTGCTACGAAAACATAAATAAAAATGCTTAGCAAAATATTAAAAAAATACTTATAAATATAAGAAAAAATATAGTAAGTGACAACTTACCGCAAATTGTCTAAACCAAATTTGCTTCTCATCATACGGGACTTCTGAAAACTTCTTGTACGGTTTGTCGAGGATCGAATGGAACATCCTCATAATGGCCTTGCTAATCCCGTTGTTCGATATACCAAACCTACAAAAAAAGATAAACTATAAACAATTTGATATTATATATATATATATATATATATATATATATATGAACTAAAGGTTTTTACCATGTCGATCTTCCAACGAGATGTGGATCAAGCCGGATGTGCAAGTCCCGGCCCGGTTGTTGGACTAACTCGTCGATGGTTATGATTCGAGGAGCTTGACTATGCGACTCTGGGATAATCGATGCGGCCGGACTTGGTGGTTCTGCCCCTCGAGTTGAACCACCGCTACGTAGAGGTTGTTGCATCCCTTGAGACGAACCACCGATGCACAAGTTTGCGAAACCGTCGTACGCCCTTAACAAAAAACCGTAAAATTTGTTAGATATTAAACGCAAACGCAAATGCAAACGCAAACTAAAAATAAAATTTTTCTGGAAAAGAAACCATATTACAACAAAAATGGGTCAATGATAACAGAAAAATAAGAGAAGACGATGAACTGAAAAACCAGAGGGAATTGACCATAACATCAGTAGTTAGTGCCATCCGAATAAGTAATTAACAGTGCAGTTTTAGAGAGACTTAAAAGCTATAGCCAAGGACGGCAACAACCAATTTAACGAATCAACAATGCCCACAGCAAAAAAAAAAACAGTGTTTTTAAGAAGATGATTTAAGATCAGCTTCTATAAGTTTGAAAGTGGGTTAAACAATACAAAACAAAAACTCTTAAGAAATCGCAAAATATCCTGTAAATTTCCATACTTTATTCAAATAAACCCGAGCTAATTCACTCAAAAACCCATCAATATCCATCAACAAAACTAATTTCCCCCCTCCGCCTCAGCTAATTCACTCCCTCAATAACAAAGAAACAGATCAAAACGGCAAACAAGTCATAAAAACATAAACAAGTTCTAAAAGTTCTAAAAGTAATAGCACTATGGAAAACTAATTGTCACAACCAAAAGCAATGGACTTGAAACCGTATACGATGAATCTACTAGTCATTGGTTGACAAACACATCAACCGGGACAACAACAACACTTACATGGTGAGAAGATGTCGGCGGCGGTGGAGGAGGGAAGGCGGCTCTGGCGGTCGGCGGCTTCGGCGGACGGCTGCTCCGGTGGACGGATTAAGCTCCGGCGATCTACAAATTAACCAAGAGAAGGAAAAACAATTAGGAGAAGAAAAGAGGAAGAGAAGAGGGATAGAAGAGAAGGAAGAGGAAGAGGGAGAGAAGAGAAGGAAGAGAGACACTTACCGGCGAGAGCTCAGGCGGTGATGGTCGGCGGCGAGAGAGAATCGGAGAGAGAGGAGAGATCGAAGAAATGAAGAAGACGATGCGGCACAGGTATTTAGATCTAGGTATGGTCGGAATTCGGTCGGACTTCGGTCGGAATTATAAAAATACAAAACCATCCAAATATTTCATTTACCGGTTAATTTTCGCGGGTTTTATTTCAGCATGGTCGGAAATCGGTCGGTGTTTCCGACTAATTTCCGACCATACTGAGTATTTATTTTGTTTTTATTCCGGGTGGTCGGAAATCCGTCGGTATTTCCGACGAGATTCCGACTAACCCATAATATTGCAGTGGTATATTGTTAACATTTAGCATTTTTCGAAAATATTCATATTGGTCGGAATTTGGTCGGAAATGTCGACAAATTCCGACCATTTTCCGACCAAACAATTCCCGACTATTTTCCGACCGATCCTCGTGTTTCCGACCAAAGTTTTTAGTCGGAAAATGGTCGGAATTCGTCGACATTTCCGACCAAATTCCGACCATTCAGGGTTTCATATAAAATACTAAAATTTTAAATTGTATACCGTTTAATAAACATGTAAACATCTTATGTCTAAAACATATGTGACAAAGCAAACATATAATAAAATATATGACGTTTTTATAAATTGAAAGTATATCGAATTAAACCGTTCATAACGAAACATTCACTTTGTATTTATACTTTTCGGTTTCTTTTAGGTTTAATAGGATATGCCCCAAAATTTGTTTAGTTAAGATATATGGACATTGAATTCTTTCAAAAGATCATATCTAACCATATTAAACATAGTCCAAATCAAATTTATGCGGTTTGAGGTTTCAAAACCCCAAATGGTCAGAATTTGGTCGGAAATGTCGACGAATTCCGACCATTTTCCGACCAAACAATTCCAGACCAGTTTCCGACCATACATTTTTCAGCCATTCCCGACCATATTCCGACCGATCCTCGTGTTTCCGACCAAATTGTTTTGTCGGAAACTGGTCGGGAATGGTATAGTCGGAAAATGGTCAGAATTCGTCGACATTTCCGACCAAATTCCGACCATTCAGGGTTTCGAATATAAAATACTAAAATTTCAAATTGTATACCGTTTAATAAACATGTAAACATCTTATGTCTAAAACATATGTGACAAAGCAAACATATAATAAAATATATGACGTTTTTATAAATTGAAAGTATATCGAATTAAACCGTTCATAACGAAACATTCACTTTGTATTTATACTTTTCGGTTTCTTTTAGGTTTAATAGGATTTGCCCCAAAATTTGTTTAGTTAAGATATATGGACATTGAATTCTTTCAAAAGATCATATCTAACCATATTAAACATAGTCCAAATCAAATTTATGCGGTTTGAGGTTTCAAAACCCCAAATGGTCGGAATTTGGTCGGAAATGTCGACGAATTCCGACCATTTTCCGACCAAACAATTCCAGACCAGTTTCCGACCATACATTTTTCAGCCATTCCCGACCATATTCCGACCGATCCTCGTGTCTTGTCGGAAAATGGTCGGAATATAGTATTAAATGTATTAAAAGACCGACCAAGTCTTGCTTCCCTAGGGAGATGAATCGGAAGATGTTCCATAACATCAAAAAATGCTGGTAGAAATATTTTCTCGAGGTTGCATAGGAGAGCCGGTATCTTTTCCTCCAAATTTTGGATACCGTCTGCTGTAAGTGATCTCGTGCATAAATCCCGGAAGAAAGCACAGATCCCTGCATAAATGATAAATAAAATTAGTAAAATTTAGACAATTTAGATAAATTTAGTAAAATTTAGATATAATTTTGTAAATTATAAATGTACCTGCAATAGCTCCATGGACGTTTCTAGGAAGAAGACCGGCAAAGGCAAATGGAAGGAGGCGTTGCATGATAACGTGACAATCATGACTCTTCAAACCTGAAAACTTCCATTCTCCAATATTAACGCAATTACGAAGGTTAGATGCGTATCCGTCTGGGAATTGAACACTATGCGTAATCCAGTCGAAGAACACCTCCTTTGAAGGCTCATCCAAACGGAAAGCGGGGGCCAGAGATTTTCCGTTCGCCATTATATGGAGTTCCTTCCGAGAACAAATTTCCGGCAAATCCAATCTGGCCTTCAAATTATCTTTCGTCTTCCCTTGCACATTTAGAACAGTATTCATGATGTTGTCAAAAAAGTTCTTTTCAATGTGCATGACATCTAGATTATGGCGCAGCAGATGGTTCTTCCAATATGGCAAATCCCAAAAAATACTCCTCTTGTTCCAATTGTGGTATTCGCCACAACCATCTACGGGAAAATGACCATTACCACCACATGAAACCGTCTTCTCAGCACCAAAATCTCTCAACTGAGTGATGATGTTATTCCCATCCGGCTCAGGAGGTGGACCATCAAATACTTTTTTGTTCTTCTTAAACAATGTCGTGCTCCGACGATATGGATGATCATGCGGCAGAAATCGTCGATGACAATCGAACCAAGAAGTCTTTCGACCGTGCTTCAATTGGAACGCATCAGTGTTATCTTGACAATACGGGCACGCCAACCTTCCATGAGTCGACCATCCATATAGCATACCAAATGCTGGAAAATCACTTATGGTCCACATAAGTACCGCACGCATCGTAAAATTCTGTTGGAGAGAAACATCGAACGCTTGAACACCATCTTTCCATAACATTTTCAACTCATAAATTAATGGCTGCAAGAAAATATCAAGGGATCTCTTAGGATGCTCCGGTCCGGGGACAAGAATCGTGAGGAACAAAAACTCTCGTTTCATGCACAAACTAGGCGGCAAATTGTAAGGTGTGACGATTACTGGCCACAATGAATATTGCCTCCCATGTTTCCCAAAAGGGCTGAATCCATCTGTAGATAACCCGAGGTATACGTTACTTGGATCAGCCGCAAAACTAGGATACACCTCTTGAAAATGTTTCCACGCTTCTGCATCTGAAGGATGCGCAATCTCTCCATATGAGTTATGTTCTGCATGCCATCTCATAGCTCCTGCCGTGCGCTCGGATTGATATAACCTCTTCAACCTATCTGTTAACGGCAAATACCACATCCGTTTATGTGGAACTGGTACTCTTCCACCCGTTTCCTGATACCGAGGTTTCCCACAAAAACGACACTTGCGACGGTTTTCGTCTTTTCTCCAGTATATCATACAATTGTCGATGCACACATCTATCATCTGATACGGCAAACCAAGACCAGCTACAAGTTTCTGAACCTCGTAGTATGAAGCCGGTGAGAGATTATCTTCAGGTAAAATATCTTTCACAAAATCAGCTATCGCATCCACACAATCCTCTGCCAAGTTGAAATCGGTCTTTATTGTCATCAATCTGCTTGCAGTTGATAAAGGCGATATTCCCTCTCTACATCCTTCGTATAGTGGATGCTTAGCTGCATCTAGCATATCAAAAAACTTCCGAGCTTCTAAATTAGGTTCCTCTATTCTAATACCATCCGGAACATACGATGCTACGTTTTCGCGATACGCATCATTCACCATCTGAACGTTTGCATCTACTTCCGGTGTTGGTTCCTCTATTCTACCCGAATAATTAAAACCACTAAAATGATGTTGCACCATTGCATCAGTTTCTCCATGCGTATACCAAATCTTATAACTCGGCATTAACCCATTCCTATAAAGATGCTTCCATACTTCCCCAACAGAGACTAATCTATGATTCCGACATTTAGGACAAGGACAATACAATTTACCGTATTCCGACGTCATGCTACTGTTTGTCGCAAATGTCATGAATTCCTCAACACCTTGTGCATACTCCTCCGTCAATAGATTCGTCGCTGGATCTTGTCTTGGTATATCCATCCACGATCGAAAATAATCTCTAGTGTTTGGATTTGAAGAAGACATTTTCTATGTTTTTTTTTGGTGTAAATTGTGAATGAGGGTGGTGTTGTATTTATAATTAAAATTTCCGCGGATTTCCGACCAGTCTAAATATTCAAACGGCTATATAACGGCTACTGCAACGGGTAGATTAACGTTTATATTTTCGTTGGGAGTTGGTCGGATTCCGTACTGGTCGGAAATTGTTCGGAAATTGGATTAGAGTTCCGACCAATTTCCGACCCTCCTAATACTCGCCACGTACTGGTCGGAAATTGGTCGGAAATCTAATCCAATTTCCGACCAATTTCCGACCATCCTAATACTCTCCAACGACTATAAACGGCTAATGCAACAGGTATAATAACGTGTATATCTCGTCGGAAAACAGTTGAAAATCGGTCTGTAATACCGACCAATTTCTGACGATTTTATTCTGTCTCCAATCCGTCGGAAATTGGTCAGAAATCCCGACCAAAATTCTGACCAAGTTAAAATGGTCGGGAATTATTGACCAATTTCCGACGGGTTCTGTTTCATCGGAATGTCGTCGTTATGTGGTCGGAAATGTCCGACCATTTTAAATTGGTCGGAAATTTGGTCGGAAATCGGGTTGTTTTCTTGTAGTGGGAGGCATCACCGAATGCAACGTCAGATAAAACTTGGGAAATAAAACGAGAACGGTTGATATTTCGTGCTCTTAGATATTCAAAAACTCTTAATGCGACTGAGTCTTTCATATTTTTCATTACGACATGAGACTGATAACCTAATGTATACTTATCATTTAATTAAATATTATACAATCATTTTCTCAACAACTAAACAAAGTTAGGAAGAAAAAAATAGTATGTGTTAAACTAAATAACCTAAAAATACATCTTTAAAAAAAAGCACCAATAAACTTGTAAATAAAAATACATGCGCGTTAGCGCGGGGACTCACCTAATTCTATATAATATGTTATTATAATTGTTATCATGTTAACTATGCAAGAGAAATATTAATCTTTTTTTATCAAACTGATATATACATAAATAAATAGACATTAATTCATGTTTTTAATTTAAATTTTTATATTTTGTATGACATGATAACTGAGTTAACAAGATATACATAAACTTATCGCGATACAATATTAGTTAGTATGTTAATCAAATAGTTATATGTTAAAAATAACACAGTGTTTTATGTTATCCAGTAAGTGGGAATAGTTATCCAGCATCAGATGAACAATATCAATGACAACCCAAAGTTGAAAAAAAATTATTGTGATCAATGACATTTTTGTAATTAACGTAAATTGAAAAGATAATTAGGGGATAATTTTGTTTTTCTCTTTTCTAATTTCCTAATTTTTGAGTCAACTTTACCATTTACCTAATTTATCAGTCAACCAATGTTATTTACTAAATTCACTAATTAAAAAAAAGAGTAATTGAATAAGTCAGCATCAGCATAAGTAGATTGATTATTATAAATATATGGAGAAGATGGGTGTTCATACTTCAATAAGATCTAAGATCACTTGAATATATGTTTTTTTTAAATTGCTCTTCTTAAAAAAAAAGTCAACATTAGAAGAAGAAGAAGAAACTCATCTCTACACAGAGAAAATGAAATTCATGGCTCCTACTTTGCGATTCTCTGTCACCTCACTCACCCTCCTTCTCTTCTCTCTGGTATGTTTAAATGCTCTTCTATATATGTGTGTGTTTATGTAAGGCTTCGATTGAAAGCGTTATATTTATTCTTGGGCTGCTTCTTGAACCGGATAAAAAGTAAATAAATGCTATAAAAATCCTGCAACATAATCAGATAATTCGAAATTGTGGCACAAGTTTGCATAAGTTTATGCATCATGGCTCTTACCGAAATGTTTTAAGAAAAATTCATTTTTTTTAATCGGATCAAAAATAACTAATACTATAAGAATCTTTTGTTAAAGAATACTAAAGAATCTTACAACATATTCATGGAATAGTTTGTAATGATTTTTTTTTTTTTTTTTTTGTTGACAAAGATTGTAATGAATTTAGTTTGTAGCTTAATTTGCATAAGTTTCTGTATCATGGTTCTTACCACATTGTTAGGAAAAAAACAATCATTCTTTTTCTTCCGGGAAACATTTTATTAGAATTTTTGTAAATTGGAAATAATCGTTTGATATACATTTTTAAAGTTTTTCGTTTCTGATATCGTGAATCGGTTTTTCTTTGTTAGTTGGTCGTGGAGGCACACACGTTAAGAAAGCTGATATCAGTCAAGGAAGAAGAAGGTCAAAATATTAGTCATTTGCTCAAAGATGGTGAATTCGATGATCCTTCATTGTACATGTTCTTCAAAATAAAAGATCTAAAATTAGGAACCAAATTGCCCGTTTACTTCAACAAAAACGATCTTCAAAAACTTCCTCCGCTTCTCACAAGACAAGAAGCTGATCTCATTCCTTTCACTAATTCAAAGCTTGACTTCCTTCTCGAACACTTCTCTATCTCCAAAGACTCTCCTCAAGGGAAAGCCATGAAGGAGACTTTGGAACGTTGTAATTACAAAGCTATGGAAGGACAACTTAAGTTTTGTGGGACTTCTTTGGAGTCAATGCTTGATCTTGTGAAGATAACAATAGGGTCTAATGCTGATCTCAAGGTCATGACGACTAAAGTAATGGTACCGATCCAAAACACAATAAGCTACGCTTTGCATAACTATACATTCGTCGAGGAACCTAAGGATCTTGTTGGGATTAAGATGTTGGGATGTCATAGAATGCCATACCCTTATGCTGTTTACTATTGCCATGGTCATAAAAGTGGAATCAAACTCTTTGAGGTTAATCTTGTGACAGACGATGGGAAACAGCGGGTCGTGGGACCGGCTGTCTGCCACATGGACACGTCTATGTGGAACGCTGATCATGTAGCTTTTAAGGTGTTGAAGATAGAGCCGAGATCCGCACCGGTTTGCCACTTCTTCCCTCTTGATAACATTGTGTGGGTAACAAAGTAGGAAAAAGAAGGCTTAGCTTTATATATAATGTGAGCATGTGTCTTGGAATAACTATGGTTTGAGAAAGAAAAATAAACAGTCTTTGTTGGCTTTGGTACTGCATCTTTTGTGTGACTTGCAGCTTCTAACGTGAAAATACTTCTACAATGTTACATATATATATATATCATGCGTCCTGATATAATACTATATGCTATAATTTATAACGTGTGTAGTTCTTGATCCACGGTCCACGGTCTAGAAGTTTTCGAATTTTGGGTCGAGATAATGTTCGGTGTGTGAAAATACGACTGTTCTTAATGGGATGTAGCCTATAAGTAGTCTATAAATGACAAGATAATATAAAGATGTCAAAAATTTTGTTGACAAGATTTAGGGATTTCTCGCATAATACAAATTTAACCGGCGATCACTATATTAATAATTTTGTTTTTAAAAGTTGTAGTCACAATTAATCAAAAACAAAAAAAAGTTACATCAAAATCCTTGCAGTCAATTTCACAGCAACAATCTACAACAAGTAACTTCCAATATTTACATCGTCGTTTATTCAGTTATATATGTAGTCGATAATGAAGGCCAGATTAAGCCCACTCGCATGTTGGGCTTTTAAGGCCAGACTTAGCCTACTCGACGTTTTTTTTCCAACTTGGTTGACTAAAGTTTTTCAAATTTGCGTGATATTAGGCTATTGCAAATATTTTTCAAGAATATTTTAATATGAATAAATTAATAATAAAATCATCTCTTTCAACTCTAACTAGATTTCTAACACTCGCAAAGTTTTGTTGTAAACTAAAATTTGAAAATATACAAAAGATGAAATGAGAAATAAGATCTAATTTTAAGTGTTATTAATTCAAATATATTGAATTTGTCATTCTTATGTTTTTAGTGAGAAAATAATATTTTGTTTATTTGTTGTGCAATATGTATTTTGATGTTTATACCATATTTATAACATGTGCTATGCGAAATATAGATTTTAATCCGCAATATGTGCACGACAATAATTTTTATACATTATTTTTAGTGAAATTTATATTGAGTAAACACTAACGAAAATGGTTTGACTTATTTTAATGAAAAATTTAATGATTATGTGATTTCTGTAACCTTAAATGATAACAAAGTTTGTTATCTAACACAAAAAAAAAATTGTTATAAAAGTTATATGATGGATATTAGTAGAATAAGAGTATGAATTAGTTAAATATATTTCGATGTTATCTTAATTGTAAACTTTGTTATTATGTGAATTTAGATTACCACACAACCAATTGTTTTATTAAAATCAAATTTCACAAATTATATTTTCATGAGTGTTAAAATGAGCTAATCCGTCCTTTTAATATGTCTCGAATCAGCATCTTATCTTGCATGTTTTGAAAAATTAACTCGCAAATGACCATAATTATAAAAACATAACCCTACCACACCACACCATATATAATATAAATATTAACTAATTTTGAATTTTTGAATTTTTATCAAGTTTTAAATAATAAGATTTATATAATTTGTTCTAATTATGGCTCAATTAAATAACCAAATTAAACAAAAAATAAATTTTTAATTTTGGACATCACTTAAATTTTCATATTCGGATTAAAATCTCTTCTCTTAGCATGTGCATTGGGGTGTCTCGAGACACCCACCAATAAAAAAAAGAAAAAAATGAAAAGAGAAGAAAGCACTACAAGAAAACAGGTGTATTTCCGACGGCAATTCCGACGGCAATAATTCCGTCGGAAATTTCCGACGACTTTCCGACGGATTTCCGACTAACTTCTCATCCGTCGGAAATCCGTCGGAAATATTAACCCGACGGATTTCCGACGACAATAATCCGTCGGACACTTTTCGACAGATTTCCGACGACTTTTTGACGAATTCTGATGTTGCCGACATACTGCCGACGGATTTCCGACGACGTTCATCCGTCGGAATTTTCCGACGGATTTTCGACGGAATTCCGACAGATGCCGACATGGTTGCCGACATGGTTGCCGACATCGATAATATCTACTTTATATCCGTCGGAAATCCGTCGGAAATCCGTCGGAAAATGCACAAAATTTTCATTATAAAAACGTTTCCACGCTTCATTTATAATCACAACAAAAAAAAATCTCTGTTATCTAATTCCTTACGAAAATGTCTTCTTCAAATCCTTATAATTATTTTCGATCAGGGATGGACAAGCCTCATCAAATTCCGGACACGGGCCTAGTTACGGAGGAATTCAAAAAATGTCTACAGGAATTCATGGCATTTGCGGGTATGCAGAAGAAAGCAAAAAAAATCGGTAAAATCTATTGCCCTTGTACCAATTGTGGGAATCGTAGATTTATCGTGATAGATGAAGTATGGTCACACTTGTATTGTCATGGGTTTATGCCGGGTTACAAGATTTGGTATTATCATGGAGAAAATGATACAATGGTGGATAATTATGCTAGTACTAGTGAACATTATATTGGGGATAACACTAGCTTAGAAGAACCCGCAATGGAAGAACAAAGTACTGTAGGTCATGTTCAGATGGTGAACGATGCATTTCGTGAAAGTATACCATCGGTTGCTGAGTATGGAGATAGGGGAGAAGAACCTAATTTAGAAGCTCGGAGATTCTTTGATATGTTAGACGCTGCTAAACATCCGTTATATGATGGGTGTAGAGGTGAACATTCCCCTTTATCAACTGCAACAAGGATGATGGGTATAAAGACGGATTTCAATTTGAGTGAGGAGTGCGTGGATGCAATCGCTGGTTTTGTGAAAGAAATTTTGCCAGAAGATAATCTTGCACCGGCATCATACTATGAGATACAGAAACTTGTTCAAGGTCTAGGATTGCCGTATCAGATGATAGATGTATGCATAGACAATTGTATGCTCTACTGGAGAGAGGACGCAGATCGTACGACATGTCGTTTTTGTCGCAAACCTCGGTATAAGGAAACAGGTGGAAGAGTGCCAGTGCCATATAAACGGATGTGGTATTTACCGTTAATAGAGAGATTGAAGAGGTTATATCAGTCAGAGCGCACAGCAGGAGCAATGAGATGGCATGCAGAGCATACAACAGATGGACAAATCGCCCATCCGTCAGATGCATGAGCATGGAAACATTTTCAATCCATTTATCCCAGCTTTGCGTTTGAGGCAAGGAACGTATACCTTGGATTATGTACCGATGGTTTCAGCCCTTTTGGGAAGCACGGCAGAAAATATTCTTTGTGGCCAGTAATTGTAACACCTTACAATTTGCCGCCATCTTTGTGCATGCGAAGGGAGTTCTTGTTCCTTAGCATTCTCGTTCCTGGACCAGAGCATCCGAAGAGATCACTTGATGTGTTTTTGCAACCATTGATTTATGAGCTGCGAATGTTATGGGACCAAGGTATTGAAGCGTTTGATGTTTCTTGTCACCAAAATTTCATCATGCGGTCGGTACTTTTGTGGACTATTAGCGATTTTTCAGCATATGGCATGTTATCAGGATGGACAACGCACGGAAGGTTATCGTGCCCGTACTGTCAAGATAACACTGATGCGTTCCAATTGAAGCACGGACGGAAAAAGTCTTGGTTTGATTGTCATAGGCGATACCTACCTAGCGATCATCCTTATCGTCGGAGCACCACATTGTTTAGGAAGAACCGGAAAGTATTTGACGGTCCTCCTCCTGAGTTAGATGGTGAGTATTTGTTGACTCAGTTTAGAGATTTTGGTGCAGAGAGGACCGTTGATTATGGTGGTAACGGACATCATCCTGTTGATGGTTGTGGCAACGTTCATAATTGGCACAAGAGGAGCATTTTCTGGGATTTGCCTTATTGGAAGAACCATCTTTTGAGGCATAATCTGGATGTCATGCACATTGAGAAGATTTTTTTCGACAACATTATGAACACCGTTCTCAATGTCAAAGGGAAGACGAAGGACAATCTGAAGTCTAGATTGGACTTGCCAGACATTTGTTCTCGTAGAGCACTACATGTGACAGGGAATGGGAAGCTTCCGGTCCCGGCTTTTCGTTTCGATGAACCTTCAAAGGCCGAGTTTTTTGACTGGATTACCGAAAGTGTTAGATTCCCGGACGGATACGCATCTAACC
The DNA here is from genome assembly GCA_030161315.1 of Eutrema japonicum. Taxonomy (NCBI): domain Eukaryota; kingdom Viridiplantae; phylum Streptophyta; class Magnoliopsida; order Brassicales; family Brassicaceae; genus Eutrema; species Eutrema japonicum. The sequence continues at coordinate 43,650,622 of BSQW01000001.1, forward strand.
TTCGGAACAGCGTTGATCATGGACAAGGGAAGTTTACTGGGATGAAGAGTCATGATTGTCATGTGGTGATGCAGCGCCTCCTTCCATTTGCCTTTGCATGTCTTCTACCACGTAATGTCCACGAAGCAATTGCAGGTACAATCATGAAATTATTTATTTACTACTTTATACAATATATACTTCATTATTTAATTATTCATTTGTTATCCATATATTGCAGGGATTGGTGCCTTTTTCCGAGATATATGTTCTCGCTCTCTTACATCAGACGGTATCCGCAATCTTGGGGCTAATATACCTGTAATCCTTTGCAATTTGGAGAAGATATTTCCTCCTTCATTCTTTAATGTTATGGAACATTTAACAATTCATCTCCCTCGAGAAGCAGAGCTTGGGGGTCCGGTTCAGTACCGTTGGATGTATCCTTTCGAACGGTATATGTTACATCTAAAGAAGAAGGTGAAAAATTTGAGTAGAGTGGAGGGTTCTATCGTCGCACAGACCATCAATGAAGAAACCTCACATTTTGCCGAGTCCTACTTTCCATCACAAGTCAAAACAAAGAGTCGTAGAGCAGCTCGACATGATGACGGAGGCGTCCTACCTTTCTATCCGGTCGATGTACCTCATATATTTTTAAAGATTGGACGACTTAGTGGAAAAGGCAAGAAGAAGAGACTTTCACCACAAGAGCGAGAGCATTTTCATATGTATATTCTCACAAACTGCGACGGAGTTGATGAATATGAGAGGTATTATATATTGAACTTAATTTTTAATTACTTATTGGGTTCTTGATTATATATATATGTACTAACGTGATAATTGTTTCAATCTCACAGTATGTATATGGCTTATCAACGTTTTGCATTTCCTGACAAAACAGAGGACGAGCTAATCGAGCTCAAACAGGAAGAGTTCGGACGTTGGTTAAGAGATTATGTAAGTCTTTTAATTGCCTTGTTTTTAGCAATCATCATATGTAATGAAAGATTTAATTATTTGAAGTATTTTTATTTTAATTGTGCAGGTGACGACAGAGAAGGCTAACGGACAAACATTTCCCACGTGGTTAGAAGAAATTGTGAGATTTCCACTAGCAACCGTGCAGTCACATGTGATGTATAGCACACGGGGGTACGCTTTTAAGATTCTTCGGGATGATAGGAGTGCGACAACTTCAGATTACGGTGTATCAACTCAGTCAGGTGATCTTGTATACTATGGTGTCGTACGTGAGATTTTCGATGTTCAGTACCCGGGAATGCTCGGTCTAAGATGTGTTGCATTTTTATGCGACTGGAACAACCCATTAGTAGGAAGCGGTGTGCGACACGACCAATTTGGTGTTACATCATTACATAGCAGAAGAAAACTCCAGAGATACGAGCCATTTGTACTTGCATCACAAGCAGACCAGGTTTGTATTTCTTTTACGTTAATTTTTAATTTAGTTTTGTTGCATTCCCGTGGTTAAATTTGTACATGGTGTAGGTATGCTACATTCCCTATCCGCGGGTGACAAACAAGCAAGACCCGTGGGTTACAGTCACATCGATAAACCAGAGAGGTAGAGTTCATGGGATGTCTGATCATGAACCCCTCCAACAAAGCTCCGTAGGTTTGGGTTCAATCGAGCATTCCCTTGAGGTCGACCTTGTCGTTGATTTCACCATACAGTCAGACGATCGAGTATTTGAGGATTCAGAAGAAGAATTTGACGAATTTGGGGAACCTTCCGATTCAGGAGAATCAGATTACTCATCATCGGATTGACAGTAGTTTTAATTATAAAATTTGCACCGTAAAATATGTACATATATTTGAACTAGAATTCTAATGTGTAATATATCAGTTATGTCGAAGTTTTATAAAGTTAGACATTTGATTAAGTGTAACAAAATCGGAATTTTGCCACAAAAAAAATTTTGGTTACAAGGTTAACCTATAATATAACTTCTATATAAATTCTATATAACACATTTTCTTGATGTATATACAAGGTTAACCTATTTTATATACATCATACAAGTGTTTGTAAACTTTTACCACAAAAAAACCTATACCCTATACCCTAAACAAGATTTTTGAATATCCGTCGGAAATCCGTCGGAATTTTCCGACGGATTTCCGACGGATTAAGCTGCCTCGGATAAAACCTGGGTTATATCTGAGGGATTGATTTTTAGCCGAGGCAGCTGAATCCGTCGGAATTTTCCGACAGATTTCCTACGGATTCAACTCAAACCGTCGGAAATCCGTCGGAAATTTCCGACGGATTTCCGACGGATTCAGCTGCCTCGGCTAAAAAACAATCCCTCGGATATAACCCAGATTCAACTCAAACCGTCGGAAATCCGTCGGAAAGTTCCGACGGATATTTAAAAATCTTGTTTAGGGTATAGGGTATAGGTTTTTTGTGGCAAAAGTTTACAAACACTTGTATGATGTATATAAAATAGGTTAACCTTGTATATACATCAAGAAAATGTGTTATATAGAATTTATAAATTTTGATGGAAGTGTTTGTAGAAGTTATAGTATAAGATATAGTTGATTTATGCGAAATGATATGTTTTGATGTTGTATAATTTTTAAACTAATGCAAAGCCTTTAATATTGATGAACTTAATATATATATTGAATGAAACATGTAAATAACATGTCCCTAAATCATATAAAGAAACCCTAAATCTTAAACCCCAAATATACCCTAATTCCGTCGGAAAGCCGTCGGAAATTTCCGACGGATTTCCGACGGATCTGAAAAATTAGACACGTGCTTGTTGATTGACCAATCGACAAACATGCAAGGAATATACCTTATCCGTCGGAAATCCGTCGGAAATTTCCGACGGCTTTCCGACGGATATGAAAAATTAGACACGTGCTTGTTGACTGACTAATCGAAAAACATGCAAGGAATAAACCTTATCTTCTCCAATCCGTCGGAAATCCGTCGGATATTTCCGACGGACTTTGATATTTTCGAGACCGCGGGAATATCAACCGCGTAAATGAAATTATTTTTCGAAATCCGACAGATTTCCGACGGACTTTGATATTTTCGAGACCGCGGGAATATCAACCGCGTAAATGAAATTATTTTTCGAAATCCGACGGATTTCCGACGGACATCGAATTATATCGACGAAACGTAAGTTTTTTTCCTTATTTCTCTCTTCTTCCTCTCTCTCTTCCGTCGCTTCTTCTCCCTCTTCTCTCTTCTTCTTCCTTACAGAAAATCTCTTCTTCTCCCTTTTCTCTTCTTCTTCTTCACAATTTCAGTTTTAATCTTCAATTCATCAACTCCTCTTCATCAATTCCTCAATTCTTCTCCAAAAAACCATGTAAGTTTAATCAATTCCTTTAAATTTTTTTTATATCATGTAAGTTTTAGGGAATATATTAGTTAGGTTGTTAGAATTCTATTTATGTGAATTGTTAAGTGGTTATAATAGAATTTGTTATTTAGAATAATATTAGTGTTAGGGTTTATGTGTTTAGATTGTTGATTTAGAATTGTTAGATCTAGAAAACAAATTTTTGATCTTGTTTTATTTTCTAAAAATATTAAAATCGTTTTTAGATCTTGTTTTATTTTCTAAAAATATTTTAAAAACGTTTCTAGATATTGTTTGAATTTTAAAAAATATTTTTATATATTAAAATCGTTTTTAAAATATTGTTTAAGTAATAAAAACGTTTAGACAATATTTGTATATATTAAAAACGTTTTTAATATATTTGTTAAGTAATAAAAACGTTTTCATAATATTTGTATATATTAAAATTGTTTTTAAAATTTTTTATAGTAATAAAAACGTTTTTATAATATGTATATATATTAAAATAGTTTATAATATTTTTAACTAATAAAAACGTTTTTAAAATATTTCTATATATTTAAGTTGATGTTAAAATATTTTTTTAATAATAAAAACCTTTTTCAAATATTATTTTAGAAATCAAATCGTTTTAAATATTTTTTATAGTAATAAAACGTTTTCTAAATATTTTTATATATTAAAACTGATTTTAAAATATTTTAGCAAATTTTGAAAATTTTTAGTAAACTTTGAATTTTTAGGAAAATTTGAATTTTTTGGAAATTTTTAGTAAACTTTGAATTTTTCCTAAATTTTTTTCCGGAAATTTCAAAAATTTTGGTAAATTTTGAATTTTTTGTTAATTTACTAACAATTTTACCGTTTTCCGCAGGGATCACGACGAAGTTCTTCAGTTGGGAGGCGGCAACCAAGGACGCCGTTCTCGGGGTTCTCGGTGTACGCCTCCTCCAGGACCAACGAGCTCGGGAACTCACATCCCAGATTCCCAGCAATCCGCTGCTCGGAGCCACATTGAGATCGAGGAGCTAGTTCGGCAGCCTAACCGGGGCCATTGCATTCGACTCGACCCGAAGTTTGAGGACGGCACTTGGTAAGAAAATTTTTGTACATTATTTCAATTTATTTAGATTTTTAAACTTAACATATTTATATCTTTTCATAATGTTTTCAGGTTTAAGCTGTCGACTCAGATCACCAAGGCGATATTACGGATGCTCCACAACATGTTGGACAAACCGTACGAGAAGTATTCGGACATGCCTACCGAGGAGAAAGACGTGTGGCACCGGACTTTCGCGGTAAGTTATTTATTGATATATTATTTATTTTGAATTTTATTTTGTCAATTTTTCTTTTTGATATGTAACATATTTTTAAAAAAATTGTAGCAAGAGTTCACGTGGGACTCTCATCATACGCGCAAAGTCATTGACACATTCGACAAGTATGCCGCAAACTCGTACTCGAAGCACATGTACGAGTGGAAGCAGAAGTGGAAGCACAACAAAGACAAGCCGAAGGACCTTGACGACGACGTCTGGAAGGGCTTCTGTGACTACTGAAGTAGGCATGCGACGAAAAAGACCTCCGAGCAACAGTCGAAGAACCGAAATAGCCAACGAGGCGGGAAAGGGGTCTACATCCACAACGCGGACGCAAAGACCATCGAACGGGAAGCGATGGAAATGGTAAGTTTAATTTAAATTTTTTATTGTTAATTCTGTTTTTTATATTTATTTAACTTAACAAATTTTCGCAGGCGAGAGAATCTGGTTCCGAACCCGATTATCTTCAACTCATCGAGAATAGACACACCAACAAGAAAACCGGTCAGATACATGACTTGGGGATGCGGGATGTTGTCGAGAAGAGCAAGAAGACGAAGCTGGACCTTGAACTATCATCGCAGCTCACTATCGAAGGATCGACGTCCTCGAACTCTTTGTTCCGGGAAGAGATAAACCAGATTGTACTTGAGGTAAGTTTTAATTTCATTTCGTTTTTTTTTATTTTCGTTATTTATTTATTATCGGTTATAATTATTCGCAGCAAACCCGGCAAGTGAAAGGTCGATTCGCTGGGTTAGGCACCCTTCCGACCCAGGAATCTTCTTCCTCGCTTCCTCGTTATCCTTCGGAGTACCGGGTAGAAATCGAGAGGCTCACCCAAACGGTGAAAGACCGTGACCAGCAGGTTGAAGAGCTACGGACGGAGCAACAGACTACCAACAAGAAGCTCTCCTGCTTGGAGAAGATGATGGAGAAATGCTTCCCGCATATGTTTCGGGATAATAATCCCGACGACCGAGATTCTCCAACCGTTTAAATATTTGCTTTTAATGCTTTTTTTTGAACAATTTATTTTAATGTGTAATGAATTTTTTTAATTTTGTTTAATGAATTTATATATTTATTATTTCTATTTTTAATTTATATTTCAAATTTATATAATTTTAATATATAAATTTCAAAAAAATAAATAATTAAATAAAATTCAAAATACCAATTCCGTCGGAAAACCGTCGGAATAAGTTACCGTTGTAAATCCGTCGGAACCTATTTCCGACGAAGAACCGACGGACTTCCGATCAAATTATCCGTCCTAACTCCGTCGAAAATAGTTACCGTCGGAAATCCGTCGGAAATATCTTCCGACGGATTTACGACGGACTTCCGACAAATTCATCCGATCACCATCCGTCGGAAATTCTGTCGGTAATATATCCGTCGGAAGTCCGTCGGAAATTACCGACGGATTTCCGACGGCATTTCCGACTGAATATCCGTCGGAGTATCCGTCGGAACGTACGCGGTCGGAAATCCGTCGGAAATGTCTGACGGCTTTCCGACGGCACAAATCCGTTGGAAATTTCCGACGGATTCCGACGGAAACCATATTTCCGACGAACTGTAACCGACAGCTTAAATCCGTCGGAAATCCATCGGAAAAGGCCATTTCCGACGGATTTCCGACGGATTTGCCCGTCGGAAATATCCCTGTTTTCTTGTAGTGAAGAGAGGGAGAAGAGTGTCTCAAATGAGACACTAAAAAAAAAGTTGAGACACCCTCTTGCTTATGTGTCACGTTTTGATAGTTCCAACTTTTTTTTTAAAATTAATTATTTAACTAAAAAAAATTAATATTTTTATTTTGAGACACCCTCCAAGTTGTCTCATGGATGCTAATGCTCTTAGGTACCAAGACAATCACGTACAAACATAAAATTTACATTTAATTTATATAATTATGGATTAATGTTATTATATTTTAAGTAGTTTAATCAATGAGATAGATAATTAAAAGTTATTTATAGATATTATAATTAATTAAAATATCTATATATAACAATAAAGATATTATGTAGATTATTTTTAAAATTTGGCAACAAATTCAATTTTTTAAAAAAATATAAAAAGTGTTTGGAAATAGTTTCTAAAAATGTTTTTGTTTTAATAGTATAGATTTTTTTACAAGTATTTTTTTAGAGGTAAGTTATATGAAAAAAAACCCATAGAATTCCTCAATTTCCATAATGGAAAGCATGCATATTACCCATATATAGTCCATAGATTCAGATGACACATAGTCAGCGTAAATCAGATATTTTGTAAGAAATCTACATGCATTTGATTAAATATGTACGGAAAATTTTACAACAATTGAGTTGAGATCTTTTAAAAGATTAAGACATTAATTTTTTTTTTTGGGTCAAAGAAACGAATTCTCAAATGAAATAAGAAATAATCGAACATAAAATCTTTAAAAAAAATAGCAATCTCATAACAGTATCAAAAGTTTGAAATGAGATTAGCTTTTTACCTCTTGTTTGTTAAGATCGCAAAAAAAAAAAAAATCCATAATTTCGACTTAAATTTTGATATTCTCTTAAATTATACTTGTTTTACAAATTATACATCAGACTTTTGATTCTCCAAATGATAATCTAACAATGGAACAAAAGTATTTGGAAGAACTTCAAATGAATTAAAATAACGAGGGTTTATACCGAAATATAAAAAAATATTTGTCACTACTACTCACAAACGGCTATTATGGAGAGAAAATAAAGTAGATGCATAACAGAAAAGATTCTCCTCTTCTGTATTTTATACCTTTCCTCTCTCTCTCTCCTACTTTCTCGTAGTTTTCTTGCTTCCCAATACGAATCACAGTGACCACAAAAGAAAACACTGACGCACATTTTTTCTTTAATTTGTCTGATTTTGGTTTCGTACGGAAACCCTAAGTTTTTTTTATTTCTCTCTCTCTCTCTCTCTCCACCATTTCCGTGATATTCCAACATGAACGACGACGCGAACGGAGGTAATCAGAGGAGAAGAGCTCGTCAGATCGACGGGGAAGACGATCGGACAACGAATCGGCGCCGTCATACAAACGAATCTCGAAACGACGGCGCACAGGCTGATTATGATGACGACGCACCCCTTCCTCTTTCACTAAGCTTGGGCCCAACATCGTATTCCTCTCAGATCCCGCCGATGACGACGACTTCACCGCTTCGTCTAGCACCACCACCACCATCGTCTTTTGCTCCGCCTATGACAACGTGGCATTCACCTGATTTTACGGCGCGTTTGCCTTCGTCTCATCAGCCTTATTTCATGACGTCGCCGCCGCCGTTTATGCCGCCTTCGTCTCTCTACCAAACGGGATCTCGAGGACCGTCGATTAATTTCTTCCCGCAGCAGTCAGCTTTCGCCCCTCCTACGAGACCGGTGAGACCAGAAACCTCGGCGGTTGAGTCACGCCGGAGTTTCAGATCACAGTCCAGAGGGGATCGGAAAGACGATACGATCCCGCCGCCGTTTCCATGGGCGACGAATACACGAGGGAAGATACAAAGCATGGAGTATCTCGAATCAAAACAGATCACGAGTATCACCGGGGAGGTTCAATGCAAGCACTGTGAGAAAGTGTATCAGGTGAGTTACAACCTGAGGGAGAAATTCTCCGAGGTCGAGAATATTTTCGCGACTCGGAAAAGGATAATGAGAGAACGAGCTCCTCCGATCTGGACAAGTCCAGAAGCGGCGAGATGCGAGCTCTGCGGCAGGGACAAGGCGGTGAAACCAGTGATTGCGGAGCGGAAGCATAAGATTAATTGGTTGTTTTTGCTTTTGGGACAAACGTTGGGTTATTGTACATTGGAGCAGCTGAAGAATTTCTGCAAACATTCAAAGAGTCACCGGACCGGAGCTAAAGATCGTGTGCTTTACTTGACGTATCTGGGTCTTTGCAAGATGCTCAAGCCTAACGCTGAGCTCTTTAACCGTGAGAGCTTCAGGCGGTGAGTTTGATTCTATCTTCTTCTTTAATTCTGGGTTTTGGTGAAATTTGATTCATTTCAAAGTTTGTTTTGGACTGTTGCTTCTACGTGGATTTTGTTTTGTGTGAATAATGGGTTTAAAATAATCAAATTGCATTGGCATTGCGTTGATTATCCCCTTTTGTCGTTTCGTCAGGACTTTGATTTAATATCTCATTAATATATATTATGGTTTTGTGATATTGCATGGATTATGATTTGATTTTTTTTGAAGTATCTCAACTTTTTAAGCAATTTCGGTTACATGTGATTTTCTTAAAAGTTAGAAGAAGATATTTAGAATCTTATCAATCCATCTAATTAATTTGTGGATAATTGGAGATATTTATTTTAATATTAATTTGTATATAATTTCCTAAAATATTATCACATCTCTTCATGACGTACGTATCTCAACTTTTTTTTTATATAATTTGTATATGATTTGATTTTTTTGTATATAATTTGTATATGATTTGATTTTTTTTTATCTCAACTTTTTAAGCAATTTCGGTTACATGTGATTTTCTTAAAAGTTAGAAGAAGATATTTAGAATCTTATCAATCCATCTAATTATAGTGTAACGGTTTAAAAATAAATATCGCAAATTCAAAATTAATTTGTGGATAATTGGAGATATTTATTTTAATATTAATTTGTATATAATTTCCCTAAAATATTATCACATCTCTTCATGACGTACGTATCTCATAATGTGATTAAATTGTAAAAGAAAAAAAGAAAGGATTAAATCGTACTTCACTGACTCTTTCGTAGCCCATTTTATGAACATGGGATGCATGTCATTTTATCGTCGTAAATAGATAAACCGAATTATCCTAATCTAACGTCGATTGAGATTTTGGTTTAGACCGGTTGAACCGATTTGCTCCAAGAACCTTGTGATATTTACCCATTTACCCTTTTTGAACATCCTTCACAACGGACAAATTATTAAGCCCAAGAGCGAAGAAAAGAGAGAGAGAGAGAAAAAAGGGACAGACAAAACGAATGGCGACTCGGGAGACGTCACGATATGCCATTCCATGGCTGCTTCTCCTTGAGAAACTTTGATTCTAAACCAATTTCCACACTCACATTTTATGATTTCTCCGTCCTTGGTGGATCGTACATGATTTTGACTCCGTCTTCAGGCAGATCTGATCGGAGAAATTCCCCTATTTCCAGCTAATTTGTTTGTTTTTGATTGTTTTTGATCGGAGATGGAGGCATTGACGGAGCTTTGCGACATTATAGCGGAGAATCCGAAGCAATTCTCGGAGAAATTGGCTTGGATATGCGGCCGTTGTCCGCAAACGGAATGGCTGCTCGCCGAATCACCCAGGGTTTCTCGTAGTCATCTCAACGCGGTTTTGGCCGTTGCTCGGATCATCTCAAAGAACCCAGAATCAACCGACAACCGTGCGAAATCCGTCGTCAAGGACTTTCTCAGCGCTGTGCCTGCCTCGTTCCGCCCTTCGTTTTGGCCGCATTCCTTCCCTTCGCACTCGATCTCTGCATTCTATTGTGATTTCTTGAGCTACCTTTCGTGCGCTGCGGATCTTTCGCCGGAATTTGCCACCGAGGTTGCCAGGTTTACGGGGGAGGTCGTGATAGCCGCCACGAGTTGCGGTGAGAGCGACGGGGATCCATCAATTTCTAAGGCTTTCTTGGTCGCGCTTTCTCATAACTTCCCGTCAATTCTTCAGTCTGATGGGGATAAATTGATAACAATGCTGCTCGATCAGTTTGTTGTGAACCGTGCTCCTGCGTCGCCCAAGGAACAGCGGCAGCAGAATTCTGAAACTTCGTCGTCCCAGAGCTCTCCCATCAGTACGAACCGTTATCCCTCCGGCAAAACTGAGGAGTCAAGTCCTGGTGACGAGGTTGCTAGCCATGGGTCCACCGTGTCCGTGTCCTCTAAGAGCTCCTCGTCTGTCGTGGTGAATGGGGGTAGTATAGTGTGGAAGAGTGGTGTTGATCAGCTGAGTTTCGGGTTTAGCGAAGGGAGTGGAGGCTCTAACCCTGTGTTTAGACAACAAGTGGCTTCTTTTGAGGACGAATCCATCGAGAGCTTGGAGAAGCAAGAGATTGCCTTTAGATTGATTACCCATATCTTGGAGAAAGTCAAAATTGATTCTAAACTTCAGGATCAAGTGAGATTTATAGCGAAGAGGCAGCTCCAGTCCATGTCTGCATTTCTCAAGGTAATGCTTTTCTTTTGGCAGTATAGTATGGTGTACTTAGATTAGGCCCCTCTATTAGGAATGTTAGAGACAAGATTTCTAGGTGAAGCAATCGTTGGTTGATAGTCCCTATTACAGTAAACATTTGGCATGTTTTCACGAGGGTTGGTAATTTCGTACGATGGTGCTTACCATGCGGATTCTTGAGTGGAGTATTGATTTCTTAGAAGAGATGATGACTCTGTTTCTGCCTTCTGTTTTACAGTCAAGAAAGCGAGACTGGAACGAACAAGGCCCAGTTCTGAAAACTAGAGTCAATGCCAAACTGTCTGTTTATCAGGCTGCAGCGAAAATGAAAATCAAGAGTCTGGTGTCTCTTGAAACAGATGGAAAAACTTCTAAAAGATTGGTCCTGGAGACTCTTGCATTGCTATTAGATGCTGCAGATGCCTGCTTGACCTCTGTGTGGCGGAAAATGAAGGCCTGTGAAGAGCTGTTCGGTTCTCTGCTTTCTGGGATTGCGAAGATTGCAGTGGCAAGAGGAGGGCAGCCACTTCGTGTGCTGCTCATCCGACTTAAACCACTGGTACTGGCTGTCTGTGCACAGGTAATTTTGTTTTGATACTCATACGAGAACCATATTCTACTCTATTGATGAGTATTTTCATCGCGTCTGGTGGTCCATGGAATTATGGAACACGTCATGTCACAAGTCTGGACAGATTTATAGATCGTTTGACTTTATAATACTGAAAGAAGTTTCTATTTATTTCTGTTGTCTGTTGGAACAGCCAGATACTTGGGTGGGCAATCAAGGGGCTATGCTTGAGAGCATATTTAAGACTAGTTGTGAGATTATTGAATCTGGCTGGGCCAAGGACCGAGCTCCAGTGGACACCTTCATTATGGGGTTAGCCTCAAGTATTCGTGAAAGAAATGATTATGAAGAACAGGTCACTCTAAAACTTTCCCTTAACAAGGAGAAAATAATTCAACCTTGCTCTTACCTGGTTAATTTGCCTTCCTTATGTTGCATTGGATTTCACCTTTCCAATAAGGCTCATCATTTGGTATCCAGGTTGATAGAGAAAAACAAGTACCTGCTGTACAGCTTAATGTGATACGGCTGCTTGCTGATCTCAATGTTGCTGTTAAGAAGCCCGACGTAGCAGACATGATTTTGCCACTTTTTATTGAAAGCCTGGAGGAGGGTGATGCTTCGAGTCCTAGCTTTTTACGTCTCCAAGTATGGTTTCATTTTCCACCATGGTATCCTATATATGTTACTTTCTTGAACTTTGTCAATGGGTCAAACTTTGGCAATGGCAGACACTGCTACCATCTTTATCCTTTTTCATTTGACTTTTTGACATATATATTTATGCATCTATGCCAAATATGTCCAGCTTCTTGATGCTGTTTCTCGCATAGCAACATTAGGGTTTGAGAAGTCTTACCGTGAGACAGTAGTTCTGATGACCAGAAGTTACTTGAGCAAACTATCGAGTGTAGGATCTGTAGAAAGTAAAACATCAGCACCAGAAGCCACAACTGAGCGAGTAGAGGTATATGTCATTTGATACATGGTAATTGGCTGTGTTTGTGTTTTGTTGTAACTATTACACTATCCTCACAGATCCAATTGTGCTGTAGACTCTTCCTGCAGGTTTTCTTACAATTGCCAGTGGTCTTACTGATACAAAATTGCGTTCGGACTATCGCCATCGTTTGCTTTCCTTATGTTCAGATGTAGGCCTGGCTGCTGAGTCTAAAAGTGGCGGGTAATTATATCATCTTAGCTTGTATTAACATAGAGTTTTTTTCACTGTTTATGGTTTAGTCTATCTTTTAACTGCCTAGTCATATAAGAATTTTAAAAGCTTCAACAACTGTTCTCTGTTGAATAAAATATTTGGACATAAGAAAATCTGTGCAATATGAGAAATCTGCTGGCACTTTTGCTGGCTACTATATGTTCCCAGCAAGGGCTAAGTATTGCATGAAGGATGACCAATGTTGTGTTCATGCTGTTAACGTTAAAGATAAAATAAACATGTTTCGCTCTACATTTGTCCTAAAAGCTTAGAATAACTGGAAATTATCCAGTTGATGTTTCTCCACCTTAAAAGTTTTTTTTTCTCTTCACATTGACTGGAATATTTATTGCGTGCTTCCTTTTCTTCCAGGAGTGGTGTGGACTTTTTAGGGCCTCTTCTTCCTGCAGTTGCGGAAATATGTTCGGATTTTGATCCTACCTTGGATGTGGAACCCTCACTTTTGAAGTTGTTCCGCAATCTCTGGTTCTATATAGCCCTTTTTGGCTTAGCGCCTCCTATTTTGAAAGCTCCAACACCAGCAGTGAAGTCAACCTCCAATTCTGTGAACAGTGCGGGAAGCATGAGTACAGTTGCTTTGCAAGCTGTGGGAGGGCCTTACATGTGGAGCACTCAGTGGGCTCTTGCTGTTCAGCGGATTGCTCAAGGCACTCCCCCCCTTGTAAGTCAGTCTAGAGTTTAATTTGTGGTTCCCCATATTATAAGCCTTCTAAATATTGAGTCTTACATCTCGCAGGAGATACTTGTTCTGTAGTTTATTTTTTACTAATTGAGCAATGCTCTTTGTAGGTCGTAAGTTCTGTAAAATGGCTTGAAGACGAATTAGAACTCAACGCCCTTCATAATCCTGGTAGTCGTCGAGGTAATGGAAATGAGAAAGTAGCTTCAACACAGAGACTTGCTCTTTCAACTGCCTTAGGTGGCCGAGTTGACGTTGCAGCAATGAACACCATCTCAGGTAAAACAAACAAGGGGTTATTTTTCAATATCTGCTAGATGGACTTTGTTGTGGCTATCTTAGATACTCAGAACTTCCATTTTCTTAAAATTCTTTTAGGAGTTAAGGCTACCTATTTGCTGGCTGTCGCTTTTTTGGAAATTATTCGCTTTATTAGCAACGGGGGTATCCTTAACGGTGACTCAAGTGTATCTGCCTCTAGAAGTGCCTTCAGCTGTGTCTTCGAATATCTGAAAACTCCAAATCTTACTCCTGCTGTTTCCCAGTGTTTGACGGCAATTGTGCATAGAACCTTTGAAACAGCAGTCTCATGGCTGGTATGTAAATACCTGGTGGTAGTATTTAGCTCATTTTGGTCTTTTTGTCACCAACACCAGTTCTGTTTTTTTCTGTTTTCGCTGCTTCTTTGCTTAAACAAACATTCTAACAGTGTATGAATGTTACATAAAACTTTCATCTGGTTTCAGGAAGATCGAATATCTCTTACTGGGAAAGATGCTCGTAATAGAGAACTGACAACGTATGCACATGCTTGTTTCCTCATAAAGAGTATGTCACAGAGAGATGAACACGTTCGAGATATCTCTGTGAACCTGTTGACTCAGCTACGGGACAAGTTTCCTCAGGTAAATGGGTGTTACTTTCTCTCGTTCAAAAGATTATATGTAGGTTCACCATTTTTGTAAGAGAGAAACGAGATGATATATTGCATATATGAAAATATTTCACTGATAGAAGTATGGATAGGTAGAGTTATGTTTAGTCATGATAGTATTTTCAAGGCGAGTATTTACAGAAGAAATTCCAGGGATAAGTCCCAAACCTCAGTAATAATATCAAATTTTAATAATTATAATTTACATTTAGTCTTGCATGGAACAAATGTAGCTTGGTTAATTAAATGTTTTTCTTCTCACTGGCGTCCAATAATTTCATGTGCTACCCATTGTCGATTTTTTTTTTTTGCTTTTTCTGAATCAAGTTTTTCGTGTTTTTTCTCTTTCTTTTGATCTCTAACAACTGATCAATTTTCTCATATCCACTTCCATTAGACACCAGTGGTGTAAGTCTGTTTGTTTTTATGGACTTTTAAATATTTTGTGATTTCCGTTTCACGTCTAGCATAGACCTTTATGTCACGGTTTACTTTATTCTACATGTTCCCTCTCCGTTGTACAGTCAGTAGTTTATTTTTCTCCTTCTGTTTACTGGTTTCTGCCTTCTAATGCTGCCTTTTGCTACTGTCTACGGACTTTCGGTGTTTGCCTCTGTATGTGTGCTGTATGTTTGCCTTTTCCCTTCTTCAACCGTTCTTTTGGAAATTATCCCTATGCTCCGTTGATCGACTAACAATGAGAAAATGCAGGTCCTCTGGCATTCGTCGTGTCTGGATAATTTGCTGTTTTCTGTTCATGACAATACACCTTCAACAGTTGTCAATGATCCCGCTTGGACTGCTGCTGTTCGATCATTATACCAGAAAATTGTTCGAGAATGGATCATAATATCTCTTTCATATGCTCCATGTACCAGTCAGGGTTTGCTTCAGGTTTCCTTCTTTTAACCAATTCATATGGTCTTCTATTTGCACATTCAATTATTTATGACAGCTTTCTATTTCTCCAATCAATCTGTTAGTTTACATTCTTAAACAGAGACCTACTGTGGAGATATAATCCCTGTCTCTGTTCTGTTGCAGTGCCATGTTTTACTTCCTTCCCTTTAACTACTGTAATTGCTGTTTGATGTTTCTATATGATTCCGTGGTCCCTTTCAGATACAGTTTTTTTTACTTTAGTTTCTGAGATTGTCATGAGTCTGTTTTTGGTGCACAAACGAACTATTAATTGCTTTGGACTAGGGGCTTAAGTTGTTGTTTCTATGGATTCTTTTTGTCTATATTCTCATTGCAGGGCTCTTTTCCATGGTTTCTGCTTGTGTTAAATTTCTTGCTGTTCCTTTGAGTTACAATGGAGTTTCACGTTCATTCTCTGGTTTTTAATATGCACCTCAGGATAAGCTTTGTAAGGCAAACACATGGCAGCGAGCACAAACTACAACTGATGTGGTTTCTCTTCTATCGGAGATAAAGATTGGAACTGGGAAAAATGAAAATTGGTCTGGGATAAGAACTGCAAATATTCCAGCTGTGATGGCTGCAGCAGCTGCAGCATCAGGTGCAAACTTAAAAGTTTCTGAATCCTTTAACTTTGAGGTACTTGGTACTGGTGTAGTCAGTGCAACGGTAAAGTGCAACCATGCTGGAGAAATTGCTGGCATGCGAAGGTTGTACAACAGTATTGGTGGATTTCAATCTGGCTCAACACCTAGTGGTTTTGGTGGTGGCCTTCAAAGATTAATATCTGGGGCATTTTCCCAGGCACCACAACCAGAGGATGACTCATTTAATGAGATGTTAATTGCGCGGTTTGTGCGTCTCCTTCAGCAATTTGTTAATACTGCTGAAAAAGGTGGAGAGGTGGACAAGTCACAATTCCGGGAAACTTGTTCTCAAGCAACTGCACTACTTCTGTCAAACCTGGTAAGGTTTTCTAACCAAGAACAGAGAGGCTCCTTTTTCTTACATGGGTGGAGCACATGTATGTGCTGTACATTCTAATCTCTCTTATTGTTGCATCAGGGTGCTGAATCAAAAACAAATGTGGAAGGCTTTTCTCAATTACTGCGTCTCCTTTGTTGGTGTCCAGCATATATATCAACTCCCGATGCTATGGAAACTGGAATTTTTATTTGGACCTGGTTGGTTTCTGCTGCTTCTCAACTGGTATCTCTTGTCCTTGCCGAGCTTGTTGATGCATGGATATGGACGATTGATACAAAGCGAGGACTTTTTGCGTCTGATGTGCGATACTCTGGCCCAGCTGCAAAATTAAGGCCCCATCTTGCCCCTGGGGAACCAGAAGGACCTCCTGAAAGTGATCCTGTTGACCAAATAGTCGCTCACAGACTGTGGCTTGGATTTTTAATTGATCGTTTTGAGGTTAGGGTTTATCTCTCCTACTTTTTCTTATACAGAGGGAACTCATGTAAGTGCTTCACCTCAATTCTTCTTTGGCATTGGTTAAGACGGTCTAGAGTGTTATTAGTGCTGATATTTCTTATGATACTAGTTGAATTGAATATCACTTTTCTGTAATAGATCTTAGGTGACAAAATTGTGGTCTCAGAGTAATTTTGTTTCACTTGGGAATTTGCTTACTGATCATTAAGGAAGCGTATAAGGTGTATTTGAGTGAGTTTCTTATCATCACAATGCTTCTTTAGGTTGTTCGACATAATAGTACGGAGCAACTCTTGCTGCTAGGTCGGATGTTACAACGGAGTACAGACCTTGAGTGGTGCTTTACCCGCCACCCTGCAGCTGCTGGTACCTTTTTTTCTTTGATGCTCCTTGGACTGAAGTTCTGCTCATGCCAAACACAAGGAAATATGCAGAAATTCAGATCTGGACTTCAGCTATTGGAAGATCGAATCTACAGGTCACTTTTTGCTAATTCCCATTGTTTTTTGTTGCACTATACATTTTGTTATTCTTTCTTTATGGAGATCTCTCAGCCCGCATCTATGATTTGGCACACGCATTTGATTTTTTCTTTACTTTATTTTCTTGACTATGTACTAATGTTCATACGCTCTCATAGTGTTTTCTCCACTTTATGATTTAACATGAATTGCCTTTGCACAAGGCATTGAGCTGTCGGGACTAGTGTCTCTTATGTTAATTGCTATATCATAGGCTGAGAGGAAACTGGAAGTAGCTATATTTTAGGCTTTATGTTAATCTTAGCCATTTCCCAGAGTTTTTAAATTACTAAAATGTTGCTTAGGTCATCTTTATATCCCTGTTGTACCTTAATTTTATTTTTGTGCATGTCTTTTATATTTGTTCCAGGACTTCTTTAGGCTGGTTTGCTCATCAGCCAGAGTGGTATGATGTAAATATTCCAAACTTTTGTCAAAGCGAGGCTCAATCTGTTTCAGTTTTTGTTCACTTTTTATCAAACGAGCTGTCAGAATTAAGTCAATCTGATTCTAAAGGAAAACCTCGTGAAAGTGGGAACTTAATTGATGTGGTAAGATAACCATCTGCGACTTTTTCTACTTTTACCTGGTACATCATCTGATTGCAAGCTACGATATTTATTTGGGTTGAATGTGTATAGACTGATCAGTATCATCCCGTCTGGGGTGAGATGGACAATTACACTGTGGGAAAGGAAAAAAGGAAGCAGTTGCTTTTAATGCTCTGCCAGCATGAAGCTGACAGGCTTGATGTTTGGGCACAACCTATTAGTTCAAAGTAAACCTTGCTTTCTTTTCTGACGCTTTCAGTTTTCATTAGGTATCTTTGACTTCACATTTTTGATATTCATTCTTCAAGTGGTAACGTATGTACAGGGATAGTCCATATTCGCGG
This sequence comes from Eutrema japonicum, assembly GCA_030161315.1. Taxonomy (NCBI): domain Eukaryota; kingdom Viridiplantae; phylum Streptophyta; class Magnoliopsida; order Brassicales; family Brassicaceae; genus Eutrema; species Eutrema japonicum. The sequence continues at coordinate 43,668,716 of BSQW01000001.1, forward strand.
CTGAAAATAAGCACTGAGAAATGGACCGAATATGCTAAAACTGCCTTTTCAGTAGACCCTCGCGTTGCTTTATCAGTCGCCTCAAGATTTCCGGCAAATGCTGCTGTGAAATCTGAAGTCACTCAGCTGGTCCAGGTATGACTTTACAGAGGCCGCATCCTTTAAGACTGTAGAAAGACAGATTTCTTACATTTTATAGTTTGAGATGGATATTTAAATGAGCTGGTGTTGCACCACCTCACAAAACCAGTGAGGCATGATGCAACTGGGAAAAAGTTTGCCATTGTTCTTTTAATTGAAGAACTAAAATTTATGTTGAGAATCAGATTGCTAGGGTTGTACATGCTCTGAACTTCTTGGTATAAAAAATACAATTTGATATCATGGCTATAATTTTGTTTATTATTTGACTGATGTAAAATGAGTTTTCTCACTGGTACTCCTTCTTGCAGACACATATAGTAGATCTTCTTACAATTCCTGAGGCATTGCCGTATTTTGTTACACCCAAAATTGTTGAAGAGAACTCAGTGCTGTTGCAACAGTTACCACACTGGGCTGCTTGTTCAATCACACAGGCTCTTGAATTCCTCACTCCTGCTTATAAGGGACATCCACGTGTCATGGCATATGTTCTAAGAGTTTTAGAGTCCTACCCTCCCGAGCGAGTTACATTCTTCATGCCGCAGTTGGTGCAGTCTTTGCGCTATGATGACGGCGTAAGTCTTATCATGATATAATTTATGCCATTTCTCTCTCCCCCTGCCTTTCTCTCTCTCTCTATATCTCTCTCTCTATCTCTCAGCAATTTGGGGACAAAACTATTTAAATTATATCTTTCAGCTTGTGCTCATTAAATTTAGCGAAGGGACATCTTAATACGTGGTGCAGTTTATTTCAGTTTTAATTATGTCTTTTTTTCTAGTCTCGGAAATAGAAATGGAATGTGTATTGCAGCAATTCCCAGAACTCATTCAACGTTGGTGCTAACAAATGCAATTACCAGCCCATAAAACCTTTTTTTTTTAACTAGAAGTTAAAAAAAAAACCCTTTTACTTTCTTGGTCTTTTATATAAACTAAATGATTTTCCTATTTTTAAAATAAATTGATATTGGATTATCAGCCAATTTTTTTGTTTCCAAAACCATGTCTAATCTTATTGTTGTAGTTGGACCTTTCGATTGCTTGAAGTTTCTCATGTCACGGCTTTATCTTAAAACGCTACGAAAATTACACTTCTACTGGGAGTGGATATGCATGACTTGCTTGCGTTCTTTCTTTTTTTCTGGTGCGTAAGATGTTTAACAGTTCGATTTCTTTTTAATGCAGAGGCTGGTTGAAGGGTATCTTCTAAGAGCTACTCAAAGAAGCGATATATTTGCCCATATTCTCATTTGGCATTTGCAGGTAAGTTTAATTTAGTGGACTTTGCAAGATTTTAATTTTGCTAGAAACCTTTACGGAGATTTGTTAACTTTCAAGTTCTATCTTTTATAATGCCAGGGTGAGTCTGTTCAGGAAACTCCAAAAGATGGTTCTTTCGATAAGGTTTGCCCATTATTTGCTTATATTTCTCTGGTGTTAGTTTCTATGTGGAGTCTACATCTTACTACTGTTTGGCTAGTAGAGTATTTATGTTACTGCTGATAGGTGGCTTAATGATCTTTCACAACACTGAAAATCATTGCCATATAGTACAATATAGTGGCCTTAATTGTGGAAAACAGTATCCCGCAGTTGAAATATATGGTCTCCTGCAGAAAACATCTGCAAAGTCTTCTGGTTAGGTTATTATTCACATGTTATACAATGCTGAAAGTATCCTTGATGTGGCATGTTGACCGGTGGTGGTAAGCACATATCGCAAAAATCTCGAAAATGGGTTTCATGACTGCTTATAGTTCTGTATTAGCATGAGTTTGTTCTTGGAAAGTATCTTTTGGACAAACGATGTAGTGAGACAGAGGGTAGGTTGTCTAGACAGAGATGGCGGTAGAAACTTCTTTCTATAGCTGTGGACTGGTCGGCTGTAAAAATCTGAGCTCACCTGTTGTTTCTGTAATTTTTCAGAATGCATCATTCCAAGAAATTTTGCCAGAGGTTCGGCAGCATATCATTGATGGTTTCACTCCCAATGCCTTGGACATGTTCACTAGAGAGTTTGACTTCTTTGACAAGGTTACATCTATTTCCGGGGTGCTATTTCCTCTTCCAAAGGAAGAACGCAGAGCCGGTATCAGAAGGTAGAATTTTAATTTTATTATATTAACGGATGGGTCTGCATGTGTTAGATGCAAGGTTAATCTAGTACATATTAATGGCAGGGAGTTAGAGAAAATTGAAATGCAAGGAGATGACCTTTATTTGCCAACTGCTCCTAACAAGCTTGTTAGGGGTATCCGTGTAGACAGTGGGATACCCTTACAATCAGCTGCCAAAGTCCCAATCATGATAACTTTTAACGTTGTTGATCGTGATGGTGACCATAGTGATGTGAAACCACAGGCTTGCATTTTCAAGGTAAGCCTTCACATGATGTTCAGACAATTTTTCTATGTTTTCACATGAAAGCTATTCTACTGTGATGTTGTTCTTAGAGTATTTGCCAATACAGAAAGATAAAATCAATTCTCCTGTCATGCTCTTCCACTTGTCTAAGTAAATATAGCTAGACAAACATAGATAACAAACGTAGCCAGTGGTTTTTAGATATCATATTCTGCACCGGTTGGTGTTTACTGTGCGTTTTATGATTCTCAGGTTGGAGATGATTGCCGGCAAGATGTTCTTGCCCTACAAGTTATATCTCTTCTTAGAGACATATTTGATGCGGTTGGTCTTAATCTTTATCTCTTTCCATATGGAGTACTCCCAACAGGGGCCGAGAGGGGCATAATTGAGGTAAAACTCAATCTAAAATGTTTAATCTTAAACCCATTCCCCTTGCTGGATAAAATACATATGGTGGTATGAGAACTTTCATGCATCAAATAAGGCTAACACGTTTTTTTCATATCTCTTTTCTTTCCTTTTATTACAGGTTGTACCTAATACACGAAGCAGAAGTCAAATGGGTGAAACAACCGACGGGGGTTTGTATGAGATTTTTCAACAAGACTATGGACCCGTCGGCTCAACCACATTTGAAACAGCACGAGAGAACTTCCTCATCAGCAGTGCCGGTTATGCTGTGGCTAGTCTTTTACTCCAGCCCAAAGACAGACACAACGGAAATCTCCTTTTCGACGAGTATGTTTTGCGCTTTTCTTTTGTTCTTTTCAGTTGGTGCAATGGGAAAAAAATCAAAAAGTTTCAATGGACGAAAATTTCATGAAAATAACACCAACTACGTTACAATGTGTTATGCTAATGTAGCGTGGGAAGACTTGTCCACATCGACTTTGGTTTCATTTTGGAAACATCACCTGGTGGAAACATGCGGTTTGAGAGTGCTCATTTCAAACTGAGCCACGAAATGACTCAGTTGCTAGATCCCTCGGGTGTAATGAAAAGCAAAACATGGCATCAATTTGTGAGGTAAATTTCAGTAGCTTTCTCCAATCCCTTCTCCTTAGAAACACTTTGGTTCTGAGAGATAGTTCTATTTCTTTGTGCATTAAAAAAGCTTGTGCGTCAAAGGATACTTAGCTGCTCGGCGGTACATGGACGGAATCATAAGCACGGTGCAAATGATGCTAGACAGTGGATTGCCTTGCTTTAGCAGAGGAGATCCAATTGGTAACCTTAGGAAAAGATTTCACCCAGAGATGAGCGAACGCGAAGCTGCACACTTCATGATCCATGTCTGTACTGATGCGTATAACAAGTGGACTACCGCTGGATACGACTTAATTCAGTATTTGCAACAAGGCATCGAGAAGTAACAAAACCATCATGATCCCAAATCAGAGTTATATATAATTTGCAGGTAAAAATCATCCGAATTGGTGTTTCATAGACTGGTTTACTAATTTTGTTTTTCTTCTCTCCTCTCGGTTTGTGCTTGTTTCGGATTTATTTCTCTTGCAAGAGGTAGTTATTTTTAGAGAGAGGAACTTTGAGTTTTTTTTTTTTTTTTGGTTCTCATAGGGTTTTGCTAAAAAAGAAAAAGGTAACAAAAGAAAAAGGTAGGAGTGTTGTGTTGATATTTCTTGTTTGCCACATCCATTATTAAAACAATACATTTGAATCAAATGATGATTGATAAACTCATTCCACTTATATACACGAGAACGCATATTTGGTTATTGAGCTCTACGGAAAAGGAAGAGTCATACACATCTGGATGATGAATGTTTTCTCCTTTAACGGCATCTCCTAAGCTCCATATGGTTTTCTTATTATCATTGAAGACATAGGCTAGGGCATGGGCATAATATCCGGATCCGAAAAGTTTCGGCTTCAAATAATTCGGTTATTGGTTTGGATCGAATGAGTACCCGAAAATATCCGAAAATCACTACTCACTACTTTTAATATCTTCACTTTGAATTTCTTGCTTGTTTGGAATCTTCAAGTCAGCAATATATTGGCTTGCCGTTAAAGAGAATGGTCCATGCTCTCTATCTCTTTTTAGTCGACATCTCATTGCTCTAGCACTTGTTCCAATTCAACCCAACAACAACAAAAACACGTAAAAAACTTATAATGCCTGCCATATTATTTTGAGGATGAGACGCGATTGAACCAAATAAAATAACATCACATCATCGTATCTCTTTCGGCCCGGTTTTGAAAACCGGGTTTTCATTTAGTTGTGTTTTGTATTTCATTTTACAATTATTAGCCCGAATGCAATCAAAATGATTTTCGTTCTTAAAAACAGTTATTATTATATTTTAATTGTAATTCATCTAACATTTTAGATAATTGAATTTTGTTTTTAACACAACCAGTCAGCTAGGCATGACCAAAATGGAACCGTAACAGTATTTCGGACCGTAACCGTTCCGTTTTCAAACCGTAACCAGACCGTAATCGTGTCAGACGGTTAAAAACCGTAACCGTAAAAATATATTAGTTATGGTTAAAAAAATTATTAACCGTAACCGTTAATTAACCGTAACCGTATCAAAACCGTTGGTTAACTGCAAGGTTAAACCGTAAAATTTTAACCGTAACCGTTTTAAAAATAAAATTATATATACTAATAATTATAATTAGTTCTGTAAAATTAAAAATTCAAAGAAAATTATATGTTAACAATAGCAAATGCAAATCTAACAAATAGAAATATTAATTAAAACTTAAATGTGCTAGACTAATTAATATTTTTCTAACAAATATAAAAAATATTTTAACAAAACAGTTTTATGAAAAAATATACTCCCTCTGTTTCACAATGTTTGATTTTCTGAATATTGCACATGAAATAAGAAGCAATAAATGCTCAATTATTTGTTGTTTTATTTCTATAAAATAGTTTATTATCTTCTTCTCGATTACATTTTTCTCTCACGTTCTTAACAAAAAATCATCAATAACCATAAGAGATTTAAGCAAAATAAGAAAAAATACATAGAAAAACAAAGGAAAAATATAAACAAACCAACAAAAAATTAGAAAAAGAATATTAATAATTTTTTTATTTTTTATTATTCTAGTTTATCAAATTTATAATTATTTAATTATAAATCATGACATTAACCATTTATTGTCATCAGGTAACCGTAACCGTATCTAACCGTAATCGTATTAACCGGACTCGTATTTAACCGTAACCGTTTTAACCGTATATTAAACGGTTAAGGTTAAGATTAAAAAAAAAATCTAACCGTAACCGGTGGTTAAATAACCTTAACCGCATTAACCGTAACCGTGGTCATGCTTACAGTCAGCGACTGTCAATATACATACCCAAATTATAGGATAAGCGTGACACATATACATTTCATATTTATTTAGAAATTTGGAAAATATATGTTTTTACTAGATTTTTTAAATTATTAAATTAAAATGTATTTATTTAGTATTTTTCCTATTTTTGGAGATTTGATATTCATTTGCTAATGCAAATTATAAGCTAACATGTGTTCAAAGTGAATTCCATCTAATTTTGGAGAAAACTATTCCTTAAAATAAACATTTTTTCTAGTCTTGAATTATAATTTTTCTTCTTCTTTTTTTAGGGTAGAGGTTAATGCTGTTCTGGGTGGCCCAATCAGTTGAATTATACAATATAGGTTATTGTTTAATACAATGAACTATTATTAATAAGCAGATGAAACAAATCCAATTCATAGGATAATATCCACATATTTTCTAAATATTTCTTAGATTTCTATAATAATTTATTTCTTACTTAATAATTAAGTAGCCTATCAGTTTAGGGTTGTCAAACCATATAAATACAAGAGCATAGTGTGTCACATTTCACAAAACTCTCATAAACAACAAAAGCATATATAATAACAAAAATGTCTACAAAACAGATCTTCGAGAAGTTCGACAAGAACAAAGACGGCAAGCTCTCATTGGACGAGTTTTGTGAAGCGGCACTTGCTTTCTCTAAGAACATTTCTCAGGAAGAAATCGTACAACTGTTCAAAGAGATTGACGTGGACGGTGACGGTGAGCTCGACGCCGACGAGTTCACTTCGTGCATTGACAAACTGTTGAAGGAAGCATTTGCTTTTTGTGATGCTGACGGTGACGGGAAGATAACGTCCAACGAGTTCCATGCGGCCGTGACTGGGCTCGGGAAGGAGTGCACCGAAGAGAAATGCGCCGAGATGGTTCAAGCCGCCGATGCAGATGGTGATGGTTATTTGAGCTTGGAGGAGTTTATGGCTATGATCTTTGGCGACTTCTAAGAAATGAGTCATGATCTGTTTGCTTGTTTATTGTCATCGGTTTAGAGGTTTCTCGACCGTTTGTTATCTTTATAAATAAATTCAAGTGCATGTTGTTGCACATGCCAAATGCTATGGGTAATTAGCAAGGCTTATCTAAAGATTACTGAGATCTTACATAAAACTTATAATTTTTATTTTTATTATTATTCAATATTCTAATGCTGTTAGCTCTAAAAACAAATACTCCTTCAAGATATCAGATTAATTCTTATAGTGAATTTAATTAAAAAGTTATCTTTGTTTGTACCTCTATCAATATGTTAGAGTTATTCTAAAATTTAATAATAAGTAATTTAGCAGAGAATTATCAAAAGTGAGCAAAAAAAAAAGCGAAACATACAAATAACAAATGCAAAACAAGTGGAAAATAAATTTCATAAACCGATGACTTGATGTAAATATTTGGTTCCATAACACGGCTGGACCGGCCAAGGGCCAAGCTGTGACTCTCCGCGTGACTGCTGAAGGCTCCGTCATATACTACTGTCCCCGATTTCGAAAAAAAAGAAACGTCCGTCGTGTTTTTTTCTCCGATTTCTGATTCGAGATCTGTTTTACATCGGCAGGATGATAAAGAAAGAAGAAGAGAACTTCGATAGAATATGTAAAGTGTAGGGATACAAATGAATAAGCTCTGATTGTAGAATCAAGCTACACTCTCATGGCGAATGTAACAGGATTCACGATCTCATCGCGATCGTACTCAGACTCATAACGTCAAGAGTTTCAACAAATCAAAGCATAAACGAAAATGACCAAGTTATTCTCTATTTATTTATTTTCTTCCTGCAACTGCAAAGACTTGTTCTCACTCTTTACTCTTTCATTTCATTTTCTGTTGTTTCTGTGTCTCCATCAAGATCTTTGTCACCAGAATTATCTCGTCATCACCAAAATGTTTTTCTTCAGCCAAAAAGTCACCATCAGAGTGACTATGTTTCACATGGACTTTAGTTTAGTCTTTAGCACTGTTTTTTCATCTGAACATCTCATTTCATTTTGCTATATTGTATGAGTTTGGATTCTGCACACCCAATACTATACTCATTCTGCTAGATCCCCTATTTTCTGTTTGTAGCATTATGCCTGAATTCTTTTCCTTTAACATGAAAAATGTACCTTTTTCACCATTTAGATCCTGTCGTGGCACAAATGTCACTCGCTGTTTCATCTGTTACTGCTGCTACCAAATATTCAGTTCAGGCAAGCTACCAGTGGCTCATCACGAGATGATTCTCATGACGAAGATCTGTGCAGACACAGAAAAAACAGAGAATGTTGATATAGTGTGACATGATATATAGCACAATATATGACATTACATAACATGTTACATACTAAGAAGAGTAATTGCAATATCTAGCCTCATATAATCTGAAATTTAGTTCCCTCTCTTTGACACTATTACAAACTTTTGTTCACAAACGAAATATCTAAAGAACCCTACTTTATCTAATGAGGTAGATGATAATGACGAGGAGAGATAAACTTAAGTGTTGCATAAATAATTCATGTGTTTCTTATTTTTTGTGTTGCTATGATTTGGATAATATGGTGCGCAACACAATATTGACTTTTTATGTTCTTTTACTAATAGACCATTGTTCTCATAAATGTATTCACAATTGACTCAAATATCTAGATAACATGGTGATATATAAACTAACAACTCATTATGTAAGTTTACAAATGTAAATGTGCGACGGAGTGAGTACCCATTGTTTTTATTTTCTTTCTTTCAACACCGATTAATCGGTCATTATCCGAATAATTGTAACTACCAAATAAATTTATTAACGGTGTAACCATAACCCGTTAGGTAGCTGTTTGGCAATCAACGCCATATTTATGATATAAGGAAACTTTTTGTTTGTAGATATCCTTATTATCATGATACGTAAATAAAACAATAACACTATCATATGTCCTAAGTTTGATTCCAATATTTTCACTGAATCCATATGTTAACTATTTTCAATTTTCTTAATTTAGGATTTAGTGTTTAGGGTTTAAACATTTTCAATTTTCTTAACTATTCAGATATTGTTCCCAAAAAACTATTTCACAAACTAACTCAGATAGATGTATAACATAGTTATCTATAAAAGCGATTTCTTTAGTTTGAAGATATTTTTATCCTCTTTGATATCTAAGTTAACAGGTGAACTTAAGAATGTAAAATAGATTTCACTACAGATAGTCAAAAAAATAATTTATTCAATTTTGGTCCGAGAATATATATATATATATATTTTATAATGAAATTTACATCATTTAAGAGTCACAAAATACTATAAATTTATGGTAAATATAAGTTTTTACAATTAATTTTACAAAGCAAAAAATATGTAAACTAGGACAAAGATAAGAACAAATAAATAAAATTATGGGTAAACGATAGAAGAGAAAATAAAAAAATAGATTTAAAAAGAGAATAAATGATTATAAACAGTCAGAACTAAATAAAAAAGGAGTGTTATAAGATTAAATTCAAAAGAAAATCAAGGATAATTAAGTTTTTCGGAAATTTCTCTACAAATTTGTTCTAGAAAATAAAAAATTCAGTCAAGAATATCTTTTTTTTGCTTACATATACCATAGATGGAAGTCGAGTATTTACAAGTAAATTTCATTGGAACCATATAAGAAAAGTCTGATATTTTCTACATAGTTTGAAATTTTAAAGTGTTATGATATTGTGTTTTTAACAAAAAAAAATATATATATATATAAATTTTAAAACTAAAATAGTAAAAAAAATGATTGAGAATGTTCAAACACTACCGCAACAAAACATACATGTAAAGAGTGATACAAGATATTTTGTACCATATCGCGAGTGGAAATGCGATTCTACACCATACTTCAAGAGAAACACATGCTTGAGAATTCTTTTTTCGTATCAAATTCTAATAGTTTAATGGATTCGAAGAAGCGAAATATTTGGTGTTAAAAAAGCCGTGTATGAAATTGGTGTTTAATAAAAAAAAATGGATTGCATGTCGTTGGTGTTGTTGTATGTGCCAAATATTATGATGAATAACACTCCAACAATTTTTTCTTTTTAAAGTATCTAAGCGCACAAAGACATAAGATCATGCAATTTTTTAAAAAGATAATTTTTAGCAAAAGAGAATCAAATCAAAACCTATATCGAGCTATTTTGGCATTTAATATGTTGAGTTAGTTCCAATTCTTTATTATCCATGTACTATTAACGTGTAATCAATATAAACAAAGTAAAAAAAAGTGAAAAATAATTGTGGCACAAAAAAATATCGTCAAACAATGTTGACATGACATACACAAAGAAATACGGTACATTCACTGTCTTAAAAATGATGGCAAGTATAATGTATTTTTTAACCATAAATATAAGGAAAACAGTATATAGGTTATGCCAAAAACAAGTATATTAAAACCTAGAAAAATACAAATATTGAATTTATTTAGTTAAATTATTAGTGACCAAGCAAAACATTAAACGAGACTAAAAGAGTAAAAAATAAATATTTAAAATGAAATTTAAAAATAACAATTTTGATTTTGATTTAATTTTAATTTTTCGCAACGCACGGATCACTTATCTAGTCTATTATATAATGAGAGAGTTTTCTCTCCTTCTAGTATGTCCACACCAGCATAAATAAAAATTAAATATTTTTTTTATTTTAAATGTGAATTTATTTCATACATAACTATATTTATAAATATATATTGAATTTAAACCAAAAATATTTAATACTAATCCTATTACAAATTTAGAATGTGATATGAATTAAAGAATATAAATAAAATTTAATTGATATACTAAAAATTAATATGAATAACTATATTTTTAAATTAACATTAAAGAGAAAAGAATTTAAGATTATTTTAATTTTTAGTTTTTAAAAGCAATAACTTACTAAAAAATATGAAAAAACTACAAGAATAAATATTTATTATCTACATTGTATATGATTTAAGGGTTAAAAATAATTACTATGGATTTATGATAAAGATAAGTTTTAACGATTTATTTTCACAAAGTGGAAAATATGTAAAATGAGCACAAAGATAAGCGAAAATAAAAAAAGGTTATATTAGCCACAATAAAAAATAAAAGTGGTCAAAAGATTGTAAATAGTCATCATTAAGTGAAAATGAGTTTCACGAGATTGAAGATCAACGTGATCAAGGACAATGAAATGTCGTTGAATTTAGTTATATATACATAGATAGAAGTCGCGGTCACACTTAAACCATATAAGAAAAGTTAGAAAATTTCATAGTAGTATAATATGTATTTTTCAATTGGGAAAATTCCATAAAAATACCCCAACTTTATTCCGATAAGCTTTTTAATACTCAAAAAATTATAAATTTTTAAAAAATTCATGAATAACACATCACGGTTAAAAAAAAAACACACAACACCGAAGTGGAAAGTCTAACTTTTTCTTTTATATATATACTATGTGTTTAGTCCGTACAAGAGATTTCATCAAATAATCATATTAGTTAGACTATTAATTAAATTTGTTAACGATAATAATCCGAACACAAATATAACAACAATGTAAAACATATGATCAGCCAAAAATAATAATAACCAATATAATATTTATTTGTAGAAACTAACGAAGACCAATAATATTTATTAAATTTTTTAGAATTTGTTCGGATTTTTGTATTTTTGGGTTTTTAGAAATTTTTAATTCAAAAATTCAAAAGCTAAAATATAATATATTTTTATTTAAAATTTAAAATTATTGTTTCTTAACTTTAGATTTTTTGGAATTTGTTTCGTTTTTTCGGATTTTTTTTTGATTTTTTTTGTTTTTTTGATTTTTTGAAAATTTAATGTATTTTTAAAAATATATTTTATTATTAAATATAATTATATTTTAAACTGTGTATTGGTCCATATATATCTGTTAACGGAGATTTTGTAAAATAAACACACTGTTCACAGTTGGAGATTTAAAATGGGCAAAAAAAATAATTTAGATATTTTATTGGGTACAAAAATAGTTCGGATATTAAAAAGCTTATCGGAATAAAGTCGGGATACTTTTATGGAATTTTCACTCTAATTAGCAACAAGAACAATTATTCACAAATGTTTACTATTATTATTTGAAACAAAAGTATGAACAACATCACACCATTTCTATTGGTCATTTACATTTTTCTAGTCTTAACATGTCAAAATCGTGTCTTAGCCGGCGGCACTACAACGAGAGACGTCATAGTCCCAAAGATTTCCTAATGGCAAGTCCAGGTGATCAACGGTTTGACCACTGGTGAAACTCTTTTCATCCAATGAAAATCTAAGGACAACGATTTAGGAGAACATAATATGAATTTCGGAGAAAGATTTTCTTGGAATTTTGGAGAAAATATGCTTCACTTAACTTTGTTTTAGTGTTATATGAGCAAAGATGATGGTCATATGAATGTAGAAGTGTTTTGGGATGATGTAATCTTATTCCATAGATGCGGTTGGAAAAATTGTGTTTGGACCGCTAAGACAGAGGGTGTTTATCTTTGGAATTCTGCGATTGGTGACGATGCATTTATAGAAGGATCTAGAAGATTCATAGCATTTAAGATATTATTATGAATAAATAGTTTAGATATTTGTATTTATGCTAATGTGATTCTATTAGGTTAATTACAATTTCTATATAAATGTATCATTCTTGTGTATCCATGATTACGAGAGTCAATGCAATATTCTTCCAATCTTAAGCTCTCATCACCTCAATATGGTATCAGAGCAGGTTATGCTCGAATTTCGATCTAACGATCAAATTTTTTTTTTTTTTTTTTTTCAAATTTTCAAGCCTAGGTGCTTCTGAATTTTATCAAACTCCCTTTTCTTATGATTTCTAAGTCTACCAAGCCATGGTGCTTCCTTTCTCTAAGCCAATTGAGCTTCTTCTTTAAGCCTAGTGCTTCGATCAAATTCCTTTAATCTATTCCTTTTTCTTTCTAATTCTAAAGCCCATAGCGCTTCAAATTCAAGCCAAAGTGCTTCCCCACAATCACTGTTTCATTTCCGAGATGGTGTCTGTGTAATCACCATATCAGATCTGCGTCTCAGCCTCCTCTATTACCCGGATCTGACGCTACCGATGTCCACCTCCACCGCTGAGATCTCGACTCCGCCTCTTCCGCCGATACAAATCTTCGACACACGTCCAAAGGCGCCGCTCTCCTCTCCGGTCACCGCCCATCCCAAGTTGATCAGCGGTCAAGTCAGAAGACTTCATCAAAGCTATCATGCTTCCAAACGATTAGTATCGGTCCAACCGCATCGAATCGGGTCACCGCCACCACTGTCAACGGAACTATCACTTTCCACTCCGTCGCGTCGCTAAACGCCAACGCCAACGCCTGTCAACACAATAACAAGAAGACAAGTTTGGAAACCGAAGGAAGAGAGGAAGAAACAGATGGGCCTTGACAAAACAAAAGAAAGGCCCAACGACATTAAAGGAAACAAGCCCAATCCTCATAACCTCTCTGCACCTTCTGCACCTGCAACGAAAAGCAGGAACCGTACGAACACAGCTAAGATTATCACACTCCACAACCGGTTTAACCTGCTAGGATCTGGTGAAAATGACTGATAATTGACAGCTGTATGTAATGCTTTTCAGCTGCACTAGGGTTTACTACTGTGCCTCTGTTCTATGTCTATATAAGGACAGTTTATGTAACCATGAATGTTAAGCAGAATATTATGAAGTTTTCAGCTATCTGTTCAAGCTTCTAGCTTCTTTTTATCTTTTCCTTCATGGTATCAGAGCCATGGATCTGACATCCATGGACCTCTACTCTGTTCCTACTCTAAACATTTCAAACTGTGTCACGGTTACACTCACTGAAAAGACTTACCTTTTATGGAAAACTCAATTTGAATCCTTCCTCGCTGGTCAGGGGCTGTTAGGATTCGTCAATGGCACTATTCAAACTCCATCTCTTACGATCTCCGTCCCCGGAATCAACGACACCACTCAACAGGCTCCAAATCCAGCTTTTCTTACCTGGCATAAGATTGATGGTGTTGTTAAGTCCTGGCTCTTGGGCTCGTTTGCTCCAAATATTCTGAGTATCGTTGTTCACTGCACCACCTCTCATGAGGTATGGGTTTCCATCGCTAAGCACTTCAATAGAGTCTCCTCCTCTAGGCTATTTGAGCTGCAACGTCGTCTGCAAAATGTTACTAAAAAGGAGAAACCTATGTCTGAATACTTAGGGGAACTTCAACATCTCTGTGACCAGTTAGCTTCTGTTGGTAGTCCTATCACTGAACAGATGAAGATTTTTTCTGCTTTGAATGGTCTTGGACGAGAATATGAACCTATCAAGACTACCATTGAAAACTCCATGGACTCTGCTCCAAGTCCAACTCTTGAGGATGTTATTCCAAAACTCACAGGATATGATGACCGTCTTCAGGGCTATCTTGGTGAATCATCAATCTCGCCACATCTAGCTTTCAGTGTTACAAACAACAACACTGATTATGACTACTCCAATAGCCCTGGTTATCAAGGTTTTCGTGGTCGTAGCAACTCCCAATATCGGTTTGGGAGCAATCGTGGCAGAGGGTCCTACTCCACCAGAGGCCGTGGCTTTCACCAGCAGATCTCTTCCACCAATACTGCTTCTCAACCTTTTGATACAGCAAACCGATCAACCTGTCAGATTTGTGGAAAATTTGGTCACAATGCCCTCAAATGCTACAAACGCTTCGACATTTCTTATCAAAGTGAAGAGGTTCCAACTGCTCTGGCTGCAATGCGCATCTCTGATGATAGTCAACATAACGGTACTGAGTGGTTTCCCGATACTGGTGCTTCTGCTCATGTAACCAACTCCACTCAAAATCTCCAAGCTACGCAAAACTATCATGGACATGATTCTGTTCTTGTGGGAAATGGTGATTTTCTCCCAATCACTCACATTGGATCCGTTCCTCTTCACACCATGTCAGGTACATTATCTTTAAATGATGTTCTTGTGTGCCCTGACATTGTTAGATCTCTGCTCTCTGTCTCTAAACTTACTGCCGATTACCCATGCTCCTTCAAATTTGATGCTAATGGTGTCTATGTAAAGGACAAGCTAACAAAGCGGATCCTGACACACGGAAGCAGGCATGATGATCTTTATGTCTTGGAGAATCCGTCTTTCACTGCCTTTTACTCCACCAGACAGCTCAGTACCAGTGATGAAGTCTGGCATAGAAGGCTCGGGCACCCTAGTTCAGAGATTCTCCATCATCTATCTGCAAATAAAGCCATCTCTATCAATAAAATCATCAACAGGATGTGTGACTCATGTCAGCTTGCAAAGAGTTCAAGGCTACCTTTCTCTCCTTCTGTTTTTAAAGCTGTAAGTCCTCTTGAGAGGATTCATTGTGATTTGTGGGGACCTTCTCCAGTTTCTTCTTTCCAAGGATTTAAGTACTATGTAGTCTTCATTGACAATTTCTCCAGATTTTGTTGGTTTTATCCTTTGAAATGCAAATCAGATTTCTTCTCCACATTTTTACTGTTTCAAAAACTTGTTGAGAATCAGTTCAATCTGAAAATCAAGATGTTTCAGTGTGATGGTGGTGGTGAGTTCATCAGCTCCAAATTTATTGCTCATTTGGCTCAGTGTGGAATCAAACAACTCATCTCTTGCCCTCATACTCCTCAGCAAAATGGTATTGCTGAACGAAAACACAGGCACATCACTGAACTTGGGCTTGCAATGATGTTTGAAAGCAAAGTACCTCAACGGTTTTGGGTAGAGGCATTCTTTACAGCCAGCTTCCTCGGTAATTTACTGCCCTCTTCCACTCTATCCAATCATCAAAGTCCCTATGAAGCTCTTTTCAACAAGAAACCAGATTACTCTGCCCTACGAGTGTTTGGGTGTGCATGTTATCCCTCTCTAAGACCATATGCATCTACAAAACTTGACCCTTGTTCACTAAAGTGTGTCTTCTTAGGCTATAATGAAAAGTATAAGGGCTACCGTTGTATCTACCCTCCCACTGGTAGAGTTTACATCAGCAGACACGTTCTGTTTGATGAATCTGCTTCTCCTTTTGCCACAGATTACTTCTCTTTTCATCCAGCTCAATCCTCACATCTGCTTAGAGCATGGCAACAAAGCTTTCTTCAATCTACACCAGCTGATGCTTCTCCACCTCATTCACCTGCTACTTCTCCATCTTGCAGTCCTCCCATACAAAATCATCTCATGCAGGTCCCTGTGGCTGTTGTACATGCTCAGCAAACTGTATCAGCTCAACCTCTTACTTTGTCAGACTTATCTACTCCTGCTACAGAAAACTTGTTCACTGATGATGATTTTCCACCCATTGGCCCAACCAGTGACATACCTGCTGGGGAAAGGGAGAGTTCTGGGTGTACGGCAGACCTTGACTCTGATCCTATAGGCAACAGCTCTTCTCTCTCTCCAAGCAGCAACTCACTTGTCAACACATATCATCACTATGAACAACCAATCTCTGTCACACTGGAAACCGCAGCTAGTCAAAATGATCACCCCATGATCACAAGATCAAAATCTGGGATATCTAAACCGAATCCAAGATATGTTTTACTAAGCATCACCTCAACTCCTCCTGAACCTAAGACTGTTACTGCCGCCTTGAAACACCCAGGTTGGAATGGAGCAATGCATGAAGAGATGGGCTCATTTAAAGAAACAAAAACTTTCTCTCTAGTTCCTTTTCAACCTGACATGCATCTCTTAGGTTGCAAATGGGTCTTCCGTACCAAACTTAATGCTGATGGTACTCTAGATAAGCTTAAAGCTCGCCTGGTTGCAAAAGGGTTTGAGCAAGAAGAAGGAATAGACTACTTAGAAACATATAGTCCTGTAGTTAAAACTGCAACAGTTAGAGGAGTTCTTCATACTGCAACTGTTCTTCAATGGGACATAAAACAACTTGATGTGAAGAATGCTTTCCTCCATGGTGATTTGAAAGAAACTGTTTACATGCATCAGCCTCCTGGATTCATTGATTCTGAGTTTCCTGGATATGTTTGCAAACTACACAAGGCTATCTACGGCCTTAAACAAGCTCCTAGAGAGTGGTTCAACAAATTCAGTGATTACCTCTTGGAATTTGGATTCCTCTGCAGTCAATCAGATCCATCTCTGTTTGTGTATGAAAGAGCTGACAATGTCATCCTCCTTCTGCTCTATGTTGATGACATAGTTCTTACTGGAAACAACAAGGCTTTAATCTCCAGTCTACTTGACTCTCTCAACACTACATTCAAGATGAAAGATATGGGTCGCCTGCATTATTTCTTGGGAATTCAAGCACATTTTCATTCCAATGGTCTCTTTCTCAATCAAGAGAAGTATACTGCGGGCCTTCTTCAAGTTGCTGGTATGGCAGATTGCTCACCTGCACCTACTCCACTGCCAGTTCAGCCAAACAGAGCTCCCCATCAAGATGAATTATTTTCAGAACCCACTTATTTCCGAAGCTTAACTGGTAAGTTGCAGTATCTTACTCTCACAAGACCTGATATTCAGTATGCAGTCAACTTCATATGTCAGAAGATGCATTCTCCTTCTGTTGCTGATTTCAACTTGCTCAAGCGAGTCCTTAGATATCTCAGAGGAACAACAAACTATGGTCTCTCCTTCTCTAAAGATACAGATTTCACTCTAAGAGCATATAGTGACAGTGATTGGGCAGGCTGTCCTGAGACAAGACGCTCTACAGGTGGCTACTGTACCTTCTTGGGATCAAACATCATTTCTTGGTCTGCAAAGAAGCAAGCAACAGTTTCCCGCAGCTCGACTGAAGCAGAGTATCGGACTCTCTCTGAAACTGCAGCAGAGATCACGTGGATTGGAAAATTCCTTCGAGATATTGGTATCTCTCAGAACTCTCCTCCTGAACTATATTGTGACAACTTGTCTGCAGTGTACCTCACTGTCAATCCAGCTCAACATAAGCGTTCAAAACATTTCGAAGTTGATTTCCACTATGTCCGAGAACGAGTTGCTCTTGGCACATTAGTGGTTCATCATGTATCCTCTGCTTATCAATTGGCTGACATTTTTACAAAATCTCTGCCTCTTCAGAGCTTCAGTGATCTTCGTTTCAAACTTGGTGTAGCTGAACCACCCACACAAAGTTTGAGGGGGTATGTCAACACAATAACAAGAAGACAAGTCTGGAAACCGAAGGAAGAGAGGAAGAAACAGATGGGCCTTGACAAAACAAAAGAAAGGCCCAACGACATTAAAGGAAACAAGCCCAATCCTCATAACCTCTCTGCACCTTCTGCACCTACAACGAAAAGCAGGAACCGTACGAACACAGCTAAGATTATCACACTCCACAACCGGTTTAACCTGCTAGGATCTGGTGAAAATGACTGATAATTGACAGCTGTATGTAATGCTTTTCAGCTGCACTAGGGTTTACTAATGTGCCTCTGTTCTATGTCTATATAAGGACAGTTTATGTAACCATGAATGTTAAGCAGAATATTATGAAGTTTTCAGCTATCTGGTCAAGCTTCTAGCTTCTTTTTATCTTTTCCTTCAACGCCAACGCCAAAAGCGCTACCACCGGATCTCTCTGAAATCTGCTTCAAGCCCTGACGAGCCTCCGCTCCACTCGACCACTCCGTCCTCCATCATCTCTCTCTTATCAACCGCTTTTCCTAAGTTTTATCGCAGCCACAACCCACCGGATCCACACCGTCGTGATCTGCTCCTTCTTTGAATGCTGACAGTGGCACTCCAAAATGTCCACGAGGAGGAACTTCAGTGAACCCAAGCTTCACAGATTGTCGAAGCCCATTGGTCACACAAATCCAAACTTTTGACGCCCACCGATGTTGAGAAGCCTATCAAATGCTACAAGCGCAGATCTCCCAAAAGCCCACATCAACTACATTCCCATATACAAGCCCGCTCCAGTTCCACTCCATACTATCATTCTAGGGTCAATCTCAAGCCGCTATTCCGCAACTTCTCCATAACCGCCTTGAAATTGAGGGAGCGTATAGAAGGTTCTAGAAGATTCATAGCATTTAAGATATTATGAAGAATAAATATTTTAGATATTTGTATTTATGCTAATGTGATTCTATTAGGTTAATTACAATTCCTATATAAATGCATCATTCTTGTATATCCATAATTATGAGAGTCAATACAATATTCTTCCAATCTTAAGCTCTCATCACCTCAATAGCATTGTCAGAGAAATGGGGAATAGGATGGTGAAGACATATTTTTGGTAATTGTCTTATTATATGAATGTCATTGATTTAAGCAGAAAAACAACAATTTAATAATAAATTTTTGTTGTCAAAATTTTTCTCTTATTTGTTTTGTACTTTCCATCAATGTTAGCCTTTTTTTTTGTTAATAAAATTTAATTTTATTTATATACAAGCCGGTTAATGTTTATAGAGACTACCCAAACTATACAATGTAGATTTTATTGCTCTATTTATAAAATATATGACTCATGTTGATTATATGAACTATAGATAATCAGTATTTTGTAATTGATTTATATTTAAATGAAAGTGTGTGCTTACGAACACGATAACAACTATAAACTTCGATCGATTAGGTTTTTTGATGAAAAATACGTAATACGTATATATAAATTCTGGTTTTGAGAATAACTATAAACTGTAATGCATTTGCATCAAAGAATTTGTTTTTGTTTTGTTAAGATCTGCATAAATAATATTTTTTATTTAAAATATATATTTTGGCAACATTTTATTTAAAATATTATGGCACTCATGCAATATCTTAAATAGATTATATATAAGATTATGCAAAACAAGCACATGACAAATAAGTGGCATCCGGGGTCAATTTGATGCATTTTCCACCAATAAATTTTGATTCAATGCAATGTTGATTGCAGTCTGGAAACTTCTCGCATGGACCCTGCACAACGAGCCTACTTCTGTCTTCCGCTTTTGCAGATTCTGAAATTTATATTGTTTTCGAAAAATTAGTATAGTATTCTAAAACATAGGGAATGTGTATTGAACTGAGTATTTAGAGTAATTTGAGTTTTAATAAGATTTCAGATGATTTTGATGGTTTTTACTGATTTTAAAGAAGTTGTTATGATTTTGTATTAAAATCCTCTACAATCCCATATAAAACCATAAGATTTGGATCTTTGTATTTTTAACTAAGAAAATCTCCTAAAATCATCTAAAATCTACTGCAGTCATTAAAATCCCAATACTTAAAACATTTTCAATAACAATGGATTTGATCTGAT
This sequence comes from Eutrema japonicum, assembly GCA_030161315.1. NCBI lineage: Eukaryota > Viridiplantae > Streptophyta > Magnoliopsida > Brassicales > Brassicaceae > Eutrema > Eutrema japonicum. The sequence goes on from BSQW01000001.1 coordinate 43,688,878, forward strand.
TTTAACAAATTCGTGTTTGAATAACAGAGGATTGTAGATCATTTTGAGTGACTTTACATAAATCTTATGTTCAATAACACTGAATTTGAGAAAATATTTTAAAATCCTTAGTTGAATAACAAAGGATTTTAATAAAATCTCAAAATCTCTTAAAATCCACAGTTCAATACACCTCCCATAGAGTCTTTGAACATATGGATTTTTTTTTCGTCAGTTACAATGCAAATATCCCAATATATTATATTTTAACAAATTATAAACCAGATTTACTATAAAAACACCCACAAACTAGAAAAAAAACGCTATCTTCACTTTACCGGATCTAGACTATCTATCTAAAAATTTGTCGGATGTAGAAAAGAAAGTTCACCGTAAAAACAAAAAGAGACGTAAATCATAGAATTTTGGTTTATAAACTAATAAAACCACATGAAAACAAACTGAAAATACACAACTCTAATATTATGGAAGCTGCTGGAGCTGTTGACCGAAAAATATATTTTTTTCTTTCTGAAATGGCTCACGTATAAATAGACATTATAATAAATTATTAAAAAAAAAATATATATATATATATATATATATAATTGACACAAAAAAACAGAATATATATAATATTTTTGGCATACCTGAGGTGAGGAGAACAACCAGACATAAGAACACAAGGAAGAAGCATTTGCTCGATGAAGCCATTTTCTTGTTTTGTTTATTTTTATAATATATGCTGATGAAATTGAATAGTACTCAAAAGCCTTCACTAATATATATATATATATATATATATATATATAATATAATATATATAGATATAGAGAAATATGCTAACTTCCTCCAGATATTTTTCTAAATAAAATTGGATTCACTAATACTTATAATCTTTACAATTTAAGATATGCTACTCTAATAGGTTATTGTTTTTATTATACTCTAATAGGTAATGTTTTTAATAAATTATTTTTTATCACTTAATTACTCTTAATCTTTACAAAATATAGTCAAAGTATTTAATATATGAAAGAAGGAATATAGTCAAAGTATATATTTTTTCCAAATTTAATATAGTCAAAGTATTTAATTTTATTTAATATATCAATATTTAAATATATTGTACTTTGACTAATATATTTAATATAGTCAAAGTATTTAACATATGAATCAAAATTGTATTCCAAATTTACAATTATCAAATGAGTATTGCCGTCGGTTCTAGAGTACAATCATTGCAAATGTTTTTTTTTTTTGTAAAAGGAATCATTGCAAATGTTAAGATACTAGGACTTAATCCGCGCTATAATTAGCGCGGAGTAATTGTTTTTTAAAAAATGTTTTAAAATTTAAGAAAAATTGTTTTTATTTGAATTTTATAATATGTCTAATTCATGATTATAAATAGAGTTGTCAAACGGAATAATTTGTCTATTTAACCCTTTTTGCAGTGGACTAGAATATTATTCGGGCTAACCCATAAAACCTATAATCTTGAAAACATAACTCTATTATGCACCGTTTAATGACTCTAGTTTTGTGGTTAGTTCACAAACTCTTAAAAATCAATTTTCTTATGTCTAACTTTTTATAAAATTGGTAAAATATTTTTCAACTTTTATTTTGATATAAATTCAAATAAAATAAAATAAACTATAGTTAAAATATATCAAGATTTTGAATAGATTTTTGTTTTTTTGAATATATGTGAATTGATTATTATTTTAAAAATATATAAATAGTCGATAACATTTTTAATGCAAAATAAATACTTTTCATATTTTTATCACTAGAAGACAATTACATCATTTTCTATTTCAATTATTCTTTGTTATTTGTAATAGCATTTTATGCAATAACATACAAAACAAAATTCATTTTCAAAAATGTCTTCTTAAATAATACTCCACTAGGATTTAACCCGCCCTAACTATAGAGCATGGTAATTTTTTAAAAAGAAATTGCTTTAAAATTTAAGAAAAATTGCTTTTATCTGAATTTTAAAATATGGCTAACTAATGATTATAGATAAAGCTGTGAATTTGTAATAATTTGTGTATTTAATCCGTTTTTCAGTGAACTAAAATATTATTTGGGCTAACCCGTAGAAACTTATAATCTTGAAAACATATATCTAATATGTACCGTTAAATGACTCTGGTTTTTGTGGTTAGTCTACGAACTCTTAAACAAAAAAATAGTTTTCTTGTGTATATTTTTTTATAAAATTAGTAAAATATTTTTTGAACTTTTGTTTTAATATATATTCAAATAAATTATAGTGAAAATATAGCAAGATTTTGAATAGAATTTTTTTTTGAATATATATGGATTGATTATTATTTTAAAATATATAGTATTAAAAATAATTAAGAAATTAAATAATAAATAACTTATTTAATGCAAAATAAATAATTTTCATATTCTAATCAATAATTTTAAAAGACTATTATATCATTTCCTATTTCAATTATTCTTTGTTATTTGTAATGGCATTTCATGTAATAGCTTACAAAACAAAGTTCATTTTCAAAAATGTCTTCTTAAATAATATTATAGAGATTGTATAGGAGTTATAGTTAAAATTTAATTAATTGTTTGAATTAAGATTTTAATGTATAGAGTTATGTGTGATCATATCATTGATTTCTTTTTCTTAATCAATATCAGATATAGAACTCTACTTTTTATATCATAGGATTATGTTCTATATAAACTAATACTTCCTCCATTTTCATATTTCTGTATTTCATAATAGGGAAATTTCCATAAAAATAGCTCAACTAAATTTCAATAAGCTTTTTAATACTCTAATTTTTTTTCACTCCCAAAATAATACACCAACTAAAATATATCTATACTATTAAAACAGAGAAACCTTTTGTGTCCAAAAAGGAAAACTTTCATATTAGATTTTTTTTTTGTGTGGATAACTACTATTCCAGTTGCCTAACAAGTCATTTTAGTACAATATTAATAAAAATTATATTTTAATTTATATTTAAAAATAATTCCGAAAATTCAAATTTTAATTTAAATAAGTTTGGATTTCCTTAAATATATTAATTATCAAAAATCACAAAACCAGTTGTTATTATATATTTACAAAATAATAAATTGGATATTAATTTATAGTTAATTTAAATATTTAAATTTAAATAATATTCTCATAATGACGGAGATAATAAACGATATGTTATTGTATATTTTTAACATAATCAATAAGCCTAAAATTTTTAATATTTGAAATTAGTAAATATTTATATCATACGATAATATGAACAACCGGGTTATAATTATGTTTTTATAATTGCGGTCCTTTTCAGATTAATATGAACGGACGAGTTAGAATTATGTTTTTATAAACACAGTCATATTTAATATTAGAAAAAATTAAATTTACAAAAACAAACTATATCTAAACATGAAAATATATAAATCTTTGTCACTTATTAGAAAAAATATATCTATAAAAAAAATTATATATAAATACAAAAAAGCAAACAAATTATATTACAAAATTTTATAAACAAAAAAAAAAATCTCGTGCACGGTTAGAATCTAATAGAAGAAAATAGAAAAGAGAAAGAGAATATTTTTTATTTCTGTTTTCGACAAAGAGAGAAAGAGGGAAGAAACGGCCTCGGGTACAAGCCCATGAATGTTTTAGGAGCCAATTTGATAAAAGATTAACTAGTGCATATTGTTTTGTATGCTGAGTTATAAATCATGGTCATGGGTTCGAACCCTTTGAAGCACTTCATGTGTCCCTTTCTTTTCTTTAACCTAATTGCCTTTATGCCTCCGTGACGTCTTCCACTCCATCGCACATCGTCGCCGGCAAGCTTTGTTTCTCTAATTGTTGCTTCGTAATTGATACTAATATTTTTCTGTTTCGACATCGGTTTCTTTTCGTTTTAAATTAAACATTTTTGATTTTATATAGAGAATTAAGGAGCCAACTTATTTTTGTTCTGCTTCTAGTCTTACAAATCTTAGGACCAGTTCTGAAAGAGGGTATATGTTTGTACTTTCTATAGTACAATCAAAAGTTGTATTGTGTGAGCAATTTGATTGTATGCGTGTGAGGCAAAATCAATTTAAATTTTCCATTCAACATTTCTATAGGGGATGAGATTAGGCATGGACATAAAAACCGGAACCGATCCAAAATTACTGGTTCGGTTTTGGTAATAGTCAAAATACATATTGGATCTTACTCATTGATATCTGTGGGTATCAGATAATACCTGAAACCGAACCAAAAATATTTTGGGTACTCGAATTATCCGAATTAATTATAATTATATACAAAAAATATTAAATATATATCAAGTTTTTGGATATGTTTTCGGTATTATGAGTGTATTTTTTTAGTTTTCGGATATAGTTTTAGGTTTTCGGACATAATTTCGGGTTTACATGTATATTTTTGGTATTTCGGGTATATTTTTCTTCGTTTTTTCAGTGTTTTCGGGTATATTTTTAGGTTTTCATGTATATTTTTGATATTTTGGGTAATAAATACCGATTAAAATTCAAAAAACTTTGGATATTTTCGGTTCTTAAATCGGTTTCTACCCAAAAACGAACCGAATACCCACCCTAAAAATAACATTTCTCCTACTATCGGTAAAAAATTATGCAAATAATAATAATAATAAGAAATAACCCATTAAAATTAAAAATTTAAATAATTGTTTGTAGGTCGGGTCGGGTCAAGTAGATTCATAAGTTTTGATAAGAGAGACAAAAAGACAGATAAAACGACAGAAAAAAACAGATCAGTTTGTCTGAGAGGGTCTTGAAGTGGAGAGAATCGAAGAAAGATGAGGAAACTCGCAGAGAGAGATGTATCTGACTGTTCATCAATGGAGCCTGTCATAATCGGTGCGCTAATTCTGGATGTTCACGCTAAGCCTTCAACCCCACCAATCTCAGGATCCACCGTCCCAGGCCAGGTTTAATCACATTTTGTTGCGATTTGTTAACCTATTAAATCTGTGGCAATTTATTATGTGGTTGTAATTAGAGCATTGAGGTTGATGAGTAAAGATAATTTACATTTTGACTTTTCTTGGGCTAAAACTAGTTGAAGCAAACTTAAAGAAACACTAGTTGTTTTGCTTATTATAGGCTTCTTGTCTTTTGTTTTTAGGTCTTGTTTGCACCTGGTGGTGTAGCAAGAAATGTAGCTGAGTGCATCTTCAAGCTTGGAATTAGACCTTTTATGATTGGTACTTTGGGATTTGATGGCCCAGGTATGTTTTGTCCGTAGTGTCAGCGATTCGTTATGTAACAACAGATTTCACCTGAAACGTTTCTTGCGAGCTTAATTTTGTTCTTTTTGTTCAACACACAGCCAATGTAATATTGGAAGAGTGGAAGCTCTCCATGGAAGGTTAGCCTTTTCCTGCAACTGCTCTAAACTCTTGAGGTTTTCTTTTACAAACGGATCGGTTTTGCGTTATATAGCGTTAAGAGATTGATGAATGATACAGTTGAAAAGTCTGTCTTTTTACTTATTTATGAGACATCATTTTTAAGAGATTTCATAACCATATATGATGAATACTTTTTTTATATAATAGATCAAATATTCAATCAACTTTATAGTCCGTTCTTTGTCTCTGGCGTTACATTTCGGTTGAATTGAATGTAACAAACTTTTGTTTTGCTCGATGATGCAGGAATCTTGAGACGTGAAGACATCAGTACTCCAATTGTGTCGCTCGTATATGACATTAATGGAGAAGTTGCTGCTGGTGTTGCTGGTGTGGATGCAGTTGTATGTATCTTTTTCATTTATATTACCGTAATAGAAATTGGGACCGAAGTATGTAGTCGTCGTACTTCGTAGGAGAACTAAGTTACGTTTAAACTGTTTTCTGGAGCAGGAAAAATTTCTGACACCTGAGTGGATCCTCCGGTTTGAATACAAGATAAGCTCCGCTCCTGTTCTTATGGTAGATGCAAATCTCAGTACTCTTGCTTTGGAAGCATCTTGCAAATGTAATGCTTATAGTTTCTTGATTTGATTGTATAGTCTTCAATTTGACTGTCTTCTTAACATTTTTCTTCTTGAAGTGGCTGCAGAGTTCAATGTTCCTGTATGGTTTGATCCCGTATCAGTCAAAAAGTCGCAGAGAATCGCCTCAATTGCCAAGTATGTGAGTGTTATATATGTCTCCATACTCATGAAAGTTAGATTCTTTTCTTTCTCTATGTTTATTTGCAAGCCAACAGATTTAGGTTTTGTTTCTTAATAGGTAACGATAGTGTCCCCAAACCAAGACGAACTCATAGCAATGGCAAATACTCTCTGCGCCCGGAATCTGTTTCACTCCCTTACATCGGAAGAAAATAAGCTTTCACCTGAAGATATATTCCGCGTGCTAAAGCCAGCCATTTTGGTTCTCCTTGAAAATGGCATTAAAGTAGTTATCGTAACCCTCGGCTCCAATGGAGCTCTCTTATGTTCCAAGGGAAACCCGAAGAAGGCTCTAAACATAAACCGGAAGTTTACCAAAAGTGGAGAGATCTTCAAAAGTGTACAATCCGTATGTTCAATGAACCGGTTTTCTGAATCAGGGTTGAGTCACAGCTCGAGTCTTTTCGCAATCCATTTCCCAACCGTCCCAGCCAAAGTCAAGAAGCTCACTGGTGCAGGCGATTGTCTGGTAGGCGGTACAATCGCATCGCTGAGCGATGGTTTAGATCTGTTCCAGAGTTTAGCAGTAGGCATTGCCTCGGCTAAAGCTGCGGTTGAGTCAGATGACAATGTGCCTCCTGAGTTCAAGCTGGATCTTGTTTCTGGTATGAACTAATTCTTTCTTATATGAATGAGACTCAGAATTATGGTTTAAGTTTCGGTTAGCTCACCATATATTTTGGCTGTATGGGGTCTGAGCCGGTTTACACTTTGGATTTGGTTTGACCGTACAGATGATGCGGTGTTGGTTTACAATGGCGCCAAGATGTTGTTGGTTCATCAGTCGATGCTATGAAGAATGATCTTGTTGGTTCTCTTGCCAAAATAGTCCTTATGTACACTATCAAAGTTTTCTTCTTCTGTTTTTGTTTTCCTCTCTTATTAAGCAACTTAATGTCAATCTTCACTTTTTTTTTGTTTGGTTTTGTTTTTCGTTTGTCTATTATATCATCAATAAGAGATCTTTGATTTTATCCTATTATTGATGATCTTATCATATTCATATACGACGGACAAAGCTAATTATCCCACAATACATGATCACCATGAAAAAAATTATTCTGCGCTATATAGCTAGCGCGGGTTAATTCCTAGTAGTTAATTATATGAAACTAAAAATGTTTTGTACCTGACAAAGAATTCAAGGTGTTGAAACAAGCGTGGACGACGGAGGAAATGCCAACATCGCCGTCACTGCCGTCGGAATATTCCATCTCGTGGGCTGTTTTTGGTTTTGTTAAGCAACTTCCAATATGACTTGTGTAACACAAGTTGTGTTGGTGTGTGTACGTACATATATAGTGGACCGAACAGATAAACCGGGAATTGGTTATAGAACCCGGTTCAGTGTGAAACCGGTTCGGGTCTATATCTCATCCTCTTCAAAAAACACAAGATAACAGAATTGCCACCAAAGCTCCATTTTATCCCACACAAAACTCAGCAGAAGACTGAGAGAGATGAAGAGGAGATAGAGCTAAAAAAATTCCCAAATTCGATATGATAGTAACACTAAACCCTAGGATTCTCTATTTCTCGAAGTTTCATCCACAATCTCCTCTTTCTCGTCCTTCTACATACTTCTGCAGAACTCGAAACGTCTCTGTGATTACCAGTTGCAAGCTTCAGAATCCTCAAGATGGGAAAACGGCTGCGAATAAGAGCAGCGGTAGCGGAAGTATCACGAAGACCATTTCTCTTTCCGATTCAGCTCCACCGGTTACGGAAGAGACCGGCGGGGAGATTCCCGGCGATGGGGTTGGTAATGGCGGTGGAGGAGGAGACGTGGGTTTAGGGTTTTTGAAGAGGTTACCGAGAAAGGTTTTGTCCGTTTTGTCGAATTTGCCTCTTGCTATCACAGAAATGTTCACCATTGCTGCTCTCATGGCTCTCGGTAAGTTCTAGGGTTTAAATTTTTTTCCTTTTTGTAAATTGGTTGATGCAGTGACATTGAAAAGCTGATCGAATCTCGTCTCTTTAAGGCACTGTGATTGAACAAGGCGAAACCCCTGATTTCTATTTCCAAAAGTATCCAGAGGACAATCCTGTGCTAGGGTTCTTCACTTGGAGATGGATTTTTACCCTTGGGTTGGATCACATGTATTCTGCTCCTATATTTCTTGGTATGTTGGTTCTTTTAGCAGCTTCACTTATGGCCTGCACTTATACTACTCAGATACCTCTTGTTAAGGTTGCAAGGAGGTCTGTTTTTTTTCTTCCTTTTGTCCAATTTTGTAACTTCTTGTTTCTTCTTAAGAGCTCTTTACTAAGGAGAACAACAAATTTCAGATGGAGTTTTATGAAGTCAGATGAGGCAATTAAAAAGCAGGATTTTGCAGATACTCTTCCCAGAGCATCGATTCAAGACTTGGGAGTGATTTTGATGGGTGATAGATATGAGGTTAGGCATTAGCTCTCTCCTTTTCAAGTTTTTTTTCCTAATATGCGTCTGTGAGGTTATTGTTTGATTGTCTTGTTCTAGTAGTAGTAACGTTTGAGTTTGTTTGTTCTGCAGGTTTTTATGAAGGGTCCTTCATTGTATGCTTTTAAGGGTTTGGCTGGACGGTTTGCGCCTATTGGAGTGCATATAGCAATGCTTCTGATTATGGTGGGTGGAACACTTAGTGCGACCGGGAGCTTTAGAGGCTCGGTCACAGTTCCTCAAGGGCTAAATTTTGTCATGGGAGATGTCTTAGGTCCAGTTGGGTTTCTCTCAGTTCCAACAGATGCTTTTAATACCGAAGTTCATGTTAACCGATTTACCATGGACTATTATGATAGTGGAGAGGTGAGTTTCTTTTTGTTCTGCTTTCTCTGCTCTCTGATTATGTCTTGTGACCATTCACAATTAAATCACAACTCTTTGTTTGATTTATTGTAGGTCTCACAGTTTCACTCTGATCTTTCACTACGTGACCTTAATGGGAAAGAGGTTCTGAGAAAGAAAATTAGCGTTAATGATCCCCTGAGATATGGTGGGGTCACTATATACCAGACAGATTGGAGTTTCTCGGCTTTGCAGGTGACGAAGGATGGTGAAGGACCATTCAACTTGGCTATGGCACCTATTAAGATCAATGGAGACAAGAAGTTATATGGGACCTTCTTACCAGTTGGTGATACTAATGCTCCCAATGTCAAAGGAATGTAAGGACCCTCTTTACCTTTAAAGAACCACTCTTTACAATTAAGCCAACGAAAGTAGAAGAGATGGAACATTTTCTAAGATTCTTGACGTAGACTTACATTTTGGTGTCTTGTATAGCACTTAGCTTTAATCCACTTGAGTTTTTTACAGATCGATGCTTGCTCGGGATCTACAATCCATTGTTGTGTATGATTTGGAAGGGAAATTCGCGGGAATAAGGAGACCGAACTCGAAGCTTCCCATTGAAATCGATGGTATGAAGATCGTTATTGAGGATGCAATTGGAAGCACTGGTCTTGAGTTAAAGGTAAAAAAAAAACTTGTTTAAAGTTTGCTGACACAAAAAAAAGAAGAAGAAATGTAACATCTTTGTTCTTGGTATTGTTTCTCAGACTGACCCAGGAGTCCCAGTGGTGTATGCTGGTTTTGGTGCTCTAATGCTCACAACCTGCATCAGTTACTTATCTCATTCACAGGTAAAAGTAACTATTAAACTCGATATGGATCAAAGTCTTGTTTTTATACCAATGTGTTCCTTTGGCATTTTGGTCAGCAACCTGTTCATTATCTAACTCTATTTTTGTTTAAACTCATCCTCTTATGTTTGTCTGAAACATCATATGAAGATATGGGCACTACAAAACGGAACAACATTGGTGGTCGGGGGAAGAACCAACAGAGCCAAGAACGAATTCCCTGATGACATGAATCGTTTGCTCGATCAAGTTCCTGAGCTAATCAAGAAGACTTCAGTTGCCTCCAAGCATTCTTGATTAGCTCTTCGACCCTGATACATTTCAAGACAGAACCAAAAAAATTGTACAGATATGTGATAAAAAGGGTATAGTTTTCAAGAGCGCACGTATGAGCGCATTCTACATGTTTCTGATCATATGGGAAGAGAGAGGAGCTATAGAAATTGAAACTTCAGAATTGATTTGCATTGTAGATTTTATTTGAAGGGTCTGAGTTTCTACACCGTGAAGTTAGAATATATAGGGTGAATACTTTTTCCTTTTTTTTGTGGGTAGGTTTTCTTGTTTGTCAAGTTATATGATCTTTCTGTATATCTAGCTACAATTCCGCATCTTTTAGTCGCACTAGTATATATAACGTTTTTATTGTAATTTATATATATAACGTTTTTCTTGTAATTTAAAACCATTTTAATGTTGATTATGAAATGGGAATGATGGGAAAATAGTGTTGGTCCTTATATAGTATAAAGTCATGAATGAGAAATTATTATCTATACTCTCAAATTAGGTGATGGATCCACCAACGACAATAGGTCAAATCCAATATATGATCTCTGAAGGGAAACAGAAACATCAGAGTTAAGCAACAAAACCAATTCGCAAAAACTAAAACTAGTGGTCCAAATGAGCTTTTCTTGTTTTTTTTTTAGTCAGTTCTTTACTTCAGAAACATATGAAATTTAAAGAGCTTACAATAAAGTATCGTTTTACAAAATCAGTTTTTCTCTGTTTGATGTTTATTTGTTTTGGAATGCAATATCAAAGATCATCTTCTTATTTACTCTCTGTAGATAATATGAACCTGATTTACATATTTTCTGGCATTTGTGTGAGCAATAAAAAAACAACAACAAAGTTTTTTGGATAAATTTCTTGATAAATAGATCCAGATTTGAAGACATGAATACAAAATAGTTTGAAAGATTAGCCATTTGAGAATCTGCAACGAAAATTTACCAACAAAATAAGAAAAAACAAATGGGAGACAAAATGCCATCGTAAGGACTAAGTAGCGAGATGTATACATAATGTATGTTTCTAAAGTCCCACATCGGAAGAAACAAGTTTTCCCTTGTTTTATATATAAGTTTAGTTCACAATAATTGTACGTCGAGCTTAGTAACGTGGGCTTGTGATCCAAGTGGAGACTATAAAGGTGATAGGACATTGGGTTGAACTCTTTGGGCCGGGTTCGGGGTTGGGCTTTTTACTGGCCTGCCCATTCCAAGTCGGGAGTTGAGGTTTCGGACTTGAGCGAAGGCTTGTGGTTCGGACTCTCTTAGAGTGGAGGAGACTTCGTGAGGCTGGTTTCACAGAGCAGCGTCCACCTCCCGCTCTTGACGGTGGAAGGATAACCGTTGAAAAAGAGACTTGTAAGTTCCAAAATCAATTATAGTGAAATATGCCGCAGCAGAAACTAGGTTTAGCTATCTTCTCACATTGAATGTGTAACTTTTATAAATTTTGTGTCTCGTTTACTTTTTGTTTTTATAGTGTTTTTTGTTTTTGGGTTGGATTTAGAATCCTAATTCTAACTCTTAATAAACTAAATTCCCAGCCATGGTGTGTATGCTCCCTGTCAGCATTATTCGGTGTTGATAACAACAATATTTTTTAATTTATCATGTTTAATTAATAAACTGAATGTGAAAAATGCACTCCACCACCGTGTAACATTTTACTCATTAAAGCTGTCATAGTCAAAAATTAAAGAATTAATTATTATTTTTTGCCAAAATTAAAGAAGTAAGAAATTAATTAGTCTGCGAAATTCAAGTTGCATTTTTTTTTTTTTTTTTTGGTGAGTGGTGACCGATTCTTACATTTTTCCCAAAGGTGACTAATTCAATAAAAGAAAAGAAACTTCACTATAAGTATATATAACTTTTTAAAATGTTTTGGTGTCTGATTCTATTGTTTTCTGACTGATTCAATCATTCAATGAAATATTAAGAAACTTCAATACCTCAGCAACTTATTTATATTTCAGAAGGAATAAAAAAATTTCTGGTTGATGGATTCTCCAAAAGGACAAATACACAATCGTCACATGTATATAAAAGGGAGAGCGTCACTTCTTAAAAATATATGCGAAAATGTCAAAGGAACTTAACATGATCTTATTAATTATATATAATCCTTATGCCGAAAAAAAACAAATTATTTCAAAATTTCACATATATATATATATATATATGTAAATCCCGACTCAATAAAACAGGCCCAATAGACAAATGACAAAAAGGCCGGAGAAGTCAAAGATAAGTACGAGGTGACGAACCGAGGTAAAAGGTATGCCGGATGAGTTCACGGTCAAAGGGGAATAAATGCATATATGTCAGTTAACTCCACCTAGACCAAAGACTCGTTCAAACCAGTGATTTAAGGCGCTTGAACATAACGGTCGTATCCTCTAAATTGAATACCATTCATGGTGAATCAAGCGAAGTAAATGACAACGTTAAACACAGACTCGGAGTATAAAACAAGGACGAGAGCAAAGAGAAAAACAACTTCTTCTATCCACAACTAGCTCTATGCTTAAACACTTAGCAATTCTTTGTTCTTGTTCTTGTAAAAACACTATTGAGAACGAAATACTAAACTCATTTCACTCCGCATTTCTAATCTAAATTTCGTTTCTTGATCCATTCAGGTCTCCTTCGATTCGAAAGCTCTTCGAATCTTCTGTTATTAAAAATAAGTCAAAGTCCTTTGATAATTCTTATTTACAAATTTTAACTGTCGTAATTTCAGCTACAACAATATACATTTTTTTACATACTCTTATATATGTTTCATTAAAAGGATCATTAAATATTTGGATGGCGATCTATTTTCCCACGAGAAATATTGTATTGCACCATATGCGACCCAAACTAAGACTCCGTGCTAAACCTCATTGACAACAAAGTTTGAAACATATATCTCCCCAAATTAAAAATTCTAAACCTCAAAACACATAAAATATATTTTATTGGTTATTGTCTACAAACCAAACATAAACCGATCAAACATGCTCCTAAACCAAACTAAAACCCCGTTCCAACTAAACCCGACCCAAAATGCTTGACTTCTTCTTCATCCGATTTTTTTGGTGCATGCCTTTGTCTCTGTCTTTGTCTTTCATGCGACTCGGGTGATTCGTCTTAACAAAATGAAATGGATTAAAGATACCACATATATGCATTTCACAATGATCGTTAGCGTGGGAAGCCTTATTCAAGTTCACACCTTTGTCGTGGGATCACCTGAAAAATATCTTGCTTGGAGTTGCATCTTCTCTCACATATCTTCACAGAGAGTGTGAGAATCTGGCAAAAAAATCGGGTGAAGAAGAACTCATGTTTTTCGGGTCGGGTTTAGTTGGAATTGGGTTTTAGTTCGCTTTAAGATCATGTTTGGTCGGTTTAGGTTTGGTTTGTAAACAATAACCAATAAAATCGATTAGGTGTGTTATGAGGTTTCAGACTTTTAATTCAGGGAGATATAGGTTTCGAACTTTGTTTTCAAATTTTTTAGCACATAGTCTTAGTTGAGCCGCATCTGGGGTTATATAATACTTTGTGAGAAAATAGATTATCAACCCTTAAATATTTACCATATTATCGATGACCTTTTCAGGAATTACAACAAAAGAGAAAGAAAAAAAGAGTCAAACAAACAAAATTAATCATTTAATTACAATAATACATTGAGCTTGACTTATATGTCAGCTGAATATAAGAATAGCCGAAAGCTGAATAACAAAATAGTGGAATCAATAGGACCATAAAACTTAAAACGCCAATAAGTTACTAATTATTAGATGAATAAAGTTTTGTATAAACTAATTGTAAATTTAAAAACATGCTGAATGGATAAAAAATAGTTTTTAATTTTAATTTTTTTATCATTCTGTGCTTATTATTGTGAATGGTATGTATTTGACGGAAATTCGAAAACGTGAAAACATGGAAGAAGTACATATCATTCAAATCCACTCTTTTTATCGCTACAAAAAAAATTAGAAACTAGGTGGAATCTAAATCCATGCATAGAAATATAATTTAAAAAAAAATTAAGATAACATATATTAATATATATTCAATTTACTGTTCCGCGTCATGCGTTGGATTAAATATTATTTTAAAGTATTAGATAAGTTAAAAAAAAAAAAACTGTTATTTCGTAGTTGAATATTTTAGACATACCTCAAGTCTTCAATCCGAATTTCAATCCAAGTCTTCGATTATATAATTTTCGATTTATAAATATAATTATCCAACGAGAAACCTAATGTAATATGGATTGTTTGATGTTTATTAGGAAGAATGTGATGATGTGACTTGTGAGAGTAATTGCGTACAACTATTATTCAAGAACAAAAAAAACAAATTGCGTATAACTTTAGATATATTTTTTTAAAAAAACCATATAAATAAGACACTCATTGTGCCAACTTTTCATCAAATTGCAAAAAGCGAGTTATTTCGAGGAGAAATTGACAATACAACTCTTTCCCATCAGCATCAGAAGAAATGGCAGCAGCAATGCCAGGTTAGTTATTTAAACAGATCACTGTTGTTTTTTTAAGGGAAAATATATAGTAATCATGTCATTACTACTTGATCACTCTTGGCGATTCTGTGTGGAAACAGACAGCGCATGTTTCCTGATTTGACTTGATTTTGATTCGGAGGAAATTTTGGTAACTAATAACTACCAGCGGTATGCATATTGTAGTTCTTATAGCTTGTTTTCTAAGTTAGGTTTCGTTTGTTTATGTTATTATGTATATTGATGCATCATCCAGATTCAGCACCAAATATTATTGTTTCTAAAACCATAGATTTTTACACCTGAATATTTCATATACATGTCATTTTGTTCGCTTGTTATATAGGTTTACAAAAATTGGTTATAAAATTAACAACCAATTTAAAGATGCAATTTATACCCAAGTTCACAACAAGATATAGACACTCTAAAGCTGATAAATTGCTACAAAAAATGTGCAAAGCATTACCAGACGATCTACTTGAAGCGGTGGAGAATGGGAACAAGGATATTTTCATGGAGATAATCAACTTAAACCCTGAACTTCTTGGGATCAATGAAGTAGTCTCTGGTCGAAACCTCTTTCAGCTAGCCGTTGGATTCAGGAAGGAGGTGATATTTAACCTCATATATGGTTTAGATGATAGAAGGGTCCCGCTGCTGAGATCTTGCGACAGAGAAAACAACAACATTCTCCATATCGCCGCTCAGCTATCTCCTCGACCCGACCACCTCTCTAAGATTTCTGGATCTGCCCTCAAGATGCAAAGAGAGACTCAATGGTTTGAGGAAGTAAAGAGTTTGGTATCAGAACGTGAAGTCATGCAAAAAAACAACGAACGGAAGACCCCACGACAAGTATTCGAAGCGTCTCACGAACCTCTACGAAAAGAAGGAGAAGAATGGATGAAACAAAATTAATGCAAAATCTTGTAGCTTTGTGGCTGCTCTCATTGCAACTGTTACTTTTCAAGCCATTTTCACTGTTCCTGGAGGTACTGATCAAACTTTGGGTAAGCCTCTTCTTCTTAGAGACTCAAATTTTGCGGCGTTCATCATGGCAGACACTGTGGCCTTCTTCACCTCATGTACCTCTGTGTTCATATTCCTCAACATTCTCACCGCAAGATACTATTTTGATGCCTTCATTGTCTCACTTCCTAGAAAGATGATATTGGGTCTCACCATTCTATCCATCTCCATTGAGTCGATGCTTCTTGCATTCATCACTGCGATTTCCTCATCGATGCGTGAAAGGCCAATGCTTGTAGTTCCACTGAAGCCACACGCTAGCCTCCCTGTCATTTTCTTCTTGATGTTGCAATATCCTCTTCTCAAGGAGATGATTTCTTCCACGTATGGCAAAGGACTCTTCCGCCGCCATACAAAAAGTTGGTTGTGATAAGTGTATATTTTGTATGTTTTAAATGTTTTTTTCTTTGGATTTAATCTTATTTTGTATAGTTTTTGGGTTATTTTCATCTATTTGAGTCTATTTTCTTCTTGCCATGCAGTTTAAAGTCGTAAATATATTTTTTGCATTTGCATTGCATTTTTGGAATGGGGAAAAAAAATGAATCATTGGTTTGAAAAGAAAAACTCTTAAGGACAAGCAAAAGGCAAGTATGAGGAAGTTGATGACTATATATTTTGCATGTTTTAATAGTTCTTTTTCTTTGGATTTAATCTCATTTTGAATAGTTTTTGGAATATTTTCATCTATTTGAGTCTCTTTTTTTCTTTGGCACGCATTTTAGAGTCATGAATATATTTCTTTACATTTGCATTGCATTTTTGGTCATTTTATGTGTTATTGGATCATGGACATGTATGGAGACTTGGCATGGAGAAGAAATGAGCAAAAAGAAGAGGATAACAAATGCAAGGATGCTCATATCGGTCACTGGCCGATATGAGTGACCGACACAAGAAGGAGACGAATATCGGAGACTCTGGACATCGGTTTCTAGATCGATGTAGCAGCCGATATGCAAAATCAAGAACCGTAAAATCGTGTTTTCCCGCCAAACCGCAAAACTGTATTTTCCCGCCAAAACCACAAGAACCGCAAAATCATATTTTCCGCCAAAATTGTAAAACCGTTTTTTTTTTCAAAACTGCTAAATTGTATTTTTTTTGCAAAAACCGCAAAATCGCGTTTTCGGTCAATACCGCAAAACCATGTTTTTCAGCTAAAACCAAAAAAAAAAAAAAGAATTTTCCCGATAAAACTGCAAAATCGTGTTTTTCTGCCAAAACCGTGAAACTGCGTTTTCCTACGAAATCATCTTTCCACCAAAAATGTAGAATCTCTTTTCCCGCCTAAACGTGGAATCTTTTTTTATTTATTTTAATACTAAATTATGATAAATATTTTAATTTAAAATGATTTCTAAGTTTTTTTTTTTTTTTTTGAATAAAGTTTTTAAATTAAAGCATGAGAAAAAACAATACAAGCCTAGCCAAGGCCTTAGTGTTTGTTGGGTCTAGCCCAAAGTGAAATTAAACTTACATCAAGTTACAACAAGGAAACTAATTGAACCAAAATAATAATTAACCAAGGAAGAAGCCGTGGAAGGTGAAAGAACACCATGGCATCGATGAAGAAAATATCCAGGAGAGAGAGAAAAATCAAGTTGCAGCAAACCAAAGTTGGAGCATCTGGGAAGATTGTCTCGGGCTTGTTTTTCTGAAACTGGAGCAGCGATTTCGGATAGTTGTGTCAATTGAAGCCAGAATCGAAGCCACAGACCTGAAGTTTTGCCGATGAATCCGGGAATTTCTCTCAGACCAGATGGAATAGATCGAGCATTGCCAAGCGATAAGGATCAGTTTCTTCTTCGACTTGGGACCCTGGAAGTTTTGCAAGTCGAGAAGAGAAGCATTCCAATTTTGTTGAGGAATAATATCACATCGAGAGCCAACAATTTTCCAGATCGACCAACTGATTGGGCAATCGAACAGTAAGTGATCCCTACTTTCAGTAAATTGATTACAGAGTACACATAATGGATCGACATTCAAACCCCATCCTATGATTTTGTCTTTGGTAAGGCTACGGTTGAGGACGAAAAGCCATGTGAGAAAACTGTGCTCCGGAATACCTCCAGCGTTCCAGACTTTATGCTTCCAAGGGACAATTGCTTCATGACATTTTAGTAAGTTGTAGATCCTACCAGTGTAATACTTCGGCCAGATGGAGCCATCAACAACCCATTCATAGTAATCTTCAGTGTCTACTAGTTGAATGGTAGAAAGATAAGTTTGGAAGATAACCTGGTTCTCTGATCTCGCAGGTGGAATATTCCAGTGACCATGGGAGTACAGAATGTTCAAATTTGAGTTCAAGGAGACACCCATTCTAGAAGTGATGCTTGGTTGTAGGAAATCTTTCAAGCAACCAAAAGGTGACCAGTTGTCTGTCCAGAAGCGAGTGGATTCACCATTCCCTACCCTGAGTTTGATCCAATTGTATGCCAGTCCTCTGATTTTCAACAGCTTATTCACTAACCACGAATACCTCTGTTTTGTCTTCAGGATCCAGTAGTTACAAAACGAGCCTTGCAAAATTTCTTCTTTGAACTAAGCTACCCAGATGGAACCAGAATTGCAGAAGAGAAGCCACACAAGTTTGAGCAAGCAAGCCTTGTTTCAGGTGACCAAATCTTTACAACCTAAACCTCCTTCATCTTTAGATAAAGTTACAGTATCCCATGAAACACGAGCTGAATGATGTCCCTCAGTGGAGCCTCTCCATAGGTAGGCACTGCATAAAGAATTGATTTGTTTGATGCAGGTTTTCAGGATCACAAAGGTAGAGCACCAGAAGTTGGTGATTCCCGAGATCACTGTGTTCAGCAGCAGAAGACGTCCAGCAAAAGAGAGTGACTTGGCACTCCAAGAGTTGATTTTACCTTTAACATGATGTAGCAAAGGTGCACAGTTGAATATAGAAAGTTTTTTTGTGCATAAAGGGACTCCAAGGTACCTGATTGGCAGAGTGCCATAGGAAATACCTATAGCATGAATAATTTGTTGAATTTCTTGTTGTGACATCCCAGAGGAGAAAAAAGAAGTCTTTGCAACACTGACAGCAAGGCCATAATGCAGCTCAAACTGATGGAGAACTTGTAGAATGTTTTGAACAGAAGACAAGGACCCATCAGTGAAGATTAAGAGGTCATCCGCAAAGCAAAGGTGAGTAAGCTTTGATGATTCACGCTTGTGATGATATTTGAATTTTCCCTGTGCAGCAACCTTGTTTAGAAGATGTGAGAGACAATTCATGGCTATTACAAAGAGGTAAGGGGATAGGGGATCCCCTTGCCTTAGCCCGCGTTTTCCTCTAAAGTAGCCTTGTATTGTCCCATTGTAACCGATAGTGAAGTTAGGCGTACAGATGCAAGCTCTTAGCCAATTTAGATAGACTTGTGGCACACTGAGACTAGCTAAGCAGTTGAAAATGAAATCCCAGTTAAAGGTATCAAAAGCTTTAGCTATGTCCACCTTAATTGCGATTCGTTTTGGTCCTGTCTCCTTATGGAAGCCATTAACTATTTCAGTAGCTAGAATTGTATTCTCTACAAGAAGTCTTCCTTGGACAAAAGCAGTTTGATTTGGTAAGATCAAATCCGGAAGCAGAGGCTTGAGATTTGACACTAATATCTTTGATATGGCTTTGTATAATGTTGAGCAGCATGAAATAGGACGATAATCAACAATTGCCGAAGCACCAGGGTGTTTTGGGACGAGAGAGAGAATGGTGGAATTTGCAGCTGAGGGTAAGAAACCAGTCTGGAAGAACTTTTGCACAGCCACAACAACTTCCTGGCCAAGAAGACCCCAAGCAGCCTTGAAAAATCCAGAGGTAAGACCATCGGGCCCAGGAGCCTTATTTGGATTGAGTTTAAGGATTGACTTAGTGATTTCCTCAGGGGATGGCATGGAGGAGAGGAGGAGTTTTTGAGCCTCAGAGCAACTGAACGGAGAGAGCCCCTGGAACCAAGAAGGGCAAGAGAATGAGGCCGGAAGAATAACTGGAGCAAGGATGTTCATAAAATGTGAGACAGCATGAGCACTCATGTCAAGAGGATCGGTCAAGAGGATTCCAGAGGGGAGGATAAAAGATCGAATGGAATTTTAGGCTGCCTGACCACCGCAACCCTATAAAAATATGAGGTATTGAAATCTCCTTCTTTTAACCAATTAATCCTTGATTTTTGACGAAAGTAGGATTCTTCAATTGATCATAGAAAGACTCACTTCTGATGAAGATCACTTTCAAGTTGGAAAGAAGCAGCTGAGGGATCTTGAAGGGCATGTACCTGCGCATCTTTTAACCAACAGTTAGTTAAGCTCACTCTCTCTTGAATATTGTATTGTATTGAAACAAATTTCTAAGTTATTGTATTGTAAAAATAATTTAATTATAAAATAAGTTGAAAAAATCGTTGGAGACATCTTGTGGACGTCCAAAACATGGTCATCTTTGGTAGAGCCGTGCCTACGTAGGCGAATATATATATATAAATATATAACAAAATTTATAAAAATCATTGACAAAACATTTTTTATTTAATATGTTACTAACTGTGTTTCAAATTTTCATTCATTATTTATTTAGGTTCTACTTGAAGAAAAAAATGATTTTACCGGTTTTTCATAGAAATATTTTAATAATACGAATGGCTTCAAATTACAGTTTAAAAAGTTTAAATAATCTCGTAAACTAATTATTTTATAAAATTAGACGTAGGCGAATGTTTCTAATTTTAATAACATAGTCACGACCCTGATTTTTGGGTGCGGGTCTGTTGTTCGTACGGACCAATTCAATGCCCGAAGAAGAAAAAAAAATGTCTAAACGGACATCCCATATGAGTGCGGTCAAGACCAATTAACAGCCCTACTCGTCGGTAGTGGCACTTCCAAAACAAGAAAAGTATATCGAACGGAAACGAAAGGTGTAAAGAGATGTAAGAGCGACGATATGTGTCCTATGTTTTCATTTGTTATATAAATTGAGATTTATGCAATGGTATAAAAAGAGTCAAAACTTTACTTTGTTTTATGTAATGTTCAAAAAATCGCTAGACGCTAGTCGTGCGTTCGAGCTGGGCCAAGTGTCCTAGCAAAAAAAAATCAGAGATTAATCGAAAATTTAGCGACAACCAACGAAAGATTTGGCGGCGAAAAGCGAAAAGATGCAGTTGACGGTGGCGATGATATCGCCACTTAGAGGGCCGCTAAGGTTTTTTGTTTACCAAACAAAAATGTAGATATAAAATATTTGTTATATGTGGGGTAGGTTAAAATTGAACATAAATTGGTTCAATTTTGGTTATGTACAAACCAAATTCGGTTAGGTTAAATTCGTAATTCGCTAGATTAGGTTTATTATCCGGTTAAGTTTGGTTAAATTAATACAATTTTTTAAATTTTCAATTCAGCAGACTTCATGCTAAATTGAAGGTTTTATATAACCGAAGGAATTGACGTCATTTACTTGATTAATTTGGGCCGCGATTAAAAAGCCCATCCTAACAAAATCGAAAGAGCCCGGAAAAACCCTAGAGACACAACGAAACATTTCACTATTCTTCCTTCTCTTCGATCTCAGATTCTCTCAAGACGACGAAGTTTTGCTTACCGGAAAAAGAAAAATGAAGCCGGTAATAGGCACTGTGGTATCGAACAAGATGCAGAAATCTGTAGTCGTCGCCGTCGACAGACTCTTCCACAACAAGCTCTACAATCGCTACGTCAAGCGCACTTCCAAATTCATGGCTCACGACGACAAAGACTCCTGTAACATCGGCGATCGAGTAATTCCCGAAATTTTGTGATTATTTAAGGGAAACTTGCCGAAATTTGTAATCTTGTTTCATCTAGTGAAATGTTTGATCTCAACTAGTGGAAGAAGTAGACTTTTATGATTCTTTAGACTAAGAAAATTCAAAATGGAAGCTTTTTGGTTTCGTTATCCTGCAGGTGAAATTAGATCCATCAAGGCCATTGAGCAAGCATAAGCATTGGATTGTTGCAGAGATCATCAAGAAAGCTCGAATCTATTCTCCTGAAGCAGCGGCTGCTGCTGTTGCTGCTGCTGCAACCAGTTCCTCTGCCTCCATTGCTGACTCTACAGCGCAGTCTCAGATTCCTCCATCCTCTACTTCTTAAGGTAACTGTTTCAAGCATCTGCTACTGAATTTTCCTTACAAAGACTACATAATCTGGAACTTTTGTGAGAATTGACTTGGATGCACGTTTCTCTTGTCTTTTTATTTCTCTTATAAGCCATTTGCAGTTTATGGATGTTAGTGGGTCCTAAGATTAAAGGCATTGTTGTGTGACAAATATGCTTCTTATTGTCAGATACTTAAACATTTTAAACACCTTACGCTATGGAATCGAGATGTTGGTACATTGTTTGTCTTCCCGTTTGGATTTATACTTTTGTTATTTTGGTTTGGGGTGCCCTCTTTTAAACCTTACTGGTTATGTTAGGTCTGCGTTATCATGATCCTTGGTCCCTTTTGCTGCACTTTTGCTAGGAAGGGAAATGTGTCTCTCGAATACAAACTGGATTTCATTAGCTCCAAAGGAGATGACATTAGGCGTTGTACCGATCAACATATTCCATCAAAGTGTAATGCTTTTGAGTGATGTATGTGATATTTGGTTTCATGAGATGATTATGATAATGTAGTCAAAGTTAATGAATAACTCTGTTAGTAAACTCTGGGTTAGTGACTTTTGAATGCCATCTTATGTCATTTTGGCAATCTGTGCATTGCAATTTCAGGCATGGAATAATGAGTGAAAGCTCATGTAATACTTCTTTGGCTCTACATATGACGACACCAATATGATACCAAGTAAAGATCAGTACCAACACAAAACTCCTTAAATGTGTGTGGCCATCTTCAACTTGGCCAAGCCCAATTGCAACATCAGTTTTTCACTGTCATATAAAGTGTTCAATAAAGAGTCTTGATATCTGTCGAGTTACAAAGATCAGAGTTTCTATAGACATTATGTTTTGCTATCTATCTGTATTTTGTATATTTGTCATCTAATTGTTTTAGATCAGAGAGAGGGAAGTAACCAGAGATTGAAGAGAGAAGAAGAAAGAGACAAGAACCAAGTCAAGAAAGCTAATGTGGCTGCAAATTGATATCTGTTACAGATTGTTGGAGGGCAAACGGATTCGTCTGATCGCAGAATATCTACGACACTAGCTGCTGATGAAGCTGAAGCCAACGCTAGAACAGACACCACCTGCAAAACCAAAATGGTTGAATTCAGATCGTAAACTCCAGTTTTTTTTGTTGTTGTCAGTATGCATTAGATACGTAATTGCGTTACCCAATCACCAATAGAGATGGCTAGAAGGATCCGTGGCTTTTGAAATGGTTGTTTGAGAAGAACACAATACATATCTACCATTGCCAATGACAAATTCCACGGTATAGCTAAAGACATGATCGTCACCAAGTAGCTGCAGAGTTGTTTATAAGATTATTAGGGTTCATAAGAGAATACAGAATCTGGAATTTAAGAGTTATTATTACCAGAAAGCAGTGAATTGGTAGAAACGAACACCAATGGTCATGAAGAGAAGAGCCCCAAATGCTAACACCGTTTGACCTAATCTCAACGAAAGGCTTGCACTTGTGCCGACAGAGCCAGGAACCTCCACCATCACCCGCTTCTCTCTCTTGTGTCTCACGTAAGTTATCGCTTGCTTAAATCTAAAAAGATTGAAACTTTTGACATGGGTCTGGCAAAATCTTGTGGAATTTTTCAATTAAATCATTTGGGTTTTCGTTGTTAATCTTTTCTGGTGGAATCAAAGAGATGATGATCATGACGAAGAAGAGAATTAAAAGGAAAGGCAAGTTGATAGAGTTTCTGGTTCGCACGTTGTTCGTGAGAGTTTACGAATGGTGGAAAAGAGAAGACTGTTCATGTTGAAAGAGTTGTGGTCTGTATTCATCAGACAAAGCAGAGCAAATGTCGGGGCAAACAGTTATGCAACACTATTATTCCTTCCTTCTTCATTTCCTAAATCCCTACCAACTTCTTTTATTGTTTTATATATATTTGATATTTTTTCCATTAATACAAAAAGTCGATTGCTTTTAGAAAATGACAAGACATCTTAGAAATATCCGGATTTTTAAGAGTTTCATTAAGAAAAAATGGGAGAAAAATTGTAAAAAATGCAGCATAAAATAAGTAGATTTTGCAGATTAAAGAGAATTTGATAAGCATATCGTTTGTAGATTTGTAACGACAAAACTCTTAATACTCTTTTCAATAAATCAGAAGAGGATGGAGGAGAACAAAGTATAGCCGTAAGAAGAAAGAAAGGATATGAGAGAACATAAAAGCAAAACATATAGCAAGAGTACATCGTTATAACTTTATGTCTCGCAATTTGGTTGTTTCAGGTCTTAAGAAGATTGCAAAAAACAGAACAAAAGGTCCTTCCATTGCCACATGCTGCATCTATTTCATTGCTTCAACACTGCACGAGATGAAAGAAGATGGCGCCGCTTTAGCAGACTTTAAGACATTTGAAATGTTAATATGTTCAAGAGATGACAAATCCATAACATAGAGATCACATACAGTAATATTTGCCTTGGATTATTTGAGAAACCTTTCAAATACACATTACTCTACTTAATTTGTTCTATCGTGTTGAAGATTAACGTCAAGATTTCTTCAAGAAGACTCTCATTCCAGATCACAAAAACAATCCCTAAAACTCCATGGTGGTATTTAGGTATATATAGATATATATATAAACTGAAGCATATCATATGCTTTAATGACTGTGAACACATTCTCATTAACAAGCATTTAAAACCTAAGCTAAGAACAGATAAGAGATGATGACCCAAAAAATGTAAAATTTAAAAGAGACCTGAAAATTCCGGTTTATGCTTGTGATCAAGCTCAACTAAGTACCAAAACTCGATCCAAGAGCATTAGATCAAACAAATTATAATTCATTCGATCAGATTATAATCGTAATCTAGAATCGTTACCCGATAATTTCTACAGAAATTCGAGAATTTCAAACAGATTCGATAGCAAAGTGGAAACGGAATTTAAAAAAAAAAAAAAACCCCAAAAATTCAGAATCTAGAAAGCAGAATCATAACAAAGGAAGACACTTTTTTAATAGAAATCGGAGAATCAAGATTCCCTAACCTGAAAATAAAAAGGGGATCGAGTCTTAGAACTCGATCTTGAGCTCATCCTTGGAATCGGAGAAATACGAGAGGACGTAGGGAACAGCACGGATAACGACAACCCAGCTTCCAAACAGAGCAGCATGAGTCCGTAGCTGCTTCAGAGCCACGGTTTTGTCTGGCTTTTGCATGAACATTCCAGGAAACATGGCTTCTTCTTCTTCTTCTTCTGATGTGCGTCTCTAAGATTCTAAAACCCTAACCCTCCATTGATCTTTTTTTTATCAATAGAGATGGGCCGAATTTTGGATGTTGGGCCGTAAATTGAGCCTTTTTCTATCTGAGGTCCGTATCAGGAATGCTCAATTTGGTTTTTAGGTTCGGTTTTCATATTTAAACAAACCAAAGAAGAGCATAAATGATATATTACGTATAGCCAAACTGTAAAATTCAAGTGCACTTTTAAATAAAAATCGTCAAAAGCTAAGAAACTCAAAACTATTCGTCTAATTTTGATTTTCTTCTAACTAAATTAGGGCATTATAGGGAGATAATTAGTGTAATATCACGACTTCACATAATAGAGCAGGATCCATCTTCGTACGACGGTGGTGGTGGCCCACCTTGATAGCTATCGTAAACGGGCCTTTCGGCGTATCCATTATGATAGGCCCACCCGTTGTGAGGCCCGCTTTGAGGCTCAGGCGGATTATACATAACCGGCTCAGGCGGATTATACCCATAGGTCATCGTTTGAGAAGTCGAAGCGGCTGGTGCTTCTTTGGACTTTTCAGCTTCTTTGGGCTTTTCAGCTTCTTTGGGCTTTTCAACTTCTTTGGGCTTTTCAGCTTCTTTGGGCTTTTGTGTCGCAGGTTTAGGGTCGATGGTCTCGATACGGGTTATATATCCACGTCCTTTCTGGCAGAGTTTGTCCATGACTTTTTCGGGACTGCAGCAAACCACTTTGATCGTGACTGTGGTCTTGGACTTCTCGTCGAACACTTGGTCTCTTATTTCTTTGCAAAGCAATTAAAAGAAACACACACAAACGCAAATCATTTAAGTTCGAACTTCAATCTCAATATTCAATCAAGAACAAAAGAAAAAAAAAGAGTGTGAGAGAGATAGCTTACGAGGCAAGCAACAAAGAGCCTTCTTGATTTTTTTGAAATTCTTAGAGTCATCATGAGGTTTCGTCGTCAATTTCATCCAAGTTACCTGTTTTAGTTTGATAGGTTTGAAAGAGATCACAAGTTAATTTTGAAATTAAAATCCCAAAATATAAAAATAAAATTAGAAGAAGAAGAAGAAGAGAGAAGAGAGCATTACCTTCTCCTTGCCCTTCTCAATCTTCTCAGACATTGTTTTTGAATAGAGCGATAGAGAGAGCTTTCGTTGGAAAAAGCTAGCAAGAACAAAATATAATTCTTTTATGAATTACTACTATGCTTTATATGGAGTTTTAAGAGAGGTTTAAAAGGAAAAAAGAGTTGAATAATGTACCATTTACTTTTTGTTTAGAATGTATACTTACCTCTAAAAAAAAAAAGGGTATAATTTCCATTGCTATTATTGAGACTTAGTCGTAAAAATGTAAAATTTTCCTTTTAGTAAACTTTAATTATCAAAAGAGTTTTGGGATAATTTCAGAAATACAACTTTAGCTAAAATGGTATGAGAAATACACTATTTTTATAATTAAATTACCCTTCAATTAAACGAAGGATAAACAAACTTGATTCTGAGACAAAAAAGAAAAATCTTAGATCTGAGGTTAGTCGGTCGCTGTCTCCGGCCAGCCTTGCCATCTCCGTCTAGTCTTGCCATCTCCGTTGAGCCTTGCCATCTGTATTGAGCATCGTCGTGAGGATGGACTCGTCGGGGATCGAAGTGGTGCCTCTTGATTCCAGCTCTCACCAAACCCTACCGAATCGCCAACCATTATAGACATCTTCTCCGCTTTTGCTTATGGCTATCCAATGGGCTGCGCTAAACAATTCCCTTGATGTTGCTCAACTGTACGCAAACTAGCTTGTTGTTGATACTAAATTGTAAACTAGGATTATCCAATTATATTCCTCTCCTAATGCGTATGTTTCTAGAGACCATTTATCTTTGATTTGATCAACTTTCGTGACCTTTAGTTCTGGATTTCCTCTAGAAATTCCAGCTAGTTAACTTTTGCAGCTTGTTGTTTATTTCATAAAATCTTTTAATTTATCATGCTAGATTGTATATGTGAGGTAATGAATTTGATTTGTCATATATGCAGTACGGAGGTGATGTAAATGCAACTGATTATATACAGCAAGCACCATTTCATTGGACACTTGAAAAAGGTTTTGTCAGCTTTTGTAAATTCTTCTGTTGACCTCTGATTGTGTAGTATTGGAAAATAACATTCGATTATAAGTTAAGGTTAATGCTTTGTGTCCCTTTGTTTAGTTTAAGGATGGTGAAGAAGTGAGCAGTGAGCAGTGAGCAGTGAAAGTTCATCAGGTCTTGGTGATAGCTATGTGGCCTTATTTGTGTGAATGCTCTGTTTAGACAACGACCCTCTTGATACAGAACATACCATAGAAGAGCTGACTGTTTATAACATGTCTTAAAAACGGATTTTATTACATGTGCTTGTGGCTAACCTAGTTTAAACATTAAATAACATATTTTAAGAGGCCTTTCTCTAACTTTTGTAATTTATATTTTTTTAATAGATATACATGATGTTGGAGAGTAACCAGGCAGGACAACTTCATCTCTATTGTGCTGTTAATTTTTCCTTAAGTTGGAAACTAGAGAAAGTTATCTTGAAAAAGCCGCCTGTTGATTTGACCATAATCCATCACGAAGGAGGAAGCTATTCTGTAATTGGAGATCATATCATAGTAGCTTTGGGACGAAGAAGAATGGCACAGTAGCACTCCTCTTGGCCCATGGAAACCGCAGAAGACGAATCATGTCTATAACGATAAAAGAAATGATGGGGCAAGAAAGAAGAAACATAATCATTTTACATTACATTATGAGAATCTTTTTTTTTTTTTAAAGGTCTTATAAGATTTAAAAAGCTTTATAAAGATTCTGATGGTGTGGTGATATTACAAGGTCATTTGTAAACTAGTTTATAATCTACGTATAAATCTTTATGGCTTTGTTTCACACAATTTCAGATAGATAACAATGACTCATGTTCATTGGATTCGGATATCAATCCAAACATGATTTTAGTTTTTATATGGATTTATATATATTTATATGGTTTTATAAGACTTTAAAAGGATGACCATTTATTACCATTTCCACTAAGGCCGTTTTGGCCGAGTGGTTAAGGTGTGTGTCGCCGAAGTTTTTTTTACATAATTGATTTATATGGATTTAAAAATATTAATATTGCTTTAAAAAAATTTAACACTTTTTAATATTTACTGTAATTTATTTTTATTTTTTTAATCAAATTGACACATGTCAATATCTAAATTAACTGTGACAAATCTCACGATCTCGTAAGTGAGAATTATCCTAATAATTTTTCTTTTTTAAGTTTGGTCGTGGTTGTATATTATAAACTTTTAAATTTCTTTTTGTCACTTTCTTTTAGTATAAGTTTTCCTTACTTATTCTTTTTTGTTTTTTTAATATTGTTTTTTTTAGTTTAACTTTTTTTAATATTTACTTTAATTTTTTTATTATATTGACACATGTCAAGATCTAAATTAAACGTGACAAATGTCACGATCTCGTGAGTGAGAATTATCCTACGTGTCACACTCACATTGAGAGATCCAAATTTATATAATAAGAGAGATATATATATATATATTTTAGTAACTTTATCTTTTAGAATTATGAATGTGAATTTGAGAAACTATCAATTTGGTCATCTAGAAGTGGAGAAAGAGAATTTTTGTTTTCTTTTAAGATTGTATTCCATTTTAAGTGGAGAAATAGGATTGTAATCTATTGTTTAATTTCCATATTTTAAACCGAAATATGTTTTTTTAATAAAATTTGGCTTTTATTTCTTTTCTTTTTAGGATTGTAATTTATTGTTTAATTTCTTTATTTTAAATTAAAATATATTTTTTTTAAACTCTGGCTTTTATTTATAATTTTTGTTTATTTTTTCTTAATCTAAACATAACTAATTTTTAGGATTAGAAATCGATTTTAAATCAAATCAGTGGCATCAGCAATGCCAACCTACGTTATGTCGTGTTTTACGTTACCCAAATCTATAACTGCAAAATTAACTAGTATGGCGGCACGGTTTTGGTGGAGTTCAAATGGACAACAAAAAGGAATGCATTGGTTAGTATGGAAAAAATTCTATCAAAGCAAATCAGACGGGAGAATCGGTTTTCGAACAATAGATGAATTTAACACGGCGTTATTGGCAAAACAGTTATGGCGGTTAATGGATAAATCAGATTCGTTATTTGCGCGGGTTTTTAAGGGTCGGTATTTTAGGAACACCGACCCATTGGACAATGTACGTAGCTATTCCCTGTCGTATGGATGGAGGAGCATAATATCAGCTAGACCTCTGGTTAAAAAAGGCTAATTAAAATAGTTGGTTCGGGATGTTCTATCTCCGTATGGAACGACCCTTGGATACTATCTTCTCGCCCGAGGTCAGCACTATTTAAAGGGTATAACTATTACCCGAATCTTATGGTCAATCATCTTATTGATCCAGTGACAAAAACGTAGAATATGGAGTTGATAAATGCAATTATTGACCTGACATATGTGACAATTATTAGAAGTATGCCTATAAGCAGTACTTACCGACCATATATTCTTGGATGGCACTATACAAAGTCGGGAAGATATACAGTTAAGTCGGGCTATCAAGTCGAACAACAAAATTCAGATAACGGTACAAATATTTTCTATGGTCCAGATGTGACGAAATTACAGGCCCATACATGGAAGCTGCATTGTTCACCAAAATTACGATATTTTATTTGGCAAGCCATATCGGGATGTCTCTCGGTTTCAGCAAGGTTACGATCTAGAGGGATCAATTGTGATACACAATGTGAACGGTGTGGAGCGGCAGAGGAAACGATCAAATACGTCCTTTTTGAATGTCCTCCAACTTTACAAACGTGGGCACTTTCTCAGATACCATCACCCCGGGTGCTGTTCCATTGTCATCGGTCTTTTCAAATTTTGATTATCTCTTTTGGAGACTCCCAAAAAAAAATCATAATGAAACATTTCCTTGGATTGTGTGGTACATTTGGAATGCGCGGAATGATAAGGTTTTTTCAAATATAGATAGAGATCCACAAGAAACTTTGAAAATTGCGGAAGCTGAGGCAACAAGCTGGAACACGGCACAAAATAGCGATCAATCAATAGTATCCCAAACTATTGGCCCTTCTCCGGTGATTTCACATTACGACGGATGGTGGTGCTATATTGATGGCTCTTGGAAGGACACATATAATTTTTCTGGATTAGGATGGCATTGCTTTCAGGAAGGCGTTGAAGAAACTATCGTAGGAGCAAGGAATTTACGAAGAAGTCTCTCTCCCCTCCACGCATAATTAGAAGCACTTATTTGGGCCATGCATTGTATTATTTCAAATCAGAAGACGACGATAGCTTTTGCAACGGACTGTTCCGAGCTGGTGAAGATGGTGTCTACACCCGAGGAATGGCCGATTTTCACATTACACTTGGAGGAATTCGTGAAGAGTAAGGAGGTGTTTAATTTTTTCTCTATCTCACTCATCCCACGCGCAAACAACACAAAGGCAGACAAGTTAACACGGAGTGCTCGTGTCTACCCATAAGATATTACTTATGTAAACTCGGTACCTCCGGTTTGGATATCCGAATCGTTCTAGGTACTTAGGCTGTTGACAAAAAAAAAAATCGATTTTAAATCGTATATTAATAATTTACTTTTTAAGTTTAGAGTATATTTATAATTTTCTTTTTTTAAGTTTGATCGTGGTTGTAGATTATAAACTTTTAAGTTTTATTTTGTCACTTTCTTTTATTATAAATTTTCCTTACTTATATTTGTTTTTTTTTTGTAAGATTGCATTTTTTAATTTACATTTTTTAATATTTACTTAAATTCATTTTTACTAAAATTGTCTTCTTTAGTTTAATATTTTTTTAATTTTTACTTTAATATTTGTACTTTTTTTAAAAATAAATTGACACATGTCAAGAGTTAAATTAACAACAGTAACAAATGTCACAATCTCGTGATTAAAAATTATTCTACGTGTCACACTCACGTCAAATGATCCAACTTTATATAATAAGATGGTTAGACTCTTTCTTTCTTCCGAATGTCTAATTTTATTGGGTCAATTTTATATATGTCAAAATCACGTGACCGGCAAATTGATAAATAAGGGAAAATTGATTTTTTTTTTTGCACGATTTAATGTGCATTCCTAAGAGCATATGCATTTAGAGTGTCTCAATTAAAGAGTCACATTAATTAATGAGACTCTTTAATATTTTCACTTTTTTAATTAAATTGACACATGTCAAGATCTAAATTAACAACCGTGACAAATGTCATAATCTCGTGATTGAAAATTATCATACGTGTCACACTCACGTCGAAGGATCCAGCTTTATATAATAAGATGGTTAGACTTATTTCTTCCCAATGTCTAATTTCATTGGGTCAATTTGATATATGTCAAAATCACGTGACCGGCAAATTGATAAATAAGGGAAAATTGATTTTTTTTTTTGCACGATTTAATATGCATTTGTTTAATGAGACACCTTCCATTAAACAAATCACAAAAAAGAAAAAAATAAGAGAGAGAAGGTTGAGGGTGTCTCAAAAAAAAATTGAAACACCCACATTCATACATGTCACTTTTTTATTGGTCCAATTTTTTTTAAAACAAAAACTTAATTATTTAATTAAAAAAAAAAAAAAAAATTTTAAGGTGACATTCCTGTGTAATCAAACCATCTCCTTAGAACCTCTAATGGGGGTTGTAAGAATATTTATATTAATAAATTTGATAATCTATGTTTTAAAGAACTCTATGATTTTGTGCTTCTCCAATGGTAGAATCCCAATTGGAGTTCTGAAAAAAAAGAAAAATTGAGAAGTTGAGTGGAAGCCATGGATACAAATGAGTCTCACATAGTTTTTCCCACGATACAATACTATGGTGTTGTGAGGTTTGACATCAATCACAATGCCCTTGCTCAGCCGAGCAAGCTCTTCTGCATACTCATGAATCTGCCCAGGTTTGTTGCAGGGCTTGCAAATAACTCATAGGCACACTTTTGTTTTCAGGGACATTGTTGAAAGAAAACCTCACCACATTATCATATGTTCGATAGAAGCTGATTCATATGGAACTTCTACAAAAAGTCTCAGCTTTGCATCAACGGAGTAATTAGGTAACTGAAGGTGAAGCAGAAAGAGTCTAGAGGTCCTGCAAAAACCCGAGAAGGCGAGAACACGTCTATAAGAACACAGAGAAGAAAAAGCAAAAAACATTCCACTTTCTACAGTGAAGAAGCCACATAGAAGCAGCAAAGTTACAGAAAAATTATGTGTGTTCTTATAAGAACATAAAGAAGGAAAGCAAAACATTTTACACTTTCGACACTGAAGAAACCACATAAAAACCACAAAATTTCAGACAAACTGATGTGTGTTCTTATAAGAAAACATATAAGGAAAGCAAAACACTTTCCACTTTATACACTGAAGAAACCACATAGACAAATTGATTTGAGTTCTTATAAGAACACACAGAAGGAAAGGAAAACAATTTCAATTTCCACAACAAACAGTAGAGTTAAGAACAACATAGAAGCCACAACATTGCACACAGATTGATGTGTGTTCTTAAAACATGACCTATAAGAAGACACAGAAGAAAAGCGAAAACACGTTCAAGTTTCTACGACAAAAAAAAAATACAAAAATTGCAGAGAAAATGATGATGAGAAGTTAATCAATAACCTGATTTAAACAGAAACAAGACTCTGTAAATCATTTGAAACAACAAAAAAGGGGGAAAACGTGAATACCATCTGGGATTTCTGAGAAATCGATTAGCGATTCCTTTGGCATAACCTAAACCTGCTCTCTCGCCTTTCCTCTCAAAAAAAAGTTTTGACCAAAACCAATACCACAATGGCACGTGGCTTTTAGAACCCGACTCTAAAAGTTCTTCCCACAGAACCGGTTCTGAGCTTTTATTTCATTTATGATTTATTTTTAATCTCAGTAATCATAATTCACAACTTATATTTTACTGATAAAGGCGATGATTAATTTGAGGTCGTAAATGTCATGAATGCCACAATGGTATGACATAGATGTGCTACTATAATAAAGATCCTGATTATGACAGTGAAATAACACGAAAACTATCTAATTAAAAAAAATGTTAACCATTAAACAAATTACATGCAAATAACCAGTTATTTAAATAGTCTACGTTTGGTGTAATTACTCTTCACTCTTTAGGTTCTTTCACACCCATCAAATCTACTTGCATATAACATATAGTATCAAACAACAAAAAAGATAGGCTCCCAATAAAGGCGCAATTAAAAATCGGTCAGAAATACACCAATTGTGAGACTCAAGAAGTTATTGCTCAACCACTTCCTCTAACTCATAACCACAATCTCCAAACTTCACCACCGATACACGGAGACTTTTATTAACCTCAAAACATTTCTTTATTTTATCCAATCTTCAAATACAGACACTCACACTCCTCATCTTCCTCATCCTCCATATCCCAGTTTCTTCTTCAACAAAAGGGTATATTCGTCATTAATTTTCTATACACAAATGGCTGCAACGACGGATCATGTGGTGGTGGTTGAAGAAGGACGGCCAGCCACGGCGGAGCATCCATCGGCCGGTCCGGTTTATCGATGTAAACACGCTAAAGATGGCCTCCTCGATCTTCCTACTGATCTTGATTCTCCTTGGCAGTTATTTAGGTATGGATGAGACCCTTGACAATTACTATTATTTAATAAAAATATTAATTGTTGGTCCAATGCTGATTAATTTGTGCTAATGAATACAAAAACATTGTATAAGATATGTATTTTTGTTTGTTATACAGATTTGTCTTACTTCTCTCTTGTGTATTTTTATTTCAGTGAGGCTGTGAAGAAATATCCGAATGAGCAAATGTTAGGCCGACGCTCTACAACTGATTCAAAGGTATTTATTAATTATATAATGTAGTCTTCAATTTTACTTTATTTTGTTTCTTTTTCTGTAGACCAATAACTACTTTCATTTCTTTTTTTTGTCAATAATTTCATTTATTTTTTATTTTTCTTTTTGAAATATTTCGTGTATCATTTCAATTTGGATGAGACTTTTGATTAATGTGTATATAGGTTGGTCCATACACATGGATCACATATAAAGAAGCCCACGATGATGCAATTCGGATTGGATCAGCAATCAGAAGCCAAGGCTTTGATCCGGTACAATCCTATAATGTTGTGATCGAATGAATCAATCGTACATAATTAAATTGAAAGTCATAGGCGAAAAAGGTTTTTGTTTAATTAATTTTTTTGTGGATTAGGGAAATTGTTGTGGAATATACGGATCTAATTGTCCAGAATGGATTATCGCGATGGAGGTAAAACGAAAACTTTTGGCTTATATAATTCAGAATTATAAAGTTTTGGGTTTCAATTTTTTTCTTTCTTATTATAGAGTTTCTCTAAGTGGTTATCTTGCAGGCCTGCATGAGCCAAGGGATAACTTACGTACCTCTATACGATACTTTAGGTAATTTTAAGTGGATATATATACGATCAATATTATTACAAGAATTTATCTTGACTTGTCTTAATTAGTAATGGTCATGATCTAATAAGACCTAATCCGAGATTTTATATTGATGAAACAGGCGTAAACGCTGTAGAGTTCATCATCAACCATGCCGAGGTTTCGCTTGTATTCGTTCAAGAGAAGACAGTTTCATCAGTATGTCCATTTTTTTGATTGAATCAGTCATACTATAAATTCTATTTTACGTTTCTTGTCCCACAAGAAATGTTTTTTTTTGTTTTCTTATTTATGCTGGAAAGCGTTTGTGCAGATCTTAGCATGCCACAGGGGATGTTCTTCGAATTTGAAGAGTAAGTAACACATGATTCGATGAAAACACTAGAAATTCCCACAACCGTGTTCGTTGGAATGTCGTCGAAAACACGTGTTTGTGGGAATATGAGTTTCGGAAACCAATATATGTCAGAAAGTCATCGGAAACTGTCCGAGAAACGCAGTTATCTGAATGTCGTTGGAAATTTTTCAGAAAGTTTCCGAAGACTTTCCGACAAAACATATAAGTTATTCGAACCGACGATTTTTTTTTTTTTTTTTTTTTTTTTTTTTTTTTGGTTTCAGCTATTGTGAGCTTTGGGGAAGTCTCGAGTACACAAAAGGAAGAAGCTGAGAACCAATGTGTTTCTTTATTTTCATGGCATGAGTTCTTACTAATGGTTAGTGTGTTTATATCCAAAAAGAAAAGACAAATTCTATAATTTGTACATATTTGAATTTAGGGTGAATTTATAGGGTTTTTTTTACTTCAAGATTCAAATTGTTTATGGGTCTTAATTAGTAATCTGATTATAACTTTTTCAGGGAAACTCGGATGAGACAAAACTTCCACGTAAGAACAAAACAGACATCTGCACAATAATGTACACAAGCGGGACGACGGGAGAGCCCAAAGGTGTAATCTTAAACAACGCAGCGATTATGGTCGAAGTTTTATCCATTGATAAAATGCTTCATGTCACCGATCGATCGGTAATTTCTTTCTTTTGTATATATTATATATTTGTCATGTTAGGTAGCGACGAACAATATGTGTTTTGTTGTTCGTTTTATAATCAATAGCGACCGAATAATGTTTATTTTATAATCGTTGGTTCAACAATACATTTCGACAAGGCCGGTCATGAGCCATGCTAGATGAAACATTGGCCTTAGCTCCATTTTTTTTTCATTTTCTTAGTCTAAAATTTTTTTTTGGTCCCCAAATATATATTTTTAAATTTTTTTGGCCCCCAAAAGACAAAAACCTTAAAATTAGTTTTGAGTCCTCCAAAATTTCAGTGACTAGCAACTAAAAATTTATATGCCGAAAATATCTTGGTGTTATAAATCTCCGAGTAATGATTCGTCGATGAAGTGTATTTGTTGAACCCCTCGATAACAAAATAAACAAGATTTGGTCCCTGAAATTTGTTGCTAAACTAACTACTATACTAAACAAACATGATTTAGTTGTCGTTAGTGTCACTGGTCGTTGTGATTTTAAACCGAACAGAACCATTTATTGACCAAAGCTTTGGAGGTTTCAAATTGATCCGATCCATAATTAAGTGATTGAATTATTTTTTGGTTTTTCTTTCTTTGGAATTTTGTAGTGTAACACAAGCGATGTGTTTTTCTCGTACTTGCCATTAGCACATTGTTATGATCAAGTTATGGAGATTTACTTTTTCTCCAGAGGCTCCTCTGTTGGATACTGGCGTGGCGTAAGCAAATTTGTTTTTTTATAGTTTAAACCCCTTTTGTTTTCTTATTTCTCACAAAATGCTCTCTTATATTTGTTTTCAGGACATTCGGTACATGATGGATGATGTTCATGCACTCAAACCAACTGTGTTTTGCGGTGTTCCACGAGTCTACGACAAAATCTATGCTGGTAATACGTTTGATCAAGTCGAGAAATAGAGTTTTCTCTTGTTTCTCTTCGTTTTAAATTTTTTTTTTTTTTTTTGGGTGGGTTTAGGTGTAATGCAAAAAATCTCAGCTGGTGGCTTGATACGCAAGAAACTCTTCGATTTCGCTTATAACTAGTGAGTTTTAATTTCCTTCTTCCCCCAAATCAAAACAACCGGATTTCGGAATATCTGAATCTTTATCATCATCTTGTGAGTACAGTAAATTAGGGAATATGAGAAAAGGAATGTCTCAAGAAGAAGCTTCTCCTCGTCTAGACAGACTTATGTTCGATAAGGTCAGTGTGATATACATATATATTCTAGATAATGATATGTGCCATGCACGGAAATATAAGCTTTTTAAAATACTATTAAGTTAACAATTGTTTGTAACTAAAGATATATGTTGGATAAAAAAAATATATATAGACTTATAAATTCATGAATTGAAATTGTGACAGATAAAAGAAGCATTAGGAGGAAGAGCTCATATGTTGTTATCAGGTGCAGCGCCTTTACCTCGTCATGTAGAGGAGTTCTTGAGAATCATACCTGCCTCTAATCTCTCTCAAGGTTATGGTAAGTCTACATAAACCGATATTTTAGTATACTTAATGTCTTAATTAGTTTGGGCTAAACCGATTCTAATTACCGAAATGTGACAGGATTAACTGAGAGCTGTGGAGGGAGCTTCACGACCTTAGCCGGAGTATTTTCAATGGTGGGGACAGTGGGTGTGCCAATGCCTACGGTGGAGGCAAGGCTTGTTTCGGTACCGGAGATGGGCTACGATGCTTTTTCCGGCGATGTGTCTAGAGGAGAGATTTGTCTTAGAGGAAATTCAATGTTTTCTGGTTACCACAAAAGACAAGATCTAACTGATCAAGTCGTAATCGATGGATGGTTCCACACAGGTATTGTTGATCTTGGTCTTGTAAGTTACAAATTTTGTTTTTTTTTTAAATACTTTGATAAAGAAATTTAATTATCTTCAAATATTTACGGAGCGAATTTGATATCCTTTGAATATCCAAATTTTAACAGATATCTAATTACTTGTGGCTGAATAGGAATCGGAAAAGTGTCGATCTATATATACCACACAGAACATATCACAAATACCACAAAAAATTAGGATATTCACTTGGTGTTCACCCTTGATTGTAAAAAGTAATTTGATTAGAAATCAAGTGGTGGTAATTTAGTGGTTGCCGCCGTGTTGGTTGAAAATACCGTTTTTCCCACGCACAATCTTTATGGTTATTTTGAAATTTACATAGAGGATGTAGACTCCAGAAATTAGTCTATATTTCAGCTTTACAAAATAAACTTTTTAAGGAATAACGTTAAAATTTTACTTTATTAATGTGTGTAGGAGATATTGGGGAATGGCAAGAAGATGGATCGATGAAGATTATAGATAGGAAAAAGAACATCTTCAAGTTGTCTCAAGGTGAATATGTTGCTGTTGAAAACCTCGAGAACACTTACTCAAGATGTCCCCTCATTGCTCAGGTATGTAATTGTTGTTGTCAAAAATAAGAAAAAATCATAGTAATTGTTATCTGATAATAGTGTCTACCAATAATTTGACAGATATGGGTCTACGGAAACAGCTTCGAGTCGTTTTTGGTAGGAGTAGTTGTACCTGAGAGAAAGGCTATTGAAGATTGGGCTAAACTCAATAACCAATCGTCTCCCAATGATTTTGAATCTCTATGTCAAAATCTCAAAGCCAAAAAATACTTCTTGGACGAGCTTAACTCTACCGCAAAGCAATACCAAGTACGTACACTTTTTTTTTTCCACGTTTCAAAAAAAAAACTGAAATGATATTGTTAATGTTAAGCTAGCATATCTTTCTTTTGTACTTTTAGCTTAAAGGATTTGAAGTGTTAAAGGCGGTTCACTTGGAACCAAACCTTTTTGATATTGAAAGAGATCTTATAACTCCAACTTTCAAGTTGAAAAGGCCACAGCTCCTCCAACATTACAAGGTGATCCTTTCTCTACTCACTTTCATCTTTTGTTTTAGGTCCGATTGTTTTTTTGTGTTTACGTTTGCGTTTCTATGTTATAATAACTTGGAAACATGGAAAGGCATACGTAAACGTAAACAAACAAACGAACTTAAGTGCATAATATGGATCACCAGAGTCAGATTTGTAATCTATGCCAATGTACTAATGATCCTGGACATGTGCTTACTCGTGCATATTACTTTTTTAAATCCAAGTTTAAGATAACAAAACTAAATTTTGTTTATTTCAGAGCATAATTGATCAACTTTACGCAGAAGCAAAGGTGTCCAGAGCATAGAACCGACCGGTTATTCATTATCTGATGCTTTTTTAGTTGTATGATATATCATGATTGTATTCGGATCCACTCAACATATATTCATATGATACTTGTTACACTTAATACATTGGAAGCAAAATATTATTATAAGAAAATTTTACTTATTTAAATGTTGCTTACTCTTCGATTTCACTTTTCATTCTCCAATAAATTTGAATCATTTGATTGGTTTATACTTTGTCTATTAATATTTGATAATATCATGAATTTATTAAACAATTATTATCCTTAGTGATCCATATATGATGCCAGCACAAAAGATAGTAAAAGAGAGGTAAAATTCTCTTTCTCTTCGTGGGTTTATTTCATTTAACCTGCAAAAGTATGTTTCAACCAGCTTAACAACATTAGATACGATTGATTTATCATAATCATGAAAGTTACATACTAACATGATTATGTTTCTAAACTAAATTAGTCTTGTCCGCTAATTTTTAAGTTTGAAACAATACTAATATTTCTTTCTTTTTTTTATTAACCAGAATGTTATGGGCCGAAATCCGTACATCTCTTAGGCCCAGACCAATTTTTAATATTTTTATCCGCTTTAACTGACATTCGATCATGTGATCTTTTGGATTACTCTATAGTATCTTTTCAGTCGAGCTATCAACTACTAGTCAATATTTATATTTC
Source organism: Eutrema japonicum (assembly GCA_030161315.1). Classification (NCBI taxonomy): domain Eukaryota; kingdom Viridiplantae; phylum Streptophyta; class Magnoliopsida; order Brassicales; family Brassicaceae; genus Eutrema; species Eutrema japonicum. Next base: position 43,728,457 of record BSQW01000001.1, read on the forward strand.
GCGTACTGACAAGAGTCTAAGTTCGGAAGTCTATGATAAATCCAAAATATTAATTCTCAATAATCAGATGATTAGAAATATATTTTGGAAATTTTTTTAGTCCAGTAGTTAACCAAATGATTAATTAATATTTTTATACCCGAATGTATGAGATTCGATTCCGAGAAAATGCAATTTCTATAGTTTAATGAAGATAAATATATAGAAAATCTTCAACGTGGTGCAAGTAAATCCATTCGTTGTAATTTTAGTCTATATAAATTTTTGTAAAATGAAAAAAATATGAGTTGAATAATTATTTTTGTAATTTTTCTTCTAATTTATAATATAAAAAATTAGACGGAAACAAAAAAAATCGTATGTATTACATTGCACATGTCTCGACGGCAAAATGAGAGAAAATAGAGGATTATCTGAAGATATATCCATGTGGCATATAATAATTCCTTAATGTGGCAACGCAAGTAGTGACTTTAATCATGATTACTTCAGCAAAACATAAAAATTTGATAAAATCAGATTCTTGCCATGTTTCGGTCCGTCAAACAAGGCCAAATGTGTTAGGTGATCTCAACACAATGCTAATAAGCAAACGGAATATTATATTTTAAGTTTATAAAATTAGCTTAAACGAGCAATACAAGTGCGACAGTCCCTCGTGACAAAATTATTTAACTATTAATTAATCATGTTTGTAGATACGCTCAAGTGATACGCTTACGTCCTTAGATTGCATCTATATATAATAAACTTTCTTGCTTGATTAAAGTTCTTGTGGAATCTGTCTGCATGTGTCTCTGGGTATTTTCTTAATGATATTCATCAAATATTTTATTTTCTATCTGCTTGTATAGTGAAAGCAATTGAGTCTTTTAACAACTTATATTGAGACAATAAAATATACAGTAGGTTCCAACTCATAACAGTTACAAATTTTGAAGAAAAAAATAATTATAATTTTGGGTTTATCTTCTTTTTTTAAAGTTGAAAACAATAAAAAAAAAATCCAGTAAAATTGTGAAAGTCCGCTAGCGATTAAAAGCAAATGACTTTTTGGTAAATAATTAAATGCAAATAATGTACCGTCATGTTATTACTTTAACCAAAAAAAAATGTAATGAATTGATCAACAGTAAATAAAGTGATCAACATATTACTGTATGATGTAAATATATAGGCAAATATATACCAATAAACTTCCTTTATTTTTTCAGGAAAAAAAATCAAAATGTAAATTAGATTCAAAATCAATATTTTTTTTATAGTACAACCAAAAAAGATATTTCGAGTAGCTAATTCGTTGAATGTGAATGAATAAATTAGAAGTCATTTTGTTTTATATCATTTTTATTAACATTTGTTTGTTGGCTTACTTAGTTAATCTTATCGCTCAGAAAATGGGAACCTGTATAGATATTTTAAGGCATGATAATTGCAAATAACGGGTCACCACTCACCATGCCACCACATACATCAAAGTCAGCGAAATCTTTTGCTACGTTTCAAAACTACCATATCAAGATCATAATAATAATAAGTTAATTACGTAAGATACTACAGATGCACTGAACATTCAATATAAGCCCAGGATTCTTACTATTTTGGTTTATTTAGTTTTTTTTGTCGTTACTATTTTGATATAGAAGACATACACACATGACGAAGAGCAAATTGCAACAAATATATAAAAATATTTTTCAGTAGATATTTTTTTGGCAATTGATCAAAATAACACATTTTAAAACTTTTGTTCCAAACTTAGTATTACTAATTAAAATTGACAATAATAGCACAAATTTAATATTAAAATAATCTAAAATATTTTTTAGTGAGAAAAAATTAAAACCTAAATAGAAAATAATGAACCCAAACATAATATTTTAATTTTATTTTGAATTTATTTTGGATACACATGTATTTTCACATATTTATTGTGCTATTTTTGGAATTTTCAATTTGGTGTGCTAAACTTGAGAAAATTAATTTTTTGGTACTATTTTAAGGTATTGTTCATATTTTTTTAGGATACACATACATTTTTTCTTCACGATATATACTTATCATAATATTATTAATATTTAACATGTACACTATTGATCAGTAGATGTTTAATAGACACTAAGTCTTTCTTTTTTTCTTTTTTTCTTTTTTTCTTTTTGTCGTGAACACCAAATCTAAAGAGTAAAGAGTGTGTCCATACAATCTAAAACTGTCAAGTACGCATCACAATAAGTCAATAACCCGAGTCAATAACCCGAGTCAAGTTAGTATATATGATAATCAATTATTATTATTGTAGTCTGTAGCAGGGCTGGCCCTGGGCCAAGCAAACATTGGTCTTTGGCCCCAAATTTTTTTTTATTTTTTTAGCTCCAAAATTTTGTTTTTTTCATTTTTTGGTCCTTAATTTTTTTTTTTTTTTTTTTAACACTCAAAAAATAAAAATTTTAAAATTAGTCTTGAGCCCCCAAAATTTCAGGACTGGCATGTAGAGAACCTATTATTATTTCTTCTTAATAATGTTGTTGTTTCTATATAATGTATAATTGTTAAAGAAAAAAACTGGCGTAAAGTCAACGGAAATCTCTTGCTACGTTTCAAAACCTACCATATCAAGAACATATTAAGTTAATTACGTATATATAGTACAGATGCACTGAACATTTTAGGTCAGTTTTCTTACTATCTTGGTTTCTTCTCTTTTTTGTCGTTACCTTTTTCTTCACAATATATATATATATGCGTCTTTTTTGTTTTTCCTTTAATTACGAAATATACTTGTCATAATGTTTTCTATATTTAACATGTACACTATTCAGTAGATATATATATATATATACGCATGTTTTATCATACAGTACACTCATTTTATATATTGTAAATAGACAGTAAGTCTTCTCTTTTTTTTTTTTTTTCATTTTGTCGTGAACACTAAATCTAAAGAGTAATTAAGAGTGTGATCCTAGTCCATACAATCTAAACTGTCAAGTAAGCATCACAGTAACCCGAGTCAAGTTAGTATGTATGATAATCAATTATTATTCTTGTAGATAACCTATTATTATTTCTTTTTAATAATGTGTTGTTTCTATATAATGTTAGTTTATGGTTGAAAAAAACAAATATAATTTTGCCTGCACTGCATGAATTTTTTTTTTTAAAAAACAGTTTGCTTATCTTCTTCCACATATATCGAAGACACGTCTAGGTTTTGTGGTCCGGAATTCTTCCCTTCCACTTTAAACAAAAATAAATAATAAATAATATTTCGATTTTTCTTTGCTTAACGAGTAATAGTAAATTAAAACTGTTTGTATCTAAAAATTTCCCCTTTTCATGGTTCCAAATATTATATATAGGTAAAACTGAAAAATCAACGTATATACATTACATAAAATGTTAGTTTTATACAACTTTTTAAAAAAGTATTAGACACTATAAAAAAATACTGTTTTAGCATCGATTTTTTGCGACGATTTAATTTTGTCGCAAATTCAAATCGTTTTTACGATGACTTTATGACGATTTTTAAAGTCATCGTAAAATCGTCGTAAAATTGGGACGAAAAGTGTCGTAAAATCGCCGCTATTTACCGACGATTACCGACGAAGTTACGACGATTATCAAAATCGTCGTAAAATCGTTGTAACTTAGCGACGATTTACCGATGTTTATATAAAACGTTGTAATATCGTCGTAAAATTACCGACGAATTAGCAAGGATTATTATAAGTTGAACTTTACATCGATTTTCCGACGATTAATGAGTTAGGTGAGCACGTTTAAGTTCACGGTGTACGGTTAGGTAAACATGTTTAAAGTCGTTGTAAAATCGATGTAAACATGTTTAGAATCGTTGTAAAATCTTAGGTAATTCGATGGTAACAAAAATAAAAATCTATATATAGTGGCCAACTTTATAATAAAATTTTCATATTCAGAAACATTTACTTCTTTCTGACTAACAAAAAAGTCAATATACGAAATTAGAAGATGGATATATAATCGTCTTGATTCGGAGGGATCGCTAACAAAGGAGTTCAGTGATGGGGTGGAGGGATTCATGTATCAGGCAGAAAGTATACATAATACGATTATCAGTGGTAAGATGTACTGTCCTTGTGCCAGATGCTTGAATATCAAATTTATCATTATCTCGAAGGTGTGGTCGCATGTATTAAATAGAGGGTTTATGCCGCATTACTATATATGGTACTATCATGGAGATGGTCATGGGGGAAATGCAGCTAGTAGTAGTAGCAATTATCAAGCATCGAATTTTGATGAGTCCAATAATTTTAATCAATTTGATGATAATGCGGAGCAACATGGTAAAGATAATGATAGGATTCATGACATGGTTACGGATGCATTTCATGATACCGTAAGTACATTTGCACATGATCATCATGATGAGGAACCCAATCTAGATGCAAAAAAAATTTATGATATGCTAGATGCTGCAAATCAGCCACTCTACGATGGATGTAGAGAAAGACATTCTAAATTGTCGTTGGCGGCTAGGATGATGACTATTAAAACTGATCATAACTTAGATGAGGTTTACATGTATGACTGGGCTGATTTGATTAAAGAGTATTTGCCAGAGGACAATTTAGCTGCTGAAACTTATTATGAGATACAAAATTTGGTTTATAATCTTGGGTAGCCTTCTGAGATGATAGATTTATGTGTTGACAATTGCATACTTTTTTGGAAAGATGATGATAAGTTGCAGGAATGTCAATTTTTTCCATAAGCCAAGATATAAGCCGCAAGGTACTGGTCGGAGTAAGGTACCATTCCAGCGGATGTGGTACCTTCCTATAACTGATAGATTAAAAAGAATGTATCAGCCTGAGAGGACATCTGCATCGATGAAATGACATGCAGATCATTTGCAGACAGATGGGGAGGTTACTCATCCTTCAAATGCAAAAGCGTGGAAACACTTTAAGACGGTACATCCAGACTTTGTTAGAGAGAAACATAATTTGTATCTTGGTCTTTGCACAGATGGAGTTAGTCCATTTGGTATGTCTGGTAGGCAATATTCTTTATGGCCAGTAATCCTAACGCCTTACAACCTTCCTCCAGATATGTGCATGCAAAGAGAATTTTTATTCTTGAGTATTTTAGTACCAGGTCCGAAGCATCGGAAGCGTTCCCTTGATGTGTTTTTGCAGCCTCTGATAGAGGAATTGGAGAATTGGTGGTATACCGGGGTTCGGACATATGATTTTGCAAGGAAAAAAAATTTACAATGCTTGTGGTGCTTATGTGGACAATAAGCGACTTTCCTGCTTACGGGATGTTATCAGGTTGGACTACGCATGGGCGATTTTCTTGTCCATATTGTCTTAATCGGACAGATGCATTTCAATTGAAATATGGTCGGAAAACAAGTTGGTTTGATTGTCACCGCCGATTTCTACCGATTCACCATGCATATCGAAGAAATAAGCGGTTGTTTAGAAAGAGCAAAGTTGTTCGTGTTCCTCCTCCTGTTTATATTTCCGGGGAAGATCTAGAAGCAGAAATTGATCATTATGGTGCATTGGAAACAGTTAATCGTGGTGGAAATTGGCACACTCCAGCTAATATGCCGGATGTCATGCACATTGAGAAAAACTTTTTTGATAACATCATGCATACAGTGTTAAACGTGCGTGGAAGAACTAAAGACAAGAATCTCAGACGATGAAATCAACAAGCGTAAAGATCAACATTTTGCCCCGTGGTTGAAGACGCAAGTACGTGAAAATTTAAGTGATCTGATTAATTACTAACTTGGACAATTTACCTAATACATATATTTTGATTACTTTTGTAAATTAATTAATGATATAGGTCGAGTATGGGGATACCGCATATCCACTATGGTTCCATGAGTTAATCAAAGGCCCCATATCGAAGATAACGAGTGCACCCATGTATTGCACACGCAGATATATATTTCATACATTCAAATACGGTAATCAAAGAGCTACTGCCAACTACGAGGTATGTGTGCGGGGCGAAATAGATTTTTATGGAGTGTTGCAAGACATAATTGAATTTGTGTACCCCGATTGCTTTGGTTTGAAATACGTTCTGTTCAAATGCGACTGGTTCGATCTAACAGTTGATCGAGTCGTCCGTAAAAACAAATTTGGGGCAGTAGATGTCAACCAATCGCGACGTTACAATAAGTATGAACCATTTATCCTAGCATCACAAGCAGAACAAGTCAGCTTTGTTCCATATCCGCGAGTTCGCACCACCCGTATCTCATGGTTATCAGTTATAAAAGTTTCTCCGAGGGGTCGAATTATGGGGGTTGATGATCTACCAATGCAGCAAGATCATTGCTCTGATATGGCATAACTAAATGAGAGCACTGATGACATCCTTTTGATAGATCCTCAAAACATGCAAGTTGAATATCTCCCAGACGATACAGAGGAAGAAGATGAGAAAAATGAGTTATAAGAAAGTGATGAACCAGATGATCAAGAAACGGATGTGTCTTCGTTCGAAAATGAATCAGAGTGACCGCGCTAGCTAGTAATTGTTGTGAATTTAATGTATTAATATAATATTATGATCGAGTAATTATTGTGAAATTTAAGTGATCTGATTTCTATGAAATGCCCTAAACCCCAAACTTGATCCCATCTCCGATCTCCACTCATTTTCTGTCGTAATTGCGGCGATTAATAAATTACGAGACATATGTGTCTATGTGTCTTGTAATTTATTAATTGCCCCAACTACGGTGGAAAATGAGCGGTGATCGGAGATGGGATAAAGTCTGGGTTTTAGGGGATTTCATAGAAATCGTCGCTAACTGTGATTGTCACAAAATTGATGCAAAATTTGCGACGAATTAGCCACGATTCGTCATAATTCCCTAAACCTTAAACCCTAACCTATTAACATCTCATTGTATTATGCATCTCTCAATGAAATTGATCTTGATTTTAGAGAATTTGTCGGAAATGAAAACTCGGTCAATCACAGTAATATCCACAAATTGAATCATTGTATTAATAATCTAACATGTACGCAAACTCTCTGTTTTACTCATTCTTCAACCTCGATGAACTTATAGATAATTTCATGATTTTGGGTTTACGGTAAACATTTAAATGGATATCTCGATTGTTGCAATCGACGTTACAATTCTTGTACATATACCCTAAACCCTCAAATGGATTTTACAAATTTCCTCAGTAATTCGTTGCAGAATTTACGATGATTTTATGACGAATCGTCGCAAAGTGTGATTGTCACAAAATCGATGCAAAATTTGCGACGAATTAGCCACGATTCGTCATAATGCCCTAAACCCTAAACCATTTGCCCTAAACCCTAAACCCTAACATATTAACATCTCATTGTATTATGCATCTCTCAATGAAATTGATCTTGACTTTAGAGAATTGTTCGGAAATGAAAACTCGGTCAATCACAGTAATATCCACAAACTGAATCATTGTATTAATAATCTAACATGTACGCAAACTCTTTGTTTTACTCATTCTTCAATCTCGATGAACTTATAGATAATTTCATGATTTTTGATTTATGGTAAACATGTAAAGCTGTTTATGTAATGTTGCAATCGACGTTACAGTTTTTGTACATATACCCTAAATGTTTTTTTACAAATAACCTCACTAATTCGTTGCAAAATTTGTGACGATTTCGCGACGACTCGTCATAAAATATGAATTTAATTTACCGCGTGTCAGTAAATTAAACTCTCGCGTGTGGGAAATACAAGAAATTAATATTCCTCACAAAATCGTTGCAAAATTAGTGACGAATTAGCGACGGTCTGATTGCGACGATTCGTCGCTAAATCGTCGCTAATTAGTGACGATTTAGGCACGACCACTAATTCTATATAAATACACGCTAAGATTTTCTTCATTCACTCTCACAATTTTCTCTTTTCCTCTTGCTCGCCTCCTCCCAAATACCTTGCGAAAAAGTAATTTTTTTTTATGTTTTTAATTTTATTTAGTATAGATAGGAATGGAACAATTTAGGTCGGTAGAAACGGAATCAAATTAGGAAAAATAGCAGACTGCCCGGGTATTTATAGATAGTAAATTTTTTTTATTTTTATGCAGATAAGCAATCGTCGTTCACATTACGCTCAGTTTTTGAGAGAGTTGGTGATACATTGGGTACCGGATTGCCCGTGTCTTCTTAGGCTACGGAGACGCATTTCAACCACCTCAGATTCCGTAACCTGGAGGCCGTGCCCCGGCCCCATATGCACACATGATGCACTACAAGAAAACTGTCAATTTCCATCGAAAATTTACGACCGTTTTAAATCGATGTAACTTTACATCGACATTACGACGACATTACGACGAAATATGTGTTCGATGTAAAATCTTCGTAAATATATGTCGTCATAATTTCGATGTAAAATTACGACCATCTTACGACGACAATATAAATTGTCGTAATATCGATGTAACTTTACATCGATATTACGACGAATATGGCTTCTGCATATTACGTTGATATTACGACGTAATATCGTCGTAATGTCGTCTTGGGTTAAGGAGCAGACCGTTGTATTCCCACTTCTGATGATCTGGCCAACAAAGAACTCTAGGGGTCTAGTTTTCTACATTCATAAAGACCAACCACCATAAGTGAAAGATACATAGAATTGGACATCTTTATATTACGATTTACATAGATGTTCAATTCTATGAATCATTCACCTATGGTAGTAATGAAGACTGTCTTTACATGAAAACAAGATCCCACAGGATTCTTTGTTGGCAAGATCATCAAGAAGTGGGAACACAATGATCAGCATAAGAACCCAAGGAAACGTGGATATGTATATATTTAGTGTGTATTTTTTTTTGAGTTACCATTGAAGGTGTGGAAGCGGTATTTATAGAAATTTTCTAGAAATTACCAACGGATTTGCAACGAAAATTTACAACGGTTTTACATCGAATAGCATTACAACGATTTTACATAGAATATACGACGAAATTACGTCGAAAATATTTGATGTAAATAATTAGGTGACCTATAAGAAACCGTGTTTTACCAAATTCTTAGAGTCGACGTGAAATCTTCGTGATACCGATGTCACTATTTACGTCGTAACATCGTCGTAAAACTACGACGAATTTACGATGATTTAGTTTTAATTTACATGTTTGGTTTATCAACGTATATCATGTTTTACATAACTTCTAATCATAGTATAAACATGATAATCCATCGTATAATCGTCGTTGTTGAATCTGTTGTTAAATATTAAAGGTATTATATGCACAAATATACTTCGTTTTTATTTTCAGGATATGTGTATTGTGATTTAGGGTTTAGGATATAGATTTAATCTATTACAACGAAATTACGATGGATTCGTCGTAAATTCGTTGTAAAAATTACAACGATTTTACGACGAATCCGTCGTAATTTCGTTGTAATACTTAAAATTTAGGGTATAGGGTTTGATTTACATGTTTGATTTTTTTTATCTTATATCTTGTTTTACGTAAGTTCTAATCATAGTATAAACAAGTTAAAGTTTTTACAAAATCATTTACATGATTTAAGTCATCTATGTTACGAATATATACTTATAAGAACGAACGCTATACATTATTATGTAAGATAAGGAAATCGGTGACGATATAGATTCAATCGTCGTTATTGAATCTGTTGTTAAATATTAGAAGTATTAGATGCACAAATATACTTCGTTCTTACTTCCAGGATATGTGTATTGCGATTTACGGTTTAGGGTATAGATTTAATCCTTTACAACGATTTTACGACGGATTTGTCGTAAATTCGTTGTAAAAATTACAACGATTTTACGACGAATCCGTCGTAATTTCGTTGTAATACTTAAAATTTAGGGTTTAGGGTTTGATTTACATGTTTAGTTTTTTTTATCTTATATCTTGTTTTACGTAAGTTCTAATCATAGTATAAACAAGTTTAAGTTCTTACAAAATTATTTACATTATTTAAGTCATGCATGTTACGAATATATACTTATAAGAACGAATGCTATACATTACTATGTAAGATAAGGAAATCGGTGACGATATAGATTCAATCGTCGTTATTGAATCTGTTGTTAAATATTATAAGTATTAGATGCACAAATATACTTCGTTCTTACTTCCAAGATATGTGTATTGTGATTTACGGTTTAGGGTATAGATTTAATCTTTTACAACGAATCACTACAAGAAAACAGTCGATTTGCAATGGAATTTGCGATGGATATTATCCCTCGCAAATTTGCGACGGATTTGCGAGGGATTTGCGACGGATTTGCGAGTGACTAACTAGTCGTCGCAAATCCGTCGCTATTTTGCGAGGGAAAAAGTCGTCGCAAATTGCGACGATTTTGCAACAAATTTGCGACGAAAGTGCGAGGGAATATCTAGAGTCGCAAATCCCTCGCAAATTTGCGAGGGGCAAAAGGGCGTCGCAAATGCGTTGCAAAATTGCGACGAATTTGCGAGGGATTAGCGAGGACCACAGTGGTCGTCGCAACTCCGTCGCAAAATTGCGACGGAAAATGTCCCTCGCAAAGTTGCGACGGATTTGCTACGGATTTTTGCAAGGGATTTGCGATGGAAGCAGTTAGGTGGAGTTAGGTGAGATAGGTGAAACACATTTAAAAGAAAAATTAATTTCCATCGCAAAGTTGTTGCAAATCCCTTGCAAATCCTTTTCCGTAGCAAATCCATTGCAAATTTGCGACGGATTTGCTACGGAATTTTGCAAGGGATTTGCGATGGAACCAGTTAGGTTGAGTTAGGCGAGGTAGGTGGAACACGTTTAAAAGAAAAATTAATTTCCATTGCAAAGTTGTTGCAAATCCCTTGCAAATCCTTTTCCGTAGCAAATCCATTGCAAATTTCCGTAGCAAATCCGTCTCAAATCCGTCGCAATTTATTTTGAAATCCTATAAATACAGATCACGTTGAGAGCTTTCATAACACAAAAAAAAATTTCAAAAAAAAAAAAAAAAAAAAAAAAAAAAAAAATTTGATATATATATTTTGAGTGGTGAATGTTTAAAAAATGTCTTCGGGGCACGAAATATACGCATTACGATCATGGATGTACAATCAAAGAGATCCAGGGACGGGTGAAGTGACGAAAGAGTATCGGGACGGGTTGCGAGCATTCATGTACCAGGCGACAAGCCAACCATGTGCGACTCGTGACGGTAAAATTTTCTGTCCATGTAGAAAGTGCAAGAACACCCAATATGTGGATATTGATACTGTGAAGAGGCATCTATATAATAGAGGATTTAAGCCAAACTATTATATCTGGTTTTCGCATGGGGAAGGTTGTAGTGTTGATGCTGGAAGTAGTAGTACGAGTCATGGCGTTGATCAACCTAGTTATAATTATGGGCATGATCATTTATTCGGAAATATTGATGAAGGGTATCAACAGGGAAATAGGTTTCATGATATGGTTACAGATGCATTTCATGAAAGTACAACTGCATTTGCTGATGATAATACTAGGGAAGAACCCAACATAGAAGCAAAGCGTTTTTATGATATGTTAGACGCTGCGAAGCAGCCCATTTACGATGGATGTAGAGAAGGGCAGTCTAAACTATCATTGGCATCTAGGATGATGACAATTAAAAGTGATCATAACCTAAATGAGATTTGCATGGATTCATGGGCTGAGCTAATTAAAGAGTATTTGCCACAAGATAATATTTCCGCTGAGAGTTACTATGAAATACAGAGGTTGGTTGCGAGTCTTGGGTTACCATCAGAAATGATTGACGTATGCATAGACAATTGCATGATTTTCTGGAAAGATGATGATAAGTTGCAGGAATGTCGATTTTGTGGGAAGCCGAGATATCAACCAACTACTGGAAGGACCCGCGTTGCATACCAACGTATGTGGTACTTGCCAATCACCGATAGGTTGAAACGGTTATACCAATCAGAAAGGACATCGGCGGCAATGAGATGGCATGCACAACATACCACGGAGGATGGGGAGGTTACGCATCCGTCAGATGCAAAGGCGTGGAAACACTTTCAGACTGTACATTCGGACTTTGCTAACGAGAGCAGGAATGTCTATCTTGGCTTATGCACCGATGGATTTAGTCCATTTGGTATGTCCGGGAGACAATATTCTCTATGGCCTGTCATTTTGACGCCATACAATCTTCCTCCAGAAATGTGCATGCAACGGGAATTTTTGTTCATGAGTATTCTAGTACCCGGTCCTAAGCATCCGAAGCGATCCCTTGATGTATTCCTCCAACCTTTGATTCATGAGTTGAAACAGTTGTGGTATACAGGTGTTCGCACATTCGATTATTCGCAACAAAGGAACTTCAAGATGCGTGCTGTGCTATTGTGGACCATTAGTGACTTCCCGGCGTATGGAATGTTATCGGGGTGGACTACGCATGGAAGGTTATCGTGTCCATATTGCCTTGATCGGTCAGAGGCCTTCCAGTTGAAGCATGGAAGGAAACCATGTTGGTTTGACTGTCATCGTCGGTTTCTTCCCATGCATCATCCGCATCGTAAGAACAAGAAGTTGTTTAGGAAGAACAAGGTCGTGCGTGTTCCCCCCCCCGTCTATCTTTCAGGGAATGATTTGTTAGAGCAGATTGATTATTACGGTGCTCAAGAAACATGTAAACGTGGGGGCAATTGGCACACTAAGGCAAACATGCCTGACGGATATAACGTTTCTCACAATTGGCACAAACAAAGTATTTTTTGGGAACTGCCATATTGGAAGGATCTTCTATTACGGCATAATCTTGATGTGATGCACATCGAAAAAAATTTCTTCGATAACATCATGAATACGATTTTGAATGTCAAGGGAAAGACTAAAGACAAAATGAAATCAAGGTTGGACATGGCCGAAATATGTGTAAGAAGCGAGTTGCATATTACACAAAACGGAAAAATGCCGATTCCAACTTTTCGATTGTCTACGGATGCGAAACGAGCGTTGTTTGACTGGGTTGGTTCAGAAGTAAAGTTCCCTGATGGATATGTGTCCAAATTCACAATTAGATGCATAGAGCAAGGCAATAAATTTTCCGGTATGAAGAGCCACGATTACCATTTGCATTACTCGAGCTCTTACCGACAGCTGTTCACGAAGCAATTGCGGGTAAACAAGTATTTAAATATGTATTTATAATATAATTTTCTTATTTAATTACTGATATATATATTATTTGTAGGCATTGGAGCATTTTTCAGGGATCTATGCACTCGAACACTGACTGAGGATGGCATAGCGCAATTACTCAATAATATACCTGTTTTGCTGTGTAATTTAGAAAAAATATTTCCACCTTCATTTTTTGACGTAATGGAACATCTCCCAATCCACCTACCACATGAAGCAGCTCTTGGGGGGCCCGTGCAATTCCGATGGATGTACCCGTTCGAGCGATTCATGGGACATTTGAAAGGAAAGGCCAAAAATCTTGCAAGAGTGGAGGGTTCCATCGTTGCAGGTAGTTTGACCGAGGAAACATCTCACTTCACGTCATACTACTTTAGCCCAACCGTCAAAACGAAAAAAACCGCTCCTAGAAGATATGACGATGGTGGGGTTGCACCTAAGTATAACGTTGATGTCCCGGATATCTTCGCCCAAATAGGGAGACTTGCTGGAAAGTTGAAAGAAGTTTGGTGGGAAGACCATGAACATTGTCGTGCAGCTCACAATTATATATTGCGAAATTGTGATTTTGTTCAACCGTTTGAGAGGTAATAATTAATTAGCTGCACTTAGATTACTTACATTTATATATCTCACTCGTTGTTTAATTAGTTTTATAAAAAATTATTGCAGCGTTTTCGACATCCAGATCCGAGAAGCCTATCCCGGTTTACTTGAAAAAGACTATGAGAAGTACAAAGAACGTGACTTTGCTGGATGGTTAAAATACTATGTACGTAAGATATATATATACATATATATATATATATAAGTTATCTATCATTTCACGAATATTTTTAATATAATTTGTTAAAATTAATTAATTGTTATTCAAATTATGTATATGTAGGTAATGAATGGATGTGCAAACCAGCCCTTGCCACTATGGTTGCACGAGGTTGTTCAAGAACCAATTGCGAAGATCACTACTGCCCCAATGTACTTCACTCGCGGATACACATTTCATACATATAAGCATGGCTCTCGAAGGTCAACCGCAAATTATGGAATCCATGTGCCAGGTGAAAACGACTACTACGGCGTATTGCAAGAAATTATAGAAGTCACATATCCTGGAATTATCGGTTTGAAATGCATTTTATTTAAATGCGATTGGTACGATCCAACAGTCGGTCGAGGGGTCCGCACAAACAACATAGGGGCGATCGATGTCAATGCAAACCGACGTTTTTCCAAGTTCGAACCCTTCATCCTAGCATTGCAAGCAGAACAAGTGTGTTTCATTCCATATCCTCGGATTAAGCAAAGACGTGAGACATGGTTATCGGTGATAAAAGTGAACCCAAGAGGCCGTATAATTGGGTTAGGCATCGATGATGCTCTGCAAAATGAAAGATTCGGAGAAGTCTCCATCGCAGTCGAAACAACAGAAGATATCATACATATCGATCCACAAAACAGAGAAGTTGAAGACATCGTGGATGATTCAAGCGAAGATGCAGCCGCATCTGACGAATTCGAGGAGAACGATAGCGGAGAAAACAATGATGAGCATAGTGAACACTCTAATATGTCTGAAAATGAATCTGAAAACGATTCGGAATAATGTGTTAAATGTACTATAATGTAATTTTTAAAATAAAAATATGTATATGTTGTAAATCCGTAAAAAAAATAAAAACTTTATTATGATAATAATACATATACCATAAACCATAAATCTTATAAAAATAAAACATTATTATGTACTATTAAATCCGTCGCAAATCCGTTGCAAATAAAGACCCCATCGCAAAAATATACTTATGATCATGACTCTTATGAGATTATAAACCGTAAACATTATTATGTACTATTAAACGTATACCCTAAACCCTAAACATTATAAAATAAAAATCACGAATTTGCAACGGATTTGCGATGGATCCGTCGCAAATCCGTTGCAAATAAAGACCCCATCGCAAATCCGTTGCAAATTTGCAATGGAATTGCGATGGATCCGTCGCAAATCCGTTGCAAAAAAGGATCCATCGCAAATCCGTTGCAAATTTGCAATGGAATTGCTAGGGATTCATTCCTTATTTCCGGAGAGGATAAAAACGTGATAAGCGTCTAACGGTTTTAAAAGTGAATCTCAAAAAATTATATTTCTAAAGTTATTTAATGATGTGCATTCATAAATTCTGAAAATTTGGAAATGTCCCCGTATGATATATAAAACGTCATATATCCGTATATGTTGTTTATGAATATATATATATATATATATATAAGTTCAACATTCCTCGTACCCTCAAATTCATTATATTTGTGAAAAAATATACTTATGATCATGACTCTTATGAGATTATAAACCGTAAACATTATTATGTACTATTAAACGTATACCCTAAACCCTAAACATTATAAAATAAAAATCACGAATTTGCAACAGATTTGCGATGGATCCGTCGCAAATCCGTTGCAAATTAAGACCCCATCGCAAATCCGTTGCAAATTTGCAATGGAATTGCGATGGTTCCGTCGCAAATCCGTTGCAAAAAAGGATCCATCGCAAATCCGTTGCAAATTTGCAATGGAATTGCTAGGGATTCATTCCTTATTTCCGGAGAGGATAAAAACGTGATAAGCGTCTAACGGTTTTAAAAGTGAATCTCAAAAAATTATATTTCTAAAGTTATTTAATGATGTGCATTCATAAATTCTGAAAATTTGGAAATGTCCCCGTATGATATATAAAACGTCATATATCCGTATATGTTGTTTATGAATATATATATATATATATATATATATATATAAGTTCAACATTCCTCGTACCCTCAAATTCATTATATTTGTGAAAAAATATACTTATGATCATGACTCTTATGAGATTATAAACCGTAAACATTATTATGTACTATTAAACGTATACCCTAAACCCTAAACATTATAAAATAAAAATCACGAATTTGCAACGGATTTGCGATGGATCCGTCGCAAATCCGTTGCAAATAAAGACCCCATCGCAAATCCGTTGCAAATTTGCAATGGAATTGCGATGGATCCGTCGCAAATCCGTTGCAAAAAAGGATCCATCGCAAATCCGTTGCAAATTTGCAATGGAATTGCTAGGGATTCATTCCTTATTTCCGGAGAGGATAAAAACGTGATAAGCGTCTAACGGTTTTAAAAGTGAATCTCAAAAAATTATATTTCTAAAGTTATTTAATGATGTGCATTCATAAATTCTGAAAATTTGGAAATGTCCCCGTATGATATATAAAACGTCATATATCCGTATATGTTGTTTATGAATATATATATATATATATATATATATATATATATAAGTTCAACATTCCTCGTACCCTCAAATTCATTATATTTGTGAAAAAATATACTTATGATCATGACTCTTATGAGATTATAAACCGTAAACTTTATTATGTACTATTAAACGTATACCCTAAACCCTAAACATTAAAAAAAAAAACTCATTAATTTGCAACGGATTTGCGATGGATCCGTCGCAAATCCGTTGCAAATAAGTTATCCATCGCAAATCCGTTGCAAAATGTTTTTTGGAAATTTGGTACGAAAATTGAATTTTTTCAGAACATTTTGGGCCAAAATTTAACCGCGAAATTTGCGATGGATTTGCGATGGATCCGTCACAAATCCGTTGCAATTTTTGGATCCATCGCAAATCCATTGCAAATCCATCGCTTATTAGTTTATAAACCGACTGTTTATCTTCTTCTTCCTTTCTCTCTTCTCAATCCCCTCCTCCTCCGGCGATCCCACTCCTCCTCCTCCGGCGATCGGTTCCTCTTCCTCCGGCGATCGGTTCCTCTTCCTCCGGCGATCGGTTTCTCTTCCCTTCCTCTCTACTCTCCTCCGCGACCTCCTCCCTTCACCTCGCGAGCTCTTTCTTCTCCTCCTCCGCCGGCGAGCACTCC
The DNA here is from genome assembly GCA_030161315.1 of Eutrema japonicum. Classification (NCBI taxonomy): domain Eukaryota; kingdom Viridiplantae; phylum Streptophyta; class Magnoliopsida; order Brassicales; family Brassicaceae; genus Eutrema; species Eutrema japonicum. Next base: position 43,745,601 of record BSQW01000001.1, read on the forward strand.
TCTCCCTCCGGCGACCTCCTCTCCCTCCGGCGACCTACTCTCCCTCCGGCGAGTCCCCTCCCTCCGGCGAGTCCCCTCCTCTCCCCTCTCCCTCCGGCGACCTCTTCTTCTCCTGGGCGAAGGTAAGTTACTTTTTTTTAATTTCATTTTTTATTTCAAAAATATATGTTGTTATCTTAAAAAAAAAAATATTGGATTGTGAACTTTGTTAGATTTGTTAGATTTGTGAACTTTGTTAGATTTGTGAAAAAAAAATTAGATTTGTTAGATTTGGATTTGTATTTAATTTAGATTTTTAGATTTTTAGAGTTGTTAGATTTTGTTAGATTATTTAGTTTCTTAGATTTGTTAGATTATTTAGTTTTTTAGTTTTTTAGATTTGTTAAAAAATTATATTTATTATATTTGTATTTATTAGGATGAATTTAGATTGTTAGAATTAGATATGTTATATATTAGGTTGTTAAATTTGTATTTTAATTAGTATGAATTTAGATTAGATAATTTTATAATTATTCTGACATTATATAAAATTATTAGTTTGATTGTAATTTTTTTGTATTTTCTAAATTATAATATAATTATATGAATTAATTATTAAAATTTTTTTTGTAGATGTCGGGATTTCGAGGTAACGACTATACTCGATTTCTTTCGATGGGTTCCACAAGTACTCCTCCTGTTATACAGATGGATTTTGCGACTACTGCTGTTCCTGAGACTGTGGAGCCTGCCCCAGCACCGGAGGATCCCGCACCGTCTAACCCCGCGGCTGACTCCATCCCCATTGATATTGTGATAGAGCAGATTCTCGAGAGTCCTGGTCATGATAGTCTACCACGACTCGATCCAAGCCGTCCTCCAGGAACGTTATGGTAAAATTTATATTTTCTAAGTTATTTATGTTTTTGTTTACAATTATCATAATTTTATTTTTAAAATTTACTATATTTTCTAATTTCAGGTTTGATGATGACGGAGCTGTGGCTGCTCAGATCCGTTCGATCTTTGAAACGGATTTCAAAGAACCACATGCCAATTACTCGCAAACACCGGAATATATCATTGAACGTTGGTATAAAACGTTTGCGGTAAGTTTTCTAAATTTTATTAAATTTATTTTTATTATTATTAATAATATTTTTTATGCATTTAACTTCTTATTTTTTTTGTTATAGCAATCGTTTCATTGGGATTTTGCAATTAACGGCGAGGTCCGTAAAAAATTTGAAAAGAAGTTGAAGGCTCGTATGTGCGGTCAGGTTGGGCGTTGGAAAGAAAAGTGGAAGATTAAAGGCGATGAGTCGAAGCCTAAGTGGATGGATCCGTCTGTTTGGAACGGTCTTGTTCGATATTGGATGGATCCAAAGAGCAAGAAGAAGAGTGACGATAGTCGCAAGGCCCGATACTCTGATCCTGATGGTTACGGGCCTTCTAAGCATCGTTCAGGACAAACCTCGTTTAAAGCACGGGGCCGAAACATAGTAAGTTTTTTTTTAAAAAAAAATCTTACATTCGTACTTTAATTTAATGTTATGAATTTATGAATTTTTTTTAGGCCGCAAAGACCGGATCATCAGTTCCGGATTTGTTAGCGGTTCTCGAGGAGACAAAACGGAAACCGGATGGCTCTTTTATCGATGGACGCTCGGAGAAGATCTACCACGATGTCACTTCGCGACTCGAACTGTTATCTCAGACCGTCGATAGTGATGATCCCGAGAGCACAGCATCTTGCGCCCTTACTCCTTTCGTGAAGAACCAAATTTTTACCGAGGTACGTATTTAAAAATTAAATTGCTGTATTGTATTTAAATATTTTTAGAAATATTTATAATGTTTGTTTTTTTGTCTTCCATAGGTTGCTCCCCGCAAAAAAGGAAGAATTTACGGTGTCGGTTCGCTTCAACCGCAAATTGAAGCTTCTTCTACATCGGCTTCGCGTCCATCCCATGACGATTTACACCGGATCATAACGAGTCAGGCCGAGATGATATCGAGTCAGGCCGAGATGCTAACGAATCAGGCCGAGAAGATTAATTCCTATGATGCTTTCATGGATTACTTTGCTGAGAAAGATCCGGCTTTTGCAAGACTTCGCGAAGCACGTAACCCTTCGGGATCGGGATCCGGAACCGGAACCGGAACCGGATCCGGAACCGGAACCAGTCCTTTGTAAACATTTTATTTTGTTTTTTTTTAAAACAATTATTATGCACTTTTTGTAATAACTAAATTATATAATTATGTTTTTAAATTTAATATGTTAATTATTTTAATTATTATTCAATTTTTAAATTAAATTCTTATTTTTTTTTTTAATTTACAAAATTCAATTTTCCATGCAAACCATTGCAATTTTGCGAGGGATTCGCGAGGAAAAGTATCCGTTGCAAATTTGCGAGGGCAAGTATCCGTCGCTAATTTGCGACGGATTTGGGAGGGAAAGTTGCCTTTGCAAATTTGCGAGGGAATTATCTCGTCGCAAATTTGCGACGGATTTGCGACGGATATTTGCCGTTGCTAATTTGCGACGGATAAATACTCCCTCGCAAATTTGCAATAGATACATTCCCTCGCAAATCCGTCGCAAATTTGCGACGGATATTTGCCGTTGCTAATTTGCGAGGGAAAATGGTTCGTCGCAAATTTGCGAGGGAATTATCTCGTCGCAAATTTGCGACGGATTTGCGAGGGAATGTATCTATTGCAAATTTGCGAGGGAGTATTTATCATCGCAAATATGCGACGGGTTTGCGACGGATATTTTCCGTTGCAAATTTGCGAGGGAAAATGGTTCGTCGCAAATTTGCGACGGATTTGCGAGGGAAACTGTTTTGCGACGACTGATTTGCGACGGAAATCGTGTCGTCGCAATTCCGTCGCAAAACGTGATTTGCGACGGATTTGCTATGGATTTGTCCATCGCAAATCCGTTGTTTTCTTGTAGTGAATTTACGACGGATTCGTCGTAAATTCGTTGTAAAAAGTACAATGATTTTACGACGAATCCGTCGTAATTCCGTTGGAAATCGAAATATTTAATTTACCGCGTGGGGAAAAAATTTCGATAGGTTGAGTTTTTGGTTTTAATATTACGACGATTTTACGACGGAATCGTCGTAAAATCGTCGTAAATTACCAATGATTTTACGACGACCACAAAATCTATATATACGTGACCAGATTTTTCCTCCCTCACAATCTCACACAAACTCACTCTCTCTCTAAAACGCTCTCACCTCTCTCTACCTACGAAAAAGGTAAAAAATTTATTTTTTGGTTTTTTAAATTATATTATTGTTTGTGAGGATTTTGAATTGTTAGTTAGGATTGTAATTTTTATTAGTTAGGATTGGACTTATTAGTTAGGAATGGAATTATATTATATTGGAATTGAGTTATTTTTAAATATTTTTTTAGATATGGCGCCACGTAAGACACACTATCGGCAGTTTCTCGAGACGGGACCTAGTGCTAATTCGCAACTCCCGTCATCTTCTGCGACACCGTCCGCTGTTCCGGATTCTTTTTCCGAACCAGCGCCGCCTCCAGAAGCAGGTGCTCGACCGCCGTTGTTGTATGCAGGATTGACTGTCGAAGATATTTTGCAGTCGCCAGGGCATGATTATTTAGATCGGTTAGATCCGCGACGGCTCCCGAATAGTTTATATTAAGAATTTTATTTTGTATTTTAAATTTTATTTAATATTTTGAATAGATTTATAAAATTTTAATTTATAAATATAATTTTATTAATTATTTTTTTAATTTTATTACATCGAGTTTACATCGACTCAACATTTACATCGATTTTACATCGTTCAATAATTTACGACAAATTTACATCGAATATTTTACATCGATTTACCAACGCATTTACAGCTACCTATTACGACGAATTGTCAAAACAAAAATTGTATAATTCGATGTAAAATAGATGTAATGTTTCATCCTATTACGACGAATTGACGACGGATTGTCGAAAAAAAAAATTGTATAATTCGATGTAATGTTTCGATGTAAAATCGATGTAATGTATTCGTCGTAAAATCGATGTATATTTACATCGATTTTACGACCAATAATATACGACGATTTTTAGTCCTCCTTAATGTTACGACCAATTTACGACGATTTCCGATTAACGACGATCATATAACGACGAATTGTTATTCGTCGCTAATCCGTCGTAAACCATGTTTTACAACCAATTTACGACGATTCTGTTAGTTGTAAAATGGCAGTTTTCTTGTAGTGATGGTTCTTGATTTGCTTGCACAGCCGGGCTGTCATAGGTTAAAGAGATTAGATCCGGATCATACTGACGGTTCGGAATGGTAATATATATATATATATATATATTTTTTTTTTACATTTATTATTACATATTTATATATTTCTAACAATTTATATTTTTTTTAATTTTTTGTTTCAGGTTTGGAGTTGAATCCAAAGTTGGACGCACCATTTCTGAAATCATCAAGTCATATTTTATCGAGCTTCATACCAATTTTACCCAGCTCCCGCCACACGTCAAGGAGACATGGTTCAAGATGTTTGCGGTACGTATGAAAAAATAAGTTTTTTCCCATAATTATTTTAATTATATTTAAATATATATTTAATTTAATTTTATAAAATATGTAATTATTTTTGTGTCTCATGCATCAAAAATATGACTGGGATCTTTCGATTCATGGCGAGGGTCAAACTTTGTTTCTCGAGAGAGTGAAGTTTCGTATCCAAGAGGTGGTTGGTGAATGGAAGAAAGCATGGAAGAATTCTGGCGATTTAGCAAAGCCCCTGCACATGGATAAAGTCGTATGGGACGGCTTGGTGCGGTATTGGCTGGATCTGAAGTCCATCATAACTTCGGAGAAGTGTTCGGCTTTCCGCAACACCGTTGGTTCGGACGGGAAACTCAAGGCTTTGCCTCATACAGCCGGGCAAACACTTTTTGTGGGTGTTCATCGACATATGGTAATTAAATTTATTTAAATTATTTTATTTATGTAATTTACTTCGTTAATAACAAAAAAAATTCCTTAGACCGCCGAAGACGGAGGTGTACTCCCTCCGATGACCAAAGTTTTTTTAGCGGACGCACCGAAAGAAGGATGGTTCCTTTGTTTCAGAGACAGCCGAGCAGATATTCAATGAGGTGAATTCCAAGGTCACCGAACGAGAGACACAGCTCTCTCAACAACTATCTCAAGGTGGTTCGACGGTCATGTCTGGAGGGTTGACCACACCCGATATTGACCGGATCTTCGAGCAGGTATATAGAATAGTTAGTACTTTTTAATTTTTAGTTTTTAATTTTTTAAAAATTTCTAATTGTAAATTTAAATATAGGTTGCCCCTAAGAGAAATGGGAAAGTTATCGGGATGGGATTTATTCGAGATGTCTCGGCTCGGCCGCCTCTTCATATGCTCCGCGACGACGATCGCCAAAAGATGATCCAGTCGTCTTACGTGCCACGATTACGAGTCTTCAGGAGCGGGTTGAGACCGAGGCTACTCGATCTACGGCATATCAGGCGAAGATTGCGAGTTTTCAGCAGCGGGTTGACATGGATGCTACGCAGACTGACTCACTCTTCGACATCTTGGCAGAAGGGAACCTGGCAATGCAGGCCATGTTGCGGGAAAAGCGACGAAGCCGAGCAGAGGCAGCGGCAGCGGTACAAGTAGCAGGCACATCCGGTTTGTCGAGACGTCCCGAAGACGATTTGAATCTCAACGATTACGATATAGTTCTTTAGATTTAAGATTTCGGATTCTAAATTTTTTTTTTTTTTGGTAAGAAAATATAATATTTTTTCTAATAAAATATTATTATATATTATTTTCAATTTTTTTTTATAATTTCTAAATTAATAAAATTTCAAAAACAATAATAAAAATCATATATATATGATTTATATAAATCGTCGTTAATTCGATGGTAAACAATAATCCTCGTTGATTCGTTGCTAATTTAATCGTCATAAAATCGTTGCTAATTTACGACGATTTATTAGCGACGATTTTACGACAACTATAAATCGTCGTAAAGTCGTCGTAAATTCCCAACGATTTTATGACGATTAATTAGCAACGAATTAACGACAACTATTGTTCGCCATCGAATTAACGATGAAATATTTACCTTCGAATTTTCATCATTTTTACGACGTATTTATATTCTAATTTCAATGTAAAATTTACGACGATTTTACTACGAATATTTATCGACGATTTCGCGATGAATTTTTGTCCCTCGTACTTTTTCGACGATTTTACGACGATTTGTGGTTTGCGATGATCAGTTAACGACGATCTCTGTTTCGTCGCTAATTCGATTGGAACCATGTTTAGCAACAATTTTACAACGATATCGTTCGTTGCAAAAATGGTATTTTCTTGTAGTTAAAATATTAAATAAAATCTAAAAAACATAACTAAAGATGCAAAAACCCCTTCTTTTTTTCTTTTTGCAGTAAACACCAAATCTAAAGAGTAAAGAGTGTGTCCATACAATATAAAACTCTCAAGTAAGCATCACAGTAACCCGAGTCAAGTTAGTATATATGATAATCAATTATTATTATTATAGAAAACTATTATTATTTCTTCTTAACAATGTTGTTTCTAGATAATGTTGGTCTATGATTGAAAAAATTATATATAATTTTCATTACATTAAAATTATATATATATAATTGCATATATTCTTCCACATATAAAGCATCCGGTATGTGGAAGAGCCAAATATGGCATTGTCAAACTCAATAAGTTTGAGGTATCACAAAGAAAAAGGGTTAATTGAGTGAATATTAAAAGTTGATAAAAAAATTAGAAGTTGATTTGGAAATTAGGTGAGTTGGAAAGAGAAAACCCAAAATATATTTTGCTTTTTTAATAATCACACAAACCAGGACATATAGCCTAGCGGTTTGTGCTTAGGCGATCTTTGTGTTATCACCCAGGTTCGACTCCGGTGTGCTGCATCTTTGAATGCTTATTAGTATATTTGATGTCAAAAAAAAAAAAATTCATAGAAATGTCATTGGTCAGAACATTATTTTCTGATAAAATAATCCGGCAACACTATTCATTTAACGGCCGGTATTACTATTCATCGAAACTCGATGACCACTATTCATAACTATAAAACATATTATTATCATCGTTAACATTGTCATGTTAATCCAGTTATCATTGTTAACATATCATTAGTATCGTTAACATTGTCCTGTTAACCCAATTATCATGTTTATTTTTATGAAATTGTCATGCTAAACCAGTTATCATATCATAAATTATCGTGTTAATTCATTTATTATTTCACAGAAAAATGTGAAATATGGAAATATAAAATTAATATGATAATCCAGTTATCCTATCATATAAACTATGTATTATTGGTTATCTAAGTTTGTTATCATCACAAATGTATACTGATAATCTATTGGATAATTTTGTTATTGATTAATTTCAGCGTAATTAACACATAAAATCAGAAGAAAAAAAATTAAACACCACCATAGTGGATGATGCCGTCTCCGGCGTCGCCGGCGTAGCCTCCGTCGGGGTCTTTTCCGCCGGTATCACCATTTTCGCTGGCGTCGGCTTCTTTTTCTTCTTCTTCATCCTTTTTTCACCGACGTCGCCTCCGTCGGAATCTTTTCCGCCGCCGCCGCTATACTCGCCAACGCCGGCTTCTTCGTTTTCTTTCTTCTTCTTCTTTTCTATTCTTCTTCCCCATTCTTAATTCATGAGAGAGAGAAAAAAAACTGAAATTAATTAGAAAGGTGGGTTAAATTAGTCTTTTGTATTTGTAGAATAGTGTTAGAAAATGTACACCTAATTTCCATGTTATTTTTTTATTAATATAATTTCCATGTTATTAAATAGCAATTTGTTCTATTATCAACAACAAAAAAAATCAAAAAATCAAAAATTATAGTATGATTAGTATTTCTTTATTTTGTGTAATTCGAATAAATAGGGTACTAAACGTTTTTCATGGTTACACTTACGAAGGTAACCAGAAGTATTAGAAATTGGTTCTGCATCGTTTAGTAAAATTAAAGTTGTCACGACTCACGATCTGTCTTTGTAATAATAGCTACATTATGTGATGTATAATAAGCATTTTATACACGGAATCATTTTCCAATACGTGTATGCATGTATGGTACGTAGGCATACAGTCACAGGTTGTGACTCACAGGCATGGCCGACATATATGCAAAACATCTGTTATATTTGCTTAAATTTTGGTGTTCGTTTTGGTTCGACCTTATAAAATTCGATTAATCGTAATTCTATATAGAGTAAATAAAAACATTAAAGTTTAATATTTGTTAAAAGTAGAACAAATCATAAAAACTAAATTTGAAAAGACGAATATACGTTTTGCTATATAATTAAGATAAAAATGTATATTTTGAAAAATGTTATAAGAATTATGAAAAATACTTCTCTCTCAGTATTGCAATTTTATTACTAAATAGTTTGATATTTTCATATATATTTTTAACTTTTTAATTATTTTAATATACTTTTGAAATTAATCAGATAGACATATACCAATATTTTAATAGATGGTCGGGCAACATATATGATGTGATCAGATAAAAAGTACGAATCATAAAACTAAAAATATTAATCCGGATAAAACATCGAATAATTCAAAATTTTAGGATGTTTTTTCGCGTCCATCCCTACATATAAAGACTTCTTCCTTATATTAGATGGAAAAAATATATCCTATATTGGCTTCTATTCGTTATCCGTTTTTATTGGAACTGGAAAATTTAGATAGGAATGAAGCAAATACTTAAGGGCAATAGACCAAAATTGGCTAGCTATAGGTTTAATACGAGAGTCAATTTTAGTTTAAAATAATATTGGAGGAAAAAATAGAGATATTCCTGCATAAAATAAGTTTAGATTGTGTCTGCTGTGTTTTTTGTTGGTTTTTCTTTTTCGTAGGTTAATCTGCTTTCTTTGTAATCTTTGTAATTTCTGTCAAAATTCGAAAATGGTAATAATAATCTTTACATTTTACCCCAAAAAAAATAATAATAAGTTAAGATTTATTCTTCCCATTAACCTTTCGGGGGATATCAGATATCCTTACCTCTCCGAGTATTGCTACCCAATTACATAGGAGTCTTATATTTCCGGATATTACTACCCGGGGATATCAGGTGCTGACTTGCTCATGTCTGAACCATTCATTTTCTTACTTTCCGCTTCCGCTATTTAAGAACGATTTTGGGAGAAGGTGACCGCATATTACATGTCCTATAGTTCGACTACCTGGCCTCGTAACCGCACCCTCTAAAAATATTGTGCTTTTAGATTTAGTAGCCATTTAATTACACTACAAGAAAACAGGCAATTTGCAACGAATTTTTGCGACGATTTTAATTCGTTGCAAATTTCCATCGTTTTCGCGACGACTTTACGACGATTCTTGAAAACGTCGTAAAGTCGTCGCAAAATTGGGACGATAATTTTCGTTGTCAAATCGTCGCTAATTAGCGACGATTATACAACGATTACCGACGACATTACGACGATTATCAAAATCGTCGTAAAATCGTTGTAACGTAGCGACGATTTTACGACGTTTATATAAAACGTTGTAATATCGTCGTAAAATTACCCACGAATTAGCAATGATTTGTATAATTTGAACTTTACATCGATTTCCCAACGATTAATCAGTTAGGTGAGCACGTTTTAAATTCACGGTGTTTAGTTAGGTAAACATGTTTAATATCGTTGTAAAGTCGATGTAAACATTTTTAGATTCGTTGTAAAATCGATGTGAAATCGATGTAAAATCGTAGGTAATTCGATGGTAGTGAAAATAAAAATCTATATATAGTGGCCAACTTCATAATTAAAATTTCATATTCAAAAACAATATTTACTTCCTTCTGACAAAAAAAAAATGTCAATATACGAAATTAGAAGATGGATGTATAATCGTCTTGATTCAGATGGATCGCTAACAAAGGAGTTCAGTGATGGGGTGGAGGGATTCATGCATCAGGCAGGAAGTATACATAATACGATTATCAGTGGTAAGATGTACTGTCCTTGTGCCAGATGCTTGAATAGGAAATTTATCATTATCTCGAAGGTGTGGTCGCATATATTAAATAGAGGGTTTATGCCGCATTACTATATATGGTATTATCATGGAGAGGGTCATGGGGGAAATGCAGCTAGTAGTAGTAGCAATTATCAAGCATCGAATTTTGATGAATCAAATAATTTTAATCAATTTAATGAGCATGCGGAGCAGCATGGTGAAGATAATGATAGGATTCATGACATGGTTACGGATGCATTTCATGAAACCGTAAGTACATTTGCACATGATCATCATGATGATGAGGAACCCAATCTAGATGCAAAAAAATTTTATGATATGCTAGATGCTGCAAATCAGCCACTCTACGATGGATGTAGAGAAGGACATTCTAAATTGTCGTTGGCGGCTAGGATGATGACTATTAAAACTGATCATAACTTAGCTGAGGTTTGCATGGATGATTGGGCTGATTTGCTTAAAGAGTATTTGCCAGAGGACAATTTAGCAGCTGAAACTTACTATGAGATACAGAAGCTGGTTTATAGTCTTGGGTTGCCTTCTGAGATGATAGATGTCTGTGTTGACAATTGCATGCTTTTTTGGAAAGATGATGATAAGTTGCTGGAATGTCGATTTTGCCATAAGCCAAGATATAAGCCGCAAGGTTCTGGTCGTAGTAAGGTACCGTTCCAGCGGATGTGGTACCTTCCTATAACTGATAGATTAAAAAGAATGTATCAGTCCGAGAGGACAGCTGCATCGATGAGATGGCATGCAGATCATTTGCAAACAGATGAGGAGGTTACTCATCCTTCAGATGCAAAAGCGTGGAAACACTTTAAGACGGTACATCCAGACTTTGCTAGAGAGAAACGTAATGTGTATCTTGGTCTTTGCACAGATGGATTTAGTCCGTTTGGTATGTCTGGTAGGCAATATTCTTTATGGCCAATAATCCTAACGCCTTACAACCTACCCCCAGATATGTGCATGCAAAGGGAATTTTTATTCATGAGTATTTTAATACCAGGTCCGAAGCATCCGAAGCGTTCCCTTGATGTGTTTTTGCAGCCTCTGATACAGGAATTGGAGCAGTTGTGGTATACCGGGGTTCGGACATATGATTTTGCAAGGAAAAAAAATTTTACAATGCGTGCGGTGCTTATGTGGACAATAAGCGACTTCCCTGCTTACGGGATGTTGTCAGGTTGGACTACGCATGGGCGATTGTCTTGTCCATATTGTCTCAATCGGACATATGCGTTTCAATTGAAACATGGTCGGAAAACAAGTTGGTTTGATTGTCACCGCCGATTTCTACCGATTCATCATGCATATCGAAGAAATAAGCGGTTGTTTAGAAAGAACAAAACTGTTCGTGTTCCTCCTCCGGTTTATATTTCTGGGGAAGATCTAGAAGCAGAAATTGATCATTATGGTGCATTGGAAACAGTCAATCGTGGTGGAAATTGGCACACTCCAGCTAATATGCCGGATGGATATGGGGAGCATCACAATTGGCATAAGAAAAGCATATTCTGGAAGCTTCCGTATTGGAAGGATCATTTGCTTAGACACAATTTGGATGTCATGCACATTGAGAAAAACTTTTTTGATAACATCATGCATACATTGTTAAACGTGCGTGGAAGGACTAAAGACAGCGGTAAGTCAAGGTTAGACTTGCCTGATCTTTGTTGTCGGAATGAGTTACATATTACAAGCAATGGGAAAGCACCTGTCCCCATATTTCGAGTTGGTGCGGAAGAAAAGTCAGCTTTGTTCAAATGGGCGACATCTGATGTGAAGTTCCCGGACGGGTACGTATCTAATTTATCTAAATGTGTTGAGAATGGCCAAAAGTTTTCTGGGATGAAGAGTCATGACTGTCACGTCTTTATGCAACGACTACTTCCTTTTGCATTTGCTGAACTTCTACCAGGAAATGTACACGAAGCAATTGCAGGCATTGGAGGGTTTTTTCGGGATCTTTGTACCCGTACTTTGCCAGAAGATGTTATTGCACAACTTGATGCTAGTATTCCTATTTTGTTGTGCAACATGGAGAAAATATTTCCCCCAGCCTTTTTTGATGTTATGGAACATCTACCTATTCATCTACCTCACGAAGCAGAACTTGGGGGACCTGTGCAGTATCGATGGATGTACCCATTCGAGCGATTCATGGGACATTTGAAGCGGAAGGCTAAAAATCTAGCCAAAGTTGAAGGCTCAATAGTAGCAGGAAGTTTAACAGAAGAAACTTCTCACTTCACCGGGTACTATTTTGGCTCGAAGGTTCGCACACGGAAAAGGGCAGCACGGCGATATGATGATGGAGGTGTAGGCCGAACATATGCTAATGAAGGTGTCCCAGATATCTTTTCTTCAATCGGTCGATTATGTGGAAGAGTGAAGTCAGTTTGGTTTGCCAATGAAAAAGACCATCATAGTGCACAAACGTATATCCTCTTAAATTGCGAAGAAGTTAGTCCATTTGAGACGTAAGTGTATAAACATACGTCTTATATATATGGCTAAATTATATATATGCTAGCTTTATACCAATTACAAATACTTATGTATGCAGAGAATTTGTTAGACAAGTCCGAGAAGTCATTGAAGTAATCTCAGACGATGAAATCAACAAGCGTAAAGATCAACATTTTGCCCCGTGGTTGAAGACGCAAGTACGTAAAATTTTAAATGATCTGATTAATTACTAACTTGGACAATTAACCTAATACATATTTTGATTACTTTGTAATTAAATTAATTAATGATATAGGTCGAGTATGGGGATACCGCATATCCACTCTGGTTCCATGAGTTAATAAAAGGCCCCATATCGAAGATAACGAGTGCACCCATGTATTGCACACGCGGATATATCTTTCATACATTCAAATACGGCAATCAAAGAGCTACTGCCAACTACGGGGTATGTGTGCGGGGCGAAATAGATTTTTATGGAGTGTTGCAAGACATAATTGAAGTTGAGTACCCTGGTTGCTTAGGTTTGAAATGCGTTCTGTTCAAATGCGACTGGTTCGATCCAACAGTTGATCGAGGCGTCCGTAAAAATAAATTTGGGGCAGTAGATGTCAACCAATCACGACGTTACAATAAGTATGAGCCATTTATCCTAGCATCACAAGCAGAACAAGTCAGCTTTGTTCCATATCCGCGAGTTCGTACCACCCGTATCTCATGGTTATCAGTTATAAAAGTTTCTCCGAGGGGTCGAATTGTGGGGGTTGATGAGGAACTACCAATGCAGCAAGATCATTGCTCTGATATGCCAGAACTAAATGAGAGCAATGAAGACATCCTTTTGATAGATCCTCAAAACAGGGAAGTTGAATATCTCCCAGACGATACAGAGGAAGAAGATGAGGAAGATGAGTTCGAAGAAAGTGATGAACCAGATGATCAAGAAACGGATGTGAACTACTCTTCGTCCGAAAATGAATCAGAGTGACCGCGCTAGCTAGTAATTATTGTGAATTTAATGTATTAATATAATATTGTGATCGAGTAGTTATTGTGAAATTTAAGTGATATGATTTCTATGAAATCCCTTAAACCCCAAACTAAATCCCATCTCCGATCTCCACTCATTTTCCGCCGTAGGTGCGGCGATTAATAAATTACGAGACATATATATGTGTTTATGTGTCATGTAATTTATTAATTTCCCCAACAACGGTGGGAAATGAGTGGTGATCGGAAATGGGATTTAGTTTGGGGTTTAAGGGATTTCAAAGAAATCGTCGCTAAATCGTCGCTAATTGTGATAGTCACAAAATCGATGCAAATTGGCGACGATTTGGCAACGACTTGAACTAATCGTGGCTAAATCGTCGCAAACACTAAAGGTTGCAAATTCGATGCCAATTTGCGACGATTTAGCGACGATTTGTCATAAACCCTAAACCCTAAACCCTTTGCCCTAAACCCTAAACCCTAACGTATTACCATCGCATTGTATTATGCATCTTTCAATGAAATTGATCGTGACTTTAGAGAATTGTCCGGAAATGAAAACTTGGTCAATCACAGTAATATCCACAAACTGAATCATTGTATTACTAATCTCTAACGTATACGCAAACTATATGTTTTACTTATTTTTCAATATCGATGAACTTATTGATAATTTCATGAATTTGGATTTACGGTAAACAAGTCAAGTTGTTTTTGAAACGTTGCAATCGACGTTACAATTCCGTACCTATACCCTAAACCCTAAAACCGATTTTACAACTATCCTCACTAATTCGATCCAAATTTGCGACGATTTGGCAACGAATATTGACAAATCGTGGCTAAATCGTCGCTAACTCCGAAGGTTGCAAATTCGATGCTACTTTGCGACGACGTAAATTCGTTGTAATATTTCGTTGCAAATCCGTTGGTAATTTGTAAAAAATTTCTATAAATACCTTTCACACCTTCATTGCAAACTCAAAAATAAATTCATATCCACTTTTCTTTAAGTTTTTATGTTGATCATTGTATACCTGCTTGTCTGATGCTCTGGCCAATAAATAATTCTGTAAGATCTTGTTTTCAAGTAAAAACTTGATTCCCAGAATTATTTGTTAGCCGGAACATCAGAAGCAGGTAAACAACTTTCAACTCCTAAACCCAAAATGACATTACGTTACAATTTCGTACCTAAACCCTAAATCCTAAAACCGATTTTTAAAGAAATCGTCACAAAATCGATCCAAATCCGCGACGATTTGGCAACGAATATTGACAAATCTTGGCTAAATCGTCGCAAACTCCGAATGTCACAAAATCGTTGCAAAATTAGCGACGAATTAGCTACGGTTAATTTGCCTCGATATAGCCACGATTCGTCGCGAAATCGTCGCTGATTAGCGACGATTTCGCGACGACAAGTAATCTTATATATACACGCGAATTCCTTGCCAATTCATTTGCAAACAAATTAAAAAAAAACTGCTTACAGCTTCTTTGCGAATTCTTTGCGAAAAAAGGTAAATATTTTTTTTTTATGTTTTTAATTAATTAGTATAGATAAAAATGAAATAATTTAGGTCGGTAGAAACGGAATCAAATTAGGAAAAATAGCAGACTGCCCGGATGTTTATAGATAGTAATGTTTTTTCATTTTTATGCAGATGGGCCAGCGTCGTGCACATTACGCTCAGTTTTTGAGAGATATTGGTGATTCTACGGGTCCCGGGTTGCCTCCGTCTTCTGAGGCTACAGAGACGGATTTCGTCCCTGTGACGCAACCTCCGCCGCCTCTACAACCACCTCAGATTCCGCAATCTGGAGGACATGCCCCGGCCCCGTATGCACACATGACGGTTCATGATTTGCTTGCACAGCCGGGGCGTCATAGGCTTAAAAGATTAGATCCGGATCATACTGACGGGTCGGAATGGTAATATATATAAATATTTATTTTTTACATTTATTATTACATATTTATATTTATTTCTAACAATTCAAAATTTTACAATTTTTTGTTTCAGGTTTGGAGTTGAATCCAAAGTTGGACGCACCGTTTCCGACATCATCAAGTCTTATTTTGTCGAGCCGCATACCAATTTTTCCCAGCTTCCTCAACACGTCAAGGACACATGGTTCAAGATGTTTGCGGTACGTATGGAAATTTTTTTTTTTTTCTCTTAATTATTTTAATTATATTTAAATATATATTTAATTTTACTTTATAAAATGTGTAATTATTTTTGTTTTTCGTGCAGCAAAAATATCATTGGGATATTTCTATTCATGAGGAGGTTAAAACTTTATTTCTCGAGAGGGTAAAGTTTCGTATCCAAGGCGTGGTTGGAGAGTGGAAGAAAGCATGGAAGAAAGATGGCGATGAAGCAAAGCCCCTCTACATGGATAAAGCCGTTTGGGACGGCTTGGTGCGGTATTGGCTGGAACCGAAGTCCATCATCATTGCTGAGAAGTGTTCGGCTTCCCGCAACACCGTTGATTCGGCCGGGCGACTCAAGGCTCTGCCTCATACAGCTGGGCAAACACCTTTTGCGGGTGTTCGTCTACAGATGGTAATTAAATTTATTTAAATTAATTTATTTAATTTACGTTGCCAATAACATAGTTTTTTTCTTTAGGCCGCCGAAGAAGGAGGTGTACTCCCTCCGTTGACCAGGGTTTTTGAGCGGACGCACCGGAAGAAGGATGGTTCCTTTGTTTCCGAGACTGCCGAGCACATCTTCAATGAGGTGACTTCCAGAGTCACCGATCGAGAGACACAACTCTCTCAACAGCTCTCTCCCGGTAGTTCGTCGGTCATGTCTGGAGGGTTGACCACACCCGATATTGACCGGATCTTCGAGCAGGTATATATATAGAATAGTTACTCTTTATTAATTTTTAGTTTTTGATTTTTTAAAAATTTCTAAATGAAAAATTTAAATATAGGTTGCTCCTAAGAGAAAGGGGAAGGTTGTCGGGATGGGATCTATTCGAGATGTCTCGGCTGCTTCTTCATATGCTCCGCGACGCCGATTGCCAGAAGATGATCCAGTCGTGTTACGTGCCACGATTACGAGTCTTCAGGAGCGGGTTGAGACCGAGGCTACTCGGTCTCAGGCATATCAGGCGAAGATTGCGAGTCTTCAGCAGCAGTTTCACCTGGATGCTACGCAGAATGACGAACTCTTCGACATCTTGGCAACAGGGAACCCAACAATGCAGGCTATGCTACGGGAAAAGCGAAGACTCCGAGCAGAGAGAGATGCAGCGGCAACGGCAGAGGCAGAGGCAGCGGCAGGCACATCCGGTTCGTCGAGACGTCCCGAAGACGATGTCAATCTCGACGATTACGATATAGTTATTTAGATTTAGGATTTCGAATTCTAATTTTTGTTTTTTTTTTTTTTGTAACAGATTATTATATTTTCTTTTTAATAAAATTATATTATATAATATTTTTAAAATTTTTATTTTAAAATTTCGAAATTAATAAAATTTTAAAATTAATAATAATAAAAATCATATATAGAATAGTCGGTGATTCGATGGTAATCCGTTGCTAAAAAATCGTTATAAAATCGTGGCTATTTACAACGATTATACGACGATTTATTAGCAACGATATTGCGACGATTATTTAGCCACGATTTTAGGACGATTTGTTCGCAACGATGTTGCGACGATTATTTAGCCACGATTATACGACGATTTCTTTGCAACGAATTAATGACGATTATTTAGCCCCGATTTTACGACGATTTCTTTGCAACGAATTAACGACGATAATTTTTTCCATCGATTTTACAATGACATATTTTCCTTCGAAATAGCAACGATTTTACGACGTATTCATATTCGTCGTAATTTCAATGTAACATTTACGACGATTTTACGACGAACATTTAGCGACGATTTAGCGACGAAGTATTTTCCCTCGTACTTTTGCGACGAATTTACGACGATTTGTTGTTTGCGACGATCAGTTAACAACGATATCATTTTCGTCGCAAATTCGATGCAAACCCTCTTTTGCAACGATGTTACAACGATATCGTTCGTTGCAAATTGCCTGTTTTCTTGTAGTGTTAGTCTATGGTGACATATCATATAACATGTCTTAAGGTTCGATCACCTATCATCGTAACCGCATCCTTTCGAAGTAGTGCGCTTTTAGGTTAAATGACCGTCTAGCCTAATATGACTTGTGTCACTTTCGAATTCGTTAATCTCATGAGAAATTATTTATCCCCAACAGTTTGTATCCATCAAATTAATTATAAAAATTTAAGAATTTACAAAATTAAAAAAGAAAAATACATTTTATATAAATATCTAATTTTTGGTTGAATTTTGAATTTTTCATGTCTTTGAATATTATAATGTTTTAAAATATTTTTAAAAGTTTACAAAACGGATAAGATATCCTATCGAATATCCCCTATCGAATATCCAGACATTGAATATCCGCTTAATTATAGAGTCGACATAGATCGAAAAAATGTTAATTCTGAAGGAATACAACAGATCAGAAATACCACCAAAATTTAGGATATCCACTTTGCATCCATCCTTAATACAAATTACAAAGTACAAAATAATACCAAAAGCTCATTCAACGTACTTAGTTTAACTGGTTCAAAAGAAGAGATGTTATTTTGTTTTTAATTTTATTTTTAACCAAATTAGGTGCATAATTTAATTTGGCTGTTCAATGTATCAAGGTTATGGGAAATAAAGCCGACATCTTTGAAGGTGACAGTCAAGTTCTTATCCACAATCTCCATGGAGTTACAACAAGCATTGAAATTGAAAATCTATGCAAGAACATCTTAATGCGGAGATCTCGTTTCCAACAGCATCAATTCTCTCTTATGTGAAACGATATTTTAATGTTAGCTAAGAAAGAACTTTCCAACAACCTACTCTCTCTAATTTTTTTTTTCCTCTATCTTAATTATCATGTTGTTTGTAACTTTGTATCAAGATACTACTCTTTTATCTCAAAAAAAAAAAAAAACTGTAACTTCTCAAAATATTTAATAATAGTTTATTTTCACAGAAAAATAATTTAGTCAGGAGCCTTGTAGTGGTTACCACCTTCTGCTTCCTTGTTTAAAAAATATATATATTTATTCTGCATTTTCTATTATTGGTTAAATATGCAAAAATATTAAAAATCACTTATAATGAAATAGAGGGAATAGTAGTATCTTCTAATAAATGATATTTGCTAATTGATGTTGAGAAAATTTATATTGCGACGTCAAAAAAATGATATTGCTGATTAAATATTTTATAATTTGAGTGAAGTAGTTAAAGAGTGATTATATCTATTTTGATTAAGGAAGTAGTTAAATATTTTATGATTTGAGTGTAGTTAAATATTTTATGGTTTTCAAACAATTTAAATTTGAACATGGATAGCAGCACAGTAGCAATATTTGTGAAAATCACTAAATTACAAATTCAACTAACCAAATGAACAGATTTATCAAAACTACACTTTATATACATACAATTGATATTCTCTAAACAAAACAAAAATTATATTCTCTAAAGGAAAACGAGAGAGAGAGAGAGAGAGAGAGAGAGAGAGAGAGAGAGAGAGAGAGAGAGAGAGAGAGAGAGAGAGAGAGAGAGAGAGAGAGAGAGAGAGAGAGAGAGAGAGAGAGAGAGAGAGAGAGAGAGAGAGAGAGAGAGAGAGAGAGAGAGAGAGAGAGAGAGAGAGAGAGAGAGAGAGAGAGAGAGAGAGAGAGAGAGAGAGAGAGAGAGAGAGAGAGAGAGAGAGAGAGAGAGAGAGAGAGAGAGAGAGAGAGAAAGAGAGAAAGAGAGAAAGAGAGAAAGAGAGAAAGAGAGAAAGAGAGAGAGAGAGGTATTAATTAGTCATGTTTGTAACTAAACAACAGAAAATTCTAATCCAACTTGTTTTACGAGAGAAATAATCATAAATGTCAAACATCTGGAAGAAAGCTTCTTCTCATCACAATGTGATCAAGACCAGTTTTTAAGATAAACTTATTATCTATAAATTCTCCCTACGGCTTCGAGAAAATCCTTTTTTCCATTTACGTAATGGTAATGTGATGCAACGTGTGTAGATGAGGATCCGACAACATAGCCACACGCATACCTAATCTTACTTTATTGGTCAACCAACCCAAAAATAAAAACATATTGCTTTTTTGTTGTCAACCTTTTACATGGTCAAAACAGTTTCATCAAGACTTATTACATTCCCACGTCTAACACATAGGTTCTCAATGGTAAATGGAACGAACCCAAAAATCTAGTGTATTTTTTATTTTTGTTAAAGTCTTTGGCCCGTAGTTTTCTATAGTTCGAAAGCATATATCCTCTCTTCCAAAGAGCTCAAATCTCATATCCTAGAGTCCCTCCCAAACACTATTATTTGGTAGTGTATTTTGAACGGATGGAAAAGCCGACTGAACATAATATTTTTTTGTTTCACTTAATTATGTACGTTATTGTCACCTTTAGAAACTATAACCAGATCTAAACATAGAAAAAAAAAAAAAACCCATTCCATGCATTCACCTCATCTCTTGCAAGTGAATTTTTTTTTTCACATTTGATCAAAAAACATATTAGACAAATTACTTACACGAAATCTTGATTATTAAAGTCTTAATATACGAAATCACAATAAAAAAAACTCTAGTATGTTAAAACCTCCCGATCAATTTTGTATATAAGTAGTAATAAAATGCAATTTTGTAGAAATCGAACACTAAAAATGGTTTATTATCTTTTTGTTGGTTGGTTCGGGCTTGGTATTGTGTGGATCAACTAGGTTTTTTGAGTATGTAGTTGTAGCTGATGGATCAATTTTTTAATAAAGTCAATGGGCTTATTAAAATTGAATGAATGTGAATGAGAAATAGGCCTAACCTTATTTGCTTAGTGGTTAAAGAGTAAAGTGTTTTATCCCACATCGAAAACTTTAGGGAATTAGACGTTCTTTCTCTGGCTATATATTCATGTCTTTAGTCTCATTCATAATACACAACAAAAAAACACACTTTCACAAATTTTTCTAAAAGCAAAGAAAGAAGAAAGTTTCCAGAATCTCTCGCTTCTTTTCAAGTAAGTGTCTCGAGAGTATATCGTAGTATTTAGATCGATAGATCCGTTATCGAGTGTTCGCGATAACAGATTCAATAGTTGTATCCTGGGACTCATGAATCGAATATTATACCATCGCACTACGAGAGATTCTTTGATTTAAGGAAAGAGAGTTCTCTTGCCTCCATTGTTTTGTTTTAATTTTGTCGTTTTTATATCGTTTTTAAACTCGTCTTTCCTTAACGTTTATTTATATATTCGTGATTAAATCGCTATCCTGTTATTGTGCGAATTTTTGGTCCTACAATCTTAACTCAAAGAAATCCGTTTATGTTTAATAAACATCAAACGGATTTTAATCGCGAGTAAATAAACGTTTTCAAATGATTTTTTTTAAAAACGATTCTTCTACTGCTTATGATACTCAAACGTTATCAAACGCTAATCTAGCGACTCTCAAACGTGTAGTAGAAGCAATTTTATTTTTACGATTTTATAAAAAGACGTTCGACCGCTTGTGATACTCAAACGTTATCAAACGCTAATCTAGCGACTTTCAAACGTGTAGTAGAAGCGGTATTACTTTAACGTCTTTTACAAACGTTATTAATTGCGATTAATAAACGCTCATTGGGTTTGCGAATGCTGTAAAACGCTTCGACAATCGTCAATTGTTTAACGTTTGCGAACGCTTAAACTAGCAAATCGTGTTCTCTGAAACGATTATCAAACACGTTTCCTTAAACGATTTGACGAACGCTCTGAGGAGGTTCGAATCAGAATGCTCTGAGGAGGTTCGATTCAGAACTCGCTTTTAGCGGTTCTAATTAGTTCGATAGCGATATTTAAATTGCGATTTAATTCTGTATCGAAACTCTTGTGATTTAATTATTTTATAATTAAATCATTATTGATTAGAGATTGTGTTTATTTTGTCTTCAAGAAATTACAAGCAATTTCGGGAACATCACAAAAGAGATTCTTTGTGCAAAGGCTTGATTCTAAGTCGCCTGATAGACCAGTTGTATGCTGTTTACAGTACGGTCAACACTTCAAAGAAATTTTGGGTTTCCTTAGAGAAGAAGTATAAGTCTAAAGACGCATGTTGTATGAAATTCGCAATTGTAAAATTTCTACATTTTAAAATGGTGGATTCAAAACCCATAATGGAACAAGTGGAAGCGCTGCAATTGCTAACGCAGGAGATAGCTGATGAAGGGTTGTTTATCAGTGATAGTTTCACAGTGAACTGCTTTATTGAGAAGCTTCCCCCCAAGTTGGGTGGACTTCAAAAACTATCTCAAGCACAAGCGGAATGCAATTTCCCTTGAAGACTTGATAGTCATGTTGCAGATCGAGTCTCGAAACCGCAAGGCATATGGTGTTTAGTGTGGCACACTGCTAATGTTGTTGTTCACAATGAAAAAGGGGAGAAGGAAAAATTCCCTGAAAGCCTCTATTAGCTTTATGATGCGAAAGGGTGCAATGAAGTTCTTGAAAAGGTGTCACATGCGTGACAATGTTAGTCATAAAGCTAGTGCAAGTCGTAGCAAGATTAATTGACAACCGCAAAGACAAAGGGAAGGCTCTGGCCAACCTAACTCAATATGACATGTGCGCTATGGTCACAGAGGTCAACACGGTTGAGGACAACCCAAAAGATTGGTGGTACGACACATGTGTCACCACTCACATATGCTTTGATAGAGGCGTGTTTAGCACTTATCAAAAATGCAAGAGTGAGGAGCGGCTGTTAATGGGTAACACCGACTCGTCTAAGATTGAAGGTTGTGGCCAAGTGAAGCTTAAGATGACCTCAGGACATGAGATAACTCTCAAAAATGTCAAACATATGCCAGACATGCGGAAGAATCTGATTTTTGGGATGCTTATTAGCACCGCCGGATTTGTTGTTACTTTCGAGTCAGACAAACTTGTGCTCAAGAAACATGAGGTGTACTTGAGCAAGGGATATGCTACGGGAGGACTGGTCAAAATGAATGTAATGACAGTCTTACCCAAAAATGTTGTAACAGACGTTTCAATCAATAAGAATGATCCAGTTGCTTATTTGGTTTAGTCTTTCAATATTTGGCATAAACGGTTAGGACATGTGAATTATAAATCTGTACAAAGATTGATTAATTTGAACCTAATTCTGAAATGCAAATCAAGAAGACAAATGTGAAGTATGCGTACAAGCTGAACTCACAAAAACCATATCCCCTCATGTAGAAAGAACAGCTGAACCTCTCAGTTTAATTCACACAGATTTGTGTGATTTAAAATTTGTTCAAACTCGAGGCGGTAAACATATTTTGTAACTCTAATAGATGATAGTACAAAATATTGTATGTCTATTTGCTAAGAAGCAAAGATGAAGCTTTGGAAAAATTCAAGAAGTATAAAATCGAGGTTGAAAGCCAACTCGATAGAACTATAAAGATAGCTCTAAGTGACTGAGGAGGCGAATATGATGGACCATTCGATGCGTTCGATAAAGAACATGGCATTATCCATCAAATGACAGCTCCTTATTCACTTGAATATAAGAGTTGCGGAAGAAAAATTATGAACTCTTAATGAGATGATGAATGCAAAGATACATGATTCTTAGTTATCTCAAGAAATGTGGGGGAAGCGTTGCTTACCACATATAGTTATTGGCAATACACCATATGAACTTTGGAAAGGTATTGTACCTTCGTACAAATACTTGAAAGTGTGGGGGTGCCTGCCAAAAGTCGCAGTGCCACCTCTTAAAAAGGTCACAATTGAACCTAAGACGGTGGATTGTATTTTCATCGGATATGCACACAATAGTAGTGCGTATCAGTTTCAGGTTAATAAATCATACATATCGGATATCCATGTTAATACAACCATGGAATCAAGGAATGCTTCTTTCTTTGAGCATGTGTTTCGTGTGAAGATAAAAATCTGAAACGAACTCGTGAAGAAAGAGATGCAATTACCTCTGTAAATGAGGCGAGCACTTCTGGCACATTTTTAGATGATGCAGAAGAAGCTGAAGATGAATCTAGACGTAGCAAAAGATCTCGTAAGGAAAAATCTTATGGTGAAAATTTCTTAATGGTCTTTCTTTTAGAGAATGAACCGAGAAATTTCACTGAAGTCATGTCTACACCAGACGTTCCTTTTTTGGAAGGAAGCCGTTAATAGTGATATCGTATCCATTATGCAAAACAATACATATGAGATAACCGATCTACCACCAGAGTTCAAATCCCTAGGGTGTAAATGAATTTTCAAAACAAAGTTGAAAACCGATGGCTCAATCGATAAGTACAATGCTAGGCTTGTGGTGCAAGAATTCTAGCAAAAAGAAGGCATGGATTTCTTTGACACCTATTCTCCGGTAACGGGAATAACTTCAATTCGAATGTTGATTGGAATTGCAGCATTAAGAGACCTAGAAATCCATGAAATGGATGTGAAAACTGCTTTCTAAATGGTGATTTAGAAGAAGATATTTATATGAAACAACCTGAAGGGTTTGTTATCCCATGACAAGAACATAAAGTCTGTCAACTTGTGAAGTCATTGTATGGACCTAAACAAGCTCCAAAACAATGGCATGAAAAAATTGACAACATAATGATGTCAAATGGTTTCAGCATTAATGAATGTGATAAGTGCATATACATCAAAAGTACTCCGCACGGATACGTTTTGCTCTGTTTGTACGTTGATGACATGCTCATTATTGGTAACAATAAAAACATAATCAGTCAAACTAAGAACATGCTAAGTAGCAAGTTTGATATGAAAGACATGGGATTAACGAATTTCATTCTAGGGATTAAGATCACTAGAACTTCCGAAGGAATAATTTTGTCTCAAACTCATTATGTCGAAAATATACTTGATATATTCAAAATCTACTCAAGTGGGATTGCAAAAACTCCCGTAGACCCTAGTCTTCACCTGAAGAAAATTCGGGTGAAGTTGTGTCACAAGTGGAGTATGCACGTGTAATCGGAAGTCTGATGTACTTAACGAATTGTACTAGACCCGATTTAGCGTACACAGTTAATGTACTGAGTCGTTACATTAGTAATCCAGGACATAAACACTGGAAAGCCATAATAAGAGTATTGGACTATGTACGTCATACTAAAAGTTATGGGATGCACTATGGTAAAGAACCAGCAGTTTTGGAAGAGTACAATGACGCCAACTGGATTTCTGACTCCAAAAACTCAAAATTCACGAGTGGATATGTCTTTACTCTTGCTAGTGCAGCAGTGTCTTGGAAATCTTCCAAACAAACTCTGTTCACTAGATCGACCATGGAATCTGAGTTCATAGCTTTAGATAAAGCTGCATAGGAAACAGAATGGCTTCAGAACTTTCTGGAAGATATCCCGATGTAGGAAAAACGAGTGCCAGCTTTGCGTGTACATTGTGCTAGCCAGTCGGCTATCTCTCGGGCACTGAGTAACCTACATAATGGTAAATCTCGTTATATAAGAAGACGATATAATACCATTAGAAAATTGATCTCAACTGGTGTACTACGATAGATTACTTCCAGTCGGCTGATAACTTAGCGGATCCGTTCATCAAAAGTTTGCCGCGAGATCAAATTCTAAAATCATCAAAAGGAATGGGTTTAAAGCCTATAGACAAAGATGACGTTTGACGGACACCCCACCTATGTGACTGGAGATCCCAAGATCTAGGTTCAAAGGGAAAACAAAGTTGAACTGATTCAAAATTGAGCACTGTGAGACTATGTCTCCGCCCAGTTCCTAAGATGATAAAACAGTGTTACATGTGAATATTGAGGATAAGTGTTGGCTTTTAATGATTCCATAGCCTTACACTAGTGGAGTATGACAGGATACTTCGAGAGTATATCGTAGTATTTAGTTCGATAGATCCGTTATCGAGTCTTCGCGATAACGGATTTAATGGTTGTATCTTGGGACTCATGAATCGAATATTATACCGTCGCACTACGTGAGATTCTTTGAGTTAAGTAAAGAGAGTTCTCACGCCTCCATTGTTTTGTTATAATTTCATCGTTTTTATATCGTTTTTAAACTCGTCTTTTCTTAACGTTTATTTATATATTCGTGATTAAATCGCTATCATGCTATTGTGCGAACTTTTGGTCCTACAGTAGCAATATAATAGAATTCAACTTATCCTTCCTTTTGCCAGTAAATTGGACGAGATTTTTTTATTCTTTAGGCCAAGAGCCAAGAATACAATCCACTTTCGCATATTCTATCACTAATTCTCTAGTTTTGTGGTTTCGGCTTAGTTTTTGTTGAGAATTAGGTCGAATTGAACTAGAAAAAAAAACATAAACTTTTAAAAGAAAACATATTGAGGCAAATATCCACTTTTTAGAGTTTTTTTTTATTATTGTGTGAATAAATATTTACAAATCTTTACACATGTATTTATAAACCCCAAAATCTTATTAGTAAATGAAAATTTTCGTAATATTTTGTAACTTAGAAACTTTATCATATTTTGTCACTTATAAACAACAGTTTCGTTTTGTCAGATTTCAGTGTGAAGTAGTTGGAGTTCTCTGGCTTGTAGTAGATAATTTCTTTCTCTTTTGTAGTAGCTTCAAAAGTCTGTGTGTGTGTATGGAGGTTTAGAATCTGTCAGTTTTGTATCCTACTTTGATATTGTTTCAATGATTTTGTCTCTAGTGTTTTCCAAGGTTGGAAAAGGCGCTAGGTGCTAGGTGAGCGGTTGGGCACCGATTTGCGCATAGGCCGAAAAGCGGTAATTAATCATCGATTAATCAACGATTAATTTTGAACATTTTTTTATTTAATTTTAAAGTTTATATGTATATAAGCTATATGTTATGAATATATGAATCAAAACAAGTATGAAATAAGTTTTTTTGATTATCAAAATAAGAAAACATTAAGAAATTAAGTTCAATTTCACATCTAAATTCCAAAAACAAAAAAGAAGTACAAACATATGATGCAAAAAATAGATTTGTCTTGATATTGAGAGACAAAAAAGTATAAGAAGAGAAAAATCTTCATCATCTTCTTCAATGATCAAATTATCATGTGTGTTGTATTTCTAGATGTATTTTTAAAACTTTGTAACATCACATATGTCCCTCATTTAAAAAAAAAAAATTGACTTTTTAAAGAAAATTCAACGATTTTTCGAAAAAATATCGTTAAAAATCGCTGATTTTTTGAAAAAAACGTTGATTTTTTGAAAAAATCGATTGACCGTCTAATTAACCGCTTAGGTACTAATCACGGCGGTTCACCATCTATTAGCGTTTAGGCAGCCGTCTAGGTGGCTGCTTTTTAGAACAGAAGTGTTTTCATTTCAATGTTAGTTTTTTGGTCTCCCACTCTCAAGGAAACTGGCAAAACCGGTGTTCCGGTATTCGGCACTCACGTGTCACTCTTACACGTCTTCAGTTTTCCTACTTTTCTGTATTTATACCCCAACGGCCCGACCCTTCTCTTCTACATGTTCTTATTTCACAATCTCAAGAAAATTTCAATATTTTTTCCTATTAATCACACACGCAACAACAACAAAAATCGAATTTTTTTTTTGTGTGTGTAGAACACAAATTATCAATCAGTTGTTTTTTGTAAACTGGAAAAATATGGCTATTGAAGACAACCGAAGCCACAAGAAGCTCACTTTCGCCGCTTTCTTGAAATCGGAATCCCTCGCCGCCGTCGACGAAGAAGCTTACCACTCGGACGGCGATCATAACCACCGCGTTAACAAAGACGCGTTTAGCACCAACAGCAATTCTCAGCGTCGTCCAAGCAACGCCTCGACCACTAGTAGCGATTCATCATTTCCAATCTACCCACTATCTCCGTGGAACCAAACTTACTATCCTCACAACGACAATACGACGGCGTTTTCGTCTACTACTCAGTCGCCGTGGAACCAATCTTGCTCTCCTTACCACAAATCGCCGTGGATTTACCAAACCAGGAACAGCGATTTCGAAGATGATCCTGATAACGGTTTGATCGGTACGGTCGTGAGACAAGAAGGACACGTGTACTCGCTTGCTGCTTCAGGTGATCTTCTCTTCACAGGATCCGATTCCAAGAACGTTCGGGTCTGGAAAGATCTGAAAGATTTCTCCGGGTTTAAATCCACGAGCGGGTTTGTTAAAGCCATAGTGGTAACCGGAGATAACCGGGTTTTCACCGGTCATCAAGACGGTAAAATCCGGGTTTGGAGAGGATCAAAGAGAAACCCAGAGAAATACTCACGAGTCGGAAGCTTACCGACTCTGAAAGAATTTCTCACCAAATCGGTAAATCCGAGAAACTACGTCGAAATTCGCCGCCGGAAAAACGTCCTCAAAATCCGACATTTCGACGCCGTGTCGTGTCTGAGCGTAAACGAAGATCTCGGTTTGCTATACTCCGGTTCGTGGGACAAGACTCTAAAAGTCTGGAGATTATCCGATTCCAAGTGTCTAGAAACGATCGAGGCGCACGACGACGCGGTCAACACGGTGGTCGCCGGATTTGACAATCTGTTATTCACCGGATCAGCCGACGGAACGTTGAAAGTCTGGAAACGTGAGCTTCAAGGGAGAGAGACGAAGCATGCTTTGGTACAGGTCTTGATGAAACAAGAGAACGCCGTAACGGCGTTAGCCGTTAATTTAACTGACGCTGTGGTTTACTGTGGATCGTCTGGCGGTTCCGTTAATTTCTGGGAACGGAAGAAATATTTGACTCACGGCGGGACGCTTCACGGCCACAAAATGGCGGTACTGTGTCTCGCTACCGCCGGGAGCCTGTTGCTGAGCGGGGGAGCGGATAAGAATATCTGCGTTTGGAGAAGAAACGGCGACGAAACGCACACGTGTCTCTCCGTTTTGATGGATCACGAAGGACCTGTTAAGTGTTTAACGGCGGTGGAAGAAGCGGAGGTTGATAACGACGTTGACGGAGACGGTGGAGAGAAAGGGGATAGACGGTGGATAGTGTACAGTGGGAGTTTGGACAAATCGGTGAAAGTGTGGCGCGTGACGGATTACGCGTCTTAATTATTGACCGTTTAAAAGTTCAACGGCGCGTGGTGGCGTTAGCGCGTGACGAAATGTTTATACGCGGCCCGGCCCGGCCCATGTGATTATTGCACTTTGACGAAAACTGCTACGTCATGTGATGTTGTCTTGTTCTTGTGAAGTTTGAGAAACTCGTACGTGTATTCTTTTGTTGTCTAAATCATGTGTAACCAGAAGAAGAAAGAAGGTGGAGAAAAAAAGGAAAAGAAAGATTCCGCTACAATGAGAAAATGGATAAAAGAAAATCTTTTTAATGTAGAAAATGTAACTTGTTTGTATATATTGTGTGACATATGTTTTATATGGTGGTTGTTGTTGTCATTGTTGAATAAATATTCGACCTTTTTATTTATTATGGGGTTGTTTTCCAATGTTAATTTTGGAAATCGGATTACAACATTGCAACTTCAGATTTAAATTTCGTCCAAAAGTTAAATTTCTTTTTTCATTAGATACGGGATCATCCTACAAATCACTTGTATTATTTTATTTAGTTTGATATGAATTAATCATTTTTTTATAATAATCTTTATGATGGATACCTCTCAAATCTCCGTAAATTTTTATTTTAACAATTCTTTAGTCTTATTCACATATCGCAAACATCCCCTAATATGATTAACAAACAATAGTTTAAGACCAACCCATGGTATTGGTATCCTAAATATTTGAATATAATAAAACAACATACTTCCCAAATTTAGAACTAGAGAAATTTTGATTTCCTAAACATGACACATATATATGATATATCATACACCCAAGACTACCTCGTCTTGGTTTATTGATAACCAATTAGCTCCGATATTGGTTCCGTTTTCACCATGTAAATTTGGGGAAACTGGACTAGTACTTCAACTTCAGCATTTTTCTTATATAAATTAGATTAGTACAACTCTTTACGGAATAAGAGATGATACTCTCAGTCGATATGGCTTAGGTTACAGCTCGGTAAAATTAATGATGTACTCTTAAAACTCCACTAATTTTTTGGTGAGATTGTTATGAAGAATAAACCATGCCCATAATCTCCCCTGGTTCTTATATGGCAATTTTTCATGTATTACAATAATAACATTTACCTGACTACCGTTATCAATATCATATAAATCAAGACTTGCAGATACAGAAGACAATATATTCTGATGGAAACACAGTTTTGATTTCTAAATTCTAATAATGTGTAGCTGATAAGTTAATGACGATTTAATTTATTGTAGTCAAGTGATAATCACAACCGACCTTAGCTCAGTTGGTAGAGCGGAAGACTGTAGTGTTAGCAGATTATCTTTAGGTCGCTGGTTCGATTCCGGCAGGTCGGATTTGTTTTTTAACCCTGTGTATAGGGCCCGGGGGAAGAGAAGCCCAATAGCTCTCTTTTTCATTCTTTTTCATTGGAAAGCCCATAAAAATAAAAACAATAAGCCCATACGTGTAAACAACAAACCAATTTCTACTGACCACTATAATATCTTTGTTGCTCTATAATTTGTTTGTGTTTTATTTTTAGGCAGCCAAAATTACGTTTCATGAATCATCCAAATTTGTGGAAGCCCCTTTAATCAAGTGGTTGAGTTAAAGGTTAATTAATGCTTCTATATTAGGCACTATGTGTTTCGATTTCCAAAATATGCGATTTCTGCAGGTTAAAGGAGGCAAACTAAAAAAAAAAAAAAACTTAAATCTAAACGCAATCAAGTTTGTGTTAGTCCAGTGATATCGTTTTACTAGCCCTCGATAATATTGATTGGCTTTCACTAAAAGCATTCATGGCTTATACAAATTTTCAGTTCATAACAACCAAAATCTTGGGTTATTGTATAGTTTAATTTAGGAGATGAAACGAAAAGAAAAATTTATTCAATACCTACACAAAAAATCAATCATTTTGATTTGTTTTCTTTTCAATTTGGTAGAAATGTCTCACAAAGAAAAGCATATTTGGTTACATCTTGGAATTGGGTAGTAAATGGATTCATCGTTATTTCCATTTTCTAACTAAGTGGAAAACACTCTTTAGTTTCCACTTATAGTGGCCCCAATCTATCCTCAATAGTCTATAGTTTATTGACTCCTACTTTTGTTGGGTCCTAATCAAAAGTTCGGTCTATTTGTTCATTATTGTTTTTTGTATTACATCAAAAGATGAATATTTGAATTCCAGAGACAGATTATCATATAATTTTGTTTAGCACGCCTCTAGAAAAATGATTTAATCCTGCTTTACATACTACTTTATTTTATACATTCTACATTTTTATCTTCGAAAGTCAAATCGAATATTTGATCATTTTTATAATTTTTTATAGAAGACATGTTACATTTTCAAACGTATAGTGCCATCCTTAAATTAAACATAGTTGAAGCAATCCTTCCAACCAAAAGAACCAACCATATTTAAGCTAGATGAATCTAATATTTTTGTAACTCTATATTCGAAGAAGTCACACTCGACTTTGCATCTCTAAACTTCGTGGCTCGTGCCAATAATTAAGTGCATATGCACGAACCTTTTGCATCACTATCTATAAATATTAAAGTTTATATCTTTATAAAAATCAATAGATTGAATAAGAAAAAGGGAATTTAGACTTTAATGTTACACTACGTAGGTTTTTCTTTCTTTTCAAATGATTTGGTCTGTTTCTTCAACCAAGTTTTTGATAAAACTAGGTCTTGGTCTAGTGGTTCTCTAGTGTGCTCAAACTCACTAGCTTAAATCTATTTGGGAAGACTGATTTACGCATTAAAACCATATTATCACCGGCTAGCTCCGAACACTAGAGATATTTATGGCCCAAAACTCCAGAACTTCCACGGTTAATTTATTAAAAAAGTTTTTGATAACAAAGTTTCTTTCTTTAGTTTCTTCACACAATCTTGAAGTGTTACGTATTGGTCAAGCCACCTCTTCTTCTTCTTTTTCCTCAGCTTTTATTTTAGTGCTATATTCCGTCACACAACCACATAGGATTTATCATCTATATATATTCAACACCACAATTAACGGAAAAAACATTATAACAAGATAAACTAAAAAACATTAGAATGGGAACGTTCATAGGACACTTTGTTCCTGGTCTCTCACTTGCACTTCTTGGTCTTTGGCATATCTTCAACACCATAAGATCTTACTGTCTTAAAGGCCCTGGAACTTTCTCAGCAAGATTCTGGTTCCCTTTCCCTAAACTCAAACATCTCGAGCTTATCTCGATTCTCTTTTTCTCCCTCTTTGCCATCATTCTCCTAACCCTAGATTTCCCTAATTTCAACTTGTCCTCTTTCAAACCAGACAACCTAGAACACGCTTCCATGTTCCTCCACCTCATCATCTTCGCGTGTTTTGCTTTGTTCTGTGAGCTAACCCTTTGCTCAGATCTCTTTTCCGGTTTAATCGGAATACTCTCTGCTTCTGTCTTTGCTCAAGAACTCTTCCTCCTTCATTTTCACTCCACTGATCATTTAGGTCTTGAAGGTCACTACCATTTCCTTCTCCAGCTCATCGCTTTCGTCTCCTTCTCTTCAGCCCTAGCTTCTGCTTCTTTCCCTAAATCATTTTCCGCGGCTCTAGTCCTCTCGGTTTCGGTTATGTTTCAGGGATGTTGGTTCTTGAACATGGGTTTTATGCTTTGGGTTCCAGGGTATGTTCCTAAAGGTTGCGTGAGCAACACGTCAACATCTTCGGATAATAATAGAAGAAGTGTTGTTCATAGTAGCGCGGTGGCTTGTGAGTCTCCTGGTGCTGAGATTAGGGCAAAAGCATTGGCGAATCTTCAGTTTAGTTGGATTTTGTCGACTATATTGATTATTACTTGTGCCTTGTGCTTCAAGTTTTCCGGCAAAGTTTTGTTGCCTAAGATTAGGTCGTCGTCGGAGTACGAGCGTCTTTGCCGGCAAGGAAGCAGTGATCGTTCTGCAGCAGTGACGGTGGAAGTACCGGCCAGTTCCGATCAACAATAGATCTTCCTTTAATATGATGTACTATGTAGATATATATAATTTACATATTTGGGGGAAGAGTGTAACGCACTAAAAAAAAGCGAACCCTTTCGCGTGCCTTATGAACTAAAAACATTTGTAACGGATCTTACTGATGTATTAACAAATCGTAGTAAACAGAAACGAAATAAAAAAATATTCACCATTTATAATAAAAAAAACTTGGTTGCAAAAGATAGTGAAAGATGGACAACGGATAAAACAAATTTTACATGTTTTTATGTCATGAAATTTTCCTCCACTTAAAATGATATATATGTTAGAAAATTACAACGTATTTTAGATTAAGCAACAAAAAAAAAAAAGAAAAAAAAATCATTGTTGTTCTAAGTTTTTTTAGAGCCATATATGATGGGTATGTTCGTTTCTCTGATGTCGGTGGCTGCAGTTGCGACCTGCGACTAGATGCTGCGATCAGATGCTGCTGATTATTGTTCGTTTGACAGTTGTACGGTTGATCGCAACAGTTCCAATCGCAACGCTGAATTTTTGTAGCGATCAGAAATTTTGGACGTAAATTACAGCGTTTGGTCGCAAAAAAACTACATATGGCAAACGAATACCGTTTGGTCGCATGTCGCAACCGTAGCCTAACGAAGAGATCTGATATATCCCCCTTATCTCCATAGACGCAATTTAGATTTTGTAATTTGTAGGGTGAGAAAAAGCTAACACAGTGAAATATCGGGGGTCAAATTATAATGTAAATGGCAAATTTTAGTCTTTACTTCGTTTGTACCGTTTCCTCAGTAAAAGTTTTTTTCCAACTTTAATAATACTTCTGATTTTTGGTGGAGAAAATTTATTACAAAGGAAATAAAGGAATCTTGGGAATCTGAAAAAGAAAATTTCAATTGTGTTATTCAATGTGACTTGTCTAAATCAATGTAAAGAACTAAAGAGTTTCTTTACTTCTTCTTCACTGTTAATCTTCCTTCTCTTCTTCCCGGCAAGAAAAAAAGAAAAGAAAAAGAGTAATATGGAAACAAGTCGGAGATCATCGGTTCGAGTGACGTCGGCAGCTTATCAACGCCGGCTAAAACCGGAACCAAAACCGGCGGCGAATAAATTCGTGAAGATAATTCTCCTCTCAACAATCAAGGAAAAAATGATGGTAAAATAACCAAATAAACTGTTTTTCTTTTGAATTGTATGAATATATATTTGAAACTTGCTTGCATGTGTGGATTTGGCAGAAAATTCCGGCAAGATTTGTGAGATTAGGTCCTAAACTCTCTGACACTGTGGCAATCGAGACTCCTGTGGGTTTCAAGCGTTCGATTCGGATCAAACGAATCGGTGATGAGGTTTGGTTCGAAAATGGTTGGAGTGAGTTTGCAGAGGCTCATTCTTTAAGTAAAGGTCATTTTCTGTATTTTCATTACAAAGGGAATTCAAGTTTCCGTGTTGTGATCTTTGATGTTTCTGCTTCTGAGATTGATTATCCACTGGACAAAGTTAATGTCATTGAGAGTGATGATGATGAGGTTATGGAAGTTATGGTTCTTGAAGAAGAAGAAGAAGAAGAAGAAGAAGAAGAAGAAGAAGAAGAAGAAGAAGAAGAAGAAGGGTTTTCTGGATTTGAAATTAGTGATGATGATGATGATGATTCGAGTGGAGTGATTGAATTGGAAGACCTGTTGAAGAAAAAACCAAGAGTCAACATCAAGTCTGAGAGGATTAAAATTGGTAAAATTTTAAGACTTACTTGTGGGTTTTGACTTTTGTGTTCTCTATTATGTGATTTGGTTCTTCTTCTTTGTTGTAGATGATGTTGAAGAGATTGAAGAAGATGAGGGAGCCTCGAGAATGCGTAAGAGAAGTTTTTAAAACTTTCACAATATGTTTTCTTTTCCGACAAGATCTCTGCGGTTTCTAGCTCGTTAAACAGACTTGCAAGCTTAATTGTAGTAACAACTTAAGACCCCTGTTGTGTAATAATATATAATGTATGCTTGGTTGTCATGTCTGAATCTGGCAAGAACTTTAGCTTAATTGTAGTAAGAAATTTGGCTCTTTAGTGATCCTTTTGTGTAATGTAATATGTGTGTAAAAAATGCTTGTCATGTCTGAAATCTGGCAAACAAAATTTTTTGCCTTTCAGAGAAGAGAGGTTTACGATTTCATCATATCCTTACATCCCACAAGCTAATCAATCATCTAATTAGATTCACCAACTAAATCAATGGTGAAACAGCTGATCAAAAACCCATCATAACCAACATTCACATCAAACATCATTCTCTGATTTAACTCACCAGTTCGATACCAAATTGATGAAGATAAGAGTAATTACAACTCTAGTTTTGACACTAACTACCACTCAAACAAAGAGTTTTCCACTCAATCCTCAAGTATTTTATCCACATCGAAACATAGGAACCAGAAAGTTCACTCAAAACACTACTAAAACCCAGAGAATCAGACTGATTCTCCAAGAGAGATACAATAGTTAAGAGACCCTACATGAAATATAAATTCGGAAAGATCCCTGCAAGATCGCTCATGAAAGCGATCTTGTTTTTGGTCACACGTACTGATTGACTCGAAAGGCGGTGACTTTCAAAACGAAATCCCGAGTTTTGAGTAGCTCAAACACACAAACATCTCCTTCGCCTATATTGTTCTCGAGTGTGAACTCGTACCATCCTTGGCTAAACTTAGCTCTCCCTGCTTTGTAAAGGCACCTCACTGGCCATTGTTTCTCCCCGAGCTGGAGCTTGATGAAACCAGATATCCCGCTTAGGTACTTCTCAGCAAACCCAGAAGGCAAGTACTGACGAAAAGCCGAAAAAATAAAATTAAATCTTTAGGAAACAGGTCACACACACAGTTTAGGCCTTTTCACCCAAATATTCACCCAGAATCATAAATTTTTAGAAGATTTTTACCATGATGCAGCCTCTGTATAGATAGGATGGTCGAAGAACAACTCTAAAGAAAGGATTGGTTGGTTCAAATGTTTTGGCTGCATTGATGGCTCTCTCTCTTTCCTCTGCAGTTACAGTTCTCTTTCTAGCAGAAGCACTCTCGTAGAACTTTGAGCGGTTCTCCGAGTCATCTCCACCCGGAGTCGACGAGTTTATTTCCTCTGCACATACCAAAACATATGAATCTTTTGACTCTCCTCTGAACAAAAAGTCAAGAATTAAGAGTCTGTCTCTGATACTTACCGGGATTAGGATTCTTCTTCTTCCTTCCTCTCTTCTTAAGTACTTTCGGTGTCACTTCAGATTTAGATTCAGCGAACAAGCTTTGGGTGGTTGTAGAACAGTCAGACCCTTTATTTAGGGGTGCGGTAGATGCAGGGATCGATGGATAAATGACCTTGGCGTCATTGTTTTCAAGGTCACCAAACAATCGAGGGCGTTTGTTCAGCTGATTGTGTGCGGAATCCATGTTCATAACAGCACTTGAACAGTAGTTGATCTCAGAGTGCGGAGATAGATTGAAAATGTAGATGGTAAACGCGGAATCACCTTTGTATCTGAAAACCAGATTTTGTTGTCAGCTTTCCTTAGTCCTACATGCCAAATATGACCATCAGGTACAGTGAGTTAAACAGCAAAACGAAAGCATCATAACCCAGAGTACATATTGACATTACAAGTTGTGGAAGAACAGTGTCTCTCGAAAGAACCAAATAGTAAATTATTACGAAGAAAGATACAAAAAGTTCCTTTCAGTTTTTTGCTCGTAAACTATAATAACCCATGCTGTAGTTTAAAATCAACAAGCATCTATTAAACACAATGGCCAGAGAAAAGAGAGCTTTGCCTTGTTAATATCATTATCCAAGTCAAGTTATTTAGTCACAGTCTCAAAGCTAAACTCTCTTTATAGTCCAGATCTATGAAGTCCACTCATTGTCTTTCTATCTCTCTCTCCCCTCCAGTAAGCCAACAAATACACTATACATGTTTTAGGGTTTCAATTCTGCGTTACATATTAAGACCAAAGTCAAATTAAAGTCCTAATATTTCAACTTCTCTCCTACTATTCTCAATAAATCTGAACACAACCTGAGCAGTATCTGATGTCAAATTGATTCAAACACATTTCTGAATTTCACTGACCCACCTCTCGTTTCACTGTTAAAGATAAAAATAAATCACAAAATCAAGAGTACATGCAGGATTTCTCCAAAACCCAACTTCCTACCAAACCCAAACAGATGAACATATAAAAACACTCTCTTGCAGACACTTTCGATCCCAAATTCACAACATCAGCAAAAAAACTGGCATTTCATTACTCCTTCTCACTCAATTTTCACTACCCAAAACAAAAGAACACATCTTTGACTTGGTTTTAACCGTAATTTAGCACAGATGTTAAGAGGAAATCTTATTTGAGCAACCCAACACCAGATTCCTCAATTTTGTCAGAAATCAAATGCAGAAGAGCACAAAAAAGAAAACTTTGAAAGAAGAGAGAAATTACCAAACGCTTTTGTTGAATAGTGGATGAGAGAATAAGGCTGTGGAAGAAATGGCGTGGCATATTCAGATAATCAACAACAGTGACGAAGTGTAAAGAGATAAAAGAAGGGACCAGAGTCAGATCATGAAACGACGCCGGAGAATCCGATTCATTACCACTGAGCCTCAAGGAAAAAAAAAACCTTTTCAGATCTAAAACCAATTTTGAGTTTTGCTTTTGGGTCAAAGGGCTCTCTCTAGTTTAAACCTGACCAGAGTGACCTAACCAAACAAAATCCATAACTTGACTCGGTAAATCGAATCGGTGAGTTGACTCGGTTTAGGTTTTTTCCTTTTGGACTTATACTAAAGTAAAAGCCCACCGTCCCCACCAACTACCCTTTTCTACCTAATTTTTCTATCCTTTGTTCGTTATATAATAAATATTTTTTTGTCCTTTTTGACAGATATTCTACTGTTTTATTTGTTCTTGCATATTTCTTTTTAGTGTTTTTTTTTTTCATCTCCAACTACAACACCAAATTTAACATTAAAATAAATATTTTTTATTATTATATTTAAGATTCTATTTATTTTTTTTAATAATTTTAATAAATACTAATTATTCTTATAACTGATTAATTATATATTCAATATAAAATTAAAATAGATAAATTGAAAATAGTAAAAAAGTATCACACTAAAAAAGAATGTTATGGTATCACAAATATTTTTTCATCTCCAACCACAATACCAAATAAAATATTTATTAAAATTAAAATATTAAAAAACACAAAATAGTTATGGTATAAGAATTGGAAATATATGACACCTTGAACTTAAAATTGTCCCCTTAAGATTTATTGAACTAAAATTTATCCCCTTAGGATTTAGATTAATTGATTTCCCACACGACCCTAAAATTATTAATTATAATTGATTTAGAAAAAAAAAATTTAAGTTCAATAGCAAAATTCTTTGATTGGTCTACATAAAAAGGAAAGTATTATATTAAAATATATTTTTAAAAATATTTTGTCGAGAAAACCTATCCTTATACCATTTATTTTTTTTCGACAAAATATTTTCTCTTCTCGACATCTCCGTCGAGAGAAACCTAGGACTGAAGAATCTGGCATCTCCGTCAGTCTCCGGCGAGTGAAATCCGGAGGATTTCGTCCTCCATCGCCGTCCACGGTTCGTCCTCCGTGGAGGTTCATTCGTCCTCGTCGGTTTGTGTCCGATTTCGTCAGTCTCCGACCACCTCTCTCTGTCATCTCCATCCTCTTTTCATTCTCATCGCTCATTGATTTCCATCGGGTAAGTGTTTCTTTAGTCTTCAGTTTGATTAACTTATGTGTTTGTGGTTTGTGTTGCCGATCTACTTGCTCACCTTCTTTGCATTTACTTTTCCTCATAGGGTTTCTTCAGCCCTTGTCGGAGCCAGTGATTGAGAGTTTTGCAAGTTACCCGTCGATTCTAATCTCGGTATTCACACAGTCTCCATTCTCATCATTGATACCGCTTTTTCATATATCTCTTGCCTTTATCTCTTACGTATTTTTAAAGTCTGTCTAACTGATGAAATCATTGTTTTTCATCTCAAGTCTGCTCTGTCTTACCAGCTGTTTGTGTTTGAAATGGTTTTTCTATATTTTCCTACTGTATGTTAACATTCTCAGTTGAGTTCATTCTTCAAAACATTTCAGATTTTTAGGGTACGACTTCAGATCATTTTTATTTTCTTATGGAAGTGTCTAGATGATAAAAATGAAGACAACACAGCAGTATATACCTTCGGATTACTCTCATTCTTGCTCCTTTTGTTTTAATAGGATAGAAATAGTATATCCATTCCCTGTTCTTTCATTTTGCATGTGTCAAATATTTATTCTCATATCGTCAGTTGACATAGTATCATGTTCAATTTTCTTACATAATTTCTATATGATACCTCTGACAGTGAATGCATCTGATGATACATTACTATATTGGATTGTCATGCTTTTGTTTCTCTCTGACTACACCCTCATCTTTTACAATTCCAATAATCAGATTGCACTTCTTAATGATTTTGTATAGTGAAAGTTTGCATTATTGATCAATTTTTTTGTTTTCTCTTATATAAAGTTTTGTTTTTTTAACATTTTGTGTGTACTCATTTGTAGGTATGGATTCGACTGAGTTGTCAAAACTTCTATTTAAGCCTGGGAGTGAGCCTCAAGTTGAAAATATCAACAACCGCTGTATGATGTCAACTCTAAACCTACTGAAGAAAAAGGTGCATAATGAGTAGGCGAAAGTTTTGGTAGATCCTGTCTTCGGTCCGATTCTGGCAATGCATCAACAGAGCCTCGGATACTCTGCGAGACTGATCCACAGCTTCATGTGTAGACAACTCATCACTGACAAGAAACACGAGCTATGGTTTGTGTTTGCAAGGAGGCCTCTTTGTTTTTCTATGCAAGAATTCCACGCAGTTATTGGGCTCAGCTACAAAGAATCTAAGAAATGCAACTTCACAAAATGGAAAAATGATGGCGGATTCTGGAGTACTTTGCTGCGGAATAACACAGGAATAACTTTACAGAAGTTACTGTTAGAGCACCTCGACACAGCTAACGAATGGACACGTGAAGACATGTTGAGGTTGGTCTACTTATTTGTTATTGCGGGTGTGGTAATGGCGCATGATAAGACCGTTAATATCCCACGAGAATACATCGTGCTGGTGATGGATATAGAGAATTGCGGATGTATCCATGGGGACGTCATGCATTTGACATGCTGGTTGAGGACGTCATCAAAGCTCGTGACAAGCTGGCGCGTCCCAAAGGCTATACGTTGCGAGGTTTCTCATTAGCTCTTCTGGTTTGGATCATGGAAGCAATTCCTGATTTTGGTACGTTGCTGGGAATAACTGTCTAGAATGAGAACAATACTGCTTCTAGATGTTCTAAGTGGAAAGCAACTGCTAGAATATCATACAAGAGTTTCACTACAAGAAAACACCCTTTCTGCAACGAACTATATCGTTGTAAAATCGTTGCAAAAGAGGGTTTGAATCGAATTTGCGACAAAACAGAGATCGTCGTTAACTGATCTTCGCAAACCACTAATCGTCGTAAATTCGTTGGGAAAGAACGAGGGACAAAAATTCGTCGCTAAATCGTCGGTAAATTTTCGTAGTAAAATCGTCGTAAATATTACATTGAAATTACGACGAATATAAATACATCGTAAAAACGATGGAAATTCGAAGGGAAATATT
This sequence comes from Eutrema japonicum, assembly GCA_030161315.1. Lineage (NCBI taxonomy): Eukaryota > Viridiplantae > Streptophyta > Magnoliopsida > Brassicales > Brassicaceae > Eutrema > Eutrema japonicum. The sequence continues at coordinate 43,786,043 of BSQW01000001.1, forward strand.
TCATTGTTAATTCGATGGCAAACAATTGTCGTCGTTAATTCGTTGCTAATTAATCGTCATAAAATCGTTGCTAAATAATAGTCGCAAAATCGTCGCTAATAAATCGTCGTACAATCGTTGTAAATTAGCCACGATTTTATGACGATTAATTAGCAACGAATCAACGAGGACTATTGTTTACCATCGAATTAACGACGATTCATATATATATGATTTTTATTATTATTTTTGAAATTTTATTAATTTCGAAATTATAAAATGAAAATTTTAAAAATAATATATAATATATTTTATTTAAAAAAATATATTATAATCTGTTACAAAAAAAAAAAATTAGAATTCGAAATCCTAAATCTCGTCTTCAGGACGTCTCGACGAACCGGATGTGCCTGCCGCTGCCACTGCCGCTGTCGCTGCCTCTGTCGCTGCCTCTGCCTCTGCTCGGAATCTTCGCTTTTCCCGCAACATGGCACGCATTGTCGGGTTCCCTGTTGCCAAGATGTCGAAAAGCTCGTCATTCTGCGTAGCATCCAGTTCAACCCGCTGCTGGAGACTCGCAATCTTCGCCTGATATGCCGTAGACCGAGTAGCCTCGGTCTCAACCCGCTCCTGAAGACTCGTAATCGTGCCACGTAACACGACTGTATCATCTTCTGGCGATCGTCGTCGCGGAGCATATGAAGAAGCGGCCGAGACATCTCGAATAGATCCCATCCCGACAACCTTCCCCTTTCTCTTAGGGGCAACCTATATTTAAATTTACAATTAGAAATTTAAAAAAAATTAAAAACTAAAATTTAATAAGTACTAACTATTCTATATACCTGCTCGAAGATCCGGTCAATATCGGGTGTGGTCAACCCTCCAGACATGACCGACGAACCACGTGGAGATAGCTGTTGAGAGAGCTGTGTCTCTCGTTCGGTGACCTTGGAAGTCACCTCAGTGAAGATGTGCTCGGCCGTCTCGGAAACAAAGGAACCATCCTTCTTTCGGTGCGTCCGCTCAAAAACCTTGGTCATCGGAGGGAGTACACCTCCGTCTTCGGCGGCCTAAGGAAAAAAACTATGTTATTGACGAAGTAAATTACATAGATAAATTAATTTAAATAAATTTAATTACCATCTGTAGACGAACACCCGCAAAAGGTGTTTGTCCAGCTGTATGAGGCAAAGCCTTGAGTTTCCCGTCCGAACCAACGGTGTTGCGGGAGGCCGAACACTTCTCAGCAGTTATGATGGACTTCGGATCCAGCCAATACCGCACCAAGCCGTCCCAAACGGCTTTATCCATGTGCATGGGCTTTGCTAAATCGCCAGAAACCTTCCATGCTTTCTTCCATTCACCAACCACGGCTTGGATACGAAGCTTCACCCTCTCGAGAAACAAAGTTTCAACCTCACCATGGATCGAAAGATCCCAGTTATATTTTTGCAGCATGAGAAACAAAAATAATTACTTATTTTATAAAATTAAATTAAATATATATTTAAATATAATTAAAATAATTATGGGAGAAAAAATTATTTTTTCATACGTACCGCAAACATCTTGAACCATGTCTCTTTGACGTGTGGCGGGAGCTGGGTAAAATTGGTATGAGGCTCGATAAAATAGGACTTGATGATTTCAGAAACGGTGCGTCCAACTTTGGATTCAACTCCAAACCTGAAAAAAAAAATTGTAAAATTATGAATTGTTAGAAATAAATATAAATATGTAATAATAAATGCAAAAAAAAAAAAAATAAATATATATATATATATATATATATATATTACCATTCCGACCGGTCAGTATGATCCGGATCTAATCTCGTAATCCTATGACGGCCCGGCTGTGCAAGAAAATCAAGAACCGTCATGTGTGCATATGGGGCCGGGGCACGGCCTCCAGGTTGCGGAATCTGAGGTGGTTGTGGCGGCGGAGCACTCTGTGTTTGCGTCGCCGGGACGAAATCAGTCTCCGTAGCCTTAGAAGACACGGGCAATCCGGTACCCGAAGCATCACCAATCTCTCTCAAAAACTGAGCGTAATGTGAACGACGATGGCCCATCTACATAAAAATGAAATAACATTACTATCTATAAACACCTGGGCAGTCTGCTATTTTTCCTAATTTGATTCCGTTTATATCGACCTAAATTGTTCCATTCCTATCTATACTAACTAAAATTAAAAACATTAAAAAAAAAAATTTACCTTTTTCGCAAGGAATTCGGGAGGAGTGGTCGAGCAAGAGCAAGAGAGAAATTGGAAAGTGAATGAAGAAATTCTGAGCGTGTAATTATATAGGATTACTTGTCGTCGCTAAATCGATCCTAATTGGCGTCGAATTCGCGACGAATCGTCGCTAAATCAAGGTAATCAAACCGTAGCTAATTCATCGCTAACTTTGCAACGATTTTGTGACGATTCGTTGACCCACACGCGGGGGTTTAATTGACCGACACGCGGTAAATTAAATTCATAATTTTCATAATTCGTTGCTAAATCGTCGCAAATGTTACAACGAATTAGTGAGAAAATTTGTAAAATCTTATTTAGGGTTTAGGGTATAGGTACAAAATTGTAACGTCGATTGCAACATTCGATAAACAACTTTACATGTTTACCGTAAATCCAAAATCATGAAATTATCAATAAGATCATCGAGATTGAAAAATAAGTAAAACATAGAGTTTGCGTATATGTTAGATTATTAGTATAATGATTCAGTTTGTGGATATTACTGTGATTGACCGAGTTTTCATTTTCGAACAATTTTCTAAAGCTACGATCAATTTCATTGAAAGATGCATAATACAATGAGATGGTAATAGGTTAAGGTTTAGGGTTTAGGGTTTAGGGCAAAGGGTTTAGGGTTTATGGACGAATCGTGGCTAAATCGTCGCAAATTTGCATCGATTTTGTGACATTCATAGTTTGCGACGATTTAGCCACGATTCGTCATAATTCGTTGCTAAATCGTCGCAAATGTTGCAACGAATTAGTGAGGAAATTTGTAAAATCTGTTTTAGGGTTTAGGGTATAGGTACAAAATTGTAACGTTGATTGCAACATTCGATAAACAACTTTACATGTTTACCGTAAATCCAAAATTATGAAATTATCAATAAGTTCATCGAGATTGAAAAATAAGTAAAACAGAGAGTTTGCGTATATGTTAGATTATTAATACAATGATTCAGTTTGTGGATATTACTGTGATTGACCGAGTTTTCATTTTCGAACAATTTTTTAAAGCCACGATCAATTTCATTGAAAGATGCATAATACAATGAGATGTTAATAGGTTAAGGTTTAGGGTTTAGGGTAAAGGGTTTAGGGTTTAGGGTTTATGGACGAATTGTGGCTAAATCATCGTAAATTTGCATCGATTTTGTGACATTCATAGTTTGCGACGATTTAGCCACGATTCGTCATAATTCGTTGCTAAATCGTCGCAAATGTTGCAACGAATTAGTGAGAAAATTTGTAAAATCTGTTTTAGGGTTTAAGGTATAGGTACAAAATTGTAACGTCGATTGCAACATTCGATAAACAACTTTACATGTTTACCGTAAATCCAAAATCATGAAATTATCAATAAGTTCATCGAGATTGAAAAATAAGTAAAACAGAGAGTTTGCGTATATGTTAGATTATTAATACAATGATTCAGTTTGTGAATATTACTGTGATTGACCGAGTTTTCATTTTCGAACCATTTTCTATAGCCACGATCAATTTCATTGAAATATGCATAATACAATGAGATGGTAATAGGTTAAGGTTTAGGGTTTAGGACAAAGGGTTTAGGGTTTAGGGTTTATGGACGAATCGTGGCTAAATCGTCGCAAATTTGCATCGATTTTGTGACATTCATAGTTTGCGACGATTTAGCCACGATTCGTCATAATTCGTTGCTAAATCGTCGCAAATGTTGCAACGAATTAGCGACGATTCCTTTGAAATCCCCTAAACCCCAAACTAAATCCCATTTCCGGCCACCACTCATTTCCCGCCGTTGTTGGGGCAATTAATAAATTACAAGATACATAAACACATATGTCTCGTAATTTATTAATCGCCGCACCTACGACGGAAAATGAGTGGAGATCGGAGATGGGATTTAGTTTGGGGTTTAGGGGATTTCATAGAAATCATATCACTTAAATTTCACAATAATTACTCGATCACAATATTATATTAATACATTAACTTCACAATAATTACTAGCTAGCGCGATCACTCTGATTCATTTTCGGACGAAGAGTAGTACACATCCGTTTCTTGATCATCTGGTTCATCACTTTCTTCGAACTCATCTTCCTCATCTTCTTCCTATGTATCGTCTGGGAGATATTCAACTTGCCTGTTTTGAGGATCTATCAAAAGGATGTCATCATTGCTCTCATTTAGTTCTGGCATATCAGAGCAATGATCTTGCTGCATTGGTGGTTCCTCAGCAACCCCCGCAATACGACCCCTCGGAGAAATTTTTAAAACTGATAACCATGAGATATGGGTGGTGCGAACTCGCGGATATGGAACAAAGCTGACTTGTTCTGCTTGTGATGCTAGGATAAATGGCTCATACTTATTGTAACGTCGTGATTGGTTGACATCTACTGCCCCAAACTTGTTTTTACGGACGCCTCGATCAACTGTTGGATCGAACCAGTCGCATTTGAACAGAACGCATTTCAAACCTAAGCAATCAGGGTACTCAACTTCAATTATGTCTTGCAACACTCCATAAAAATCTATTTCGCCCCGCACACATACCCCGTAGTTGGCAGTATCTATTTGATTTCCGTATTTGAATGTATGAAATATATATCCGTGTGTGCAATACATGGGTGCACTCGTTGTCTTCGATATGGGGTCTTTTATTAACTCATGGAACCAGAGTGGATATGCGGTATCCCCATACTCGACCTATATCGTTAATTAATTTAATTAAAAAAGTAATCAAAATATGTATTAGGTTAATTGTCCAAGTTAGTAATTAATCAGATCACTTAAAATTTTACGTACTTGCGTCTTCAACCACGGGGCAAAATGTTGATCTTTACGCTTGTTGATTTCATCGTCTGAGATTCCTTCAATGACTTCTCGGACTTGTCTAACAAATTCACTGCATACAAAAGTACTTACAATTGTAATTAAGATACATATCGTAATTGGTATAAAGCTAGCATATATATAATTTAGCCATATATAAGACGTATGTTTATACACTTACGTCTCAAATTGACTAACTTCTTCGCAATTTAATAGGATATACGTTTGTGCACTATGATGGTCTTTTTCATTGGCAAACCAAACTGACTTCACTCTTCCACATAATCGACCGATTGAAGAAAATATATCTGGGACACCTTCATTAGCATATGTTCGGCCTACACATCCATCATCATATCGCCGTGCTGTCCTTTTCCGTGTGCGAACCTTCGAGCCAAAATAGTACCCCGTGAAGTGAGAATTTTCTTCTGTTAAACTTTCTGCTACTATTGAGCCTTCAACTTTGGCTAGATTTTTAGCCTTCCGCTTCAAATGTCCCATGAATCGCTCGAATGGATACATCCATCGATACTGCACATGTCCCCCCAAGTTCTGCTTCGTGAGGGAGATGAATAGGTAGATGTTCCATAACATCAAAAAAGGCTGGGGGAAATATTTTCTCCATGTTGCACAACAAAATAGGAATACTACCATCAAGTTGTGCAATAACATCTTCTGACAAAGTACGGGTACAAAGATCCCGAAAAAACGCTTCAATGCCTACAATAACAATCACATGATATATAAGGTAATAATGTTAATTTTCCATTTCATATATATATATATATATATATATTAATTATATAAAATCTTAAATTCGCAATATGTGATTAGTTTAAATTTATATACCTGCAATTGTTTGGTGTACATTTCCTAGTAGAAGTTCAGCAAATGCGAAATGAAGTAGTCGTTGCATAAAGACGTGACAGTCATGATTCTTCATCCCGGAAAACTTTTGCCCATTCTCAACACATTTAGCTAAATTAGATACGTACCTGTCCGGGAACTTCACATCAGATGTCGCCCATTTGAACAAAGATGACTTTTCTTCCGCACCCACTAGAAATATGGGGACATGTGCTTTCCCATTGCTTGTAATATGTAACTCATTCCGACAGCAAAGATCAGGCAAGTCTAACCTTGACTTACCGCTGTCTTTAGTCATTCCACGCACGTTTAACACTGTATGCATGATGTTATCAAAAAAGTTTTTCTCAATGTGCATGACATCCAAATTGTGTCTAAGCAAATGATCCTTCCAATACGGAAGCTTCCAGAATATACTTTTCTTATGCCAATTGTGATGCTCCCCATATCCATCCGGCATATTAGCTGGAGTGTGCCCATTTCCACCACGATTGATTGTTTCCAATGCACCATAATGATCAATTTCTGCTTCTAGATCTTCCCCGGAAATATAAACAGGAGGAGGAACACGAACATTTTTGTTCTTTCTAAACAACCGCTTATTTCTTCGATATGCATGATGAATCGGTAGAAATCGGCGGTGACAATCAAACCAACTTGTTTTCCGACCTTGTTTCAATTGAAACGCATATGTCCGATTGAGACAATATGGACAAGACAATCGCACATGCGTAGTCCAACCTGAACATCATATAAGCAAGGAAGTCGCTTATTGTCCACATAAGCACCGCACGCATTGTAAAAAAAATTTCCTTGCAAAATCATATGTCTGAACCCCGGTATACCACAACTGCTCCAATTCCTCTATCAGAGGCTGCAAAAACACATCAAGGTAACGATTCGGATGCTTCAGACCTGGTACTAAAATACTCAAGAATAAAAATTCCCTTTGCATGCACATATCTGGAGGAAGGTTGTAAGGCGTTAGGATTACTGGCCATAAAGAATATTACCTACCAGACATACCAAATGGACTAAATCCATCTGTGCAAAGACCAAGATACACATTACGTTTCTCTCTAGCAAAGTCTGGATGTACCGTCTTAAAGTGTTTCCACGCTTTTGCATCTGAAGGATGAGTAACCTCCCCATCTGTTTGCAAATGATCTGCATGCCTTGATGCAGCTGTCCTATCAGACTGATACATTCTTTTTAATCTATCAGTTATAGGGAGGTACCACATCCGCTGGAACGGTACCTTACTCCGACCAATACCTTGCGGCTTATATCTTGGCTTATGGCAAACTCGACATTCCTGCAACTTATCATCATCTTTCCAAAAAGCATGCAATTGTCAACACAGACATCTATCATCTCAGAAGGCAACCCAAGACTATAAACCAGCTTATGTATCTCATAGTAAGTTTTAGCAGCTAAATTGTCCTCTGGCAAATACTCTTTAATCAAATCAGCCCAGTCATCCATGCAAACCTCAGCTAAGTTATGATCAGTTTTAATAGTCATCATCCTAGCCGCCAATGACAATTTAGAATGTCCTTCTCAACATCCATCGTAGAGTGGCTGATTTGCAGCAACTAGCATATCATAAAAAAAATTTGCATCTAGATTGGGTTCTTCATCATGATGATCATGTGCAAATGTACTTACGGTTTCATGAAATGCATCCGTAACCATGTCATGAATCCTATCATTATCTTCACCATGCTGCTCCGCATGATCATCAAATTGATTAAAATTATTTGACTCATCAAAATTCGATGCTTGATAATTGCTACTACAACTAGCTGCATTTCCCCCATGACTCTCTCCATGATAATACCATATATAGTAATGCGGCATAAACCCTCTATTTAATATATGAGACCACACTTTCGAGATAATGATAAATTTCCTATTCAAGCATCTGGCACAAGGACAGTACATCTTACCACTGATAATCGTATTATGTATACTTCATGCCTGATGCATGAATCCCTCCACCCCATCACTGAACTCCTTTGTTAGCTATCCCTCCGAATCAAGACGATTATACATCCATCTTCTAATTTCGTATATTGACATTTTTTATTGGTCAGAAAGAAGTAAATGTTTTTGAATATGAAATTTTTATTATGAAGTTGGCCACTATATATAGATTTTTATTTTAATTACCATCGAATTACCTACGATTTTACATCGATTTAACATCGATTTTACAACGAATCTAAAAGTGTTTACATCGACTTTACAACGACTTTAAACATGCTTACCTAACCGAACACCGTGAACTTAAACGTGCTCACCTAACTCATTAATCGTTGGGAAATCGATGTAAAGTTCAACTTATAATAATCAATGCTAATTCGTGGGTAATTTTACGACGATATTACAACGTTTTATATAAACCTCGGTAAATCGTCGCTAAGTTACAACGATTTTACGACGATTTTCATAATCATCGTAACGTCGTCGGTAATAGTCAGTAAATCGTCGCCAATTAGCGACGATTTTACAACAAAAATTTTCGTCCCTATTTTGCGACGATTTTACGACGTCTTTAAAAATCGTTGTAAAGTCGTCGTAAAAACGATTTGAATTTGCAACGAAATAAAATCGTCGCAAAAATTCGTTGCAAAATGCCTGTTTTCTTGTAGTGTTTATTCAATTTGAATTCACTTTTCGGAAGGAGGTTAGTAGTGTAAAACATTTTTTTTAGGTATTTGAAACATCTAAAAGCAGTTTAATGTTTAGTTTTGGTACTCTTTTGATTTATGGTGTATAATGTTTACTCTTTTTTTAACAATCAATTCTTATTGTTTTTCTTTTTGTAGCATGTCTTGTATCCCTACATATCTTGTACCGGGAACTTCGACTTTATCGATTCAGCTGATTTCGTACGGGATAACGAAATGACTGACGGGAGAGTAGACTGTATGAAGACAATGATCAGGGATGGAAATTATTGGAGTGACTTCATATGGGGAATTGAGGAAGCTACTCACACATCTTCTGTGGATGATGATGCCCATTCCAGAAATTTTGAGGTAGGCATTGAGTTTCTGGATGGTGATAATGAAGTTGGAACACCAAGTGGTGTAGATAGATCAGTTTTTGGTTCAAACCGTGGCCAAAAAAAGAGTCGCTAATCCTGGTTTTGAGGCACGCAAGCAGAAGATGTTGTGCCAACGATCAGCTAGAAAACAGAATGTTCCTGATGAAGACATGATGTCTTTCATTCAAGGAATTATTGATGCTTCACTCAGCACTTTCGAGAAGAAAATTGAAGACAGAATCGGCAAGTTAGAAGAGATGTTTAAGAATAGGCAAGCCACATGAGAGCCATCAACCGCTGCTAACGACACTCCACACGACACTCCACAACCTGGACTGAAGGTAAGAAAGACAAGACACTCTAAGTGATAATCTCAGGTTCTAAAGTAATTTGTAAAATATTTTGTAATGGTACACTAAAAAATGTAATATGGTGGACTTAGAGATTGTAAAATATTTTGTAATTGTACACTAAAAGATGTAATATGGTAGACTTAGATTATGTAAAATATTTTGTAATGGTACTCTAAGAAATGTAATATGGTCATATATATTATGTAAAATATTTTGTAATTGGTATTTTTTGTATTGGCAGGCAAAATTATTTGATGGACTTTATGATAATCTTTACGAAGTTCTATTGAGTCAGTTTTCTGATATTGATATGGGAATGGGTATACAAAAATGGCTACAAAAAATAATGGCGGATCTACCTCAAGATCCGTTTGTTACCGGCTTTGATTCTACGCAGACTTCAAATGACATCAAAGAAATCGGATGGGTGCCCACAACCAATTCAGTGGCTGTTGAGAAAAATACAAATCAGAAAACACGAGGGAAGAAGACCACAGCAAAACCCAACACCAAATGGAAAAAGTTGACATACAACTTAAGAATCCCAGAAGAAGAACCCGATTACGATTTGGTTTACGTGTCAGACGAGTTATTTGATAAACTTGTTGAGTGGTCTCAGTCTCCCGTGTAAGTCCTCCAAGAACTTATAGTTTATTTAATTTTTTTTTTAAAAATAAATGTTGACAAATTAATAATTTATCTCGACAATGTTTGACTATTTCAGAGACTTGAAGATTGGTCCAAGCATTTTTTCCTTAGAATTAGCTAATCGTATAATGATGCCCAAAAATTGGCTTCACAACGAGGTACGATTTACAAAAATATATAGCTTACAAGTTTACAAAATACTCAAGATATTTACGGGTTATACATTTTGCAGGAGATGGACGTAGTTATGTACTTATTCCGGGAGAAGACATCTTTGCGCCGATGGAAACCAGATCGTGTTGCCTTCAGTAACTGTTTCTTCGGACTCCAAATCAGTGGTGCGTACAAAAAATTTGTGCAAAACAAGAGGGCATACAAATTAGATCCTTGGCTCTTACATTACGGTACCAGTGAGCTTCCATCCCATGGAAGAACAAGAGAAGTTTGGTATAAGGATGTTGCCCGTGTCTACGCTCCGCTCCATGTAAACGGTAATCACTGGATTTCTTTGTGCATTAGTTTCGTCCATAGAACAATTGAAGTCTTCGATTGTTCAGGAGTGAAAAACAACAGGCACGTTGAAGAATTTGCAGTTATGATCCCTCGGATTGTGAAGGCAGTTCAACCAGCATAAGACATGAAAGATATTAACCTCACACAGTACTCAGTCTTTTATGTGCCGATGAAGCCTAAGCTAAATAAGATTAAGTGTCACTGTGGAGTGCACGCATTGAAATTCATTGAGTGTCACGTGCTTGGGCTAGACATATCTCTGCTGGACGATGAGAACATCAAGGAGGCCAGGTGCATGATAGCATGTGATCTTTGGCAAGCAGCAAACGATCCCGTTTTGATTGAGAGAATGTCAAAGTATGAGCCGTTACCGAGTACTGAGTATGAGGTTATAGAACTACATTGAGATTTAAGTTTCTAATTTAGAAAAATTAACAATTGTTTTGGTTTAAGATGGTTTGTTTTCTTATTGATCTTTCATAATCATGTTTTTCTCTTTCAAAAGCATGTATTTTCATCCGAATACAATCAGAATCATACAACTCATATCAAAATCAGATTTTTACAAAAAAAAAGGAATAGAACTCATATAAGAATCAAAATAGAGTTTTGTATGAAAGAAGAGAACCACATGAAAAGGTAAACCCCTTACGCCATAGTTTGACTAAAAAATAGCATAACACAGACATCCAACCCCTACAACTGCAACAAAAAATCCAATTTTCTGTATTGTTCCTTTGAGACCTTGTAGTTGATGGTCGATCCTTTTGTTCTTCTCCACGAGCTTGTCAAACTTCTCCATCATAATCTTCTGTGAATTTAGGATTTTGTTCAAGTCTTCAACTAACAGCGTTTGATTCTCCGCAAGGACATCGAACTCTTCCATCTTAGCTTCTTTGGCCCATTTGAAAACGTGTCTGTAGTCACCCTTTAACCAAGACATATTAAATCTTAGACCAAAACACAAGACAACACAAAACATAGTCATAAGGAAATTCTGACCTTTTTTGCAGCAACACATTTATAGAACTTCCGATCAGGATTCTTCGCCGTATTTGATATACATAAAACGGTTTTCTTTCCACATCCACATTTTCTAGGAATCCCTCTAAGTAAATAGGATGTCGAACCTGATGATGTGTAGCTCATTTTCCTATATTAAACGAACATAATCAAAATCAAACCCAGAAATGGAAGATCCGAAAGCATATAAATCTCAGAAACTTAAACACTCAAATCAGATTAAAATCGAGAAACGAAATTTTAGAAATCTCAGATCGCATGAACTGACCTCTGGCCTTAAAAGAAAATAATCGAAGAGGGGTTTAGGGTTAGATGTTTGGTTTTAAAAGAAAAACATCGTGTGTCTAAACACAAATAAAACTAGTTTTTGTTAACAAAAACAAAAAAAAGTTTACAGGTACCGTGTTGGAGTCGAACACGGAACCTGTAGGTTAGGAGATGTAACACGTAACTAGCGGTGCTAAACACCTCAATCGATATTTCATACACATTTAATTTATTTGACCCCATCTATATTAAAAAAAAAAAAATTAAACGAACATAAGAAGAACCTCGTTAAACAAAAACAGAAACTCTCGTTAAACCAACACAGAACCTACCATTCAACAAAATATAAGTCTTTGCAAAAAAGTTTCAAACGAACATAAGAAGAACCTCGTTAAACAAAAACAGAACCTCTCGTTAAACCAACACAGAACCTACCATTCAACAAAATATAAGTCTTTGCAAAAAAGTTTCAAACGAACATAAGAAGAACCTCGTTAAACAAAAACAGAACATCTCGTTAAACCAACACACAACCTACCATTCAACAAAATATAAGTCTTTGCAAAAAAGTTTCAAACGAACATAAGAAGAACCTCATTAAACAAAAACTTGAGGAGAAACTCTCGTTAAACCAACACAGAACCTACCATTCAACAAAATATAAGTCTTTGCAAAACAATTTCAAACGAACATAAGAAGAACCTCGTTAAACAAAAACTTGAGGAGAAAATCTCGTTAAACCAAAACCGAACCTACCATTCAACAAAATATAAGTCTTTGCAACAAAATTCAAACGAACATAAGAAGCAAACCAAATCAAATTAAAACAGAGATAAGTAACGCCTATATTGGTATGTCACATGTCCCTCTCTTATGACCTTGCATACCACACCGACTACACTTGTGCTTCTTAGACCCTTGTGATCCTTGTGAGAAACGTATTTTGTCTTCTACCGATTTGTATCTTCGTTTTATACGTCTACCAGCTGCTCTTCTTGATTCTGGTGGGAGTACTTTGGCTTGTTCAACCTCCATTGGGACACACCATGCGTCCTCAGGAACATCTATTGGATTAATGGATTCCTCATAAACCGTTCTCCATGCGGCAGTGGTATACCTATTAGTAAATTTTATCTGAAATTATTAACATCATAGATGGCAAATATGAAACGTAAGAGATATAGCAATATTGTACCTTTCATCGGTGAGCGTGTGTGGTTCCTTTTCCACAGAAAAACCAGCTTTAATGGCGTGTCTGCAAGGAATTTTTAACAAGTTGTACTTCCCACATGAACACGTTCTTCTCTCCAAATCAACAAGACAGTCAAATATGTCGCCTCTAACTAGAAATTGATTATGGTTAACCGGATAAACAATAAATGTTTTACCCTTTTCAGTCCTTCTACGAATCTTTTTCTCAACCTCAATGGTTAAAGGGTGCTTATGCTTGGAGCTTAATCTTCGACGTTCATAAAATCACCGGGTTAACATTTCTCTTATGTTGTCCAACAAAGGAATTACTGGAAACTCTCTAGGTGTTCGCAATGCAGAATTTAACGATTCAGCGGGGTTATTGGTTCTAACGTCATACCTGAATCCAATAAATTTGCAACGAGCCCATTTTCTGACATCAGCGTCTCGTAGATATTTTCCAACAAGCGGACTAATTCTGCAAATATCGTTGAAACTCCTCTCAAAATCGGGAACCCTATACTCTTTTGAAGCCTTTTCAATCATCGCAGTCAAACCCTTTGTCTTGAAATATGTTACCACATTATTCAACAAATGGTGGATGCATATTCCAAGAGAAGAATGCGGGTACACTTTGTCAAGTGATTTAGTAACAGAAGTATTTCTATCTGACACAAAAGTCAAACCTTGCTCGTCTGCAATTACGACCTTAAGTTGCATTAAAAACCACTCCCATGACTGGTCGTTCTCTGAGTCAACAACCCCAATTGCAATTGGATACAAGTTAGAGTTACCATCTAAAGCTGTAGCACCAAGCAGAACTCCTTTGTATTTGTTCTTTAGAAACGTACCATCAAGAACAATGACCCTACGAATGGCTTTGTGGAATCCTCTAACTGATTGGCCAAAAGATATAAATAGATATTTGAATCTACCATCACAATCAGTCTCGTAATGAGTATGTGTACCCGGATTAGCTTCTTTCAACATGTGCACGTATTTTGGGATTTTACCATAAATTTTCTCTGGAATACCTCTGACAGTGTTAACTGCATACTCACGAGCCTCCCATGCATGGGTATAAGAGATCTCGCATCCATGCTCCATACGCATAATCTGTATGATTTCTCTCGCTTTAGACCCTTCCTTGACACCCTCATACTTATGCATTACTAGACTGCCAATTGTTTTCGTTGAAGCAGTCCTGCCGTTATTTTTATCATGGAAGGAGCACATGTATGTCCATCCACATACTTATTGATCTTGAAATACGTAGACCCCTCTAAACTCTCAGCACGAACACGCCAATTGCATTCGTTATCCTTGCAGCGTATATACCACCATTGTTTTGTTGATTTTTCAACCGTGTAGTCAATGTTATACTTCATTGCACAAATTTCCAGAGCTGCCTTAAGAAGATTTTTGCTTCTAAAAATTTGGTCCTTCTTTACAGCATCCGTCACTGAAATTGGAACTGCCTTTTCACTATCTTCTTTGTCTTCAAAAACAAGGCCAGCATCACCAATATCGCCCTCAATGTCAACGTTGCGGACATTGTTTTCCAAAGCATATTTCGGCTGCACTTGCACAACTTCTACAAACTTCTCAGGCAACTTAGCTTCATCTTGACTACTAGTAGGATCAGACGGCTCTTTATTCAAATCAATGCTGATTGTATTCTCTTGCCGCTCAACTGTAAATGTGACACACAAATTTATCTAGGTATTCTTCCTTGCATACCCAACAAAGTTTTTCAGTTGACGATCATTGACGATAATAACTGGGGGAGATTCAATCAAATCGCTCGGTAGATAACTAAACACGACATTCTGATTGACTATTCCAAAGTACTCCAAAACCATCGTTTTTAACTCTTCAAGAGTAGTAGTTGATTCCAAAGTTAGTAATCTACCTCGTTTGCTTTCATCAACAACAAAAACCCAGCCCTTATCCGACCACTTCCATACACCAATCGATACATATTAATGCATCATCTTTGCGATAGAGTAAACAACGTTAAGAGAAGATTTTTTTTTTAAAAAAATCGTCACACCTCTGTCGTCGATGAATAGAAGCAAAGGGAACAAAAAGAAGTCGATGAAGAGAAGAAAACGAAGGAAAAAAAGATTGGACAAAAAAAAGGAATAAAGCGTAGAGAAAAAATAAAATTAAAATTAAAAAAATTTCGGTTATTTAGATAACCCATGATCCTAGATTTACTCAGATTTTGTTAACTACTTCCTAGAATATGAAATCTACATTCCATAGAACAAAGACATAGTTACAGAACTTATATTCTCTAAAAAGTAGAATATAATGTTAAATGTAGAATATGTAATCCGAAATCTATATAATACATAACAAGTTGTAGAAACCATATTCTAGATGTCCCGTAGAAGGCAGAACAATTAATAGAATGTTGAATCTACCTTTCGTAGATTAGAGAGGAAACAATAGAAAATAAATTCTACGTTTCGTAGTTAAGGTAAATTACTATTTTTAAAATCAAAATCTTTCCTAAAATGGTTACCGAATATATTTGTATTTCCTTTTTTATATTTTCGGATTTTTTCGAAATTTATAAGTATTTATTTTCAATTATAAGAAAATAATAAAAGGATATGTCTGTCAAAAAGTGGCAAAAGTCTAATAAATCTTAAGGGGACAATTTTAAGTTCAATGTGTCCTATATTTCCAACATTGAAGAAAGAATTTGGTGGAGCAAATAATTTTGGAAATATTATTATTAGACTTTTAATTTTTTAGTATGTAACTGAGAGATTACCAAATTTTTTATATAGATGTGCGAAATTAGAATTCTTTTCTTTTTAGGATTCCATTGTTTAATTTTCTTAATCTAGATGAAAAAATTAAGGAATTTTATATTTTCCCTTTTTCTTTTATCAACTTTGCATTTTAGAATAAATTCAAATTTTCTATTTTTAGTTTTTTTTGTTTAGTAATTTTACTTTTAAAGATTAGGAAAATGTTATAATTTTTATAAAATTTAATATTTTTTGTTTTATTAATTTTTATAAAATTTAATACCCTTTAAAATTAGGAATCGATTATAATTTTTTTATTGTTACTATTATGTGAAAAAATCTAATTATAAGTTCTTTTTACACATGTCAAAAAAATTATGACGAATATAAAATTTTTAAAGTATATCATATTGTTGAGTTGTGAAGGTAAAATTTTTAGATCCACACATTTTCATGCTGATGTCACATCAGTGATGTGTCATCATAAGTAGCTCCTAAAACTAATACAAATATATACATAAATAGCTACACTATTTACAATTTATGTCATTCGCATTAATTTGGTTAAAAAATACTGTAGTTTATATCAATTAAATATTCAGTATTTAATTTATAAAGATGTCTTATATCTTCGATTTGCTACCAAAATATTTATTAAAAAATTAGTATATCATATTAATTATTTCTTTAACATTATATATTTTCTCGCATATTGTTTTGATCTAATATTTGAAGAAAAATAACTAAATCATAACATCATCCATAAAATAAAAATATGTATTTTTCATAAATATTATAATTTGATTTTTTAGAACGAATATTAATTACTCAAATGGTGAAGAAATATGTGTCACTAAAAAGTTCCACATCGGAAAAAAAGATGTACTAGGACTTAAACCGCGCTTAATAATGCGCGGAGGTAATATTTTTTAAGAAATTATTTTAAATTTAAGAAAATTTGCTTTTGTCTGAATTTTATAATATATCTAACTAATAAGTATATATATAATTGTCAAAACATAATAATTTGTCTATTTAACTTGTTTTGCAATAGACTAAAATATTATTTGAGCTAATCCGCAAAAACCTATAATCTTGAAAACATAACTCTAATATGCACCGTTTAATGACTGGTGTTTATGGTTAGTCCACAAACTCTTAAAAAAATACCAATTTTCTTGTCTAATTATTATAAAATTAGTAAAATGTTTTTAAACTTTTGTTTAATATATATTCAAATAAAATATAATAAATTATAGTGAAAAATATAGCCAAATTTCAAATAGATTTTTTAAAAAATATATATGGATTAATTATTATTTTAAAATATATAATATTAAAAATAATTAAGAAACTAAATAATAAATGACCTTTTTAATGTCAACAAATGTTTTCCATATTTTCTTCAATAGTTTTAAAAGAAAATTATATCATTTCATATTTCATTTATATTTTGTTATTTGTAATGGCATTATATGTAATAACTTACATAATAAAGTTTATTTTCCTAAATGTCTTCTTAAATAATATTATAGATATGGTGGTTCGTAGACCTATTATAAAAAGACCAAAAATATAAGAGTAAAAAACCTCACTTAACTTAGAAAATAAAATTTGGTTCGTAGACCTTTTACCTTGCACAAAGTGCGGGTAATCACCTAATAGTCTATTAACATATACTAGATTAGGTCCCGCATATAAGCGGGTTTATAATTTAAATTTTTAATAACAAGTTAAAAAAAATAGAAAATAATATCTAATCATCCGTTTAAAAATAATAATAAACAAATATATAATATAACATAGAAGAAAGAATTTGGTGGAACAAATAATTTCAGAAAATATTATTATTGGACTTTTAATTTCTTTGTATATAACTGAGAGACTAGCAAAAATTTTATATAGATGTGCAAAATTAGAATTCTTTTATTTTTAGGATTAGTAATCCATTGTTTAATTTCCTTAATCTAGATGAAAAAATTAAGGAATTTTATATTTTCCCTTTTTCTTTTATCAAATTTCCCTTTTAGAATAAATTCAAATTTTCTATTTTTACTTTTTTTTGTTTAGTAGTGCCGAAAAGACCACCATAAGGTGGTTAAACGAGGGATAGATTGAAGATACAAATCATCGGAAGATAGTATAAGAGATCGATAAACGTGAACGATCATGACTACTTGCTTAATCGCATCCATAGCAACCCAAAGGGTTACTGCAACCAAGGCAGAAGAGACCAGCCAGGAGGAAGAACCTTGCAATACCGGCGAGTCTTGATTATCCAAACCATTCCAAACTAGAGGGAATTTTGGGAAGAAAAACTGCTTCAAAAAAGCAGAGCAAGCATCAAAGAAGACCCAACAGTTTGCAACAAAGGCAGAAACGAAGTGACTTCGAGGGTCTTCGAGACACCAATCTAAACACCCATCCTTTCGGCTAAGGACAGAACAAAGAACTTCCGAGAACATGATGGTGGACCATCCTATGCCACGAGATGAAACGACAAGCCTAACTAACCCGAAGAAGAACTTCAACCCTGCACTTAGAGAAGTCGAAAGAACAGAAATCTCCATAAAGGAGCAACAATGGCAACAAAGACCTGAACATTTCCCACTCAATGGAGAAGTGAAAAGAACATAAATCTCCATCACAGAGTAACAATGGCAACGAATGCCCACACATGTCCAATCCAAGCTAAGAAACAGATCCTTGAGATACACCATCGCTAAATTGACTATAACATACTCGCAATACCATCGACAAAGACGAGCAAAGTTGTTATCCAAGACAACCCAAGAGGCTAAACTATCCCTAGTGAGAGGGAAAGAGATCCAGGCATACCTGAACGGACTTTGGCTTTAAAATTTATATTTTAAAGATTATGAATTAGTTATAATTTTTTCAAATTTATATTTTTTCTTTTTTTATTAATTTTGGCTTTTAGGATAAATTTACATTTTTTTTTGTTTAGTAATTTTACCCTTTAGAATTAGGAATATAAATTTCTTTTTATTGTTAGTATTATGCCATGTTCTAAAAAGCGGCGCCTAGGCGCTATTCGGTGGTGGACCGCCGCGATTAGTGTCTAGGCGGTGAATTAGGCGGTCAAACGATTTTTTCAAAATGTCAACGATTTTTTCAAAAAGTCAACGATTTTTTCGAAAAATCGTTGACTTTTCCTCAAAAAGTCAACATTTTTTTTTTAATTGTGACGGACATATGGTCTGTTATAAAGTTTTGGAAATATATCTAGAAGTACAACACACATGATAATTTGATCATTGAAGAAGATGATGAAGATTTTTCTCTCCTTGTACTTTTTTTGTCTCTCAATATCAAGACAAATCTATTTTTTGCATCATATGTTTGTACTTCTTTTTTGTTTTTTGAATTTAGATGTGAATTTGAACTTAATTTCCTAATGTTTTGTTACTTTGATAATAAAAAAAACTTATTTCATACTTGTTTTGATTCATATATTCATAACTTATAACTTATATACATATAAACTTTAAAATTAAAAAACAAATGTTCAAAATTAATCGCTGATTATTCGGTGATTAATCACCGCTTTTCGGCCGGCCTAGGCGCAAATCGGTGCCCGACCGCCCGCTTAGCGCCTAGCGCCTTTTCGAACCTTCGTATTATGTGGAAAAATCTAATTATAAGTTTTTTTTACACGTGTCAAAATCTTATCGATTGAATTGACACGTGTCGCGATCAGTTGAGTTACTAACTTCGAAATATTTTACTTTATATAATAAGATATATTTTTACTGGATTCGTTTACAAATTATCTATACTATTAGAACATAACCACTTTTAAAATCTGTTTCCAAACATCTTTTATTTTAAAAACAAATTGAACATGTTGCTAAACAAATATTAAACATGATGTTAAACATTTATTAAATCTATTTTAAACTTGAAAATTATAAATTAAAAATATTTGAATCAATAACAGTTAAACTAGTTATATTTTTCATTTCACATTTTATATATTACAAAAAAAACTTTATCATGGGCGAATGTGTATCCGTTTAGAATCTATTTTTTCCATTAAAAGCAAAAGTGTATTATTAGGGCGAACTCGTCGCCGCTGGGGGAGGCCTCCTCCTTTTGCGTTTTCTCTCCTCGGCTCCTCCCTCGCTTGCTATGGTTCTCTTGGCGGTGAGGATTTCTCCTCTCTCTCCTTCGTTCACATCGGTGGTTGTGGCGGCTCTGGTACTCCGATGGTGATTCTAGGGATCGGTGCTTCACAACGGCATTAGCGGCGGCGCCCGAAGTGGAGGAGGACCCTTTGGATCTCGACGGTGGTGTTGCTTGGTGGCCTTGAGGACGGGTCGTCGGCGCCTCGTTCTTAGATATGTGGGTTCTTTTTCTTCCTCTTCGGTGTACCAGCGTTGTTTCTTGCTTTGGCTTCTCCTTCGATATGGATTCCGTTGGCGGCGTTTGGTGAGCGGTAGGGTTCTCTGTTTTGGTTCATCGGCGTTCTCCCGACTTTCCTCTCTTGGCTTGCCTGCGGCGAATCTTCTGCGTCCAGGCGGTGGTGTGCACTCCGTCTGGTGTGGTGTTCTGCTTCAATCCACCTCCGGCAGATCCCTCTGTGGTGGCTCCGCCTCTCTCCTTTGGCGATTTCTTCTTTTGGCGGCTAGTTATTCCGACCGGTTTGCGGGATTTCTCGGTTGCGGTTTGTGGATGCGGTGGTGGATTCTCCCGTTAGGTTGCTTTCCAAGATCAAAGGTGCAAGTTGTCATCATAAAGATGTAGGTACCGTTCGATCTAAGTATTTGAGAGCTTCTCTTTGATCTTGGTTGCTTGTGGCAACTACAATGCCATCTTGCATTCTTTCTCTAGCGAGTGTTGCTTCGTCGTGGTTGGTGCCTCCCCAAGTCTAATCCAGTCTCCTCTGTTTTAATTTGTTATGGCGCGGTTTTATGGTATCTAGTAGCCCTGGGCGTTCGGATGTCCATTCGGGTTCGGTTCGGTTTATTCGGTTGTTCGGTTATTCGGGTGTAGAGGTCTAGGGTCCATTCGGATATTATTGATGTTCGGTTCGGGTTCGGTTCGGATGTGTTCGGGTTCGGTTCGGTTTCCTAAGTGTATGTAAAATCCAGTTGTAACCGAAATATCAATGGATTCGGTTTCGGTTCGGTTTTTTCCAACCGAAGTACCTGTTTGCAACTAAAATAACCAAAAATTCGAAGTTAAACATAGCAAATTCATCAGATCTGATAATAAAAAAAGAGTATTAATTCATGATTCCAAGTCCAAACAACCTCAGAGATCCAAACAATGAAACAAAATCTGTTCAAAAGAGAGATAACATAAAAAAAAAAAGAACCAATATCCAAACCATGATAGAAAACAAAGTTTGTGACATCAAAGAAGGCTTTATCTTCACTCTTCAGAATAAGAGAGAACCAACATATACATATACAATTTCTCCCAAAGAACATATACATTGTATCTTTACAAATATTCATATACAAGTTTGTATATTTTTTTCTGGAATTTTTCAGACTCATCTGTTTCTTAATCCTTCAACTTAAGATTATGCACAGATAATAAAAGAATCTAATTCCATCAATGACAGTTCATAAAGAACGTTGAAAATTCACTAGAATCAGAAACATAATGCAGAATGGGTCAATAGACAAATAATTATAGTAACACCAAAGGCACACTAGAAACAAAACCAAGCAGACGAAAACATGACCATATGTGACCAAGAGATGATCCTAAAGAAAGAAAAAAAACATAAACAAAGAAAGAATCATATCCTTGAAAAGAAACCTAATAACATCAATTCTCAGCTTGAGCACCTTCAAGCTAAGTTTTTCTAGAAACATAGAGTATATGTTTTATTCAATGACGACGTAGCAGAGGTGACCACCATGACGAGGAGAAGAGAGCTCAAAGAAATTGCCAACAAAAGGAACAAAAAGTTAAAATATACAAAATTACACACACACTAAACAATTTCAGAATTCAGAAACACGCATCAAAATGAACACTAGAACTAAAGAAACACGCATCAAATTCAGAATTACACACGCACTAAACAATTTCCCCCAAAGAACATATACAATACGCAAATATCAAAATTGAAATCCCTAAAATTAGCTCGAACAAATCAATAGGTAAAGAGAGATGAAGCAACGAATTCATACCTAAGATCGATTTCTAGAAATCTCAGAAGGAGGAGAAGGAAAGCTCGAAGAAGATGCGGGATCCAGAGTGATTTGTTTTTAATTTTTTGGGGTTTAGAATTTTAGTAGTTGGGAAAGGAATCGATGAAGAAGCTCAATCGACACGAATCAATGAAGAAGTACTGGTTATAATCGATGGTTCGGTTATTGTTCGGTTATATGGTTTTAACCGAACCGAACCCATACCCGAAGTAACCTGAAATCAAAACCCATTCGGTTATATCACTACAACCGAAGTAGTCTATGGTTCGGTTTATTCGGTTCGGGTTCGGGTATGGACTTTGGTTATGGACATTAAGCCCAGGGCTAGTATCTAGTTTTCGCTATTGTTGTTCTTTAGTAATCTTTTCAAAAAAATTCCACTACTTGTTCTTTTTGTAATCTTCTGTCAAAAACGTAAATTGTATAAAATTTAACGTTTTACCCCCAAAAACAAATCTATAGATGGTCCATATTTTAATGACCCGACTAATTCTCTCGACAATTTTTCATGAAATAGAAACCAATAACCCACTAACATTTGGTTTCTACTACCTGGAACAAAAACTTTACATTTGATTAAAATAAAATAAAACTAAAGGTCATCTGCATTTTATCTCATCAATAAAATATCTTTTTTTTAATTAAACAATTAAATTTTAAAACAAAAAAAAAAGTTGGACCAATATAAGGATGACACCTCATCAAGAAGGTGTCTCAACTTTTTTTGACACTCTTGTTTTCTCTTTCTTCACTTTTTCATTTTTTTCATTTTTTTCATTTTTTGATGGGAGGGTGTCCTAAATATTCTTATCTTAATTATATAGCTCACTCATATATATCTCATCATGCATGCAATGCAAGTATGTAACTAGAACGTAAAGGACTCACAATACTTTACTAACTTACATGCATGTATGCAACTAAAACGTAAAGGACTCACAATACTTTACTAACTTGTCGGTTGTAGTAGGAAGACTTTGGCTTTATCTTTAAGAAAAGAAGAATTAAATAACTATTGAACAATAAAATGAAAATTTGTTGATCGACGAGATCAAATAGGATTTAAAATCGATTTGAACAAGGTTTTTGTAAACTAAATTGGATTTAGTATTTTGATACTCAAAAGTGATTTCACAAAAACAAGACCAATGAATTACTAAATGTTTGAGACTAGAGCTAATTGTAATGAGGACATGCTCGTCTTAGAGGGGTGGCGAGAGGGGCCCAGGTCCTAGGCCCACAATTTTTTTTTTAGTTTTTCCTCTAATTTTTTTTTAAAAAAGACGCCAAAAAAAATTATATAAGAAAAAAGGCCAAAAATTTTGAAAAAAAAAAATTTCATAATTAAAAGGCCCAAAAATTTTTTTTTTCGCCCTAGGCTTTTTAAAACTTAGAGACGGGCCTGAATGAGAAGTGGTTGTCGAGAATAGGATTCATGTCCCTTGTTCCTTGCTCTCATCCTTGTTTTATATTTTGAGGACGTGTTTAACGTTACCGTTTACTCTGTCTGGTTCGCCATGAATGGTCATTAATTCACATGCTCTAGCCGTTATGTTCAGGCGTTCTAATTCACTGGTTCGAATGAGTCTTTGTACTCGACGGGGTTGACTAACGATTTTGCATTTAATCTCCTTTGACCATAGATTTTCACTCTGGGTGAACTTTTCAGCTCGGCCCGTCACCTCGTCTACTCATTTGACCATGTCTGGTTTCTTTAACTCAGTCGGACTTTTTTATTATTAAGTTTATTGGACCCAATTTACCTTCTACATAATAATCTATTAAAAAAATATACAATGCTCAATTGTAACTGGCATTTAGATTTTGTTTTCGTTTTACGTTTTTCTTTACAATTGAATTAACATGGAAAAATGGAGAGAAATGTTAAAAAAAAAATTGCAACACTGTAACTACTACATTAGTTTTTAGTAGCTTGGAAACATCGGTGGTGGAGGCGATGCATATTGGAATCCAATGTGTGGTGGTAGGACGAAATCACCGTCGTCATCATCACCGTCGTTGTTTTCCGGTGGTGGTGCAGCTTTGTCCGAGGATGGTTCTGGCGCTTCAATTTCTTCTTCTGATTGTTTTGGTGATGAGACCGGTTCGTTTGATGGTGATGGCGCATGAACCGGTTTAGATATTGGTGTTGGGTCTTGAACCGGTTCGAAAACTGGTGTTGGAGCTTGAATTGGTGATTGATCTGTTTCTGATGAGGAAATTGGTACTTGAGTTGGGGTTTGCACCGGTGCTGGAGCTTTAATTGGTGATTGATATGATTCTGATGATGGAGTTGGTACTTGGGTTGGGGATTGAACCGGTGTTAGAGTTTGAATTGGTGATTGATCTGATTCTGATGATGGGGTTGGGGCTTGAACCGGTGTTGGAGCTTGGATTGGTGGTTGAATTGTCGGTGGTGGCGAGAAAATTGGTGGAGGCGGAGAATAAACCGGTGGTGGTGGTGGAGAATGGATTGGAGGAGGCGGTGAGTAAACCGGTGATGGTGGTGGAGGTGAGAAGACTGGTGGTGGTGGAGAGAAAACCGGTGGGGGTGGAGGAGAGTGAACCGGTGGTGGTGGTGATGGCGGCGGAGGAGAAGCAACTGGTGGAGGTGGAGAGTGAACAGGTGCTGGTGGTGGAGGAGGAGAATGTACCGGAGGAGGCGGTGGCGAGTAAACCGGAGGTGGTGGCGAGTAAACTGGAGGTGGTGGCGAATATACCGGTGACGGTGGTGGTGTGGAAGGCATTGGTGATCGCGTTGGTGGTACACGTGGTTCCTCTACCTTGGGTGGTGGCGGCGGACGGCGATTTTTAACCGGAGATGCGTCGTATGGATCTTCCTTTGGTGGTGAAACCGGTTTAGGAGCCTCTGATCTTTGTGGTGGTTTAGGTTTAGGTGACTCTTCTGGTTTTGGTGGATTTAGTTTAGGTTGTTCTGGTTTAGGAGATTCTTCAGGTTTAGGTGGTTGTGGTTGAGGAGAATCCTCAGGTTTCGGTAACTCAGGCTTGTTTGTAGGTTCTTCCGGTTTAGGAGATTCGTGCTTTGGTGGCATAGGTTTAGGTGTAGGTTGTTCTGGTGTTTTTGGTGTCTCGGGTTTTGATGGTTTTTGTGGTTCTGGTTTAGGTGATTCATCAGGCTTTGGCATAACTGGTTTTTTCGGTTTTGGTGGATTAGTTTCCGGCGTCTTTGGTGATGGTTTTGATCCACCGTTGCTGCCGCCAGAACACTTGTCCTTGCTACAATCCACAGGGCGACTAACCACCGGTAAACATTGCTTAACCGATTTCTGGTTTGGTCTATTCTTCAAGCAATTACTCGTATCATCAAACTGTTTCCCATTGTTCTTCCCAGGAACACAACTCTCAGCTTCTCCACTGAAATAATTGTAAGAAAACTTAAAGTGTTCCAAACTAGGCAGCTTGCAAAACGTGTCAGCAACAAATCCGGTCAGCTTATTATTCGACAAATCCAACTGCTCAATGCTAGCTAAACCGGACAAGCTCGATGGTACACTACCGATAAATCCGTTATTGCTCGCATCGAAAACCGTCACATTGTTAAGCGAACCGATCTCGTTCGGGAAACAACCGGTTAAATTGTTTCCAGTGAAGACAACCTCGTTGAGATTCTTCATCTGACCAATCGATGTCGGTATACAACCACTAAATTTATTGTTGGCGAATGTGACAACCGAAGCAGTCGATTTTCCAATCGTACCAGGAATAACCGATTCAAACCGGTTATTGTTCAAAAATATAGCATCGAGGTCTTTATCAAATATCTCAGATGGCAAACTTCCTTCGAAATCGTTATATCTTATGTCGAGATACTTCAAAGACGGCCACGAGAGTGAAACTTCTGGGAATGGACCGACGAATCGGTTGTTGCTAACATCGAACTCGTACATCAAACCGAGTTTCGATAAGCTTTTGGGGATAATCCCACAAAACCGATTCGAATTAATGTGAAACATAGCTAGATCGGTAATAAGACCTAGCTCCTGTGGTAAATGTCCGGCGATATCCGCGTGGTTAAGATCAACACCAGCGACCACCGTGAGGCTGGGATCATCTAGAGCATCCGCACAGTAAACTCCGTTGTAAGAACACACATCAGATCCGACCCAGTTTCTTATGGTTTTAAACGGGTCTGAGTAAATAGCTTTTTTCCAGGCTTGAAGAGCAATGTAAGCTCTTCTTAGACGTTCGTTTTCAAATTTGAGACTGGGATCGACCTTGTTTATGTGAAAACATTTTTTTTCTAAGTCGTTTGTGAGAACGGCGTTTTCCGGGAAGGAATCTTCGTCGTCGGTGGTGGCGATAACGACGGAGATAAAAAGCAGAAAGAAGAAGACGCAGCAGCCATAGGGCCTCTCCATTTTTGTTTTTTCAATCATATTTTTTTTTTCTTGTTCTTATGAGAAACCTTGGGAAAGGACCCAAGGCTGCTTAAGAGATGAGTCTAAGAATGAAAGAAAGGTAATTATTATAAGAGAAAGAAGAACAAAACAGATTTTCATAGATTGCTTATATTTAGAAAACGTAAAATTAGTTTTTTTTTTCCTTTTTTACAGGGTTGTAAAAAATAGTAAATTAGTGTTGCTAAATTGGATTATAAACGATAACTAATTCAGGTCATTGACGTCGTCAACAACAACTTTTTTTTTTAACCATAATTGAAATGTTGATGACTGATTTCTATTGTTTATATAATTGTTCTGGAGACTGTTTCATATTAATTATCGTTTTACTTCTTATTCATGTATTATATACTATAATTACACTAATTAATAAGTTAAAGAAATAATGATAAAATTAGAAATATTATCAAACATTTGCATTGAAATTTTAAAACGACAACTAATATAAAATAAAATTTAAGCTCTAAAACGACAACTAATATAAAACGGAGAGAATACAAAATTTAGTCATGTTACAAGCTCATTTGGTTCCCAAGTTTTGTGTTTCAAAGCTCATTTTTTTTTCTTTTTTTTTTTAATTTTTTTTTTAAAAACAATAATGTAGTATCATTTAATTCAAAATGATTTCAAGTTATGTATCGGCATTATTGTTGAACAACAGTGAAACAAAAGCACCACAAATCTGTGTTCCTAAAAGTAACATATAATTGATCATACAGTGATTATTCGTCAAGAACAAAAAAAAAAAACAAATATTCCAAAAATAGATTAGTATCCGACACGTCAAGAACAAAAAAAAAATCCTAGAAGTCAAAAATGGACAAGAGATAAAGCAACCAAAATGAAAAAACATGGATAAGACTCTAGTTTTTGTATTTTTTGTATAAATAAATATCGCTACGACCATTATTCGAATATGACCCTAATATTCGAACCTGCCTTCTTCAAACTCATAAATACCCTGAAAGTATGTTCTGTAAACATGAATAATATAACAGCAATTTTTCTTTATATATGGATCTGATCTATGAATAAATAGATTATATATACATTAAAATAAAATAATACACGATCGGGATTGAATAACTAAAGCTTTTATATATTCACGGAGTATGTAAACTCTTCTTGATCTTTTCGTTCTTGATCTTTCCATACGAATCACACCTTTTGCCCGAAGCTTCACGTGGCAGATCGAGGCAAGACAGTAATAATAGAACAAAGACTAACCAAAAACAAAAAAAACTTATAAGAGAAGAATACAATAATTTACAGAAACCCCACGAGAGGAATAGGAACGGCGGAGTAATTACTCCGGCGACCGTTCATCACCGCTGAATATTGAATAACCGGCGGAGGACGGTGACGGAAAGCTACTTCGATCGATTCCGCTACGGCGGCGACGAAATCTACGGTTAATTTCACCAACTCGATGCAAATCTCAAGTTTCAGAGTCACCATTGTAGACTAAAGAGGAATAAACTCTTCTTTTTTTTTAATACGCTTTTTGATTTCTTCTCTCTGTTTTCCGCGTCTCCAAATATCTTGCTCGTCTTTGCGAAATCTTGCATGCAAAAACCAGACTTATATATACATATATCCATATTATTATTTTATTTGAATGGATTCTGATAATTGGTTTATAAAAATACCACGTGGCATGAAACTTGCAAGCAATTATTAGCAAGTGTTTTTTTTCTTCGTTTTTTTTAGAAGATGCTTCGTTGGTCTTTGGTTTATACGAAGAGCCAATAATTCGTAGGGGGCGTTTTATATCTATGTCTAGTATAACCTTATTGTATACGCATATGGTTTTATTTGTGTGTATAATTTTATTATACTATATGGTGTACAGAGAAGCAAAGGTTATTAAATAAATAAATCCATCCAACGGACTCCAATTAAATCACGTTGATCTACTTCTAAACAACTAAATAAGTCATGCAGGATCTGAATTTAGATAAAATATAATTAAAATCATTTTCTATCAATATGGTATTATTGCTTCGGGGGTTTGTTACGAAACATATATAAACTAATTGTTTAGAATTCAGCATTTAAATCATGTATGCAATCAAATCGATACTTAAATATTTTGATCAGTGATTTTTTCAAAATATAACCGAAATTTTTTATAACCATGGCACATACTAATCTTTTGAATTTATTGAATAAACAGGATATCATTGCCATTTAAAACTAATTAACAATTGTTGATATCCGTGAGGCGTGAGTGATATATACAAAAGTATATTATAGTCCTGATAGATTGGAAATGTCTGGCTTTAGGTGAATATTAATAATATGTATAAAATTCACTGGAAGATTGGAATATCGTAATCAAACATATTGTATAAAACTACATAATCCTCTTTTGATTATATTGACCTCGAAATCAACTAAGAGACTAATGTTGTTATACAGTATTTCATTGTTATTAATTAATAATCATATCATGCAAATGAAAAAGATTTGATCAGGTTAATTCAGATATGTATATTGCCGTTATCCTGCGGCTTTGGCTAGATGGATCAGGACGAAATATTACACCAGTGGACACGAGGAGGGACAGTGGGACAAAGATTTGATATTTGATTTATTTCCATTTTTTAAAAAACAATTTGATTTCTTACAGATATGTTCCATGTGTGACATTAGTTATTAAATGTGATATGTTCTACCTCGCAGTGGAAAGCTGACACATATGTACTCGTTTGACATAAATAATTGTCACTTAATTAAAACATATTTTTTGTTCTAAAACTTTCTGAATTCTTAAAAAATAATTAACATTTTCTTTGTTGAAAAAATGATTTTATCTTTCTTTGTTATTGGTTTGTGTACTATATACCGTTGATTTGTGTAATACTGTATAAAAATTCGACTATAAATATTACATATTTTTACAGTTTTTACAAAGTAATAATACACAAATTATATTTTCACAAGAACCCTAATAATGAAAAAGATATCTATAGTTTTTCAACCAAATTCTAATTTATAGTTTTGTCGAAATACTTTTACTACGTAAAACAACATCAAGCTACGTACGTATAATTAATGTAAATATATAAAATAAATGACAACTAGGATTTAATCCGCGCTATAATTAGCGCGGGGTAATTTTTTTTAAGGAAATTGTTTTGAAATTTTTAAAAAATTGTTTTTATTTGAATTTTATAATATGCATAACTCATGATTATAGATAAAATTGTCAAGCGGAATAATTTGTCTATTTAACCCGTTTTGTAATGGACTAAAAAATTATTCGGACTAAAATATTATTCGGATTAATCCGTAAAACATATAATTTTAAAAACATAACTCTATTAATTATTATGAACCGTTTAATGACTCTAGTTTTGTGGTTAGTTCATGAACTATTAAATTAAAAAATTATTATGTCTAACTTTTTATAAAATTAGTAAAATAATTTTCAACTTTTATTTTGATATAAATACAAATAAAATATAATAAACTATAGTGAAAATATATCAAGATTTTGAATAGATTTTTTTCTTTAGATATATATGAATTGATTATTATTTAAAAATATATAGTACATAACATCTTTAATACAAAATAAATACTTTCCATATTTTTATCACTAATTGTAAAAGATAATTATACTCTTTTCTATTTTAATCATTCTTTGTTATTTGTAATGGCATTTTATGTAATAACTTACAAAACAAAGTTTATTTTTAAAAATGTCTTTTTTTTTTCAATACTAATAAAATTATATAATAAATATTTATTATTATTTTTTTTTTTTGTCAACAGCCTTGATACCTAATCCTATTCGGTGAACCAAATTGGGGGTATCGAGTTTACATAAGTGAAATCTGATGGGTAGATTCGAACACCTCGTGCTAACTTGTCTGCCACTGTGTTGCTCGTGCGTGGGATTTGTGTGATAGAGAAATAGGTGAAAACCTCCTTGCTCCTCTTGAACTCCTCCAACTGTAACGTAAATTCCGGCCACTCCTTTGGTGTAGACACCATCTTCACCAACTCTGAGCAGTCTATAGCAAAGGCTATCGCCGTCTTGTGGTTTGCAATCATGCAATGCATCGCCCAAATGAGCGCTTCCAATTCCACGTGTAGCGGGGATAGGCTTCTTCGTAGATTACAGGACCCCATAATATTTCCTTCAATTCCCTCCTGAAAGCAAAACCATCCTAAACCAGAAAATTTATCCATTTCCTTCCATGACCCGTCAATATAGCATGTGAGGCCGTTATATTCATTTTGTTCATTTCTTCCCGTATTGAGATCCGGTTGTTGGGGAGATATGTCAGGTTCACTATTTTGTGCCGCTTCCCAAGTTGCTATTTATGTTTCCGCTATCCTTAGAATCTCTTGTGGGTTTCTATCCATATTTGAGAACACATTGTCATTCCTTGCTTTCCAAATGTTCCACACAATCCACGGAAACATTTTGTTCCTTTCCTCATCTGGAAGTCTCCAAAATAGATGACCAAAATTGGCGAAAACCGATGTCATCGGAAAAACTCCCGGGGCCGATGGAATATGAGAGAGTGCCCATGTTTGTAGTGCTGGTGGGCATTCAAACAATACATGATCAATCGTTTCTCCCTCCACACCACACCTAGCACATTGTGTGTCACAATTTATTATATTAAATAATATTTTAAAAATATATTCTTAAATAATATTATAGAGATTTATTATTATATTTATTTTATTTAAAATAGCATTATGACATATTTTACACAAATTAAAAAAATAATTATTTTTAAAATATATATATATAGATATTATTCATTATACGATAATGACTTAAAATATATATATATATATATATATTATTAGTTATATGTAATTATATATTGTTAATTGTACGATAATGACTTAAATTCAAAAGATAGTCTTAGGTAAATAATTTAATAAGAATTTTGTCTAAAAATTACAATAAAAATGTAAAATGATATTTTTTGTAATAAAAATAACTTCAAAATGAGTACTATTTGTGAAACTTAGTACGAAGCTATGTGATTATTGATTACGCTAAATAATGGAGAATCGGAAATCACTTAACACTAAGTTAAGTAATTGATTTTTCCGGAAGATCATGCAATTAAAGGTCCATATTAAATCATGAAAGGAGAATCTTAAATGTCCTCTTTTCAATGTCGATTAAAGGCTCCTCGGTTAAATCCTTAAACAAAGCACCGAACTAAAGTCAAAGATATTGGGTCTAGTCACTAGTGGTCCATTATTTCATACATTAATACTATAAAATGTTCTTTCTTTAACATGAAGGCTACGTAATTGTTTTCTCCTTTTGCTTTCCTTGCTATCAGAAAGAATCCTTAATAAAGGCCTTAACCAAAAGCACCAAAATTAACAAGGTAGCCACTGTACTATAGATCGAATCACTTAAAAAGATTCCATATCGATTTTGTGGGGAAATATATCTTTGTCAGAAGCTTTGTTCGGTGGTTCGTCGTATCATGGTTTCAAAATATTATAAATTGATTTGGTTACATAATTAAAGCCTTAAGCAAAGCACCAAAATTAGCGTACCATATATTAGTGTGTTAATAAGATAGCCACTGTACTATAGATCGAATCACACAGATTCCAGAATTTATATGATTCGAATTTGAGGGGAATATATCTTTTGTCGGAAATTTTTTTTGGTGGTGAATTGAGCTCGTGGTATTACGGTTTCTAAATACTAATTGTTTTGGTTATATAGATAGCCATTAATCAGATGGATTTTAATGTATAAAATGACTATGGAGTAAAATAATACTAATGAATATATACGATTACGTATCAATATCATATTATTGTATGCCGACACTTAACAGCATATCTCCTTTTACGTTATTTGTGAACCTTATCCATTTATTTTTATTCTAGAACATCCCCTAGCTAGAACTACAAATGTTTTTTTTTGTATTGTTTCCTTTTCGTCTACTGCATTCAAATCAGACCAACTTATACGTATATGCTGTATACTGTATACAATTAAGACTGTGTTTATCACGTGAAAAAACAAACAAACTCTACACGCTAAACCAGTGCCGTGCGAAGACTTTTATTGGAAAAAAACAGTGATAGATAAAAGTCTAAAATGTTAAAACAAGTTTTGATAGAAAAAAATCTTAAATGTCAATATATTGGAAAAGAACACCGATATAGTTTCTCTTTTCAAATTATTAAAATGAAATGAAACCAAATGGAAATAGTGGGGGTGGTTCCGTTCTGTGGTAAAAGTGTGACTATGTTGGTTTAGGCTATGGACCAACTCTTCACGGAAGCGGAATTGTAACATTTAATCTATTTGGCTACCAGGACTTTCATATGGTCTCTCCGGACCCCATGATTAAGTAGTGTTGGGGAATGATGTGCGGATCTTCGGTGCAATAGAATTTGCCACCCTGTATCAGTCGGAGTCGGCGGTCCCCTAGTTCAGCCGGATCACCTAAGTTATCAAAAATAAAAAGTTATTAATATGAACATTCCTGTTTTTGTTTTTTTCTCGGATTTCAGGATTTTTGAGTTTTTTTTTTGGATATTGTGGATACTTTTGGATATTTGGATCTGGATCCGAATCTTATCCGAAAAATCGGATTTAAATTAAAAAATACTCAAACATATCCGAATTCGAAGGGTACAGAACTGAACCCAATCCAAAATTTTAAAATATTCGGTCGATACCTAAATCTCTAAACTTTAAATACCCGAAATACTCTACCCGAACCCGATCAAAGGATCCGAATGTCCACCTCTAGTCTATGTTAAATCAATACCATTAAACGCAAAATCAATAAAAAAACTAAATATAAAATACAAAATACAAATTCAAAATCTTAAATAGAGAAAGAAATATGAATAAACTTGAGAAAATATGAATCGTGGTATAAGAATAACGAATGTTGGAAACGTGGGTCAGGACGTTAGCAACTATCGAAGAAAAAAAGAAAAAAAAATAATAAATAGAGATTTATTTAGAAATTAATCACTAGATAGGATTTAATTAGAAATAGACTTAAACCACTATACTAAGAATGATTTTTAGAAAATAGGAGCTCCTAAATTATATATTTTTGGAGGGGACTTGAGGCAAATGCTTTTTTTGTTATACTATTAAGATTTAATCCGCGTTATTTTTTTCAAAGAAATTATTTTGAAATTTAAGAAAAAAATATTTTATTTAAATTTTATAATATATCTAACTCATAATTTTAAAACTAATGTAAAAGAAAATCTCTTAATTTTTGGCTCCTTCAAATCTTACAAATACATTATGTACATTGATTTTCACTATATAAATTACAAAACGAGCTCATCGACTTGGACAAACCACTTGCTAGAGATTTATCTTCGGGCCTTTATAGTAGACTCGATCTGCCAATGGCGCAGCTCCCGAAGAACTCGCGCGCAATTGTGTAATGCGTCTAGCAAATTTCCCCCTGGGACCGTGTTTTACGACCGTGTTGCAGTGAATGAGTTTCAACTACCATTGAATTTGAAAGCGATTAGGTTTTTAGACTAGTGTTTCTTTAAGTAAGTTCATGTGCCAACTAAACACATCCTACCTTTCTTGTCTAGGACCGTCCACAGTTTTCTATTACTAGTTAAGGAACCTATTTTTTTAAGGGTTAATTGAGTGAATATTAATGGTTGACCAAAAAATTAGATGTTGACTTGAAAATTAGGTGAGGAGAAAAGAGAAAACCCAAAATATCATTTGTTTTTTAATAATCATAGAAATGCCATTGGTCAGAAAATTATTTTTCTGATGGAATAATCCGGCGACACTGTTCATTTAACGCCGGTGTTACTATTCATCGAAACTCGATTTCCACTATTCATAACCAGAAAACATATTAGTACCATCGTTAACATTGTCATGTTAACACAGTTATCATTGTTAACATCGTTAACATATAATTAGTATCGTTAACATTGTCATGTTAACCCAGTTATCATGTTTATTTTTATGAAATTGTCATGTTAAACTAGTTATCATATCATAAATTATCGTGATAATTCAGTTATTATTTCGCAGGAAAATGTGAAATATACAAATATAAAAATTGTTGGAACTAATTTTTTGTCAAAGCCTGAGGGTTTGATAAAATTATGTTAGTGTGAAAAGAAATGAGTTAAGCTCTTTCTAATGAAATGTTTTCATTAACCGAGAAATGTTTTCTCGTGTATATATTGGAATGGTTGTGTCTTAAATGAACAACATGAGAGAAGAAAAGCCATACGTGCGACGTTCGCATCTTGGGCCTTGATTGGGCCCGTGGACTTTTTGAGGTATCGATCGATACCCCTTGGTATCGATCGATACCCAGCGGGCCGACTTAAAAAATCGCAGCCGCCTAGGTTATTCTAGAAATATTCCTTTTCTGTCATGGAAAAACCCTAGCCTCTCTCCTATATATACAACACGATTTTCACCTAAAAAATCATCCTCTGATACACAATAAACACTTACTAAAAGTTCTAGCAATCGTTTCTTCAATTCCCTACTGCTTAGAGTAAGTTTTAATTTCGAGAGTATCGTAGAATAATGGTCGATAGACATGAATCATGGTGTTGATGATTCAGTTAAACTTTGGTTGTATCCTGGGACTCATGGATCTATAAAACCCCGTCACACTACGGGAGATTCTTAGAGTTAAGGAAAGAGATTTATCTCGCCTCCTCAGATCTTGTATTGCTTTATCGCTTATAAATCGTCTGTTCCTTAAACTGTTTATTTACATATTACTGTGATTAAATCTTTCCTGTCTGTAGTGTAAATTTTGGTCCTACAATCTTAACTCTAAGAAGATCCAATTTCTGTTTTATTACTTCAATTGGATCTTTAATCACGAGTAAATAAACGTTTTCAAACGGTTTTTAAACGATTCTTCTACTGCTGATGATACTCAAACGTTGTCAAAAAGCTTTTAGCAAATTGAAACGTGTAGTGGAGGCAATCTTCATCTCTCTCTATTTTTTAAGAAGATGTTCTTCTGCTAGTGATACTCAAACGTTAATCAAACAGCTGTTTAGCAACTTGAAACGTGTAGTAGAAGCAGATCTGCTTAAACATCTTCTAAAAAAACCGTCTTTAATTGCGATTAAAGAACGGTATAATCAACGAACACACATCTGTTCTTGATAGGTTCGATTCAGATCGAGGCCTTGTGAGTATCGATCGACACCCTATGGTTTCGGTCGATATTGGACTAAATTGTATCGGTCGACACTTAAGTGTATCGATCGATACCATGCAAACAGTGTATCGGTCGGCACCTCAGTGTATCGATCGATACTTTGCATCGACCAAGTTGGTCTATGTCGATCGATACTGTGTATAAGACACAGGTATCGATCGACACTGGTGCTATGATCGATCCTGTGAAATTCACTTGTATCGATCGACACCCAGGGTATATCAATCGACACTAAGCGTGTATCGATCGATACCAGGTTGCTTCGAATGACACAGTATGTGCATCGAGCTTCAATCGGAACCCAGGGTGTATCGATCGACACTCAATGTGTATCGATCGACACCAAGATGCTTCGATTAACACAGTATGTGCATCGAGCATCGATCGACACCTACGGTGCATCGATCGACACCATACGGGTGCATCAATAGACATTTGAATGTGTATCGATCGATACCAAGGAGTATCGATCGACACCAATGCGATTCAGTTCGATATCAGTCTTAGAATTACGATTCTTGAGTTTATATATCGGTACTAACTGAAAGTTGTGTTCTCATTAGCTTAAAATGACAAACAACGTTGACAACAACTCTGGAACTATGGAGAAAACCAGTGACAAAGTGGATCAAACGACTACGAGTCTGATCAAAACAGTGAAAGCTCAAGCGAACTTGACAGAAGCTGACATGTGTGCTGTGGTCACTGAGGCCAATGTTGCAGAGAGCTATCCAAAGACTTGGTGGTTCGATACTGGTGCAACCAGACACATCTGTATGGATCGCGAGATGTTCTCGACATACACAAAAAAACAAGAGTGGTGATAAACTCTTGATGGGAAATTCTGCCTCGTCGACAGTTGATGGTCACGGGAAGGTTGTTCTGAAACTCACCTCTGGACAGGAACTAGTTCTCACGAACGTCGTCCATGTACCAGACATACGCAAGAATCTGATCTCAGGATCGTTCATAAGTAAGCATGGATTCTCTGTGAAGCTGGAAGGTGATAAGCTAATCCTAACGAAAAATGGGATGTATGTGGGTAAGGGTTTTGTATGTGATAATCTGTGTAAGATATCTGTTGAGGAAGTAATCCGAAAAGATAATGTAACCGAGGCATCCACCTCGTAGAACCCTAAAGATTAATGATAAGAAACCATTTGCTATTTGGCATGAACAATTAGGACATGTTAATTTCAAGTCTATGAGTAGATTAATGAACATGAACATGATTCCTAAATGCAAATTAAGCAAAGACAAATGTGAAGTTTTGTGTCCAAGCCAAACTCACTAAAACGCCATCACCCAGCGTTCAAAGAACAACAGAACCTCTAGGTTTAATTCACACAGTTTGATGTGATTTGAAATATATTCAAACCAGAGGAGGCAAGAAATATTTCGTGACATTCATAGACGATTGCACGAGATATTGATACATCTTTCTACTGCGGAGTAAAGATAAAGCCTTGGACAAAATTTAAAGACATGTAGCTCAATATTATGTGTCCAAAAATTTTGCGATTTTTGGAATAATTGATGTTCAATTAAGTATTGGAGGCTGATTTAATTTAAATAATTAAATCATTGGGTTAAGTGAGCAGGCCTCTTGTGATTCTTGATATGAGTTCAAGAATACTAATACAATTCGATATTGTATTAAGTTTATTAAATTCTAGAAATTGAATTTAATTTTACCCTTTAACTTGAGAGTTGGGTATTGGTTAGTATATTAATTTGGTTTGATTCTCTTGAACAAAATCAAATTTCAATATGACTAACAACACCGATATGATCATTGTTAAGATTCGGTGGTGTAAAAGATAATGAAATGGCTCAAGCCAATGTAGTCGAGATAGACATGTGTAATGTCATCATCGGAGTCAATATGGTTGAGCATAACCCACATGAGTGGTGGTACTATACCAATATATGCGTTGAGATGGGAATGTTTCCCTCCTACCATAAATAATGACAAGAATTTTGGTGCTGAAGTTGACTTCTCAAAGAAGCTCACTCTCACTAACGTAAAACATGTGCTAGAGATGCATAAAAATCTTATTTAGGGCACAATGCTAATTAGGCACGAATTCATAGTCAATTGTCAAAGCTGATTAGCATGTATTGACAAAGAATGTTGTCTATATTAAGGACGGACTGGTCCAAATTAACGTTGAGACAGTCGGACTTAAAATTAATGTAACCAATGTTGCTGACATTAATGAGAAAGAATCATTTGCTTATGGTACAAAATCTCTTAGTATTTGATCTGAATGTTTCAGTCAAAGTATATTCGAATCTATGCGTAGATTGAATGAGATCCAGAAATACAAAATAAGCAAAGATGAGTGTGAGGTTTGCGTTCTAACCAAACTCACTAAAACACCACAATCGAGCGAACCTCTTGGTTTGACTCATACAAAAGGTGGTGAGAAATATTTCGTGACTTTCGTTGAGGATTGTACGAAATATAGTTATGTCTATTTGCTA
This sequence comes from Eutrema japonicum, assembly GCA_030161315.1. NCBI lineage: Eukaryota > Viridiplantae > Streptophyta > Magnoliopsida > Brassicales > Brassicaceae > Eutrema > Eutrema japonicum. Next base: position 43,824,076 of record BSQW01000001.1, read on the forward strand.
AGAAACAAATACGAGACCTTGGAAAACTCAAGGAGTTTAAACTCGAGGTTGAAAACCAACTCGAAAGAACTATCAATATAGTTTGAAGTGATAGAGGAGATGAACATGGTAGTATCCATCAAACGATTAATCCCTATTCACCTGAATCCAATGGAGTTGCTGAAAGAAAGAACAGAACTCTCAAGGAAATGATGAATGCAATGTTGCAGGAATCTGGGTAAGTCCAGAAATGTGGGGGGAAGTATTGCTTACCACAAGTTATATCCTGAACTAAATACCACACAAAGTCACTGAAAATGTTTCATGTGAACTTTGGAAAAGTAATGTAATTTTATACAAATACATGAAAGTGTGGGGGTGCCTAGCAACCACCTAAGAATGTGACAATCGGACCAAAAACGGTGGATTGTATCTTCATTGCTTATGCACACAATGTAGTGTTGATTGCTTTATGGTGTATAAAGTAGATATACCAGACATCCAAGTAATCACGGTAACCAAGGAATGTGTCTTCTTTTGAACATGAGTTTCCGTGTAAAGGATAAGCTCTAGTACCTCACGAATTGAGGCGAGCAATTGATCTCTTGGGCTCTAACGCTTTTAGAGGTATCGATCAATACACCTCGGTATCGATCGATGCTTGACGGGCATTGAACCTTTGATCGTACAATGCCGGTAATTCTGTAAAGAAGCAGAAGAGGCTAAAGTTGAAATTAGTCGTATGCTGATTGGAATCACAGCAATATGAGATCTTGTAATCCATCAAATGGATGTAAAATCTGTCTTTCTAAACGATTATTTAGAAGAGGAGATTTACATGAAACAATCCGAGGATTATGTCACTCCTGAACAAGGAAAGAAAATAAGTAGACTTGCAAAGTCCTTATACGAGCTTAAGTTAGCTCCTAAGTAATAGCTTGAAAAGTTTGACAACAATGTGATGTCAAATAGCTTCAAAATCACTTAAGGTGATATACATCAAAAGTACTCCACATGGATACGTTTTGTTATGTTTATAAGATGACACGTTCATCATGGAAGCAAGAAGGACATAATCCAACACACTAAGAAAGTGTTTAGTGGGAAGTTTGATAGACATAATATTAGTGGATAATCTTGTCTCAAGATCCTAGAATGTTTTGAGAACTACTCAAACAAGTTTGCAATAACTCTAATTGTGATAAAGTTGTATCACAAGTGATGTATGCAAGAATTATCGGAAGTCTAACGTACTTGATGAATCGTACTAGATCCGATTTGGCGCACTCAGTAAATAAGTCGCTACATGAGTAATCCAGGTCATGGAAAACCACAAATAGAATGTTAAATTATCCATCGTTATAATGCGTCTCGTTTTACATCAAAGTCTGGGGGTTCAAGACATTATGTTCACCTCTTGGCCTAGTAAACCTGATAGATATTATAAGTGGATAATAGTTTTTCTTGGTGGTGCAGCAGTATCCTGGAAATCTTCCAAACAAGCACTCTTGGCCTAATTAACCAAGGAGTCAAAGTTTATAGCTTTAGATAAAGCTGCAAAGGAAGCAGAATGGCTTCGAAACTTCGTGGAAGATATCCCGATGTGGGAAAACCAGTGCCAGCATTATGTGTACACTATGAGAGTTAGTGAGCTATCTCTCAGGCACTGAGTAATCTATATAATGGCAAGTCTCGTCATATAAGAAGACGACATAAGACCATTAGACAATTGATCTCAACTGGTGTAATAACGATATATTACATCAAGTCGGCTGATAACCTAGCGGATCCGTTTACCAAAGGTTTGCCGCGAGATCAAGTTTGTTAAATCATCAAAAGGAACGGGTTTAAAGCCTATAGAAAAAGATGACGTTTGACAGATACCCAACCTATGTGACTGGAGATCCCAAGATCTAGGTTCAAAGGGAAACAAAATTAAACTGATTCGAGTTGAGCACTGTGAGACTATGTCTCTGCCCAGTTCCTAGGATGATAAAACAGTGCTACCTGTGGATAGTGAGGATAAGCGTTGGCTTTTAATGATTGCATAGCTGTGTAGATAGTGGAGTGTGACAGGACACTTTTGAAAACAAGCTAATAAAATATCACCTTGTGAAGTGTGAAATGGGGCCGTTTCTAGGAGAATGAAGGATAAGGCTATATTCTCCAAATTCACTCACGAATACCAGGAATGTTCAAGGCCAAAATGAACCCAATAGAGAACAAAGTTATACGAGAAAATGTCGCTGTGCGATATCTGTTGTATCAGTTTACATCAAAATCCGGGTGGTTCAAGACATCATGTTCACCTCCTGGCCGAGTAAACGCAACAGATATTAAAATTGTTTGGTTCAAAGCTGAAAAACGCTACCATTCAGTGACAGTTACATTTTCGTATACTCTCGAAAGTCTGTCTACGTCTAGATGAGTCTAGTCAAGTATGTCTAGTAAAGTCTAGTCTGTACAATTTTCATATGTTCTAGAGTCATTTCTATTCATGTGGGGGATTGTTGGAACTAATTTTTTGTCAAAGCCTGAGGGTTTGATAAAATTATGTTAGTGTGAAAAGAAATGAGTTAAGCTCTTTCTAATGAAATGTTTTCATTAACCGAGAAATGTTTTCTCGTGTATATATTGGAATGGTTGTGTCTTAAATGAACAACATGAGAGAAGAAAAGCCATACGTGCGACGTTCGCATCTTGGGCCTTGATTGGGCCCGTGGACTTTTTGAGGTATCGATCGATACCCCTTGGTATCGATCGATACCCAGCGGGCCGACTTAAAAAATCGCAGCCGCCTAGGTTATTCTAGAAATATTCCTTTTCTGTCATGGAAAAACCCTAGCCTCTCTCCTATATATACAACACGATTTTCACCTAAAAAATCATCCTCTGATACACAATAAACACTTACTAAAAGTTCTAGCAATCGTTTCTTCAACTCCCTACTGCTTAGAGTAAGTTTTAATTTCGAGAGTATCGTAGAATAATGGTCGATAGACATGAATCATGGTGTTGATGATTCAGTTAAACTTTGGTTGTATCCTGGGACTCATGGATCTATAAAACCCCGTCACACTACGGGAGATTCTTAGAGTTAAGGAAAGAGATTTATCTCGCCTCCTCAGATCTTGTATTGCTTTATCGCTTATAAATCGTCTGTTCCTTAAACTGTTTATTTACATATTACTGTGATTAAATCTTTCCTGTCTGTAGTGTAAATTTTGGTCCTACAAAAATTAATGTGATAATCCGGTTATCCTATCATATAAACTATGTGTTATTGGTTATCTAACTTTGTTATCATCACAAATGTATACTGATAATCTATTGGATAACTTTGTTATTGATTAACATAATTACCACATAAAATAAAAAAAAAAATTTAAACACCACAACAGTGGGTGACGCCGTCTCCGGCGTCGCCGGCGTAGCCTCCGACGGGGTCTTTTCTGTTGGCCTCGCCTCCGTCACCGGCGTCGTCGTCTTCTTCTTCTTCTTCTTCTTCGTCCTCTTCTCACCGACGTCGTTTCCGCCGAAATCTTTTCCGCCGCCGCAGTTGTCCTCGCCGGCGTCGACTTCTTCTTCCCGTTCTTCTTTTCATGAGAGAGAAAAAGAAAACTGAAAATAATTAAAAAGGGAGGGTTAAATTAGTCTTTTGTGTTTGTGCTATTACTCTTTTTTTAATCTAAAATTAGTTGCCTTGAATCGATGCATCCAATTTTGCCATTTTGGTCAATATTTTATTGTTTCCTGGGCTACATTGCAGTGTCTGTGGAATGTGTGAACATATGTAATCTAACGAAAGGAGACGGGAATGCAAGAAGCGATTGCAATGCTCTCTCCTGTGCTTGGAAAGCTCGATTTTTATAATTTCGTTCTTGTGTTGTTGGCTTCAATTAGATGAGTGTAGTTAGATTTTAAATCCTCTCTGTTTTTTTTTATCTAGTTCCACTTGGCTCTGTGTTTATTTTTTCTCGGTTTACAAAGGAGGATAATTGGGAATCATTATATGTTTTATACCTATAAATTTCGAAAATTTGTGTAATGTGATGTGTTAGTGAATTGGTAGGATTTTGATAAACTCTTTGTGTATTTTCTCTCAAAGTCGTTGGAACAATTGCAGTGCAGATACTGAGCTTACCAGTTTCAACAATATGGTTGCCAAAGCCTATACGGTAAGGATTTTGAATCACAACAACGGCGTAAACGAAGACGTACAAGGAGGCTCAGGAGTCGAACCTTATGTGGGTCTCGAATTCCACACAGCAGAGGAAGCTCATGAGTTCTACAACGCTTACGCTGTACGAACGGGTTTTAAAGTTAGGACTGGTCAGTTGTATAGATCAAGAACGGCTCTTGTTATCTGCATATTTGTTATTCTAATATATGTATTATCGTGATACGTATATTATCCGATAATAATAACAGAGTTATCGTGATACTTATATTATCCAATAACAATAACCTGGTTATATGTAATTCCGAGCATTTAAACCAAATCTATATGGTTTTCAATGTTTAGGGAATAAGGTTTCAGGGTGTTAGAGTTTAGAGTTTAGAGTTTATGGGTTATAGTTTATATTTTAGGGTTTAGAGTATATGTTTAGGGTATAGTGAATATGGTACCTTTAGATATCATTGATAGTTTGTTTATATATTATCGTGATACTTATATTATCCAATAATATAAACCTGGTTGTCTGTAATTTCTAGCATTTAAACCAAATCTATATGATTTCAGTTTAAGGGTTAAATGTTTAGGGAATAAGGTTTGGGAAAGGATGTTAGGGTTTAGAGTTCAGGATTTAAGGGTTCGGGATTTAAGGGTTTAGGGTTGATAATCGAATAGATAATTCATAGTCAAATATGAGTTATTTTGATAATATGAATTATCGTGATAACTAAATAGATATGTATTTTCAAATATGAGTTATTTTGATAATAAGAGTTATCGATGTGACTTATCTTGGTAATCGAATAAATTTCTATGATAAAAAATGAGTTATCTTGATAATCAAATATATATCAGTTATCTTGTTGATCAAATATAAGTTATCTTGATAATAAAAATTATCAATATGAGTTATCTTGATAATCAAATATAAGTTATCTTGATAATAAAAATTATCAATATGAGTTATCTTGATTATCAAATAATTATCAAATAAATATGAGTTATCTTGATAATCAAAATAAATATGCACATTACTCTATATATTTATTCCCCTACAACTAAATTTTTGAAGATCAATACTTACCCATCATTAAATGCTTTGTCCACTCCTTCCCATTTCATCGTTATGTATTTATAGTAAGAGCAGTTTGGGGAGAATCTGGAAAAATCTTTTTCCAAAACTAATATCCAATTAATCTAAGCTAGAAACCTAATTTCTATATTATTACAGGCCATATATTTAAGTCACCCTTCTTATTATCTACCTTTTCATAAAACTTATACAATCACATAATTTTTATCTCACAATATTTTATTTCACAATTTTTTTAATCTCATTTTATAGTTTAATTTTTTTTTCCACGATTTCGCGATTAGACAATTTTGCCAATTGGACCCTAAAAATTCAGATCAAAAATAAGTTTTTTTTTTGTGTGTGCAAAGATCAAATGACTAACCAAGTGACCTTGGCCTAGTGGTAGTAGAGTGCCTAATTTGGCTTTCCATCCGGGTTCGAGTGCGCTTAGTCACCCGGGGATTCCTTAAGTGACAAGAAAACGTGGAGCGTCCGCGAAACTCGTAGAATTAGTCTTTGGGTCTAGAAAGTTTTTGGATCCCCACGGTTCTAAAAAAAAAAAAAAAGATCAAAAGACTTTTTAATTTATCATCTTCTCTTTTTTAATTGCGTTGGCAACGTTATTATCGTTACTCGTATGCGGAGCTCACGTGATCTTACGCTGGTCATTGGCGCAGGTGATCCCAGCTTTCTTCACTCTTTTTTTTGTTTTCCCCATCGTCGATTCTCTTCTTCTCCAATTAGGGTTGAACACTCTCGCTTCTGTAAAACAAATCTCTTATCCTCTCCTTCAATGGACTCTCTGTGAAAATTTTAAAAACCAAAGCAACAGGTTTTACATAGAAAATGGCGATGTCTCATCTCTTCCTTTCTTCGCCTCAACCTTCACTTCACTCTCCTCTTATATCGACCCAGGTAATGAAACCCGTCTTCTCTTCTACCAAATCTTCGATTCCTCCACGACCTAGAAAAGTTTGTTACTTTTCATTATTTCTTCTGTGGGTCTTCAACAAAATTTTCAATTGATTAAAGATTCCGTGGAAGATTTGCACTTAGGTATATGCACTATCGGTATAGCCTTGCTGAGATTGAATTGGATCAGTTTAGGGTTTATCATCTCTTTTTGGATCAATTAAACATGTAAAGCATGCATCTTTCGTTGATGAGTTGTTTGATTTCCTTATTTCTATTTGCAGTTCACGTCGAGCTACTCTAAGAACAAGAAATATTCTAAGGGTGCGAATGAAGCTAAAGTATCAAAGAGATTCCTGTGTCGCGCGATTCATATGGAATCTGGACATTCAGGGGAGCCAAAGAGGCTTAATTTCGATAATCTGTTGAGAAGAACAAAAGATGTTTGGAACAATTCTCCACAGCCAATCAAGGAATTCCCTTGGAATAAAGCATTCGAGAACTTCATACAGCTCGTTCTTGATCTCACCATATCGGTCGTTAAGTTCTTGTTCGTTCCCGTATTGGCGGTTTCTTCCATCAGCGAGATGTCTTACTGTGCACATGAGAGGAAGCTTGCTTTAGTCCCGTTTCCGTTAGTCATCGGTATGGTTGTTGGAGGCATTCTACAAGGAACCGCTTTGAAGATCTCTCCTCGTCTTAAGGTAGTAGACAAGAAAAATCCGAACCAGCTCGTTAATGGATTACAGTCTACGCTTCGTGACCGTTTCAAAATCCTGCAATTCTCAATAAGATTTTGTTTTGCAGGAAGCAGAAGTTCCGTGGCATTTGATAGCTATGATGATGTTCTTCACTCTGATTAAACTTCCTGGACCGTACTATCTGTATTGGGGGCGTTTATTTGTTCCACATTTTGCAAATGGAGTATTGGTTAGAGCACTTTGGTCCATGTTCTTTTGGTACAAGAAGACTAGAGACACATCAGGAAATCCTCTGCAGAAGCACAGTTTGGAAACAAAATGAGCATCTTCATCTAAGGACTAAGGTACACTATATTTGGTTATGATGAGCTTATAACCTTTCACACACATAAACATATGGACATGCTTAGTGATGACTCTAGTTTATACATCTCTCCAGTTGTTTCTTTTGTAGGCTGGTGTTCTTTTAGGTTGGCAAGTGGTCTGGGAATTATCTGGAACCTCGCGGATTAGTTTCTGAGCATAGATAGGAAGCTTTCTTCTTCTTTTTCTCTCTTCAATCTCAGAAAAATTGAGGTAAATGAGTTAGCACCTTTTTGGCCATAGAATTGTTTTGTTCTGTATTCCCATATTGACAATTTTTATGTGAAAAATGTCTCACTTCTGTTGAAACCACTGTATGTTGTATATGTATCTTGACTCTTGAGTTCGAACAACAGGGAGCGATGATTCACATTTTTTTTTGGACTCAGAAATTACGTATAAAATTACAATATGAGTTGATCTTTAGTTCTAGTATATACTTGTTTTCCGAATCGAATTAGAAGATGAAAAGAAAAAAGATTTGGAGTTTTGAAATAGAAAGTTGTAATGCTCATGTCGGAGTTATATTGTCATGTCTTTGGCAAAATCTATTCTCCTTGTACGGGTAACCTCGTTAGGTGTGAAATTAATTACTTCTAGAAGAGGAAAAGTACTAACTTTTAGGGTCTCTTTAAATGATTCTTCTTACATACTACTCCCTGTTCAATAAATCGGTGAGAGTCTTTGGCGATTTATGAGTATTCGGTTCAATAAATTGGGTGTCTAATTAATTTCTGTCTTGGTCGATTAATCCCGCTTAAGCCGATTAATTTATGCCTAGATAGCCATCTAGCCTAGTTTTTTTTTAAAAATTTAAAATAATTTAGTTGGTTCTTAAGAAGTTCAACTTATGTTCATATTTTTAATGAATATCATAATGTATTGGATTTAATATTTGTTTTCATGTGTTTTATGATATTAAGTCCAACTTTTATCTAATTTTGAATTTTATATTATATCAAAATTATAAATTACAATGAATTAACATGTTAAAAAAGTATTAAAAAAGTAAAAAACTAATTTCCGATTAATCCTGATTTTTTTCGTTAGACGCTATGTTCAACTCAGCCGTCTGACTAGTGCCTAACGATTTTTAGAACATTGATACTACTGTTTCCTAAGTACTATTAAAGTACAACGAACACGCCATTGCAGGTCCGTATATTGATATGAAAAATTCGACCAAGAAGACAAAAATTCCATGAGTAGTTTACAAGTTAGTATAAAATGCCAACGTAAACACTCAACTACCACTTACTCTTTTTTTTGGGGTCAAATAAGAATAAATGTAAATCAAGGGGGTCAAAACGATAACTTTTGGTTTATATGGGCAGTTTCGAAATTCCATAATTACTCTCTCCATCGTTTTTCTCCTTACGAGAGCAATTTTTGTATTTTTTTTGTTTTCTTCCTTTTTTCAGTTTTGCAAAGGAAAAAAAAAGGAATAACTTTTGTTTTCTTCTTCTTCTTCCAAGAAACTGGAAAAATGGTTTCCGACTCGGACCTCGTAAACCGGCTCCGGGAAATTCTCCGTAGCTCCGACCTAGAAACAGCGACGCCGGCGAGCGTTCGCCGTCAGCTTGAGGCGTATTTCGGCGTCGAATTGACGGATAAGAAGGCTTTCGTCAGGGACCAAATCGATGCTTTTCTCGAGAGCGATGCTGTGGTAGAAAGCAAACCCGAAGAAGAAGAAGACTGTAATGGCAAAGAAAACAATGAAGAGGGAAGTGAAAACGATGAAGACAAGACAGAACGGTAATAATTTCCTCTCTCTGTCTTTTTTGTTTTGTTTTGAAAAAGTGATTTTCTTGGTCTTTCCTCTATGGAACATACACTTGCAATTATTTGAATTGATTTTTGAAACATTGGATTGTGTAATGTTTAGCATTTCCAGTTAAATTTGTTGTTTTGATACTTGAAAATGGACATATGCTGTAAAATTCATATTTTTAATGGTGATTGAATCAATCAAAGGTTAGTTTCTTAGAAGAGAATTGTAAGATTAGTGGCGATGTTTCTTGTGATTGGTTTAGATGAAAGATGCCAACTTTGTGATTGTGTTGTGTGTTTTATGTATAGACCGCTAGAGGCTAAGAAACGTCGTGGCGGGTTTAACAAAATATGTCAGCTTTCTCCAAAACTAGACAAGTTCTTAGGAACATCTCAATTAGCTCGAACAGAGGTATCTTTTTCTCCATTCCTTAAATTTCGTTTTGTGGGAGTAAAAGTTTAGTTGCAATTTTTGTATTTTTGCATATATCATCAGGTTGTGAAGAAAATGTGGGAATATATCCGCAAACACGATTTGCAAGATCCAAAGAATAGGCGGAATATAATATGTGACGAGTCGCTCTATTCCTTATTCCGTGTAAAGACCATTGATATGTTTCAAATGAACAAGGCATTGGCAAAGCATATTTGGCCTCTGAATGGAAATGGTATTTTTCTTGTTATATTGTTTCACTAGATTAGGTGGTATCTCGATAAGTTTATGGTATTTATAGTTCTTGTGAATGGTTTATCTATATAGGGTGCGTTAACAATAGTGTTAAAGAGGAAAATGAAGATGAGTCATCTGGGGAAAGAGATGAGAAAGAGGAGCAAAACAAAGACGCAGGAGAGAATAACGAAGAAGAATGTGACGAAGAGGTAGACCGGAGTGTACGAAAACGCAAGAAAAGAAAGTTAGTTGTTTCTTTCTTTCTCTCAAATTCTTGTGTTTTTGTTTAGTTATAAAGTTTGCCACCTTTATGTCTAGAAACTAAATCTTCTCTATCGAATTAGACCAGCCAAGTCCGACGAGAAACCCAAGAAAAAAGGAGGTGGCTTTACCAAAGTTTGCAGTCTTTCGCCAGAACTTCAGGCTTTTACGGGAACGCCTCATTTAGCTAGAACAGAGGTACGTAGTTGACCTGAGTGAATTAGTTCATCGAGTTTCTTGGGATGAAACTCTTTGGAAATTACAAAACTCTTGGATGTGATATTTTTGCAGGTTGTGAAAATGCTTTGGAGCTATATAAAGGAGAACAATTTGCAAGACCCATCTGATAAACGCACAATAATATGCGACGAATCATTGAAATCGCTCTTCACTCTCGAATCTATCAATATGTTTCAAATGAATAAACTTCTAACCAAGCACATATGGCCTCTAGTACAGGAGGTGGAAGGTATTTTTCCTAAAGTTCAAACCTTTTTTCATGAGTCAATTGTTCAGCTATATTGCCTCTATGGCTCTACCGATAGGCTTTTTGCAGAAATCTGGTTGTGCTTGTGCTCTTTCAAGACTTGTTTACATACACTAATTTTTGTGCGTCTATCCTCCAGTAGGAACAGTTGACGATCCAAAGAAGGGAAAGCAGAAAATGGAGATAGAAGAAGGTGAGAAAAAAGATTAAGCAGTTTTACTTACTCTATTCATGTTGTTTTGTCAAGGCTAAAATCAAATCATCCATCTTCTGTAACTACACAAATAATATCCCTGAGACTTGTGTTTATGTGCATCCAAATTCCTTGTTAGAACTGTGGATGAAGAATTCTTGAAAGTTTGTTTTGGTAAAGGTTGAAAGTTTTGTTACCTTTTCTCTGATTAGTCTTTTTATTCTAGCAGGAACAGCTAACGACCCAGAGAAGGGAAAGCAGAAAATGGAGATATACGAAGGTATGAAATTTTTTTTTATAAAACCAGAAGTTTTTGTTTGTTTAGCCAAGGTGAAAATCAAATCATCTACCTTTTTAAACTATACAGATAATGACATTGGCAAAGCAAATGAAGAAGAGGCCACTTTCATCAAGACTGAACAATGATTAAGAACTCGAAGGGGTCAATTTTGGTAAGCATTTCATATAGATGAACCCTGATTCAACTGATGTTGAGTAAGCATTTGTTCACTCTCGGTATATATAGTGAAAAAACTGGACCTGACCAGAGCTGTTTTGACTTCTGACTAATTCTTTTTATAATCAGACTTTAAACTTAATGCAATGAAGAAAAAGTTAGATGTGCTCAAATGTTTCAACTTTACCAAGATTTGCATAAATAGTACAGTCATGCTAGAGAGAGAGAGAGAGAGAGAGAGAGAGAGAGAGAGAGAGAGAGAGAGAGAGAGAGAGGGAGAGAGATAGTTTAGGTCATGATCTTAAATCACCACAAGGTGTTTTGTGAGTCACTAAAAACTTGAAGTCAAAAACATTGACACAATGATCATCTCCACAAGAAGTTAACCAGAGCCTTAGCAAGCTCTGGTTACTCTCAGAGTTCTCGGTTGGTCTCCATACTAACCAGTTCACTGCCGAGAGCAGAGCAAGAGCTGTTGTACTTTCCTCTGTTTCTATAATCTTTATGTCCACAACTCTATCAGTCTGATGTCCATGCCAACTGCCACGCACCCGCTCTTCTCCTTGCGGTCTAGTCCAGTCTAAGCCACTGTGGTGATGCTGCTCCCAAACTGAAGCAAGGCAAGAATCTGTTTGATTTGAGCTTCATTCTCAATAGACTAGATTTTCACAGTCTTGTCTCTTCATGAAGTTGCAAATTGTTGGCCAAATGAGTTCCATGAACATGCCGCAGAGCATCCTCTTGAGTGCTTCAACCTTTGCCATGAGAATTTGGTGAACTTAGACAAAAAAAATAGTGCTAAGACAATTCAATTTAGCTACCAAAATTTTCAAAAATAGTACAATGATGCTATATAGAGAGAATTTGGTCACGATCTTAAAATACCACAAGGTGTTTTGTGTTTTCACTCAAAACTTGAAGTCAAAAACTCTAACACAATTATCATCCCCACAAGAAGTTAACCTCAGCAAGCTTTGGTTAGTCTCCGATTTCTCCATTGGTCTCCATGCTAACCGGTTCACGGCCGAGACATGACACATGAAGGGTTCAAGCCGCAGAGCAAGAGCTGCTGTAGCTGTTGTACCTTCCTCTGTTTCTTTGATCTTTATGTTCCACAGCTCTATAAGTCCACTCTCCATCCCAACCGCTATGCACCCACTTTTCTCCTTGTGGTCTAGTCCCGTCCAAGCCACAGCTGTGACACTGCTCCCAAACTGAGGCAAGGCAAGAACCTGTTTGACGCGAGCGTCTTTCTCGATGGACCAGATCTTCACAGTCTTGTCTCTTGATGAAGTTGCAAATTGGTGGCCAAATGGGTTCCATGAACATGCCCAGATGATCCTCTTGTGTGCTTCAACCTTTGCCATGAGTTTGTGACTAACCTCGCCATTGTCTGAACAGAGATGATCAAGGAAGATAAAAACAGACAGAGAGTTAGAGGACTATATAGACACTCAAGACTAAACCAGGGTAAGCAAGAACCACAAATTTTGAGACTTCTGGATGTTATGAGAGATCAAATCTTCAATATGACGATAACGGTTCAAATTTCAAGGTTCTACCTGTTCTTTGGATCGAGAAAACTGAGAAGTGACGATCTCTGGAGACAGACAAGAGCAGAGTGTCGTCATAAGAGAACTCTAAGTGTGTCACTGTCAAGCTGTGAGATTGCAAACGACCAACAGCTTTCCATGTCCCAACCTCCCATAGCCATATTTCCGCCATGGATGCGGATTGAGCCTGAAGAAGTTTGTGGTTCATTTAAAAGAAAATTTTAGTTTTGGAGTCTTTCTCTGCCATAATGAACTGAGCAGATCGAACAAGTGCAAACAAATCCAAAATCCAAATTAGCTTACCTTACACGATGAAGCAACAAGGCTTCCGTTGTGGTCACTGCAGAGAGAAAAGAGTTCATTACCATGACCATATAGTTTATGAGATTCCGGCCATAGAGTATGAAACGCAAGCTGATCTTCGATTGGAGGCTCTTTCAACTCCGCTGGAGCAGCCTCTGGAACCGTTTCAAATGTATCCAAACCTTCTCCTCCGCCATTTCTCTCCAGCGGTTCACTAGAAGCTGCAAAAAAGAAAATACTATGAATCTCAAGATTGCATTTGGTAAAAAGCTAGAAATGATGTTGAATCAATCACTCACAGTGTAAGTAGATAGGTTTCTGTGATAAACCAAGAGCAGACATATTCGCGCCAAGGACCTGCACATCTGCTTGTAAATCCTCAGGGAAGCTTCCTTCTCCTCCAGCACAAGTGTGGTTCAGTGTCTTCAAGAAAGATAGAGGAGCCTCGAAAACTCTCACAACTTTCTCCTCTGCCCCACTTACAAAACGGTGGTTGCCTTTACCTTGAACCATAGCCACACAATTAATGTCATGACCATGAACCTGAGGACGAGCCAGTTCATGCCAATGCTCATCCTGTGATTCATTTCCCTCGTCACTCTTCCATGATGAGAACACACGGGTCGTCTGCAAAATCGCAATAACACAGAATGAAATGTCAAGAAAGTTACTTTTTTCTCCTGTTATGTGTAAAATTAAGTAATATATCATAAAGAATACTACTTAATCCTGACCTGATCGTGGCTCACGGATAGCAAGTACTCTCCGGTTCTAGCCCACGTGATATCAGTCACAGCAGCAAAATGACCTGACGGGACTTTCTGCATCTGCCAGTTCTCAAACTCTTTGCTGCTGCTGACATTTCTCCAGAGATGAAAAGATCCGCCGTATCCATGAGCCAGAATCGACACACCATCTGGGCTCCAATGGCCACCGTAGAAACCAAGAGCACAATGACTAAGCTCTCCCACACACACAACATTCACCCACACACCCGTATTCTTCTCAGGTCGCCAAATCATCATCGTTTTGTCCATTGAAGCAGATAAAATGCTCAGCTGTTGGTGGTTAATCAACTGCCCGTCAATTGAATTGATGACTGGAGGTTGCCATTCCACGGAATAGACCCAATCTTCATGTCCAATCAGAACAGATTCGACTGAAATCTGATAAGTGAACGTCCCTGAGACGAAAACCGGGCCTTCAATGTAAGAAGCTAGAGTGATTTCTCTTCGCCATGAGCCAACATCACCGACTAACACGAGTTTCCAGATCCGAATGACTTTGTCCTGGGAAGAACTCACAAGCATAATACTATTGGTGGTTTCTTCTGTTGAGTGTAACGGTAATGAGAAGTCCAAACTCCGAATCCAGTCCGTGTGGCCTTTAAGCTCACAAACAGAAGTAAACTGAAAAAAGGTTGAACAAACAAAAAAATCTCACAAATGAAAATAATCTGAGAATATATTGGAACAAAAGGCGAAAGCGGGAAGCACCTTTCCTGTTCTTTCTCCACAGTAAAGTTTGATTTTGTTGTCCAATCCGCCAAACGCGAGGACAAATCTACCAGGATTTTTAGGCAATTCCGCTAATGAAAGCGTTACAATTGCTTTAGAGTCAACACAGATGGAGTCCAGACACAAGACTTTACATTCCTCTGCAATAGATAACACACAGGATGAAGATTGTGAATTAGATACTACTTAAAAAGACAAACTTCACTGACTGCAGGAGCTTGAATGCGTACCACTAGAATGAGATGGAAAAGAAACATCCCAGACATTCACAACTCCATCTGAAGAAGCAGAAGCAAACATTGCATCGGTTTCAGAAACCATATACGCAGTAATGCAAGTTACACCTTTCTTGTGAGACCGTGGTAGTTGTAGTACATGTCTCCACTGTTGTAAAACCAAAAAGGACACGTAATAAGGATCAGAGAGAATACAAGAACCGTAGAGAAATTCAGCTCAGACTGAGGATTGAAGGGCTTTTACATTGTTATTAACAGTCGAAAGTTCCCAAAGGATGATGATACCATCGGTATCACCTGAGAGCAGATAATGTCGGTCCAAATGCTTGGCTGCGAACAATCATATAATTTCCAAGGATTAAACATTGGATGTTCTTCTCCTAAAATCTGTAGTTAAATGCTCTAGAAAAGATTAACATTTCACAGCAACTAAAACCACCAAACCGGTGATAGAGACTATAAATAGAAATTTGAATGCCTATGCCTTCAAATTTTACTAAAGAATAGTCTACTAATGATAGCTATAACTCACAAACTGTTCAGTCTAAGTTCTCTAGTTGATCAAACAAAATATGAGCACAATTAGCTTTGATAGATAAGTCATGTAAGAAAAATCAAAGGCTCCTAACATCAAAAGTCTCGTCCTTTGCAATGAAATTGCGATTCAACATACTACAAAATCTAAATCCCGAACAAAAACCCAATGGGTCAAAAGAAGAAGAAGAAGGTACCTTTGAAAGCAAACTTGCTACTGCGTAACCAATGAGTGCAATTCACAGAAGCTTTGTGACCTGGAAGCGTAGTAAGAATCTGGGCAGTCTGAAAAATCAAACAAAGACACAGAACAAGAAAATCAAAATCACATCTTGCTTTAAAAAGAGAAAAAAAAGAGAGGGATTTTGAAGGGTTAATCGTAGAAAGAAGAGTGAAACAGAGACCTTAGGGCAGAAAACAGCAACGGCGTTTTGGGCACCGAAGGAGACAAGACCAGAAGCTCCCCAAGAGACGTTGTTGACGACTCTGTTGCATCCAGCTCCTATGAACACTCTCTTCGCTTCGACTTCGGTGTTTTCCGACATCTTTATCAGAAGGAGACTTTTGATTGAAGATTACCAAGTTTCTTCTCCCTGTCTGCTACTTTTACAAGTAATATCTCGCCGATGGCGGAAAATTTCGCCGGAAATTGTAAAAGCTGAAAAATTCAGGGGAAAGCAAGGGTTACTGTTGGTTCTTGACTTCTGTGATTTGGGAATATTTAATGGGCCAAAAAATTGGGCCCAAATTTTGAAATGTTGTATAATTTCCGTATAAAATCTCATTATTACAAGTTTACAACTTACAAAGTAACAAGTCAATAGAAAGCTTGGACAGCTCTTATATTACTCTCTCTCTATGTCTAAAAAGACTAAAACGGAACTTAATCACATTGAACGTTATACTAATGTTGTAGCTTTACATTTTCTTCTCATGTATGACTTTGCATAAAGTCCCTATTGGTTATGCAAATATACATGTAAACAAAGAGCATTTTCCTCTGTAATTTGTGTTTTTCTTCTTTTTTTTGATAAGTTTTTCTATAATTTGTTAAAAGATAGATTATATTTTTTAATTTAATAAATAATAAAAAATGTGAAATGGTCGAATACGTTTAAGAAAGAAACCGAAAGTTATATGGATATGGATCCCAAATCTTTAAATTATTATTTAAGAAGTCATTTAGGAAAACGAACTTTATTTTGCAAGTTATTACATATTATGTCATTACAAATAATAATAAAATAATTGAAATAAGAAATGATAGAATTATTTTTTTAAATTATTGAAGAGAATATGGAAAGTATTTGTTGCCATTAAAAATGTTATTTATTTTTAAATTTCTTAAATATTTTTAATACTATATATTTTAAAATAATAATCAATCCATATATATTCAAAGAAAAAAATATATTCAAAATTCTGCTATATTTTTCACTATAATTTGTTATATTTTATTTGAATATATATCAAAACAAAATTTGAAAAATATTTTAAGAGTCCGTGGACTAACACAAAAACTAGAGTCATTAAACTGTGCATATTAGAGTTATGTTTTCAAGGTTATAGATTTTTACAGGCTAGTTTGAATAATATTTTAGTCCACTGCAAAGCAAATTAAATACACAAATTATTACGAATTGACAGTTTTATCTATAATCAGTAATTAATCATATTGTAAAATTTAGATAAAAAAATTATCCGCGCTATAGTTAAGTCGTAGTAGTGATGATAAAAAAGCAGTGTGGAACAAACACATCGAGAACAACAAGTGTATAAACTATGAAACGGAACGGAATAAGCGGTATGAAACAAGTTGAATGGTGGTTAAAATAATTACTAAGAGGTGATTATTGCACTTTGCACTTCATTTGAGTTGTGTACTAAATCTGATTCAACCAAGCTAGAAGATGAACAACGAGAGCTCAAAGAAGACGTTAATCAAAGAAAAGTTGTTATTAGACTTTTTTTTAACTATACAATTAGCTACACATTAAGCTTATATACACAAGTGTAACCACATAACTAAACCAGCCTCAATAACCAAACGTAACCGGTTCAATGTCCAAGTAGTCTAATATATTAACCACTCCACAGCATCCGATACTGATTTGCTTTCTCCACAATCTGTTGAGCTGCATCATGAGAATTTGAGAAACAAAGGTCGTTCTTTACTTTCCAAATCCTCCATGAAGTCCATGGGAATGCACTCGATCTCTTTTTTCTTTCTTCTTGACTTCCATCAACCAGAATAAGTAGGAAAAAGAAGACTAAAAGAGAACATGGTTGACTACTAAAGCAATCGATAATATATTTTTTCTTCATCCATGTGCATCGTTTGTAACGTTTATTATTATTTTTTATTAACAAAGCCAAAACGCACATTGATGAATGACTTCTTTAAAGCCCCTCAAGACTCCATTCAGACCCCAAAAGTTTTGTTTAAAAAAAAAAAAGGGGGGGGGACGATGAGCAACACAAGGAGAAGGAAGAGCAGCAGAGACGATGAGAAGGGAATGTTGTGGAAGCTTTTCGAGGGCGTCGGAAATGTTGGTCCGGCCTTAGGGCTCAGAGCCGGTTGTGGATTTGGTTTCGGCGCCGGTCATTTTTTGCATCTAAAAGAAACAAGAGCAATGGTGACTGTTGACTTTATGAGAGGGAAAGTGAAACTTGTAAATTCTCATTAATTGTGTTAACCATCAAAACAATACAGAGTGAGTATATATACAAGTAGTTAAGCTGAAGGAGACTTAACCATAATACATATATACTTATGCTAATACACCCCCCTCAAGCTGTAGCAACCTTAGGTAGATAGAGGCTTGAGATGGACATTCGTTGAAGCAAGGTGTAGAAGGGACCCGGATGCAAAGGTTTGGTCAAGATATCAGCAAGCTGGTTTGAAGTGGAAACATGAAGAACTTTCAAAAAACCATTCTTAACCTGATCTCGGGTTGTGTGACAGTCTACTTCAATATGCTTAGTACGCTCATGGAAAACTGGGTTGTTAGCAATGTTCAAAGCTGATTTGTTATCACAAAACAGCTTGGTTTGGGAGGAAATAGGAACGTGAAGATCTTTTAGTAATTGGTAAAGCCAAAGGAGTTCTCCCGTAGCAACAGCCATACTTCTATATTCAGCTTCAGTGCTACTCCTACTAACCATGTCTTGTTTCTTGGACTTCCATGTGATAAGAGATGTGCCAAGGAACACACAAAGACCAGTGACTGATCGTCTCGTATCTGGGCAAGTAGCCCAATCTGCATCAGCAAAACCATTTAGGCACAAATCTGTATTAGCTGAGTAGAACAAACCTTGGCCAGGATTATTCTTAAGGTACTTCAAGATATGTTGTGCAGCCTGGAAATGTACATCAGTAGGGCAAGACATAAATTGACTCAACCGATGAATAGCAAAAGTTATGTCTGGTCTTGTGATACAGAGGTAGAGAAGCCTGCCAATAAGTTCCCTATAAGGAGTTGCATCAGGAAGAAGAGTTCCTGTTTCCCTGCTAAGAGGAACCTTGGGATCCATGGGAACTGATTTCGGCTTACAGCCAAGAAGTCCTGAATCTTCAATCAAGTTCAAGCAATATTTCCTTTGAGAAACCGATATACCAGTAGAGTTACGGGCAATTTCAAGACCAAGAAAGAACCTTGCTGGCCCGAGATCTTTAGTCTTGAAATGAGCAGCAAGAGAAGCCTTAACAGATGCCACTACTTTATCATCGTTACTCACAATTAAGATATCATCAACATAGACTAAGAGAGCTATGAATGATGTACCTTTTAGTTTGACAAACAGTGTATTGTCAGCCTGAGATTGCAGAAATCTATCATTGAGCAAGACCTTGGACAAACATTTATACCATTGACGTGAGGCTTGTTTCAGGCCATAAATGGATTTATGCAGTCTGCAAACCGGATTGGGAGGTAAAGATCCTGAAGCTGGAGTGTAACCCTGAGGTACACTCATGTAGATTTCTTCTTCCAAGTCACTATGCAGAAATGCATTGGTGACATCCATTTGAGTTAGGCTCCATCCCATCTTAGCAGCTAAGCCCAAAATAAGTTTCACACTAGCTAACTTTGCAACAGGAGAAAAAGTATCAAAATAATCTACTCCTTCCTGATGTGTGAATCCTTTAGCCACTAACCGGGCTTTATACCTTTCAATGCTTCCATCAGCTTTGTATTTTATTGTAAAGACCCATTTGCAGCCTACTACATTCTTTCCTGGTGGAAGGGATTCAACACTCCAAGTTCTGCTAATCTCCATGGCAGCAAGCTCAGTGTTACACGCATCAGTCCATTCTTTGGATTCAATGGCCTGCTTGAATGTCTTGGGTTCTGTCTCTAGAGAGAAAGAGAGAATAACATACTGATATGGAGAGGAAAGATTAGAATAGGATAGAACCGAAGCAAGAGGATATGGGGTAGTATAAGCTTGTGGAGAAGGGGTAGTAGTAGAAATTTGAGTAAGAGAACAATGGTAATTGGATAAGTAACTAGGTACCTTAGTAGGGCGTTTTGGCCTAGCATTGGGTATTGATACCACTGCAGTTTCTATTGTAACAGGCTCTGTCTGAGCAATAGGGACACTAGAGGGAGACAGTGATGCAGATGATGCATGAGATGGAGGTGAAACAGGTGGTATAGGTGATGATGAATGAATGGGAACCGAGGCTGAATCACTAAGACTAACTGGAACTGGTAGTGGTAAGATATTATCACAAAAGATATCAAGATTAATGCCAGTATTAGAACTAGTTTGAAAGGGATAAATGGTTTCATGAAAGATGACATTCCTAGAGACTGAAATGAGATTAGAATCTAAATGCAAGACTTTGTAACCTTTATATCCGGATGAATATCCTAAGAATACACATTGATCAGCTCTAGGACTAAACTTAGTTCTGTCTTTTAGTAAAGTAGAAACAAAGCAGAGACAACCAAAAGAACGTAAGAATGAGTAATCGGGTGCTTTCTTAAACATCAATTCATAAGGAGACAAGTTATGAAGCAATACTGACGGAAGTCTATTTATGATGAAGACAGCAGTGAGAATGCAGTGACTCCAATAGATCAAAGGTACGTTAGACTGAAACAACAAAGCACGTGCAACATTTAAGAGATGTTGATGTTTCCTTTCAACTACAGAATTCTGTTGAGGTGTATATGCACATGAAAATTGATGAAAAATGCCATGTTGTTTGACAATATCAGTGAAAGCTAATTCTGGTGCATTATCAGTTCTGATTTTCTTTATGATTGCATGATACTGAGTATGAACAAACTTAATAAATGAAACAAAGAGATTTGAAACATCACTTTTATTTCTCATCAAATATATCCAAGTAACACGAGTACAATCATCCACTATTGCAAGAAAGTATCTATATCCCTCAACTGACTCAGTAGAAAAAGGACCCCAAACATCTAAATGAAGTAGATCAAATGGTGAATTGGATAAATGGTTATGTGATTCAAAGGGTAGACGTTTTTGTTTTGCAAGAGGACAAACAGAACATGGTGAATTCAAGGACAAACTAGACTTATACAAAGAAAGATGATTAGAAAGTTGTTGTAACTTGCCAGAAGATGGGTGTCCAAGGCGATGATGCCATTGATGTCCATCAACCATCAAGGATCCAGTGAAATAAGAAGAGGCAGATGCATCAGTTTGTAAAATGTAGAGATTATGTATAAGACTTCCTCTACCAATCATCAATCCCTGAGAAGACTCATGTATAGAGCAAGAATCCACATGGAAGTGAGCTGAGCAAGAGCCAGAACGTAATAAACTACTAACAGAGATAAGATTGAATTTAAAAGAAGGAACATGCAAGACATCATGTAAAGTGAGGGATGATGATAAATGCACAGTGCCTGTGTGTGTAATCGCCACTCTAGTGCCATTTGGTAATGATACTGTCACACCAGAAACCGCAACAGGATCACTAAACAATGTTAAGTCAGAACACACATGACTAGTGGCACCACTGTCAATTATCCAGGAACCAAGAGGAAGATGTGAATATAAAGTGGATAGACATTGATGTTGAATAGTCAGCCTATTATTCTCAAATCTCAAAGAGACTGTTGGAAAAGGAATCATACCCGAGGAAGATTGAGCTGCCATCACTCCATGTTCTGTGACAGTTGCCTGTGTTGGAACCATAGTTGAAGTAGCTGCAGGTTCTGAGACAGTGACATGAGCACTAAGCTGTTGAATCAAAGACTACACTTGATCAGTACTGAAGTTACTCAGATCCAGATTCACTGCCGAAATAGCTGGAGGAGGTATATACGGGTATGCACCAGTAGTCACATTAGCAACAGTATGAGGC
This sequence comes from Eutrema japonicum, assembly GCA_030161315.1. Taxonomy (NCBI): domain Eukaryota; kingdom Viridiplantae; phylum Streptophyta; class Magnoliopsida; order Brassicales; family Brassicaceae; genus Eutrema; species Eutrema japonicum. The sequence goes on from BSQW01000001.1 coordinate 43,845,613, forward strand.
CTTGAATTATGTCCTCTAGGCTGAAAATTCTGTGTAAACTGTCCACGAGGTTGGAAAGGAGTTGGAGGAGCTGGTCTTTGAGATTGATTATAACCAGATGAATTGCTCTTGTAACCCTGAATGTACCCAGGAGGATATCCATGTAGCTTAAAACACTTTTGAACTACATGTCCAGTTTGACCACAGTGAGTGCAAACTGGTCTTGACTTAGGTCTGTAGCTATTCTGAATAGCATATGCAAGATTTTCCATCTGATCTTGATAAGAGGATTCCTGATGAACTGGTGTAGGACCAGAGTTTTGGAAGACAACATTATCTGGTCTCATTGATGGTTTAAGATTCTTCTGTCGCTCATCCTGAGCCACCATATTAAATGTCTCTTCAATAGTTGGAATTGGTTTCAGCATCAAGATATGGCGACGGGTAGCTTCATAGCCCTCATTTAATCCCATCAGAAACTTCGTAACTCTGCTCCGATGTTGTAATTGCTCCCAAAGTTGAGCTGCATTACATTCGCATTTACCATAAGTGCACACAGGCAACTCCACATAGTTCTTGTATTCTTCCCATAGAGTCACTAATTCTGTGAAATATGAACTAACATCTAGCGAACCTTGTTGGATAGAACTAAGGCGCTGTTCAATTTCAAAGATCCTAGGTGCATCATCTTGTTTAAACCGAGAAGAAAGATTGTTCCAAATACCTTCAGCGGTAGAGATGAATAAGAGACTTTGTCCAATCTTCTTTGATACATAATTCATTAGCCAAGTAGCAACCATATCGTTGCATCGTGACCAAGATCCTGAGTCACGATGTCCAACCGGAGGTTTAGAAATGGATCCGTCAATAAAACTCAGCTTATTACGAACATTGAGCGCCATTCTCATCGATCGACGCCATGAATGAAATTCGGCGCCACTAGAAAGACGATCTGAAACAAGAAGAAGTCCTGCATGATCTGAGCTATGCAGGAAGTAAGGATTCTCATATTGATCCAATTGATGAGAAGAATTTCCCAAATCAGGTGCCATCGCAAATCAGATAAGAAATGAAGAAAATGAACGAATCAATGTGAATCGATCAATGAAAAGAAGATGTTGATGCCGGGAAGAAAAAAATCAGCAAGAAACAAGGTCAAAAGAAAGAAGAGAAAACGGAGACGACGATTAACGAAATCGCCGTTTGAAGAATCTTGAAAACCAAATGTAGGAGATTCATGAGAGAAACAATGGAGATATCACGTTGTGAGACACTCATCGGAATCAATCGAATCTCATTAGAAGATTAATCGAAGCTTGCGACGAAAATGAAGGAATCACCATTGTTGGAAAAAAAAATTTGTTACGCGGAAGAAAGAGAGAAACTTCGCTCTGATACCATGTTGACTTTATGAGAGGGAAAGTGAAACTTGTAAATTCTCATTAATTGTGTTAACCATCAAAACAATACAGAGTGAGTATATATACAAGTAGTTAAGCTGAAGGAGACTTAACCATAATACATATATACATATGCTAATAATGACGTGTATGTAATGTAGAGAGGAAGCGAGAAGAATAGTGGCAGAAAACATAATGATGGGAATTGGAATCATACAAAAAGTCGTGCCGATACAAATGTTAGACATTGTTGTCACGTGAAAGATTCTTATAGAGAATAGCGATAGTTATTTGTTTGGTACTATTACGGGCGAATCTTTGAGTTGCTAAGTCGTGAAATTATGCTAAAAATTGGTCTCCCGAGGGAATAAAAATTCGATTGTTGGAACATGGCGTTCGTAAAGCATAGATAGACACTAAATATTGATCCATATCGAGTTACGAGTTGTTAAAATGATTAAGTGAGTATGTAAAGATTGTTTAAAAGATTTTGTGGGAAGTGTTTTGAGATTTGGAAAACCAAAGTCTTGTAGAATTTTATTCTCTTTTTTTTTTTGTCAACAAGGTCTATTGGACCTTTTCTCAACTCTTTGTAATTTGTAGAGAGGTAATTAATATCGAACTTCCGTGCTCAAGGATCTTGCAGAGGTGGTAGATAAAGTTTGGATTTATAGCCTTGAGATATAATAGATTTTAATATAGATAAACAAATCAAAATGTATAAAGTTCGATAGAGTGGTCACAATCTTTGTATGATAGAATGGAAATATTCGAATCCTTCCCTCTTTTTCACTATTTGCTTCTTTTTTTTTTTTAATATCTTTTGTGTTCTTAAAATTGGGTCATAAATAATTTTTGCTTGCTTCACCTTAAATTAGTATATTATTGTCTAAATTTTATAATTCAATCTTGGTTGATTCAATCAATCAAAATTGTCTTGGTAAGATGCAACCAGATCCAAAAAGTGATTTACGTTTAGATGTACCACGATAGGATCTAATTTTTTTTTTTTTAAATTAACTAAAGAAAAAGACAATTGATTGAAAGTTTTATATTTTAGAATGATGTAAAGACTATATAGCTTACATGTATTTTTATAATTCTTTTTAAAATATCATAAATTACGTGTATTTTTTTTAGTATAGCATCAGTTAAAAGGAATATGGCTTCCCTTTTATATAACTTTCAGAGTAACCCAATATGATCGAAATGCACTGAAAATATTCTAACAATTAATGGGTTTCTAATCTAAAACGAGTCTTTGAATTACTGAACCACCGTAAGTGAATCTGTCTTATTCTATTATGAGTATCCAAATCAATTCGTTGTGAACTAGTGTTTTGTCATCTATCTAGATTTTTAAATTCAAAATTTCTGCATAAATACGATTTAAACAAATGAATCTAGGTGGACCCTAGTATATAAATATAAGTGGCGTAGCCGAAAAAAAGAAATGGTTTTGAACAAATCCTAAAAGAATACAAAGTAGATTCTTTGACTATGACTACTATCCGACAAAACCAATGGAGATGAGAGAAATCGATGTGGATCCAACGTAAGCTTCTATATATTTGATTTGAGACTGGTGTTTATGATTTATCGTCACGTAGGCCTGCGAATTCGGTTAGTTTAGATATTTCAGTTTGGTTTTCAAAAATTATACTGAAAATAACTGAATAAAATATTGATTTGGTTCGGTTCAGTTCTCAGGTAATTCGGTTATTTATTTATTTTGCCAAAAATAATCGAATTCGGTTCGGTTCGCAAATTCAGTTTAAAGGGGAAATTTCGGATAGTTTCGGTTATTTTCAAAAAAAAAAACTTTGCAAATTGTTTTTTTTTTAAAAGAAAAATTTCGGTTAACCAATCGGTTAAGCCGAACCAAATCGAAAACCAAAATTAATTATAAATATTACCAAAAATAACCGAACCATAACCGAATTTACAAAATTTTGGTTTAGTTCCATTCGGTTAGCTCAATTCGGTTCCATTCGGTTAACTCGATTCGATTAATATTCCCAGTCCTATGCATTAAATTCGCGTATCATATATAGTAAAAGCGAAGTAAATTTTCGGAATTGAGCTCTCTTATTCATCCTAAACCGTAAAACTCGGTTATTATCTTTTTAGATTCAAATTAAGTTTAAATTTTCGAAATGGAGCTCTCTCATTCATCCTAAATCGTAAAACTCGGTTATTACATTTTTCAGTTCAAATTAAGTTTTTTTAGATTTCGAAATTTGCCGTACCGATTATCGATAGATCAAATTAAACAAAAAATTAATTATTTTTATAAAATTAATCTTAGATAAGTTTGGTCGGTTACCATTCACAAAGTTTTCGTTTTTCTAATTATTTTTATTTTATTTTCGTATCTAAGATTTGTACTTATCCAAACTATGAAAACCCTAGCATGTGTAAGGCAATAAGTATCACGTCCTCTTCCTTTTATTTGTCTCTATCTGTTTTACTTATGATCTCTCTCTTTTAGTTTTCGTTTGTGTTAAAATTTTGTAAACTCTCGTGATCTATATATCATTAGTTTCTTTTCTTTTTTATGTTGTTCTTGTATTTTAGGTCGTGTTAGTTTTTGAAGTCATAGATGTGGGTCCTACTGTTATTTTTTTTTCTAATCTGATTGTTTGTCTAACATCTCCTCTTATTGATTATCGTTTTGTGTATTCTTGGTTTTTTTGTTTCGATGTGAATAATTTGTTTTATACGGATCTAATTTGATCGTGGATTTTTTTTTTTTTGGAAGGGTGCGTGGTGAATAATCTGGATACAGAGGAACTAGCTACCAATCGGTGATAGAATTCAGAAAAGTGTTAGAGGTTGGTTCTGTTTTTTTTTCCTTTTTTGTAATGTGTTTTTTTCACTAATGTTGTCTTTAAAGTATTTATTTTTCAATCATCTTCTCTTGCTGTTTTTGCTTTGTGTATTCTAGAATTCTTTATTTTCATGTTAGTTGTTTGATTAATACGAGTACAAATCGATGTTGATATTTTCTTTAGTAGCGTGGTGAAAAATCTGATCACTAAGGGGCGGTGATATAATACACATAAGGAATAGAGGTTCGTTTATCTTCTCGGATACCGGTGTTACAAGCAAGACTGGGTCGGTGGTCTCCGTTCTGGTTTCAGGTACTTTTAAAATTGATTTCACTCTTGAAGCACTCGGATTTAGATTCTTACTGAGACAAAAAAACGAACAGAGTTGTGGATAATTTTTTTGAGGTTTTGCAGGATTATGGCACCAACAACATATATTTTTTCGCGTCTGCACTTCCGGTCATCGCCTCTGACGAGCAACTCAGCCGCGACACAGGTCTATTTCTTTGGGTTTTCTCTCTTAAAATCTCTCATCTTTCTTTGATTTTTTTTTGGGTTCTCAGTTTGTTGTTCACGTTTATTTGGTGGAGTATGAGTCTTTGAGTTGCATACGTTGGTCTGCTTTTTTGGGGTTTTTTAGTTTTGCATTCTCTGATTTCTAGAGAAACCCAATTTAAATTTGTTTTTTTTTAATAATATATTTGGGGTAATTGTAGAGGGAGAGTTGAGCACAGTAGATACGTTAGCATCATCAACAACGTTATGTGGAGTGATACACTCGATATTGGGAGGACATCCATTATTGATACTTGGAATTGCAGAACCAACTGTCTTAATGTACATTTACTTGTACAAAATCGCTAAAGCAAGACCAGAATTAGGCAAAGAACTCTACTTAGTTTGAGCTGCTTGGTAATAATTACTTCAAAAAAACACTTTTCTTTTTATGTTTTTAATTTCTGTAAAGTTATGGTTTTCTTTGCTGTTACATTGAAGGGTTTGTGTGTGGACGGCTCTGTTATTGTTCCTAATGGCGATCCTCAACGCGGCTGATGTCATTAACCGGTTTACGAGGGTCGCTGGTGAGCTGTCTGGTATGTTGATATCCGTTCAGTTCATCCAACAAGCCATTAAGGTATAAATACCAAAAGTTCATTCACCTTTGAATTGTGTTGATAAGTCAAAGCTTTATATACATATGTTTTCATATAAAAATTGGCAGGGATTGGTGAGTGGATTCGGGATGCCGAAAGATGAAGACTCAAAACTTGAAAAGTATCAGTTTCAGTGGCTCTACACAAACGGACTTCTCGGTCTCATTTACACCTTTGGCCTTCTTTACACCACTTTGAAGAGCAGAAAAGCGAGGTCTTGGCGATACGGAACATGTAAGAGGGACTGATCTTGTCATAGTTTGGTGGTCTTTGTGTGTAAATTCAAATCAGGCCTTAAAAATCTGATTTCTGTGAAAAGGATGGTACAAGAGCTTCATCGCAGACTATGGAGTGACTTTGATGGTTGTGGTTTGGACAGCATTGTCTTTCAGTACGCCATCAAAACTCCACTCTGGTGTCCCGAGAAGACTCTTTAGTCCTTTTCCATGGGACTCTGCTTCTTTAGAACATTGGATTGTCATCAAGGTTACAACAAAAAAACATTGAACTTAAGATCTTGATTTCATCATCTGAACCTCTTTAAGACATGGCTTTGGTCTTTACATGACATGGGGAAAGTCTCTCCGAGCTACATTTTCGCGGCATTTATACCCGCAGTGATGATTCCATAGCTCTACTTCTTTGATCACAACGTTGCATCTCAGCTCGCACAACATAAGGAGTTCAACCTCAAGAACCCTTCTGCATATCACCATGACATTCTCTTGCTGGGTTTCATGGTATAATCAATCAAGCTCTCTTCTGTTCTCTGCAAGGTATCATGTACAACATTGAATCTCAGGTTAAAATCTTTAAAACTGTATTTTCTAATTTGTTGTTATTTGTTTTATCTTGGATTTTTCTTTATTTGAAGGGTGCATGGTGAATAATCTGGATACAGAGGACCTAGCTACCAATCAGTGATAGAATTCAGAAAAGTGTTCGAGGTTTATTCTGTTTTTTTTTTCTTTTTTATGTGTGTTTTTTTCCACGAATGTTGTCTTTAGAGTATTTCTTTGTCAATTACTTTGTTACAGCTTTTGATATATTTTAAACATTTTTTCCTCTTTTTCTTGGTATTTATCTGCAGCTTTAAGAACTGATCATTGGACTTTCAGATTTAACACAAAAGGCTTTCGGGCTTGATGATTTCCACAAAATTTAAAACGGCGTTGATGGTAATAGCGGTCTTGATTGGTTCTTACTTTTTGTATAATTGCCTCCTTTTCTTGATTTATTCATGTAAATAGTTGAAATATGTCCATATGCTTAGGAATGTGGTAGGGGTGCACCTTTTTGTATCATAACTCAGGGGCTTGGCCAGATCTCTGCTACTGATTTTGTCGAATAGAAGGAAAGTTGAGGTGAGAGATCTCTAGGGTGCAAAGAAGATTCTTAGCCGTTCTGTAACCGGTACAACGCCAAAAGGATTTCTTGCGGTGTATGTTGCAGAGGAGAGAAAGCTCCAATAACTCTGTGATGTGAAATAACCAATGAATCTCCAACAAACATGCCGAGATGTGAAATCAGGACATGATTCACTTTGGCTGTTCTTGATATCGATTGTGGAGATTTCAACGCTTTTTTAGGGAGAAGCGTGGGGAGACAGGTTCCTTGAGGCTTCTTGAGAAGGTCTTTCATCGGAAGCCTTATAGGGAATGTGTGGTACTGAAGATGATGTTTGAGAAACAGAGAAGGAAGCGATGACGTGTTGACCAAGGAAGAGTCGTCCATGGCGAAAATGGTTGTGTTGGGAGAAGAAGAGAGAAATATATCGGGAGAGTTGTAAATGAGAGTAGCGATTGCTTTGAAATCGGATCTGCTTAGAGCTTTTGAGGCGATTAGGGAGAGAGGATGAGTAATCTGGACTCTGTTTAGTTTTGTCAAGTCGGAATCTGGAGGAGAACGTGGAGTGGTGGAGACGACCATGAAAGCTAATGCAGCAGAGAGGACGAAGTAGACAGAGTTATTTAGTTAAATTTTTATAAATGATTCTTAATTTGCGAAACTCGCATTAGTTATCAAAATAGCATGCGCAATGTTGGCGCTTGAAGCAAGTTTTGATTATGGTTTTCCCACTTTAATGTCTTCTTAAACCAAAAAAGGAACAATTACACTTTTACCTGAGACATAATAATTGGTGAAACCTAAACACGGAATTTCCTAATACGATTTTGAGACGACAGCAAAAAAATTCAATATTTATTACAATACCAACCATAGTCAAGAGGATAACCAGAAGGTGAACCTCCTGTTGGATTAGCTAATGTGTACAAATATGGGCTTGCACGATAACTTGCGTTTTGGTTTTGTACCAACGCATTATGTCAACCATTTGGTGGTGCTGAAGCGGAGACTCCGAATTTTTTCGGGGTCACGAGTAAGCTTAGATCATGCAGTGTGTAGTCTCTGGTTTTGTCGCCAAAAGCCTTCACTCAAACACCAAAAAAAAAAGAAGTTAAAAACTATAAAGTTGATTTCAGATTTGGCTAAATTTTTTAAGAGAAAGAGCATATGGTTCTTGCATGTATTCGTTAAAATTGCAAATGTGAAGAGTGATATATTTTTACTCCATATTTGATGATTTCTCTAAGAATCGTCATGTTTCTTGATACATTATTAGAATAATCAAAAGTACAAAATTAAATTAAATTTGTATCTATCTTGAACTAAATCGCTTTAAGAAATCTTTATAATTAATGACTTTTAGGTAAGTCATTCTCTTAAATTAAAACTACTATAATATCATATATTAGGTGAATAAACTATCGTTTTGACATAAATCTTGATGGTTAAAGTACATCCACTCGACTAACGTTATTCATGGGGGTTATAAACCAAACAATATTCTCATGAACGCAAATTGTGATATAAAGATATGTGATTTTGGTCTTGCTAGGCCGACTTCGGAGAACGAGTTTACGACATAGTATGTTATTACGAGATGGTATAGAATTTCACATACTACATGCTCACCTTGAATATGATATATCTTTCATTTCCGAACCACAAAATGATTCTTCTTGATTACAAAACTATACTTAAACAGCTTTGCATCAAGTGTTTGATGCCTAAAATTGGTTATGTATATTAATGTATTGGTATATTTTTCTTATGGTTTTAATTAATATTATACATTTAATATTGTAGTCATGCTTGCGCAAAGCTACCAATGAGCTCCACCTTAAAATAATGCCCATGTCACGTGTAATTGATCGATATTATATCACCGTTGGTTCGTCTCTTACGTGTTTCTGATTTCTGTTTAATATGGTCGATAAGGGAATCAAAACCTTCAGGTACATGTAAGTGTTGATAATAACCGGTCATAAGGAGAGAAAAAGCTACCAAAGGGATTGTTTATAAAAAAAATTGGATGAAGACCTTAAAGGGGGAGAAGATGAAGAATTTGGAGAAGAGGAGGAATAAGACAAAATAATAGAATGTGAAGATGAGGAAAAAGAGGAAGAAAAACCAGAAATTAGGAAGTCAGAGAGAATGAAGACGTGATAAAAGAAGGAAAGATAAAGGCGGAAGAAGATGATGAAGAATAAGGAAAAGACGATAAAGAAGAAAAGCTAAAAGATAAAGAACAGGAAAAAAAAACGAAGAACTCCCGTTTATCTTTGTTCAGTTGGTTTGTGGGTGTCATACACTTATTTAGAAGAAGATGAAAGAAAATCGAAAGATGTATAAGAGAAAGAAGAAGTAGAAGTCGAATACGATGAGTAAGAAGAAGAAGACGTGACAAAGAAAAAGAATAAGGAAATTACGAAGATGAAAACCTTGAAAGATAAAGAATAGGAAGAAGAGTAGAACAAATCATAAAAAGAAAACAAATCAGAAGAGGAACAAGAAATAGAGTCGAAGATGATGAAGAAGATGAAATAAAAGGATGACGAATAAGAGAATCAAAAGACAAATAAGAGGAAGAAAAAGAAGTAAAAGTCGAAGACGATGAAGAAGAAGAAGGAGAAGATGAGGAAGAAGAAAATCCGAAATATGAATAAGAGAAAGACAAATTCGATGAAGAAGAGGAAGAAGAAAAAGACGAAGAAATAAAATAAAAATCAGAAGAAGAATAAAAATAAGAATAAGTAGGACAATACGAAGACATTGAACGATAAGAAGGAGAAAAAGATAAAGAATTTGGAGAAAAAAACCGTGAGAAGAAGAAAAAGAAGACAAGTGAATTAAAATGGGAGAATGAAGAAGAAGACGAATAAAAACCTGAAAAATAAGAAGTCGAAGACGATGAAAAAGAATACAGAAAATACAAGAATAAAAACCCGAAATATAAAGAATAGGAAGATGAGTATAACAAAGCAGATGAGGAAGAAGAAGAAGACAAATCATAAGAGGAAAAAGAAATAGAAGTCGAAGACGATGAAGAAGAGAAAAGAAAAGATGAGGAATAAGGGAATCAACAGACAAATAAGAGGAAGAAGAAGAAGTCGGAGACAATGAAAAAGAAGAAGGAAATGACTAGGAAGAGAAAATCCGAAAGTTGAATAAGAGGGAGAAAAGGAGGACTCGAGCATCGTTACATGAAGAATAAGGAGATGGCAAACTACGAAATTCCTTCCTAATCTAGGAATCAACGACTTGAATCGCTAAAAACAAATCGTGTAATGTACATTTTTTGTTAGAAATAAATGGAACTATTTACTAAACTCAATTTTTTTCGATCATCAATGCGTTTCTTGACCTGTCCGTTTTCTTTGAACAAGAGGTAAAGTTTGTTTATCATGTCTCAAAGATGTGTCCTCTGCTTGAGACAATGTATAACTAAAAAAAAAGTTATCATTTCCAATTCTCAGAATGTATCAGAGAGAAGAATAAGATTCACTTCAAATAGCTCGGCAAAAGATTTATTGGAGAAAATCGAAACAGCAGTTACCGAAATGGGATTCAATGTACAAAAGAAACATGCGAAGGTGAGTCTTCACAACATGGGTTTCCTCTTCTTTAGCTACTTGTAATGTTAAGTTTGTAGTGTTCATAAAATTTTAAACTGTATATTAATTTTTTTTCAGATAAAAGTAAAGCAAGAACAAAAAAAGAACGGAAAGGTCAAGTTGGTTTACCATTAACAGCTGAGGTATATTAATTATTATTACATAATATGTATTTTAGACGATTTAGTGATTATATTTGACATGTAAGCTTATGGCGATTCATGTTTGTATAGACATGTAAGCTAATATTATCTCTTCTCACCAACGTTGAGTTAGCCTAGTGGTTAAAGAGGAGTGGGTATGTGCCTTTCCTACCGGCCCTGGATTCGATTCCCGTTGGGAGGGGTCTCCTCCGAAAGAGTAAATTTAACATAGTTTGGGCTCCATTATGGGGATATACGGGCCCGGAACCTCGACGATTCAAAAAAATAAATATATATTATCTCTTCTCACTAAGTTCAATAGTTTTTCTAATTCTTTTTTATCTTCAGTTTTTCGATATAAAAATTTTAGAATACTAAAGATAAAATCTAATTTAAATTTGGGTTGGTGCAGTTGTACGAAAGACTATTAAAAGACGTGGGCATTTCCTTGCCATAGCAAGGGATAGTATAATAGGTGTTGGTGTGTATATGGTACACCATCGATGTTCATAATTTTTTCATTTATATAAAATATAAAGAGCTCAGTTTATATACTTGGTTAAAATATGTGCATTAATTAAAAAAGACATAGAAACTCAAAAATTTGTTATTTCTTCTGTATTTTTTTATTCCTTTAATATATTAACAAAGAAACGTTTTAGCACAACAATTATGGAAGAAAATGAACGGCGAATCATTTAACAAAAATCTGCAAATCTTGGGACCATGGAGAAGGCACAACCCCTTTTGTGGAGACTCTGTCTTAATTAAAGTCTAATTTTGTTTTATTTTAATTTTTGCTTTACTTCATTGTGATTTCTTTGCTGAATTATTAGCGTAATTAAGAAATTTGTTACCATAAAAACCGAGAATACGTTAAAGATGAGGAAGGATACCAGAAGATGAAGATGACACCGTCTGAGAAGGTGAAGATGCAGAAGGATGCAAAGAAAAACCAGAAGAATAAGGAACCATAGAAGACAAAGAAGACAAATGCAATGAATTAGGAGAAGTCGAAGAACAAGAAGAAGAAGATCGACGAATAAAACTGGAAGAAAAAAAGAGGAAGTCGAAGAAGACGAAGATTATGATAAAAGAAGAAGCCCAAGACGATGAAAAAAATAAGGAAATTATGAAGAAGAAGAAAAACCGAAAGATAAAGAAAAGGAAGAAGATAAAGTAGAAGAAGTAAAAGACGGCGAAAAACCTGAATAATAGGATGTCGAGAAGGCGAAGATGATGAAAAAGGATAAGAAAGAAGAAGACGAATAAAAACTGAAAGAAAGAAAAAAAGAAAAAGAAGTCGGAGAAGATGGAGACGATGAAATTAAAACAAGTCGGAGAAGACGAAGATGATGAAAAAAAGAACGAAGAATACTAAGATGTTGAAGAAGAATAAGGAAAAGAGGAGGAAAAACCATATTTTAGATTTTGTTTTTTATAAATATTATTAATCGGGGGTAACACAGATATGATAACATTTTATTTATATATGATACTATAATGTAGTTGATATGATAATTATATTTTTGCTGTAATTTTGTTTTCAAATTTAGATATACAATTTAAATAAATGGTTTCGTGTACGAAAGATACAAAGGAATAGTGATTGAAATGATGAAGTTGTTTTGACGGCGAAAAAATGTGTGATTGATATGAAGAAGGAGAAGGAAGAGATGGCCAAGATGCTTGAAGGTAAAGTAAGAAAAAAAAAGAGGAGATAAGAAGTTGAAGGAGACAAGACTAAACATATCTATTTTGGATTTTATCTTTCATGAAGGATAAAAAAAAGAGAGAACATATTAGAGATTTTCGAGAAAGAAACAAGGGAGATCTAACTACCGGAACAAGAAGAGGACGAAGAAAAACCGGAAGAAGAAAATGAAGACAAACCTTAAGAAAAAGAGAAAGAAGAAGCCATAGAAGTTAAAAACAATAAGGAAGAAGAAGAAGTCGAAGACGATGAAGAAGAAAAACAGAAGAGAAAGAAGACAACGAAGAAGGAAAATGATGTAGAAGAGTGAGAAGAAAATGACGAAGAAAAACCGGAAGAGTGAGAGAGTGAAAAAAATAGGAATTCATAGAAGCCAAAGATGATGAAAAAGAATAGGAAGAAGACGAAGACTAAGATGATGAAGAAAAAGTCAGAAAAGACAAGGAAGATGACAAAGACAAAGAAAAAGAAAACCCATAAGTAGAATAAGAAAGCAGATGAGACCAAGACGTTGAAGAAGAAGAAGGAGGAGAAAGTTAAGGATTTGGAGAAGAAGAAGAGGAAGATGGAGTAGAAGAAGACGAAGGTGATGAAGAAGAAGAAGAAGAAAAAGAATAAAAAGCCAAAGACAAGGAAAAAGAGAAAAGGAAAATACGAGGGAGAAAATAAACCAAAATATAAAGAAAAAGAAGAAGAAGGCGAATCAGAAGAATTTGAGGATGAAGACGGAATGAAGAAAAACCAAAAGAATAATAAGCCAGAGGACGAAGACAATGAAGAAAGAAAACCGGAAGAGATAGACGAAAACAAACCGAAAGAGAAAGAAGAAGAAGAATTGTTGGAGAAGACAAAGATGATAAAGAAAAAGAAGTTGAAGTCAAAGACGATTAAAAAGAAGAAGAAGAAGAAGAAGAAGAAAAATAAATCAAAGACGATAAAAAAGAAGAAGAAAAAAACGAGGAATAACCGATTAGAGCGAGAGACAATTATGACAAAATGGAGAGAGAGTTCTTGGAGAGATAAAAAAAGAATTATTGTACCTACAATGTGTGAGTGAATGAAACATTATTCAATATGTTCTCGAGCTCTATGATTGTCATTGCTTTATTTCGTATTTTTGTTTATGAATATTATTGGTTGTTATTTTATTTATTTATTTTTTTGGATTGATTGTAAATCTAACATTGCTGTTATATTTGTGTTTAGTTTTTTATCGGTAACAGAGTTAATAACTTAATGATGTAATTATTTTATGAAACCTATCTTGCGCGTACTACCTACCTAGTAATATAGAAAAATTGTAGCATATTATTTTAAACGACTGGTTGATGGGCAAGATTCTTATTTCTATAAAAGAGGAAAATGAGAATCTAACTAGTATAAAATAAATAAATAGATAGAGATTCGATTGCCCTTTCCAAAAATACTTGCCTCGCGTTCGTAAATTGGAAGAATATATTGGGACACTTTTTACAACAAAATGTATTTCATGTTGGTCTGTCAGAAAAAAAAAAAAGAACAAGAAAAAAAAATTCTCTGCACATGACATGGTGAGTCAAAATATGCCTAATTATATCATCCATTATTCTATTGAGAAAAAGAAAGCCTAACTTTTGTAGAATAGTTAACTTTAAAATAATCAAATCAGACAAATTAATTTAACTGTTAACTATTAAAATGAATAGAAAAGTAGGTTACCATTTTACCAAAAAACACATATTAGATTTGATGCGTACAGAAGACTAAAAGATTGACATTCCAAATGTTTTCATAATTTCTTAGTTACCAAAAATATTTTTAATATTGGGAAATGATGACTCTAGAATCCTAGATTTTTTGGACACGCGTCGGAAATCGGTTGGAGGATGAGACAGAAAAGCATTTGCAAAAGTTATTCTTTGGACAAAATCTTCAACTTCACAAAAGCTTGAAATCGGAAAAAAGTAGAGAGAAGGAGAAACAATAATCACATTTCTTTAGACCAAACAAATAAATAATCACATTTCTTTGTGCCCTTAATCCCATGGTTTTAGTATCTCTGACTTTGACGCATCACATCTTTGAAATTATGCTTTTAACCGACAATAAAATTTTGCATTCCCGTCTAATTCAATCTTTTTTTTTGTTTCTTCTCTAAAATCACAAATCACAACTCCGAAATTATGAAATAATAACCCTAACAACGTCGTTATTAATTTTTGTTGGACCAACCATTTATGAGCTATTCAAATCTAATGCTAATAGTTATTACAAATGACCAACAAGAAATTTAGTTCATACTTATGTATTCTATATTAGTTCAAAATAAATGAAATCTAACTGCATTTATAGTCAAAATGATTTTTTCTGTAATTAATATTGCCACCTTTTTATCTAGAACAAATATTTTAAAGTATTAACACAATCACAATCAGGTACAACAATACGCGAAAGTGAGCATCTAAGGGCATCTGTATTGGTGAGACATTTTTGAAGGTATCTCATCATAAAAAAAAATATTTTTTTAAATGAACCAATCCTAAATTACCACATATGATTTAAGTGTCTCAACATTTTTTGTTGGGTGTGAAACACCGTCAACCCTCTTTCTTGCTTTTTTTTATTTGTTTAATGCATGATGTGTCTCAATGAGACATCTCCAATGCAAATGCTCTAACAATCCACACATAGAACTTTGGAGAATCGCAGTCATTTTTTGCATCTTTTAGTCCTTATCATTAGACTTTTGATACTATTTTTATATGTTGTTTTCCTTCAATTCTTTGGAACTTCTGTATTGCTCCGTTGCAGAGCTTGCAATTCTTTGAAAAACAATTTCAGACGATTAAAAAAAAATGCGATCACTCATAAATTAATATGCCAGTATTTTATGAGTTATACTATTTTAATATTTTTATTAGCAAGAAAATAATGTTACGTTTTAACCATTTTCTCAAAAAATAAAATAAAACTATGTTACGTTTTAGTTGAATGATATTGGGATTCTTGGTTGTTTAGTCATTTTTGAAAATTTTATAAAGTTTTTTTCATTTTTTAAACTTAATTTGGAAACTAACATTTATTATACTGTATACGCGTTGACTTTCTAGTCATATCTATGTACAGTACTGCGCGAATCAACGGTGTATAATACAAAGACTAATAGGAAATATAGGTAAAATCGTTATTTGACATAGAAAAAGATAAAAAAACAAAAACAAAAAATGTCAATTTTGTATTGTGGGTGAAATTATCTCAACGATATTAGAGAAAATAATTTATTTTATAATAAAAAAATTAACTTGTTGAAGATATATTTGTATTGAAGTCAATTTCGATACCAATGATTATGTTTTTTGGCTCAGGACTCTCTCCCAAGACTAGAGTCTTTGCTCAAGTGTAGAAAAGTGGAGTTTTTCTTCGGAAGGAAAGTTTCTTTGCCGGCAATGGTGTATCAATGGAATTTTTCCATTTTTCTTGCAAGAATATTGCAAATTCCTCGCTTATTAAGGCAGCTTTCTTGAGTATCCCGAAATTACAGCGTTCTCTTCTAGGGTTTTTGAACAAAACACAACCGCATCAACGAAGTTTCAACCCCAAAACTCTCTTGAAAAGAACTCATTGGTCTCAAGAAGCCTTGTTTCTGCTCGTCATGGAAGGTAACTTGAATCAAGCTTTGAAATCAATGTCGCTCGAGGAGGACATACCGATTGACCTCACGGAAGATGAAGGGTTCAGTGCAATGCAGAGAAATGCCAGAAGCTTGATAGGACGACTGCTCAATCCTGAATGTCAAAACATGGCCAGAATGATGCGTTCGATGCCACGAATCTGGAAGGTGTACGACAGAGTTAGAGGAATCTCCCTTACTCGTGAAAGTTTTCAGTTTATCTTTGATTTGGAAACCGACATCCAAACGGTCATGAAAGATGGGTTTTGGACTTTCGATGAGTGGGGTATGGTGCTAGATCGTTGGGTCGAGAACCCACCGGCTAACTTTCTTCAACATGCTCCCGTTTGGTTGAGAATTCACAAAATACCGGTCAACTATTTTACTCTAAAAAATATTGGTGCTGTTACGGATGCGATTGGTCATGCTAAAGTGATTCACTTTGATCCTGAGAAATCATTACTGCACGAAGGAGTCCGGTGTTTAGTGGTAATTGATCTGTCTCAACCAGTGAGGGATACAAAAATAATTAATCTACCGAGAGGGGCAACAGCTGTGCTGGAGATTGAGTATGACAAAATTCGAAAAAAATGCTTCAACTGTCTGAGATTGTCACATGAAAAGCAGCGATGTCCACTGTTGCAGGGACATCGAAACAGAAATAATCAGACGGGTATGAAGCAAGGTGAATCAAGACTACTCCCTAGACAGCACCACTCGAACTTATCAGAGAAGCTTCTGCCCCTACTGGCGCCATCAATTCCTCCTGGTTTTGCGCCACTGTCGAACGTTGTGGCACCGGAAGTTTTCGAACAAATGAAGCTCTATATGAGCTGTGCTGACCCTAAGGAGAAGATAATTCAGGAATTCCGAATGAAGAAAGCACTAGATGAGTTGTCTGCGGATCCTGTGGCTCAAAGATCCATGCTTCACCTTGAACAACCGCCAATCATTTCGAAGGACCTGGGTACAGCGACAGGACTAGCAAATAGTTCCAACGTTTCTGCTAACGAGGTGTTATCAGCGGGTTTGGACCAGTCTCAAGGAGTCCACATCAATGACGACCTACCACCAGAGGCTACTGATGTGAGGAGTAGTCTCGGCACCAAGGTTAACATAATCGAGGGAACTATGCCTCTAACTCAGACAAGTATTATGTTAACCCACCACCAAAATTTGAATGCCTCGGCTGCAGCTATGGATAACGGAGAGGGATCTGGTTTTTTTACTCCCCCAACAGACACTGGTGGTTTTGTATTGGTATGGCAGAGGGCTCTTCATCGAGAACTAGCAATAAAAGCAGAGCCTCTAACAAGAAAACTCTGTCGTGGTCTAGAAAGAATCGCTCTAAAGCTGGTACAATAGCTGGGATATCAGGTGCCAAAGGAGAAGATGAAAATGGTACTGAACAGCCAGCAAAACGAAAGGCAGTGGATAGTACAGAGGTGGTCTCCAAATGCTCAAAGCAAACTGATGGTATGATGGTTCACCAGAAACCATCCAGTACTCAATGACGACGCTCAGTTGGAACTGTCAAGGGTTGAGAAGCGACTTGACAGTTCGACGCCTAGAGGAAATGGTGCGTGAACATTTCCCGGATTTTCTGTTTCTCCTAGAGACTAAAAACTCTAGTGATCACGTTTTAAAGTTACAGAGATCGTTGGGTTATGACCACATTCATTGGGTGAACCCAGTGGGTCTTAGTGGGGTTTTGGCTCTGTTTTGGAAAGACTCGTATTCAGTGGAAATTCTGGACTCCAATAATCGGCTGATTGATACTAAAGTCAAACTGGGACGCTTGAATTTTTCATCACTTTCGTCTATGGAGACCCAGTTCGGACTCGTCAGAGAATGGTATGGGATAGGATCTCAGATATTAGTGAAGCTAGAGATGCAGCATGGTTCCTTGTCGGTGATTTCAATTAGATTGTAAATAATTCAGAGAAGCTTGGTGGTCCGATTCGTGCAGAAACATCTTTTCAACATTTTAGAGCTTTTATTCGAGACTGCCGGATTAAAGAAACTCCACACTCCGGTAACAAGCTATCATGGGCGGGCTGGAGGGAAATCATCGATGCTAATGGTGAGAAAGAGAAAGTATGGATTCAATGTAGGCTGGACAGAGCATTTGGTAATGTTGAATGGTTTAGGTTATTCCCGAGAACTCACACAGAATACCTGAAACGGTGGGGTTCAGATCATAGGCCAATCTTAACGAGAATTACAGGGATTGCAGGCAAACGAGGATGTCGTTTCTTTTTTGATAAAAGATGGTGCTCGAAAGTGGAAGCAACAGAGGTGATTCGAAGAAGTTGGAATATGAGTACTGGAAATAGAAATTTATCGAAGAGAATCGCTGATTGTCGCAAAGAGCTGTCTAAATGGAAGAAAGGAGCGAATTTGAATTCCAAGGTGGAGATTCAGAGACCGAGCTCCGAGATTGATGCCGAGAGCTCTAAATTCAGGCCTGATTTTGCAAAGATGCAGAGATTACAAACTGAACTGGGTGTAGCGTCACGCGAAGAAGAAACCTTCTGGAAGCAGAAAAGCAAAGAATCATGGCTAACAGTTGGAGATCAAAACACTGGGTTCTTCCACGGCAGTGTCAAATCTCGAAAGATGAAGAACTTTATCAATTCCCTCTTGAACAGTGAGGGACGTGAGCTTTTTTCAGAGGAAGATAAATGGAATATTGCCGTGGATTATTTCGATAGCATGTTTCATTCTTCACACCCGGGTAATGCAGAGGAGCTGCTACATGGTATGAACAAGAGAGTAACGCAGAGAATGAACATAGACTTAATAAAACCTGTCACGGCCTCCGAGATCAGAAAAGCAGCGAAAGCAATAAAGGGAGACAGTACACCAGGCATGGATGGAATGATGGGAACTTTTTTCCAGAAGTATTGGGACATTATCGGTGCTCATGTGGTACAGGAGGTGCATAATTTCTTCGAAACTGGGTCTATGCAGCATGACTGGAATTATACTCAGATCTGCTTACTTCCGAAGATTCAAAACCCCACCGGGATGACAGATTTAAGACCAATAAGCTTGTGTTCAGTGACTTACAAAATCATATCGAAAATTTTGTGCACAAGGTTAAAGCGTATATTACCACATCTGGTCTCACAAACCCAAGGTGCATTCGTCGAAGGTCGTTTGATTTTGGACAATCTCTTGATTGCGCATGAGATGATCCATGCTTTACATACAAATCCGATGTGCAAGGAGGATTTTATAGCAATCAAAACCGATATGTCCAAAGCCTATGATCGAGTGGTGTGGAAATTCTTGGAGAAGTTATTTCAGCGTATGGGATTCGATCAAAAGTGGATATTCTGGATCATGGAATGTGTACGATCTGTTTCGTACACAGTTCTACTCAACGGCCAAGCTCATGGCTACATAAAACCAGAGAGAGGTATTCGTCAAGGGGACCCTCTTTCCCCCTTTCTTTTCATCTTGTGTGCGGAGGCACTTGTTCACGTCATGAACAAGGCTGAGATAGATGGACGAATATCTAGAATGAATATATCGAAGTCTGGCCCAGCGATACAACATCTTCTTTTCGCAGATGATAGTTTATTCCTCTATCGAGCCTCTCTGACGGAGTGTTCAGAATTTCTGCGGTGTCTACAGCTATATGGGGAGGCTTCAGGTCAGGAAATAAATTTCCAGAAATCGGCAGTGACTTTTGGAGTAGATATTGATCCGATCATGCGTAGACTGTTAGCGGAGATCCTTGGCATAGCAAAGGAAGGTGGCGATGGTAAATACCTTGGGCTCCCGGAGTGTTTTAGTGGATCGAAACAGAAACTGTTAGCTTTCATTGGGGAAAAGCTTAACAAAAGATTACATGGCTGGTTTGCCAAAACGCTCTCCCTTGGGGGAAAGGAGGTCCTTTTGCAGTCAATTGCAACGGCGTTACCGGTGTATGCGATGTCGTGTTTCTGCCTCACCAAATTTCATATACAAAAGATCACAAGTGCTATGACAAATTTCTGGTGGAATGCATTTGAGAACGCAAGATTCATTGGGTCTCATGGAAAGAAATGTGTAAATCCAAAGTAAAGGGAGGTGTTGGTTTCCGAGATATGAAAGAATTCAATCAAGTATTGCTAGCAAAGCAAGCATGGAAGATCGTGAACGAGCCATCATCGCTTATATCCCGTCTTTATAAAGCTAGATACTTTGCTAAGAAGAGCTTTCTAGATAGCGGCAAAGGATATCGCCCATCGTATGCGTGGAGAAGCATAGTATGGGGACGAGCATTACTCACTCGAGGCCTAATTAAATCGATTGGTAACGGCTCAGACACTAAGATTTGGAACGAAAAGTGGATCATGGAGGACCACCCTCGAAGACCAATGAATAGACAAAGACAGATTGATATTGATCTCGATGTCGCACACTTAATTTCCTCAGAAGGTAAATGGAGAGAAGACAGGATCCATGATTTATTCCCCCCTGCTGATGCGTCGCGTATCCTTAAACTCCCAATCGGACAAGCTCCGGATCCCTGGATTTGGGCGTACAATCATCACGGCGCCTATTCGGTCAAAAGCGGTTACTGGTTTGTGTCTAATCATTCATTGATACCCCAACCACCACCTTCTCCGAGAACACACAACAGAATAAGTCTGAAACAGCGAATCTGGAAGCTGAGAACTGAGCCCAAAATTCGATTTTTCTGGTGGAGAATTATAGCAGGCGCCCTAGCGGTGGCTGCGCGACTGGTTACTCGGGGAATTATGGTGGATTTGAGATGTAAACTTTGTCACCAGGGTGCAGAGACAATCAATCACG
Source organism: Eutrema japonicum (assembly GCA_030161315.1). NCBI lineage: Eukaryota > Viridiplantae > Streptophyta > Magnoliopsida > Brassicales > Brassicaceae > Eutrema > Eutrema japonicum. The sequence continues at coordinate 43,866,250 of BSQW01000001.1, forward strand.
TGCTCTTTCATTGCACGATGGCGGATCACTTATTTGTTTCAGCCCAGATTCCGAAGCCTACAGGGGGCTTCTCTAACGTCCTGGAGGAGAACATTGCGTATCTGTTAGATTTGGTAGAAGATCAGAACACTTCCGAGGACATCAAAGGGAAGGTACCATGGATTCTCTGGATTGTGTGGAAAAACAGGAATGCTGTAATCTATGAAGGCAAACAGGAAACGGTCGCGATATTAACACAGAGAGTGAACGACGATGCTAAAACTTGGAGAGAACTCAACCAATTAACGTCTTCTGGTGTCACGCCCGATGGTTCTAATCAGAGTTTCGACGACCGGTAGCATCCCCCTCAGATTGGATCTATTAAATGCAATATGAACTCTAATTGGCGAAATTCTGTTTTACATAGTGGAGGAGCATGGATGGCTTGAGACTCAAATGGGGAGGTGCTGTTTCATGCTCGAGAAGCTTTCACCGGTTCCCCCAACAGAATCCTTGCGGAATTACGAACAGTAGTTTTGACACTGCAAAGCATTAGAGATCTACATTTATCAGACGTGATAATAGCCATGGACTGTAAAGCGGCTTACGACGCAATTACAAAACCAGTGGAATGGCCCAGATATCGTGTTCTTACGGAAGAAATTTCTATTCTTCAACAAAGCTTCGCTTTCTGCGCTTTTGAGTTAGAAGCCATTAAATCCAATCATGCAACTCGGGCGATATCCAAGAGTGTCACCCGAGATAGAAGATTTCACTCCTATTTGGCATTTGGGAGACCTGCTTGACTCCATGATCAGATTAGAAGAGACTACCCTGTTGGCATCTAGTTCACCTTTCTATTAGGGAATGATGCTATAACTATTCCGACACCTTTTTGTGTTTGCTCGTGTCACTTTATTGCTACTTTGCTATTGGTCTTCAGACCGTAATAATAAATCTTTCGAGTTAAAAAAAGAAGAAGATATATTTGTACATAAAAATGCTATTAAAAGTTGAAATGGTCCAACATTGAATGCAATAGAAAGTGATGTTTCAAATAACGTTAAAGAATGGACAAATTTTCCTTATGATCTTAGAAATGTATCTATATTTGAAATTTTACAATTATACTATATTTGTCGAGTAATTTGAGACTACCTATAAATAACCATTTTTTTTTTAACATTGTTACAAATTATGAGACCTACTACAAAGATAATTACAAAGATAACTTTACAACGGACAATGATATCCGTTTCACAAGACTCCACTTGCATCACGCTGAACAGTTCCAGTTGTACCACGCCGAATTTTTTTTAATAAGCTTCCCTACATTAATCTGCAGAAATTGCATATTTCGGTAATCGAATCCTGAACATCTTAAAATAAAAATATTAATGAACTATTTGATGAACAACTAGATACTAGATTACGCTGAACGGTTTCAGTTGCACCATGCCGATTTTTTTTTATAAGTTTACTATATTAATCTGCAGAAATTGTATATTCCGGTAATCGAATCTTGAACATTTTGAAATAAAAATATTAATGAACCATTTGATGAACAACTAGATACTAGATTAATAAGACTTCCACATATAATCAAGTTTAAACCCACTAATTTTTAAATTGAGTGAAAAAGAATTAATAAACGGAATTTAATTATAATAAGCATAGAAGAAAAATAAATCACGAGTTTGGAATGAGTGAACTCGCGAGTAAGGTGTGAAAACTCGAAAGAGAGCGAGTGAGAGGATTAAGGAATGTGAGAGATACGCGACGAAGCGTTTGATATCTAACAAAAAAAGAAGATACCCCATTTACAAAATCTTCTCGTTTTCCCCTTCCCTTCAATCAATCTTCTTCTTCCTCTCTCTCTCTCTCTCTATAGATTCCATCGTTTTCTATAAAATCGCTTCACACAGATCTCATCTCAGGTTGTTTCATTCTCCACACTGTTGTTCTAACTCACGAGAAGAGTATTTTTGTCATGACAAATCCTGGAAAAGTTTCGAGTTTCTCTTTCCAAGTTTAGGATCGATTTTTTTTTTTTTTTTGGGGGAGGGAGAAGAAAATGGGTTCGTTAGGAGATGAGCTGAGTCTAGGATCGAGAAGACACAGCTCGATGCCCATAACGATTTGTGGGTTTCCAAGAAAAGCTTCGAAGATCATGAATGTTGTTGCGGTGGAGAAAGGTTGTAAACTCGAGGAACATGTTAAGAAGCTTGAAGAAGAGAAGATGAAGATCCAAGGCTGTGAACTTGAGCTTCCTCTCTGTTTGCAGATTTTAAACGATTGTTCGTCATTCATCTCTCTACAAACTTCCCAATTTTTGAGTAGCCAGATTTTTGATTTTGCGATGATTTTGTTTTCGTTTTGCAGCGATTTCGTATCTGAAGGAGGAAAATAAGAGATGCTCTGAGATGGGTACTCAACCATTGTTGAAAGATTTCATCTCTATTCGAGAAGAACACGACGAAGAAGAATGGCGACAAGGAGATGGGATTGATATGCAGTTGCTGAAAAGAGAGGAGCTAGTCAAGGAGAAGGAGTTTCAGCTATGGAGAGACAAAGATCACACCTCAAACGGAAGATTCTCTGACACGAAGATCAAGAACAAACTAGAGATTGAGGTAAAACCCCCCTGAAATTGATTTGAGATAACATTTGGAGAGTTTGATGACTCCAAGCATGTTGTAGATGAGAATCAGGACAAGGTGCCGAGTTTGAGGCTGTTTTGGTTTGATCTTAATTGTTGCAGAGAAATGAGGAGAAATCTTCAAATGGCTTATCTATGTTGTTGATTCCTGGCATGAGAACTCCTAAGGTAGAAACCGGTTTAGGCCTCGGTTTAACTTCGAGCTCGATGGTTAACAGAAGAAGAGAAGGAATTGCCTCAGCCTGTGGCTTTACCTCTAACTCTGTGCCACAGCTACCACCATTTCTTCAGCAGCAAGCTTTGCGGAAGCAAAGAAGGTGTTGGACTCCTGCGTTGCATCGCCGTTTTGTAGATGCATTACAACAGCTCGGTGGACCGGGAGGTAAAAGATAGAGAATCCCTTCATCGGTGTGATTATAGTGATTGATATTCTTGTTCTTGAGTTTAGTTACTTATATCTTTGTCTGTTTTGTGTTAACAGTGGCAACTCCTAAACAAATCAGAGAGCATATGCAAGAAGAAGGCTTAACCAACGATGAAGTGAAGAGTCATTTACAGGTACACACTAAAAGAAAAGTTGAGATCTTTGATTCTGTTAACAACTGTTACTAAGAACCCATCTTTCCGTTTTCTCTGTTATATGTAGAAATACAGGTTACATATGAGGAAGCCTAATTCAAATCCGGAGAAACAATCAGTAGTTGTTTTAGGGTTTAACTTGTGGAATTCATCACAAGAGGAAGAAGAAACCGGTGAAGGAGGAGATTCATCAAAGAGAAGCAATTCGAAATCGGATTCTCCTCAAGGTCCTTTGCAGTTACCTTGTACAACAACTACAACAGGTGGAGATAGTAGCATGGAAGATGCTGAAGATGCTAAATCAGAGAGCTTTCAGATGGAGAGATTGAGATCTCCTTAAACCTCAAATCCTTTTTCAAGAACCAAACTCTTGATTCCGTTTCTGGTTATTTTGGATTCACTACTATTTAGTAGTGAATGAGAACAATAATTATAGAAAGGATATAGATTTATATATATTTATAGAAAGAAAGAGAGAGAGAGAGAGAGCAATATAGTGGAGCAATGAGTGAGAGGATTTCAAATTATTTGCAGAGATTGTTAGTGTATTTTTTTGTGTACGGCTTTTTTGGTTGGGTTTAACTGAGGCATTACCCAAGTAATAATGTTTATGTTTGTTTCATAATATTTAGTTCACAGAAAAAAAGAAGAAATTAAGTATGAAATAGTTACCGACATAAGCATGTGTTTGGTCATTTATTCGGATTCATGTATGATTTGAATTCTAGTATTTGATTTTTTTCTTGATTATTGCTTTCGAATTACGCTCACCAAATCATGCGGTCGTTTCGTTCAATCGACTAAAAGGTCTAAGCTTTGACCGACAGATACCGTATATTTTAATTAACTATTTATATATTACTTTAATTTTCTTTTCAACATCTTAGTATAAATTTCTGCTTTTTTTTTTTTCTTTCCAATATTAATTTTGATTTAATAATCGAAGATTCAAAGTTTAGCTGTTTCAAAAAGCAGGACATTTGGGTTAACTCAAGTTAACAAGACGGTCCACCTCTAGTCTCATTTCGAATTATTCAACTGATAATACTAGGGGTGGACGGATCAGATATGTTGGAGATAAGTCCGTCACAAACCGAATTTAAATCGGTCAATCCGATACGATAACTTGCATTAACTCAGATGGATCTATTTCGATTTGGCCAATATCGGCCCATTACAGCTCATGCCTCCACATTCAACGCCAGCTCACCTTGGCCTGTTAACGTTAAAATCAACTTCACGGACTCGGCCCAGCAAGGCCCGCCGTCCATCCACTTCGCATCGGCCCATTAATATGCCTCTAGACCCATTAAATCCGACTAATTAAAGTCAGCGTCGACCTCCAAAAAGAAAGAAGAATCTACGAAGAAAAAGGAAGATTTATTTATCGGACCCCGCGAGAAATAAAAGAATCAGACCGCTTCGAAACCTTATAAATAGCCAAGACCCCTTCATTCACACGGCATCACAAATTACCGCGAGACCTAAGAGACCTAGCTCCGAGATTTTAGGCTTAGTTTCGTTTCATATTTTTCCGGTTAAACTCCGACGACCTAATTCTTGTATTTCGCCGAGATCTGCTAATAAAACGAGATTTCCCGATCCACAATTATCTTTTATTTACTTTGTTGCAAATCGGATTCAACAATTGGCACCGTCTATGGAGAAATTTTGGGAGATCTGGATCCGAGTTTTAATTATCCGGATCCATGACTTCCGAATATCCGCCTAAATATTAAGATATCAGCGGATATCCGGCTCCGGATTCATAAAAAATAATGATAAAACTAATTTTTATATAATATTTTGTAAAAAAATATGTTATTATAAAAATAATAATTTTATTTAAATTATATATATATATATATCTCAATATATTAAAAAAATATTAATAAAATATAAAATTTTAATATATTTATTCAGATCCGGATCCGGATCTGAATATCCGACCTTATATACTATTTGGATCCGGTTTTGACGGATCCAAGATTTTACTATCCGGATCCAATCCTCTCGGATATCCTTATATAACTTTTTATAGAATTAGTAAAATATTTTTCAACTTTTATTTTGATACTAATTCAAATAAAATATAATAAACTTTAGTGAAAAATATATCAAGATTTTGAATAAATTTTTGTTGTTTGAATATATATGAATTGATTATTATTTAAAAATATATAGTAGATAACATCTTAAATACAAAATAAATATTTTCTATCTTTTTATCACTAATTATAAAAACCATTTATATCCTTTCCTATTTCAATTATTTTTTATTATTTGTATTGACATTTCATGTAATAATTTACAAAACAATTCATTTTAAAAAATGTAAATATTCTTAAATAATATTATAGAGATTATAATTTAGTCTTTTGGTTGTCTACCGTTCACATATGCAGATTTCAAAAGTTTAATGTGATATATGACACGACGACAACACTAATACTAAATTATAAATCCTAGTCTTTGTTTTTTGTCATTTAAATATTATTTGAAAGAGATTTTTTTTAATTTGTTATTTTATTACACAAATGATGGTATCTAATCATTTATGACATGTAAATCTAAAAAATTTATGGACGATTTCACAACAAACAATTCTAACTATTCACCTCATATGAATCTAGGGGCGAATCTACCTTGAAGCAAAGGGATGCACGTGCACCCATAGTTTTTAAAAAAATTAATGTAAATTTTTAGTTAAATTTAATTGTGCAAACAAAACCCAAACAAAATACAAACGAAATCCACAATAAAAACAAAAATCAGACCCATTTAAAAAATTGAAAATCAACTTACATTATCATCTCAAGCCCATTAATGCAGTTTTCTTAATTGAAAACCTAATGTCCATCAAGTTGCCGAGCAAAAAAAAGTAATCGACATTAACAAATTTTTTTACTTCACAGGTTCGTTGTCTTTTTTGTCAAGGTAAATTTTATAAACCTTCTTTATTCTACTTTTTAATTCGTTTATCTATTCATTAAATGCTTATCGTATCCAGTTAAATGTTTCGATTGATGTTTCAAGATATTTGTTGCGACAAAGGTTAACTTTTCGTGGTCATAATGAAAAAGAAGAGTCAGCTAATAAAGAATTTTTTTTAGAACTCCTGAAATACACCGCAGATCACAATGAGGTTATAGATAAAGTTGTTTTGAAGAATGCTCCAGGAAATAACCAGATGGTTTCTTCCGAGATTCAAAAGGATATCGTAAATTCTTTTGCTGAGGAAATAGTAAAGCCTATCATAGAAGAAATTGATCATGGTGTGTTTAGTCTGTTGGTAGATGAATCTGCTGATGTTTCTGGCAAAGAACAAATGGCTGTTGTTTTTCAATTTATTGATAAAAATGGAGTAGTCAAAGAAAGATTTGTTGGGCTTGTACATGTGAAGGAGACATCTTCTTTATCTTTGAAGTATGCTATTGATGAATTGTTTGCAAAATATGGATTAAGTTTGAATCAGGTGAAAGGACAAGGTTATGATGGAGCTAGTAACATGAAAGGTGAGTTTAATGGATTACGATCATTGATTTCCAAGGAAAACAATTCAGCATACTATGTTCATTGTTTGGTCATCAGTTTCAGTTGGTTGTAGTTGCGGTCGCGAAAAAACATTTTGATATTGGTGATTTTTTTGATATGATTTCTACATTGTTGAATGTGGTTGGAGCTTCTTGCAAACGAAAAGATATGCTTCGAGACCATCATTGGAGAGAAATAGATGAGGAAATTAAGAGTGGTGACATTAGCACATGAACATGACTGAATCAAGAAATTTCTTTTCAAAGGCCTGAAAATACTGGGTGGGGTTCTCACTACAAAACATTATTGCGTTTGGTTGAGTTGTTTTCTTCTATAGTTAAAGTTCTTAAGCATATTTAGAATGAAGGCATATAGAACGTAAAGAGACGCCATGCACATGGTCTTCTCAAGTACATTCACACATTTGATTGTGTGTTCTATACGCACTTGATGTTACTTATTTTGGGATTAACTGAGAATTTGTCGATAGCTTTGCAAAAGAAAGATCAAGAAATTATGAATGCTATGTCACTGGTAGAATCCACCAAGCGGGAATTGCAGAGACTTAAAGATGATGGATGGGATTCTCTTATGATTGAAATTTCTTCCTTCTGTAAAAAACATGATGCTGATATGCTCATAATGGAAGAAGACTTTATCGACTCAAGGAGGCCAAGAAGAAAAACCACCATAACCAATATGCATCACTATAAGGTCATTTGCTTTAATACAGTTCTGGATTTGCAACTTCAAGAGTTTAACGATCATTTTACCGAGGTAAACACTGAACTTATAGTTTGCATGGCTTCTTTAAGTCCTACTGAAGATTTTCGTGGATTTGATAGGTCAAAACTAGTTAAATTAGCTAAGTTCTATCCATATGACTTTAGCTTTATGGAGTGTTTATCTCTTGAGCAACAGCTTGGAATTTACATAGATAATGTAAGACATGATCAAAGATTTGAATCTTTGAAGAGTTTTGGAGATCTTGCTCGACTGATGGTAGAAACACAAAAGCATCTCGCGCATCCTTTGGTCTATAGGATTTTAAAGTTAGTTTTAACTTTACCGGTTGCTACTGCAAGTGTTGAAAGACGTTTTTCTGTGATGAAACTAGTGAAGACAAGTCTACGCAACCGAATGAGAGATGAGTTTTTAAGTGATTATCTAGTTTGTTTTATTGAAAAGAAGTTGTTAGATGATATTACGAATGAAGCAGCGATGAACAGATTTCAAGCAATGAGTGAACGTAGAATACATTTGTAAGGTGTTATTTAATTTTAATATGACGTTATATTTTTAATATTTTATTTAATATTTATTAAATTATTATTTGTGCCTCCGGTGAAAAATAGTTCTGGATTCGCCCCTGTATGGATCTATGATATATGGTTTTACCTACATCACATTCATGATATACAATTTTATCTTTAATAGATGGGACCACGACGATCGGCTTTACATGCATCACATTGAAAATCTTCAATAAATTTATCTCTGTTAATCTGCACTTTTTTGAAATTGAATCTATATATGGTTTGAAAGTATTAATAAAATATCCGTCAATCACTACACCAAAAAACTTCCTAGTTATTAATCTAGTTTAGGATAAAATATAAGAGACGCATTCAACCCCAATTAGTTCATAAAATGTCACAAATCCACTTTGGTTGTGGAAACTAGAAAGTTATGGAACCTCTGGCCAACCAATGGAAGCAAGACTTCGGTTCTCTCAGGTCTTCGAGTATACTTTCGAGTATATAAACTTCCAAGATGGGTAGTGGAATATGTTGCGCAATCCTCTTGATGTTAAATAATGGATAAGTTTTGTTTTTTTTATTAATAATTTACATATACATGTTTTTAAAAGTGTAAGAACAAGTGCATGTGATTAATATTGTAACAAAAAAAGTAACGAGGATTAGATCGTGCTTTTACTCTCGGTCCGAGAAATTTTTATTTTTGAAACATCTGGAATATCAAATATATATATATATATATTTTTTTTTTTTTTCTTAAACCAAAAAATTTATTTTTGATTGGTTAAATGTCTTACAACAAAAAATATACATTATGAGTCGGTCCAATGTTAATTGTCGCTTCAGATCATGCCATGCAGACTAGAGCAGCGTTTTTGCCGGTGCCCTTGAGACGAATGGACTCATTGACGATGAGCGAACAAGAAGCAAATACAATTTTGCTGACACCGTTTGAGCCGTTGGGGAATATAATTAACGGCCAAATTCATATCCATTGAACTCGACCTCAAAACTGATGTTGTTCTCTCATGTTTAGTAATTAGTACACTCGTATTTAGGGACTAGCTCAGAGCCTAATGGCAAACCATATATATATATATATATTTTAATGAAGTCATAATATATATACAAAATTCATCCAAATTTCGACTTGATTCTACTAGTACTTTATTACTTTATGTTCATTTGACTGATGTCGGTGGCTGTGTCCAAACGCTGCGACTAGATGTTGCTAATTGTTGTTCGTTTGGCAGCCGTACGGTTGGTCTTTGCGACTAGCGACTAGTCGCAACATTTCCAGTCACAACGCTGAAAAAATTCAGCGATCATAAATTTCAAACGCATATCTTAACGGCTGGACGCAGGAAATTACGTTTGGCAAACGAATACCATTTGGTCGCAGGTCAAAGCCACAACCTCCTACAGCTGGCAAATAAACCTTTTGCATAAACATTGGCTGCGTTGAACACACCAAATGCCCCCAACGTTATCGTTTATCAATAAGAAAAAAGAAAGTGGGGCATTAGATGATTAGTTTAGATTATTTCATGCACTAAATTTTCCCACTATTCAAAAAAATTTAGGAATATACATTTCGGGAATTTTTTAATTGAAAGTTTGTATGACGTCGTATGACTTAGAAGGATATATGACATCTTAATTCTAGATAAAATTACATGTTAGAGTGGCTGAAAACAAATAAGTTATTTTGCCAAGTGACTGAACTAACTGACAAAAACCAAATATTACAAAAAAAACTCAAAATTTATCCCACTATATTATCTTATATTTATAGTGGCACTCCCACTTTCCTAATCATGCATGCATCTCCGAGGCGCACCCTTAAGGCTTTTACATTAAAAACAAATAAAAATACACCTTGCTTTGGTGTATAAATACAAGCTAAAATCATCATAGCAATACACAATAAATCTACGATCATCCATCTTTTATTTCACCATCATGGATCGCAAAATCTTTTCGTATTGGTTTATTACTCACCTAGCAATCTTAACCCTTCTCTTCAACAACTTCGCCTCCTCGTTTCCTTCGGGATATAACAATGGTTATAACAATGGTCACGGTCCTCACGGATACGGACTAATTAGCAATCTCGACTATCGATTCTATGATCGGTCTTGTCCTCGTCTGCAGATGATTGTTAAGTCCGGAGTTTGGAAAGCTTTTAAAGACGATTCTAGAATCGCTGCGTCTCTTCTCCGTCTCCATTTCCACGATTGTTTTGTCAATGTAAGTTACGTTAACATTTTCTTTTCATGTATATGGATTTTATACAAACATAAACACGTGAGTTTTAGTGGCAACTACTAAACTAAAAGGCCGGTCACTCAAATTATTTATATACACACGTATGCATGCAAACCATTAAGACTAAAAGGCTAGTTGCTCAAGGCATATTAATTTTTTCTATAATTTTGTTTTTTCACTGACTTTTCTCTATAATTATGAAAAAGTTGTAATTAAATTGTGTTGTACGTAGGGTTGTGATGGCTCAATTCTTCTGGAGGATTCAGAGGATTTCAAAGGAGAGAAAAACGCTTTGCCAAACCGAAACTCAGTTCGTGGTTTCGAAGTCATCGAAGACATCAAATCTAATATTGAAAGCTCTTGTCCCTTAACTGTTTCATGCGCCGACATAGTTGCTCTTGCAGCTAGAGAAGCCGTTGTCCTCGTACGTGACGTGTGATCTTGAAACCGCTAATATCAATCTAAAATGTATCAAACTATACATATTATATTAATATGGATATCGGTTATAGTAATCATATATATGCATGGCTTCTTATGCCATATGCAGACCGGAGGGCCGTTTTGGCCGGTGCCGTTGGGGAGAAGGGACTCGTTGACGGCGAGTGAGCAAGCGGCGAATACAAATCTGCCGTCACCGTTTGAGCCGTTGGCGAATATAACGGCCAAGTTCGTGTCCCTTGGACTCGACCTCAAAGATGTTGTTGTCCTCTCAGGTTTGTTTAATTAACTTCCAATTTATATCAATACGAATGTCAAATCCTATATAATTACTATTATTATTATTATTATTATTATTATTATTATTATTATTATTATTATTATTATACGGGCAATTGACCAAAATAGCACACTTTTTAAGTTTTTTTCCAAACTTAGTATCACTAGTTGAAAATGACAATAATAGTACAAATTTTGACAATAATAGTACAAATTTAATATTAAAATGACATAAAATTATTTCATAATGGGAAAAAACTAAACCCTAAATTGGAAATAGTGAACCCAAATATAATGTTTAATTTTATTTTAAATTTATTTTGGGTAAAAATGTATTTTTACATAATTATTTGTGCTATTTTCGAAATTTCAAATTTAGAGTGTTTGTTTAGAACAAAAAATAAAATTTGTGCTATTTTAGGGTATCTATCTTATTACACATGATGTTTCGGTTCACATATTTTTTTGCGTGCAAAATCAGCCAAATACGCATATCGGCATATACGAAAATAATAATAATAAAATTTACGGATTAAAAAGTAAATTCGATTGACTTTTGTATTAGAAACAAAAGAAAAACATTAGTTATTTTAAAACAAAAACAAAATGGTAAAACCATAGTTTATTATTGTGAAACAATGTACTATAGTTCATCATTAGACATATACATGATTCTTTTCGACTTACACTATTTTATGACTTAATATGATGATACACGTATGTAGGGGCTCATACAATAGGATTTGCTCAATGTTTCGTGTTCAAGCACAGGCTCTTCAACTTCAAAGGGTCAGGCCAGCCTGACCCGAACCTAGCCGCCTCCTCGGCTCTTCTCTCTAAGCTAAAGAACACATGTCCTAACGTGGATTCATCTAATTCTAAGCTTGCTGCTCTTGACGCAGATAGTGCCGTCAAGTTCGACAATGCTTACTACGTGAACCTAATGAACAACGTTGGACTGCTAGATTCTGATCAAACCCTAATGACGGATTCTACAGCTGCAGCCTTGGTGAAGTCATACAGCGAGAATCCGTACTTGTTCTCGAGGGATTTCGCGGTTTCGATGGTTAAAATGGGGAATATTGGAGTTATGACCGGAAATGATGGAGTTATTAGAGCAAAATGTGGATTTCCAGGTTAAGTTATATGGACTATTTTGAACGTAAACACTCAATCCAAATCAATTTATAACATATCTAGAACTAATCTAGCTTTTAAATTGAATAATACAGACCAAAGTGGCAAAGTCCATGAATAAAATATGGTGTGAAAATCAGCCTTACGTATCTATTATGGATCACAAAGACAACAAAAACACTTGGAGTTGTATGTGTGTGTAATTTGTCTTTGTATTTGTTATATCCCAAAAATCGAACTCCCTCACTTGTATAAACATAAATTAATACACTTAGTTCTTGAACTATATGTTAGTATCAAATTAGATTTTGAAAAAGGAAAAAAAAAAACAATGGGGACATACTATTATTTTAATATGGATGTATTAACGTGAGCTATAACAAAATTACATTGGTTACAAGAATATGAGCGGTGCACTTAAAGCATCCTCAATGGAAAAAACTCAAATGGGTTTCTTAACAAATATTTAATTATAAAATGTAACTTAAGAATTTTGGTTAAAAATCTTGTGTTTCTTGGGCTCCAATGGTAGAGGTTCTTAAAAAAAAACCCAAGACTCTTCCTCTCCATCCGACTAGAACATCCGCGACAAGGCTCTTCGCCGTCCTCAGCTCCGTGTTCGAACCGGCCGATTCGTGGTTCTTCGATTAACGCTCTCCGACCATGTGAACGACGCCGGATCCGGCGAAATCGATCACACCTGATTGAAAGAGAAGGTCGTCAGATCTAGCGGGAGAAGCCCAACCATCAGAAGACCAGAACCAATGAGATACGATTGGGTAAACGAGTCCGATGAGGAAAGAGGAATAGATGAGGTAAGCGACGAATTGAGTCCTCTCCGCGATAGATCCGCTGGTGATTTCTTCTGCTCTAGAAAAATTTGATCGAAGAAAGAAAGAAGAAAGAAGGGAAAAAAAAATTCTTAATTTTTCTGTCGAATCAACGTATGACACGTGGTCTTAAGAAACGGTTCTTAAAAATCCCAAATAAAAATCGATTCTTAGATAAAATATTAGTTTAGATTTAATTTAATTCTAAAAATAGTTAAGATCCATTACTAAGATACCTCGATAATGATGCTCTTACCTCCTCGTTATTGAACATCAATCCGCCCCTGATAGTCGATTTGGTTTTACATAGTTATACTACATATACTGTGGAAAAACTATCTATATAAATATTTTTTGTCTGATTGAAATATCAAAATATTTCATATATTTCTTTTAAGTAAGCACTGCATGACGTGATTTATAATATACTAATATATATATATATATATATATATATCTATCACAAACATGTTTTTTTTTTTTTGACGTCAAACATGTTAGATATATATAGTTGGAGTCTTGGAAATTGAAATAACTCTTAAATACAATTGTTTTAAAAAAAGAAAAGAAGAACTTTATGATGATGAGAAAATACATAGTTGAAAAAAAATATGATGAAATTACATATTCATCAAGCCCAAATGCAAGCAAATCACATTTCAACTTTCAAATATTTCCACTTAAAATTCAGAATTAATGCATATTTTTATCAGACAATACGTTATATATATCTTTTCTTTCTATGAATTAACAAAAAGCAATTAAGCATTGAATGATGACATGAATTTCCATCAAATCCAAATTGAAGCAACCAACTTTTTAGGTATTGCTTGTTGATTACTCATTGGAAGACATATATTTAAAATCATTTAATTTTCTCCAACGACTTCATGGAGATTATCAAGACGAGAGTTAGTGGAAGAATGAAATGAAAATACATGATATACATATAATTCAAAGAAAAATACATCATATAAACTAATTTAAATAGTCTAAATACAATGGAGTAGTTATGTTGCGCACATCATCATCTTAAAGTACAAGCAAAAACACACAACGAAGAAAAATATAATCTAGTTTCTACTCAAAAACTAAACAATAATCTAATATCTATTCATAAACTAAAAAGAGATTATTTTAAACTAAATATTTAACTAAAGAAATGGTCACTGCATGCTTATTTAATTTTTTTCGCTTAATTTTAATTTATGTTTAAGAAAGTAATTAGCAAATTTTTAATGTTTATTAGTTTAATTTATGTATATGATCGTGAGTTTTTAAACCGAAGTCCAATCACAACGGAAGAATTCGAACTCTAGTTCTCTAATTTCATGATGAATAATAAAGTTAGTTAATTATTACTATGAGTTGGTTATTAGCTGAATTTTTAAAACTATTTTTTTTATCAACATCTGTAAAATAACAACTCATTAAACATGTATAATTTGTCCAATAACACTCAACTGATCGAAAGTTAAAAATTTACTAAATTAATTTTTTGAATCAAACCATCAATAAATAAAAATATATTGGGCATGACAAACAAAACAGATCGAAAATTCAACAAATGTAATAAATTAAGACAATTAATACCCCCATTTTCAGATTCAAATTCAATTTCTAACAGTTTCACTCACTTCCTCCTGATTCTCTCATGTGATCTCTCTCTCTCTCTCTCTCTTAAAACCAGAACTTTTATGGCACATCACTCTGATTTTTCCATAAACTAAAGTTCCTTTTCTTCTTTTTCCTTTCGCCGGAGATTATGGGAGTCTGTACCTCCAAACCCTCCACCTCCGGTAGACCTAATAACCCTTTCTTTCCGGGAAACGACTATCCCCTAATTAACGATTTTTCCCCTACCCTTCCCGATAAGTCACCACTCGCAAAGGCCTCTCCTTTCTTCCCCTTCTACACTCCGAGCCCCGCTCGCCACCGCCGCAACAAGAGCCGTGAAGTCGGCGGCGACGGTGGCGGAGGAGAGAGCAAGAGCGTGACCAGCACGCCGCTACGTCATTTACGGCGTGCGTTTCACCCTCCGTCTCCGGCTAAACACATCCGGGCGGCGTTACGGCGGAGGAAGGGAAAAAAGGAGGCTGCTTTATCGTCGGCGACGCAGCCTGCGACGGAGATACCGCCGCATGAGGAGGAAGAGGAATTAGGGCTTGACAAAAGATTTGGTTTTCCGAAAGATTTTCACAGTAGAGTAGAATTAGGGGAAGAGATTGGACGAGGCCATTTTGGGTACACTTGCTCTGCTAAATTCAAGAAAGGAGAGCACAGAGGTCAAGTGGTTGCTGTTAAGATCATCCCAAAATCTAAGGTAAAAAAACTTAAAAATTGACTCTTTTAGAATTCTTAATTAGCTTAGTTTAGTTCTTGCTCTTGATGACTGCATACTCCATGATAGTGTTAGTTGATAGAACAGAATGTGTTGGTTAATTTTTGGCAGATGACAACTGCAATTGCTATAGAAGATGTGAGAAGGGAAGTGAAAATTCTACAGGCTTTATCTGGACATAAGAATCTAGTACAATTCTATGATGCATTCGAGGACAATGCGAACGTCTACATCGCCATGGAGTAAGAAAATTTCGTTGCCTGATGTTGAATCAGTTAAATTTTAAGTTTGTTTTTGGTAATAAGAACCTTGTGTCACTTTTTGGGGGTTGAAGTAGTTTGAATTTGCAGGCTATGTGAAGGTGGTGAACTACTTGACAGAATACTAGCAAGGTGTGTGCTACTAAAGAGTTATCGATACTACAGAAACATAGGGTCAGAGATTGTTCTGAAGTTTCATCTTTTTATTTTTTTTTCCTACAGGGGAGGGAAATACTCCGAGAATGATGCAAAACCAGTGGTTATACAGATCTTAAATGTTGTTGCTTTCTGTCATCTCCAAGGAGTTGTTCATCGAGATCTTAAACCAGAGGTGAGGCACAATTTTTCGTTTGAACCGGAAAGAAGATTATCTCTAAAGTTTCCCTACGGAATGTTTTCTTTGATCATCAGAACTTCTTGTACACTTCCAAGGAGGAGAATTCTCAGCTGAAAGCCATAGACTTTGGCTTATCAGATTTTGTCAGACCAGGTTCATCATCATATTTTACTATGTCACAATTTCATTAGTTATTTTTCTTCTGGTTACCAAACTAAAAAATGGTGTTTTGTGTCCTTTTATTTTAAAAGATGAAAGACTCAACGATATAGTGGGAAGTGCGTACTATGTAGCTCCTGAAGTTCTACACAGATCATATACAACAGAAGCGGATGTATGGAGCATAGGAGTCATAGCATACATTCTACTAAGTGGTAGCCGTCCGTTTTGGGCAAGAACCGAATCCGGAATTTTCAGAGCGGTTCTTAAAGCTGACCCGAGTTTTGATGAAGCTCCTTGGCCCTTCTTGTCCTCTGAAGCTAAAGACTTTGTTAAGCGGTTATTGTATAAGGATCCCCGGAGAAGAATGTCAGCCTCCCAAGCCTTGAGTCAGTTTTTTTTTTTATATTTCAAATCTCTCTATAGATTTACGTGTTTCTCTTTTCGTAGTCATAAATCACCAAATAGAGTTCCTTTTTACTTTTTTTCAGTGCATCCTTGGATCCGGGGTTATAGTACCGACATGAATATCCCGTTCGATGTTCTGATCTTCAGGCAGATAAAGGCGTACTTGCGATCTTCTTCATTGCGCAAAGCTGCTCTGAGGGTATGTTTGAAGCACTTTTTTTCAAGTGTTGAAAAGAACATTGAAGACTATTATCTCACTATGTGCTTTCTTTCTTCAGGCGCTGTCCAAGACGCTAATCACGGATGAAATTATTTACCTGAAAACTCAATTTTCTCTCCTCGCACCAAACAAAGATGGCCTCATTACTTTGGAAAACATTAGATTGGTTCGTAAACGTTTAAACCTCTCTTTTATTCCTCTAAAGACGATAAAAACACAGCATAGTAGTAATCTAATCCCGTTGCAATTTTTCTGTTTGGGCAGGCACTTTCAAGCAATGCAACAGATGCAATGAAGGAGTCTCGAATCCCAGAGTTTCTTGCTTTGGTAAGAAATGTTTCTGTGTGTTTCTCAGATTTTTTTTAGATAATTTTAACAGTTTAGTTTCAATTACTGGCCTTTTACAGCTAAATGGACTTCAACACAGAGGAATGGATATCGAAGAGTTTTGTGCAGCTGCCTTAAACGTTCATCAACACGAGTCGCTTGATTGTTGGGAACAGAGCATTCGTCATGCTTATGAGCTTTTCGACAAGAATGGAAACCGAGCTATTGTCATTGAAGAACTTGCCTCTGTAAGTTTCGATTTGGCCTAATACAACAATATCGGAAAAGACAAGACATATATCGAATTAAAGCCGACATGTTCTTGAGTTGCAGGAACTTGGTGTTGGACCATCGATAACCGTACATTCGGTTCTACATGATTGGATAAGACACACAGATGGGAAACTGAGCTTCTTCGGGTTTGCTAAGCTGTTACATGGAGTATCTGTTCGACCCTCGGTGAAAACTACACGGTGAAGATAATGAAACAAACATGACAAAGCGAAATCTGATAAAAGAGAGGATGTCAAGAACTTTACTCTGATTCTTGGATCAGTAGTGAGAAGAAGTGTAAAAGGAACATAAAGTTTCATACAAGAGAAGTTCTACGAAAATTGTTGTAATAAAATAGTAACCACAGTGACTCATTCTCTATGTGAAATCAAGAGAAAGAGAAAGAGGGAATTTAAACATGAAACAGTCTCTTACTTCCAAAAGAGATTTGATTATGGAATCAGCTAATAACAGGCTTTAATGTTCTTCGAGAGCTAATAAAAGAAGTTGGCAAAGGAACTTTGATATGTTGGTGGCGACATGTTTTCTTGACATGATTATATGAATAAAGTTTTGAATATGTTGGTGGCGACATGTTTTGAATATGTTGGCAAAAGAACTTTGATATGTTGGTGGCGAAATGTTTTCTTTGAATAAAGTTTTGCATTCAATTAAAAAAAAATTGAGATCCTATAGTTAATATTTCTATAATATTATTTAAGAAGATATTTTTAAAAATAAACTTTGTTTTGTAAGTTATTACATGAAATGTCATTACAAATAATAAAAAATAATTAAAATATTAAAGGATATAATAGTTTTTTAAAAATTATTGATTATAATATGGAAAGTATATATTTTGCATTTAAGAGGTTATTTATTATTTAATTATTTTTAATACTATATATTTTTTTCTATAGTTTATTATATTTTATTTGAATATATATCAAAACAAAAGTTAAAAAATATTTTACTAATTTTATAAAAAGTTGGACACAAGAAAACTATTTTTTTTAAGAGTTCGTAAACTAACCACAAAAACCATAGTCATTTAACGGTGCATATTAGAGTTATGTTTTCAAGATTATAAGTTTTTGCGGGTTAGGTCCGAATAATATTTTAGTTAACTGCAAAATGGGTTAAATAGACAAATTATTACAAACTGATAGCTTTATCTATAGTTATTAGTTAGTCATATTGTAAAGTTCACGTAAAAACAAATTTTTTAAATTTTAAAATAATTTATTTTAAAAAAATTAACCCGCGCTATAATTAGCCCGGGTTAAGTCTTAGTTGTTTTCCATTTTGAATAATATATATTATATATAACTTTATGATTTGAACAAAAAAAAGATAGATTTGCCTTTAAACCCTAGACGAGAGCCTGTAGTGTGTGTGTTTATCCAAGTCGATATGGAACCAAAACACAAACCATCTTCAAAGTTTGAACACAATATGATTAAAGGAGAAAACTCAGATTCCATCCCGATTGATCTCATCATCGAGATACTCTCTAGATTGCCTGCCAAGTCAATCGCCAGGTTTCGTTTCGTGTCGAAGCTATGAGGCTCCATGCTTCTCCGTTCATATTTCGCCGAGTTGTTTCTGACCAGGTCCTCGGCTCGGCCACGTCTCTTATTCGCCGTCCAACAAGACGGAGAGGAGTGGTGTTTCTTCTCGTCGCCTCAGCCTCAGAATCCATCTTCGTCTCTTGTAGTAACTGCCGATTTTCACATGAAGTTCCTTGGAGGTTGGTGGCTACAGATTTTTGGTCGTGCCTCTGGTTTGATCTATTTCCAACCACATACGCATACGCGGATCTATGATAAGCATCATGTCCTATGTAACCCTAGCACGTGACAGTTTGCTAGCTTACCTTTACCTAAAGTGAGAATGGAGAGAAGTTGGAGAAGCTTTTTAGGGTTTGATCCGATTGACAAAGGATTCAAAGTATTGTACATTACCTGTCCTAAGTATGATCAAAAGGAAGAGCTGGATCAAATTTTGACACTAAGAACTGGAAACGATTGGTGGAGGGATATCCATTGTCCCTTGAACCATTTTCCTAGGGGTAAAGGAATATGCATCAACAAATTGATGTTAGGTCTGAGAAATTCAGGTTTATCTACACAGATTTCATTCCTTACTTAGGCGTGATTACTCTGGAGTATGATTCTTACCGTGGTGCAGGGCGTTCCCTTGAGTTGTGTTTGTGGGTTATAAAGGATGCCGAGAAAACGGAATCGGAATGGTCGGAATATGTCTACACATTTTGGAAGAATCAAGTTGTTGGTTGCAATGTCGTTGGTGTGTCTGCTACAGGTGAAATTGTTTTTTCGACGTATGCCTATACATCTAAACCGTTTTATGTTTTCTACTTCAATCCCGAAAAGAATACTCTCCTAAGTGTTGAAATCCAAGGTTTTGGAGCCGATAACCATGACGCTTTTGAGAAACGAATGGTTATAGTCTTTGTAGACCATGTAGAGGATCTTAAGTTTATTACTATGAAGACGACATATCCTGCAACATCTACAAGCCCACCAGAACATAAGCGTGAAGCCACGAGCACATCAACATCATCATCTAAAGCTCTTTTGCAACAAGATGGCCGTAGGTTTGAGAGCATTAACAAATTTGATTCTCTGCGTCTTGTAGATGATGATTAATTTACATGATGGCGTCCCTTAAGTCGGCTAAAAGTTTTTTTTTTTGACTGACACTTCTTTCTCATTTGCCGGTTTCGTGTGAGCTTTGTTCATCGATAATTGAGTTTTACTATGTTAAGTTTATTTTAATTAAGAGTCGTGACTTTAGGTTGTGTTGTTTTGTCTAAAAGTCACAAATAGAAGAGACACAACTCTTTGTTATGTCGTCTCTGTTGTTTATCTATTTAACACATTGAAACCATGATGTAAAATATAATTTTCTTTTTTTTAATAAAAACTTAAGCTTCGAACATGGTATCAGAGCCCTACTGATCTGAGGGCAAATTCAAGTACAAAGTTCAAGCAAAAAAAAAAAAAAAACAGAGACAATCACTACAAGAAAACAGGCATTTTGCAACGATTTTTTACGACGATTTTATGTCGTTGCAAATGGCCATCGTTTTTGCGACGACTTTACGACGATTCTTAAAGACGTCGTAAAATCGTCGCAAACTTGGGACGAAAGTTTTCGTTGTTAAATCGTCGCGAATTAGCGACGATTATACAACGATTACCGACGACATTACGACGATTATCAAAATCGTCGTAAAATCGTTGTAACTTAGCGACGATTTACCGAGGTTTATATAAAACGTTGTAATATCGTCGTAAAATTACCCACGAATTAGCAATGATTATTATAATTTGAACTTTACATCGATTTCCCAACGATTAATAAGTTAGGTGAGCACGTTTTAAGTTCACGGTGTTCGGTTAGGTAAACATGTTTAATATCGTTGTAAAGTCGATGTAAACATTTTTAGATTCGTTGTAAAATCGATGTGAAATCGATGTAAAATCGTAGGTAATTCGATGGTAATGAAAATAAAAATCTATATATAGTGGCCAACTTCATAATAAAAATTTCATATTCAAAAACAATATTTACTTCTTTCTGACCAACAAAAAATGTCAATATACGAAATTAGAAGATGGATGTATAATCGTCTTGATTCAGAGGGATCGCTAACAAAGGAGTTCAGTGATGGGGTGGAGGGATTCATGCATCAGGCAGGAAGTATACATAATACGATTATCAGTGGTAAGATGTACTGTCCTTGTGCCAGATGCTTGAATAGGAAATTTATCATTATCTCGAAGGTGTGGTCGCATATATTAAATAGAGGGTTTATGCCGCATTACTATATATGGTATCATCATGGAGAGGGTCATGGGGGAAATGCAGCTAGTAGTAGTAGCAATTATCAAGCATCGAATTTTGATGAGTCAAATAATTTTAATCAATTTGAAGATCATGCGGAGCAGCATGGTGAAGATAATGATAGGATTCATGACATGGTTACGGATGCATTTCATGAAACCGTAAGTACATTTGCACATGATCATCATGATGAGGAACCCAATCTAGATGCAAATTTTTTTTATGATATGCTAGATGCTGCAAATTAGCCACTCTACGATGGATGTAGAGAAGGACATTCTAAATTGTCGTTGGCGGCTAGGATGATGACTATTAAAACTGATCATAACTTAGCTGAGGTTTGCATGGATGATTGGGCTGATTTGATTAAAGAGTATTTGCCAGAGGACAATTTAGCTGCTGAAACTTACTATGAGATACAGAAGCTGGTTTATAGTCTTGGGTTGCCTTCTGATATGATAGATGTCTGTGTTGACAATTGCATGCTTTTTTGGAAAGATGATGATAAGTTGCTGGAATGTCGAGTTTGCCATAAGCCAAGATATAAGCCGCAAGGTACTGGTCGGAGTAAGGTACCGTTCCAGCGGATGTGGTACCTTCCTATAACTGATAGATTTAAAAGAATGTATCAGTCTGAGAGGACAGCTGCATCGATGAGATGGCATGCAAATCATTTGCAAACAGATGAGGAGGTTACTCATCCTTCAGATGCAAAAGCGTGGAAACACTTTAAGACGGTACATCCAGACTTTGCTAGAGAGAAACGTAATGTGTATCTTGGTCTTTGCACAGATGGATTTAGTCCATTTGGTATGTCTGGTAGGCAATATTCTTTATGGCCAATAATCCTAACGCCTTACAACCTACCCCCAGATATGTGCATGCAAAGGGAATTTTTATTCATGAGTATTTTAATACCAGGTCCGAAGCATCCGAAGCGTTCCCTTGATGTGTTTTTGCAGCCTCTGATACATGAATTGGAGCAGTTGTGGTATACCGGGGTTCGGACATATGATTTTGCAAGGAAAAAAATGTTTACAATGCGTGCGGTGTTTATGTGGACAATAAGCGACTTCCCTGCGTACAGGATGTTATCAGGTTGGACTACGCATGGGCGATTGTCTTGTCCATATTGTCTCAATCGGACAGATGCGTTTCAATTGAAACATGGTCGGAAAACAAGTTGGTTTGATTGTCACCGCCGATTTCTACCGATTCATCATGCATATCGAAGAAATAAGCGGTTGTTTAGAAAGAACAAAACTGTTCGTGTTCCTCCTCCTGTTTATATTTCCGGGGAAGATCTAGAAGCAGAAATTGATCATTATGGTGCATTGGAAACAGTCAATCGTGGTGAAAATTGGCACACTCCAGCTAATATGCCGGATGGATATGGGGAGCATCACAATTGGCATAAGAAAAGCATATTCTGGAAGCTTCCGTATTGGAAGGATCATTTGCTTAGACACAATTTGGATGTCATGCACATTGAGAAAAACTTTTTTGATAACATCATGCATACAGTGTTAAACGTGCGTGGAAGGACTAAAGACAGCGGTAAGTCAAGGTTAGACTTGCCTGATCTTTGTTGTCGGAATGAGTTACATATTACAAGCAATGGGAAAGCACCTGTCCCCATATTTCGAGTGGGTGCGGAAGAAAAGTCAGCTTTGTTCAAATGGGCGACATCTGATGTGAAGTTCCCGGACGGGTACGTATATAATTTAGCTAAATGTGTTGAGAATGACCAAAAGTTTTCCGGGATGAAGAGTCATGACTGTCACGTCTTTATGCAACGACTACTTCCTTTTGCATTTGCTGAACTTCTACCAGGAAATGTACACGAAGCAATTGCAGGCATTGGAGGGTTTTTTCGGGATCTTTGTACCCGTACTTTGTCAGAAGATGTTATTGCACAACTTGATGCTAGTATTCCTATTTTGTTGTACAACATGGAGAAAATATTTCCCCCAGCCTTTTTTGATGTTATGGAACATCTACATATTCATCTACCTCACGAAGCAGAACTTGGGGGACCTGTGCAGTATCGATGGATGTACCCATTGGAGCGATTCATGGGACATTTGAAGCGGAAGGCTAAAAATCTAGCCAAAGTTGAAGGCTCAATAGTAGCAGGAAGTTTAACAGAAGACACTTCTC
Organism: Eutrema japonicum; assembly: GCA_030161315.1. Classification (NCBI taxonomy): domain Eukaryota; kingdom Viridiplantae; phylum Streptophyta; class Magnoliopsida; order Brassicales; family Brassicaceae; genus Eutrema; species Eutrema japonicum. The sequence continues at coordinate 43,889,570 of BSQW01000001.1, forward strand.
ACTTCACGGGGTACTATTTTGGCTCGAAGGTTCGCACACGGAAAAGGGCAGCACGGTGATATGATGATGGAGGTGTAGGCCGAACATATGCTAATGAAGGTGTCCCATATATCTTTTCTTCAATCGGTCGATTATGTGGAAGAGTGAAGTCAGTTTGGTTTGCCAATGAAAAAGACCATCATAGTGCACAAACGTATATCCTCTTAAATTGCGAAGAAGTTAGTCAATTTGAGACGTAAGTGTATAAACATACGTCTTATATATATGGCTAAATTATATATATGCTAGCTTTATACCAATTACAAATACTTTTGTATGCAGTGAATTTGTTAGACAAGTCCGAGAAGTCATTGAAGGAATCTCAGACGATGAAATCAACAAGCGTAAAGATCAACATTTTGCCCCGTGGTTGAAGACGCAAGTACGTAAAATTTTAAGTGATCTGATAAATTACTATCTTGGACAAGTAACCTAATACATATTTTGATTACTTTTTTAATTAAATTAATTAATGATATATAGGTCGAGTATGGGGATACCGCATATCCACTCTGGTTCCATGAGTTAATAAAAGGCCCCATATCGAAGATAACGAGTGCACCCATGTATTGCACACGCGGATATATATTTCATACATTCAAATACGGAAATCAAAGAGCTACTGCCAACTACGGGGTATGTGTGCGGGGCGAAATAGATTTTTATGGAGTGCTGCAAGACATAATTGAAGTTGAGTACCCTGGTTGCTTAGGTTTGAAATGCGTTCTGTTCAAATGCGACTGGTTCGATCCAACAGTTGATCGAGGCGTCCGTAAAAACAAATTTGGGGCAGTAGATGTCAACCAATCACGACGTTACAATAAATATGAGCCATTTATCCTAGCATCACAAGCAGAACAAGTCAGCTTTGTTCCATATCCGCGAGTTCGCACCACCCGTATCTCATGGTTATCAGTTATAAAAGTTTCTCCGAGGGGTCGAATTGTGGGGGTTGATGAGGAACTACCAATGCAGCAAGATCATTGCTCTGATATGCCAGAACTAAATGAGAGCAATGAAGACATCCTTTTGATAGATCCTCAAAACAGGCAAGTTGAATATCTCCCAGACGATACAGAGTAAGAAGATGAGGAAGATGAGTTCGAAGAAAGTGATGAACCAGATGATCAAGAAACGGATGTGTACTACTCTTCGTCCGAAAATGAATCAGAGTGACCGCGCTAGCTAGTAATTATTGTGAATTTAATGTATTAATATAATATTGTGATCGAGTAATTATTGTGAAATTTAAGTGATATGATTTCTATGAAATCCCTTAAACCCCAAACTAAATTCCATCTCCGATCTCCACTCATTTTCCGCCGTAGGTGCGGCGATTAATAAATTACGAGACATATGTGTCTATGTGTCATGTAATTTATTAATTGCCCCAACAACGGTGGGAAATGAGTGGTGATCGGAAATGAGATTTAGTTTGGGGTTTAGGGGATTTCAAAGAAATCATCGCTAAATCGTCGCTAATTGTGATAGTCACAAATTCGATGCAAATTAGCGACGATTTAGCAACGAATTGAACTAATTGTGGCTAAATCGTCGCAAACACTGAATGTCACAAAATCGATGCAAAGTTGCGACGATTTAGCAAAGATTTGTCATAAACCCTAAACCCTTTGCCCTAAACCCCAAACCCTAACGTATTACCATCTCATTGTATTATGCATCTTTCATTGAAATTGATCGTGACTTTAGAGAATTGTCCGAAAATGAAAACTCGGTCAATCACAGTAATATCCACAAACTGAATTATTGTATTAATAATCTCTAACATATACACAAACTATATGTTTTACTTATTTTTCAATATCGATGAACTTATTGATAATTTCATGAATTTGGATTTACAGTAAACATGTCAAGTTGTTTATGGAATGTTGCAATCGACGTTACAATTTTGTACCTATACCCTAAACCCTAAAACCGATTTTACAAATATCCTCACAAATTCGATGCAAATTAGCGACGATTTAGCAACGAATTGAACTAATCATGGCTAAATCGTCGCAAACACTGAATGTCACAAAATCGATGCAAAGTTGCGACGATTTAGCAACGATTTGTCATAAACCCTAAACCCTAAACCCTTTGCCCTAAACCCTGAACCCTAACGTATTACCATCTCATTGTATTATGCATCTTTCAATGAAATTGATCGTGACTTTAGAGAATTGTCCGAAAATGAAAACTCAGTCAATCACAGTAATGTCCACAAACTGAATCATTGTATTAATAATCTCTAACATATACGCAAACTATATGTTTTACTTATTTTTCAATATCGATGAACTTATTGATAATTTCATGAATTTGGATTTACAGTAAACATGTCAAGTTGTTTATGGAATGTTGCAATCGACGTTACAATTTTGTACCTATACACTAAACCCTAAAACCGATTTTACACATATCCTCACTAATTCGATGCAAATTAGCGACGATTTAGCAACGAATTGAACTAATCGTGGCTAAATCGTCGCAAACACTAAATGTCACAAAATCGATGCAAAGTTGCGACGATTTAGCAACGATTTGTCATAAACCCTAAACCCTAAACCCTTTGCCCTAAACTCTAAACCCTAACGTATTACCATCTCATTGTATTATGCATATTTCAATAAAATTGATCGTGACTTTAGAGAATTGTCCGAAAATGAAAACTCGGTCAATCACAGTAATGTCCACAAACTTAATCATTGTATTAATAATGTAACATGTACGCAAACTCTCTGTTTTACTTATTTTTCAACCTCGATGAACTTATTGATAATTTCATGAATTTGGATTTACAGTAAACATGTCAAGTTGTTTATGGAATGTTGCAATCGACGTTACAATTTTGTACCTATACCCTAAACCCTAAAACCGATTTTACAAATATCCTCACTAATTCGATGCAAATTAGCGACGATTTAGCAACGAATCGAACTAATCGTGGCTAAATCGTCGCAAACACTGAATGTCACAAAATCGATGCAAAGTTGCGACGATTTAGCAACGATTTGTCATAAACCCTAAACCCTAAACCCTTTGCCATAAACCCTAACGTATTACCATCTCATTGTATTATGCATCTTTCAAAGAAATTGATCGTGACTTTAGAGAATTGTCCGAAAATGAAAACTCGGTCAATCACAGTAATGTCCACAAACTTAATCATTGTATTAATAATGTAACATGTACGCAAACTCTCTGTTTTACTTATTTTTCAACCTCGATGAACTTATTGATAATTTCATGAATTTGGATTTACAGTAAACATGTAAAGTTGTTTATGGAATGTCGGAATAGACGTTACAGTTTTGTACCTATACCCTAAACCCTAAAACAGATTTTATAAATTTCCTCTCTAAATCGTTGCAACATTTGCGACGATTTAGCCACGATTTATCTCAAATCACGGCTAAATCGTCGCAACATTTGCAACGATTCCGCAACGTATTATTAATTTAATTTACCGCGTGCCGGTCAATTAAACTCCCGCGTGGGGGTGAGACTAATCGTCGCAAAATCGTTTCAAAGTGAGCGACGAATTAGCCACGATCTTATTGCCACGATTTAGCGACGACAACTCATCCTATATAATCACACGCTCAGAATTTTTCAAATCACTCTCAAAATTTTCTATAAACTTATTTCTTGATCATTCCTCCGGAATTCCTTGCAAAAAAGGGTAAATTTTTTTTAATGTTTTTAATTTTAATTAATTTAAATAGGAATAGAACAATTTAGGTCGGTAGAAATGGAATCAAATTAGAAAAAATAGCAGACTGCTCGGATGTTTATAGATAGTAATTTTTTTTCATTTTTATGCAGATGGCACATCGTCGTTCACATTACGCTCAGTTTTTGAGAGAGATTGGTGATGCTTCGGGTACCGGGTTGCCCGTTTCTTCTGAGGCTACAGAGACGGATTTCGTCCCGGCGACGGAAACACATAGTACTCTGCCGCCACAACCATCTCAGATTCCGCAACCTGGAGGCCGTGCCCCGGCTCCATATGCACACATGACGGTTCTTGATTTGCTTGCACAGCCGGGCCATCATAGGCTTAGGAGATTAGATCCAGATCATATTGACGGGTCGGAATGGTAATATATATATTTATTTTTTAACATTTATTATTACATATTTATATTTATTTATAACAATTCAAAATTTTACAATTTTTTGTTTCAGGTTTGGAGTTGAATCCTAAGTTGGACGGACCGTTTCTGAAATCATCAAGTCCTATTTTATCGAGCCTCATACCAATTTTACCCAGCTCCCGACACACGTCAAAGAAACATGGTTCAAGATGTTTGCGGTACGTATGAAAATTTGTTTTTTCTCCCATAATTATTTTAATTATAATTAAATATATATTTAATTTAATTTTATAAAATATTAAATTATTTTTGTTTTTCATGCAGCAAAAATATCACTGGGATCTTTCGATTCATGGCGAGGTTGAAACTTTATTTCTCGAGAAGGTGAAGTTTCGTATCCAAGGCGTGGTTAGTGAGTGGAAGAAAGCATGGAAGATTTCTGGTGATTTAGCAAAGCCCCTGCACATGGATAAAGCCGTTTGGGACGGCTTGGTGCGGTATTGGCTGGAACCGAAGTCCATCATGATTGCTGAGAAGTGTTCGGCTTCCCGCAACGCCGTTGGTTCGGACGGGAAACTGAAGGCTTTGCCTCATACAGCAGGGCAAACACCTTTTGCGGGTGTTCGTCTACAGATGGTAATTAAATTTATTTAAATTAATTAATTTATTTAATTTACTTCGTTAATAGCGAAGTTTTTTTCTTTAGGCCGCCGAAGACGGAGGTGTACTCCCTCCGATGACCAAGGTGTTTGAGCGGGCGCACCGAAAGAAGGATGGTTCCTTTGTTTCCGAGACTGCCGAGCACATCTTCAATGAGGTGACTTCCAAGGTCACCCAACGAGAGACACAGCTCTCTCAACATCTATCTCCAGGTGGTTCGTCGGTCATGTCTGGAGGGTTGACCACACACGATATTGACCGGATCTTCGAGCAGGTATATACAATAGTTAGTACTTATTAATTTTTAGTTTTTTATTTTTTAAAAATTTCTAATTGTAAATTTAAATATAGGTTGCCCCTAAGAGAAAGGGGAAGGTTGTCGGGATGGGATCTATTCGAGATGTATCGGCTGCTTCTTCATATGCTCCGCGACAACAATCGCCAGAAGATGATCCAGTCGTGTTACGTGCCACGATTACGAGTCTTCAGGAGCGGGTTGAGACCGAGGCTACTCGGTCTCAGGCATATCAGGCGAAGATTGCGAGTCTTCAGCAGCGGGTTGAACTGGATGCTACGTAGAATGACGAACTCTTCGACATCTTGGCAACAGGGAACCCGACAATGCAGGCCATGCTACGGGAAAAGCGAAGACTCCGAGCAGAGGCAGATGCAACGGCAGCGGCAGCGGCAGAGGCAGCGGCAGGCCCATCCGGTTCGTCGAGACGTCCCGAAGACGATGTGAATCTCGACGATTACGATATAGTTATTTATATTTAGGATTTCGAATTCTAATTTTGGTTTTTTTTTGTAACAGATTATAATATTTTTTTTTAATAAAATATTATTATATATTATTTTTAAAATTTTATTTTATAATTTCGAAATTAATAAAATTTTAAAAATAATAATAAAAATCATATATAGAATCGTCGTTAATTCGATGGTAAACACTAATCCTCGTTGATTCGTTGCTAAATTAATCGTCATAAAATCGTGGCTAATTTACAACGATTATATGACGATTTATTAGCAACGATGTTGCGACGATTATTTAGCAACGATTTTAGGACGCTTGATTAGCAACGAATTAACGACGACAATTTTTTGCCATCGAATTAACAATGAAATATTTCCCTTCGAATTTCCATCGTTTTTTCGACGTATTTATATTCGTCGTAATTTCAATGTAATATTTACGACGATTTTACGACGGAAATTTACCGACGATTTAGCGACGAAATTTTTTCCCTCTTACTTTCCCGACGAATTTACGACGATTTGTGGTTTGCGACGATCAGTTAACGACGATCTCGTTTTCGTCGCAAATTCGATGCAAACCCTCTTTTGCAACGATTTTACAACGATTTCGTTCGTTGCAAAAAGGGTGTTTTCTTGTAGTGAATGGAGACAACATCTCATCAAGTAATTCCGATATTTGATGGAGAAAATTACGATTTCTGGCGAATTAAAATCAAGACAATTCTGAAGACAAAGAAATTGTGGGAAGTAGTGGAAGAAGGAGTTCCATACAAGCCGACACAAACAGATCAGACACCGGCATCGCTCCAATTAGAAAGGCGGTGGGAGGAAGCATCAACAAAGGATTTGATGGCACTGCAAATTCTACAAACTGCAGTATCCGATCAAATATTTCCGCGTATAGCACCAGCAATTACTTCTAAAATTCTTGGGATGCGTTGGAATCTGAGTTTCAAGGATCTTCTCAGGTTCGATTGATCAAACTCCAGTCACTGAGAAGAGAATATGAAAACTTGAAAATGATTGATGGTGAAAATGTCAAGGTTTTCACGGGAAAGCTAATTGATTTGGGAAATCAATTGAGAGTCCATGGAGAAGAGAACTGATTATCAAATCGTTCAAAAATTACTCATTTCCCTTCCTGCAAGGTTCGATAGTATCGTGGCCGTGATAGAGCAAACAAAAGATTTACAAACGCTGGCCGTAACGGAGTTGATCGACACTCTTCAAGCACAAAAAAATCGTTTTGTTTCACGATATGAGAATTCGACTGAAGGAGCGTTCAATGCACAATCAAGAAGAGGAGAATCTGGTTTCAAAAGGGAAAACAGATTCGGTGAACGTCAAATAAAAGGCAAAAAATGGTGTGGTGTCTGCAAGAAAGACAATCACACAGAGGCAGATTGTTGGAAGAAACAGAACAAAGGTGTTCAACAAAAAATTTTGAAAAAAGAAGAAATGTTACAACTGTGGCAAGGCTGGACATTTCTCAAGGGATTGCCATTCAAAGAAATATGAACGAGCACATATGAGTCTTGAAGAAGAAGACGAAGAAGACGAAGAAGATGAAGTTCACATGCTTTTCAGTGCAAGTGAAGAAACACCAACAATCACTCAAGAAGAAGTATGGTTGGTGGACAGTGGCTGCACCAATCACATGACAAAGGAAGAGAAATACTTCACAAAATTGGATAGAGGTATCAACGTTCCAATCAAAGTTGGAAACGGTGAAGTCATAATGACAGCCGGCAAAGGAGACATCACTATAATGACCGACAAAGGAAAACGAGTCATCAAAGATGTTTTTCTTGTGCCAGGATTGGAGAAGAATCTACTAAGCGTTCCACAAATAATATCTCATGGATATCGTGTCATGTTTGAAGATAAGCGGTGTGTAATCTTAGATCCTATGGGGAAAAAGATTATGGAGATTAAGATGGTTCGAAAGAGTTTTCCAATAAAATGGAATTCTTCTCAATAAAATGCCATGACTGCCCATGAAGAAGAAGATATTGAGTTATGGCATAGAAGATTGGGTCACGTGGGTAATTCAAGAATTAAACAAATGCAAAAGAAGAAGATGGTGGATGGTTTACCAAGTTTTCAAGTGAACCGAGAAGTGTGTGGAGCATGTAAACGAGGAAAGCAAGCAAGAGATGCATTTCCAAAGGAATCTCTAACAAAGACAAAGGAGAAACTCGAGATTGTTCATACCGATGTGTGTGGACCAATGCAAACAGAGTCACTCAATGGAAGCCGATACTTCTTATTATTCGTTGATGATTACACTCATATGTCTTGGGTATATTTTCTTAAACACAAGTCTGAAGCATTTGTGGTGTTTAAGAAGTATAAAGCCTTGGTGGAGACTCAATCAGGAAACAAGATAAAGATGCTTCGATCCGATGGTGGTGGTGAATCCACATCGAGTGAATTCAATAAATTCTGTCATGAATGGGGAATCGAGAGACAAGTAACGGTTCCATACTCGCCACAACAAAACGGGGTTGCAGAGCGTAAGAACCGGTGTCTAGTGGAGATGGCTCGAACCATGATCGCTGATCAAAATCTTCCTCACAAGTTATGGGCTGAGGCGGTGTATACATCGACATACCTGCAAAATCGCTTGTCTACTAAAGCCATAGAAGAAGACATCACAACAATTGAGAAGTGGAGTGGGCATAAACCGACAATTGGGCACTTGAAGATATTTGGAAGTTTATGCTTTGTACATGTGCCAAAAGAAAAAAGAAGCAAATTTGATGAGAAGGCCAAACGTGGAGTTTTTATTGGTTATAGTAGCCAATCAAAAGGCTACAGAGTTCTCATTTTAAATAATGAGAAGGTGGAGATATCAAGAGACGTGGCATTTGAAGAATTAAAGAAGTGGGACTAGGAAAGAAAAGAAGAAGTCAAAAGAAATTTTGTCTTGTCCACAAATATTTTATCGCTACAACCAGAGAATAATCAAGGAAACTCCATCCCTGTTCACTCTCAAATTAACAATGGTGATAACAATGAAGAAAAAGGAGAGACTTCAGAGCCACCAAGGAAATACAGGTAAATGACAGAAATAATGCAAATTGCACCTATGGTGGATCTAGAAGAAGCGGCTCCAGCATATGAAGCATGTTTTCTCTTAACAGAGGTACCACAAACATATGATGAAGCCTCAGAGATAGTAGAATGGAGAAGAGCCATGGAAGAGGAAATCAAGATGATAGAAAAAAACAGAACATGGCTTCTTGTAGATAAACCGAAGGAAAAGAATATCATTAGAGTGAAGTGGATATATCGTCTCAAGATGAAAGCCAATGGTGATCCTTTCAAATACAAGGCTAGGTTAGTCGCGAGAGGGTTCTCTCAATAATATGGTGTTGATTACTTTGAAACGTTTGCACCGGTTACAAGACATGACACAATTAGAGCCATCCTTGCTCTCGCGGCACAAATGAAGTGGAGACTCTATCAAATGGACGTGAAGTCAGCGTTCCTCAACGGAGAACTTGAGGAGGAGATCAATGTTGCACAACCACCCGGATTCATAGTCGAAGGTGAAGAAGGAAAAGTTCTAATGCTGAAAAAGCCTTATACGGCTTAAAACAAGCTCCTCGGGATTGGTATGGGAGAATTGATTCATATTTTCTCCAACGTGGTTTTCAAAGAAGCCAAAATGATGCAGCCTTGTATGTGATGAAGAAAGACAAGGATATTTTGATCGTGAGTCTCTACGTGGATGACTTAGTAATCACTGGTAATAATTCTCAACTCATTAAAAAATTCAAGGAAAATATGAAGATGGAGTTTGAGATGACATATTTGGGATTGTTGAATTATTTTCTTGGAATGGAAATAATTCAAGATGATTGCAGAATTTTTCTTTTACAAGAAAAATATCCTTGCAAACTTATTGAAAAGTTTGGTATGAAAGATTGCAAAAGCGTGAGCACTCCACTTGCACCACACAACAAGAACCTTAAGGATGATGAAGAATATGGTGAACCGACAAAGTATCGGAGTATCATTGGTGGCTTGTTGTATCTCTGTGCATCAAGGCCAGACTTGATGTTTGCAAGCTCTTATCTCTTACGTTACATGGCTAAGCCTCTTGTCAAGCATTATCAAAAAGCAAAAAGGGTGTTAAGGTATGTGAAAGGCACATCCCATTTTGGAGTTCAATTCACTAGTATCAACGATCCGGAGTTATACGGTTACTCGGATAGTGATTAGGGTGGGTCTAATGAAGACAAAAAGAGTACATCTGATTACGTGTTTACTCTTGGATCTGCGATGTGATATGCTCAATTTAATACCCTAAGATACTAAAGCAGTTGTTGTAGTAAGTGTAGGGGTCGAACCACAAAGACTCACAGAGATCACACAATAAATTATGAAGTGTCGAATTACGCTAAGCCAGATAGATGTAATTAAAAACAGTGCAGAAATTAAACGAGATGTAAATCAATTGGGAAATATAGGCTCAGGGTTTTTCTCAGGAAATCAGTGAATGCAGACTAACTAACTAACAGGATTCAGATTTAGCGCAGTTCTTGAACTCAAATCACTAAAATATAGCTAACCAACTCTCGTTGCGAAAACTATCTAAATCTAAATCCTAGGAATTCCAAATCTCTTTGCGAATCCTAAAGTCTAAATCAGCTTTAACAACAGGTTTGATATGTTCACAAATCAATTAAACCAAATCTCTTTGCGAATAATCAATTTGCTCACCTAGGTTCTATCAGGTAATTAATTGCACTCTCGTACCTAATCAATTATCCTAAGATTTATATTCTAGGTAGCTAATCTAGAACAAGATATGAACACAACCTAAGCGAAGAACTATAATTCAGATGGTGAATCCTAAAAGATATTTAACCTAGCATTCAAAGAAAACCCTTATGAGAAAACCCTAAACCTAAGGTGGATCTACTCAGACATGGAGAATGAAACAATCAACATGTTTGAATAAATCATCAATAGAATAGAAAGAAGGGTTTAGAGATCTGATCTCGGACGAAGGGAGATTCAGACTTGTCTCTCTAAAACCAAAGTAAAATCAAACACAGAAAATAAAAGCATCGCCTAAACAATGGCTGTAAAATCCTATTTATAACCTAAATCACGATTTGGGGCCTTCTTGTAATTATCAAAGTCTTCTGGGTGCTTTTGCAATTCTCCAAGACTTCATAATTAGTCGCGGCCCATGAAATCTCGATGAGTGTCGATCGATACCAGGGGGTATCGATCGATGCTCGGTGCTCAGATCGGGCTCTTAGTCATCAGACTTCAGTCTCGCTCCAGAATGCTCCAGAAAAGCTCCAATAATTCCAATTAAGCTCCAGACGTGCTATAACCTGTGAAAGACTCTAAAAGACTCCAAAACACAAGAAAAGACTCTATAAAAGGACTTATATCATGGCCTAAATAGGGTAAAAACCATGATATATCAACTCCCCCAGACTTAGCCTTTTGCTTGCCCTCAAGCAAATAGAAGACTAAACCAGAAAAAGAGGTTTGAAAACGTAGAGACTCACCTGTTCCTGAACCATCGAAAAGACCCTTTTCCCAAGTACCCAAATGTCACCTGATCAGCTTTCGATCTAACCACCATGTACTTCTCCGTAGACATTTGCAGCTTTTCCAGACTCCACACAAAATCCCACAGCATTATTCAAGTAAAGCCCTCATCGCCAGTTTCATCTCTGCAGCTAATTTTTAAGAACCTTCTAGACTCTTTACCAGACAATATCTTGACAAAGGAACCACCCTTTTTCACACTTTTTTGTATCAATTTCTCTCCTCCAGACTTATTTCTTATTATATCCTTATTATTATTTTTTATTTTCAGCTTAGCATATACATATCAAGGTAGGAGACGCGAGTATTGATGGTGTTTGCCACCAAATCCCCGGTTCTTCCCTCTCTATGTATCAAAGGATGTAGGCGAATAATGGCATCATAGGAAAATCCTAGCCTCGCTTCCAATCCTTTGTGTGATCATCCCCTCTTAAGTAGAATAATGGGATCGCTGGAAATTTTCCTAACCCTCTACTCAGAAGAAAATCATTTCAATCTTTTATGCTCTTAATCTATCAACTTATTTCAGGGGAGAGAGATACCATAATTCTAAACACACGGGTTCCTTTATCAGATATGAATGATGAATCAAGCTCTATGAACACTAACCACATTGATGAAGTGCAAAAATTTGGCTCAGGCTTCAGAAGAACTCTGCTGGAGACATGGATGTTTTCTAGTCAACTGGTCAGCCTTTGGATTTTTCATTAGTCGATCTAGAACTGATCCTGTAACACTGTGCACTCAAAAACAAAATCAAATCAATAGGTTCAAGCACAGGATCATCATCTCCAACAAATTTTGACTCAATAAAACAGTTTTGACTCGATAAAACGACTGACTCTAAGAAAAACGAAAACAATGTCAGCAGACACCTCCCCCAGACTTGAACAACACTGTCCTCAGTGTTATCTAGCCTAGAGTCAGTGAAAGAAACAAAGAAAAAGGATAGAACGAAGAGAAACAAGAAATTACCATTCTGGAACAGTCGGTGTCGATCGACACACGGCATGGTATCGATCGATACCATGCTTAGATCGACTTTGTGAATTTTCATCCGCGATTGGTGTCGATCGATACCATAGGGGTATCGATCGATGCTTAGGCGATTTCGAGTTGCTCCTTGTTCATCCTGACACAGACTCAAAACAAACGAAAATAAAAATAAAAACGAATGAAAAACAGACTCACCAGTGGGTTGCCTCCCACCAAGCGCTCGTTTAACGTCAATAGCTTGACTGTAACGCCCTTCAGGCTGGATAAGAGTGAGAGCTTGCACCAAAACAGGCTCCATCACTTGACATTACTAGCTTCAAAGTTCTGCTTAGCATGCTGTCCACAAACTCCTGCCCTTTCTCTTTCAGCTCAGAAGTAAGAAGGACTCTTGCCTTAGAGAATGGCTTCAAGGCTCCTTTGCATTTGACCTTGTACTCAATCGAATCTCCATTACACTTCTGAGGTATCAAAGTGACATGGGGATTCTCAACTTTGTTGCTCTTGGCCTTCTTCTTTGTTGCCTTAGTTTTCTTGGCAACTTCTTTGGGGGTGCTGGGCGGTTCACCTGGAACATCTGCGACAGTAGGCTCATCAGGAGGCTCTTCCAAAATATCAATCGCTAGCGACTCTCCTGTGACAACCTCGATGCTAGACACATGTGTGGGAGCACTCCTAGGGGGAATGACACCATAATAGACCCCTCTGTCAATGTAAGAGAAAGAGATTCTCTTATTAGGTGTGTCTATGATCGCGCCTGCAGTAGCCATGAACGGTCGTCCCAAAAGGATAGGCATACGAGATATTGCACCCATCTCTACAACCTGAAAATTAGTAGGAACTAGACAGTCTCCTACTTTGACCAGCAAACCATGGATAGTACCGTGTGGAAGCGAGGTGGAGTTGTTCGCGAATGTGATAGATGCCTCTGGTGATCGAATATCAGCTCCTAACCGCTCTGCAATTGCCCTTGAGATGACATTGACACTAGCCCCTGAGTCGACAAGAGACTCTTTGAACTCAACTCCAGAGATAGAGCATGGAACTACAAATTTCCCTGGATCCTCCCTTGGGGTCAACTGTCTCAGTGGAGGTGGACCTCTAGCCTTAATGAAGAGTGCCTTAATCTCTTCCTCAGTTTCTCTGCAATCCTTGAAGTGACTTAGCAGAGGACGGCACTCTAGGGCTTCTTCAAAGGTTGAATCAGGGGAAATCCTTCTTACCATCTTCTCAAAGCCACGCAGCTGCTTTGGAGAGATGGGATCTCTGAGGTGTTTAGGTACAGGATTCTCCTTCTTGGGCTTGCGAGCTCTTTTCTCAGCTCGTTCCCTAGCTATCGCTGCCTGACACTTCGTTTCATAGTCTTCCCAAAATTGGGCGATATTGAACCGTGCTGCTGCTACTTGAGGCTCCTTGGTCGAAATATCATGTGTCTCCTCAGAAATTGCCTTGGTATCGACCGATACCAGTGGGGTATCGATCGATACACGGGTTTTGGAAGTGTCCCGTTTCAGAATTGTAACCGGCATCGATCGACACCTGGGGGTATCGATCGATGCTCTGGCGATTTTAGAATCCTCTTCGTAATTCTCTGCACTTGAGGAGATCGCATTGACGTGTGCATGAACCGATTTTCCCTTGGAATTTGCTGCAGTCTGAGCTACTTGAGTTTCCAGCATCCTGTGACTCGTATTTAGTGCCTCGATCCTTCCACTCAAATCGGTGTACATGGTGTCCATCTTACCATTGAAGGTGGCTGTCATCTTCTCCTGCCCTTGAACCAGGTGTTCAAGCATAGCCTCAATCTTACTCTCAGGGGCTTTGGGTGGTGGGGATTGGTACCCTCCTTGCTGAGCATTGTTGGTGAAGTTTCGATTGGAGTTGTATCCGAATCGCTGACCCTGAAAACCAGAACCACCTATGTAGTTAACATCTTCCACCTCATTCTCAGTAGCAAAGTGGACGGCCTTTGTTGTCCTTCCCAGCAGAAGACTGTGCATAGAATCCAGCTGAGCTTTCACTTCAGCGATCTGTGACCCATCCATGTTACCAGCCAGCTTCTTGCGCTCGAAGTCTGCGCTCTTTGTGCTACTACTAGATGCAAAGTTCTCAATCAACACAATAGCATCCTCAGGATATCTGGTGTTGAAATTACCATTGCTCGAAGAGTCCAGACCCATCTGATATCTCCAATCTACTCCTCTGAAGAAGATACCCAGCAGCTGCACATCAGAGTATCCATGATGTGGACAATCTCTCTGATACGATCTGAATCTTGTCCAAGCAGCCTTGAACGCCTCAGTAGGTCCTTGAGAAAAAGTGGAGATCTTATTCCTCAGATCTTCAGATCGCCCGTCATCATAGAAGTTAATCAGGAAGGCTCTCTTGGTGTCCTTCCAATTAGTTAGCGATCCAGGAGATAGCTGCCTCAGCCAGTAAGTAGCTTCTCCACCCAGAGAGTAGGGGAAGAGCTTGCAGAAGAGATAGTCGTAGGACACTCCATTGCTCTTGATGCTAGTGACCAAGTCCTCGAATTTCTCTACATGGTCCATTGGATGTTCATGAGGAAGACCATGGAAGAGATGCTGTCCTACTAGAGTGTAGTAAGCAGGTTTCAGCTCGAAGTCATTCCTCTCATAAGCAGGAGGACGAATCGCTGACCGATTGGCGAAAAACTGCTCTGGCCTGTTGTACTCACCAATTGTCTGAGCTCGAACACCTGCAGCATTGCCAACGTTGCCGCGCCCAGCTGGCACAACAATCTCAATAACAGGAGCAGGGACAACGATGTTTCCAGCTTCATCAAGTCGTTGCCCTCTCTCATTACACACATGACCCTCTTGGTCTCTCAGAATTCCAGCTTCATCAGCTCTTAAAACCACTGGGTTGTTCATCTCTGATGTTTGCTTGGTCTTTCTGTTTGTGCGTTCCACAAGCGCTAGCTGTTCCAGTGATAGTCCAACTAGCTGAGTGCTCTTGTTGCTCCTGGTTTCACGAACAGGCATACACCTGCAAGGAAAACACTAGGCAAAGCACGTAAGTAACCAGAAAAATACGTTGAGTATCGATCGATACCAAGTGGTGTCGATCGATACCAAAAAGGAAGTCGCCGGAGTATCGACCGATACTAGTGAGTATCGATCGATACCGACGAACTTAGTCGAAATTCTAAACGAAAATCTAATGGCGAAATTGAGTCCCCGGCAACGGCGCCAAAATTGATATGCTCAATTTAATACCCTAAGATACTAAAGCAGTTGTTGTAGTAAGTGTAGGGGTCGAACCACAAAGACTCACAGAGATCACACAATAAATTATGAAGTGTCGAATTACGCTAAGCCAGATAGATGTAATTAAAAACAGTGCAGAAATTAAACGAGATGTAAATCAATTGGGAAATATAGGCTCAGGGTTTTTCTCAGGAAATCAGTGAATGCAGACTAACTAACTAACAGGATTCAGATTTAGCGCAGTTCTTGAACTCAAATCACTAAAATATAGCTAACCAACTCTCGTTGCGAAAACTATCTAAATCTAAATCCTAGGAATTCCAAATCTCTTTGCGAATCCTAAAGTCTAAATCAGCTTTAACAACAGGTTTGATATGTTCACAAATCAATTAAACCAAATCTCTTTGCGAATAATCAATTTGCTCACCTAGGTTCTATCAGGTAATTAATTGCACTCTCGTACCTAATCAATTATCCTAAGATTTATATTCTAGGTAGCTAATCTAGAACAAGATATGAACACAACCTAAGCGAAGAACTATAATTCAGATGGTGAATCCTAAAAGATATTTAACCTAGCATTCAAAGAAAACCCTTATGAGAAAACCCTAAACCTAAGGTGGATCTACTCAGACATGGAGAATGAAACAATCAACATGTTTGAATAAATCATCAATAGAATAGAAAGAAGGGTTTAGAGATCTGATCTCGGACGAAGGGAGATTCAGACTTGTCTCTCTAAAACCAAAGTAAAATCAAACACAGAAAATAAAAGCATCGCCTAAACAATGGCTGTAAAATCCTATTTATAACCTAAATCACGATTTGGGGCCTTCTTGTAATTATCAAAGTCTTCTGGGTGCTTTTGCAATTCTCCAAGACTTCATAATTAGTCGCGGCCCATGAAATCTCGATGAGTGTCGATCGATACCAGGGGGTATCGATCGATGCTCGGTGCTCAGATCGGGCTCTTAGTCATCAGTCTTCAGTCTCGCTCCAGAATGCTCCAGAAAAGCTCCAATAATTCCAATTAAGCTCCAGACGTGCTATAACCTGTGAAAGACTCTAAAAGACTCCAAAACACAAGAAAAGACTCTATAAAAGGACTTATATCATGGCCTAAATAGGGTAAAAACCATGATATATCACGATGTTCTGTTGGCAGTCAAGTAAGCAAAAAACAGTGGCTCAATCGACCGCCGAAGCGGAATACATTGCAGTGTGTGCAGCAGCAAATCAAGCCATTTGGGTACAAAGACTTATGAGAGAAATTGGCTTTGATTCTCAAGATGGTGTTCCCATTTTCTGTGATAACAAATCTGCTATTGCAATTGGAAAGAATCCGGTGCAACATCGAAGGACAAAACACATTGAGATCAAGTATCATTTTGTCCGAGAAGCAGAACACAAAGGTTTCATTCAACTCAAATACTGTGAAGTAGAAGTTCAACTTGCAGATCTTATGACAAAGGCACTTGGCGGTTCAAGGTTTGAAGAACTGAGGAGGAAGCTTGGAGTTAGACCCAAACTCAATTAAGGGGGAGTGTTGATCGATAATTGAGTTTTACTATGTTAAATTTATTTTAATTAAGAGTCGTGACTTTAGGTTGTGTTGTTTTGTCTAAAAGTCACAAATAGAAGAGACACAACTCTTTGTTATGTCGTGTTTGTTGTTTATCTATTTAACACATTAAAACTATGATGTAAAATATAATTTTCTTTTTTTAATAAAAACTTAAGCTTCGAACAAGCTTTATCACTCTGTTGGCTTAGCATAATTTGTTCTTTCTGGTTATCATATCCTAATTATGTTACACGTTACTGCGAGAGAAAACTAACGTTTTATCCCACAATAATTGGGTTTTGGCATATATATTATTTAGGTGCTTTTGAGCTTATAAACAATGAGAATAAAGCTGGTGCATGTCTATGTTACGATTGAATCACGCAAGTCCCTGAAACAATCTCACGTTCTAAATAATACTGTTTATTGAAGAATAGAAAACGCTTACAATCCATAATCTGTAAAAACTCTAGAGATACCGGTATTCTCACAACTTGAGATCCGATAACTCTAACTCACGAATCCTCTTCTCAGAGTATTGCCTCAAGACAAGATGTCTCTTCTTACAAATCCCAAATCAAACTAAAAGAAAACCCTAACGTAGTCTCGATATTATAAAGCACAAAACAATAAAAGGAAAGTCTCTATTAATAAAACAGTCTTCGCTTAACTCAGCTCCGCCTCTTCTGATTGGTCGAGTGCCAGCTCAGCTGCATCAACTAACTTTTGATGCTCTGTTTCATCTGTCTTCTTCTTCTTCCTGCGGAAGTAGCCACGATCGAGCTTATCAATACCCCCCCCCCCCCCCCTTTAACACGAAGCTTGTCCTCAAGCTTAAAATCCAGAAAAGCAGCGCGAAAAGACTTCGCAAATACCTAGGTGTTATCTCCATCTGCAAGTTCTTGCCATTTAATCAAGACTTCCAAATGGCCATCGTCCGTATAACGGTCATCGACAACTAATTCTGGTAGCAACAAATCCTCTTCGATCACTGGAGCGGTGAGGGGAAGGGCAGAAATCGTATGATCTTTGTCAATAACCCTTTTCAATTGAGAAACATGAAATACATGATGGATTTTTGAGTCCTCCGGAAATCTCAAACGATACGCGGTCTTTCCGATGCGTTCCAGCACTTCATAAGGTCCGAAATACTTTGCTGAAAGTTTCTGACACACTCGTCGGACCACCGACTGTTGTCGATGCGGTCGCAACTTAAGGAATACTAAAGAGCCAACGTCAAACTCCACATCTCGGCGGTGCTTATCTGCATTGTTCTTCATCAGCTGTTGAGCGTGAATCAGGTTGGACTTAATCTTAGACAACATCATATCTCTCTCCACTAGCATGCTCTCTAAATCCACGTTTGTTGTGGAGCCATGTTCATAACGTAGCAGCCCAGGAGGATCTCTACCGTAAACGACCCGGAAGGGCGTTGTCTTAAGTGAAGTGTGATAAGATGAATTGTACCACAACTCCGCCCAAGCTAAGAATTTAAACCAGGTTCGCGGGTGGCCAGAAGCGAAGCATCGGAGATAAGTCTCCATACATCTATTCAGGATCTCGGTTTGACCGTCTGTCTGTGGGTGGAAGGCAGTACTAAATCGGAGCTTCGTCCCTGCCAAACGAAACAATTTCTTCCAAAACGAACTTAGAAAAATCCGATCTCTGTCCGAGACAATATATTTCGAAAAGCCATGTAAACGAATAACTTCAGTCATGAATTTGTGCACCACATCTTTCACTGCAAATGGATGTTTCAAGCCCATGAAATGAGCGAACTTACTCAAACGGTCTACAACCACCAAGACCACATTGTAGCCCTGCGAAGTGGGTAACCCTTCAACAAAATCCATTGACACATCCTCCCAAATTAACGTTGGAATAGGTAATGGTTGTAATAAGCCTGCTGGTGATAAAGTAGAATATTTGTGCGTCCGGCAAATTTGGCACTCAGCCACATACTTCTGCACGCTTTTAAACAAACCGTCCCACTGAAACAACTGTTGTACCCGCTTAACTGTCTTAAGCACCCCGGAATGACCGCCCATCAGTCCATCGTGACATTCATGTAAGATAACCGGAATGAAAACAGACGAGTTAGGGATAACTAACCGATCTTTATACCATAAGTTCTCCTCCGCGACGGTATAACCTTCCTTCACCAACAGCCCCTCCTTGCATTGCTTCAACATGTTCTGTATCTGCGCATCAGCTTCAATTTCATGATACAAATCTTGTAACTGTATAGAGGTTGGAACTGTCAAAGCTAAAATAGTTGTCAAGACTTGAGAATGGAGCTGAGGATCCATCCGTGACAGTCCATCTGCGGCTTTATTCTCGATTCCTGGTTTGAACAAAATCTCAAAGTCGTAGCCCAGGAGCTTAGTGAGCCATTTCTGATATTCTATGGTGACTTCTCGTTGTTCCAATAGGTACTTTAAGCTCTTATGATCTGTATGCACGACAAACTTCCTACCGAGTAAATAGATTTTCCACTTCCGAACCACCATAACCACTGCCATGAGCTCTCTTTCATAAATCGATTTCAATTGCTCCCTAGGTGTCAATCCATGAATAAAATACGCAATTGGTCGGTTATCCTGCATCAGAACCGCACCCAAACCAAAGCCTGACGCATCTGTTTCAACCACAAATTGCTTCTCAAAATTCGGTAATGCCAATATCGGAGCACATATCATTGCCTCTTTGAGTCGATCAAAAGTTCATTGAGCCGTCGGTAACCAGAGGAACTAATATTTTTTTAGTAGCTCCGTCAAAGGTTTGGCCAAAGCTCCATAACCTTTCACAAATCTCCTGTAGTAACCCGTCAATCCCAGAAAACCCCGTAACTGTTTAACGTTTTTCGGTGTAGGCCATTGTTTCATCGAGGCTGTCTTGGTATTATCGGTAGCAATACCATCTCCCGAAATGACATGACCAAAATATTCCACCTTAGCCTGGCCAAAGAGAGCCATAATGTCATCAAAGAATACCAAAACGAATTTCCTAAGAAACGGCCGGAATAACTCGTTCATCAATGACTGAAATGTAGCTGGGGCATTCGTGAGTCCAAAAGGCATAACGAGGAATTCATAATGTCCATCATGTGTACGAAATACAGTCTTTTTAATATCCTCCTCTTGCATTCGTATTTGGTGGTAACCCGCCCGAAGATCCAGTTTGGAGAAAATCATTGCGCCATGTAATTCATCCAACAATTGATCAATCATCGGAATGAGAAATTTGTCAGCCACCGTCACGCGGTTTAAGGCTCGGTAATCCACACAAAATCGCCAAGAGCCATCCTTCTTCTTAACTAGCAAAACCGGGCTAAAAACGGATTCTTACTTGGTCAAATAATTCCCGATTCCAACATCTCCGTAACTAGTAAGTCCATCGTTTCCTTGTGTGCATGTGGGTAGCGATATGGACGCACGCTAATAGCTTCTGTCCCAGCCTTAAGTAAAATTGTATGCTCTCTGCCACGAATTGGCGGTAATCCAGTAGGT
The DNA here is from genome assembly GCA_030161315.1 of Eutrema japonicum. Lineage (NCBI taxonomy): Eukaryota > Viridiplantae > Streptophyta > Magnoliopsida > Brassicales > Brassicaceae > Eutrema > Eutrema japonicum. The sequence continues at coordinate 43,910,007 of BSQW01000001.1, forward strand.
TTAACAAAAACGTGATCAAAAGAAGCTAACACGTTTGCAACAGCTTCGGCTAACGTCATGGACGGCGTCGTGTCCCTTTGATGAGAACAAAAAAAATCTATGCAACTCTGCTTTGTACTCTCATACCAGTCAACAAGGATTTCAGCGAGAGCTTCGCGTTATGTAATTCAGGATCCCCATATAATGTGACTGTATGGCCTGCATATTTAAAGCTCCACTCATGTAGTTCCCAATCAACCTGACATTTTCCCAAGGTTCTAAGCCATTGGACTCCCAAGACTACGTCGACATTCCCCAATTCTAAAGCAATAAAATCAGCGGTGAAATTGATGTTTTGTAACTGGATATCAACACTCTTGCACATCCCTACGCTCTTGCACATCCCTACGCCGTGAACCCTAATTCCCGTACCAAGTAGAATTTGTAACTGCTGGTTGTATTGGATAGGTAGGCGCCCTTGCCTAACCACCTCTAGTGACACAAAGTTATGTGTGGCACCACTATCAATTAAGACAATGACTGGAGTCTTTCCGATCATCCCTCGTAATTTGGTCGTAGTCAGAGAGTCGACGCCCAAGAATGCATTTAACGAGAGCTCCATCAGCTGCGGAATCAGTTCTTCTTGAAGATGCAGCTTCTGAAGCAGTCGCTGAAGTAGCTCAGGAAATGATACATGCAAGCAGATGTGTGACTAATGACGAGGAGCAGAAGTTATGGGCTTGGATTGGGCTTATGGATTAGACCCATAAGTGAATATATTGAAAATGCACTGGGCTGAGGCATCTCCTGTACCAGTTGAGAAGTAGTACAGGAAGTGATACAGGCGAGCAGGCATTGAACGACTTGGAACAAGGGAGATGACTTGGATCGAGCTTTTGAAGCCACGTGGATACACCAGGAAGTTGTAGCTGAGCTGGAAGAGTATCTTGGAGAGGATTCCTTAGTATATTGGAGATAAGGAACATTTCCTAAATCTTAGCCTAAAAAATAGGAATGTGACTTATTGCTAGAGATTGGTTGAGATCTTTAGTTGAACGTGGTAGGCTTGTATTGGCCGTGATCTATTGTGTATAAATAGAGGGGCGTGGCCTTTGTATGAGGCCAACACATTGAGAGCAATATTTTAGCAAAAGGGTTTTTGGTTGTCTTGTAAGAGATCAAAGCTAAGGTGCTACAGGGTTTTTCTATGGGGTTCTTGGATCGAGTATAGATCCTTGAACGTGTTAGGCTAGTTAGACAAGTCAAGGTGTGTCTTGAGCTTGTCATAGATCGTTTTAGGTGAAACTTGTAAGTGCACTTAAAAGATTGGCTAGTAAAATATCCTTGTAAGGAAAACTCTGTGTTAGATCCTGTTACAGTTCCTGTCTCAGCAGCTCTTTGATATATCATGGTTTTTACCCTATTTAAGCCATGATATAAGTCCTTTTTATAGAGTCTTTATAGTATTTTGGAGTCTTTTAGAGTCTTTTACATGTTTAGGTACGTTTGGAGCATTTTGGAGCATTCTGGAGCATATCGAGTTGCAGAGTCATGCAGAGACGTCAGAAGTTTGGCATTCGTTTAAGACCTTCCCACCGATAGATTGAGCTCAAATTTGGACACAAGATAGATCAATGAATTAGCTTTCATTTGGAAGTGGTTTGAAGCCATTCCAACGGTGAGATCGAAGGTTATGCCAGTTTTCGTGAAGACTGTCTAGTCTGTCGAGCAGAGGAGTCGACGCATAGGATGAGTATCGACCGATACTACCTAGTATCGATCGATACTGCTCGGGAAAATAGGAAACACGACTTTTTAGAAGCCTAAAGACCCTGCAACTTGGCCCAGAAGACTTTAATACTTACCAGAAAGCCCATAACGTGTTTTTAGCCTATATTTAGGGTTTTCAGCCACCTGTTTAGGCTATGCTTTTATTTTCTGTGTTTGATTTTACTTTGGTTTTAGAGAGACAAGTCTGAATCTCCCTTCGTCCGAGATCAGATCTCTAAACCCTTCTTTCTATTCTATTGATGATTTATTCAAACATGTTGATTGTTTCATTCTCCATGTCTGAGTAGATCCACCTTAGGTTTAGGGTTTTCTCATAAGGGTTTTCTTTGAATGCTAGGTTAAATATCTTTTAGGATTCACCATCTGAATTATAGTTCTTCGCTTAGGTTGTGTTCATAGCTTGTTCTAGATTAGCTACCTAGAATATAAATCTTAGGATAATTGATTAGGTACGAGAGTGCAATTAATTACCTGATAGAACCTAGGTGAGCAAATTGATTATTCGCAAAGAGATTTGGTTTAATTGATTTGTGAACATATCAAACCTGTTGTTAAAGCTGATTTAGACTTTAGGATTCGCAAAGAGATTTGGAATTCCTAGGATTTAGATTTAGATAGTTTTCGCAACGAGAGTTGGTTAGCTATATTTTAGTGATTTGAGTTCAAGAACTGCGCTAAATCTGAATCCTGTTAGTTAGTTAGTCTGCATTCACTGATTTCCTGAGAAAAACCCTGAGCCTATATTTCCCAATTGATTTACATCTCGTTTAATTTCTGCACTGTTTTTAATTACATCTATCTGGCTTAGCGTAATTCGACACTTCATAATTTATTGTGTGATCTCTGTGAGTCTTTGTGGTTCGACCCCTACACTTACTACAACAACTGCTTTAGTATCTTAGGGTATTAAATTGAGCATATCACTCTTGCGCTTACAATTGGTATCAGAGCGGGCACTTGTGTGTAATACAAACAGGTGTGGTCCTGCGGAGAAGATGCAGAGCTGTGAGGCTTTGGGGAATTATTCAAAGGTGATATCGAATTCAAAAGATTTAGAAGAGCTGAGCAACCTTGTTACTTTTGTGTGAATCACCGAGTTTGAGGAAGGAGAAGGGCCTTCTGGATCTGAGTCAGAGGAAGAACAAGATGATGATTTCATTGAGAGTTACAAAGAAGCACGTGAGATGTTGATTAGAATCGGAACAGAGAACTCAGAATTAAAGAAAGAAAAAATTCGTCTTGAAGCACTTGTTGAGTCACTGCAGGGTGAGCTCATTGCAGAAAAGAAAATCAGCCAGGAGAGCTTATCACTAATGAAGGAAAAGCTGGTTCTTATAAACAAGGCTGACAAACTGGATAAGGAGTTACAGGATGAAAAGAAAGTGTCTGCACAGCTTCAGTCAGAACTGGATCTGCAACATAAAAAGATTCATATGTTTGCTGGTACAAAACAGCTTGATAAGATTCTGAGTTACGGGAGAATAGTGGCTATGAAACGAGGCCTAGGATATACTGGAATGGAAAGGCATGAGACTGCGAAAATCAACTTTGTGTCTGCAGGTTTTCAACAACAAGCAGAAACTAATTCTGTAAGTAGTACAACACAAAAGGGTGGATGTTACTTCTGTGGAAAGTATGGCCACATCAGGGCATACTGTTACAAGTTTTGGGATAGAGTGAAGAAGCTCAGGAATCAAGGCAGGTTCACATGGAATGGTTTTCGGAATCAGATATGGGTGAGGAAGTCTGATCTGCTACAGAAAACTAAGAAGTCTGATCTGCTACAGAAAACCCAGAAGCTTGATCTGCTACAGAAAACTAAGAAGTCTGATCTGCTACAGGAAACCAAGAAGTTTGATCTGGTACAAGAAACCAGGAATTCTAATCTGCAACAGACAAACACGAAGTCTGACCTGCAACATGCAAACATGAAGTACAATCTGCAACAGACAAGAAGTACATCAAGTGGTACTACAGGACATGGATTTCAGACATCCACAAGAAAAACACCAAGGGGTACTTCAAGACTTGGTTTAGGGTGCAATATGGTCATTGTAGAAGATGAACATGGTGACAGTAGCTGCTCACGACACATAACAGGTACACAAAGCAACCTGCAAAATATCAAGAAGCTCAAAAGAGGGTACAAGTGCTACAATGCAAAGGATGATATCAATCTGTGGCACCGGCGACTTGGTCACATGAATGTAAGGACTCTAACTACTCTTGTTGATAAAGAAATAGTACGAGGTGTGCCTCAGATCAAGGAAGAAAACAAGATGGTGTGTGATTCGTGCTACAAAGGAAAGCATGTAAAAGTTCAACATAAGAATGTGCAAACAAAAGCAGTGTTGGATCTGGTTCACATGGATTTGATGACAATGCAAGTTGACAGCCTAGCCGGCAAGAGGTATGTGCTCGTTCTGGTGGATGACTACTCCAGAGTCACTTGGGTCAGATTTATTCGTAAAAAATCTGAGATAGCCGATAGCTTCAGAATATGGGCACTTCATATGATCAATGAAAAAGGAGGTATCAAGAGGATTCGCAGCGGACGATGTGATGAATTTCAAAGTGAGTCTATGAAGATGTTTTGTGAAAGTCATGGAATCATACATCATCTTTCGGATTCAAGAACACCACAACATGATGGGGTTGTAGAGAGGAAGATTAAAACTCTTCTAGAGATGGCCAGAGCAATGATACATGGCAACAATGTACCTGAAAATTTCTGGGCAGAAGCATTAAACACATCGTACTACATCATTAACAGGGTCTATGTTAGGAAAGGGACCATTAAGACTCCATATGAGCTGTGGAAAGGGAAGACGCCTAACCTGAGCTACTTTCATGTATTTGGATGCAAATGCTACATCTTGAATGACAAGGATCATCAAGGAAAGTTCGATGGAAGGAGTGATGAAGGGATGTTTCTGGGCTACTCAGGAAGTAGTACAGCCTTCAGAGTGTACAACATTCAAACTGATGTGGTCATGGAGACGGTTCATGCGGTGTTCGATGAGTATTATCTTCCGAAGTGGAATGGATTTAGTACAGAAAGTGACTCAGAAGATGAACCAAAGACGCGTACTATTTCAGAAGACCAGTCTGGTTCTGTCTCAGAACAGGGAGTAATACAGCAGGCTTCAGAACAGACTGATTCAGAACATGAGGTGATACAGCGAGTTCATCGGAATCACTCACTATCTGATGTGATTGGGGATGTGACCGAAGGGAGGAAAACCCGTGGAGTTCAAATTAACTTCAAAGAGATGCTTCAATTGAAGTCGAAATAGCTGTGTCAAGCTAAGTATGCATACTTCTTCAAGTGCATGTGTTTTTAACTTATGTGTGCTCACAAGCAGGGGGAGATAAGAATTGTGGGGGGAGTAACCAAATCAGAGATTCTGGGGAGTCAAGGAGATCGTTGTTACTCAGGTGCTTGAGAGACACACAAAGCTAAAAAGGGGGAGATTGAAGATGCAGCTTCTGAAGCAGTCGCTGAAGTAGCTCAGGAAATGATACATGCAAGCAGATGTGTGACTAATGACGAGGAGCAGAAGTTATGGGCTTGGATTGGGCTTATGGATTAGACCCATAAGTGAATATATTGAAGATGCACTGGGCTGAGGCATCTCCTGTACCAGTTGAGAAGTAGTACAGGAAGTGATACAGGCGAGCAGCTCAAGGCATTGAACGACTTGGAACAAGGGAGATGACTTGGATCGAGCTTTTGAAGCCACGTGGATACACCAGGAAGTTGTAGCTGAGCTGGAAGAGTATCTTGGAGAGGATTCCTTAGTATATTGGAGATAAGGAACATTTCCTAAATCTTAGCCTAAAAAATAGGAATGTGACTTATTGCTAGAGATTGGTTGAGATCTTTAGTTGAACGTGGTAGGCTTGTATTGGCCGTGATCTATTATGTATAAATAGAGGGGCGTGGCCTTTGTATGAGGCCAACACATTGAGAGCAATATTTTAGCAAAAGGGTTTTTGGTTGTCTTGTAAGAGATCAAAGCTAAGGTGCTACAGGGTTTTTCTATGGGGTTCTTGGATCGTGTATAGATCCTTGAACGTGTTAGGCTAGTTAGACAAGTCAAGGTGTGTCTTGAGCTTGTCATAGATCGTTTTAGGTGAAACTTGTAAGTGCACTTAAAAGATTGGCTAGTAAAATATCCTTGTAAAGAAAACCCTGTGTTAGATCCTGTTACAGTTCCTGTCTCAGCAGCTCTTGCGCTTACACTTCTTCCATCTCGAGTAACTCCTGTTCTTCCAACACCTCTATTTCCAACCCATCGATCACCGTAATCACCTGTAATGCCACGTTAGGGCAAGCGTGGAGCCGAGACCATTGACCACCACATTTGAAACACAGCTTTGTTATCTTTCCTGTACTTCAATTCAGCATCAGATAAATGTAAACGTGGTATTTGGTGAGTCCTCTGACTCGGTGACGGTAACACAGCTTTCCCAGCCATATCCACCCCACTCTTCTCTTGAGGTATCCCATTAGATTTGGTTTCTTGCCCTTTCAGTTGTTGCTGTTGCAGCCCAAAATTTCGAAATGGCGTAAAAGTATAAGAGCGAGTACTCCTAGCGTCGCTCAACACGTGACAAAACATGCTATCTTCCATCTTCACTACGGCAGCCTTATGAGCTGTAAGACCTTTAGGTTCTTTCAACTTCACCACCTCCTTCATTTCGTTCTTTAGACCCTTGTAAAACAAATTCACCAAATTCTGCTCATCATTTCCCGTGACCTGCGCAGTCAAGTCCTCGAATTCACTGAAGAGTCTTGCACAGAACCAGTTTGTGAAAGGTTACATAATCGCTTTCCTGGCTCATCATTGATCGATGCAGCAAAACGAGCCAACATACGTTCCTTAAACTGAGCCCAATTAGTAAAAGGTGAGTCCACCAGCTCTGCTTCATACCAATTCAGAACACGTCCTTCTAGGCTTAAAGAAATCAATTCCAGTTTATGAGCCTCCCAATACTGTCCGATTCGAAAATATCTTTCGACCCTGCATATCCAACTGTAAGGCATCTTCCCTTCGAAAATTGGAAGATCGATCTTCCGTAACAAGGATTCGCGATTTGCTAACATCCCATTCAGCTCTCGAGAACCTAAAGGTGATACTTCTGTTTGAGTTTCGTGACTGGTGAACGGTAGCTGGGAGTGAACCTCCGAGGATATGGCATTGCCTTTGCCGTGCGGACGATCTTGAAGTTGGATAGCTTCGATACGTCCCATCGCTGCCGATAATGAGAGCAACTGCTTCTCGAGCGCCGCAAACCTTGTGGCAGATTCCTCTGCCAATGTTTCCAGCTTGCGATCTGTCGCTGATGTTGCTTGGGAAAGAAGTGTACAACCATCAGATAAAATCTTCATCTCGTCATGTAATTCCGTCAAACTGTTCCCAAACTCCTCCACCTGCTTCCCTGAATCCTCCATCTGAACTATCACGAACTTCGAGCACGTCACAAACGCACCAGTTGTTAAGATTGAATCACGCAAGTCCCTGAGACAATCTCACGTTCTGAATAATAATGTTTATTGATGAAGAATAGAAAACGCTTACAATCCATAATCTGTAAAAACTCTAGAGATACCGGTATTCTCACAACTTGAGATCCGATAACTCTAACTCACGAATCTTCTTCTCAGAGTATCGCCTCAAGACAAGATGTCTCTTCTTACAAATCCCAAATCAAAACTAAAATAAAACCCTAACGTAGTCTCGATATTATAAAGCACAAAACAATAAAAAGAAAGTCTCTATGAATAAAAGAGTATTCGCTTAACTCAGCTCCGCCTCTTCTGATTGGTCGAGTGCCAGCTCAGCTGCATCAACCAACTTCTGATGCTCTGTTTCATCTGTCTTTTTCTTCTTCCTGCGGAAGTAGCCACGATCGAGCTTATCAGTCTATCGATCGATTTCGAAACACTAAACATCTGCATTAACAATCCTGTACGATTCGAAAAATATGACCCTGATGGATCTAAATCATGGAAAACACATCATTACTGTGAACCTAATTGCAGAGATTAAAGGCACCCTCCTTGCAGTAAGTGTTTTTTTTTTTAAAGAGAATGTAAAATTTATTCACAAAAAAAAATTCGTTTTTACAATGAATGCGTCCTCTAATCGGTTTTTTTTAGATCACTCTTTAGTGTTTACACAACTTTTGAACTTTAGAATGCGACAACGAGTGGCAAAATAAGTGGTTCACCGTCTTCAAATCAAGATATGATTTTTGTTTTTTTGTTTTTACTTTTCTGTCGATTATCAATACTGGTACTATTTGATAACTAGGTTTGGTCAGCTAGGGCGTCATAACGTTATGTAACCTGACTTTGATCAATGCTTTGGCTTGGATGTGTCTGTTACAAGTTACAACCCTATAATTATGCTGAATGGTATTATATAGTAGAGAGTCCTTTTCATCTGACTTTTATATTAATGCAGTTACTTCAGACGAACTTAACGGAGCGTATAGTCAGATCCTTCATATTTGCATTTGTTTTGTTCATGTTCATGTGTTTTCATGTGATGGAATTTGCATTTGTTTTGTGTTATAAGATGGTATATTGGTTGAGTAGAATGATGAGAATTAGACAAGTGCAGGGAGAATTGGAACACAGGATGAGATCTTATAACCAATAAACATATTATCTGAATTTCTGTTAGTTGTTTACAATATAATTTAAGGTGATTTCGCACACCCAAAGCAGTAACAACCATAGAACAATTAATCAATTCTATGTTAGTTCACCAAACCAGCCAGAGAGGAGAACAATCAATTATATCGACTCCCCCTGAATTCTGAATTTCCTTCATATCTTTGTTTACTCCCCTAAATCGGGAGAGAAATCATTGGAATGTCTTTATATATACTTGCATACAATCTCATTCTTCACGCAGCTAGGGATTTTTAACAACAGTTCATTTGTCAAGGTAAGCCCCTTTTTTCGTTGAAATGCTTGTGAGAGAGATGATGTAGTCGATGATGATTTTTATCTTTGAGTTTGTGTTTTTATTTTTAACACCACCATTATAACCCAAGCCACAATGATTGTAGGGACAATTGGTGAAATAACAATTTTTGGATAAATCATGAAGAATATAGCCATGGATAAAAAAATTAAGCAAGTAACCATGTGTTTGATTTTTGGACCGTTTTGTCCCTGTGACTAAGCAGGACATCTGTCCTAGGAGAGAGAGAGCTTCGTGTACAAGCTTTAGGGATGATGTAACCTTTTACCCAGGAAGAAAAATAGACTAATTATATGATTTATTCTAACACCACATATGTTTACCCCAATGATTTTGTTTTTTGCATAATTCGCATACTGGTAACTGGTTCAACCTTGTATTAGTACAAAAAAACACTGATTTGATTTCACGTCTAACATGATTTGTATTTTGAAAAACAAACCCGAAGTTTTTTTTCATACGTCAATGACAGCACCTATGACGTAGGAAGTCTATTTTTTTTTCAATAACATAGCAAGTCTATTTTTTTAAATCAAAGACATAACAAATCTACCAACTAAAAAATACAGACCTTTCATACAAAGTGAAAAAATAGTAAAGAAGCATTTATGCACTTTGCTCATCCATATATTAAACTATCATTTACAACATGTTAATACATTCGTCTCCAACTGAAAAACATATACCTTCCATACTACTTTTTTCAAACCTCTATACCAAAGGAAATGAAGCTCACGTGATACAAGAGCATCTAAGTGAAAGGTTCAAAAGAAATATAGACATTTCATACCAAACGAAATATAGACACTACATAAATCTAGAGCTATGTACGGGAAGAATCCAGTTGATATGAAACTTGAATCCAATGCATCGATGCTAAGCACTACATGATTTTCCTTAAAAATAGACGTTCTATACTCACATAGAAATTAGCAAATAGAAAATAACAAAATTTCATTTGAGACAAGAGAAAATGACAAATATTTGTGTAATTTGCTCATCCATATATATATAAACCTTCCATACCAGGTCAGAAAAAATAGTACAAAAACCTTTGTGCACTTTTCTGATCCATATATTAAACCATCATTTAAAATGTATCCATACATTCTTCTCCAACTACGATATAGACGTTCTATACACAAAAAATAGACTTCCTATACACAAAATCCCCAAAATACACTAAATCCCCAAAATTCACATGTGCGAGTTTTGTCGTGAAGCGTAGCTGGATTGGATGTTGGCAACAACGAACGGGCTTTTGATGTGGGCAACGGCGATCGGGCTTATGATTGCGAGGGATGAATTACCAATACTCGGTTGGGGTACTTGGCGATGGCGGAGCCAATACTCGATTATCCAACCACGGGGCTGCAATGGCCGTGTTCTGCTTCTTTTCTTTGCCTTCGCCGGCGAGGATGGTGATACTTGTTATGTTCCATATTCTAGCAAACCGCTTTGTGCTTTGTATAGCTTATGAGTCTCTACTATCGCTGCAAAATCAAGACCGAAACAAAGAAGTTTCTCACGTAGTTTCAACACACAAAAAGAATCAATGTTTAAATACCATTTAGCTACTTCAACAAAGCAATGGAATTAACAAAAACCTAAAATCAAATTAACAAAAACCTAAAACCTAATATCCAATTAACGAAAGCCAAATAGACAATTTATATGAAGCTAACAAAACCAATTTCACAATTGATGAGCGGATCTTCTCTAAGTTTATCCCAATAAATAACAAAAACCTAAAACATACAATCGAATTCACGAAAGGCAAATAGAGAACCTTCACAATGAAAGCCAAATAGTAAGCTAAAAAAATCACGGAACCATCCAACTAAATTAGATTCGGAAAATGTGAAGACGAAGAAAAGAGAATTGAAGATATTGCCATATTTTGATAATTGAAGATGAAGGGACCTGTAAACAAATCGATATCGCTTCAATTTGAACAGAGAGACTCGACTCCGTTTCATCCCTCCAGCAAACACAACACATCCTCTCAGTCCGTCGACCTGACGCGTTCCTCACTCACCACCAGAAAACCCGAGTTCGAATCCGACCAGATTTTCCTCAATTCATCTTCTCCACTATCTACAGAGCTTCACTCTCGAGACATCACAGCAAAAGGACTACAGCAGCCTGGTACTGAGTCGGCTCGAGCGTGACTCATTCCGAGTCGCTGCCAAAATCCGATTCGCCGTCGAGGGTATCCAAAATCCGATACTCAAACCCGTTTACAACAACGAGACCCGATTCCAACAGAGTTTCCAAATTATTTCCAGAGTATCCATCCCTAATCGAAGGACACAAAGAGAAGACGCGTAAAGGAGGAGAGAAAAAAAGATAAAAAAAAAAGATAAAAAGGAGAGATCGAAAAAAACGAAAAAGGTTAAAATAGTATTAAGGGTCATTTCGGTGAAAAATATAACTTGACCCAAAAATTAGTTTTAGGAAAAAAAAAAAAATTACACCAAAAATATCATTCTTTATTTCAAATAATTATAATAATGTCATTTAACTTAAAAACTGCTGAAAACTGTGTTAGCAATTAATAAAATCTGTGATACTGTTCATTCACAATCTCATCGACACTGTTTCTCCCGTCGACACTATTCATCCACCATCTCATCGGCACTGTTCATCAGATATCTCGTCGACACTGTTCATCTACCATCTCGTCGACACGGTTCATCCTAAGCCGTCGATACAGTTCATCCAATCAACACTGTTCATCATGTCGACATTGTTCATCACTGTACAATCAAAGGCACTATTCATCACCAGATATTCAGTGGATAAATATTTGGTTAACTTGCTAATTAAATATGTTATCGTGTTAACCCAATTAACATATAATATGTTATCGTGTTAACCCAATTAACATAATATATGTTAACGTGCTAACAATAATATCTAAAACTTGTAACGTGTTAACAATAATATTCGATAATTTATATATTATGTTAATTGCTGAAAACTGCTGAAAACTGTGTTAGCAACTAATAAAATCCGCGACACTGTTCATTCACCATCTCATCGACACTGTTAACCCCGTCGACACTGTTCATCAGATATCTCGTCGACACTATTCATCTACCATCTCGTCGACACTGTTCATTACATGCGACACTGTTCATCCCATGCGACACTGTTCATCATGTCGACATTGTTCATCACTGTACAATCGAAGGCACTATTCATCACCAGATATTTAGTGGATAAATATTTGGTTAACTTGCTAATTAAATATGTTATCGTGTTAACCCAATTAACATATAATATGTTATCGTGTTAACCCAATTAACATAGTATATGTTAACGTGCTAACAATAATATCCAAAACTTGAAACGTGTTAACAATAATATTCGATAATTTATAACATGTTAACCCAATTAACATATAGTATGTAACGTGTTAACACAATATGATAGCGTGCTAACGATAATATATGAGAGTTGTTAACGTGTTAACACAAATATTTGATACTTGTTACATGTATCATATATTATTGTCAGTACGTTAACATACTATGTTAGAGGGTTACACGTTTCAGATATTATTTTTATTCCGATCATGAATAGTATCGTCGATTTGGATGAACAGTGTCGGCGGATTATTAGTTGCTAAATAGTGTCGACGGGATGTTGGATGAACAGTGTCGACAGAATGAACAATGTCGGGATTATTAGTATCGTCGACTTGTGATGAACAGTGTCACGCGTGATGAACATTCGCGACTGATGGTGGATGAACAGTGTCGACAAGACGGCATGATCATGCCTCGAACCGCCGCCGCCTCGAACCGCCGCCGCCTCACAACTGGAGCATAACAGGACCTCTGCTTTTGACGAAGCGGAGATAGAACACCACCGCCGCTAAGCTCCAACAACAAGGAGGAGAAGAAAGGACTCACCAATACCCGAGAAGAACCTCACCGACACCGCGAGAGAGACACGACGGCCAAGGGAGGAAGACTCAAAGAGAGGGGATGGAGCCAGGAAAACTCCGCCGCTTCGAACCACTGCCGGCGCAATCTCGCGGATCTGCTCCTCCGGCCTCCTAGATCTCGCCGCCTAACCTCCTCCTAGATCTCGCCGCCGTCCTCCAGCAGCATCGGAGCACCGGAGAAGAGATAAACCTCACACCGAAAGATCCTGCAACCGCACCGCCTCGCCGCCGCAACCGCACCGCCCAGGGCTAAGACTTACTGTGGGAGAAGATCAGGAGAAAGGATACGATAATGGGGAGGAGAAGAGGAGGAAGGGTGAGAAGAAGAGGAGAGACTTATGCTAGGAGGAAGAGAGCGAAAACAAAAATAGATGTTTTAGGACTGTTGGATTTAATCTTATCAACGGTAGAGAATAAAATTGAGTGTGATCCTCGTCATTTAGAGAAATTACACTGGATGACTATAAATCACATCGAAATTAGGTGGATGACAATTCTCTATTCATAACACTATTCGACAAATTTAAACCCCGAAATGGCCCTACTAACCTACGACTCTACACAAATTCACTTAACATATAGCGAATATATTGGGTCAGAGCAAGTATCTTCTCTCTCTTCCTTATCTCCTTCTTTCAAATTTCTTTTTCTCTCTTAGTTTTAAGTTCTTCTCCCTCACTATTAGTATCGTTGTTGCTCTGCAACTTTATCATCGTTCTCGAATTGCAACTTTTTCATCAATCTCGAAGCTTTACACCAAAGTCTCAACCAACCATACCGGACTGGTTTTCATGTTGATTTAGCCCTTATTTGACTTCATCGTCTTCGTCCGCCCACGCGCCGCCGTTAGACGCCGCCTCGACAGTAATACCAACCGTCGTGGTGTTTGTCGTCTTCGAAGGCTCGTTTCTCTCCGTTATCTGGTACAAAGTTTATGTTCTCTCTCGTCTTCGAAGGCTTGAGTTTACACCGATCCAGTCACCTCGGCCTCGCCGCCGCTGAGCGAAGTTCCCTTGCCGGTTGTCTTCTTCATTTGCTCGTTAGGTTTCTCATCAAGCATCCCTCTGCTGCTATTTTTGGTGCTTCTTCTTCAAGGTCCAATAGATACCCAGAGATCTCAACTAGTGATGCTCTTCAGAGACAGCTTAAACAGCTTTGTCATCTGAATGATTCTGATCTTGAACAAGCTTTCATCAAGGCAAGATACTATGATTTATGTTAGTCGGATAATAACATATGTGAACAAGTAATTATGATGGTAGGTACTCTAATATTTAACATATCCGGATAACAAAATATGTACACGGGTATGGGTTATGTTAAAAAGAAAGTTAGATATACATACATGTTTATATGATACAATAAAGATGTTAGCAAGTTACACAAATATATAACCTTGTTAAATATAAAGTTAGCGATACTTTTAAATGATCATCTACATTTTAGAAAGTTAACCGATAACAACTATGTTACCGTGCTAAGCAAACCATTATCGGTAAACCTACATATTTACATGATACAATAATTGTTAACATGTTATTGTATCATGTAACTTGTTACATTAATGTATATGTTACTGATAAGCTCAAATATAATACCCTAAAGTACTAACAGTTTTGTCGATTGTAGTATTTAGGGGTCGAATCCACAGAGACTCAAGAATCACACAATAGATTATATAGGTTCGAATCAAGCTAAGTAAATCAATGAAATAAGACAGTAATAACGTAAATCAAGGGTTGTAAATTCAATGGAGAGGAGATAGGTTCAGGGTATTTTTCAGGAAATCAGAGAATGCAGATAAACTAATCAGTTAGGATTCAGGTTAAGCTCGGTTCTTGAACTCAAATCACTAAACTATAACTAACCAACTGTCGTTACGAGAATTATCTAAATCTAAATCTCAGAATTCCAAATTTCTTTGCAAATTCTAAAGTCTAAACCAGCATTAAGTTCAAGTTTGATTTGTTCACAAAACAACTAAACCAAATCTCTTTGCAGATAGTTATTTTGCTCACCCTAGGTTCTATCAGATTATCAATTGCACTACCGTGCCTAATCGATTAACCTAAGATCTAAGTTCCAGGTGATCAATCAAGAATTAGCTTTAAGAACAACCTATGGTGAAGAACTAATTCAGATTATGAACCCTAACCAACTAATTAACCTAACATTCAAAGAGATCCTTTATTGAGAACCCTAAACCTAACATGAGATCTACTCAGACATGGAGATTGAAACAAACAACATGATTGAATAAATCTCTGAAATTAATAATAAAGGAGAAAGAAAACAAGGGTTAGAAATCTTCTCTCGGACGAACAGAGTTTCAGACTTGTCTCCCTCCAAAGCTCTCTCAGCCAGAAAACCAAAGTATAATAAAGTGTAGCCAAAACAAGTGGCTGAAAACCCTAATTATAATGCTAAAACACGTTTTGGGGCTTCTTGTAATTATTAAAGTCTTCTGGACCAAAGTGTAATATCTTCAGACTTATAGAAAGTCGTGATCCCTCTCTTCATGTGATCAATATCGACCGACACCATAAGTGGTATCGATCGATACTGATCTTCTGTGTCGACTCTTCAGGCCTTCAACTTGATCCTTCAGCTGCATGATCTTGTTTGGCTCCAAAAAGCTCTAATATCTCCAATTCAGCTCCAAACGTACCTAAACATGTAAAGACTTGAAAAGACTACAAAAATAATAGAAAGACTCTATAAATAAGATATATATCATGGTTAAAAGCGGGTAAAAACCATGATATATCAGTTACCGCGCTAACAACTATGTTATCGCGCTAAGCAAAAACTTATCGATAAACCTAGACATTTACATGATTCAATAACTGTTAAGATGTTTACAGATTATATAGCTCATTTGTCGATGCAATTTTTTGCTCCTTTGAGCAGGAACACAAACGTGTGGACTACAATCGCTGCCACTTTATTTGCTAAGAAATGATTTCCCCTATTAAACCTAAGGCACCCTAATATCATCATTGCTGGCGTGAGTTATGGAGGTCATTTAGGTCTTTTCTGATGATCACATATACAGTATCTCTTCGTTTCCGAAAAAGTTTAGTTATTTTGCCAATTTCTAAGTCAAATCTGGTTATACACCCAGTTGACTCTATTTTTTATGGTTATTGAATGCAATTTCCCATGATTGTATCCAAAACTCAAATTTTCAAGTTGCTGATTTTTTTCTAATTACACCGCCTGTGAATGGTTAATTTCACATCCTCAAGGTACGTATTCACGATTTCCAGTCATACAAAGTGATAAAATACAATCCTTCATTCTTATCACTTTGTCAAGATTATAAGACTGCATCGTAGATTAATCCTTTCAGTTTGTCCTCATGAACTCTTTACTTATATAATTAAATCGTAGAATTGTATATAATATGATCTAATAATCGAGATCGTTTAATTAATATTGTTTTCCATATTTTCGAATAGTACATATATACTTTGAAGCCCTAGATAGATTGCCTTTAAAACCCTAGACTAAGAGCATGTGGTGTGTTTATCCTAGTCCATCTCGAACCAAAACCCAAACCATCTTCCAAGTTGGAACACAAAATATGATTAAAGGAGAAAACTCATATTCCATCCCGATTGATCTCATCATCGAGATACTCTCTAGATTACCTGCCAAGTCAATCGCTAGGTTTCGTTTCGTGTCCAAGCTATGGGGCTCCATGTTTCTCCGTCCATATTTCATCGATTTGTTCCTTACAAGGTCCTCTGCTCGTCCCCCGCGTCTCTTATTCGCCGTCGAAGTAGACGGCTATGAGTGGTGCTTCTTCACTTCGCCTCAGCCTCAGAATCCATTTGAGGAGTCGTCATCTCTTGTAGTAACCGATGTTCACATGAAGTTCCCTGTAAACGAGTGGCTAGACTTTTGTGGTCATGCCTCTGGTTTGATATTTTTCCAACAATATACACCGAACTTTGAAGATGATAAACGTCAAGTGATATGTAACCCTAGCACGGGACAATACGTGAGCTTAACTTCACCTAAAGGGAGAAGAGGTTGGAGAAGCTTTTTAGGGTTTGATCCGATTGACAAACAATTCAAGGTATTTTCCATTAGTTTTCCCAACTTTGATGATGAAAAGGAAAATCAGTATCAAATTTTGACACTAGGAACTGGAAACGATACGTGGAGGAAGATCCATTGTTCATTGAACCATGATTATATGTATCATGAAGAGACATGCATCAATGGGGTTTGTATTACTTAGCTCAGAAAATTGGTGGACGATATGTGCTAGTTTGCTTTGATGTTAGATCTGAGAAATTCAGGTTTATCTACACAGATTTCTTTATTTATCATCTACGCCGTTAGCGCTAAACTGTTCAACTACAAGGGTAAATTAGGCGTGATTACTATGGAGCATTCCCTTAAGTTTTGTATGTGGGTTATAAATGATTTCGAGAAACAGGATTCGGAATGGCCGAAATATTTCTCTTTTTGTTGGGACGATAAAGATGTTAATGCATGGGATCTTTCCATCGTTGGAGTGACTTCAACATGTGAAATTGTTTTGTCGAGGAAATATCCATCATCTACGCCGTTTTATGTTTTCTACCTGAATCCCGAAAAGAAGACTCTTCAAAGTGTCAAAATCCAAGGTTCTGGAGCCAACCAAATAGACAATCCTAGAAGAGTTGTAGTCATGGTAGACCATGTAGAGGATCTGAAGTTTATTACAATGAAGACGACATTATTGACCAAGGAAAAGTGAAGCAAGCCACTGTGTCGAAGACACAGTCGTCAACACAGAATCTTCAGGAACTTTAGTAAGTGACAGTGTCGTCGACACACTTGTCAACACAGGACAAAAGCAATCTTCAGAAACTTTAGTAAGTGGCAGTGTCGTCGACACACTTGTCAACACATGACAAAAGCTCATGGGATTAATTCTCCCCAACCACTTTCTCATCAACGGCTCTTTCTCTTCATCCAACAGATCTTTTATTTAAGATTCAGATTTGATGCTCTCTCTTTGTAACTCTATAAAAAGAGAAACAATATGACAATAAAAGATATACAATTTTGGAGACTCATTCTCTCCACATTCTCATTCTAATACTCTTAAATTCTAACATGATATCAGAGCATTGATCTACTCTTTTCATCCTTAATTCTCTGGGTTTTTAAATTCTCTATCTACTCTGTTCATCATCTTTTTCCCAGATCTATTATTCATTCGCGATTCTCCTGTTCATCATGGAAAACTCAAAACCATTAGTTATTCCAGTAATTCTAAAGGGGGAAAACTACCTCCTATGGCCAAGAACCACCAAGACAGCTCTTTGTGGTCGGGGTCTTTGGAATCATGTCTCCGAAGACAAAACTCCAGTGACTACCGTTTCCAATGGAGAAGAAAGAGTTGAAGAAATGACGGCGGAAGACATTAAATGGTTTCAAGAAGACCAAACGGTGCCTGGCCTAATTCAAAACTCTCTAGAGCCATCGATTCTTGAAGCTTATTCCTATTGTGAGACCGCAAATGCACTATGGGAAACCCTCAAGAACGTTTATGGCAACATTTCAAACCTAAGTCGAGTCTTTGAAGTCAAGAAGGCTATCAATGAACTCAACCAAGAAGATATGGAATTCACCAAACACTTCGGTAAATTTCGATATCCCTATGGGCTGAATTGGAAATGCTCAGACCATCTACTTTAGATCCAAAGGTTCTCAATGAGAGACGTGAGCAAGACAAGGTCTTTGGTCTTTTATTCACCCTGAATCCTGTGTACAATGATCACATCAAACACGAACTGAGAGAAGTGAAGCTTCCAACTCTTGATGATGTATGTTCTCGGATTCAGAGGGAACAGGGATCCTTCGGTCTGTTTGGAGGCAAAAGGGATCTTCTGATGGCAAACAAAAGGGTTTACAAGAAACCTGAAGAAAGAAACCCACCAGTCTGTGATCACTGCAAGAAGACAGGACACATTAAGAAGCATTGCTGGAGTTTACATCCTCATCTTAGGACAAACAAGTTTCCCATGAGAGTAAATGGCGCTTATGACCAGACTAATGCTCAGAAGGAACCCGGTTCTTCTTCAGACACAAATGCGGTTGCTATGATCGCCACTGATGATTTCGTAAGAAAAACAGACTTGGAAGCAATCATCAAAGCCATTGCTTCATTAAAAGAATCTGGTATCACTCTCTTTACTCATAAACCAAGTAGTTCTCTTGTTATAGATTCAGGAGTTTCTCATCATATGATTAGTAATCCGGATTTACTTAACAATATAGAACCTACTTTAGGAAATGTTGTTATAGCAAATGGTGATAAGATCCATGTAGAAGGCATTAGTAACTTGATATTGTTTCATAAGAATTCTAAAGCGTTCTTTATGCCCAAGTTCACATCAAATTTAATGTATGTAAAAAGAACCACTACTGACTTGAATTGTAATGCAATATTTGGACCTAATAGTGTGTATTTTCAGGATATTGAGAATGGTAAGATCCTTGGCAAAGGTGGAATCAAAGATGAACTCTATGTTCTTGAGGATTCAACACCAAACGCTCTGGATTCTAGTACTTGTTTCTCTGTTAGTTTAAATGCAATATGGCATGCTAGACTAGGTCATCCTCATTCTCGTGCTTTTGAGCTGATGTTTCGTAAGGCTTCTTTTGATCACTCTAGTTGTGAAGCTTGTATCCTTTGTAAACATTGCCGGAATGTATTCCCTAAATATTCTACAATCTATGAGAATTGCTTTGACTTAGTTCTCTCTGATGTTTGGACTTCACCTTGTCTATCTAGAGATAATAAGAAGTATTTTGTAACCTTTATCGATGAGAAATCTAAATAAACTTGGGTTACATTACTTCCATCAAAAGATAGAGTCTTTGAAGTTTTCTTGAATTTTCAGAGCTATGTGACCAATCATTTTAATGCCAAGCTTAAAGTCTTAAGGTCAGATAATGGTGGGGAATACACAAGTCATAGATTTAAGGAACATCTCGCAAAATATGGAATTCTTCATCAAACCAGCTGCCCATATACTCCACAACAGAATGGGGTAGCTGAAAGAAAGAATAGACATCTTATGGAGGTAGCTCGGTCAATGATGTTCCATGCTAATGTCCCCAAACACTTCTGGAGTGATGCCGTTCTAGCAGCATGCTATTTGAACAACAGAATACCTACAAGGATCTTACAAGACATATCTCCATATGAGGTACTGAACAGCACTAAACCTTATCTTGATCACTTACGTGTATTTGGGTGTGTCTGTTTTGTGTTAATACCAGGAGAACAAAGGAACAAACTAGATGTAAAAAGCACCAAGTGTATCTTTCTGGGTTATTCCACATCTCAAAAGGGCTACAAATGTTTTGATCCATCCACTAACCAAACTAAAGTATCTCGAGATGTCAAGTTTCTTGAACATCAAGGATACTATATGGACAAGGATTGGGATAGTCTTAAAGATCTCTCTAGATCTCCTGGTGATCGTGCAACAAGCCTGAGATTCCTCCTAGATCATCTTGGGAATAGTGTCATAACACCAACCACTCAGACATGTTCTACTCAAACAGCTCCTACTACTTCTGAAAATGATTCTCAAGGGCAATAGACTACACCAGTTGTTCAACAAGAGGATGTAGAGCATAATGCTAGTGGTTCCTCATTTGATTCTGAACCAGAAGAACTAATGGAGGAAAAAGTTCCACCACTCAGAAGGAGTGCACGGATCAGAAGGGATCCTTCTGATTGGAACTGGAATGCAAAAGTGTATTATAACAACCAAGCAGTCTCACATCCTGATCAAATGGTATGTTCTCTTAACCTTGTACCCGTTTCTCACCTAGCTTTTCTAGGAAAAGTTGATCTTGATCTTATTCCTAGAAGCTATGAAGAAGCAAAAGAGCATAAGGTATGGGTTGATGCTATTGGGGCAGAGAAAGAGGCTATGGAAAGAAATCATACATGGGATGAGGCTGATCTTCCAGAAGATAAGAGAGCCGTGACATCTAAATGGGTTTTTACCATCAAATATAAGAGCGATGGAGAGATTGAACGACACAAGGCAAGATTAGTAGCTCGCGGTTACACTCAAACATATGGGGATGACTACACTGAGACATTTGCTCCGGTAGCTAACCTCAAAATGGTAAGAGTTGTACTTTCCTTAGTTGTTAATCTTTCTTGGGAATTGTGGCAGATGGATGTCAAGAATGCTTTCCTTCAAGGAGAACTTGAAGAAGAAGTGTATATGAGACCTCCACCGGGTCTTGAAGACGCTATAGCTCCTGGCAAAGTTTTTAGAC
Source organism: Eutrema japonicum (assembly GCA_030161315.1). NCBI lineage: Eukaryota > Viridiplantae > Streptophyta > Magnoliopsida > Brassicales > Brassicaceae > Eutrema > Eutrema japonicum. Next base: position 43,931,043 of record BSQW01000001.1, read on the forward strand.
TAAGAAAAGCTATCTATGGTCTCAAACAATCTCCAAGAGCTTGGTATCAAAAACTCAGTTTCATCCTTAGAGATCATGGATTCAAGAAATCCCAATCTGATCACACCTTGTTCATCCTTCAAAACTCTCAAGGTATTGTGGTTGTTCTTGTTTATGTTGATGATATCATCATCTCTGGGAATGACAATGAAGGTATCCAATCCACTAAGGCATTTCTTAAGTCAGTTTTTGATATCAAAGATCTTGGTGTACTTACATACTTTCTAGGCATTGAGATATGTAGATCAGATGATGGTTTATTTCTATCCCAAAGAAATTATATTCGTGATATCTTACGAGAGACAGGAATGCTTGACGCAAAGGCAGCCAAAACACCTCTTAAGGACGGCTACAAAGTCATTCGAAAGGAGGAGAAATCAGAAGAGCAGATTGAAGATGTATCACTGTATCGCCGGATTGTGGGTAAGCTAATTTACTTAACCTTTACTAGATCTGACTTATGCTTTGCAGTGAATCAGGTTAGTCAACATATGCAAAGTCCCACAGTATACAACTGGTCTATGGTTTAAAGGATACTGAGGTATCTGAAAGGAAGCCAATAGAGAGGTATTTGGATGGGCAAGAATGATAACACAGAGTTAGTAGGATATTGTGATGCTGATTGGGCAGGAGACAGGAATGATCGGAGATCTACAACCGGTTATTGCACCTTCATTGGAGAAAATTTGGTGACTTGGAAAATAAAGAAGCAAAAGGTAGTATCCGACTCAAGTGAAGAATCAGAATACCGAGCTATGAGGAAGCTTGCAAATGAGATTACTTGGCTCAAAGCATTGTTAAAAGACTTCAACATCGAGTTTTCAAGCCCCATCACCTTTCATTGCGACAATCAAGCAGTCATTCACATAGCCAACAACTATGTGTTTCATGAAAGAACCAAACACATCGAGATAGACTGTCACAAGGTTAGACAGAAGATAGAAGAAGGGGTTATACTTCCATGTTACACTCGGAGTGAAGACCAACTTGCAGACATCTTCACCAAAGCTGCAAGTCTCAAGGTGTGTAATCATATCTACAGTAAACTTGGACTTGTAGATCTTTCTACAGCTTGATTGGTCTTCCCTAGCTCATAAACATTACACTCTTTTCCCCTTAAGCAAAGTTTTTTCCAAGTGGTTTTCTTTGCTAAGGTTTTTAATGAGGTGATGTTTTTGGGTTTCCAAGTTTAGCCTTTTTATAATCCCTAAGGCTAAGCTTGAGGGGGAGTATTGACCAAGGAAAAGTGAAGCAAGCCACTGTGTCGAAGACACAGTCGTCAACACAGAATCTTCAGGAACTTTAGTAGGTGACAGTGTCGTCGACACACTCGTCAACACAGGACAAAAACAATCTTCAGGAATTTTAGTAAGTGACAGTGTCGTCGACACACTCGTCAACACAGGACAAAAGCAATCTTCAGGAATTTTAGTAAGTGACAGTGTCGTCGACACACTCGTCAACACAGGACAAAAGCTCATGGGATTAATTCTCCCCAACCACTTTCTCACCAACGGCTCTTTCTCTTCATCCAACAGATCTTTTATTTAAGATTCAGATTTGCTGCTCTCTCTTTATAACTCTATAAAAAGAGAAACAATATGACAATAAAAGATAGACAATTTTGGAGACTCATTCTCTCCACATTCTCATTCTAATACTCTTAAATTCTAACAATATGCTGCAACATTTTTAAGCCCACCAGAACAGAAGCGTGAACCCACGAGCACATCAACAACATCATCTCAAGCTCACCAGGATGGTCGTAGGTTTGAGAGCATAAACAAATTTGATTCTCTGCTTCTTTTGGATGATGATGAATTTACCTGATTGCTTTTCTTGCTCCCTAAGTCGGCTAAAAGATATATTTAAGATAGAAGTTGTATTCTCTCTGTAAAACAATCAAGAAGTTATCAAAGAAATTTCTGTAAGTAATTAAGTTTTTATTCAAGTCAGGGCCATGGCTGAAGTTGTCGTCATAATATTTATAACATAGAGACTCTAACTAATTTGGCTGTGAGTGTGACTTGTTATTTTTTTGTTTCTATTTTTTTTTTTTTTTGACTGACACTTCTTTCTCATTTGCCGGTTTCGTGTGAGCTTTATCACTCTGTTGGCTTAGCATAATTTTTTCTTTCCTGGGTATCATGTAAGTTATTGGGAGAGCAAACTAATGTAAATCCCACAGTAATTGGGTTTTCATAAGACTCCTTTTACGTAATGTTAATTTTCAAAAGTTCTTTGACTTTGTCCTAACGAAATTAAAAACAATTATGCCCATACAACGGTTCTGTTCTGTTCAAAAGTTCTTGTTGTTTATATCCCTTAGCCACCAATCTTGCTTTATATCTTTCTATAATTCCATTAATTAGCATGATATTTTATTGCGAATACCCATTTGCATCACACTGCTATCTTTCCCCGAGGTAAATCACACACACTGCAAGTGCATGTTCTTATAAAAGCATCAATTTCCTTCCTACAAGCATCATTTCATACTCTGAGGCTTCAGAATACTTTTGTGGAATAGGTGTATTTGTGATGAGATTAATGAAAGCACCAAAAGGCTCATATAAATATGAATAAAAAATATAGTTTGTTAGAGGATAAGGACTAGTCTTAATAGGAGTAGTATTATAGCAATGAAAATCCTGCAAATGGGAAGGCAGTTTTCTCTGCCTATGTGATTTAAGCTCAGAAGAAACATAAATTACAGATGATGACTCATCAGGATGATGATGAGCATCAGAAGATGGTTGCACAAGAGGCAAATGACCATCTGTGTTTTGTGCAGGGGAATGAAAATGAGGAAAGAAGTCTTTTGCAACATCCAAGATAGTAGATGATGCAAAAGGAAAAATATCCTCATAGAATATGACATGTATAGAAATAGAAACTGAGTATGTCTCTATATCTAGTAGCTTATAACTTTTGTATCCAGCAGGATATCCTAAGAAAATACAAGTTCTAGCTCTAGGATCAAACTTAGTTCTAGATTTAGGTGAAGTATATATAACTATAACAGAGACATCCAAAGGCCCTAAGAGAATGATAATCTGGAACTTGAGAAGTTAATTTCTCGTAAGGAGTCTTATTGTCTATGACAGGAGACGGTGTTCTATTGATTAAAAACATTGCGGTCAAGAGGAAGACCATATTGAAACATAAGAGCCCTAGCTACATTCAACATGTGTTGGTGCTTTCTCTCTACCACAGAGTTTTGTTCATGAGTTTCAGGACATGAATGATATGATGCAATGCCCTTTTTCAAGTAAAGATCAGTAAACTTAAGTTCATGTGCATTGTCATATCTAATTGAACAAAGTTTGGTATCAAATTGAGTTTCAATCATTTGTATAAAACCAAGAAGTACAGTCAAAACATCAGATTTTTGTTTTAGCATGTAAATCCAAGTAGCACGGCTAAAATCATCAACTATTGTCAAAAAATATATAAAACCATCAACAGTAGGAACTGAGAATGGTCCCCAAGTATCAATATGAATCAATTCAAAAGGTTTTTCACGGATATGATTCAGAGATTGAAAGGAGAGATGTTTCTGTTTAGATAAATGACAAATGTGACAATGATATGAAGTTTTATTATATTTATGCTTAGGTAACAGTAATACATCAGAGAGAGATTCAATTTTATTCATAGAAGGATGACCAAGTCTTTTATGTCACTGAATCTACTTTGAAACAAGAAAATATCAAAGTACTTGGAAAATCTAAACAAGACAGTTTGGCAAAAGACTTATCGAGATTCATGACATATAAGTTTGTAACTTGACTACCTTGACCAATCATCAAATCCCGAGTAAGAGCCTGAATAAATCAAGAATCAGATGTAAAACTTACTTTAGAATCCAAAGTTTTAGTTATTACACTAACACTCAACAAATTGAATTTGAACTCAGGGATATATAGCACATTGTGTAGAGAGAGAGCATATGTGAGTTGAATGTAACCAGTTCCCTTTCTCTTAACAGTAAAACCATTTGGTAACCTAACAAAGGTATTATCTAGAGACCTATACTCTGTATACAACTTCCTATCATGTGTAACATGATGACTAGCTCCTGAATCAATGACTCAAGCTCTAAGAGACAACTCAGTTTCATGAGGTATATAAGATGTCAACATGTCATAGAAGGAAAAGTCGTAGAGTGAAAGGAATGTACCAGATATCTGTGAAATATGTGGTGCATAATTTGAAATCGAAGCCACAACCTTCTCAGGGCATGTACTAACACTTGGAAACTGAAGCTTGGAGATGAGGTAAGAAATCATGTATTGAAGTTGTTCTTTGGACATGTTGTCACTCACTTCTTCAGAATTAGCTTCACTGTGATGATGAATCTTACAAGTGGCTGCCAAATTTGCACTCCCAACTGTAGTGTTCTTCTTGTTCTTTAGATGTCCTGGTGGAAAGTCATGAACTTTGTAACATTTTTCAATCGTATGTCCAATACGAGAACAATGAGAATATTTGGGCTTTTGAAAATTTTCATGTGCCAAGAGAATGTTATTCTAATCTAGAGCAACAATTTGAGTCTGCAAAGCTGAAGGTATATGTAGAGATTTGGATGCATATCCAATAACTCTCTGGCTCTCATCCTGATCTAAGATACTATAGATCTCATTCAATCTTGGTCTTGGCTTCATATTGATTATTTGACCTCAGATGTTATCAAAGTTGCTATTCAAACCCATAAGAAACTGAATAATGCGGCTAGTTTCAGCTTCCTCAAGTAATTCTTTGACCTAATCACAGTCACAATACTTCACCATTCGAGACTTTGTGTTTGAGAGTTGCTCCCATAATGTCTTCTTTCTGGTAAAGTAAGTAGACATATCAAATTTTTCCTTCTTAAGAGTCATAACCGCCTATTCCAATTGATATCTCTGCGGCAGATTATTAACCTTGAGTCTAGTGAATAGATCATTCCACATCTCGGCAGCATCTTGATAATACAAAATACTATCATATATCTCCTTACTCACAACATTAAGAATCCATGATTTCACCAAACTATTGCATCTACTCCATATTTTGAAACAATGATCATTCTCATAAGGTCTCGGTAAAGATTCGTCGACGAAACTAAGCTTGTTCTTCCCATCAATACTAATTTTCATCGCTATATACCAGCTATTATAATTTGTTCCATTTAGAGTATGATCAACTATCGAAAGACCTAGATGATCAGAGGAATGAAGAAAAAAGGATTGTGGATGTTGTCATATGATTCGATACTCTTCGTCATCAATCCATGACCTCTATATGTCTCTGAATGGTGAGAATATTGTTGTTTCTCCATTGCAGCTTCAGGTTCTTCCAGAATCTTCGATCCGTGACGAGTCTGAACAGTAGATTCTCCATCTTCAGGTGTCGTACTCCGATTCCTCAATATTCATCCTTGCTTCACCATTTTTGTCAGAAATTGATCGAGCGGAAGACTAATTGATGATAATCGAGATGATTAATCGGTGAAATTTCAAATAAAAGAAGGAAATCGAAGGTGAAATCACCAGATTTTGCAAGAGAAAGGCTCTGATAACATAATAGAGTTTGTTAAGAAACGAGAAAGTTGTGAAATGAATCTCTTATTCTCGTCAAAGTCAAATGACATGTTTACAAAGTGTATATATACAATTGCTCTAACCAAGTAAACCGAAACCCAAATCACAAAATAATTAAATCAGATATAAACCAGCCTATTGATTTAGGTGTTTTTCTAAGTCAATTAATAACTAAAACTCACACTACCGCAATCATAACGGTTGTCAATGCAGTACTTTAGGATCGAATCTACAAAGACCAAGGTTACACTACAATTCTCACAATTATGAAACTAAGCTAAGACAAGAATACAGTTGATTTTGGAATAGTAACGAAAACAATTAAAACGATGTAAATTCAATAAAATAAAAGCGTTAGGTCAAGGATTTATTCTCGAGAATCCAGAGATCACGAATCAGACAACTATTCAGGGAGCAACTAAATACAAGTTTCAAACTCAAACATAAAAGTCTAACCAATCCACTCTCGTGGCATTGATTACTAAACCTAGCAATATAAAATCCTAACTTCCGTTGGCATAAAATTCTAGATCAGCATTAATGAGCAGATCAATATGTTCACAAATTGCCTTAACATCAACTTTCGCAGGCTAAGGACAATTCGATCGTTTAAGTTTTTTCTAGCAACCTATGACACTTTCGTGTGATAGATTAAGCCCTAGTTCATAGACTAAGCAGTTAACTTAAGCCTAAGCAATAAACACAACAATAAGCGAAAACCACAAAAGATAAATCCCTCTCTATGTCTAATTCAATGATTAATGGATCCCGTTGAAACCCTAAACCTAACTATGGAATCTAGTCACACATAGTTGCAGAGAATAAGCAAAGATATATGAGAGAAATCATAAAGAAATTCAATAGATAATAAGATGGTTCAAAAATCTTCTCCAATTTTGTCAGAAGAGGTTCAGAGATCTTCTCCCAAGCATACAATTAAAAGAGATGAAAATTGTCTAAGAAAGATAAAGGTTAGCCTCAAAAGAGGCTGAAAAATAAGTATATATAGGTCATGGGTCAAATTAGGTTAAGTTAGGATGATTCTGGGGCAAAATATAAAGTTTAGAAACTGCAGAAACTGCCTTTTTGCGCCTTGGAAGTGCATCGATCGATGCAAGTGTGCATTGTTTGATTTTTAAGTTTCTGGAGATGTTCATCGATCGATGCAAGGCTGCATCGATCGATTCTAACCTCTCTGTTCCGCACATGCTTCTTCTTCGAGGCAGATTGACCTGTCTTCAGTACATTGGGTGTAACTCTTGATCGTACCGTTGGATTGTCTTCAAACACTTGCAAATGAAAGCTAATTCACAGCTCGATCTTGTGTCAAAATTTCAGCTCAATCCATCAGAGGAAAGTCCTCCAAAGAATGCCATACTTCTGAAGTCTCTGCATGGTTCTGCATGGTTCTGCATCTCCTTATGCTCATTTTCACCCTTTTGCAACCAAAATGCCTTGTTTTCCTCCAAATCAACTTAAAACACCTTTTTACCTAAAATGACTCAATAAAGAACTTAAACACTCTAAAAGCAAGGTTTGGCTCGATAATAGACACAAAAACAAGGGTTAGAAACCGGTAAAAAACCGAGTATATCACCTATACATTTGATAGTTTTGAAATTGCCAAAAGTAGCATATATATGACTTGATTTCGTTTTTCAGTATCAAAGGGAGAAAGGATGGCACCCCACAAACTATCAAAAGCCCAAGCTGTGGTATGTTGAAAGGACTCGTTTTATCGGCGCTTTTGTTCTCTACCTTTTGCATTCAGTTCTGGTTTTGGTATTCTATCAAAAGCCCAAGCTGTGGTATGTGACAATGTTGTTTCAATTCAAACTCTGCTAAATCAAGAATAATGTCGTCAACTGTGGAAACAAAATCTTGACAAGTTATTCCATGTTTACTCTCTTGGAAAGCTGTAAGGTAAATAAGCTTAAGCGTATTACTTTTTTTTTTTGATAAGCTACCGATGTGCTACAAAGTGGACTTCTCCTAGAATTCAATGGTTCAACGGTTCAACGGACACCATGAGTTCACCGCTTTGTTGGGTTGTCAACGGGCCATGAAATCCATGAGATTCATATCGGCCACCACACCGCATGTCCCGAATTTGCAATGCTTTCCGACAAATGTCAGAGGTCGCCAGATCGCCTGTTACTGGACTACCATGTAAACTGCATAGATTTTTAGACACAGAACTAGACTTCCACACACGAATGTGTTTTTGTTCCAGGGGGGTTCGAACCCATGTGCACTTCAACAATCCAAGTCTTCCTCCACCACCCGACCACAAGCGTGCGGGCTAAACTGCCACACATGTATTACCTTAAACCACACGTTTCTTTTGTTTACATTTAGTTTTGTGTCCACTAAACTGATACTTCACTAACTATCAGAATTTTTTTACATTTAGCACAGAAGACTAGGTGCAGTCACGTAATTCATTAAGCCATATTCAGAGCTTTACTTTTCTCTTGATTTAAAAAAGCAAGTTGGTGGTTTTCTTCAGTTTTGCCATGTGTTAATGAGATCTATTATTCCTAAATTTGCGCAGGTTATCATTTGCATATCGATCCTACATTTGATCAGAAAACATCCACAAATGCATTATTCGTAAGCTAGGAGTCAGACATGGCAAGGCGAAGATTCTACTTTCTATTTGTAGAGATGCTTTTTCAAGTGTTTATGAATTGCAGAATAGGCTGGAATCTACTTTCACAAGCAATTGTTAAATAGATGCAGATTCCATTTGGCATTCAAAGTATTTCTTCAACATAAGGTAAGGTATTCTCGTAGTTTCTGACCTATAAATAGTTCTAGTTAAATCAGCACTTAATTTATAAATACAAGTATCCTCAATTCTTTTGTAAATTGTATTCTCGATTGTATTAATCACCAGCTTAAGTTGCGTTAGTTATCTTTATATTTACTAGGGATTGTTCCGCGCTACGCGCGGATTTTGTATTGTATATTTTTTATAAAGTAAAGTTATATTTTAAGTATTAATAAACATTAAATTGTAGACATGGTATAATTTTGGTAAGTTTTGAGAAAGTTTGATATTAAAAAGCTCAAGTTTTATATGAATATAATCTATCAAATAATTTATTATGCAACTTCAATTGCGTAACGCACCTTTCATGCTGAGTCTCTCAACTATTAGTTGCATTGAGAATTTCTTGAAAATTAAATGATATAACATATAAGTATATAACTACATGAAGTGAATCTCTAAAGACAAAATCAGTAAAAGAAAATGTTGTGGCATGTGTGTTTGTTTATCCCAGCTTCCTTGCGTTTCTTTAGTCGTACAAAATCCCAAACCCAATGAAAACGCATCTCATTCTGCCCATCTTCTTTCATGAAAATACATCATGTCTCTCACAACCAAGCAATCCCTTTTTCGTCCAGCTCGTTTTCTTACTTGTTGTTATTGCCAAATATATGAATCTTGTCTTGATGAAATCAAGACTGCTGCCTCGTGTCTGCACAACATAATTATGTAAGTTGAATCTCTTCCCAAGAAAGAGTAATTTGCAACAGTAAATCTAAAGATTAAGGTAAGAAAGTGATCAAAGTATAGACAATGGAAACACCATTAAAAAAATATGTAGCTGATAAGAAATGAATAGTGATAGATAATTTTGAAGGTCTGAAATATAGTGATATATTTTTTTGTGCTTTATTAATCTCCCCTGGAACACTGTCAGTGATATTTTTCGGAAAAGAACACCAGTTTTGTTAAGAATTCTTTGTGTTTTCTGTACCACGCAAAATCTAAGAATTGAACTCACTTACATTCTAACAGAGTTGTTTGAAACCAAACGAATAAGTAATTTTCGGTTAAATAACACATAGTGTAAGACTCAAGAATTAAGATAGCAATGTTTTCTAATAAATTTCCAGACCTTCAAGTAGGGGAACTGAGCTTTATGTTCTTTCAAATGCTATGCGTGTGGTTGAGGGAAAGAGCTACATCAACCTGAAAAACCATACAATGAATTCTTGCCGTTCACCCGTTGACATTTTTATGTAAGAAAGCATTTCATATTGAAAGCAAAATCAAACCATATTTGTATTCAATGTTTATTTTTTTAAACTATATGAAATATAAGTATATATGTAACTCACCTCTCAAGACGAACCAGCAATGCCACAATTATCTTTTGTGGATCTCAGCTAATTAGCCCTCACAAAAAATTGTTGTAACGTATTTGTTTGTTGGGTTTTAGCAATTTATTTTACGTGTCTGAAGAGCAATATGAAATCAATTCATATTCATGTGTTCTATAAAATGTGTGTTACCTGGTGATGAAAACCTGAATGATCATGGTTATGTCCTTGTTCCTTCTCTACAAATTTTGAAAAAAATCCATAGGTAATAATCAACTAAACATAAAATGTTAAGTAAGAACAAAGGAAATAAATGAACAATCTTTGACGCTCGTTAGTCGTTTCAATGAAGCCACGGATACATAACTGTGTGAGTCTACATATAGATATATAGTCATCTTGTGACCTTGGCTTAATACATGTAATCAATTTCCACAGTAAACTCAAAAAGTAGAAATATTAGAAGGTCTTTTTAAGAAAAAGATTATCTCAGAAGTAGGTGCATACCTTCCATGTCTCTTTATGACTAATATGATCTGCTTGTAGATAAAAAAAATTGTTTGCATAATCAACTCCAACAAGTCAAATAAAAACCACAAATTAACAGTTCAAAGCTAGACCATGATTGTCTGCAGCATGTGCAAGTAATGCATATATAAGTAACCATACTGATCTTTTAAAAGTAGGTTAACTACAAAGAGATAAAAAAAAAAATAACTTACCATGAGACAGATGAGGAGAGGGTCTTACCATGGAATGTTATACATAAATGTTTCACATACGAACAATTCTCTAGCCCTAAAACACGGCTGCAAATAAAAAGTCAAGACCATTGTTTGCAGAAAAATAGTTAAAAATCTAACTTCCTTACAAACATACATACCATGAATCTGGAAAAATTAGTAAGTTCGTTGTTAGGCGTTGTAGCTAGAACTTCTGCATTCTACAATAGCTCAAGGAGGAAGGGCTTGAAGATGATTTGTGTCATTGATCTGAAAAATGAGAACAAAACTCCTCCTTAGATTAGATGAAGAAACACCCACATGAAATTACAAAAATTAATTCTAGAAATGAAGAGAGTTTCAAGAATTAGTAACCATAGTGAAAGTCTTGTATCCGTCTCCGTTTGGCCATACACCAAAACATGATTTTGGAGGGAAGATTATGGTAAAATGATCATAATTTAAACTCATATGTGAACCACAAAGGCATAGGTGCTCAGCTCGCCGTAACATTTTAAGTCAGGAAATGATGAGAGTAGGAAGTGTAGAAAACTTTATCTTCTCATTCCCATGTTAATGACACAAAATGCTCAGATCATTCATGCAGTTCTGCAAACAACAGTAAACCCAAATACAAATAAATCTAACAACAGTAATTAAAATTAAGGTTAAGACGAGAATGTGAGATCATCAACCCTCTACTTACCTAAATAAAACAGTAAGTCAGTAACCAATATGTGGAGATCAGTTTTGATGTTTCAACGCTCTAAAATTTTAATCACATGTTTACGTATGATTACTGATGAATTAGATAGCACTCTGATCACAATAATGCTATCGGGCATGAAACTCTGGAAATTCTTCACCACCGCTTCCGGTTGATTTTCTGGTATGTGCCTCATTTTTGACCCTCTTTCGTCTCTTTTGGTATAAGTCTCCCTCCGATGAATCCTTCGTCCATCTTTTTCTTTCTCCTCATGGTTAAGGGTGCCTCCAACATTTGGACCTTGTGAATTGTGACTATATTTGTACCGAAGAAATATAATGTAGAACTACACGACTGCTTCCTCGACTATACGTAGAGCATTCATGCTAAAAAGAAGATGAACATCCGCACATATATCTCAAGAACAGAGTTCAATAAGACCAAGTCAAAGAAATTAATCTATATAAATCACACTGCAATTTAGAACAAAAAAATTCACACACACCCACAAAAAAACTCAAAACACGAAAAAACAACTTGTATCCCGCAATGTGATTAAGTCCGCAGATGATATAAACAATAGTTTAAGGTACAAGGAGTGACAAGATTGGAATTTCAGATATGGACAGAAACAGAATATAAAACCTTAATGATATCTGAGTGTGAGCGAGGATCAAGTTTGAAGAGAGCATCGGACTATTTATTCTTCCCCCAAATCTCGCCTCCCTCGCGTCTCTCCACGGAAATTTCGGCAGACCAAAGCTCCAAACTCTCAGGATGAGCGTTCCAGAAGATGACAATGTTCCCAGCAGAGTTGCTGCTGAGTCTACTGATATCATACTTGACATTGGTTGGTGTACAGCGTAGCGCTGTGCGTGGATTAAGAGCATGGAGGACTTGTCTCGAACCAGAGAGAGATTGTTGCAGCTCTTCCAAACCCTTCACCTCCTTCCAGTCCAACACATCTGGCTCACACCACAATATTCTAGATCTAGTACCACGACAGAATAACAGCTTCCCCTGCTTGAGAGCACATTCATGTTAAAAACGTAAGGTGTAAGCGAGGATCATGGGCCATTGGACCATCATGCCAAGCGAGGATCATGGGCCAGATGAAGACCATCATGGCTTATTAAACAGCTACATGTGGCTGAGCTTGATCATGGGCCATTGGACCAAGATAAACTCTTACACCATGAGCTCACCATAAGAGCTTAGTATTCTTCCATGATGGTCTTCATCTATGTGAAAAGCACTCTCAGCCTCATAAACTTCTAACTTACTCAAATCCAATTGACGATGGATGACATCAGGAGAGAAATCATTGGAATGTCTTTATACTTGCATACAATCTCATTCTTAACGCAGTTGATTTTTTCCTTGAAATGCTTGTGAGAGAGATGACGTAGTTGCTGATTTTTTCCTTTGAGTTTTTTTTTCTTACCACTACCATTACCCAAGCCACAATGATTGTATCCAAAACTCCATTTTTCAAGTTGCTGATTATTTTTTAACACCGCCTGTGAAGCGTCAATGGTTTCACATCCTCAAGGTACGTATTCACGATTTCTAGTCATATCCCATGAGCAACCTCTATCAAAATACCATCCTTCATTCTTATCACTTTCTAAAGATAAGATTGCATCGTAGATTAATAATCCTTTCAGTTTGTCCTGATGAACTCTTTACGTATAATAAAATCATATTTTGTGTTCCAACTTGGAAGATGGTTTGGGTTTTGGTTCGAGATGAACTTGGATAAACACACCACATGCTCTTATTCTAGGGTTTTAAAGCCAATCTATCTAGGGCTTCAAAGTATATATATGTACTATTCGAAAATATGGAAAACAATATTAATTAAACTATCTCGATTATTAGATCATATTATATAATTAATATTTAACTAAAAATTATATCCGTTTATTTTTTTTTGAAGGTTATATCAAGATCGTATATAACTACGATCATATAACTACGATCCTTTAATTTTTTTTGTTAATATTTATCTCCTTTTTTTAAGGTTCTTGCGTTTTGCCATTACATCACGATATAATCTCGGAAAATCTCTATGGGAAAAGTAAGTTTTTGGCTTGGATGAGGTGTAATCGGGAGTATCCTGAGGCGCGTGTGTTGCTATATTCCGAGTTAAGTTTTTGGCTTGGATGAGGTGTAATCGGGAGTATCCTGAGGCGCGTGTGTTGCTATATTCCGAGTTTCTGTCTACATGGATTTGGGATTGTAAGAAAGTTCGGTGGAAACCCCGTATCGTTGGTTCGTCGGGTCCGTGCGTCATAGAACTGTGTCCCGTTCAAGATGGGGAGGCCTGTTATTTGCGATTATGAAGTTTACCAATCATGAAGCCACACGTGGCACTTAAGAAACGGTTCTAAAGGATCCAAAATAAGGTCCGTTTCTTAGATAAATATGTTTTTTTTATTTATTTTTAGGTCTAAAAAACCTAAGAACCTCTTCTAAGAACCAGCAATAATTATGCTCTAAGTCGGCTAAAAGATATATTTAAGATACAAGTTGTATTCTCTCTGTAAAACAATCAAGAAGTTACGAAAGAAATTTCTTAAGAAATTAAGTTTTTATTCAACTATTCAAGTCAGAGCCATGGCTGTAGATAATATTTATAACATAGAGACTAACTATTTTGGCTGTGAGTATGACTTATTATTTTCGGTTTGTATCTGTACTTTAATTTCTGAGATTTGAGTCGGTTCAACCAAATGCAAACCGGAAACAAAAATTAAAGGTACGTACCAAGTTCGGTTCGAGTGATGGGAAATAAATTGACAAAACATACCGAACTGATATACATTACTTACATTCCCTTGTCTTCTTCTTCTCTCTAGGTTTCGATTCCATTTTATGGAATTAGGGTTTATAAACCTAACCCCTCTCTTACTTGGTTCTTGATTTCTGATCAAAAAAGTTGTGCTTTTGGTTCCGGGAACTCCGTTTTGTGGGTTTAAAGCTTGGCTTCGTTCTTCATCTCGCCGATCGACAGCCATGACTGAGGTAAATCAAATTTGTAAAGCTTTTGCATCTTTGCTTGATTTCTTTTACGAAACCCATGTTCGTCTCTAGGTTTCTCTTGTTTCGTAATTGATATTGATCTGAGTTTCTTTTCTTCTTTTTTTTTGTTTGCTAGTATTGGGTGAGCCAAGGGAACAAATGGTGCGATTTCTGTAAGATCTGGATTCAGAACAATCAAACAAGTATTAGAAACCATGAGCTTGGTAAACGTCACCGAGAATGTGTCGATAAGAAGCTCACTGATATGCGTGAGAAGAGCGCAGCCAAAGACAAAGAGCTCAAGCAAAACGAGAAATTGCTTCAACAGATCGAAGCTGTGAGTAATTTCTAGACTCCTTCTTGTTCTTGAGCCTCCTCGTCTTTTGTTTCTTTGCTGATTCCACTGTTTTTTTTTTCAACTTAATTTCAGAAAGCAACTCGTAGCTATCAGAAAGATATAGCAACTGCTCGGGAAGTGGCGAAAGCAAACGGCGCACCGGAGGACGGTACACGCGGTAAGTTATCTCTCTATGATTGCTCCTCTTCTTGTTGTGTCTCCCATTAGCAAGTTTGACATAGCTGGTAAGTTCACGGTTGTTGCTTAGCTTTGGATATGTTTGTTATAGACTAACATACTGAGGTCGTAGAGAAAAATCAGTTGCTATTCTTCAAAACGATTTGCGGAATCCATGGAACTAGACTTGTGAATTGCTTTTATTGACCAAAAGTATGAACAAATGAAGTAGCATCTGCTAACCTTTTAAATGATTCTTCCATTTTTCGTCTTACACGGTTTGCAAAAGACTTTTTGACTTATAAGTTTTAATGCCTATAACTCTATATAGAGAGAATCGTCACCAGAAAGCGAAACGGTTGCCTCTTTTGAGTTACTCTCAGGTTATTTCACCATTTTTGATGGCCATTTTTTTAGCCTTTTCATTCATTAATATTGATAAAAAAATTCTCGTTTGATGTAGTAATGATATTGCTATGGCAGATTGGGTGCTTGACAGTGCTTCGGGATATTATTACAACCAGACCAATGGTCTGCACTATGACTCAAAGTCTGGATTCTATTACAGTGACTCAATAGGTATGTAACAATAATAGAACTTTTTTTTCATTTGCTTTCAAACGTATACAATTTCTCGTGTGGGCTTACACGCGTAATGAAACAGGACATTGGGTGACACAAGACGAGGCATACGCTGCGGTTAAAACTTCATCAGATAAAGGAACTAAAGTACCTCTCATTAAGAAGCCTGTACCTTCTTCAGAAGCTGGACCACCTGGGCGTGTTGTCTCGGCTTCTTTAAACCCGAAAAGAACTGTAAAAGGAGCTGCTTCATCTGTTGATATGGGCAACAACAAGAGAAAGAGACAAGATGAGAAACCGAAGAAAGTATCTGCAGAAGAGAGAGCTGCGTTGAAGGCGAGGGAAGCTGCTAGGAAACGAGTTGAAGATAGAGAAAAATCATTGCTTGGTCTTTACAATAGACCGTTTTGATGAAATCGTTGCTTAATGCTCTGTAACAGGGAGGAGAGTGATGATTGAATCACATTGTGTGGCGGTTATTTCGGTTATTCCTTCATAACGTTTAATCCAAAACTATGTGGTATTTCTCGGAGTCTTGGCCTTGTGTTCTCTAACTGTTCCAAATAAATCATTTTCTATTTGTTGTACAAACCTATACAATTTTGCAGAAAGATGCAAAGTTTTTGGGACACTTTAAACAAAAGATCACATTTTTTTCCTTCTTGAAAAGACCATTAAATATTTAACAAGTTATTTTACGGCTTTAGGAGAGCTTTTTAAAAAGTGGTAATCTCTTTTTATGAAAAATCAGTTTCTTTTTGGAGTATTCTTCGAAAGTTTTTTTTGGTTTCCTGAATTATTATTATACTAAGTTTTTGAAGATGGAAATAAATCGAAACCAATCACGACTCTAAAATATTAAAAAAACTAAACCATAGCACTGCAAGCTAGTAATTGATCCAAACGATTTGGGAAATTACTTATTGTGGACCAAACTCTGACTTTGAGGAAGTCTCGGTGACTGGGACAAATAAACGTAAGAAAGTTTGAAAATAAAAAAAATTCAAGTTTCAGACAACCTCAAAATTTTGACAGAGACTGAGACAGCAAGATAAGCAAGATTCAAATCCAGGATACAAAACCCTCTTTGGACTAGAGAATTTTTTTTAGTTTTGTTGTTGCGAGCTAACCCCTGAACCAACAACTATCATCGGATCGCTTCGACATTCCGATGGTTTGTTTTGAAACCAATTCCCGTAAAGTCCAGGACTCACGGGGTTTTCTGATGATAACCAACACTTTCAAGAAGCTCCCGGGACAGCAGCCGCAGCCGCAGCCGCAGCCGTAGCATACATGTTTGAGTCCTGATTAGCATATCCGTTGTTGTAACCTTGTCCTCTTGAGTATCCTCCGTTCCATTGGTGGCCCGAGTCTCCTCTCCACTGTCATTTTTCTTTGAGTTAGAAGTTGAACAAAGTTTGTGAATGGAAAAAACATTCAACAGAACATCACAGGTAAAAAAGGCTACCTGTGATGAGTTATTACTCAATCATGATTGCAAATGCCAAAAATAGTCCATTGATTATAACAACTAATGAAAACAAACATGAAACTAAGACAACCTCTAAAGCTTATAAGTCGCTAAAGGCTTCAACTAATCTTGATAGTTGTAAATCTTTTCAATTCTAAGAAACACAGGACCATCATAATTGTTTCAGAGGTTGGATAATGTTCAGAGAGATGACAAGTGGGCCAAGGAGACATGCACTAGATTTGCGAATCAAAATAGTTATCCACCCAATGGAGACAGAAAATGCACATAAGGTTCCATTAATATAGAACACACTAAATGTCTAACTTAACATAATATTTCTAGTACCTGTTTGTTGGGGCTTCGTCCCCAAGAAAGCCGGACAGTGTTTTTCCCGATGACTGTCCCGTTCAAGTTCTGGATGGCATCTTCAGCACTCTGCCTGTCAAAACCAATGGCACGTCACTTTGCAACAACCCATCTCCACTGTTAAATAAGCACCTACGGGATTTGAACAAGTCCCGCACTACTGGATGAGTTAGCTGACAATCACAGAACAAGTTTAGTACCTGTTACCGAATTGGACAAACCCGCATCCTTTTCCTACTGGGATCTTCACCGAAACAACCTCACCAAACTGGGTAAAAGGTTGCAAGAGGTCTTCTTCGGTAACATCAGCGTCAAGGCCGCCAACAAATATCTGCAATGTAAAATAAAAAGACAATGAGCAGTGAGGAATATTGTTGTAAGCAGAGGAATAGCTAGGAGAACTCACTGTTGAGTTATTTGATTCCCCATCAGACAGTGAACCATGTGCCATATAACCATTTCCTCCATGTCCACCAGCCAGTGTCAGGGCTAATCCAATGAAAACATTACAATTCACTCAAAACTTAAATTCACATTCAGAACAACTGGCTGAATACAGATAACTAAAAGTCATAAAAGAAACAGAATAAACCACTTGAATCCACTAAACAGAGAGAAAACATGCAAAAAAAACATATTAAGTCAATTGTAGAATACATCGTCACAAAGACTATACCATCACTTACCTTGTGAACCATTTTGTTGGCCGTAAGCAGCGGCCCTTTTGGGGGTTGCGATACCGACACGCATTTGCCTGCTTGAGCAGAAAGCACCATCCATTTCTGTCATAGCCCTTGATCGCTCATTCTCATCACCAAACCTGACAAACCCGTAACCTTTGGAACGCCCAGTGTTGGAATCGATCACAACTTTTGCGCCTTTGACAGACTGATATCTAGCAAAAGTCTCAAGCAGTACAGTATCAGTCACATCTGGAGCCAAATCTCCTACAAATATCGATAGATCTGGACCGTTTTCTGATGCCCTTTTTTCACCAGTACTGAAAGATGCCCAGTTTAAACGGAAAGGCTGCTCCGCGTTCGGCATTGTTACACCGCTATAGCTCTGAAGAACTTCCTCAGCTGCTGAACGTGAAAGGAACTCGACAAACCCATACCCTTCTGACTGACAAGTTTGCTTGTTGCGTATAACTTTCACAGAAGAAACCTGCACCCTCACAAAACAAGAAACCAGAAAAAGTATATGAAACCAAGTCGAACAAGCTCAATTTATAGAAATTAAGTTAGAACAGAGTGTTTTTTTAAGAACATTTTTAAGTTAAAAATAAGACTTTTATGCACAACGATCTCTTAATGAAAAGACACCATTTTGAGAAACGATCTCGTTACATGTTTGGAGTTTTTTTTGTTTTTTCCCAATAACCAGAAAGGTCCTCTAAACGTGGCAAAGGTACTTTTCATTGCCTCATGAAAATAAACTTTTAAAGTTGTCTTTTTTGCAGGTCAACGTAGTTCTTCATTACCCTAAATGTCAAACCTTTAGGCTTATACGCAATCACAATGGTCACTTCGATCTAAAAACCCAATCAAGAAACTTGCCAAATTTTACATTGGATTCACGATAACGAATCTGTGTCAAAAAAAAAAGGGTCGGATCTGCAAACGGATGTTACATCTATCACTTTCCATGTCAGAAAAAACAAAAAAAAAAGAACAAGAACATCAAAATCTCAAACAATCAAATCAAACCGATCAAACAAAACGAAAGATGAAGCAAATCACGAGAAAGAAGAGAAGAAGATAATAACCTCATTGGTGTGAGAGAAACAGGTATGGAGATAAGCCTCGTCCATCCAATGAAGAAGATCACCAACCCAAAGGGTCTTGACATCATCTCCACCAGATCCACCACGTTGATGATGATTCTTCTGCTGCTGATATGGAGAAGCAGCAGCGTATTGAAACTGAGGATGCTGATAATGAGATTGGTTGTACGGAGCGTACTGGTGAGGATACATCATCATCTGTTGCTGCTGCTGCATCATCGCCATAGCCGCCGCAGGGTACTGCATCGCCGCCATCCATTGTTGCTGTTGTTGCCACTGTTGTTGCTGCTGCTGAGGCGGCGGAGTCGATTGCTGCAACGGTGGCGTTGTTCCGTCCGATGTCGCCAACGCCGAATCTGAGCCGTTGTTTGTCGTCTGCATCTTTAAACTACGGAAAATATATTAAAAAAAACAAAAAACCGATCCGATCTGGAAAACACACAACCTCCTCAGAAAATCCAAATTCGCTCTCTCTCTCTCTCTCTCTCGAGTATGGATGGAGAAAGCTTTGGTGGAGCTCTGTTAATGGCGGAAACCGAGAGAGAGAGGATTAGATTTGGTCTTTCGAAGATAATGGAGGCGGAGAGGGAGAGAGAGAGAAACGAGAGTGTGGATTCGGAGGGTTTAAGGCTTTTTCTCGCTTAGGTCTGAGAGAGAAGTGGTGGGAACGTGGGGCCCAGTTACGTCCTTAAGCTCTGTTTTTTTTAGATCCAACGGTTCTGATTCGACCGTAGTTTTAGGGTTGACATTAACTGATGACAGTTGATGATGATCCAAGTGCCAAATCAGGCAAATAAACCTTTTGTTATTGAGGTAAAAAATACTATTATTATTGATTTGAAAAATCTTTGAATGTTATGTTGTTGGGATAAATGTGATTCTCTTCCAAATAAGTTCATATAACTAACAAATACAAAAAATCGACCAAAAAAGAAAAAAAAACTAAGAAATACAAAAAATAGGAAATCCAAAAACGAAATACTAGTATAAAGCTTCATTAATTAATAACAATTTTAAACGATTATATGAATATTGACTTACAACAAAGAGGATATATTGAATTTTTAACATAAAAATATCTCTAGATCTAATTTAGGAATTGGTCAATGTAAGATAATATGAGGAAATTATATTTAAATTGGTTATGCTCATAACCAAAAATGAAGTTCGTATTAGATCGAATGCGATCTAATTTAGGAATTAGCCAATGTAATACAATATGAGGAAATTATGTTTAAATTGGTTATGTTGATAACCAAAAATTAAGTTCGTATCAGATCGAATGCGATCTAATTTAGGAATTGGTCAATGTAAGATAATATGAGGAAATTATGTTTAAATTGGTTATGCTGATAACCAAAAATGAAGTTCGTATTAGATCTAATGCGATCTAATTTAGGAATTGGCCAATGTAATACAATATGAGGAAATTATGTTTAAATTGGTTATGCTGATAACCAAATATGAAGTTCGTATCAGATCGAATGCGATCTAATTTAGGAACTTACCAATGTAATACAATATGAGGAAATTATGTTTAAATTGGTTATGATGATAACCAAAAATGAAGTTCGTATAAGATCGAATGCGATCTAATTTAGGAATTGGTCAATGTAATACAATATGAGGAAATTATGTTTAAATTGGTTATGATGATAACCAAAAATGAAGTTCGCATCAGATCGAATGCGAGAATGAGAACGAGTAAGACTTTTCTCCAAAAAAACATCGTCATTTTTTTTCTTTTGTTTTATTATTTTCTAAACATTTGTATTTTCTTATCTTTGTATTTTCTATTTAATCTTGAACTATATATATATATATAAAGATAAATGTTAAAAAAAAACAATTAAAACATCAGTTTTTATTCTAAAAATGGTCATTTAGGTGGTTAGGCGTAAGTCTGGGCATTCGGGTATCCGTTCGGGTTTGGTTCGGTTCTTTCGGGTTTTGGGTACCCAAATTTTAGAAGTCTATGACCCATTCGGATATTTCTTTTTCGGATCGGATTCGGGTACACGGAATTTATCCCAATTTTCGAAAAAACTGAAAAATTGTTTAATTCAAATAAAATTTAGTTAAAATTTGCAAAAATTATTTAATTTTGACAAATATAACTAAAGATTTTCGAATATCTCGAGTAATTTGGTTATTTCGGTCTAAACATAACTAATAAATTCGGTTTATAATAGTAATTTTTTAGTACTTTGGTTATTTCAGAACTAAAGATACATAACATTTTTAGTTATATAATTGTATTTCGTATATTTCGGGTACCCGTTCGAATTTCGGTTCTGTTTCGGTTCTGTTTCGGTTCGGTTTGGATATCCAAAATATTTTATAAGATGAACCATTCAGATATTTGTAATTGTAACTAATCGGTTCAGTTCGGTTCTGGTTCGATTTTTCGGTTTCGGGTATTTTGCCCGGTCCTAGTTCGGCGTTCGTCTAATCGGCCAAAACTATCCGCATATCTTGATTTGTTTCTCTTTTCAGTCGAGTCACTAAACAAACGATCATATTAATATAAATAGTCAAAAGGGTATGGCTCATTGGGCTGAATTGAACCCATTACATTAACCATCAATATTAGTAAGGCTAATATAAAGAACGAGATAATTGAGGGGCGATCGCATTTGCATTGCATGTTCACATGACTCACAGACTCACATCATCATTTTCGATGGACTCTCCCACTGGTAACATGTAAAAAAGACTTAACTCAACCCCATGACTTAATTGAGTAAGGCGACCACCCTAGGTCAAAGCTCAAACTTTTTTTTAAAAAAAAATTATCAATAAAGCCCATGATCTATGATCTATTATTATCTATATAAATAAGTAATGTTCATATCTATATCTATGTGATTAACAAAAATGGCTCATAATCTAAACATATTTTGCATTCTAAAATATCATATTTACGATTTATTATATTTTTATGCTCTTAAAAATAACATATCATCAAAAATATTAAATATAAAAAGTCGGTAAAAACAAAACATTAATAAACATAAACTTCTTTTTTACAATTTCATTACTTTCCACATAATATTTTGACAAGCTAATATTTTTCTGTTCACAAAAACTATTTATGTCTTTCATTCGTATTAATTTTTTTTATCTACACTCTATTAGCGCCAGTAATGTATGCACTTTACATTTTTATTTCTCTAAAACTATATTGCCTCCTAGAGTCCCGACTACCGCTTCTTACTACATAAACTTCATCTTGTAAATTTTAGAAAGAGACATAACACATACTTTCGAAGAGGCTTCCAATTCAGTATATATATATTTTGTTATTTTTTGCTTCTCTTATCTGGTAATTTCATTTTGTTGTTGCTCAAATATTTTTCTCACATCCTAAATAGATCGTTCTAAAATTGGAAAACTTGGCCATTTGGAAATTTTTACAAATGCAAAGGGTTTTGCATAACCAAATATATCCAATTCGTCTCTAATTTCACTATAGAGTCGGTAGTTTTGATCAAACGTATGAGTATTTATGGAAGAAAAAAATTACAAAAATGATCACTTCGTCTTTAGTTTTGTTGTAGACTATGTTCTCGAAGTTTTTTAGATTTTTACTTTTTAAGAGAAATATTGAGATTTTGTCAAAATGAGTTATGTGCAAAATACAATATTATCTTCTTCTTTTTGACGTCATATAATATTATCTTATATATGTGTAATTGACTATGAACAAAATAACGTATAATCAATCTTTATCTTCTAATCTTAAATATGTTGATTGATTCTTTAATTGCAGTTTTGCAGAAAAGAAAAGGCACACAAGTTCTTCTCCAGATGGTTCCCAATGCCTCATGAGTTGCTTCTCCATAATGAATCTATCAAACATGAGAAAAAACTATCGTCCAATGTAAAAGTCCAAAACATGTATCAATATTTTGTTTGTAGTATGAACTGGTAGTTAATATTCATGACGAGAAAGTGTTTGTCATTGAGATTTTTTGGTTTGTGTAAGGAGTTATTAATTATGAGAGCTTTGGAGTTTCTAACTTGGGTAATAAAATGTAGAAATGTAAATCACATGCTTGAAATTGATCTTGAAATAAAAATATGTCTAAAACGCCATGCTCAAAACTTGCACGAATGAATAGTGATACTAAAAACGTATACGAATACGATCCGCGCATAATCATTAATATTTAAAATTTTGTTATATTTTTATGATATAAATAAAAAGGTCCATATTTCATATTTTGCCTAAGGTTGTTAATATTATTAAGACGGGTCTGAAGAAAACACTTCGGTTTGATCATCAAACGACATCACTTTGTCATCAACTCAATACATTAGTCAAAACGACAACACTTCAGGAATAAGCCTTGGCCATCGTGATTTGACGAAGCCCATTATCGAGCCCAAGAAGCAACAACGGTCATCTCCACTCTGTGACAAAAACAGAGGAGTTGCAGGGCAAAGAACGATGGGATGTAAAAGTGCAGAGAATCAAATCCAAATCCATGAAAGATTTGACGCTCTCTCAACATTTGACTGATCATAAGACTGACAGGTGTTAGCTGATCATCCTCAATGGTTTACGCAAGTTTCATGTATAAATATCAATAAAGCTTCTTTGTAAACATTTAAGCGTAAAACGTTAAATAAAAGTTTCATATTTCTTAAAGTTTGAGTATTGCCTTTACTTTGTTGTCCCATAAATGGAGGATGGCTCCCAAAACAAAAGCTAGAACCGGAGGGACACAAGGTGCTGAAATTCTCATGGGTAATGAGTAATGAGTAGTGAGTGAATTTCTCATGGGTAATGAGTAATGAGTAGTGAGTGAATGACTCTTTAAGTGTTTTCTCGTCTTCCTGGTTTGGTTGTCGATCATGTTACGATATATGGCCTTACGATATATGGCATTTGGGTTTATTTCTTGTTTTAATAGTTGCATTTATATAGTTTAAAACTAAAATTGAACAATATGTCGTTTTTTTCATCAACTTAAGGAAACGCATAGTTTTGTCTAATGGATGTGGTTTTAAGGCTTTAACTAATGACTAGTATCAATAAATAATTGGTGTTTAATTTGTATGATTAAGTTTTAAAAAAATATATATCTAATTCGGTCTTAGACTAGCAATGAAAATTGTCGATCTGAAACGTTGATTTAAAAAACTCGTGTATAGGAAAATGATGCTGATTTACAAAATCATTGTGATGATGATAACTAAATTTGTTATGTGATATGACTTCTTAATCATCTAATCATTACTAACCCCCTAAGTTAAGATCCGTAATTGTATTATGTACATAAAACTGAACGTCACATCTACTTCACCCATTATCGACCTAAAGAAACAAAAAGGGAGTAGCTGAATTTTGTCTTATTTGTACTTTCGATCCAACTTTTCTGTTGGTTTTTAAAAATATAGAGATATTCCTTCAACCTTTTGTACTCTCTTACAAAGATACCTTTTGGAGTGCCAAAATGAGGTGAAACTCTTGTGTATTCATTTCAACTATCAACAGTTTATATACAAGCAAGAGAAGATCCTTAAAGGATATTATCAAATCATTTTTAATCTCTACCCAAATCATATCTACGATCTGATACAACGATATCAATGATCCAATGAAGAAATACAGCTTTTCAGAAGACACATATAAACAACAATCAAAGCCAAGAGAGTAGCCGGATACATTCACTCGATGAAGTAGAAAAGGCCGAAATATATAGTGTGATCCAGCTTTATTAATCTCTCTATATGCATCTTTTTGTTTCACGACGTGGGAAGGCGTGGGAGCATTAAAAACGACGAAATGTTTATTTAAACATATGGTTTCAAATAAAACACTTCAATCATTTTAAGCGATGACGTGCGTTACAAATATATTTTTTGGGTTAAAAATATTTAACCTCCAACAAATACTATATCAATAAAAATAAAACTATACAATAACACAAAAAATAAAACTATACCAAATCACTCACTTTGTTTATTATGCATTGTCTACGGAAAAATATACGCAGTACTACGGAAAAATTATGCATTGGGTTGGACATTCTGTCTATATCAGTTAATTCTTCCGTTTGTGATGTGAGTTTTTGGTTACACTAGTTGGTTTAATTGTCTTTTTCGGTTGGTTTATTTTGAAGGTTGTACTAGTCCTCCAACCGTATAACCTCGTCGGACATTCAACAACATATATGATATTCATCGTTGTTATCCAAAAAGTGCTCTTCAACACAAAACGTTTCCGTCCGATCTCAATCCTATTAGGCTTCTGGTGAAGAAGAAGCATATACGTGGCAATTTCTTCGGGGATGGTTTCTAAAAAAATCCAGATTAGCCTTTATTTATTCTTTTTTGTTGGCTCAGTTTGGATGTTTTGTTTATAAACATGGGTGATCCAGCTTGTTACTACCCGATTAATCCCCTCATGCTAAATGTAATCGTCGAGTAGTTCACTCACCAAGTTTGTAATGGGTCTAAAACATAACATTATTTCGATTGATCAAATGAGAATGGTTAGATAATTTCACGTTTGAATGGAATCGATCTTTAGTTTAGTCGGATTTGATTTGTATATCGGTGAATAATAAAAAAAATTCAAAATAATTTATTATATAAATAAATGAAGATTAAAATAATTTTTTATACAACTTTTTCAACATATGCATTACGCCGGGTTTTAAACAATGGTCACGACAACGGCAATAAAAAACACAAACCACTATATCACAAATCTTGGTCTTACATTTTTATATCAATTAATTTATGTTGTTATTCAAATTGATTTAATATATTTTCTATGGAAAATAAGTTAAATCTACACATGTCCATGTCTAAAATAATGATGATTTTATTTCCAGTTATAATATGCAAATAAAAAAATACTAAATAAGCATACTTCCTTTATTTGATTTTTCTGTCTGTTTTTAAAAAAAATATATATTCATGTAGTTTGTACTGATATTCTAGATAAGTATTCGGTCTTTCTAAAATTATGAAGATAAGTATTCGGTCTTTCTAAAATTATGATTGAGAATTGCCAAAAATGACCCACAATTTTATTATAAATATAAAAGTAGTTTATTCAATTTAAAGCAATTTAAATGGGGTAGAAAAATTATAATTACATCTCTTATGACCAAACAAAAAACAGAAATCTCAATTACGGTTATAACCTTGTGAATTGTAGAGAAGTCTACTATATAGACTTCATAAAAATTATGTTATGTAAATAAATCTTATATTTAATTTTTTTTTAAAAATTATTAAACATTTGTTTGCATAAACTAAATATAATTTTTTTTGATATATATAAATTAAAATTTCATACAATTTAATCAAATTAAACAAAAAAAATAAATTATTTTAGAGCACCCACATTGGAGACCCAACTTGGGTGTCTTCAGCTTTAAAAAAAAAATTGATTTTTTTATGTCGCGACGAATCACGTCGCGACACGTCATCAACTTTTTGGGAAGACGTATGTCTTCGGCGAGACACAAGTCTCGGATGCTGATGGTCTTATAGTCTAAATGAATACATAATACATAGTGCATAACCATAGGTTTAAACATGTGGTCATGTGTTGGTAGTGATTATTGTTTCATATTTATAAGTTTCATGATATTTTGAGTTATGTATTTGATTGTGTATATAGAGTTAAAGTTTTGATTTATCGTTTTGACTATTGAATGCAAAATATTCGATTTAGGGTTTAGATTTAGAGTCTGCACCAATTAAGAGACTTCAAACGAAATATGTTTAGCTTTTGATATTTCATTTGAAGTATATTTATAGTTTAGGGTATAGCAGACTTCATGTGAAATCTATGTAGAGTTTAAGTTATAGAAGATTCTACTAAATCGAAAATAATTAACCTAAGTATTCGGTCTTCCAATTACAAGATGTAAATTGTATATATTCTTCATAAGTATTCGGTCTTCATAAATCATAGTTAATTTTCATAACGCGGAAGAAGATCCCGATAAGCATCAATACTTGAATACTTGAAGCTTGTGGTGAAAGAAACCTTAAGACTACACCCAGAAGCTCCTCTATTACTCCCAATAGAAACAATTAGTCAAATCAATATTCAAGGCTACCACATTTCCAGAAAAGTTTATCCCTGAGATGTTTATGGATTGTCCGGTGGACTACAAAGGACACAACTTTGAGATGTTACCTTTAGGTTCTGGTCGGAGGATGCGTCCAGGAATGGTTTCGGGACTGCGACCATTGAATTGGGACTCTTGAATTTGCTTTAGTTTTTGATTGGAGATTGCTTGGGGAGAAAGATTTGGACATGGAAAAAGCTGGTGTTGTTACTATTGTTAAGAAAGTTCCTCTTGAGCTGCTTCCTATTCTTCGCCAGTGATGGGGTCACAGAATCTTGAGGAACAAGAAGTTGAACTTTGTAATAAATCAGACTTAATAAGACTAGAGTTATGTTGTCATTTTGGCAATGACATCTTGAGTCCAATTGGGTTGTTGAAATTTGCAAATTTGGACCTTAGCATCAAAACACAAATCCGTAATGCTGACACAAAATGCATTTTTATTATTTTGGTGTCAAAACACGACTATCTTATTCTGGCATCAAAATGTGATTCCATTATTTTGGCATCGTTAAAACTCGAATCCGTGATTTTGGTGTAAATTAAATTATCATATATATATATATATATATTAAAAAATTATTTACCAAGAAAATTTTTCTTACAGAAAAGGAAAAACAAAATTTAAGAAATTTGAAACGTGGCATTTGCAAAGGCGCAGAGCAAAATTGTTAAAAAATCTTCACTCGGTCCCACATAAGGCAAAATTGTTAAATTGCTTGGTCCTAATATGATAAATCTCCACATGACCGGAAGACAGTGATTTAATATGACTAATCATTTTAATTTTTTTAGAAACTGAACACCTAAACATTACCCAGAAACTGAAATGGAATACATTTTTTTTCCTTTAATTGATTTTGTTTTCCTGTCATACCATTTGTAAAATTAGAAAAAACAATATATAGTAATTTATTTTATTCTTAAAAAATATTTTCATGTAATAAAATTGGTCAAAAACTGAACACTTGAATATTATCATTAAACCAAAAACAGAATACATGTTTTTATTTATTTATTGTTACTTTAAATGATTTTTCTTTGCTTTTTTTTTTTGCTTTATACCATTTGTACACCATGAATATATTTTTTTTTCCAAAAGAGGCACAATTGTATATATTATAGGCCACATACATTTCTACACATATACATCTCTGATAAAAATATTTTGAAATTACATAAATACCCTCAAACTTTGCAGTAATATAAATAGTTTTCATGTCATCTTCTTCTTCCTCACTCATTTACAGTCTTCAGAAATGAGAGGTCAAATGTTCCAGCGAACTCCAACAATGGCAGTTGCTTCGTCGATGACTCTTTACGCAAACTACCCTTTTACCTTCTCATCATCTCACTTTGACGGCGATGAGTTTGTTGACAATCATTTCGATTTTAATATCAGAAGAGAATTGCTACTCGACCCAAAAGACATCGTGACGGGAGAGATGATCGGAGAAGGAGCCTACTCCATTGTCTACAAAGGCTTGTGTGTTTCCTCTCTCTCTCTTTCTCTCTCTAAGATTTATTTTTCTTTATTTTATTAATTAAATGTGTTTAATTAATTAATGTTACCAACCTTTTTTTTAAAGGATAAATGTTGCTCTTTTATTTTTGCTTGATCTTTATTTTCTTTCTTTCATTTTGATTTAATTCTGAGTTTAGAGTGTTCCTAAATAATTCAGGGCTAAACATTTTAGCGTATGAGTTTTAGGATTCCTTTGCTGATTGAAAATGAACAAACCATTGTGAAGTTTTCATTGAAGCAGTAAGTGAAGTGTTGGCTAATGTCGTGAGGCAAACTAAAGATATATCATAATCTTTGTCAAATATGTATTCAATTAGATCTACTCCACAAGTTTGTGTGAATCTTTTGTTTTTTTTACATAGAAACCGTTAATGACAATATCTTAATCAGTCGCACAAGAATGAAGTTTCTTGCTAATCACTGTTTTGGTTTTGGATTAACATCTAATTACCTCAAACATTTGGATATTCCGAGGTTTTTTCATATGATCTCTCTAATGATTTATAGATTCAAAAACCAAATTCCTGTGGCGGTGAAAATAGTGCAGCCAAGTAGAACAGCTGCTGTAAGCAAACAACACAAGGAAAAGTTTCAAAAGGAAGTGTTGTCCTTATCCAACATTAATCATAATAACATTGTTAAGGTAAAAATGGAAAAAAAAAAAAAAGATCTTTTGGTGTTTTCAATAATATGTTATAAATGATGAGTAAACATGGGTTTTGATGAATTGACAGTTCTTTGGAGCTTGCATAGAGCCACAATTGATGATTGTTACCGAACTCCTGGAAGGCGGTAGTCTTCAGAAGTTCTTGTGGGACTCTCGTCCAACCCCTCTTGATCTGAAGATGTCACTAAGCTTTGCTTTGGATATTTCTCGAGCCATGGAGTATCTGCACTCAAATGGCATCATTCACCGAGATCTAAAGCCAAGTAAAATATGCTCCAATATTTGCATACTTCTCTCTTGTAAAGAAACAAATTGAGATTTTTTTCTCTGTGTCTAGGAAATGTGTTGTTAACAAGTGATCTGACACAAGTGAAGTTAGCTGATTTTGGACTTGCAAGAGAGGAGACTGTGGGTTGTATGACTAGTGAGGCTGGTACTTACAGATGGATGGCTCCTGAGGTGAATCTCTGAGCTCAATCTTCGACAATATGACTCATAGAAACATATATAAATGAATTTTTTTATGTTTTGTATCCACAGGTATTTAGCCGTGAACCGCTTAGAAGAGGGGAGAAAAAGCATTATGATCACAAAGCTGATGTTTACAGCTACGCCATAGTTTTCTGGGAGTTGCTTACTAACAAACAACCATTTAGTGGAATGTATCAAATCTGTGTGCCTTATTTTGTCAGCCAGGTAAAAACTCACAAAACCAACATTTTTTTACTCGGAAACTCTCTTAAAAAATGGAAATTTTGAAAATGTTGTATCTTCTTTTCTTAAAGAATGAGAGGCCAAGCGTTAGGGATATTCCGGATGAAATTGTCGCCATTCTGGAATCTTGTTGGGCAGAGGACTCGAACACACGTCCTGAGTTTAAGGAGATTACTGTCTTATTGAAACACTTGCTAAGCAGTTTGGGCTCAGATGACGACAGTAGTAGCTGTAATGCAACAGTAATAATCTACGAAAATGATTTCGATTCAATGGAAGATTCAATGGATGAGAGTTCAACGAGCAATCTGACTGAAGAGCGTCATTGCCAGGAGGTGAGGCCTAAGGAGAAGAAGAAGTTGAAGAAGAAAGTGATGAATTTGATACGCCCTTTATTCAAGATGTTCAGGGCTTGTTTGTACAAGCCATGACCAACTTTTATGTTTTCCATAAAGGTTGGAAAGAAAAGGGTTTTGAGCTTCTTTCATTACAAAACCCATAGGAAGTTGAAACAATAAGACCAGACTGAAACTTTTGTCAGTGTTTGTTTGTTATTTTTGGGTTTTGTTGTTTTTCCTTGTTGTTCTTGTTGTTTTATATAAAAAAAAAAACAATGCATTGCCATCTTTTCACTGAAATTTCAATTATATCGATGTTTTATCGTTATCCATTGATTGAATCTCAAGCAGGTTTGGATGAATTTAACATTTTAAATATGAATGATAATCATCATAATACAGATATATGGTACACGTACGATTGGTTAAGGATGTATATTTATATTAATTACTGTATAAATTATATTTAAAATTTTAACTGTAGTTTCAAATTTCAAGAGGTTAATTATATACTAATCTATATTTATTGGAGTACGTAGTTCATAAACCTTCGGCTTGGCTGAGGTTGTTGGATGTTTACGGATGCATCAATGAATGACGTCTATAGTATGAGTTTTCGGGTACAAATAAAATAGCTTCTTCAATTTCCCAAACCGTTATAGTGGAAAATCGAAAACAATTTTCTGTCGCATCAGGTTTCCTTCTTTTGTCGTATGATCTTTTTATCGTACAACGATCCTTTATCTCTGTGTAAAAACGTTTTTTGTTCTTTCCTCGTTTTCTCTAGTTTATGGTGTATGTTTTGGATTATGGTTCTCTTTGTCGTTGAATTAATTTTTAAAAAAAATACTTGAATTAGCTCTCTTGTTTGACAAACATAAACTTGGATAACTTTTGAAGTGATCTTGACATACGTTGATACTAAAATAGCATATCATTTACGTGAACCTTGGCTATATATTCTATCAAGTTGCTATTGTTATCTTTTTCTGACAATCATATAATTTTTGTTTTTTTTTTCGGTAACATGCATTTTACAACCACGTAGTAGTGGGATATTGGTCCGCAATTGTAAAATAGTTTTCATGTTAGTTTAGACCAGGGATAGATTCTCCGTATCCAATCTAACTACTCTAGTTTGGCCAGTCGAAATAGTGTCATGCTTTAGATCCATTTGGAAGTCATGTGAGTAAACTACTCGACGGCTAAACTCACCCTAGGAGAATTAGTCGGATGTAAAAAAAGTTGGATCCCTAAAAAAAACATGGAGTTCAAGGTTTAAATTCAGATATAGTGATCAATACAACGATAACATTAGTACAAACCAGTAAACTATATGCCAGGATCGTTGTTTGGGCAAATTTTAACTTGTTCGAATCAAAACAGTTCTACGGATCGACATAAGATAATATCTCTTTATTCATGAATAATCTGTAAACAACAATGCTTTAAATTACAGTTTACCGAATCAAAACTGCTCAACGGTTGCGAATCGTGTGTCGAATCTTCGAACATCGTTAGCCCTTTGGAATCGGTTCTCTATGGTTTTTTTTGTTTCCTTTACTCTATATTTTAGACCTCTATTTATAGGTCTATGCCAAACCCTGATTTCCTCTAGATTAGGAATGACGTGTCTTTGTTAAATGTTAATTACATAAAGATAATAACTGACGTGACAATACCAATATATATATATATATATATATATATATATAATCGAATAGTGGGTTTATTTTAGAATATTACCACTGCAGGGCTTTCAATAAATTGGAAATTAGTTTTGTAAAAAGGTAATTATTAATTACTTGTAATTATTGGCATATTAAATATCTATTTAACTCATATCTTATCTATCGCATAGCTAATATTGATGAGGAGAGAGAGTTTCATTTTTGGGTTTATATAAGAAGATCTTTTGTTCAATTACTCTAGTTTTAATTTCAAATCGGAAAATAATAATAAATAAAAAATCACAAAAAACCTTGTTAATTTCCTCCTTCTTCGATGTTAATGTCCCTCCTACCGTCAAATTCTTCTTCTTCTTCTTCTTCTTCTTCTTCTTCTTCTTCTTCTTCTTCTTCTTCTTCTTCTTCTTCTTCTTCTTCTTCTTCTTCTTCTTCTTCTTCTTCTTCTTCTTCTTCTTCTTCTTCTTCTTCTTCTTCTTCTTCTTCTTCTTCTTCTTCTTCTTCTTCTTCTTCTTCTTCTTCTTCTTCTTCTTCTTCTTCTTCTTCTTCTTCTTCTTCTTCTTCTTCTTCTTCTTCTTCTTCTTCTTCTTCTTCTTCTTCTTCTTCTTCTTCTTCTTCTTCTTCTTCTTCTTCTTCTTCTTCTTCTTCTTCTTCTTCTTCTTCTTCTTCTTCTTCTTCTTCTTCTTCTTCTTCTTCTTCTTCTTCTTCTTCTTCTTCTTCTTCTTCTTCTTCTTCTTCTTCTTCTTCTTCTTCTTCTTCTTCTTCTTCTTCTTCTTCCCGTAACTTCTTCGACTGTTCGCCGCCGGTGAAGAGCCCAACGGAGTCCGAGTAAATCCTCAATTTGTGGCGAGGAGATTAGCCGGAGAAGTTGCGCGAGGAGATGTGGCGAGGCTCATAGGTTTCGATTCAGTTTCTGCCGACAAAACCAGAAGCTAGGGGTGGTGAAAAAGTTGATGGTCGTGGTGGTGACGGTGCTAATTCCCCTTAAACTGTTGATATATTATACATGTCATCATCAAAATCTATGGAGGTCCGGCGAACAACGGAAACGTCTCAGACTCATGTTACACAACTTTGATAATATGAGTTATCTTGATAATGTAATAGATAATTCATAATCAAATATGAGTTATCTTGATAATATGAGTTATCTTGATAATCAAATAAAAATCTATAATCAAATATATGAGTTGTCTTGATAATAAGAGTTATCGATGCGAGTTATCTTGATAATCGAATAAATATCTATGATCAAATATGAGCTATCTTGATAATAAAAATTATCAATATGAATTATCTTGATAATCAAATAAATATGAGTTATCTTGTAATCAAATATGAGTTTAAATAGGTTATCGTGATAATCAAATAAATATGTATAAAAACACAAGGGTTATTGTAATGGAGGACCTTCAATAACTTGGAAATTAGATGCATGGATATTTCTCGAGCATTAAATATTGTGTCCCCGACAATCCACTTTCTCGTTTGCAATATTTGTATAAGTATTTTGGTCAGAATCTGCACATTACTTTATCCAAAACTAATACCAACTTATTAAACACTACTTACCTAATTTATTTATTTTTATCTGAGTCTACTTCTTTAATTCACCCTTTATTTTATCCAACAATCGTTATTCTTTTCTAGTTATATCATGAAACGTACTTAAATAAATATGAACAACATCATATATACTAAACCAAGAAAAACATATCATGTATGCAGTGATTTAAATAATGTATCTCGAAGCATCAAAAAATAGGAAAAGAGACCAATAGATATTTATCCATTTTATGAACTAAAAGACCTTATTTAACTGTCTGAAGCGTTAAAATGGAAGATCGAAGACAATTTTATATTGCATTAGGTTTTATTTCTTGATTGCATGATATGTGTAAAATAGGGTTTTGATATTTCCTTGTTAGCTCTATTTCGTGGTGTATGTTTTGGACTATGGTTCGTTTTATCATTGAATTGAATTAGAAGAAGAAAGAGAAGAATATAAATTAGCTCTCTTGTTTGACAGATATAGAGTGGTCTTTTGTACATCCGACTAATTAGATATACTTTTTTTTAAACAAAAATATAATATATCCCCATACAAAATAGCATGTCATTTGCATAACCATCACAAACGTTGGGTATATATTCTATTAAATTTATTTTATTATCGTTTTCCGTCAACCACGTTGTTTTTTTTTACAATAACATGCATTCTATAAAGTTTGAATTTAGATATAATAACATAGTAATAACACTAGTATAAACTACTAAACTATATGGCATGGTCATTATTTTTTAGTTGTATCATGAAACATATATATTTGATTACCATATGATCCATGTATATAAATACATCATATATAGGCACTGATTTAGTTAATGTATCACGAAGCTGTAGGACCAAAATTTACACTACAGACAGGAAAGATTTAATCACAGTAATATGTAAATAAACAGTTTAAGGAACAGACGATTTATATACGATAAAGCAATACAAGATCTGAGGAGGCGAGATAAATCTCTTTCCTTAACTCTAAGAATCTCCCGTAGTGTGACGGGGTTTTATAGATCCATGAGTCCTAGGATACAACCAAAGTTTAACTGAATCATCAACACCATGATTCATATCTATCGACCATTATTCTACGATACTCTCGAAATTAAAAAACTTACTCTAAGCAGTAGGGAATTGAAGAAACGATTGCTAGAACTTTTAGAAAGTGTTTTTGTGTGTCAGAGGATGATTTTTTAGGTGAAAATCGTGTTGTATATATAGGAGAGAGGCTAGGGTTTTTCCATGACAGAAAAGGAATATTTCTAGAATAACCTAGGCGGCTGCGTTTTTTTTAAGTCGGCCCGCTGGGTATCGATCGATACCAAGGGGTATCGATCGATACCTCAAAAAGTCCACGGGCCCAATCAAGGCCCAAGATGCGAACGTCGCACGTATGGCTTTTCTTCTCTCATGTTGTTCATTTAAGACACAACCATTCCAACATATATACACGAGAAAACATTTCTCGGTTAATGAAAACATTTCATTAGAAAGAGCTTAACTCATTTCTTTTCACACTAACATAATTTTATCAAACCCTCAGGCTTTGACAAAAAATTAGTTCCAACAATCCCCCACATGAATAGTAATGACTCTAGAACATATGAAAATTGTACAGACTAGACTTTACTAGACATACTTGACTAGACTCATCTAGACGTAGACAGACTTTCGAGAGTATACGAAAATGTAACTGTATCTGAGAGGTAGCATTTTCCAGCTTTGAACCAAACATTTTTAATATCTGTCGAGTTTACTCGGCCAGGAGGTGAACATGATGTCTTGAACCGCCCGGATTTTTATGTAAACTTAGACAACAGGTATCGCACAGAGACATCTTCTCGTAGAACTTTGTTCTCTATTGTGTTCATTTTGGCCTTGAACATTCCTGGTATTCGTGAGTGAATTTGGAGAATATAGCCTTCTCTTTCATTCTCCTAGAAGCGGCCCCATTTCACACTTCACTAGGTGATCTTTTATTAGCTTGTTTTTCAGAAGTGTCCTGTCACACTCCACTATCTACATAGCTATGCAATCATTAAAAGCCAACGCTTATCCTTACTATCCACAGGTAGCACTGTTATATCATCCTAGGAACTGGGCAGAGACATAGTCTCACAGTGCTCAATTCGAATCAGTTTAATTTTGTTTCCCTTTGAACCTAGATCTTGGGATCTCCAGTCACATAGGTGGGGTATCTGTCAAACATCATCTTTTTCTATAGGCTTTAAACCCATTCCTTTTGATGATTTTACAATTTGATCTCGCGGCAAACCTTTGGTAAACGGATCCGCTAGGTTATCAGCCGACTTGATGTAATCTATCGTTATTACACCAGTTGAGATCAATTGTCTAATGGTCTTATGTCGTCTTCTTATATGACGAGACTTGCCATTATATAGATTACTCAGTGCCCGAGAGATAGCCGACTGACTATCACAGTGTACACGTAATGCTGGCACTGGTTTCTCCCACATTGGGATATCTTCCAAAAAGTTTCGAAGCCATTCTGCTTCCTCAGCAGCTTTGTCTAAAGCTACAAACTCTGACTCCATGGTTGATCTGGCCAGGAGTGTTTGTTTGGAAGATTTCCAGGATATTGCTGCACCAGCAAGAGTAAAGACATATCCACTCGTGGATTTGGAGTTTCTTGAATCTGAAATCCAATTGGCATCACTGTACCCTTCCAGCACTGCTGGTTCTTTACCAAAGTGCAGCCCATAACTTTTGGTGTATCTTAGATAATTTAATACCCTAGTTATGGCTCTCCAATGGGTATGACCTGGATTGCTCGTGTAACGACTTAGTACGTTTACCGAGTGTGCTAAATCGGGTCTAGTACAATTCGTTAAGTACATTAGACTCCCGATGACTCTTGCATACTCCACTTGTAACTCTGCTTCACCTGAATTCTTTGTCAAGTGAAGATGAGGATCAAGTGGAGTTTTTGCAGTCCCATTGGAGTAGGTCTTAAACCTCTCTAGGATTTTTGTAGCGTAATGATCTTGAGACATAATTATTCCTTTTGAATTTCGAATAATCTTAATCCCTAGAATTACATCAGCTAATCCCATGTCTTTCATATCAAACTTTCCACTTAGCATGTTCTTTGTTTGAATGATTATATCTTTGTTGCTTCCCATGATTAGCATGTCATCTACGTACAAACACAACAACACATAACCTTGTGAAGTACTTTTGATATAGATGCACTTATCACATTCATTGATGTGAAAGCCATTTGACATCATTACACTGTCGAATTTTTCATGCCATTGTTTCGGAGCTTGCTTGAGTCCATATAGCGATTTGACAAGTCTACAGACTTTCTTCTCTTGTCCGGGAGCAACATAACCCTCAGGTTGATTCATATAGATCTCTTCCTCTAAATCTCCGTTTAGAAAAGCAGTTTTAACATCCATCTGATGTATTTCAAGGTTTCTTAAAGCTGCGATTCCAATCAACATGCGAATCGAAGTAATTCTCGTCACTGGAGAATAAGTGTCAAAGAAGTCCAATCCTTCCTTTTGACGAAATCCTTGTACCACAAGCCTGGCCTTATATTTGTCTATAGAGCCATCGATTTTTAGCTTAGTGGTGAAGACCCATTTACAACCCAGAGGTTTACAACCTTGGGGTAGGTCTACCAACTCATAAGTATGATTTTGCATAATTGAGTTGATTTCACTGTTAGATGCCTCCCTCCAGAAAGGTGCATCAGGTGTAGACATCGCTTCCATGAAAGTTCTTGGACCACTTTCCGCTAGGAATGCCATTATGAACTCAGAGCCAAATGTCTTCTCCTTACGAGCTCTCTTGCTTCGTCTCGGTTCAGCTTCTTCTACTTCTGTAGAAGTGCCTGAAGTGCTTGCCTCATTGCTAGCATCTTGTTCGTCACGAGTTCGTTTAGGATTTCCTCTATCCTTACATGGAAACACATTTTCGAAGAAGTATGCATTCCTAGACTCCATTATTGTGTTTACATGAATGTCTGGTATATCTGATTTATGTACCAGAAATCGATAGGCACTACTATTGTGCGCGTATCCGATGAAAATGCAATCTACCGTTTTAGGTCCGATGGTGACCTTTTTCGGAAGTGGTACTGCAACTTTTGCCAGGCACCCCCACACTTTCAGGTATACATACGAAGGTACATTACCTTTCCAAAGTTCATAAGGAGTTTTTCCTGTGACTTTGTGTGGAATTTTGTTCATGATATAAATAGAGGTAAGCAGAGCTTCCCCCCACATGTTCTGGGCTAACCCAGATTCCTGCAACATTGCATTCATCATTTCCTTGAGAGTTCTGTTTTTTCTTTCAGCAACTCCATTGGATTCCGGTGAGTAGGGAGCAGTTGTTTGATGAATAATGCCATGTGCTCTACAGAATGCATCAAATGGTTCACTATATTCACACCCCTATCACTTCTGACCTTTTTTATGGTCTTGCCGAGTTGGTTTTCAACTTCCAGCTTGTATTCTTTAAATTTGTCCAAGGCTTCATCTTTACTTCGCAGTAGAAAGATGTAACAATATCTCGTGCAATCATCTATGAAAGTCACGAAATATTTCTTGCCTCCTCTGGTTTGAATATATTTCAAATCACATAAATCTGTGTGAATTAAACCTAGAGGTTCTGTTGTTCTTTGAACGCTGGGTGATGGCGTTTTAGTGAGTTTGGCTTGGACACAAACCTCACATTTGTCTTTGCTTAATTTGCATTTAGGAATCATGTTCATGTTCATTAATCTACTCATAGACTTGAAATTAACATGTCCTAATCGTTCATGCCAAATATTAAAAGACTCAGCGAGATAAGCAATTGGTTTCTTATCATTAATCTTAGGGTTCTTTGAGGTGGAAGCCTCGGTTACATTATCCTTTCGGATTACTGCCTCAACAGACATCTTAAACAGGTTATCCTAAACAAAACCCTTACCCAAATACATCCCATTCTTCGTTAGGATCAGCTTATCACCTTCCAGCTTCACAGAGAATCCATGCTTACTTATGAGCGATCCAGAGATCAGATTCTTGCGCATATCTGGTACATGTACGACGTTCGTGAGAACTAGTTCCTGTCCAGAGGTGAGCTTCAGAACAACCTTCCCGTGACCATCAATTGTCGACGAGGCTGAATTACCCATTAAGAGTTTTTCACCATTCTTGGTCTTTGTGTATGTGGAGAACATCTCTCGATCCATACAGATGTGTCTGGTTGCACCAGTATCGAACCACCAAGTCTTTGGATGGCTTTCAGCAACATTGGCCTCAGTGACCACAGCACACATGTCAGCTTCTGTCAAGTTGGCTTGAGCCTTCTTGCTACGACAATCGATGGATTTGTGTCCTTGCTTCCCACAGAAGTTACACAATCCTAAGAACCTTTGAGAAGTCTGGCCATTCTGACCACTCTTGTTCTTGAACTTTTGGAAGTTCTTTGGTGGCATCTTCCCTTTGCCTTTGTTAAGGCGACCTTTGTTCTGCCACTTGCCTTGATTGGGGTTTTGGTGTTCAACCATGTTCGCATTGTGTTCGCGAATTTTCACACCTACATTGATCTGTTGTTCCCGATTCGTAGACTCTACGCGGAGCTTAACAATCAGATCTTCAAGGCTCATCTTCTTTTTCTTCAGCCTGAGGTAGTTCTTGAAGTCCGTCCAACCAGGAGGTAGCTTCTCAATGATGCATCAACCTTGATAGGTTTCACACAACCGCATTCCCTCAGCAAAGATATCGTGTAGGAGCCTCTGCACCTCATCGACTTGTTCCATTAGTGGTCTTGAATCCACCATCTTGTACTGCTCGAACTTCGCCACAGTGAATTTCTGAGTACCAGAATCTTCAATGCGGTACTTCTTGTCTAAGGAATCCCACAGAACCTTAGATGTCTCAGCATTTTCGTACACCCCAAACAGAGAGTCCGAAAGGCTATTCTGAATATAGCCTTTGCACAAGAAGTCAGCATGTTCCCAGGCGTGGACACTCGCAAGCGCACGTGGATCAGTGTTATCTTCTGGGAGAACAGGTTTCACCTCACTGGTGTATTTCTGCAGATTCAATGTTGTCAGATAGAAAAACATCTTCCTTTTCCACATCTTGAATGCTGTCCCATCAAATTTGGTTGGAGGAGCGACGTGATTCCCAGATGGAACTTTGACCGTCTCGATCTGACTCGCAGTCGATTCAACCTTCTCACTGGTTTTCTCCACCAATCCAGAGTTGTTTTCCACATCAATTGTCATTCTGTTAAGACAAAAGAAACAACTTTTAATTAGTATCGATATATAAACTTTAAGAATCGCAATTCTAATATCGAACTAAATCGCATTGGTGTCGATCGATACTCCTTGGTATCGATCGATACACATTCAATGTCTATTGATGCACCCGTATGGTGTCGATCGATGCACCGTAGGTGTCGATCGATGCTCGATGCACATACTGTGTTAATCGAAGCATCTTGGTGTCGATCGATACACATTGAGTGTCGATCGATACACCCTGGGTTCCAATTGAAGCTCGATGCACATACTGTGTCATTCGAAGCAACCTGGTATCGATTGATACACGCTTAGTGTCGATTGATATACCCTGGGTGTCGATCGATACAAGTGAATTTCACAGGATCGATCATAGCACCAGTGTCGATCGATACCTGTGTCTTATACACAGTATCGATCGACATAGACCAACTTGGTCGATGCAAAGTATCGATCGATACACTGAGGTACCGACCGATACACTGTTTGCATGGTATCGATCGATACACTTAAGTGTCGACCGATACAATTTAGTCCAATATCGACCGATACCATAGGGTGTCGATCGATACTCACAAGGCCTCGATCTGAATCGAACCTATCAAGAACAGATGTGTGTTCGTTGATTATACCGTTCTTTAATCGCAATTAAAGACGGTTTTTTAGAAGATGTTTAAGCAGATCTGCTTCTACTACACGTTTCAAGTTGCTAAGCAGCTGTTTGATTAACGTTTGAGTATCACTAGCAGAAGAACATCTTCTTAAAAAATAGAGAGAGATGAAGATTGCCTCTACTACACGTTTCAATTTGCTAAAAGCTTTTTGACAACGTTTGAGTATCATCAGCAATAGAAGAATCGTTTAAAAACCGTTTGAAAACGTTTATTTACTCGTGATTAAAGATCCAATTGAAGTAATAACAAAAATTGGATCTTCTTAGAGTTAAGATTGTAGGACCAAAATTTACACTACAGACAGGAAAGATTTAATCACAGTAATATGTAAATAAACAGTTTAAGGAACAGACGATTTATATACGATAAAACAATACAAGATCTGAGGAGGCGAGATAAATCTCTTTCCTTAACTCTAAGAATCTCCCGTAGTGTGACGGGGTTTTATAGATCCATGAGTCCCAGGATACAACCAAAGTTTAACTGAATCATCAACACCATGATTCATATCTATCGACCATTATTCTACGATACTCTCGAAATTAAAAAACTTACTCTAAGCAGTAGGGAATTGAAGAAACGATTGCTAGAACTTTTAGAAAGTGTTTTTGTGTGTCAGAGGATGATTTTTTAGGTGAAAATCGTGTTGTATATATAGGAGAGAGGCTAGGGTTTTTCCATGACAGAAAAGGAATATTTCTAGAATAACCTAGGCGGCTGCGTTTTTTTTAAGTCGGCCCGCTGGGTATCGATCGATACCAAGGGGTATCGATCGATACCTCAAAAAGTCCACGGGCCCAATCAAGGCCCAAGATGCGAACGTCGCACGTATGGCTTTTCTTCTCTCATGTTGTTCATTTAAGACACAACCATTCCAACATATATACACGAGAAAACATTTCTCGGTTAATGAAAACATTTCATTAGAAAGAGCTTAACTCATTTCTTTTCACACTAACATAATTTTATCAAACCCTCAGGCTTTGACAAAAAATTAGTTCCAACAGAAGCATCAAAGAATGGCAAAAGAGACCAATAGGTATATATCAGTTTCATTGTAATAAAGAAGTGTTTTCAATTGCCCAAGTTAGGATTTAAACTTTAATCATATCCCAAATCTATATTTGATTTATGAATTAAAAACACAAAAATTTGTTCATCCAGTTCACAGTCTCGAACTGCTACGTATGGGGTGGATCCATAATCCACAACATCCACTAAAAAGAAACGGAAAACACTTCCGATGTGGTTTACAATATGAAGATCACTCACGTTTTACGAGCCACCTCCAAAACGATCGGAATTTTTGAGACTCAGGATTTCCTATTCCTTGAGTTGTACATATGTATTTATAATAATAATAAAAACTATAGAAACTTTTTAAGACCTAATAACTAGCCCAAATTGTGAGTTAACTGAAGTCCGTTATCTCACTTCCCGAAGTGTTAAAGTGGAAGATTGAAGACAATCTTATGTCGTATTTGGTTTTGATTTTTTTTTTTTAATATGCTCTATCGACTGATCCGATCAGTCCCGGTAGGAACGCACCGAGGTGCTACATAGAAGAATACTCCCAGGTTCAACGGTTTAACGGACACCATGAGATCCGAGCTGGGCTCGGATCAACGGGCCATGAGATCCAAACGGGTCACTGTTAGAGGGGGATTTAGCACTCCCCCGGTTTAACCCGGTTTGAATAGAAATCAGCCCAACAATCAACTTCAATGCCCACCGAAACCGATCTACGTAATTAAAGGGAAATTTCCTTTAATTAATAAAGAGAAGATTTCCTTTATTTGGATAAAGGCAAATCCCGGAAAGAAAGGAGATTATCCTTATCAGCTTCAAGGAAAAAGGATAATTGCCAATACAAAATCAAGAAGGAAAAGGAAGAGCTAAGGACTTCAAGACTTATAAATAAGGAGGCCATCGCCTCATTCTTAATCATCTAAAAATCCCATCACATCCTTTGTAACAAGAACTACGTTTTGGCTTGATCCCTATTTGAAGGGTACGTAGGCAGCCTTCAACGGCACAGCTATGAATCTGGTTCCTTCAATTGGCGCTAGAAGGAGGGGGCAAGAAAAATCTGGTGTTTATGGAGAATTATTTTAAAACCCTAGAAATCCGACAAACAATGACGAACTCACGATCTGATTCTCGCCATGATGAACCCGCCGATCTCAAACTCACCATGAACGAGCTCGCCGAAGAAGAAGAACGAGCTCAACAAAGATGGTTCTGGCCGAGCACGACACGCCGAGCTCATTCCCACGAGCTTACAAACGCCGAGTTCGCACATGACGAGACGACCTTGCGGAACACGCCGACCTCGCCGCACATGCCGACCTCGGCAAACACACCGAACTCATCAGACCGCAGCCATTGAACACGCCGAGCTCGCGGAGGCAAACTTATCGTACCGCCGATCTCGAACTCAACGTGACGAACTCACTTGCCGAGCATGAAAACCACCATGACCAGAGAAGATGTAACTTGCATGCCGACCAGGAAGCACCCGATGCTGACCTCACTCACCATCACCGCCGACATGAAAGAAGATCAGATTTCTCTTTTTTGTTGGGCTTGCTCCAACGTAGTCAAATTCGGTAAAAAAAAAAAAAAAAAAAAAAAGGACATCCACTGATAGATCCAGCTCGTCACTTATCGATTATAGCTCGTCTACAGAGCTCCCTAAAATTCAGGTATTTTTTATCAAATTTTTTACTTGTTATTCGAAGATATTTTCTTTTCAGATTATATCATAGGATCCGTTCCTTCAAGCCGAACTTAAGCAGTTCGCCGAACTCGTACAGTTCGTATCATCAAGCCGAACTTAAGCAGTTTGCCGAACTCGTACAGTTCGTATCATCAGGCCGAACTTAAGCAGTTCGCCGAACTCGTACAGTTCGTATCATCAAGCCAAACTCAAGCAGTTCACCTACCTCCCAATCGAACATATCGCCTACTTCGCAGTAAAGCAGCTCGTGGTCGTAGCTCGACGATCCGACAGTAAGGTAGCTAGCGGTCGCAGCTCGTCGGTCTAACAGTTAGGTAGCTCAGTCGCAACTTACTCATCATGCAGTCACAGTTCGCCGATCTCGCAGCCCCACCTAACTCACGGCCACAGCTCGCCAACCCCCTGCTCGCCAAACTCACGATCGCAGTTCTCCGACCGCACAGCTCGCTGACCCCGCAGTATGGCAACTCGTAATCGTAATTCACCGATCTAAACAATTGGGCAGCTCGCAATCACAGCTCGCCGACCTCACAGTCCCGCACGAACTATCGAAACCGAACTTGGAAAAGCCGAGACCGACCTCGCACCTAACTAACAAACGCCGAGCTCAGTCTCGAGCTCAATCTCTCGTCTTTAGTAATTTTT
The DNA here is from genome assembly GCA_030161315.1 of Eutrema japonicum. Lineage (NCBI taxonomy): Eukaryota > Viridiplantae > Streptophyta > Magnoliopsida > Brassicales > Brassicaceae > Eutrema > Eutrema japonicum. The sequence goes on from BSQW01000001.1 coordinate 43,974,870, forward strand.
GCAGGAACAAAGACGAACAACGTCTAAAAGGAAATTCGACCAGATGCTGATTTCAATTCCAATCGGGCTAAAGAAATCCGCCGAACTCGAACACTCCTTCGCCGAACTGAGGGGGGGACTAATTGTTAGAGGGGGATTTAGCACTCCCCCGGTTTAACCCGGTTTGAATAGAAATCAGCCCAACAATCAACTTCAATGCCCACCGAAACCGATCTACGTAATTAAAGGGAAATTTCCTTTAATTAATAAAGAGAAGATTTCCTTTATTTGGATAAAGGCAAATCCCGGAAAGAAAGGAGATTATCCTTATCAGCTTCAAGGAAAAAGGATAATTGCCAATACAAAATCAAGAAGGAAAAGGAAGAGCTAAGGACTTCAAGACTTATAAATAAGGAGGCCATCGCCTCATTCTTAATCATCTAAAAATCCCATCACATCCTTTGTAACAAGAACTACGTTTTGGCTTGATCCCTATTTGAAGGGTACGTAGGCAGCCTTCAACGGCACAGCTATGAATCTAATAAAAATAATTCTCCTAAACTCTAAACTGAATTCGCCAATCTACGATGTGTGCGAATTCTGGTTCCTTCAGTCACCACCCCGCATGTCCCGAGTTTGGAATACCTTCCGACTAATGTTAGGGGGTAGTCAGATCGCTAGTTATTGAACTACCATTTAAACTCTCTGGGATTTGACTCAATCCCAGACTTCTTACACAAATGTGATTTTTGTTTCCCGAAAAGCTCGAACCTGTGAGAGAGCGCTGTAACGCATTCCCAAATCTTACCTACCACTGGACCACATCAATTGTTTTGCATGATTTTGTTTTTATCACGAAAGATCCCTTTACCATTGTGTAAAAGGGGGATTGTGTTCGTTCGTCGTTTGCTCTGTTTCGTGGTGTATGTTTTGGACTTTGGTTCTATTTAATTTTTTTTAAAAAATTTCATTATCGTCGGTTTGGTTTTTTAAAGAAACAATTTATAGTCGAACAGAGCTTTGAAATTTATCAATTTGATTTGAACAATGGGCCTCTAGATAGTTAATTTTGTAGTATTTATATGTTTCGGCCTACTTAGAGGTACATGGGCTTTCATATTATAGCGTGTTTATATGTTTGTATTAGAGATTTTTTTTTTCGTCTCAAAATTTTATTATAAATTAGGAGGACAATTATAAGCACAATTTTTTAACTCATAATATATTCGATCATCGTTAGCCCTTTGGAATCGGTTCTCTAGGGGGTTTTTTGTTTCCTCTACTTTCTATATTAGACCTCTATTTATAGGTCCATGACAAACTCTGATTTCCTATTAGACATGTCTTTATTAAAATTGTTAATTCCATAAAGATAATAGATGTGGCAATACCAATATATACATAATCGAATAGTGGCTTTATTTTAAAGTATTATCACTGCATGGCCTTCAATAAGCTGGAAATTAGTTTTGTAAAAAGGAAATTGTTAATTACTTGTAATTATTGGCATATAAAATATCTATTTAACCCATACTTTATCTATCGCAAAGCTAACATTGATGAGGAGAGAGAGTTTCATTTTTGGGTTTACGTCAGAAGATCTTTTGTTCAATTACTCTAGTTTTAATTTCAAATCGGAAATTTTTTTTAAAAAAAAAATCACAAAAAACCTTGTTGCTTCCTTCTTCGCGGTTACAATCCCTCTTTCTTTAATTTGCGGTCAATTTTTTTTTTCTCTTCTTCTCTTCTTCCCGTCGTGATACTAAACCTCCTCTGATCTCTAACACCGATGTATCATTTTTTTCTTCAGATGACAGATCTAAAACTACCCAATCGACTGTTCGCCGCCAGTGAAGAGCCGAACGGAGTCCGATTAAATTCTCAATTTGTAGCGAGGAGATTAGCCGGAGGAGTTGAGCGAGGAGATGTGGCGAGGCTCATAGGTTTCGATCCAGTTTCCACCGACAAAACCAAAAGATGGTGGTGGTGAAGAAGACGTCGGTGAAGAAGTTGATGGCCGTGGTGGTGACAGTGCTAATTCTCCTTAAAGTGCTGAGATATTAGACATGTCATCATCGAAATCTATGGAGGTCTGGCGAACAACGAAAACTTCTCAGACTCGTGTTACACACCTCTGATAATATGAGTTATCTTGATAATGTAATAGATAATTCATAATCAAATATGAGTTATCTTGATAATATGAGTTATCTTGATAATCAAATAGATATCTATAATCAAATATGAGTTATCTTGATAATAAGAGTTATCGATGCGAGTTATCTTGATAATCGAATAAATATCTATGATCAAATATGAGTTATCTTGAGAATAAGAATTATCAATATGAGTTATCTTGATAATCAAATAGATATCAATAAATATTAGTTATCTTGATAATCAAATAAGAGTTTAATATAGGTTATCGTGGTAATCAAACATATATGTATAAAAAACACAACGGTTATTGTAATGCACGACCCTCAATAACTTGGAAATTATATGCATTGATATTTCTCGAGCATTAATTATTGTGTCCCCTGCAATCCACTTTCTCCTTTGCAATATTTGTAAGGGTATTTTGGTCAGAATATGTACATTACTTTTTCCAAAACTAATATCAACTTATTGAACGCTACTTACTTTATTTGTTTTTTTATCTGAGTCTAATTATTTAATTCACCCTTTATTTTATCCAACAATCGTTATTCTTTTTTAGTTATATCATGAAACGTATTTAAATAAATATGAACAACATCATATATACTAAACCAAGAAAAAAATATCACGTATGTTGTGATTTAAATAATGTATCTCAGAGCATCAAAAAATGGGAAAAGAGACCAATAGATATATATCCATTTCATGAACTAAAAGAACTTATTTAATTGTCTGAAGCGTTAAAATGGAAGATCGAAGACAATTTTATATCGCATTAGGTTTTATTTCTTGATTGCATGATCTGTGTAAAATAGGGTTCTGATTTTTCCTTGTTAGCTCTATTTCGTGGTGTATGTTTTGGACTATGGTTCGTTTTATCATTGAATTGAATCAGAAGAAGAAAGAGAATAATATAAATTAGCTCTCTTATTTGGAGTATCACACTATATTTATTGGGGTATTCATAAACCTTCGGCTTGGCCAGCTTTCCAACCTTAGTCGACTGAGATTCTTGGATGTTTACGGATGCATCAATGAATGACATGTGTAGTATATGAGTTTTCGGGTACAAATAAAATAGCTTTCTCAATTTTCCAAACCGTTATAGTGGAAAATCGAAAAAGAAAATCCGTCGCATCATGTTTCCTTCTTTTGTCGCATGATCTTTTTATCGTACAACTTTCCTTTATCTCTGTGTAAACATGGTTTTTGTTCTTTCCTCGTTTTCTCTAGTCTGTGGTGTATGTTTTGGATTATGGTTCTTTTTGTCGTTGAATTATTATTTTTTTAAAAAAATACATGAATTAGCTCTCTTGTTTGACAAACATAAACTTGGATAACTTTTGAAGTGATCTTGCCATACGTTGATACTAAAATAGCATATCATTTCCGTGAACCTTGGCTATATATTCTATCAAGTTGCTACTGTTATCTTTTTCTGACAATCATATAATTTTTGTTTGTTTTCAGTAACATGCATTTTACAACCACGTAGTAGTGGGCTATTGGTTCCCAATTGTACAAAAGTTGTTATGTTAGTTTAGGTCAGGAATTGATTCCCCGTATCCAATCTAACTACTCCAATTTGGCAGTCAAAATGGTGTCATACTTTAAACCCATTTGGAAGTCCGGTGAGTAGGCTACTCGATGGCTAAACTCACCATGGGGGGGATTAGTCGGGTATTAAAAAAGCTGGATCCCTCAAAAAATACATGCAGTTAAAGGTTTAAATTCAGATATAGTGATCGATAAAATGATAATACTAGTACATACCAGTAAACTATATGCCATGATCGTTCTTTGGACAAATTTTAACTCGTTCAAATCAAAACAGTTATACGGATCGACAGAAGATAATATCTCTTTATTCATGAATAATCTTCAAACAACATCGCTTTAAATTACATTTTATCGAATCAAAAATGTTCAACGGTTGCGAATCGTGTGTCGAATATTCGATCATCGTTAGCCCTTTGGAATTGGTTCTCTAGGGGTTTTTTTGTTTCCTCTACTCTCTATTTTAGACCTCTATTTATAGGTTCATGTACAACCCTGATTTCCTATGGATTAGGAATGACGTGTCTTTATTAAATGTTAATTCCATAAAGATAATAATTGTGGCAATACCAATATATACATAATCGAATAGTGGGTTTATTTTAAAGTATTACCACTCTAGGGGCTTCAATAAGTTGGAAATTAGTTTTGTAAAAAGATAATTGTTAATTACTTGTAACTATTGGTATCTAAAATATTTATTTAACCCATACCTTATCTATCTCATAGCTAATAGTGATGAGGAGAGAGAGTTTCATTTTTGGGTTTATGTCGGTGGCTCATTTTTGGGTTCCTCGAGGCTCATAGGTTTCGATCCAGTTTCCATTGACAAAACCAAAAGATGGTGGTGGTGAAGAAGACGTCAGTGAAGAAGTTGATGGCCGTGTTGTGGTGACGGTGCTAGTTGAAAACAATTCTGAATAGATTTTTGTTCTTTGAATATATATGAATTGATTGTTATTTAAAAATATATAGTAGATAACATCTTTAATGCAAAATAAATATTTTCATATTCTTATCACTAATTGTAAAAGATAATTATATCCTTTCATATTTTAATTATTCTTTGTTATTTGTGATGACATGTCATGTAATAACTTACAAAACAAATTTTATTTCTAAAAATATCTTCTTAAATAATATTATAGAGATATAAACATATATAAAATTAGAAGGTATGTTGTTAAAGGGTTAATTAATGCTTCTGCACTAGGAGGTTTGGGTTCGATTCTCAGAAAAAGTGATTTCTGCACATTAATGAAAACAAACTTACAAGAAATTTTTATTGTGGTGCAAGTAAAACGGTTCATTGTGGTCCCAGCCTGTGTGGATTTCCTATTTTAGACCTCTATTTTTAGGTCCATGTTCAACCCTGATTTCCTCTGGATTAGGAATGACGTGTCTTTATTAAATGTTAATTCCATAAAGATAATAATTGTGGTAATACCAATATATACATAATCGAATAGTGGGTTTATTTTAAAGTATTACCACTCTAGGGGCTTCAATAAGTTGGAAATTAGTTTTGTAAAAAGATAATTGTTAATTACTTGTAACTATTGGTATCTGAAATATTTATTTAACCCATACCTTATCTATCTCATAGCTAATATTGATGAGGAGAGAGAGTTTCATTTTTGGGTTTATGTCAGAAGACCGTTTGTTCAATTACTCTAGTTTTAATTTCAAATCGTAAAATTAAAAAAGCACAAAAAACATTGTTGCCTGCTTCGCTGTTACAATCCCTCTTTCTTCATTTTGCCGTCAAAATATTTTTTTCCCTTCTTCTTCTTCCCGTCGTGATACTCAACCTCCTCTGATCTCTAACGCCGATGTCTCCTTTTTCTTCATATGACAGATCTAGAACTACCCAATCGACTGTTCGCCACCGGTGAAGAGCCCAACGGAGTCCCAGTAAATCCTCAATTTGTGGCGAGGAGATTAGCCAGAGGAGTTTGATAGTTGCATAATTTAGCCCATTTTAGCATACATTTTAGTTAGCATTTTGTGACTTATTGCATTCATTTCTTTGTTTTTGGTATAGTTTGCATCCATTTTAGAGTTAGTGAGTCTTAGGTTAGTTTTTGCATATGTTTGTGTGCTATGGAGACTTTTAGGTACCATTTGGAGCTTATGGAAGCTTTTTGGAGCTTGGAGGAAGATCACGGACTAGGAGGAACGTACCCGAAGAACGGAGAAGGCAAACGAAAGAAGAATAAAAATCCGCAGAGGCAAAATCGGCCGGAGGCATCGGCCGCAGGAGACCGATACAGAACGAAGAACTGAGGCAGAAGTCCATCGGTCAGCCTCCCACCGATACACCCGACCGATGCTAAGTTCTGGAAATCCGAGAGTTCCATCGGTGCGATGTATCGACCGCAGGACACCGATATGCCCGCTGAAAAACTCAACCCGATGGGTTGACCCGACCCGACATGTATTTACTTAAGCAAATTAAGCCTAATTAGGCAAAAGACTCTTGTTTTTAGACTTAAGCAAAAACGTTTTTGAGAGCTTTGAAGGAGATTGCAAGAGATTCTTGAGTGATTTATGCAAGTTCTTGTTGGATTATATCATCTATCTATTTTCTTATCATCTTTTATGATTCTCAACACTTCCTTTATGGGATTTGTGGAGAAAACCATGTGTTGTGAGTAGTTTTCTAGGGTTCTTGGGTAAAGTAGATTAGGGTGATTTTAGGTTTGTTCTTGATGTTTAAGAGCTAGATTAGTTGATATCCTTTCTCATTGAGTGTTATTAATGCTGGATTAGCCTTGACAAAGTTGATTTAGATCATAGGGAATTTCTCGCCCGGAAGGTGTTCGATGAAATTCCCCAACCAATTCAATGAGTGCTTTTCATATCTTAGCCAACGGGAGTTGATGTCTAAGGTGAATTGTGGCTAAGTGGACTTGTTATTAATGCTTGTTAGTCATAGAATCGCGAACGGAAGTTTATGACGATTGATGACTAAGAAAGGGATTAATACCATTGACGTGGATTAATCTTTAGTAGTGTATCTAGGGCCTACGGAGGCAATTGATTGAATGTTTGAGTGTCTAGAATGGAGTGAGAATCACCCGAGTCGATTGCTTTACCCGAGAATTCGCTTGTTTAATTTTGCTATTTAACGTTTGAGCTTGTCTTGTTGCTCGTTTTAGTTTGCTAAACTACTTGTTTATTTTTCTGTTTTTGTATATTTCAAATTGTCCGATAAAAACCAAAACCCGATATTTTCTTAGATTAGATAGCGTCCTGTATTCTTAGTGCGTCGTTCTTATTTCCCTGTGGATTCGATCCCAAAGTGCTACAATGACATGCCATTAGATTGAGGCATTGTGCACAATGGGTTAATTGTGCGAACCGTAAAAAGTTCATTATCAGAGTTGAGCGAGGAGATGTTGCGAGGCTCATAGGTTTCGATCCAGTTTCCATCGACAAAACCAGAAGATGGTGGTGGTGAAGAAGATGTCGGTGAAGAAGTTGATGGCCGTGTGGTGGTGACGGTGCTAATTTCCCTTAAACGGAAAACACTTCTGAATAGATTTTTGTTCTTTGAATATATATAAATTGATTATTATTTAAAAATATATAGTAGATAACATCTTTAATGCAAAATAAATATTTTCATATTCTTATCACTAATTGTAAAAGACAATTATATCCTATCCTATTTCAATTATTCTTTGTCATTTGTAATGACATGTCATGTAATAACTTACAAAACAAATTTTATTTTTAAAAATATTTTCTTAAATAATATTATAGAGATATAAACATATATAAAATTAGAAGGTATGTGGTTAAAGGGTTAATTAATGCTTTTGCACCAGGAAGTTTGGGTTCGATTCTCAGAAGATGTGATTTCTGCACGTTAATGGAAAAAAACTTACAAGAAATTTTCATTGTGGTGCAAGTAAAACGGTTCGTTGTGGTCCCAGCATGCGTGGATTCTTGTGGAACATATAGATTATCAGTGGAAAGATTATCTTTGTCATTGTTTTTCTAATTTGTAATAATAAAAAAATCAGACAGTATACAAAAAATTAGAAAAATATATAATAGTTTTTTTTAAACAATTTTCATGTAACAAATTGCTTAGAAACTGAAGACCTAAACATTACCCATAAACTAAAACGGAATTCATTTTTTTTTCCTTTAATTGATTTTGTTTTTGTGACATACCATTTGTAAAATTAGAAAGAAAAAATATATAGTAATTTATTTTATTCTTAAAAAATATTTTCATGTAATAAAATTGGTCAGATGCTCAAACGGAATACATGTTTTTCATTTTATTTTTTGTTACTTTAAATGATTTTTTTTGCCATATACCATTTGTACACTTCATGAATATAATTTTTTTCCAAAAGAGGCACATTTGTATATATAGGCCACATATATTTGTATACATATATATCTATTAAGAAAATAGCTTAAAAGAGATAAGATACATACTGGTAAACACTTGAATTCAAATTAATGAGTTATACTTGTCAGTTAATACATAAACCAAAGTTTTACTTTTTTACCTCTCATCCAGCCAGACCGGAGCGTCCATTTTCTTAAAACATACACGTCTCTGATAAAAACGTTTTGAAATTACATAAATACCCCCAAACTTTGCAGTAATATAAATACGACCAAAACTATCCTCTTCATGTTATATTCATCTTGGTCGTTCTACACATCCTCTTTATTTTGATCATGTTCAATACCGTCGCATCGTTGGTCGTCTGATTTATCTCACACTTACGCGTCTTGAGCTGTGTTATTCTGTACACATTCTCGCCCAGTTTATGCAGAAGCCAACTACTGCTCATTGGGAAGCAGCTCTTAAGGTTCTATGGTATTTGAAAGGCATGTCGAGTCAAGGTCTTTTTTATCCGGTTGGTAGTGATTTAAAGCTCTCCGGTTTTTGTGACGCAGATTGGGTCGCTTGTCCTCGTACTCGTCGTTCGTTAACATGTTATGTGTTTTCTCTTGGTGGTTCTCCTATTTCTTGGAAAACTACGAAGCAAGACACTGTTGCGCTTTCTTCAACCGAGGCAGAATATCGATCCATGTCTTGGACTACTAAAGAGGTTAAGTGGCTCACTACTCTTCTTCAATTCTTCGGCATCAAGCAGGAAGGGCCTATTCCTCTTCATTGTGATAGCAAATCGGCTATGCACATCGCTAATAACCTAGTTTTTCATGAGCGCGCCAAACTTGTTGAGTTTGACTATCATCACGTTTGTGATTCCATTCATGATGGTTTTCTCAAACCACATTTTGTACGAACGACTGATCAGATTGCAGATATCTTCACTAAAGTTTTAGGGAGTGTCCAATTTCGTTTTTTGTTACACAAGTTGGGCATTTGTGATTTACATGCTCCAACTTGAGGAGGAGTATTGGACTAGATGTTCCTAGCTAAGCCCATTAGTTTAGTATTGTGATTAACCTAATTGTCATGTACTATATATATGTGTACATCGTGATCAATGAAAGAGAGAACAATTTCCGCTCGCTATTCTGACAGTTGTGAGATGAGAAAGAAGGTTAAGAAGCTTAGGGACACGGCGGAGAAATTGCTGAGTCGAGGCGGTGGATCGGCACACGAATCGTTGTCGAGAGTCGCCGAGCAATGCGAACGTGTTTTGGAGCCTATAAGAGGCACAACACGTGGTGTCTAGGAATGCTTACCGTTTTTAATTTTACGTTTGAACTGCATGTCATTTGAGTGTTTTTGTAACATTGTATCCAGTTTCCGGGTCTTGCCACATGTCACTTGCTATCATTTATGTGTAATTTACATAAGCCTGCATGCTTATATGAGTCCGACATAAAATTGTTAGCCAGTGGCCCGTGTAATAATTTTTTTTTTTAATCATCTGATTGTTATTACTGAAATCAAAGCTCCATAATAGAGCAAAAAGGGTTCAAACGGAGAAAGGGAAGATAGAGAGGAATTACAACGTATCAAGGCCTAAAAGAAGGACTTAATAATACGATCCTCAAAGAAACCGAAGCTCAACTGTGGAGACATCTCTCCAAGCCCCATAAGTCGGGCATTACATGCTCCCTCTTGCGTCATATCTAATGCGGTCTTGTAGCCATGATGGACCTCCTCTTGAGAGATATGATTGGAACCGTCCATCCCTCGAGATGCTCCTTGCGATCTCTCTTGCTATATGGTTAGACTTAAAGGATTCAAGTTCAAAACAGCAACTGGCGAACCCTTGTTTCAAACTCCAAACTTGGTCCGTTAAGGGGAGGTATCGCGGCCATTCATCTGGTTTCCTTATTGCATCACACACCGCTTTGCAGTCCAAGGAGATCACCACTTTATCCAATCTCAGGTCTCACAAGCTTTGTAAAACCCAAATTACTCCTCTTAATTCACCAATCATACGGTTTGGGGCTCTCGTAAAAGCTTCTCTTGCATGAAAGATCACATCACTCTGATGGTCTCTAGCAATCCATCCCGCACCACAATGAGCTGTTGCATTCCGCCAATTAACATTCATGTTGCATTTTATCGAATTACTTACAGGAGGATGCCATCTCTCTTCCGAAATCCGAATGCCGTTAGTAGCAGGTGATGCTAACGTATCATGTTTATTCGCTTCCTTCCATGATATCGAGTCTTCAACAGCCCTATAAAGAATTACCGAAATCGCTTCTTGTTTCCCAGCATATATAATTGCATTACGATGTTTCCATATACCCCACGAGATCCATGGAATCTGGTTTTTGATGCCTTCCTGCATGCCATGGGACTCTAAATCAACCAGAATATATTCCATATTTTCTTCCAGTGAGTTTGAGAAACCAAGAGGTGGATTCAGAATATGAGAATCCATCCAAATTTGTTGCGCCGGTGAACATCGGAACAGAATGTGATTGATCTTCTTCGTGTCGAGGAGACACAGCTTGCAAGTGGGATCAAAATTCAGCCCTCGAGTAAGCAACATGTCCGAAACAGCCATCGCTCCACTCAGCACCCTCCAAAGAAAGAAACGAATTTTAGGTTCAGTTGGAATCTTCCATATTCTCTGCTTTAAAGAGACTCTTTTTACCGACTGCAAACAACAGTTCCTGTCGAGTCAAGGGAAGAAGAGCTACTTCCTATTCTTCGCCAGTGATGGGGTCACAGAATCTTGAGGAACAAGAAGTTGAACTTGGTAATAAATCAGACTTAATAAGACTAGAGTTATGTTGTCATTTTGGCAGTGACATCTTGAGTCCAATTGGGTTGTTGAAATTTGCAAATTTGGACCTTAGCATCAAAACACAAATCCGTCATATTTGTGCCAAACACAGTTCCGTAATGTTGGCGCAAAATGCATTTTTATTATTTTGGTGTCAGAACACGACTATCTTATTCGGGCATCAAAATGTGATTCCATTATTTTGGCATCGTCAAAACACGAATCTGTGATTTTGGTGTATGTAGATCAAAAATGATAGCGACAAATGGCTGTTTCGGACATGTCGCCAGTGCGGAGGGCTTTGGCTTATGTAGATCAAAAATGATAGCGACAAATTTTATCGTCTTTCTGGCGAAAATAAATCTGATTCATCAGTCCCATAATCGTAAGCATAGAATCTACTAATCTAGTTCATAATTTTAGTGAAAAGTCATAAGCTACTATCTCAAAAGTATATTCTATCTTACAATAGATTTTTTATATTTTTATTGAGATTTCTTAACACTTCCTCGAATTTGACTCTGATAGCATGTTAAAATTTATGGGATTTTATGAATGATTCATATAATGTGTACGTTAGATTAGAATTTTTATATGCTTATCGATATAGAGTTCTTTAACAAATTCTGAGTCTAAATATGTTTTTAACCATCTTGTGTCTTTGTTGACCTAGAATATATATCTTGCGGACACTACAAGAAAACAGGGCCATTTTTGATGGAAATTCCAACGGTCATAATTCCGTCGGAAATTCATTGGAAATTTCCGACGACAACAATCCGTCGGACCAATTTCGACGGATTTCCGATGGCCTTCCGACAAATGTTGATGTTACCGACATGTTGCCGACGGATTTCCGACGAGGAGCATCCGTCGAACACTTTCCGACGGGTTTCCGACGGATATTCGACATATGGTGACCTTGCCGACATCGATAATATCTACTTTGCATCCGTCGAAAATCCGTCGGAAATCACCATGATTTGGGCAATGGCGGAGCTTGTTATAAACCCGCAGGTGATGTAAAAGCTCAAGACGAGATCCGTACTTGCATTAGAATCAAACAAAATGAGAGAATCGAAGAAGAAGATATCAATAAGTGATAAACTGTGTTTTTACCGGTTTCTAACATTTGTTTTTGTTTCTTTTATTGAGTCAAAGTGTCCATTTAGAGTCTTTTAGTCCTTTATCGAGTCCTTTCAGGTTTTAGGTGACTTTGTGAGAAAATGAGCTGTTTTGGGTGAAAATGAGCATATGAAGATGCAGAATCATACAGAGCCGTTAGAAGTTTGGTATTTTTGAAGGACTTATCACCGATGGATCGAGCTCAAATATTGATACAAGATAGAACAATGGATCAGCTTTCATTTGGAAGTGGTTTGAGGCCATTCCAACGGTGCGATCAAAAGTTACGCCAGTTTTCGTGAAAACGGTCCAGCCTAAACCGACTGGTTTAGTGATGCGAAAAATAAAAGAGAATTTCGATTTTCACTTATTTTGACCCGGTTTTACCTAGGGATTCGTGAAGAACGAATCTAGACCTGTTTATACTTATTTTTTAGCCACTTTTTTAGGCTACGTTTTATTTTATTCATCAGAGAACTTCTGGACTCGTTCCTGGGAGATTTGAGGGAGACGAATATGTACTTCATACCGGAGAAGATTTCTGAACCCTTTTGGATTTATTTCTATTTGATTATGAATTAAAAAAAAAATCAGATCGATCGATCTGAAGCTAGGATCGATTGATCCCAAAAAACGCCAATTTCTGGATCGACCTGCTACTAGTGGATCGATCGATCCACAAAAAAAAAAAAAAAAAAAAAACCAATTTTCTTTTGCCTTCTCTCTGGTTTATTTTCACACCAAGACGGTGTGAAGTAAGTCCGGGGGAGGGTCTCTGTCGTTACTAACGTTGTTTTCTTTCTTGAGTCATTTTGATGTTTTTCTTGAGTCGTTTTATTGAGTCAAAATTTGTTGGAGATTATGATCACTTTCTTGGATTTATTGTTTTGACTTTCGTTTAAGTGACAATTGTTGCAGAATTAGCTCCAGATCGGACTAATGAAAAATCTAAGGGCTGACCAGTTCATCAGAGGCATCCATGTCTCTACAGAAATTCAATGGCCTGAGCTAGTTTCTGAGCTCTTCCTTTTACCTCATCGTTGTGATTGGTGTTTTAAGGGCTTGACTCTTCTTTCGTATCTGACAAAGACAACCTGTTTGAAAGTATGGTAATCCTCTCCCTCGTTTAACGTAAATGCAGAAAAGATGAAATGATTTTCTTTTGAGTAAAGGGTTAGGAAAATTTCCATTGATCCCAATATTTTACTTCGAAAGAGATGATCACACTGAGGTTGGAAGCGAGGTTGAGGAAAATTTCCAGTGATACCACTATTCACCTACACCTTAGAATAAAAGGGTGGCACTAAATGAACCGGGGATTCGGTGGCAAAAACCATCAATACTCGCGTTCCATCAACCATTAACCCTGCGAAAAAGAGAATGAGAGAAGAATAAGTCTAGGGGAGAGAAAGAGTACCAAAGTTGTGTAGTTGTCTTGTCATGATATCGAAAGGGAAAGAGTCTAGAAGGTCCTTGGCACTATGATCTTTCGGTGAGACCCAGCAATGATGGCTTTTGAATCATTCTGTGAGATAATGTGGTGAATCTGGGAAAGCTGCAATGCCCGCGGAGAAGTGCATGGTGGTTTGATTTGAAGTTGGTTAAGCAATATGTGGATCACTAAGATGATGGTCATTGCAGAGTTCTAAAGAAAAGGTGAATCTCCGTATTTTCAAACCTCTTCCTTGTTCTTGGATTTCTGTTTGCTTGAGGGCAAACAAAAGATTAAGTCTGGGGGAGTTGATAAACTGTGTTTTTACCGGTTTCTAACATTTGTTTTTGTTTCTTTTATTGAGTCAAAGTGTCTTTTTAGAGTCTTTTAGTCATTTATCGAGTCCTTTCAGGTTTTAGGTGACTTTGTGAGAAAATGAGTTGTTTTGGGTGAAAATGAGCATATGAAGATGCAGAATCATACAGAGCCGTCAGAAGTTTAGGATTTTTTGAAGGACTTATCACCGATGGATCGAGCTCAAAATTTGATACCAGATAGAGCAATGGATCAGCTTTCATTTGGAAGTGAATTGAGGTCATTCCAACGGTGCGATCGAAAGTTACGCCAGTTTTCGTGAAGACGGTCCAACATTAACCGACTGGTTTAGTGACACGAAAAATAAAAGAGAATTTCGGTTTTCACTTATTTTGACCCGGTTTTACCTAGGGATTCGTGGAGAACGAATCTAGACCTGTTTATACTTATTTTTTAGCCATTTTTTTAGGCTACGCTTTATATTATTCATCAGAGAACTTCTGGACTCGTTCCTGGGAGATTTGAGGGAGACAAATCTGTACTTCATACCGGAGAAGATTTCTGAACCCTTTTGGATTTATTTCTATTTGATTATGAATTAAAAAAAATAAAAATCAGAACGATCGATCTGAATGTAGGATCGATCGATCCCAAAAAACGCCAATTTCTGGATCGACCTGCTACTAGTGGATCGATCGATCCACACAAAAAAAAAATGGCGCCGTTGTCGGGGATCAATTGCGTTACCTACGGGTCTTGGAGGAAAGTTCAGACTAAGACACTAGATTTTACTAACTTTTTCTTTTATTCTTTTTGTTTCTTGTAGTTGATGGCCATGGACTACAATGATTGGCCACAAGAAGATGATGTCACATTTGATGAATACATTCAAGATGAGCCATACGTGGAGCCACCATTTGATGAAAGTGTACTCACACCAAAACAAAGAGTTGAGTTGGATAAGCGTCATGAAGAGAATCCAACGATGAAAAGGAGTGTCCTAGCAGCTATGATCCGGTTGAATCTCATGTCACATCGGGCAGCACTTGAAGGAAGGGAACTCACAATGTCTGAGATAATGGTAGCTCATGCACTTGAAGAGGTAGTTTATTGGGTTCCACCATGCCAGTTAGAAGGTATTTTTGACTCAACCTTTGAAATCTATGATTATGAGGATAGTCACTTGCCTTGCATTGAAGATGTAACCTCTAGTTTGCATACTCATGTGCTCATTGATGAATGCTATGATTTAATATGTGAGTCTCAAAGACTAGATACCTTAAGAGTAGAAAAACTTGCTAGAGATTACCATGAAGTATGTTTGGATATTAACTAGCTATCTACTTTGAATGTTCATGATCTCGAGTTTAAGCTTTCAATGCCTGAGGAATCTAGATATCTTCTTGAAAAATCTTACCTAGGGGATGTGGTTGATGTAGATAAGATCTTGAATGAGATAGAAAACCCCAAGGTTGAGACGGATTCTAGGAAAGAGGATACTGTGTTTTATATGATTGATGGAGATGAAGTTGATTATTTTGTGATTAACTCGTTTAAACCAGAAGTTGACTTTATTTTTCCATCAAATGCATCTGATCCTCATGAGCATCTCACCATCAAGGAAAATTTCAAGATATATGCTACATTCGTAGTAACATCCCTTGATGTGAGTTTTGTCTCTTTGCCCTGGATAGTTGTGTGTCATGTTGCATATTTTGTTTCTTGTCCTAGCAGGAGAAGGACCAAAGGTGCATTGGCCCAGCCATTTGATTCTCATGATTAACATCTGAGACCGAAGTCAAGCTAATGACTTTAAACAAGCGCTTGGTGGGAGGCAACCCACTGGTAAGTGTACATACTTCCCTTTCCCATTTTTTTTTCTTTTTGCAAAAAAAACAAAAAAACAAAAAAATCAGATCGATCGATCTGAAGGTAGGATCGATCGATCCCAAAAAACGCCAATTTCTGAATCGACCTGCTACTAGTGGATCGATCGATCTACAAAAAAAAAAAATGGGAGGTTTGAAAACACGGAAATCACCATGATTTGGGCAATGGCGGAGCTTGTTATAAACCCGCAGGTGATGTAAAAGCTCAAGACGAGATCCGTACTTGCATTAGAATCAAACAAAATGAGAGAATCGAAGAAGAAGATGTCAATAAGTTTGTGATCAAAGAAACCTTACGACTATATATACCCACCAGCTCCTCTTTTACTTTCAAGAGAGACAATGGCTGATATCAAGAAAAACAATGCATGATCGGTCGATAGGACGAAATCCTAATCCCTAGAAAAAAAAACCTAAAAAGTGAAAAAAAAAAAAAAATTGAAGGGCTTTCTTGAATAATGTGTTACAAAAGAACAAAATGACGAACAAGGGCTTTCTTGCTTTCTCTCTCAGCTGCGATCTTGATAGATGACGAACTTTGTTCCCTTGTACAAACAGTAAGAAGGAACTGCTAAATTCTGAGATGACGAAAATGTCACAATTAAATTTTAAGTGATCTATCATTATAAATAATGTTAACTGTTAAGCAATCAATGTAGAAAAATAAAAAATATTAACCGATCGATTCAATATTGGTTTTGATATTAAATCAATAACTTATAAAATATGATTATTGAACTATAACGGTTTCACACTAGTAGAAATTTCCCGCATAGCCACAAATTAGACACGAAATAATTTGTGGCTTTTTTAAAAGCCACGAAAAATCATAGAATAGCCACGAAAAAGCCCCGAAAAATCAAAAAGTCACGAAAAAATGATCACGATCCTATACCCACGAAAAATCATAGAATAACCACGAAAAAACCAAAAAGTCACGAAAAAAGCCACGAAAAAATGTTCACGATCCTATAGCCACGAAAGCTTTAGCCACGAATTTTTTTGTTGCTATAGGATCATGACCATTTTTCGTGGTTTTTTGTGGCTTTTTCGTGGCTTTTTTTTATTTTTTCGTGGCTTTTCTTTGATTTTAAAAAAGCCATGAATTATTTCGTATCTAATTCATGGTTATGCGAGAAATTTCTACTAGTGTCAATTTCATAAATTAACTAACTATAAGGTCGATTAAGACATAACTAAAATACTTTCTATTTTGCTGCTAAAGAGTATTAGATTGATATGCTTTATAATTTAATTATTGAAATATAATGGTTTTAGTATCCTAAATCTAATCTATTAAAGTAGAGTGCTATTTTGTGTCCAAACAGGAAAAAATGAAAATAAATCTATTCTTATTCTGAATAATTTTTAAACTTAGATTTTTGTGGATAACTATCCTGTTTTCAAACAGAATTATTTTGTTCAATTAAAAATTCATTTAATTAATCTGATTCGAGTAGTTTAATTAATTAATTAATCTGATTATATATATATATATTAATTTTAATTCGTAATTAGGAAAATTCAGACTATGCCAGATATGAAATTAAATATTAAAAATTATAAATAAAATCGATTATTTCAAAATATGTAAATTAAATATTTCAAAAATAACTTAAATTTTTATTACTATTTTGTTACGAAAATAATATTAGTTAATTTGAATTTAGATTATGCAAAATATTTCAAAATATTTTTGAATGATACATATTCAAAATTAACAATTTTCATTAAAAGATAATATTAAAATGTGAATTTAATGTAGATTTTCTGAGATTTCATCAACAATTACAAGAATTCAGAATAATAACAAAATATGTTTATTTCTAAATTTAAATCTTATTTATACAATCAAATTTATAATTGAATATTTTTCAAACTGAAAAGAATATATTATTTATTAGATTTGCACAACCATAAATGTGATCATGCACATGGACAACATTCAGTTACTAATACATATTCAATATTTTTAATTTACATATATAAAATAAAAAATATTTTAAAAATCACAAAATTTTAGGAATTGTTAATTTAGAATTAAATTCGAAATGCAAATCTAATTAATCTTGGTAAGATGGTTCAGATTATGTTATTTTTTTTTTTTTTTTTTTTGTCAACAGCCTTAATACCTATTCCGATTCGGTGAACCAAATCGGAGGTATCGAGTTTACATAAGTGAAATCTGATGGGTAGACGCGAGCACCTCGTGCTAACTTGTCTGCCACTGTGTTGCTTGCGCGTGGGATGTGTGTGATAGAGAAAAAGGTAAAAACCTCCTTGCTCCTCTTGAACTCCTCCAAATGTAGTGTAAAAGCCGGCCACTCCTTGGGTGTAGACACCATCTTCACCAACTCTGAGCAGTCCGTTGCAAAGGCTATCGCCGTCTTTTGATTTGCAATCATGCAATGCATCGCCCAGATGAGCGCTTCCAATTCTGCGTGCAGCGGGGATAAACTTCTTCGCAGATTACGGGACCCCATAAGTACTCCTTCGACTCCCTCCTGAAAGCAGAACACACCTAGACCAGAATAGTTATCCGTTTCCTTCCACGAACCATCAATATAGCATGCCAGTCCGTTATTTTCATCTTGTTGACCCGCATTATGAACGAATTGTTGGGAATTTATGTCTGGTTCGCTATACTGTGCCGTTTCCCAAGTTAGTGCTTCTGTTTCCGCTATCCGCAGAATCTCTTGTGGATTTCTATCCACATTGGAATATACCTTGTCGTTCCTTGCTTTCCAAATATTCCACAAAATCCAAGGGAACATTGAATTCCTTTCCTCTTTTGGGAGTCTCCAAAAGAGATGATCCAAATTGGAGAAAACCGATGACATCGGGAAAACTCCCGGGGCCGATGGAATATGAGAGAGTGCCCATGTTTGTAGTGCTGGTGGGCATTCAAACAGGACATGGTTAATCGTTTCCCCTTCCGCTCCACACCGAGGACATTGTGTATCACAATTTATTCCTCGAGCGCGTAGATTTGCTGAAACCGAGAGACATCCCGAAATGGTTTGCCAAATGAAGTGTCGCAATTTCGGTGGACATGTTAATTTCCATGTATGTGCCTGTAATTTCTTTATATCCGGACCGAAGAAGTAATTTCCGCCATTGTCTGGGTTTTGTTGTTCAATCTGATATCCCGACTTTACCGTATATGTTCCTTTTTTTGAATAGTGCCAACCAAGAGTGTCTGGTCTGTATGTACTACTGATGGGAATACCGCGAATGATTTCCACATCGGCCGGGTCGATAATTGCATTTATCAACCCCCAATTCCACGTTTGTGTCGCTGGATCAACCAAGTGATTGACCCTAAGATTAGGGTAATAATTATACCCCTTGCATATTGCTGACCTCGGGGGAGAAGATGGTATCCAAGGATCATTCCATACTGAGATGGAGCCACCTGAACCAACTCTTTTAATGAGCCCTTTTATAACCAAAGTGTTAGAGGGGGATTTAGCACTCCCCCGGTTTAACCCGGTTTGAATAGAAATCAGCCCAACAATCAACTTCAAGGCCCATCGAAACCAATCTACGTAATTAAAGGGAAATTTCCTTTAATTAATAAAGAGAAGATTTCCTTTATTTGGATAAAGGCAAATCCCGGAAAGAAAGGAGATTATCCTTATCAGCTTCAAGGAAAAAGGATAATTGCCAATACAAAGTCAAGAAGGAAAAGGAAGAGCTAAGGACTTCAAGACTTATAAATAAGGAGGCCATCGCCTCATTCTTAATAATCTCAAAATCCCATCACATCCTTTGTAACAAGAACTACGTTTTGGCTTGATCCCTATTTGAAGGGTACGTAGGCAGCCTTCAACGGCACAGCTATAAATCTAATAAAAATAATTCTCCTAAACTCTAAACTGAATTCGCCAATCTACGATGTGTGCGAATTCTGGTTCCTTCAATTGGCGCTAGAAGGAGGGGACAAGAAAAATCTGGTGTTTATGGAGAATTATTTTAAAACCCTAGAAATCCGACAAAGCCTCCGACTCTTCTCGCCATGATGAACCCGCCGATCTCAAACTCACCATGAACGAGCTCGCCGAAGAAGAAGAACGAGCTCAACAAAGATGGTTCTGGCCGAGCACGACACGCCGAGCTCACTCCCACGAGCTTACAAACGCCGAGTTCGCACATGACGAGACGACCTTGCGGAACACGCCGACCTCGCCGCACATACCGACCTCGGCAAACACACCGAACTCATCAGACCGCAGCCATTGAACACGCCGAGCTCGCGGAGGCAAACTTATCGTACCGCCGATCTCGAACTCAACGTGACGAACTCACTTGCCGAGCATGAAAACCACCATGACCAGAGAAGATGTAACTTGCATGCCGACCAGGAAGCACCCGATGCTGACCTCACTCACCATCACCGCCGACATGAAAGAAGATCAGATTTCTCTTTTTTGTTGGGCTTGCTCCAACGTAGTCAAATTCGGTAAAATAAAAAAAATAAAAAAAAAAAAAAAAAAAAAAAAGGACATCCACTGATAGATCCAGCTCGTCACTTATCGATTATAGCTCGTCTACAGAGCTCCCTAAAATTCAGGTATTTTTTATCAAATTTTTTACTTGTTATTCGAAGATATTTTCTTTTCAGATTATATCATAGGATCCGTTCCTTCAAGCCGAACTTAAGCAGTTCGCCGAACTCGTACAGTTCGTATCATCAAGCCGAACTTAAGCAGTTCGCCGAACTCGTACAGTTCGTATCATCAGGCCGAACTTAAGCAGTTCGCCGAACTCGTACAGTTCGTATCATCAAGCCAAACTCAAGCAGTTCACCTACCTCCCAATCGAACATATCGCCTACTTCGCAGTAAAGCAGCTCGTGGTCGTAGCTCGACGATCCGACAGTAAGGTAGCTAGCGGTCGCAGCTCGTCGGTCTAACAGTTAGGTAGCTCAGTCGCAACTTACTCATCATGCAGTCACAGTTCGCCGATCTCGCAGCCCCACCTAACTCACGGCCACAGCTCGCCAACCCCCTGCTCGCCAAACTCACGATCGCAGTTCTCCGACCGCACAGCTCGGTGACCCCGCAGTATGGCAACTCGTAATCGTAATTCACCGATCTAAACAATTGGGCAGCTCGCAATCACAGCTCGCCGACCTCACAGTCCCGCACGAACTATCGAAACCGAACTTGGAAAAGCCGAGACCGACCTCGCACCTAACTAACAAACGCCGAGCTCAGTCTCGAGCTCAATCTCTCGTCTTTAGTAATTTTTGCAGGAACAAAGACGAACAACATCTAAAAGGAAATTCGACCAGATGCTGATTTCAACTCCAATCGGGCTAAAGAAATCCGCCGAACTCGAACACTCCTTCGCCGAACTGAGGGGGGGACTAATTGTTAGAGGGGGATTTAGCACTCCCCCGGTTTAACCCGGTTTGAATAGAAATCAGCCCAACAATCAACTTCAAGGCCCATCGAAACCAATCTACGTAATTAAAGGGAAATTTCCTTTAATTAATAAAGAGAAGATTTCCTTTATTTGGATAAAGGCAAATCCCGGAAAGAAAGGAGATTATCCTTATCAGCTTCAAGGAAAAAGGATAATTGCCAATACAAAGTCAAGAAGGAAAAGGAAGAGCTAAGGACTTCAAGACTTATAAATAAGGAGGCCATCGCCTCATTCTTAATAATCTCAAAATCCCATCACATCCTTTGTAACAAGAACTACGTTTTGGCTTGATCCCTATTTGAAGGGTACGTAGGCAGCCTTCAACGGCACAGCTATAAATCTAATAAAAATAATTCTCCTAAACTCTAAACTGAATTCGCCAATCTACGATGTGTGCGAATTCTGGTTCCTTCACAAAGGTCTAGCCGAAATAATACTCCTCCACCCAAAGGATGGGGAGTATGATCTTATAGGATCTAATGGATCTGTGTTCCGAAAGTAACGACCCTTAAAAACTCGAGCAAATAACGACTCCGGTTTTTCCAATAGCCGCCATAGTTGTTTTGCCAGCAGTGCCGTGTTGAATTCCTCTATTGATCGGAATCCAATTCCGCCATCTGATTTGCTCCGACACATCTTCTGCCAAGCTATCCAATGCATCCCTTTTTGCTGTCCGTCCGAACTCCACCAGAAACGCGCTGCCGCACTAGTTAATTTTGCGGTAATAGACTTGGGTAGTCGAAAGCATGACATAACGAAAGTCGGCATAGCCGATGCTACCGATTTAAGTAGGACCTCTTTTCCCCCTTTGGTTAGTAGTCTTGATGTCCATCCATTAACTCTGTCATTATGTCTTTCGACGACGAAATTAAGTATCTTGCTCTTTGCTCCTCCGAGACTTTCCGGAAGACCCAGATAAGTACCCACCCCTCCCATCTTTTGGATTCCTAACAATTGTTTTATCTCGTCTTGAACCGTATCTTGTACTGTATGTCCGAATATTAAGGAAGATTTTGAAAAATTTATTTGTTGCCCTGAGACCGACTCATATTGTTTGAGTATATGTAATATGGTATGACACTCCTGTACTGTAGCCTTGCAGAAAAACAAGCTATCGTCCGCAAAGAGTAAGTGTGAAACTGCTGGGCCTGCCCTCGCCACTTTCAACCCCGTAAGTGATTTCTCTCTCTCTGCTTTCTGTATATTGGCAATCAAGACCTCCGTACAAAGTATAAATAAATAGGGTGATAATGGATCGCCTTGCCGCAGTCCTCTGAATGGCGTAATTTGCCCTTTCGGGTTACCGTTAATAAGTACCTTATATTTTACCGATTGGATACACCACATCATCCATGAAATCCACTTTTCCGCAAAACCAAATTTCCTCAACAGGTGTTCAATAAATGGCCATTCTACCCGGTCATATGCTTTGCTCATATCCGTCTTAATTGCCATAAACTTACTTTTGCAAGATTTGTTAGTTCGTAGACCGTGAAACATCTCCTGTGCTATCAAAATGTTATCAGAGATCAGTCTCCCTGATACAAAGGCTGATTGGGTCTCTGAAATCAGGTCTGGTAGCAATCTCTTTAGCCTCTGACATAAAACCTTCGAGATGATCTTATAGCCCACATTACACAGACTTATCGGTCGTAATTCCGTCATACGAGTGGGCCGTCCTGTCTTCGGGATTAGGCAAATGTTAGTCATATTCAGTCGTTGATCAAAGGAACCTGTTTCCAGAAACCCGTTGACCAGTCCTACTACATCTGTCTTTATAATTTGCCATGATCGTTGGAAGAATAGAGCCGTCATTCCGTCCGGGCCCGGAGCCTTTTCTGGGTGCATCATGAACAGGGCTCTGCGAACCTCCTCTTCCGTAGCCATTGCCGTAAGCATATCATTGTTCTGTTCCGAAACTAAAGCCGAAATATCACTGAGAGCATTCTCAAAATCCGTCGGGGAAGTGGATGTGAATAATTCCTCAAAATAGTTAACCGCCACTTGTTCCACTTCCTTATCCGAAGTAACCCAAGATCCTGATGCATTATGTAGTCCAGTAATCCGATTTCGCGCCCGTCGTTGCTTAACTTGCGCGTGATAGAACTTTGTATTTATGTCCCCCACCGTTGCCCATAATGTGCGACTTTTCTGTTGCCAAAATAACTCCTCATCTAAATAAGCCTCTTTCAGTTTCCTCGTAATATCCATTAATTCTTCAGGAGTGCTATTATCATCATTCTGGACCTCCTCTAAAGCTTGTTGTAAGTCTCTAATTTTTTCCTTGCCGTATGGTAAATTATTTTTCCGCCATTTTGATATTTCTCTCCGGCAATTCGTTATCTTTTCTATAAATGAGGATCCGTTGCCACCTGTGTTTATTCCCCAGCCCTTTGAAATTGAGTCCATAAGGCCGTCCCGTCCAATCCATCGTTTATCAAACCGAAACTGGCCCCGTTTCCGCGGTATTTTATCCTCAATGGTGGCAATAATTGGCCTATGGTCCGACCCAATCATTGCCAAGTATTCGACATATGAATGAGAAAAAATTTCATGCCAATCCTCATTAGCTAGGGCCCTATCCAGACGGCACCGAACAATTTTCGAATTCCGTCTTCCCCTCCAGGACATGGTATTTCCGAGACACTGAAATTCCAGAAAACCGCAATGTTGTATCATAAGATTGAAGGACATAAAGGAGGAAGCAAAATTATGTTAATATTATGTTAATATTCGTTTATATTAATAAATATTTATTAAAAAATATTATCATAAAATCTAAATCAGAAATAGTTATTCTATTCAAATTCAAAATTAAGAATTATACTACAAGCAAAATTATAACATATACATTTTTTGTGTCCAAACATGAAAACCTTCATATTAAGCTATTCTTTACTTGGATAACTACTATTCAAGTTACCAAACAAGTCAGTTTAGTACAATATTAATAAAATTATATTTTAATTTATAATTAAAAATAATTCCAAAAATTCAAATTATAATTTAGATTAGTTTGAATTTTCTTAAATATATGTTAGATTAATTATCATAAATCACAAAACCAGTTGTTTCTTTACAAAAAATAATAAACCGGATATTAATTTAGATTTAATTTAAATATTCAAATGATGATGGACATGATAAACGATATGTTATTGTATATTTTTATCATTATCAATCAGCCTAAAATTTTAAATATTTGAAATTAGTAAATATTTATATTATACGGTAATATGAACGGGCGGGTTAGAATTATGTTTTTATAATCGCGGTCATTCCTGGATCAATATGAACGGACGGATTAAAATTATGTTTTTATAATCACGGTCATATTTCATACTAGAAACAATTAAATCTACAAAAAACTATATCTAAACACAAAAATAAATCTTTATCACTTATTAGAAAAATTATATCTAAACTCAAAAAAAATTATATTACAAAATTTTGTAAAAATAAAAAACAAAAATTCCCATGCGGTCGCACGGGGTAGAATCTAGTTAAGTTATTATAAGATCGATCGATCTCTTAACACCTAATCGTACTACTTTTTATTTTATCGCTAAAAAAATAATGTTACGATTAACAAAGTAAATAAAAAACATTTAAATAAACATTCTTAGCCCAAAATGATATAGATAATAGAACAAACAAATAGTTCTTCATAATTAAAAGTCCAAGACAACTAAAACCACTTTCAGTTTTACATTCAATATCGTTTAAAACCAAAAAAAAACTCAAACTAAAATCCTGACTCAACAACCTTATCTTATAAATGTGTTTTCTTTTGAAAGTACTAGGGGTTGTTCCGCGCTACGCGCGGAGTGTGCCTAAAAATAAAATTTAGATATATATATATAGAAATATCTTTTCATACAGTTGTTTGAGTAAAAATTTGTAATATTTTGTCCGTTTACTAATATTTGTTTTTTATTATTTATTTTTTATTTGTTGAAAAAATAGAGAAAAATACAGAGAAGGACCTGAATTTGCTAGAGATGTTTGTTTATGATTTTTGTATCATTATCTTTTTCGCAACTGTAGACATTCATCTTTGCATAAGCTCAACACAAATCGCAAAAAAGTAATATACAATATGAGACATCAGTACTTGCAGCTATTAGATCATAGTCACCTTTAACTCCACCAAAGCACGTAAACTATTCTATACATAGGTCATTATTATTTAATAAGCTCTATAAGTGTATTCACACGTTTACACTAATTCAAAGAATATATAGCCATCAGATCAATATTCAAATGAACCACAAGTGCTTACTTTTTGGATTATTGGGGAGAATATTTCAATAACTCATCTCTTTGCCACACTAATGCTATGGTGCATGAAAATCAGAAACTTTCATCACCACCGCTTCTGCTTGATTCTCTAGTCTCTGCCTCGTTTTTCTCCCGCTTTCATCTTTTGATATCGGTCTCTTTCGAAGAGAAATCACACCCACTAACGATGAAAAATTATTGAGCAAGCGAAAGAACTTTCAAAGAGAGATCTTAGTTTTTTTGTGGAACATAAGATAAATTAAATATACAAATTTTAAAAATGTTTAGATGCTTACTCAATCCCAATTCGAATTGCCGCTGCTTTCGTCTGCATTGCCATCTTAACTGCATTTCTTCACACCATCGTCGGTTTTTTTTCAGGGCGTAGTGCACAAAATCGAGGATAAGATACGCAAACAAACACTTGCTTCCAAATATATAATGGCCGTCGGATCAATTCTTCTTACGTTTCTCTTTCCTTTGATTTTCTTCAAGTTAAGCTCAAATCCTATAAACTGTATCTATACTCCATGCCTATCTGCTAAAAAATTCACATGCTTGTTCTCTGGGTATGTAATGCATTCATCCTAAATTAATGGATCGTTCACTGAAACAATTGATAAAAATAATGGCATGAATACTAAAACCAAACAACATATATTTATATATATATATAATCATGAATCTCTGGAACTCTATTTTATACCAGTAGATTTAATTTTTATATTTTTCAAGAAAAATCTAAAATTAGTTAGAATTGCGGGTGAGCTTATAAATTCAAACCAACGTGGAAACAAAGCATCAAATCTGAGATTTGGCTTACCAGCATTGGCTCTATCTAATCAGATTATATTGTGTTTAAAGCATCAAATAACTTGATCACTTTATTGAACTCTCTCTTTATCTTTTACCTAAAGTAGATAATCTTAATGTGCAAAGCAAGAAAATAAGATGAGTCGATATAAGATCAGGGTGTTTCTTTAAATCATGTTTCTTTTCACCCTGAAAATGCTTACCTGGTTGTTGGTTTATGTGAAATGGTTTGTCACATTCAAAGAACTTTTAACACGTATTCTTCAATGACATTTCACCATCCGATCCTTTCCGAATCTATGAATTTGATGGACAACATTATTAAATAATTAGGATTCATCTACTGCAATTTATTAGCTATAAGTATTATAAGTATGTTTCTTTCTGATTGGACGGTTATTTTTATAACTTCTACGCAAAAAATAAGCATCTGAACGCTGCTGACGTGTCATCATTTTAGAGTGTTTGTTTTGCTGATGTGGCTAGCTTGAGGAGTTTCAAATAGCTGCTTTCATATAGTATAAATGCATAACATTACAACTTTCCGCAATTACCCAAAACATTATATATCTATTTTAAAAATAAGAAAAATAAAACGGTAACCTTTTTTACTACCGTTTATAACTTACATATGCATATTACATTATTTAAATTGAAGTTATCAAATAAATTTTAAAATAACAGTTAAATTTTTACTAGTTTAGATTGCAATTAATTTCTAAAAAACAATTAAATTTTTTAAATGGTTTATATAATTCAATTTACATCAAATAATTTTGAAGATACCAATTAATTTTTAAATAATGCTATGAATTTTGATTAAAGTAGTTTGGAAGTTCGTATTAGACATATTTTGAAAAATAACATTTAAATTTGTTGATAAATATCAAGTTGTCAAAAAAAAATATCAAGCTGTCATTTTTTTTGTTCAATTTGAGAAATTTAATCTCTCCCAATATTTTCTTTGATAGTAATAAAAATAAGTTTAATATCTCCATATAAGGTTAATAGTTGAAATCATTTTTTAATTATTTGTTTTTTCCTTATATACATTAGAAACGTCTGTTAATTATAAATAACTAGATGAGTCCCCGCGCTAGCGCGCTGGTATTTTTATGTAAAATTGTTTTGGTGCTTTTTTAAAAAAAAAATTTCGTAACAAATGCAGATCTAGAGAGACATCATGACAGCTGAATAGCTGATATTTTGATTACTACTACGAAGTCGTAACCCATTATATATATCCATTAAGACATATACATACGCTCCTACTATAAATCATGCAACATATGTTTATCCAAAGATATTTAAACCACAATATGAGCACATGCGTTGCAATAAAACATAAGATGTTACAGCGAGAGCGTGCCATGAATAGTTTGAGTAGCCATGAAACGAGCCGCCAGCATCTGAATCTTTACCATTCCCAGAAATGATAGACCATCACCAACGCTTGGCTCACTAACACCACCCATCTGGCTCGACTGCAACAAATCGTGGTTCAACCCACCATGGGTTAGAGCACTCGCCAACATCGGATACGTGTAACCTCCTCCGGTTGCTGCTGCTAAAGCTGGATTCCCCAACATTCTGGTTACATAAACCGAATGGTATTGGTTCCCTAGCATGAACGGCGATGCAGCCATTCCACCACCGGTAAATACATATTGCCCTTGCGCTTGATGTTGCTGGGACTGACCCTGATTAGCAATCGAACCTAATTAAACTCATCTTCACCGGACCCACTTGGTAATGCCCCTTTCCCGAGTACGCATGTCCCATTGAAGCAAGTTGGCATGTCGCCGTTCGATTAAGAATCCTCTTCTTCGGCTCCTTAGCGCCTCTCTTGCTCCTTTCCTCGTCCAAAACCTATAATCTTGGCCCTTGTAATTCAGGAGATTGAATCCGCGATCATTACTAATCCAATATTCCAAAATGAATCATCGCTGGAAGAGCCTTGTTTATATGTTATATATATTTTCTAATTTGTGTTTAGTAAAATATGATTTAAAAAAAAATAGTTTAACGAATACAACATAATTCGAGATAGATGTCATTTGATGAATTTGTTTTATACTGTATAATTAATTTGTGCTCTCAATTTTTTTTTATTAAACTAAAATAAATATATAAAATAAAACAATGAGTTTATAATATTGTGATAAGCCCATGTGTGTTTACAAATAAAACAGTTTGACTTTCATCTTCTTACAATCTATTTGCCTTCTTTTCTAGTGTTTTGCATATGTCTCCCCCAAACTTCGAAACCATTAACTATGTGTTACCACCATGTTCTGATGCGGTCATTGATTCATATCATTCTTTATCACCATCAAAGAGTCTTATGGCATAACAATTTTCTTTGAAAATTTTATGTGTAACGCTTCTAACGGTTCGAATAACTTCATAGCTCATATAATTTCTTTTGTGATTTATCATCATTCGTAGATAATATAGCTCACATGCTGATGAATGAATGTTAAATGTCTTATCGGTGCTCTTTCCTCTTAGTCGTGTTTTTTTATCCTAAATAAATATATTTCATATGTTAGACTGTTTGCATGCCAAAAAGTAGCTAAATTTCCGTCTTGTGCAGCCATAAGATAAAATATATAAATAACGTAATTAAAAGAATCTGCACTTATTTAAAAGGATAATTTAACATAACTTTGAATTTAGATAAAATTTGTTATATGAATAAAATAGCAACCATTGAGTGGGTATTTATATGTTTTTTCTTTATATATATTAAATGTTTTAAGTTAATTTTGTCTTCTCGTTTTTCGTAGATACATTTTAGATATATGAATAGCATGAATTTATACTTATTTTAATTAATTATTTTTACTTTAAAATACAATGAATTTGGAAAAGATTGTGTTAAAACGTAATTATTGTAAATAAGTTCTTTAACAAAAACTATTGTCAGTAAGTTGAAAAGGTTTTTTATATATTTTTAAATTAAATAGAAGTTTGAAAGTTTATAAGTTAATATGATTTTTTAATCTTGAATTTATTGAAAAAAAAAATTGAACAATGAGGGGGGGACAAGTGTCAAAGATGGAGAGCACCCCTTCTCTCTTTATAAGGTAGATTACAACAACAAAAAAGAAAAAAACATAGTTTAAGCTGATGAAAAAAACAGCATCAAATTCAAATACATGGAACCGCAACTTCTCTCGCAAACACAACGTCAGCAAAGAGAACAACCAATTAAGCATTTTTAGTCCCGAATCTTTAAAACGGTTCGTCAGAATTGGTACCAATACAAATTCAACTATTAGAGTGGCGATAATTTATAAAAGGACATACGTGTGGGAGGAGAACGGTTCAGCATTCTAATAATCGCCACTCTAATACTTATAATTGAATTTGGATTGGTACCAATTCTGTCGAACCGTTTTAAAGATTCGAGACTAAAAATGCTTAATTGATTGTATAGGAGCATAGGAGCATTGGATCTGATGTTAAGGAAAGTCTCACAAGATCCAAGCCATGTGCATGCACTCTTGTAATACTCGCCACAAGTTTTATTTAAACCTACACTTACTTCTCATATTTATTGCTTGTAACTTTTTTTCACCCTATTTATTGCTACTAGTTAGTTAGTAGTATCTTTTTAATGCAATACTATATGATAGAGAAAAATTGAGACATATTTAAGAAAAAAACATATTGATTCGTCGATACATATACACAAATACGTACCAAACATACGATACACATTTACTATTTAGTTTTTATAGAACATTTATATTTCCTTGGTTATTAAAAACAAAAAATCTTACTTACTCAATACACAACGTATACAATACACCAGAATGCAATCTAGAAGCACAACCTATGAGTCTATGACTATATATAACCATATGTTATAAACGAAAGAATCGATAAAAGCATCGAGTTAATCACAAATAAAAGGAAGTAAAAAAGAAGAAGGAAGTATTCTTGAACAGAATCATCTAATTTTAACACAATCTAAAGACTCCCTCATCTTTTACCCATTCTTTTCTCTACATCCATTATTTTTCGCCGACCAAAGAGATAATGTTAAAATGACTTTCATTAACTGGAGTCTGTCTGGGGAAAAATATACATGAAAGTACATATGAAAAATACATTGATTAAAAAGTGAAAACAATTCCGTTTGTTTATGAAAGAGATAAAGATACATTATTTTGTATCGTCTATAGAATTTTATAATTTTTCATTATCTTTTACTGAAATTGGAAGAAAAAAAAAAGTGATTATATGGTAGGAACAGTTACAAACTTACAATAGGATGCAATGCAATTACATTTGCATATATGGTCACATCATATTTCATTATTGGTTCCGAGTGAAATCGACAAAATTACCCTTAACGCACCAAACCTCATGTGGCTTGTTGGGAAAAGTTATCTGATATTGACGTTCAAAATTTACCAAACCTCGTGAGGAGTATCTTTTTTTCCTTTTCCTCACTTTTTTTTTTTGGGAGACTTATATTTTTTTATTACAAATTAAGAAAACAATTACAAAATAATTTTTAACTGATAATTTATTCGTTTCACAAGAATCTATGTAGATTGGGACCACGGTGAACAACTTTTCTTGCATTACACTTAGGGTTGTCAATTTGAGTGTTTACCCGCAGGTCCAGTGGGTTTTGACCCACCGCGGAGCAGGTGCGGGTCGAGAATTTTCAAAATGCCAAAAAACAGGACAAATGCAAGTCGAGTATTTTTAAATGCGGAGCGGGTACGGATCAGTATTTTTTCCCGCGGGTCTCGCAGGTTGTCCGCAATTAAAAAAAAAAATTATTTACTAAATACTATTAAAATGTTGAAATATTTTGTAATATTTTTTTTTTGTTAACTGATTTTTTTGTAATATATATAAATTAATTATTTATTTTTTAGAAAATTGTGTATTTATGTTTTTTTCATGTGAAATTTATTTTATTAAATTTATTTTTTTACTAATTTATTTTTTATTTAAATATTGGCGGGTTACCGGCGGTTCAAACGGGGCGGATGAGGATCGAACAATTTTTGTTAATGAGTTAAGCGGGACGGGTTGTACCCGCTTGACAGCTCTAATTACACACTAAAGGTTTCATTTTTTTTATAAGTTTGCCTACTTTAACCTGCAAAAATCGTATTTTTTGAGAATCGAAACCCAAATTTTTTGGTGTAAAATTATTAATTAACCTTAAATTAATCACTTAACTAAGGTGTTTCCACCACTATTTTATTTTTGTGTGTACAATTTTCATCTCAAAGTAAATATAACATATATATATATATGTAAAAGGAAAAAAAAAGAATAAATGGAAAACCCAAAAAATAACTAAAATAACAGAAAGCACGTGCAGCCACGCGCCACTGTCTGCTATAAGAATAAAAAGAGAGTGAAAAGCAAAATAAAAAAGGAATATAATCCCAACGGAATCAGGTGATGATGAGATCCTCTCTTTTACCTTCACTCTTCACAATTCCCTTCTCTCTCTTTTCTAATTTTTTTTTTTGTCGTAGTTAAAATATTTAAGTCTGATTTGAGAAAAAACGTTGGAGGAATATTCAATTTAAACTATATAAAAAGTACATACCAACTGTATGATATATCCCTATTGCCATAGACCCCAAATATCCCTGTTCAGATTCAAAGTTTATTTTTTTCTGTTTCTTAAAACCACATTAGTAGTACTATTTTATTTCTTTTTTTTTGGTTAAATACATTTCTTTTTGTTCAACCAAATATGATTACTTCACTAAACAACTGTGGAAACTAGGAAAACAAAACGTTACAATACAAACAAACACACAACGGAAAAAACATTAAAAAAAAAACAATTTCCATAAACATCCAAAGTGAGAATCAAAACAATAAATAGCTTTCACATAGTAATATATAAGACCATCTCCAACGGTGAGGGTGTCTAACAAAAAAAAAATTTATTTTTTAAAAATTAAATAAATTAATTAAAAAAAATGGACCAATACTAATCTGCCACATAAGCTCTTGGGTGTCTCAGGTTTTGGTGGGAGTGTCTCGTACGAGACACCCTTGTGTATTTCTCTTCTGCTTTTTCAATTTTTTTTCATTTTTTTAATGTTTAGACACCCAATTTTGTTAACCGTTGGAGATGGTCTAAGGTCCCCAATTCATGAAATGCTAATAATGTGCACAACTCCAACTCTACAAAAACTGAATAAAAAGTGAAACTTTACTGACACAATAATTCCAATTTCTTTGTAACCCCACCCTTGTTAAAAATTCATTGACAAATTCAACCGAGAATTAAACTCAAGATTCAAAAACCAAAAAAAAAAAACTTCTTCTAGTTGTTGCAGAAATTTCGATCACTAAAACAAAAAAAGCTGCGTCCTTTTTTCTCTTGGTACGAACAGAAACATAAATTATGAAACTAAAATTAAGAAGAGGACTGTACAGTGAGATAAAACTCCTATGATCCTTCCTGTTCCTGTCTGTGACAAACTCACGACGTGTGTCTCTTCTTCTTCTTCTTCTTCTCTTTGCCCTTTTATGGTTTCAGACTAACCCACTGGTACCGACCTTCAAGCGGCGTATCATTGACGATATCGTAGTTGTACCTGTACAAGTTATAAAAAAGTGCACGCTCAAGATCACTTTTTTTGTTGTTAAAATGCGCATTATTTAAATATGATATCTTGCGCATTTCATCAACCAAAATCGAAACTTAATTACTTCTCTGTGAATCGTTTCTGTTCAAATCTCTCCGCCGCCGAGAAGAAGTCGTCAAGCTCAGCCTGCGTCGGAGATTTTTCCGTCTTCTTCTCTTGTTTCCGCTGATCATCTCTTCTCTCAGTCGTCGCCGAGTCCATTTCAGCTGTTTCTCCCAGATTCTCTCTGTAAAACGCCAAAGAAAATGCCCAGAAAAAAGTGAGAAGAAGAATTTATAGCCCAAACAATTGTGGAAATAGAAAAACGTTTCTCAATAATTAACCTGAAATTGTTGGTGATTAACGTCGAGATTTCGGTTTCTGAGATTTGTTGAGCCTTGAAACGGAAACAAAAAAAATTAACAATCGATCAAAATTAGGAACTTATTTAATAGTTTGTGAAAGCAAAAAACGTAATAAGATCTTTGTTGTGTGCATTTATTGTGTGCGCAAGACGAAAATGGGAAAAACAAATTTGGACAGAGGAATTTAAGAATCCTGTGATCTCGAGTTTCGAATTTCACCTCCAGATCTAAAAACGGCAGACGAGTATCTGAAGCGATTTCGTTAGTTTCACTGCTAGAACAGCCGGTGCTGACGCTTGAGCTCCGATGATCGTCTTCTTCAGCCGAGTAAGCCAGAGAAGAAGAAGAAGAAGAAGCTGTTCTCTCTGTTGATCGTAAAACCTCAGAATCTGCTAAATCATCATCATCGAGTCTTATCCTCTTGATGCTTGATCCTTCGAACTCAGGATTTCTCTTAAACATTATGGGTTTTCTCTCGCTCGACTCGTTCATCGTTCTCGCTGGACAGTTGTGAAATTTATTGGTTTTTTTTCTGGTTTAATGAAAAAACAGGGGAAGGGTTTTGGGTATTTGGGGAAGGAAGAAGAAGGATCAGGAGCCGTTGATTATTTCAACGGCTGGGATTTTATTTTTTGCTTGGCTATCGGATGGGCCCGTTGTGTACCGGTTTGAGTGGTCGGTTCCGTTCACGGGGAAGCAGGTAACGGCGCCGTTACCGAGCTTCGCTTTCCTACGCAGACGCCGTTGGGATTCGAAACGGCGCTTCTTTTTTGCCGTTTTTAGCTTCCTTTCAAACCAACTAAAAACGCCGTCGGTTCCCTGTGAGCTGTGAAAATATGACCACAGTTTTTTTCCCGGTGGAAAAATGTGTAAATTTTAAAAACAATTACTAGATTCTATACTATTAAAACATACTAACTGGGAATGAGATTAATCCAATTGTCAGTTCTTCTCTGATGGATCAAGATTCCACACCAAGTCGGTTTGTAGCTTAATTCCTCCTGGTTCGGTCGGAAACCTCCAATCAATGCACATATGTCCAAATCGGCTAAATTGGGAGACACCTGATTTGTAAATAGCATAACTCCTTCATCTGAGATCCAATTGGACTGATTACACTTCGAGGCGTGCTCTGGTTGAGCTAAGAATGTATTCCAAATGGTTTCATGGCCTGAATCGTTATTCTTGTGGCAGAGCTCTTCAAGACATGCATCTTCTTCCATTTGATGGGTGCTGAGCGATAGTAGCGTCGGAGCAACTGTCCCAACAACATCAAGGAATTGTTGACGCCAATAAACAAGTACTAGTCTTGTCGTACGCACGGTCTAATTCCTCTCTGAGGTGGTAGCATTTTCATGCGCTTTCACATAGACGATTGAAGCATTGACAATCGCGCCTCTTCTTTGACATCGGCTATGATATAATCATTCTTGTGCGTCTTCTCCTTGCTATAGTCTGTATCGGTACGGATGACCTCATCATACCCTCCTCCTTGGAAAGGTTTCATCCTCAAAACTTCTAGACCTCGGGTAACGATTGGTGTGGGGCTCGGATATGATCGATGTTGAACATCAGGTGGTTCTTCTTTGATCAACAAAGAAGAGATGATTCCTCTCCATGGCGTGTTGCTGACTTCCTTGAGCAGTAAGATAGTCATTTTAGTGAAATCTCCTTTTTCACATTTGATGTCGCCATTGTTCCTTTGCGGTTTTGGTCCTTGTTGCTTCTCCTTGGTACCTGAAATATTCTCTAAATTTTTGGCAAGAAGCAAGTGTGTTATGGCAGTCATGGAATTATCATAAGAAACATAGCAAAATTCAATTTGAGTCAATTCATCTATTTTTTCTTCTACGTGTGACTCAAGATACAAAATTTGGTTTATAGATTTTTCCACCGAAATTATTTTTTCATCATATTCTATGGAACTTATCATAAACATGAACACATTCATTGAGTCATCAGAAGTATATAACAGTGAGGGATGACTTACCTGATCAGAACTGTCGATGAGTTCTAGTTCCTTCGTCACCACGGTATTGTGATTTATGGCTCGATCGGGTGGCTTTTCTTGTAGTAGCACGTTACTGGTTCCACTTCCATTATTTTCAGTGGGTGCCTCGTTCATAGTGTGCTCCACTACATGTCTTATACCTGCACTAAAAACCTTTGGCAAAGACAAGTGTAATATACACGAACTGGAATTTTCAAAATTCAACTTATCTTTTTCTACTTCGCTAGTCTCCTTTTCCAATTCAATTGATGAAATATTTTGGGATTTTCTAGCTGGTCACGTCTTAGCAAAATGTCCTCTTTGATGACATCTATAACAGATCGTAGTATCTACTTTAGAGAGTTTAGAAGACTTACATTGCTTTGTTGGACTTTGCGGTTTAAGCGACGGTTTTGTACTTCTCGGGTGAGCTATGACCGGTGGGCTGGGATTTGATTTAACATCTGTAGCTGCCACTGGTTTTTTAGCCCTTGTATTCTTTTCCAGAATGCCATGAGGCACCTTTTTTGGCTCGGGACAGCAAGCGTTCTTGCAGTCAAGAATAGGCTGCGGTTTTGGTGTTGACATCCAACTTTTTGAAGTTGCTTGGAACATATGTCTCTTGAGAGTGTAGTTAGGATTGTAGGACTTTGGTACAAACTCCTTGTACATACGTTGCTTGAGATCACCTCAATTTTTGATCGGATCATAATAGTAGCCCAGAATTTCTTCTCGTTCTCACCATGTAGAAGCTTCTCCAACAAGGTAGTCAATCGCGCATGATAATCTCTTCTCCTTTGGGATGTTGTGGAACCGACACCAATTCTCCATTTCCTTTTCCCACAGTAGGTAACCTTCTGGTCCTTGTTCATGACCTGAAAAGTAGATGTGATGAGATTCACAATCTCCTTCATCTGTCGACTCACCATACGGATCATCTTGGGTTTGGTCTTTGACGTGCTCTTCGAACAGATCATGTTCTTCTTCATGAGTGAACTCTCCATGTCCTGGTTCACTTTTGTGGTCTTCTTCCTCTAGACTGATTTGAGATTCAGTCTCGTCTTGCCATGAACGATCTTCTCCTATATCGCCTTCTTGTTCGGTCTCTTCTTCACTTGACCAAGTTGATTGATCGGTGTGGTTGTCTCTCCTACAATCTGGTGGCTCTGGTTCTAGCTTGTCTCCATCAGAATCTCCTCCATAGTAAGAGCTTGAGTAATCATCTCTTGGCCACGGTGGTGTATCACGGTCAGTCTCCTCATCGATGAAGAGTTGTTCTTCTTCTCCTTGAATCCAATGATCTTCGTAGGCATGGTAAGTGTTGTCTTCCTCTGAATCTCTCATGGCGGCTGCTCCTAAGGGTTTGTACCTCGCAAAAGAACAGAGAAAAGAGGAATCAATTTCGTTTTGAGACAAGAAAGGAAAGTAAGAAAATTGCAAAGATCACAAACGATGGTTTTGTTTCCCTTTTTTTTTTTTGACTAAACAAATTCGTAAATTCAACTAAAATAAAAGGAAAAATTCTTATTTTTGTTTTCTGGTCTATAGAAACGAAATTAAACAAAATATTTCAAAAATAAAATATTTTATTTGGTTTTCTGATTTTAAATCGAAAGAATTCAAAAAAAACTGCAAAATAGAAGGAAATCGACAAGAATAAACTTTTTTTTTCTTTTATGAAACAAAATTAAACAAATCAAGTAGGACAATTTTTATTTTGGTTTTAGTTTTTATAAGAAATCAAATAACAAAATAACTAAGAACAGAATTGAAACAATAATTTTTTTTTTTTTGATATTACGAATGAAACAAAACAAAACAGAAAATTGAAAGATAAAAGAGGGATGAACACAACCTGGGATATGAGCTTTCAGCTCTGATACCAATGATGTAAGATTGAGTCTCACAATCTTATCTTCACAAGATAATCAAAGTTTACAAGTTTTGAACGCCGAAATGGGGACGATGGAACCGAGACAACTGGCCGAAGGGCTCTCTTTGTCTAAGTCGTTGGATGGATGATGGGGGGTTGATTGACTCACTCAATCTGATGATGATAGATTCTCTCTATCAAGTGATCAAACCAACTTATTTGAATCCCACAAATAAGTTAAATTCGAGGCTCTAGTGAATATATGAATCGCACACAATATTCAAAAGAACGGAACTCCCGCAAAGAACAATACTTTGACAAGAAACTAAATACTTTATTATTTTATGAATGAATGGTTAATTACAAATGAAAGCTAAGCTGAGCTTATATAATGCTCTACACGAAATTCTGAACAAGAAACAAATCAAAAGATGATCAAAAACTAGCCGTTGGACAATAATGAGCAAATCGGCAAAATGAGGAAGGTGTGATGTCGCCTTGTATCTGGACGGTTTGATAGGATATGTGAGCTTCTCTGAAACATTCTGGATGGTGTAGATCACGTCCAAAACGCAGCAGCATTGAAAAGGAAAGATCCATTGGTGATTGATGTCAAAAAGCTCCAAATAAGGCAAGTGGGGCTCGAACTTGATCCTCCTGATCAAGTGGGGCTCGAACTTGATCCTCCTGATCAAGTGGGGCTCGAACTTGATCCTCCTGATCAAGTGAGGTGTGGTGCACCATGGGACGTGTGGAATGGCTCCTAGATGATCTCCTGGTTCCCATGTAAAGTGCTGCGTTCCATATAAACAAGTGAGAGGGAAACTTTCCTTATATGTCACCAAGCGGACCCGTTTCAGAGATTTGGGTGTAACTTGTGGATCCGATGGGAATTTCATTGGATCTTTCGCTTGTTGGATCCATGAGAGTCTCATTGATATTCTCCAAGTTTTCCTGGTCTTAGATCGTTCCTGAGTTGGGTTGTGTAGTACGATCTTTGGCCTTGTCGCTGGATTGCGACCAAAGCAGATCCATCGATTTGTAAAATCGATAACTCTCAATTCTGAACTGGGAATGAGATGAATCCAATTTTTGGTTCTTCTCTGATAGATCAAGATTTCAGACCAAGTCGGTTTGTAGCTTAGTTCCTCCTGGTTCGGTCGGAAACCTCCAATCAATGCACCTATGTCCAAATCGGGTAAATTGGGAGACATCTGATTTATAAATAGCATAACTCCTTCATATGGGATCCAATTGGACTGATTCCACTTCGAGGTGTTCTCTGGTTGAGCTAAGAATGTATTCCAAGTGGTTTCATGGCCTGAATCGTTGTGCTTGAGGCAAAGCTATTCAAGACATGCATCTTCTTCCATTTGATGGGTGCTGAGCGATAGTAGCGTCGGAGCAACTGTCCTAACAACATCAAAGAATTGTTGACGCCAATAAATAAGTACTAGTCTGGTCGTACGCACGGTCCAATTCCTCTCTGAGGTGGTAGCATTTCCATGCGCTTTCACATAGATGATTGAAGCATTGACAATCGTCTCTTCTTTGACATCGGCTATGATATAATCATTCTTGTGCATCTTCTCCTTGCTATAGTCTGTATCGGTTCGGATGACCTCATCAATGAGTTACTCCAAGGGCCCCTCGCGAAGATAACGACTGCACCCATGTATTTCACAAGTGGTTATGTGTTTCATACATACAAGTACGTCGTTCGTCGGGCAACTACCAACTACAGAGTATGTGTTAAGGGTAAAATATATTATTATGGGGTGTTGCATGATATAATAGAAGTGGAGTACCCTGGCTTGGTTAATATGAAATGCGTTCTCTTCAAATGTGATTGGTTTGATCCAACAGTCGGTCGAGGGGTGCGAATTAACAAATTTGGTGTGGTTGACGTCAACAAATCACGACGATACAACAATTTTGAGCCATTTATCCTAGCATCACAAGCATAACAAGTAACATTTGTTCCATATCCGCGAGTTCGAACCACTGGGATCTCATGATTATCGGTTATTAAAATCGCTCCAAGGTGTAAAATTATTGGTATTGACTATCTTCCAATGCAACAAGATTCTTGTCGTGATGACATTACAGAACCATCACTACAAGAAAACAGTCGATTTGCAATGGAATTTGCGATGGATATTATCCCTCGCAAATTTGCGACGGATTTGCGACGGATTTGCGAGTGACTAACTAGTCGTCGCAAATCCGTCGCTATTTTGCGAGGGAAAAAGTCGTCGCAAATTGCGACGATTTTGCAACAAATTTGCGACAAACGTGCGAGGGAATATCTAGAGTCGCAAATCCCTCGCAAATTTGCGATGGCCAAACGGGCGTCGCAAATGCGTTGCAAAATTGCGACGAATTTGCGAGGGATTAGCGAAGACCACAGTGGTCGTCGCAACTCCGTCGCAAAATTGCGACGGTAAATGTCCCTCGCAAAATTACGACGGATTTGCTACGGATTTTTGCAAGGGATTTGCGATGGAAGCAGTTAGGTGGAGTTAGGCATTGGAGCATTTTTCAGGGATCTATGCACTCGAACACTGACTGAGGATGGCATAGCGCAATTACTCAATAATATACCTGTTTTGCTGTGTAATTTAGAAAAAATATTTCCACCTTCATTTTTTGACGTAATGGAACATCTCCCAATCCACCTACCACATGAAGCAGCTCTTGGGGGGCCCGTGCAATTCCGATGGATGTACCCGTTCGAGCGATTCATGGGACATTTGAAAGGAAAGGCCAAAAATCTTGCAAGAGTGGAGGGTTCCATCGTTGCAGGTAGTTTGACCGAGGAAACATCTCACTTCACGTCATACTACTTTAGCCCAACCGTCAAAACGAAAAAAACCGCTCCTAGAAGATATGACGATGGTGGGGTTGCACCTATCGTGGATGATTCAAGCGAAGATGCAGCCGCATCTGACGAGTTCGAGGAGAACGATAGCAGAGAAAACAATGATGAGCATAGTGAACACTCTAATATGTCTGAAAATGAATCTGAAAACGATTCGGAATAATGTGTTAAATGTACTATAATGTAATTTTTAAAATAAAAATATGTATATGTTGTAAATCCGTAAAAAAAATAAAAACTTTATTATGATAATAATACATATACCATAAACCATAAATCTTATAAAAATAAAACATTATTATGTACTATTAAACGTATACCCTAAACCTTAAACATTATAAAATAAAACTGACGAATTTGCAACGAATTTGCGATGGATCCGTCGCAAATCCGTTGCAAATAAAGGCCCCATCGCAAATCCGTTGCAAATAAAGGATCCATCGCAAATCCGTTGCAAATTTGCAATGGAATTGCTAGGGATTCATTCCTTATTTCCGGAGAGGATAAAAACGTGATAAGCGTCTAACGGTTTTAAAAGTGAATCTCAAAAAATTATATTTCTAAAGTTATTTAATGATGTGCATTCATAAATTGTGAAAATTTGGAAATGTCCCCGTATGATATATAAAACGTCATATATCCGTATATGTTGTTTATGAATATATATAAGTTCAACATTCCTCGTACCTTCAAATTCATTATATTTGTGAAAAAATATGCTTATGATCATGACTCTTATGAGATTATAAACCGTAAACTTTATTATGTACTATTAAACGTATACCCTAAACCCTAAACATTATAAAATAAAAATCACGAATTTGCAACGGATTTGCGATGGATCCGTCGCAAATCCGTTGCAAATAAAGACCCCATCGCAAATCCGTTGCAAATTTGCAATGGAATTGCGATGGATCCGTCGCAAATCCGTTGCAAATAAAGGATCCATCGCAAATCCGTTGCAAATTTGCAATGGAATTGCTAGGGATTCATTCCTTATTTCCGGAGATGATAAAAACGTGATAAGCGTCTAACGGTTTTAAAAGTGAATCTCAAAAAATTATATTTCTAAAGTTATTTAATGATGTGCATTCATAAATTGTGAAAATTTGGAAATGTCCCCGTATGATATATAAAACGTCATATATCCGTATATGTTGTTTATGAATATATATAAGTTCAACATTCCTCGTACCTTCAAATTCATTATATTTGTGAAAAATATGCTTATGATCATGACTCTTATGAGATTATAAACCGTAAACTTTATTATGTACTATTAAACGTATACCCTAAACCCTAAACATTATAAAATAAAAATCACGAATTTGCAACGGATTTGCGATGGATCCGTCGCAAATCCGTTGCAAATAAAGACCCCATCGCAAATCCGTTGCAAATTTGCAATGGAATTGCGATGGATCCGTCGCAAATCCGTTGCAAATAAAGGATCCATCGCAAATCCGTTGCAAATTTGCAATGGAATTGCTAGGGATTCATTCCTTATTTCCGGAGAGGATAAAAACGTGATAAGCGTCTAACGGTTTTAAAAGTGAATCTCAAAAAATTATATTTCTAAAGTTATTATATTTAATGATGTGCATTCATAAATTGTGAAAATTTGGAAATGTCCCCATATGATATATAAAACGTCATATATCCGTATATGTTGTTTATGAATATATATAAGTTCAACATTCCTCGTACCTTCAAATTCATTATATTTGTGAAAAAATATGCTTATGATCATGACTCTTATGAGATTATAAACCGTAAACTTTATTATGTACTATTAAACGTATACCCTAAACCCTAAACATTATAAAATAAAAATCACGAATTTGCAACGGATTTGCGATGGATCCGTCGCAAATCCGTTGCAAATAAAGACCCCATCGCAAATCCGTTGCAAATTTGCAATGGAATTGCGATGGATCCGTCGCAAATCCGTTGCAAATAAAGGATCCATCGCAAATCCGTTGCAAATTTGCAATGGAATTGCTAGGGATTCATTCCTTATTTCCGGAGAGGATAAAAACGTGATAAGCGTCTAACGGTTTTAAAAGTGAATCTCAAAAAATTATATTTCTAAAGTTATTTAATGATGTGCATTCATAAATTGTGAAAATTTGGAAATGTCCCCGTATGATATATAAAACGTCATATATCCGTATATGTTGTTTATGAATATATATAAGTTCAACATTCCTCGTACCTTCAAATTCATTATATTTGTGAAAAAATATGCTTATGATCATGACTCTTATGAGATTATAAACCGTAAACTTTATTATGTACTATTAAACGTATACCCTAAACCCTAAACATTATAAAATAAAAATCACGAATTTGCAACGGATTTGCGATGGATCCGTCGCAAATCCGTTGCAAATAAAGACCCCATCGCAAATCCGTTGCAAATTTGCAATGGAATTGCAATGGATCCGTCGCAAATCCGTTGCAAATAAAGGATCCATCGCAAATCCGTTGCAAATTTGCAATGGAATTGCTAGGGATTCATTCCTTATTTCCGGAGAGGATAAAAACGTGATAAGCGTCTAACGGTTTTAAAAGTGAATCTCAAAAAATTATATTTCTAAAGTTATTTAATGATGTGCATTCATAAATTGTGAAAATTTGGAAATGTCCCCGTATGATATATAAAACGTCATATATCCGTATATGTTGTTTATGAATATATATAAGTTCAACATTCCTCGTACCTTCAAATTCATTATATTTGTGAAAAAATATGCTTATGATCATGACTCTTATGAGATTATAAACCGTAAACTTTATTATGTACTATTAAACGTATACCCTAAACCCTAAACATTATAAAATAAAAATCACGAATTTGCAACGGATTTGCGATGGATCCGTCGCAAATCCGTTGCAAATAAAGACCCCATCGCAAATCCGTTGCAAATTTGCAATGGAATTGCGATGGATCCGTCGCAAATCCGTTGCAAATAAAGGATCCATCGCAAATCCGTTGCAAATTTGCAATGGAATTGCTAGGGATTCATTCCTTATTTCCGGAGAGGATAAAAACGTGATAAGCGTCTAACGGTTTTAAAAGTGAATCTCAAAAAATTATATTTCTAAAGTTATTTAATGATGTGCATTCATAAATTGTGAAAATTTGGAAATGTCCCCGTATGATATATAAAACGTCATATATCCGTATATGTTGTTTATGAATATATATAAGTTCAACATTCCTCGTACCTTCAAATTCATTATATTTGTGAAAAAATATGCTTATGATCATGACTCTTATGAGATTATAAACCGTAAACTTTATTATGTACTATTAAACGTATACCCTAAACCCTAAACATTATAAAATAAAAATCACGAATTTGCAACGGATTTGCGATGGATCCGTCGCAAATCCGTTGCAAATAAAGACCCCATCGCAAATCCGTTGCAAATTTGCAATGGAATTGCGATGGATCCGTCGCAAATCCGTTGCAAATAAAGGATCCATCGCAAATCCGTTGCAAATTTGCAATGGAATTGCTAGGGATTCATTCCTTATTTCCGGAGAGGATAAAAACGTGATAAGCGTCTAACGGTTTTAAAAGTGAATCTCAAAAAATTATATTTCTAAAGTTATTTAATGATGTGCATTCATAAATTGTGAAAATTTGGAAATGTCCCCGTATGATATATAAAACGTCATATATCCGTATATGTTGTTTATGAATATATATAAGTTCAACATTCCTCGTACCTTCAAATTCATTATATTTGTGAAAAAATATGCTTATGATCATGACTCTTATGAGATTATAAACCGTAAACTTTATTATGTACTATTAAACGTATACCCTAAACCCTAAACATTATAAAATAAAAATCACGAATTTGCAACGGATTTGCGATGGATCCGTCGCAAATCCGTTGCAAATAAAGACCCCATCGCAAATCCGTTGCAAATTTGCAATGGAATTGCAATGGATCCGTCGCAAATCCGTTGCAAATAAAGGATCCATCGCAAATCCGTTGCAAATTTGCAATGGAATTGCTAGGGATTCATTCCTTATTTCCGGAGAGGATAAAAACGTGATAAGCGTCTAACGGTTTTAAAAGTGAATCTCAAAAAATTATATTTCTAAAGTTATTTAATGATGTGCATTCATAAATTGTGAAAATTTGGAAATGTCCCCGTATGATATATAAAACGTCATATATCCGTATATGTTGTTTATGAATATATATAAGTTCAACATTCCTCGTACCTTCAAATTCATTATATTTGTGAAAAAATATGTTTA
This sequence comes from Eutrema japonicum, assembly GCA_030161315.1. Lineage (NCBI taxonomy): Eukaryota > Viridiplantae > Streptophyta > Magnoliopsida > Brassicales > Brassicaceae > Eutrema > Eutrema japonicum. The sequence continues at coordinate 44,019,065 of BSQW01000001.1, forward strand.
TGATCATGACTCTTATGAGATTATAAACCGTAAACTTTATTATGTACTATTAAACGTATACCCTAAACCCTAAACATTATAAAATAAAAATCACGAATTTGCAACGGATTTGCGATGGATCCGTCGCAAATCCGTTGCAAATAAAGACCCCATCGCAAATCCGTTGCAAATTTGCAATGGAATTGCGATGGATCCGTCGCAAATCCGTTGCAAATAAAGGATCCATCGCAAATCCGTTGCAAATTTGCAATGGAATTGCTAGGGATTCATTCCTTATTTCCGGAGAGGATAAAAACGTGATAAGCGTCTAACGGTTTTAAAAGTGAATCTCAAAAAATTATATTTCTAAAGTTATTTAATGATGTGCATTCATAAATTGTGAAAATTTGGAAATGTCCCCGTATGATATATAAAACGTCATATATCTGTATATGTTGTTTATGAATATATATATATATATATATATATATAAGTTCAACATTCCTCGTACCCTCAAATTCATTATATTTGTGAAAAAATATGCTTATGATCATGACTCTTATGAGATTATAAACCGTAAACTTTATTATGTACTATTAAACGTATACCCTAAACCCTAAACATTAAAAAAAAACTCATGAATTTGCAACGGATTTGCGATGGATCCGTCGCAAATCCGTTGCAAATAAGTGATCCATCGCAAATCCGTTGCAAAATGTTTTTTGGAAATTTGGTACGAAAATTGAATTTTTTCTGCACATTTTGGGCCAAAATTTAACCGCGAATTTTGCGATGGATTTGCGATGGATCCGTCGCAAATCCGTTGCAATTTTTGGATCCATCGCAAATCCATTGCAAATCCATCGCTTATTAGTTTATAAACCGACTGTTTATCTTCTTCTTCCTTTCTCCCTTCTCAATCCCCTCAATCTCAATCTCCCGTCGATTCCGGCGATCCCACTCCTCCTCCTCCGGCGATCGGTTCCTCTTCCTCCGGCGATCGGTTCCTCTTCCTCCGGCGATCGGTTTCTCTTCCCTTCCTCTCTACTCTCCTCCGCGACCTCCTCCCTTCACCTCGCGTGCTCTTTCTTCTCCTCCTCCGCCGGCGAGCACTCCTCTCCCTCCGGCGACCTCCTCTCCCTCCGGCGACCTCCTCTCCCTCCGGCGAGTCCCCTCCCTCCGGCGAGTCCCCTCCTCTCCCCTCTCCCTCCGGCGACCTCTTCTTCTCCTGGGCGAAGGTAAGTTGCTTTTTTTAATTTCATTTTTTATTTCAAAAATATATGTTGTTATCTTAAAAAAAAAAATATTGGATTTGTGAACTTTGTTAGATTTGTGAAAAAAAATTAGATTTGTTAGATTTGGATTTGTATTTAATTTAGATTTTTAGATTTTTAGAATTGTTAGATTTTGTTAGATTATTTAGTTTCTTAGATTTGTTAGATTATTTAGTTTTTTAGTTTTTTAGATTTGTTAAAAAATTATATTTATTATATTTGTATTTATTAGGATGAATTTAGATTGTTAGATTTAGATATGTTATATATTAGGTTGTTAAATTTGTATTTTAATTAGTATGAATTTAGATTAGATAATTTTATAATTATTATGACATTATATAAAATTATTATTTTGATTGTAATTTTTTTGTATTTTCTAATTGAAGCTTCTTTTATATAAAATTATCCGGTGTCGGTTCGCTTCAACCGCAAATTGAAGCTTCTTCTACATCGGCTTCGCGTCCATCCCAGGACGATTTACACCGGATCATAACGAGTCAGGCTGAGATGCTATCGAGTCAGGCCGAGATGCTAACGAATCAGGCCGAGAAGATTAATTCCTATGATGCTTTCATGGATTACTTTGCTGAGAAGGATCCGGCTTTTGCAAGACTTCGCGAAGCACGTAACCCTTCGGGATCGGGATCCGGAACCGGTACCGAAACCGGAACCGGATCCGGAACCGGAACCGGAACCGGATCCAGAACCGGAACCGGAACCGGAACCGAAACCGGAACCAGTCCTTTGTAAACATTTTATTTTGTTTTTTTTTTAAAACAATTATGCACTTTTTGTAATAACTAAATTATATAATTATGTTTTTAAATTTAATATGTTAATTATTTTAATTATTATTCAATTTTTAAATTAAATTCTTATTTTTTTTTTTAATTTACAAAATTCAATTTTCCTTGCAAATCCATTGCAATTTTGCGAGGGATTCGCGAGGGAAAGTTGCCTTCGCAAATTTGCGAGGGAATTATCTCGTCGCAAATTTGCGACGGATTTGCGAGGGAAAGTTGCCTTTGCAAATTTGCGAGGGAATTATCTCGTCGCAAATTTGCGACGGATTTGCGAGGGAAAGTATCCGTTGCAAATTTGCGAGGGAATTATCTCGTCGCAAATTTGCGACGGATTTGCGAGGGAAAGTATCCGTTGCAAATTTGCGAGGGAGTATTTATCATCGCAAATTTGCTACGGGTTTGCGACGGATATTTGCCGTTGCAAATTTGCGAGGGAAAATGGTTCGTCGCAAATTTGCGACGGATTTGCGAGGGAAACTGTTTTGCGACGACTGATTTGCGACGGAAGTCGTGTCGTCGCAATTCCGTCGCAAAACGTGATTTGCGACGGATTTGCTATGGATTTGTCCATCGCAAATCCGTTGTTTTCTTGTAGTGCATAGATTACGGATAACGTTCTTTTAGTTGATCCCCAAAACAGGTAACTTGAATATCTACCTGACGACACAGAAGAAGAAGGCGATTTCGATGATTTTGAAGAGAGTACTGACGATGATGATGATGAACTTCAAGATAATGAACCCAATGAAGATGAACCCAACGAAGATGATGATTCTGATTAATTTATGTATATATGTATCTTCCTCTACTTTTGTTCAATAAATTTTGTATAATATTAAACCTCCAGGAGTCCTTTCGATCCCTTCTATGGTTATCTCCGGATTTCTTTAAGACATAATCGTCGTAATCCTTCAATAACATCGTCGTAAGACATAATCGTTGTAACCTTTCGATAACATCAACGTACTTTAAACCAGGCAAATTCAAATATTAAGGTTTTACGACGATATTACGTCGATTTACTAGTAACTCGACGTAATGCCGTCGTAAAATTTAACCAGGTTTTACGACGACATTACGACGATTTACTAGTAATTCAACATAATGTCGTCATAAAACCCAAACCAAAATTTAGGGTTTGGTTTGGTTTTCATCGTTGATCTTATTTTACATAAGTTCTCTACTTAATGTATAAAAAATAATAATTTATCACGAAAATCAATTACATTATATACTATATCTTTAGATGTTACGAATAAACTTATAAGAACGAATGATATACATTATTATTTAAGATAAGGAAATCTTTCATAAATTAGATTCAATCGTCGTTATTGAATTTGTTGTTTCCTATGAGAAGTCTTGGATGCATAAATATACTTTGTTAATACTAGACAGTTTTGTGTATTAAGGTTTAGGGTTTAGATTTATAAATTTACGTCGAAATTACTACGGATCCGTCGTAATTATGTCGGTAATTTACGACGATTTTACGACCGGTTCGTCGTAAAATCATCGTAAATCGAAAACATTAAATTTACCGTGTGGGGAAAATATGAGTGGTTTAATTTTCGGTTCCAAGTTTACGACGACTTTACAACCGATCCGTCATAAATTGTCGTAATTTGAAAACATTAAATTTACCGTGTGGGGGGAAAATCTGATTGGTTTATTTTTGCGGTTTAATTTTACTACGATTTTACGACGGTTCCGTCGTAAAATCGTCGTAAAATTACACTGATTTTACGACGGCCACAAACTCTATATAAACAAGCCGAACTTTTCTATTCTCCCTCACAACTCAAATTCACTCTCTCTCTCTCTCATCAAATTCACTCTTTCTCTACCACAACTCTCTCTCGACTAAGGTTAGTTTTTTTTTTAATTCAATATTTAATATTTATAATTGTTAGATATATAGGATTGTAATTATTAGGTAGGATTGGATAATTTAGATTGGATTGTATTTATTAGATTATGTTTATGATATTCGTTACGACTATTTAATAATTAGTTTGATACAATTTTTTTGTAGATATATATGGGGCCACGTAAGTCGCACTACCATATGTTTATGGGCGATGGGTTGGGACCGAATACTAATTCGGAAATTCTGTCATCGTCTGCCACACCATATGCGGTGCTGGATTCTAGGTCTTCACCAGCGTCGCCGCCACCTCCTCCAAATGCTCCTCGTCCAACATTGCTATATGCGGAATACACAGTGCAAGATTTTCTTATGTCGCCGGGTCGTGAGGGTCTACCTCGGTTAGATCCGAATCGGCCGCCGAATACTTTTTGGTACGTAATTTAATTTTTTTTTTGTAACATTATTTTTTTATACTAATAAATATCGTTTTATTTTATCAAGTTTAAGGAAGATAACAAAGTCGGATGGAGTGTGTCTGACACAATAAAATTCTATTTCCAAGAGCCTCACCACAATTGGTATGTGGTTCCGGAAGACGTAATCGACACATGGTTCAAATGCTTCGCGGTTATTTAATCGTTTTCTAATTTTTTTTTGAGAATTCATTATTTTTATTTAATCGTTTCTATTTTTTTTTTTGGTCTTTTTTATAGAAAAATGGCATTCGGACATTGCGATCAACGAGATGTTGAAGACGCAATTTAAAAAGAAGGCAAAATTGCGGATCAATAACACTGTCTCCGATTGAAAGAGGAAGTGGGAGGTTAACGATGATAACGCGAAGCTCCCATACATGTCTTCTGAAGTGTGGAACGGATTGAAGGCGTAATGGACTAATCCGCACTCACAGATAGTGGCCGGCAAGTGTTCCGCTTTTCGTAACACTGTCAGTCAAGGCGGTCTTCCGGCGGTTATGGCTCATACTTCGGGTCAAACGTCTTTTGCGGGAAGGCGCCTTCAAATGGTAAGATTTTTTCGGTTAATTTTTTTTTTGTTATTTTGTTATTAATTAAAATTAATCAATAACTATTTAACTTTTTTTACGAATATCGTTTCGTTAGGCAAGCGGAGGCGAACTTCCGCCAATGACCCGTGTTTTTGAGGAAACTCACAAAAAGAAAGATGGTTCTTTTGTGGATCTTCAAGCGGAGCGGGTTTACAATGATGCTATAGCAAGGATCGCCGAGCGTCAAACTCAATTCTCTCAGCACTCATCTGGTAGCTCGGTCCAATCCACTGCTGCTTTGACCACGGTCGACGAGATATACGAAGAGGTAATAATATTCAAATTCAATTTTTATGAAATTATTTTCTATTCAATTTATTAAATTTATCGGTTTATTTTTTAAGGTTGCCCATAATGATGTAATCAGAAATTTCAAAGACCAGCACTGTCTTTCTTTTTTTCCCGTCAAAGACCAGCACTGTCTAAGAGGAGATGAAAAAGGTTAAAAAAAAATATAAGTATCTTACCCAGAAAAGTATCTTTATGAATTGATTTTTTTTTTTTTTCGATAAAGGGTATTTCTATTGAAGTTGCGAACGGAAGTGTTACACATGATGAAAGTATAAACATAAGAATAACAATAAGACTACGAGAGAGCACATAGAGCAGATTAATGAAAAACGATAAGGATACTAAAAGGAAGCTTCAGAAGACGAGTCTTTAACTTGGAAGCCTCGACGAACCCCAAGAAAATAGAGTGTAACCACATTTACTCCGACAAGGAACGACGGCTAAAAAATTACAATGGCGGAAACTATCACCCTCAACAGACCGAGGACCGACTTAGCCGAGAGACAACCCAATCAGTCCGACAAGAGATCAAACCTGGAATCCCATGCAATTCTATCCGAACCCAAACTTGAGCAAACCCGTGACCACATCACAGGACCAAGGCTCCGAGACCTCAAAACCAAGACCGCCAACAAAGAACCAACACTAAGCAGCTCACAAGCAATCAACAACGACTTGGCACAGAATAAAACTAGCAAACCGAGAGGACAAAAACCTGAACGAACCTGAAACAAGGGAAAGCAGCAAGGAGAGAGAGAGTGATGTGGTCACGGGTTTGCTCAAGTTTTATGAATTGATGTTAATCAAAAAAGTTAACTTTAAAGACTAATTTACTCCAAAAAGTAACCTAGAGATTCATGATGCCAATGCACTAAAAGTTTCAAATTCACTTCAAACTGTTTTTAGAACTAATTCAAAAACAAAACGTATGAAGCATGAGACACACGAGAAAGCATGACAGTGACAAGATCAGTACAAATGATGAGTTGTGTTATAGATGCCTCTTTTACCCGAAGAAAAATGGAAGAGCGGAACAAAATGAAAAAAAAAAAAAAAACTAGACTCAAATGCAACAGTAGCTCTAAAGCCTGCGTTTTAGCAATTTGGTAAATTTCATAAAATGAAAGATAAAAACGCTTCATTTCTATTTTCTACTGTGATAAATCATGATGTTGGCATATAATGTTGTAAACACAGAGAAGTAGAACCCAAAAATACGTACCATGAACCAAAGAAGAGTTCTTCCTACTTTTTAAGAGGGTCTCAGACTCAGAGAGCTTTCTTCACCTCGAAAAAGTTCGAGCGTTCTTTGTTTGCTACATCAATGTCTTCTTGTGATGCCACAGCCACTGCAACGCCTTTATCTCTAACAGAGTCTACCGCCTCTGCGAATTCCTTAAAGTCCTTCAAACTGGAGATAAAAGGAAGCTAGTTTTCGATTCTGTTTGAGAATAACTATGTTGAAGAATTGGAACTGGCTATTTGGTAATTTTGAAAGAAACTTCTAACACTAAAAAACTCAGATCAAAAACATTGTACCCAAGGATTCCATAAACCAACACATGATATCCACGGTATATTGTGATTCAGAAATTGCAAGATATGTTTGAATTGATATATATATATATACGCCAAAGCAAAAACGAGAGAATGATGTTAACCTTGTTGATAATATCTCTTCACGCCTTGTTTGCCTCTCTTCGTCGGTTACATTAAGCAAATGCCTCAACAAACTGGTGATAGAGATGAGAAATTAGATTCACAATCCATTACATTGCTTGAAATAAGCTGACAAAGACTATAGAACCCGCAGAATTAAACATCATACCTGCTATAACCTTTGGCATCAGGGAGCTGGTATGAATCAACATCCCCAATTGTCCCGATAATTGCTTTAGTAAGGGTGTCTTCATCGACATCAAGGCCTCGTAAGAAGTCTCCAGTTCCATCATATATGTCTAGTGTCTTCAGTAAGTTGGGATCACGGTAAGATAAGAACGAAAATACTCCTGAACAAGAGAAACTCCAAAGGTGAGTCTGAAGAAGAAGTTTGTAACATTACGAAAACTCTCTCCAATTAATACAAAAAAGGAAAAGGAAAGCAGTTTACCTGAGTGTGAATCAAAATCACAGAAGCCTCCATATGCACCACCACTTACACGAACACGATCCCATAACCATGTGTTACTAATATGCTTTGATATAACATATGAACTCCCATCAAGCTCGTAGCCACTGCTGTATATATTACCCGCTTTTCCCACATAGTTCACCTGTCGAGAGGGCAGAAATAAAAAATTGTGGTATAGTTATAAGACGGGCGAAGAGAAATACACACCTGAGGACACATAATATACAGATGGGTTTTCCTTTTACTTACCTGCGTTGGTATTACTATAGCTTCATTTCTCAAAGGAAGTCGTGCATCCCAAGTGACAAGTCCACCCGACGGATTTTCAGGGAGTAAATCAAGGAATTTTCCAACATATTTTTCCGTGCTTGTGAGGGACTTCCCATCAGCAGTCATATTAATTATGCAACCATTCCTAGAAAGGAGAGATCTTCTGATTTCCTCAAGTGAGGATGAAATTCCTTCCCAGTCTTGATCCACCTTCTTTTCAAGAGTGTGTAGAAATTCAAGGTAACTACAAAGAGAAAAGTACAACTGTATTAGGCTTTACTAGTTTCAGACGCAAATTAAAAATGTGAAAAAGTTTCTTCTCCCACAGCCAGGTTTGAATCAAATCAAGATGCACCACAAATGGTAAGAACTAAGACTTTACAGAAGAGTTATCAAGTTCCAACCTGAGACCACCCATCTGTTCAGACATCCATCCCGCAACGTTCAACATTGCATCCATCCTCGCAGCAGCAATTCCTTGACCACTTCCCCTCAATCGGTTCTGAAATGAACATGAGTTGGAGTTACTACTACCACTGCGTTCTAAATAGAACGTGAAAAGGAAGAAAGAAATGCATACCTCCATCCGTGCTCTACTCTGAGAGACGAATTGTTTAAACCGCTGTTGATCTGTAAATCGAACCTCTTGCAGCACACAGTTCATCTGTAGCAAGAAACAAATAAAAACTAGTGAAACGTAAGTACCAAACTACAACTTCTAACTGGAAATAAACTACATTTCAAGAATCGCACGGTTTTTCTATCTAACTACAGTTACATTCTATGTCAACATTTTTTTTTCCCTTTGAAATCTTGAAAATGGATTATTTTCTGAAGATACACGTACTAAAAATTCAGCTCCAAAACTAACAGAACCAGTTTTAAAGTCGCGAGTGATTGTCTACTCTACATCTATATTCTGCATTGAACACATAGAAATAGAATCAGACACTTTTAAGTGAGAATTTCTGCTTTAAGAGGGAAGGTATCAGGAGACAAAAGAGATACTCTATAGACATAGACACAAATTTATGAGACAAATTTTGCTTTCTCATAAAGCAAAGGAATTAGGAAACAGAACATGCATCTACAAGAATATCGCAACAACTTGTTAAGAGAACATGAGGCAAAAATTTAAAACTTGCACTCTATCTCTTGAGGACCAAGAAAACGGGACCCGATCTATCAGCTAGAAAACTCTACATTAACTATCCCAACGTACACAAATCTCCAGCTATATGTAATAAGTTAAAAAATGTAAAGCCAATTACCAGGTTAAAAAGGTCTTCAGCACGTCCAACCATGGATTTTCCACGAACAATAATTTTGCTACATGGATCATCCCTACCCCACACAGAGGATGTAAGGGGGTAAACTGATATCCCTCCGGTTTTCCTTCCAATCAACTGATTAAGTTGTACAAATGTCAAATCTTGCGTGCCCATCTCTAGTAATGATTGACTGTCAAGACAGAAATTATATAGGAGTTAAACTTATGAATTTAGCATGGGGTATCCCATTGGCTTATACTGACAGAACATTATTGGGAAAGGTTATTCTCTGTAATAAACCACAACTGGAAACAATCGTCAGCCAAACTTACGGGAGATTAAGAACATAGCATGCGAATGTCTAGAGTGAGACAAGGCAAAATTGCAATGAAGCTACTAAAAATACTGACACTGTAATTCGAAAAAAGCGTTAGTAGGAGAATAAGTTATCAGAGATTGACCTCTATACTGCTATTACTAAAATGCAACCAAGAATCTTAAAACAGAGCATGTTACTACAGCAGAAGGATTGGAAGCTGCGTTGTTGAGAGCACTAAAGTATATGTCGTGATAAATGTTTAAAACTACATCAGACATCTGAATCAGTGAATTGGTTATAGATCAAATCTGGATAACAGGGAATGCTTGGAATGAATATTCTTCATTTAACATTTGTCACCATTTGCATTTCTGGAAAATTTACGTGAAAACCCCAAAAGCAGAATATAAAGGTTTATCATCAGATGTATAAGTCAACAAGTTACCAGAAGAGAGGTAACAGTGGAAGAAGCTCATGCTTTATTGAGCCCATATCAAAGACTACTTCAGTGTAGAGTATATCATTTGTATATAGATCATGCCGCAAGACCTTCACGCCATTAATATCTCCAACCTGTAAAGCAACATATCAGTATCAAGCTGAAAAAGAAGTTGGGAATCCAAAAACATCAGAGAGCTAGTATAATGATCACCTCAGTGGGAACATAGGTAGGTTCTTTTGAAATGTCACTCAAGTTTAAATTTGGAACGCATTTCAGTGCTTCGGGAGGGTCAGGAGTCTCTTGCTTCAATCTCAACTCCTCTGTCGCACGCACTAGTTCTGCAAGATCCTCTTCTGTCATACTTGCTTTAACTTTTTCTAGAATATTTTTCTCCTCCACTTCCTCTTGAGAAGCTTTTACTGGATCAGGCTGAAAAAACGTGTTTTGGCATATAATTATAGAAACATTAGAAAACAATACGAAACTCGGAAAATGAAAATACCTGCAATTCGATGGTAACACAGTGAGAGTTGTTCAAAATAAACTCCTCTATCAGCGGGGAAAAGACAGCCTTGGATCCTTCCTCGGCTATTCTAGCTTTCAGGGACTTCAACGGTTCCTCATACTTTAATGGCTCAAAAGGATCCATGTCGTATATCCATTTCGCCTAAACATCCAACACTAAAATAAGAAACGATACAGAAATAATGGATATGGCAAACATAAAGGCAGAGAAACTGACAATTGATTGGAGCATAAGTGATAAACCACGAGGGAACGATCCTGTATTGTTTTCTCTCAGAGAAAACTCAATGGTATTCATAGATGCCTCAACAGCATCGGTGTCGAACCCCTCATCTGCTAACTTTCTCAGAGTATTCATGATCAATTCCTCAACCTTTTGGACATCATCATCGGAAACACCTTTCAAACCAACACTGAATTGGGGCTGGAGAAGTTCATCTTCCACCCCACTATTAACAAGAGCTTCTCCTAAACCGCTTTCCAATACGATTTTTCTCAATGGCGAAGCAGGAGTTCCAAGCATTAGATGATCCAAAAACCCAAGTGCGAGTTGAGTTTGTAAGTCCAGTGGCTTTTCAGAGAGCAGCCAGTTAAGGCACACCATATGCTTCTTCTTCAGGTCACCATCTCCACCAGCAGGATATTTTTCAACAATCCTACGAGGCCCAGAGAATAGCTTTTGTGGTTCAACCTTTGAACTATCTCGTGCTGGACTTGCATCAAACATGTCCAAGTATTCTGCACAAGTTAGCAAAACAGAGATAAGATCTGTAAAATAGTAACATAGGTCGAACATAAATCAAGAAAAGGAAAATTTCGTATTGAAAATACAATATAAGATATGGCTCTTTACCACTCAAGACGCGGAGGCGGTGAACTGGATCATCATCTCCGTAGAACCATATTCTGGCGTTGCTCGGGTGATAATACTGACGGTGGAACTCCTGGAATTTTCACCATAAGAAGAATAATATTTTGTGTGTTGGAAGTCATACGTATCATTACGCTTCTATTGCAGTATAATATCATATTTTTCCATGTTAATTAAATCACATGAAGTGCTTAACAAACCTTAAATTCCTCGAACGTAAGCTTCGGGATATCTTTTGGATCACCTCCACTGTCAACACCGTAAGTATTTTCTGGGCATAAGGCCTATCAAAAGAAAATAGAAGAGAAAATAAGTATACGATTCCATAAGAACCACTGAACCAAAGAACAACGAAAGCAGATTATATAACAAAGAATTTGGGAGCAGATATTGAAGTGGTGTTTTGTGAGAAACTTCAATTATATTTACTCTCTGACTTCACATCAAAATGATGACCAGTGTAAGAAACCAACAAAATATTAAATGCAGACTCGCACATGCAAAGATACATATCAAAAACACACACATTTGATCAGGTAAGCTATAAAACGTCAAAAAAAATTAACAAAAGCTAAAATATTCATACAGTACACATTCACTCGAACCCTTTACAGAAATTCACTCTCAGAAAGAGATTGCTAGAAGAAATTGTTCAACAAAATCGAAGAACAATCAAAACTTGCCTGTTGAGTAATCCGCCCTAGTATATTATCAGGCTGTGAATAGACACCTTTCATCTCATTAAAAACCACGCCTGATATGTGAAACATTAACAAAGAGACAGGGAGAGCAAGTTAATAAAATAGTGGTCAAACAAACCGAAAGCTAAAATGCTATGTGTGAAAAAAAAATTTGAACTAGGCATCCATAACAAATAGAACCTTTGTAAGATATGTCTTCTGAAGGATCGTTAAGCTCATAGTGCCAACCCTCCTGCTGAAAAGTGTGAACGTCATCCACACACTTGGGAAAGAACACAGCATCCAAGTATACATCAACAAGATTGTAGAAATCCTAGCATAGATGGTGATGAAATGTGATCAAACCAAACTTGAGAATATGTGAACATAGCACAATGCACAAAGATAGAGGAAGAAAAGAGTATCCTATGTATACCTTTGTATTTGTGGAAGCAACTGGGTAGCAAGTTCTATCAGGATATGTGAATGCATTTAGGAAAGTATGCAAACTTCCCTTTAATAATTCGACAAATGGCTCTTTCAGTGGATACTTTCTTGACCCGCATAATACGCTATGTTCCAGTATGTGAGGAATGCCAGTGGAATCCTTCCTGCATCAAGAACCAAACTATTATCTAAACCACTGTCAACCACTTACGGCGCCTATTAATTAAATCGGAGTGTTACAAGTTTAGCTCTAGCTCGTGGTGGCAATTCTAACTGAAAGTGTAAAATTATTCCACATTGGCTAATTTTGAACTTGATATGCTATAAAATTCACCACTTCACCTCAGAATCTCAGAACATTTCATGGGAAGCAACAAAGAAGAGGTCGCATTAAACACGTAAACTGCGACCTGAGGTGATTAGTTGACCATTTTGGATTAGTTGAAATTTCAAGAACCAAGCACTGTATAGGTGTATACCAATCACGTTTACGAAATCACCCAGATCAACAGGAGAACTGAACAGGACTTTCAAGTCACTTATACTAAAGATAAAGTAGCAGGAAAGATTCAAGTGTACTACTACTATACTTACGGAGGAGTCCTGAAAACAACGCCAAACACCTTGTTCTCATCATCGTTTGAAACAGACATCACCTCGCAACCGGTTTTCTTGTGTTTGAAGAGAACAGCCTTAGATTTACACTCTGAGATGAATTCTTCCCGTGCTTTCTCAAATCCAAGCTTCTCAGCCTCATCTTGACCTACATTTGACTCTCACGATAGACAAAACCACTCATCAGAACGGCCTACACTATGACACAGTTTAACTAAAAACATATATATATATCAAATATGAGGAGAAAAGGTTCACATCTATCATTCACAATTGCCACAATGCACAGACGAAAATGCTCTTAATCAGATGTAACAATGCGCAGATATGGTGTCGATTCAATCAAAAGCCAAGGAAATTTCTCTATAAGAGGAATACAGTAACACACAACTAAAACACTTTGAATCTAACTCAAAAAAGTATCTGAGAATCACAGTTTCAAAATCCAACTAAATTGTTCGATAATCCCACCGGAATAAGATGGTGCGGGTTGTGCAGCGAAGGCGCGAGCGGATAAGCGAGAGAACTGCCCATTGAGACCGCCACTCGCGGCGGAGAGAAGCCTTAAGCCACGGCGTAGAAATAGCTGTCTTCCAGCAGTTTCTCGAGTAGATAGCCGGCGAATGTTGCGGCCGGAGGTGCCGAGGGCCTCGGTCGCTGACGATGACCGAGAAATGTAAGAGCGAGGGAACTGGCGGAAGAAGAGAGAGGTCGAACTAAGGAACGAGGAACGAGTTATCGATCGGAGCATGGCCACAGCGATGTCTTCTCCGGTGAAGATTGAAAATAATTAAATCCAGACGGCGAGGAGTTTTATTCAAGGTTTTCTCGATACGAAAATTGATCTATTTAGTAAGAGATGCATATCTAATATAATGTCACCAATAGTCCCACATCGGAAGAAACAAGTGTTTCCTTGTTGTATATATAAGTTTAGTTAACATGTACTGTACGTCGAGCTCAGTAACGTGGGCTTGTGATCCGAGTGGAGACAATAAGGTGATGGAACGTTGGACCGATCTATTTGGGCCGGGTTCGGATTGGGCTTTCTACTGGCCCGCCCATTCCAAGCCGGGAGTTGAATGTTTGGACTCGAGCGAAGGCTTGTGGTTCGGACTTTCTTAGAGCGGAGGAGTCTGCGTTAGGCTGGTTTCACAGAGCAGCGTCCACTTCCCGCTCTCGGCAGTGGAAGGATTACGGGCCGGTGCCTTCCGAGCCCACTATGACCCAATAAGCCGGTTCCAATTGGACCATCATTTTTTTCAGAAGCAATGTCTCAGCCAAGATATATGGGAACTTGATGTTTCTGAATTTTATTCGGTGGTGGTCTCAGGCAACTCGGCTAGTGATTTGCTAAAATGAAAGATTCCAGTTTTTTTATGGCACTCGAAGAAAATGTGTCCATAATCTAAATGTTGCTTCGGCGTCGGTCTGGTTTTGACGTTAAATGTGGTTTCTCATCTTTCTTTTTTTCTGTTTGAAATCCATGGTTAGTTTTTCTGTTCTTTATAGAGGAGATGAAAGCTCTGGTCAGTGGAGTTGTATCGAAGAGGTAGATCTGAGTCATCTGACAACAACGGCCCATTAACTTGCAAATTTGGAAGCGGACAGTGACGACAGTTGTTTCTGACTTCAATCGTTCGTCAGAAGGTAAAAGCAGTTGTCAGAAGCAACAAAAATATTGACGGCTATTGATCAATAGTTGATTTTTTTAGAGTATATGTGAATGCTATGTTCTATTGGTTTGTGCTAGGGCTAATCAAAAAATCTGGATCCGAACAAATACCAAAACGAATCCGATCCGAATTTTTAAAATATCCGATCAGATCCTAAATTTTTATATCCGAAGAACCGGTACCAAACCGAGAACCGAATGGGTATCCAAAATATCCGAAATATAATTATATACTCAAATATATTATTTAGATTTGATATAACTCAAATACCCAAAATTACAACTATAAACCTGAATATATTAATTATTTTTTAGATATTTCGGATATTTAGGTATATTTTTGATATTATAGCTATATCGAATAACACCTATTTTGTTTTTTCGGGTCTTTTCGATACTTTTGATTTGAAAATATATTGGTTTTATTGAAATGAATATTCATGTTTTTGTGTGTTTGTCTCGGATTTCGGGTATTGTGGATACTTTCGGATCTGAATCTAGATCCGAAAAATTTTGGATCTTAAAAAAAAATACCCGATTCGAATTTTTAAAATATTTGATCGGTACATAAATCCCTATACCCGATCCGATCCAAGGATCTGAACGCTCACCCCTAGTTTGTGCAGAATACATCTAATCTACTCAGTGAAATAGTTGTCTACATCAAACAAAAGATCATATTGACTTTTTCGAACACAAGACTTTGTGATTTTAGGGTTAATTAGAGTGAAATGCACATTTGCCAGTTTTTATTTTTAAAAAGACACATTTAAGGTCTTTTTCCTGTTTATGTGTGTGAAAAAACCAAAATGGTCCCTCATGATCATGGATGCAAAGTCGTGGATGAGTCAGAAAATCAAAAATTTGAGTAAAATAATTATTACCCCACTTGATTTGTTTTATAATGTGAAAGACATAAAACAATTTTCTGGAAACAATATATGATAATTCTATTTTTCAACATTTTAAGATCTATTTTCCTATAGTTTTGATGTGAAACAAGAAATCTACTTGTAAATATCAAGAACTACATCTACACATGACCATCTACACATGACCATCCACACATGGTCATTCACACATGACCATCCACACATGACCATCAGTAAAATATTATCCACACATGACCATCCACACTAGAAAATCAAAAATTTGAGTAAAATAATTATTACCCCACTTGATTTGTTTTCTATTTTTTTATAATGTGAGACATAAAACAATTTTCTGGAAACAATATATGATAATTCTATTTTTCCAACATTTTAATATCTATTTTGCTATAGTTTTGATGTGAAACAAGAAATCTACCTGTAAATATCAAGAACTACATCTATACATGACCATCCACACATGATAATCCACACTAACAATACGAGATTCCTATCTGTCTACACACAATTGTCCACGTTTTCATGTCCACGTCGATCTCGATTTCATATGTTTAGATTTCTTGTTTTTTTCGAATTAAAACTATAGCAAAATAGATCTTAAAATGTAGAATAAATAAAATTATCATTCATTATTACCAAATAAATTGTTTTATGTTTTTCACATTATAAAAAAATAGAAAATAAATAAGGTGAGGTAAGAAAGTGTAAAAAGTGGTTTATTATGTACAGAAGTGTAAGAGTGACAATTTTATCGCACAAAATATTTTAAGAGTTAAATGTGTCCTATCTTATTATATAAAAATCAAAAAGTACTTTTTAAAGTAATTTTCTTGTGATTTTAAATGTTGTGTAACAAACTACTATTTATTCTTTATAGACAACTAATCTAAGAAGAATAATAATTCTCTATTTTGAACAAAAGACACAATCAATTTTCGGAACATCAAATCATGTGATTTTAAGTCAAATTTATATGTCTATTTCGGAGTATTTTCTTTCGAAATCGATGCCTACACTGTAGGTTCTTAGCTTTTAAGATAAGATAAAGTGGAGGGGATGAGATTTTAAATGGTAAGTGGAAAAAAAAAAATTTAAAGGTAAAAACAGTTGTAAGAAGAAACAAAAATATTGACTGCATTGATAGTCTTGTATATGGTGTAAAGTCGACAAGAGATCTGATGGTCATTTACCACACTTAATTGCTTTTGAATATTTTATTGTTGTTTTATTTTTTAAATTTGGTTTGTGGAAACTGCTACCACACTTAATTTTCCTTGAAATGAAAAGTGATACTTCTAAAGTTGTATTTTTAAATGCTCATCAAATGGATAGAATTGTCAAGAACAGAAAAGAGGAAAAAGCACAGAGATAGGTTTCACAATATAAAGCTTTCTCTTTTGTATGAGAATGGGTATCTAAAGCTTGTCCATATTCAATTATCAAAGTTCGTTGGGTCAAAAGGAATTTTGTGTCGAACCTTAAGGACACGGTTCTTTGGAGAATGAGAGTATTGATGAGATGCAACTTGAGGAAGAATCTGTAGGAATATCAAATCAATTGGCTTAGGAATCTCTATAATATTATTTAAAAAGATATTTTTTAAAATGAACTTTGTTTTGTAAGTTATTACATGAAATGTCATTACAAATAATAAAGAATAATTAAAATAGGAAATGATATAGTAGTCTTTTAAAATTATTGATTAAAATATGCAAAGTATATATTTTACATTAAAGAAGTTATTTATTATTTCATTTCTTAATTATTTTCAATACTATATACTTTAAAATAATAATCAATTCATATATATTCAAAAAAAATATATATATTCAAAATCTTGCTATATTTTTCACTATAATTTATTATATTTTATTTGAATATATATCAAAACAAAAGTTGAAAAATATTTTACTAATTTTATAAAAAGTTAGCCACAAGAAAACTATTTTTTTTAAGAGTTCGTAGACTAACCACAAAAACTAGAGTCATTTAACGGTGCATATTAGAGTTATGTTTTTAAGATTATAAATTTTTGCGGGTTATCCCGAATAATATTTTAGTTCACTGCAATCTCTATAATATTATTTAAGAAGACATTTTTTAAAATGAACTTTGTTTTGTAAGTTATTACATGAAATGCCATTACAAATAACAAAGAATAATTGAAATAGAAAATGATATAGTAGTCTTTTAAAATTATTGATTAGAATATGGAAAGTATATATTTTGCATTAAAGAGGTTATTTATTATTTCAATTCTTAATTATTTTCAATATTATATACTTTAAAATAATAATCAATTCATATATATTCAAAAAAATATATATATTCAAAATCTTGCTATATTTTTCACTATAATTTATTATATTTTATTTGAATATATATCAAAACAAAAGTTGAAAAATATTTTACTAACTTTATAAAAAGTTAGCCACAAGAAAACTATTTTTTTTAAGAGTTCGTAGACTAACCACAAAAACTAGAGTCATTTAACGGTGCATATTAGAGTTATGTTTTTAAAATTATAAATTTTTCCGGGTTATCCCGAATAATATTTTAGTTCACTGCAAAACGGGTTAAATAGATAAATTATTACAAATTAACAGCTTTATCTATAATCATTAGTTAGCTATATTGTAAAATTCAGATAGAAATATTTTTTTTAAATTTCAAAACAATTTTTTTTTTAAAAAATTACTCCACACTATAATTAGCACGGGTTAAATCCTAGTATTAATTATTTCCATAGTGTTTTCATTGATTAGTGGGAATGTATTTCCTTAATTAAGGGATGTGTTTCCTTGTCCACGTTTCACATTCGATAGTAGTTAGTTTCTTTCTTTGTGTGTTCGGGACCTATCAATCAGTTTCTATCTTTTTGGAAAGAGAGTGAAGAAACAAAATGATAAGTGGTTTGTGTGTGATGTTTTTAGTTTTACATCAAAAAGAAATACAAACACAACCAGTAATGGTATAAGTAAAACTTATACCATTAATGGTAGAAAAAATTGTGGCTAATGTCTTTAATGTTAAATTGTTAATGATGAAGACGATACTGTGGAACCTTTGAAAGTATTTTCGTGTAAAGAAGCGATTATGGCTTCAAGAACTCTTCATAATTTTTGGATGCAGAAAGAGAAGACAACACCATAAATTGTTGATGAAAAAAGAAAAATTAGAGATGAATTCTAACGAGATTCTTACTTAAAAAAAAACAACAATAGAATCATATTTTAGTAAATTATCTTCGGTATATTTGCCTAAAATTTATAATATTAATTTATCCTTTTGTTGAAACCATATATTTACATTTCAAAAAAATTATTATCTTATCGAATTTTATGAATTTTTACATTGGCTATTAATTTATTGAATATTAATTTATAGATATTTCACTATATATATATTGTTTAATCCAATTAAACCCTGACATGTCATTATTAAAAAGAGAGATATAACACGTAACTTGATGACAGAGTTACCGGCATTAATTTGCACCTTATATAGTTTGCGTTGATTAAACTCGAAGTATTTTTTTTTAAAACTAAAGAAAATAATCAGATAGGTACAAAATTGTTAGAAAGTGTTGAGATTTGATCCTCTCTCTTGATAATCACGGAATTGAGCAATAAGTAAAAGATACAGACATTTAATGAGTTCAGATCACGGTGTGTGATCCTACGTCTCGACCTGGAGCTTTCTAGTAATCTACTATCACCACAGATTACAAAGAATTAGGGTTCCTCACAATCTCTCTAATAACAAGAAAGATCTTTCTAGTTTCTCTCTAGAATTTTCAGGATACAGAAAACCCTCACACATGCTTGTCTTTATATAGACTAGGACAATTACAAAGTTAAGACGGTCTAAACCTAAACCAAAGCCCAATAAGAAAAACACATTCCTAATTGACTAACCCAAATCGCGGGCCTAGTTAATACTCATGATTTTCCATCACCAAAGCCCAACAAACTCCACCTTGATGACAATCATTTCCGAGTATAACTTCTTCATCTTTGCATTCATGTGCCGCTCTAGACAGTCCATCACCTTAGTGCTCTTCTAAGTTGAGAAAACTCAAAGTCTTCTCAAACTTCTCCACAGGAAGTACCTTTGTCAACATATCAGTCGGATTCCTCTCAGTCGGGATCTTCGGCAGCTTCACTTCACTGGAAGCAACAATATCCCTGATGAAATGCATCCTCCTGTTAATATGCTTTGTCCTCTCATGATGAACGTTGTTGTTGGCTAAACTCAAAGCACTCTGAGAATCACACTAGATCTCTACCGTGTCTTGTTTGAATCTGAATTTCTCAGTCAAAACCCTTAGCCAAATAGCTTCTTTCACAGCTTCCAACAACGCCATATACTCTGCCTCAGTTGTAGACAGCGCGACGACAAGTTGAAGACTTGATTTCCAGCTTATAGCCGTCCCACCAGCAGTGAAGACATAACCTGAAATCGATCTGCTTCTGTCAAGATCCGATGCAAAGTCAGAATCACAGAAACCTTCAACCTTAAAATCCTTGCTTTCAATAGCTTCCTGATAGTCCCTAGGTTCTTCAGAACTTATCTCGACAGCAGCGATTAAGGCGAAACTCGCTAAATCATAATCACCAAGATGTTCAGGTTGCCTTGTTGCTCGTTTAGACCTATTTCGAGCTAACTCCCAATCTTCTAGAGGTGCATCATCAGTTTCCTGATCTCCAACAGCTCCACCTGAAGATCCAACTTGCCCATTGTCTTCAGTAACAGAAGTTGTCTCATCTGCTCCTCCTCGGTGTCGATCGATACTCGGGATGGCATCAATCGACACCACCTCAGAAGGCTCACGAGACTTTTCTTTTTTGTGTCCGTGTCGATCGATACTTGGGATGGTATCGATCGATACACTCTCAGAAGTCGGGCTCCTCTGAGCAGTTTCTTCCACATAAACTTTATTCCTCAAGTCTTTGAATACAGTATCTTTCACAAAGATCACATTCCTGCTAATCACACATTTTGATTCATCCAGGAGCCATACCTTGTACCCTTTGACTCCCTCCGGATAGCTTATGAAAATTACCTTCATAGCTCTTGGTCTTAACTTCTCTTGATCTACATGAACATAAACCAATGACCCAAATCTTCTTATGTGTCCATAACCCGGCTTTCTTCCCAGCAAAAGTTCCTCAGGAATACTGCCATCTAAGGCCGATGATGGGCTTATATTAATTTGGTACACAGTTGTGCTAACCGTCTTAGCCCATAATTCTTCACCTAAGCCACTTTCATCCAATATACAACGCACCTTCTCCATTATTGTTCGGTTCATGCGTTCTGCAACTCCATTTTGCTGTGGAGTATATGCACAAGTCATGTGTCTCTCAATCCCATGCTGCTTGCAAAACCCGTCGAAATCTTTGTTCTCAAACTCCAACCCATTATCTGTTCTCAGATATTTCACTCTCTTGTTTACCTGATTCTCAACTAGTTTCTTCCATTCACAGAACTTTGTGAAAGCTGATATGCTCAAATTAATACCCTAACAGTACTAAAGCAGTAGTTGTAATATAGCTAGGGGTCGAACCACAAAGACTCACAGAGATGCACAATAGATTGTATAGTATCGAATTAAGCTAAGCCAAACATATGTAATTGAAAGTAGTGCAGAAATTAAAAGAGTTGTAATTCAATTGGAGAAAGATAGGCTCATGGTATTTCTCAAGAAATCAATGAATGCAGATAAACTAACTAACATGATTCAGATTTAGCGCAGTTTTTGAACTCAAATCACTAAGGTATAATTAACCAACTGTCGTTGCGAGAATTATCTAAATCTAAATCCTAGGAATTCTAAATCTCTTTGCGAATCCTAAAGTCTAAATCAGCTTTAATATCAGGTTTGATATGTTCACAAATCAATTAAACCAAATCTCTTTGCGAATAATAAATTTGCTCACCCTAGGTTCTATCAGGTAATTAATCGCACTGTCGTGCCTAATCAATTATCCTAAGATCTAAGTTCCAGATTCGTCAACCTAGAATTAGCTTTGAACACAACCTATGGTGAAGAACTAATTCAGATGGTGAATCCTAATAAACTAATCAACCTAGCATTCAGAGAAAACCCTTATGAGAACCCTGAACCTAAAGTGGATCTACTCAGACATGGAGAATGAAACAATCAACATAACTGAATAAATCATCAAAGAAAATAGAAAGAGTAACAAGAGGTTTTGAGATCTGATCTCGGACGAAGGGAGATTCAGACTTGTCTCTCTCAAACCAAAGTAAAATCAAAGTATAGAAAATAAAGCATAGCCTAAACATGTGGCTGTAAAACCTAATTATATAGCTAAAACACGTTCTGGGCCATCTTGTAAATATCAAAGTCTTCTGGGCCAATTCTGCAATTCTTCAATTCTTTAATAAGTCGCGATCCTTCTGTTTCCTCGACGGGTATCGATCGATACTAGGGGGTATCGATCGATACTCATGTGATTTCGACGTCTCAGCTAGACGGATCTCTGCTTCGCTCCAGAAAGCTCCAGAAAGCTCCAATATCTCCAATTATTCTCCAAACGTGCTATAACCTGTAAGAGACTCTAAAAGACTATAAAACACTAGAAAGACTCTATAAAAAGGACTTATATCATGGCCTAAAAGGGGTAAAAACCATGATATATCAAAAGCTTCACTCTTAACAGACAAGAAGTACACCCACACCTTTCTAGTGCAATCATCAATGATAGACAGGAAATACTACTTACCAGAGATACTTGGAGTGACCGATGGAGATCCCCAAAGATCTGAGTGAACATATCTCAGTGCTTCTCCTGAATTGTGTTTCCCAATGTTGAAGCTCAGTCTCTTGGTCTTCCCCATTACACAACTCTCACAAAAATCCATCTCCCCAATCCTTCTCTGATGCCTCATTTTACCAAGATCATCATATTCTTCATGCTCATGTGTCCCAACCTTCTATGCCACAAAGCCGTCTCGTCTTTAGCTAATTTCCTGGTGACACTTATGTTTGATTGTCCTACCACAATCTCTCCATCAAGAAAATACAAAGAACCACATAGAGTGCCTTGAAGACCCACCTTCCCATTCTTACAGGACTTTATTTTTCCATTGCCTCCAGCATGATCAAACCCAAGCTTATCCAATGTACTTGTAGATATTAAATTTCTCTTCAGCTTAGGAATATACCTGACATTCGTCTATGTCTTCACTGTGCCACCACATGCTTTTATATTGATGAAACCTATTCTTTTAACCTCCACAGAATAGTCGTCCCCCATTAACACTTGTCCATAGTTAAGCTCCTCAAATGTATCAACCCAGTCTCTCCTTGAGGTCATGTGATATGAACAATCCGAATCAATCACCCACCTCTCTATATGCCAATTTTCCGAGACTGATAACGCATCAACTCCTGCTGATTTTTCGATGACAACCGTTGCCATGGCATCTTCATCATCGCCGCCTTTCCGCTTCTTCCAAGCATAGCAATCAGCCTTCACATGTCCTTCCTTCTTGCAGAACCAGCATGTGACTTTTGTTCCCGATTTCGACCTGCTTCTGCCTCGATTCCCAGAATTTTGTTGATCCCTATTTTGCTGTCTCCCACGAGCCACATACGCTTCACCAGTGCTTTGTGAAGTCGATATTCCCTTAGTTTTAAGCTCAGTTTCCTTCGATTTCGCCGCATTCACCACATCTTCAATAGAGATGGACTCTCTACCATACTTCAATGCCTTCTTCATGGAGTCATATTGAGGTGGCAAGGAACTGAGTAGTAGAATTGCATGCATTTCATCCGCAAGTATAACCTTTATACTAGCCAACTCCGAAACAGTTTTCAAGTAGTCATCGACGTTTTGATCGATTGACTTAGACCCATCCATCTTAAATGTATAGAACTTATACAAAAGATGAATCCGACTCGGTGGAGTCTTGATGTTGTATAACCTCTTTAGTGCTGCCCAAAGATCACGTGTTGTTGTGCACTCCTCTGTTTTCCTGAGGACATGACCTCCTAGATGGAGTGTCAAAATATCCATAGCATTCTCTGCTCGCTCCCCTTTCTTGACTTGTTCTGCTTTAAGTCTCTGTTCGAAATCCTCTGCTGATTCATCTTTCTTGATAACCAGCTTATCCGGCTCAGTGGTTGGTGTTATTAGCTCGCCTTTCAATCCCCGAAGATTCTTGTGAGCTAAAATCCTTCTCTTCCACATAGAGAAATCACCTTGTCCGTCGAAGATGGTTATCTGCACCTTCGGCTTCTTTTCTGAAGACATCTCGATCAAACGAACTTCTTAACACGCCTCTGCTACCGTATCGATCAATACAAGATGGAGTGTCGATCGATACCAAACTTTTCTTCGTCTTTCTGCGAACCCGTAACAGACGTATCGATCGATACCAGGAAGGGGTGTCGGTCGATACATGAGTGATCTGGGCAATCTTCTTCTTCGCCCCGCAGACAGCTTTTTCTCCCAGGCTGTCAGATTGAAACCCTAAACCGATTGATGCCTTGATTCCAGCTATCAATCCAGATCTAAAACCTATATCCTTGCATAACTTCTCTGTCCAAATGCTCCCAAACCTAAAACATAGGCTCTGATACCACTTTGTTGAGATTTGATCCTCTCTCTTGATAATCACGGAATTGAGCAATAAGTAAAAGACACAGAGATTTAACGAGTTCAGATCACGGTGTGTGATCCTACGTCTCGGCCTGGAGCTTTCCAGTAATCCACTATCACCATTGATTACAAAGAATTAGGTTTCCTCACAATCTCTCTAAGAACAAGAAAGATCTCTCTAGTTTCTCTCTAGAATTTCCTGGATACAGAAAACCCTCACACATGTCTGTCTTTATATAGATTAGGATCATTACAAAATTAAGACGGTCTAAACCTAAATCAAAGCCCAATAAAAAAAAATACATTCCTAATTAACTAACCTAAGTCGCGAACGAGCTTAGTTAATACTCATGATTTTCCATCAGCCCAACAGAAAGTTTAAATTTGAAAGAAAGTTGTATAACTATTAGGTGTTCGTTCAATTAAATTAATAAAAATATACAATTTTAAATCTGATATACAGGGGACATAAATAGCATCTCCTTTTTTGACCTAGACACAGCTTGATATGAATTGGCGTTGGTTATATTGTATCTGTTAATAAGTTATTTATGCTAACAAATCATATATACACTTTTTTAATATAAACAAAAGTCACCTAACTTGGATTGTTTTCCATATTTGGATATCAATCTAGCGTTGGATACAATCTCTATAATATTATTTAAAAAGATATTTTTAAAAATGAACTTTATTTTGTAAGTTATTACATGAAATGTCATTAAAAATAACAAAGAATAATTAAATAGGAAATGATATAATAATCTTTTAAAATTATTAATTAGAATATGGAAAGTATATATTTTTCATTAAAGAAGTTATTTATTATTTAATTTCTTAATTATTTTTAATACTATATATTTTAAAATAATAATCAATTCATATATATTCAAAAACAAATTTATTCAAAATCTTGCTATATTTTTCAATATAATTTATTATATTTTATTTGAATATAAATCAAAACAAAAGTTGAAAAATATTTTACTAATTTTATAAAAAGTTAGACACAAAAAATTATTTTTTAAAGAATTCGTAGACTAACCACAAAAACTAAAGTCATTTAACGGTACATATTAGAGTTATGTTTTCAAAATTATAAGTTTTGACGGGTTAGCGCGAATAATATTTTAGTTTACTAGAAAACAGGTAAATAGACAAATTATTATAAATTGACAGTTTTAGCTATAATCATTAGCCAGCTATATTGTAAAATTCAAAACATAAAAACGATTTTTTAAAATTTCAAAACAATTTTTTTAAAAAAAATTACTCCACGCTATAATTAGCCCGGTTTAAATCCTAGTTGTGTGTACAATCATAATGCAGTACATGTATCCAGACAAATACCCAAAAACTCAATCTTTTCGGTGGGTACACGGACATACATGCACTCGTGCATACGTACTTGAATCCGAATATGAAATTACCAAAACTATGATTAAAAACAAATAAAATTCACACGGATAATGACGAATTTTTCTCGCTATGAATACAACTTTCGTAGCAAAAGCATAAAAAATCACATTTTACACGGTCGATTCTTGTTCTTTTGATCATTGTGGCAAAATCGATACATATGCTGACATGCAAAATTGTAGAAAATTGTTCAACTAATCTAGATATTCTACATATACACGATTTGGATGTATATCAATAAAATTATACATCTATTGTGGTTGAACGCAATTATTATTGTTCGATGCCAATTTATGTATACTTTGTTAGGTAACATATATATGCATTCTTTGAAACGAAATTGTGTTACTGGTTTTGCTATAGGAACTAAAATTGGACCACAAGGCTCATTTGGTCAGAATAATTTCAATATGGGGTATATACTAGTAACAACTAATTAATCCTACTGTTTTTCATTAGTTAGGTAAATGATTTTTTTTTTTTAACAATTAGGTGAATAACTTTGATATGAAATTACATCTATAAGATGGAACAATGAACTTGTTGGGTCTTGAACGAAGCCGTCCCAGTGTCTCGCTTTTTGTTCGTCACACACTCAATTGATCTTTGTCCGTGTATTTGACAAACTTAAAGAATGGCCTATATTTGTAACAACACACTTAAGCTAAGTCTATTGGGAAATCGACGGGAGATCGACCATGTCGAGATTATGGAAATCACAAATATCTCGATTTTCTGTCGATTTCCCAATGAGTCCATACGAAAAATCGACGGGTTTATTTCTTGGTCCGTAAGACTCCTTGTTCACCAAACTGTTACAAATTTATTAGTATCATACTCTGAAATCGGAACATTTTAAGATAATTCTTCAACCTGTAATAAACTCCACAAATTTCTTCATGAATTTGGGAGCATTTTCAGAATTAGGGTTTAAGAGATGAAAGCAATGATCTTCATCTTCCTCCTCCACCACCTCCACATCTCCTTTCCACCCGCTCTTCATCAGCTTCGCAGCGTAACCCAACCCTTGCCGCACAAACACATCTTTCCCGGCCACCGCAACCAAAACCTTCTCACATCCCAACCCGGAAAAATCGGACCCGGATCCGACTACATTAAAAAACGGGTCATTCACACCATCAACGCTGTACGGGCTCGCGAGTTTTTCCCAAACTTCCGCAATTCGGCTCCTGGTTTCTCTGTCTTGCACATCTTTCTCATCGACCGGATCTTTTCCCCAAAAAGCTGGATGCACAATTGCAGTCCCTTTGATTCTAGGGTTAAGCTTCTCCTTGCCGGCTCTAATGGCCATGTGATGCGACATATTGGCTCCGGCGCTGTCTCCGGCGAGAAAAACTCTGTCGAAGTCGGCGTATTCGTTAATCCAATCTACATGACCAGATCCATCTGAGTGGGAGAAAATCCACTGAATCGCGGACCATGAATCCTCATACGCCGCCGGAATCGGATCCTCCGGCGCACGGCGGTACTGAATCGACACCGCCAAGCAATTCGCGGATTTGACAACCTCCGTGAGGAAATTGTGGTAAATGGGAGAGAAAGGGGACTCGATGATCCAAGCTCCGCCGTGGATGTAGATAAGTAGAGGGAGTTTATTGCCGGCGGCGAGTTCGGTGGCTTTATGGGGGAGAAAGAGACGAACGGAGAGGTTACGCTCCGGTGAGTATACAACGTCCTTGGAAACGACGCCGTTTTTTGGGTTTAGAGACGCCGGGACGATCTCGGTGCCGGAAAGCCGCTCGATGCGACCGTCTTTGTAGATCCTGAAGAACGGAGGATGCTCGGAGACGAGATCAGATGAAGAGTGCGAACATATTAAACGGAGAGTGGTTGGAGTGGGTATCCGGCGAAGGTTTCGGCCGGAGATGCAGACGGTGGTCGGCGAGAAGTAAGAGGGAGGGAGCTGGCGAAAGAATTGGAAGAAGAGAGAAGCTGAACGAAGCGAAGAGGAACAAGTGATCCTTCGGAGCATTGCTACCGGGATATTTATTTTATCCGGCGAAATGTTGGAAATGAAACGATGTGACGACCAAAAAAAAAACGATGCAATTTTTTGGATGATGACGTACTGGAGTTAATCGGGTGGAGTTGGAATCGGGTATCCAAAAAAATCGGATCTATATCCGACTTGTATCCAAAAAGTTTTTTTTTTTTTGTTTCAGGACAGTAATTTAATATTGGGTGCATTAGCTCAATAACCATATTGGGATACAAAATTAAGAATATAGTCATAGCAAAAATAACCAATTGAGTTTTTTTTCTTATATACTAAAATACCATTGCGAAGAGAAAAAAAAGAACAGAAAATTGTAGCATATTATACTATTAACATAGAATATAATATCATATTATACTAGTTACCATACAATTTACTAATTTCACTATATTTCAGATATGCGTTTAATTTTTTAATGTAGTGTTCAATTTTTGGGATTAAAATTCAAATTTTAAGATTTATGATTTAATTTTATATTATTTTGCTTAGTTAATTTATTATTTTAGTAAATATAATAAATTAGCATTCTATTCTTTTTTTTTTTCATCTAATCTTTATTTATATAAAATTCAAATTACATAAAGTACATAAAATATAAAAATTATAATATAATAAAAAAACGAAAATACAATAAAATAACGAAAGTGAATGTGACGATTCTTTTCTTCGACAAATTTTGCTTGCAATTAAAGTATCCACTCTTTCTTTCTTTTTAATCGCATTCGATCTGATGCAATTTTGATATTTGGCTATTGTCCATCCTTTTCCTTGTTGTATTACATTGACCCATTCCCAATTAAGAGCTAAAGATGTTCTTCGAATAAGAACCCAATTTATTGATTCGTTCGATAGAAAAAGATATTGGGATTGCCAATTTTCAACTACTGTACGAATGTCGCCATACAACAAATGTCGCCATACAACAAGGATGGTTTCCATAGTGTTTTTTCCATAAAAATGCCATATTTAGCAAAATAAAATATCCGAAAAAATCGTCATAGAATCATCAGATCCACAAGATTTTTTCGTTGATATTGGAATCCTTCTTATACCTCTGACCCTTAAGATCTCAACATCATATTTCAATGGCCAGAAGTGACAGAACACCACCATCTCATCTTGTAGTTTCTCCGTCGGATTATGTTCCATTAATAAAAGGAAGATAAAGAGCCGATTATGATACCGCTTAACTAGTTTTGGGATAATTCCCGAAACTTCTTTCGAACAAATCATTGAACGACCATCGATCGTGGACATGGTGACCACGTCGGAGATAACATATTGGGTGTAGATGAAACAACATCTCACTCCAATCGTTGTTTCAATAATCCCGATGTGAGATCGGAAGAAATAAAAATCAAACCGATGGCTAATCGACTCGCATAATAGTTGTCGGATCGTCATCGGTTTAAAAACAATCAACAATATAATTACGGAGAGGAGGGTTTGATACCGGTGGAACAACAAACGTCAATGAAGTGAATATGTTGAATTTGACGATGTGCGTTTTTGATGATCCATGGCTCTATCGCTTCTAAAATATTGCAAAACTTTTTCTAATTGTTCGCTTGCTGAAGAAGAAACCAAACAATTGACTTTTATCTATAATAACCAGATTTGAAAAGTCAAATGGATCACCATAGATCCATCGCCTTTTTAATCGCCCTCAAGAGAGAGGGACGGTTTTCCATAAAGGATTTTATCATAAGATTATGCTAATTAGCATTCTATTCTATTGATTATATGTAAATAGTATATTATTTTGTTGTTGGAAAAAAAAAACAATAAAGAATAAGAAATAGTTAATCAAATAAATCGATTGGATATAGAGATGTGGTGCTTACAAATACAATGATATTGGAAAGACATAGAAATGGGGAAAAAGAAAGGAAAAAAACATATTATACTATACTCTTTCTGTTTTATTTAATAAGGAGTTTTCCCTAAAAGCATGGAAATTAATTTTTTTTTTTTTTTTTGAAACATTAAATGCTACCGTTAAAAATGAATTGTTTATTAGACTGTTTACATTATTTTTGTTCATTATTAATATTTCATGATAGTACCGAGACAAAAAGCGAGAAAATCCTTTATAAAAAAAAAAAAATGTCTAAAACCCCTTATATAAAAAAACAGAGGGAATATTATTTACTATACATTTTATTATATTTCAGCTTTGAGTTAAATTTTTCCAATGTAATATTAACTTTTTTGGATTGAGAATCAAAACTTAAGGTTTATGATTTAATTTTTGATCATTTTGTTCAATTAATTTATTACTTTGGTAAATAGAATAATAAATTGACATTTTATTCCGTTTTACACCATGAGATTTGGGGTTCAATTATCAGAAGATGTAATTTCAGCAGATTAATAGAGATAAATTTATAAGATAATTTTCAGTGTGGTACAAATAAAACCGTTCATCATGGTTATAGTACCTGGTGGAACGGATAACATTATCCGTTGTAAAACTTCCCTTATAATAGTTATCATAATTTATATCAGTGTTACAAATTAGACCATTCGCGTATGTGGGGATCTAGTAGCCCTGTGCATCAATACTCGTTACCCGCCCGACCCGCTCGACCCGTCCCGTACTCGGCCCGTAAAACCGGGTACCCGACTCGTCCAAGCCAAGTATCAAGGCGAGTTAACCAACTATTTGCAAGTAACGCGACAAGTCCAAGGCGAATTTTTTTTTGACTACTTGTCCCGTTACCCAGCTTGTTCCCGTTACCCGGCTTGTTCCCCGTTACCCGGCTTGTTCCCCGTTACCCGGTTTGCTACTTGTACCCAAGACAAGACAAGTAATGGAAAAAGCAAGACAAATAATGGAAAACAAGACAAGTAATAGAAAAAGCAAAGCAAGTAGTGGAAAAAACAAGGCAAGTAATAGAAAACAAGGCAAGTAATGGAAAAAACAAGGCAAGTAATGTAAATACTTGTTGAGCGAGGACCCGTACTTGCAAGTACGGGTACGGGTCAAGGTACCCGCAAGTATCAAAAATCTGAGCGGGTACCTTGAATCAGCGAGTACCCGTTTTTGCGGGTCCAAGTACGAGTCAATATTTTCATTATCCGTACGGGACGGGTCAAGTAGCAAGTCGGCCAAAATAAGCGGGTACCCGCCCCGTGCCCAGGCCTAGTATCTAGTTATTCCAACCACTAACCATTTTTTTTTTCCCCTCAAAATTCTTTAACCAACTTTGTTTAAATGCGATCAATAAAATTTTACAAATATAATTTTCAAATCTCAAAATTCACGAAAAAAACAATTTGATATAAGTTTTATATAATGTTTGTCATCATCATTCATCAACAAGAAGTCGCACATTCTATCGAATTTGAATTTGTGTGGAAGAAAACAATAACACAGATATAAAAAAACACTAAGATCATACACATTTTGTCAATTAGCTCACGAAATCCATGTATTTTTATTTTCTTGATAACAGAATTACATAACCAACAACATTCACAAATCAGTCGTTAACCGATAATAAACCCGACGAATTTCTTAAAGAATTTCGAAGCATTCTCAGAATTAGGGTTTTGGAGATGGAAGACATGTCCTTCTTCTTCTTCCACAACAACCTCCACATCTCCTTCCCACCCACTCTTGTCCAGTTTCGCCGCGTAACCCAATCCTTGCCGCACAAACACATCTTTCCCGGCAACCGCAACCAAAACCTTCTCGCATCCCAACCCGGATAGATCCGACCCGGATCCAACAACGTTAAACAACGGATCGTCCGTACCATCAACACTATTCGGGCTCGCGATTTTCTCCCAAACCTCTGCGATTCCGCTTCTCATTTCTCTGTCTTGCACATCTTTCTCATCCACCGGATCTCTTCCCCAGAAAGCTGGATGCACAATCGCAATCCCCTTGATTCTAGGGTTAAGCTTCTCTTTGCCTGCTCTCATCGCCATGTGATGCGATATGTTACCGCCGGCGCTATCTCCGGCGATAAAAACTCTGCCGAAATCGACGTGTTTGTTGATCCAATCTTCAGGACCAGATCCATCCGAATGAGAGAAAACCCACTGAACCGCGGACCATGAATCCTCATACGCCGCCGGAATCGGATCCTCCGGCGCACGGCGGTACTGAACCGATACGGCGAGGCAGTTAGCGGATTTGACAATCTCCGTGAGGTAGCTGTGGTAAATGGGAGAGAAGGGAGACTCGATGATCCAAGCTCCGCCGTGGATGTAGATGAGTAACGGGAGTTTTTTGTTGCCGGCGGTGGATTTATGAGGGAGAAAGATGCGAACGGAGAGGTTATGCTCCGGCGAGTATACGACGTCCTTTGAAACGACGTCGTTTGTTGTGTCTAGAGACGCCGGGATGATGTCGGTGCCGGTAAGTCGCTCGACACGACCGTCTTTGTAGATTCGGAGGAAGGGAAGATGCTCTGAAGCAATTTCAGATTCCATTGGAATGTGAAAGAAAGAATGAAGTTGGTGGTTGGTGATATTATTTACTCAGACTATTTTATATATACTAATATGTATATATATACTTTTTGTAAATTAAAATAAAATCGATTAGATATTAATGTTGTTTCGTTACATACACAAACACGTAGCATTGATACTGGACACGTAACTTTTAATTTTTATTTATTTATTAATTTAAGGAAAATGACAAAAAAAAAAAAAGTAGTATATGGATTGTTTTATTTTTGCACGATAACTATCTATATAATATTATTTAAGAAGATGTTTTTAAAAATGAAATTTATTTTATAAGTTATTATATGAAATGCCATTACAAATAAAAAATAATAATTGAAATAGAAAAATATATAATAGTATTTTATAATTATTAATTAGAATATGGAAATTATATATTTTACTTTAAAAGGATTATTTATTATTTAATTTCTTAATTATATTTTTATATTATATATTTTAAAATAATAATTAATTCATATATATTTAAAGAAAAAAATAGGTTCAAAATCTTGTTATATTTTTACTATAATTTATTTGAATATATATCAAAACAAAAATTGAAAAATAGTTTACTAATTTTATAAAAAATTAGACACAAAAAACTGTTTTGTTTTTTAAGAGTTCGTAGACAAACCACAAAAACTGTTTTTGTTTTCAGTTCCATACCAGATTTCATTTAAAATCCTAAAACAGACCCGTACCCGACAAGACCCGAACAGAACCGAACCGAATTTTTGTCGGTTCCTATTCGGTTCCTATCTTCTCCGACTTCGGGTACCCAAGAACCGAGAACCCGACCCGAACCCGATCCGTGGACCCGAATGCCCATGCCTACTTTATATCTTTGATTGCTATTTTGGTATAATATCTTATATAAACATGAATCGAAACTGATTGCGGGAAGGCTTAAAGGAATACTGCAAAACCTCATCTCACACTCTCAATCAGCGTTTATGCGTGGACAACTACTAGTAGAAAATGTGCTTTTGGCAATGGACATCATTCACATTTATAACATGAAAAACAACTCTTCTAGAGCCATGCTGAAAGTGGATTTGCGTAAGGCTTTTGACTCTGTAAGGTGGGACTTTATTCTTGCCATTTTAAAGGCAATTGGCATTCTGGGTGAGATTTCTTTATTGGGTTTTTCAGTGCATCTCGACCCCCTGTTTCTCAATCACGGTGAATGGGCATACTGGAGGGTATTTTCAGAGCACCAAAGGCTTAAGGTAAGGTGATCCTTTATCCCCTTATCTATTTTTCTTTTTGTGCCTTTTTGGTGTCAGCGTATAGTATTAGGGTTTTTTTTTCTTTATTGTGTAGATTTTAGAACAAAATTTAATAGATTTACTTTTTTATTTTTGAGTCAATTTTTTTTTTTGAAATGACATGTGGCGCTCTCTCCAGTGCTGATGTGGCAAATATCTAGAGAGAGTTGGCCCTCTTTTATATATTAGATCAGATGCTTCTCGAATTATGTTAATAACCTTACGAAAACAAAGTTAAAGGCCTTAATTCCTAAAAAAAAAATCAAAAAAAGGTTTTTGAAGTACATTAAAAGGAACCAAATCTTTCTTTGTTTATCCTTTTAAAGTATCAAAATTCTTCTTGATTTCTCAAAATTGTCAATATTGAATCAAATCGATCTATCTCTCTCTTGTGAGTTTGAACTTTGAAATAAAAGACAAGTCAAAAGTAACAAGTGAGACAAGTCAAAGATTTTGAAACAGATCTATCAGCTGACATACTTACACAAATGAAATAGCAATGATATTTGTTAGATTAAGAGGACGAACACAACATGATATGGTTAAAATACTTTAAACAACAACAGGACATAAACCATCAGGGATATTCATACAATTAATTTTAGGTTTTTTATCATGCAGAAAATTGTCCAGTCCAGCGACAGTCACAAGTACAGTTTCCAACTGCTGTACTTTCCTTGTTACAGTGGTGTGAGCCAATACACCAAACCCATGTATGTGTTTCGAAATCGATAGGCATGCACCAGCTTTATTTTTCCTGTAAAAAAACCCGTCACCTGGTTTGGATTTACAACTTAACCCTTCACTTCAAAAAAATGCAAGTCAACCATTCACTTCACAATAAACCCGCAATATCACCCATTGTGTATTTCACCGTATAAGACACCGTATATTTTTAACAGAAACTCTAAAACGACGTCGTTTTAAAAACAAAATAAAAACAAAACCCTTGTTTATAGCCTCAAAAGAACCTAGAAAATATATACCCCAAAACCCAATTTATGTGGGATAAAACATTAGTTTACCCTCCCAGTAACGTGTATTAGGACATGATAACCAAAAAGATCGAATAATGCTAAGCCACCAAAATGATATAACTCACACGAAACCTGTAATTGAGAAAGAAGTGCCGTCGAAAAAATAAAAGAATAAATAACAAGTCATAACTCACGTTTCTGTCATAGTGGGATTATAGATGTTGCAGCATATGTCTTCTTCATCATAATAAACTTAATATCCTCTACATGGTCTACAAAGACTCTAACCACCTCACATCTCTCAAAAGCGTCTTGGTTAACAGCTCTAAAACCTTGGATTTCAACACTTAGGACAGTGTTCCTTTCTGGATTGAAGAAGAAAACATAAAACGGTTCAGATGTATTGTAGGTATATCCCGTCGAAAAAACAATTTCACCTGTAGCAGTCACACCAACAAATCGACTCTTCCAAAAAGTGGAAACATTGCAGCCAACGACTTGATTCTCACAAATAGTGTAGACATATGCCGACCATTCCGATTCAGGTTCCTCGACATCCTTTGTAACCCACAAACACAACTTAAGGTAACGCCTTGAACCAGGACTATAAAGATGCTCCCAACCAATCACGCCTAATTTACCCTTGTAGTTGATCAGTTGAGATTGATCCCGATAACGAATGAAATCTCTGTATATAAATTTGAATTTCTCATACCTAACATCAAAGCAAACTATCAGAGAAGGCAATTCATCGATTTGTTCAGCTAAGTAATACAAAACCCCGTTGATGCATATCCCTTCACCCATAGGAAAATGGTTTAAGGGACTATGGATCTCCCTCCACGAATCACTTCCAGTTCCTAGTGTCAAAATTTGATGATAATTAGGATAGCTAATGGACAATACCTTGAATCGTTTGTCAATCAGATCAAACCCTAAAAAGCTACACCAACTCATTCTCCCTGTAGGTAAAGGTAGTAAAGGTAAGCTAGCAGACTGTCCCGTGCTAGGGTTATATATCACTTGGTGTTGGAAATAGATCAAACCAGATACACAACCACAAAATTCTAACCAATTGTCGTCTCCAAGGAACTTCCTGTGAACATCGGCCGTTACTACAAGAGACGACGACTCCTCATATGGATTCTGAGGCTGAGGCGAAGTGAAGAAACAACACTCATAGCCGTCTCCTTTGATGGCGAATAAGAGACGCGGGGGACGAGCAGAAGACCTGGTAAGGAACAAATCGGTGAAATATGGACGGAGAAACATGGAGCCCCATAGCTTGGACACGAAACTAAACCTAGCGATTGACTTGGCAGGCAATCTAGAGAGTATCTCGATGATGAGATCAATCGGGATGGAATCTGAGTTTTCTCCTTTAATCATATTTTGTGTTCCAACTTGGAAGATGGTTTGGGTTTTGGTTCGAGATGGACTAGGATAAACACACCACATGCTCTTAGTCTAGGGTTTTAAAGCCAATCTATCTAGGGCTTCAAAGTATATATGTACTATTCGAAAATATGGAAAACAATATTAATTAAACGATCTCGATTATTAGATCATATTATATACAATTCTACGATTTTATTATATACGTAAAAGAGTTCATCAGGACAAACTGAAAGGAATATTAATCTACGATGCAATCTTATAATCTTGACAAAGTGATAAGAATGAAGGATGGTATTTTGATAGTGGTTGCACATGGCGTATGTGAAATTAATCATTCACAGGCGGTGTTAGAAAAAAATCAGCAACTTGAAAAATCGAGTTTTGGATACAATAATTGTGGCTTGGGTAATGGTAGTGGTAAGAAAAAAATCAGCAACTACATCATATCTCTCACAAGCATTTCAACGAAAAAAAGGGGCTTACCTTGACAAATCAACTGTTGTTGAAAATCCCTAGCTGCGTGAAGAATGAGAATGTATGAAAGTAAAAAGACATTCCAATGATTCCTCTCCCCATGTTCATCAACCGTCAATTGGATTTGCTTAAGTTAGAAGTTTATGAGGCTGAGAGTGCTTTTCACATACCATCATGGAAGAATACTAAGCTCTTCTTTTTTTTTTTTTTTTGCCAAAAAGTAAATATCAAATTAATGAAAATTTGGAGTATTTACAACAGCACATAACCCATAAGCTTGCTATCACGGCAAAAAAAGAAATAAAAAACATGATAACAAAAAGAAGTGAACAGAGCCTTCGATCAATGGAGCAGCCACTTTATCATTAAAGCAGCAAATTTTCTTCGGTGTCTTCTGGCCAGAATAATGTTTCTCACCTGCCTATCGATATTTCTAAATATCTGAGAGGGAGGAATACTTTGGTTGTTAAAAATTCTATTGTTCCGTTGAAACCAAATGTTATACACAGAGGTGTGGACCACAATCTTGCGCAGCAGAGCAGGTGAACGAACAGAGCTTTGCTTTACCCAATCCATGAGCAGTGGCCAGGAATGGAAGAGGAACGGATGATGACCCAGCCTGTGCTGAGCTAAGGTCCAGATTTCTAGCGCAATTCAACAACAAATGATCCCTCGATTCTTCAAAACCAGTGCAGAGGCAGCAACTTGTGTCAATGTTTATCCCCCAGGAAGACAATCGAACCCTTGTAGGTAGTCTATTCAACTGAACAATCCACATTAGAAAAGAGAGTTTGGGGATTGAACCTTTGAACCAAATCAGATTAAACCAATCTTTTTCCTCCTCGTGGGGTCTGATTGCATTCCAAGTTTTATTTGCAGAGAAGCCATTACAGATTGTACCCTCCATCGTCCAGGAAAACAAATCAAGCCTGGAAGATGAACAGTTATTAGGTGGGTATGAAGGTGAAGTTCCAATTATCAAACCAGAACTTTGTAAGGCGACCATTTCCAACTGAGCATTTGACAAAGGTTTCTGCCAAGGGTCTCAACTGAAGCAAAGTTTTCCAAGTCCAAGGGTCACAATCACGTTTCTCCACAGCCCAAAAACTCTTATTCCTCACGTGGTGAAATCTGTGCCAAGCTACCCATAACGAACCGCTGTTGGAGAAAAGCATCCAAATCAAGCGGAGACAGAGTGTTGTGTTCCATGTTGAGAAGTTTTTCAGTCCTAGACCACCTTCATTTTTCGGTAAGCAGACTGATTTCCAGGCCACCTTGGGCATGAAGAAACGACAACACATAGATTCGATTTTCTTAATGCATCCACGAGGGAGCAAGAAAGTTGAAGCCCAGAAATTAACTGTCCCAGAGATGGAGGCGGCCCGCGAAAGATATTAATTTTACCGCCCAGAATCTGAATCGAGATGCAACTTTCTCCACTAGAGGCTCATATTCCGAAATCTTTAGCTTGCGGTGCATTAAAGGTAAGCCCAAGTAGCGAATTGGTAAAGAACCCAAAGGGAAGCCGTAGCTAGAAATATCCCTTACTTCGATCTGGTTCAATCCCGCGGTGAACAGCTGGGTCTTATCATGATTCATTTCCAGTCCTGACCAGCTAGCAAATACATCTAAAGTTTCACTTATTCCGTGAAGAGAAGAGCTGGTTCCATCGAAAAAAACCATAACATCAGATGTGAGATGCTTAGAGTTGAAGTATTTGGATGAAATTGGATATCCCCTGAAGTGTAGTGTGAGTGCAGTATGCGAGAGAACACCTCCATGGCTAACACAAAGAGGTGTTCTTGTTTACAGATATATATAGCTCATGGTGTAAGAGTTGATTTTGGTCCGATGGCATAAAATCATGAACAAGTTCAAGAACGGGATCATGACAGCCAGCCCGGTTTATCTAGGGGGGCAAGGGGGAGCGAGTCGCTCCGAGCGACTGCCCCGGGCCTATGCCAATTTTTGTTTTTTTTAAGTTTTGGTTTAGATATTTAATAATTCTTAATAAATATATATAAAATAATATTAGTTTTACATCCAAAAGAATTCAGATATATATATTTTTCAATTTTCATAACCAAATTTCTAAAAATCTCATATAAAATAGTTAAAAAAATTATATGTTTAATTTTTTTTATAATGTAAATAGCATAAAAAAACATTTATTGCCCAAGACCCCAAAAAGTATTGAACCGGTCATGGATCATGATCAAGCTCAGCCACATGCAGCGCTTAAACAAGTTCAAGAACGGGATCATGACAGCCAGCCCGGCTTAACTAGGGGGCAAGGGGGAGCGACTCGCTCGGAGGGACTCGCTCCGAGCGACTGCCCCGGACCCATGCCAATTTTTGTTTTTTAAAGTTTTGGTTTAGATATTTAATAATTCTTAATGTTAGGAGATCTCGGAGAGATCGAGTTAAACGGAAAGTTAACATTTGTGTATATTTCTTTATTGTTAAATAGGTAGATTTTTATTCTCATATTTGTAAAGAACTTGCTAGACAAGTTATATCTTTGTATAAATAAGCTTATTGGCTAAATCAATAAAACGGAAGAGAAACTATTTTACTTATAAGGTTTCCTCCAAAATCTATCATGGTATCAGAGCCTTAGATCAAATTCCTATGAGTTATGGTTTTGTTTGAGATCTATCTTCCGCGTTTTAAAAAAAAAAATAGGATCGTGATTTGCTATTTTTATTTCCCATAAATTCTGTTTTTCCTTCTTTGATTTTGTTTTGATATCTATTGTTTTCTCTTCATCTTCTTCTTTAAGAAAAAAAAAACTTTAAAACGTTTAGTGACTATGGCGACTATGAGCATGAACCTGATGGGTTCGTTCATATTTAATCTTTTATTTTCAGGTCTTTATGTGGTTATCCATCAACTACAAATTCGATTTGGCCACGAAGATGATGACTCCAACGGATATATACTGATTCGGTGGTTTATGATAATGTCTATGGCATTTTTCTTTAACTTTAAGACACAAGTTTCTTCATGGACAAGAAGTTCGAAGAGCGACCCAGACTTGTGACTTTAGTTCGAATTGACTTGAGGATTTCAAGTTCTTTACTTCAATGATCCATGCGATATACGGCGTTATAGATTTTTAACGATTGTTCAATCTCATACGTGTTATCACGTATGAGCTTGCGGGAGGGAGTTAGGAGATCTCGGAGAGATCGAGTTAAACGGAAAGTTAACATTTGTGTATATTTCCTTATTGTTAAATAGGTAGATTTTTTATTCTCATATTTGTAAAGAACTTGCTAGACAAGTTATATATTTGTATAAATAAGCTTATTGGCTAAATCAATAAAACGGGAGAGAAACTATTTTACTTCTAAGGTTTCCTCCAAAATCTATCACTTAATAAATATATATAAAATAAGATCAATTTTACAGCCAAAAGAATTCAGATATATATATTTTTCAGTTTTCATAACCAAATTTCTAAAAATCTCATATACAATAGTTGAAAATTTATATGTTTAAAATTTTGTTTTTAATGTAAATAGCATAAAAAAAATTATTGCCCAGGCCCCGAAAAGCATTGAGCCGGTCATGGATCATGATGAAGCTCAGCCACTTGCAGCGCTTAAAAAATACATATACACCTTATGGTTTTTAACATAAATGTGCTCTCAAGCAAGGGAAGAACGGTTGGTGATCTCTGATTCAGGAGAGTAAACAAAGATATGATCAAGATTGATAAGGAAATTCAGAATTCGGCGGGGGGGGTCGAGAATTGATTGGTTTTCTCCTCTCTGGCTGGTTTGGTGAACTAACATAGAATTGATTAATTGTTCTATGGTTGTTACTGCTTTGGATGGCATATGTGTGCAATCACCTTAAATTATACTGTAAACAACTAACAGAAATTCAGATAATATGTTTATTGTTCCTGTGCTTATAAGATCACATCCTGTGTTCCATCTTATAACACAAAACAAATGCAAATTTCATCACATGAACAGAATGCCTGAAAATTCATTCAACAAATAAATGAATAAAAAAAAGCCAAAACATTCCAATTTCACCCGACCCTGGAGATATC
Organism: Eutrema japonicum; assembly: GCA_030161315.1. Classification (NCBI taxonomy): domain Eukaryota; kingdom Viridiplantae; phylum Streptophyta; class Magnoliopsida; order Brassicales; family Brassicaceae; genus Eutrema; species Eutrema japonicum. The sequence goes on from BSQW01000001.1 coordinate 44,059,203, forward strand.
TATATTAAGTAAGCATAATCATATATACGTACACACCTTTAATCAAAAATTAGTCCATAGGCATAAAACCGCCAATTTCCTGAAGATATGAAGGATCTGACTATACGCCCCGTCACTACAAGAATGGTGTTTTCCGACGGAATTCGGACGAAATTAACATCCGTCGGAATTCCGTCGGAAAATAGTACCAGTCGGTAATCCGTCGGAAGTTTCCGACGGCGTTCAGACGACATGCGTCTGTCGGAAAATTTCTCACGGATTTTCCACGAATTTCCGACGGATGTTATCTCCCTTTCGAAAAACCAAAAAAAAAAATGTTAAGTTAACATCCGTCGGAAATCCGTGGGAAATTTTCCGACGGATTGGTGTAATCTCGGAAATCCGCGGGAAACCCGTGGGAAATTTTCTGACGGATGACCTAAAATATGGTTTAGGGTATAGGGTATATGTTTTTTTTTAAAGAAATTGTAGAAAAACAATTGTATGATATATATACAATAGCTTCAACTTGTCAAATTTCAAAATAAATGTGTGTTATAGACTTTATAAAATTTGATGGAAGTGTGAGTATAAGTTAGAGTACAAGGTATAGTAGATGTTATGTGAATTGGTTAAGTTTTATGTTGTAAAATTAATAAACTCATAGAATATCTTTAACATTGATGAACTAACAATTTTTTTGAATGAAACATGTAGATTAGGGATAGTTAAACCATATCACGTAACCTTAAACCCTAAACCCCAAATATACCCTAAATCTGTGGGAAAATTTCCGACGGATTAGTGAAATCTCGGCAATCCATGAGAAATCCGTGGGAAATTTCTGACGAATTTCCGACGGATTAGTGTAATCTCGGTAATCCGTGGGAAATTTCCGACGTATTTCCGACGGATTAGTATAATCTCGGTAATCCGTGAGAAATTTCAGATGGATTTCCGACGGATTTATGTTTTTACAAGATCGCGGGAAGATTGACCACCTAAACGCATTTTTTTAAATAATCCGACGGATTTCCGACGGATATAGCCGTCGAAAATCTATAGATTTATTATCCATGACTTGTCTTCTCCCTCATTTCTCTCTTTCTCCTTCTCTCTCTTACCGTTTTTCTTCCTCTTATCTCTCTAAAATCGGATGATTTTGGTTGCTATCACTTCCAATCTCTCTAAATCTTCATTCTTCATCATCAATAATGGATCATGTGTAAGTGTTTATATTTTTTTTTGTAAATCTTGTTAGTTTTGATAGTTTTTAGAGTTTATTAGATATAGGTGGTTAATTTTGATTTTTTTAGAATGAATTTTGTTGTGTATTTGTTTGGTGGAATGAAATTTGGTAGGGTTTATGAGATTAGAATTGCTAGATTAGAACTTAAGTAAAGTTTTTAAATTAGAAAATTAAAAACGTTTTAGTATTTAGAATTTGTTAGGGTTTTTAGAATTTTTTAGTATTTAGAAAATTAGAATCGATTTTTCAAAAATTTGTACTAATTAAAAACATTTTTTATTTTATTTTTATTTTTATAAATCTTGTTAGTTTTGATAGTTTTTAGAGTTTATTAGATATAGGTGGTTAATTTTGATTTTTTAGAATGAATTTTGTTGTGTATTTGTTTGGTGGAATGAAATTTGGTAGGGTTTATGAGATTAGAATTGCTAGATTAGAACTTAAGTAAAGTTTTTTAATTAGAAAATTAAAAACGTTTTAGTATTTAGAATTTGTTAGGGTTTTTAGAATTTTTTAGTATTTAGAAAATTAGAATCGATTTTTCAAAATTTTGTACTAATTAAAAACATTTTTATTTTTTTATTTTATTTTTATAAAAACGTTTATAGGTTATTTTATAAAATGTTTGTAGAAATTTATACAATAAAACATATTAAAAACGTTTTTAGAGTTTTTTATGAAAGTTTTGAATTTTATGGAACATTTGAAATTTTTTGAATTTTTTTTTGAAATATGTTGAAATTAAGAAAATTTATGAATTCTCTTTGAATTTTAGAAATTTTTTTGAATTTTTAGAATTTTCGGAAGATTTAGAAAAAAATTCGAATTTTTTTAAATTTTTTTGGGAACTATACATTTCAATATACTAACGTTATTATGTTTTTCTCGCAAGAATAACGAGGACTCTCTCCGTTTGGACTCCCATGGATGCAATCGTTCTCGGAGTACGCCTCGTAGCTGATAACACCATATTTTACATGTTTTTAAGGTTTAGTTTCATAGGTTTTTAGTTCTAATTTTTATAGTTTTTGGATATTTTCATGCATTTAGGTCCAACTTGAGTCTCATTGCATTTTAGATGTCCTAGGTTGTCTTTGCATTCTTTTTGGCTTGTTTGAGCCATTTTCAGGTGTTCTTGGAGTCATAGGAGTTGGAGGAGTGAAGATAGCCATCAAAAAGTTCATTTCGGAATACATAGATGCATGATCAGGTTGAGACGTCATAAGTTTGGCATTTGGATGAAGGACTTTCCACCGATGGATTGAGCTCATATTTAACACGAGATAGAGCAATGGATTAGCTTTCATTTGGAAGTGGTTTGAGGCAATTCCAACGGTGCGATCAGAAGTTATGCCAATTTCTGTGACGACGGTCCAGTCTGGCGCGCGAAGGAACTCATTGGAGCTCACAGCGGTGTGGCGCAGCGGTCAAACAGTGACCGCTGCGGGTTCATCCGACGAAAAAAAACAGAGATCCACAGCGGTCAGACAGCGGGCAACTCCCCACCGCTGTGGACTCCTCCGGAGCAAAAATTCAGAAACCGTCCGAAGTAATTCAAAGCTCGACTCAGAAGAACAGTTTCCATTCGGATTTAGCTTCGGAGGTCCTCATGAAAGTTGTATATATTTGAGTTAGCTTTCCAATGGAACCAGTTTCAAGTCATTCCGATCTGTGGTTCGAGAGTTATATCCGATTTAGTGAAGACGTATCAAACCGTAAACCATCACCGACACTATTCCGCCCTTTTTTGTATTTTAAGTCAATTTTTACCAACTAAACACTTAAGTCTTCTTTCCCAAAACGAAAAGTCTCTCTTGAGAGAGCTCAAGAACACCAAGAGGTGTTCTTGAATGGATCTTCATGTATATTTCACATAAGGGAAGATTTCTTCACTTTTATTTCATTTTATATCTATTTGATTCTTCTTATTTCTTTTCTATGGTTTATTTTTGTGATTTGTGTTATTCTTGTGAGTTGACTTTTTGTTGGATTTTGGATAATGTTTGATTTGGATGGTTTGATGGTTTATTGTTGATGTTTAGGCTTAGATAATCATTTGTTCTCATGTTAGGAGGGATCTTAATGCTAGAATCGAATTGACAACTCATTTCTAGAACTTAAGACATTTCTCGCCCGGAAAGTGTTCGATGAAATGTCTAGAAAACTTCTAAGCATGCAATTCAATTCTTAGCCAATGGAAATTGATGATTAAGGTGAATTGTTGACTTGTATGGACTAATGCTTAATGATTATGGATCATTTAGTTTTGAACTGAAGTTCTTGATAACTAGATGATTTGTAAATGGATTAGTATCATGGAAATGAACTAATCTACTTGTCATAAAAATGAATGTGCATTGAATGTTTAGGCATCATTAGTCAATTGTCTTGATGGTTAGATAATGGTTATTTAGGATGATCTTGGATGAGTCTTTCACTTAGGTTGGTTCGTAATGCTAGATTTGACATGATAAACCGAAACCTAGTACTACACCTTAGATTAGTTAGATTTTTGGTCTCATCCCATACATTAGGGATAGATTCGAGTAAGCGGTGTTAGTACTAGATTAGGTATGTTCATTCGTTTCTAGATCTTAGGCATTTCACTCATGACCCGAGTTTAGTTGCTTGACCCGAACCTTTTGTGAGCTATACATATCCTAGCCAACGAAAGTTGATGTTTATGGTGTTTAGTGAACAATTGGAATTGTTTCTTAATGTTGTTGATTATTTAATCACAAATGGAAATTTGTTCATGGTTAGATAATTAACAAAGTGATTAGTGCCATGGAAGTGGATTAGTCATATTTGTGAATTCCATGTTCTAAGATAGCGATTAATGCTTCCAAAAGATTCATTGTTTGATTGTCACCCATCTAATTGATAGCTTAGTTCATAATCCAACATTTTAGTCTTGTGTTTTGTTTTTCCTTCTTGCATTTGTTTTCTTTTCCCATAAACATATAAAAACCAAAAATAATGTTTGCTCTAGCTTGAGAAGTTTCTTGCATTCTTAGTGCCTCAATCTTAACCCCATATGAATTGACATCTCAAGTGCTACAATGACATGAGTACACTTGGGAAATTGAACACGAAAATATCCCGTATCAGTAGCGGATCGACCTCGGGAACTGAAGTCCCGGAGTCCGAGCAATCCGATTATGGCCCAATAATATTCTTCTTCTTCGGGTCCCGATATGCTTCAGAGTACAAGGACGAAATCGAGAGCCTCATCCAAACGGTGAAAGACCGTGACGCGAAAGTCGAAGAGTTGGAATACGCACACAACTCAACCCGGGAAGAGCTCACGGATATGAAGACTATCATGAAGAACGCATTTTTATGTTTTATGAATTTTTTTGTGTAATGAATAAATTTTGTTTTATGAATTTATTAATTAAGAAATTTTTATATTTATAATTGATTTTCATTAATTAATTATATTATTATTTAATATATTTAAAATTTTGAATTAATAATTAAAAAAATTAATTTATTAAATATTTGCTTTAAAAAAAAAAAATTATTTAGTTCCGTCGGAAATACATTCGTCAGAAATCTGTCGGAAAATTTCCCACAAATATACATCTGTCGAAAATCCGTCGGAAATATGGTCATCGGTAATCCGTCAGAAATATTCCGACCAGTTTCCGACGGTTGAAATCCGTCGGTAATTTCTGATGGATTTCCGACGGAAATCAATTTCTAACGAACTGGAACTGACGGATTTTATCCGTGGGAAATCTATTGGAAAATGTCATTTCCGACGGAAACTGCCGTTGGAAAATGTCTGTTTTCTTTTCTTGTAGTGTTCAGTTCGTTTGAAGTAAACAGACACATCCAAGCCAACCACTACAAGAAAACAGGCAATTTGCAACGATTTTTGCGACGATTTTATTTCGTTGCAAATTGCCATCGGTTTTGCGACGAATTTACGACGATTCTAAAAGACGTCGTAAAATCGTCGCAAACTTGGGACGAAAAGTTTCGTTGTAAAATCGTCGCGAATTAGCGACGATTATACAACGATTACCGACGACCTTACGACGATAATCAAAATCGTCGTAAAGTCGTTGTAATTTAGCGACGATTTACCGAGGTTTGTATAAAACGTTGCAATATCGTCGTAAAATTACCCACGAATTAGCAATGATTATTATAAGTTGAATTTTACATCGATTTCCCAACGATTAATAAGTTAGGTGAGCACGTTTTAAGCTCACGGTGTTCGGTTAGGTAAACATGTTTAATATCGTTGTAAAGTCGATGTAAACATTTTTAAATTCGTTGTAAAATCGATGTGAAATCGATGTAAAATCGTAGGTAATTCGATGGTAATGAAAATAAAAATCTATATATAGTGGCCAACTTCATAATAAAAATTTCATATTCAAAAACATTTACTTCTTTCTGACCAACAAAAAATGTCAATATACGAAATTAGAAGATGGATGTATAATCGTCTTGATTCAGAGGGATCGCTAACAAAGGAGTTCAGTGATGGGGTGGAGGGATTCATGCATCAGGCAGGAAGTATACATAATACGATTATCAGTGGTAAGATGTACTGTCCTTGTGCCAGATGTTTGAATAGGAAATTTATCATTATCTCGAAGGTGTGGTCGCATATATTAAATAGAGGGTTTATGCCGCATTACTATATATGGTATTATCATGGAGAGGGTCATGGGGGAAATGCAGCTAGTAGTAGTAGCAATTATCAAGCATCGAATATTGATGAGTCAAATAATTTTAATCAATTTGATGATCATGCGGAGCAGCATGGTGAAGATAATGATAGGATTCATGACATGGTTACGGATGCATTTCATGAAACCGTAAGTACATTTGCACATGATCATCATGATGAGGAACCCAATCTAGATGCAAAATTTTTTTATGATATGCTAGATGCTGCAAATCAGCCACTCTACGATGGATGTAGAGAAGGACATTCTAAATTGTCGTTGGCGGCTAGGATGATGACTATTAAAACTGATCATAACTTAGCTGAGGTTTGCATGGATGATTGGGCTGATTTGATTAAAGAGTATTTGCCAGAGGACAATTTAGCTGCTGAAACTTACTATGAGATACAGAAGCTGGTTTATAGTCTTGGGTTGCCTTCTGAGATGATAGATGTCTGTGTTGACAATTGCATGCTTTTTTGGAAAGATGATGATAAGTTGCTGGAATGTCGATTTTGCCATAAGCCAAGATATAAGCCGCAAGGTACTGGTCGGAGTAAGGTACCGTTCCAGCGGATGTGGTACCTTCCTATAACTGATAGATTAAAAAGAATGTATCAGTCTGAGAGGACAGCTGCATCGATGAGATGGCATGCATATCATTTGCAAACAGATGAGGAGGTTACTCATCCTTCAGATGCAAAAGCGTGGAAACACTTTAAGACGGTACATCCAGACTTTGCTAGAGAGAAACGTAATGTGTATCTTGGTCTTTGCACAGATGGATTTAGTCCGTTTGGTATGTCTGGTAGACAATATTCTTTATGGCCAATAATCCTAACGCCTTACAACCTACCCCCAGATATGTGCATGCAAAGGGAATTTTTATTCATGAGTATTTTAATACCAGGTCCGAAGCATCCGAAGCGTTCCCTTGATGTGTTTTTGCAGCCTCTGATACAGGAATTGGAGCAGTTGTGGTATACCGGGGTTCGGACATATGATTTTGCAAGGAAAAAAAATTTTACAATGCGTGCGGTGCTTATGTGGACAATAAGCGACTTCCCTGCGTACGGGATGTTATCAGGTTGGACTACGCATGGGCGATTGTCTTGTCCATATTGTCTCAATCGGACAGATGCGTTTCAATTGAAACATGGTCGGAAAACAAGTTGGTTTGATTGTCACCGCCGATTTCTACCGATTCATCATGCATATCGAAGAAATAAGCGGTTGTTTAGAAAGAACAAAACTGTTCGTGTTCCTCCTCATGTTTATATTTCCGGGGAAGATCTAGAAGCAGAAATTGATCATTATGGTGCATTGGAAACAGTCAATCGTGGTGGAAATTGGCACACTCCAGCTAATATGCCGGATGGATATGGGGAGCATCACAATTGGCATAAGAAAAGCATATTCTGGAAGCTTCCGTATTGGAAGGATCATTTGCTTAGACACAATTTGGATGTCATGCACATTGAGAAAAACTTTTTTGATAACATCATGCATACATTGTTAAACGTGCGTGGAAGGACTAAAGACAGCGGTAAGTCAAGGTTAGACTTGCCTGATCTTTGTTGTCGGAATGAGTTACATATTACAAGCAATGGGAAAGCACCTGTCCCCATATTTCGAGTGGGTGCGGAAGAAAAGTCAGCTTTGTTCAAATGGGCGACATCTGATGTGAAGTTCCCGGACGGGTACGTATCTAATTTAGCTAAATGTGTTGAGAATGGCCAAAAGTTTTCCGGGATGAAGAGTCATGACTGTCACGTCTTTATGCAATGACTACTTCCTTTTGCATTTGCTGAACTTCTACCAGGAAATGTACACGAAGCAATTGCAGGCATTGGAGGGTTTTTTCGGGATCTTTGTACCCGTACTTTGTCAGAAGATGTTATTGCACAACTTGATGCTAGTATTCCTATTTTGTTGTGCAACATGGAGAAAATATTTCCCCCAGCCTTTTTTGATGTTATGGAACATCTACCTATTCATCTACCTCACGAAGCAGAACTTGGGGGACCTGTGCAGTATCGATGGATGTACCCATTCGAGCGATTCATGGGACATTTGAAGCGGAAGGCTAAAAATCTAGCCAAAGTTGAAGGCTCAATAGTAGCAGGAAGTTTAACAGAAGAAACTTCTCACTTCACGGGGTACTATTTTGGCTCGAAGGTTCGCACACGGAAAAGGGCAGCACGGCGATATAATGATGGAGGTGTAGGCCGAACATATGCTAATGAAGGTGTCCCAGATATCTTTTCTTCAATCGGTCGATTATGTGGAAGAGTGAAGTCAGTTTGGTTTGCCAATGAAAAAGACCATCATAGTGCACAAACGTATATCCTCTTAAATTGCGAAGAAGTTAGTCAATTTGAGACGTAAGTGTATAAACATACGTCTTATATATATGGCTAAATTATATATATGCTAGCTTTATACCAATTACAAATACTTTTGTATGCAGTGAATTTGTTAGACAAGTCCGAGAAGTCATTGAAGGAATCTCAGACGATGAAATCAACAAGCGTAAAGATCAACATTTTGCCCCGTGGTTGAAGACGCAAGTACGTAAAATTTTAAGTACTAACTTGGACAATTAACCTAATACATATTTGATTACTTTTTTAATTAAATTAATTAATGAAATATAGGTCGAGTATGGGGATACTGCATATCCACTCTGGTTCCATGAGTTAATAAAAGGCCCCATATCGAAGATAACGAGTGCACCCATGTATTGCACACGCGGATATATATTTCATACATTCAAATACGGAAATCAAAGAGCTACTGCCAACTACGGGGTATGTGTGCGGGGCGAAATAGATTTTTATGGAGTGTTGCAAGACATAATTGAAGTTGAGTACCCTAGTTGCTTAGGTTTGAAATGCGTTCTGTTCAAATGCGACTGGTTCGATCCAACAGTTGATCGAGGCGTCCGTAAGAACAAATTTGGGGCAGTAGATGTCAACCAATCACGACGTTACAATAAGTATGAGCCATTTATCCTAGCATCACAAGCAGAACAAGTCAGCTTTGTTCCATATCCGCGAGTTCGCACCACCCGTATCTCATGGTTATCAGTTATAAAAGTTTCTCCGAGGGGTCGAATTGTGGGGGTTGATGAGGAACTACCAATGCAGCAATATCATTGCTCTGATATGCCAGAACTAAATGAGAGCAATGAAGACATCCTTTTGATAGATCCTCAAAACAGGCAAGTTGAATATCTCCCAGACGATACAGAGGAAGAAGATGAGGAAGATGAGTTCGAAGAAAGTGATGAACCAGATGATCAAGAAACGGATGTGTACTACGATTCGTCCGAAAATGAATCAGAGTGACCGCGCTAGCTAGTAATTATTGTGAATTTAATGTATTAATATAATATTGTGATCGAGTAGTTATTGTGAAATTTAAGTGATATGATTTCTATGAAATCCCTTAAACCCCAAACTAAATTCCATCTCCGATCTCCACTCATTTTCCGCCGTAGGTGCGGCGATTTATAAATTACGAGACATATGTGTCATGTAATTTATTAATTGCCCCAACAACGGTGGGAAATGAGTGGTGATCGGAAATGGGATTTAGTTTGGGGTTTAAGGGATTTCAAAGACATCGTCGCTAAATCGTCGCTAAATGTGATAGTCACTAATTCGATGCAAATTGGCAACGAATTTAGCAACGAATATTGACAAATTTTGTACACTGAAATTGATCGTGACTTTAGAGAATTGTCCGGAAATGAAAACTCGGTCAATCACAATAATTTCCACAAACTGAATCATTGTATTAATAATCTCTAACATATACGCAAACTATATGTTTTACTTATTTTTCTATATCGATGAACTTATTGATAATTTCATGAATTTGGATTTACAGTAAACATGTCAAGTTGTTAATGGAACGTTGTAATCGACGGTACAATTTCGTACCTATACCCTAAACCCTAAAACCGATTTTACAAATATCCTCACTAATTCGATGCAAATTGGCGACGATTTAGCAACGAATATTGACAAATCGTGGCTAAATCGTCGCAAACACTGAATGTCGCAAAATCGATGCAAAGTTGCGACGATTTGGCAACGATTTGTCATAAACCCTAAACCCTTTGCCCTAAACCCTAAACCCTAACATATTACCATCTCATTGTATTATGCATCTTTCACTGAAATTGATCGTGACTTTAGAGAATTGTCCGTAAATGAAAACTCGGTCAATCACAGTAATATCCACAAACTGAATCATTATATTAATAATCTCTAACATATACGCAAACTATATGATTTACTTATTTTTCAATATCGATGAACTTATTGATAATTTCATGAATTTGGATTTACAGTAAACATGTCAAGTTATTTATGGAACGTTGTATTCGACGGTACAATTTTGTACCTATACCCTAAACCCTAAAACCGATTTTACAAATATCCTCACAAAATCGATGCAAATTGGCGACGATTTAGCAACGAATTGAACTAATCGTGGCTAAATCGTCGCAAACACTGAATGTCACAAAATCGATGCAAAGTTGCGACGATTTGGCAACGATTTGTCATAAACCCTAAACCCTAAACCCTTTGCCCTAAACCCTAAACCCTAACGTATTACCATCTCATTGTATTATGCATCTTTCAATGAAATTGATCGTGACTTTAGAGAATTGTCCGAAAATGAAAACTCGGTCAATCACAGTAATATCCACAAACTGAATCATTGTATTAATAATCTCTAACATATACGCAAACTCTATGATTTACTTATTTTTCAATATCGATGAACTTATTGATAATTTCATGAATTTGGATTTACAGTAAACATGTCAAGTTGTTTATGGAACGTTGTATTCGACGGTACAATTTTGTACCTATACCCTAAACCCTAAAACCGATTTTACAAATATCCTCACAAAATCGATGCAAATTGGCGACGATTTAGCAACGAATTGAACTAATCGTGGCTAAATCGTCGCAAACACTGAATGTCACAAAATCGATGCAAGGTTGCGACGGTTTAGCGACGATTTGTCATTAAATATACCGCGTGTCGGTCAATTAAACTCCCGCGTGTATGAATGTCACAAAATCGTTGCAAAGTTAGCGACGAATTAGCTACGGTTTAATTGCCTCGATACAGCGACGACACGTAATCTTATATATACACGCGAGTTCCTTGCAAATTCATTTACAAACAAATAAAAAAAAACTGATCCTAACTTCTTTCCGAATTCCTTGCGAAAAAAGGTAAATTTTTTTTTCCAATGTTTTTAATTAATTAGTATAGATAAAAATTAAACAATTTAGGTCGGTAGAAACGGTATCAACCTCCGCTGCCTCCACAACCACCTCAGATTCCGCAACCTGGAGGCCATGCCCCGGCCCCGTATGCACACATGACGGTTCATGATTTGCTTGCACAGCCGGGGCGTCATAGGCTTAAAAGATTAGATCCAGATCATACTGACGGGTCGGAATGGTAATATATATAAATATATATTTTTTACATTTATTTCTAACAATTCAAAATTTTACAATTTTTTTGTTTCAGGTTTGGAGTTGAATCCAAAGTTGGACGCACCGTTTCCGACATCATCAAGTCTTATTTTATCGAGCCGCATACCAATTTTACCCAGCTTCCTCTACACGTCAAGGAGACATGGTTCAAGATGTTTGCGGTACGTATGGAAAAAATATTTTTTTATCCTTTAATTATTTTAATTATATTTAAATATATATTTAATTTAATTTTACAAAATATGTAATTATTTTTGTTTCTCATGCAGCAAAAATATCACTGGGATCTTTCGCTTCATGGCGAGGTCGAAACTTTATTTCTCGAGAGGGTGAAGTTTCGTATCCAAGGCGTGGTTGTTGAGTGGAAGAAAGCATGGAAGAAGGATGGCGACGAAGCAAAGCCCCTGCACATGGATAAAGCCGTTTGGGACGGCTTGGTGCGGTATTGGATGGATCCGAAGTCTATCACGACTGCTGAGAACGACTGCTGAGAAGTGTTCGGCTTCCCACAACACCGTTGATTCGGACGGGAGACTCAAGGCTATGCCTCATATAGCTGGACAAACACCTTTTGCGGGTGTTCGTCTACAGATGGTAATTAAATTTATTTAAATTAATTAATTTATTTAATTTACTTCGTCAATAACATAGTTTTTTTCTTTAGGCCGCCGAAGACGGAGGTGTACTCCCTCCGATGACAAGGGTTTTTGAGCGGACGCACCGGAAGAAGGATGGTTCCTTTGTTTCCGAAGCTGCCGAGCACATCTTCAATGAGGGTGACTTCCAAAGTCACCGAACGAGAGACACAGCTCTCTCAACAGCTATCTCCCGGTGGTTCGTCGGTCATGTCTGGAGGGTTGACCACACCCGATATTGACTTGATCTTCGAGCAGGTATATAGAATAGTTAGTACTTATTAATTTTTAGTTTTTGATTTTATAAAGTTTTCTAATTGTAAATTTAAATATAGGTTGCCCCTAAGAGAAAGGGGAAGGTTGTCGGGATGGGATCTATTCGAGATGTCTCGGCTGCTTCTTCATATGCTCCGCGACGACGATCGCCAGAAGATGATCCAGTCGTGTTACGTGCCACGATTACGAGTCTTCAGGAGCGGGTTGAGACCGAGTCTCATGCATATCAGGCGAGGATTGCGAGTCTTCAGCGCCGGGTTGAACAGGATGCTACGCAGAATGACGAACTCTTCGACATCTTGGCAACAGGAAACCCGACAATGCAGGCCATGCTACGGGAAAAACGAAGACTCCGAGCAGAGGCAGATGAAGCGGCAGCGGCAGAGGCAGCGGCAGGACCATCCAGTTCGTCGAGACGTCCCGAAGACGATGTAAATCTCGACGATTACGATATAATTATATAGATTTAGGATTTCGATTTCTAATTTTGCTTTTTTTTTTGTAACAAATTATAATATTTTTTTTTATAAAATATTATTATATATTATTTTTATAATTTTTATTTTATAATTTCGAATTTAATAAAATTTTAAAAATAATTTAAAAAATCATATATATAAAAATCGTCGTTAATTCGATGGCTATAATCGTGGCTAATTTACATCGAGTATACGACGATTTATTACCAACGACTATACGACGATTATTAGCAACGATTTTGCGACGAATTATTAGCAACGATTATACGACGATTTATGCGCAACGATTTTGCGACGATTCATTAGCAACGATTTGGCGACTATTATTTAGTAACGATTTTATGACGATTTATTAACAACGAATTAACGACGAAAATATTTTCCCATCGAATTAACAATGAAATATTTGCCATCGAATTTCCATCGTTTTTACGACGTATTTATATTCGTCGTAATTTCAATGTAATATTTACGACGATTTAGCGACGAACATTTACCGACGATTTAGCGACGAATTTGTTTCCCTCGCACTTTCCCGACGAATTTACGACGATTTGTGGTTTGCGACGATCAGTTAACGACGATCTAAAATTCGTCGCAAATTCGATGCAAATCCTCTTTTGCAACGATTTTACAACGATTTCGTTCGTTGCAAAATGGGTGTTTTCTTGTAGTGAACGCATTGATCAAAGTCAGGTTACATAACGTGTTGACGCCCAAACTTAGTTATCAAATAGTACACCAGTATTGATAATCAACAGAAAAGTAAAAAAACAAAAATCATATCATTGAAGACGGTGAAAACACTTATTTTGCCACTCGTTTAAGCATTCTAAAGTTTAAAAGTTGTGTAAACACTAAAGAGTGATCTAAAAAAAAAATTATAAAAGGACGCATTCATTGTAAAAACAATTTTTTTGGGTAAATAAAGTTTACATTCTTTTAAAAAAAAACACTTGCTGCAAGAAGGGTGCCTTTAATCTCCGCAATTAGGTTCACAGTAATGGTGTGTTTTCCATGATTTAGATCCATCAGATGTCATATTTTTCGAATCGTACAGGATTGTTAATGCAGATGTTTAGTGTTTCGAAATCGATAGACATGCACCAGCTTTATTCTCATTGTTTATAAAAAGCACCTAGAAAATATATATGCCAAAACCCAATTATCGTGGGATAAAACGTTAGTTTGCTCTCGCAGTAACGTGTAACATAATTAGGACATGATACCCAAGAAAGAACAAATTATGCTACGCCAACAGAGCAATTGTAGGACCAAAATTTACACTACAGACAGGAAAGATTTAATCACAGTAATATGTAAATAAACAGTTTAAGGAACAGACGATTTATAAACGATAAAGCAATACAAGATCTGAGGAGGCGAGATAAATCTCTTTCCTTAACTCTAAGAATCTCCCGTAGTGTGACGGGGTTTTATAGATCCATGAGTCCCAGGATACAACCAAAGTTTAACTGAATCATCAACACCATGATTCATGTCTATCGACCATTATTCTACGATACTCTCGAAATTAAAACTTACTATAAGCAGTAGGGAATTGAAGAAACGATTGCTAGAACTTTTAGTAAGTGTTTATTGTGTATCCGAGGATGATCTTTTAGGTGAAAATCGTGTTGTATATATAGGAGAGAGGCTAGGGTTTTTCCATGACAGAAAAGGAATATTTCTAGAATAACCTAGGCGGCTGCGATTTTTAAGTCGGCCCGCTGGGTATCGATCGATACCAAGGGGTATCGATCGATACCTCAAAAAGTCCACGGGCCCAATCAAGGCCCAAGATGCGAACGTCGCACGTATGGCTTTTCTTCTCTCATGTTGTTCATTTAAGACACAACCATTCCAATATATACACGAGAAAACATTTCTCGGTTAATGAAAACATTTCATTAGAAAGAGCTTAACTCATTTCTTTTCACACTAACATAATTTTATCAAACCCTCAGGCTTTGACAAAAAATTAGTTCCAACAATCCCCCACATGAATAGAAATGACTCTAGAACATATGAAAATTGTACAGACTAGACTTTACTAGACATACTTGACTAGACTCATCTAGACGTAGACAGACTTTCGAGAGTATACGAAAATGTAACTGTCACTGAATGGTAGCGTTTTTCAGCTTTGAACCAAACAATTTTAATATCTGTTGCGTTTACTCGGCCAGGAGGTGAACATGATGTCTTGAACCACCCGGATTTTGATGTAAACTGATACAACAGATATCGCACAGCGACATTTTCTCGTAGAACTTTGTTCTCTATTGGGTTCATTTTGGCCTTGAACATTCCTGGTATTCGTGAGTGAATTTGGAGAATATAGCCTTATCTTTCATTCTCCTAGAAACGGCCCCATTTCACACTTCACTAGGTGATCTTTTATTAGCTTGTTTTTCAGAAGTGTCCTGTCACACTCCACTATCTACATAGCTATGCAATCATTAAAAGCCAACGCTTATCCTTACTATCCACAGGTAGCACTGTTATATCATCCTAGGAACTGGGCAGAGACATAGTCTCACAGTGCTCAACTCGAATCAGTTTAATTTTGTTTCCCTTTGAACCTAGATCTTGGGATCTCCAGTCACATAGGTTGGGTATCTGTCAAACGTCATCTTTTTCTATAGGCTTTAAACCCATTCCTTTTGATGATTTTACAATTTGATCTCGCGGCAAACCTTTGGTAAACGGATCCGCTAGGTTATCAGCCTACTTGATGTAATCTATCGTTATTACACCAGTTGAGATCAATTGTCTAATGGTCTTATGTCGTCTTCTTATATGACGAGACTTGCCATTATATAGATTACTCAGTGCCTAAGAGATATCTCACTAACTCTCACAGTGTACACATAATGCTGGCACTGGTTTTCCCACATCGGGATATCTTCCACGAAGTTTCGAAGCCATTCTGCTTCCTTTGCAGCTTTATCTAAAGCTATAAACTTTGACTCCTTGGTTAATTAGGCCAAGAGTGCTTGTTTGGAAGATTTTTAGGATACTGCTGCATCACCAAAATATTATCCACTTATAATATCTGTCAGGTTTACGAGACCAAGAGGTGAACATAATGTCTTGAACCCCCCAGACTTTGATGTAAATCGAGACGACATATAACGCTGGATAATTTAACATTCTAGTTATGGCTTTCCACAGAGTATGACCTGGATTACTCATGTAGCGACTTATTTACCAAATGCGCCAAATCGGATCTAGTACGATTCATCAAGTACGTTAGACTTCCGATAATTCTTGCATACATCACTTGTGATACAAATTTATCACAATTTAGAGTTATTGCAATCCTGTTTGAGTAGTTCTCAAAACATTCTAGGATCTTGAGACAAGATTATCCACTAATCTTATGTCTATCAAACTTCCCACTAAACACTTTCTTAGTGTGTTGGATTATGTCCTTCTTGCTTCCATGATGAACGTGTCATCTTATAACAAAACGTATCCATGTGGAGTACTTTTGATGTATATCACCTTAAGTGATTTTGAAGCTATTTGACATCACTTTGTTGTCAAACTTTCCAAGCTATTGCTTAGGAGCTAACTTAAGCTCGTATAAGGACTTTGCAAGTCTACTTATTTTCTTTCCTTGTTCAGGAGTGACATAACCCTCGGGTTGTTTCATGTAAATCTCCTCTTCTAAATGGTCGTTTAGAAAGGCATATTTTACATCCATTTGATGGATTACAAGATCTCATATTGCTGTAATTCCAATCAGCATACGACTAATTTCAACTTTAGCCTCTTCTGCTTCTTTACAGAAGTTCCAGAATTGCTCGATCTAGGTCCAATGCCCGTCAAGCATCGATCGATACTCATGGGTATCGATCGATACCTCTAAAAGCGTAAGAGCCCAAGAGATCAATTGCTCGCTTAGAGCTTATCCTTTACTTGGATGTCTGGTATATCTCATTTATACACCATAAAGCAATCAGCACTACATTGTGTGCATATTCAATGAAGATACAATCCACCGTTTTTGGTCCGATTGTCAGCTTATTAGGTGGTTGCTAGGCACCCCCACACTTTCATGTATTTGTATAAAAACACATTACTTTTCCAAAGTTCGCATGAAACATTTCCAGTGACTTTGTGTAGTATTTAGTTCAGGATATAACTTGTGGTAAGCAATGCTTCCCCCCACATTTCTGGACTAACCCAGATTTTTTTAGGAATAATGAGTTCATCAAATAATTCGGTAATTTGTTATGAGACTCCATTAGATTCCAGTGAATAGGGATCAATCGTTTGATGGATAATACCATGCTCATGTCCTCTATCACTTCAAACTATGTTGATAGTTCTTTCGAGTTGGTTTTCAACCTCGAGTTTGAACTCCTTGAGTTTTCCAAGGTCTCGTATTTGCTTCTTAGCAAATAGACATAACTATATTTCGTACAATCCTCAACGAAAGTCACAAAATATTTTTTCACCACCTTTTGTATAAGTCAAACCAAGAGGTTCGCTCGATTGTGGTGTTTTAGTGAGTTTGGTTAGAACGCAAACCTCACACTCATCTTTGCTTATTTTGTATTTCAGGATCTCATTCAATCTACGCATAGATTCGAATATAATGTGACTGAAACATTCAGATCAAATACTAAGAGATTTTGTACCATAAGCAAATGATTCTTTCTCATTAATGTCAGCAACATTGGTTACATTAATTTTAAGTCCGACTGTCTCAATGTTAATTTGGACCAGTCTGTCCTTAATATAGACAACATTATTTGTCAATACATGCTTAATTAGCATTGTGCCCTAAATAAGATTTTTATGAATCTTTAGCACATGCTTTACATCAGTGAGAGTGAGCTTCTTTGAAAAGTCAACTTCAGCACTATGAATAAATTCTTGTCATTATTTATGGTAGGAGGGAAACATTCCCATCTCAACGCATATATTGGTATAATACCACCACTCATTTGGGTTATGCTTAACCATATTGACTCCGAGGATGACATTACACATGTCTATCTCGACTAAATTGGCTTCAGCCATTCCATTGTTTTTTTACACCACCAGATCTAACAATGATCACATCGGTGTTGTTAGTCATATTGAAATTTGATTTTGTTCAAGAGAATCAAACCAAATTAATATACTAACCAATACCCAACTCTCAAGTTAAATGGTAGAATTAAATTCAATTTCTAGAATTTAATAAAACTTAATACAATATCGAATTGTATTAGTATTCTCGAACTCATATCAAGAATCGCAAGAGTCCTGTTGAGTATCGATCGATACCAATGAGTATCGATCGATACCTCAAAAGTCCAATGATTTAATTATTCGATTAAATCAGCCTCCAATATTTAATTGAACTTCAATTAATTATTCCAAAATTCGCAAATTTTTGGACACATAATATTGAGCTACACGTCTTTAAATTTTGTCCAAGGCTTTATCTTTACTCCGCAGTAGAAAGATGTATTTATATCTCGTGCAATCGTCTATGAATGCCATGAAATATTTATTGCCTCCTCTGGTTTGAATATATTTCAAATCACATAACTCTGTGTGAATTAAACCTAGAGGTTCTGTTGTTCTTTGAACGCTGGGTGATGGCGTTTTAGTGAGTTTGGCTTGGACACAAACCTCACATTTGTCTTTGCTTAATTTGCATTTAGGAATCATGTTCATGTTCATTAATCTACTCATAGATTTGAAATCAACATGTCCTAATCGTTCATGCCAAATATTAAAAGACTTAGCGAGATAAGCAAATGGTTTCTTATCATTAATCTTTAGGATTCTACGAGGTGGATGCCTCGGTTACATTATCCTTTCAGATTACTTCCTCAACAGATATCTTACACAGATTATCACATACAAAACCCTTACCCACATACATCCCATTTTTCGTTAGGATTAGCTTATCACCTTCCAGCTTCACAGAGAATCCATGCTTACTTATGAGCGATCCTGAGATCAGATTCTTGTGTATGTCTGGTACATGGACGACGTTCGTGAGAACCAGTTCCTGTCCAGAGGTGAGCTTCAGAACAACCTTCCCGTGACCATCAACTGTCGACGAGGCGGAATTTCCCATCAAGAGTTTATCACCACTCTTGTTCTTTGTGTATGTCGAGAACATCTCGCGATCCATACAGATGTGTCTGGTTGCACCAGTATCGAACCACCAAGTCTTTGGATTGCTCTCTGCAACATTGGCCTCAGTGACCACAGCACACATGTCAGCTTCTGTCAAGTTCGCTTGAGCTTTCACTGTTTTGATCAGACTCGTAGTCGTTTGATCCACTTTGTCACTGGTTTTCTCCATAGTTCCAGAGTTGTTGTCAACGTTGTTTGTCATTTTAAGCTAATGAGAACACAACTTTCAGTTAGTACCGATATATAAACTCAAGAATCGCAATTCTAAGACTGATATCGAACTGAATCACATTGGTGTCGATCGATACTCCTTAGTATCGATCGATACACACACAATGTCTATCGATACACCCATATGGTGTCGATCGATGCTCAGCTTGTGTCGATCGATACACATATAGTGTCGATCGATGCACCCTGTGTGTCGATCGATGCAAGTGAATTTTTACACAGGATCGATCGATAAACCACAGTGTCGATCGATGCTCGATGCACATACTGTGTTAATCGAAGCATCTTGGTGTCGATCGATACACATTGAGTGTCGATCGATACACCCTGGGTTCCTATTGATGCTCGATGCACATACTGTGTCATTCGAAGCAACCTGGTATCGATCGATACACGCTCAGTGTCGATCGATATACCCTGGGTGTCGATCGATACAAGTGAATTTCACAGGATCGATCATAGCACCAGTGTCGATCGATACCTGTGTCTTATACACAGTATCGATCGACATAGACCAACTTGGTCGATGCAAAGTATCGATCGATACACTGAGGTGCCGACCGATACACTGTTTGCATGGTATCGATCGATACACTTAAGTGTCGACCGATACAATTTAGTCCAATATCGACCGATACCATAGGGTGTCGATCGATACTCACAAGGCCTCGATCTGAATCGAACCTATCAAGAACAGATGTGTGTTCGTTGATTATACCGTTCTTTAATCGCAATTAAAGACGGTTTTTTAGAAGATGTTTAAGCAGATCTGCTTCTACTACACGTTTCAAGTTGCTAAACAACTGTTTGATTAACGTTTGAGTATCACTAGCAGAAGAACATCTTCTTAAAAAATAGAGAGAGATGAAGATTGCCTCTACTACACGTTTCAATTTGCTAAAAGCTTTTTGACAACGTTTGAGTATCATCAGCAGTAGAAGAATCGTTTAAAAACCGTTTGAAAACGTTTATTTACTCGTGATTAAAGATCCAATTGAAGTAATAACAAAAATTGGATCTTCTTAGAGTTAAGATTGTAGGACCAAAATTTACACTACAGACAGGAAAGATTTAATCACAGTAATATGTAAATAAACAGTTTAAGGAACAGACGATTTATAAACGATAAAGCAATACAAGATCTGAGGAGGCGAGATAAATCTCTTTCCTTAACTCTAAGAATCTCCCGTAGTGTGACGGGGTTTTATAGATCCATGAGTCCCAGGATACAACCAAAGTTTAACTGAATCATCAACACCATGATTCATGTCTATCGACCATTATTCTACGATACTCTCGAAATTAAAACTTACTCTAAGCAGTAGGGAATTGAAGAAACGATTGCTAGAACTTTTAGTAAGTGTTTATTGTGTATCCGAGGATGATCTTTTAGGTGAAAATCGTGTTGTATATATAGGAGAGAGGCTAGGGTTTTTCCATGACAGAAAAGGAATATTTCTAGAATAACCTAGGCGGCTGCGATTTTTAAGTCGGCCCGCTGGGTATCGATCGATACCAAGGGGTATCGATCGATACCTCAAAAAGTCCACGGGCCCAATCAAGGCCCAAGATGCGAACGTCGCACGTATGGCTTTTCTTCTCTCATGTTGTTCATTTAAGACACAACCATTCCAATATATACACGAGAAAACATTTCTCGGTTAATGAAAACATTTCATTAGAAAGAGCTTAACTCATTTCTTTTCACACTAACATAATTTTATCAAACCCTCAGGCTTTGACAAAAAATTAGTTCCAACAGCAATAAAGCTCACACGAAATCGGCAGATATTGAGAAAGAAGTGTCGTAAAAAAAAAGAAGCTTTTAGCCGACTTAAGGGACGCCATCATGTAAATTCATCATCATCTACAAGACGCAGAGAATCAATTTTGTTAATGCTCTCAAACCTACGACCATCTTGTTGCAGGTGAGCTTGAGATGATGTTGTTGATGTGCTCGTGGGTTCACGCTTCTGTTCTAGTGGGCTTAAAGATGTTACAGCATGTGTCGTCTTCATTGTAATAAACTTCAGATCCTCTACATGGTCTACCATGACTACTACTCTTCTACTACGATTGTCTATTTGGTTGGCTCCAAAACCTTGGATTTGGACACTTTGAAGAGTATTATTTTCGAGATTCAGGTAGAAAACATAAAACGGCGTAGATGATGCATATTTCTCCGACAAAACAATTTCACCTGTAGCAGTCACTCCAACGATGGAAAGATCATTAACTTTACCGTGCCAACAAAAGGCGAAATAATTCGGCGAAACAATTCGGCGAAACCTGTTTCTCGACATCATTTATAACCCACATACACAACTTAAGGGAATGCTCTGGATAATCGTACCCCATAGTAATCACACCTAATTTACCCTTGTAGTTGAACAGTTTAGGTGTACCATGCCAATAAATAACGAAATATTTGTATATAAACCTCAATTTCTCAGACCTAACATCAAAGCAAACTAGCACATATCCAAACTCTCCACCAATCTGCTGAGCTAAGTAATACAAAACCCCATTGCACTACAAGAAAACAGGCTAAAACCGACGGCCATATCCGTCGGAATCCCGCCGGTAAAGGCTATTTCCGAGGGATTTACGACGAAAGTTGGCCGTCGGTTCTAATTCGTCGGAAAACTTAATCCGTCGGAAACCCGTCGGAAATTTCCGAGGGATTTCTGACGGAATCAAAAACCGACGTCGGATTTCCGAGGAATGATTCGAGGGAAAAATCCCTCGGAAATTCCTCGGAAATTACCGAGGGATTTCCGAGGGAAGACAAAACCCGACGGATTTGCGAGGACCGATCCGAGGACAGCATTCCGAGGGAATTACGACCGATATCCGAGGGACAAAAAACCGACGGATTTCCGAGGGAAGACGTTTCTGACGGAATTCCGAGGAAATATCCGAGGACAACATTCCGAGGGATTTCCGAGGGGATTGAGTATCGATGGATACATCCGTCGGAAATCCCTCGGAATTTTCCGACGGATTTCCGACGGATAGAGTATTTACCCGTCGGAAAATTCTGGGGGATTTCCGACGGATTAAATATTTAAAACGAAAATATATAATTAATTTAATTTGTAATATAATTTTTAAATTAAAAATTAATAAAATTAAATAATTTTAAACATAAATAGATAATTAATTATAGAATTAAATTACAAAAAAACATAATGTTTAAAAGTTTTTGAAAGTCAAAATATTAAAAAAAAAATTCAAATAAAAAAGACGGATAATCATCGAACTTCGATGCGAACCACGCGTCCATCTTGTCGCTCTTCGTTCTCTGAGTCGAGAGCTCGTCCTCCAAAACCTTGACCTTCTGCTTGAGCTCTTCATTTTGACGGATGAGTTTTGGATCCCTCGAGAAACCAGCAGAAGAAGACGATGCACGTTGGGTCGCAAGCTTACCCAACCCAGGTCGGCGACCTTTTTTAACGGGTACATCCTACGAAAATAATAAAAAAACATTAGAAAATGTTATTTAAAAATAATTATCTCAATTGAAATAATAATCTAAATGTTTTACTTACCTCGAGGACTAGGTTGTTCATCTCAACCCTATTGATTTCGTTGGATCCGGTGTAGCCATCCTACGATCTCTGGGTGAGAATATCCTCTTGCACCTTCGTCATCTTTTCGACCATCTCCCTGACGGCCCCATCGTCAATTCTTCCCGTCTTCTTGTTGGTGTGCGTCCTCACCATCACTTGCAGAAGATCGGGAGCTTCGCCGAATTCGTTCGTCTACAAAATAATTAAAACCGTGAAAGATTATTGTTTTCTTATTTAAAAAAAAGAACTAAAACGTTTTTTACTTACCATTTCGATTTCGGTGGTCAAGAAACTCTTTGCCCCATTTGAAATTTTTATTACAAATTAGGAGAACAATTACAAATATAAATTTTCAATTGACAATATATTTGTTCCAAAAGAATCCACGTAGACTGAGACCACAATGAACGACTTTACCTCCATTAATCTGCAGAAATCGCGTCTTCATCTAGAAATCGAATCTCAAACCTCCTAGTGTAGAATAATTAATTAACTGTTTAGTCAACAATTAGACTAAGGGGCTTCCATAGATTTGTTTAGACTTTAGACATTAGATTTTCGGGATTACATATATAAATATTAATATTATATAGGGTAATAGCAACATATGACAATTAATAACTACAAAATTAAGTCTACTTTTTGACATATCTCTGTTCACATTAAAAAGACTATCTAATCCATATATTGTACCATTAATTACCTGTGTTTTCTCTCTCCTCAAAGTTGTTCACGGCGAAGAAAGAAGAAGAAGAAGAGAAGAAGACGTGAGACTCGCCCGGAATTGAGAAGAGAAGAAGAAGAAGAAGAAGAGAGGGAGATGAAGAGATTGAGAGAGAGAAGATCTTAAAGTATCGGCGGAGATCGAGAGAATGGCTGGTTTTTATGAATTAAAGATTTTCGACGGACTACATTCCTCGGTAATCCGTCGGAAATCCGATTCAATTAACCGCCTCGAATTTTCCTTTTTTCGTTTGGCGGTTTAATTTCCCGGGAAAAATTTCAGGATCCGTGGGAAATCTGTCACAAATTTCCGACGGATTTCCGACGGATTTGCGACGGTTTAGGGTTTATATTATGAAAATTTCATTAATTTTAGTGTGTAACAATCATTATTGTTATATACTAATAAGAAAAACATTTTAAAAAACAATCAAAACAAATTTATTGGGAGTTTGTAAAAATCGATAGATGAACGAATTCAAGCATTCATAAAAACATATAGAACATCTAAGGACATTTACGTTTTTGCTGAGGGTTTTAACAAAATAGTTTAAAACGTATGATTTTTAAAAACATTTCACATAAACAAGGGTATATTTGTTAGTTCTACATCTAAGAAGACCTAACGACATCAAAAACGTTGAAATTTGAGGTTTTAAACCCTAAACCGTCGGAAATCCCTCGGAAATTTCCGACGGATTTAAGGAATTCCGGGGGATCTTTACATCCGTCGGAAATTCTTCGGAAATTTCCATGGGATTTCCGACGGTTTAGGGTTTAAAACCTCCCGGGGGGATTTACGGTTTTAGCCGGGCGGATTAACGGTTTTAGCCGGGGAATTTAAGGTTTAGCCGAGGGGATTTACGGTTTTAGCCGGGGGATTTACGGTTTTAGCCGAGGGGATTAACATTTTAGCTGTGGGATTTACGGTTTTAGCCGAGGGGATTAACGTTTTAGCCGGGAGATTTACGGTTTTAGCCGAGGGGATTAACGTTTTAGCCGGGGGATTTACGGTTTTAGTCGGGATCCTTAAATCCGTCGGAAATCCCTCGGAAATTTCCGAGGGATTTCCGACGGATTTAATTATTTTGAGTTTTAGCCGAGATATTTTGGAATGCCTCGGCTAAAACTGACCCGGGGGAATCCTTAAATCCGTCGAAAATCCCTCGGAAATTTCCGAGGGATTTTCGACGGATTTAAGGATTTTGAGTTTTAGCCGAGACATTTTGGAATGCCTCGGCTAAAACTGACCCGGGGGAATCCTTAAATCCGTCGGGATTCCCTTGGAAATTTCTGAGGGATTTCCGACGGATTTAAGGATTTTGAGTTTTAGGCGGGACATTTTCGAATGCCTCGGCTAAAACAGACCCGGGGAATCCTTAAGGTTTTTGCCGGGGGATTTACGTTAGAAAATATTCAGTTACACTTTACTATATTTATGTTCAATTTACGGGAAGAAAGCTAGGTTTTTATTTCATGAAAAGGTTAAAACATGATAGATAAATACAATATATTACATAAAATTCATTATTCGGAATCCGTTGAATAATCTGACGCAGCTGAATCGGAGTGCTCGTCAAATTCGCCGATCTCTTCCTCTGAATCCTCAAAGACCTCGTAATTCACGTCCATGGTGAAATCAACCACGAGATCAACTTCAAGAGAATGCTCGATCGGACCTAAGTTACCTATTGCCGGAACCTGTAAAGGGTCGTGCTCTTCCACAACATAATCTCTTCCCCTTGGGTGTATCGACGTAACTGTAATCCAAGGGTCTTGCTTGTTCCTAACCCGGGGATATCGAATGTAGGAAACCTGATCCGCTTGTGAAGCAAGAATGAAAGGATCGTATTTTTGAAGTCGCCTTCGAGAGTGGACAGATGTAACACCAAATGCGTCATGGCGTACACCTTCTACTGGACTATACCAATCACAATATAACGCAATGCACCTCAAGTCGAGCATCCCTGGATAATGGACCTCCAATATTTCGCGGAGGACACCGTAGTACACAACTTCTCCAGACTGAGTTGATATACCAGAATTACAAGTTGTCTTTGAGCTTCCTTCCCGATGAGCCTTAAAAGCATACCCTCGGGTGCAATACATCGGATAAGACTTCACAATAAACGTCGGGCCTCTCATCATCTCAACTAACCAGGTCGGAAACTCATTACCGAGAGCAGTCATCTGACGAACCTGTTAAAATTTCAAGTGGACAATAATCGACACAATGTTTATATATATAAAAAATGATCACCAAATTCATTCTGCTTGACGACATCAAGCTCATCCTCTGTGTAATTTGGATATCATTCGCGTATTTGGGTCATGAACATCATGTGCATGAACAAATACATTAGAAATTATAATAACATTAATAACCAATAAAAAAATAACATTTAATTAGGTACCTCTCATATTTTAAAACGTCATCGCAGTTTGTTAGAATATACATATGCAAGTGCCTTTGCTCCTCCTCTAATAGTCGCCGATCCTTGCTTTTTCCACTTAGCCGTCCAATCTGAGTAAATATATCGGGAACATATACAGGATAACTAACTATGTTCCCTCTATCATCATGACGTGCGGGGCGCCTACTTTTTGTTTGTACTTGCGCTGGAAAGTAGTAGCTAGCAAAGTTGGAAGTTTCTTCATTAATGCTCTGTGCGACAATAGAACCCTCGAATCTAGAAAGATTTTTCACCTTCTTCTTTAGGTGGAACATATACCGCTCAAAAGGGTACATCCATCGGTATTGAACAGGCCCACCAAGGGCGGCTTCTCGAGGGAGATGAATAGGAAGATGTTCCATAACATCAAAAATGCAGGAGGAAATATTTTCTCGAGGTTGCAAAGGAGAACCGGGATGTTTTCCCCAAGATTTCGGATTCCGGTTGTTGTAACTGATCTCGTGCATAGATCCCGGAAGAAAGCACCGATCCCTGCATATATAGTACACATACATAATTAAATAACTTCCGTTTAATTATCACAAATATAAAATCATCATACGTAATAGTGTAAATGTATGTAAACCTGCAATAGCTCCATGGACGTTTATAGGAAGAAGATATTCAAATGCAAATGGAAGGAGGCGCTGCATGACAACATGAAAATCATGACTCTTCATCCCAGAAAACCTCTCTTCTGAACTATCGACGTAATTACGAAGGTTATATGCGTATCCGTCTGGGAATTTTACACCGTGCTTAATCCAATCGAAGAACTCCTCCTTTGAAGACGCATTCATCCGGAAAACAGGAGGATGTAGTGATTTCCCGTTCGCCATTACATGCAACTCCTTACGAGAACAAATATCTGGCAAGTCCAATCTGGCCTTCAAATTATCTTTCGTCTTTCCTTGCATATTTAGAACAGTGTTCATGATGTTGTCGAAAAATTTC
Organism: Eutrema japonicum; assembly: GCA_030161315.1. Taxonomy (NCBI): domain Eukaryota; kingdom Viridiplantae; phylum Streptophyta; class Magnoliopsida; order Brassicales; family Brassicaceae; genus Eutrema; species Eutrema japonicum. The sequence continues at coordinate 44,086,126 of BSQW01000001.1, forward strand.
TTTTCAATGTGCATCACATCTAGATTATGGCGCAGCAAATGGTATTTCCAATATGGTAAATCCCAGAATATACTCTTCTTGTTCCAATTGTGGTACTCACCACAACCGTCAACTGGATAATGCCCATTACCCCCGCATGAAACTGTCTTCTCGGCACCAAAATCCCTTAACTGATTCATAATATAATTCCCATCTACCTCAGGAGGTGGACCATCAAAAACTTTTTTGTTCTTTCTAAACAATGTTGTGCTCCGACGATATGGATGATCATGCGGTAGAAATCGTCGATGACAATCGAACCAAGAAGTCTTACGTCCGTTCTTCAATTGGAACGCATCAGTGTTATCTTGACAATACGGACACGCCAACCTTCCATGCGTCGACCATCCAGATAGCATACCGTATGCTGGGAAATCACTTATGGTCCATATAAGTACTGCACGCATCATAAAATTATGTTGCAGGGAAACATCGAACGCTTCAACACCATCTTTCCACAACATTTTCAACTCATAAATTAATGGCTGTAAGAAAATATCAAGCGATATCTTAGGATGCTCTGGACCTGGGACGAGGATCGTGAGGAACAAAAACTCTCGTTTCATGCACATAGATGGCGGTAAATTTTACGGTGTGACGATTACTGGCCACAAAGAATATTTCCTCCCATGCTTTCCAAATGGGTTGAATCCATCTGTAGATAACCCCAGGTATACGTTCCTTGGCTCACACGCAAAACTAGGATAAACCTCTAGAAAATATTTCCATGCTTCTGCATCTGAAGGATGCACTATCTCTCCAGCTGAGTTATGTTCTGCATGCCATCTCATAGGCCATGCCGTGCGCTGGGATTTATATAACCTCTTCAACCTATCAGCTAGGGGAAGATACCACATCCTTTTATGTGGAACATGTACTATGCCTCATGTATCCCGATAGCGAGGTTTGTGACTAAAACGACACTTCAACCGGTTTTCATCCTTTCTCCAGTAGATCATACAGTTGTCGATGCACACATCTATCATCTAATAAGGTAATCCAAGACCAGCTACAAGCTTCTGAATCTCGTATTATGAAGCCGGTGAAATATTATCTTCAGGTAATACATCTCTTACAAAATCAGCTATCGCATCAACACAATCTTCTGCCAAGTTGAAATCCGTCTTTATAGTCATCAACCTGCTTGCAGTTGAAAGGGGCGATATTCCATCTCTACATCCTCTGTATAATGGCTGCTTTGACGCATCTAGCATATCAAAAAGCTTCCGCGCTTCTGAATTTGGTTCCTCTATCCTGTTACCATCCTCAACATGATGATACGATGCAATGTTTTCACGAAACGCATCATTCACCATCTGAGTGTAACCTGCGTTTACATCTACTTCCGGTGTTGGTTCCTCTAACCTAGTATCTGAAGTACTACCAAACCTATCTGATGTGCTACCATAGTATTGCACCATTGAATCGGTTTCTCCGTGGGTATACCAAATCTTGTAACCAGGCATAAATGCATTCCTATATAAGTGCTTCCTTACATCCCAAACTGTGACTAATCTATAATTCCGACATTTAATACAAGGACAATACATTTTACCGTATTCCGATGTCATGCTATTGTTTGACGCAAAGTTCATGAACTCCTCCACACCTTGTGCGAACTCATCGGTCAATTCTCCCGTCGCGGGATCACGCGGAGGGTTGTCCATCCACGATCGAAAATAAGACATTGTATATGTGTTTGTTTTTTTTTGTTTTTGGTTTGTAGTGATTATAAATGAATGAGGGGTGAATACGTTTTTATAAGCAAAATTTTGTGAGTTTTCCGACCGAATTACAACGGAATTCCGACGGAATAAATAGATATTATTGATGTCGGCAACGATGTCGGCAACCATGTCGGCAAAATCTAATCCGTCGGAAATCCGTCGAAAATCCGTCGGAAATTTCCCGACGGATGACAATCGTCGAAATACCGTCGCAATCATGTCGGCAAGATCAGCATCCATCGAAAACACCGTCGGAAATCCGTCGGAAAATACTGACGGCTTATTCCGTCGTAAATCCTTCGGAAACACCGTCGAAAATCCGTCGGAAAATGCCTGTCGGAAATCCGTCGGTAATTTCCGACGGATTTCCGACGGGCTTAACTTTCCGACGGATATTCTGTTCGTCGGAAAGCCGCCGGAAATCCGTCGGAAATGCCGTCAGAAATCGCCCTGTTTTCTTGTAGTGTTGATGCATATCCCTTCATGCAATTGATACGTAGAAAAATGGTTCAAGGAACAATGGATCTTCCTCCACGAATCGTTTCCAGTTCCTAGTGTCAAAATGTGATACTGATTTTCCTTTTCATCATCAAAGTTGGGAAAGCTAATGGAAAATACCTTGAATTGTTTGTCGATCGGATCAAACCCTAAAAAGCTTCTCCAACCTATTCTCCCTTTAAGTGAAGTTAAGCTCACGTATTGTCCCGTGCTAGGGTTACATATCACATGACGTTTATCATCCGCTGTATATCGTTGATGGAAAAAGATCAAACCAGAGGCATGACCACAAAATCCCTAGACACTCGTTTCCAGGGAACTTCATGTGAACATCGGCCGTTACTACCAGAGACGACGACTCCTCATATGGATTATGAGGCTGAGGCGAAGTGAAGAAACACCACTCATCGCCGTCTCCTTCAACGGCGAATAAGAGACGCAGGGGACGAGCAGAGGACCTGGTAAGGAAAAAATCGGTGAAATATGGACGGAAAAACATGGAGCCCCATAGCTTGGACACGAAACGAAACCTCGCGATTGACTTGGCAGGCAATCTAGAGAGTATCTCGATGATGAGATCAATCGGGATGGAATCTGAGTTTTCTCCTTTAATCATATTTTGTGTTCCAACTTGGAAGATGGTTTGGGTTTTGGTTCGAGATGGACTTGGATAAACACACCACAGGCTCTTAGTCTAGGGTTTTCAAGCCAATCTATCTAGGGTTTCAAAGTTCACTATATTTGTATTCGAGAAGAGAATGTGGAAAACGATATTAATTAGTTAATTTTTTTTTTTTGAATCGAATGTAAAATTTATTCAAACCAAAAAATATTTTTACAATAAGTCATTATTTTTATAGAATATTTTTAAATAGAATATAGAGATTTTTAGACAATTAACTCCGAGTTTCGAACCAGAGCTCGAGCGCTCATTCGTACTGTAAGTATTCGAGAGCTCGAGAAACTCCTACACTTTTAGTATTCGTACTTCGTATCCTTTAAAGATCGTATCGAAAGCAGCCGATTACGGAGTTGCCTATCAATGAACTTTATCATCATGGCTAAAGGTGTAGGAGTTTCTCCATGATGTCTTGAGTTTCTTTCTCTCCAAATACTATGTAATATTGCTTGAAAAACTTACCTATCAAGGAAGAGAGGAATGCGATCCATGTTTGTTGCTGAGATGATGGCTATGATACATTGCCAATCTGTTGAGTATTATGATTTGAGGAGTCATTTGCTCATTGCTTTACACACTTCCATCGAGTATATAATTAGATAAGTTATATATGGTTATGTTACAATTTATATGGTATTTGCAAAGATTGAGATCTTTTTAATATTTGTATGAAAGTTATCTACGGTTATGATACATTTTTACAAGATATTTGCAAAGACAAACTTCAAAAGGAAAATATGATGATTTTAATAGAAGATATTTGCAAATTACTTATGATTATATTTTATAGTATATAAAAATTAGGAAGATATTGGCCTTAATCTTCCGATCAACCTCACTAGGAAGAACAATTCTCTATCCACCATGAATCCTCATACGCCACCGGAACCAGATCCTCCGGCGCACGACGGTACTGAACCGATATGGCGAGGCTTTCTGGGGAAGAGATCATGTCGATGAGAAAGATGTGCAAGACAGAGAGATGAGAAGTGGAGTCGCACAAATTTGGGAGAAAATCGCGAGCCCGAATAGCGTGGATGGTTGCGGTTGTCAGAAAATATGTGTGTGTGTGGCAAGGGTTGGATTACGCGGCTAAGCTGGAGAAGAATGGGTGGGAAGGAGATGTGGAGGTGGCTGAAGCAGTGGCGGAGAGGAGTTGCGGCGTGAGGAGAAACGTGCGGCTAGAGAAGACAGTTCGGGATTGAAGATCGAAATCAGAATGAGCCACGATGGATAGAGAATTGTTCTTCATAGTGAGGTTGATCGGAAGATGAAGGCCATTAGAACGGCGACGGTACCAGATTCCGTTGTTGGTTACACTATTCCGATTACGCAAATGAGGCTTATGATAACCATATACTTCGTGTAGTTAAAATGCATTTATATATTTCGTGTAGTTAAAAATGCATTATACATGTAGTTGACGACATAACCACTGATAGTTCGTATATGTCACCATGGTAACCATATACTTCGTGTAATTAAAAACATTTATATAGTCTGCATGTGTGATTATATGATAATGTATACTTAGCTAGCAATGATTTTTCCTAAAAATTACACAATCTCGATTATTACTCGTGCTATACTCCTTTTTTTTGTTTAATTATTAGAAATACAAACTAGAAAAGTAAGAGAAGCCACGTTTGTATTAAAGACGCATGATTGAGCTTTGGCCACGAATCGATTGTCAAAGAAAATCGTAAAAAGCTTATTAACGGGAGAGTCTACATGAGATCAAACAACTTATTATTCCCCACAATTTATCAATTATTATGTAAAGCGAAACAACTTTCTAGTTTGTGGATGTTTTGTTCACAGCCTCGACGTTGTCTGCTCAAATGTAGGATCAATGCAAACGATTACCTGCGCAAATTTTGACTCATGTGACTTATCAGATTTGTATGTTTCCATGTTCGTTAGGACACATGAAACCTTATAGATATCTTCATATTTTCAACGTAGGTTTCTAGTTTCCAATAAAAAAAAGATGACTTGGTTCTTATTCCAAACTTTTCGATTAGTAGAAAAACATTTCTTACCTTGCCGGTGCTTTTACCCGAATGTAGATACTCAACAGCATCTGCAACAGCGTTTAGACCTATAAACTTTTTCTGATCAATCCCAACCTACCAAAGGGGTGCAAAAAAAGAAGAATTAATCTTAGGGGAGGAACAAAACTAAATGTAGACAAATGAAACGTGTGGTTTAAGGTAATTTACCTTAAGCTTTCCGAGAGAGTAGAGATGGAATAACTTGTCAAGATTTTGTTTCCACACTTGACTATATTGCACCAGAAAGAAACCAGCCTAAACACAATCAGTGTTTGTTTAGTTGAAACAAAACCATTCAAGCAAGGAATATCAGTTTCTAAAATCAACATTCTAGATTTAGCTGTTTGAATTGAAAAACATTGTCAAAATACTAGACAGTTCCGTTAAAAATACCAAAATCAGAACTGAATGCAAAAGGTAGAGAACCAAAGCGCCGATAACACTGAGTCATTTCAACATACCACGGTTTGGCTTTTTGCTAGAATTTTCTCGCAGAGCCCTGGATAGTTTGCTGGCTCCCATCCTTTCTCCCCTTGATACTGAAAGACGAAATCAAGTTATTATATACTACTTTGACAATTTCAAAACTCAATTAGAACAGAACTGTTGTATTGACATAATTTTTTTTGATAAAATATTGTATAGACATAATTGAAACAAATAAAAGATGTATAGATAAGTGATATGACAGGGAACCTGAGATATCATTCCAATCACGATGAGTCGTCCGTAAACAGCAAGAGCATTCAAGCACAAATCAAACATTCGACCACCTACAGATTCATATATGATATCCACACCCTTTGGAAACTCCTTTTTCAAGACCTGTGAAGATTAGATAAGCATGAATAATAATGAACACAAAACTAGAGTTTCGATATGGGACCCTACCGTCTTGATATCCTCGGATTTATAATCAATGACTCGATCGACCCCAAGGTCTTTTAATAGCTTGGCCTTCTCTGATCCCCCACAAGTAGCAATCACCTTATTTCCTGCAAACTTTGCAAGCTGCATAGAGAGAATATCTCAAAATCTATGCTATGGTTGATACTTTAAACAACTACAGGACTTAAATCTCGTACCTGAACTGCGAATTGTCCAGTCCCTCCTGCAGCAGCAGTTACAAGTACTGTTTCACCTGATTTCATTTGTCCTGCCTGTGAATTCCACAAGATGATGGAATTTTTTCAGACAGCATATCACATATATCTTATCCAGACAGTAAAAGGAGAATGAATGATACAATATACCAAATAGAAAATATATAACAAGCTGCTGCTTGGACTAATTATTAAATTGAATGACTGAAATGAAAGACGATTAAGGAAGATAATTAACGAAGCGCGTCAGTAAGTAAGATCAATTACGACCTTTTCAAGGGCGGTTAAAGCAGTTAATCCCGAGGTAAGCATGGCAACAACTTCTGGATCTGGTCTTGGAACAGGAAGCACGTGCTTAGAAGAAACCTAAATCCACAAAAGACAGGATCACATTATCACTGAAGCTTCGAAACATCTCAAAATGTTGCTAAAATTAAATGGTTTAGGAACTCTCATACTATCATGTATTCAGCATATGCTCCAAATGTCATAACAGCAGCTGGAGTCCCAACTTCCAAATTCTTAACAGATTCTCCCACTGCTGCAATTAGTCCAACTCCCTGGCAAAGTGAAACAATTTCGAATTTTGACGAAAACCGTTAAAAAATGGTCCTCTAAATGCTGTGGACGTCGAATTGAACAAAATATACCTCAAATCCAGCATCAAAGGGAAGCTTCGGCGAACCGCCGCTAAAATAACGACCTGAGCTGAAGTTAACCTGCTCATGGTTTACAACAAGGACCAATAATTTTTTTTTGTTTTGTTTTGAATTTCACAGTTGATGGAAAAAGGTGAGTTGCCAATTAACTGAGAAGAGGAGAGAATATTAGAAACAGTTCAGAGGTTAATAACAACCAAACTCTGAGATAGACTGATATACTCTCGTGTTAGGAGTAATGCAATAAGCTATACAAATACAAAATTCTGGACAGGGTAGACAATAATAAAGATCAAGATATAAAGATCTTACATCACTTGCGTTAACACCAGCATAGATGATTTTCATTAAAACTTGGTGTGGTCCAATGGGTAACTGTAGTGGTGTCCGGACTATCTGTGTAGCATTGCGGAAATGATGAGACAAGGCGTGTACAATTCTGAAGCAGAGAGTGAGACATCAGTATGTGTAGTCTAAGATTAGGAAAAAAAAATACAACATTCATCCGCCTATGTTCTGGTCTCACGTAGTCACATGTTAACTTACATCTTCTCGAAGCTTTGAGGAGGTTCAATAATTGAAGTTACTTTAAAGGACGTTTTTTTGCTGGAACTTGAACCCACCAAGTACTTTTTCTGTTCCATTGGAGTCGGCCAGTACTCCAAACCCTTGCGGTTGGTAATCCATAGACATGCCCCGGCTTTACTCTCATCGGTTATAAGCTCAAAAGCACCTACAGCAAATATATGACAATTTCGTTAGTAGAAAACTAAAAAAGCAAGAGCATTTATGTTCCGATTCTTTTTGCACTGGACTAATTCTCCAGTCTCCACATTTTACTTAACCAATCAACCATGTCAAACAAAGCGTAATACAAAAACAGTTTCCTCGGTATTAAAACCATAAATAGAAAGCCTGAAAATTCCAGCAGGCATATGTCAACTGTACACACCTTTAATCAATAAGTCCATAGACATGTAACCGCCTATTGCCTGAATGAAGGAAGCATCAAGACCTTCAGCTAAGTCTGTCTGGATAAACTGCACAACGAAAGTCCTTCATCAAGAACCAAAACTTTAGGCAGAACCAAAACTAAATAGTATTTTGGTTGTAACAGACAGAGCTTCTTGAAGTAACAAGTATTAGATGCAAGAAAGCTAAAAATCTAAACCCATCTGCCCCACGCATGCTTCCCTAACTTCCATGTAGCTGGCCACACATTTATCATTTAAATAGCCAACAGAGCATAACTAAACATTTTGGTGCTTCTTACTTCAGGGCAAAGCACATTGATACGGATCCCTTGACGCCTCAAATATGCTAATGATCTAGTGAATAAGATGACACCGCCTGTAGAAATGTAACATATTGGGGGATAAACAAAAAGTCTATACAATGAATGTATGAAAGAAATAGTAACAGAAAAGTAAACACAAAACCTTTAGAGGCAGAGTAGATAGGATCAAATGACATTGGATAAAGACCCGCAGCTGAGCCCATGTTAATGATAACTCCAGGCTTTTGTTTGGCTTTCATAGCTTTGATCTACACAGAAGAAAAAAGGAACATTATAATAATCAGAAGTTTCGTATAAAAGCGAGATTACAAAAATCGAGCCAAGGAAAAAGCTTCTCAAGGAAAGGAAGTGAACACTCACTGCAAGTTGTGTGCATTCAACTACTGCAGTCAGATCCACATCAATGGTGTGTTTCCACGATTTAGATCCATCGGTGTCATCTTTATCAAACCGAACAGGATTGCTAATCCCAGCATTGTTAATGCAGATGTCCAGTGTTCCAAATGAGGCTAAGTGCTTCTCAAAAGCAGCGACGAGATCTCCTGCTCTCATGTTCTAGAGAGTTAATACAAAACACTAAGACAATAGTTTTTTATTACTCGATTCTCATTAAAAAGAAAAAAAATTCATCCTTAAAGCTAGCTACACACACTCACCTCTATTAGTCACATCACATTTGACAAAGATAGCAGAAGGAGAGCTTAAACCGGGATGGAATCGAGAATTGGCCTTTTGAACAAGCAAAGTAGTCTCTTTTCCTTTCTCCTCAGAAAAATCAACTACAGTTACAAAAACTCCTTTCTCGGCAAGAGCTAAGCAGAGAGCTCGACCTATCCCCATCACCATCAACAATTTTCCAATTATTGTTACTCTTTTTGGATGAACAATTCTCCAACTTTCCCAGGAAACAGAACTAAAACTAAGAGAAACGCAAATACTAATGATGTGCTCTGTATCTTTCTTTCATCATCGTAAAAAAAAAAAAGAAATCTTTCAACACATGTGTATACAGCGTCAGCAAAATAAAACGATTTATACTAAAAAGGTTTTCAATAGACACACAAAAATTACCCAGAAGATTTCATCGGAATCACCAAGAAGCAGGAAAAAAAAGAGTAACAAAATCTGGGAACGAAATCTAACCGATCCCAGAGGCGCCGCCAGTGACAAGAGCGGATAAAGCAGGCCTGATCTCCATGAATTTGAGTGAGCTTCGAATGATCTTCCGAGAAGTCAGAGGTAGAAGAAGGAGATGATTGATGAAGATTGAAATGTTGAACCTCGACTGTCGGAAAATCCAAGAAGAGTGACCCCACTTTATATAGATAAACCAATCGAGTGTTCTATTGCGACACGACTGCAATTATACGACAGTTGGTCCGGAAACCCGGTTACTCATAAACCGTTTAAGTACATCGTTTCAGGTTATTACATAACTTAGGAGTCAAAGTCCAAACTAAATCAGAGCTTCTCTCTCGAATCCTTTATTTAGAGAGAGAAAGTTCTGTTTTTTTCGTTTGTTTTTGTTTCCGATCTAATCGACGTTGTTCGGATTGTGTTTTCATTCTATATACTTTTTTTTAGTTTTCTTTCTTTTCTTGATTGATAGGTATTGAGCAAAGTTTCTTTATGGATGAAGGATTGAGTAGATTGATTCATTTCGACTTATTTGGAGCAGATTAAGTAGACTTGGAGCTTTCCCATCGGACAAATAGTTTGTGTCTAAACCTGTTGAGTTTTTCGGGGTTCAAGATGAAGATATGAGGCTTAAGCATGGGTGAAATTGAAGGAAGGACTTGAAACGCTGTCGGATTTCGTTGTTCTTGTTGTAAAAACGTTGTATTTCTGAGATCGTAACGTATAGTGAATTTGGATAATAATTGAATCGTATTAAAAGCACTTTCCTTAAAGAGTATTTCGACCATTCTCAAGCCTTGGGTTACACGAAATCCCTTTTAGGATACGACAATCAAAGTTCTCTTTTGTTCTAGGCTAAGATCCAAGAGAAACAAATAGAGATTTTGTGTTTTGTTTTGTGTTTTCACCAAAGTTTTTATCAATCTTTGGTCTTGTGAATCTGTTTTCTTTCTCTCGTTATGTTCTCCTTTTTGAGGCAAAGGAACATAGTATTTATAAAATCCAACGGTTGTCACGTACGCTTGCAACCGTACGTGTAACATTGTAACCGTAATTAACCATAAACCAATAGTTACAATGGTTCATAATATTACGTTGATACACTTAAAACTCCAACATTCCTCCCCCATTTAAGTGTACTCTTTTGATTTACGTAATCAACAACACAAAAACCAAACTCATGCATAAATGTAAATGTCCTAAGGATTGAATTTACATATTAGTGATATTACACATTCTAAATGCCCGAGAATCAGGATGTCCTACGGATTGAATCCTTTCAACTCATTTGGGTACATGAAGATAACACACACACGAATTTACACACTACTCTAAGTGTTTATCCTTGACACTATTATAAGCCATGTGTCCTTATCCTTTCATGAGCATATACAAAGCTAAGTCCAAGATTCTTGAAGCGGCTACACTTCACACCCATATAGGTAGATAATTTTCATCTTGCACCTGCAAAATGCAATTTTTCAAAAGATCTATTAAAAAAAAAACTTTAGGCTAACCCTCTCTTGCAGGTCTAAGCACTTACTTTGGGATGATATAAACAAGTGCTTCAATATCTAAGTGTGGGCTTTCCACATTGAATTCAGCCTCTAATGTCGTATTATAGGGGAATTGGGTATCCCACCATTAAAGATTTAACTGGACTTTAATCCCATCCCCTTAGCCGACTTGGTCACCAAGTCCCTAGCTAGTCCTTTTGTCAAGTCCCTAGCTAGTCCTTTTGTCAAGTGTTTGTTGAGACCGAACAAACTCTATGGTAATCACCCCATGAGTGATCAACTCACGTACCGCGCTATGTTTAACGCCCAGGTGTCGCGACTTACCATTATACATTTGGCTATAAGCCTTAGCCAAAGTAGCTTGACTATCCCAATGGATAGAAATCGGTGATACCGGTTTCGGCCACAATGGAATCTCGGAGACTAAGTTTCTTAACCACTCCGCCTCTCTACCCGCAGCCGCTAACGCTACAAATTCTGATTCCATAGTCGAACTTGTAATACAAGTTTGTTTTTTAGATGCCCATGAAATGGCACCTCCCCCAAGTAAGAACACCCAACCACTTGTAGAAGAATGATCTTCCACGTTGGTAATCCAACTTGCATCCGAATATCCTTCTAAGACTGAAGGAAATCCGACATATGACAAACCATAATTTATCGTTCCTTTCAAGTACTTGAGCACCCTCCTTATAGCTTGCCAATTATGAGTGCTAGGATTACTAGTGTATCTACTCAACCTTCCTACCGCATAAGCTATATCTGGTCTAGTGCTCGTCATGGCATACATTAAGCAACCAATTACTCGTGAGTACTCGAGTTGTGATACTGCTTGTTCCATATTAGGCATAAGCTTTACACTCGCGTCCATGGGAGTGCTCACGGGAGAAAAATTCTCATAATTGAACTTTTTAAGCACTTTTTCAATGTAATGTGATTGTGTTAAAGAAAGTCCTTTGTTCTCACGCTTGATTTGAATTCCAAGAATCATGTTCGCCTCCCCCATGTCTTTCATGGCAAAATTTGATGACAAAACTCCTTTGTAAGTTCTACTTGTCTAAGGTTTGTGCCAAAGATCAACATGCCATCAACATATAAACAAATGATCACTCCGTTACCAGAATCATCAAATTTGCTATATAAACATTTGTCCGACTGATTTAATTTGAATCCATTTGATAAGACAGCTTCATCAAACCTTTGATGCCATTGCTTAGGTGCTTGCTTTAGCCCATACAATGACTTTATCAACTTACACACATTCTCTTGACCAGGCATAACAAATCCTTCGGGTTGTTTCATATACACCTCTTCTTCTAAGACACCGTTCAAGAACGCCGTCTTAACATCCATTTGGTGGATCACAAGATTATGAATGGCTGCTAAACCAATTAATAATCTAATAGAAGAGATTCTAACAACAGGAGCATACGTATTGAAATAGTCAATGCCTTCCCTTTGTCTAAAGCCTTGAATAACCAATCGAGCCTTAAACTTGTCGATTGTTCCATCGACTTTCATCTTCTTCCTGAAGATCCACTTGCAGCCTAAAGTCTTGCAACCAAGTGGGAGATCCGTTAAGACCCAAGTATTATTTTCTACAATAAAATCCATCTCATCATTTACCGCTTCTTTCCAAAACGCAACAACTTGTGATTTCATGGCCTCATCAAAAGTTCAAGGGTCCTTATCAACAAGATAACAATATGAGTATTGGAAACCGACCTCATCTCTTGATCCTTCAACTAAATAAAGCTGGAAATCAGGACCAAATGATTTTTCAATTCTCCTTCGCTTGCTTTTACGAAGCGTCGGTGACTCGTTAGGAGGAACGAACGTGTCGTCTCCTTTATTTGTTCCACTAGAACTTGGAACTAAGTCATTTGTCCTATGTATAGAAGAGAAGCGACTCTCATCAAATATTGCATCTCTTGACTCAATTATTGTGTGAACCGGTATAGAATTATTATGTTATATGAAATAAAATCTATAAGCCTTGGAATGTAAGGCATATCCAATAAATATGCAATCAACTCATCTTTCTTCCAAAGTTTTAATCTTTGGTTGAGGTAGTCTCACGACCGCCCTACAACCCCAAACTCGAAGGTAGTTCAAGTTTGGTTTCTTTTTGTGCCAAAGTTCATATGGGGTAACCTTGTTCCTTTTGTTATGAATTCTATTTAATAAATAACAAGCCGTTAACATGGCTTCACCCAAAAATCCGTCACTCAATCCCGAGTAAGATAACATAGAATTAACCATTTCTTTTAGGACTCTATTTTTTCTCTCGGACACACCATTTTGTTGTGGTGTATACGGAGCTGTAGTCTCATGTATAATGCCTACAGACTGAAAATATGTTGGATCATAGTACTCCCCACCTCTATCGGTGCGTAACTTCTTAATCAAGTCATTATGTTGCAATTCAACCTCAGTTTTATAAACCTTAAATTTATTAAGGGCCTCATCTTTAACAAGTAATAAATATACATAGCAATAGCGAGAATAATCATCTATGAACGTGATGAAATATTTTTTATTCCCTAAAGATGGAGTCGAATGCAAATCACATAGATCACTATGTATAAGTCCAAGCATCCTAGCGTTTCTTTCTATGCTCTTAAACGGTTGTCTAACTATTTTAGTCAACATGCATGTTCCACACTTATCTATATTCACATCAAAAGTAGGAATTAATCCTTCTTTAGACATATCAATCATACGTTTATAATGTACATGACCTAATCTTGCATGCCATAGAGAAATATTATTTTTGCTAGAACATGACATATAAATAGAATCAACAACTTTATTAATATTAAGCATAAATATGCCATTACAAAAATATCCAAATCCAACAAAGACACCACACTTAGTTAATTATAAGACATACTTATCCGACTCATACACTTGTTTAAATCCACACTTATTTAAAACACTACCGGAAACTAAGTTTTTTCTAATTCCGGGTACATGAATTACATCATTAAGATTAAGAGTTTTCCCGGAACTAAATTCTAACACCACTTTTCCACGACCTAGGATAGGAGCGGTTGACTCGTTGCCCATATGAAGCACGGACCCATCTTGAACTGGCTCGTATGTCTTGAACCAGCCACGATCCTTGCAAACATGTGTTGTTGCACCCGAGTCAATCCACCACGTCACCTCATCATCCTTGAAGAGATGATGGGCCTTGTTCCTTAGAACGTTTCCCAAAACGGTTATGATGAGTTTTATTCTTATCCTTTGCTGCCCGACAATCACGTTTGAAGTGACCCGGCTTGTTACAAATTCAACAAACGCTCTTAAGCATTTTGTTAGATCTATCGTTAGTGTTGTTATTAAAGGGGCCTTTCTTCCCTTTATTCTTCATCTTTGAACTCCCACTTTCCTCCATCATATTGATCGAGGAAGTTTCAGCCTCCTTATTTTTTGGTTTTCCTCCCTCTTGCACCCTTATAGATTCCTCTATGCGCAAATGGCTGCCAAGTTGTACAAGAGACAACTCTTCCTTTTTGTGTTTTAACATGTGCCTAAAATCCTTCCATGAAGGTGGTAACTTGTCGATAATGCTCGACACCGAAATGGATTCATCCATCTTCATGTTGTGTTGAGTGTATTGGCCTATGATGCGAAGTAATTCATTGTATTGCTCCATAATCGGCCTTGAATCGCACATCTTGTAATTATTAAAATTAATCACAAGGAACTTCTTACTAGAAGCATCCTCGGCCATGTACTTCGACTCCAACGCATCCCATAATTCTTTTGCGGATTCGACATTTTGATAGACATCAAAGAGAGGATCGGACATACCGTTGAGAATGTGGCCACGACATATGTAGTCATCGTTCTCCCATTTAAGTTACTTCCTTGTCTCCTCCACGGACTCGTTTTCAGCATTCTCCAACACGGTGGGCATTGGCATACTTAAAACATACACCACATTGAGTGTTGTGAGGAGAAAGTGCATCTTCTTGTGCCATCTTCGAAAATCAACTCCTTCAAACTTATCTAATTTACCAAACTTTGACGTCATCTCACGCACCAAAATATTAGCCATTGTTCATGGAAAATACTCTTTAAGAATATTGTAAAAACATTGTATTTCCGGGATCGTAACGTATAGTGAACTTGGATAATGATTGAATCGTACTCAAAAGTACTTTCCTTAAAGAGTATTTCGACCCTTCTCAAGCCTTAGGTTACACAAAATCCCTTCTAGGATACAACAATTAAAGTTCTCTCTTGTTCTAGGCTAAGATCCAAGAGAAACAAATAGAGATTTTGTGTTTTATTTTGTGTTTTCACCAAAGTTTTTATCAATCTTTGGTCTTGTGAATCTGTTTTCTTTCTCTCGTTATGTTCTCCTTTTTGAGGTTAAAGAACATAGTATTTATAAAGTCCAACGGTTGTCACATAAGTTTGCAACCATACGTGTAACATTGTAACCGTAATTAACCATAAACCAATAGTTACAATGGTTCATAATATTACGTTGATACACTTAAAACTCCAACAGTTCTATCGGTAAAATCGGCGGTTCGGCGGCTGATCGAAACCTAGCGACGGCTGACAAAGTTGAAGACGACGACGGAAAAAACAAGCGGATGGCTTTGATGGCCTCATCTCTCATCATGACATGTGTTCGGGCTTATTAATATTGTGTTGCACACGTGTTTCATGTTGTTGCAATGTCAATTAGTATTACGTGTTGACCAAACTAGAGTTGGGCTTTTGTACTTTTGTATTGTGCTCTTCATGGGCTTTCATAATAATATTATGAATTAACGACAAACAAAACAAAAAAAATTCTAGCATCTTTTGCCCAAGGCATCAGTCATAACTACAGATGGCCATATGGTTATTCGGTTCGGTTCAGTTATTTCGGTTTTTGGTTACGTTCGGTTATGTTTTTTATTATTCATTCGGTTAGTAACAGTTTTTGGTTCGGTTCGGTATGGTTATCAAAATTAATAACCGCTTGGTAACCGAAATATTTCGGTTATTTTTGGTTAACCGAATGGTTTCGGTTATTTTCGGTTAAATTTCAAATATTTTCGGTTAGTTTCGGTTATTTCAGTTAAGTTTCGGTTAAATTTTAAAATATTTCGGTTACATTTCAAAATGTTTCGGTTATTTCGGTTAAATTTCGGTTAGTTTCGGTTATTTTGGTTTGGTTATTTCGGTTATATTTCGGTTAATTAGGGAAAATAAACATAATTTTTTTTTTTTGATATCCATGGATGCCCATTGGTTATCGGTTAATAACCATTCGGTTATCATAACCAATGGATATCAAAAATAAAAATCATTCGGTTATTGTGAAGTAACCATAACCTAACCGAATCATTAATTTTGATTCGGTTCGGTTCGGTTTCATTCGGTTCGGTTATTATGCCAAGGACTAAGTCATAACATTGGTAGTTCGTGCTATCTTTAAAAAGGCTGAAGTTACAACCTCTTAGCTATTTTTTAAATGTTTTGCAGATATGCCGCTAACATTGAGTGTTTCCATCTTGTGTCCTTGAGGAGATTCACGGTATCATTAATCGACTGGTGGAAGATTGCAGAGTCACTATAAAAAAGTGACTTTCGAGTAGTTGATACAAAGAGTTTTAACTCTAACTCTATAGTTCTACTGTAAAAGCACAGCTAACGAAGTAGTAATCTAGGAAGCAAATCCATAAATACCAAGTGAAACACTACGAAAATGTAAAAGTAAAGTAAAACTAAGACTAATGAGAATTATTTCTGGTTTTAATGCAACGAAATAACAAGTTACATAAAAAGGAATTAAACTTATGAATTAAAGGCGCTAGGCTTCATGGAAATTCGCAGGAACCATGAATTTCAAAACAGAAAATCAGGCAAGGAAAACATTAAGCATCGTTCTCGAACTCAAATCACTAGACTAGATCAATATCTTCCCAGAGTATTAAATTTCTATGTATTAGATATATGAATACTAACTCCCATTGAATTCAACAACGTAAACATGCATTATAAGCGAGTTTGATAAGTTCACAAAACACAATAACATCAACTCATGTTGGTTAAAGATATTTTGCTCATGTATGTTCTTTCATGCAATTTAACAAACGCTTTCGGCGCGTAAATACACCTAAGATCGGAAACTATGTCGCGAGTCAAGTTACAGCAATAAGATCAACAATAGATGAAGAAACCAATCGATAATACCCTATCTAACAATCCTAAACTAACAATTCATAAATTCCCTTGAAAACCCTAAAACCTAACTATGAAATCTACTCACACATAGTTGCAGAGAACAAGCAAAGATGTATGAGAAAAATCATAAATAAATTCAATAGATAGTAAGAGGGTTTAGAAATCTTCTCCAAATTTGTCACAAAATGGTTCAGAGATCTTCTCACAGAGAAATAGATACAAAGAGTCTATAGAAAAATAAAGTGTTATGTAAAAAATGACTACAAATAAGTCTATATAGGTCTTGACTCGAATTAGGTCGAGTTAAGTTGATTCCAAGGCAAAATAGGAAGTTAAAAACTGCATTTTTGGTTAAGAAAGTGGATCGATCGATCTGGACTTGAACCGGTCGATCCATACGAGTCTGGTCGATCTAGAAAATATCCGCAGAATGATCGGATCGATCGATCCAGGCTCCCTCTCTGCGCATGTTTTTTCTGCTCGCCAGATTGTACTGTCTTCACAAAAACTGGCATAACTTTTGATTCCACCGTTGGAATGGTCTTAAACCACTTCCACATGATAGCTAACTCATTGATATAACTCATTGATATATCGTGTATCATCATTTGAGCTCAATCCATCGGTGGTAAGTTCTTCAATGAATGCCAAACTTCTGACGTCTCTGCATGATTATGCATCTCCATATGTTCATTTTCACCCAAAACGGCTTCTTTTCTCCCTAAATCAACTAAAACCTGGAAAAAATTGATAAAAGACGAAAATACTCTAAAAAAACACTTTGACTCGATAAAAAATACAAAAACAAAAGATTAGAAACCGGTAAAAAATACAGTTTATCGTCCCTTTGGGGACATGTCCCTACACAAAAATGACAATTCCTTTGAATGGTCAGATGATCCTTCGATTTTTAATAAAAAAGGAATAAAAAAACAAGAAAAAAGAAAAAACCAAAAAACTGGCCCTGGATTCGATTCCCGTTGGGAGGGGTCTCCTCCGAATGAATGAATTTAACATAGTTTGGGCTTCACTCCGGGGATGTACGGACCCGGAACCTCGGTAATATCTGGAATAAAAATATCCAATCATTTGTCATTTTCCAAATTCTCCATCCAATAAAAAGGGAATAGACTTACATCCTTTTTTTGGTTTGTTGTGAACTTGTGACCGACGCTCATCATGACTACCATATTTTCATATAAAGAGTTATGATCAAAAACATCACCTGGTGGGTGTGGCATGGATGCTTGTTTCCATATTTCCTTGCTGACCTTACATTGGAACAGCACATGATTCAAAGTCTCAACTTCCTCCCCACACCTTTAACATAATCTAAACCGGTGAATCAGGTGATTGAGAATAAAATGCCAAAAATAACACCGTTAGATACATTTTGCTAGGAACGAATAAAAAAAAAGAGGAAATCAACTCTTATTTTAGGAAAAACTGTTATTTAGAAGAAACCTAAATCTTTTTTTGTTTGGAACATTTAAAACCTAAATCTTGGGATATCTTATAAAATTGTGAGATGTTTTCAAATAATATTTGTTGGAACTTGTTTTTGGACAAATGGTGTTGGCCAGTATTCATGTGGTTTTTCTCGGCAACTTAATTTTCGGAATGACCGGATATTGTAATCGTTGGATTCTTCATTGTGAGCACTATAACGTAGTGTATTCATATGTCGAAAACAGAGTTCGTTTGAATGAGAAATGGATGTCCAAAATGGGTTGCTTGATAAGCAAAAAATAGAACAAATGTAATTTGTCCCACATTGGAAGCTAGAGGTGAAACCCTCTTGTATGTATAGTGGAGAAGTTCTAACAATGTTCAAAACATTGGAACAACTTTATGGTCAAGAGAGAAAACTCATGCTAAACCAAACATGCGCGCGACGAGCCGAGTCGGTTAGAACAAACCGAACTCGGGCTCCGGTTCCGGTTTGAGTTCGGGTAGATGGACCTACGATCCAATAACTTTTTTTTTCATCAAGTTTTGGTTTCGTAATTGGTCACTACAAATATATAAACTCTGTAAAAAAAAATCAAATGGCACTCTTCAATTTGACAGTAAATTGAGAGATTAATTTAGTGTTTAATGACCATAATAAAGTCTCCACTAATGCTCTTTGGGAGAGTTTTTATGTTGGAAACAAATGGCTTTCTATAAAGCATTTGTGTTCTAAAATCTCATGCACAATTTCCTACAATTTCATCTTCTTCATTTTTTATTTTTTTTTCTTTTTTTATGAGAGTACAACACAGAATTTTTTTCAAAATTTTATGATTTTGGGTGATGCGAATCATAAGATATATGCAGTTGTATCCTGAAATTCGGAACGGCATGCAATCATCACACTAATGGCGTTTTCAGAATTAAGGAAATGACATCTCGTATCTGCAAATCCATTCTCTTCCAAATTCTTGTATTGGTGTTTTGTTGTATTATCGATTTATTTTATGTTATTTCTTCACAATTATTTAGTTTGCCTACATTTTAAAATGAGCGCTTCTACAATATTTGATAATTTATTAGAATGTAAAATTTAATAGAAGATTAGCCTCTTTTTCTAAAGTATTTTATTGAACTAAAACTACAAAACTAAGGAGCAAGTGAATTAATGGTCGTCACACTTCTGTTGCCATTTTATTGGTGTCGAGTTCGACTAGACATACTCTCTATGTGTATGGTTATTTGACTATTAAACCGATTTATTGTGGTCCAAAATGATGATAAAAGAAAAAACATAAACTACAAAACTTATCGCACCACGCAATTTTTCTATCTTAAAACTTTGTGAATCTTTCTACTTCGGTTACTTTAAAAAGAAACGTGCCTTTAATTTGTCAACTGCGTATTACAAGGATTGTCAAGCAAGCGCCTGTAGCTCAGTGGATAGAGCGTCTGTTTCCTAAGCAGAAGGCCGTAGGTTCGACCCCTACTTGGCGCGTTTTAATAACTTCTTTTCATTTTCGATCTTACCATATTTTGATTATTAAATTAGTCTCATGAGACAAATTTGGTTAATGGTAAATCGATTGGTTAATGGTTTGATCAAAATCCAATCGGAGTCACTACAAGAAAACAGTCGATTTGCAATGGAATTTGCAATGGATATAATCCGTCGCAAATTTGCGACGGATTTGCGACGGATTTGCGACGGATTTGCGAGTGACTAACTTGTCGTCGCAAATCCGTCTCTATTTTGCGAGGGAAAAAGTCGTCGCAAATTGCGACGATTTTGCAACAAATTTGCGACGAACGTGCGAGGGAATATCTAGGGTCGCAAATCCCTCGCAAATTTGCGAGGGCCAAACGGGCGTCGCAAATGCGTTGCAAAATTGCGACGAATTTGCGAGGGATTAGCGAGGACTACAGTGGTCGTCGCAACTCCGTCGCAAAATTGCGACGGTAAATGTCCCTCGCAAAATTGCGACGGATTTGCAACGGATTTTTGCAAGGGATTTGCGATGGAAGCAGTTAGGTGGAGTTAGGTGAGGTAGGTGGAACACGTTTAAAAGAAAAATTAATTTCCATCGCAAAGTTGTTGCAAATCCCTTGCAAATCCTTTTCCGTAGCAAATCCATTGCAAATTTCCGTAGCAAATCCGTCTCAAATCCGTCGCAATTTATTTTGAAATCCTATAAATACAGATCACGTTGAGAGCTTTCATAACACAAAAAAAAAAATTCGAAAAAAAAAAAAAAAAAAAAAAAAAAAAAATTTTTGATATATATATTTTGAGTGGTGAATGTTTAAAAAATGTCTTCGGGGCACGAAATATACGCATTACGATCATGGATGTACAATCAAAGAGATCCAGAGACGGGTGAAGTGACGAAACGAAAGATATCAACCAACTACTGGAAGGACCCGCGTTGCATACCAACGTATGTGGTACTTGCCAATCACCGATAGGTTGAAACGGTTATACCAATCAGAAAGGACATCGGCGGCAATGAGATGGCATGCATAACATACCACGGAGGATGGGGAGGTTACGCATCCGTCAGATGCAAAGGCGTGGAAACACTTTCAGACTGTACATTCAGACTTTGCTAACGAGAGCAGGAATGTCTATCTTGGCTTATGCACCGATGGGTTTAGTCCATTTGGTATGTCCGGGAGACAATATTCTCTATGGCCTGTCATTTTGACGCCATACAATCTTCCTCCAGAAATGTGCATGCAACGGGAATTTTTGTTCATGAGTATTCTAGTACCCGGTCCTAAGCATCCGAAGCGATCCCTTGATGTATTCCTCCAACCTTTGATTCATGAGTTGAAACAGTTGTGGTATACAGGTGTTCGCACATTCGATTATTCGCAGCAAAGGAACTTCAAGATGCGTGCTGTGCTATTGTGGACCATTAGTGACTTCCCGGCGTATGGAATGTTATCGGGGTGGACTACGCATGGAAGGTTATCGTGTCCATATTGCCTTGATCGGTCAGAGGCCTTCCAGTTGAAGCATGGAAGGAAACCATGTTGGTTTGACTGTCATCGTCGGTTTCTTCCCATGCATCATCCGCATCGCAAGAACAAGAAGTTGTTTAGGAAGAACAAGGTCGTGCGTGTTCCCCCCCCCCCCCCCCCCCCCCCCGTCTATCTTTCAGGGAATGATTTGTTAGAGCAGATTGATTATTACGGTGCTCAAGAAACATGTAAACGTGGGGGCAATTGGCACACTAAGGCAAACATGCCTGACGGATATAACGTTTCTCACAATTGGCACAAACAAAGTATTTTTTGGGAACTGCCATATTGGAAGGATCTTCTATTACGGCATAATCTTGATGTGATGCACATCGAAAAAAATTTCTTCGATAACATCATGAATACGATTTTGAATGTCAAGGGAAAGACTAAAGACAAAATGAAATCAAGGTTGGACATGGCCGAAATATGTGTAAGAAGCGAGTTGCATATTACACAAAACGGAAAAATGCCGATTCCAACTTTTCGATTGTCTACGGATGCGAAACGAGCGTTGTTTGACTGGGTTGGTTCAGAAGTAAAGTTCCCTGATGGATATGTGTCCAAATTCACAATTAGATGCATAGAGCAAGGCAATAAATTTTCCGGTATGAAGAGCCACGATTGCCATGTATTCATGCAGCGATTACTACCATTTGCATTACTCGAGCTCTTACCGACAGCTGTTCACGAAGCAATTGCGGGTAAACAAGTATTAATTTAAATATGTATTTATAATATAATTTTCTTATTTAATTACTGATATATATATTATTTGTAGGCATTGGAGCATTTTTCAGGGATCTATGCACTCGAACACTGACTGAGGATGGCATAGCGCAATTACTCAATAATATACCTGTTTTGCTGTGTAATTTAGAAAAAATATTTCCACCTTCATTTTTTGACGTAATGGAACATCTCCCAATCCACCTACCACATGAAGCAGCTCTTGGGGGGCCCGTGCAATTCCGATGGATGTACCCGTTCGAGCGATTCATGGGACATTTGAAAGGAAAGGCCAAAAATCTTGCAAGAGTGGAGGGTTCCATCGTTGCAGGTAGTTTGACCGAGGAAACATCTCACTTCACGTCATACTACTTTAGCCCAACCGTCAAAACGAAAAAAACCGCTCCTAGAAGATATGACGATGGTGGGGTTGCACCTAAGTATAACGTTGATGTCCCGGATATCTTCGCCCAAATAGGGAGACTTGCTGGAAAGTTGAAAGAAGTTTGGTGGGAAGACCATGAACATTGTCGTGCAGCTCACAATTATATATTGCGAAATTGTGATTATGTTCAACCGTTTGAGAGGTAATAATTAATTAGCTGCACTTAGATTACTTACATTTATATATCTCACTCGTTGTTTAATTAGTTTTATAAAAAATTATTGCAGCGTTTTCGACATCCAGATCCGAGAAGCCTATCCCGGTTTACTTGAAAAAGACTATGAGAAGTACAAAGAACGTGACTTTGCTGGATGGTTAAAATACTATGTACGTAAGATATATATATACATATATATATATAAGTTATCTATCATTTCACGAATATTTTTAATATAATTTGTTAAAATTAATTAATTGTTATTCAAATTATGTATATGTAGGTAATGAATGGATGTGCAAACCAGCCTTTGCCACTATGGTTGCACGAGGTTGTTCAAGAACCAATTGCGAAGATCACTACTGCCCCAATGTACTTCACTCGCGGATACACATTTCATACATATAAGCATGGCTCTCGAAGGTCAACCGCAAATTATGGAATCCATGTGCCAGGTGAAAACGACTACTACGGCGTATTGCAAGAAATTATAGAAGTCACATATCCTGGAATTATCGGTTTGAAATGCATTTTATTTAAATGCGATTGGTACGATCCAACAGTCGGTCGAGGGGTCCGCACAAACAACATAGGGGCGATCGATGTCAATGCAAACCGACGTTTTTCCAAGTTCGAACCCTTCATCCTAGCATTGCAAGCAGAACAAGTGTGTTTCATTCCATATCCTCGGATTAAGCAAAGACGTGAGACATGGTTATCGGTGATAAAAGTGAACCCAAGAGGCCGTATAATTGGGTTAGGCATCGAAGATGCTCTGCAAAATGAAAGAGTCGGAGAAGTCTCCATCGCAGTCGAAACATCAGAAGATATCATACATATCGATCCACAAAACAGAGAAGTTGAAGACATCGTGGATGATTCAAGCGAAGATGCAGCCGCATCTGACGAGTTCGAGGAGAACGATAGCGGAGAAAACAATGATGAGCATAGTGAACACTCTAATATGTCTGAAAATGAATCTGAAAACGATTCGGAATAATGTGTTAAATGTACTATAATGTAATTTTTAAAATAAAAATATGTATATGTTGTAAATCCGTAAAAAAAATAAAAACTTTATTATGATGATAATACATATACCATAAACCATAAATCTTATAAAAATAAAACATTATTATGTACTATTAAACGTATACCCTAAACCCTAAACATTAAAAAAAAAAAAATCACGAATTTGCAACGGATTTGCGATGGATCCGTCGCAAATCCGTTGCAAATAAAGACCCCATCGCAAATCCATTGCAAATTTGCAATGGAATTGCGATGGATCCGTCGCAAATCCGTTGCAAATAAAGGATCCATCGCAAATCCGTTGCAAATTTGCAATGGAATTGCTAGGGATTCATTCCTTATTTCCGGAGAAGATAAAAACGTGATAAGCGTCTAACGGTTTTAAAAGTGAATCTCAAAAAATTATATTTCTAAAGTTATTTAATCATGTGCATTCATAAATTGTGAAAATTTGGAAATGTCCCCGTATGATATATAAAACGTCATATATCCGTATATGTTGTTTATGAATATATATATATATATATATATATAAGTTCAACATTCCTCGTACCCTCAAATTCATTATATTTGTGAAAAAAATATGCTTATGATCATGACTCTTATGAGATTATAAACCGTAAACTTTATTATGTACTATTAAACGTATACCCTAAACCCTAAACATTAAAAAAAAAAAATCACGAATTTGCAACGGATTTGCGATGGATCCGTCGCAAATCCGTTGCAAATAAAGACCCCATCGCAAATCCATTGCAAATTTGCAATGGAATTGCGATGGATCCGTCGCAAATCCGTTGCAAATAAAGGATCCATCGCAAATCCGTTGCAAATTTGCAATGGAATTGCTAGGGATTCATTCCTTATTTCCGGAGAAGATAAAAACGTGATAAGCGTCTAACGGTTTTAAAAGTGAATCTCAAAAAATTATATTTCTAAAGTTATTTAATCATGTGCATTCATAAATTGTGAAAATTTGGAAATGTCCCCGTATGATATATAAAACGTCATATATCCGTATATGTTGTTTATAAATATATATATATATATATATATATATATAAGTTCAACATTCCTCGTACCCTCAAATTCATTATATTTGTGAAAAAAATATGCTTATGATCATGACTCTTATGAGATTATAAACCGTAAACTTTATTATGTACTATTAAACGTATACCATAAACCCTAAACATTAAAAAAAAAAACTCACTAATTTGCAACGGATTTGCGATGGATCCGTCGCAAATCCGTTGCAAATTAGTGATCCATCGCAAATCCGTTGCAAAATGTTTTTTGGAAATTTGGTACGAAAATTGAATTTTTTCAGCGCATGTTGGGCCAAAATTTAACCGCGAATTTTGCGATGGATTTGCGATGGATCCGTCGCAAATCCGTTGCAATTTTTGGATCCATCGCAAATCCATTGCAAATCCATCGCTTTTTAGTTTATAAACCGACTGTTTATCTTCTTCTTCCTTTCTCCCTTCTCAATCCCTTCAATCTCCCATTGCAAATCCGTCGATTCCTGCGATCCCACTTCTCCTCCTCCGGCGATCGGTTCCTCTTCCTCCGGCGAACGGTTCCTCTTCCTCCGGCGATCAGTTTCTCTTCCCTTCCTCTCTACTCTCCTCCGCGACCTCCTCCCTTCACCTCGCGAGCGAGCTCTTTCTTCTCCTCCTCCGCCGGCGAGCACTCCTCTCCCTCCGGCGACCTCCTCTCCCTCCGGCGACCTCCTCTCCCTCCGGCGAGTCCCCTCCCTCCGGCGAGTCCCCTCCTCTCCCCTCTCCCTCCGGCGACCTCTTCTTCTCCTGGGCGAAGGTAAGTTGATTTTTTAATTTCATTTTTTATTTCATTTTTTATTTCAAAATTATATGTTGTTATCTTAGAAAAAAAAATTATTGGATTTGTGAACTTTGTTTGATTTGTTAGATTTGTGAACTTTGTTAGATTTGTGAAAAAAAAATTAGATTTGTTAGATTTGGATTTGTATTTAATTTAGATTTTTAGATTTTTAGAATTGTTAGATTTTGTTAGATTATTTAGTTTCTTAGATTTGTTAGATTATTTAGTTTTTTAGTTTTTTAGTTTTTTAGATTTGTTAAAAAATTATATTTATTATATTTGTATTTATTAGGATGAATTTAGATTGTTAGATTTAGATATGTTATATATTAGGTTGTTAAATTTGTATTTTAATTAGTATGAATTTACATTAGATAATTTTATAATTATTATGACATTATATAAAATTATTAGTTTGATTGTAATTTTTTTGTATTTTCTAAATTATAATATAATTATATGAATTAATTATTAAATTTTTTTTTGTAGATGTCGGGATTTCGAGGTAACGA
The DNA here is from genome assembly GCA_030161315.1 of Eutrema japonicum. Classification (NCBI taxonomy): domain Eukaryota; kingdom Viridiplantae; phylum Streptophyta; class Magnoliopsida; order Brassicales; family Brassicaceae; genus Eutrema; species Eutrema japonicum. The sequence goes on from BSQW01000001.1 coordinate 44,112,227, forward strand.
CTATACTCGATTTCTTTCGATGGGTTCCACAAGTACTCCTCCTGTTATACAGATGGATTTTGCGACTACTGCTGTTCCTGAGACCGTGGAGCCTGCCCCAGCACCGGAGGATCCCGCACCGTCTAACCCCGCGGCTGACTCCATCCCCATTGATATTGTGATAGAGCAGATTCTCGAGAGTCCTGGTCATGATAGTCTACCACGACTCGATCCAGGCCGTCCTCCAGGAACGTTATGGTAAAATTTATATTTTCTAAGTTATTTATGTTTTTGTTTACAATTATCATAATTTTATTTTTAAAATTTACTATATTTTCTAATTTCAGGTTTGATGATGACGGAGCTGTGGCTGCTCAGATCCGTTCGATCTTTGAAACGGATTTCAAAGAACCGCATGCCAATTACTCGCAAACACCGGAATATATCATTGAACGTTGGTATAAAACGTTTGCTGTAAGTTTTCTAAATTTTATTAAATTTATTTTTATTATTAATAATAATATTTTTTATGCATTTAACTTCTTATTTTTTTTGTTATAGCAATCGTTTCATTGGGATTTTACAATTAACGGCGAGGTCCGTAAAAAATTTGAAAAGAAGTTGAAGGCTCGTATGTGCGGTCAGGTTGGGCGTTGGAAAGAAAAGTGGAAGATTAAAGGCGATGAGTCGAAGCCTAAGTGGATGGATCCGACTGTTTGGAACGGTCTTGTTCGATATTGGATGGATCCAAAGAGCAAGAAGAAGAGTGACGATAGTCGCAAGGCCCGATACTCTGATCCTGATGGTTACGGGCCTTCTAAGCATCGTTCAGGACAAACCTCGTTTAAAGCACGGGGCCGAAACATAGTAAGTTTTTTTTTAAAAAAAAATCTTACATACGTAATTTAATTTAATGTTATGAATTTATGAATTTTTTTTAGGCCGCAAAGACCGGATCATCAGTTCCGGATTTGTTAGCGGTTCTCGAGGAGACAAAACGGAAACCGGATGGCTCTTTTATCGATGGACGCTCGGAGAAGATCTACCACGATGTCACTTCGCGGCTCGAACTGTTATCTCAGACCGTCGATAGTGATGATCCCGAGAGCACAGCATCTTGCGGCCTTACTCCTTTCGTGAAGAACCAAATTTTTACCGAGGTACGTATTTAAAAATTAAATTGTTGTATTGTATTTAAATATTTCTAATTATAATGTTTGTTTTTTTGTCTTTCATAGGTTGCTCCCCGCAAAAAAGGAAGAATTTACGGTGTCGGTTCGCTTCAACCGCAAATTGAAGCTTCTTCTACATCGGCTTCGCGTCCATCCCATGACGATTTACACCGGATCATAACGAGTCAGGCCGAGATGCTATCGAGTCAGGCCGAGATGCTAACGAATCAGGCCGAGAAGATTAATTCCTATGATGCTTTCATGGATTACTTTGCTGAGAAGGATCCGGCTTTTGCAAGACTTCGCGAAGCACGTAACTCTTCGGGATCGGGATCCGGAACCGGAACCGGAAGCGGAACCGGAACCGGATCCGGAACCGGAACCGGAACCGGATCCGGAACCGGAACCGGAACTGGAACCGGATTGTAAACATTTTATTTTGTTTTTTTTTTAAAACAATTATGCACTTTTTGTAATAACTAAATTATATAATTATGTTTTTAAATTTAATATGTTAATTATTTTAATTATTATTCAATTTTTAAATTAAATTTTTAATTTACAAAATTCAATTTTCCTTGCATTTCCATTGCAATTTTGCGAGGGATTCGCGAGGGAAAGTTGCCTTCGCAAATTTGCGAGGGAATTATCTCGTCGCAAATTTGCGACGGATTTGCGAGGGAAAGTTGCCTTTGCAAATTTGCGAGGGAATTATCTCGTCGCAAATTTGCGACGGATTTGCGAGGGAAAACTGCCTTTGCAAATTTGCGAGGGAATTATCTCGTCGCAATGTTGCGACGGATTTGCGAGGGAAAGTATCCGTCGCAACTTTGCGACAGACTTGCGAGGGAAAGTATCCGTTGCAAATTTGCGAGGGATTATTTATCATCGCAAATTTGCGACGGATTTGCAACGGATATTTGCCGTTGCAAATTTGCGAGGGAAAATGGTTCGTCGCAAATTTGCGACGGATTTGCGAGGGAAACTGTTTTGCGACGACTGATTTGCGACGGAAATCGTGTCGTCGCAATTCCGTCGCAAAACGTGATTTGCGACGGATTTGCTATGGATTTGTCCATCGCAAATCCGTTGTTTTCTTGTAGTGAGTTTGGTTTATGAATTTGACAAATGCTAGAGATTTATGGGATGAAATGGTTACAATCAAACCAATTTTGTTTATGGTTTATAGTTAACGGTTAATGGCTATCGGACTAGTGGTTATAAAGTCATAACTTCTGGTTAATCTGGTTTGTAATGTTCCGACCGCTGATGGAATGTAACCATCCCATAAATCTTGAACATAATCCAGATTTTATCTTACATGAAATGTTACATGAAATTTTATCTTTGTTCGTTAATATAATAAACAAAGATCACTGGACAAAAAACTGAAGAATCATAAGACAACTTGAAAACAAGGAAAAAGTGGGAGAAACATAAACAACAGAGAGTTCTTGTTACCTAAGCGGAAACTCGAGAAGCGTACATTATGGGACGAGCAGATCACGCGACGCCAAACTCATGAGACACATATCAAAGATGACTTGGTGCAAAATAGAACCGCTAACAGACAGATTAGACACATCAAAAAGTATGTTAGGGCAACATACAAGGAGCCAGGTTAAACGATCCACCGACCCGACCCAGAAATATGACCCGTATAAGATCCGGAACATGTATACTCTATAAAAAATCAGATGCGCTCCCCAGGAGCGGGGGACAGCTACTCATTCACACACACTCACACCCAAATTCGACATAGTTTCCTCTATTCTCTCTCTTTTTCTCTCTAAATACTAAACATTCTCTCCAATATTTTCAGAATCGGTTTTGAAACTCTAACTCCAGCTACTCTTGGGTCGGAATCACCCTAAACTTCTCACTTTTCACTTTTTTCACCCCAAATAGTTTCACAAATCTCATATACTTAGTGGATCCATCCCTTTTCTCAGACCCTAAGTCACTTAGCCGTTTTAACCCGTTTTCCGACTCCCTGCGGACACGACGCCAAAATTGTAGTCCTTATCTCTCTTGTTTATTGACTTGAGCGTCGGAGTGTCCTCGGAAAACACCCTCCCAATCGTGTTTTCCGATACTCAACGCATTGTTTCTTGTGTACGTGGATTACTTCTCCAAAAAGACGAAAACCCTGAAACAGATATGTAATTGTATTTAATATATTTTGGGTACCCATTCGGGTTTCAATTCAATTTGGATACCCGAAATGTTTTATAAGAGGAACCATTCAAGTATTTATAACTATTCGGTTCGGTATCTACTAATTCGATTCGGTTTTTAGGTTCTGGATATTTTGCCCAAACCTAATATACAGCTTGATTATCTTAGAAGATGATGTAAGGGTTTTTAACCCAATTAAGTGCTTAGATGTGATCATATGAACTTGTTGATGTTTGAAAAACTTAAAAAATACAAGAACCTTTGATCACCGAATTCTTTGAAGGTATTTCTCGGGTGGGAACCATCTCTCATAACTTTTACTATTAATCAAAGTTTTTTTTTTGTAACTGAATCAAAGTATCTTACAAGACACTAATAGACGTTTCTCTCTCTGTTACAGAGTTGGTTTCTCAAAGAAGAATATAGAAGAAGAGTACAAGACTCTGATTCCTATCAATTTGGTTCACAAATGGCGGGTCTCGCCCCGTTTAATCCGCTGTGGGGCGGGTGCGGGTCATAAAAATTTTAATTACAAAAAAACTGGTTTCGTGGGCGGGGATTTCTAAAATGCGGAACGAGTGCACGTATAAAAATTTTATTCCTCACGTCCCGCTGATTACCCGCAATTGTTTTATTTATTTAATAATTAATATTTATTTATTAAATAGTGGAAGCTCTCCCAGTCTTGTGGTTGACCAATGGTTCATTAATACTTCTACAATATGAGGTAATGAGTTTGATTCCCCCAGTCATGTGGTTGACCAAGGGTTCATTAATACTTCTACACAAGCACAAGCCGTTCGTCGTGGTCCAGCGTGTCAAAAGTAAAATGCTCCATCATGAGCATGGTACAGGTAGACCGTTGATCGTAGATTTTTATAGGCTGGTATAATTGTTTGTTATAAAATTTTCCATGTATTTGTTATCATAATTTGCAACCGGTAATCTTTCACACGATTAAAAATATATATATATTATTAAAATATTATGCAATATGTATAAATTAATTAATTATTTGGTTTACTTTTTTCCAAAAAAAAACTGTGTATTTAAGTTTATCATCTGAAATTTATTTTATAATTTTTTTTTTGTTGCTAAAACGTATATTCAAGTGTTTTTTTATTATTATATTTAAATACTTACTTGCACATTCAAGCGGAGCAGATGAGGATATAGTATTTGATGTCCACAAATTTAACATAGCAGGTCGAAGCAGATTAAAAAAAAAGAAATCAATTCGTGCGGAGCGGGTCAAGAGGCCCTGTTATAGTTTAAGTGAAACAATGACTCTATCAAACACTGTCTTTGTATTAACCCCAAAACAAAAACGAATGAACAAAAACTTAGATGAGGAATATTAACAGACAAAGTTAAGGTCTTGGCTCTATATATATATATTTCAAAGGAGAGCAGAAAGGTTTTCAGATTCCGATTTCATCCGTTTTGAAGATGGAAAGTCCTTGACAGAAGAATCATCATGACTTGCTGTTGTTGATGAAGATGAAGATGATGATGCTGGTGATGATGTATCAATGTCTTCCGCAAGCTTTCTTTTGTTATAATGGCTTAAGGTTTTGCATTCCTCTGCTTCATTTCTCATTATAAGTTGTTTTATTCGCTTTACGTCTGCTAGTTTCACCGGTTTTAACAGAAAATCCTCTGCTCCTTCCTTAAGACATCTGGAAAGAAGAAGATAAGCCACAAAGTTTAGATCACAGTATAGACAAAACTCTGATCTACTTTGTATTATTACACATTACAGAATCACGTACTGTTCTATACGAGGTAAGATGTTCTCAGATGACATAATCACTACTGGTATATCTCTGAATGCAGAAGATTCCTGCACATATCAATGGAATTAGTATGAGCATTAGAGAAGCTTTATTCAAGTTTGTTCTCAGATTGAGAAAATCTAAATGTATTATTATTGTTACCTTAATCTTCTTGAGAAGTTCATATCCTGTTAGTCCTGGCATTGAGTAATCCGTCACTATTAAATTCACCTTCAAATCCTGTTAAAAAAGAAATTCTCAGGATTGTTGATAAAACACTTCAAGAAAAGAAAAAAAAACTTATTACCAAAACAAACAAAACAAATCAATAAATAAAGAAGTTTGATTTTTCTTGAAAACCAAGAGATACAAAGCTCTCTTTATTTCCTTAATTAAAGAAACAGATTTGTAGATAACAAAAAGAGAAGATTTTAAAAAAAATATTTACCGTGAAATCAGAAGCTCCTTTGTCTCCATCTAAGCCAAGATACTGCAAAGCCCTAGTCCCACTCTCTACAGTCGTCACTGAAATATCAAAAACCCAAGAAAAATAGATTCGAGAATATTAGGCAAAGAGAACGAAACCCACAAAACAGAGACACTCAAAGAAGTGAAACAGAGAGAGAGAGAGAGAGGGATCTTGATTTTTACCTTTACAGGCAGAGATTCTTAGCAACCTCTCGATGACTTTACGATCGACGATACTATCGTCGACGGCAAGAACATGTAATTCCGGAGAAGTAACTGTCAAATTTCCACCGGAGGGAATCTCCATCCTCATGACATCACCAACCGCCATAGCAAACTCAGAAAACGAAGAAGAAGCTTTGGATTAAAGAGAAAGAAAACCCATAAATCAATGTGATGTGATGGAGAGGAGGAAGAAGAAAAAGTTAGGTTAGGTGACATAAATATAAGAGGTGGGGTTTAGTAGAGATCGGATTTTGCTGGTGAGATCTTTGAAGAGGAAACAAAATCTTAAATTGGGTCAAGTGTGATGTCGTGTGTTGGAACTGTCAGAAAAAATAAAAAATTGTAGAAAAAGTTTGCCTTGAAGGTCAAAATCTTTGGGCACCGAATCTTATTTAAGATTTCAAAGATCTTTGTTTGGTCTGTTTCTTTCAATCCTACAGCGACCACTCTCTCGTGACGTGGAACTTTCCTTCTTCTTCTTTTGGTAATTACCTCTATTTTACCATTGTTAAAAGACCTATCGATGTGAAACCTTCCTTGGTCTAATAATTGATCAAGAATTTATTAATATTTTTACATTATGAGTGAATTTATTATTATTTATGTACAGATTAATAGAAACAAGTTTACAATAAATATTCAACTTAGTGAAGATAGATATCCCTTTGATATGGATGTTTATAAAGCAATAGAATTGTCCGTTGTAAAATCGTTGGGGTAACAATTTTCATAATTTGTAATAGAATAATAAATTAATATTAAACAAAAAAAAATGTTCAATTAATCGATATTATTGATTGAAACTGAATCACAGATTATCTCCTTTTTAATAAATTTTCATTGCATTTCTAGTTTGTACTAAAAGACTTATAATTATATTATTCAGTCTTATAAGTCGATTGATTGTTTTAGTCGATTTGATCATATAATCAGAATAACAAAATATACTTTTAAATTTATAATTTCTTCTATGGTAGTTTAAAAAAATATACTTTTGTTTTAATAAATACTTTTCTATTCTATGTATAATTTCAAAATGATCACTTAATAGTCTACTAAATTCGAATCCGAATGAGACGATAAATTTAAACTGTGGCTCAAATTATAAACTGTGGCTCAAATTAATAGTACACTCTAGTAAATTCGAATTAAGTAGTACTAGCACATATAACTCTTAATATTACGAGGTTATCTTAATTTTTTATTAATAAGGTTTTCCGACATTTTTTAATTGTTGTCGTCGTTTTCAGTTGGGTTTACTTTATTAAATTGATTTTATTTGTATGTAGTAAATGCACTCTGTTTAGTGGACCATTTTGTGATTTGTGAATCTCATTTGCTTTTTGGACAAAATCTCGAGAGATCATAAAATATGGACAAAGTATTGGGGGGGAAGATCCTTTATGTCTCAATTTAAAACATCTTCTGACCAATTGCGAAAGCACTAAGTCAGCAGAACAAAAGATTTGGTTTCGAATTAAGTAGAACCATGCAGTATAGAACATGCCGATATGAATTTATAGATATTAAAAATTATATTTTAATTTAGTTTGCTAAAAAAAAATAAACATATATTATTTATAGATCCCTAAACAAGTGCCTAACGTAATATCCCTAGATAAAAATAGAAATAAGACTCGGCCAGGGTCGAATCTACTCTACTAACTAAGACTAAGGGTTCAAGTGCACCCATTATTGTTTTAGAAATTTTGTTTTATAAGAAAAAACTGTTTAAATTTTGACCAAAATTCAGCTAAAGATTATCAATGCACCCATTAATTTTTTTTGTTTGCTCCCTTAGTTTTATAAATTTATGATTTTGTCTTTATTGTTTTTTATTTATCAAAATGTATCCCCACTAATAAAATATTATAGATCCATCCCTAGACTCGGCCAACCTACGTTATATAATAGCGTTGTACCGATTTGCCACTTTTAATACAGGCTCATTTAGGTAGATAACAAACATTTATTTTGGGTGCTATTGTGCTACACTAAATAACATGTTATTTAAAAGAAATTACATTGTTATATAAAGTAGAACATATTGATATTTTATTGGGGATTTTTCATCAAATGACACATATTTGAATTTTTATTAGTGTTTTGGCATTTTTGAAAAGACTTTGCAAAATGAGTATTTATTATTATGTACACGTCTAATTATTCCGATTTTCCCCGATTACAATACTGCGTGAAGTGATATGTACAATGCGCATCGGGTTCTGAAGTAGAGGCATAATCAACATTTCCAAAGGAGAAATGTAACTATTTTAGTCAAGATAAAGAAATATTAAAAACTAAGAAAGTTTGATTTATGTGATTCTGTGTGCAAATATCTCTACTTTTTTTTTTTTTAAACATGACACTCATTTTTGCACTTTTTCGAAAGAAAGAAAAAAAGAGTCAATTTCCTTAACTAACTCTCAATATATAATAATCATTTAGTGCATTTACTTTCAACATACAGTGGAAGTATTTAGTGCAATAACTCTTTTAAAGATCAAAACGTAAAAAATTTATCACTAGTCTTATTTACTTTTTGGTAAACAAGGTTTTATTTTGTAACAAAAAGGATTTATGTTTTTCTTTCATTATTTTCATTTAAGTTCTTTATTGGGTTTTTTAGTTGACTGTGATTTGTGAAGCTTTTTTGGACAAAATCTAGAAAGAAAGTAAAATCTTCAAAAGTTGTGGAGGAGGATCCTTTATATGTCTTAACATCATTGTAGCTAATTGTGAGAAGGTTTAGAAAACAAAAATAAAATAAAAGTTTAGAATCATGTAATTTTGTTGATATCGATTGATAGCTATCTTTTTTCAATACGATGGCCTTCACGCCTAAGTCCTACCAGCTCCGAAAAACATGGAATTGTTTTTTAAAACGAGTCAATTAAAAATTGAAGAAAAAGAAAAGTAAAGTTTTGTGATGTTTTCCACATGTTTATCATCATTATTATTATTTTTTTGCTTTAGGTGATAAGAAAATTACTGAAAAAATGAAAAGAATAGTGAAAAAAAACATCAATATGTTTCACACTTTCTTACTTTTCAAAAGGTTGGTTCAATTTCAGTCCCTAACCAATTTCATATCCGAACCAAGTCTCTGTTTTCAGTCTTTTGAATGTTTACTGATTAGTCTCTCAATACCTAAACTAAAATTACTCAAGACAAGTTTAACACATTCGAGTCCAACATTGTACACAGCCGATAATTAAGAGCGGACGATTGATATTATATAACAATCCATCACTATTATCGATCCCCATGGTTCTTTAAAAGTTTAGAGAGTCACTTTCTTCACGATCAAGTAATTATCAAGTCCCTAGACACAAAGATCATCATCACTCACTACTGTAAATATCTACGAAGGCATTTTCTCTCAATTTCCTGCTCCACAGTTTGATGCTGAAGAACAAAGAAACTAAAACAATGCTTTAATAGAAAACTAATCCTAAGTTTTTGTTATTGTTTTGAAAAGGTTGCTTTCCCACCACTTTCATGTTGTCACATTGTCTTCTCCATTTGGTGTTGAAGCACAAACTCAAGCAGATCCAGTCATTGACTTTGAAGCTAGAGAGTGATTGTTTAATGACATCACACATTGGCATAATTCCAGATTGTGAAGCTGGGACAGCTAAACCAGCTCCCACAGCATCCGCGCTTTCGCTCAGAGGGCTGCGCAATATGCAAACACATGAAACTTAAAGACATGTGGAACAACAACAACAACAAAGATTTGGATTTTCCACTTCTGTATCAGAACAATTCATATTCATTTTCAATTGAACTTGATGGTTAACGTTTATGGTACTTACTTAATGAGAATAGGTTCATATGTAGTCACTAACACATCTGTATCAACTCCTTGAAGAAGAAGATTTGCCACATATACCTGTACAGAAGTAATAATCATCATATATATATAGACCAGTTGTATCTCAAGAAATAACTTTTTGAAAAGAAAAAAAAAAGACAGAAAATGGAAAAGCTTTGTTACCCTCATTAGGTTTTGTGCTTCTCTTCCGTGTTTTCCTTTCGATATAGCCTGTTGTAACCAATATTGTTAGGAAAACAAAACTTGTGTTCTGAAACCGCCGCAAAACATCTTTCTTGTGTATGAAATTACCATCTCTCCAATAGCACTTGTCATAATGGCAGGGATGTTTCTGAAAGACAGTCCAGGTGCCTCAACGGCTTCCTCTGTGATGCATAGAGATATTTGGAAATATCTCAAATATCTTTATTATCTATTTTATTAATTTAGACAATTTCTTTTTATTGTTTTAGGGTTTTTCTAGTATTTTTGATTTATTATAAATAAGTCGTTCATGCATAAGTTGTATTGAGTTTTTGATTAATTAATGATATTGAGCTTTTGTCTCTTTGTTCTTTGTTTTCGGTAGATCTAGAGAGATCTCAACGAATCTAAGAAGGCTTGGTTTATTCGGGTATTCTCAGACTAAATGAATAATCTTGCGATTATCCTAGTTTTCCAGATATTTTCAGAATCAACGGATTACTATTTTATTCTTTAAAGCTTCCGCTACATCACTCTGATTGCTCAATCAACTGAAATTACTACATTGTCTTGGATTAAAGAACCAGTTTACAATTCTACTTCCGAGAATTAATATCAATCTTGGTAAAAGTGAAATCGATGTAGTTTTAACCAAAAATAAGGAGTGGTTAATTACCTTGAATCTATGGGCATTATGCTCACGAGCAAGATCGTTAAGGCTTAAACCAAAAAAAAAAAAAAAAAAAAAAAAAAAAAGATCGTTAAGGAACCAAGAAGCACTGACATTGTTCCCAAGCTCACTCTTGAAATCCAACAAATCAAATATCAAACTCTCATCTCTTGAAGGATCCACAAACACTTCCTGTCATGAAACCAATAATTAGAAATTATTGTATAAGTGACCGTCCATGCAAAATCCCCTTAATTTTTCAAAAAAAGTGGATACCATAGTGAAAATATAAAGACTTTGGGTTAATAAAAATGATGGTCCAATTGGAATGAACCTAGCTCAATGAGGTCCTTATTGTCCCAACTCAGATCACGTTGCAGAGCTCGACCTAACTTATATACACATTAAAGAGAAAAAAAATTGTTTGCCGATGTGGGATACTAGTGATTATGATCATGTTTGTTTCATAGTCGCTATCCGCGGCAGCAATCAGTAATTTTGATTAGTAATATGTTTTGTAGCGACTAGTAGCATCGACTAAATATTATTCTTTTCGTAGTTACTAGTTGTTCATCGACAAGTTTTCACGACAGATTTAAGCAATTAACATGATTAAAAAAATTAATCGTTAAGGAATTTAATGTTTAAATTTTTTGAATTAGCAACTAGTCATCAAAGAAAGTTGTTACAGCGACTGCGAAACTAACAAATTCTTATTGTTAATAATTACGAAACAAAACAAACACGATTTCATCGCTATTGCTAGCAAGTACGAAATGAATTGATATATATAAGGTTTTTCAAGTTCATGTCCAATTCTCATTAGTATGATATTGTCCGTTTTAGGTTCATGATGCAAAACCCGCACGGATTTGTTTTCGTGCTCCTTCCCATTGATACCCCCAACAATATACATCTCTTTCCGTACGATGGCATTTTGTTGGTAATTACTAATTCTCATTACTGTATTTTTTTTCTCAAAATTGCTAATCTTTGAAACTATTTTGTATTCATGTCTTCTTATTTGGATCTATTTATCAATAAATTTATCCAAAATCTTGTAGCCTTTTTTTTTAATTGCTCACACAAACGCCAAAAATAAATATGTAAATCTTGTTCGTATTATCTACAAAGAGTATGTAAGAAGATGATCTTTGAAATGCATTCCAAAACAAATAAACATCAAACAGAGAAAGTCTGATTTAATAAAACCATACTTTGTTGTCAGCTCCGTTAATTGCATATGTTTCTGAAATACAAAACTAATAGAAACAAACCAAAAAAAAAACAAGAAAAGCTCATATGTACAACTACTTTTTTTTTTTGCAAATTTCTTTTGGTGCTTCTTTCTCTGATGTTTATGTTCACTTTCACAGATCATATGTCGGATCTGAGCCATTATTGTCGGTCGATCCATCACCTGATTAGAGAGCCAAAAAAAAATCAATAAACAAGATAAGATAATCAGAGATGAAGAAACCATATTTTTTACTCTTTAGAAAAGAAAAAAAACGGTTTAGAGTTTAGCTAATGTACCAAAATCAAGATTGTTCCAAGTCTCATATTCAAGAGGCTGTAATTCTGGCAGAAAGAATGTTGATAATTGATCTTCTTGAGGAAAGTATAGTTCTTGTCGGTCCGTAAGAAGATTGTGTGGTTGCTCAAAACTCAGACCTTCAAAATCATTATTGTATCCAAAACCAGATGTATAAGGTTCTGATTGATGTGGTGCAGCAATTAATGACGGATCAATGAGAGAATAGGTTAATTTCTCTATATAAGTAGAATCATTAGATGAAATCCACTGATCATGAATTTGATCTTGATGATGATTATGTTGATCATTAGGTTTCTGCAACTGTGTTACTACAAAGACACAAAAAAACCGATTTAAGTGATATCTTAACGATATATACGCAAAGTAGTTTTATCTGTTATTACTAACCTGGTGCAGTAGTACTAAGCTCAATTTCTCTAAATTTCTGCATCAGGTATACTTGCTGAGCAAGCAAATCGTTGAATGTAGCTATTTGATGAGCCACTTCGCATCGTTTGTTGTATTCTTTGAAGAAATCTGGATTGTCTCTTTGAAGACGTTCCCAAACTGAAAACAAAAATAAACTTTTTTACGGTTTTTTGTTTCTCAGAGTCTGAAATCTAATTTGATTTTTGTTTTTACTTACTTCCTCTGGTTACAGATTGACAAATCTGGTGATTTTCATGTATATACGTCATGGTTTGTTTCAAACTCATGTACTTTTGAATACATGCTTCGATTTTCCCCTTGATCTGAAAGAGAGGATTTTAAAAAGAATTACATAAGAAGAGTTACTATTGACAAAAAAAAGATAAAGTTACTTGTTTTTAAGGATTTGTGGAGAAATTAAGAAAGAATAAAACCATACATAATCGATGAACTTCGAAACATTCTGATCTCCACTCATAACTTGAAACTCCAACAAGAGAGAGTTTCTTTTTAACTTAACTTTGGTTAGGTGATTGATTAATGAGGTTTTTAATTTGTTTAAATACGAGTCGGAGATTGCGCTAAATAAACGAACTTTGTGGTTGTTGAGTTAATTAGTTATTTGTTTTGATTCTTGGTTTTTAAGATTTTCAAATATTTCCTTTTGTTTTGTAAACGATATTTTTTTTTTGGTCACGTTTTGAAAAACAATTTATATACTATTAAAACAATATATACTATTAGTATAAATATTTTTTTTGTCCAAACATATATTAGTATAGATATTTCTATAATTTATATGGATTATAAATGTTGCTAAATAAGTTTTTTTTTAAATAATCTACGTGATATCTTTATTGTTAGATATGAACATTATAATTAATTATAATATCTATAAATAATATTAAATCTTTATTTGATTGATTAAATTGTTTAAAATATAATAAATCAACATTAATCCATGATTGTACTGATTAAATGTAAATATATGGTTATCTAATTGAACCATAATTAGGCCAAAATGATATAAATCTTATTATTAAAAACATTATAGCTTGGTAAAATTTCAAATATTCAAAATTAGTAAAAAAATTATATTATACGGCAATATGATGGGGCGGGTTAGGATTATATTTTTACAATTGCAGTCTTTTGCAGATTTATGTGTCAAAATATGCAAGATAGCAGGCTGAGTCGAGGCAGATTAAAAGGATATATTAGTCTATTTTAACACTCATAAATATATAATTTATGAAATTTGATTTTAATAAAACAATTGGTTATGTGTGGTAATCTAAATTCACAAAATAACAAAGTTTACAATTAAGATTACATTGATATATACTTAACTAACGCATACTGGTATTCTACTAATATCCATCATCTAGTAACATCTTATAATTTGTATAACAATTTTTTTTTATTAGATAGCAAACGTTGCTATCATTTAAGATTACAAAAACTACATAATCATGAAAGTCAAACCATTTTCGTTAGTGTTTAGTTTACATAACGTTTTTTAATTCAATATAAATTTCACAAAAAATAATATATTAAAATTATTGAACCGCACACATATTGCATAACAAAATAACAAAATATTATATTCTCGCTAAAAACCTAAAAATCAATAACATAGAACTTATTTCATATTTCATCTTTTGTATATTTCAAATTTTAATTAATAAAAAACTTATTCTCATGCGGGTGCGCAGGTTAAAATCTAAATTATAATTATAACTACCACTACTATTAATACATCAATTTTTAATCCAATATTCTGTCTAAATATTCAAATATTAACGCCATATCTTTATTTTTTTATATAGATTTTCCCTGATTTTCTCTAACGACTTGATTCATGTTGTTACTTAATGTTTATCCCTTTGCTTTCAAAATTATAAAATAGTCACAAATATAGAATCATCGATCAACGGTATTGCCATATTGCTCTATATTTATAAGTCGAAGCCATATTTATAGCTCTATATTTTATTCATTTTGTTCTAAGCTTTAATGAGTTGAATACGACTAATAAATTATTCTTAAAAGTTTTAAAATTTATGGTAGCTATTTTCATATTTGAAAAACACAGAAATCACTTAAAATATATAATAATTGAGTCATATTTCTTGGCACTCTCTCCATGTAGTATAACTACTTGTATAATATTTTGCAGATAGGATATAACTTACAAATTGACAATTTTCTTACTTAGGAGATTTATAAGTTAACCCTAATGGGCAGAAGTTTGCGTTTAGAGACATAAACCCAAGAAGGATTTAGAGGTTAATAATCAAATATCTAAATCTTCAAATATCTCTGCATCAAGAAAGCAACAACAAATCATCTGCAATGTCCAATTGATTTACACATTACCCAATCTCCTGCCTAAACAAACCAATGTCATAACTAAATTAACCTTTTGCTTCATCTAAATCGGTTTCTTGCCCTTTGCGATTTGAACATAGAGAAATGTCTTCAAAGCTGGAGATGATACCTGATAGATATTTTTGGGAATGAAACTACACAAAGACAACCTCAAATTTAGCACAAGGGTTGTGTTGAATGCGAGTACTTAGACTCGCGTTTCCCTCGAATTTGAAGTTGTACAGAGCTTGTCGTTGCGTGAGCCCAAGCGGGTAAATACGGTGTACTCTAAGCTCATTGTCTCCTTTTAAGCTTCCAGGCCTTTCCTTCTTCCACACCGGCTCATGTTTTAAAGACTTGAACTTGGCGAGAACCGCAGTTTCTAGAGCTTTCTGAGTCAGATTTTTACCCCTGTATTGGACAAGAACGGTTTCCGAGAGCAATATTCCGGTCAAAACATAATCATATCATGTCTTATGATTAAGTGGGCAGTTAGGTAAACTTTCTTACCTCAAAAAGATGGATTCCATCTCAAACCGGCCTCTTTCTCTAACAAAAACATGATAAACTGTGTCTGACCCTCCCCTGGTGCACTTGCAAGGCCGTTTCTTGAAATTAGGGCTTTTTTCTTCTTGTTCTTGAATCCTCGTAGCCAGGAAAATGCAGAGACGACAAGAAGAGTGTACAGCAGCCATATCAACAAGTGCTTTGAAAGAATCTGAAGGACCTTCGTACTTCCATCTAAAACAAAACAGAAGCATGAAGCTTTCAAGAAGAAGTTATTACACATATTTACAATCATTTATGGAAGAAAAAAAACGGACCTTAATGTATGATTATAAGCAGCAGGGTTAGCCGCGAGAAACTTCATTCTCTTTACAACTGGCTCGACATCTTCCATATTCCTAATGTGAAGGATTGAGTCAGAAGCAGGAGCAAATTCTTCTATATTCGGAGCACCAACAACCACAGGGACCGATCCTGCAAGAAGACAACATTAGTTGGATTTTCTAACATGGAAATTACGAGCAACCACTATTGATTAGTGATTTAGGTAACGTTCTAATCAAATATTCACCTATAGGGATTTGTAAGACATGCTCACAGAGAGGGAGGGAAGCTAAAACGTACCAGCAACTAGAGACTGGAAGAATTTCTCAGTGACATAATCCTCCTCGTTAGTGTTCTCAAAAGCCAAGCTGAATTTGTATCGCTTAAGAGCTTCAACCTTGTCAACTATATGAATTTTACAAAATACAAATCACATCAAACTGACGAATTGTTGATCTCCCAGTGTTCGATTTGAACGATATGGTTAATTTCTACTTTACCTTTTCCATCCCGGTTCCGATGACAAGCACCATAAGAATCAATTTTGATGTTAGTATGCATCAGGGCTTCAAGTGCTTGCAAGCGGAAATTCCGAGCCCCACAATTGGAAATAAAAGCAGCTGCGATAGCTTTCTCAGTCTTAGGCTGTACTGGAGCCATCATATCATATTCCGCCCATGAAAAATACCCGACAGGAACATCTGATGATAGACTAGTGGTCATCACTATATCATAACCTCTCCTGATGAACAAGAATATATATTACAAAGTCAGTTCACTTATAAACATTCGACCAAAACAAATGTCCTGAAAACCCGTTTTAAGTACTGTCAAGATTGTGCTTACCCACCGTCGTGCCTGTGCGAGATCATTTTCTGGATAGTACTGTACTGATTCCATGGATCGGATAATACCAAGAGTTCCAGGTTGATGACCTAATCCAAACGCACCATCCGGTCTTTTACCTGAGCTATCTCCAAATGTACAATCGACAGAACACGATTGAAAGTCCTACAAATTGTGAGAGAGAATTGAAATCAATAACATCTATCACAAGACAAAAAAAAACACATATGAAACTTGTAATGAATCCATCAATAAGAGATATGAGCTAATCATTCCATGATTCACGCATTAGAATCTTTCAGATCAAAGAGGAGTAACAAAAAGGGTTTTTTAAAGTTGTGTGGCGTTTTTACCTTCTTACCACCGGAGACAAAAATTGGATCTTTAGCGAAATCCCTAGAATAAGTCACTGAATCCTCTCTCGTCAACCAATCCTCGCAGCTCTCCGTAAGCAAACCGATCTTACGGTCGGATCTCCTCGGCAGAGAATGCGAGAGCGACGGAGACTGGGTGAAGAAATCGGTCAACGTATCGAGCAAAGCAACTTTATCGAGCCGACCCAGAAACCCGATCTCGGCGATGACTACTAAAGCGACGCAGATTGGAAACAGATTCGACAGTTTTCGCTTAATAGATGACGAGGGAGAAGAAGACGACGACGGAGAAGAAGAAGAAGAGCCATTTGCTACCGGCAAATCGTCGTGGGTAGCTCCAATTCTGGGTCCTCGAAGATTCGAGAAAACACCCATATGGAACAAGAGGACGAATCTCAGTTAGAAGAACAGAAAAAAGGGTTTTTTTTGCTTTTGAGGTTTCAAAGAAGGAAGATTCTCTCGTTAAATTATTAAAAGAGAAAGATTTGGTGAGTGCTTGGTTTAAATGTTGTTTTGATTTCCAGTGAGAGACTTTGATTTTAGATTAAAAAAAAGAGATTAAGAAAAGTGAATTAATATAGGTTTTGATTTTTCAGGCTTTGCTTCAAAAGTCAATGCACAAGTTTATGGTCATCGACGGAGCCATCAATTCGCCAACGTATTTTGATTTTTGGTCAAGTCAGAGTTCCTCAACATTCTTTTTTTTTTTTGGTAATTTGTAATATCATCAAAAATAAAAGTTTTACGTGATGTTTAATCTATGAACTTGGTCCCATAATAAAAAAGAATAAAAATATGGAAGCAAAAACAAATTCGTAATTCGGTCCATCAACAAACTTTACGATGTCAAGTTGAAGCGATAACTATCTTATAAAATTCAAAAAACAAATGAAAACTAGGCCAGGCTCGAAAAGATAACAAACTTAGAAGACTGAGAAACACTCCTCCACACATCAAAAGCTCTTTCACTAGCATCACGAGAAAAAGCGTCAACACTCTGAAGAGCCTTCAATGCAATGATCTAGACCGCCCCCAAAGTCACCTAATTGTGGCGCTTCCAACTCACCGAAGATCAGAACACTTAACGGAACTACTTTAAGCTTAACCACGATCCAAAAGCCTTACTAGCTCCTCTAACAATAGAGATAATGAGACACATAGACATCCAAGACGTTTCTCCAACAAAACTTCATCTTAAAATCTACACCTATTTCCGGATAATCAAGATCAACGACAAGTCAAAGAGGAACCGAACAGACCGATCCAGCGTAAATGGAATCACCATACTCCCGACGGATTAGACCGAGCATGACGTGAAGAGAAAGCATAGAAGCAAACGAGCCAAGAGACTAAACTTCCGGAGTTTCCAACTTAAATTTAGGAAATCAACTGACGAGAGAAACCACACCTAAGCTCAACCTGCCACAACTCCTAGTCGAAACCAGCTTAACAGCAACTTTATTTTTAATTGAATGTAAAATTTATTCAAACCAAAAAATCGTATTTACAACGAATGCAACTTTAGCTGAAATGTTTTTAAAACTTTTCTAATAGCAGAAATCAAAATTGTGTTTTCTTTTGGGTTTACCTCAACGAGAGGCCAACCAAGCTTGCATTTTTTCTTCATATCTTTGATCGCCCATTCTTCGTATGGGAAACCCTCTCACAGCACCGGCGAGGAGCGCCGAACACCGGAAAGGCAAATCAAAAATCAAAAAGAACCCTGACCGACTAAACCTAATTTCTAGAGAGAGTTTGAGTTTCATGTTTACTTTCAAGTCTTTTCAATATTTTTTCAAAACCTCTTCAACATTCTAAAAATCACCTTTCAATAATCATAATGCTTGCTTGTTTTCTTTGGATCCAAATATAAAAACTCATCACAAATAATCCAACGTACTTGGGTTTTGAAATCTTGAGTAGTAAAAAACAAATGCATTGTCATTCAAATTTCGGTACAACACTGTCGATTGATTAGTCTTAGATCAGTTTCTTAACGTATTCAATCAAACAGGGGAATGGAATATATGTCAATATGAAGCCAACTAATAATGTTGTATATCTTGCTCAGACGAATAAATATAATATATCAAAACTGAAATAACCAAACATATTTCTTATAATATTTCTCATACATCTGCAAACTTGAAAAGCATTAAAATATTCAAATTATATATGTTTTGATCATATGTGAAGTTTCATAAAAAAAAAAAAAACCTACTCCAAAATTCAACAAACATGTTCTATAACATAGTTCTATAAAATGTTATCATGATCATTCAACATGTAGGGGTATATATTTAATCTAGCAATTGAAGTGATTTGTATTAAAATCAAAAATCATATGTTATTGAAATATAAATTTTAAAAAGTATTTTAAAATCTCATTTTATTAAACTAGTGATTTGAAAATGAACTTTCAAATCCACTGTTATTATAAATATTTTAAGTAGTGGATTACAAGAGATTTTTAGTGAGGCGAGGTGGATGGTTGATAGTTGGTGGTGGTCTTCTAGGGTGTTTTTGGAGGCTTGATTTGTCCAATCGGCGAGGCGGTGGTGTGGTGGTTCGATGAGGCGTCACGGTGCGGAGGCAAGGAGAACCTTGGAGTTGAGATCTCGGACGTTGCACTCTCTGAGACAACAGTTCTATTAGAGGACAACTGATATGATCCTGGACACGAAAGCATTGGATGAGGTTCAAGAAGACGCAATGATCATTCCCGCAGGCTCCATCACCCTGTCCAAGACACGGAAGCTAGCCGGAGCGGTTCGAAGCTTACTCACGGATACCCGGATCGAGGACGATCAACTTACGCACCCCATCCTCACCTCACTAGCTATCTTCGAATTCTTCTTGAGGTTTGGTCGTTTGTGTAAGTCGTGTTGTACTCTTTTTCATGTATACGGTTTTGTCCCAATGGGTTTTCCGTATAGAGATTTTAAGGAGGCAAACGGCTTACACCGTCTAACGGTCCGATCTCTCGAGAATTCCGCGGGGGGATTTTTCCGAGAGAATTTTCCGAGGAATTATTTCCGAGGGACTTTTTCCGAGGGACTTTCCCGGGGGGATTTTCCGTGAGATTTCTTTGGCGGAATCCCAAAAGGCGTTCAAACTGTCATTTATTTGCTGTTGTATTATCGAGGTCTTCTCCATTTTTGAGATTGACATTTGACTATTCTCTTTGCTTTTTCTCTTTACCTTCTCTTCCCCTCATTGTCGAAAAAGATACAATCATTTTTATCAAAATATTTCCAGAGTTTTTACTCTTGTTTCTCTCGATTTCTTTGAAGTTTTTCATCGAAATTATTTCGGTTTATCGAGTGTCTTCCGCAACACTTCGACGCAACCTTCGATCCGATTGTTTGTGCGATTCTTCTCGTGATAATAGAGATTTTGGGTTAACACCCACGCTTTATCATCCTTATTCTCGGATCCCTCAAGCATCGAAGCCACCCTCGTTTCAAATCGTTCATCGTCGATTGGATCTAAGAATTTTCGAGTTCATCACTCACGCCTTAGCATCTTTCTTCGTGGATTCTTTGAAGTCAATGATCTATCAATTTCCACCGTACCATGAGCAAGCCGGTCCTTAGTTAATTCGGATCAACAACACAAGAGCCTTGGTGCATTTCCCGGTGAGCTCTCCGTCGAGTGTCTTGTGGTGTCTGAGCTTCGCCATCGATTTGGCATCTCCTCTGTCATAAGACATGGTTAGGCTTTCTTCCCACTTTTGGCGAGGGGTGTATGGGATTGGAAACCGCAGCGACGACGGAGCACCAAAGCGTTGACGGAGCACCAAAGCGTTCTCCTCTGAAATAGTTTTTCGTCCATTGGTTTAGACCGATTTTTGCGAAGTATTTGGTTTTGGTTATTTCCCTAACAAGTCTTGGTTTGGGTTTATCAGATTAGATTTTGTAATTTCCAAATTTTATATTCAAGAAAACCCTTTAACAAAAAAACAATTGTTGAATAGTAAATGTTTTGCTCCACAAGAAAGCGAAAATTTAATAGAAATTCAAAATTTTAGCAATACAATAGCAATGATTACATACATATGGAGGGGGACTCTATAATGGTTAGATGCCCATTCTATACGTTGGTCCAACGTGACACAAAAGTAGACATTCCCTTCCGTAATCTAAAAATCTCTTCCAAAAAAACAATTGTTGAATAGTAAATGTTTTGGTCCAACATGACTTAATATGTACTAATTATAGCGCCTAATAGATTTTTTAAAAGAAATTATTTTAAAATTTAAAAAAAATTATTTTTATTTAAATTTTATAATATGTCTAATTCATGATTATAGATATGATTTTTGTATAGGCGATCACTTATTCTAACTTTCGTTAGCATGTTAACACTTTTGAAAACCTTATTAGAAAGTAGCACTTTTTACTACTTTTCAACTCAAAAGTACCTCTGAACAGTACGACGTATACGATAATAAATGGTATATGATGTAGCAATAAGATACGTGTACGATAATGGACGGTACACGATTTTTTTAAAGGTGCTACTTTCTACTACAATTTCAAAAAGTGTTAATATGGTAATGAAAGTTATAATAAGTAACTGTACAGCCAATTAAGTCATTATAGATAGAGTTGTCAAACGAAATAATTTGTCTATTTAACATGTTTTGCAGTAGACTAAAATATTATTCGGGCTAACCCACAAACTTATAATCTTAAAAATATAACTCTAATATGCACCGTTTAATGACTCTGGTTTTTGTGGTTAGTTCACGAACTCTTAAAAACAAAAACTTGTGTCTATCTTTTTATAAAATTAGTAAAATATTTTTCAACTTTTGTTTTGATATATATTCAAAGAAAATATAATAAATGATAGTGAAAAATATAACAAGATTTCGAATATTTTTTTTTCTTTAAATATATATAAATTGACTATTATTTTAAAATATATAATATTACAAATAATTAAGAAATTAAATAATAAATAACCTCTTTAATAGCAACAAATACTTTTCATATTCTTTTTAATAATTTAAAAAAAAATTATATAATTTCATAATTCAATTATTTTTTGTTATTTGCAATGACATAATATGTAATAACTTACAAAACAAAAATTATTTTCTTAAATGATTTTTTAAATAATAATATAGACATTATAAAAAAAAGTAGAAATCAGCATTGTGTGACAAAACCAATTACGAAATGTGGAGAGGGCAAATTTCCATATTTAGAAGTGAATTTGTTCATCTTCTTTTGGTTGCTTTGATATAAAATAATGATTGCTTGGAACCAAAATTTGCACACCAAGGGACCCAAACGAATCACTCACTCTCTGCCAGCATCTTTATGTAATAATAATAATAATCCCAATTTTAAAAGATAGATTAATCAATATTGTATTAAAATTATTCTGCCGACTTCCAACAAGAGTAACACTAAATTTTATATGATTGATTTAAGGACAAAAGTTAACCCCAAACACGATCTCCTTCAAACTATTCACCGTTAACAGAAGGCAAAGACCAACCAACGACTAAAATTCTCACACGTTTCATCATCTCATTGGTTAGTCATCAACGTCAATGTCAACAACGACTAAGTGACTACAGTTAAACAAGATATTTATTATGAAACCAAAATATCTATAAGAAAAAAAGCCTTTAAAGAGGACAAAAGCTTACCCCCTTAAAATGGCAATTCGTGTCGAGGCGATAGCAAGCACACTTGTCGTCTCCCTCTCTCTCTCCCGCAAAATCTTAAGAAAGAACTGAACATTAGGTGACAAATCTTAAGCTTCCTTTTTTCTTTTCTTTTTTTAAATTTGTCATTTATCCGTTTTCCATTTTTTTTAAGATCTGTCTTTGTCTGATCATCCCCTGAATTTGTTAGCTTTTTCTTCTCTCTGTGTTTTCTCCTTCTTGAGTGTCTATGATCCGATTTACTGTTTCTTCCGGAATCTGGAACAGATCCGTCCTTTTCTTGTCGATTTATTTTCAGAAACTTTCAAGAATGGTTAAAGATTTCCTTTTTTTTAAAAAAAAACCAAGAATCACTTGTGTGCTCTGTCTGATACACACATATGTGACAAGGATCCAATTTATACTCTCTGGGTCAAATTATGCTTATATGTTCATGGTTTATTGCTTCTTCTGTGTACACATTTATATCAAAGTTCCTCTCTTTTGCAAGTATACATAAACACAATGTGATGTGTGATCTACTCTTAAACCGGTTTCAATTTAACCCCAATTTGCTCTCTCTTATAGGTAAAAGCTGAAAAGGGATCTGATTCGTTTGGTTTTAGACTGAAGAAGAAGTGATGGGTACTAACATCAATTTCAACAACTTAGGCGGAGATTCTTCTGGGAGTAATGATAACCAGTCAAAGCCATTGGCGAGGCAGACTTCCTTATATTCCTTAACATTTGATGAGCTTCAGAGCACGTTGGGTGAGCCAGGGAAAGATTTTGGGTCAATGAATATGGATGAGCTCCTCAAGAACATATGGTCTGCTGAGGAAACTCAACCCATTATGACAACTACATCTTCGATTACAGCCGTGCTACCTGTTGTTAGTGCTTGTGCTCCGGGACCGGGACCGGGAGGGAATCTTCTACAGAGGCAAGGCTCCTTGACTTTGCCTAGAACGCTTAGTCAGATAACTGTTGATGAGGTCTGGAAAAACTTGATGTCCAAAGAGAGTGGTCATGGGGATCTGGGAAATAGCTGTCCTGCGAGGCAACAGACTTTAGGGGCAATGACTTTGGAGGATTTCTTGCGACGCGCTGGCCTTGCGAGAGAAGATAATAACAACGGTGTTTCAGGGTTTGGATTTGGTCAGCCAAACCAAAACAGCATATCGTTCAGCGGCAACAATAGTTCTATGATCTTGAATCAGTCACCTGGTTTAGGCCTTAAAGTGGGTGGAACAGTGAAGCATCCACATCAAAGATTGCCTCCAACTATCTTTCCAAAACAATCCAATGTAACATTTGCCGCACCTGTGAATATGGTCAAAAAGAGTTTATATGAGGCTGCTGATGGTCCGGTCAACAATAATAGTGGTTTTGCTTCTATGGGAGGAGCAGGGGTTACTGTTGCAGCTACTTCTCCTGGGACAAGTAGTGCAGAAAACAATGCTTGGTCATCATCAGTTCCAGTTCCAGTTCCATATGAGTTTGTTCGGGGAAGAAGAAGCAATACGGGACTGGAGAAGGTTGTTGAGAGAAGGCAAAAGAGAATGATCAAGAATCGAGAATCAGCTGCTAGATCAAGGGCTCGAAAGCAGGTAAAGTCGTTAAATCTAACCGAACTGTCATTACCATTTTCTTTCAAAAGATATTTGATATTGATTTCGATGTTACGGTTAAGCACAGGCTTACACCTTGGAACTCGAAGCCGAGATTGAAAATCTCAAGCAACTTAATCAAGATTTGCAGACAAAACAGGTGTGTATTCTATCCTTTTTTGGCTTTCTTTCTTGCTCCTCCTTAGAGAACCTAGCTGGCTCAGGTCTATAACTGAGCTTCCCCTATGATGATGCAGGCTGAAATTATAAAAACCCAGAAGAATGAGGTAAACACGTTCTTCCTCTCTTTATTTGGTTATAGTGGTGTGATTCTCTACATCACCAGCAGCAAAAGACTCTTTTACTTTTTTTTTCCAGACATTTTGTGTGTGTCTGTCTGAATGTGGCCCTATTGTCTCTTTGATGGTAACTTTCACTGATACTGCTTCTTGAATTTACAGCTTAAGGAATCGCCGAAGCAGCGTCCATGGCTGGCCAAAACGGAATGCTTGAGAAGAACCCTTACAGGTCCGTGGTAAGAAGGCGAAATAAAAAGCAAGAAGAGCCTGGCAATGTAATACAACACCCATCAAAAGGAAGACTTTGGCTTTAGCTTGGGACTTGGGATACTAAATGTAATCGAAGATAGTGCTACTGTACAGGGGAGATGCAGAGATGCTTACACTGTAGAAATCCTTTGAGCTGAATTTACTAAGAGTGCAGAGTATGAATTCATAATTTATATATGTAAACTTTCAGATTTAGTTATAGAGAACAAGTAACAAACTCAGAAAGAGAGTCCATTTATTGGAGAGTGAGGTAAACTCCGGCTGCAAAATGACCTCGAAGTTGTACTAGACGATGAACCAAAGATCCGGTTATTGCTTCTTTGAAATCTCAAAACGGTTCTCTTCCTAGTATCCTGACCTATCTCTTCCTCAACCGCATTAGCAAACCCGCTATGCAATAGATCACAGCTTTCACACAACAGCCTCAAGACTTGCTTAATCGATGGCCTAGACCGGCCTTCTTTCTCAGTACACAATCTCACAACCGTCACAACAGCTTCAAGCTGTTTTCCTCCATCATCATCATCATCAATGGAGTCTTTGATTCTCGGGTCTACCAAATCCCGGTGTCTTGATTTCGTCACCAAAAACCGCTGAGACGTTTCAACAAGATTCCTACCTTCATCGACTGCTCTTCTCCCGGTTATGATCTCCAGCAACACAACTCCGTAGCTGTACACATCACTCTTCTCCGTAAGCTCTTGCGTTACTACATACTCCGGATCTACATAACCTGTAAAAAACTTCAGACTGTAAACCTCAGTTTGCATCAAAAGGAGTAAAGTTGTTCTGTTCTGTATATCTCTCCCTAACCTGGAGTTCCATGGATTTCGGTATTCACAGGCTCAAAGCAAACAGAGCCATCTCTAGACGAATGTGCAAGGCCAAAATCTGAAAGCTGCATCAAGAAAACATCGTTAATTATCTGAAAGTTGAAACGTTTCTGTAACACAGATGATGCACGATGGTACATACTTTAGCTACGAAGTTCTCATCGAGTAATATATTGCTTGATTTAATGTCTCTGTGGCAGAGAGGTGGATCACAGTAGAAATGAAGATATTCCTGGATGAGAGAACAACGTTGCAGCCAAGAACCAAAAACTGTAAAAGATTTATAATTAAACTAAAAGGGTATATCAGTTTACTAGAGAAAATGTATATGGAAAGACTTTGAAATATTTACCAAAGCATTAGCCACATCAATCGCGATTTTCATTCTTGTTTCCCAACTAAGTGGAGGCTTTTCTGTAGCTGCATTGGAGAAAAAAGAAGAAGAAAGAACAAGAAAGAAGAAAAGTTTCAACACAACGGATCGTTTAAGCTTAAGGTAGGAGAAGCATATACATACAATGTAGATGATCTTTTAAGCTCCCATTTTCCATATAGTCATAGATGAGGAACCTGAAAGATGAGAATACTTTTAACTTTTATACGGTTTAGATAAATGCAGAAGGCGAAAAAGAAATGCATGTTTCATCACCTTTCTTTCTTTTCGATGCAAAAGCCTTTTAAAGAAACGAGGTTACGGTGATGTAGCTTAGCTAAAAGCTCTATCTCTCTGCAAAAATCATTTTGAGATTGTACAGAGACTTTGTTCATTCTCTTAACAGCTGCAATCAGTCCATCGCTGAACTCGGATTTGTAAACAGTCCCAAAACCTCCATGACCAATCACCCTGTTGAAATCATTGGTTGCATTTCTCAGTTCCTTGTAGCTGAATTTTTGGAAAAGTGAAGAATCATCTGCAGAGAGAATATTTGGTAAGTCTTTTTGATATGATATAATAAAACAAAGTACTCACTTTGTTTCTTCACCTTCATGAATCTTGAATACAGGCCTGGGAGAAGGAATTTTTTTTGTTGATTTTCTATCCAAACTCTCGGATTCATCGAGTTCCCGGTTTTTTCTACGGATAAGAATTACGAGGACTACGAGCATCGAAAGAGCAACAGCTGTAACAACAATCCCAATGGTTGGAACCATCGTTAAGTGATAGGGATTGTCGCTTTGAATTGGAGTCAATACAGAATCAATGTTGCTTGGGCTAATAGCACCAACCGTGCTTGGAGACGATTCTGGACTTGCCAATGGTGGAAATGATTCTGTCGATATGCGAATTACATCAGCAAAAAAGACCAACAGATGACCTAAATACCGATGTGATGCTAAGAAAATTGCAGTCATGTGTCTAACCTGAAGGGATGCTAAGCTCTGTCACTTGAAAGAAACAACTAAGGAGTTCAAGAGCCGATGCATCGTCAATTCGGCTTGCTAATGCAGCATAAGTCGCATCACGACAAGTACTCAACGTAATGTTATTAGTGTCTGCACCTATGAGATTTCGAAGGTAAGTGATACCAGAATTCAAACATTTCCTGCACTGGTTTACCGGCGAAAGTGGGAGTCTGCAGTTTCTTGTAACATGTCCAAATTTTGGAGACTGATGCATTTGTGTTACAGTGGTTCGACCATCGCAGTTGTACTTAACAAGGATCTTGGTTCCCAAACCGCAGGAACTAGTCGCGTTTCTCGAGACTCCATAGAGCTCCATGGTTCTAGAGATGGAACCAATGCAGGTTTCAGATAAATCTGATGAGACTCCAAGATTAGTTGACAAGTTAGCGTAACGTGCCACGGATAACGCAACATAAGCGTTCATGTAGCGGCAGCATTTGCCTCGGTTGGTTATGTTGGAGCACACAGAAGCTACTAGAGTGAAATTTGATGAGCTAAAGTCCAATGGACAATCTGTAAACACACACACCAATGCAGCATTATTGTCTGAAACAGAGAAGAATCCATTGAAGTCTAACAATGGAGATTTGCTTCAAAACTTAGAAAGATAATAGTTCAAAAGTTTAAAGCTTTAACTTTCCAACCACCATAGCTTTGAACAAACTAAGCTTAAATCATTAGGTTTACGAATTTGAACCTCAAATTTTGTGCGTTCTCAAGATCTGATTATATTCCTAAACAGAGTATTTGCATGTAAGCAACTAACCCACAGAAAATTTCAACAAATGAACCAGAACTACGCAAATTCCCATCAGAACTCAAAATCTAGTCAAAGAAAGCAACAAAATTTGCGAGACCCAGAAGCCCAAAATGTGATTTTTTAAATCAAAACTAGCATCATCTTATCCTCTGATTTAGCCGAGAACAAGATTAGCAAAAGAAGCTTTTTGATAAAAGCAAACAGAGGAAAATCGGAAAAGGCAGAACCTGCTGCCATTAGTGAAGGCAGTTGGGTTCCAAGTAACGCAATTAATGCCAACAAGAAAGCTTGACTATTCACCACCATGGCCAAGAAGAGCAACGAGAGAGAGAGAGAGAGTCAGAGAGAAAGAAAGAGAAGAGAGAGAGATTATAAAAGGGTTAATGGAAGGTCCCTGTGATATGACATTCGAGGGTCTGTATTGTATACTCTCTCACTGACAAGGAAAGAGACAAAGAATCACACCACTATTCAATTCGTGATGAGAAACGACGAATTTGAAAACAAAAGTCCCTAACTTATCTTTTCATCTCGTTTTCATCCACATGTTCTTTTCAAATGACTATACATCCCACTCTCTTAGAGCATCTTTAAGCTCTAAAACTTAAAAATAAGTGACTGAGTATCTTTATTAGTTTTTTTTATTACATTTTGAAATTTCTAAAAAAACTTATCACTTTTTTGTATAGTTTGTGACAAGTTTACATCATGTACAGTATATCGTGTACGTTCGTGTACGGTATACATAAATTTGTGTATGGTACACAATGTAGATTCAATGAGATATAATCGTCATTTCACGCGAAAAAATAATAAAAAATTTAGCACTTTCAAAAAGTGACAAAAAAACTAATGAAACTTAAAATAAGTGATATTTCTTTATATTTTAATATAAGATTGGTTTCTTCTCACAAGTGCATAATTAAAAGAGTTTTGAAATGGAGCTCGCATGTTAATTCATCATAATCTATATTGCATGATGATGTCTCATGCAGTTTTCTTTAAATTATGAAATTTTTGTTTGTTTTCACTCGTTAATTCAATATCAATTGTTTTCACTTTATATTAAAAAGGACAATTATACTTTTGTCCTTTGCTTGGAGAAAAAGAAAGGTATTATTGGGTTAAAACTTAACACACAAAAACATTTCGTAAGTGTTTGGTGAAGAGAAAGCGAGACATGGATAAAATGGCTACATGGCTTTGGGATTGATCCTAAATTATCTCTTATTAAAGTTTTGAAATAAAATTCTACATCGAATTCAAAAAATGGAAGAAGCAATGTGAACCCAAATGCTCTACATAACGTTGGTGGGGTCACTCACATGTGTACACCCTGTCATATCTCAGACCCCAACTGCAATATTTTGATTTATTATTGTACACAATTTTTGTATGCATTTGTTTTTGAAATGCCATCATATACAAGAGTTTTATGGTTACATGTAGATTGTAGAACGGGTTATACATATATATTAATAGAACTGTTTACGTACGTTGACATTGACTTTTACAAAATCCCTAAATTGTACAAAATTAAATGAGATAGTGTGAATTAGAGCTGAATTTTGGGTCCCTACCCAGTACCCACCAATAAAAACCGACCGTTTTCAAACTATATCAAAATGGTTCGTCCTTGTGCGAGTACTTTTTCATGATTTTTAAGTCATAACTTCAAGTTGGATTCATACCTATCCTATATTGATTATGTTCCTTACTCGAACAAAAATTAAAGAAAAGACGTCGATCCTCTTTAGTCTAGTGGTCAAAAGGTTTAAAAGTTTCTACACTAGGTTTAAACGTTCGTTGTGATCTCGTATCTTATAAATTGTTCATCGTAGGTATGGTGCCATGTAGAATCGTCCGTTGTGGATCCGTACAGAAAAATCTGCGTCGTGGAATCGTTATTCATGGAATTCTTTATCATAATTGCAAGTGCTGCATATAGTAGAATTGTATGATTAAGGATTAGATGTAAAAGAAATGAGGAAATGCAAAAAAAAAAAATTAATAATGAAATTGGTTTTAAATCGTAGTAGACTGGGCTAAATGGGCCCATTGATTATCTTAGGCGGATGGGTCCGTTCTATGGTTATAGAACGAATTTGAAAAATTACAAGTGGTCCATTGAGAGCCATACGAATAAGAGATATGTGCTTGCGTGCAAACTTTATAATTGAAAACATACTTTTAATTTCGTGATATATCCACTTTCTTGAGTAAAAATCTTTCAATTTATCATTCAAGCGCAATTAGCTCAATTAGTTGGAAGACTATTGAATAAGTCTTCCCAAACTCAAGTTCGAATAATTAATTAGCTCTACATTTGGAAGGACAAAAAAAGACTCATTTATCCAAAAAATAACTAAAACAATTAAGGCACTGTTGGTCGAGTTATTAAGAGTTCTAGATCAATAGTAGTAGTTTTTGGACTATATTACATAAAATATTAGATTTAGTATAATTTTTAGCACTTAAATTAATGTTCATAGTTTTTTTTTTTTTTGGTATTATTTTTTTTTGGTTGAAAATTGTCTTTATTAAAGGTTTAAAAGGTTAAGGAGAACTCGAAGAGCCACTTTAGCCAGAAGATATGCCTGAATATTGCTCAGGCGAAGCACAAAATCAAATGAAATTGAAAAAACGAAGTCGCAAACAGGCGAATATCACTGATAATGGCATGGACCTCCGTATGGAGATCCTCAGACTTAAGAAAGTTGATGAGGGAGAGTGAATCTGAGAAAACATGGAGTTCTGATATATGCATCTCCCGAGCTTCGATCAAAGCTTCACGAACTGCCCACATGTCTCCGCAGTGAGAGCCGAAAAGACATGGGGACGATATTTTGAGAGGTAGTCCTCCGAACCATCCGCATTCGAGCGAAAAACAAGACCTAAGCCACAGGTCATAGAGTCACGATGCCACGCCGCGTCCACCCAACAACTAACACCAGTTGAATAAGATGCTATGTTTTGTGAGTCGATTCGTGTTGGGGGCGGGGTTTGGGCAAAAGTTCTTGAGCCCGTTGCCAATTTAAAGCCTCCTGAATGGATTTCTGGATAACTTCCTGGTCCGAAAAGATGATTTCCGAGAAGATGAAGTTGTTACGTGCAGTCCATAGATTCCAGCATATCCAGGCCTGCAGACACGAGGCGTTAAGGCCCAGCAGAGGGAGGCTGATTAGTGATGACGCTCGCGATAAGAATTCCAAGGCGGTGACAGAGTTTAGGTGCTCGAGAGATCTCAGTGGGGCTAAGCTCCATACACGTTGGGCAAAAGGGAAATCTCGGAGCACATGGGTGATCGTCTATGGGGATCCGCATTGTTTACATCCAAACTCAACTTGGATACCTCTCTGCACCAATTGAACTCCGACAGGGAGTGCTGCAACAACTGCTTTCCAAAGAAAACTTATGATCTTCGGAGCGGTACGTAGTTTCCAGATGTTTTTTTGCCATTTGAAATCGAGGAGCAGGTTCGAGAGCTCAACAGTAATGTGCAGGTCGTAGCCCGATATGACCGAGTACTTCCCATTCTTTGACGGCAACCAAACTAATTTGTCACAAGATCGCGAGGAAGACAAGGGGATGACATGGATAAGGTGTTCAAAATCTGGCAGTATTCGGCGAATGAGGTTCCATTCCGTTCTATGACGGACCAACAAGTTGGAGACTTTAAATTCCGATGAGAGCAGTGGCGGTGGACCCATAGGGCGATATGGCTCATTCACTTTTAACCAGGGATCACGCCATTTGTTAATGTTCCTTCCGTCACCGATAAGCCATCCCATGCCCCGTTTCAGAAATTCTCTTTCGGCAAGAATGCTTCTCCATCCATCAGAAGGGAGTTAGGGGAGCGTAGTAGCTATTCTCCTACTTTTGCTAGTAACGCATCATTGAAGCTTGCGATATCCCTAAATCCGAGGCCTCCAGCATTTTTTGGAGTTGTAAGCTTCTTCCAAGAGACCCAAGACATTTTGCGTTCATCAGGTTTGTCATTCCACCAAAACCGAGTAAGGATCGATTGAAGTTGTTTGCACAGAGAAATCGGGATTTTGAAGCAAGTCATGGAGTACGTCGGCATTGATGAGAGAACGGATTTCAACATAACTTCTTTCCCAGCCGGAGAAAGAAACCAAGAAGACCAGCTGTGGGATCTTTGACGAACACGATCAATAATCTCTGCGAAGATGTCACGCTTTTTCCGACCAAATTTTCTGGTAAACCCAAATATTTGTCTGTTCCACCTTCATTTTGGATATTCAATTCCGCTTTGGCTCGAAGTTTTCGCGCCAGAGGCGTTTTCGCCAAGAAGATAATATATGATTTATTCAGGTTGATACTTTGTTCCGAGGCAGATTCGTAGCGATGGAGGATGGATGACAAGACTTGGCAACTCGTTGCATCCGAGCTACAGAAGAACATTGTGTCATCAGCGAAGAGGAAGTGGCTTACTTGTGGGCTGGTTCTTGCCACGCGAATCCCCGGGAGCAAACCTTCTTGATGGGCTTTACTACACATACCCAACAAAACTTCCGTACAGAGGATAAATAGATAGGGGGATAGTGGATCCCTTTGTCTCAGACCTCTATATGGAATTACTTTGCCGGAAACTCCTCCATTGATAAGAAATGAATAGGAGACCGAGGATACACATTCCATTATCCAGTTAATCCACACACTGTGGAATCCCATGCGCTCAAGAACCGTTTGGAGGAAGCCCCACTTAATACGGTCATAGACCTTGCTCATATCAGTCTTGACAGCCATAGCGCAACGCTGTCGTGCACTTAAAGTACGTAGATAGTGAAGAATTTCATGCGTAATAAGCATGATATCAGAGATAGTCCGCCCAGAAACAAATGCAGATTGATTCTCCGAGATTAGATCGAGAAGAATCGATTGAAACCATTTTTTAGATCTTTGTAACGATCTTATAGAAGACGTTGCATAGCGCTATCGGTCTAAAATCTCCCACTTTTCTCGGTCCTGTGATTTTAGGAATAAGACGCAAGTGTGTCTCATTCTGATGAGAAGGAAAAGAGCCTGAGGTGAAGAAGCATTGAATTTCCACTACTATATCCGGATCAATGATGGGCCAATAGGTGTGAAACAATCCAGTCGAAAACCCGTCGGGGCCTGATGCCTTACTAGGATGAATAGAGAAGACCGCTGCCCAAATCTCAATTTCCTCTGTGATTTTGATGAGTAAATAATTCATCTCCTATGAGATCCGCGGTTCAAGAACCTCTTGGACTAGCTGAAAATCTTATGTTGAGTGTGAGGAGAAGATCTTGCGGTAGTAGTCGGAGATAATCTGGGTAATCTCGTGCTCTTCATGAAAGACAGAACCTTCATCGTCTTCAATGACTGTGAAGCGGTTGCACGTTCTTCTATTCCTGGTAATAGCATGAAATTACCCACCCAGTGTTGTGATCGCCACTATGCAGCCATAGGACACGACTCCTCTGCTTCCAAAAAATCTCCTCATCGTGATAAGCTTTTTCCAAAATAACCGTGAGGCTGGCAATTAAATCAGGCTATGGAATATCAGCAGACAAGGCTTCCTCAAGCTTCTCACGAGTTGCCAAGATCAATTTTGCGATGTTAAGGTTCTGATCTTTCGACCAATGAATTATCTCTCTCCTATATTTGCCGATTTTTGCTTGAAGGGAGTATGATTCCGCACCATTCCATGTATTCAAAATCAATTGAAAGATCTCCGCCTTCTCTCTAAGTCGATTATCGAACCTAAACAAAAATTTACGTTTTACTCTTGAGTCATCAATGTAGGTAAGAATCAGTCGATGGTCAGCCCCTTCGAAATTGAGATACTCCGATCTACCAGAGGGAAATGCTTCCAAACACGCGTCATTTGAGACCACTCTATCAAGCCGAGCGCGCACGAAATGGTCGTATCTCATACCTTTCCAAGAGAGAGAGTTTCCATAGTGCTTAACATCCCAAAGCCCATTTTGGGTGATGAAACTCCTAAAGTTAATAAAGGTTCCCTCACTCCTTCTAGGGCCTCCTTTTTATGAGTTGTCTAGAATTTCGTTAAAGTCCCCCGAGAGCAGCCAAGGTGCTTCCTGATCAGCACCTAGTTCAGAGAAGAGCTTGTTCCACACCTCTAGTCGTTTTTGGCTCTCTGGATAACCATAAACGAAAGTCTAGTAGAAAGTTTTAGACTTGTACTTTATGCGGGTGTCTATGAAATTCGGGGAAGAGGATAGGATCTCAAGATGAGTATCCTGTTTCCAAGAAAGAGCAAGACCTCCGCTGAGTCCAATTGGTGGAACTGTGAACTTATTATCGTAACCCATCCACTGAAATACGCTGAAGACAAAGTCGTCGTAGTTTTTTGTCTCCATGAGAAACTTTATATTCGGGTAAAGATCTAGTTTTAAATCCCTAAGGCGTCGAACTGTAAGGGAGTTTCTAAGCCCTTGACAGTTCTAACTAGTTGTAATCATTGATTCTTACTGGATGGTTTCTGGAAAACCATCGAACCCTTACAAGTAGAAGGCACAAAGGCCTTAGAGATAGAAGCGACAAAAAAATCATTTGGAAGAACCTCAGAACGAGGTACCTTAGAAGCCGAAAAACGCTTTGAGGAATGAGAGCTAATGGCTGTTGCCCGAGCCTGTTCTGAGCAACCTTTCTTCTTTGAGGAGAGAGCTTTATTCGCGTCGCGAGCAAGGCGAAAAACGTTTTTAGTATTATTTATAACAATTTAACCCATATATAATACGGCGTGTATGCATATAAACGATACACAAATAAACAGAAAATAATATATTTTTGTAAATTATTTACACGTTAAAACATCAAAAAAAAAAATTTAATTTATAAAAAAATTGAATTAAGGCATATGCGAAATAAAAATAATCAAAGAAAGAGGCAAACCAACAAACCCACTTTTGCAGCATCATTTATTATGACATCATGTCTTCACCGACACGCGCGCACTTCCGTTCACTCTTATTTTATTATCCTTCAAATCCTCCTCAGATTATTCTTCTGTTTGTTGCTCTCTGTGCTAACAACAACAATCTTCACGCAAAAGCAAACAACCAATTCAATTTAGCAGTGATGATTAAGTAGCTACACTTGCCTGTCGCTTCTTCTTTCGTTTTGGGTTTTCATTTTTTGGACGAGGAAAACTATGTTTCAAAGATTAGTCTGCCTTCTCCTCATTGCTCTTCTGATTCAATCTTCTTTCCTTTTTGAGATCTCCTCTGCCCTCAAGGTTAGCAAATCTCATCATAATTCACATCACTTCCCTTTGTGTCTGTCCTCTGTTCCGGCAAAAAAAAAAACAGAGGATCTTTGTCTCCCATTTTGGGGGTTTGGAGAAATAAACTAAGAATTGGGTCGTCTAAAGATCTAAACTTAAAATTATGGGTTTCGATTTTCTTGATATATTTTGTTTTGGATCGTAGGAAGGGATAACATGTATACTAAACAACAACTGTGACGCTGGATTACACTGCGAAACATGTCTAGCCAGCAATAACCTCAGACCCAGATGCTCTCGAACCCAACCCATCAACCCCATCTCCAAGGTTCACACTTTTTGTACTTTTGTCAATCTATAATCATCATATGGACCAATTTCAATCTTCGTCTAAATTGATAAAGGTAAAGGGATTGCCTTTCAACAAGTACTCATGGTTAACAACTCACAACTCGTTTGCGAGACTGGGGGCAATATCAAAGACCGGTTCTGTTATTTTGGCTCCTACTAATCAGCAAGACGCAATCACAAGCCAGCTCACTGTAATATTCAATACAAGGTTTCAAACTTTAGTAAACCATTTTAAGGATTTCTTGCTAAGTATGAATCTTTTTTTTTTCTGTGGTTTTGATGGTGATTCTTACAGAACGGTGTAAGAGGGTTTATGCTCGACATGTACGACTTCGAAAACGATATCTGGCTTTGTCATTCTTTCGACGGAATGTGTTTTAATTTCACCGCTTTCGTAAGTTTTGATACATTTTCTTCTTCTGTTATGATGTATTGTAGGCAAAAATGTTTGTTATTTGTGTTTTTTATTTTATTTTGGGGTGTACAAATGGCAGCAACCGGCGATTAACGTTCTAAGGGAGATTCAAGTGTTTCTAAAGAGGAACAGGGAGGAAGTTGTAACGATTATTATAGAAGACTATGTGAAATCACCCATGGGTCTCACAAAAGTGTTTGACACGGCCGGGTTACGAAAATTCATGTTTCCGGTAACTAGAATGCCCAAAAATGGAGGAGATTGGCCAACGCTTGACGACATGGTACGACAAAACCAAAGGTTGCTAGTTTTTACATCCGACAGACGTAAAGAAGCAACCGAAGGAATCGCATATCAATGGAATTATATGGTTGAGAATCAATGTGAGTCCTATATATATATATATATATATATATATATATATATATCTGATGCCAGCCATATCTTATTATATAAAACTGAATGTTTTAAAGTTAGTAATTCACATGATTGTGACATAATAAGATAACCCCGCGCGGAGCATAATCTAGTTATATATAAATTTGTATGAACATCTTTTTTGTTAATGTTTTGAAAAATATTTGCAGATGGAAATGGAGGGTTGAAGGCAGGAGTGTGTCCAAACAGAGCTCAATCAGCACCGATGAGCGATAAATCGAAATCTCTTGTTCTTGTGAACCATTTTCCCGATGCTCCGGATTTGGTAGTAGCATGTAAACAAAACTCTGCTCCTCTTCTTGAGTCCATCAAGGCATGTTACCAAGCCGCGGGACAACGATGGCCTAACTACATAGCAGTCGATTTCTACAAGGTATATATATATATTGGTAGTTGTAGGTTTCAAAGATTAATCTGGATTCTCGTTTTATTTCAATCCACTATAACATTTGTGTCATTGTGTGTGTGTGTGTGGTTCAGAGAAGCGATAGTGGAGGAGCACCGCAAGCGGTTGATGTTGCGAATGGCAATTTGATATGCGGTTGCGATAACTTTGCAGCGTGCAAGGTCGTTTTCTTTATTTGTTTTGAATCTGAAGTCGTCGTTATGTACATTCTATAGTTTGTTAAATTTTGCAATATAATTTGCAGGCGAATGGGGAGTGTGGATAGTAAGAAAAGACTGAGCAGTCTGAGGCAATTCTTGGTCATTGATTTACCAAACTTGGGCTTTCTGTGTTTGTTGTCTCCTTTGTGCCACTTCTCTCATAAAGCTTTAGTGTATAATGGTTAGGTTTTTTTCTTGTTTTTTAATCGAGATTAGTGTAATTGTTAGTTTCATTATTCTAATCATTTACGAACCAAATTCAGAATAATCTATATCTATATTCTGTTTTATATGAATAAACACAAAAATGTTGAACACAACCAATCAGATTATGACACGTGTTATATTAAAGTGATAATTACATGTTAATAAGAAATTAAAACATTTGTTATGTGTTATCTGACCATAACATGTGACCTTGTTTAGTATCTTCACTGTGTTACAAGTTACAACACAAGTTCAAACCCGATAGAATGGTGTTGGAAAAGAAAACAATGTGTGTCATTTAAAATCTTATCAATCAAATACAAAGCAAATATCAAAATTATAGATTTTTTTTTACATAAAATTATGGTAAAATAGCCCGAATAACAAAATAATTTAATAGATATCTTAAAACGTGTAAACATATTTTTATATTATCTATCTATTCTTTTCAGAATTTTGGCATCAAGTCTTTTGTACTGGGTTTATCTGATTTTGCAGGTATTATTTGTGGCTCAACTAAGTTCTCTGAGTCTGTAGTTGTAGCAATATAATAGTAGAATTCATCTAATCTTTTTTCTTTTGCTAGTAAATTGAGCGATGATTTTTTTTCTTTCATTATGTAATACTCACTCTGTTCGGTAATAAATGATGTTTTAAAAGCATTTTTTTGTTTTCAAATAAGTGATTTTCTCATAAATCAAAACAAAATTAAATAATTTTGTATTGTTTTTGATCATTTGTATTTTGCGGATTATTTTTTTATTGGTTGAATTGTGTTTAAATGTATAATAAATAATGTTTTTAGTATATAAAAATATCTATATTAAATAAATCTTTAATTTGTGTGCAAAAATCTTAAATATCACTTCATATAGAACCGAATAAATATATAGTTTCGGTGTTTTCAACTTAGTTTTGGATGTCCAAAATTTGTTGATTAATTCCCAGGGTGAAGTAAATCGGATTTTTTTCTCTTTTTGTAAAAATCTTTAAAATTTCCCCCATTTTGGAGTCGTATCTCTGTAGGGTTAGAAACCGACTTTATATTTCACTTCATATCCCATTATGTATTTTACCTTATATTCTACTTTGATAATTTAATGAAATTTAGACGAAAAAGTGACAAATGAACAAAAGAAACAAACAAAAGTTGTCATCTTGATGATGTGCCCTATGTTTATAATGATAAATGGTTCAACTTGTTTCTTTTTACACTAGTTGCCAAATATTTCAGAAAACATTTCAAACTCATCATGTTCACAAAAGGAAAAAGATCACATAACTTGAGTAAATCCATTTAAGAAGCTCCAAAACATTTTTTTTTTTAAACACACATAACTACATGTTAGATGCTCAAGATATGTGGACAATTGATAATTCATGTCTATATTTCCTTTGCTGCAATTACGCTCCCATTTTTTTTTTTACATCTATGTATATACTAAATAAGTTTGTAATAGATGATGTTTCAGACGACCAAAAAACAAAAAAAAGTTTGTAAATTCCTAATTTAGAATTGTGGGTCAACTTGTGGTCATCCATTGCTTTTACTTTCTTCAAAAGTAATAGAAAAATCGGATATAAACAAACATCCAATTATCTATCGATTTTCGGATATGAAGTAGATAAGGTAATGGAAATATTGCATGGTTGAGAATTGAGATACACTAAAAGACACAAAATGGGATATAAAATGAGCGATGCGTAATATTGTAGTGAAATAGAAGGAAAAGAAAATGGACTTATACATTATACAACAATGAGAGATACTTATATATGCATGGCAATGATCCGTAACTACGCAACAAATGCATTTATTCAGTTATATTGTACTAGAAACCACAAATATATTTAACTATAAACACTTGTCTATATAGTTTTCTTCACACATCATAATTTTAAAAGTAGGTTATAGATTCCGAATCCGGTCCGGGTTAAGTGCGCTGTAAGATAGCGGAGAAGGAACTTGAGGTTTTTCGTCCTCCAATCGTTCTTGAACCAGTTTAACCCGGT
Organism: Eutrema japonicum; assembly: GCA_030161315.1. Classification (NCBI taxonomy): domain Eukaryota; kingdom Viridiplantae; phylum Streptophyta; class Magnoliopsida; order Brassicales; family Brassicaceae; genus Eutrema; species Eutrema japonicum. The sequence continues at coordinate 44,151,207 of BSQW01000001.1, forward strand.
TTGGATTCTTACCACAAGGGATCCAAAACATAGACTTGGAATTAGGACAAGTCTGTCTCCGCATGAAGAAGTTAGCACATTCCTGTGGTGTTTTCTGGTTTGGAAGATCAAGTATACAATTCATACGGACGTCCAGAATATTACTCTTGATGAGTCGTCTACATTTTGGACCGACCTGAGTGAAGTAATTATAGGAGAGAGAGAGGTTTTTGAGACAAGAAATCTCGCATACGATCTCTGGAATGGTTCCATAGAACTTGTTTCTGGCTAAATTGAGTTGTTCTATCTTGTCTAAGCAACCGAAAGAGTATGGTATTGGACCGGTTAGCTGGTTAAACCCAACATCGAAAACAGTGGCTCGGTTTAGCTTTCCGATTTGGTAAGGTAAGCATCCGGTTAACTGGTTATTCAAGAAAAGGACTTCTTCTAGGTACTTGATGTTGCCAATGCTGTCGGGAATTGGACCCGTGAACCTAATAAGTAGTAGTCACATAAAAATAAAGATATAGAACATAATTTAGCTACTTAATAAATCTACAAACTATAATAGCTGTAATAAGCCTGTAACTAGGGACACAAAAACAATTTAAAAGTTAACTGGTAAAATAATTAATTCAGCTGAATTATTATTATTTTTTGTAACGAAAGTTCACTTTGCTCCCTCTTGCTAAATTACACTATGACCAATTACTTTTTTATGCATAATGCATCTTATGTTACCATGCAAGCTCAATATATATAGAAAACTACCGAATTATAGATAAATCACACATTTTGTTCTTTTACTATTTAACATCGTAGATCTCAGATTGAGTTCCAATCAATTGATACTTTCTATAAAAAAAAAAGTATATATATTTACCCAATAATAAATAAATAAAAGTTAAAAACTTCAATCTGAAATCTAACCTGTTGTTGGCGAATGTGAGGTAAAGAGCAGTGATGGAGCCAAGATTAGCTGGAAGTTTCTGAACAAGATTGTTGTTGTTGATGAACAAGACGTCGAGATCGAGATTGAAGACCTGAGGAGGAACAGAGCCTGAGAAAGTATTGAACCTGAGATCGAGAAACGTGAGATTCTTGGCTTTTAAGACAGAAGCTGGAAAATCTCCGGTGAGTTTGTTGTTGCTTAGATCGAGCTCGAATAGGTATTTCAAGTTGCTGACGTCAGGCACAGAGCCTAAGAAATTGTTGGAGTTTGCGTGAAAGATCGTGACTGTTTTTAACTTGGGGAGGAAGTTATCTAACCGGAGTTTCTTGCCAGCGAAGTTAAACTCGTTAAACTGGATGCTCGCGAGAGCCAGATCATTTGTATTAGGGAATATCGCGCATTCGAGTCCGCGGTATTTGGTAATGTCGGGGCCTACCCAAGAATCAAGAATTTTCTTTGGATCGACTGTGACTAGTGACTTGAAAGCTTGGAGGACTGGGTAGACTTCCCTTAGTAGTTCGCTCGCAAAGACAAACGGCAGCGGTGGCTGCCCCGGCGGCTTAGGCGGAGATTTTGGCGGTTTAGGCGGTGAACGCGGCGGTTTAGGCGGTGGAAATTGTGGAGGTGGAAGTGGAGGAGGACATGGAGGAGGAGGAGGAGGAGGAGGTGGAGGAGGGCAATCTTCAGGTTCCGGTGAAGGTGATGGTGGTGGATTGCCGCCGATGATGATTTCCAAGGATTTTCTGTCGGTGATGTGGTTATTTCCGGTAGGTAGAGTGAAGTGGAGATGTGAAAGTGAAAGAAGGAGAAGAAGAATTGAAGAAATTGAAGCCATTGATTTGATAAAATTATGGAGTGAGTTTTGAGGATAAGCTTGGGACTATATGTAGAGAGGTTTTAAGAGCAAATGAGAAGACTTATAAGAAGTTTGAGAAGTCAATGGACAATTAGACACTCTCTTTTGGGTAGTGGGAGGTGCCAATAATTATTGAATTTTAAAAGAAAATTAATATAAGTATTACATATGTATAATTAATTAATTAAAAATTATTTGTTAATGTTACTTGATGACAAAATGTAAAACTTACAAATTTCACCGATTTATTTACAGAAATATAAACTTTAACTTTTTTGTTGACGATACATGTATATTATATGAAATGAGGCTAAATCTCTTTAGCAACTTGCAACGTCGGTGCTAGAGAGGCTGCCACCAGGCTCCCAAAAATGATTCGATAGCTTAGATTTGTCTAAATCAATTTTACTGATTATGTTTGGTTTATAAATCCGCACTTGTGGATCTGATTCATAATGATTAATGTGTTTTGTTGTCTTCAGTTTGTTGAAGTGCTCAGGATAAGATGCTTCACGTTCTTCTTTCTTGAAGCTAGAGGTGGTTCAGAAAAAAAAAAAATGAAATTCATCAATATGATTGACATGGACTTTAATTTGAAATTCTTCTTGGAAAAAGTAAGTTTTAGTCATCGAAATGAATAATACATATAAAACTGTACATGTTTCATATTTTATTGTAATCATTTGTGTTTTGGATCTTAATAGAATTTCCATTTTTCTTTTTCTTTTTCTTTAGATTCTTAACTTTTACTTGAACTTATTTTAAACTATGACAAACCTCAAAGTGTTTCAGAATAAGACGTACATGGAAAGCATATAGCAGCGGTTCATGTATCTATAAATAATACTGCTTCTAAAGACTACAAAGATAGCTCTGCATCACACATCGATTTCTGTTCTTTCCAGTCAATTGGATTTTTACATGCTCTATAAATACTTTAAAGTAATCGGTGTGATTCCCAATATTTTTTCATGTTTGCTAAACTTTACATTTGTAATCCCGTTCTACTGTTATAGTGATTATGTCTATATATGCTTAAGGCTAATATATGCGCTACGCGTGGGTTATCTTTCTGATACATGTATTAATTTGTTTTTTATTTTATTTTTAATATATATTATAATATTAAGAGTACATGATTACATGTATATTATAATATTAACATGAGAATTTAAAAAAAAGTTAGAAAGAACAAATTATGGTGTGTGTGGTAAGAGACTAAGATTCCGAATGGATAAAGTGGATCACGTGGTACGGATCAAATGGTTCAAGTGGATCAGACGGAATAAGTGTGGATCAGGCGGATCAGGCGGAACAAGTGCGGATCAGGCGGATCAGGCGGAACAAGTGCGGATCCAACGGTTCAAAATATAATTTTGAATGGTGAAAACAGATAACTAACGGCTCAAAATATTGTAAATATTTATAATAATTTAAATTAAATTGAAAATTGTAATTATATTTAGAATAAAATTATATGAATAATGTAAACAATTTTTTTTTCTAATTTAGATATAACAAAAAAAAATATTTACTTTAAAATTATAAATTATGTCAAATGGAAAGATATTTAAAATTGCTATTTTATTTTTGCTCTTTTTCACTATAAATATAATAAATATAATTATAGTTATAAATATGTTTACTAAACATAAAATAAATTCAATGACAATACAAGGATAAGAAAAAAAAAACTAAGATCAAATATTTCAATTTGCCCATAACATATCTGCAATTTGTTCTCTGATGTACACCATATGATCTCCCCCGGCTATCTCTGTTGCGTATGTGTCACCTAGATAAGTTTCAGTTTCTGTGTTGCCAAACTCAAACTGTTCCATTATTTCTGCAAAATCTTCATCCAGAAAAATTAAAATTCTGATAAAATTATGCAGCCCCATTGTAGCCATTACCACTCTTTTTTGTACTTGTGTATTATATCTAGGAAACTCACTACGAATCCTCCATTTTTTTTCCAAACTCCAAATGTCCTCTCAATAACATAACGTAAGGATGCATGCATCGATTAAACAATTCTTGCTTACTTCTAGGAGGAGGGCCATTGTAGAACAGCGACATATAATATCGAACAAACATGTTACGTGAAGTTCTATAGGGAGCAAGAAAACCCTGTTTATTTGTATAGCCATAATCAACTACATAATACTTATCTCCCGGAGGCAAAAGAAATTCAGAGTCATTCTCTTGCGCCATCGTGAGAACTGCTGTATCGTGACAAGATCCTGGTGCTCCATTCCAAACATATGTGAACAACATATTCAAATCACAGATTGTCATGATGTTAAACGATGTTCTATCGTGTCGGTTCCAATACATTCCTTGTAATTCAGGCTTCACCTTTACGCAAACATGAACTCCATCCATTGCTCCAACAAATCCACTAAAAAATGGCCAGTATTTTGAATCCATTAGAAGTTGGTCGTGAATTCTGAGTAGTTCATGTCTTGTTGGAGTTTTGATATAATCACAACCAAGTAACTCAGTCGCTGTAAGCACTTCAAAGAATTTCCTCTTCACCGTTTCTTGAGTTCTTCCGAATCGCAATCCAACATCTCTTTGAACTTCATTATGTCCACATATTCGTAGAAACATGGCCACACTCTCTTCAATGCCTACATTTAATGTTGGATGTAATCCATAGTTCGTTTCTAGGTTATCACACAATATTCTAAAACAACCAAGTGACATTCTTAATAGCTGAAGACAAGCAGCATGATATTCTTGTAAGCGACGCCAAATGTTCCTCCACCCCAAACCACCATATGTTTGTACTGGTCCTTTTTCAAAATACCAATTGTAGTAATTGAGTGTTGGTTGAATTATTAACTCCTCAAATTGCTCGTTCTCCAAATTCCACAACTCAACTCTCTCCTCATAACATAGAAAGCGAAGTCCTTGTGATCGCAGCTGGCATATACGAAAAACCTAACATTTGACAAATAAAATTGGATTGATAAGATAACTAATCTAAATGACATTATGAAAAATTGGATTGATAATAAAATAAAATAAAATTGGATTGACAATAAAATAAAATTGGATTGGTAATCAAATAAAATTAGATTGATAAGAAAGCGAAGTCCTTGTGAATGAAAAATACATAATAACTAAATGACATTATGAAAAATACATAATAACTAATCTAATCTTCATCGCCTAAGTCACTTTGATGAGTTTCATTTAAATTAGGTCTTCGTTGTTTTTCCAAAATGTTGAATAATCCACCTGTTCTACGTCTTTGAACGTTTCCTGAACTAGAAATTAGTGCTTCCTCTGTAACTCCTTCTTGAGCATATGTTGTTGTTTCCGTTTGAGTTATTAGTGCAAATCCATATTGCACATTCGTTGGTGGACCCCATTGTGAAGTACTCGACATTTAACTAAACTATATATTAAAAGTTATGGTTTATTAATCTAACTAAACTATATATTAACAAATCTAAATTAAAAGTTTATATATATATATATTATAATTGACTATTTTAATTATTTATAATTCTATTTTTACAATTATGTAATATTAGCTATAAATAATAAAATGCATCATTATAATTATGTAATATGCATAATTAGAATTTCTTTATATTTGGTTCAATTTTTTTATTAATACTAATAAATCCAATATTATCATTTATGTTTATATGAGAAAAATGTTAATTTTACTAAAGTTTGTACTTTGTACATAATAAAAAAACTAAATTAAAAGTTATAATTTTAATAATATATTTAATACTAATTTTAAAATGGAATGTGAACATACATTTATTATAAAAACCAAATATGTAATAATTCACACATACACATACGCACATATAATATAAGAACATACATTTATTATAAAAACCAAATATGTAATAATTAGAATATGAACATACCTTAACTTTGAAAATGGAATGTAGAGAGCAAAGTGAATTTTTTTTCTTTATAAAGTAATGGTATACTAAAAATTATGAAGAAGTATTTCTTTTTATATAAATAAAATACTATATATTTTAAAGAGAATAGATAATATATAATTTTTAATCTTCTTGAATTGTGTGAAATAATAAAAGTTGCAGCACTAGAACTTCTTAAATTGTATAATAGTTAAATTGATGAATAAACAAATGGTAATTTGTTAAGCAATTGATCCACTTAAATATAACATAAATAAAATGTAAAATGTAAATATAACAACATGTTAATAATCTTCTAAAATCTTAAAATATAAATTGTATCACATATTAAAAACAATTATGTGGTTAATTAAAAACTAATAACTTAAATTTATTAATGACTAAATATATGTATAATATTACATTTTTAGTACTATCATAATAATATTATTTAATATTGACTCCTTAATGTTAATGGTTTAAAATTAGAAAATAACAAAAGGGGAGAGCTAAAAATCATTAAAAATCATAAATGCAAAAAATATAACTATATATTTATATTTTAAACAGTATACATAAATAAATTCAAATACAACACATGAAAAAACTAAAAATTTATATTAAGTCAGGTTTGAATCAACATAGTAACACATCAACAATATTAACACAAAATAATTGTTATTTTTTAATAGGTTGAATTTTCAGAACATATTGTAATAACTCAATTTTTCGGAATAAATGAATTATAAAAAGATGAACCGCAGACGATCCACATAAAACACATCAAAAGTGGTGTGTACAATAATCCACAAGTGAATCAATAATTTAACTCATGAAAAAGAACAACAAGCGGTTCAATAATATTTTATTATTATAAAATCAGAAACGTGTGCAAAGAAAAGTAAATGAAAGGGGATAGGCGATTAGGATACTCAAAACCCTAGCCGTCGCCGCCGGTGTGCCTCACGTTCGCCGGTGAGAATTTCTTCCTCTTTCTCTCTCCTCTTTCTTTCTGATGATGGCTCCTCTTCCTGTTCGCGTTTCGACAAGGGTCTCTCAAGATCTGGCTGGTTCGTTGTCTTCTGCAGAGCCGCTGTCGGTTACCGTGCTTCCAGATCTGCTCGCGTTGACCTCTTCTCTCGACCCTCTCGAACCTCCTGACCCTTCCGACCCGCCGGATCTAGCTTGTCTCCTCGTCCGATCTTTACTTGTCGTCACTTCCTCCATTTCCCGCTATGCTGTTCGGGTCTTTTGGAGTCACGAATTGGCTTGACTCGCCTCTGTCCGACCACCTCCATGACTGCCTCATTCAGAGTTTTGTGCTCATTTCCCGTTGTTTCCATCTCTCCTCCTCTCCCGGTCCTCCAGGTTTGCCTCTGCCCACTCTCTGTTTCTTCTTCGTTTGGAAGATATTGGTTGATTGTTGAGTGGATGCATATGGTTTTGTGGTATCCGGATGTAGTTAGTTTTGTCCCGATGGTTTCCATCGGTTACACCTTTGTTCCCTCTAGTGGCAACCATATCGCTTTGGTTGAATGGCAGGAGGATATTATGAGTAAATCTAAGGCAAAGTTGTTTGTGGTGTCCATATCCTTCTATGAAACCCTCACTGTTGTTAAACGTCAATCCGAGGGTCACCTGAGTAAATCCAAGGCTTCTTTGTCTGTGGTGTCAATTCGTGTAGTTTTTTTTATCAAACTACCTCTGAAGAAATATGGACTTTCTCGGTAGAATCCGATTCCTTACAATTGGTTAGAGCCATCACCTCAGGCTCTTGTATTTCTGAACTTCTTGGTATCCTCGAGGACATCACAATCCTCACCAGAAGTTTAGCTTCCACTACTCTCAAGTTTATATTATTGACGCATTCGAGTCTAGTCTTGAATTCGCTGTCTCCTGATCACACTCTATCTGTTTCAAGCTTTATTGTTTTTAATTTGTATTGTCATTATCAAAGAGGATGGATAATTCCCTCTAGTTGTATTATGGAAGCTTAAGTAATGAGAAGAATTTGTTTGACAAAAAAAAAAAAAAAAAAAAATCAGAAACGTATCTTGATGAAATTATATTGTTGAATGGAGGTATAGAGACGGTTCGTCCATACCACCGTTCGGACCGCTCTTTTCTCACCCTTCCATTCACAGCCTAAGAGTATCAAATTCACTTAAATGTAAACCGAATTTGAAAGTTGTCTAGATAAACTATATGAGTACTTGAATTTTGGGTATGAAATCAAAGTTCTAAACCAAATTTTCTCCACGAAATTAAAGTTCAAAACCTATTTTTCCGCGGACCACAATTTGATTCAGTTTGTTGCATATCAATTAAATGTAAACCGAAAGAAAACCGAAAGAAAACCAAAATTAACCCAAAAAATTGGTTGGATCCAAAAATCTAACGACTCAAGCATTTATATATTTGGTGATTTTTTTTGTTTCATCCGACGAGGAGCCCGATTATTCATCAATTGAGGAGTCCGATTTTTCTGTTTCATCCGACGATTCAATTGAAATCGGATTTCTTCTTTGAGCAGAAGGAGGTGAATTCCGGAGGGAGTAACAATGGTGGTGGGGCAGGAGAAATCGACGAATCAGTTTGATATTTTCGACGAGTCGGTTTGATTGCGTCGCGGAAAGCGTGGAGTAGCACCAGGAGGATTTCGGAGACGACGACTTTCTTGAGATTATGGTGATTTTCAATGGCGGTTTCCGGTTGGATTGCAAATCATCAGAATTATCCACGCGATGTCTGCGCTGAAGCTCTGCTATGGCGTCGTGTAGCCTCTCCTCCGCCTCACGAGCCGGCGCTCAGCCTCCGAGCTGTCTTGTGCCAGATGAGAATTATGCGGAGGCGGCGAAGAGGGATCCAAAGCCGGCTTGGAGAACGACGAAGACATCTTTTGAAATCAAGGAATTGAATATTTCTTCCGACAACGACGAAGGCTGTCTCACCTATTTCTTCCTCTCTCACGACAACGACACCTTAGGAAGTCCCGATGGATTCTTGGTTCTCGTCAATTCCTCTCAGCCTATGAATAATCGGATCAAATTTTTTATATATTATGGATACTATTAAATCGGGTGAAGAAGAAGAATTCCTCTAATTTTTCTTTGAATTTATCATATGAATTCCTCTATGAACTCGAACTAAGTAACATGAATACATCAAATTTTTACTTCCAAAACCAGTGTACCTGTGATTCCATCAGTCTGTGAGAATAAAGTTTTCAATTTTCCAGAAAATAAAACCATAAATAATTCCTAAAATTCCAACAATTTTTTTTTTCAGTTTCATTTATATATGTTTTATCATTTTAGATTGTTTTTAGAGAAAACAATTATCCTCATTTTCGATAGAAACTATATTTTGAAATATCATTTTTAAAATATACAAAAATTCCAACAAACAAATATCATTTTAGATTGTTTTAGAGAATAACCATGAAAATTACATGGTAAAAAAGGCAAAAATGTTATTTAGAATCCTCATTTTCTATAGAAAATATATGCTTTTATCCCTACTAAAACAAATTATTAGACTGTCACTAATAAAATAAGAGAAAATAGAGTGGAAAGGTTAAAAAAAAAATATTCGGAATTGGAAAAATATGTTTTTATCCTTCTATAAAAAAAGGATAACTACGGAATTGCCTGCAAAAAAAGGCGAAACAATAATTTTGGATACCCTTATTTTCAATAGAAAATGTAAGCTTTATCCGTATTACAAACATTAATTATTAGAACACCACCAATAAAATAAAAAATAATAATGAACTTAGAAAAAGAGATGATGCAAGATAAGTAAACGGATAAAATCATAAACAGGCAAAAGGTGGTTCATAGTTTATAATGAACTTAGAAAGAGAGATGAAGAAAGAGTGTGATTTTTTTCAAAGCGTTGATAGTTTTTGGGAAGAGAATTGGATCAGATCCGACTGAAAGATTAAGAGAATTAAAAGTTAAGTCATGGGTTGATGTATAACGTAGCGATCTCTAATCCCATTCTAAATTCTATTATAGCGTAATTTTTGTTTCAATTCCATTTATTTTTCATTTTAAAATAGAATAATTTTTTTTAAAAAAGTTAACCTATTTTTTACTTTATTTTAGAGTTGAACTTTTTATTTTAGAGTTGAACTTTTTAATTTATAAAATGATCATTTAACCCATTTTTATAACTTAAACAAATAATAATAATAATATTTTATTGTAAGAAGATCAGTTTTTCATTTAAATTTCTATATTATAGTTTTTTAAAAAGTTATATCATATCAAACTACCTCTTGTGATGTGTCATGTGTTTATATTATTTGGGATAAATTGCAAAGTAACTTTTTTTTTGTTTTTCTCCTATATCACAATTTGATAATTTCTTTTGAAAACTCAACAAATTATTTTTATTATTTTTATATGATGTAATATAATTTTATTTTTATAATAAATGTTTAATATATTTATAAAAAATAGAAATATAATCTACTTTATAACATTTTTTTTAAGTGAAAAATAGAGTAATACATTGTAGTAAAATTCAACTGTATTTTAGAGTAAAAAAACAGATGAATACATTAGAGATGGTATAAGTCCCATAAGTGTCATTTCAATATCATCCCCGCCTTTTTTATTTTTTGAAATGAAAGATTTAAGAATATTTGTTGGATTTATTAGATTAATTTACTGAATTTAGTCAGAGAAAAATAATCGGCTGCATAAGAAATAATTTTCGAACCAGGACATGTAGTCTAGTGGTTTGTGTTTAGGCGGTCTCTGTATTACCATTCGGGTTCGACTCCGGCGTGCTGCGTTTTTGGATGCTTATTAGTATGTTTGAAAAAAAAAAAAAAAAAAAAACAACTTTCGATCATCTGATACAATTACTCACCACCCTCGACCGCTTGATTCGCAACAGGATATCGAAAGATTTCAACTACGACAGGTTTCACGAACAAGATACTGGGCTTGGCCCAAGATAATTCTGGTTCAACAAATAGATCTTTTAGATTGCTGGGTTTTGCTGATTTAACTGATGTACTAGGCTTGGCTCGAAAAAAAACTATAGCCCTATGGGCTTGTAATTTCTTTTTTTTCTAATGCATTAAATATGAAAGCTTTTTTCAAAAAATAATAATTAAAATTAGAATGTTTTGAAACAAAATGTTAAAACATTGTAGTGGGCTTAAATCACTACATGCGTGTGTATGTATATTATGTGATGGTATGACGATCAACAAAGTACTAGAAAATGTAAGAATTTCATGTGTCCTAGTTATTGTGCTCTTTAGTGATTAAATGTGTTGAAGCTTTTTTAGTCCGATGGTTGATTAAATTGTTTAATTAATATTTCTACATCAAGAGGTTTTGATTTTTATAAAATGCGATTTATGCAAGTTAATAGAAGTAAACTTACATGAAATTTCCAGCGTAGTGCAACTAAAGCCGTTCGTTGTGATCCTAATCTGCGTGTATTTTTGTGAAACATATAGATTGTGAGTTGAAATTATCTTTATAATTATTCTCATAACTTGTAATGAAAATTTTAGACCACAAAAAAAAATGATTAAATGTAAAATTTCCAATTTTTCTTTGTTAATGTTCCTTGATGACAAAATATATAACTTACAAACTTCACTGATTTATTTACAAAAATGTAAACTTTAATTTTTTATATTGACGATACATGTATATTATAAGTATATTATAATATTAACATGAGAACCCAAAAAAAAAAGGTTAGAAAGAAAAAAAAATTGGTGTGTGGGGTGAATCAATATGAAGCCTAATCTCATCGCTAGATTGTGCACGCTCATTCGGCTTTATGTTTGGATTTACTGTATCTCCGACCTAGGGCTGTATCCTCGGATCGGATTGGGGTCGGGTATTTCGGGTTTAGGAATTTAGATACCGATCGGATATTTTAAAAATTCGGATCGGGTTCGGATTAGTTATTTTTTTAAGATCCGATTTTTTCGGATATGTTCGAATCCGGATCCAAAATTATCCAAAAGTATCAACAATACCCGAAAAATCCGAAATCCGAGACAAAACACAAAACATAAATATTTATTTCAATAAAACTAATATACTTTCAAACCAAAAGTATCCAAAATACCCGAAAAATCCAGAAAAATAAAATAGATGTATTCGATATACCAATATCGAAAATATATCTAAAATACATGAAATACCCAAAAAACTATTAATATATTCGGGTTTATAGTTGTAATTTTTGGTATTCGAGTTATATCAAGTCTAAATATAATTAATATAGTTGGGTATATAATTACACTTCAGATATTTTGGGTACCCATTCAGTTTTCGATTCGATACCTGTTCGGTTCTTCGAATGTATCCGATCGAGTATTTTAAAAATTCAGATCGGATTTGGTTCGGATATTTTTGGTTCGGTACCGATTCAGATTTTTGGATCCGGATTTTTTTGCCCAATCCTACTCCGACCAAACATGGATGGATCCGATTCTAATATGTAACTATTTCTATTATTATGTATCGCCAAATTTATAGTTTTTGAATGGATTAATTTATGATTAAATTTTTAGATTAGTACCGGTAACCTATAGAATAAGCAGATCGTTGATGCGATGCTACAATATTTATCATTTTTTTTGTTGGTTCGATGGTATTGTAACTTTTTTTATAATGTGAAACTTTTATTGCAAACAAAAAAAAATTGTTTATAATCAAATGTAGCTAAGGTTGAAAATTATTGAATTAACTGGGAGAAGAAGACTAGAAAAAGTTAAGGATAAGAATAATTATTTTATTTTTTATAACTTCTGAATTTTATTGAGAATGGAAAAAAGTGCAGGGAACCGGTACATGGACCAAAAGGGAAAAAATAGAGGCAAGGAAAGCGTCGATTCCTAAGGGAAGGAAGATTATGAGCTCAAAACAGCCTCATTGTGAATACGTTGTTGAAGCCACGAGGGTCCATCCAAGGCAAGGTACGATTGGAATCGCCCATCCCGAGTGACGCTTTTAGAGATTTCTCGGACTACTGAGTTGGCTCCAATCTTCTCCAATTAAAAACAACAATTATCAAAAGAGGATCGGAGACGATGGATGTATTCTGTGAAGGCTCGGTAGCGTGGCCATTCAAAGGGTTTAGCAAGAGCGTCAATCACTGCTTGAAAATCAGAGACCATCAGTACATTGGATATGTGGAGATCCCGCAAGCTCTGCAAGGCCCATATTATGCATCGAAATTCAGCAGTCAGCCTATCCGGCGAGTGAGTGAAAGCTTCTCTAGCATGAAAGAGGACAGCTCCGGTGTGGTCTCTGACTAACCATGCTCCACCGCTGTGTAAACTTGAGTTCCTCCAATTTGCATTTAAATTGCATTTGACCTGGCCTTCGGTTGGAGGATGCCATAGGTTATCGCTCAGGCTATGCATTGTTCTATTCTGGTTCGTCTGATTCGGAGGTTTGTTCACTTCAAACCATTGAGCAGCTTCCTCATAGGCTCGTTGAACCACCATATTCACAACTTCGTGATGCCCAGCCAAGATAATGGCGTTTCGATGTTTCCAGATATTCCAAAGGATCCAAGGTATCGCGTTGCGAGTCTCCTTTGTGCAGGCCAAATCCTCCATTAAATCCAGCATATGCGCGACATTTAACCCAATCTCAGCTCCAAATCCCGTTGGGGGCAAGACAATCTTTGCCTGAGAAAGAATTTGTAAGGCCCTGTCACACTCGAACATCACATGGTTTATAGTTTCCGGATTGGATTGGCAGAGTTTGCACATAGCATCAACAGCTATGCCTCGTGTTCGTAGTCTATCTGCCACGACTAACGCCCCGGAGACCACTCTCCACAGGAATAGGCGAATCTTAGGGGTGGTTTGCAGTTTCCAGATGCGATTTTTGATGTCCACTTTGGCCTGCTCACTTGCTGATACACTAAATCGAGGGATCAGTGGGTGATTGGAGGAGAACCAGTATCCACTTATAACAGAGTAAGCCCCATTCTTTGTGTATGCCCAGATGTGGCGATCCGTTACGTTTCCAGTGCGCATGTGAAGGATGCGAAGCGCATCTGCAGGGGGAAAAAGATCATGAACCACATTCTCCCTCCATTTCCCATCTGAAGTCAACAAGGAATCAACTTTCAGTTCCAGATCGTATAGAGATTGATTGTTGGCTGGTATTTTTGGGTTTTTGTCCATTACCCACTTCTCTGTCCATACCGTAGTGTTTTTCCCATCATCAATCGACTTCAGTAAGCCTCTAGACAGAAGTTCTCTACCAAACAAAATACTTCTCCATGCATACGAAGGTCGATACCCTTTTCCACATTCCAGGAAATCCTTTGAAGCAAAATACCTTCCTTTGTATAAACGTGAGAGTAACGATGAGGGGTCATTTACGAGTCTCCACGCTTGTTTAGCAAGGAGGGCTTGGTTGAAATCTTCGATATCTCTGAAACCCATGCCTCCTTTTTGTTTCGACTTGCACATTTCCTTCCATGAAATCTAGTGGATTTTTTGTTTTTTCTCGCACGAGTTCCACCAAAAGTCTGTCATTGCAGTTGTGAGTTTTTTGCATTGGTGCTTGGATAGACGAAAACATGACATAGCATACACCGGGAGTGCCATTGCAACAGACTTTAAAAGAATCTCTTTACCTCCCAGCGAGAGAGTTTTGGCGTACCAGCCACTCACACGTTTACTAAGTTTCTCTCCAATGAAAGCTAGGAGCTCTCTCTTTGATCCGCTGAAGCACTCCGGTAAGCCGAGGTAGGAACCAGATCCACCTTCCTTGTCGATATTCAATAGAGAGGCGAGGAGTCTTCGCATAAAAGGATCAATCGCAGCACCAAAAGTGATCGAGGATTTATGAAAGTTAATCTCTTGACCTGAAGCGTTACCGTAAAGATTCAAACATCGGATAAGCTCAACTCATTCTCTAAGTGTAGCGCGACACAAGAATAAGCTATCATCTGCGAATAATAGGTGTTCGATCGAGGGGAATTTCCTTGTTAGTCTCATACCCAAAATTCGTTCCTTTTTCTCAGCCTTGTTCATAACGTGGACTAGAGCCTCAGAGAATATGATGAAAAGAAAAGGTGAAAGCGGGTCACCTTGTCGAATTCCTCGTTCCAGATGGATATGTCCATGGGCCTGTCCATTTAGCAGCACTGTATACGTGACAGATCGTACACAACTCATGATCCAAGTTATCCACTTTCCATCAAAACCCATACGCATGAATAATTTTTCGAGAAAGCTCCACTCAACTCTATCGTATGCCTTTGACATGTCTGTTTTAATAGCCATTAAATCCTCTCGGCAATTTGGATTCGTTCTCAGGACATGTACCATCTCATGGGCAATTAGTAAGTTATCAGAGATGAGACGCCCCGCCACGAAAGCTCTTTGTGTTGGAGAAACAATCTCCGGTAAAAATTGCTTTAGTCGGGAGCAAAGTATCTTAGAGATGGTCTTGTAAGTCACTGAGCATAGGCTGATCGGTCTTAGATTCGTCATTGTATTTGCATTGGGTTTTTTAGGCAGAAGTACAATCTGGGTGAAGTTCCAATCTGAGGGTAAATTTCATTCCTCGAAGAATTGTTTCACTTTAGTCGTGATCTGTGGGCCTCTGATATCCCAAAATTGTTGGAAAAAGAGTCCCGTCATCCCGTCTGCTCCCAGAGAACTATCACCTCTGATGCCCTTGACGGCATTTTTTATTTCAGCATTTGTCACTGGCTTTGTCAGCTGACGATTCATGTCCTGCGTGACCATAGTCTCAAAACCTTCAAGGAGTTCATCTGGATCAGTAGGGTGAGAGAAGCTAAAACGGTTTTGAAAAAAATCCACATCGATTTTTTCCTTTAACATCTTCAGAGAAATGGTGAGTACCCTCTTTATCCAGTAAAGAGAGAATTTTATTCCTCAATCGCCGTGCCTGTACACTACCATGAAAGAAGCGAGTGTTCTTATCTCCATCCTTCAGCCAACGTTCTCTACTTTTTTGTTTCCAGAAGATTTCTTCTTCTCTAATGGCCTTTGATAACTCCAATTTTAAGGTCCTGGTCTTTTGGAAATTCGGTTTCACCTTCGAAGTTTCTTTGTCCAAGTCCTCGTACAATTCTTTTATTTTCACCTTCGAGTTCGAGCTGAAACCTCTTTTCCATTTCGCCAGCTCCTTTCGACAGTCAAAAATTCTGTTCGCAACTTTTCGATTACCTGCTCGATGGTGCAGATTCCAACCTCTTTTAAATGCCTCCTTAATTCCTGGTTTGTCGCACCATCTCTTATCTAAAATGAACAGACCATAGTAGCAGGGAGTCGCTGTTTCTATTGTCGTTATTATCGGTCGATGATCTGATTCAATCCTCTTAAGATATTCAGATTGAGTCCGCGGAAAGAGCCTGAACCATTCAGAGTTACCAAAGGCTCTCTCCAGCCTGCATTGTGTCCATACATTCTCTTTTAGCCCATTAGCGTCTATATTTTCTCTCCAACCTCGCCATGAGAATTTGTTGCCAATACTCGGGATTTCTTTGATGCGACAATCTCTCGCCAGAGATCTGAATGCGTAGAAAGATGATTCTGGTCTTCTAGGGCCGCCCAGCTTTTCTCCATTATTCATGAGCTCATTAAAATCCCCGACTAAAAACCAAGCTACATCTCTTATTACCCCAATATCTGTGATCTTTTTCCACACACATGCTCTCAAGTTTCTGACCGGGTCTCCATACACGAAGGTGATGAAATACGTTAGGGACCCTGTCTCTACTCTTGCATCTATGATTCTGTTGTCCGAAAATAAAATCTGAACCGTATGAGATTGGTTCCAAAAAAGTGCCAAACCTCCACTAAGACCCACTGGATCCACCAAATGACTGTGGCTGTAACCCAACGATTTTTTAACAGTCAACACGTGATCACTAGAGTTTTTATTCTCTAGGAGAAACACAAAGTCCGGGATATGCTCACGACACATTTCCCTTAGGCGTCGAACCGTCAGGTCGTTCCTTAACCCCTGACAGTTCCAATTGAGCGTCGTCATTTGAACGGATTGGATGGTTTCTGGTGAACCATCAAACCGAATTCTTGTTTAGAAAGTTTAGACGACGCTTTAGTAGAATCTGTTGCTTTGCGTTTAGCAGGCTGTTCAGATTCTGTACTTGTGGAATCTCCACACCCAAGAGGAGTAGCTTTGGACATTGCTCGAGATGAGCTTTTCTTCCGCGACCATGAGCTCATTTTCTGTTTCCCTGATTTGTTCTTGCTGCTTGTACCAGAAGAACTTGCTTCGACAAAACCTGTGTTGAAACCCAAGTTTATCGCAGGAGGCATAAAGCTATATGAGCCCTCTTTGTTGTTCTGATATATCTTAACAGGCTTCGTGCTTCCTGGATTATCGACAATGTGATCTCGGGAAGGGGGAGTGACATACTTGTTTTGTATCAGGTTAGGTGCATGAGAAGGATTGCTCTCTGGTTGCTCTTCTCTGCTGGGGGACGGTGCTCTCCTGCTGTTCGACGAAGCTGTTGGAGACGCTAGTCGCCTGCTGTTTTCTACTGAGAGTTCTTTATTGACAGCGATGTTCATGTCTTCTTTGTCTTTGGTGTGAGACGTTAAGACCATCGGAGCGTCAAGTCGCAAGTAGGATCTTTGGCCAGCAGGATCTGCTGATAGATCATCCAGTGTTTTCTTCATCTTTTGTTCTCTTAAGAAACGTTTCTCATGGCTGCCACTATTCATATATATGTGCATCTGCTCAAAAACCTCTGGCGCCACCAGGTTGGACCGTGGTAAGAACCTAGGCGGAGCGGATGGAGCTAAAAGAGGCATGATTTGGTCAGCCAGGTTCGTGTGATGTTGCCGATGGAGGATAGGTGCCGGTATTTGAGAGTTTTGACGCCATGGCTGATTGTGTCCTCTGTTTTTATTTCCTTGTAGCATTGGACATCTCTGCTTTTCATGGGTCAGACGAAGGCAGTGGAAGCATTTTTTGCATTTGCGTTCATACTCAATTTCCACAGTGGCAACTCCACCACCACGGGGCAAATTCAAGGTCTTAGTTTTCCGAACTGGATTCTCTAAGTCAATCGCTACCAAGACCCTTACACCCGCTTGCAGCAGTGGTTTCTCTGGATCATACCCGATTTCTTTGACATGGCCAAGAGCATCCGCTACCGCCCCGATGGTGTCCAAGGTGAAGTAGTTGACTGGTATTTTGTGAACTTCTATCCATACTGGTGCCTTCTTTAAGAAATCTGTTGGAGGGTTTTCAACCCAACGGTCTAGTACCATACCCCATTCTTCATACGTCCAGAAACTTGTTTTCATTACAGTGAGCAGATCTGTTTCCCATTCAAAAATGAACTGAAAACTATCCCTCGTCAACGCGATTCCTCGAATTCTTTCGTAAATCTTCCAGATCCTCGGCATAGTCCTTAGCATTCGCGCCATATTTTGACAGTCAGGATTCAGCAATCGACCCATTAAGCTCCGCGAACTCCTCTCCACCGCACTGAACTTGTCACTTTTCGGGATGTTTATCGGTATATCTTCCTCCAAAGACATTGCTCCCAACGCCGAGTTTAACATACCGTCCATGAGCAGCAAGAATAGGTCCTTTCTTTTCTACTGAACTTGGTTGTGGTGAGATTCTGTGACAAGAATGTGTTGGTGCGGCGATATGAAGATGAAGAACCCTAGAAAACTAAGGGAAGATCTTGTAGCTTGAGGGAAACCTTCCTTATCATCGTAGGAAATACCAAAATTTAGGTGGGAAATAAGGAAAATTTCCTTATTAAAAAAGGGACCAACAAGGATAGTTTTCTTTCGGAGATAAACTCCAAACCCTCTACGAGAGGGGGAGAGGCCTAAGCTCATATCTTCTTTATACGCGACAAATAATCTTGATTAATAATTTATTATCGCCAGTTCGGATAAAAATAATTAAAAGATAGAAAAATACATAACTTCAAAACCAAATGATTAAGAGTGACAAACCAAATGTAAAAAAATTTCGGGTTTGATGGACCAGTTCTAGGCCACGCGTGATGAAACATTGGTCTCTGATATTCATTTTTTTGCCCCAATTTTTTTTTCTTTCATATTTTGGATTCCAAATATATATTTTTTTCATTTTTTAACTCCTAAAAAAATAAAAACTTTAAAATTAGTATTGAGCCCCTAAAATTCCCCTCTATCTCTAAATGTAAAATTTCCAATTCAATATCTGACTAAAGTTATGAAATTCAAGATGTACGGAGATATTTTTATTTTCCCAATTCTTTCAAATGTTTTAATGATAAAATTCCAGACGGAAAAAAATAAAAGAATAAAGGTTCTCATACGCAAGTAGGCTAGAAAAAGGTTCAAGCTTTATTTTGTAAAATCGTATTTCCATGTATTACATGTTTGTGTAGATAATTAAATATGTCTGAACAATGAGTCTTTTTTTTAAAACGACAACTCCAACACTCTACGATTTTATTCTCATTTATTCCTCGTTTGTCTGAATACAGAACATATATTAAACAAAAAAAAAAAAAATAACGCCAAAAAGAAAAAGAAAAAAAGCATCCACAGATATTTCCCAAACGCCAATATCATCCAAGTGGGACTCAATACATGACACACAGCACACAAACAAAAACTAAATCCAACGGCTGAGATTTCTCCATTTCCATCGAAGCTTTTAGGGTTAGGTGAAACCTTCCATATATAAACACAGAAACCTCAAAGTAGTCTTTCCTCTTTGCAGTTTTTTTTTAGCTTTCTCTCTGATAAGGTCACTTCCTCCGACCCTTTTATCAGGCTCAACGCTGCAACTCTCACCGCCGGTTACATTCCATTTTCCTTCTTTATCCGGATTAAAAGACCCAATTTTTATTTCCCGGTGTTGAGAATTTTTTTGGCATTCTCCTATACGGTTTGATTGAGCTGATTCGGAGAGAAGATAGATAGGAAATTTAGAGTAATTTCTTGAAAAAAATGGCTCAGATTCAGCATCAGGTTCAAAATGCCAACGGTGGAGTGGCGGTTTCCGGTGCTGCTGCGGCGGCTGCGGCTGCTGCGGCCGGAGCGGCACAGCAAGGGACGACGTCTCTTTATGTCGGCGATCTAGACCAGACCGTGACGGATTCACAGCTGTTTGAGGCGTTTAGCCAAGCCGGTCAGGTGGTTTCTGTTCGTGTTTGCAGAGACATGACGACTCGGAGATCTCTTGGCTATGGATACGTTAACTATGCCACTCCTCAAGATGGTAACTTTTTTAAGGCTTTTCTAGATTGGTTGGTTCTCGGTTTATTCTGATTTTTGATTTAATCGTTGTAGCTCCTTAATTGAATCGGGGGTTGAGTTTAATCTTGTCTCTGTTTAACGAATTTGCATACATTGATGTGGCATCTCTTGTTTGTGAGATCCCTTTTGGAGGATAATCTAAATTTGGAAACTTTCTACAAAAAAAAATAAGTGAAGGCTCGAGAGTGGTTACATTTGATCACATAGTAGGCTTTTGTGTTGTGTGAGGGGCGACTACGTTGTGGCATTTGTGTTATCATTATATGACTTGGCAAAACTAATAATATTACTTCGATTTATCAAACAAATCATTGTGTGGTATTGTTCAATTTAGGTTGAGAGCTGCAAGAAAACCATAAGTAGATTCAATAACTTTTTTCTTTCTTACAGAAATGAATGATCAAGTGTTATTTTAATGTTAAAATGCTTCTCATTATAATCTTGGTTGGTGACAGCGTCCAGGGCACTGAATGAGCTGAATTTCATGGCTCTCAATGGAAGGGCTATTAGAGTTATGTACTCTGTTCGTGATCCAAGTCTCCGTAAAAGCGGAGTTGGTAATATATTTATTAAGGTATAGAATTGAAATCTCTTTTTCTCATTTTCCATATTTGAACTTCTGTGCAGTGTTGGAAAGAAATCTTGTCTGGTTTGATTTCCTATCTCAAAGTTTGTTTTTATTGATGTCTTTTATGAAATTGTTTATCCGTATCTCAGAATCTTGACAGATCAATCGATCACAAAGCACTCCACGAGACATTTTCTGCCTTTGGTCCCATTCTATCTTGTAAAGTGGCTGTTGATCCCTCTGGCCAGTCGAAAGGCTATGGGTTTGTACAGTACGACACTGAAGAAGCAGCTCAGAGAGCCATAGAGCAATTGAATGGAATGCTTCTTAACGATAAGCAAGTATATGTTGGACCCTTTGTTCACAAGCTGCAGAGAGATCCTTCGGGTGAGAAGGTGAAGTTTAACAATATCTATGTCAAAAATCTCTCTGAGACCATGACTGATGAAGAGCTGAACAAAGTTTTTGGAGAGTTTGGATTGACTACTAGTTGCGTTATCATGAGAGATGGTGAAGGCAAGTCTAAAGGCTTTGGATTTGTCAATTTTGAGAGTTCGGATGACGCAGCCAGAGCTGTTGAGGCTCTGAATGGAAAGACCTTTGACGATAAGGAGTGGTTTGTTGGGAAAGCCCAGAAGAAGTCCGATAGGGAAACCGAACTTAAACAAAAGTTTGAGCAAAGTTTAAAGGAGGCTGCAGACAAGTCTCAGGGGTCGAACTTGTATGTTAAGAACTTGGATGAGAGTGTCACAGATGATAAGCTCAGAGAACATTTTACTTCCTTTGGAACTATTACATCATGCAAGGTCTGTGACTGGCACAACAAAAGCGCTGCTTATTATTATCTTCAGCAGGTTTAGATTAAATATATTACATTGAATGTGACAGGTGATGCGTGACACTAGTGGAGTGAGTAGAGGATCTGGATTTGTCGCATTTTCAACTCCCGAGGAAGCATCAAGAGCTGTAAGTGAATACAATATAAAAAAAGAATATGTCGAATTTTTTATCGATCCTCTTTCTTTGGGAGGGTTTCAATGCTTAAAACTGTCTTCTTTTCCTTGGTTCAGATTGCGGAGATGAATGGAAAAATGATTGTTACAAAACCTCTATATGTTGCTCTTGCTCAGCGGAAAGAAGACCGCAAAGCTAGGTTACAGGTATGGTTAACTTAATTCTGTGTTTAACTTTAAACAAGGCTTGACGTAATCCTTTTATCATCGTACTCAGTTTTCCCTGTCTTGCATTTTAGGCCCAATTTTCACAGATGAGGCCAGTTAATATGCCACCTGCGGTTGGTCCTAGGTTGCCAATGTATCCACCAGGTGGTCCACCACTGGGTCAACAACTCTTCTATGGTCAAGGACCTCCTGCTATGATTCCTCCTCAGGTAAATCTCAAAGCTTCTAGCGAAAACATGTGAAACCAATCTCTTAACTCTTCTTATCCAATGGGATATCGAACAGCCTGGATACGGGTATCAACAACAGCTTGTACCGGGTATGAGACCTGGTGGGTCCCCAATGCCAAACTTCTTCATGCCTATGATGCAACAAGGCCAGCAACAACAACAACAACAACAACAGCAGCAGCAACGACCTGGCGGTGGTAGAAGAGGAGGAGCTCTTCAACAACAACAACAACCTTCTCCTATGATGCAGCCGCAGCAGGTTAAGTATTGTTTGCAGCAATTGTCGCTTTGGAAATCATTAGCATTCTTACATTTTTGCCTCCATCTGCGTTTTCTCCAGATGCATCCAAGAGGTAGAATGTATCGGTATCCACAGAGAGATGCAAACACAATGCCTGGTCTTACTCCAAACATGCTTTCTGTCCCATATGACGCGTCTGGTGGCGCTGGTGGTGTGCATCTTCGTGATTCACCTGCTCCTCAATCTGTTCCTATTGGAGCTTTGGCTACATCACTCGCAAATGCAGCTCCAGAGCATCAGAGAACGGTAAAATCAAAAATGTTGTTTAGTTTAATGGTGAAAACACAGAGACAAATTTGTTTTACTTAAACTGTTTTCTTTTTTTTCCACAGATGCTTGGTGAGAATCTATACCCGCTTGTGGAGCAGCTCGAGCCAGAATCAGCAGCTAAAGTCACGGGAATGCTTCTCGAGATGGACCAAACCGAAGTACTTCACTTGCTGGAATCTCCTGATGCACTTAAAGCCAAAGTTGCAGAGGCAATGGATGTTCTGAGGAGTGTA
This sequence comes from Eutrema japonicum, assembly GCA_030161315.1. NCBI lineage: Eukaryota > Viridiplantae > Streptophyta > Magnoliopsida > Brassicales > Brassicaceae > Eutrema > Eutrema japonicum. The sequence goes on from BSQW01000001.1 coordinate 44,173,957, forward strand.
GCTCAGCAGCAGCAAGCTGGTGGTGCAGCTGATCAGTTAGCTTCTCTGTCTCTTGGAGACAACATCGTACCTTGAGTTGAATATCTGAAAGAGCTTATATCCACTTCATTAGTGTTTTATTTTGCCCTTTTGGAAAATCAGAAACAAGGAGTTCTTGAAAGTTTTGGATTTTGAGTTCTTGATTTTGGCGAGAGAGTTTTAGCATTTTCCTTCTGTGATTTTGATCTTAATACTTTGGGAAGTTTTTGATCGTTTCTCTCACCTTTTTATCTACACATTGCTCACTGGATAGATCTTGTTTGGCTTTTGTTGTCTATGAGTTTTTTAAGCTTCTTCACTCAGCAAAAGCCAAGGGCTTATCCCATTTACAAGAAAGAGGATTTTAACTATTTAAGGAGATTGTTGAAGACACTTTTTAAATTTCTGCATTGAAAATATAAAACAACATTTTTTGTGAAACAAAAATAAAAGTTTTGAGCAAATTTTCTAATGTATTGATTAAGGTTTTGCTTTTTTCTAATCATTAAAAAATTAAAATCTTAATCGCAAGAAACAATAAATTTCAACAATTATAAACATAGTTTTCTAAGAAATTTAATTTATATACTATGGAGCACACAACTTGATAAATGTTGCTTTGATAGTTTTTTTGAAGTTTTTTTTTACTACCATTGTATTTTTGTAGGTTTCCTAAACATAAAAGATTTTGTGGATTTTTTTTGATAAAAAGTGGAAAAATATATCTAGTAATGGCTTCCAATTTCCTCCATTTAGCAAAAAATGTTCTTAGTGTTTGTTTTTGTTTCGGTGTTTTTTCGTCTGGTTTTGTTTCGGTGTTTGTTTTTTTATTTGTTGGTCGTTTTCTTAGCTTTTTGCTGTCGTCTGCTGTATTTTTATCGTTGTCTCGTTTGTTCGTAGATTTTTTTTTCCGATTAATCTGCTTTCTTTGTATTCCTTTTAACTTCTATCTAAAATCAAAAGCTGGTAATAAAATTTTAACATTTTTTACCAAAAAATAAAAAATTGTTCTTAGTGGTATTTTTTTTTTCCTTTTCGATCGCTAAGATATTGGACTCATTAATTGTGATGTGTGAATGATTGCCACGTAACCTAACACAAGAATTACCCAGTTTTGTCTTATATATGTCAAAATTTAGTGAAAAAAAACAGTCCGTTTCCGTTTGAACGGATTCAGACAATTTTAATTTAATTCAAAAAGTGTTTTTTTCTTCTCTTTATTTACTGAAAAAAGAAAAAAAAAGGGACACTTCAATCTCTGGCGATCAATGATTATATGCACTGAAAACCATAAAGATAACGCTCACTTTTACCACCACATAATTATTAGACAGTTAAGATAATCACAAGTTAATTAAGGATCCTAATTTCACCTTTTTATTCTTTTTTTAAATCAGAGTAACAACTTCTATTTTTTTTTTTGAGATAGCTCATATTAATCAAACGGGAGATCACTTAAAATATTTGATTAGTGATGAGACTGAGATACTATACTTTGGCTTTAAGTTGTAACAATTTTTTTTTTTTATAGCATTTCTCTATTTTAAAAATGGTTCTCCTGTACATCATCCAAATAAATATTTTCTGGAGTAGTATTTTGTCTAATGGTTTCGAGTTTATATGTACAATTACGTACTTAAGCTCTTTTATGCTCATATACACTCCATTTGTTTCACAATATAAATTATTTTAGAGGATTTTGTTTATTTCAAAATATTAATTATTTTAGAGGATTTTATTTATTTCAAAATATAAGATGTTTTCATAGTTTTATGTAAAGTTTAAATTTATTGAAGATTTTGTGACCAATTGAATTTTGTTACCTTTTTATGATTGGCTTAGCAGTTTTTCATTATACATTACATGATACTTTTTTTAAAAAATCATAATTTTTGTACTTTTAACCAAAACATTTTCTATTTTGAAACACATATAAATATAAAATTAATAAATAAAAATGTGAATAGATATAATTGAGTCTAATGAAATTCTAGTTTAATAATTTAAAAGTTATAAATGAAATTTTGATAACAAAATAATAGTTTATAATTTCTGATAAAATTAACTATGTTTTGTGTAAATGTTAAGCATTGTTGGTAAATTTGATAGTATTTTAATAGGATGCAAATTTTCAGTACCGTTTTCACATTTTATTTAAGATTTTAGTCCAAAATATATCATTTAAAGTTATTAATTTTTATGGTATTTACAGATGCTCTCTCAATTTCTTAACATGATAATGCAGTAACAGTATTTTCTTAAAACCAAACTCATTTTTCCCACTTAAACGTCGAAAATTCATAGTATCTCCCTTTTATTAATTTTTTTCTCTGTAATTTTTTTAAAAATCTTTAATTGCCATTCAGTACAATTTAAAATGTTACCATGTTAGATACAACGCGGAGAGAGAAAGTTTCTAAATGAGCATTGAATGTAACGTATGTTTCTATGTATTTAAAATGGTTTTTAAACAAAAATAGTATGACATGTGTCAAATAGCTTTTAAAATATTAAAAAGTTAAATGATATAATTATAATTTACTTTTAGCAAAAAATGATATAATTATAACTTATACTGTAACATGAAACTTAATTTATTTAATAGTAATTAAAACAATGATAATTAAAATAAATAAATTTTATTTTTAAAGAGAGAAAGTATGGAAATATTTTAAAATAAAAGAAAGTAACATAATTCATAATTAATAGTATATTATGAGAAACTAAATATCAAAAATATAATAAGGAAACTAACAATACATAGGTATGATTACTTTCTATAATATATAATTTCTTAAAATATATCCATAATAAATATTATTTTCTATAATAGTTTCCGGTATTTTTGGATAAAAAAACAAATGTGTGGTATGTTGTCAGGATATCCTGATAAATATGTTTTAAACTATTTATGAAAACTAATTTTTTTAATATAATTTATAAAAAGTAATACTGAGAAAGATTAGAAATTTGGAATTAAGTTATAGAAAGTTAAATATTTTTTGGAACCCATTTATCGGCGTTTCCTAAGAAAAATAAAAACAAATAAGTTCACATATATTAGAATATATATAATATATTTCTTTAAAAGTTTTATAAAATACACTTCATATACAACTGTTATTCTGATTAACTACACTGTTGTACAAAATAATTCGAACGTTGGGAACTAAATACGCTAAAGACAAATCAGGGTGTGGTGGCCTAATGATCAAAGCCGTGCCTAGAATTTTTAAGGCCGTAGGCCAAAAATAAATAGTATTTTATTGAACTGTTAAATTATACAATAATACAAAAGGTAACAAAAAAGTTTTATCAAATAAAATGTTGATAGAAAAATTTATAAAAGAATAGATATTAAATTATTATATGTTTGATATAAAAATATGAAAACTGTAATATATAAAATATAGCTTGTATATAACATAGTTTTTAATCGTAAAATCAGCGTAACTAAAAAAAATATAATAGAAAAGAAGAATATGGTAAAGAGATGAAAGAAAAACAATAGCTAATGTGGTGGGGGAAAAAGAAGAACGAGGGTGTGGATAGTCTAATAGCTATTAATTGACTTTCAACATTAAGTTGTGATTATAAAAAAAAAAGACTCGAGATATTTATTAGTGGTGAATTGATGATCAAAGCTCCGGAATAGAAACTTAGCATTTTTACCGATAGCCTCTATAGAATAATATATTTTAAAATTTGCTTTCTAAATTTTACATAAAAATCGAGTGACGTAGGCGAATGTTTCTTTACTTCTTCGCTAGGCACGGCCCTGCTAATGATGAATATGTTTGATAGTTAAATCGCAAATAAATTGTCTTCTTCGTTAATTTTTTTTTCTTTCACAGAAACGTATTCACTACAAGAAAACAGGCAATTTGCAACGAATTTTTGCGACGATTTTAATTCGTTGCAAATTTCCATCGTTTTCGCGACGACTTTACGACGATTCTTGAAAACGTCGTAAAGTCGTCGCAAAATTGGGACGATAATTTTCGTTGTCAAATCGTCTCTAATTAGCGACGATTATACAACGATTACCGACGACATTACGACGATTATCCAAATCGTCGTAAAATCGTTGTAACGTAGCGACGATTTTACGACGTTTATATAAAACGTTGTAATATCGTCGTAAAATTACCCACGAATTAGCAATGATTTGTATAATTTGAACTTTACATCGATTTCCCAACGATTAATCAGTTAGGTGAGCACGTTTTAAATTCACGGTGTTTAGTTAGGTAAACATGTTTAATATCGTTGTAAAGTCGATGTAAACATTTTTAGATTCGTTGTAAAATCGATGTGAAATCGATGTAAAATCGTAGGTAATTCGATGGTAGTGAAAATAAAAATCTATATATAGTGGCCAACTTCATAATTAAAATTTCATATTCAAAAACAATATTTACTTCCTTCTGACAAAAAAAAAATGTCAATATACGAAATTAGAAGATGGATGTATAATCGTCTTGATTCAGATGGATCGCTAACAAAGGAGTTCAGTGATGGGGTGGAGGGATTCATGCATCAGGCAGGAAGTATACATAATACGATTATCAGTGGTAAGATGTACTGTCCTTGTGCCAGATGCTTGAATAGGAAATTTATCATTATCTCGAAGGTGTGGTCGCATATATTAAATAGAGGGTTTATGCCGCATTACTATATATGGTATTATCATGGAGAGGGTCATGGGGGAAATGCAGCTAGTAGTAGTAGCAATTATCAAGCATCGAATTTTGATGAATCAAATAATTTTAATCAATTTAATGAGCATGCGGAGCAGCATGGTGAAGATAATGATAGGATTCATGACATGGTTACGGATGCATTTCATGAAACCGTAAGTACATTTGCACATGATCATCATGATGATGAGGAACCCAATCTAGATGCAAAAAAATTTTATGATATGCTAGATGCTGCAAATCAGCCACTCTACGATGGATGTAGAGAAGGACATTCTAAATTGTCGTTGGCGGCTAGGATGATGACTATTAAAACTGATCATAACTTAGCTGAGGTTTGCATGGATGATTGGGCTGATTTGCTTAAAGAGTATTTGCCAGAGGACAATTTAGCAGCTGAAACTTACTATGAGATACAGAAGCTGGTTTATAGTCTTGGGTTGCCTTCTGAGATGATAGATGTCTGTGTTGACAATTGCATGCTTTTTTGGAAAGATGATGATAAGTTGCTGGAATGTCGATTTTGCCATAAGCCAAGATATAAGCCGCAAGGTTCTGGTCGTAGTAAGGTACCGTTCCAGCGGATGTGGTACCTTCCTATAACTGATAGATTAAAAAGAATGTATCAGTCCGAGAGGACAACTGCATCGATGAGATGGCATGCAGATCATTTGCAAACAGATGAGGAGGTTACTCATCCTTCAGATGCAAAAGCGTGGAAACACTTTAAGACGGTACATCCAGACTTTGCTAGAGAGAAACGTAATGTGTATCTTGGTCTTTGCACAGATGGATTTAGTCCGTTTGGTATGTCTGGTAGGCAATATTCTTTATGGCCAATAATCCTAACGCCTTACAACCTACCCCCAGATATGTGCATGCAAAGGGAATTTTTATTCATGAGTATTTTAATACCAGGTCCGAAGCATCCGAAGCGTTCCCTTGATGTGTTTTTGCAGCCTCTGATACAGGAATTGGAGCAGTTGTGGTATACCGGGGTTCGGACATATGATTTTGCAAGGAAAAAAAATTTTACAATGCGTGCGGTGCTTATGTGGACAATAAGCGACTTCCCTGCTTACGGGATGTTGTCAGGTTGGACTACGCATGGGCGATTGTCTTGTCCATATTGTCTCAATCGGACAGATGCGTTTCAATTGAAACATGGTCGGAAAACAAGTTGGTTTGATTGTCACCGCCGATTTCTACCGATTCATCATGCATATCGAAGAAATAAGCGGTTGTTTAGAAAGAACAAAACTGTTCGTGTTCCTCCTCCGGTTTATATTTCTGGGGAAGATCTAGAAGCAGAAATTGATCATTATGGTGCATTGGAAACAGTCAATCGTGGTGGAAATTGGCACACTCCAGCTAATATGCCGGATGGATATGGGGAGCATCACAATTGGCATAAGAAAAGCATATTCTGGAAGCTTCCGTATTGGAAGGATCATTTGCTTAGACACAATTTGGATGTCATGCACATTGAGAAAAACTTTTTTGATAACATCATGCATACATTGTTAAACGTGCGTGGAAGGACTAAAGACAGCGGTAAGTCAAGGTTAGACTTGCCTGATCTTTGTTGTCGGAATGAGTTACATATTACAAGCAATGGGAAAGCACCTGTCCCCATATTTCGAGTTGGTGCGGAAGAAAAGTCAGCTTTGTTCAAATGGGCGACATCTGATGTGAAGTTCCCGGACGGGTACGTATCTAATTTATCTAAATGTGTTGAGAATGGCCAAAAGTTTTCTGGGATGAAGAGTCATGACTGTCACGTCTTTATGCAACGACTACTTCCTTTTGCATTTGCTGAACTTCTACCAGGAAATGTACACGAAGCAATTGCAGGCATTGGAGGGTTTTTTCGGGATCTTTGTACCCGTACTTTGTCAGAAGATGTTATTGCACAACTTGATGCTAGTATTCCTATTTTGTTGTGCAACATGGAGAAAATATTTCCCCCAGCCTTTTTTGATGTTATGGAACATCTACCTATTCATCTACCTCACGAAGCAGAACTTGGGGGACCTGTGCAGTATCGATGGATGTACCCATTCGAGCGATTCATGGGACATTTGAAGCGGAAGGCTAAAAATCTAGCCAAAGTTGAAGGCTCAATAGTAGCAGGAAGTTTAACAGAAGAAACTTCTCACTTCACCGGGTACTATTTTGGCTCGAAGGTTCGCACACGGAAAAGGGCAGCACGGCGATATGATGATGGAGGTGTAGGCCGAACATATGCTAATGAAGGTGTCCCAGATATCTTTTCTTCAATCGGTCGATTATGTGGAAGAGTGAAGTCAGTTTGGTTTGCCAATGAAAAAGACCATCATAGTGCACAAACGTATATCCTCTTAAATTGCGAAGAAGTTAGTCCATTTGAGACGTAAGTGTATAAACATACGTCTTATATATATGGCTAAATTATATATATGCTAGCTTTATACCAATTACAAATTATACTTATGTATGCAGAGAATTTGTTAGACAAGTCCGAGAAGTCATTGAAGTAATCTCAGACGATGAAATCAACAAGCGTAAAGATCAACATTTTGCCCCGTGGTTGAAGACGCAAGTACGTAAAAATTTAAGTAATATTACTAACTTGGACAATTAACCTAATACATATTTTGATTACTTTGTAATTAAATTAATTAATGATATAGGTCGAGTATGGGGATACCGCATATCCACTCTGGTTCCATGAGTTAATAAAAGGCCCCATATCGAAGATAACGAGTGCACCCATGTATTGCACACGCGGATATATCTTTCATACATTCAAATACGGCAATCAAAGAGCTACTGCCAACTACGGGGTATGTGTGCGGGGCGAAATAGATTTTTATGGAGTGTTGCAAGACATAATTGAAGTTGAGTACCCTGGTTGCTTAGGTTTGAAATGCGTTCTGTTCAAATGCGACTGGTTCGATCCAACAGTTGATCGAGGCGTCCGTAAAAATAAATTTGGGGCAGTAGATGTCAACCAATCACGACGTTACAATAAGTATGAGCCATTTATCCTAGCATCACAAGCAGAACAAGTCAGCTTTGTTCCATATCCGCGAGTTCGTACCACCCGTATCTCATGGTTATCAGTTATAAAAGTTTCTCCGAGGGGTCGAATTGTGGGGGTTGATGAGGAACTACCAATGCAGCAAGATCATTGCTCTGATATGCCAGAACTAAATGAGAGCAATGAAGACATCCTTTTGATAGATCCTCAAAACAGGGAAGTTGAATATCTCCCAGACGATACAGAGGAAGAAGATGAGGAAGATGAGTTCGAAGAAAGTGATGAACCAGATGATCAAGAAACGGATGTGAACTACTCTTCGTCCGAAAATGAATCAGAGTGACCGCGCTAGCTAGTAATTATTGTGAATTTAATGTATTAATATAATATTGTGATCGAGTAGTTATTGTGAAATTTAAGTGATATGATTTCTATGAAATCCCTTAAACCCCAAACTAAATCCCATCTCCGATCTCCACTCATTTTCCGCCGTAGGTGCGGCGATTAATAAATTACGAGACATATATATGTGTTTATGTGTCATGTAATTTATTAATTTCCCCAACAACGGTGGGAAATGAGTGGTGATCGGAAATGGGATTTAGTTTGGGGTTTAAGGGATTTCAAAGAAATCGTCGCTAAATCGTCGCTAATTGTGATACTCACAAAATCGATGCAAATTGGCGACGATTTGGCAACGACTTGAACTAATCGTGGCTAAATCGTCGCAAACACTAAAGGTTGCAAATTCGATGCCAATTTGCGACGATTTAGCGACGATTTGTCATAAACCCTAAACCCTAAACCCTTTGCCCTAAACCCTAAACCCTAACGTATTACCATCGCATTGTATTATGCATCTTTCAATGAAATTGATCGTGACTTTAGAGAATTGTCCGGAAATGAAAACTTGGTCAATCACAGTAATATCCACAAACTGAATCATTGTATTACTAATCTCTAACGTATACGCAAACTATATGTTTTACTTATTTTTCAATATCGATGAATTTGGATTTACGGTAAACAAGTCAAGTTGTTTTTGAAACGTTGCAATCGACGTTACAATTCCGTACCTATACCCTAAACCCTAAAACCGATTTTACAACTATCCTCACTAATTCGATCCAAATTTGCGACGATTTGGCAACGAATATTGACAAATCGTGGCTAAATCGTCGCTAACTTCGAAGGTTGCAAATTCGATGCCAATTTGCGACGATTTAGCGACGATTTGTCATAAACCCTAAACCCTAAACCCTTTGCCCTAAACCCTAAACCCTAACGTATTACCATCGCATTGTATTATGCATCTTTCAATGAAATTGATCGTGACTTTAGAGAATTGTCCGGAAATGAAAACTTGGTCAATCACAGTAATATCCACAAACTGAATCATTGTATTACTAATCTCTAACGTATACGCAAACTATATGTTTTACTTATTTTTCAATATCGATGAATTTGGATTTACGGTAAACAAGTCAAGTTGTTTTTGAAACGTTGCAATCGACGTTACAATTCCGTACCTATACCCTAAACCCTAAAACCGATTTTACAACTATCCTCACTAATTCGATCCAAATTTGCGACGATTTGGCAACGAATATTGACAAATCGTGGCTAAATCGTCGCTAACTTCGAAGGTTGCAAATTCGATGCCAATTTGCGACGATTTAGCGACGATTTGTCATAAACCCTAAACCCTAAACCCTTCGCCCTAAACCCTAACGTATTACCATCGCATTGTATTATGCATCTTTCAATGAAATTGATCGTGACTTTAGAGAATTGTCCGGAAATGAAAACTTGGTCAATCACAGTAATATCCACAAACTGAATCATTGTATTACTAATCTCTAACGTATACGCAAACTATATGTTTTACTTATTTTTCAATATCGATGAATTTGGATTTACGGTAAACAAGTCAAGTTGTTTTTGAAACGTTGCAATCGACGTTACAATTCCGTACCTATACCCTAAACCCTAAAACCGATTTTACAACTATCCTCACTAATTCGATCCAAATTTGCGACGATTTGGCAACGAATATTGACAAATCGTGGCTAAATCGTCGCTAACTCCGAAGGTTGCAAATTCGATGCTACTTTGCGACGACGTAAATTCGTTGTAATATTTCGTTGCAAATCCGTTGGTAATTTGTAAAAAATTTCTATAAATACCTTTCACACCTTCATTGCAAACTCAAAAAATAAATTCATATCCACTTTTCTTTAAGTTTTTATGTTGATCATTGTATACCTGCTTGTCTGATGCTCTGGCCAATAAATAATTCTGTAAGATCTTGTTTTCAAGTAAAAACTTGATTCCCAGAATTATTTGTTAGCCGGAACATCAGAAGCAGGTAAACAACTTTCAACTCCTAAACCCAAAATGACATTACGTTACAATTTCGTACCTAAACCCTAAATCCTAAAACCGATTTTTAAAGAAATCGTCACAAAATCGATCCAAATCCGCGACGATTTGGCAACGAATATTGACAAATCTTGGCTAAATCGTCGCAAACTCCGAATGTCACAAAATCGTTGCAAAATTAGCGACGAATTAGCTACGGTTAATTTGCCTCGATATAGCCACGATTCGTCGCGAAATCGTCGCTGATTAGCGACGATTTCGCGACGACAAGTAATCTTATATATACACGCGAATTCCTTGCCAATTCATTTGCAAACAAATTAAAAAAAAACTGCTTACAGCTTCCTTGCGAATTCTTTGCGAAAAAAGGTAAATATTTTTTTTTTATGTTTTTAATTAATTAGTATAGATAAAAATGAAATAATTTAGGTCGGTAGAAACGGAATCAAATTAGGAAAAATAGCAGACTGCCCGGATGTTTATAGATAGTAATGTTTTTTCATTTTTATGCAGATGGGCCAGCGTCGTGCACATTACGCTCAGTTTTTGAGAGATATTGGTGATTCTACGGGTCCCGGGTTGCCTCCGTCTTCTGAGGCTACAGAGACGGATTTCGTCCCTGTGACGCAACCTCCGCCGCCTCTACAACCACCTCAGATTCCGCAATCTGGAGGACATGCCCCGGCCCCGTATGCACACATGACGGTTCATGATTTGCTTGCACAGCCGGGGCGTCATAGGCTTAAAAGATTAGATCCGGATCATACTGACGAGTCGGAATGGTAATATATATAAATATTTATTTTTTACATTTATTATTACATATTTATATTTATTTCTAACAATTCAAAATTTTACAATTTTTTGTTTCAGGTTTGGAGTTGAATCCAAAGTTGGACGCACCGTTTCTGACATCATCAAGTCTTATTTTGTCGAGCCGCATACCAATTTTTCCCAGCTTCCTCAACACGTCAAGGACACATGGTTCAAGATGTTTGCGGTACGTATGGAATTTTTTTTTTTTTCTCTTAATTATTTTAATTATATTTAAATATATATTTAATTTTACTTTATAAAATGTGTAATTATTTTTGTTTTTCGTGCAGCAAAAATATCATTGGGATATTTCTATTCATGAGGAGGTTAAAACTTTATTTCTCGAGAGGGTAAAGTTTCGTATCCAAGGCGTGGTTGGAGAGTGGAAGAAAGCATGGAAGAAAGATGGCGATGAAGCAAAGCCCCTCTACATGGATAAAGCCGTTTGGGACGGCTTGGTGCGGTATTGGCTGGAACCGAAGTCCATCATCATTGCTGAGAAGTGTTCGGCTTCCCGCAACACCGTTGATTCGGCCGGGCGACTCAAGGCTCTGCCTCATACAGCTGGGCAAACACCTTTTGCGGGTGTTCGTCTACAGATGGTAATTAAATTTATTTAAATTAATTTATTTAATTTACGTTGCCAATAACATAGTTTTTTTCTTTAGGCCGCCGAAGAAGGAGGTGTACTCCCTCCGTTGACCAGGGTTTTTGAGCGGACGCACCGGAAGAAGGATGGTTCCTTTGTTTCCGAGACTGCCGAGCACATCTTCAATGAGGTGACTTCCAGAGTCACCGATCGAGAGACACAACTCTCTCAACAGCTCTCTCCCGGTAGTTCGTCGGTCATGTCTGGAGGGTTGACCACACCCGATATTGACCGGATCTTCGAGCAGGTATATATATAGAATAGTTACTCTTTATTAATTTTTAGTTTTTGATTTTTTAAAAATTTCTAAATGAAAAATTTAAATATAGGTTGCTCCTAAGAGAAAGGGGAAGGTTGTCGGGATGGGATCTATTCGAGATGTCTCGGCTGCTTCTTCATATGCTCCGCGACGCCGATTGCCAGAAGATGATCCAGTCGTGTTACGTGCCACGATTACGAGTCTTCAGGAGCGGGTTGAGACCGAGGCTACTCGGTCTCAGGCATATCAGGCGAAGATTGCGAGTCTTCAGCAGCAGTTTCACCTGGATGCTACGCAGAATGACGAACTCTTCGACATCTTGGCAACAGGGAACCCAACAATGCAGGCTATGCTACGGGAAAAGCGAAGACTCCGAGCAGAGAGAGATGCAGCGGCAACGGCAGAGGCAGCGGCAGGCACATCCGGTTCGTCGAGACGTCCCGAAGACGATGTCAATCTCGACGATTACGATATAGTTATTTAGATTTAGGATTTCGAATTCTAATTTTGGTTTTTTTTTTTTTTGTAACAGATTATTATATTTTCTTTTTAATAAAATTATATTATATAATATTTTTAAAATTTTTATTTTAAAATTTCGAAATTAATAAAATTTTAAAATTAATAATAATAAAAATCATATATAGAATAGTCGGTGATTCGATGGTAATCCGTTGCTAAAAAATCGTTATAAAATCGTGGCTATTTACAACGATTATACGACGATTTATTAGCCACGATTTTAGGACGATTTGTTCGCAACGATGTTGCGACGATTATTTAGCCACGATTATACGACGATTTCTTTGCAACGAATTAATGACGATTATTTAGCCCCGATTTTACGACGATTTCTTTGCAACGAATTAACGACGATAATTTTTTCCATCGATTTTACAATGACATATTTTCCTTCGAAATAGCAACGATTTTACGACGTATTCATATTCGTCGTAATTTCAATGTAACATTTACGACGATTTTACGACGAACATTTAGCGACGATTTAGCGACGAAGTATTTTCCCTCGTACTTTTGCGACGAATTTACGACGATTTGTTGTTTGCGACGATCAGTTAACAACGATATCATTTTCGTCGCAAATTCGATGCAAAGCCTCTTTTGCAACGATTTTACAACGATATAGTTCGTTGCAAAAAGGGTGTTTTCTTGTAGTGATTGTCATATTGTATAAATATATGTGCAAGTACGTTGAACGTTAATACAGAGCATCTTTTTCTTTTCTTTTTTTCATCGCAAATCATGTAAATTCAGAGTATATATATCCAAGGTATAATACCATAAATTTTGATGGTAGTGCATGGAGAGAAATTTTAAATAAATTGATTTGATTATCGATATCACCAAAATACAATGGAGTTTTTAAGAGTTTTCATGAATTTTACAGATAAATTGCTATGAAAAACTCTCACGTAAGTAACAACAAACTACATATAATTGCTAAATTACTTAGTCACAAAAAAACTTGATGATAGAAATATGACTTAATTTTGATATATTTGTTTTTACCATCAATTTGTTTCAAAAGATTTAAAAATTTAAAATGATACAAGGTGTTATAATTATGAAATTGTACAATATTTAATATGAGGGTTTGAATCCGGCTGATGACACATCGATAACAGTAATAAAAGATACTGTAATAAAATTATGAAATCATAAAAAATTATTTTGGTAAGGTTGTCTATTAGTGAATTATAAGTTTTATATATATATATTTCCAGACAGAGAAAGCGCGTATGAATTAGTGACTGATGTTTTACCGGTGACCGGTAAATAAGGATATTTTGGTCGTATAATTTTTTTTTTTGTTTTTTAATTATTTGGGTTTCCTTAAGAACTTCATGAAAAGGCAAAAAAGAAAAAGTTTTTTTGAACATATATTCTTTTTTTTTGGTTTTGATGTCTTAGTAACGGCCTCGCCGTATGATTATATTTTGGGCCTTTCCTATGAGTTCACTTAACTCTTTATATATCTCTTCTCCTATTTCTCTTTCTTTCACCATCTTAAAACGTCTCGTTCTCTCTCTCTCTCTCTCTCTCTCTTTAGCATAGTAAATACAACAAAGTAATAAGGGTAAAATGAGCATTCAATTCAATATGACTAATGCTCAAGAGTTGGGGCAAGAAGGCTTTGTGTGGGGCATATCCAGTTCTGATGATTCCGGAGGTGGCTGCAAAAGAATGGAGAAGCAATTGCCTCCATCGCAACTTTCTCATCCGTTAGAAATTTCGATTTCGACGGATAAGAGAGCTGCAAAAGGAAAGAAAAGGACGAGAAGAAAAGATAAAAATCATGTAGAAGAATCACCTGATCATGAAATACATATATGGACTGAGAGAGAAAGGAGAAAGAAGATGAGGGACATGTTTTCTAAACTACATGCTTTGCTTCCTCAACTTCCTCCTAAGGTACACCATTTAATAATAATTAAGAACATACATGACTTAATTCAATGATTTTCTGTTAGTCCGCACAATTTGTTTTTTATATATATTAATTTCAATTGTGTTTTTTTGGGTAAAAATTAATTTCAATTGTTTTGATTGGTAATTCGCATGCGGATCAGCTGAATTGTGTAACACGATTTTGCGTATGAACTATCAATCTTATAAAATTGCAGATATTTGATAAACAAAAACACGATTTCATGAGGAAAAATAACATTTGATAAAAAAAATAAAAATAAATCATGGCTTAATCTTATCCAACTTTAAAAGGGAGTTTTTATGTGAAATGAAATAATATAAAACTCATCAATTTTATTTAATTTTGTAGTTCATTTATATTTTATTTTATTGTTTGATACCGTCATTCCGTTTAATAGACGGATTTAGTATATAAAAAAAATTTGTCGTCTATTAATTTCATCATCATCATCAGAGATAGCCGATATTAGTTATATTTTTATTTTAGATTTTTGAACTGTTCTAGGTAATATGATGTCAAATATTTTTTTCCGACGATTGTTATGTTTTAGATTTCGATTTATTCAACTGTTTATGCTTCCTTTTCAGGTTTAGCTTCACTTCTTTACGTTTTATATAAATAAATAAATATATGTCACTTAAATTTGGTGTAATTTGGCGAAGCCGTCAAGCTTTCGATTCCTTTTTTCTTGTTTGTCTTTGTGCCATTTTTTTCCTGATTTTTATTTATAATAATTTATTTCGTGGGTGTTAATGTGTCGGATATCTTACGTACGTTATGCAAAATCATATATATATTCTAATATTTTAACTTATGATCCACAGGCAGACAAATCAACAATCGTAGACGAAGCAGTGAGCTCGATCAAATCCCTTGAACATACTTTACAAAATCTCCAAATGAAAAAGCTCGAGAAACTTCAGTATTCTTCTGCTTCAAACACAACTCCTACTACTACTACTAATTTCCCCTATGATCCATCTTCATCTTCTTCTCCTACAACTCTCCTCACACCAATATCATCAAACCATCCCCAAACCCTTTCCCTAGGCGCCGCTGCAGCAGATTCTTACTCTCGTGAAGCTTTCTTGGCCGATCAGATATCTTCTTCCAGCACGAACCTGCCTTACCCTTGTAATGACCCGATCGCTGCGTTCGATATTTGGTCCTCACGTAACGTCGTGCTGAATATCTGTGGGAATGAAGCTATCTTCAGTTTGTGTTGCCCTAAAGAAAAACCAGGGGTTTTCACTAACGTTTGTTACTTGTTTGACAAGTATAACATTGAAGTTTTATATGCCAATGTCTCCTCTAATGTTTTCCGGAGCACCTACATGATCCAAGCACAGGTATAATAATATATATATAGATAAACGTTCTTACCATATGATATGTGGTGATATTTATATATATAGATGGTTCTTTTTGTAATGAAACAGGTAAATCCGAGTTATGAGAATCAGTTATTGGGAGATGGATTTGGAGTTGGGGAAATCTTCAAGCAGGCTGCTCAAGAACTGGTCTTATATTTTTCATCTCCTTGAATCATAAATGGCTGCTTCGGTTTGAATTTATTTTAAGGTGATTAGATCTTCAGTTTTAAGTACTTTCAGGGTTTGTTTTTCGCAAATTCCCATCTTTTTCGATGTGTATGCAGAGAGATTAGTTTGGACTTTGCACTTTAAAACCCATTATTCCCAAAAAATTACAAACAAACAAAAAGGAATAAGAGAAGAAATAGCTTCTTTCGAACATTGTTGTCTAGTGACTCTTTTTCGGAGTTTTCTTAATCTATGTATTGGCAAATATTGTCCAATGGGATATTGAAGTTCATTTTTCCTTTTGAGGTTTAGATTTATTTCTTTAACGTCTAGATGCATTTATCTTCCAATACATGTTTCCAACATTCAAAAAAAAAAAAAGCATCAACCCACAAATCTATATGTAAACTAAAACAGTGGAAGCCTATTTAGTCCAGTGGTTGATTAAATAGTTCATTAATACTTATATATCAGGAGGTTTAGGATTCGATTTCCAGATGATGCAATTTCTCCAGATTAATGGAGGCAAGCTTATAAATAAATTTTTAGCGTTGTGCAAATGAAATCGTCCATGATCGTGGATCTTTGTGAAGTGGGTAGCGTTGCCCGTTGTAGAATTATTTTTGTTGTAATTCTCATAATTTGTATCAGAGTTAAAAAAAACAAAAAAACTAGAACAATCATGCACCTAAACTTAATAAATTTAAAATTTCTCTATAATGTCCAGTTTGAGGAACAATTGGACAACATCAAAATGCAAAGGACCAAAATGTTAGAGCGGTTGCTTTGGTTAATTGGTCCAACAGTAGGATGTATGGTTATTATTTTTTCTGTAAAAACTCTTCACGGTGACAGGTTCTTTACTGCGATGGTTCTTTTACCCAGTGCATGCTTGGACAGAAGATGAAATGGATGCAAGTTCCTCGAAGATGTAGGAGATGGTTTGGATTAATCCTCGGGCTAAGCTTTTGTTGTTAAACACGAAGTTGAACTGGGATATTAGAGAAGAAACGTTGTTCTAAATTAGTGAAGACTGTGTCTACCCGATCTAAGGAATTAGCTAGTTTTCTCGACACACATGGATGAATTTGTGAGGATCAATGACTAGTGTTTTCCTTTCTATTTTATGTTCCATGCAATTTAAATAAGGAAAAATGTCATTTAAATCCTCAACTTTTAAAATTCGAAACAAGTGATATATCATGGTTTTAGCACGTTTGAAGCTTAATTGGAGTTTTTGGAGGATTCTGAAGCATTTTGGGAGAAAATGAGCAGAGTCATGCAGATACGTCAGAAACTTGGTATTTGTTGAAGAACTTTTCACCGATGGATTGAGCTCAAATTTTGACACAGGACAGATCAATAGATTAGCTTTCATTTGGAAGTGGTTCGAGGCCATTCCAACGGTGCGATCGAAAGTTATGCCAGTTTTGGTGAATACAGTCCAGTCTGTCGATCGACATTGTACGGTGTCGACCGACACCAGTCCAGTATCGACCGACACCAACTGCAGATGGGGAAAAACGTGATTTTACAAATTTAAAGACCCTGTAACTTGGTCCAGAAGACTTTATTAATTACAGAAAAGGCCCAGAACGTGTTTTAGCTTATAAATTAGGTTTTCAGCCACCTGTTTAGGCTATGCTTTATTTTTACTTTGGTTTTTGAGAGAGATTTTGAGGGAGACAAGTCTGAAACTCTGTTGATCCGAGAGAAGATTTCAAACCCTTGTTTTACTCTTTCTGATTATTTATTTGATGATTTATTCAGTTATGTTGATTGTTTCATTCTCCATGTCTGAGTAGATCCACTTTAGGTTTAGGGTTTTCTCATAAGGATTTCTCTGAATGCTAGGTTGATTATCTGTTTAGGATTCACCATCTGAATTAGTTCTTCGCCTTAGGTTGTGTTCAAAGCTAATTCTAGGTTGACGAATCTGGAACTTAGATCTTAGGATAATTGATTAGGCAGGACAGTGCGATTAATTACCTGATAGAACCTAGGTGAGCAAATTGATTATTCGCAAAGAGATTTGGTTTAATTGATTTGTGAACATATCAAACCTGAACTTTAAAGCCGATTTAGACTTTAGGATTCGCAAAGAGATTTGGAACTCCTAGGATTTAGATTTAGATAATTCTCGCAACGACAATTGGTTAATTATACCTTACTGATTTGAGTTCAAGAACCGCGCTAAATCTGAATCCTGTTAGTTAGTTTATCTGCATTCATTGATTTCCTGAGAAAAACCATGAGCCTATATTCTCTCTATTGAATTTACAACTCGTTACTGTTTACTGTTTTTGTTTCATCCTATTTTCTTAGCTTGATTTGACGCTATACAATCTATTGTGTGATTTCTCTGAGTCTTTGTGGTTCGGCCCCTAGCTATACTGCAACTGCTGCTTTAGTACTGTTAGGGTATTAATTTGAGCATATCAAATTTGGCGCCGTTGCCGGGGACTCAATTTCGCATTTAGATTTTAGCTGTCGAGTTTCGACTAAGTTCGTCGGTATCGATCGATACTCACTAGTATCGGTCGATACTCAGGCGATTCCTTTGTTGATATCGATCGACACCATCCGGTATCGATCGATACTCAACGTATTTTTATTTTTTTTGGTTACTTACGTGCCTTGTCTAGTGTTTTGTTTTCAGGTTTATGCCTGTTCGTGAAACCAGAAGCAACAAGAGCACTCAGCTAGTTGAACTGTCACTAGAACAGCTAGCGCTTGTGGAACGCACAAACATAAAGACAAAGCAAACATCAGGGATGAACAACCCAGTGGTATTAAGAGCTGATGAAGCTGGAGTCTTGAGAGACCAAGAGGGTCATGTGTGCAATGAGGGAGGGCAACGACTTGATGAAGCTGGAAACGTCGTTGTCCCTGCTGCTGCTATTGAGATTGTCTCGCCAGCTGGGCGCGCCAATGTTGGGAATGCTGCAGGTGATCGAGTTAGGACACTTGGTGAGCACAAGAGACCTGATCAGTTCTTTGCAAATCGATCTGCGATTCGCATCCCAACTTTTCAGAGGAATGACTTCGAGCTGAAGCATGCGTATTACGCTCTTGTAAGTCAGAACCCTTTCCATGGCCTACCTCATGAACAACCTATGGATCATATCGAGAGGTTCGAAGATTTGGTCACTGGTATGAAGTACAATGGAGTGCCAAATGAGTATCTGTTCTGTAAACTTTTCCCATACTCTCTTGGTGGAGATGCTGCTTATTGGCTGAATCAGTTGGCTCCTGGTTCGCTAACTACATGGGATGAGACGAAGAATGCATTCTTGTGCAATTTCTATGATGATGCGAGATCCGAAGAGCTCAGGAACAAAATTTCCCAGTTTTCTCAAGGTCCAATCGAGGCACTCAAAGCAGCTTAAATTCGTTTCAAGTCATATCAGAGGAATTGTCCGCACCATGGGTTCAATCAGGTTTAGTTGCTGGGTACTTTCTACAGAGGGATCGATTGGAGGTACCAGATGGCTCTGGATACTGCGAGTAAAGGGAATTTCAACACCATGTATCCAGATGATACGGTTGTGCTGATTGAGAACTTGGCGTCTAGAAATAGCACCAAGAATGCTGATTTCGTGCGGAAGAAGCAAGCTGGAGGAATTGATGGATCTCAGATTGCTGAAGTTCAAGCGAAGCTGGATATTTTGCTTGGGAAGTCGAAGAAGACTGTGTACTTTGCTGACGGAGTCGATAATATCGATGGAGCTGAAGTGGATGATTGTAATTATGTTGGTGGTTCTGGATTCCAGGGTCACCAATTTGAGTACAACAACAACCGAAACTTCAACAACAACAATCGCAATTACGGGAACTCTTCGTACCAGCCCATCCCTCCAAAATCCACAGAGAATAAGATGAAATCCATGCTTGACCAGATTCTTTAGGGACAGCAAAAACTACAAGTTGATTTCAATGGGAAGATTGACAATATGTTCACTGATCTGAATGGGAAGATCGACTACCTGAATGGGAAAATTGAAGCTGTCAACCTTTCTCAGAGGAAGCTGGAAACTCAGGTTTCTCAGACCGCATCAGCTGTGCAGAGACAGGAAGGTTTTCTTCGAGGGAAAACTGAGAATCCAAGAGCGCACATCAATGCAATCACCTTGGGAACTGCTAAAGAAGCCACTATAGTGGTAGAAAATGGATTTGATGCAGGAATTTTCGACGATCCTATGGAAGATGACGAATGGGTTTCTGAAATCGTTCAAGCATCGATTGATACCACCCTGTATTGATCGATACCAGCCCAAACACTTGCTCGAATGGATCTAAAATCCCGTGTATCGATCGATACCCCATTGGTGTCGGTCGATACTGAGGCGATTTCTGAGGAGATGCCTGAGATTTCGACTGTGGTACCTAAAGTAGTTGTAGAACGAGTCTACATAGCGAGGACACCTTTTCCTAGAGCCTTATAGAGGACTAAGAAGGAGGTAGAGGACGCCAGATGCAAAGCTATGCTGATTGTGGAGCCTCCTTTTGATCATGATATATCTGCCAGGGACGATTCAAGAACAAGAGTATCGATCGATACCCTACCTAGCATCGATCGATACCCCTCGCAGAACGAGCCAGGAATTGTGAAAACACATGAGTTGATCGGAGAAAGAGTTTGCAAGCCCAAAAAGTTGAATCCTATTCCTCAACACCTCAGAGATCCTATCACTCCAAAGCAGCTGTGTGGCTTTGAGAAGAGGGTACGAAGGATTGCAGAGGGCTGGCCTTTGCTGAGTCACTTCAAAGATTGCAGAGAAACTGAGGAAGAGATCAAGACACTCTTCATTAAGGCCAGAGGTACACATCCACTGAGACAGTTGACTAAGAGGGAAGACCCATGGATCTTCTCAGTTCCATGCTCTATCTCTAGGGTTGAATTCAAAGAGTCTCTTGTTGACTCAGGAGCCTGCGTCAATGTCATGTCCAGGGCAATTGCAGAGAGATTGTGAGCTGATATTCAACCTCCAAAGACATATATCACGTTCGCGAACGATTCCACCTCTCTTCCATTGGGGGCAATCGCTGATTTGATGATCACAATAGGAGATTGCCTGGTTCCTACTGATTTTCAGGTTGTAGAGATGAATGCAATATCTCGTACGCAGTTGATTCTCGGAAGACCGTTCATGGCTACGGTTGGTGCCATTATGGACACACCCAGCAAGCACATCTCATTCTCATACATTGACAAGGAGGTGTACTACAAAGCCATCCCTAGAGGAACTCCCACACGTATCTCTTGCATCGATGCTGTACTAGGAGCGACGTTGATATCAGATCCTTTGGAAGAACCTCCTGACGTACCAACTATCACAGACGTTTCAGCAGAACCACCCAGCGTCCCCAAGGAAGTTGTCAAGAAGGCTAAGGCAACAAAGAAGAAGGTCAAGAGCAAAAGAGTCGAGAATCCTCATGTCACTTTAACCCCTCAGACGTATGATGGAAACTCGATTGAGTACAAGGTGAAGTGCAAAGGAGCTTCGAAACCATTCTCTAAGGCTCGAGTTCTTCTTACTTCGGAGCTGAAAGAGAAAGGAAAAGAGTTTGTGGAGAGTATATTGAGCAAAACTCTGAAGATAGCGATGTCAAGCTGTGGAGCCTGTTTCGATGCAAGCTCCCATTCTTATCCTGCCTGAGGGCGTTACAGTCAAGCTAATGACGTTAAACGAATGTTTGGTGGGAGGCAACCCGCTGGTGAGTCTATATATAAGTATTTTTCTTTTATTTTTTGTATTGTGTCAGGATAAACAAGAAGCAGACTCAAAATCTCCTAGTGTCGATCGATACCCCATTGGTATCGGTCGACACCAATCGCGAAGAGATGGTTCATCAAGTCGATTTAAGCCTGGTATCGATCGATACCAGGCTGTGTGTCGATCGACACCGGATGTTCCAGCAATGTAACTTCTTGTTTCTCTTCGTTTTATCCTTTTCTTTTGTTTCTTTTACCTACTCTAAGCTAGATAACACTGGGGACAGTGTTGTTCAAGTCTGGGGGAGGTGTCTGCTGACATTGTGTTTGTTTTTCTTAGAGTCAGTTGTTTTATCGAGTCAACAACATTTTATTGAGTCAAAACTTATTGGAGATGATGATCATGTGCTTGAATTGTTGTTTGGATTTTGTTCTTGAGTGACCAGTGTTGCAGGATCAGTTCTAGATCGACTAATGAAAAATCCAAAGACTGACCAGTTGACTAGAAAACATCCATGTCTCCAGCAGAGTTCTTCTGAAGCCTGAGCCAAATTTTTGCACTTCATCGATGTGGTTAGTGTTTAAAGAGCTTGATTCATCATTCATATCTGATAAAGGAACCCATGTGTTTAGAGTTATGGTATCTCTCTCCCCTGTTATAAATTGATAAATAAGAGCATAAAAGATGAGATGATTTTCTTCTGAGTAGAGGGCTAGGAAAATTTCCAGCGATCCCATTATTCTACTTAAGAGAGAATGATCACACAAATGTTGAATGCGAGGTTAGGAAAATTTTCCGTGATACCACTATTCGCCTAAACCTTTGATACATAGAGAGGGAAGAACCGGAGATTTGGTGGCAAACACCATCAGTACTCGCGTCTCATACCTTGATGTGTGTATGCAAGGCTGAAAATAAAAAACAAAAAAGAGAACATGATAAGAAATAAGTCTGGGGGAGAGAAAATGATACAAAAAGTGTGAAATTGGATGGTTCATTGTCATGATATTGTATGGTAAAGAATCTAGAAGGTTCTTGAACATTGGCTGCAGCGATGAAACTGGCGATGAGGGTTTTATTTGGACAATGTTGCGAGATAATGTGTGGAGTCTGGAAAAGCTGCGAATGTCTACGGAGAAGTACATGGTGGTTAGATCGAAAGCTGGTTAGGTGACATTTGGGTGCTTGGGAAAAGGATCTTTGCGATGGATCCTGAACAGGTGAGTCTCCGTGTTTTCAAACCTCTTTCTCTGGTTTAGTCTTCTATTTGCTTGAGGGCAAGCAAAGGCTAAGTCTGGGGGAGTTGATATATCATAGTTTTTACCCCGTTTAAGCCATGATATAAGTCTGTTTTATCGAGTCTTTATTCTATTATAGAGTTTTTTAGAGTTTTTTACAGGTTTTAGCACGTTTAGAGCTTAATTGGAGTTTTTGGAGGATTCTGAAGCATTTTGGGAGAAAAGGAGCAGAGTCATGCAGAGACGTCAGAAATTTGGCATTCGTTGAAGAACTTTCCGCCGATGGATTGAGCTCAAATTTGGACATAAGACAGATCAATGGATTAGCTTTCATTTGGAAGTGGTTTGAGGCCATTCCAACGGTGCGATCGAAAGGTATGCCAGTTTTAGTGAAGACAGTCCAGTCTGTCGATCGACACTATACGATGTCGACCGACACCAGTCCAGTATCGACCGACACCAACTGCAGACGGGGAAAAACGTGATTTTACAAGTTTAAAGACCCTGCAACTTGGTCCAGAAGACTTTATTAATTATAGAAAAGGCCCAGAACGTGTTTTAGCTTATAAATTAGGTTGAGATTTTGAGGGAGACAAATCTGAAACTATGTTGATCCGAGAGAAGATTTCAAACCCTTGTTTTACTCTTTCTGATTATTTATTTGATGATTTATTCAGTTATGTTGATTGTTTCATTCTCTATGTCTGAGTAGATCCACTTTAGGTTTAGGGTTTTCTCATAAGGATTTCTCTGAATGCTAGGTTGATTATCTGTTTAGGATTCACCATCTGAATTAGTTCTTCGCCTTAGGTTGTGTTCAAAGCTAATTCTAAGTTGACGAATCTGGAACTTAGATCTTAGTATAATTGATTAGGCACGACAGTGCGATTTGAGGCTATACAATCTATAGACGATTTAGTTATATTCTTATTTTAGATTTCTGAATTATTCTAAGTATTATGATGTCAAATGTTTCATTCTGACGATTGTTATGTTTTAGATTTCGATTTATTCAACTGTTTATGCTTCCTTTTCAGGTTTAGCTTCACTTCTTTACGCTTTATATAAATCCAATATATCCAATATATTTGTCACTTAAATTTGGTGTAATTTGGCAAAGCCGTCAAGCTTTCGATTCCTTTTTTCTAGTTCGTCTTTGTGCCATTTTTTCCTGTTTTTTTATTTATAATAATTTATTTTCGTGGGTGTTAATGTGTCGGATATCTTACGTACGTTATGCAAAATCTTATATATTCTAATATTTTAACTTATGATCCACAGGCAGACAAATCAACAATCGTAGACGAAGCAGTGAGCTCGATCAAATCCCTTGAACATACTTCACAAAATCTCCAAATGAAAAAGCTCGAGAAACTTCAGTATTCTTCTGCTTCAAACACAACTCCTACTACTACTACTAATTTCCCTTATGATCCATCTTCATCTTCTTCTCCTACAACTCTCCTCACCCCAATATCATCAAACCATCCCCAAGCCCTTTCCCTAGGCGCCGCTGCAGCAGATTCTTACTCTCGTCAAGCTTTCTTGGCCGATCAGATATCTTCTTCCAGCACGAACCTGCCTTACCCTTGTAATGACCCGATCGCTGCGTTCGATATTTGGTCCTCGCGTAACGTCGTGCTGAATATCTGCGGGAATGAAGCTTTCTTCAGTTTGTGTTGCCCTAAAGAAAAACCAGGGGTTTTCACTAACGTTTGTTACTTGTTTGACAAGTATAGCATTGAAGTTTTATTTGCCAATGTCTCCTCTAATGTTTTCCGGAGCACCTACATGATCCAAGCACAGGTATAATAATATATATATAGATATACGTTTTTACCATATGATATGTGGTGATTAGGCGACAGCTCGGTTGTCATTGTCTTTCTTCGATAAATGTAACTATCTCTCCTAGGGCTGGGCAAAATACCCGGAACCGAAGATCCAAACCGAAACCGATCCGAACCGGAACCGACCCGAGAAAGAGGAATCGAATCCGAACCCGAAACCGAAAAAAATACATGAACGGATCCTAAACTCCTATACCCAAAAAACCGGATCCGAACTGAACCGAGAACCGAATGGATACCCGAAGTATCCAAAATATAATTATATACCCAAAATATTAATTATATTTACACTTGATATAATTCAATTACCCAAAATTACAATTATAAATACTAATTTATCAGTTATTTTTAGACCGAAATAACCAAAATACCAGAAAATAAGTAAATTTCTATGACTAATTTCTGTTCAGAAATCTGAATATAGTAATTTCTAGCTTCAGATCGAAGATTACTGCACATATGCTCTCTATCTCAATTTCGAAATTAGTATTCACATATTTCTTCGATTTTCATGGATTGATGAAAACGGATTTGTTTTTTTTTCTTAGACAAATATGGAAATGGAAAGGAAACCGGGAAATCATCAATTTTGTGCTTTTTCTCAAGTGAAAGTCGAAAATGAAGAGATGAGTTTGTCGCTATCTCAATGGCTTCATCCATCTAAGTTTCCACTTAGTTACCTTGTGTTGCTCAACCAAGAATCAACACCTGATGAAAAACCTCCTCTCGATTACGTCGTGGAGAAAGTGATTTTGCCAAGTCGTGATGCAGCAACTGGAGCAATCCGAACACTATACTCAGCTTCAAAGACTGACGGAATCTGTCCTAAAAAAATTGGTGCTACTTCTAAGGTGAAACCTTCTATTCGTGTACAAGGCCGCACCAACAATGAAACCTATGTAGGATTCTCAATTCAATTCCTATCTATATATCATTAGGTTCCTGCAAGTACTGAGCTAGTTGCATCTCTTATGCAGTGAAGTAGTAGTAAGGTCCCTGTGGCTGGAAGATTCTCAAGAAAGCCGGAGCATCCATCTGAAAGCGCAAGAGCTATTGAGACTAGAACTGGAACAGGATATGACACAGGGTTTTCCTTACAAGGATATTATACTAGCCAATCTTTTAAGTAACCATACAAGTTCAACTCAAAATGATCTACAACAAGCTCAAGACACACCTTGACTTGTCTAGCTAGCCTCACACGTTCAAGGATCTATACATGATTCAAGAACCCCATAGATAAACCCCATAGCCATAGCTTTAGCTTTCTTACAAGAAACCCCAAAACCCTTTGCTAAGATATATGTTCTAAACGTGTTAACCTCATACAAAGGTTAGACACACCTATTTATACACAATAGGTCGTGGCCAATACAAGCCTACACCGTCATACTAACGATAATGACAAATCTCTATCAATAAGTCATATTTCCTTTTTCTAGGCTAAGATCTAGGAAGTATTCCTTATCTCCAAATATGCTTAGTAATCATCTCCAAGATACTTATCCAGCTCAGCTACCGCCTCCTGGTGCATCCACGTGACTCCACAGCTTAGTCTAAGTAATCTCCTTCACTCCAGATCATCCAATGACTTGAGTTGCACGTCTGTATCACTTCATGTGCTACTTCTCAACTAGTACAACGACTGCTTCAAGACAGCTGCATCTTCAATCTCCCCCTTTTTAGCTTTGTGTGTCTCTCAAGCACCTGAGTAACAACGATCTCCTTGACTCCCCCAGAATCTATGATTTGGTTACTCCCCCACGATTCTCATCTCCCCCTGCTTGTGAGCACACACAAGTTAAAAACACATGCACTTGAAGCATCATTCATACTTAGCTCAGCACGACTATCTCGACTTCAATTGAAGCATCTCTCTGAAGTTAATTTTATCTCCATGAGTTTTCCTCCGTTCAGTCACATCTCCGATCACATCAGATAGTGAATGATTCCGATGAACTCGCTGTATCACTTCCTGTTCTGAGACAGAACCAGACTGATCTTCTGAAGTAGTACGCGTCTTTGGTTCATCACATTCTGAATCGATGTCTGTACTAAACCAATTCTACTTTGGGAGATAATATTCATCGAACACAACATGAACCGACTCCATGACTACATCAGTTTGAGTGTTGTACACTCTGAAGGCTGTACTACGTCCTGAGTAGCCCAGAAACATCCCTTCATCACTCCTTCCATCGAACTTTCCTTGATGATCCTTGTCATTCAAGATGTAGCATTTGCATCCAAATACATGAAGGTAGCTCAGGTTAGGCGTCTTCCCTTTCCACAGCTCATATGGGGTCTTAGTGGTCCCTTTCATGACATAGACCCTATTGATAATGTAGTACGCTGTGTTTAATGCTTCTGCCCAGAACTTCACAGGACATTGTTGTCATGTATCATTGCTCTGGTCATCTCTAGAAGAATTATAATCTTCCTCTCTACAACCCCATCATGTTGTGGTGTTCTTGAATCCGAAAGATGATGTGCGATTCCATGACTTTCACAAAACATCTTCATGGACTCAGTTTGAAATTTATCACAATGTCCGCTGCGAATCCTCTTGATACCTCCTTTTTCATTGATCATATGAAGTGTCCATATTCTGAAGCTATCGGATATCTCAGATTTTTCACGAATAAATCTGACCCAAATGACTCTGGAATAGTCATCCACCAGAACGAGCACATACCTCTTGCCGGCTAGGCTATCAACCTACATTATCATCAAATCCATGTGAACCAGATCCAACACTACTTTTGTTTGCACATTTGGCACATTCTTATGTTGAACTTTCACCTGCTTTCCTTTATAGCACGAATCACACACCATCTTGTTTTCTTCCTTGATCTGAGACGCTCCTCGTACTATTTCTTTATCAACAAGAGTAGTTAGAGTCCTTACATTCATGTGACCAAGTTGTTGGTGCCACAGAGTGATATCATCCTTTGCATTGTAGCACTTGTACCCTCTTTTGAGCTTCTTGATATTTTGCAGGTTGATTCGTGTATCTGTTATGTGGCTTGAGCAGCCACTGTCAAAATACAAGGGACTTGTATCATCATGTTTATCTGCTACAATGACCATATTGCACCCGAAACCAAGTCCTGAAGTACTCCTTGGTATTTTTCTTGTGGATGTCTGAAATCCATGTCCTGTAGTACCACTTGATGTACCTCTTGTCTGTTGCAGATCGTACTTCATGTTTGCATGTTGCAGATCAGACTTCCTGGTTTCCTGTAGCATATCAGACTTCTTGGTTGCCTGTAGCAGATCAGACTTCCTCACCCATATATGATTCCGAAAACCATTCCATGTGAACCTGCCTTGATTCTTGAACCTCTTCACTCTATCCCAGAACTTGTAACAGTATCGCCTGATGTGGCCATACTTTCCACAGAAGTAACATCCACCCTTTTGTGTTGTACTACTTATAGACTTAATTTCTGCTTGTTGTTGAAAACCTGCAGACACAAAGTTAATTTTCGCAGTCTCAGGCCTTTCCATTACAGTGTATCCTAGGCCTCGTTTCACATCCATTGTTTGTCCATAGATCAGAATCTTATCAAGTTGCTTTGTACCAACAAACATGTGTATCTTCTTATGTTGATGATTAAGTTCTGCTTGGAGATTGGTGGAGATGTCTTCCTCTGTCTTCAACAGCTGACTCAGTTCCTCTGCTATGTTTGCCAGGATCAGCTTCTCCTTGGTCAGTTTCACACTCTCTTGACCCAGTTTATGAGCTGCTTCCAAATCTTTCTGCAGTGACTCAACGAGTCTCTCAAGCCGCAGATTTTCCTTCTTCAAGTCTGAGTTCTCCTTTCCGATTCTGATCAGAGTCTTTCGAACTTCCTTATAACTCTCAATAAGATCATCATCTTGTTCTTCCTCTGACTCAGATCCAGAAAGCTGTTCTCCTTCCTCAAACTCGGTAATTCCCACAAAAGCAACAAAGTTGCTCAGCTCTTCTAAATCTTTTGAATCTGATATCACCTTTGAATAATTTACCAAAGCCTCACAGCTCTGCATCTTCTCCGCAGGACCACACCTGTTTGTATTACACACAGGTGCCCGCTCTGATACCAATTGAAAGCGCAAGACCTATTGAGACAGGAACTGGAACATGATCTGACACAGGATTTTCCTTACAAGGATATTTTACTAGCCAATCTTTTAAGTAACCATACAAGTTCAACTCAAAATGATATACAACAAGCTCAAGATATACCTTGACTTGTCTAGCTAGCCTCACACGTTCAAGGATCTATACATGATCCAAGAACTCCATAGATCCCTTAGCCCTAGCTTTAGCTTTCTTATAAGAAACCCCAAAAACCCTTTGCTAAGATATTGCTCTAAACGTGTTAACCTCATACAAAGGTTAGACACACCTATTTATACACAATAGGTCGTGGCCAATACAAGCCTACACCGTCATACTAACGATACTGACAAATCTCTAGCAATAAGTCATATTTCCGTTTTTCTAGGCTAAGATCTAGGAAGTATATCGTATCTCCAAATATGCTAAGTAATCCTCTCCAAGATAGTTATCCAGCTCAGCTACCGCCTCCTGGTGCATCCACGTCGCTCCACAGCTTAGTCCAAGTCATCTCCTTCGCTCCAGATCATCCAATGACTTGAGCTGCTCGCTTGTATCACTTCCTATGCTATTTCTCAACTAGTACAGCGACTGCTTCAAGACAGATGCATCTTCACAATCATCCCAAAACTATTATGAGGTAAAGTTCTCACTAGATTATCAAGGTAATGTACGATCTGGAAAGTCACTTTTTTTAGGAGTTAACTTTTATTTATTGTATCAGAAGATGAGAAGTTGGAAAGAACGGAGAAACAACAACGACCGTGACTTCTCACAACTTTATGGCAGATACAAAGATGTACCCTCGAAACAATCCAACAAAAACAATAACAAATCTCGGACCACTTAGTGTGTAAGTATCACATATCGTCATGTTTTTAGTGATTCCATCTGTTGTTTGAGGTTATATAAACCATTGGTTCAAAGTTTTATCAGGAGCGCAAGCAGCAAATTGAGGA
The DNA here is from genome assembly GCA_030161315.1 of Eutrema japonicum. NCBI lineage: Eukaryota > Viridiplantae > Streptophyta > Magnoliopsida > Brassicales > Brassicaceae > Eutrema > Eutrema japonicum. The sequence continues at coordinate 44,203,665 of BSQW01000001.1, forward strand.
TAACATAAAGGCATTAGGAGAATTGCTCCCACATGAAGTTGAGGTATAAACCTAACCATGATTAAAAGTATATTTCCACTAGAGCTTTGTCATGTAACTCATTGACTTGTGAAAGATTCAAACTTAATTGTTGATGGTTGTTGTGATCTTGTAGGATACCCCTGAATCGATACTGAATGATACCATTGCTCAGGTTAAGCTTCTGCAGCTACAGATGAAGGTATCACCTTGTCTATATACAACAAATAGCTATGATAGGGAATAGAAATGAACTAATCCAACTCGAAACCGAACCAGAAGACGTATCAAAAACCAATCTTATCTTTCGGTTCTCTTGGTTCTACATCTTTATTATCTAAAACCAAATTATATCTTTCGATTTTTGGTGATTGGAATTAAGAAGTAGCAGGTTGGGGGGAGAACCAATTTCTCATCGTATGTTATCCATTGAGGTAATGCAATTATGAAACTAAAACAACATCTGAAAACATAAATGTAATTTTATTTTTGTTTTGGATAAAGAATCTTTAAAGAGAATTTGTTGACAAAACCTCTGGAGGAGAGAATGGCATATCTGCTTGCAAATGATCCTGATTCCGCGGCTAGTTTGTTTGAGAGCAAAGGCCTTTACTTTATGCCTTTCTCCTCGGTCCAAGGCTTCTCTTGACTTTGCCCATACCTAAAAACACATGGTTACTGGTTTGGGTCTGTAGATGGCCTAGGCTTGTTTAGCGAATGTCAGTATGCTAGATCTTTGGTTCTTCCTCGGAGTATCCCCTGTCGGAGTTCATGGTCTTGCCTTGGTGCCTAAGTGTTATCATTTTCTTCGCTTCTTTGGAGAGGTTGGGATGAATGTCTTTATGTTTTTTGGTTCTTGGGAGAATCATGTTCTCGACTCTGTCGATGCTGCCAGCTCTGTATACGATCTCTCGGTGGTGGATTCAGTCTTCGAAAGATGGTGTGGTTCTTTGCGAGGCTTCGATTGTTGGTGCAGCACCGGCTTCTACTTGGTCTCTGGAGTTCATTTTTTGGGGTTTGGTCTGGTACTGAGTTTCAGGGTAAGGACTAGGAATCCTTAGTTTTTATCCTTCATTAGCGATTTTTAGCCTTAACCTTTTGTTTGTTTGATTGCCTTCAGTTGTTTTTCGTTGCTTTTCGTTGGCTCTCCTTTTTTGGGCTTTTGTCTCCAGAGTTTTCTTCTTTTACCGCCGGCTTAGCTTCCCTTTTTTGGGCGTAGTTTTCGGGGATTTGGATCCGCCGGCTTTGTATCCCGAAATGAGTAAAAATACCCGAAATTTTTTTTATAAAAAAACTGAACTTGTAATGAATTATATCATTGGAACCTAAGACCGAGTCAATCTAGATCGGACTCAGGTACTTCACAATCACAACCACTCATCTCCTCTAGTCAAAGCTCTGCTACTTCTCCAGCTACGACGGCGAATGTACTTCCTACTAGAAACTTTTGTCCGTCCGGGAAGATCCAAATCACATGAATGACACAAAGCCGTTCAAGAAGCGATGTTCTCGGATCTGGCATAGGAACGTACAGACACATAAGCATAATGCTAGGCGGAAGCAGTATATCTCCAGCAAAACCCACCTCTACCAGAGGAGGATCTCCGACTCCAAGACAAGTATTGAATTCGCTGGTAATTGTCGGTAGCTCTAGCAGAAGTAGTCCCGTCGCAGGAGAAACCTTATGGAAGGAGGCAATTTTTGGTTCAGATTCATATGAAGTGAAGAGAGTAGACAACGAAATGTACATGAAGGGTTTGATCAACGAGGCTTTGAGGTTGTACGAATCGGTGAAGCTGTGAAGGAGTGTGAAGAAGCTGTGAGATTGGATCGTGGGGGAGTTCAATCGACAAAGCCCTAACCCTATGTGTGTTTTATTATATTTACTCGGGTCCATCGGATACCCGATCGGTTCTCAGGTAAGAACCAGACCGGACCCGATACCCACGGGTCCTTGAGTCTAGGACCCAATAAGGTAAAGGTGATATACCAGAACCCGATCCAAACTATATTTTTTGGGTCGGTTTCGGTTCGGGTCTTCGGATCCGGGTTTTATGCCCAGTGTTAAAGTTGATTAATAAACTCAGTTAAATCTCAATTTTCGAGATGGTTGATTTTTTTTTTTTTGCGACAGATTGGCATAAATTAGTTTTCTTTAAACTTGTTTTTGTTTTAGTAATAGCATCAACTATTATTAAATAACTGCCATATTTGGCCAGACCTTTGATCACTATTACACACGAACTATTCACCAAAAAAAGACTTCGTTGCCCCTACGTCTACGCCAAATGTAATATATGTAATCTAGCGTGATGACGTAAGAAATTAGAGAGACCCACCAAGACTGTGTCAGTAAACAAAATCGCTGATAGATATTGTTTAATATTTTTTTAAAAAAATCAGTCATTATCCTGGGTATAATCGAGAAAGTGAAAGGTCTATCTTTTTAGGTTTTTTTCCATATTTCTTTGAGAAAAAAGTAGTTTATCTTCATCGTTATTTCCATAAACTCTTGATTTTTTGGTTCTTTAACAAGATCCCCAAAAACTGGATCGAATCCCGTCATAGTTCCTCGGTGAGGTTTAAAGTTGAGTTATTATTCTCAGCCGCCGTTGTCACCCCTAACCAGAGACGCCGTCTGAACTAGTAAGTCTCATTTTCTTGGTCGGCCCCCTAAATCCAAATTTGTTAAAAGTTTTTTTCACCGATTGGTGCCGATTTAGGATGTCTGATTCTAGATTTGTCGGTTCTTTTTTGGGTCTGCGATTCATGAATGAGAAGCTGAATTTTTATAATTTATTTGTAATTTTAAACAGATGGCTGACACCGATCTGCCCCAGAAGATTCTCGCCGTCGATCAAGTCCCCTTAGGTTACCGTGTAAACATTTATCAAAAAATGTCTGTTATCTCTAACATCAAAGTCGCTCTCGACGATAGATACTCGTCATGGTCCTTAAGCTAGTTATCCGTGTTAATGGTCGGTGATTTATTGAAGGTTCAAATGCGACGACGGTGGTTCTTCCTTCAGCTATACTGATCTCTTTCTTTTGGTGGTTCGGCGACGATGTTAACTTTGTTAACAGTTATAGATCTTTCATGTCTCAAGATCCTATTAACATGGCAAATGACTTGTTATCTTGACAAACTCCATTGCATCTTCACAATATAGTTCGTGATATGTTAACGATATTATATGTTAACTTGATTTGTTAACGATGTTTACATGTTAACTTTACTTGTTAACGATGTTATATGTTAAATTGAATTGTTAACTTGACTTGTTAATAATGTTATACGTTAACTCGAATTGTTAACTTGACTTCTATATAATATGTTGTTATAATTGTTATCGTGTCAATTACGTCTAGTAAAAGAAACATTAATCATTTTTATTATACTTATATATACACAATTTAAAAAACATAAATTCACGAATTTAATTTAAATTTTCATAGTTCATGATGATATGATAACTAAGTTAACATATTAAACATAAACTTATCGCGATATCATATTATTTAGCATGTTAACCACTTATCAGATATTAATGTTAGCACATTATAAATATTCGGATATTATTTTTAACACGTTAACATTCTATATAATATGTTGTTATAATTGTTATCATGTTATTTACGTAAAAAATATATAAATATTTTTTATTGAACTTATATATATATAAAGAAAAAATGTTAATTCACGATTTTAATTTAAATTTATATATTTTGTATGATTTGATAATTATGTTAACACGATAAACATAAACTTAATGCGATATGATAACTGGGTTAACACGATAACTGGATTACTAAACAGTATCGCCGACAATTGTGCTAACTCGTTTAGATGCAAAATATATTGTCTATCTATAATCCCGCTCAAACAGATATTTTGCAGCCTTATTGCATTTAATGCTGTGACAGAACATTTAATGCAAACAAATGCAAACAAGTCAACTTACTTCTATTTCCTGTATGCGACAGAACATTTAATGCAAACAAATCAAATTGTTTTCCACTACAAGAAAACACAGTTTTTACGACTACCAAAATAGTCCCAAAATAGTCGTAAATGAGTAATTTGCGACTATTTTGGGACTAAAAAAAATAGTCGCAAATATTTAGTCCCTAAAAAGAATAGTTACAAAATAGTCGCTCTTTTGCTACTAATATATGACTCTACTACCAGTCTTAATTTAGAGACTGATTTACCACTACCAGTTAAAACAAAATTTAAAAAAAACAAAATTAAAAAAAAAACAAAATTAAAAAAAACAAAATAATTAAATTGATTTATATATTAAAAAAAAATATCTAAATACAAAAAAAAAATATATATATATATATATATATCATCGATCGTCTTCTCCATCGCCGGGGCAGATCTGCTCCTCCGCCTGGCCAAGATCTGCTCAACACCACCGCAGCCCGGCGCCAATATGCTCCTCCGCCTGGCCAAGATCTTTGAAGCTCTGCTATCCAACCCATCGGAGCAACCACCACGCATGTAATCATAGGAGCATAAACCTCTTTATGTAATCATCAAACACCATAACTTGACCGCCGTAAAATATGGTCAGTGGAGCAGATTGAGACTCTGGCTTCACAGATCTGCTCAAGGTTAAAGACAACGCACAAAATTAGTCAAAGTGATGGAAATCTAGCTTACTATGTGTACTTTTAACTTATTTACAGATAAACCATACTTGGTCAAACTGATGGAATTCTCCTATATTGATTCAAAATTACTCAGATCTCGGCTTCTCAGGTAACCTCCGTCCAGAGAATTCTCTACACTCCGCAGAAGTCGACATCGTTGAAATCAATCGACAACAAAAAAACGCCTTCGATTCGCGAAATCAAAGCTCAATCATTCCTTAGAAGACACAAATCAACAAAAATTGGAGTAAACGAATCTTCCTGCTTGCTCATGTTCTACGCATTGAGCATCTTCCAAAAAAAACAAAAACAAAAGAGAGTTAGATCGATGTAGAAGATACAGAGAGAAACAAAAAATAAGAAAGTTAAATGTCGAAGAAGAAGAAAATCGCAAGGAATGAGAGAAGATAAACAATTAAAAAAAAAAAAAAAAAATCTCCACCGTTGGATTAAACCAATCAACGGTGGAGAATCTCAATCCTCATCTAAATGAATTAGCCAATGAGAAGCTTTGATTATTTTTGTCATTTAGTCACAAAGTAGTCGTAAATTTGGGACTATTTTGTGACTACTATTAAAAAAAACCGATTGGGGTTGTTAAACGGTCGCAAATTTGGAACTATTTTGTGACAATCAAAAATCTTTACCCTAAACCCTAAACTTTAAGAACCTAAAAAATTTGAATATGACTTTACAATGATTTTGTGTATATAGCAATTCAAAAATATGTTAAAATTTAAAAATAAATAAATTTTGAGAGAATTTTTATCTTTCAAAATCATTCCTTATAAAACACATAACACTTAGTAGATGTTATGATTAGATTGAATTTTTTGTAAGTGTTATATTTTTTTGTTTATTATTTGATGTTTATGTGTAAGATCTAGTTTACAATTTAAAATTTATAGTTTATGATTAAGGGTTAGAGGTTTAGAATTTAGGATTTATAAAAGGGATTATAAATAATCATATTTTAAAAAATTGTAAATTTTGAATTTTTTGTATATTATTTGATGTTTATGTGTAAGATTTAGTTTAAAATTTAAGATTTATATCAAGTTTATGATTAAGGGTTAGACATTTATGGTTTAGGGTTAAGGGTTTGTGGTTTGAGTTTAAAATTTATTGATTTCTATAAAACAAATCAAGTGGAGATGCAAATTAGTCCCAAATTTGGGACTATTTTGTGACTACTATTAAAAATTAGTCGCAAATTAGTCCCAAATTAGTCACAAAATTGGGTTTGCAAATTAGTGTACATGTTACATTAAACCCTAAACTTTAAGAACATATAAGGTTTGAATATCAATTTACAATGATTTTGGGTATATAGTTGTTCAAAAATATATTTTACAATTTAAGATTTAGATTTTATGATTAAGGGTTAGAGGTTTAGGGTTTAGAATTTAGGATTTATAAAATGATTATATTTAAAAAAATCGTAAGTGTTGAATTTTTTTGTATATTATTTGATGTTTATTTATTTGATGTTGTTTATAATTTAAGATTTAAATCAAGTTTATGATTAAGTGTTAGAGGTTTAAGGTTAAGGGTTTGTGGTTTGAGTTTAGAATTTATTGATTTCTAAAAACAATCGAGTGTAGTTGTAAATTAGTCCCAAATTTGGGACTATTTTGTGACTACTATTAAAAATTAGTCGCAAATTAGTCCCAAATTAGTCACAAAATTGGGTTTGCAAATTAGTGTACATGTTACATTAAACCCTAAACTTTAAGAACATATAAGGTTTGAATATCAATTTACAATGATTTTGGGTATATAGTTGTTCAAAAATATATTTTACAATTTAAGATTTAGATTTTATGATTAAGGGTTAGAGGTTTAGGGTTTAGAATTTAGGATTTATAAAATGATTATATTTAAAAAAATCGTAAGTGTTGAATTTTTTTGTATATTATTTGATGTTTATTTATTTGATGTTGTTTATAATTTAAGATTTAAATCAAGTTTATGATTAAGTGTTAGAGGTTTAAGGTTAAGGGTTTGTGGTTTGAGTTTAGAATTTATTGATTTCTAAAAACAATCGAGTGTAGTTGTAAATTAGTCCCAAATTTGGGACTATTTTGTGACTACTATTAAAAATTAGTCGCAAATTAGTCCCAAATCGGTCACAAAAATTGGGTTTGCAAATTAGTGTACATGTTACCCTAAACCCTAAACTTTAAGAACATATGAGGTTTGAATATCACTTTACAATGATTTTGAGTATATAGCTGTTCAAAAATATATTTTACAATTTAAGATTTAGAGTTTATGATTAAGGGTTAGAGGTTTAGGGTTTATAATTTAGAATTTATAAAATGTTTATATTTTTAAAATTGTAAGTGTTGAATTTTTTTTTGTATATTATTTTATGTTTATTTATTTGATATTTTTGTATATTATTTGATGGTTTAGGGTTTAATTTTTTTTTTGTATATTATTTGATGTTTATTTAAAAACAAATCGAGTGGAGTTGCTAAATCGAAGCAAATGAGTCACAAATTTGGGACTATTTTTCCAAGTCCTTAAACAGTCGCAAATAAGCGACTATTGTCTTACTACTTTTTTAGTCGGTAATTTGTGACTATTATGCCTCTGCATTATGAGTAGTCGCAAATCAGTCACAATATCGTCCCTTTTTGTGACTAAAAAAAGTAGTCGCAAAAAATAGTCACAAAAACTGTGTTTTCTTGTAGTGTTCTCTTTCTAGTAGGGGCAAAACTGGGAAAAAATGTTGGTATGAGAAGAGATAACTAAAATCCAATTATTGATTGTTACTAAACTAAATACATGTTCAACCATTCATATCTAGTATGTATTCAATCTAGCATTTGGAATAATTTGTATTTAAATCGCAAATCCTATGTTATTCAAACATGAATTTTAAAAAGTCTTTTAAAATCTTATGTTATTGAACTAGTGCTTTCTAAATGAACCTTCAAATCCATTGTTATTGAAAATATTTGAAGTAATGGGTTTTAAGTGTTTTGGTAGAGTTTCCTAGTTAAAAAAATAAAAATCCAAATCTCATGGTTTTAGGTGAGATTTCAAAATTATTTAAAAACAAATCATAACAACGTTCCTAAATCACTCAAATCATCTAAAAAATCACTAAAATTCAAATTTCTCCAAATCCTCCTAAATATCATATTGAATACACCCCCTTAAATAACTTTATTTTTTTTCATTTTTATTTGTTACCAAAATGCAAATGGGCCAAACCTCGTAGGATTGCATAGAAGCTGGGCCTCCGCCGACAGTCCACGTCGGTCTACGCTCATTTACTGACAAAAATGCCCTTAAAGACTATGAAAATAACGAAGTTAGCCTTTGTTACTGGAAGCCTAGACCTAATCTCTCCTCTATTTCTTCTTCATCAGGTTACCTAATTTACCTGAGAATCTGGTGCCTAGCTTCGGTGAATTCTTCACTGAAAGACAAACCGTTAATAAACAACTCTCATCCGCAAGCACCCATGTCTTCTTATCTCATCGAAATTAATTCCGGAAGTAAGATCTGTCTCTCTCTTTCTCGGGATTGTTTGAGTTGATTTCATCTTTAGTAGATTTTTTTAATGGTGCTGTGGTTTTGATTGTTTATGCGTTTCCAAACCTCGCAGAGCCTACCACATGCGTCTCTTGGGACGTCGTGGATTTCCCGTTCCCTAATGGTCTCGATCCTGATTTGATTTAAGGAGATGGGTTGTCGTGGTGAGCTTTCAATCAAGGCTTATGTTGATAAGGAAAACTTCGCAGATGAATTACTCCATGTCTATGAGAAAGCCGGAATCACCATCCTTCCCGTACAAGGTGAATATCTTTTTTGTATACTTGTATACATATCTCTAATAATCTAAGATTTACGTTGATTTATACTTCCAGGGGATAAAGATGCTAGAGTTCATCGTATGTTAGTGGACATTGGTTTGTGTGAACTGGAAAATCGTGGCCAATTAAATTTGATGGTATTCTCTAAAAACATCAAAGAAGAAACCTACTTCCTCAGTGTCATAGAGATGTCGTTGAACATCTCTATGTTCTCTTAGCACTGCCTCATAGTATCTCATCAACAATGCTACCAATTGTTAGCCTCTTCTGGGACATCGAGGATTGCCAACCCGATAATGTTGGCAATCCTGATAGGCTTTATTATCGTACTAAATCAGCTCTTTGGGACCTTGGTTACCGTGGTCACTTGTCAATCATGGTTTATGTTGATATGGAAAAGGAAGATCTGTGCTATACTTTTCAGGATAGCAGAATCAAACTCAGAGTCACCCAAGGTGATTTTTCGTATTTTACTTGTATAATGTCTGTTAATCTAGATCTCTGTTGATATATATGTATATATTTTTTCCAGGAGGTAAATATGCGAAAGCTACTAAGATGTTAGTGGACATGTTGTTCTGGGCAATGAACAGAGATGTATCATCTAATTTGATGCTAATCTCAAAACCCTCAAAAGACATGAAGTCGGATAGTGTTCTTCAAGCTTTGGAAGCCAAAGGTTTCAATGTTCTCTTAAGACCCTCTGAAGAGCTCGCATCGAGAAAGCTACTTACCTCTGAATGCTTCGAATTGCTTTGTAAAAGCCTTGAAATACCTGAAGCTGTACCTGAAGGTTAGTTCCTATACTTAAACCCTCCCCTGTTTTCTCGTTTTTTTACTTGTATATGTCTGTAATCTAGATCTCTGTTGATATACAGTTTCATGGGATAAATATGCGAAACGTACTATGATGTTATTGGACATTATTTTCTGCGAAATGAGCTGTTCTAGACCATCAAATGTGTTGATAATCTCGAAACCCTTGGAAGACGCCATCTCCAACAGTGTTTTTGAATGTTTGAAAGCCAGAGGTACCAATGTTCTCTTAGCACATCCTGATGATATGATCGCATCCGGAAGCTCAGTATGGTCTGCTAAATGCCTATTAGAGGGAAGGAGAGGCTGAGGATATCCTCTCCTAGCGGACATGCATTGACGTTTCATAATGTTCAAATGATATGCTGTTTTATCCCTTTCCAATGATTAAGCTCTGCTTGTCCTCATGCATTCTTCAATTTCTCCAAGAATGCGAGGGCACACCAAACTTAATTATATAAATCAAAATGTTGTTCATACAACACTCGCAGGAGTGATTGGGTTTGGCCCTCATTGGTCCAACCATAGAGCAATTATTACGGCTCTGATGTTCAAAACTTTTCGGAATCAAACCAAGCTGTAATAGCACACAACCAAAAGTTCTACAACTACACCGAATTAAACCAAAAATCCAAATTTCGTAATAAAGTGTTTTAATGTATCTAAAAACCGAACCAAACTGAACAATTCGGTAGATCATTTTCAAGGGTCCAAAGTCCAGACCAAACATAACCACAAACTAAATAAACCGAACTGCATTGAACCCAAAAACCAATATTAACAGTTGAAAACTCAAAATTTAAAATCCAAACCCTAAACCTTTCGTTGTGACTTTGTTTGTTGTTCTCCATCGCCTCATGCGCCACGTTTTCGCGGTTATCTTCTATTCTCTTCTTAGACCAGTGAGAATCCTAATTGTTCCGTTCCCACTGTGACGTAGAAACCCTATGATTTTAAACAATCAATCTTATTAGTCCATATCACCAAAATAAAATTTTAGGAAAGTTTCTAAATTCGTAAATAATGTTTTAATAGGAAAAAAAATTAGATAAATAATAAACCATATATAAAAGTAACATAACTGTTACCTTATCGATTGAGCATAACCGTTTTGCTCTCTTATTTCTCTTTAGATGGAGAAGGCGATTCATGAAAAAGAGGAGAGATGAATAAATTTCAGAGAGGACCTAGAATCTTGTTCAATGTCCGATGATTCTCCTGATGTTAATTGGGCTTGTCTCTTTTTCATTATTATCGTGTTTTAAGAGTGAAGAAGAAAGAGATTTTGCAAATCAGATCTTAAAAGAATTGTTAGAGGAGGATTTAGCACCTTCCGGTTTAACTCGGTTCGAACCGAGTTCGGTATCGGTCTACGATGGTTCGGACAAGAGAAAACGGGCTTGCGAACTGACGGGCCGAACTCTGACAAAAGCCCAGGAACAAACCGATTTACCCTCATTACCGAACTCGACGGCCCAACAACGGCCCAGCTCGGCGCAACAAGATAAACCGACTTCCGAGACAAACGGGATAATCCCTTATATCTCGGAGGAGATCCGGAATATTTCCATTGGGAACCGATGAAGGAAAAGGAAATATTCCGTCGCACGACCGACTCAAAAAACCTATAAATAAGGAGGACATCGCCTCATTCTAAGCATCCTGAATCATCTAAGAGACCTAAGAGCAGAGAAATAGCTTCATCAAGCACCGATCTCGAGTTCTTTAGACCTCTTTAATCTCTTCTTGCCGAAACTCTGTTGTAACGCCGAATTCAATCAATAATACCAGTTTCTGATCAAAGTTCTCTGTTTAAAAACCCCTTGTGTGATTTACGAATCAACAAGAATGATCTTGTTTTTCTCCTTCTTCTTTTTTGGGCTGTAATTATATGGTGTTTTTCCTGTTTAGGATTAGATTCACAGCAGATTCAATCCATAAAATCAGGGTTCTTAATCACAAACCGCCTCGTCATCGTACCGGTTTGTGAGTGGCAACGTTCTCCTTTAATGGAGACGAATTATTCATTGTTCGCCGGAGTGGATCGTTTCTCTTACGTTTCCCTAGTCGAACATGTTATCTCCGTGAAGGGTTATCTGACCCTCCATGAAGCCCGACATCCCCGATACGAATTAGGTGAAGGTATTGATTATAAAATCCAGTGACTTCTTTGGTGCCTTGGTCGCCGAATTTGGGATCCTGAAAAATCGGCATTGCCTTGGAGGAGACGACGGTTTGAAGATGGTGTTTAATAAATTTTCGGAAGGAATATGGAGTCGATTAGCAAGGAAGCTGCTTAACAATCGTTTCACATCCGACTGGCAAGCGCTCATCAAACTAATCTCAGACACGAGCCTAAATCGTATAGCTATGTTTCTCCTACGGTATGTATTTCAAGTTACGATTCACACAATATGGAGAGAACGCAATGGTCGCATCCATGGAGAAGATGCAACACCCACAGAAAAATTATTCAAATTCATCGACAAAGAGGTTCGAAACCGGCTAACATCGATTAGAGAACTGGGAGATAGAAGGTTCGAGGATGCACTCCAACACTGGTTTTCGACTCAAGTCTGACCAAGTTTTCCATCCTTAAAGACTCTTGGAATAATATCCAGTTTTTAGATGTAACACACTGGTTGTAAAAACGATTTTTGGTTTGAATATAATTTTATATTCATTTCAAAAAAAAAAAAATGCGGTAACTGAATTATTATATGTTTATTTTCATAATTGTATAGATAGATACATGTTATTGTATCATGCTAAAATATTTACCGTATCATTTAAATATGTAGGCTTACTTTTAACTTTTTGTTTAAGGTGATAACTCAATTATTGTCTGCTAACTTTCATATTCTTATGTATATTTATATGCTATTGTAACATGTTAAAGTATTTATTATACCATATAAACATGTAAATTTATCTCTAAGTTTTTGTTTAATGCATTGACATGTGTAATATTTTTCACACATTGTTAAAATTGGATTTTTTGTTACATCATAGCTATTTATCACGTTAACTTTACTTGTAACAAGTTAAAATCATAATTATATATAAGAAAAATGATTGTCAGCTACACAAATTATGGGGTATTGCAAGACTATATATCCAAAGTATGAAAATGTATATCTAACTACACCAACTAATATTTAATGCATAGTAGTGACATGCACGAAAAAACAATAAATATGTTGCAAACTACATATTAGGTGTTTTTTTTTTATAGAATCTAATAATTACTGGGTCAAAATTCGAATAAAAAAAAATTAAACCCAATAACTAAATCGAACGACGCAATAACTAAAACAAACGCGACCTAGATACTAAAATCTCTCACTTATTCTTATATTTTGTTTTTGTCCTTTTTCTTATATTTTGTTTGTAATTTGCTTATATTTTGCTTATAATATTTGAATTAAAGAGGTCAAATTGAAAGTGAAATACAAAAATCACAATTAAAAAAAAAAATACAAAATCACACATACCATTAGAAAATGAAGAATCTTGAAATGGTTATCTAAATATAGATGAGTGATAACACCCATTTTTCACTCATTTTTTATACATTTTTCATATAGTTTTCAAGCTTCTTTCATTGATTTGACATGATTTTTAGTAGAAAAACGCATTTCTTGTGTCAAAACATGTTTTAAGTTTTTTTAGGTAAAAAGTCCCAAAAAGAAGCAAAGCGAACAAAACCATTTTGGAGTATCAAAACCACAGTTCCAAGCCATGGAACCCACCGTTAAGACCAAAATATGGTCTTCTATCAAGAGGCTAAACACTTAAAGAAATGGAGGCAATTTACCAAAGGAGAAATGGAGCCATTTTACTCAATGCATAGCCACGGGTAGGAACCACGATGTGCCACCGCCAAAGGCTATTTTTCCATGGAACCTTGGCTTTCCAGCAAGCATAGAAGATGAAGAAATGAATCCCCAAGGCATGAATCCCCGACACGCCACGGATGCACCCCAAAAAGCCTTCAAACCGTGGTAAAACAAGAAGACAGTTTCTTTGGCCCGGAAGTTTGGCAATGGCCGGAGGTCTTCCCGTCATCGGTTTCAGCTCATTTTTGGAGTAAATGTAGTTCAATGAGTCATCTTTCATTTGTAATTGGTTTTAAGGGAAACTGATCAACATGGCAAAATTTGTGGCGATTCTCCCACAGCCTGTCCGGAACACCTTCAAGGAAAAGTCATCCGAGAAGAAGTTTACAAGTATTGGCGTATTCTCCATAACCCAAATTCACTCCTCTCTCGGGTTTTACTTGGGAAGTATTGCCATTCGACTTCGTTTTTGGACTGTCCTTCACCATCTTTGGCTTCTCATGGTTGGAAATGAATTCCTGTGGGTCGAGAAGTCCTTCCCCAAGGAATGGGCTGGTCCATTGGGTATGGTAGTAAGGTTCAGATTTGGAGCCATCTACATATACTTACACTCATATATATATATATATATATATATATATAGAGAGAGAGAGAGAGAGAGAGAGAGAGAAATAGATTAATTGTGGAGAGAAGAGAGAACCTTGAAGGCGAGACGCTTTAAATTGTCCCATTCGAAATCGATTTTTACAATAAGCAGACCGTACCTACGTTACGTACGGTAACAAAAGGTTTAAAACACAAAGGTAAAAGATATTAAAAAAAAATACATATTAAAAGTGTATTTTTAAAAATGTATTAAAGGAGAATCTTACCTCTAAAATTCGGAGGGCTTGCATTGGTCGTGAAACAAAAACAGAGTTTTAATAGTTTGTTATGTGTGTATATAAGATATACAAAAATGACTTTGTTTAGTAATCTGCAAAATAGTGGAATAGTGTTTCGTAACGCGATTTTGAAGAAGTTTTATATACAAGAATTGTACATATACGTAAAGTGAAAGTTGTTTTGCACGAAAAGAATGTGATATTACGTCTAAAACCATTAGGAAGAAAAACGAAATTACAACCAAATTTATTTATATGTATTAAGTGTTTTTTTGGTACCTAAGTTCATGCGACGTGAAGAGCGACGCATGAATGCAGCGCAGAATTTATCGCCGTCACTTACAGAGTTTGTATCTATGAATTCTCTTAACTCCATATACGCCTCAGGGTTATAACTGTCATTAATTAATTAAATCATTAAATTATAATTATCGTAATTAAACACCTAATTAGTTAAATATGAATTTTCATCGAATTTGACCTCAACCTGAGCAGCCACTATCCTCACTGCAATATAAGTAAAAAAGTCATGAAGATGCTTCGCTGCCTTTGTCAAGAAAACAATAGTATAGAAGGTTTTTTTATATTGATTGTAGATGGCCATAAGGCTGTATATATACAAAGAGAGATTGCCTTAAACAATAGATACACAGAAATGTAAATATTCCTAACATATGAGCAACTGAATATTTACACTTGATACGCAAGTATATCCCAATACCCCCCTCAAGGCGGAGCGTGAAGATCGTGAACGCCCAACTTGAGAAGAAAACTATCAAACTCACGACGACCAAGAGCTTTAGTCATAATGTCGGCAAGCTGTAACGTAGTAGGGACATGCTTGGTCGTAATGGTGCCATCAACAATTCGGTCACGAATGAAATGACACTCAGTTTCGATGTGTTTCATATGCTCGTGAAACACCGGGTTGGCAGTAAGGTAAATAGCGGACAAACTATCACAATGTAGAGGGATAGGTGAGTCGTGAGAGACACCGAGAGTAAGAAGAAGCTTCTTGATCCATATGACTTCTTTAAGCGTAAGCGTCATAGCCCGATATTCAGCTTCAGCCGAAGATAATGAAACAGTTGGTTGTTTCTTTATCTTCCAAGAAATCGGAGATTGGCCGAGTTGAACGAACCAACCTGTGAGCGAACGACGGGTAAGTGGGCATCCCGCCCAATCAGAATCACACCAAGCGGTCAGCGTAAGAGGACTACCAGCGTGAAGAAGAATCCATTGGCCGAGATTGTTCTTAAGATATCGTACGACTCGCAAAGCCGCATCCAAATGAGCCTTCTTAGGCCGCTGCATGAATTGTGTAAGAATATGAATGGCGTAAGAAAGCTCCGGTCGAGTCACACCAAGATAAATGATACGTCCAACAAGCCGACGATAACGCGCTGGATCGGCGTCTTCACCTTCTGCAAGAGCCAAACGATGATTTTGTTCAAGTGGAAAACTAACCGGTTTGGCGCCGAGAAGTCCCTCTTCCGCAATCACATCCAAGGCATATTTGCGTTGGCATAAATAAATTTCCGAAACGTTCATGGACACCTCAATGCCCAGAAAATACTTAAGAATTCCCAAGTTTTTCTTTCGAAAACAGGATCCAAGGTAGTCCTCGAATACCTGAACCGTCGATGTAGAGCTCCCACTAATGATCAGGTCGTCAACGTAGACAAGGACGTGAATACGAGAGTCAGCGTTGTTGTAGGTGAATAAGGAGAAGTCAGCTGAAGATTGACTGAAACCGTAGTCGATCAAGGCGGAATGAAGTTTTGCAAACCAACAATGTGGTGTTTGTTTCAAACCGTAGAGGGACTTCCGAAGACGAAGAACTTTGGAATTGTCATCGGAATGAAATCCCGGAGGTAGCTTCATATAAACTTCTTCATTTAGATCCCCGTGGAGGAACGCGTTATGAACGTCCATTTGATATACCTCCCAATTCCAAGCAGCCGAAACTTCAAGAAAACATCGCACCGTTGTCATTTTGGCGACCGGGGCAAAAGTTTCTTCATAATCGTCACCAGCAATTTGCTTGTTGCCAAGTACAACTAAACGAGCTTTGTAGCGTTCAATAATCCTGTCGGAGTTGTATTTGATTCGATAACCCCATTTACACCCCAACGCTTTCTTGCCGGTGGGTAGTGTCTCAACTGTCCAAGAGCTATTGTCTTCTTGGGCAACCACTTCATCTTTCATAGCAAATCGCCAAACATCATCTTCCATAGCCTGAGAATAGTGCTTTGGTTCCACATTCGTGGTGATAACGTGCAAATATGCCTTGTGAGAAGTGTAGAATCGATCACAACTAACAAAATCACAAAGAGGATACAGAGATTTGGTGTCATCGGAGGGCATCGATGGGTAAGTGTGCTTGAAATCGGAGAGCACGAGCAACGTTAAGTATATGTCGATGCTTGCGCTCCACACGCCCATTTTGTTGTGGGGTAGCTACACATGAACTCTCATGGATGATTCCTTTTTCCTTAAAGAAATCCGATAAGCAGATGAATTCGGATCCATTATCACTTCGAATGGTTCTGATTTTCTTGTCAAACTGTCTTTCAATAAGTGCGACAAATGTTTTCAACGAGGGTGGAGCTTCAAATTTCGACTGTAAGAGGTAGATCCATAATGCCCGTGAGTAGTCATCGAGGATAGTGAGAAAGTATCGAGAACCACACATGGCAGGAGTGCGATATGGACCCCAAAGTTCGCAATGAACGAGTTGAAAAGTATTGGTAGTTTTATCTATACTATTAAAACAGGGTAACATTTTGTAACCAAACAGATTATAGTCTAATCCCATTCAGGATATCTACTATCCCTACTTTTTAATCATGTTTCCAAACAGAATTATTTTATAAACTCGATTTCCTTCTTAATAATATTTGATACGAAAAAGATTTGATACAATATTTTTTATTTGATATTTAACTTCCATTTAGATAAACATAAAAAAACTTCTCCAGCAAAATAATTTACTTATTTACATGAAATTGTCAAAATACTAATTTACTTCTTTTTATTATCATAGGTTCCATAGCAATATAACACAAAATGGATTTTGATTAACGAATTGATTTTTGTAATATTTTGATTAGTGGATTTTAAAAAATTGTATATGCACACAAAATATTTTAAAAACGTAGAACTATTAAATATAACATATCACAATTATTTTTTATCATTTTGAATAACTATTTAAGTTATTATCAATTTTTAAATAATAACTTAAATAATAACATGTGTCCAAACAGGGATTCTTTCTATTTTAGTCTAATCACATTCCGGGTATCTACTATTCCCTAGAAATATTTTATTTAAAAAAAATCTGAAAAAATCTTTCAGGTAATTTAACATCTTCTATATATTAAACTTAGTTGGAGCCAAATTGATATAATTAAAAAATTGCATAATTTAATTATATGTCTTACATCTATTTTAAATTTAATATGTTGCACTAACAATTAATTTAAGTATACAATGCATAAATTATATAACTGTAGTACATTTTAGTTTAACGAAACTCAGTTTCATCATTTTATTTATTTTAGGTTCCGAATCACATATTTTAAAAAAGTAAAATTAATATTATTTGATTGACGCAATACAAATCAATGTTAGATATTCTATACAACAACATATTTACTTATATGAAATTTAATTAAATGAAATCCGGTTGTTTACTATAATAGAGGGATTCATTACTACCATATTTAGAGGATACTATTTACTGTTTCGTTGCCAAAATTATACCATCGCAGTTAATATTTATGGTATATACTCTCTAAACTTTAGCTGCAATTTTTAATACATGCAATCTTTGCAAATCACGGAAACTTTTCAAACGACATTAAATAACTTCGAATATTTGATAACAAACTATAGTAATCTACATCGTGATAATTAATAAAAAAAAACTAAACATCATATATTCGGTATTTTATTTATTTACATATAATTCAAATTCAAATTCAAATTCAAATTTACTGGCATATGAACTTTGCTTTTAACTATAACTAAATCTGATTTGCATATCTTTATCTTTAATGTGATTAGTAATTTCGAATATTACCATCTCCCTCGATTTACAAAGATTTGGATAGTAATGAGTATTACCTAAAATAATAAATTAAGATACTAATACAATATTCAGTTAGATTGATATCGAAAATTTAGGAATTTGAATATAAAAATCAAAGTAATCATCGTGATTGGCAGCAAGTTTGAATATTACCATATCTGTTGATTTGCAAATATTTGGTTATTTATGATTAATTAAAAAATTTAAACGTATTAAAAATTTAAAATATATAGTAATGGATATTATGTTTAATAATCGGAAATCTCTCCTAATTACGTGATAGATTTCCAAAGATTTTATCTACATTCACACATTACATGGTCTCTATATAAAGCTTTCAATCTCCTACTCATTTTCATAAAGGTTTTGTAATCATAAACTCCTCTCAAGCGGTATGCTTTTTCGTTTTGGGTTTAAATATGCTTTCCTTTGTTTGTTTATTATTTTATGCAGAGTTTTTTGTTTTCATCATTTGTTTTCTATATTGATTGGATTTAATTTATAGGATATCTCGAGCCTCTCAACTCCCTCCGGTATGGAGAGGTATTGAAATGGAAGTGTTTAGAAATCAAGAATTCACACAGATGGATTCTCCCCTAATATATCTTCATTGAGATAGTCGAAATACACACAAATATTGAGCAAAAAGAAGATATATGGTTTGTATTTTTAGTTTTTGTTTTCTCTTTTATTTAGCTTATGATAGTTATCGGCATATTTGTTTCAATTTTCTCTGTTTTTTTTTGTAAATTAGGAAATGGCGAGAAAGCATGAAAAACTTCGTCGATTTCTTCGGTCTCCAGGTGGAGATACTGAAATTTTAAAGAAATGAAAAAGAGTTTTAGCAAAAAAACAAAAAAAGAAATTGAAAAGAGAAACACTGAAATATGTTAAAACTCTTTTTGTAAACACAATATTATGTTTAAAATTACACTTTTGATGGAATAGAGACGATCTTACAAAACAATAGAGTCATCTAATAATCTAGACCCATAAACAAGACAACAACTACTACTAAGTTTAATGGCTATATATTCTTCATATGACTACGTTTAATGGTTATCTCTTCTTCTTATTGTGATGGCTCTGTGGGCTCTATGTTTTTTTGTTGCTTTTATCTCTCATAATCACGCTCTTTTTATGCATGGGTGATATATTTGTTTTACTGAGATCCTCACTTAGACATTACATCCAACCTAATCACTCACATCAAGCACTTATTTGTTTTGCTCTGCATGGAAGCTCAATCATATCAAACCGTGGTTGACAACTAATGTCGAAAACGGGTCACGCATTTTCAGATTCCGAGTTGCATAGGTACCATATGAATATACTTACTTTTTTAGTCTTTCCTTAAAAATCGTATTACCTAAAACAAAAGAGCATATTCTCAACAAAAAAAAAGGCAACCAAAACATAATATATTTTCAGTATCGAGACTGCATGACATGCGGTGAATTTGAACTTGAAGCAGGAACTTGATCGTATGAATGAGCCAACTCACGAATTCTTCTTAAGTAAAATATTTAATGCTCTTAGGTCATGTGCAGTCATGTGCAATTAGAACATCTATTAATTTCCTGCATGATTGTATTGTCGTATAAATGCTAAGCAATTGTCATCGCAAAAGTTTTTTTTTTAAAAACTTTGAGTCATTTACTTTATTTTGGTGGACAAACTTTGAGTCACCACCAAATTATGGTTTATGGTATATGGTACCGTGCCTCTCTATATTTTAATTTATATTTAAAAATAATTACCAAAATTCAAATTAAATAAAGAAAAATTGATCAAAATGGCAATTTTTGATAACTTTCTGACCAAACTAGCACCTTAATAAAAATTCTCATTTTTAGCATTCATTAAACAGGTAAAATACAATTTTGCCCAAAATATTTTAGATCTCGATTTCGATCAATTTCTAGAAATTAGATCGGAAAATTTGGCGTCTAGTCGACTCTTGACTGAGCAACGCCGGTGTGGAAGGAGCAGGGGCGATTAAGACTCCTAGAGCGATGATCGGAGCATCGATCTCGAGAACCGAGATGTTGTAAGGGATTTGCTTAACAGATTTTGTGTAAGAGGAATTGAGCCTGGAACCCGAAGCTTAACGAATCAGTATTCGTGGAAAGGTTTTGGACAAGTTCCTCGTATTCTAAGTGAACTAAAAGTACTTAACGAATCATCTATATGCATTTTCTCCAGCTTCGGGATTGTTTTCTTGAGAAGGGTTTGTGAGTTTGTCTCTTTTGTTTCCAGGAAGAAGGAATGCGAGAGAAGTTTGGCATCATCCCATATGTGACCAACTCAGAGATGGTACGTCCATGTTCATATTCTCTTTTGGCTATTTACCTTGGAATTTAAAGCTCATCGTGGTCCTTCAATTCAATTTTGATTAGGTCTTATATGACCAAGTAAGAGAAGAACCTTTCAAGTTAACTCCTGATGATCAAGAAAACTCACCATCCCCCAAACTTGGTAATGTCATATGTCGTAACATCATTCATTAGTGAAAGATTGAGTATTTCTCTATGCTGAAATCACCTTAGATGTACTTTCAATTTAGAATCTGATAAGAATGAAAACAAGTCCTTGGTAGTGATTTTGCATAAGAATGCTATATTCCCTAAATTTTTTCAGGAGAGGATTTGTGTTGGTGCTAACAGCTGAAAAAGCTAAGTAGCCTAACTTTCTTTGTTTTTTTTTTTTTTCCAGACAGCAAGAAGGAGAAATCTCTCTGGGTTCTTGCACAGAACTTTTTAAAACTTTTTCTATGCTCTGATGTAAGTGAATAAGTGATATTACATCTCTCTAAACAACTTTGACCAATTTCCAATTAATTGACACCTCTCTTGTTGCTTCCATCACGTTAGGATGATCTGATAACACTTGATGGCGCTACAAAAGCGTTGTTGAATGTATCTCAGGATCCCATGAATATGAGAAGTAATCCTAATTCATTCCTTTAAATCTTTTCTGATCTCGGATTGTTACATACAGAAGCAATAACCAAACCCCATTTCTGTAAACTCTCTGCAGCTAAAGTTAGACGCCTTTACGACATTGCAAATGTGTTTTCCTCAATGGAATTAATCGAAAAGGTACAAAATACTATAGGAGCTTGTTCCTAAGCCAATACAATATACCCAATCTTGGATATTCCAATCTCTCATGATCTTGTTTTGTTTTCATTTTTATACAATTCATGCAGACTCATATCCCAGAGACTAGGAAACCGGCATATAGGTGGTTGGGAGCCAAAGCCATATCCGAAAGCAGATTCCTTGCTGCCCCTGCAAGCCTATGTGATCGTATTGAGCCTAAAAAGCGGGTATTTGGGACCGAGATCACAAACTCTAACACAAAGAGAAACAAAACAGATTGTTCTAAAGACCGCAAGCATTACGGAAATCAAAACACATGCAGTGTCATCAAGCAAGAACAATGTACGTGATTCGAAACCGGCCGTGAGGAGCTTTGTGTTTTGAACTGCAGGTACTTCTAAGAAGAACAATTTAGGAAACAACGATAACCAAAGACTTGAAGATCTTGAGACCCTTTCTTCTACGCACAAGCTACAATATTGCAATCATGGTTAAAACTGAAAACAACTTTCTTCTCCATTTATATGTCACAGTTCTGCTTCCTATGAAATTCTTGGGTTTGAACGTATATGTTTTTTTCCCGTACATTTATATAATCTGTGAGGATTTATTACAATTCAAAGTTTCTTTCATGAACAGAGTTAATTGGTCTTCTTGGGCACTACACAGAGACATGGAGGTCATGGCATGCAGAGTTTGATCGGAAATGACTTAACCATGTAGATTTTTCTTACGGCGTTACTACAATTATCTGAGTTGCTGCTGTTTCTCGTACAACAGAGAACATTACTCGCAGATCAGAGTTTTATCTTGTGATCATTGTAGAACAACACATTTGCTCTGATGCTTCATTTACGCATGGAAATCAATATGAAATATCGTTTTCTGTTTTTGTTCATTTCGGAAGACTTTCTTAAATACGTTATATATGTTCCTAAATATGTTTCATTTTCAAGAAAGGATTAATTTTCATCATTTGAATCTTTTTTTATATCTTTGTGTAGACAAAACAACAACAATTTGTTCTGATGCTTCATTTACGCATGGAAATCAACATAAAATATCGTTTTCTGTTTTTGTTTATTTCGGAAGACTTTCCGAAATACGTTATATATGTTCCTAAATGCGTTTCATTTTAAAGAAATTATCAGTTTTCATAATTTGTTCATTTAGGAAGTCTTTCCGAAATACGTTATATATGTTCCTAAATACGTTTCATTTTCAAGAAATGATCATTTTTCATCATTTGTTCATTTAGGAAGTTTTTCCGAAATACGTTATATATGTTCATAAATACGATTCATTTTAAGAAAAAACTAGAAATGTAGAAGAAACAACAACACGTTATATATGTTCCTAAATATGTTTCATTTTCAAGAAATGATCAGTTTTCATCATTTTAATCTTTCTTTATTTCTTTGTGTAGACAAAACAACAACACATTTGTTCTGATGCTTCATTTACGTATGGAAATCAACATAAAATATCGTTTTCTGTTTTTGTTTATTTCGGAAGACTTTCCGAAATACGTTATATATGTTCCTAAATACGTTTCATTTTCAAAAAATTATCAGTTTTCATAATTTTTTCATTTATGAAGTCTTTCCGAAATACGTTATATATGTTCCTAAATATGTTTCATTTTCAAGAAATGATCATTTTTCATCATTTGTTCATTTAGGAAGTCTTTCCGAAATACGTTATATATGTTCCTAAATACGATTCATTTTAAGAAAAAGTTAGAAATGTAGAAAAAACAACAACACGTTATATATGTTCCTAAATACGTTTCATTTTCAAGAAAGGATCAGTTTTCATCATTTTAATCTTTCTTTATTTCTTTGTGTAGACAAAACAACAACACATTTGTTCTGATGCTTCATTTACGCATGGAAATCAACATAAAATATCGTTTTCTGTTTTTGTTCATTTCGGAAGACTTTCCGAAATACGTTATATATGTTCCTAAATACGTTTCATTTTCAAGAAATGATCAGTTTTCATCATTTGTTCATTTAGGAAGTCTTTCCGAAATACGTTATATATGTTCCTAAATACGATTCATTTTTAAGAAATGATCATTTTTCATCATTTGTTCATTTAGGAATTCTTTCCGAAATACGTTATATATGTTCCTAAATACGATTCATTTTAAGAAAAAGCTATAAATGTAGAAGAAACAAGAACACGTTATATATGTTCCTAAATACGTTTCATTTTCAAGAAATGATCAGTTTTCATCATTTGTATCATTTAGATTCATTTTCATCATAAATGGTTCATAAATAGTTCCTAAATACGTAGAATGTTGATTTAGGATGGTTTTTTAAATACGTTATTAGGGTGCTAGAAATGTATAAGAAGTTAGAAATGTATAAGAAACAACAACACGTTATTTATGTTCCTAAATACGTTTCATTTTCAAGAAAGGATAAATTTTAGACAGTTGATATATTAAACACTGAATTTTCTGAGTTCATATGGATCAAGTGAAGGCAAATACAAATACTACATCCACCAGAATGATTAACGCAACCAGTTCCATAAAGATATTACTGCCGCATAACAGTCACTTCAGCAATTTACTCAAGTAAGGAAATATAACAGGCAGTAACACTAGTTGAATCAACATGTTGGGTTAATCAATATAGGTATCAAGAAAATCAGATACCATATCACGACGGTAATATGTGGCCCCTGAACGATTCAAGAAAAAAAAAACTGATTTTCATATGTTTACTAAACAAACATGTTTATACTTTTTGCTGATAAAGATCCTTATGATGATGGGTTTAATACATAAAGCATTCACACGATGAGGAGAAGTCAAGATTCGATTCTATTGAATGGGAAGAACGATGGAGTATAAAGAATCTGTACAATAGATATACTTCTTCAATGGGTCTTTGTATTAGTTTTATAGATTTGTCTTTTGCTTGATGCTTGGAGTTTGATGCTTCATGCTCAGACCAAGACAACGATGATGACAATGTTGGGTTAATCAATATAGGTATCAAGAAAATCATGTGTAGAGAAGAGAAACCATAGGTACATGAGCATCTTACCATAAGTAATTTATGAGCTTCCACCCAGAACATGTATGTCAACTGTAATTGGATTGTTGATTAAGGAAGACACTGCATTTAAGCAGACAATTAAATCACTTGACTGTTTTCCCCTCTCAATTCAAGAGAAAATTGTAGCTTGGCCAATAAAGACATACACTAACAGGAACATGGGCTTCTGACATCTTAGGAGTAATAGGCCTACCTCATTTTAGATAAGACACACCAATTCATCAATAACGACATTCAACGAACAGGAAAGTCGGCACTCTAAACATCATATGGCATAATTGTTCCTGAGCACTTAGTAAACAGAACTGAAAACACCTTACGAGGACATGGAACCATAAAACAGCAAGACAAGTAGAACCATCGCAGAAAGACCCACTCAGACAGATATATTTATATAAACAGTCATTACCAACATCTGACAGTTTGGTTGACTTTACGGATGTGTCTCACTGCTCTAACTTTTGACGCTTTGCAGATCCAAAGCCTTGATCAATGTTCGTATCCCCCTCATCCTCATCATCTTCTGTACCAAGCTTTACAGGAGGTGCGAGAAGCTTAGACTTTTGTTTCAAGCTGAAAGCAAGCTTACCACCTTTCTTCTGAGCATCATTGGACTTTAATCCAACGGAACTTTTACTAACATAAGGCTTTGGATTTGAAATCCCAGATATTATCTTCACAGGCTCTCTCTCTCTCTGTTTCTCTCAGCAGCAAAATCATTGTGAATCGCGTTTTGGTCTTCGTCGTCCTTTTATCGCCGCCGGAGCTGTGCTAGTCGTTATCGCCGTCGTTCTCATCGGTTACGCCGTATTGGTGAGATTATCGGAGATAGGGTCGATGTGAAGCCGAAATTGAAAGCAGAACTATGACATATAAACAAATCTAATTAGGCAAGCAGACGAAAACCCTAATCAAGTGATCTGACGAACAACAATCGAGTTCAGAAAGAGAGAGAGGAAAGTGCTATAAGAATGCTTCAGACACCTCCTAAAGGAACAAAGAGAAGAGGATCAGAATCCTCCGCAGGAAACGCCCGAAGAGATGTAGATTTCTATTTTTTGGCGATGATAAGCTTCCGATGGTGATTATCTCCGGCGACTATTCCGATTTCTGAAGAAGGGTTTGTTGCCGGTGACAAGCCATGAAGACGACGACAATCTCTTTTTTCTTTAATTACATGTTTAAATTTGTTCAAGGGTAATGAGTCTTTTTCCCTTTTAAATTATTGAACTTTAAGTTTTTTGATGCTATTTTGTAGAATTGCCCTTAAATGAATAGGTACAAACTTAATAGAAAAATAAGGTTTTATTTTGTTGATTTTTTAAAAATATATCATTGTATGAACAAATAGACAGTTAAACTGTGTGAATTTTTAGTAGAACTTTACATATTTTAGAAGTGTTAAACTTTGATTGGATAAATTAAAACTTTAATGATTTTAAAATAAAGTTAAAAATTTACAAGAATTGGCACTAAATAAAATAAATATTCAAAGTATGAGACGGAAAACAGTAAAAGATATGAGGTGGGTAGATAGAACGATTTAGATATGAGAATAAAAAAAAACTGATAAGATTAGTTTTAAGTAGAAAACTGAGTATAAGCAAAAGACAGATGCCAGTAGTTGAGATTTTGAACGGTTCTAATGTATATTCACCGTACATGTAAAAGTCTAAGCGATTAATTTGAGCTTGATTTAAAAACTTTTGTTATGTGTCACTCCTACAATTAATTTCATATGTAAGTTCCCGGATATGATAAAGAGGTGATTAATAGGGACTTTAACCTTAGGTTATTAAAGTATTTTTAAAAAATGTTGTAGAGAATTTGACTTTAAAATAATGGATAGCGATTTAAAAAAAATTATGTCTTATTTTGTTGGCATTTAAAAAATAAACCACCGCAAGAACTTAAAGACGAATTTAGACTGTGTGAATTTTTACTTATTATTTTTAAAAGTTTTAACAGTGTTAAACTTTAGTTGGATAAATTAAAAATGTAAAAATTTTAAAATAAAATAAAACTCTTCAAAGTGTCACACGGAAAAACAATAAAGATAGCGAGTTAGATATGGAATTACAAATAACAAAATAGATAAGATTAAGTTTGAATTTGAATTCAAATTATCGCACGGAAAAACAGTAAAAATAGCGATAAAGGAGCGACTTAGATATGAGATTACAAATAACAAAATCAATAAAATTGAGTTTCAATTTAAACTCGAGTATAAGAAGGAGACGGATGGCGATAGTTGAGTTGAAATTTTGAACGGTTCTAATGTATCACAAAACGGGTAAAGGTCTAAGCGATTAGTTTGAGTTTCATTTTATTTTTGCTGATGTGTCTCTTCCACAATTATTCTCAGCTGGACGTTCCTCGATCTGATAGAGATGAGATTGGTAAGGAATATAACTTTAGATTGTTAACGTACTTTAAGAAATTGTTGTAGAGAATTTGACTTTAAAATAATGTGTAGGAATTTAAAAGAAAAAATTAAGGTTTTATTTTGTTGGTTTTAAAAAATTAACCATCGGAGAAACAAAAAAAGCTAAGTTAGGATATGTGAATTTTTAGAAGAATTTTACGGGTTTTAAAAGTGTTAAACATTGACTGGGTCAATTAGAAATTTAACGATACTTTAAAATAAAGTAATAGTTTATAAAGTTTCAAAATTAAAGTAAAATAAGTATTCAAAGTCACAAGAAAAAGCAGTAAAGATAGCTAGAAATAAACGATTTAGATATAAGAGGGAGATGGGTGACAAAGTTGAGTTGAGATTTTGAACGATTCAAATGTATAATAACAATACGGATAAAAGTCTAAGCGAAAAGTTTGAGCTTGGTTCAAAAATGTTTTGATGATGTGTCATTACCACAATTATTCTCAGCTGGATGTTGATCTGATAGAGAGGTGATTAGTATGGACTTTAATTTTATATTATTAATGTATTTCAAAAAAAATATTGAAGATAATTTGACTTTAAATTAATAGGTAGCGATTTAAAAGAAAAAAATAAGGTTGGAGTTTGTTGGTTCTTTAAAAATTAACCAGGGTAGGAACAAAGACAAAGTTAAACTGTGTGAATTTTTAGAAAAAAATAATGGGTCTTAAATATGTTAAACATTAACTGGATTAATTAGAACTTTAACGATAATTTAAAATAAAGTAAGAGTTTATAAAATCTCACAATTAAAGTAAAATAAAAGTATTCAAGGTCTCACATTGAAAAGCAGTAAAGATAGCAAGAAATGAACGATTTAGATATGAGATTACGAATAAAAAACCAATAAAATTGAGTTTAAACCCGAGTATAAGAGGGAGAGGGATGACAAAAGTTGAGTTGGGATTTTGAACGATTCGAATGTATAATCACAATACGGATAAAAGTTTAAGCGATAATTTTGAGCTTGATTCAAAAATGTTTTGCTGATGTGTCATTCACTCAATTATTCTCAGCTGGATGTTCCTCGATATGATATCGAGGTGATTAGTATGAACTTTAATTTTAGGTTATTAATATATTTGGAACAAAATATTGTAGATAATTTGACTTTATATTACTATGTAGCGATTTAAAAGAAAAAAATAAAGTTTATTTTGTTGGTTTTTTAAAAATTAACCATGGTAGGAACAAAAAGACAAAGTTAAACTGTGTGAATTTTTAGTAGAACTTTAAAGATTTTATAAGTGTTAAACTTTGATTAGATAAATTAAATCTTTAAAAATTATAAAATAAATAAAAATTTCTAAAATCTCGCACTTAAATTAAAATAAAACTTGAAAGCCAGAGACGAAAAAACAGTAAAAGATATGATATGGCTAGAAAAGAACGATTTAGATATGAGAATTTAAATGATAAACTGATAAGATGGAGTTTGAGTAGAAAACCGAGTATAAGCAAGAGACGGATGACAATTGTTGAGTTGATATTTGAACGGTTCTAATGTATAATCACATTACAATTAAAATAAAATAAAAAATTTCATTTGTTCACATAGAAAAACAGAAAAATGAACGATTTAGACAAGAAATTACAAATGAAAAAACTGATAAGATTGAGTTTGAGTAGAAAACCGAGTATAAGCAAGAGACAAATGACAATAGTTGAGTTGACATTTTGAACGGTTCTAATGTATAATCACAATACACTTAAAATAAAGTAAAAAATTTTAAAGTCTCACATAAAAAAACAGTAAAGATAGCAAAATTGGTCCCGCTTTAGACATGAAATTACAAATGAAAAACAGATAAAATTGAGTTTGAGTAGAAAACCGAGTATAAGCAAGAGACAGATGACAATAGTTGAGTTTAGAACATCTAATTTTCTAACATAACATATTAAAAATGTTACCTACAAAAAAAATTAGATATCTAAACACCAATATTACCCGTAACCTCTAAACCCGTTCTAAACCCGTTAAAATAAGTAAAAAACTTATGAAAACTAAACCCACAAAGGATTTTTAATGTCTAATCTGGAATTGTTGTGTTTCATATTACGAAAATTATATAAACAAAAACAAAGTATTGTTAAACCCAAAATAAATATGTTTCATATTACAACTCGTTCGTCCGCAACACCAATTATAATAAACACAATAAAGACAATATATATTACAAAATTTCATAAACCAAATAAATAAAAAATTCCAGTGCGGGCGCACAGGTTATAATCTAATTGTTACTTAAGGGAAAAACATCTCGAGTTTGTTTTGCGCGGATACAAACTTCACACGCTTTGCTATCAAAATCATTGAAACCAGAAAAACTAGAAATAGGTAGCTTCGATACAACTTTAGGAGAAGGGTGTCCTAGACGCTTACGCCACACACTGGACGACACCTTATCGGCATGCTCCATCGCACCAGAAAACTCCATTCATCTAAAGAAGTACAATCCATTGATTTGTTCACCCGCTCCAATCAGGATCCTCGTGATGCGGTTCTGAACAACACACAATTTGTCAGTCAACTGAAATACACAGCCACTATCGCGTGCTAACTGAAATACACAGCCACTATCACTATCTCTGATACCATGTCAAGAAAACAATAGTATAGAAAGTTTTCTTATATTGATTGTAGATGGCCATAAAGCTGTATATATATATAAAGAGAGATTACCTTAAACAATAGATACACAAAAATGTAAATATTCCTAACATATGAGCAACTAAATATTTACACTTGATACGCAAGTATATCCCAATAGCTTTAGCCGCGGGTGAAGCTCCTCCAAAGCCTAATTCAATTATAAAAAAATAATTAGAAAAGTAGACATTATGATCTACATATAAAAGTGTGTATTGATATTTAAAAATCACATTTGGCGAATAATATTACATACCGGGAACATACATCTTGTTAGAACAAATGCGAGTTGGTTTGCAATTTCGCCAATTCCGCATTAATGGAAAAGAAAGCAAATGTCTTTTCCCAAATTTTGGAATAAGTAAGAGCGGCAAGAGTTATATATGAAGGAGAGAAGAAGATGACTCCATGATATTCGATGAAGAAATTCGTAGAAGAGGAATATATCTTTATAATCTCTATAATATTTTTTAAGAAGACATTTTTAAAAATAAACTTTGTTTTGTAAGTTAATACATGAAATAGCATTACAAATAATAAAGAATAATTGAAATAGGAAATGATATGATAGTCTTTTAAAATTATTGATTAAAATATAGAAAGTATATATTTTTCATTAAAGATGTTATTTATTATTTAATTTCTTAATTATTTTAATACTATAGGTTTTAAAATAATAATCAATTCATATATATTCAAAGAAAAAAAATCTATTCAAAATCTTTCTATATTTTTCACTTTAAATTATTATATATTATTTGAATATATATCCAAACAAAAATTGAAAAATATTTTACTATTTTTTTAAGAAGTTAGACACAAGAAAACTTTTTTTTTTAAAGTTCGTAAACTAACCACAAAAACTAGAATCATTTAACGGTGCATATTAGAGTTATGTTTTCAAGATTATAAGTTTTTGCGGGTTAATTCGAATAATATTTTAATTTACTGCAAAACGGGTTAAATAGACAAATTATTACAAATTGACAGTTTTATATATAATCATTAGTATAATCATTAGTTAACTATATTGTAAAATTCATATAAAAGCAATTTTCTTAAATTTCAAAACAATTTTTCAAAAAATTACTTCGCAATATAATTAGCGCGGTTTAAATCCTAGTATCTCTATTATTTAAGAAGACATTTTTAAAAATGAATTTTGTTTTGTAAGTTATTATATGAAATGTCATTACAAATAACAAAGAATAATTAAAATAGAAAAGTATATAATAGTTTTTTGAAATTATTGATTAGAATATGAAAAATATATATTTTACATTAAAATTATTATTTATTATTTAATTTTTAATTATTTGTAATACTATATATTTCAAAATAATAATTAATTCATATATATTCAAAGGAAAAAAAATTCAAAATCTTACTATATTTTTCACTATAATTTATTATATTTTATTTGAATATATATCATAATAAAAATTGAAAAATATTTTACTAATTTTATAAAAAATTATATACAAAAAAACCACTAATTTTTTTTTTTAATTCACACATTAAATATACGTTGCGCAAAACAAAAAGAATGAAAATATATACATGCCGTCAAAAAAAGGATGGAAATATATAAATGCTTACGGGCTGAGATGTAGATTTAATTTAACTTACAAAAAATGATTACTTAAAATTAATCTTTAGAATAGAAAATATTTATTTTTTCAAAAAGACAGATCAGACTACCTATAGTTTTTTTCCATTTTTTTTTGTTAACAACTTTTCCAACTAAACAAACTAGCTAAGAGAAACAATTAGCAAAAACAAAAAAGACTATTGATAAACATTTAAAAAATAATAATTACATGATTAAGACTACTTTAAATTTCTAACGAAAGAATAAATAACTTCTTTGAAAAGAAAAGAAAAAGAAAATCAAAACGGCAGCACTTCGCTACGAACGAAATCGTCGGAGTTGACAAGAGTATCGTCCGGCCAAGAGTCCCTGAGGAGCTTCAAAAGCATCTGAGCTTTCCTCTTCGCTCTCTCCGTACAATCGCTCTGCACAAGAAGCAGCAACTGCGTCACCAATCCCGCCGCCGCAGCCTCGTCTCTACACCGTTCCTCCGCCGTGCACAGAGCCAGCAACGCTCCCGCCGCATACTCCGTCGCTCTATCCGACACTCTTAAGATCGTCTTCACCAGAAGCGGCACCATCAATGCGTGCTCTCCGAAAGCCGAACATCCTTCCGGCAGCCGGCAGAGAAGCTCCACCGTCGCTAAACCCCGCTCCGTGTCGCACCTGTCGAAATCCGCCGCGAGACGGTCGATTAGAATCCCCGGAGCTCCGGCGGAGATCGCGAGGTGTCTCGTTTGTTTCACGAGGCAGAGAGCGAAAAGCGCCTTGACTCCGATTTTCAGAGCTCGTCGTGATGAAATCGGATTTTTGAGAAGTTCGAGAACGCCTTCGAAAACCGAATCCGATCCGGAGATTATCAATTTCAGATCCGCCGATTTCGATCCAGTCAACACCATCTCTATCAACGCGGCGGCGTTTACCCTAATTTCAGTCGAAGAATCGAACAACAACCGGGTCATAAACCCGACCCGACCCGGATCTGACGCGATAGACTCGCACTCTTTCTCCGTCATATGAAACATAACCAAGAGAGCGAGCGACTCGGAAACCAGCTCCGACGACGAAGATTCCCGTCCGGCGTCGACATCGGCGAACAAAATCCTCACGAGAATCTCCCTCGCGTTGTGACCAGCGATCAAAACGCGGTTCTTCTCGCTATCTCTAGCCAACCCCCTTAAACGACGAATCGCGGCGGCGCGTGAGCGAACAGAGACATGAGTTCCGGAAATTGCGGAGGCTTGACTGAGGAGAGAACGAACGGAAATCGGATCCGCCGGCTGTTTCGGCGTAGGGATCCGTACGACGCCGCTAGAGCGGTTAGCGACGCACCATTCCTGGATAAGACGGCGGAGAGTGTGGTTAGGGATGAGAGTGAAGTCGGAGAGAGCGACGCGTGTGACGGGGCAAGTGGTGTTTCCCATGGCGATCCATGAGTCGATGCTAGTGCGGTCGTAAGTCTGGCCGGTGGAGACGGTTACTGGGTCGGACATTAGGTCAAGAGAGATTGGGCATCTGAAATGGTAAGGTATTTGGATTCCGAGATCCAACGGCTCCAAATTCCCCGGCATTTTGCTTTTTGTTCTGAGCTTTGGATGATTTTGGAATTTGAGACGAAGGACCTTATCTATGCGCCACACGTGTGGCTTTTATAATTTTGTTCAACCAGCAATACTATAATTAAAATTAGTTTTTGCATAAAAATTAATTAAAACAACACTTCTTTTTTTTTCTTCTATGATATATTCCCTTCGTTTAATCAAAATTGATTTCTTATGAAGATTGATGTTTTTTTTTTCATCTATTATTAAATACTCCTTCCGTTTTACAAAGAATGTTGTTTTAAAGTTAATTTTTTATTTCATAAAATTTGTCGTTTTAAATTTTCAATGCAAATTTTGAAATTAATTCTCAAAATTGTCATTTATCCAAAGCTAATAACTTTTGTATTTAAATTATTTTGAATTAATTATGGATATATTAAATAAGAATATATTAATATAATTTTAAAATTTCGTAATATATGTTAAATGTGTCAAAATGACGCTTTTTGTGAAACATATAGAATACTAATTAAAAACAATAAATCAAATAGAAAGATATTTGAGAAAATAAACAAATTGAGTTAAATCAAGCAAAGTTTATGAATAATTAAAAGTAAATTTGGTATAACAATCAATTATTAAATGTTTAGTAGTATTTGTAAAGTGTGAGGACTCAAAAAATTTTTTTAACAATCTTCATTAAATCTCAGTATTAGAAACATAAGATGTATTCATAATCTATCTCTATATTCAAAATCAATAATCGTATCACAAGTTGTATTCAGTAACCACAACAACTACCGAATTTATTATTATCTACCATATTTATATGAAAAATAATAATATCAATCGTGTGTTGTATTTTATTTATAAAATTTTGGTCAAACGAAAATGCGAAAGACTGGGAACGAAATTGGGACCCACAAGACAGCTCCCACTTACTTCTGTTACATCAAGCCTGTAATCATATAACCAAAATAGATCATAACAAGACCAAATAAATAGTTTGACTGTTTTGTCTTTTATGGAAAAAAAACTTTTGACTGTGTAAAATTTACGTCGCCGAAGGAAATTACTCTTTTTATCTTGTTGTTTACTTTTTTTTTTTTAACACCTTTTACAAGAAAAATTTCCTTATAACTATAAGCCGACAAAAAATAAAAAAATATATCCTATAAAAACAGTCAATTCTCGAATGGGTCAATGTTTAGGTCTTAATATAAGGATTAAGGAGTTATTGAGAAATTGATTTATAAAAAATTTTAGAGTCTAAGATTCTACTGTTATTGGTTTGTGAATTTTTACATTCTTAATAGATTTCAATGTTATTCGTTTATGGATTATAACATTCCATTGTTATTGGTTTGATGATTTTTATAATCTAATCAAAATCCATTGTTATTCAAAAAGTTTGTATTTTAATGATTCTGTTAAAATCTAGTGTTATTGGGATATAAATTCTTTACAATTCAATTCATAAAACATGATTTTCAAAATACTACCTATATCCCTTGGATTGTCAAAGTTTGTTATAATAGAATTTTTTTATGCAATTTTAAAAAACTTTTAAAATTCAACAAAACTGTATGCAAATTTGACTAATCTGATAACTTTTGAAATCAACAAAACTCTCTATAAATCCAACTCCCAAGAATCCCCCCTAAACCTTTCAAAAGTTACTTTTGTCTAGACTTTGACAATTTTAACATCTAATAGTAATATTTTCTCAAATTAATTAAAATTAGCCACTTCATGATAAAATAAGCAATAGGATAATAACAACATTCTAGACTAATCCCTTATATATTAATTGAGAAGTATTGTTAAAAAAATAACCTTAGTTTGACATGTGATTTATAATTTTGTCATGCCGATGTGTCATCACCATAGAGTTTCTCAAGACATTTATGAAAATATGTTTAACTTAATTACTAGAATAATTACATTCATGTCATTCAAATTAAACTTATGCATAATCATATAAATTTTATTATTAGTTTTTATATACACTGTAAAATCGATATTAATTTCTAAGTTATTTTATTTTCTAAAATAAAAATTTTATCTTCAAGTTTTATTATATTCGAATTATATTGCTTCGTTTCATTGGGTTATAAATTTTATTTTTTAGATTTCTTTTTTATTGTGACAAATATTATTCTTACAAATAATAATAATAAACCGTGACTTACAAATCAAATAAAAACGAGATTTTCATGGACATTAAGATTTTTGTGGCAAGAGTGATATTCGTTATTAGTGATTTTCGGGGAAATATATATTTTTGATATTGATAATTAAAAACTAAATACAAAATTATGTTATATGATTGAAGAGACATTTGATTTTGAATTCTCATTCTTTTTTTTTTTATGAATTCTCATTCATAACTTCTTAATAAGTGATAAATCCTTAATTTGAGCACTATATAACACTATATTGCATAACTATTTTATTCATCAATTACCCAATAACATTAACACAAAATCCGTCAAATTTAAACAAGGTCTATTGTATCATCATGGCTCAAATGGTTTATAAAAGATATATATATTAGATTCAAAATTTTAAATTTTTATGTTCCATATTATCATTTTAAACTCAAATATTATAAAATTGTCATAGATATCTCACTCCGCGCAAGACGCGGATTACTACCTAGTTAAAAGCTAATTAAGACATGCATTGATACATGTATATATATATATATATATATATATCATGTGAACATTTTTATTGGTTTGTGTAATAGTATGCTTCTTCTTTTCTTTTTTTTGTCAGCAATACGCTATATAAATAATTAAAATGAAAACATCCAGACTGTAACTTTTGTTGGAGTTTAATTTGCTTCTGCCCAAATGTAATGTCGAGAAGTACAAGAATTTTCAGAATCATTTGAGATAAATAAATTATCGAATGAAGACAAATATTCTAAGACAATAATATCGAAATCAAATAAATTCGGATGAGGGATGAGATCCATAGACTTGGACCGTATTATTGTCTGTTTTTTTGTATTTCTTTTGTTTTTGTTCCTTTTTTTAAAAAAAATATTGATTTACTTAAAATTAAATTGAGTGAAGAAGATCGAAGAAGAACAGAATATGCGGTGCCTGTCATTGGCTTTGCCTCATGGGAACAACTAAAGAAGTTTGTGATTATTGTCTTTAGCCTTTGTCCACCTCTCTTGCGATTAAAGGAAAAACAAAGAGAAAGATAAAAATATATATAAACCAAAAGCTTGTAGTGGGGTGATTTTTTCTCCGTTGGAAGAGTCGTAACCAGAGATCGAAAGATAAAAATATAATATATAAACCAAGAGTTTGTAGTGGGGTGGTTCCCTCTTCATTGGAAAAGTCGTGCTGTTGGTCCAGGCCAGTGATCGACTCTCTACGAAAGCGAAATTATCACATTAACTCTTAGCTAAATGGGACATTAAAAATGGGTTGTGTCACTTTCACATAGGAGATTAGTTTTTGCCTGTTTGGGTTTGAGATTATTCCCGAGAGTCGTAAAACATAAAAAAAAAGAAGATAAAATATTTTTTTTTAAACGCATAAATGTCATTCACATAAGGTTCTGATGTTATAACTATATTTTTCTTAATTTTTCATGAATGCGAATATAACCTAAGATCCATGCTTTTATCATTAACATTTATTTGTTTATAATCTAAAACTGCACATAATCTTTAAACGGTCTGAGGCTATTTAAAATAGGGTAATTGTAAAATATGCCATCTATTAACATCAAAATTAACTCACCTTTTTTAACACTATTCACCTACTACTATTCACATTAAAAAGTCCAACTCACCCTTCTACTTTATAACTAATTACATTCATACTTTTCTCTCTCATCATTAACTATTCATGTCGGAGATGAAGAAGAAGAAGAAAAAAGAAGAAGGAAGAAGAAGAAATAAGAAGAAGAAAGAAGGAAGAAGAAGAAATAAGAAGAAGAAAGAAGGAAGAAGAAGAAAGAAGACGAAGACGAAGAAAGAAGAAGATAAGATAATACCGGCGAGCGATAACACTGGCGGGTGGTGATAACACCGGCGGTTGACGATAACACCGGCGGCCCGACGATAACACCGACGGTCCGACGATAACACGGGCGATGTTAACTGGATTAACAAGATAATTTATGATATGATAACTGGATTAACATGACAGTTTTATAAAAATGAACTTGATAACTGGTTTAACATGACAATGTTAACGATACTAACTATATGTTCAACGATGCTAACAATGATAACCGTTTTAACATGACAATGTTAACGATACTAACTATATGTTAACGATGCTAACTGGTTTAACATGACAATGTTAACGATGCTAACAATATGTGTTTTAGGGTAATGAACAGTGTTCGTCGAGTTTTAATGAATAGTACCACTGGCCGTTTGATGAACAGTCTCGCCGGATTTTTTTTTGTCAGAAAATGAGTTTTAGACAAATGGCATTTCTGTAAATATTAAAAAGTCTAAATGGTATTTTGGATATAATCATTTTTTCTCTTTCTTACTTCTTTAATTTACAAAAAGTTACTAATACGTACATAATTTTTGTTTTTAATTGAATAGATCAAAATGGATGATGATTGGTTGTGAGTTGTGACTATTAATTAGTCTTTTGATGTATGACTTATATCGTCGATGTTTAGGCTGTAGCTTCTTCTTTTTTGTTTCCATCTAACATTTTATTATAAACTACATGAATATCCGCGTATACACGCGGATTTCTTTTATTAAAATAGATATTTGGTGTGCCAAATTAGTTAATAGTAACAAATTTTAATCATTCTCGTTACATGAAGTTGTATACGCATATTTATTTATTAAAATATATATATGGTCTGACATATTAGTTAATAGTAACATATTTTAATCATTCCCGTTACATAGAATTGAATTTTGGTAAGAAAATTTGTTATTTTCTCTGAATATTAACTTGCTTAGTACTACCCAAATCCCTATGATCACCCATGTATTTGTCTTTTCACAAACTTTTCGTTGATATAACGTTTAATTTTAAGTCTATTGGTTTATAGAACTGAAAACATATGCGAGAACTACTACAATATCAAATGAGAATTGAGAATAATTTACTACACTCATCCGCTATCGTCAAAATTTTATCTATCAAAATTATGGTACTTTCTTTTTGTCAATCTCCAGGTAGTCTTGTCGTAAATACTCGTATATGAACAAAATGGTAACATTTTTAATATGTTTCTCGGGCAAACTGATTTTTGATACATGTATGCATAAGTTAAATTTATTTATAATATTATTATTCTCTCGATTTCTCCGTTGGTCTCCTTTATCATAAAGACGTAACTCTCGCTCTTTCATAAGAACGGTTATGTTTTGATTTGTATATAAATTCTTTTGCCATCTTAAGTTTACAATTCTCGCAATCCTACCTCTTTTCACCCCTCTAGTTGGAACAACAAACCTTTCTTCAAAATATGTTTAAAAATTCCGTAAATTAAGTAGCACCGCAAATCAAAAAGTCCCATTTACGGTTTTGAATTTAGAAAAATGGTTTGAAAAACAGATAGATTTCTCTGAGTTAAACTAATAATTCTCAAACCAATTAAAAAAATTATTTGAACTGAATTCTATTGAAAAGCTACCTGATTTATCGGAAATAAGAAATATTAATGTCATTTGACAATTAGAAAGTTGTTTTTTATCTTCATCTTTTTCGATTTGATTCTTATGCCTTCGGTTCTTAATTTTTCTGTCTTCGGTCTTCATTTCTTTAATTTTAGCTTTATGGTAAAATTAGAACAAAGAATATCCCACCAATCCACTCTATTTTAATAAGTTTTTGAAGTCTCACAAAAAAATTATCAAAAAACATTCATCAATCATAACCCGATTAATCCACTCTATCTATTTTATCAGCCAAGTTAAACTTGCTTACCTCTGTCATTATCATTAAATCCTATTTTGTGGTCTATATAGTTTATGTAATTCTTATATTTTTTGAACAAAGTTTATATAAGTTAAATTTAAATGTTATGAAAATTTAATTTAATTTAATTTTTTTTGAAATGTTATATTAATTGATCAACAAAATGAATTTGTACAAGAGTTCAAAGATATTGTGATTATGCGGAAATTTAAGTTCTGTTAACAAAAAAAAAAAATATTTTGATTTTTAATCTTTTGGAAAATGTGTAAAAATTAAAATGTTTATTTTTTTATTAATTTTCAAAGCTGATGTGTCATGGAGAAGAGTGATGATGTGTCATTCCTTGTGAGACTCACTTACTCTTTAAATAATAGATTAGGAAAACAATTACAAGAAAGAATTTTTTAAATGACAATTTATCTGTTCCACGAGAATCTACGCATGTGTTAGTTTAGATATATGAAAAAATCGATTTAAAAAAAATATATATATATGAAACTAAAGATTACTGCAAACTTTTTATAATTTTAATTTTTAATGAAAGTCTAAGTTATAAAAGTAAAATTGTAACACTATTTACAATACTAAACGTCAAAGGCAGACAATTTAGCACGGAGTGCTCGTATCTATCCATTAGATATTATTTATGTAAACTCGGTTCTTCTGGTTTAGATCTCCGAACCGTTCTATGTATTTAAGCTTTTGACAAAAACAAAAAAATTCATATGTGAAGCAGTATTAAATTCCGCCAAACATTACAAAACGATTTAATTAGTCTATTGATTGCCAATATAAAATGAAGAGCTACAACCAAAAATTGGATGAGTCAAAAGGTCAAAGAATCTTAATGAACAGTGAGGACATGAATGTTTAAAATTGGGTCCAGCTTGGTCCAATCTAGGTACTCAACAATTGCAAAAGAGGTTGGTCCATTATTAATATTTCTTTTTTGCTATATCTTTTTTTTTTCAACTCCAAAATCCAAATCATGTATATCATACGAATTATTTTGGATTTGGCAAGAGTGTAGGCTATTGGACTTATTCACTCATTTCATAAAGGCTAAAACGGTGTCGTAAAAGCCGTATGTAGGGGACAGTGCGTCTCCCACATCTCGCGACCCTACGGTCTCCGGTCAACCCTGCCCTGTCTTTCTTGCACGTGCTTCTCTCTCCTTCACACGTGCTTCCCAGCTCATCTCCTTCTTTTGTTGTGTCTCTTATTTAGTATGTTTATATTTTTCTTACGAAACATAAAAATAAATATTCCCTTATAAAAAACGAATTATTCCCAAAATTCCTAACAATTACTGCCACTGTCGGATGAGTTCCAGAGTTTCTTTTGTTTTTTAACATTTGGGGTTTTTTGTTTTTTTTTTAATTTTATTTTAATGTGATAAGATGAATGAAAGAAGACGAGGTTTGTGCATGCATGTTCCAAATAATAAAATAGGTTTAAACAAAGACTAGGATATTAAATTAACCATGCATCACGAGAAACGTTAGTTGTCGTTTCTTTACGAAAAGAAATTCGGGTCAAAAGCTTTCGATATTAAACTTAAATAAAACACACATGAGAGAGAGCTTTTGGCGTGCATATATGTGAGAGGGGACTAATTTGATTTAACCCAAAAGCCTAAAACCATGTTTTAAAAGGTTAGAGCCAATATGCCATTGCGATATTGATAAAGTAATAGAAGATGCAATTTGCAAATCGATATGTAAAGTATTGCGTAAACTTGAATTTACACATCGTAAACTTTAATACGCCGAGAGAGGATGACCACTTGGTTAAATACATTAGTATATAGAAATATATAAGGAAAAAAAATTATTTTTAAGTTCGATATATTGCTAAAGAACTATAGTTTATGTTGGTGAGTGTAACTGTTGAGCAATGTGAGAATAAAATATCTCACATGGAAAGTTTATATGGGACATAAGTAATATATAAGTGATATTGAATCAGAGTCCGAACACACACTAAATAATCTGAACTTAAATTGATCCATCTATTGAAAGAGGTCCAATCAATCTTTACCCGAATTCTGCCCGACCCAGATAATTACTTCGACCGATCTAACTCAAAATTAATCCTATGATGGAATTTCGTCAAGATTAATGGATAGACAGATCATTATCTCGAGAGAGCGTGTGATAATATAATATCCCACATCGGGAGTTTATATGGGACATAAGTAATATATATGAGATATGAGTTAATCCACTCATTGTTAATTAATTTTGAGTTGAAAACTCACTAAAAGAAAACACATTTTTGTGACTATTTTTTGCGATTATTTTTTTTAGTCGCAAAAAAAAAAGATGATATTGTGACTGATTTGCGACTACTCATAATGCAGAGGCATAATAGTCATAAATTACCGACTAAAAAAAGTAGCCAGACAATAGTCGCTTATTTGCGACAAGCGAGTGTTTAAGGACTTGCAAAAGTAGTCCCAAATTTGTGACTGATTTGCTTCGGTTTAGCAACTCCACTCGATTTTTTTTAAATAAACATCAAATAATATACAAAAAATTCAACACTTACAATTTTTAAAATATAATCATTTTATAAATCCTAAATTATAAACCCTAAACCTCTAACCTTTAATCGTAAACTCTAAATCTTAAATTGTAAAATATATTTTTGAACAACTATATACCCAAAATCATTGTAAAGTGATATTCAAACCTTATATGTTCTTAAAGTTTAGGGTTTATGGTAACATGTACATTAATTTGCAAACCCAGTTTTTGTGATCAATTTGTGACTAATTTGCGATTAATTTTTAATAGTAGTCACAAAATAGTCCCAAATTTGGGACTAATTTGCAACTTCACTTGATTTTTTTAATATAAATCAATAAATTCTAAACTCAAACCACAAACCCTTAACCCTAAACCCTAAACCTCTAACCCTTAATCATAAACTTGATCTAAATCTTAAATTTTAAACTAAATCTTACACATAAAAATCAAATAATATACAAAAAAAAATTCAAAATTTACAATTTTTTTAAAATATGATCATTTATCATCCATTTTATAAATCCTAAATTCTAAACCATAAATCTCTAACCCTTAATCATAAACTATAAATCTTAAATTATAAACTAGATCTTACACATAAACATCAAATAATAAACAAAAAAATATAACACTTACAAAAATTTCAATATAATCATAACATCTACTAAGTGTTACATGTGTTTTATAAGGAATGATTTTGAAAGATAAAATTCTCTCAAATTTTACTTATTTTTAAGTTATAACATATTTTTGAATTGCTATATACACAAAATCATTGTAAAATCATATTCAAACCTTCTAGGTTCTTAAAGTTTAGGGTTTAGGGTAAAGGTTTTTGATTATCACAAAATAGTCCCAAGTTTGGGACTGTTTAGCAACCCCAGTCGATTTTTTTTAATAGTAGTCACAAAATAGTCCCAAATTTACGACAAAATGACAAAAATAATGAAAGCTTCTCATTGGCTAGTTCATTAAGACGAGGATCGAGATCCTCCACCGTTGATTGGTTTAATCCAACGGTGGATGATTTAAAATGTTTTATCTTTTTTTTTTATTGTTTATTCTCCTTGCTTCTCTTTCTCTCTCCTTCCCACGATTCTTTTTCTTCTTCTACCTTCTCTTCCTTTTTTAATTATTGAGTTGATCCAACTCTTCTTTTTTTTTGCAGATCCAGGCGCAGTCGGAATTTGTCGCCGGAGGAGCAGATCCATGTTTCTGCGACGGCTTCTTCTTCTCAAGCCGGCGAGCTTCTTCTTCTCAAGCCGGCGAGGCTTCTTCTTCTCCAGCCACCGGCGAGGCTTCTCCTCTTTCCAGATCCAGCCGCCGACGATGAAGGAGAAGATGCGCCGGAGTGCATAGGAGCAAAACCGCGGAGGAGCCGGAGTAGATCGGGGATGCAGGCGGAGGAGATCCAGACCCACGACATCTGTCGACATCGTTTTTTTTTTCTTTTAAATTTTTTTTTTTGTAACTAATTAATTTATTAAATAAAAAATTTATTTTTGGAATTTTGTTTTAGTTTTTTTTAAAACAATTTATCTAAATTAGGACTGATATTAGAGTCACATATTAGTGGCAAAAGAGCGACTGTTTTGCGACCACTGTATTTAGCGACCAATTATTTGCGACTAATTTTTTTAGTCCTAAAATAGTCGCAAATGACTCATTTGTGGCTATTTTGGGAGTCGCAAAAACTTTGTTTTTTTTGTAGTGGCTCATAATAATCATACTTAACAAGTACCCTACTCACCAGGTTTTCCTAATGAGTCTAAAGCATTACATCATTTCGACTGGCCAAATGAGAGTGATTAGATAACTCGATGTTCGAGGATAATCAATATCTGGCCTAGAACAACATGACAACTTTTTAACAAGTGAGAATAACTAGCCCACTACCACTTGGTCAACTCTATATAATTATTACGAACGACTAATTCATATAATATATAGAAATATAAAACTAAAATTTTTATTTATCTTTTAAAAAAAATTAATAGTATAATTATCCATCGCATTCCGATAATCATCATAATAAGCTGTGAAATATCACAAAAATAAAAAATGAATAACCGAAATAACTAATTTTCCCACTACAAAATTTTTGAGCAAAAAGTTCAATGTCTTCTTATAACAAAGATATTACATTGGTGTTGACTGATTGTAGTTTTCATATTAGTTTTAAGAAATGAGAAAACTTCTCCTGCATGTAATTAAAGGAGGATAACGTAAAGTTTAAAGGAAGCTTTTGCGTGATGGGTTTTGCAGATTTAGCTTGCTATCTTTTTGGTTTTAGGATCTACTTCTTTTTGGTGTTATTCTTACAATTGCTTACAAGAATTACAATCATTGATTTGTCCCGAAAGGTTGTATCGATGGTATCGGTATTTGAAGGAAAAGTATGCTTTCATATAATATTTTCGTGTCACGATACCACCGATACAACCTTTCGGATACTATCTTCGTGTAACATGCATTCTTTCTCTCTCTCTCTCTCTCTCTTTTTTTTTTCTTTTCTAGAGATTAGACTCTTGACTTTCCAAAGTTATATTCGTACTATTTCTGGAGTAGATACTTATGAGATTGTATTTGTTCATCATTACATTTATAAGCTTGTGAAAATTTGTCCATATGCCAATACTATGTTTTACTTCCTCTGTTCTTTAGAGATTGGTAGAATTTTCACACAAATAAAAAAGTAATAATGTTTAATTATACATGCACCCTTTTCTACCCTAAACGA
This sequence comes from Eutrema japonicum, assembly GCA_030161315.1. Taxonomy (NCBI): domain Eukaryota; kingdom Viridiplantae; phylum Streptophyta; class Magnoliopsida; order Brassicales; family Brassicaceae; genus Eutrema; species Eutrema japonicum. The sequence continues at coordinate 44,247,411 of BSQW01000001.1, forward strand.
TATCCCGGTATATATGTAACTATAAACCAATAAAATTCAATTTATTTAAATGTTTATTTCTTAAAATTTATAAATTATTAATATTAACTAATAAAAGATATGAAAAGTTTACTGAAAAACTCAATCTTGATGAAAAAAAAAACTATAAAATAAAATTTATGGAACAGAAGGAGTATATGAAGATTTCATGCGCTAGTGTAGGCCTAGTTTCCTAATTTGAAAGATGTATTAATGGATTCATCTTTCTTGCCACATGATTTCTACTTATAGGCTTAGTCGTCGCTGTTGAGATTCAGAGGCTTAAAGACATGAGCTTTCAAGCTTGAATCACCAGCAAACCAAGCAGACAAGATGAGAGACTCTTTGTGTAACACAAATTCAAAACTGTGTTAGACAGAACAAACAGAAACAGAGTTAAACAACAAATGGAAAATGGAGCACACAGAAGCATTTAACGAGTTCACGCCCATAAACTCGGTTCGCTACATCTCGCCGGGATTTCATCCCGGAATCCACTAGATCATAGAGTATACAAAGAGATCCACAAACCCCAAAAGCCCTCTTACCAAGGTTTCTCTCGGTTCTCACTCATTTACTCTATCTCCCCAAGAACACTCACCAAGTTTACACTTTGATGTTCTCTCCTGATCTACATTGTGTTGTGCTCACATCTCTCTCATGCCCAAAGTGCACCTTATATAGATGTAACACACCTAGGTCTTGTGCAATAAACCTAACGCAGTCGCTTGTCTTCAAGTGGCCAAAACCAGCTCCTTTTCCTGCGATTGCGATCCTGTCCAAACAAGCCTTTAGCTTTGAAATCACAATAAGACAAATTGTCCTTCTTGGCCATTAATGCAAAGGCTCCTCCTTTGTGGTCCCAAAGGACTAACTTAACCCAACTTGGTTAAACCTTGAGTTACAACAGCCTTTGCTTGACCATCACGATTTCATCTCCACAGTCGCTTTATATTTTACATCATGGTTAAGGTATATATTGACTATTGTCTCCACCCCTTGTGTACAGTGTCCCCATCTAGGAGTTAAACAAGCTCCGAAGTTCATTACGTGTCTTAGTGTTCCCATGAATTTTCAGAATCTCTAGGCAAAGTGTTATTGCTCTAGATAAGCAAAGATCTTTCCATATATTGAGAGAGATTAAACCCATAAATGATTCAGGACATTGATATATACATCTCATTGCCGATTTCTGGATCATTTGAAGGTATTGGAGATAAATTGGAGACCAAAATGTTATCTTATTAAACGGGTTAGCAAAAAAAAAAATGTTATCTTACGGAGACAAACAAATCTCAAACATGAAATGAAATTTGTGAAGTCTAAAAATTTCAAACGTGTGTGAACGGAAAAAATATTTTATAGATTCTTGTACAACCATATTTCCATTTTGATTTGATGCTCTTTATGTTACATAAATTACGTATTAGAATTGGATTATGAAATTTTACATCATCCGGATGTTAACATTATTTACACCACTACAAATATGTACAGAAGGGTTTGTCTCTCTTAGTCAAGTATCTTCGCTTATGAATTGAAGAGCAATTTTCAATTAGAAATCCTGAAAACTTATTGAACCATAAGAAGTACGGAGATGTTTACGGCTTGTTTAATCAACCGAATACCTTATTGATCTCGACGCTTGATCTAAACTTGATTAATGATTATTATGTAGAGACAATGTAAGCATTTCAAGAAAAGGAGGTGAACATAAACAATGGAAGAATATTACATCTTAGAGGCTATTAAAACATGGTAAAGTTATTACATCTGCATGCATATAGTTTTAAATCATGGGTTTTGTTAATCTAGTGTCCAACACCAGGACTAGGACCAGAATCTTCGGCTCTTTCAAACTTCTTGTATCCCTTGGCTCGATGATGCCCAACCCCTGGGCTTTTCCCGGACTGTTTCACCGTGGCTAACCACGATAAATCTTGTACGGAGGACTCGACTGGTTTAAACGAAGACATTACGCTTCCATTTAACACATGTGAATCTCTGGTCAACGCTCTCGAACCATACTTGACGGGTCGTCCTTCAATGGCTAGTAACACCGATCCCACCACTATCAGAACAACAAGAAACGCTACGTAGAACTCGGTGCGGTTCTTAGCCATCACCAAAATTGATGAATATTTGTGTAGTAGTTCACACGAATTTATTAATCTCGATATGTAGTTAGTATGATGTTCATGATAGTATACGGTTTAAGAGTATTTATAGTGTATAAGAAAGATGAGTATGAGGGGAAAAAATATCAATGGATGTATAATTTTTCTCTTTTATCTTTTGGAACTGTTGATTTGCCGCCACCTCTTTAAGTTTCAAGTTTCAACAACGAGAGATCATAATCACGTAAACAAAAGTATTGAGGTTCACGTAAACTAAAAGTATTGAGTTTGGCACCAAGAGAGAATTGACATTATACAGTTACGTTTATAATGATATAATCTAATAAGTATATATATTGGTTTTAACTTTTTTATTGATAATAGTATTGCACAATAACGAAAAGTGGACTGGTGTAACTATTAAAAAAAAAACTTAATTATTCAACTAAAAATCCGTAAAATAAATTTTGTTTTGTTGTTACTAAATTTATTGCATAGTGGAATATAAACTGTCCATTCTATTGAAATGTGATAGGTGATAATCTGCAAAATCACATAATTATTTCGCCAATGCTAATAGCCGATCAAAAGCTTTGACTATTGTTGTAGCTTTAAGCCATCAAATAATTTATACTGTTCAGTATGATACCATATTACCATTCACTGTATCAGTATGATACCATATTACCATTCACTGTATCATCAAATAATTTATACTGTTCAGTATTTTAGACTTTGCGGTCGAAACCACACACTTGTAAACTACTTCAACTAAAGTTTTTTGATTTGTGGAAATAATGAGATTTTCTAACAAAATGAATTAAATTTATGGCTTCTTGACTTTTTTCGTCTGAATTTTTTTAAAGGATACAAAACCGGTGGAAAAGGTTAAATTCCCGGTTAGAAAAACTGACGGAAAACATAGATATTTCTGGAAACAGAGACCTAAAAAAGAAGATATGTAAGTCCAAATAAGGAAAGACATACAAGTTCGAAACTAAAATAGAAGATATGATACAATAATAACCCATACTCAACATGAAAAACCAAACCAATGAAAGAGCTTATAATGGTTTCTTGACTTTAAATAGTCAAATACATTTAGATGAGATTTGTACATGAACCTACCTTACTTGAAGTTCACCGATTTTTTAGGTCAGCTTCCATTATTTTTAAATCGAAGATTCTCTTTTATAATCGTAAGTGACAATTACAAGGGTGGCCCAAAAATAACAAATGTTAAAAATAAAAAAAATACTAAAACTTGTGACTCATCTCATTTTTAAAAATTCGATATTCTAATGATATTAACTTTCTAAAATCAAAATAAAATTATATTGAATAGTGTTTAAAAGATTAAGTTAAAATCTATAATGTATTTATAAATAATATATATTTCTTAACACCTTTATCAACTATCATTATGTTATAATTCTTCTACAATTTAAAAATAAGAAAATAAGTAAATTGGAAAAATATAGGCTAAAATTATTTCTAGTTTCTATATTTCATGTTTTTGTTTGTGATGAGGTTTTGTTTGTCATGTGGGCATATAATTCTTCTAAGACTATGAAATATAAAAACTAGAAATACGAGTCGCAAACATGGGATTGCCCAGCTTATATTCAGGCATGCCTCCTCATCCCTTTGGCACTATTCGAAACCTAAATCTTTCAATTTTCATTTTTGATGAATGATTCTCTGATGCTTGAAATATCCTATGACTCAAAATCTTACTAGGAATCGTTTAAACACCAATGAGACCATCTTCATGATGATATGGATAAGTTCTTATACACAATGTTCTATTCCAATTTATAGACATTGAAACTCTTGATAAAATTTTTGTAGCCTATGAAACAGAGAGCAAATGGATATGAACTACAATTGTTGGAAGCTGAAGAGGGAGACGACTGTGAACCGCGATGTAAGTCACAATACCAGCATCATTAGTCATTACCAACAAAAGTAATGTTGGAACTAATTTTTTGTCAAAACTCGATGGCTTGATAAAATTGTGTTAGTGTGAAAAGAAATGAGTTAAGTTCATTCTAATGAAATGTTTTCATTGACCGAGAAATGTTTTCTCGTGTATATATTTTGGAATAGTTGTGTCATTAATTTAAATAATGAACAACAAGAGAGAAGAAAAGACCACACGTGCGTCGATCGCACATTGGGCCTTGTTGGGCTCGTGGACTATTAGAGGTATCGATCGATGCTCTTCGGGCCGACTTAAAAAATCGCAGCCGCTTGAATATTCTGAGGAATATTCTGTTTCTGTCTGGGAAAAACCCTAGCCTCTCTCCTATATATACAGTCCGATTTTCACCTTAAAAATCATCCTCTGATACACTAGAAACACATCCTAAAAGTTCTAGCAAAAGTTCACTCAATTCTCTACTGCTTAAAGTAAGTTTCTATTCGAGAGTATCGTAGTTATAATGTTCGACAGATCTTATATCAAATGTAGATGATACAGATTCCTTTGGTTGTATCCTGGGACTCATGGATCTATTATAATCCGTCGCACTACGAAAGATTCTTTGAGTTAAGGAAAGAGATTCATCTCGCCTCCTTAGATTTATTTATGCTTTAATCGTTTTATGAATCGTCTGTTTCTTACTATTTATTTATACAATCGTGATTAAATCTTATCCTGTATATTGTGCGAATTTCTGGTCCTACAATCTTAACTCAAAGAAGATCCGATTTTGTTTTATTACTTCAATCGGATCTTTAATCACGAGTAAATAAACGTTTTCAAACGGTTTTTAAAACGATTCTTCTACTGCTGATGATACTCAAACGTTATCAAAAAGTTTTTTAGCAACTTGAAACGTGTAGTAGAAGCAACTTCTGTCTATTTTATAAGAAGATGTTCAACTGCTAGTGATACTCAAGCGTTATCAAAAAGCTGTTTAGCAAATTGAAACGTGTAGTAGAAGCAGTATAGCTTTAAACATCTTCTACAACCGTCTTTAATTGCGATTAATGAACGGTATAATCAACGAACGCACCTTGTGGTTCTTGATAGGTTCGATTGCGATCGAAACCTTGTGAGTATCGATCGACACTGAGGTGCATCGATAGATGCTATGCAAAAAGTTGTATCGGTCGACACTGAGGTGCATCGATCGATACTATGCAAAAATTCATTGACATCGATTGACACCGAGCATGGATAGATCGATTTAAGTCTCTGAAGATTGTGTATCGGTCGACACTGTGGTGCATCGACCAAGTTAGGGTCTATGTCGATCAATACTGTGAAAAATTACATGTATCGATCGACACAGTGGTGCATCGATCGATCCTGTGAAAGATTCACTTGCATCGATCGACACCTAGGGTGCATCGATCGATACTGAGGGTATCGATTGACACCAGATGAGCATCGATCGACACTGTGGTGCATCGATCGATCCTATGCAAAAGTTAAGTGCATCGATCGACACCAAGGGTGTATCGATCGACACTGAGTGCATCGATCAACACCGAGTGTGCAACGATCGACACCAAGCAAAAATTACTTTGCATCGACCAGTTCGGGTCTGTATCGATCGACACTTAAGGTGTATCGATCGACACTGTGTGCATCGATCGATACCAAGGGGTATCGATCGACACCAATGCTGTGTGGTTCGATATCAGTATTAGAATTGCGATTCTTAACTATATATCGGTACAAATGTGAAGCTTGTGTACAAGCGAATGAAACGTTTTAAACGCTTTCCGGGTTAGGGTTTGCGAACGCCTAACATCAAACACATGGGAAAACGGTTTGAAAAACACTCTGCGGAGGTTATTGTTAAACGCTTTATCACGTCTCTCATAAACACATTCAAAAGGTTTAAAATTACGTCTAAAACGCTGATCAAACGCGTTTCGAGAAACCGTTTGACGAACGCCCTGAGGAGGTTCGAACTTGAACGCACGTTTGCGGTTCAAACTTTAGAACGCGCACATGCGGTTCTAGTCATTTCGATAAGCAGATTTTAAATTGGAATTTAATTCCGTATCGATATACATCATCTATGAAAAGGTGATTGTTTATTAGTCAAAGTCATAGATAATAATCGTCTCATTATTATTATGAGTTTGCGGATGTGTATAAATGGTTCGACAACTGACAACTTTGCGGTACTAATCCCGCGTAGCGTTTCTCGTAAAACCGGCTAAAACATTTATCAAAAGCGATTCAAGAAACGAATCGGCGAACGCTCTACGAAGGTTCAGATTAGAACGCGCGATAGCGATTCTAAAACGATTTCATAATCCGTTATAATCGGTTTTAAACTGCGGTTTAAAATCAAAAAGAAAGGGTTTCAGATTCTCATCGAATACTCTTAATGTTTAATTATTAAAGTGATACAACGTTGAAATCGTTAAACCGTCTTTGGTTTTAAAGACGGGTTAAGTTGCAGTATGTTGCAAATAGCTCAATACTATGTTTCCAAAAATTTGCTATTTTGAAATAATTAATTGATGTTCAATTAAGCATTAGAGGCTGATTTAATCGGTTAATTAAATTATTGGGCTAAATTAGCAGGCCTCTTGCGATTCTTGATATGTTTTCAAGAAAACTAATACAATTCGATATTGTATTAAGTTTATTAAATTGCAAATTTTCTGAATCAATTCTAGAAATTGAATTTAATATTATCATTTAATTTGAGAGTTGGGTATTGGTTAGTATATTAATTTGGTTTGTTTCTCTTGAACAAAATCAAATTTCAATATGACTAACAACACCGATGTGATCTTTGTTAGATTCGGTGGTGTAAAAGACAATGGAATGGCTCAAGCCAATGTAGTCGAGATAGACATGTGTAATGTCATCCTCGGAGTCAATATGGTTGAGCATAACCCACATGAGTGGTGGTATTATACCAATATATGCATTGAGATGGGAATGTTTCCCTCCTACCATAAATAATGACAAGAATTTTGATGCTGAAGTTGACTTCTCAAAGAAGCTCACTCTCACTAATGTAAAGCATGTGCTAGAGATGTATAAAAATCTTATTTAAGACACAATGCTAATTAGGTACGAATTCATCGTCAATTGTCAAAGCTGATTAGCGTGTATTGACAAAGAATGTTGTCTATAATAAGGACGGACTGGTCCAAATTAACGTTGAGACAGTCGGACTTAAAATTAATGTAACCAATGTTGTTGACATTAATGAGAAAGAATCATTTGCTTATGGTACAAAATCTCTTAGTATTTGATCTGAATATTTCAGTCATATTATATTCGAATCTATGCGTAGATTGAATGAGATCCTGAGATACAAAATAAGCAAAGATGAGTGTGAGGTTTGCGTTCAAACCAAACTCACTAAAACACCACAATCGAGCGAACCTCTTGGTTTGACTCATACAAAAGGTGGTGAGAAATATTTCGTGACTTTCGTTGAGGATTGTACGAAATATAGTTATGCCTATTTGCTAAGAAGCAAATACGAGACCTTGGAAAACTCAAGGAGTTTAAACTCGAGGTTGAAAACCAACTCGAAAGAACTATCAACATAGTTTGAAGTGATAGAGGACATGAACATGGTAGTATCCATCAAACGATTGATCCCTACTCACATGAATCCAATGGAGTTGCTGAAAGAAATAACAAAACTCTCAAGGAAATGATGAATGCAATGTTGCAGGAATCTGGGTTAGTCCAGAAATGTGGGGGGAAACATTGCTTACCACAAATTATATCATGAACTAAATACCACACAAAGTCACTGGAAATGTTTCATGTGAACTTTGGAAAAGTAATGTGTTTTTATACAAATACATGAAAGTGTGGGGGTGCCTAGCAACCACCTAAGAAGGTGACAATCGGACCAAAAATGGTGGATTGTATCTTCATTGCATATGCACACAATGTAGTGCTGATTGCTTTCTGGTGTATAAATTAGATATACCAGACATCCAAGTAATCACGGTAACCAAGGATTGTGTCTTCCTTTGAACATGAGTTTCCGTGTAAAGGATAAGCTCTAGTACCTCACGAATTGAGGCGAGCAATTGATATCTTGGGCTCTTACGCTTTTAGAGGTATCGATCGATACACCTCGGTATCGATCGATGCTTGACAGGCATTGGACCTTAGATCGAGCAATGCTGGTACCTCTGTAAAAAAGCAGAAGAGGCTAAATTTGAAATTAGTCGTATGCTGATTGGAATCACAGCAATATGAGATCTTGTAATCCATCAAATGGATGTAAAATATGCCTTTCTAAACGACCATTTAGAAGAGGAGATTTACATTAAACAACCCGAGGGTTATGTCACTCCTGAACAAGGAAAGAAAATAAGTAGACTTGCAAAATCTTTATACGAGCTTAAGTTAGCTCCTAAGAAATAGCTTGGAAAGTTTGACAACAAAGTGATGTCAAATAGCTTCCAAATCACTTAAGGTGATATACATCAAAAGTACTCCACATGGATACGTTTTGTTTATATGATGACACGGTCATCATGGAAGCAAGAAGGACATAATCCAACACACTAAGAATGTGTTTAATGGGAAGTTTGATAGACATAATATTAGTGGATAATCTTGTCTCAAGATCCTAGAATGTTTTGAGAACTACTCAAACAAGATTGCAATAACTCCAATTGTGATAAAGTTGTATCACAAGTGATGTATGCAAGAATTATCGGAAGTCTAACGTACTTTGTGAATCGTACTAGATCCGATTTAGCGCATTCAGTCGCTACAAGAGTAATCCAGGTCATACTCTGTGGAAAGCCATTACTATAATTTTGAATTATCCAGCGTTATATGTCGTCTTGGTTTACATCAAAGTCTGGGGGGTTCAAGTCATTATGTTCACCTCTTGGCCTAGTAAACCTGACATATATTATAAGTGGATAATATTTTTTCTTGTTGGTGCAGCTGTATCCTGGAAATCTTCCAAACAAGCACTCTTGGCCTAATTAACCAAGGAGTCAAAGTTTATAGCTTTAGATAAAGCTGCAGAGGAAGCAGAATGGTTTCGAAACTTTCTGGAAGATATCCCGATGTGGGAAAAACAAGTGCCAGCATTATGTGTACAATGTGAGAGTTAGTGAGCTATCTCTCGGGCACTGAGTAAGTTATAAAATGGCAAATCTCGAGAATGACATAAGACCATTTAGATAACTGATCTCAAAACGGCTGATAACTTAGTGGATCTGTTTCCCAAAAAGTTAGCCTCGAGATCAAGTTTGTTAAATCATCAAAAGGAATGGGTTTAAAGCCTATAGAAAAAGATGACGTTTGACAGATACCCCACCTATGTGATTGGAGATCCCAAAATCTAGGTTCAAAGGAAAACAAAATTGAACTGATTCGAATTTGAGCACTGCGAGACTATGTCTCTGCCCAGTTTCTAGGATGATAAAACAGTGCTACATGTGGATAGTAAGGATAAACGTTGGCTTTTAATGATTACATAGCTGTGTAGATAGTGGAGTGTGACATGACACTTCTGAAAACAAGCTAATAAAAGATCACCTAGTGAAGTGTGAAATGAGGGCCGTTTCTAGGAGAATGAAGGAGAAGGCTATACTCTCCAAATTCACTCACGAATACCAGGAATGTTTAAGGCCAAAATGAACACTATAGAGAACAAAGTTCTACGAGAAAATGTCTGTGCGATACATGTTGTCTAAGTTTACATCAAAATCCGGGTGGTTCAAGACATCATGTTCACCTCCTGGTCAAGTAAACTCGACATATATTAAAAATGATTGGTTCAAAGCTGGAAAATGTTACCTCTCAGATACAGTTACATTTTCGTATACTCTCGAAAGTCTGTCTACGTCTAGATGAGTATAGTCAAGTATGTCTAGTAAAGTCTAGTCTGTACAATTTTCATTTGTTTAGAGTCATTTCTATTCATGTGGGGGATTGTTGGAACTAATTTTTTGTCAAAGCTCGAGGGCTTGATAAAATTGTGTTAGTGTGAAAAGAAATGAGTTAAGCTCATTCTAATGAAATGTTTTAATTGACCGATAAATGTTTTCTCGTGTATATATTTTGGAATAGTTGTGTCATTAATTTAAATAATGAACAACAAGAGAGAAGAAAAGACCAAATGTGCGTCGATCGCACATTGGGCCTTGTTGGGCTCGTGGACTATTAGAGGTATCGATCGATACCCCTCGGTATCGATCGATGCTCTTCGGGCCGACTTAAAAAATCACAGTCGCTAGAATATTCTGTTTCTGTATGGGAAAAACCCTAACCTCTCTCCTATATATGCAGTCCAATTTTCACCTTAAAAATCATCCTCTGATACACTAAAAACAGATCCTAAAAGTTATAGCAAAATTTTTCTTAATTCCCTACTGCTTAGAGTAAGTTTCTATTCGAGAGTATCGTAGTTATAATGTTCGACAGATCTTATATCAAGTGTAGATGATACATATTCATTTGGTTGTATCCTGGGACTCATGGATTTATTATAATCCGTCGCACTATGGAATATTCTTTGAGTTAAGGAAAGAGATTCATCTCGCCTCTTTAGATTTATTTATGCTTTAATCGTTTTATGAATCGTCTGTTCCTTACTGTTTATTTATACAATCGTGATTAAATCTTATCCTGTCTATTGTGCGAATTTATGGTACTACAAGTAAAACCATTCACTTGCACGAAAAAGAAAGAAAAATAAAAAACCAAACACTACAAGAAAACATCCCGATTTCCGACCACATTTCCGACCAATTTAAAATGGTCGGGAATTTTCGACCACATAACGACGACATTCCGATTAAAACACACCGTCGGAAATTGGTCGGTAATTCACGACAATTCTAAGATGGTCAGAAATTTGGTCGGAAATCCCGACGAATTTCCGACGTATTGGAGACCGACTAAAAATCGTCGGAAATTGGTCGGTATTACAGACCACTTTCTGACTGTTTTCCGACGAGATATACACGTTAATATACCTGTTGCATTAGCCGTTTATTGCCGTTGGCGAATATTACTATAGTCGGAAATTGGATTAAATTCCGACGAAATATATACGTTAATCTGCCCGTTGCACTAGCCGTTTCATAGCCGTTTGAATTTTTTTACAATGGTCGGAAATTGGTCGGGAATCCGCGAAAATTTTAATTATAAATACAACACCACCCTCATTCACAATTCACACCAAAAAAAATAGAAAATGTCTTCTTCAAATCCAAACACTAGAGATTATTTTCGATCGTGGATTGATAGACCACGGCAATATCCAGCGACGAATTTACTGACGGATGAGTATGCACAAGGTGTTGAGGAATTCATGACATTTGCGACAAACAATAGCATGACGTCGGAATACGGTAAATTGTATTGTCCTTGTCCTAAATGTCGGAATCATAGATTAGTCTCTGTTGGGGAAGTATGGAAGCATCTTTATAGGAATGGGTTAATGCCGAGTTATAAGATTTGGTATACGCATGGAGAAACTGATGCAATGGTGCAACATCATTGTAGTGGTTTTAATTATTCGGGTAGAATAGAGGAACCAACACCGGAAGTAGATGCAAACGTTCAGATGGTGAATGATGCGTATCGCGAAAACATAGCATCGTATGTTCTGGATGGTATTAGAATAGAGGAACCTAATTTAGAAGCTCGGAAGTTTTTTGATATGCTAGATGCAGCTAAGCATCCACTATACGAAGGATGTAGAGAGGGAATATCGCCTTTATCAACTGCAAGCAGGTTGATGACAATAAAGACCGATTTCAACTTGGCAGAGGATTGTGTGGATGCGATAGCTGATTTTGTGAAAGTTATTTTACCTGAAGATAATCTCGAAGACTAATTCGGGAAACCGAAAGAGTGAGCGCAACAGGAAGGGCCAATACATCCACAACTCTGGTTCGAGCAGTTTCCAGACCCGAGAAATTCAAATGGTAATCTTTTATTGTTGACATTGTTTTCTCTTTTTAATTAATTATTAAATTATTTATTCATATTTTTTTATTCGTTTTTATAGACTAATGAGGCCGGAGGTGTGCGTCCGAATCACTTGGACTTAATGAAGAGGTGCCATACGAACAAGACAACCGGGCTTATTCAGGATCCCCTCATAAGGGAGATCTATGAGAACGTGACGAAGAAGAAGATCGACATCGAGCTGACCCAACAGTCACAAGGTGACTCCTCCTCCTCCTTCGAGATGTCGCGGGAAGCGGTCAACAGTCTCGTTATGAACGTACGTTTTTTTTTTTAGTTTTACATTATAATTTTATTATGTTCTAATTTATTTATATTTTATACAGGAATTTCCCCTTGATAAAAAAGGGCGGCGTCGCGGGGGTTTGGGTACGATCCCGTTTATGGACGACCGGTCTTCTTCTGGTTCTTTTTTCTCTGAAGATCTCATCCAGCATAATGAAGAGCTCAAGTCCAAAGTAGAAGCTTTGGAGGCGGCGAAAACGGACACCGAATTCAAGTTAGGTGCCACGCAAGATGAGCTTTCGGAGGCGAGGTCAGATATCGCTAGCATGTCGTCTTGGATGAGAGCGAAGTTTCCGGATTACCCGGGAACGGGATCGGGATCGGGATCGGGATCCGCAAATGTTTAATATGTTTAATGTTTTAAAAACAGTTTCTGTTATTTTATTTTCAAAAATATTTTATTTTATAATATTTTAATGTTTAATATTAATTTAAATTTTTATTTTCGAATTAATTAAATTAAATTAAATTAATTAATCAAAATTCAAAAAATTTCAAAATAATTTCGCATTTATATACAGTATTTCAACTTGGTCGGAATTTAGGTTGGTCGGAATTCAGTCGGAATTTAGTTTGGTCGGAATTTGGTCGGAATTTAGGATGGTCAGAATCTAGTCGGAATGTAGTTTAGTCGGAATTTGGTGGGAATTGAGGTTGGTCGGAATCTGGTCGGGATTTTGTTTAGTCGGAAGTTGGTCGGAAGTTAAATTGGTCGGAATATAGTCGAAAAAAGTATGGTCGGTATTTGGTCAGAAATAAGTTAGTCGGACTGTTGTCGGGAACTCGTCGGGTAATAACCGACGCTTTATAACGTCGCTAATTGGTCGGGAAAATAATGGTCGGGAATCCGTCGGAAATTTCAGACCAATTTCCGACCAATATTGATTTCCGACGCGATAGTCCCGACGAGCTAAATCGGTCGAAAATTGGTTGGGAAAGCCGTTTTCCGACGGTATTTCGACCAATATGGCCGTCAGAAATCGGATGTTTTCTTGTAGTGAAACTTTTTGTTACCGATCTTGTTATTTTGAAAGTGGGCCAAAAGAGGTATCTCAGTCTCACCTTACGGAAGTAGCAAAAGAAATCGACTTCTCCATACCAGTGATAAGCATGGAACCAGCGGTTCAAGCGCAAAAAGCAATGAACTGCCAAAAGTCGGAATCTTGAGAGAATGTTGAGTGATCATACATCGCCATAGTTGCTGCAACTAAAGGGACATTGTCTATGATGGCTGATACAACACAAATAAAACTTGCAATGAGTTTAGCATTGGGTATATGAGCATCAAGATAGTTGGCAATCTCTCTGAGAATCCCAGCTGTTTCAAGACTGAAAAAGACACAACATTATCAATCTCTCACACATCGAAAAAGGTTACCGAGGTTTGTCCAGCGTTTAGTTACCTGTTGATAGATAAGAGAGTCCCAAGGAAAAAACAAAGCTCCTTGTGTGTCAATCCGAGACAAGCATGTGGAACTATTAGATATTTGTTCTCTGAGCCACCATAATGGATTGCATATGTTTCTAGGGTAACAATATAGAAATGACTCAAGATTTTGACTACAAATCCAAATGTGCCACAAAAAAGACTATGAACGATGTAATTACTAGAAGTGTTTCATAATATTTTTTAAATCGATCGTTTGTCGTATTTTAATTATGTTTGTGGTTTTGATACAATTATTGATTTTCTTTAGTTTATATAAATACTAGTGTGTGCTACGCGCGGACGTGAAATTTTTTTTTTTAAACTTTTTAATTGTCTAATATTATTTTACTTTTATAAGTATAATAGTTTATTGATATTTTCTTAAATTTAAGTTTATTTATGTGTTTGTTTGGTGGATGATACACATTTTTATATATTTTTTTCTTTGGTTGTCTATTTATGCAATTAGTTGTTGTTTTAAAATGAAAGTATTTGTCATTTTTAAGTTTTGGAAAATGTTTATTTTTTAGTTGGTCTTTGTTATTAGTTCTGTATAGATTTTTTGTTTTAACGCAACTCATCCGGGTTAGTAAATGTATGGATATTTACTCTGTCTATTAGTACATACATGTGGCGAGTGGCAGGCCGAGACAAGGGAATTTAAAACATATATGGCGAGTGGTGAGTTTATCGTCGATTTAAGGTCAGATATTGTGTGTAGGGATAAAGATAGTTGCAGAGGATTTTATGATCGTTAATCTCGTATTCCTCGATTAATATTATGTTTTTGTTTTATTTTTTCCAATTTTTAATATTCTTTCTAATATTGTTTACGTTCGATTTAAATCCTCGTTATTGTTTTACTTTGGAAACAAAGATGTGTGTGTTTTGTATGTGTTTGTATGTTAGTGTGTTTTAAAATTTAAGGCCCATATTTATATATAGATTTATATTTATTTTAAACTCATAGATTATAACATAAGATTTTTTAATTTTTTGTGTTTTTTTTTAAAAAATGATTGCTGAGGTGGCAGAATGAGAAGAGAGCAAATGTAACTTTATATATATAGAAATATTATTAGTTATTATTTATTTTTATCTTTAGTTGATTATATGTCTTACATTGTTGTTATATTTTTGTTCGGTTTATTATCGGTAAAAAAATTAATAATTTAACTAATGTGATTATTTGATGGAACATCTTTTGTGCGCGGACTAAATACCTAGTTTAGTTGAAAAGTACACTTTTCCCTTTTCCAATTAATAAGGGGGGGGGGGGGGGGGGGGGGGGGGGGGAGGGGAATACTTTAACCCGTGTTCTAAAAAGCGGTCGTCTAAGCGGTGGTGGACATTAGAGATTAATGGTTAAGCGGCGACGTTAATCGGTTGACTGATTTTTTTTTTAATTTATGAAAAACTTTAAATTTTAAGTTTTACCTTTCATTAAAGAGAAATGAAAAAGAAAAAAAACACAAAAACTACACCTATTCAATTCGAACTTGTGACATAGAAGCCAAAACAAATTCAATTTACTGCTAAACTACATCAACTTATTATTATAAATCCCAAGAATAGTGTTTTAATATATCCAAAAGTTAAAATATGTTTGAAAAATCTATATATATATATATATAACAAATTTAATCATAAAAATATAAAAATCTTAAAATAAAATAAAAATAGTTAAAAACTAATCTCCGATTTTTGAGTTAGGCGCGGACCCAACCTAACCGCCCGAGTAGCACCTAGCGCAATTTTAAACATTCACTTTAGCCAAGAAAAACCGAATCAAAAATTGGATGCTTTGGTTCAT
Source organism: Eutrema japonicum (assembly GCA_030161315.1). Taxonomy (NCBI): domain Eukaryota; kingdom Viridiplantae; phylum Streptophyta; class Magnoliopsida; order Brassicales; family Brassicaceae; genus Eutrema; species Eutrema japonicum. The sequence continues at coordinate 44,263,022 of BSQW01000001.1, forward strand.
TAACGTTCGTTAGACGTTCGTTAGAAGTGACTTAGAAGGCGTGAGTATTGCCGTTTCGTTAGATGTGAAGCCAAAACCAAATTGAGAATCTTTGAAAAAAATCGAACCTTTAAAACTTGATTCACCGCAACAATCTCTCTCTCTCCACGCTGCTTGAAACTGAAGCTGAGAGCATAAGATGTCGTCTGAAGAGTTTAAGCCATTAAACGAGAAATCTCTTGTAGAGTACATAAAGGCAACGCCTGCTCTCTCCTCCCGGATCGGAGACAAGTACGAGGATTTGGTTATTAAGGAAGTTGGAGATGGCAATCTCAATTTCGTTTTCATCGTTGTCGGATCCACTGGTTCACTCGTCATCAAACAGGTTCGAATCAACTTCTCTGTTTCAGCGAAAACTCTATAAAGTATCTATGGCTGGTCTAACCAGGGATTAGGAATTAGGGTTTATCTTTTCTAAATCGAATCGCTTTTTGATGATGGGTTTTAAAGGTTCGAGCTTAAAGTTTGTACCTTTGAGCTAATTTTGAAGAGATTGTAACTTAGGATGATTCTCTTTTGTCTTCACATTTCAAGGGTTGTGCCTTTCTCTGTCGTTACTCCGATCTAGATAATATTGCTTATTAGCTTCCATGTAAATGAACAAGCTTTGATTTCTTAAGTAAATCAGATTGTTGATTATGGTTAGGGTGGTAGATTTTTATTTGTGTCTTTTATCTCCATGTATCTAAATAGGCACTTCCATATATTCGCTGTATTGGGGAATCTTGGCCAATGACGAAAGAAAGAGCTTATTTTGAGGCAACAACTTTGAGAAAGCATGGAAGTTTATCGCCGGATCATGTTCCTGAAGTCTACCATTTTGACAGAACAATGGCTTTGATTGGAATGAGATATCTCGAGCCCCCTCATATTATCCTCCGCAAAGGACTCATTGCTGGAATTGAGTATCCATTCCTTGCAGACCACATGTCGGATTACATGGCGAAAACTCTCTTCTTCACTTCGCTCCTCTATCACAATACCACAGAGCACAGAAGAGCAGGTTCTAAACTCTTTTACAATATCACCTTTTTGTAGAATTACAATAAAAAATTTGGTGTTGTCTGTAGTGATGAGCTAGAATTCAAGATTGATATTCATAGAACCTAATTTTGTGTCTTTGTAGTAACCGAATTTTGCGGTAATGTGGAGTTATGCCGGTTAACAGAGCAAGTAGTGTTTTCGGACCCATATAGAGTTTCTACATTTAATCGTTGGACTTCACCTTATCTTGATGATGATGCTAAGGCTGTGCGCGAAGATAGTGCCTTGAAGCTCGAAATCGCAGACCTAAAATCGATGTATGTTTTTGCTACCATTTCCAAGGGATGTGCAATAGAATTTGCTACAATTTCTAAACCACCATTATGTATTCTATTATAGGTTCTGTGAAAGAGCTCAAGCTTTGATACATGGTGATCTTCACACTGGTTCAGTCATGGTTACCCAAGATTCAACTCAAGTTATAGATCCTGAGTTTTCGTTTTGCGGACCAATGGGTTTCGACATTGGGGCTTTTCTTGGTAACTTGATACTGGCTTTCTTTGCACAAGATGGATGCGCTGTTGAGGGAAATGATCGAAAAGTAAGCGAATTCTCATTTGCGTTTTTTTCTTTTTTCTTCTCATCATATACACGGTTGCAAGTACATCGGTTTGAACCAACCTAACTCTACAACGCAGGAATATAAGCAATGGATCTTGAGAACCATTGAGCAAACTTGGAATATGTTTAACAAAAGGTTCATTGCGCTATGGGATCAAAACAAAGATGGACCCGGCGAAGCATACCTTGCAGATATCTATAACAATATCGAGGTTTTGCAGCTTGTTCAAGAAAACTACATGAGGAATCTGTTGCATGACTTGCTCGGATTTGGCGCTGCAAAAATGATTAGGTGAGAGAATGATATAGTTCATTGGCATCCATTGCAATCCCCAATCATGTTAACATGTTCTGAGTTTTGGTTTCTATATGCCAGGAGAATCGTGGGTGTCTCACATGTGGAGGACTTTGAATCGATCAATGAAGATGAACAACGAGCGATTTGCGAGAGAAAGGCGCTAGAGTTTGGGAAGATGCTTCTCAAGGAAAGGAGAAAGTTTAAGTGTATCGGTGAAGTTGTTTCAGCAATTCAACAACAAAGCTGAGACCTGCTTCTTTTAGTGTTCATATATGCTTAAAACATAAAGAGTTGTTGAAACTTGAGAGTCTCTTTTGCTTTGACATTGTCAAGAAAGTTCTCACTTTTTTTAATAAAATAAACAGTTAAACACACAAAAATAGATTCGTAATTTTCAAATTAATTTAATTCTTAGAGAGCCTTTCTTTAGTTTATTTTCTAGCCCTTAATGGGCTTCATGTAAGCCTTTAATGGGCTTTATTTAAGGCAAAAGTTGACCCAAAAAAAAAAGGAAAATTAAAATGAGAGATTTTTAGGGTTTAAACTTCTTCTTCGTCGTTCGTTGCAGTCATCACCACCAATCCAACAAACAAACTCTCTGTAGGAAGCAATGGGACGCTCACGAGTTCAAGTCAACAAGGCTCACAAGACTCGATTCGCCTCTAAATCTTCTCGCAGTCTCCACAGAACCTCCCTCCAAGGTAACCCTAATCTAATCCCTCCCAACCAACGATTTCGTCTGTTTCGATCTTCAGATTACCGACAAATCTCCCGAATTTGAATTGAATCAGATAGCGGCCGGATTGGTAAATCGGACAGCAACTATGTTAAAGGTGCTAGAGCTGCTCGTGTTCAGCGTGGCAAGATGGTGATTCTCCTTCTACACTTCCATTAATCTGCCACTCTGCAAGATACTGAATTTCTCTCTTTTATTTTTCCTGAATTTAGCTCAGAGAGCAGAAAAGAGCAGCAGTTTTGAAGGATAAGAGGGCTTCAGGAGGATCAACCAGTGCTCCTCGTGTTATCGTAAGTTTATAGCTCAGAAATTTATAAGTCTTGTTGATATGCAATTTAACTTCTTCTTTTTTATGATGATGACAGGTCTTGTTTCCTCTCTCTGCTTCCGTGGATTTGAATTCACTTGGTGAAGATGTTTTAAAGCTATTATCTACTGATGATTCTGGGGTCACTTCTTCTTCTTCAACAGTTGCATCTTCTGAGTATAAGCTAAGAGCAACAGTATGTGTATTCCCTTACAATATGTGGTGGAGTGTAAGATTGTTTTTTTTACATACACACATTGCTACTTAAGTCGAACACATGCTCCGAATATGTCACAGGTGTTAAAGGCGCCTCATGGGGATCTTCTGACATGCATGGAAATGGCCAAGGCATGACAATTTATTGCCTGCGTTTGTTGGTTCTTTCAGTGAGCAGAGTTTGTCATAGGTGCTTACTGAGTTATTTCTTACTGGTAATAGGTTGCTGATTTGATGGCTTTTGTTGCATCTGCAAACTCTCCATGGGAAGAGAATCTCTCTAACTTCATAGATTCATTCGGAAGTCAGTGTCTTTCTGTGCTTAGATCAATTGGTCTACCAAGTACCACTGTCTTGATCCGTGTAAGTTCTTGCTGCAATTGGTCTACCAGGTCCTCTGATCTCTCAAACTTTGCTCGAAGTTTAGCTTCTCGGGTTTGTGTTATTTGATTGCAGGATTTACCCAGTGAGTTGAAAAAGAAAAATGAGCTGAAAAAGATGTGTGCCTCTCAACTTGCTCCTGAATTTCCTGCGGATTGTAAGTTTTATCCAGCAGATACCAGAGATGAGTTGCATAAGGTAACTTTTGTGATTCTTATATTATTTTACCAAGTGGTCTGCAGTAGACTTAATGTCTCCAATTAGCCTAGAGCTAAATTTAGATGATGCAAATCCATACTTCTGGGTTTGTTTGCAGTTTATGTCGTTATTCCAGACACAACGTCTTACTGTACCTCATTGGCGAAGTCAACGGCCATATGTTGTGGCTCAGAAGGTGCTTGTTTTATGCTTATATTCATAACATTTGACACTGAGAAGAAAAAAAAGGTTTCTTAAAAAGTAAAATATCTCCATAAATTTAAATGGTGCATTTAGGTTGGGATGCTGGTGGATGATGAAAGCTCAGGAAAGTGCACTCTACTTCTCTCGGGTTACTTGCGTGCTCGCAAACTATCTGTAAATCAGCTGGTAATCAAGCCATTCTACTCTCTCTGTCATGCCTTGTGCGATACCCATGTCTGATCCCGTAAAATTGTTTTCTTTAAATTAGGTCCATGTTTCTGGCGTCGGTGATTTTCAGTTCTCAAAAGTTGAAGTCCTGAAGGACCCATTTCCAATGAATGAACGGAAAAAACAGAATTCCATGGAATTGGATGATTTACATGATGAAGAGGTATATGATATTTTCTTTAACTAGTTTATAAACTTTTAGTCTTTTACCTTAAAAGATACATTGAGTTGTATGCTAGAACAGCATCCTTCAAATAAAGTGACAGGCAGACAGCCTATATAATTGTTGGCATTGTCTGTCATGACAGTATTACAATTGAAGTGATGATACCCCTCGTGAGACTCTTTAAGTTATTTCTTATCAATGTCTTTCTTATTAAGAGATAAGATGTTATTGTGCTTTTATGATGTTATTTCATGGCCTTCTTCTCTTTGTCAGTTCACTTTATTCTTTTTTACCTGTTTTTGAATCGACCAGGTATTGAGGTCTCTGCTTCCTGATCCCGTAAAACAAGAGCCTTTAGTAGCTGAAAACACTCCAGATCCTTTATCAGGGGAACAGGTAAGTCTGATTAGTTCTTTAACAGAAGAAGGGGCCAGTTTGCTTGTGTTGTTATCTATTCTGGGAAGTCACTTGCTGTGTGATTCTCCAATTGTGTAGACATGGCCAACTGAGGAAGAAATGGCTGAGGCTGAGGCTGACAGAAATCAGAAACAGGGAAAGCCAAAGAAGAGGAATTTGCCAAGAGGGACTTCAGAATATCAGGTTTCTGGATGAGTTTAAACCTGATGTTTCTAGCCTCACTTTAACTATTCCTGTCTCTGGTGCAATTTTCCTCCACAATATCCTCTTATTTTTCGTTGTTTATGATTTGATTTGCAGGCTGCTTGGATTGTGGATGAAACAGATGAAGAGGATTCTGAAAATGGTGATTCTGATGATGACGGTATGGCATTGGATAGAGGGGAGGATCATTATTCCAATCAAGACCAAGATTTTGAGGATGATAAAGAAACATTGAACCTGCGGGATTTGGATAATGAAACTCATAATGACTCCGAGATGATGGTAAGCATTTTCTCCATTTACTTTTGTGACTTACAAACAGTGTTTGTAGCTTCACTGCATTTTATTATGATTGAGTATCTTGATAAAGTTATAAGCCAATCTGCTCATTGTTCAGGATGATGAAAACTTGACAAGGGAACAATATGAGGATCAAATCAAGAAAATTAAAGAGGCACATGCTGAGGATGAAGGTTGGTGTTTTGTTTTTACTTTGTGGAGTTATTTTCTGTATGAGTCATCATGTGTCTGTGTATGTGCGCATATTCATTCGAGTCCTTGTAGAGTGTTTGAGTCTCTTAAGTGCTCATTTATGTTGTCTTCCTTGTATTTTCTCATTAAGATTACAGCAAGTGAATTAAAATTTTCTATTGTTTCTTCTTCAGAATTTCCAGATGAAGTAGAGACTCCCATTGATCAGCCTGCAAGAAAACGTTTTGCAAAGTACAGGGGTCTCAAATCCTTCAGAACCTCCTCGTGGGATCCAAACGTAGTAACACTGATCTTGATGTGAAGCTCATTATTTCCCTGTTACTGTAAAGTGTTGCTAATTTTTAATATTTGTTGGCAAATGCAGGAGTCTCTACCTCAGGACTATGCCAGAATTTTTGCTTTCGATAATGTCGCTAGGACTCAAAAGCTTGTGCTCAAGCAAGCTGTGAAGATGGAAGAAGAAAACAGAGATGATTGTATACCAACTGGGTCATATGTACGGCTGCATATTAAGGAAGTGCCTCTTGTTGCTGCCTCTAAACTATCCTCCCTTGTGAGCACGAAACCCAATATAGGATTTGGGCTTTTACAGCATGAATCCAAGATGTCGGTTCTGCACTTTAGGTAATCACCATCTTACTGTTTATATATTTGTTTGTTGAGACCTTGTTTGCTCAGCTAACTTCTCATCGCCTTTAATAATGCTCCGCAGCGTAAAGAAGTATGATGGTTACGAAGCTCCTATTAAAACAAAAGAAGAGCTTATGTTCCATGTTGGTTTCCGTCAATTCATTGCAAGGTTACAATTTTTTTCCTGTTTCATCTACTGCAATAGCTTTTCGTGTTTGCAATCTTTAATAATAATGGTGGGTGGAAATTTCCAGGCCGGTATTTTCAACCGACAATTTCAGCTCAGACAAGCACAAGATGGAGAGATTCCTGCATCCAGGGCGTTTCTCATTGGCTTCAGTATACGGCCCAATATCTTTCCCATCCCTTCCTTTGGTAGTTTTGAAGATTTCTGAAGGATCGGATGCTCCTGCCGTTGCTGCCCTTGGTTCATTGAAAAGCATTGAACCCAACAAAATAATTTTGAAGAAGATAATATTAACTGGGTAAATCTTATCACCTTTCTCTTTCCAAGTGCAGTACTAAAGCTCTGTCATGTGAACGGAGAAGGAAAAAAAAATTAGTTTAAAGTAATTCTAACCAGTTTTGAATGTGGCTTGGTTCAGGTATCCTCAGAGAGTATCAAAAATGAAAGCATCAATCAGATATATGTTCCACAACCCGGAAGACGTGAGATGGTTTAAGGTAAGAAGGAAACATAAACAAAAAAATCGATGGATTGAAAGATTTATGTATTATTAATATATAAGAGTGAAAGCTAAAAGCTTGGGGGGGGGATGGAACAATGTTTTTGTGTGCAGCCTGTAGAAGTGTGGTCAAAATGTGGGCGTCGTGGTCGCGTGAAGGAGCCAGTGGGCACACATGGTAAGACACAATTGTTATTATTAGAAGAGAGATTTGAGTTTGGTTTGTAGTATCTTTGCTTAATACATGTTGTGGACCGTGCAGGGGCAATGAAATGCATATTCAATGGAGTGGTGCAGCAACATGACATTGTGTGCATGAACTTGTACAAGCGCGCTTATCCCAAATGGCCCGAGCGTATGTACCCGCAGCTTCTCTGATTCTAATTTATAGGAATGAAGCTGATGATGATGATGATGATGATGTCCAAGTTTCTCTGAATTCACATTCTTACTTTGATAACTTATGGACCTCTGGTTTAGTGGAAGTCCTCCAGTTTTGTTATGTATGTGATAATAATATGCTTTTTTTTTTGTTCTTCTTTAGCTTCCCATATTTTTTTTATACTATTTATTTCTATTATAAACCGCATTAATTCGAAAAACTCTAAACCAAAAAGAAGAATATTATAAAGACATCGTTTTGACCCCATAGTTATCACCAACGGCTCACTTTATAAATACGTAGCAGCTGCATTTTCAACCTGTAGAAACATCATCAATCACAGTAAACCTGTATTTTTATTTATGGATCCTATTGTAATTATAATAGTAATAATTTCCTCTGTTTGAGATGATTGCATTTGTCAGTACATTGGGCGAGGTTTTTTTCTTCCTTAAGCTATTTCTCTAGTTTCGCGTTTTCAGATCAGTTCTGTTTGGTCTGATTTTGATGGTTTTGTCCGGCGTGTAGTTTTTTTTTTTTGTTGAACGAAATTTTTCAAATTAAATTGCAGGGGGAAAGTGTTATAGCATGGATATTATATAACCTACATAAAATCTCGGTTTGGGTCTGTTTAGGATCCTTCAACCGACAAGAAATTGAAATTAAAACTCTGACAAACCGAAGGTGGAACTGGACTAAACCGATTGAAAGGAAACCCTAAAAAAGAAACCGCCGTTGCTAAGCTCCGAGAGAAGGGAAGTCATCCTGTCATGAAGGGTGCCGGTTTGAACCTCCGCCGCAAAGACTGCCGGTGCAGACCTCCGCCGAAACAGACACCACCTAAGAAAAGAAGGATAGCGGATCAGGACCTCCGCTGCAGTAACTCAGAAAACTTTCACCACTTCTACAACCGCCGAAGAGAGAGAAGACGGCGCCGCACCAATGGATCTCAGTGGTTTTACCTAGACCATGAGAACGAACCTGACGGAAGAGGGAGAAGAGGACGCCTGAAGGTTGGAAACGCTGGGAAAACTCTACTGCTTCGACATCTTCGCCGTCCCCTGGCGGATCTGTAAATTGGAGTGTAGTTGATCTTGTAATAGCTCTTTATGTTTCCCGTTTATAGGGCTTAGTCTCCCGCATGTCGGGCTCTTATCTCTCTTCTTTGAGCTTTTGGCTCCGGATGGATTTCGATCTTTGCCGGTTTGGTGTACGAAAAAGAAAAATAATGAAAAGTTTTACGAGAAGAAAAAAAAAAAGAAAAAAAGAAGATGATTGCTTTACCTCTTCTTTCAGCTGAGCTTTCACTTCAGTCAAAAAGTTTGTTTTTTGTTTGAAAATGTGATTTCAAAACGAACTTTTCAGCAGCATGGGCCTGCCACTGCCTTGATCTTCTATTAAAACGGATTTCAAAATGCTCTCTGGTTTGAGAAGGATAGAGGCAGCCTCTTTATCCTCAACTTTTCTACTACTGTATTCTTCAGTATCTTTTTTTTTATTGGTTGGTTTTCTTTTAGCTAGATTCTAAATGATGTTTTAATGTAAAACAAAAAAAAAAATATAATTTATGTATTTCTTAAATTTAGCGTTTTTAATTAAAACATCTTATATAATGAAAACATATGGAGAAAAAAATCCAACCAATTTCTCCTAAAAAAAACTTTACAAAAATTTAAAAAGTTGTATTTGTGTATGTGTATTTGTTTAATATTTGTGTATTAAAAATCCAACCAGCTTAAAATATATGTATTTGTTTAATATTTTGGTTTTTCTTTTTAATTTCTTAAATGTATGATCATCTATATGTTTGTTTAGTGGATAATACATATTTTACCTGTTTTTTGTGGTTAATTTTATGCAATTAATTATTTTTTTTAAATGAAGATATTAATATTTTAAAGTTTTCGATGCATAATTTTTGTTTATTTCTTTTGTTTCATATATAGCCTATTTGTTGAAACTCTGTTTCTAAGTCTACCATCCTTAACGGTAGCCTATTTGTTGAAACTCTGTTTCTAAGTCTACCATCCTTAACGGCGCCACTAGCAATCCCACACTTTATTTCAAGTCTAGTGTTTAACTCGACTTTTCTTTCGATCACGTTTCCACATTCTCTTTCTCTACTTCTGGTAATTCAATGGTGAACACCAACATTATTTATATATATTTATCTATATATATAGGGATCTCTTTTATCTATCTACATTTCTTTTCTTTTTTTCTTATACTCTCGATTTGATCATCGATTAAAAACAAAAATCACCACTTCTTTTAGAGCATCTCCAATATATTCCCTCATTTTTATCTCTAAAATTGAATAACTCCAAAATGGAGTTGGATTTCTCTCCAATGTATTCCTCCATTTTTTACTCCAAAAGAATATTCTTAGTATATTCCTCATTTTCTATTTTATTATTAATTGCTAAAAATACACTTTATCTATAAAATTTACAAATTAACTCATTATTTTTTTTGTTTCAAAACTTTCACAAATTGTGATATCATTTGAATTTAACCATTACAATATCATAAATATATTGTATATATCAAATAACCACAAGAGAATCACGTGTTTCGACATGCCATTATACCAAAAAATTTGTTATTTTTATTGATCTTTGCATAATCAAATTTATTGGTTTTTTGCATGGTCAAATATATTGATTTTTGCATGGTAAAATGTGTTGGATTTTGCATTGCATGGACAAATTTGTTGGCTTTTGCATCGTCAAATTTATTGATCTTTGCATGGTCAAAGACCTTAAGTTCGACATGAGAATTCATACATCTATAAATACGACTATATGTTTTTACTTCTATTCACAACAAAACTATTTCATAAAAATGTCTATTCGTTCTTCTGGATATTTTCAAGAAGAAGATAAATTTTTATGTCAAATTTATATGGAAATTTCGCAAGATCCAATCATAGGTATTTATCAGTCATTCGACCAGTTTTGGTCTTGTGTGGTTGAAGGTTACAACAAGGGCAAAAATACAACTTGGAGTGAACGTACAAAAAAATATGTGCAATCCCGAATGCAAACTATTGTGAAAGCAGCAAAGAAACTCCATAGATGCATTAGACAATGTGAAAATAGACGTCCAAGTGGTGTTTCAAATGATGATATTGTAAGTTTTATTACATATTTTTCAAATTTTCATTTATATATATTTTGTTTAAATAATAATTTTTTTAATGATATGCAGCTCAATCAAGCCAAAACAATGTTAGCAGAAGATCCAAATTTTTAAAAAGGTTGGAAATTTGATCATGTTTGAAATATTATAAAGAACTTTGAAAAGTTTCAAGATGGTGTCACTTCTACTAAACACGTATCAAACCCGTGTGGTTTTGGATACACATCTTCAGAGACGGAAAATTCTAACCATGATTCCGCTACACAAGCATCTCCAGGTTTGTCTTCATTTTCTCCAAATATAGGCGATGATGAGATAATTGGCGGATCACCTTCTCAGCGACCAAGTGGAATAAAAAAATCCAAAATGAAAAAAAAATTGATGATGGAACATCGGCTGTTATCAACTCTTTAGAAGAAGGAAACAAACAACTTTTGGAGCAATTAAAGAAGACAAGTGCCCAAAGACAACAACATTTGGATATTCAAAGTAAGAACTACGCCTTAAAAGAATTTAAGGAAGAAAACAAATTTTTGTTTCAAGACTTGAATTCGATACAATATCCGAATCTTCGTGCATATGTTCAGAGTGAACAAACACGGATTTTACAACACAATCCACATCAATCTGGTTCATTTGGACAATATTTTAATGATCTTGGTGGATCTGGAAGCGATTTACCAGATTATTATTAGTCGTTTTTGCATTAAGTTTACTTTATGTTATTTCTAATTTTATTATTTTTATGTATTTTTAAATTTAATATTAGTTTATGCTATTATAATAAAATTCCATATTTTTAATAAAATTATTTGTTGTGTTGTTGTGCATATGTGACAAGTACATTACTTAAAACTTTTTGTAAAATAATGAAACCATAAAATCATTGTCACATAATATTTGTTAAAATCGATGGAAGACATGATATTGCTCATACCTGAATCAAAGTAAATAATGTCCAACAAAAAAAAAATGAGAAAAGAGTCCAAAGTCAACTACAGGCCTGACACGAATGTTTCATATTGATGCATGCCTCTCTACATCTTCGAGAGATGAGATTAGATGTTTTAGAATAGAATCTGTATCGTAGGGAGGAGGGAAAGCACACTTACAAAGTGGAATAAAAAAAATACGAAGGACTAAATTATAAATAAAAAAGTTCAATTCCATTTTGGAGTTGAAAATGGAATTAATCCATATTTGGAGGAAAAAATGGCATTTTCCCATTTTGCAGTCAAAAATGGAGTAGGGTTGAAGATGATTTTACTGCAAAATAGCATTTGGAGTAAAAAATGGGGTAGGATTGGAGATGCCCTTAAAACGAAGTACTTCTCTCACCCAGTCGCGTTAAATGTCAGAGAACGCGTCGTTTTTTTCCGACAATAACGTTTTTTTTTGTACGCTGAGTAATACTTTATTAAGAAAATAAAAATACCAAAGGGTTTACAACAATTAAAAAAAGGATTCACCAATAGGGATCCGATCTGAAGTAAAATAAAGACATTTTTGCGAATGAATAACTAACGATTCCACAGATGAATGCTCCACTTTTGCTTTTGGGCTGATTAAATCTCCACTGAGATAATCTTCATAGAAATCCAAAAACATCTATCAACGCTTTAGACTGAATTAACCACGATTGCCAATCTCTTTTCATTGCTCCAGTAGGAGTCACCGAGATCATCGTTCTAAACAGTCGATTAATTATGAGTCTACAATCAAACTGTCTTCCAGAGTAACCGTGGTTTGCGACGAGAAACCCACCAACACCGAATGAATAACCATCAGCGATTGAAGCGGGAAGAACCGTTGCCACCATCCGCTTCTACTGTCAATTACCTCTTCGAAACGGCTCAATTGAACCAGATCTTTTCTCTTCCAAAATTTATTGAAAAAATCCCACGAAAAAACAATAAAAAACTTTGCCAAATCTAAAATAAATTGGAAAAAATACGTAAATCAAAAGAAAAATAACAAAAAAAACCAACCAAACCAATGTCGGAGCTATAGAAGCCTCCGGCCATCGGCCTAGATCCACAAATAAAAATCTTTTCTCTTTTTTTCTCTCTCGCTTGACGGCTAGGGTCATTTTCTTTCCCCCGTAAAATAGCACTAATTCGTTTCGCAAATAGAGGGCAAAATAGTCATTTCAGTTTACCGAGAAAAATCATTTCTCTCTCTACTCTTTCTCTCTAGCTTCTTCACTCACTCGGGTCCTTAAAATCCCTCTCTCTCTCTGTCTCTCTCTCATCTGTGTCTTCTTCTCCTTCCACACTCTCTCTCTCTCTCTCTCTCTCTCTCTCTCTCTCATCCTCCGACGTCTCTGTTTTTGTAGGGTTTTTCGTTTATCTTTGTTCCAGTTTATTTTTCAGTAACGAGGTCGAAGAAGAAGAAGAAGGGTTAAATCAAAGTCCATGGAAATGGAAAAGAAACAAGGGTTTTTCTCAACACTACGAGATGAAGTCGTGAGAGGTCTTTCACCTTCTCGCTCCAGACCACGTTCTCGTTCCGCGAGTCCTTCCCGCTCGAATTCTCACATGATTGCTCTCCTCTGGGGTAGGAAGTATTGGAACAAAATTTATAAGAGCTTGAGGGTTTTATAAATATGTGTATGTGTGAATTGAAATGAGACATTTGGGCTAAGTAAAAAAGTCTTGTGAATGTAAAAAGGAAAAACCTTAAAAAAAGGAAAAGCCTTAAAAAAGGAAAAGCCTACAAAAATGGAAAAACCTAAAAAAAGGAAAAGTGAGGGACATGTAAAAAGTCCCACATCGCTAATTGGAAATAATTTCCTATATAATCTTCTCCTATATATCGGATCGCCTCTCTTGAGAGAAAGGTATCCAATCACACACAAAAACACACTTACAAAAAGTTCATTCAATTCTCTACAGCTTAGAGTAAGTCTTTATTCGAGAGTATCGTAGTATAATGTTCGATAGATCTGATATCAAGTGTAGATGATACAGATTACTTTGGTTGTATCCTGGGACTCATGGATTTATTAAAACCCGTCGCACTACGGGAGATTCTTAGAGTTAAGGAAAGAGATTCATCTCGCCTCCTTATATTTATTTTATTGCTTTATCGTTTTTTGAATCGTATGTTCCTTACTGTTTATTTAGATAAATCGTGATTAAATCTCTCTTGTCTATTGTGCGATAATTTTGGTCCTACAATCTTAACTCTTAGAAGATCCAATTTTTGTTATTACTTCAATTGGATCTTTAATCACGAGTAAATAAACGTTTTCAAACAGTTTTCTAAAACGATTTTTCTACTGCTGATGATACTCAAACGTTATCGAAAAGCTTCTTAGAAACTTGAAATGAGTAGTAGAGGCAATCTCCATCTATTTTATTTCTAAGAAGATGTTAATCTGCTAGTGATACTCAAACGTTATCAAAAAGCTGTTTAGCAACTTGAAACGTGTAGTAGAAGCAGTACTGCTTTAAACATCTTCTAAATACCGTCTTTAATTACGATTAATGAACGGTAGAATCAACGAACACAAATCATGTTCTTGATAGGTTCGATTGCGATCGAAGCCTTGTGAGTATCGATCGACACCTTATGGTATCGATCGATACTAGACAAAATTGTATCGGTCGACACTGAGTTGCATCGATCGATACCAAGCAAACGGTTGTATCAGATGACACTAAGGTGCATCTATTGATACTTTGCATCGAGTTGTATCGATCGACACTGAGGTGTATCGATCGATACTGTGCATCGACCTAGTTGGGTCTATGTTGATCGATACTGTGTAATATTAACATGTATCGATCGACACTGTGGTTTATCGATCGATCCTGTGTAAAAATTCACTTGCATCGATCGACACATAGGGTGCATCGATCGACACTATATGTGTATCGATCGACATAAGCTGAGCATCGATCGACACCGAGGTGTATCGATCGATACAAGCTGATAATCGATCGACACCGAGGTGTATCGATAGATCTTATGCAAAACTCACGTGCATCGATCATCACCAAGGGTGTATCGATCGACACTGAGTGCATCGATCGACACCATATGGGTGTATCGATAGACATTGTGTGTGTATCGATCGACACCAATGCGATTTAGTTAGATATTAGAATTGCGATTCTTAAAATTTATATATCGATACTAATTGAAAGTTGTATTTTTTGTCTTAACAGAATGACAATTGATGTGGAAAACAACTCTGGATTGGTGGAGAAAACCAATGAGAAGGTTGAATCGACTGCGAGTCAGATCGAGACGGTCAAAGTTCCATCTGGGAAACATGTCGGTCCTCCAACCAAGTTTGATGGGACAGCATTCAAGATGTGGATAAGGAAGATGTTCTTCTATCTGACAACATTGAATCTGCAGAAATACACCAGTGAGGTGAAACCTGTTCTCCCAGAAGATAACACTGATCCACGTGCGCTTGCGAGTGTCCACGCCTGGGAACATGCTGACTTCTTGTGCAAGGGCTATATTCAGAATAGCCTTTCGGACTCTCTGTTTGGGGTGTACAAAAATGCTGAGACATCTAAGGATCTGTGGGATTCCTTAGACAAGAAGTACCGCATTGAAGATTCTGGTACTCAGAAATTCACTGTGGCGAAGTTCGAGCAGTACAAGATGGTGGATTCAAGACCATTAATGGAACAAGTCGATGAGGTGCAGAGGCTCCTACACGATATCTTTGCTGAGGGAATGCGGCTGTGTGAAACCTATCAAGGTTGCTGCATCATTGAGAAGCTACCTCCTGGTTGGACGGAATTCAAGAACTACCTCAGGCTGAATAAAAAGAAGATGAGCCTTGAAGATCTGATTGTTAAGCTCCGCGTAGATTCTACGAATCGGGAACAACAGATCAATGTAGGTGTGAAAATTCGCAAACACAATGCGAACATGGTTGAACACCAAAACCCCAATCAAGGCAAGTGGCAAAACAAAGGTCGCCTTAACAAAGGCAAAGGGAAGATGCCACCAAAGAACTTCCAAAAGTTCAAGAACAAGAGTGGTCAGAATGGTCAGACTTCTCAAAGGTTCTTAGGATTGTGTAACTTCTGTGGGAAGTAAGGACACAAATCCGTCGATTGTCGTAGCAAGAAGGCTCAAGCCAACTTGACAGAAGCTGACATGTGTGCTGTGGTCAATGAGGCCAATGTTGCTGAAAGCCATCCAAAGACTTGGTGGTTCGATACTGGTGCAACCAGACACATATGTATGGATCGAGAGATGTTCTCCACATACACAAAGACCAAGAATGGTGAAAAACTCTTAATGGGTAATTCAGCCTCGTCGACAATTGATGGTCACGGGAAGGTTGTTCTGAAACTCACCTCTGGACATGAACTAGTTCTCACGAACGTCGTCCATGTACCAGATATGCGCAAGAATCTGATCTCTGGATCGCTCATAAGTAAGCATGGATTCTCTGTGAAGCTGGAAGGTGATAAGCTGATCATAACGAAGAATGGGATGTATTTGGGTAAGGGTTTTGTTTGTGATAATCTGTTTAAGATGTATGTTGAGGCAGTAATCCGAAAGGATAATGTAACCGAGGCTTCCACCTCGAAGAACCCTAAGATTAATGATAAGAAACCAATTGCTTATCTCGTTGAGTCTTTTAATATTTGGCATGAACTATTAGGACATGTTAATTTCAAGTCTATGAGTAGATTAATGAACATGAACATGATTCCTAAATGCAAATTAAGCAAAGACAAATGTGAGGTTTGTGTCCAAGCCAAACTCACTAAAACGCCATCACCAAGCGTTCAAAGAACAACAGAACCTCTAGGTTTAATTCACACAGATTTATGTGATTTGAAATATATTCAAACCAGAGGAGGCAAGAAATATTTTGTGACTTTCATAGATGATTGCACGAGATATTGTTACATCTTTATACTGCGAAGTAAAGATGAAGCCTTGGACAAATTTAAAGAATACAAGCTGGAAGTTGAAAACCAACTCGGCAAGACCATAAAAAAGGTCAGAAGTGATAGGGGTGGTGAATATAGTGAACCATTCGATGAATTCTGTAGAGCACATGGCATTATTCATCAAACAACTGCTCCCGACTCACCGGAATACAATGGAGTTGCTGAAAGAAAAAACAGAACTCTCAAGGAAATGATGAATGCAATGTTGCAGGAATCTGGGTTAGCCCAGAACATGTAGGGGGAAGCTCTGCTTACCTCTAATTATATCCTGAACAAAATTCCACACAAAGTCACAGGAAAAACTCCTTATGAACTTTGGAAAGGTAATGTACCTTCGTATGTATACCTGAAAGTGTGGGGGTGCCTGGCAAAAGTTGCAGTACCACTTCCGAAAAAGGTCACCATCGGACCTAAAATGGTAGATTGCATTTTCATTGGATACGCGCACAATAGTAGTGCCTATCGATTTTTGGTACATAAATCAGATATACCAGACATTCATGTAAACACAATAATGGAGTCAAGGAATGCATACTTCTTCGAAAATGTGTTTCCATGTAAGGATAGAGGAAATCCTAAACGAACTCGTGACGAACGAGATGCTAGCAATGAGACAAGCACTTCAGGCACTTCTACAGAAGTAGAAGAAGCTGAACCGAGACGAAGCAAGAGAGCTCGTAAGGAGAAGACATTTGGCTCTGAGTTCATAATGGCATTCATAGCGGAAAGTGGTCCAAGAACTTTCATGGAAGCGATGTCTACACCTGATGCACCTTTCTGGAGGGAGGCATCTAACAGTGAAATCAATTCAATTATGCAAAATCATACTTATGAGTTGATAGACCTACCTCAGGGTTGTAAACCTCTGGGCTGTAAATGGGTCTTCACCACTAAGCTAAAAATCGATGGCTCTATAGACAAATATAAGGCCAGGCTTTTGGTACAAGGATTTCGTCAAAAGGAAGGATTGGACTTCTTTGACACTTATTCTCCAGTGACGAGAATTACTTCGATTCACATGTTGATTGGAATCGTAGCTTTAAGAAACCTTGAAATACATCAGATGGATGTTAAGACTTCTTTTCTAAACGGAGATTTAGAGGAAGAGATCTATATGAATCAACCTGAGGGTTATGTTTCTCCCGGACAAGAGAAGAAAGTCTGTAGACTTGTCAAATCGCTATATGGACTCAAGCAAGCTCCGAAGCAATGGCATGAAAAATTTGACAGTGTAATGATGTCAAATGGCTTTCACATCAATGAATGTGATAAGTGCATCTATATCAAAAGTACTTCACAAGGTTATGTGTTGTTGTGTTTGTACGTAGATGACATGCTAATCATGGGAAGCAACAAAGATATAATCATTCAAACAAAGAACATGCTAAGTGGAAAGTTTGATATGAAAGACATGGGATTAGCTGATGTAATTCTAAGGATTAATATTATTCGAAATTCAAAAGGAATAATTATGTCTCAAGATCATTACGCTACAAAAATCCTAGAGAGGTTTAAGACCTACTCCAATGGGACTGCAAAAACTCCACTTGATCCTCATCTTCACTTGACAAAGAATTCAGGTGAAGCAGTGTTACAAGTGGAGTATGCAAGAGTCATCGAGAGTCTAATGTACTTAACGAATTGTACTATACCCGATTTAGCACATTCGGTAAACGTACTAAGTCGTTACACGAGCAATCCAGGTCATACCCATTGGAGAGCCATAACTAGGGTATTAAATTATTTAAGATACACCAAAAGTTATGGGCTGCACTTCGGTAAAGAACCAGCTGTGCTGGAAGGGTCCAGTGATGACAATTGGATTTCAGATTCAAGAAACTCCAAATCCACGAGTGGATATGTCTTTACTCTTGCTGGTGCAGCAATATCCTGTAAATCTTCCAAACAAACACTCCTGGCCAGATCAACCATGGAGTCAGAGTTTGTAACTTTAGACAAAGCTGCTGAGGAAGCGGAATGGCTTCGAAACTTTTGGAAGATATCCCGATGTGGGAGAAACCAGTGCCAGCATTACGTGTACACTGTGATAGTCAGTCAGCTATCTCTCGGGCACTGAGTAATCTATATAATGGCAAGTCTCGTCATATAAGAAGACGACATAAGACCATTAGACAATTGATCTCAACTGGTGTAATAAAGATAGATTACATCAAGTCGGCTGATAACCTAGCAGATCCGTTTACCAAAGGTTTGCCGCGAGATCAAATTGTAAAATCATCAAAAGGAATGGGTTTAAAGCCTATAGAAAAAGATGATGTTTGACAGATACCCCACCTATGTGACTGGAGATCCCAAGATCTAGGTTCAAAGGAAAACAAAATTAAACTGATTCGAATTGAGCACTATGAGACTATGTCTCTGCCCAGTTCCTAGGATGACATAACAGTGCTACCTGTGGATAGTAAGGATAATTGTTGGCTATTAATGATTGCATAGCTATGTAGATAGTGGAGTGTGACAGGACACTTTTGAAAAACAAGCTAATAAAAGATCACCTAGTGAAGTGTGAAATGGGGCCGTTTCTAGGAGAATGAAAGAGAATGCTATATTCTCCAACACTACAAGAAAACACCCTTTTTGCAACGAACGAAATCGTTGTAAAATCGTTGCAAAAGAGGCTTTGCATCGAATTTGCGACGAAAAAGAGATCGTCGTTAACTGATCGTCGCAAACCAAAAATCGTCGTAAATTCGTCGGGAAAGTACGAGGGAAACAAAATCGTCGCTAAATCGTTGCTAATTTTCCGTCGTAAAATCGTCGTAAATTCGTTGCTAATCAATCGTCATAAAATCGTTGCTAAATAATCGTCGCAATATCGTTGCTAAAAAATCGTCATAAAATCGTTGCTAAATAATCGTCGCAATATTGTTGCTAAAAAATCGTCGCAAAATCGTTTCTAAATAATCGTCGCAACATCGTTGTAAATTAGCCACGATTTTATAACGATTACTTAACAACGAATCACCGACGATTCTATATATGATTTTTATTATTTTTAAAATTTTATTAATTTCGAAATTATAAAATAAATATTTTAAAAATAATATATAATAATATTTTATTTAAAAAAAAATATTATAATCTGTTACAAAAAAAAAAACCAAAATTAGAATTCGAAATCCTAAATCTAAATAATTATATCGTAATCGTCGAGATTCACATCGTCTTCGGGACGTCTCGACAAACCGTATGTGCCTGCCGCTTCCGCTGCCGCTGCCTCTGCCGCTGCATCTGCCTCTGCTCGGAGTCTTCGCTTTTCCCGTAGCATAACCTGCATTGTCGGGTTCCCTGTTGCCAAGATGTCGAAGAGTTCGTCATTCTGCGTAGCATCCAGTTCAACCCGCTGCTGAAGACTCGCAATCTTCGCCTGATATGCCTGAGACCGAGTAGCCTCGGTCTCAACCCGCTCCTGAAGACTCGTAATCGTGGCACGTAACACGACTGGATCATCTTCTGGCAATCGGCGTCGCGGAGCATATGAAGAAGCAGCTGAGACATCTCGAATAGATCCCATCCCGACAATCTTCCCCTTTCTCTTAGGGGCAACCTATATTGAAATTTTTCATTTAGAAATTTTTAAAAAATCAAAAACTAAAAATTAATAAGGACTAACTATTCTATATATATACCTGCTCGAAGATCCGGTCAATATCGGGTGTGGTCAACCCTCCAGACATGACCGACGAACCACCGGGAGATAGCTGTTGAGAGAGCTGTGTCTCTCGTTCGGTGACTTTGGAAGTCACCTCATTGAAGATGTGCTCGGCAGTATCGGAAACAAAGGTCCCATCCTTCTTCCGGTGCGTCCGCTCAAAAACCCTGGTCATCGGAGGGAGTACACCTCCGTCTTCGGCGGCCTAAAGAAAAAAATTATGTTATTGGCGAAGTAAATTAAATAAATTAATTAATTTAAATAAATTTAATTACCATCTGTAGACGAACACCCGCAAAAGGTGTTTGCCCAGCTGTATGAGGCAGAGCCTTGAGTCTCCCGTCCGAATCAACGGTGTTGCGGGAAGCCGAACACTTCTCAGCAGTTACGATGGATTTCGGATCCATCCAATACCGCACCAAGACGTCCCAAACGGCTTTATCCATGTGCAGGGGCTTTGCTTCATCGCCATCCTTCTTCCATGCTTTCTTCCACTAACCAACCACGCCTTGGATACGAAACTTTACCCTCTCGAGAAATAAAGTTTTAACCTCCTCATGAATCGAAAGATCCCAATGATATTTTTGCTGCACGAGAAACAAAAATATTTACATATTTTATAAAATTAAATTAAATATATATTTAAATATAATTAAAATAATTAAGGGAGAAAAAAATATTTTTTCCATACGTACCGCAAACATCTTGAACCATGTCTCCTTGACGTGTAGAGGAAGCTGGGAAAAATTGGTATGCGGCTCGATAAAAAAAGACTTGATGATGTCGGAAACGGTGCGTCCAACTTTGGATTCAACTCCAAACCTGAAACAAAAAATTGTAAAATTTTGAATTGTTAGAAATAAATGTAAAAAATATATATTTATATATATTACCATTCCGACCCGTCAGTATGATCTGGATCTAATCTTTTAAGCCTATGACGCCCCGGCTGTGCAAGCAAATCATGAACCGTCATGTGTGCATACGGGGCTGGGGCATTGCCTCCAGGTTGCGGAATCTGAGGTGGTTGTGGAGGCGGCGGAGGTTGCGTCACCGGGACAAAATCCGTCTCTGTAGCCTCAGAAGACGGAGGCAACCCGGTACCCGAAGCATCACCAATATCTCGCAAAAACTGAGCATAATGTGCACGACGCTGGCCCATCTGCATAAAAATGAAAAACAATTACTATCTATAAACATCCGGGCAGTCTGCTATTTTTTCTAATTTGATACCGTTTCTACCGACCTAAATTGTTTAATTTTTATCTATACTAATTAATTAATAACATTGAAAAAAAAAATTTACCTTTTTTCGCAAGGAATTCGGAAAGAAGTTATGATCAGTTTTTTTTTTATTTGTTTGTAAATGAATTTGCAAGGAACTCGCGTGTATATATAAGATTACGTGTCGTCGCTAAATCGTCGCTACTTAGCGACGATTTTGCGGCGAATCGTCGCTGTATCTAGGCAATTGAACCGTAGCTAATTCGTCTCAAACTTTGCAACGATTTTGTGACATTCAAACACTCGGGAGTTTAAGTGACCGACACGCGGTATATTTAATGACAGATCGTCGCGAAATCGTCGCAAATTGGCATCGAATTTGCAACCTTCAATGTTTGCGACGATTTAGCCACGATTAGTTCAAGTCGTTGCCAAATCGTAGCCAATGTGCATCGATTTTGTGAGGATATTTGTAAAATCGGTTTTAGGGTATAGGGTTTAGGTACAAAACTGTAACGTCGATTACAACGTTCCATAAACAACTTGACATGTTTACCGTAAATCCAAATTCATGATATTATCAATAAGTTCATCGATATTGAAAAAAAGGTAAAACATATAGTTTGCGTATACGTTAGAGATTAGTAATACAATGATTCAGTTTGTGGATATTACTGTGATTGACCGAGTTTTCATTTTCGGACAATTCTACAAAGTCACGATCAATTTCATTGAAAGATTCATAATACAATGAGATGGTAACACGTTAGGGTTTAGGGTTTAGGGCAAAGGGTTTAGGGTTTAGGGTTTATGACAGATCGTCGCGAAATCGTCGCAAATTGGCATCGAATTTGCAACATTCAGTGTTTGCGACGATTTAGCCACGATTTGTCAATATTCGTTGCCAAATCGTCGCTAATTTGCATCGATTTAGAGAGGATGTATGTAAATCGGTTTTAGGGTATAGGGTATAGGTACAAAACTGTAACGTCGATTACAACGTTCCATAAACAACTTGACATGTTTACCGTAAATCCAAATTCATGATATTATCAATAAGTTCATCGATATTGAAAAAAAGGTAAAACATATAGTTTGCGTATACGGTAGAGATTAGTAATACAATGATTCAGTTTGTGGATATTACTGTGATTGACCGAGTTTTCATTTTCGGACAATTCTCTAAAGTCACGATCAATTTCATTGAAAGATTCATAATACAATGATATGGTAACACGTTAGGGTTTAGGGTTTAGGGCAAAGGGTTTAGGGTTTAGGGTTTATGACAGATCGTCGCGAAATCGTCGCAAATTGGCATCGAATTTGCAACATTCAGTGTTTGCGACGATTTAGCCACGATTTGTCAATATTCGTTGCCAAATCGTCGCTAATTTGCATCGATTTAGAGAGGATGTATGTAAATCGGTTTTAGGGTATAGGGTATAGGTACAAAACTGTAACGTCGATTACAACGTTCCATAAACAACTTGACATGTTTACCGTAAATCCAAATTCATGATATTATCAATAAGTTCATCGATATTAAAAAAAAGGTAAAACATATAGTTTGCGTATACGTTAGAGATTATTAATACAATGATTCAGTTTGTGGATATTACTGTGATTGACCGAGTTTTCATTTCCGGACAATTCTCTAAAGTCACGATCAATTTCATTGAAAGATTCATAATACAATGAGATGGTAACACGTTAGGGTTTAGGGTTTAGGGTTTATGACAGATCGTTGCTAAATCGTCGCGAATTGGCATCGAATTTGCAACATTCTGTGTTTGCGACGATTTAGCCACGATTTGTCAATATTCGTTGCCAAATCGTCGCTAATTTGCATCGATTTAGAGAGGATGTATGTAAATCGGTTTTAGGGTATAGGGTATAGGTACAAAACTGTAACGTCGATTACAACGTTCCATAAACAACTTGACATGTTTACCGTAAATCCAAATTCATGATATTATCAATAAGTTCATCGATATTGAAAAAAAGGTAAAACATATAGTTTGCGTATACGTTAGAGATTATTAATACAATGATTCAGTTTGTGGATATTACTGTGATTGACCGAGTTTTCATTTCCGGACAATCCTCTAAAGTCACGATCAATTTCATTGAAAGATTCATAATACAATGAGATGGTAACACGTTAGGGTTTAGGGTTTAGGGCAAAGGGTTTAGGGTTTAGGGTTTATGACAGATCGTTGCTAAATCGTCGCGAATTGGCATCGATTTTGCAACATTATGTGTTTGCGACGATTTAGCCACGATTTGTCAATATTCGTTGCCAAATCGTCGCTATTTTGCATCGAATTAGTGACTATCACATTTAGCGACGATTTAGCGACGATGTCTTTGAAATCCCTTAAACCCCAAACTAAATCCCATTTCCGATCACCCACTCATTTTCCACCGTTGTTGGGGCAATTAATAAATTACATGACACATATGTCTCGTAATTTATAAATCGCCGCACCTACGGCGGAAAATGAGTGGAGATCGGAGATGGAATTTAGTTTGGGGTTTAAGGGATTTCATAAAAATCATATCACTTAAATTTCACAATAACTACTCGATCACAATATTATATTAATACATTAAATTCATAATAATTACTAGCTAGCGCTGTCACTCTGATTCATTTTCGGACGAAGAGTAGTACACATCCGTTTCTTGATCATCTGGTTGATCACTTTCTTCGAACTCATCTTCCTCATCTTCTTCCTCTGTATCGTCTGGGAGATATTCAACTTGCCTGTTTTGAGGATCTATCAAAAGGATGTCTTCATTGCTCTCATTTAGTTATGCCATATCAGAGCAATGATCTTGCTGCATTGGTAGTTCCTCATCAACCCCCACAATTCGACCCCTCGGAGAAACTTTTATAACTGATAACCATGAGATACGGGTGGTGCGAACTCGCGGATATGGAACAAAGCTGACTTGTTCTGCTTGTGATGCTAGGATAAATGGCTCATACTTATTGTAACGTCGTGATTGGTTGACATCTACTGCCCCAAATTTGTTTTTACGGACGCCTCGATCAACTGTTGGATCGAACCAGTCGCATTTGAACAGAACGCATTTCAAACCTAAGCAACCAGGGTACTCAACTTCAATTATGTCTTGCAACACTCCATAAAAATCTATTTCGCCCCGCACACATACCCCGTAGTTGGCAGTAGCTCTTTGATTGCCGTATTTGAATGTATGAAATATATATCCGCGTGTGCAATACATGGGTGCACTCGTTATCTTCGATATGGGGCCTTTTATTAACTCATGGAACCAGAGTGGATATGCGGTATCCCCATACTCGACCTATATTTCATTATTTAATTTAATTAAAAAAGTAATCAAAATATGTATTAGGTTAATTGTCCAAGTTAGTACTTAAAATTCTACGTACTTGTGTCTTCAACCACGGGGCAAAATGTTGATCTTTACGCTTGTTGATTTCATCGTCTGAGATTCCTTCAATGACTTCTCGGACTTGTCTAACAAATTCACTGCATACAAAAGTATTTGTAATTGGTATAAAGCTAGCATATATATAATTTAGCCATATATATAAGACGTATGTTTGTACACTTACGTCTCAAATTGACTAACTTCTTCGCAATTTAAGAGGATATACGTTTGTGCACTATGATGGTCTTTTTCATTGGCAAACCAAACTGACTTCACTCTTCCACATAATCGACCGATTGAAGAAAAGATATCTGGGACACCTTCATTAGCATATGTTCGGCCTACACCTCCATCATCATATCGCCGTGCTGCCCTTTTCCGTGTGCGAACCTTCGAGCCAAAATAGTACCCCGTGAAGTGAGAAGTTTCTTCTGTTAAACTTCCTACTACTATTGAGCCTTCAACTTTGGCTAGATTTTTAGCCTTCCGCTTCAAATGTCCCATGAATCGCTCGAATGGGTACATCCATCGATACTGCACAGGTCCCCCAAGTTCTGCTTCGTGAGGTAGATGAATAGGTAGATGTTCCATAACATCAAAAAAGGCTGGGGGAAATATTTTCTCCATGTTGCACAACAAAATAGGAATACTAGCATCAAGTTGTGCAATAACATCTTCTGACAAAGTACGGGTACAAAGATCCCGAAAAAACCCTCCAATGCCTGCAATTGCTTCGTGTACATTTCCTGGTAGAAGTTCAGCAAATGCAAAAGGAAGTAGTCGTTGCATAAAGACGTGACAGTCATGACTCTTCATCCCGGAAAACTTTTGGCCATTCTCAACACATTTAGCTAAATTAGATACGTACCCGTCCGGGAACTTCACATCAGATGTCGCCCATTTGAACAAAGCTGACTTTTCTTCCGCACCCACTCGAAATATGGGGACAGGTGCTTTCCCATTGCTCGTAATATGTAACTCATTCCGACAACAAAGATCAGGCAAGTCTAACCTTGACTTACCGCTGTCTTTAGTCCTTCCACGCACGTTTAACAATGTATGCATGATGTTATCAAAAAAGTTTTTCTCAATGTGCATGACATCTAAATTGTGTCTAAGCAAATGATCCTTCCAATACGGAAGCTTCCAGAATATGCTTTTCTTATGCCAATTGTGATGCTCCCCATATCCATCCGGCATATTAACTGGAGTGTGCCAATTTCCACCACGATTGACTGTTTCCAATGCACCATAATGATCAATTTCTGCTTCTAGATCTTCCCCGGAAATATAAACAGGAGGAGGAACACGAACAGTTTTGTTCTTTCTAAACAACCGCTTATTTCTTCGATATGCATGATGAATCGGTAGAAATCGGCGGTGACAATCAAACCAACTTGTTTTCCGACCATGTTTCAATTGAAACGCATCTGTCCGATTGAGACAATATGGACAAGCCAATCGCCCATGCGTAGTCCAACCTGATAACATCCCGTACGCAGGGAAGTCGCTTATTGTCCACATAAGCACCGCACGCATTGTAAAATTTTTTTTCCTTGCAAAATCATATGTCCGAACCCCGGTATACCACAACTGCTCCAATTCCTGTATCAGAGGCTGCAAAAACACATCAAGGGAACGCTTCGGATGCTTCGGACCTGGTACTAAAATACTCAAGAATAAAAATTCCCTTTGCATGCACATATCTGGGGGAAGGTTGTAAGGCGTTAGGATTACTGGCCATAAAGAATATTGCCTACCAGACATACCAAATGGACTAAATCCATCTGTGCAAAGACCGAGATACACATTACGTTTCTCTCTAGCAAAGTCTGGATGTACCGTCTTAAAGTGTTTCCACGCTTTTGCATCTGAAGGATGAGTAACCTCCTCATCTGTTTGCAAATGATCTGCATGCCATCTCATCGATGCAGCTGTCCTCTCAGACTGATACATTCTTTTTAATCTATCAGTTATAGGAAGGTACCACATCCGCTGGAACGGTACCTTACTCCGACCAGTACCTTGCGGCTTATATCTTGGCTTATGGCAAAATCGACATTCCAGCAACTTATCATCATCTTTCCAAAAAAGCATGCAATTGTCAACACAGACATCTATCATCTCAGAAGGCAACCCAAGACTATAAACCAGCTTCTGTATCTCATAGTAAGTTTCAGCAGCTAAATTGTTCTCTGGCAAATACTCTTTAATCAAATCAGTCCAATCATCCATGCAAACCTCAGCTAAGTTATGATCAGTTTTAATAGTCATCATCCTAGCCGCCAACGACAATTTAGAATGTCCTTCTCTACATCCATCGTAGAGTGGCTGATTTGCAGCATCTAGCATATCATAAAATTTTTTTGCATCTAGATTGGGTTCCTCATCATGATGATCATGTGCAAATGTACTTACGGCTTCATGAAATGCATCCGTAACCATGTCATGAATCCTATCATTATCTTCACCATGCTGCTCCGCATGATCATCAAATTGATTAAAATTATTTGACTCATCAATATTCGATGCTTGATAATTGCTACTACTACTAGCTGCATTTCCCCCATGACCCTCTCCATGATAATACCATATATAGTAATGCGGCATAAACCCTCTATTTAATATATGCGACCACACCTTCGAGATAATGATAAATTTCCTATTCAAGCATCTGGCACAAGGACAGTACATCTTACCACTGATAATCGTATTATGTATACTTCCTGCCTGATGCATGAATCCCTCCACCCCATCACTGAACTCCTTTGTTAGCGATCCCTCTGAATCAAGACGATTATACATCCATCTTCTAATTTCGTATATTGACATTTTTTGTTGGTCAGAAAGAAGTAAATATTGTTTTTGAATATGAAATTTTGATTATGAAGTTGGCCACTATATATAGATTTTTATTTTCATTACCATCGAATTCCCTACGATTTTACATCGATTTTACATCGATTTTACAACGAATCTAAAAATGTTTACATCGACTTTACAACGACATTAAACATGTTTACCTAACCGAACACCGTGAACTTAAAACGTGCTCTCATAACTGATTAATCGTTGGGAAATCGATGTAAAGTTCAACTTATAATAATCATTGCTAATTCGTGGGTAATTTTACGACGATATTGCAACGTTTTATACAAACCTCGTTAAATCGTCGCTAAGTTACAACGATTTTACGACGATTTTGATTATCGTCGTAATGTCGTCGATAATCGATGTTTAATCGTCGCTAATTCGCGACGATTTTACAACGAATATTTTCGTCCCAAGTTTGCGAAGATTTTACGACGTCTTTTATAATCGTCGTGAATTCGTCGCAAAAACGATGGCAATTTGCAACGAAATAAAATCGTCGCAAAAAATCGTTGCAAATAGCCTGTTTTCTTGTAGTGCAAATTCACTCACGAATACCAGGAATGTTCAAGGCCAAAATGAACACAATAGAGAACAAAGTTCTACGAGAAGATGTCTCTGTGCGATACATGTTGTCTAAGTTTACATAAAAATCCGGGCAGTTCAAGACATCATGTTCACCTCCTGGCCGAGTACACTCGACAGATATTAAAAATGTTTGGTTCAAAGCTGGAAAATGCTACCTCTCAGATACAGTTACATTTTCGTATACTCTCGAAAGTCTGTCTACGTCTAGATGAGTCTAGTCAAGTATGTCTAGTAAAGTCTTGTCTGTTTAATTTTCATATGTTTAGAGTCATTTCTATTCATGTGGGGGATTGTTGGAACAAAATTTATAAGAGCTTGAGGGCTTTATAAATATGTGTATGTATGAATTGAAATGAGACATTTGGGCTAAGTAAAAAAGTCTTGTGAATGTAAAAAGGAAAAACCTTAAAAAAAGAAAAGCCTACAAAAAATGAAAAGCCTTAAGAAAAGGAAAAACCTAAAAAAGGAAAAGTGAGGCACATGTAAAAAGTCCCACATCCCTAGTTGGAAATAATTTCCTCTATGATCTTCTCCTATATATAGGATCGCCTCTCTTGAGAGAAAGACATCCAATCACACACAGAAAACACACTTACAAAAGAAAAATTCCTTCAATTCTCTACAACTTAGAGTAAGTCTTTATTCGAGAGTATCGTAGTATAATGTTCGATAGATCTGATATCAACTGTATATGATACAGATTACTTTGGTTGTATCCTGGGACTCATGGATCTATTAAAACCCGTCGCACTACGGGAGATTCTCAGAGTTAAGGAAAGAGATTCATCTCGCCTCCTTAGATTTATTTTATTGCTTTATCGTTTTATTAATCGTCTGTTCCCTGGTCAACGTCTTCTATGCCCTTATTGAAAAATAATTGAGCAACATTGTCCCCATTAAATCTCTATAGCCCTTAATGAAGAGAAAATGGAGAGAAATTGAAGAGATCTCTTCTCCTCTTATCTCAAGTTCTCATTCTTCTAATTGTTTTTTTTTAAATAATAAAAAACAAAAAAATAAAATAAAACAACGACAACGACTCCCTCGACGACGAACCCTCCGGCAACGTCAGTCACATTCGCCGCCGTTGCACAACCACCTCCGGCGACGTCACATTTGCCGTCGTCGCACCGCCGGAGCTGCATTGTGTTCTAAAATCGAGGTTTGGTTGCATATGTAGAATCGAGGTTTGGGGATTTTGGGGAAATTAGGGATTTAGGGAAATTTGGAGATTTTTGAGAAATTTGGGTGTTTAATGAGTAGTTTCTGGGTTGAATATGACTATATTTGCTAACAAATGCATTACAGTGGTTGAATCGTAGTGAATTGTAAATTTTAGAAATCTGAAATGCATTTTCTGGTTTCGAATTCGAGTTCGATCTGATGAGTTGGGGATGATAGTACAACTAGTAAAATTAGTAATACTGCGATATGAGTTCGATCTGGGTTGGGGATGGTATTACAACTAGTAAAACTAGTAATACTGTGAGATGATGTATAACTAGTAAAACTAGTAAATAACTGGGAATAAATAGTGTAAAACTAGGAAAAACTAGGGTATAACTGTGAACAAAAAACAGTATTGACTGAGTTTTTTGGTATTGTTTTGGAAGGATAAAATGAGCAGCAACGTCAACATACATTATAAATGCGAAGGTCGCATTAATGGTCTAGTGTTCAAGACATCAGTTGAGGAGATAACAATGTCCATGGTAGAAGCTAGGTTATACAAGAAGCTTGGGTTAGACGAAAGTAAGGTTAAATTGCAATTGAGTTACATTGCTAGGTTGGCTGGATGTGAGGAAAAGTCGTTTATTTGTGATGATGAGGATCTGTTGGTGTATCTAACGCATTTAGATAATGAGAATCGTAGAAGTGTTTTGAATGTGGAGTTGTTGAGTACAGCGGAACTGCCCGAGCAATAGTCGAGAGCGGGGAAAAGCTCTTATGGTATGAACTATATAGATTCGCAGCGCAATGATGATGGAAGCGGAGAAATAGGACTCAATTCCATTACGTTGTATGTTGACAACGGAGAAGGAAATCAAGAAGAAGAGGATGACCATGATGATGATGAAGATGATGAATGTGAGGGTAACGGTGTGGATTCATCGTATATGCGTGATTATTATGTTGAGGAACCACCTGTTCTTGAATGTATTCAGAGTTTAGAGGCATCGGATGACGGTTTGGATTTGAGTATTCGTCAAGAATTTCCTAGTAAGAAAGCCGTTGTAGAGTTGGTTCATAGAGGCGCATTTGTTAACTCTTTCGGGTATGTTATAAAGAAATCGGATACCGTGCGATGGGTGGCCAAATGTGCTCAGCGAATTTGTAAATGGAGTGTACGAGCAGCGAAGATCCCAAACTCTGATGGTTTCTCAATTAGAACGTACACGAAGATACACACATGCAACCGCGCTAGTCAGAGTGAAGAAGGCAGCGTTAAGAGGAAATGAACAGTACATCTAGTCGCATCTATTGTGAGTGAGGCATATCCCGGGAAATTAGAGACTCCAACTCCTAGAGTCATCATGGAACTTGTGAAGGAAAAAGTTGGTGTAGAGGTATCGTACTCCACGGCTTTGAGAGGGAAAAATCAAGCAATTTGCGATTTGCGTGGAAGCCCGGAAGAGAACTATAGGATGTTGTATAGTTATTTGTACGTGTTAGAGGAGCTAAATCAGGGTACGAAAACGGCTGTGGAACTGGATGAGGTGAGAAAATTCAAGTACCTATTCATAGCTTTGGGAGCTTGCATTGATGGGTTTCAGTTCATGAGGAAAGTGATTATTGTGGATGAAACTTTTCTGAAAGCCGGATTTGGTGGTGTACTAGTTTTCGCCGCAGCTCAGGATCCCAATCGTCACATTTATCCCATAGCATTCAGTGTACTTGACGGCGAGAATAATGCTAGTTGGGCCTGGTTTTTCGAGAAGCAGCAAACCGTGGTAGACGACTCTTCCGAGTTGGTATTTGTGAGTGACAGAAATGTAAGCCTCATCAACGCCATAGCTAACGTCTATCCACAAGCTCATCATGGGTTTTGCTTATGGCATTTGTCTCAAAACGTTAAAGGTAATGCTCCAAGCGCAAGCAGAGCCGTTGTCGCCGAAAAATTCCAAGAGTGCGGTAAGGCTCACATGGTGGCTGAGTTCAATATGCTTTACGAGGCGTTTAAGCAGAGATTTCCTTCAGCGGCGAAGTATGTGGAGGAAACCACCGTGCCAGAAAAATGGGCTATATGTGTATCTCCGGTCGCTAGATACAACCTCGACACTAGCAACTCCGTGGAATCTCTAAACAAAACTTTTAAGGATGCCAGGAAGTACTCCTTAATACCCATGTTTGATACGATAGTTCGAAAGTTTTCTGATTGGTTTAACGAGCATAGGAACGAGTCTGTGTCAGGAACGAGTGCGAACATACTGGTTCCTTTGGTTGAGAACTTCTTGCACAACATTTGGCCTGATGCTGAGAAATTATCTGTGAGGGAGGTAAACGGTTATGATCTTGAATACGAGGTAATTTCAAAAGACGGAAAACTATATTTGGTGAGCTTGGCAAAAAAAACTTGCACTTGCAGGTTCTATGATATTCATATGTATCCTTGCCTCCACGCACTATCTGCTTTCATCTCCTTCAAGAAAATTGGAAGGCGTGATATCCGAATAGTACTTCATGAGTTGTGTTCGAAATACTATTTGACGGAGATGTGGACATTGGCTCATACCAGGTCGATCTATGTAGTGCCCGATATATCTGCGTGGATTGTCCCGGATTACATCATGGAGAGGCAGATAATACCTCCGGATCCCGTCATAAAAAAAGGTCGGCGGAAAGAAAATAAATTACCATCAACCGGAGAAAGACGCCGAAAGGGAAGGACGCAGAACCAAATCAAGCGGGGAAGGACACTACCGTGGTTGTTATATCGTGAAGACTATGCCCCCATGTAGAACTTTTCTGCTTTTGTTATGTAAAACTTGTTTTCGCTTAATTTGTAATATGTTATGATTTCTGGGTAATACTTGTATAACTATGCATTATTGGTATTAGTTGACTTTTGAAATTAATATGTTTTCACTACACCAAAACAGCGTTTTTCCGACTGCAAAAACAGTCGGGAATCAGTAGCAAAACACCCTTTTACGACTGATTACCGACTGATTTCTGCGGTAGGTAAAGGTCTAGTCGCAAAAAAAATCAGTCACAAAATGGCTACTGATTTACGACTGATATCAGGCAGTCACTATTCAGTCGCTAATCAGTTGCAAACGTTTACGACTGATTAGTGACTGAATAGTGATTGAATGTTGCTACTACTACACTTGTAGTCGGTACTCAGTCGTAAAAATATACGACCGATTAGTGACTGAATAGCGACTGTAGGTTGCTACTACTTACGGTCATCGGTAATCAGTCGTTAAATATGACGACTGCGTTACGACTGAGTATCTACTAATTTTGCTACTTATTAACGACTGAAATGAGCATCGGTTTTGTATATCTTGGCATATTTACGACTGTTTACCGACTGTTTACCGACTGTTTACCGACTGTTTATTTAATTTTTTGGCTACTGAAAACCTACGAGTTCTTAATTTGTTTACCAGTTAAATTGGGTTGGCAATAAAACTTGAAACTCTAAACTCTAAACAGAAGTGAAACAATCTGATAAACATAAACATCAACATCAAATATTATACACCAAGCTACGAATTCATACAACAAAATAACATAACTTTCATGTTCTAAACCAAAATGGAAAAACAAGTTCTTTCCATTTCCAAAAGATAACATAAGTTTGATGTTTAAAGTTTCAAGGGAGAAAGAAGTTAGCTAAATCAGTGGAGAGGAGAGTATGGACCTTCAGCATCTGTTTCTTGGGCAAGGAAAGCGAGGAATCGGTTGTCCGTTTTCAAGAACTTGTTCACAATCGCAAGCTCGGCGGTGTGGGCCTTTTGAGCAGCTGCAAGTCGAGCATTATCTGATTCTTGCTGGGAGATATGAGCAGCTTGTTCCTCCAATTTCCTTTGAGCCGCTTCAAGCTGTTGTTGCATATGCTGGAAAGAAGCAGAGGTTTCATGGTGTTTTCCCTTTCCCTTGAGCTGATTCTTGAGGCTTCCAATGCCAAAGAGGTCTCCTCTATCGTTTGTGAACGTAGACTACGAAAAGAAAAGAAATAAAATTAATACCAAACACTATCATCAATCAAAATCAAAAACATAACAACTTAGGGAAGGAAGCAGTTAACCTGAATAAAAAGCTCGTTATCCTCTTCAATGGATAGTTGTGGATGACGACCGTCAGAAATCTCTGTGGTCCCAGACTCGAGGTTAGACATCTTCTCTTGCTTTTTCTGCATATAGAGCCCAGCAACTTGCTCTGCTTTTTTATCTGCAAAGGTCCCATCCTTCTTCGTATTAGCCCTGATGAAAACCTCACCGAAACTCACTGGTCTGCCTAATTCCTCAACCTGACATGGAAATCAATCAGATTTAAACTTGAAGTGTTCATCATGCATAATAGTCTTACACTTGCAAGACCATTAGCAACCACTGTAAAGAACTCGAGAGAGAACTCAATCAGATTTAAACCTGAATAGCTAGATCACCAATAGCCAATCGAGAAAGAACTCAGTGAACTTGAAATACCGCATAACAAAATCACAGATTGAAATATAACAAAATATCACAGATTGAAAGAACTCCACAAGATACAGTTCTGAACAATATTGATTGACAAGAGCAATGAATACTCAAAGGTTTCTAAGGAAATAATTCATCTTAATACACTAAAACATGGTAACTTATGATTGTAACTTTGAAGTGTTGCTCATGCATAATAGTCTTACACTTGCAAGACCATTAGCAACCACTGTAATCAAGCCTCAAAGATGTCTAATGATTTTTCAAAAAATAAAGATAAACCTCAATATCCAGCCTCAAGAAATAACAACATCACATATTGAAATATCACAAAATAGTTTCAAGTGACTTACCATTTCTTGTTCGATTTGGCGGTAAGACTTCTGTCCAGAGGCATGTTTGTGAGGCCCGAGACCTTTACGGTCAGACATCCGAGCTGCTGAGGTTGTTGTACTCTTTGTTATTTGTTCATCAGTCCTCCAATGTGCTTTCATTTCTTCCCATATCTTATCAGTGATCCATCTAGGTTGGTCATCATTACTCCTTGCAGAGCTCACCATGTCTTTCAAGCGAACTTGAAGTATGGCTTCGAAATGCCCTTGAACCAAACCTGTTAAAGAAGGATCCCATCTGTGTTTTTTCTACAAACAAAAAAGAAAGATTGGTGTTAGTCTATACAAAACACATACATGTATTAAACAGAAGTTAGTGTTTAGTGTGAGAGAATGTTACCGCGAATTCAACGAACCATCGTTCTACTCTTTCCCTAGGCACAGAGGATAAACTGTAGTAGGGGCCATCAAACTTATTAGTGAAACACTTTGTAACCTGCCTGGTCAGTGAGGATCGATCAAAACCAAACCTACAAAAACCAAAGCACACAGTATCATGTAGGGTTGAGTCCGAATGATGACACAGCATCGATACTATCACAAAGCATTAGAATATATATCTTGAACAATTATCGACAACCAAAACATACTAATCTCTTAAACCTATAAAAATACAATTGTTTTCGTAGTTAAACCTATAAAAATACAATTGTTTCTCTGTAATTGATAAACCTATAAAAAGAAAGCAAGAAATTACCATGTTGAATTAGGCTGGACGAGGTCGGGATCGAGAATGGTGATTATCTTCGGCCTTGGCGCAAGTAGCATCGAGTTCAGAGCCTCCATCTGGTCTTGGGAGAGATTAGGCTCTATCGGAGATTCGACATTAGGGAAACCTCCATCTTCTTCTACTGTGTTGTGGGAATTTTGGGCTTGAGAACTGTGATGAGATTGAGATGCTAGATATGGAGGCGATTGAGATGGTTGAACTTGAGGGGCTGCAGATGGATGTTGGTGACTCGATTGAGCTGGGCGTAGCGGATCTTCAACCGTTGGAGCTGCTCGAGTCGCGGAATAAACAGGTGCTGGAGTGTGAACCGTTGGAGATGCTCCAGAAGGTGGAGCGTGTGGATTTGCAGACGATGCACGCAGTGGAGGTTGAGCAGAATGAGATGATCTAGATGGACTAGTTGACGTCGGAAAGAGCTTCCTCGGTGGAGGGTAATCTTTGACAGACGGACGATTGTTGTTGGGGAGAACCGGCGGGACAGTTTCTGATGGAGGTTTTGGAGAAAAATCATACCGAGTGGGTAGATTGGCCGGTCTGGCTCTCGATGCTGTTGGTTTCACAAGAAGAACATTCTTCCTCTTTCCACCCATCGCAGAGTGAGAGAGACAGAATCGAGGAAGACAAAGAGAGACAGATCGAGGAAGACGAAGAGAGACAAACTCGAAGAAGGAGGAAGGAGGAAGGAGGAAGACGATTAGGGTTTCAAATCGCAGAGAGATGGTTTCGATAATGTCGAAGGAGGAAGATGATTAAGGGTTACAACTCGCAAATACGAAGAGATTTGGGCCAAAAATTGTCGCGGGTGAAACCAAATTTGGGCCCAAAATTTTGGAGGGTTAATTTCCCGGGTGAATGATCCGAAATTTTTGTTTTTTTGGCCCAATCAGTCGGTAATCAGTAGGTAATTAGTAGCAAAAGTTTTTTAATTTTTTTATAAATTTTTCATGGTTTGAGAATAACCAAACATTAGGCCTGGGCATTCGGATATCCGAACCCGAACTGATCGGATCTTTCGGATGTTCGGATTTTCGGATTCATGAATTTAATATCCATTCGGATATTTTGTATTTTTCGGATGGGTTCGGTTCGGTTTTAATCGGATTCGGTTCGGTTTGGATATTGAAATCAAGATCCGAAATTAATCCAAAAAATTCAGATTATTCGGATTATTTGGATTATTATGATTTATTGTAACCGAAAACAATAAAAAAATCGAAAAATATACAAAAAAACCGAAAAAACCCGAAAAAACCGAATTTTTTTTTTGATGATTTAAGATCTCGATAAATCACTGGAGGATCGGCTACGTCATGGAGATACTCTAGTCCTTTTGCCACTCCTAAAGCGATCTTAATACGCGAGTTCCAGTCTAGTGGTTTCTGATCCGGTTCAATATCTGTTTTAATTACATCATCAAACCGGTTGGTTATCTATTGTTTTTTTCTTAAACATCACGATTATCTTTTGGTTATGAAAGATTGAGATGATGATTTACCGAGGAGAAGATCTTCGAGGGACCCAAGAGGCATATACTCGTAAACAAGAAGTCTTTGGTCTCCATCGATGCAATAGCCAATGAGATTCACAAGATTTGAATGATGAAGAAGACTAAGCATCAAAACCTCGACCAAGAACTCTCTATCTCCTTGTAATCCATTCCTGTCAAGTTGTTTCACTGCCACGACCTGATCATAAACCCAAACAACACCAAAAAATAAAAGTTTGATTAGTCATGTCTTTCCGCCGGCTTTGTATGGAGTATAACCGGTATATTATATGTTTGGTAAGTTCGGATATCCGAACGGATTTCGGATATTAACCTAACCGAACCGAAACCGAAGAAACAGGAAATCAAAAATCGATCGGTTATTTGGATATATCCGAAGCCTAAATGGTTCGGTTAGATCGGTTCGGATTCGGGTTCGGATTTCGGGTATGGATTTTATGCCCAGGCCTACCAAACATTAACAAATTTAAGACCCGATTAGGATCCGATTCCAGACCCGATTAAAATAAAAAATGGGTTTGAGAATAACCCCGCACCACTAGACTCGAACCTTGGTCTTATGTGTGGTGTGCGTTACCGCTAGGCTAGGTAACTCATTCGGGATTTATTCAACAACGCTTTTATTTAGCTAACGCTTTAAGCAAGTCAATACGTTAATACGTGCAAGTACTGGCTGGCTGTTATCTACACTTTTGTTTTAACAGGCTGCCTTTTATTCTAGATCATTCTTTAATCTGGATAATGAGAATGGTGTAGAAGATACTCCGAGACTGATAGATAGGAAGGTAAAAGCTTACATACTCTTAAATCATTTCTACTCTTAAAACATTCCCGTAATGTGAATTTGCTGCAATTCCAATTCAGGACAACATTTTTATCATGTCCAATCCAAAATCCAAGTACCCTGTACTGCAGCTGGATTTAAGGTAACTATATCATTCGTAAGGGAAGTTCTTTGTTTGTTTATATTTTGTAAGAATTTACCTTACACTTTTTTGTTGGGGACATCTCTCTTTAAACATTTGTAGGCTGATATCAGATTTGGTCGTCGTCATCGTTTCTGCTACTTGTGGTGGAATTGCCTTTGCTTGTGCTGGTCAACCGGTGAGCACTCACTTGCACTGCAGAGCTTATATGGCAGGTCATTACTGGGTATCTATTGGCTGGATCTGTCATTGGGCCGGGTGGGTTAAGCTTTGTTAGTGAAATGGTGCAGGTAGCTTACATCAACTTTTATTTAGCTAACGCTTTAAGAGAGTAAAATCCCTTTGTCTTAATTTCCCCAAATCGAAGCAAGTTAAGAACCCTAAATCGCAAAACCAT
Organism: Eutrema japonicum; assembly: GCA_030161315.1. Classification (NCBI taxonomy): domain Eukaryota; kingdom Viridiplantae; phylum Streptophyta; class Magnoliopsida; order Brassicales; family Brassicaceae; genus Eutrema; species Eutrema japonicum. The sequence goes on from BSQW01000001.1 coordinate 44,300,670, forward strand.
GAAAGTAGCAGCTCCATAAATCTTGTTTTCGTAGAGAGTGGAAGCAAGGTAACATAACTAAATCGCAAAACCAGAGTCTTAACACAAGTACAAACTAAATTAAGTTCAAACACATAACATACACATAACATAAGTTCAAACACATAACAGAAGTTCAAAGTAAAAACCAGAGTCCAGGCATTCTCTAATCGGTAGCATGCTCCAGAGTCCAGGAAAGCGCTCTAGATTCAAAAACCGCCCTATCCTCTGTGTAGAGCCTGGCAACCTCCTTCTCCACATGGTCGTCTTCACTTATCAATGGCTCAGCCAACATCTCGTAAATGCAAGTGAGAAGCTGTTTACCACAAAAATTAACATTATCAAGTGATTACTCTATAGTTTATTTTTCAATACACAAGTAATCGTAAGGCTTTTCTTACACGGGGGATGGTATAGAAAGGATTGTAATGGTCAATCGTCAACAGTTTGTGGAAGATGTGCCCATAGTCATCAACGTTTGGATGAAACACCTTGGTCTTGAAAAGGATCTGTAAAACCATACAAGTAAATCGAAACATTTTATGAACACGGTTCACCATATAAGTTTCTTGATTAAGACATGCGACATACTAAGAAACAGAACATGCGAATGTACAAATTGCAATGACTAAAGCTAATGAAGTCACAAGAGTCAGGAACTGGATGAAGCTGAAACTAAGTACCGGTGAGAAATAAATAGTTGTCTCTGAAAAGACAGAGCAAGTTTGATTGAGTATCCACTTTCAGGTACGATTAAGAAACATCAGGAATCAAAATCAAAAATAAAGCAAAATTTCAGACTACTTACCTTCGGAGGTCTGATAGGATATTCTGGACTGAAGAAAATATCGAGTTTGAAGACTCCTCCTTCATAAGGTGTGTCTTCAGGCCCCCTGAGAATTGCTTCCCAATGGTGATCGTCATCACCACATGGTCCTAGGCAAAAATGGAACAAAAACATTACTATAAATAGGAAAACAATTGTTAAATCGTTCTACCAAATCCAGACTACTTACCTGCGGTGAAAAACGGCGATGGATTCCGGCGGATTGCTTTGAGTTGCATCGATATTGCCTGAGAAGCCATTTTTGAAGTTGAAATTAAAAGGAAAGTTACGATTTTGATTTGCTTAGCAGGAAGTTCAAAGGAAACTGCTACAAGCAGGAAGTTATGATTTTGTTTTGCTTAATGAAACCGAGAAGGAAAAGAAAATATATTGATGTCGATTGACCGACTGACGATTCACGAGAAGGTTTTTGTTATTTTCAAGTTATTTAATTATGAGAACCTTGACCGACTGACGATTCAGAGTTGAAAAGAAAGCGAATCGTTTTTTCTTCTCTTACACAGTCATGACTCGTCACACTTACACATTATGAGAACCTTGACCGACTGACGATTACTCATCTTTTACATTACACAGTCGTGACTCGTGTCCAACCTCGATTAAAAAAAAATTGGGTTTGAGAATAACCCCGTACCACGAGACTCGAACCCTGGTCTGATGTTCATCGAAGGAGACCGATCATAAACTTGGAACCCCAGACAGTTCATCGAAGGAGACCGATCGCTTGCCAATTCAACGCCGGATTGATCAGCCAATGAGAACCCTAATCAGAATAGGAATCGAGCTAATCCGAGAGAAATTACAAACGAAAAGCACAAACTTTTTTGATGGATTTGACTCGGAAATTGAGCAACCAAATCGAAATTTCGTCGAACAGGGAAAAGGAATTTGGGTAATTAATACGAAGAAATTAGAAAGAAGGAGGAGAGGAAATGGAGATTTGGGGACATTTTTGTCTGTCGCCTTTGTGTTTTTTCCTCTAGAAAAAACACAAATTGTTTTTTTAGTTTGGTTTTAATAATTGTACAGTCGGATAAAATTAACAATAATCTCCTGATTTAAGGTTTGTGTAGGAAACAAACAAAAACAAAAACAAAAATCAGGATTTCAGAACAGAAATTAATACGGTGGTTTTTTTTTGGTTCTGAATAATGAGTGGTTAAGCGCAACATACTCTAACAGACTATTAAATCATGCAAATATTGTTTTACTTTTTGTTGTTAAGACACTTTTTTGTCTTTAACATCTCATTGATTTTAAATCGTATACAAAAGTTGATAATACATGAGCAAATCCAATACAAATTACAAAACTTAAGATATCACATAACATAATTAGTACGGTGCTACACCTTCTACATCTTCATCATCAGAATCGGATAAGTTACACTGGAATTCGTCATCAGGTTCCGCATCGCCAACATCGTAATCGAGATTTACTGGATTTACTCGTAGTTGTGAATTCTCGACTACGAGATCTTCAATTGTAGTCAGCATTACATGATCATCCGTTTCTTGTTGTAAAAGAGTAGGTTCCGCGTCTACATATTCTACTGAAATATTTTCCCTCGGGTTAACTTTAACAACATTGTGCCACACATTCTTTGGTTTCTTCTTGTATGGGTAAGGGATATAACAAACTTGATCCGCTTGAGAGGCTGTGTAATATCAATGTATAAAATCAGACATATATATAGGGTATCGAGAAAGTGATAAACTGGCGAACGTACCCAGAATAAATGGTTCGTATTTATTGTAGCTTTTCGATGGAAGAATGTCTACAATGCCACCATTACCAATCCGAGTGCCTCTACCGATCACAGGGCCATACCACTTACACTTAAAAAGTGTGATTCTCAAATTAACCACCCCCTCATACTCGAGTTCTATGATATCAGTTAAGATACCGTGGAAATCAGCTCTGTCAGCTGCATTGCTGTAATTCAATCCAGTAACACATACACCATAGTTACATGTCTTTCTTCCCGCGCTGTTATTCTGGGTATGAAACAAATATCCTCTTGTATAGTAGATGGGCCAAGTTTTGGCCCTTTTCAGGGGTCCATGAATAATGTCGTGCACCCACGTTGGAAACGGAGTTGAGGCCTTCCAGTAAGAAACCTGCATATGAAAAGTCAATATAAAATATATTGAAGTACCAATAGTCAGATATCAAAAATTTATAGACATACATATTCTTGGATCCATGAAGGATATTCTTCAGCTCTTCTCGCCATGATTTCTTTTTCAGAGAGATCCGGATATTGTGTACTAATAAAATCTTCGAAGAAACTATGTAACACCATAAAAATATATGAGAAATCAAGTATGTAATATAAAAAATTTTAAGTTAAAGCCATTACAACTTATACCTCTCAAGTGGCTCGAAATAACCACAATTTCGCAAAACATATGCATGTGCGCATCGATAGTCTTTATCTGGAAGCCATATTTCCTGCATTTCGCCACTAGGCCGACCTACGTGAGTAAATATATCGGGGACTCCATCGAAATGATATTGGGGGACTTCACCTTCATCAAATCGCCTTGACCTGACCAAAATAGTGAAAATCATTTTATAAAAGCTACCAGGCGTATATATACCAAATGGCTTAGTGAACATGTGAATAGTTATAGCTTTTACCTTGATTTCGTTTGTATACTCGAGGGAAAATAGTGCTCTGTAAAATAAGATACCTCCTCCCTTAGATATGATTGAACAATCGATCCTGCTGCATATCTGTGGTTCTTTGCTTTCCCTTTCAACTTTTTGAAAAACCTTTCAAACGGGTACATCCACCTGTATTGCACGGGGCCTCCTAATTCAGCTTCGTATGGGAGATGTATAGGTAGGTGCTCCATCACGTCGAAAAAGGATGGAGGAAAGATCTTTTCCAAATTGCATATGATTAAAACTATGTTTTGTTTAAGAATTTTGACGCGACTTTTCTGCAAAGTTCTCGAACATAAGTCCCGGAAAAATGCTCCAACCTCTACAATACAAATTGAAACAGCAAATGGTTAATATAAATTACGATAATCATATTTACGTAATTTATTTTCCTAAAATTATAAATTATAAGTAATTAATTAGTACCTGATAACGCAGTGTGGACGTTCCGGTCTAGTAGTTCTGCAAAGATAAATGGAAGTAGCCGCTCCATAAAAACATGGCAGTCATGACTCTTCATCCCAGAAAACTTTTCATTCGCCAGATCAGTACAACTAGCTAAGTCTGAAGCATAACCATCTGGGAATTTTACCGATTTTTTCACACATTCCAATAAGCTTCTTCTTGCTTCGTCTGTCAATGAGTATTCAGGAAAATGGGCTCTACCGTCATCATCAATATGTAAGTGTGGCCGAGAACATAATTCTTCTATATCCAATCTTGACGGGATGGTGTCTTTCGATTTACCCTTCACACGCATAAGAGTATTCATGATGTTGTCAAAAAAATTCTTCTCTATATGCATCAAATCGAGATTATGTCGAAGAGTGAGCTCCCTCCAGTACGGCAATTCCCAAAATATGCTTTCTTTGTGCCAGTTATGCTCTTTCCCAAAGCCAGGTTTCTTCTTATCATGACCGTTGCCACCAACATCCTCTGTTTTCGGTGGCTTTACACGTTTCAACCTGTATAAATAAATTTGCTCACTGGTTAAAGACTCTGGTGGATAGTCTTTCTTAGCGTTTCTCTTCTTCAAAAAGTCTTTTCTATTCTTCCTTAGAGGATGATCATGAGGAAGAAATCTTCGGTGACAATCGAACCAACACGTCTTTCTTCCATGCTTAAGATAAAAAGACTGTGTATCCTCCATGAAAATTGGACAAGACAATTTTCCATGGGTGGTCCATCCTGATAACATGCCATACGGCGGAAAGTCGCTTATCGTCCACAACAACACTGCTCTTAGTTTAAATTTTTGATTCAACGAGACATCGTATGCATCGACTCCAGTAGACCACAGTTCTTTTAACTCATCAATGAGAGGTCGGAGGAAGATATCGAGACTAGCTCGAGGATGATTTGGCCCAGAATTTATAATTGTTAGAAACAAGTACTCCGTATTCATGCACATACCAGGGGGTAAATTATACGGAGTCAAGATCACGGGCCACAATGAATGGTTTTTTGACATGCCAAATGGATTGAACCCATCTGTACACAATCCAAGATAGACGTTTCGGGGTTCTTCGGCAAACTGGGGATGTTGATCTTGAAAATATTTCCACTCCGCCCCATCAGACGGATGGCACATTTCTTCCTCATTTGCTTCGTGCTCGGCGTGCCATCTCATTGCCGCTGCAGTCTTCTCGCTCTGATACATTCTCTTTAATCTGACAGCAATAGGCATATACCACATACGACTATATGGTACATTGGTCCTACGGTTTTGCTCGTTAGGCATCCATCTTTTTGAATTACAAAACCGACACTTATCTAACCGCTCATCATCTTTCCAGAAGATCATACAATTGTTAATGCAAACATCAATTGCATGACATGGGAGCCCCAAATTGCGCATCAATTTGTCTGTCTCGTAATGTGAACTGGGTGCCTGGTTTCCTTCTGGTAAATAATCTTTCAAGATACCGCATACTGAATCCACTAACTTTTTACTCATATTATGATCTGCCTTATTTTGCATGATTCTAGCAGCTAAAGATAAATGCGAGTGACCTTCACGACAACCATCGTATAATGGAGTATTCGCTCCATCTAACAAGTTGTAGAATTGTTTTGAATGATTACGTACCGGTTCTTCTACATTTTGATAACTAACATCCTGATGATAGTTGTTATCAAAACTCACGCTATCACGAAACGCATCATTCACCATATCCACATATCTATCTTCTACGACATTACCCACATCATCACTAGTCCCACTTACATGCGTCCTATCAACATAACTCGTTCCTAAATCCATATCCAGTTCTTCACCATGCTTATACCAAATATAATAATCTGGCATAAATCCTCTACTATACAAATGTCTCAAAACTCTTGTACCGGGGATAAATTTCTCATTCTCGCAAACAAGACAAGGGCAGTGAAACATACCGCGATTTCTCTGCGCTAGAGGCTGGCTATTTACAAATGCCACGAATTGATCCACCCCCGCTGTGAACTCTACGGAGAGATTTCCCGTCGCTTCATCGAACCTATTATACATCCACTCCCGGAAATTACCATAATTGTAATTTCCCGACATTCTAAGTTGAGAAACCTTATTCTCTCTTTGATATGTGTTTATAAACTCTTTGTTTGCTTTGTGTTTCTACAATTGTGACAAGAAAATTTGCGTATGGCAAATATATAGACAATTTCCCGACTGTTTCCCGACTGAATTCCGACTGCAAATAAAAATAGGTACACCAACCGCTAAATTAATTCAACGTGATTTACAACTACTTTTTGCTACTGATTTGCTACTGTTCTACGACCCACCGAATTCAGTAGCAAATCAGTCGCTAAATAACTACTGATTAGCTACTGCATGTTTCCGACTACAATTCAGTCACTAATCAGTCGTAAAACTGCTATGCATTAACGACTGATATTTTTAGTCACTAAATACCTACTGATGTGCTACTGTTTTGAAAATAGTCGCAAATCAGTCGGAAATCAGTAGCGAAACAGTAGGTAAATTTACCGACTGCCTAATCAGTAGCAACAATCAGTCGGAAAAACGCTGTTTTGGTGTAGTGTTTGTTATTTGAAAACCTTATCCCCAGATTAAATCAGCTAATTTTGTTAGAAATACATCTTCTATGTTATACAAACGTTAGAATGAACAAACAATACAAAGTAGAAATATATTCATATGGAAAACCAATAAAATGACCAACATTCCCTTATACTTAAAGAAACACATTATAATGTATTTCTAAGTTGCTAAGTGAAAGGTACAAAAATACCATATTCAAAGTTATTATTGCATAGAACACTGATAGTCATATGGAAAACCAATAAAATCTACTGTAATACTAGAAAATATACGTTTTTGTTGGTGTAATACTAATTTAATTGGAAATCAAAATTTTCAATATTTTGTAAAACTAACAACCTAATATAACTATGTGCATTTTTTTAAATCAGGCCCAGAGTTAAAACAGGTCCAAAGTCCAAAATCTCGGCGGGAATTCAAAATTTCCGAAAATTCAAAATTTTAATTTTTAATTTTAAATTCTTAGATCTACATTTTTTTTTCTCTCTCTCTCTCTTCTTTTCTATTTCTTTCGAGACTCTCTCGGGTCTCTCTATCCATTTCTCTCTCTCTCTCTCTCTCTCTCTCTCTCTACCACTTATCTCTCTCTCTCTCTCTACCACTTTCGACTCGATTTCTTCCGATTTCTTCACGGGTCCTTTCTTCACGATATATTAGCCCTTGACACGATTTCTTCACGAGATCCATGGATTCTAGCTACCACTGGACTGACAATTTCGATGTTGAACCTTACGAGGAGGAGAAGAGGCGCGGCAAGGAAATGAAGAAGCTGAAGGAGCATCACGACATGCTCCAATTCATCGCCGACGCCGAGTATGGGATTCCCACAAAATTCCCATGTGGTGGATACATCAAATCCGATGTCTCTCCAACTCCAAAGTTTAAACGTGATCGAGATACTTTACCAGGAAGTAGGTACTTCACCTACACCAATTTTAAGGTAAAATTTAATTGAGTTTCTCGGTTTTTTCTGGGTAATACTAGGTAAAACTACTTGGATATTCTTCGGATGTATAACTCGTAATACTAGGTAAAACTACTTGGATGTTCTTCGGATGTATAACTGGTAATACTAGGTAAAACTACTTGGATGTTCTTCGGATGTATAACTGGTAATACTAGGTAAAACTACTTAGATTTTCTTCGGATGTATAACTGGTAATACTAGATAAAACTACTTAGATTTTCTTCGGATGTATAACTGGTAATACTAGGTAAAACTACTTGGATGTTCTTCGGATGTATAACTGGTAATACTAGGTAAAACTACTTAGATTTTCTTCGGATGTATAACTGGTAATACTAGGTAAAACTACTTGTATGTTTTTTTTCTAGGATGATGGACTCCACTTTCGTCAGCCATGGGTTGTCGGTGTCGAAGAAGAGATCTCGAAGCTACTTCGGAAGGTTGAAGAGCAAAGCAAGACGATTGAAGAAATGCGAAAAGAGATTCAAACCCATGCCGAAGAGATAGCCAAGCTCAAGTAGATTTTGGCGTTGGATTCCGGCTCTGATAATGTGCAGGTATACGGGGGGAAGGTTGTTAGATGGTTGTTTTATGCTATGTTATAATTTCTGTGTAATAATTTGTACTATGTTATAATTTGTATTATGTTATAATTTCTGTGTAATACTGGTATAACTTTGCATTATTGGTATTAGTTGACTTTTGAAATTCTTTCTTTTCGAACGAAAATTAAGCAAACATCACATTACATATCATCGAAATTTAAGCAAATATCACATTACATTACATAGAATTACAATTCATACAAAACATTGTTCAAGAGCCTACTTCAATGTTTAAGAAACATTCTTCTCCTTCCGCACAAACACATTACCCTTCCGAGCCTTCACATACTCTTTAACTGTCTTCATCCTATCCTCAAGATCTCCAACCTTCTCTAATATCATACCCAGCTGATCTGTCAAGGTATGCATCGCGGCCACCACCTCCCCGAGAGACGTATTCTTAGCTCGGCCTCCAGTCGCTGCTCTTTCCTCCTTTATTTCTAGCCCTTTCACATCTTCATCCTTCATATCTTCAAACTCAACGGTTATTCCATTGTGAAGTAGCGCCTCCCAACTCTCCACAACAGGATCGTGCTCGTCAACATCGTCCTCCATTTCCATGATTGAATCCAAGAACTCTTTCTCCTCAGCCGTAGTTATCAACACATTGTCAATGTCCTGTCAAGTTAAACACATTTAAACAACCAGTATTACCAAGTTTTCCTAGTTTTACCAAATCTATCATTATTACCAAGTTTGCCTAGTTTTACCAAATCTACCAATATTACCAAGTTTTCCTAGTTTTACCAAATTTACCAGTATTACCAAGTTTTCCTAGTTTTACCAAATCTACTTGTATTACCAAGTTTTTCTAGTTTTACTAAAATCTGCAAATACTACTAACCGTAGTACTTCCGAGTATTTCATACACAGTCTCAAGAGGCCAGCCTCTCAGGTCGCATTTCTTCCACTTATACTTGCACATCCTTGGACAATCGTCCTTAGGAGCTTGAACAGGTTCTCGGATGCTACTTCTCAGTGCCGGAATGGCCTCCAACGCCAAAAGCTACAAACAACCGCATATAATTATACTTCGCAAAAAAGGACCAACCTAGTCAAGTTCTACAATTTACCTCCAAAGGAAGACAAAAACCAGGAATCACCCAGCCGCCTCCCACCTCACCGTTATAGTGGCTCATCGTACTCTCAATGGACTCTAACATGTGATCAAAAGAGAATCTGCCCCAAGGAAATATCTTACACAAATCTAGATCAGCGACGTATCTTACAAATATGTCGAGCACGGATTTCCCTTTTGCTCCGGTTTTGGTGGGACAGTAGACGATGCTGCTCAAGAAATACAGCACCGCCATCTTTAGCCTATCTCCACTATCATCCGGTCCCATTTCCTTGAGCCGATCCCTCACGTCTTCCCTTAAAATCTTCTTTTTATTCGAATCATCAAAATACTTTTTCTTGAAGGAGGTGGACCCTTTTCGCTGCCAGTTCAGAGGATAGTTGCGGCAGTTGAGTCCTGAGATCATAGCATGCTCTCGTAACCCATATCGGATGGGAATGTCATTGACCACAAACCATGCCTCCTTTTTCCTTTGGATCGCAGCTGTACGCAACAACAGCATCCACATGGGTTGAACCATATGATTGCTCTTCGGCATGTGGATAATGTGGCAGAACTGAGGATGCTTCTCAAACCAATCTCTTTCCGTCGGACTGAGATCCACTTCTTTAAACGTCTCCAAAACTTCTTCGACGAAGCACCGGGTTGATAGCTTTATGCTCTTGCCATACTGCTCAGGCTGAAAGTATATTCCAAGTGGTTTCATGGCTTCCGTCTCTGCCCAGGCATCTTGCATGCAAGAAAGTTTTCCTAGTATTACATTTCTACCATTTTAATTCCTGGTGATCCTATCCTAGTATTACCATGAACTCTCCATCTCTCTCCAATTCATTTCTACGTTGCCAGAACTCTACGGTCTTACCTCCGCCGCACTATCCGCCGCATTATCCGCCTCACTATCCGCCGCACTATCCGCCTCACTATCCGCCTCACTATCCGCCGTTGTATCCGCCGCCGTATCCGCCGCACTATCCGCCTCACTATCCGAAACCGTCTCCTCCTCCGAGTCTCTCGTCTCAGCCGTCGGATCAACACCCGAGTCTCTTGTCTCAGCCGTCGGATCAACACCCGCTTCTCTCGCCGACGATTCTTCTGGCCCACTCTCCGCCGGCGCAGTCTTCTTCTTCTTCGCCTCCCTCTTCTCCGACTTCTCCGACGCATAAGTCGTCTGTCTCGTCTTCCGGGTTTGCCTCGTTTCCACCATTGAACTCGAATCGATTGAGAATGGGTCGATCGATTTCACTCGGGTCGTTTCACTCACTCACTCACATGTGCCTCACCCCTAAGAAGGAGGAAGTAAATCGACAATTATGATTTAGGTAAATTTTTTTTTTTCTATTATCTCGGGTATAACCTGATCCGGGATCTATTATTTCGGGTTTGCTCAAGTACAAACCGTAAATTTGAGGAATATAGGTCGGTTTTTCTGTAAATTCTTTTTTCCAATAAAAAAAAAATCAAAACTAATTTCAGAATATAACGGAGAGATTTTAGCTCTTTTTTCAGCTTCAGCGAGATTCCAGACGATTACCCGTTCCTTATTGTTTATATAAATCGTGATTAAATCTCTCTTGTCTGCCATAATTTTGGTCCTACACGAAGAAACTAATCCCAAGTTCCGGCTGCAGCGGCGGCGGATATTACCTAGCGGCGCAACCGGAGCCGTTGATTGGAAGATCCGAGAGCTTGAGACCTGTAATGGAAGGTCTTGATCCGGACGACAACGATGGAGGTGAAATTTCAGGGGATTCGAAACGACTCGGGTCGGGTCTAGGTCACTGGGTCAAGGGTCAGTTGTCACGTGCTCCGTCCGTGGTTTACCGGAGGTCCGATTTGAGGCTGCTCCTCGGCGTCTTGGGAGCTCCTCTCGCACCCGTTCACGTCTCTTCCTCCGATCATCTCTTGCTTCACTTCACCATCAAAGATACCTCTATCGTTAGTCTCAGATTATAACTCCTTCGATTCCAAATTTATTTTTCAAGGGTTTGAAAATCTGAGAAACACTGATTCTTTTAAGCCAAACAAATTCGTATATCTTGATTGATATGTCTCTTGCAGGAAACATCATCTGCTCAGTACATTCTGCAACAGTACACGGCGGCTTCCGGTGGTCAGAAGTTACAAAACTCCATGAAAAACGCTTACGCTATGGGTAAGCTCAAGATGATTACCTCAGAGCTCGAAACTCCCACAAGAACAGTTCGAAATCGAAACCCTACAAAGTCCGAAACTGGTGGTTTCGTTCTCTGGCAGATGAATCCAGACATGTGGTACGTCGAGCTCTCTGTTGGTGGTAGTAAGGTTCGTGCTGGCTGCAATGGCAAGCTCCTTTGGCGACACACTCCTTGGCTCGGTTCTCACACTGCTAAAGGACCCGTCAGGCCTCTTCGCCGTGCACTTCAGGTTATACCCTCAGACAGTGAAGTTTACATGATTTTGTAATTAGTCCATTGCTGATTTTATGTTGAATGATCAATCAGGGACTTGATCCGAGAACTACTGCCACTATGTTTGCTGAATCCAAGTGCGTTGGAGAGAAGAAAGTGAATGGTGAGGATTGTTTCATTCTGAAGCTATGCACGTCACCTGAAACCCTTAAGGCGAGGAGTGAAGGACCAGCAGAGATCGTAAGACACATCCTTTTCGGTTACTTCAGCCAAAGAACTGGACTTTTAGCTCAAATTGAGGATTCTCAGTTGACCCGGATCCAATCCCACGGTGGGGATGCTGTTTACTGGGAAACCACGATCAACTCGTTTCTAGAGGATTACAAGCAAGTCGAAGGGATCATGATTGCTCACTCTGGACGCTCTGTTGTTACCCTTTTCAGATTTGGGGAAGTGGAAATGAGCCACACTAGGACAAAGATGGAGGAAAAATGGACCATTGAAGAAGTCGCTTTCAATGTCCCCAGTCTGTCTCTAGATTGCTTTATCCCACCGGCTGATCTTAGGTCTTGTTCGTTGACCGAGGCCTGCGAGTACCCGAACCAAGAGGAGAAAGGGAAGAGCTCGATCACATTGGCTGCAACAGCTCATAGAGCTAAAGTTGCAGCCTTGGAGAAGGGAAGGTTGAACGGTTACCCGGTATGGCATATCGATGTCTGAGTTTGGTAGGGAAAGATGCAATGCAATCTGTTCATAGTAATTGCTGGTAACAGGACTCAAGACTTGGAATCAAACTAACTACCCCATTTTGTTTAGCAGCTCACATATTAGGAGTTTGATTACACGATCGTTTTCTTTCGATTTCGGTTTTATTTGTTTTTTTCATTGCCACCTTCAATATTTTTGAGCAAGGTGATTGGTCTTGATATGCAAAAATGTCAGTGTCAAGAGAAGGAGAATTGCTGCTTTCATGTTGAATTTGATTTCTATGGAAAGTTCATTGTTAGTTTGTGAATCTATTTATATCGTTACTTTGGTTTGGAACCGAACTAAACCGGTCCACGTTGTTTAAATTTGAATCATATTAGGTTTAATGTCGTTGAGACATGAAATCGATGATGTGAGACATGAATCCCATTTTAGTGGTTAGAGAGTGAGTTGTGTTAGGTACCAATAGAGAAAGTGATAGTTAGGAAACAACATAAATGGGATTTTATGAAAGGAATTGAAGATATGATGATTATGAAGAAAAGGGGTCCCTTTTTCTGCTTTTATGCACAACTGTCTTCTCTTTTTTCATTAACTTTCTTTTAAAGTTATGTATTGATTGCATCTTTATATATTCGACTTCCACATATGTAACATACGATAACGACATCGTTATGGAGGCAACAAAGCTTAAACATTTCCGGATTAAGACAACAAAATATCTGGAGAACGTAAAGTTGTTGAGCTTTTAACCTCAAAACATAACCAAATTGTCGGATCAAGATTTGGAAAAAGTCTGAGATAACCAACAAGACAAAAAAAATATACAAACGCTTAAACTTCCCAATGGCACACAAAAACCGATACAAACACAAACTCGTGACAGAGAAAACACTCAATGGGCAAAAAACAAAGACTGATTTTAATGTTGTCTAGAGGAAGAAGAAGAACAAAAGATGCGTGTGGCTATGGTTAACAAATATTATATTTACAAGTTTCTATTCCTTACTAATGGCTCTACGGCAATAAGGGCAATCTCCACATGCTTTAAGCCAAGGGTTTAAGCATGACGAATGGAAACTATGGGTACAGGGTAAGGATATAAGTAGGTCGCCTTTAGTGAAACTCTCTAAACATATGCTACAATCTCTCCTATCGGTATTAACCTCGGCTGAGCAAAACGTTTGCCGGTGTAAACAGTTAATGGCAGCTTGAGTGAGACCTTGTGGTTTCTTGTTGCATTCATAGGACACTTGAAGCCCTTCTGGTTGAAAATTTGGATCTCCATAGAACGAAACCCCATCTGCGGAATGCAATGAGGACTCCATCTCATTCTCTCCCAGTGAAACTCTGTTGCTTCGACTGAATAAAAAAAAACCAAAACAATGATGAAACAATACCAATCAAGAAGATCTAAAGAAAGATCTTTAAGGACACATTTAGGCACCTGAGAAAACCTTAGCTCTATACATGAATGGACAAAGATATTTCTTTCTCAATCCTTAGCAAGAATCGTGGTACTTGAAGTAGAATCAAAAGCAAACAAACAAATGCTTCAAAGAATATTTGATCAGACAAAAACCTAAAATCACACTACACTGAACATCACGATTCCACCACTAAAGCTGTAGAATTTTTCACTGGTTAAGCCGAGACCTACCTGTAACTAGACAAAGAGACACCTCTCAATCTTTCGAGAAGTCTCGCCCTTGCGAGCAAAACAGCTCCAGGAAGGCTCTCGGATCCATTTAGGTTTCCACTGTTACTTTCAGTTTCCGAATCAGCACTGCTCGAATTCAAATATTGTGAAATGCCTTGAACAGGTCTACGTTCCTGGGGACAAAAGAACAAAAGGGCTAATCTCAAATTAACAATTTAGGCAAGATTTGTAAGAAGTTAATAACTACTGAAATTACAATTTGGGAGGGAGGGAACTAACCGAAAGACCAAGATTGTGACAGTATCGTCGGAGACGCGGCGGGGCACGCCGGAGAGGATCACAGCCATCGGAATCATGACGGTGACCATGGTGATGGATGCCGTGACGGCGATGATGATGATGACTGTGTGAGTGGTGTCGATTAAGAGAAGAGTCGGAATCTAAATCCGGGTCGGATCTACCCGGACGCGATCTTCGAGTAGAGAAGAGTTCCGATGCGCTCGTCATGCACCGATAACCTAATTACGTTAAATCTGTAGATACGATGAGATAAGGATTAAAGAGAGGGAGAGAGGAGAGAAGTTGCGAGGAAAAGTAGAAGGAAACTGCAGTGAAAAGTTGACGTCATCTCCCACTCGTTGTTGTCGGAAGGAAGACATTTTTAAAAACGATGTCGTGTAGAATTCATAGATACCTTAAGGAAAGAAGCCCAATTTAGTTTGGGCCTTTACTAAGCTGCTGCGAAAACGGTTAATATGTGATTACTCGATTATTCCGAAACACAGAAAATTGAATGATCTCTTAATTAAAAAAAGGTTATCAAAAAAAAGTTGAATGATGTTGGCCTAATTTATAAATAAATAAATAAATGGGAAATTTTGATAAATATTATTTTTAGGAATCTTTTTTCAAAAGAAAGATCAAACATGCATGTATTTGATCAAACATGTATTAAAAGTTTACTTATGTGGTATTTTCCAGTGAAATTCGATTCCAACTCCTCACAAAAGATGAGAAAATGGTCTCATGTTGACGAAAAATAAGCTCAAGGTTATTACCTAGGGCTGTCAAGCGGATCTGTCTGGTGATGATCCACTTCATAAAACCCGTAAGAAATTTGATCCGTGATGATCAGTTCCACAAAATCCACAAGACAAAATAAACTAACCCGTATCTACCCCGCTTAAATTTACGGATAACCACGGGTCACCCGCGGGTATATTAATAAAAAAAAATCTAGCTAAATATATATATATATATATAGTTAATAATAATAAATAATATTTGCCCAAAAAAATAAATAATAATAATTACAAAACATAAATACCAAAATATATTTTTAAAAGTCAAAATGTGTTAATTAATGTATGTACACTATATAATATTTGAAAATTTTAGTTCTAATAACTACATAAATATATATATAATTTGTTTTTTTTTTAAAAAAAACTCGCGAGTACTCGCAAAAATCCGCATTTTACTAAGTTGACCCGCACCCGCTCCGTTTTTTTGCGGTGTGAATTTTTTCGACATGCACCCGCCATGAATTTTTTCGACATGAATTTTTTGCAGGTCTCGCGAGTTTGTGATTAAATTGACAGCCTTATTATTGACTATTAACCAAGTGATTGTAGTGGGAATTTAATAAGGCTGTCAATTTAATCACGGATGGAGTAATATATATCAACTACTATATCGACATCAAATCTACATCTTTTTAATTCATAAAGTTTTGAACTAATAAATCATGAACTCTTAGAATCCGGAAAGGTTATCTGTTATTGATATATTTTTGCAAAGTCAATGGATGGAAGTTTAGTTCTCGTACCAATAAATACGGAGTTTGACAATCGTACTCAATCATCAATCAAGTGAATTGACAAAGAAAAACACCATGGAAGATTCGAAGATGAAGCTTCATTGTGGCTGGTTTTGGTTTAATATGGCAGCTATCTTTGGTATCTTTGAGAAGGGTCTTGACTTCGAACTTGTATTCGTAGATTGGGTTGCTGGTGAATCCAAAACCAAAACCTTTCTCTCTAATCTCAACGTATTATAACCCTCTTAACTCTTCAATAGATAGATAACTTTGATCTTTCTCAAATCCACCAATTATTACTTCACATGTGTTAGTATGACTATCTAGTATTTTTGCAGCCATTTGGTCAAGTCCCGGTTCTTGAAGATGGAGATCTCAGACTTTTCGGTATTAATCTTGCTTTTACATATATTCTGCAATTTCATGTATATTAATTTAGATTGGAATGGTGACAAATGTTCACTTCGAACTAAACTGCTTGCACACTAGATAACAAATTCTAATCAAAATTTTGGTTTAAGCCTAACTACTGTCAGGTTCGGTCCAACGTTTTGGCAGTCCTGCACAGGATTAAATAATTGTGTTCCTTTGATATGTTTCTTTGTTAATATAAGATTAATTCCTAAAGTTTGGTCTTATAGCTAGCTAGATGCGTAACCATGATTTATTTTGCATGTGTTGTAGACCTAGCCTGAGTATTATGAAGTTTTACATTCAGGGATCATATATGGAATCTATTATTTATCAAATGGTTTGTTGAAATTGGTGAAAGTTAATAGTGTTTAAATATTTATGCATATAGAATCAAAGGCGATCACGCGATACCTAGCCGAACAATACAAAGACGTAGGAACAAACCTATTACCAAATGATCCTAAAAAGAGAGCAATTGTATCGATGTGGATGGAAGTAGATACAAATCAGTTTCTTCCTGTGGCATCGACTCTCATCAAAGAACTCACCGTAAAACCATATCAAGGTTTAGCCACGGACTTTACATCGGTTCAAGAAAACAAAGAGAAGCTATCAGAGATTCTAAACATCTACGAGACTCGTTTAGGCGAGTCTCCATACTTAGCCGGAGAAAACTTCAGTTTAGCGGATCTTCATCATCTTCCACCGATTCATTACTTGTTGAACACAGAACAAGAAGAAGTGAAAAGCTTGGTCTATACACGTCCCAATGTAGCCGCATGGGTCGAGAAGATGAAGTCGAGACCCGCTTGGCTAAAAACAGTCGTTATGCAAGAGCACATCGTTGACCTTATGAAACGACGTCGTTTGCCTAAACAGTTAGATTCGTCGTGTCACGAGTCAACGGCTGTGGCTCAGAAAACTGCGATGGTGATTGGGAACAACAATTAAGTAAGCAGTGAGTCATCATGATGATCCATTGTATAATATTGTATGCTCCAATTTGTAAGCGAAAGAAATAATTATGTGTTTTCCACTTTATAAAATATCATGTCGTCATGTGTTTATATTATAAAATAATTCATTTTTTGATTTAAGTTTTTAATTATATATGTACTAGAATTCAATATGCGCTAGCTATATAGTGCGGAGTAATTTTTGTTTTAAAATTTAGAAAAAATTGTTTTTATCTAAATTTTAAAATATATTTAAATAATGATTATAGATAAAACTGTTAATCCGGACTAGCCTGTTTATTTAACTCGTTTTGCAAATGAGATAATTTCATCGCCATTATTGATACTTAAGACTTGATTGGTATAACTGATGGTAGAACATCAACACTAAACATCATACTACGTATGCTGTTGAAACTGTATGCTCTGATTAATATACAAATTTTAAGTGATTGGTAAAGTTGTGAATGATTATATATAAAATTATTTAGTATATTTATTTGTCAGCATTGTATCTATATATATATTTTTAATATTTATTTCATATTTTAATTGTATTTATTAAATTAGTTTTTTATTTAAAAATATTATTTTACATTAATTGAAAAATAAAATAATAATAAATATTAGTTTTAAAAGTATAAAATTTACACTTTTATATAAACATAATTTTTGATATTATTTAACAAAATAAATTAGTCATAAAATTATTTTAAATTTTTTTATATTTTAAAGTTTAATGATATATCAAAAGTTCCATATGAAAACATAGACTAGAGAGAAGAAGCATTTGCAGAGTTAGAGAGAAGAAGCATTTGCAGTTTTTAATATTTTCCTAAATGTTTTATTAACAAAAGTTGATTGGTTGATAAAAGGTTTAATACTTTTTAAATCATCTACCAATCAAAGCCTTAGTAATGAGGATAGCACCAAAAAAAAAAATATCCATGACAGAGAAATACCAATTACATGGAATTTCAGCATCCACAACCTTTGTTTTCTACTTTTTTTTTTTCGTTTTAATGTTAAATATTTGGACAATTGATCAAAATAACACATTTTAAAACTTTTTGTTGCAAACTTAGTATCACTAGTTTAAAATAATAATAATAGCATAAATTTTGATAATAATAGCATAATTTTAATATTAAAATGACATATATTTTTTTCTAATAGAGAAAAACTAAACCATAAATTGGAAATAGTGAACTCAAATATAATGTTTAATTTTATTTTGAATAAATAAATATTTTTACATAATTATTTGTGTTGTTTTGGCAATTTTAATTTTAGAATGTTAATTTTGGAAAGAAAAAAAAAATAAATTTTGTACTATTTTAAGATATTTCTATAAATATTCCGACACCTTCAATATCCCGACACCTTCAATATCCATAACAACTAGACCAACAAAAAAAACTAGTCAGATATATAAAGTAATTATCACGGACCAGTGGAGGATTGAAACTTTTTTTTGGTTAGAAATCAAAATGAAACAATTAAAAAAAAATTGTTTTCCTTTAGCTGTAGGGTGTAGCCATCTGGGTATTTTGTCTCCATCCAATGATCGCTGGTAACGTATTCAAAGGAATCCTTTCATCGTTGAAAAAGATGCCCAAAATAAAATTACGGAGAGTTACTTGAATAGTATAGAAATTAGGTAAAATGACTAAGACTAATCAACAACTTTTTTTTATTATTGGAATGTTTTTCATACCCAGGATGCCCTTCTAAGCATTTGATAACAAAAACGTAATTACAGGAATGTCATTACTTTTTTTTTCCACATCTGCGCGGTGCTTACGTGACACAAAAAACTGCCTACGTGTATTATGAAAGTCTGCCGCAGAAATTTCTCGCTGTAGTGACGACATACTTACAGGACGAGCGGCTGATTTAAAAGAACGGCCGACTTATGAGTTGGTCGGCTGATTTATATTCATAAGTTAGCCAGATGTCACGGCAGACTTATATGAACCTCGATCGACTTATGAATTTTCGGCTGACTTAGGAGTACACGACACGGCTGATTTATATCCGGACGGCCGATTTATGAAAAATTTGGCTGACTTATTGCTATGACATGGCCGACTTATTGTTGCCCGGCTGATTTATCGTAAATCCGGCTGACTTATTTGGCTGATTTATTTTGCAACGACATACTTATGCGGGTTAATTGTGGTTGACTTATATTAAATCAGCCGTAATAAGACCAATTTACTTAAAAGTCGGCCTAATTACGGCTGACTAATTAGCGAAAGATTAATTATTGTAATAGTATGCTATTGACGACTGACTTATATGATGTAGCGGCTGACTTATGTTTTCCACCTGATTTATGTGTTTTGATGGCTGATTACAGGAAACTTTATAAATTACTTAAATAGTATTTTAGTGGTGACAGACTTATAATTTTGTTTGATGGCTGATTTTACATGGCTGATTTATAAGTTCGTTTGATGGCATGTTTCCATGTCAGCAAAATAAAGATTACACATCAGCTCTGAACACATACATTATTAGGTTTAGACTCCGTCTACGTCGTCGTCGTCTATATCTTTCTTCTTCTTCATTGTTGTTCTTTATCTCCATTCTTCATCCTTCTTCATCCTATACCAGATCTAAACTTTTGAGTGGAATATTAATGGATCCGGTGATTATTGTTTGCAGGACATGGGTTCATACAAATCGATATGTATTCAACGCCGACAAGAGATGGTGTAAAGTTCTAGAAGTTAACGAACAAAGAACCTACAACGATTTTGTACACATGTTCTCTAACAAGATTTTGAAAAAAATCTCGCACGATACTCCACCAGTTTATGTATGTAATTCTCGCCAATTTCTAGGTTTTCAAACGGCTGACTTAACTGTACGTACGGCTGAATTATCTGTACGATACGGCTGACTTATTTGTACGATACGGCTGACCTCAAATCAGCCAAACCTCAAATCCGGCAGTTGTAAATCAGCCAAACCTCAAATCTGTGTGTTTGCATTTTAAAAATTTTATTTAATTTGATAGGTTCTCTTAATAGTTTTATTTTAATATTAAGTAATTTTAAGTCTTACATCAACAATGATTTATATTTGTAAGATTTACACTTCTTGTATGTTTATTCTTATCATGTTCATCTCAAACCCTAAACTACATACAATATAATCCTTGCCATGTATTTATAAGAATTTTCATAAATAAGCCTATAATATCATTATTTCCTTGAGATTACTAAGTTATAAACATGTCATATCTATATTACCATAAACCTTTTATATAGTAACAACATAATCCTTACCATGTATTATCTATATTGCTAACTATAACTATATTAGACTTAAACCATAAATTCTACATTACATGTTTTGTAGTAACTATGTTATCATATATAACAGAAAAAATCCCCTAATTCAATGTAAAACTCGTAATCCCATAAATTCAAAAATATTTTATGTGATCAGTCGGCCATAATAGATGACAAATCGGCCATACCTCAAATATGTGTTTCAAAGTTTAATTAATAATTGGTAATAATTTTATTTCAATATTAAGTAATTTTAAGTCTTACATCAACAATGTGTTATATTTGTAAGATTTACACTTCTTGTATGTTTATTCTTATCAATCTCAAACCCTAAACCACATGCTTCCAATGTAATCCTTACCATGTCTAAATATATTAGACTTAAACCCTAAATCCTTACCAAGTCTAACTATATTAGACTTAAACCATAAATCCTACATTACATATTTTGTAGTAACTATGTTATCATAGATAACAAAAAATATCCTCTAATTCAATATAAAACTCGTAATCCCATAAATTCAAAAATACTTGTTTGATAAGTCGGCCATAATAGATGAAAAATCAGCCATGAAGTTGTATGGATGTTGTTGGAAACCAAAAAAAGATGAAAAAATTGAATATTAAAACGAACGACCAAAAAAAAAAACAAAAAAAATTGATTTTTCAAACGATTTGGAATTAGAATTCAATTTGGGCGTGAATATCGACGAAATTGAAGTTCCACACGTACACTTTTTGTAATCTCGAGACACCGCGTGAATCCCTATGTTTCACTCGTAAATCAGCCATAACAGTGTTTGGTATGGTTCGTAAATCAGCCATAACGGTATTTGGTATGGTTCGTAAATCAGCCATACCTCAAATCGGTCATTTGTAAATCAGCCATACCTCAAATCGGTCAGTCGTAGATCAGCCATAACGGTGTTTGGTATGGTTAAGGTTTCGCTTTGGGAATCGCCCATATAGATTTTTTTCGTTTCTTTTTCGCTTCTGGAAATTTATTTCTCTTATTAAGAATCTGAAACGTTACAATTGATAGTAACGAGAAGAAACTGAATCGTTAATTTTTTTTATTAACAATAAATCTCACTTAAAACAGTAACTCCTAAATGGCATTATCGTTTAAAGACATAAAGACATAAAGACATAAATCAGCCATCATATAAACATAAATCAGCCATCATATAAACATAAATCAGCCATCAAGTTTACATAAATCAGCCATCAAATATAAATAAGTCAAGTATATATAAATCAGCCATCAAGTGTACATAAATCAGCCATCAAGTATCCATAAATCGGCCATCAAGTTTACATAAATCAGCCATCAAATATACATAAATCAGCCATCAATGTAGCGTGGATGATTCTGGCACTGGTTTTCATGGCAGGTTTTGACCAGTTATAGGCGATTGAACCAGAGATACCACAAAGCCATAAACAACCTATGAAGAGTCAAATTGAGATAGTAATATCAGACAAACTCAAAAGCGTCAACGAAATTAAGAACACAGATAAAAAAATCGGATCTGAGGAATACTTCAGATAAATACGACATAACCTAGATCTATAATCGATTTGGTTTCAAATATAAATAAGCCAAGTATGTATAAATCAGCCATCAAGTGTACATAAATCAGCCATCAAGTATCCATAAATCGGCCATCAAGTTTACATAAATCAGCCATCAAATATATATAAATCAGCCATCAATGTAGCGTGGATGATTCTGGCACTGGTTTTCATGGCAGGTTTTGATCAGTTATAGGCGATTGAACCAGAGATACCACAAAACCATAAACAACCTATGAAAAGTCAAATTGAGATAGTAATATCAGATAACTCAAAAGCGTCAACAAAATTAAGAACACAAATCAAAAAATTCGGATCTGAGAAACAATTCAGATAAATACGACATAACCTAGATCTATAATAACGATGAACCAACACAGATATTTGACGAAACTAGATTCGGGTATTCTTATTAGATGAGGTTACCAACACAAAAAGATTAGATCTGAAGAATATGAAGATGGAGAATAAGAAGATGAGAAGAAGAGAAAGAAGGAGACAAAGAGGAGAAAAGAAGACTTACCGTGGGTCGACGCGGCGGTAGAAGATGAAGGAGACGAAGAATAGAAGGAGACGAAGAGAAAGAAGGAGAAAATAATACTTACCGGTATCAACGACGTCGGAATCTGAGACGAAGAGGGAATCCGGGAACAAAACTGCGTCTTCGTCGGAGCCGGAGCCAGAGCGGAGGTGATTCGGCGAGTGAGAGATGCGATTAGGGTTTTAGTTAGAAGAGAAAAAGACAAGAAAACATAAAGAAATGAGAGATTAATGTTGTTTTTCTTCTATATATCTCACTTAAAAAAATCTAAATGACATTATCGTTAATTACAGTTTACACACAGCCCTTAATGGATATTTTCTTTAAAAGTTGTATCATTTAAGTAATATAAAAAATGTATATATTACTCTAGTCATATCATAACGTTTTTTTGCTATTTGAGTAATTGTCTCATAAAACCTACTTGGCCAAAATAAAATATGAAGAAAATAAAATAACGTATTCAAAGGAATTCTCCAAGCTACTTGGCCAAAATAAAATAATTTACCACTAGAGTTGCCTTTTTTGTTTGTTTTTTTTTATTATTGTATCGTGGTTGGCACATGGGTTTAATTAAAACTTCTTCTTCCTCTTGATGTTGATAATAATCGGCCAATTCTAATAGATTCCAACAAATGGTCAGAGTTAAAACCCTGAAAAAGATAATCACTTTGAAAAATCAAGAAAGAAAAAACAAAAATACAGTTTCAAACTAGCTAGCGCAGAAAGAGAAAAGCTTTGGATTATGGAAATAAAAAACATCACCATGGAAAAAGTAAAAGTATCATTTCACCCCCATCCTTTGATACCTTTTACTCGCTTTCATTTTGGTGCGTGTGTGGCGTGTCGCCCTTTTCGTACTGATTACAATTATGGAGGCTATCGTTGCAATGAGTTAGGGTGTGATACTGTTGTGTTCCATAAAGAATGCGCCATGTCCTTACCAGAAATCAACCACTCTTCCCATCCCGACCATCCTCTCAAACTAATCATCCCAAGTTATTCGAAATCATTTCGTTGTAGTCATTGTACCGTTGGGTTTATGTCTGGATATTGCTGTTCAATATGTGATTTTGAAATAAGATGCAATCTCTTGTGTTATTCATCAAAGTTACAATTACATATATACATCTCGATATATCCTATTCTAGATATACTCGTATCTAGGTAAATATATATACATATTGTTAGCCTAATACCCCCCTCCAGTTGGTGACTCGAAAATCCGAACACCTAACTTGGACAACAATTTCTCAAACGTGGGTCTTGGTAATGATTTGGTGAAAATATATGCGACTTGTTCCTTTGTCGAAATATGCGTAGTAGTAATGAGACCATCCTGTACCGCGTCGCGTACTAGATGGCAATCTAATTCTATATGTTTCGTACGCTCATGAAAAACCGGGTTCGCAGCGATGTGGATGGCTGCTTGACTGTCACAATGCAAAGGCATAGGATGAGAATGATCAAAACCTAGAGTGGTGAGGAGAGCTTTTAACCATTTCAATTCCTTAAGAGTGTACGCCATAGCACGATATTCGGCCTCATCCGACGAACAAGAAACCGTGTCTTGTTTCTTTGTCTTCCAAGAGACAGGAGAGGAGCCCAAGTAGACAATATAAGCAGAGAGCGAACGTCGCGTGCGTGGGCATGCCGCCCAATCAGAATCGCAGTAGGCGGTGATGGTGAGATCGCTAGCTGAGCTGAGAAGAATACCTTGGGCCGGTGATCCTTTGAGGTATCGAACAAGACGTAACGATGCCTCCCAATGTGCAACAAGAGGAGTTTGCATAAATTGGGAGAGAATATGGACAGCGTAGCTCAAATCGGGCCATGTTAAGGTCAAATAGATAAATCGTCCAACAAGTCGGCGATATTGTTCTGGATCGTCAAACTTTGGACCCGTGGCTGACCCCAATTTGTGATTAAGTTCCATAGGAACGGGAGATGGTTTAGCTCCCAACAGTCCGGCTTCAGAGATAATATCTAGCGCATACTTATGCTGGGAGAGACAGAAGCCATCGGAACCGCGAGATACCTCAATGCCCAAGAAATATTTCAATTTGCCGAGATCCTTCATGTGAAAACACTCGTTAAGCTGAACTTTGAAATGTTGAATGGCAGAAAGATTGTTCCCTGCGACAACAAAATCGTCAACGTACACAAGGACGTGTAGAATTGTACCTATGCGGTTCAACGAAAAGAGTGAATAGTCTTCGTAGCTCTGTTTAAATCCAAATTGTTTGAGAGCCGTCAAAAGCTTTGCGAACCAACAACGCGGAGCCTGCTTTAAGCCGTACAAGGATTTACGAAAACGACACACTTTTGTCGGATCCAATGACTGAAAACCCGGTGGTAGCTTCATGTATACCTCCTCTTCCAGATCCCCATGTAAGAAAGCATTATGTACATCCATTTGATGCACTTCCCAGTCTTTTGCGGCAGCCACACTTAGAAGGAAACTCACAGTGGTCATCTTTGCGACCAGTGCAAACGTTTCATTAAAATCAGTGCCCTTCTTTTGGCGATTACCCATAACCACTAACCAAGTTTTGTGACGTTCTAGAGTTCCATCGGCATTGAACTTTAGCTTATAAACCCATTTGCTGCCTATGGCTCTCTTCCCCGAAGGCAAATCAGTGAGATCCCATGTATGGTTCGCTTCAAGTGCCTCAATCTCTTTTTGCATAGCTGCACACCATTCTTTAATTTTAACAGCATCGTGAAAATGTCTGGGTTCGGTGCTGTCGAGAACGGCCGCCACGAATGCTATATGATTCGCTGAAAAACCAGAATCAGAAAGGTATTTAGTGATGGGATATAGTGTCATACCAGAAACCGTCGACGAAGACGTTGAGTTGGAGAAACGGGGTGAGAGAGCGTGAGAGGAGGAGTGTACATTGTTAACCACGAAATCTTTGAGTAGTACCGAGGGACGCTTTGGACGATGACCACGTCCCAATGGTTCAGATAACCCCGGAGTAAGAGGTTCGTCATTGATATCTTGTATCTCTTCATCGGAAACCAAAGGAGGTTCGACTTCCGGAAGCGGTGACATATCAGCCTCACCGAGTGGCATCGGTGTGGGGTTCACTACAACGGGTAAGGGCGAGAGCCAGTCATCATCGAATACTTGAATGACACAAGGTGGAGTCGTAGAAGATTGCGGAAGCGAGGATTGAAAGGGAAAGACGTCTTCGTGGAAATGAACATCTCGTGAGACAAAGAAGTGATCTTTTTCAATATCATAAAGACGCCAACACTTCTTCCCGTAAGGATATCCGATAAATATGCATTGCGACTGCGAGTACCGAATTTATCTTTGTCACGGGCGCGATGGTGAGCATAGCATAAACAACCGAAAGTGCGAATCATATCATAAGATGGTCGCTGTCCAAAGAGTAGCTCGTATGGAGTTTTTCCTTTCAACACTGATGAAGGTGTGCGATTAATCAAATGTGTCGCGGTAAGAATGCTTTCACCCCAAAATCTGATAGGAAGATGGCTTTGAAACATGCATGCTCTAGCAACGTTGAGGATATGGCGGTGTTTGCGCTCAACACGGCCATTTTGATGGGGTGTATCGACACATGAAGTCTGATGTAGAATGTCATGTTCTTGAAAATACGAAGTGAGACACATAAACTATGTCTCGTTGTCGCTACGAAATGCTTTGACGGGTTTAACGAATTGTCTCTCCGACATGGCACAAAAATTTCGTATCGAAGTAGAGACTTCAGACTTCACTGTCAATAGATACGTCCAAACGGAGCGAGAGTAATCGTCTACTAATGTGAGAAAATAAAAAGCTCTGCAGGTTGAAGGAGTTTGATACGGACCCCAAACATCGCAATGAACAAGTGAAAAGCAATCCAAAGCCTTATTAATGCTATCATTAAAAACCTCTCGTGTTTGTTTGGCACGAAAACAAATGTCACAACTCTTGATCTCTCCAACATCGCTAGGAGATTGATCACATTCTGATAAAGAAAGCAAAACACTAGTAGAAGGATGTCCTAGTCTACGATGCCACAATGCTCCATTAGATGTAGTTCCCTTTGAACATTTGTTCGCACGAGCAGCCAAGACTCCACTGAAATAGTACACTCCCTCACGCTCTTCACCCGCTCCAATCAAAGTCCTCGAAAAATGGTCCAGCAAGAAACACAATGTATCAGTAAAGATAGCGATGCAGCCGGTTTGTCTTAACAGTTTTGAAACTGAAATCAACGTGCAGTCGAAATCTGGCACAAATAAAACATCGTTAAGAGTATAGGCCGAGCTAAGCGGAAGAGATCCACGCTTTGTGGCTCGGGAACGATTCCCGTCAGGAAAAGTCACGGAAGCAGGGATGATGTCCACCATGTTCACTAAAAGAGAACAGTCGTCAGTCATATGGTGCGACGCACCAGTATCAATAATAACATCGGTAAGATGTGTTTTACCAGACAATTTTTCCGATGACATGTTGGGCCGCTGAGCTTGGAGGAGCTGAATTAGTTGTGCAATTTGATCATGGCCTTGCTCGCCATCAGCTGCAACACGAGCGTTGTTAGCTCGTCCGCGACCACGACCGGTAGCACGGACAGGACGACCTCCACGTTGGACTGTTGGTCTAGGAGCGGTTGCGAAATTGTCATTATTAGAAGGACGAGCACCACGGTTCTGCTCGTAGTACCACTCGGGATACCCGTGAAGTAGAAAACACTCATTCACCTCATTTCCTTTGCGACGACAGTGAGTACATGAGATACCCGAGTGATCGCGAAACTGCGGTGACGAGACGGCAGCGACTTTTGGACCAATTGACTTTACCGTAAACCCGACAGCATATGTCTTCACCATCTCTTTAGAATGAGCAATATTGAGGCTTTGTTCCTCTCGAATCAAGCGTGAGTACACTTGGTTA
This sequence comes from Eutrema japonicum, assembly GCA_030161315.1. Lineage (NCBI taxonomy): Eukaryota > Viridiplantae > Streptophyta > Magnoliopsida > Brassicales > Brassicaceae > Eutrema > Eutrema japonicum. Next base: position 44,328,190 of record BSQW01000001.1, read on the forward strand.
AGGCTGGGCAAATGATCTTCACCCGTTATGGTGGAGCGTATGTTGCTGAAGCGAGGAAGATCGAGCCCAAACAGAAACTGATGAACTTGATCATCCTCTCGTTCTTTCTTGATGTTGGGTCCAGCAGCACACGTACATGGTCTCCCAGTTTTGTAATTTGCCAATTCTTCCCATAGTTTTGTCAAACGTCCATAGTACTCGAGAATCGGTTGAATATCTTGTTTGCACAAAGCGATTTCGTCCTTCAAGACTTGTTTCCGAACTCCGTTTCCGACTGAGAAACGAACCCGAAGACTTTCCCATAGAGCCGAAGCTTCGGATACAAAGGAGACAGTGGATCGGATTCTTGGATCAATAGCCGTTCGTATCCATCCGATGATCATGGAATTTGCAGCAAGCCATTGACTCAATTCCAGTTCAGCGGTTGGTTTCTGAATAGACCCATCAACGAAGCCGAGCTTCTGTTTTGCCTGAAGGGAGTTTTTCAACTCAGTTGCCCATTCGGGATAGTTGTCTTCCTTCAATATAACAGAAGAGATCAAAGCACCAGGGTTGTCTGATGCGTTGAGCGAATACAGACTTGGTGTAGTGGCGGTAGTAGCCGCGGCGGTGATTTCTCCAGACATGGTATTTCACGGCGGCGGTAGTATGAGTAGACAAGCGATGGCGGCGGAGCTATGGCAATCGGCGGTGGCTTAATTAGGTCAGAAGAACTTGTGTCTCTGATACCATGAAATAAGATGCAATTTCTTGTGTTATTCATCAAAGTTACAATCACATGTATACATCTCGATATTTCCTATTCTGGATATACTCGTATCTAGGTAAATATATATACATATTGTTAGCCTAATAGATTTCAAGTTGGATTTGGGTTGTGCGAGGATACCAGCCCTTGTTCATCCTTAAAGTTCCTACGTACACGACCATCCAGAAGCATACCACACTTCCCACCCCCAACACCCACTCAAGTTACTTAAATGTGAAGGAGCACCCGATTACGCCGACAAAGGATGTCTTCTTTGCGGAGTTAAGTTTGATGATGATCGACGACGACTTTATAACCACTGTGATGTTTGTAAGTTTAGCATATGCAGAGTGTGTATGAGAAACCCACCACCGCTTTGTGTTGAAAGCCTGACGACACATGAACATCAACCGCCACGATCACCGCATCTCCTACACTCGGCGTCTTGGACATGGGAATTGGAAATGCGGAGTTTGCCGTAAAAAAGTAGATGGCTTCTACGGGGCTTATTCTTGCTCCAAATGTTCTAATTATGTTGTTCATTCAAGATGCGCAACGAGAAACGATGTATGGGACATGGTCGAACTGGAAGGGATCCCCGAAGAGCCCGAGGAAGCTGCACCGTTCGAGGTGATCGATGATAACACGATAAAGCATTTTAGCCATGATCATAACTTACTACGACTCAACAAGGATGAGATGATTCTACCTGAAAGCACACTTTGTGTAGCATGTGCCTTCCAGATTTGTTCTAAACCGTTCTACAGTTGCCAACAATGTGATTTCATCATCCACGAAATATGTGCTAACCTTCCTCGGAAGAAACGTCATGTGTGCTACAACCTACCTTTCAAGCTACACACATATTCTCCCCACTAAAGTTTTGAGTGTTCTCTTTGTGGGCAACATTTCAGCGGCTTCAGGTACGAATCTTCTAATGATATGGTTCTAGATGTACGATGTGGTTCAATTTCAGAACCATTAGAGCACGAAAGCCATATAGATCCTTTATACTACACTACAGATGAGTCCATGAGCTGTAGTAAATGTGGGGAGAGTGCGATCTTAACTTGTGATGAGTGTGAGTTTAGCTTGGACTACAAGTGCACTATTTTACCAAAAAAGGTAATGAGGCATAGGTATGACGATCATCCTCTCTCCTTGTCTTATGGTGAATGTAATGTGGATGGCAAATATTGGTGCGAAGTATGTGAAACCACAGTGAACCCAAAGGAATGGTTATATACATGCAATGATTGTGGGGTCATATTGCATATTTCATGCGTTTTTGGAGACTTGTCATATATTATGCCAGGTGCATGTTTGAGAGGACGGTGGTCTTCTGCAACAAGGTCCTATCAAGTGGTACACAACACCTCTAATTGTAGACCATTTTGCCATGGGTGTGACTCTCGATGTAAGCTGCCTTCCATTCTTCAGGTTTCTTATGTCGGAGATGTTGTTGTATATGTTTGTTCTGTTAATTGTGTCTGGTCTTCGTGGAAAAAAAAAATCTTTTAGATGTATCTTTTCTTCGTTGAAAAAAAAACAAAAATGGTTGTATCTTCTCTTGTGCCACCTTCCGAAATGGTTGGAGGAATGTTTAAATGAATAAAATACTTTGTACTCCCTCCGTTTTACCAAGAGTATCATTTTAAAATTTTATTTTTGTTTCACAAAGAATATCCTCTAGTAATTATTAAGGCTATATTGCTGGCATCAAGCCATATAATTCTGTGTTATCTTCAGCTCAAAATATAGAAAGTTTGATTTTGCTTTCAACCAGGCAAAGCTGCTTCCCCAATATCACATGTTACAATTGATTATGAAGACCCAAATGCTTAGGATCAAAACCATTTCCGGAACTGAGTGGAAAATCCCAACAAACATTAGCTAGAGATGTGGCCAAGACAAGTCTCTTGTTTTTTTTGGGTCTGCCTGCATCAACCACTAAACCAGCTTGAGATTTCCTGTAAGCTTCCTCTAGTCTCATTGATTCCCGCCAACTTCATCCTCCTTAACGCTTCCATAAACATTACATTCAAGAAGCATCATGAGTCTTCGGCGGAAGGGGAGAGAGAGTGCCAAAACAATTCTCCTTCTCACACATATATCTCGCAAAGAAGTATGCGTGAGGGAAACTACATTCTTCTTCATCATCTTCATCCTCCATCTCTTCATCTTCATCCTCCATCTCTTCCATAACCTCGTTCTCATATTCCGACCAACTAGATTCCACTTTGCACCGATCACAGTCACATTCGAAACCATAATCCTCAAGCAATCTCTTTTGTCTGCTCGAGTAGTTCATGTTCACAGAGAAGTAGCTCAAACAGACTTCCCTTCTTTCAAGAACATCGTGGATCATCCTAATGATGATATCGATATTACCGTCGGAATCATAGTCAACGTAATCGAATCTACACGCATTTCGAAGACAATCGCGATTGAAAAATGACGTCTCCGGATAAATCCCATAGGCTGGTACCAATCTTTTCTCGTTCGAAGAAAACGGTTCCATCAAACCAAAGACGTTAACCTTATCTTTAGCCAGGAGAGCCGGCGTTAGCTCCGGCGAAATTGGAACTGGAAGAAGTTGACACACAACGGCTAAAAGAGAATGAAGGAAATCAGCAGCGGGGGAATCAGAAGTAGGATCTCCATTACCTTGAAGCGAGAGCAATATCTGGAAATCGGAAGGAGAAGTAGCAGCGAGATTGTACGCCTAGAGGAGGAAACGAGCTTGCACTTGGCGTTCAGAAGGTTGATCGGCAAATGCGGCGGAGCATGATTGGTGAAGCCGGCGAAGGGATTCGCAGAGCTAAGGGGAGTGAGAGGCGAAGCAATTAGGGCTACAAAAGGAGACGAGAGAGCAAAATTGACATTTCTGCGCCGATGAAGCTAACAACCGGAAACAATGGTCGCAGTAAGGAGCCGCAGAGGAGAGAAAGGGGAAAGCAGAGTAGAGGAGGAGAGGAGACTCTCTGAGGATAACTCGTCCGGCGCGAAGAGACTGTGCAGCCACCAAACTCCTTCCTCTTCCACCGACTTCTGCAGCTCTCAGTAGCGTCTCCGCCTTAGCTCCGCCGTCATTCATCTTACCACAATCCGTCGCTTAGGGTTCTTACAAAATTAAACAATTTATATGAAAGAAAATAAAACGGTGCCGATTCATCATGTTCGGATTTTTAAATGCCTTGTTTGTGGATACCGGAGACATGAGATGGCCCTAATATAAGCTTGTCAAACTTTTGGCCCACAAGGTGAAAGAATAGTTCAAGGTAGGTTTTTTTTTGAATTTTTTCAAAAATAACCGAAAATACTCGAAAAAACTGAACTATCCGAACCGAAATAACAAAAAATAACCGAAAATATTTGAATTAAAATGAATTTGCCTACATTTCGGTTATTTTTGGTTATAAAAAAAAATAACCGAACTACCTGATAACCGAACCAAACCGAACTGATATTTTATTCGGTTATTTTCGGCAGGATTTTCGAAAACCGAACTAACTGAACTGAATTACTCGAAGTAACCGAATTCCCAGCCCTAGTTTATGGGGTAGTGTGACTGCAGTAAAATGAATACTAAGATACAACCAGTGGTAGATTTAGGAATTTTTTTTAGTATGGGGCACAAATTTTGTTTTCTCTTATAAATTTGATTATAATAAATTTTGTAATGTCTAAAATTTAAAGTAGAAAATTCAGTTTAAAAAATAACAGAAAAATCAAGTAGAACCGAAATGATAAATTAATATGAAGGGACAACTCATAGAAGACTCGACCAAAAGAGCTAAATGAACTTATTTAATTGATTGTATAAGAACAATTTGATAAAATCAGCATGGGGCACTTGCCACACCTCCATCTAATGTAGATCCGCCTCTGGATACAATCAGTTCGAAAACGCGGTGTACAGGGCTGCCAAGGCGGCGACTAGGTAACTAACTTCTGAGTATTTTTTAAACCGTTCTGAATTTCTGTCCAATTGTATCATAAATGGAGACCGTTCATGCTGCCAGAGTCGACATTAGAAGGAAACCATTCTCCCTTTCTGGTTTCAATGAGAGGCACATTAGTCCCCAAGGGAGAATTCCACCCAAAAGAAGAGATATGTTGATAATGTTTCCATTTTGATTTGTTTTGAAATATTGTTGCTAGTTACGCTTAAAATCTCATAATAAAAACCATTTATTAAAAACATTTTTATATTTGTAACATATTTTTTGGATATTACTTTTGAATGTTGTCAAGTTACATGATTTGTTCTTTCATAAATACTCAAGTTTTTGTAAAAGTCTTTTAGTTACACGATTAATATAATTATATTTACATGATTTAAAACGAAAAATATAGGATTACGTGAGTACTAGTATGTAGAATCATCAATTTATGATTTAGCCCAAATTACTTAGTTTATGTATGAAATAAACAAAATGTTTGGTTAGGGGAGATATGAATTTGCACTGCACACTAATCTGGATAGGAACTGAATATATGTGGACTGTGTGTGTATGAAAAACCTGATTTCTCGTAGATAAGAGGATCGAGTTGAACTACACCGCTAATGATTTTATTGGTGCCTTTCACTTATGAGCTGTCAAATTATCCAAAAAAAATTCTAGTTTGCATTCCCACATGTAATATAGCTTTAAGCTTTAAAAAGCATCCCAATCAACCAAATTTTCGAACTTAAATTACCCTAGTTAACCAACATGATATATAGGCGCTCTTAATTTCATCCGCCGTAGAGTTCTTTTGTAACGCCCCGAACGCCACCGTTCGTGGTCCCCACGCTCTCTCAGCCCGTGGGTCCTATCCTTGTTTGAGGGTTGGTGCATTATTTTGGGAGGTTCGCAAGACTTGTTTACTGACCCTGCAATCACCACGAGATATTTTTCCGTGTTTTGTCCTCACTCACACGGTACCGAAAATGACTTCTCGGTAGGTCATCCATCTTAAAATTGCTCAAACTCAAGCACGTTTAACTGTGGAGTTCTCTCGGGATATGTTACAGAAAAGATAAATGCACTTTAGTGACATAACTAGTCAAATCAATTCTTCTAAGCCTCTCCGCATGTACCACCATATTCCACAAATCACCTCCACTCACCACTCACAGAGATTATCCTACACAAAAATTAAAGTTTTTAAAGAGCTTACCATGACCCTCTCTGCACAAAAAAACTCACCATGACCCACTATGCTTCTCTAATTCAATCCATAAAATCTAGACTCCACTCATGGACAGTGAAATTCCTCTCCTATGTTGGTCGCCTCCAGCTGATGTCATCAGTCATCTCTGGTATAACAAATTTCTGGACTAGCACATTCATTCTGCGAAAAAGTTGCATAATAGAAATCAATTCTCTATGCAATAAGTTCATTTGGAAAGGTCAGATAGAAAGAAATGCAGCAGCAAGAATATCGTGGCAGAATATTACTCAAAGCAAATATGAAGGATAGAGCACTTATCACATTGGAATGTTGTTTGTGCCATTAAACTGATTTGGGTATTATTCTTCCATCCCAAGTCGATTTGGGCTTCATGGTACATCCGGGAAGTGCTAGAAGGGAACATCAACAATTTCTGGATCATTAATACCCAACATAAAAACTCTTGGCTTACAAAATCTTACTTGTGGATCCAGATGAAGCTGAGAAATGGTGAAAATTGTTATTTCTGGTCGAGTAATTGGTCGTCTTTTGGAAATATCAGAGACTTCTTGTCAGGGGAAGGCTCAATGAGATAGGGAATTCCGCAAACATCAACTTTGGTTGAACTATGGGAAAGTGATAATTGGGTTGTCCCTCCGGCTAGATCAGAATCTCAGGTACAAGTTCAAACATATCTCTGCTCTCTTGCCATCTCGAACTTGGAAGATACCTATGAATGGTGGCCAGACAATGTAAAGACAAATCACTATTCTACTAGAGATATCTACAATTTACTAAAAGATCACAAACCGTTGGTTACCTGGTCCCGTGAGGTTTGGTTTTTGGAGGCTTTTTGAAGCATAAATTTATCACATGGTTAATGGTGTTGAACCGCTGTCCCACTTAGGATCGAATGTTAAATTTGGGGGCTACAAACATCCCATTGATGTCTTCTCTGCAACATAGCTTCGGAATCAAGGTCTCACGTCTTCTTTGACTGCAACTACTCTTGAGAAATATGGAGCAGATTAGCTCGTCGTTGTCAGATTCAATCTCCCAGAGACTGGAACTATCTCTTGGATCAGTTGAGGACTTTTAACACCTCTAAACCAGTGAGAAAACTACTTCTAATTACTTGGCAAGCCTCGATCTATATTATTTGGACAAAACGCAACCACATGATCCATCAAAACTCTTTTCGATCCGCTGATAATCTGATCCAGGAGATTGATACTCAATAGAATTGCAAGCTTAAGAGAAATGTACCCGCAACAAGCTTCCACAATGTTGCAGCAATAGTTTTCATCTTGAAAGTGGGGTTTTTAAACGGATCATTCACTACAAGAAAACTGTCGATTTTGCAATGGACAAATTCACCTCGAAAAAATTAAAAAACTTAAACAAAGTTGTAACAACAATAACATTCATTTTAAATACTGTATTGAGCATAATTGGTTTTAGCCTTTTAGGAACAAAAAGAGAAGTCCAAATAACAGAGGAATATTCTTATGTGGCCACGTCAGACCAAAGCTTTCAGACTATTATTACTACTGTGCACCCGCACACATGAGATAAGTTCCATCGAACGCCCCCAAAACGAACCGTTGCGAGAAAAAGTGAGAGGAGACTATTAAAATAAAAAAAATCATTTGTAACGGCTATTTCCCCCAAAAACTAAAAATAAAATAAAAAGAGAACTCCTTCTTCTCCTCTCGTCTTCTCTCTCGACTCGACTCGAATCGAATTTTCTCCAGGAGATTTCGAATCTTTCTTCGCTAAAATTTGATACAACAATTTTTAGGGTATGATCAAATCCGCCATGGACCTCGGTTGCTTGGATTTGGGATGTCTTTCAGTCTCTGAAAAGAAAAACTGCGTCGGAGTTTCTGATCCTCAAGAATTCTCGTCCTCCGCTTCGAAATCTGGGCAGGTAGTTTTCTATTTCGATTCGAGATCTGACTTCGTTCCGGTTATTGCATTTTGTTTTTTTCTCCCGTATGATGTTTCGAGTTGAAGTTTCTTCCCGTTGAATATAAAATTAGGGTTTTGGTAATTTAGGCTATCGTAGTGGAATCGAATGTTGTGCACGGGATTTAGGTTTTTCTGGATGTTCATATAATTCAGTTCATTTATACTAAGACGTTAGGGTTTTGCCTAATTTAGGTTTGATTGATATCTTCACTAATTAAAGTCTCTCTGTTTGGATTTGAAGTGTTAAACCTCTGTTTAAGTATCTATTTCCATGAAATTTAGCTCTATGATATTCGTTTTGATTTTCATATACCAACTGGTTATATCTCTGGAGAAATGCAGAATAAATCACCAAGAGAAACATCGGCTCTTAGAAAATCACAATCAAAGAGGTCCTCTCAACGTAAAACCTCACCTCTTGGCTGGTTCCCTCGCAGAAAGGGGGATTCTTACTTGAATAGGAAGATCAAGAAGCTACAGGTAAAGCTTTCATTCTAGTTTTATATACACTCTCATCATTGATACACTATGTCAGTTCTGGAATATTGAAGCTGTTGTGTATAGGAGGAGGTTGGTGGAATGAATCAGACTCTTGATGAGACGCTAGGCGACTCAAATCCACACTACTGCAAAATCGTTAGAGAACAAATGGCTGTGAGAGAGGCTGCAGGTAAGGCCATGGAGCTCCGCAAGGCTGCTCTGGTTGAAGCATCCTGGTGTAGGATACTTCGAGCTGCTAGGTAATTTCAAGGTTTTAGCATCCTGGAAGATTATTTTGTGGTACCTCTCTAGCTTCTTAAATATAGTTTTTTTTTTCCCCTGGTTGATAGGATCCCGAGTTTAGATGCAGAAACTTTGATGGAGAATGCAGAAAAAGCTGCGGTGGAAGCTTTTGAAGAGGCGTCTGCTTTGGGAGTGATAATGCATGATAAACCAAATAGCTCAAGGAAGCAATATCGAATTAAAACATCAGGAACACATGGAGAGGGTTCTCCTACTCATACCGTGACAGCGTCTTTTGAAACTGCATTTGATGTAGATAAAGAAGTAGCAGCTGCTGTTAAATCTGCATTTGCTAAGCTTGCAAATTGTCCCTCTCTCAGTAAAGCCGAGATTAAATATCTTCTCAGGAAAATCAGTGAGAATCCTGATCTGCGTGATACTCATGAAATCACTGAGATGTCTTCAGAATGTGACACAGAGTCTGATTCTGAACTCAGCATTCTACACAAGGTTGATGAAGAAGTGGCTGAAAGTGAGGAGACTTCATATTTCAAAATGAGACAGCTAAAAGTCAAGAGGCGGCAGTCGTTTGGGAAGTTTAGCAGGGAGAAACTAGTAGATATGATGCTTGAGAGGCTTCAGGGCTTACAAGAAGATCAACTTTCAAGTCTTGCCTCAATAGTTGCCACTTGTGGTTTAAGTGAGGCCTTGGCTGAAGTTGGGCACCAGAGGCTGCAGATCACATACACCGATCCAACTGTTTCAGATCATGGGAATTCTTCTTCAATGTATACAAGATCGAGAAGAGATTCTAAGTTTGGGTCCTTAATGGAAGGAAAAACAACAAGGGATGGAAAAGAGACAGAGATTCCGAGTTTGGACAAGTATCTAGTCAAGCACATGACCAAACTTGAAAGAGAAGTCTATGAAGCCAGAAGGGCTTCAAAGGACGTATCTGACAAAGACAGAAAGGTTCCTCAAGGTGTTGCAAGTGATACTGTTCCAGATTTGGGAAGCATCCTTGTGAAACATTCTTCAAGGCTTGAGAAAGAGATCGAAGAAGCCAAGAAGAACGCAGGAGTGTATCCTGGGACGTACCAAAAGAACTCAAGCAGAAACAAAACGCCATTGGATCCTATTCCGGACTTGGAAAGTTTACTAGTGAAAAAGCATGTTTCAAGATTGGAGAAGGAAGTTGAAGAAACTATAAGGAACTGCGGAAACATGTATGAGAACAAGAAGAAACCGGGAAAACAAGATGCTGGAGCAGCTAGTTTGCCTGAAGTTTCCAGCCTAGATAGTTGTATGGTAAAACATGTCTCCAAGCTAGAGAAAGAAGTCCAAGAAGCAAAGAAGAGAAGCAAAGATGATCTTGAAGCAAGAAAATTCAAAACAGTTGACAAAAGTTCTTGTTTGTTGACAGAAGAACATGAAAAAGAAAATATGGACTTGAACAATAAAGCTGAAGGCCAAGAAGAAAGCCTAGACAAGATATTGGTCAAGCCGGTTCACAGGTTGGAAAGAGAAAAAAATGCATCAGAAGCAGTTTATGGAAATCGGAGGATCCCACAGAGAAATCAGGTAGCAAAAAGCGAGTCGTCAGATTATGAGAATTTGGACAAAATTCTGGTGAAACATGTTCCAAAGCTAGAGAAGGAGAAGCTGAGGTTTAAAGCAGATAGCAAAGTGATCAAAATTGAAGTAGAAGAGAAGGAGAATTCAAGGAACAACAATGAGGAGGTTAGCTTGAACCAAACACTGGAAAACTATAACCAGGAACCTGCGATTCTGACCAGACGACAAGTGAAGGATAGAGAAATAGAAGAAACCTGGGGTAGTATAGGCCTTGGGGAATCGAAGAACAATAACCAAAAGAGACCTGAAAGCAAGAAAACAGAAGCTGCTGTGCATTTGGGAGAAGAGACAAGACCGATTCTAAGCAGACGACAAGCGAGGGACAAAGAAATGCTAGAAGCTTGGGGTGGTTTAGGACTTGGTGACGCAAGCTTGTACCACCAAACAGTTAATAAGCATAAAAGGAAACCTGAAAGCGACAAGATAGAGACAGCAACGCCATTGTTAACCAGAAGACAAGCGAGGGACAGAGAAATGCAAGAAGCTTGGGGTGGTTTTGACCTTGGGAACGCTATTCGCCCGAGTCTGTCAAAACTTGAAAGAGAAAAGGTTAGCTTTTTCGTTTCTTGCAAATTTACAAACATTTTATATATTTGTTTCCCTTAAACAAAGTAATCATTTGAGCTGGTTTTGGTTTTTTGTGCTCTCATTTGCAGGCTGCGTGGATTAAGGCCGAGGAAGAGGAAAGGACTCGAGGAAACTAATGGCATTAAACTCAATAGAGCTTAACATAGAACATATAGATTTTTGTTGATAAGATGAACAAAGTTAGAACATTGTCCATTGTTCAGATTGCGCCTTTCAATTGGATCATAAGGATCTCACTAGTTTCAAGAAATATTGTGTAAATTTCAATTGCTAAGAGTGGGCCGTTTGTGCTGTATAAGAAATGTTAATTTCTTTTTGGGGACAAAATAGAAAATAAAAATCTGAGCAAAATATTGTAACAAATAAATGATCAAATGTAATGCATATATATATTCTCATCAAAAAGATATAGATTTCACACATCGATTTCTGTCTATAAGTTTCAGAAACTCTTGTACATAATAAAAATCACGAAACAAAACCCTAGCTACTAGACGAATGATTGAAGGAAGCTAAAAGCTCAGACACCATGGCAAACACTTGGACAAGATAGATACAAACGTAGGTCAAGATAAATAGCACCACATCTCCATGGCTCCAATCAATGCATATTGTAAGTATAATCTACTTGCCAGTGAATATTACTGCATATTGCAGTTGATCCTTCCATGCTTTTCTTTGTTTTCTTTATGAAAGTATACGTTTCATTCATATTATATATACGGTTTCTGAAAGATCCAACGGAGTGAACATTGATATACTAGAAATAGTTAATCGAGTTGTTACATATACAAGGGAATGGCTGGCGGAAAATGGAGTAATTGAAATTCCTAGACGACATGGCTTATCTCATTCAAGTCGATGGTAGAAACCAACACAAGGATGGGTCAAATGTAACTATGATGCCTCACATCATGAAGGAGATAACGATTATGTGCTAAGTTGGATCATACGGAATTACAATGGAATTTTCCTCGATTGTGGTATGGGTAAATATCAAAGTCGAATTTCAACAAAAGAGACTGAATTTTCTTCACTACTTTGAGCTTTGCAAGCGTCATGGGTATTAGGCTACAGACATGTGGAATTTGAAGGTAACAATCTAAATGGTCACATGTACAATTTGAAGCTTCAACACTATATGGATGCGATTCACGATTAGAAACCAATGTTTACCAAAGTCACACAAAGAAGCAAATACATGTGCTAATATTTTGACTAAGAAAGTAGAAAGCTATACAATGTAATTCTCAATGAACTCTGTATCATAGATTACGTCAATTCTTACAAACATTTGTAAACAGTGATATTTCATGTGATAACTAATAAAAGTGATTTAGATGGAAAACAAAAAATTACGGTTAGTGTTAGAGGTGAATTTCATTACTTAAGAGATATTATCGAATCAGGTCGTGGCACGTGACGTGGGTCTCCACCATCTCTGTGTCTCTCCTGTACATTGTTCTTTCTGTCTTGTGATTTCTCAGAGGAACAAAAACAATGGGTGAGAAGAACCCATGGCAGCCTCTTCTCCAGACCTTCGAGAAGCTATCAAATTGCGTCCAAACTCATCTCTCCAATTTCATCTCCATCAAAATTACTCCTCCGTCTTCATCCACAATCCAAAACCCCATCTCCTTGGACTCTTCCCCGCTTATCGCAACCAATAGTTCCAGTCTTCAGAAACTTCCTCTCAAGGTGTACGAATCTTTTCTTCCGCTCTCAGTTAGTTCTCGGGTTTTTGTTTGAAACCTGCTTATGATGATCATCAGCAACGTGTTCGATGAAATTCCCCAATGAACCCCTTGATCTCTAGAACCTTTCTTCGGTACAGAAAAGTCATCTCTCTTGGCTTGTTTCCAAACATATGGCTGAAAATTAGATAACTTTCCTCCAAATTTTAAGGTTCCCTTGCTCAAAGTTTCACCTTTAAGCACTCGTTGAAAAGGGTTTCATATGTAATCATGCGAACCCATCTTTATTTCATTGCAATGTAGATTTTGTTGATACGAACATTTGCAACTTCTACAGTTTACACCAAACTTACTCCAAATTCTTTCAGGACAAGTCTACAGGTCCTGTGGCTAAAGAGGAGCTCGGGAGGGCTACTTGGACATTTCTGCACACTCTTGCTGCGCAGGTTTGAGTTTCCTTTATTTCTCTCAATTTAGTCGTATTTTACACTTCGTTTGAACACTCGTCACTATCTTTCTTTGAATAATTGAGCCTTAACCATAGGGAGAGTTCAGAGTCAAATAAAGGATTCTTGTTCAGTTTCTGTCATTCTCGTACCTCAATTCTTTCACATTGATGCAACCTCTAGCAGTTTATAAGTAGATGTTTGTGAATTGGTTAAACTCGAGTATGTATTCTGAATCAGAATGTTTCTTCTTCTTTTTTCGTTTTTTCATCAGTATCCAGAAAAACCAACAAGGCAGCAAAAGAAGGATGTTAAAGAACTGGTACAACTCTTCCTGTCCTAGTCTATTTTGTTATATATAATTTACAGACATTAGTTTATTAGATCAAGTTGAAATTGGTATTAATGCTACAACTTTCAGCTTCAAACTCCTAAACATATATCAAGGCTTAACCTTTTCGACCACTTATTCTCAAGAACCTGCAGTCCCAAGTGTTCTTCATGTGAAAGCTAATAATGAACAATATTTCTGGTGTAGATGGCTATACTTTCTCGAATGTACCCTTGTAGAGAATGTGCGGATCATTTTAAAGAAATCCTAAGGTAATTTTATCTTGTAGCTCACTGTATCTTACTGTAGTCGGTTTTGATCACTCGTTCTCTCTTGGTTTGGTTCATGATAGATCGAATCCCGCTCAAACTGGATCTCAGGAGGAGTTCTCGCAGTGGCTTTGCCATGTACACAACACCATAAATAGAAGGTAAACTGAAAGAAGAGTAGCGTAGCAAGGTTATTGGGGGGGAGGGGGGAATTGAAAACCTTTGAGGATCTGAGATGAAAGAACTGATAAATAATGATAAATATGTACAATTCTAATTTATTTTTTTGGCAGTTTGGGAAAATTGGTGTTCCCTTGCCAGAGAGTGGATGCAAGATGGGGCAAGTTAGAATGCGAGCAGAAAAGTTGTGATCTCCATGGAACTTCTATGGACTTTTAGACATTATATTTTACTTATTTACAACACATTCATTAACTACTTCTTTTGTATGGAAAATTTTTATAATGTATGAAAGTTTATTCCAACAAAATAAAAATTAGGTATGTAATGATTTAGCATTAAGGATGTCAATTTGAGTCATTACCCGCGGATCCTGTCCCGTTTAACTCGCCGCGGGTCAGATTCGGGTCGAGAATTTTTTTTTTTTTTAAGTGGGGCAGATGTGGGTCCAGTGTCTTAAAATGCAGAGCGGGTGCGGGTTTAAGGTTTTGGAATCGCAGGTTTGCGGTTTATCCACATACACATTAAAAAAAAAACCCTAGATCTACTTTTTTTTTTTTTGGCCTCCTTCTTTTTGAGACTCTCTTCTCCGCCTCCATTTTTCTCTCATACTCTCACCTCCCTCTCTTTCTCTCAGACTCTCACCTCTCTCTCTCTTTCTTTCCCTCTCTGGCGTCGCCGCAGGTCGGGATCTCGTCGATTTCTCTCATTCTCTCACCTCCCTCTCTCAGCAAATCTCGTTTTTTTTTCAATCGGATTTTTTTTTTCATAACACGCGGGTTACCCGCCAGATCCGCTTGACTAATGTGGGGCGGATGCGGGTTTATTATATACAATTCGCGGGTTTATGAAATAAAAAAAAACATGAACCCGCGGCGGGTCAGGTCAGACGGGACGGATTCGACCCGCTTGACATGCATATCTAGCATACAATCCTTTTCTAGGAAGTTTGCAAAAATTGTTGATAGATGGGTTCGACTGATAATTGATAGTGGTAATTGGTGGTTTAAAAAAAAAAAATTAGCTAATAGAACAAAAAAGTGTCGATTACTTGGAAACTTAAATAACGGATTAATTGTAAAAGTTAAATAAAACAAATGGTTAAAGAATTGATGATGTTGAATTTTTGTTAAAAATTAACCATTCTTAGTGTTCTAAACCAATAACACTTGTATTTATACAAATAATAAAAGGTTCATATAGAGTGAAAGAGTAGTCTATATAGTACATATAATTGAGCTCGTGCTCAAATATCTTCCTTAGTTTTTATTTTCTCAGCCTTCCATACTTTTTGTCGTGCAATTTGTGAAACGTTACCTCTAAGAAACTTTGGAACAACCAAAAATCAAGTACTTAAAATCACATCTTGGTTTGATTCAAGGGCACGCATAATTATATAATTATAGTAAATAATTACTTCATTATGCTAACTAATTTTATAATATTTTACACCAACTCTCCATGTGTATCATGTTTTGTGCTAAACCCATACTTCAAATAATCGAGTAAATATTGAATCTCAAGAACTATGCTTTTAGTTAAATATAGAGAATATTCTATTTCGGGATTAACTAAATTTGTATTTCTCCATTACACTTGTTTACAAAATTATTTGTTCGAGTCTATTTGAAATTTAAAATATTAGTACGTGTCACTTTGAAGGTTTTTATGCGATTTTTCCATTTGAAATATACTGGACTTTTGTATATAGTGATATAATTATTACAGAAACAAATATACATCAGTTATAAATAAAGTGAAAATCCTTGAAAAATCGGAAAACATGCGCAAATTTTGGTTCACAAGTACTTGTATTAGTAAACAAGATTTTCTTTTTCGATCTCAAAAACTGTATTGAGAGTAATAGAAAAGGAGGAGAAGATAAGATACAGTGATAATGTGAGAGCAAAAAGCTTTTGAAGAAGAATGTGTTGGGATTAAGTGGAAAGGATGTTCTAAGTCTGTAAAGTAGAAAGGTGACAGTAGTAAATTATTAACAATACTTTCATACTTATTTTGTCAAAAAGGGTTTTAATATTTTAATCATTCTCAAAGTTGGCTAACTAATATTGGTCTCTCAAGTGAATATTATATTATTCCGGATATAAAATATGATTAGTCAATAATCTATGAAGTATGCTTCAAGTCACATGATCTTAAGAAACTTCGCTAATAAACAAATAAATCCACAAATGAATTAAAAAAATGGTAACCCCTGTCTGTATATAGAATACAGTAATCATGGATGAATATGGATCTTACAAGCTTACTAATAAAAAGACCTACTACAATACATGCGTGTAATTATATATTAGACCTAACGTTAGCATTCATACACTATATCTTTTTAATTTCAAGTTCTGTCCAACAATTCGATCACAATGACGTCTAACGAATCGTCATTGCCATCTATCGTATTGTTAAATATATATAAATCAAATTACTTTGAAGCTAAATGATGATCTAGAATATATTACAAAACTCAATTAAAGGATGCAATATTCTGCTCACGAAACTACCCTCTTTTTCGGAGACTTGATGAGGACATCAGAACCGAGACCGACCATGGCAAGGAGAAGATGCGCACAGATGAAGATATCATAGGCGATATCAAAGAAGATGCGATTGTCGATGCTTCAATCGTCAATGTGAAAGCGCATGGAAATACTACCACCTCAGAGAGGAATTGTACTGAGCGTACGACAAGATCACTAGCTGGTCTTGTTTATTGGCGACAGCGATTCTTCTATGTTGTTGGGACAGTTGCTCCTACGCTACTATTGCCCAGCACCCATCAAATGGAAGAAAGTGCACGTCTTGAAGAATTTTGCCTCAACCACAAGGTGTCAGGCCGTGAAACCACTTGGACTACATTCTTAGATCAACCAGAGAACGCCTCGAAGTGTAATCAGTCCAATCCGAGTTCAGGTGAAGAGGTTATTCAACGTTCAAGTCAGGTGATTTCCAACTTACGCGATTCAGACATACGGGCGTTCAAAGAATTTTTCCAACCAAACCAGAAGGAATCAAGGTACAAAACAAATTGTTTTGGAATCTTGATTCATCAGAGCAACCATGAAAATTGGAATCATCTAAAACATGATTCAGACTTCCGAGTTATCGATTTTACAAATCGATGGACCTGCTTTGGACTCAATCCAGCGACTAGGCCAAAGATCGTGCTACACAGCCCAACTAAGAAACGATCTCGACCCAAAACCAATTGGAGAAGATTAGTGGGTCTCTTATGGTTCCAAAAAGCCCAAGATCCGAAGAAATGTCAATCGGATCCTCAAGATACTCCCCATTTGCCAAAATGGGTCGACTTGGTGCTATACATGGAAAGTTCTATACCCGATTTGTTTAGAAGCTCTCAGAATTATGTGTGGCGACCAGGAGATGATATTAACCATCTAAGAGCTGTCAAAGACTTCTTTAGCTGCACCAGCAACCAGGGGATTAGATGGATTCCTTTAAGCTTCTACTTTCCTAATCTAGACGCTTTCACACTTGTACCATTCAATCACCAACAGCTCTTTCCCTTTGTGTTTGTGCACGAATTACAGGCTCTTCCTTGCCTCCGGAAGCTTCCAAGGACGTGCACCTACCTTCCCAAACTCTCAAGATACAAGTCACCAGACTTCCCATAGTTGGACGGATTCACTCATCAAATCTCCAACAGCTCTTTACATTTATTTTTGCGATTTCTTTTCTAGTTTTAAACTTTATAGCCGTTGTACATCGAGCCTATATAAGCTCAGCTTTGTTTTCATTTGTATTCACCTTTCAACCGAATTAATACATAAGTTTCTTGTTTTCTTTCAAAGCGTATTCTTTGAAGAATTGTTCTTTTCTTTAGTTTTAAGTGTGCGATTCACTTAACTCTTTAGAGGCTGCGACTTAGAGTGTTTGTGTGATTCAAACATCCTATTTCGTTCATAGATTGAGAGAGTCAATCACCATCGATTGAGAGAGTCAATCAAAACCATCACCTTCCATCTCGAAATCACGCCCACTTCCGCAACAAAGCTTATAATCTCTTGATTATCACATGTCTGTTAGTTTGGTGGATTCCAATCTTACATCAAGACTACTCGAAAACATCACTAACCGGCATGAGTCTATTTGATCATTGGAGTATTGACTGTGTTTCTAAAGACAGTAATCGCAATGCCGAATTAATTGCATTGAGTATTACCCGAGACCATCGGTATCAATCGTATATTGCCCAGAACGACCTTTTTTTTTGTTGGCTAAGAAGCAGCCAAAGGTCAAGATGATGCTTAACATGGTTTGGATCATCCTTCTCCCATTACAACCATCTATTCGAATATTGGTGTTTCTTTCCTTTGCTCTCAATTTTTTGAGTTCCTCTGTTTTCTACTATTTCAATTAGGCTTGGGCAAAATATATGGAACCGAATAAACGAACCAAATTAGTAGGTATCAAACCGAACCGAATAATCATAAAACCTGAATGGTTTCTCTTATAAAACATTTCGGGTATCCGAATCGAAACCCAAATGGATATCCGAAATACAATTATATATCCAAAAATATTATGTATATTTAGACTTGAAATAACTTAAATACCCAAAATAATTGAAATATCTAATTGCCCTTAGTATGTCAAATTAGATAAATTTGTTAAAAATTGAACCAAATTTCTTCAAAATTAAATCCAGTTTCTTTCAAACTAAACCAAATTTCAATTTTTTTTTTGGTATTTCAAATAATTCGGGTACCTAAAGGCCAAAACCGACCCGAACCCAAGAGGAACCGAACTGAACCCGACCTAAAAAAAATCCAAATGGCTTGTAGACCCTTAGTACCGAAATACCCGAAACCCAAAAAAATGATCCAAACCCGAACGGGTACCCGAATGTCCATACCGAATTTTAATACCTAGTGGCTAGTGTTAGTGGTATCTCTTTTGTATCAGACATCTTATGATTTTCTCAATATTATTCAAGCGTTAATAAAAATAAAATAAAAAACTAAAGTATTACAGTTAGAAAAAGAAAAACTGTTATTTTGTTTGTTACTCAGCTTTTCCATTAAATCAAAGTAAAAAAATGGACAAATCTGGATTGATTGGTCTAGTAGTGGGAAGAATTTGGAACAATGTTATAAATTTGGATATATTTGAGTAGATTCTCAAGGAATGCAAACAAATTTTATGGGTATTAAATTATATATGAAATAGACATATATATGTACATATAAAACTTTTTACCTGAGAATATGCTCCATCCAAATAATGGTAAGATCTTTTGAATAGATTAAACATTAGACAGTTTAGTAGTTTGTATTATTTACTAGTGTGTGATCCGCGGTACGCGTGGACGCCAACACAATTTTTTATAAACAAATTTGGTATAATATTATTTTAGTTTTATTAGTATGATTGTTAATGAATTTGTCTCTATTAGCTTAAGAAATATGGATTGTTTATTTTTAAGTTTTTTTTCTTTTTAATTTTATGTTTATTTATGTATTTGTTTAGTGGATGATCCGAAATTTGATTTTTTTTTTCTTTGGTTGACTATTTATTTTTTTTAAAGTTAAGTTTTTGTCATTTCTTTGGTTGACTAATAAAATAAATACTTCGAAATTGGGTTAGTTTTGTATACGCCGAAAGTTACTTCGAATACTAATAAAAGGAAAGTTAGTTTTGTGAATTTAGAATCCTCTGAACTTATTAAAAAAAATACTTCGAAATAGGTCCCTGTATTTTTATCTATTTTTACATAAAACCGAATACTAATAAATGTTCAGAATTTACTATTATTCATCTTCGGTGATTCAGTGTTGGTGACTACAAAATGAATCTAATTGTATTTGAAAAACGTTTTAATTTCTATCACTAATTTACTATCAAAATCATCGTAGATATATGGGTTTAGGGGAACATTTGAGATAATATGAAACGATTTGGAAAAGTATAAGAAATATGGGGTCGAGCTTCGATCTAAAAATTTAAAAGAGAGAGAGAGAGAGAGAGAGAGAGAGAGAGAGAGAGAGAGAGAGAGAGAGAGAGAGAGAGAGAGAGAGAGAGAGAGAGACTTCTTGTGGATATGATTATCCTGTAAAAAAACATTATCCAGTCTTTTAAAACCCTTGTCTTCTCTGATATCTTCCCTCATCGCCGGTGAAATTTCACTTTCAATTTCAATCACAAATGGTGTGATCCGTGCAGACGTATTAACCAATTTTTTAATCTAATGGTATTTTATTTTATTTGGTTTAGTAGATAATTTAATTATCTATATCAACTTAAAATATGTGTATTTTTTTGTTTTTTATTTAATTATCTATAATATGATTATTAAACGATAATGAGTTTACTTTTTTATTTATTATATATTCTGTTTTTTTTTTAAAACAAATCTGTATATATTTGTGATATGTTAAATTAATATTGTATATATTGTATACTATTAATCTGGAGAGAAATATAGAAATTTAGCCAACACATGAGGCTATTGATAAGGGGTAACCACATTACAGCAATAATAGAATTAACAATTGATAAATTTGTGCTGATTTTAAATCTATTCATGGATTGCATGTCACACAAATTCATATTTAACCGTTTTAAAATTTGTTTATTCAAGACAATGTGTTATATTATGTATTTTGATAAAATAATGAATTTAATTACAGCAATAATGGAAATTTAGCCAACACATAAAGCTATTGATAAGAGGTAAGCCCGGTGAGATTCAACTTTATATAAGAAAAAGTGTGTTACCCGCGAGTTTTTCTTTTATAAGTTTTATAATAGTTTAATTTATTTATGAGAACTTTTTATTGTTTTTTAATAAAACAAACAATTGCTTGTAGATTGTAAGCCTAATATTTTATTTGAAACTTAACTAATTATTTCCCTTATTTCCACCTTCATTTAAACGAAAATGTAAGTGATATCAATCACTTCAATATCTACGGTCAATCACTTCTATATTATTTACAAATAATCATGTTTGTTTGGAATTTTCATATCTTATCTATATTTAAAGACCAAATAAATCATGTTATCCAAATATTTAAAGTAATGAACGTTTCATTTTTATTATTTTAAATTATGTACTTATTTAAAAAAAAAATCATTTTCATAGATATAATTTATTTAACGAAATTACTATAATATGCATTATCAAACGATAATGAGTTTACTTTTTATTTATTAGATATTCTGTATTTTTTAAAACAAATCTCTATATATTTGTGATATGTTAAATTAATATTGTATATATTGTATACTATTAGTTTGGATCAAATAATATACATTCACTAAACATCTTTTAGATATAAAACTTTAACTTTGTAACTATAATAAAGTGTGTAATATATTAGTAAAACTAAAATTTTAAATCTATTATGCTTTCAATAAATTTTGTTGATTTGTTAAAGTTTTCATGATATGAATATGAAAATGACCTTTCAAATTCCTTGCATAATTTAGTAAAATATATAGTTAATATGTATATCAAAGTTTTAACTAATTAAATTATGAAAATTCAATATCAAAATGATGTGGCATACATGTGGATGATATATGTTACATTAATATTGTATATATTGTCTACTATTAGTTTGGATCAAATAATGTCCATTCACTAAACATCTTTTCGATATAAAACTTTAACATTGTAACTATAATAAAGTGTGTAATATATTAGTAAAACTCAAATTTTTAAATCTATTATTCTTTCAATAAATTTTGTTGATTTTTATAAAGTTTGTATGATATAGATAAGAAAATGACATTTCAAATTCCTTGCGTAATTTAATAAAATGTATAGTAGATATGTATATCAAAATTTTAACTAATTAAATTATGAAAATCAAATATCAAAATGATGTGACAATGATGTGAAATATGATGTGTCTTCATAAGAAGAGAGAAAACCTATATATAAGATGATCGCAGTGTTATAATTCGGATACAAATCTGGTAGTGTAACGATTGTCCGTGCGTGAGTTATAGAAAAATAAGCAATGGAAACTTAATGCGAATAAAAAGAAATCATTACAACGCACGCAATTTCTTTTTTAGTGTAATGAAGTTGTCAAAGTAGTTAGAGTGTGTTTTGTGTGTGTGTGTGTGAGAGAGATGGTCTTAAAGGCCTTTTCCTTTCTTTTGTTCCAACTAATAACAATCAAAAAGATGTCACCCCCACACCATATTCAACATATTGGTTTACTGGTTTAACTAAATTATTTATTTTATTATAAGTTTTAGAAGACAATTTAGTTTTAATTATTTGAATTTTTGATATAACGTAATTTTTTTATAGATTGAATGGTTCGGAATCACTTAGTAATTCGAATGAAAACAATCTCCGCAGACTTAGAGTCCGTATATATGGTCAATATATAGTTAAATTATAAATTATCAGTGGTTGACTAATAAAATAAATACTTCGAAATTGGGTTAATTTTGTATACGCCGAAAGTTACTTCGAATACTAATAAAAGGAAAGTTAGTTTTGTGAATTTAGAATCCTCTGAACTTATTAAAAAAAATACTTCGAAATAAGTCCCTGTATTTTTATCTATTTTTACATAAAACCGAATACTAATAAATGTTCAGAATTTACTATTATTCATCTTCGGTGATCCAGTGTTGGTGACTACAAAATGAATCTAATTGTATTTGAAAAAACGTTTTAATTTCTATCACTAATTTACTATCAAAATCATCGTAGATGTATGGGTTTAGGGGAACATTTGAGATAATATGAGACGATTTGGAAAAGTATAAGAAATATGGGGTCGAGCTTCGATCTAAATATTTAAGAGAGAGAGAGAGAGAGAGAGAGAGAGAGAGAGAGGGAGAGACTTCTTGTGGATAGGATTATCCTGTAAAAAAACATTATCCAGTCTTTTAAAACCCTTGTCTTCTCTGATATCTTCCCTCATCGCCGGTGAAATTTCACTTTCAATTTCAATCACAAAGGGTGTGATCCGTGCGGACGTATTAACCAATTTTTTAATCTAATGGTATTTTATTTTATTTGGTTTAGTAGATAATTTAATTATCTATATCAACTTAAAATCTGTGTATTTTTTGTTTTTTATTTAATTATCTATAATATGATTATTAAACGATAATGAGTTTACTTTTTTATTTATTATATATTCTGTTTTTTATTAAAAAAAAATCTGTATATATTTGTGATATGTTAAATTAATATTGTATATATTGTATACTATTAGTCCGGAGAGAAATATGGAAATTTAGCCAACACATGAGGCTATTGATAAGGGGTAACCACATTACAACAATAATAGAATTAACAATTGATAAATTTTTGTTGATTTTAAATATATTCATGGATTGCATGTCACACAAATTCATATTTAACCGTTTTAAAATTTGTTTATTCAAGACAATGTGTTATATTATGTATTTTGATAAAATAATGAATTTAATTACAGCAATAATGGAAATTTAGCCAGCACATAAAGCTATTGATAAGAGGTAAGTCCGGTGAGATTCAACTTTATATAAGAAAAAGTGTGTTACCCGCGAGTTTTTCTTTTATAAGTTTTATAATAGTTTAATTTATTTATGAGAACTTTTTATTTATTTTTAATAAAACAAAAAATTGCTTATAAATTGTAAGCCTAATATTTTATTTGAAACTTAACTAATTATTTCTCTTAATTCCACCTCCATTTAAACGAAAATGTAAGTGATATCAATCACTTCAATATCTACGGTCAATCACTTCTATATTATTTACAAATAATCATGTTTGTTTGGAACTTTCATATCTTATCTATATTTAAAGACCAAATAAATCATGTTATCCAAATATTTAAAGTAGTGAACGTTTCATTTTTATTATTTTAAATTATGTACTTATTTAAAAAAAATAAAAAATTATTTTCATAGATATAATTTATTTAACAAGATTACTATAATATGCATTATCAAACGATAATGAGTTTGCTTTTTATTTATTAGATATTCTGTATTTTTTTAAACAAATCTCTATATATTTGTGATATGTTAAATTAATATTGTATATATTGTATACTATTAGTTTGGATCAAATAATATACATTCACTAAACATCTTTTAGATATAAAACTTTAACTTTGTAGCTATAATAAAGTGTGTAATATATTAGTAAAACTAAAATTTTAAATCTAGTATGCTTTCAATAAAAAATTTTGATTTGTTAAAGTTTTCATGATATGAATATGAAAATGACCTTTCAAATTCCTTGCATAATTTAGTAAAATATATAGTTAATATGTATATCAAAGTTTTAACTAATTAAATTATGAAAATTCAATATCAAAATGATGTGGCATACATGTGGATGATATATGTTACATTAATATTGTATATATTGTCTATTATTAGTTTGGATCAAATAATGTCCATTCACTAAACATCTTTTCGATATAAAACTTTAACATTGTAACTATAATAAAGTGTGTAATATATTAGTAAAACTCAAAATTTTAAATCTATTATTCTTTCAATAAATTTTGTTGATTTTTATAAAGTTTTCATGATATAGATAAGAAAATGACATTTCAAATTCCTTGCGTAATTTAATAAAATGTATAGTAGATATGTATATCAAAATTTTAACTAATTAAATTATGAAAATCAAATATCAAAATGATGTGACAATGATGTGAAAGATGATCTGTCTTCATAAGAAGAGAGAAAACCTATATATAAGATTATCGCAGTGTTATAATTCGGATACAAATCTGGTAGTGTAACGATTGTCCGTGCGTGAGTTATAGAAAAATAAGCAATGGAAACTTAATGCGAATAAAAAGAAATCATTACAACGCACGCAATTTTTTTTTTAGTGTAATGAAGTTGTCAAAGTAGTTAGAGTGTGTTTTGTGTGTGTGAGAGAGATGGTCTTAAAGGCCTTTTCCTTTCTTTTGTTCCAACTAATAACAATCAAAAAGATGTCACCCCCACACCATATTCAACATATTGGTTTACTGGTTTAACTAAATTATTTATTTTATTATAAGTTTTAGAAGACAATTTAGTTTTAATTATTTGAATTTTTGATATAACGTAATTTTTTTATAGATTGAATGATTCGGAATCACTTAGTAATTCGAATGGAAACAATCTCCGCAGACTTAGAGTCCGTAATAAGGTATACAAGAACAACACAATCCCAACATTTTTGGAGGTGTGCCATATCCTGTTTTCGAATCGATTAAGGTACACACTTATTGCTTTATTGGAAGAGTAAAATTTATATATTATAGGATTACGTCTTATAGAATAATATCAATAATGTAAATTAAACCTTCAAAACAATTACATTGGATAAAATGATCGTCTCTACTTTGACAAAAATTGTAAACACGATTGAATTTATTTTTACTGAGTAAAGCTCTTTAAAAATTGAAGACCATATCACTATTACCGTATTACGTATAAATAGGATATCGAGAAAAGAACGTTAATAGTTTGATTATTAAGAGAGTTGTTTAAGATAGCTTTGACTCAAAGCAAAAATGACAAAATATGGACTAACTAATACTCACTCCAAAGCAAGAAAATATAAATGGAAGCTTAAAGTGACATTACATCTTTTGATTTTCTCTAAATATATTTACTTAATACTAATTGACAAAATACATTACTTTGCTTGTGGTGATATTATCTCACATACACACTTTTGTTTTTTCCTTTAAAATAAGATTATGAATAAATAAATTGACCTATCTTTTTCTATTTAGTTGACTATATATTGACCATATATACGACCAAACAAAACGTAATTCCTGAAACTTAAATTATTATTCATTCATTCATATCACCTATATCTTTATATATATATATATATATATATATATCTATGTTTTTTGTTTGGTTAGTTAGTATTAATTGTGGGTTAATTAAGGTATGAGGAATAACTATTTAGCGGTGGTAACTTAGAAAGCCAAGGAAAGCTCTTAAGTAAAAAAGAGCCAAAAGTAATCCTCAATGACAATTCTAAGAAAAGAGCAAAAAACTTACCAAAAGTATTTTAACTTCGTATTTTCTTCTAACGAAGCATAACTAAATTCAAAATCATGTTTTTTTTTAATATCAAAATCGTGGTTATTATTAGAAAGATATATTATAATAATGTAAGAAAGTATAAAGGTGAGAAACGAAACTAACTTGTGATAATTAAGTTAATTAGAATAAAATATTAGTTTAAGGCAAAACGAAGAAGCCTCTAAAGTTGATTTTTAATAATAATAATAATAATACTGAAGAAGAAAAAAAAGTTTAGAGGAACCCCCAAATCCACAAACCCCACTTGCAATTTCTCCCATCGCTCTCTCTTTCCTTCTTTTCTTCGGCTGTGAAGCAACAGGAACTGCAAAAATCCATCTTCAATTCCTGGATTTGCACCAAAATCTCTGAAATTTTGGGTTTTGGGTGAAAAAAAGGAGATAAATCTCTTGAATGCAATGTGAGGATCAACGAAGAAGAAGAAGACAAGCAATAGTTTCCTTTTTTCTCTCTCTTGGAGGCACGATAATGGTGGCTGCAGTAATTTCCAGCAATGACCCAAGAAACCCACCTCGAGATCGACAAGATAAACCTCAATCCGTCGCCAACAATGGCGGACAAAGAAGACCCAGAGGCAAACAGGTTCCGTCTCGCTACTTATCTCCTTCTCCTTCTCACTCCGTCTCCTCCAACACCACTACCACTACCACAACAACATCTTCCTCTTCGTCTTCTTCATCCTCTGCAGTACTCAAGACAAGTAAACGATACCCATCGCCTCTACTCTCTCGCCCTACGAATTCCGCTTCTAATCCCATCAAAACGCCCTCGTTGTTGCCCAAACGGTCGCAATCGGTGGACCGTCGCCGACCGTCGGCGGTTCCGGTCACTGTAGGCACCAGTGGCACCGAAATGTCGGCGGCGACGAAGATGCTCATCACTTCCACTAGGAGTTTGTCTGTTTCCTTTCAAGGGGAAGCGTTTTCGCTTCCGATTAGCAAAAAGAAGGAGGCTACCACGCCGGTTTCTCACCGGAAATCGACTCCGGAGCGGCGGAGATCGACGCCGGTTCGAGATCAGAGGGAGAACTCGAAGCCAGTGGACCAGCAGCGGTGGCCAGGAGCTTCTCGGAGGGGAAATTCCGAATCTGTTGTGCCGAATCCGCTTTCTAGAAGCTTAGACTGTGGCAGTGATAGAGGAAAGCTTGGATCTGGGTATGTGGGGAGGTCAATGTTGCACAATTCGATGGTTGATGAGAGTCCTAGGGTTTCTATCAATGGGAGGCTGAGTTTAGATATGGAAGGTAGGGATGATTTGGAAATTGGAGATGATAGCCAGAGAAGACCAAATAATGGTTTGACGTCTAGTGTTTCCTGTGACTTCACTGCTTCTGATACTGATAGTGTTTCTTCTGGTAGCACTAATGGTGTCCAGGAATGTGGCTCTGGTGTTAATGGCGAAATCTCTAACTCAAGGAGCTTGCCTCGTAATATAATGGCTTCTGCTAGGTTCTGGCAAGAGACTAATAGCCGGTTAAGGCGGCTGCAGGATCCGGGTTCGCCTTTATCCTCTAGCCCGGGTTTTAAAACCAGTAGTATATCATCAAAGTTTGGTCTTTCGAAACGGTTTTCTAGCGATGCTCTTCCGTTATCATCTCCTCGTGGTATGGCTTCTCCTGTAAGAGGTGCTGCTATTCGCTCTGCTTCACCGAGTAAGCTTTGGGCAACCACTACGTCATCTCCAGCCAGGGCACTTTCGAGTCCTTCTCGAGTCAGAAATGGGGTTTCTGATCAAATGAACGCTTATAACCGCAACAACACGCCTTCGATTCTTAGTTTCTCTGCTGATATTAGGAGAGGGAAAATTGGGGAAGATCGTGTTATGGATGCACATTTGTTGAGGCTTCTATATAACCGTTACCTACAGTGGCGGTTTGTCAATGCCAGGGCAGACTCTACTTTAATGGTGCAAAGATTGAATGCAGAGGTATGGCGTATGAGTTTTTCATTTCCTTTTCTGGTCGATAACTTTACAATTGTGGTTTTGTGTCCCTTCTGGATTGTCGATACTTTTAGGCTCTGCTGCAGATTTAGATAGGGTATGATTTGTTCATCTATATTTAGGATCTTGATGCGAGATGAGTGCAAGATTTATCGATATTTATGGAATCTCATCGTTTAGGCTCATGCGAGGTGCCATCATCTCAGATAAATCATGACTAGATGGAGATTAAGCATGAATGTGCTAATCTTACCGAACTAGAACAGTGGAAGAGTAGTCAATTTTTTTCTGGATAGAAAATGAGTCCGAGTATAGAATAGATATTTAAAAGCCATTGTTTCTTGCGGTTTCTGGCATAACTTAGACTGTGAATGTACTTTTTGTTTTTCTTTGCCAGAAAAACCTGTGGAATGCATGGGTATCAATCTCGGAATTGCGCCACAGCGTTACGTTAAAACGAATCAAGTTGCTTTTGCTAAGGCAGAAGTTGAAGCTGGCTTCTATTCTAAGGGGACAGGTAAGAATGTGAACTCTTTTTAAGTTTTAACGATTTCTTACTTTAAAAGGGCCAATGTCCCAGTTAAGATTTTTTTTCTTTCTTTCTGTTTTTGAGAAATAAGACAAATATTCTACGGAATTTGGCTTAGTGATTCCTTCTTGCTGTAACAAGAAATGAAAGTTTTGGATATAACTCAATTATTTCAGAATGGTGATTGTCCCGTAACGCGTTTAGCAAATGAATCTGGACTCTAATTAAGTATTTATGTATGGTAGGTAGGATTTTAATATTTACCTCTAGAAGTTGGTATACGTATTTCCTTAGAACCATCCCACAACATTCTGAATCTTTGACAAGGAAACATGAGATTTCGTTTATTTTGAAATGAAAACCGTAGTACTAGTATTACATCCCCATAGGTGATGCATACAAAAAGAAAGAATAGAATGGGTGTTATTTTTGGTTTAAGTAATAATAAATTGGCTCGTTTATTTGTTAAATTGTAGATGGGTTATCTAGAAGAATGGTCTCTTGTGGACAGAGATCATTCAAGTTCTTTGTTGGGAGCAACCGAAGCCTTGAAAGCCAGCACGCTTCGTCTACCAATTGTTGGAAAAACCGTGGTGAGTACCTCTGTGACATAATGGCCCTGATATGATTGTTTGGGCTTAATTTTAAAACCTTTGGTTAACAAAAATCTAATATGCTTCTTGAATTGTTTAGGTTGATATCCAAGACCTTAAACATGCTGTTAGTTCAGCCGTCGATGTAATGCAAGCTATGTCATCTTCCATATTCTCGCTTACGTTGAAGGTAAAATGCTCTGTTTCTCTCAGTGATTAACTTAAAAGCGATTTTTAAAAGTTAAAAACACATGTCTTGAGTCTGCTGAACCTTTTGGGTCTGAAAAATGTAATCTGTACCCTCGTGTTCTATGGATTTAGCTCATTGATGTCTATGGCGAATGTTATTATCATGGATAGGTTGATGAAATGAATTCTGTAATGGTCGAAACTGTGAATATAACTGCAAAGGAAAAGGTTTTGCTTGAAAGATGTCAAGGTTTCTTATCAAGAGTAGCAGCTATGCAGGTAAAGAATCTTTATCCCCGTTTCTCTTGTGTTTTTTTTTCGGGTTTAGAATTACTGTACGATGTCTACTGTCTTCTTCTGATACTGATCTGGGGTAAACGCAAACAAACAGGTAACAGATTGTAGCTTGAAGACGCACATAATACAACTAAGTCGGATACCAATCACAAGCAGCTTGACTTCACAACTGTAGAAAAACTGATCTTCCTCAAGAGAACAGATTTGTTCTTTTTGACTACAACTATTCTCACCAAGAACAGATTTGCTAACACGGGCCTTTTCCTTCCTCGAATCCGGACCTTATCGTTTTCAAACCAAGATTAAGGGTGAGATTCACAGGTTTATTATCATCATCATCTCTCTCTCTCTCTCTCTCCTAGCTCTCCCTTGCTTCTGGTAGTTCTACGTTTGTTTTCTTATGTAAGATTGCAGGTAATGCCTCTAAAGTAAGTAAGTTTAGTTTTTGTATACAAAAGTTTTTCTAATGGTTCTTTGGCTTGTGTACATATAAAGATGTAGTAGTAATGTATGAATCACTGATTTTGTCTTATTTTGTTTTTTTTTTAGTTCTAGACTTGTTGCCGTTTTTTTGGGGGTTAAGATGTCTTGTCGTTTCTAGTTTCTGTGCAACAACGCGTTGTTGTTGTCTGTTTGTTGAAAATCCTTGAAAGATTCTGTTAACTTCAAAGAATCTTTCAACACTATTCTTTTTCTTTTGGACAACAGTCAAAACTATTCTAATGTCTAAATAGAGTGTGTTCTAAAATACAAGTTGATGTTTTTTGACGGACGAAGAAAAAATAAAAAACCCTAAAATACTACTGCACTTCCAACCTCCTCGGAGTTATTACCAAACTCCCGGCAACGGATGTTCATTAAGATCTATCCATTCTCGTAACTTAGGACCCGACTCATTTGTCCCATTGCTGGGACTTGACTTGTCTCCGCCTAGAATAAGCTCGTCGTGACTGCGTTTTTTACCGCTTAGATCGCCATGGAAGTGGCGGCGTTTGTGTCCACCGAGGGCTTGTCCCGTCGGAAACACAATATGACATTCAGAACACTTGTGGATTTTCCCAGAGGGGGCCAGCATCTTTTTCCGCGTTTTTCCTCCAGCGTCTGCGGTTGCGTTTTCAACAAGCGGTTGTGGCGGTTTAGTCCGGTGGCTAGCCATGTGACCGCCTAAAGCTTGATACGAACTAAACTCTTTTCCACAGACACTACACGTGAACGAATCAAACTTTGGCAGCATCTCTGGTTGCGTTTGCGTTCGATGTTGTTGTATCTGCGTTTGAGGTTGCCTAAGCGCACCACGGGAAAGCTGGAGGAGAATGAGAGCAGCGATATCATCTCGAGACGGAGAAGAAGACGAAGGATCTTCATCACCACCACGACTATCCAACCAAGGCTTATTAAAGACGGCGTCGTTTTCACACTCTTCTTCTTCTTCTTCTCGCCGCCGCTGCAATTCTGAGTTTCTGAGTTCCACTGTCTCAGGAGAGGAGGGAGAAGGATCATCATCATCATCATCATCAGTAGAACGCTGTCGTGTTGACTGTTCAATCGAAATGGCGTCGTCTGCACACTCTTCTTCTTCTCGCCGAAATTCTGAATGTGTCACAGTCTCAGAGGAAGAGGGAGAAGGAGCCTCATCATCAGTTGAACACTGTCGAATCGAATATTCACTACTTCCCGACGTAGGCTCAATTGAAACGCCGTCGTATGCACACTCTTCTTCTTCTTCTTCTTCTTCTAGCCGGGATTCTAATAATATGCGTTTATAGGAAGGATCCTCAGGAGAAAGCTTTGGTTTTGATCGTTCAAAACTTTGCAACCCATACTTAACACGAGCGACGGTCTTCTCTACAGAAAACCCCTGTTTCTCTGCCTCTCGCATTAGAATTTTCAAAACAATGGACCTTGTTGACGGCGAAAGTTCAATTAGGGTTTGACTAAGATCCATACTTATAAGAGCTGTCTTTTTATTTAAAAAGCCGGTTTTGTGAAACTTGGAGTGAAGTGACCTTTATGTGTCACATATATATATAGTCGGTATAACTTGTCCACTTTTGTCGTTCCTAATATATAATAATTGAAAAATAGAAAGTGACTTCGTAAAAAAGAAAGATATCTTTTATAGGATCCCGAAATATTCTATATTAACTCAATTTCTATTCTTTAATTGTAAAATCCAATAGGAAAAAAAAAGTAATTTTTTTAAATTTTCCATTTTACTAGTGAGAGTGTGAAAGAACAAAAAGGTTAACCCTACAAAACCACTATTAGATTAAAAACCAAAAAAGGAATTTTTTTTCTTTTTGAGAACTGACGTGTTTGAATTAGGGTCAAAGCCCGAGGACCGGCCCGGCCCTGAAAAACAGCGGGCTCGGATCTAAAAATAAAAGTCTAAAAAAAAATCGGGGTTTTTGGGTTAATGTGTTTTTTGGGCTTAGCCCGATCGGGCTCGGACTAGCCCGAAAATCCCAGAACTATTTGATTACGTATGTCTTATTAAATTTGGGTTCGGTTATCATATGATTTTAAAGCGTATGAACAACGTACCATTATAGAAAAAGGAAAATCTAAATTGACTCTATACTTAGAAAATGATATGTTGAAACTGGCTTTTTATGAAGACATGTCTGTTTTAGAATGATGGAAGTGTCAGACACAACGTTATGGTGAGTTAGCTCGTATGGCATGTGATATTCTAAGCATTCCGATAACTACGTACATTGGCATCAGAGTCTACATTTAGTATTGGTGCACATGTCTTAGATAAATATAGAAATCGTCTTTTACCAAGAAACGTTCAAGCACTGATTTGTATATGCACTTGGTTGAATGGGTTTACATTTCGTGATCCAGGTACCATTATCATTCATCCATATTTACTTC
The DNA here is from genome assembly GCA_030161315.1 of Eutrema japonicum. Taxonomy (NCBI): domain Eukaryota; kingdom Viridiplantae; phylum Streptophyta; class Magnoliopsida; order Brassicales; family Brassicaceae; genus Eutrema; species Eutrema japonicum. The sequence continues at coordinate 44,360,433 of BSQW01000001.1, forward strand.
ATATTTTTTAAATATGTATCTATAGACTTTCAATGACATTTCTATATGATTTATACCTCAAAGCTTAATATTATTTTACCTTTTTTTTTATCAAGTAGCTCTTGATGGTGATGAGGATTTAGAAGACGATGAAAGAGATTCTAATCTAAATTCTACAACCTAGATTTGAAGTGTTTTGATTTTATGTTTTATTTGGTAATACGATTTATTTGAATTTGATTTGTTTTTTTTGTCAAACTTTTGCTTTTAAATTTAATTGAATTTGATATAATACATTTTATTTTAGATTTATTTTAATAAATATTTTGTTTTAATTATTTTTCATTTGAGAATTGAGAATTTTTGTGTTTGTAAGAAAAAGTCCGAAAACCTTGATTTTAGAATATAGGCCCAATTTTTTTTCGGATCGAGCCGTGCCGGGCTCAAATATATGCGGATTTTACAGGTTTCAGACCGGACCGGGGCAGCCCGATTGACATCCCTACGTGTGTGAGTGTGGGACCACGCATATTAACGCAAACGCGTACACGTCTGATTGGTTTATTTTATGTCTTGTTTCATAAATAGTACTCATTTGAACATATTTCATATATATTAAAAATTATTAAAAATTCTACATTATTTTTTGTTGGGCATAATTTTATGATGGACCAAAAAGGAAATTATTCGAAAAAGAGATAAAACAATTAGGAAAAGAAAAAAAGATCCCAGAGAGTGAGGGAAAAGGAAATCCAAGATTCTAAGGCTTGACCGAATTTAGGTCTTTCCAAAATATTTGGGAATGGATATTTACCAAAAGAGGATAAACGGAATAATTCTAATTCCAAAACGGAATCTAATTTATTAAAACAGAGATATTTTTTGTGTCCAAACAATGAATCTTTTATTTTAGACTATTCATTTTCTAAATAACTACTATTCATGTTGCCAAACATCAATTTATTAAAAAATATATTTTATTTTATATTTATATATTTAATATTCTTTTTGGAAGTTATATATCCGCTTAGCTTGGAAAACACGATTATTATACTTTTGAGTAGTTGTAAAATTGCAATCTTAAGAATTTAAGCCAATAAACGAAATTTATGGGTTATATAACTAATTAAGCCAACAAACCAAATTTTGATAACTAAAAGATTTGATACAATATATTTTATAATATTTAACTTTCATTTAGATAAACATGAAAAAAATTTCTCAAGCACTCTTCATTCATCTATATAAAGAGACTATTTTAATCATTGATATTTGTTAAATATGGGCTTATGGGATTCCAACTCAAAACCAATTTGCAATGAGTTGATTGGCCCATATTCCTTATATAATAGTGTTGGTCCTTTTAAACTTCCGATGAGGGATCCTAACACGCTTCCTCGAGATGATGGCTCTTATCGGCCTATCTCGAACCGAATCCCACTATAGAACCGGTAATAAACCTTTCTTGGGTAAACAAACGAGGCTCTGATACCATGTTAAGATTCATGGGCTTTCAACATAAAACCAATTGGCAATGAGTGGATTGGCTCATGTTCCTTACATATTAGTTATGATCCCTTCCAACTTTCGATGTGGGATATAATATTCCCTAATACGCCCCCTCGAGATGATGGCTCTTTGCCTATCAATCTCGGTTTGTTCGGGCAAGGATCGATGGACCAACTTTGGGTCGGGTCGATAATGGATCGGGTTGAACAGTATGGATCGGGCTCTGATACCATGTTAAATTACATGGGCTTCCAATTCAAAACCAATTGGCAATGAGTGGATTGGTTCATATCCCTTATATACTAGTGTTGATCCTTTTAAACTTCTGATGAAGAATCCTAACAATAACTCAATGCTTAACAGATTCGTAAACTTAAAGATAAAATCCATCCTTTTTTAGAGCAAGACCATATTTTAATAGTATAGATTCATCTCATTATGTTTCATCTTTCGTGTTTGTTTTTTTTGTAGACAACTAATTGTCACTTAATTTTTTTGATGTTGTAGATTGTGTTTTCGAGGTATTTGAAAAACTATGGGGATCATCAAACAACAAATATGTCTCCAACAAACTAGGAAAAAAACATGATAAGGAGAACACATCACCATGTTTTAGTCAATATGCTTCGATTTTAGTTCGTCATATGAGTTTTCTCTGCTTTGTTTCAGTATACTTCATTGTATATTTTTATTTCGAGAATGAGTGTGTATTTAAATAGTGGTGTTTTCATCACTCTTCTTAATCAAGCATTTCTTATTGCTAATTATCATGTTTATTTCTCTGTGTTTTAACAGCTATATGTAGAGAGTTTCAGCACCATCATCAGACTCAAAATCAGACTCATGAAACTTCCTAACAAAACCATCATCTTTTGTTGTGTCTCCTATAGTTTCCCAAGTATCTCCTAGTCCCACATCAGTTTCTTCCAAACTTTTTGAAAAAAAAGAGTCATAACTTTCAAAATATTGTCGATCAGAAATCATCTCGACCACTTCATGTGCATCTTTCAGGATGGACACACTGCCTAGAAACTCGTCATTCAGTGAAAAACCACCCTAGACAACTCACCATTCGTATCCTGTTAATGCCCTGAAATAAAACCAAAACTGCATCTCTTTCTGATCCCAAATCCAATCAAACCAAAACTCTTGTGACTCCCTTCCTCGTCTATCATATTTATGAAAGAAGATCCTCGAACTGAGAATACAAGATCTCCAAAATAACACGTAGAGAAAACCAATCAACGAAATAGACCTTTCCCTTATTGCAATCAGAGAAGATCGCTTCGTTGAAAAAGCTATGAAGAAGAAAAGAGCAATTTGATACGTGACAATGTCGAATGATGAAATCGGGATATTAGGGTTTATAATAAACATTATTTATAGGCGAAGTTATTAGGATTTCTCACAACCGACTATGAGTATAACATGTGCGCTAGGGCCCATAAAAAACAATATCATTTGGGGTTTGTTAGGTTTATTAAGGATAAACGTAATTAAAGAATCGTGTTAAAATTCAGAACCGAACCAAGCGATCAATCTGAAGTCGGTTTTAGTAAGATATATTTTTATTAATTAACCGATCATAAACCAATCCAAAATTACTAACTAATCGATCGAAATCAAAAAACTAATTGAAGTCGAAATACCGGATTCTGGTTCGATTTAAGTTACAAAAACACATTATCAAGATATAAACGAATGAAAATAAGACACATAATCAAAAAAAAAAATTGATTGAGAGAGAATCGATGTGAGCACACAACATCAGATTATGACTTCACAATTACTTAGAGATATTCATAATTATTTGATTATGATGATAAAACTTTTGTAATTAAATATAAAAAATAAAAAATATTAATTTGAGGCCCATTATCAGAGATTTTAAGGCCCAGTTTAGCTTTAGACAACAAAACTGTATTCATATACTAACAGAGAATTCGACGGAGAGAATTTCAAATTCAAACGCTCATTTTCTTCAAATCTACTTACTTCCCTCTCTCTCTCTCTCTTTCCAGCATAAACCCTAAAATTAGATTTGTGTTCTTCAGGATGAGTTTGGTACCAGCCGTTGGTCGCGAGCTCTCGAATCCGCCGTCCGATGGGATTTCCAATCTCCGGTTTTCTAATAGCAGCGATCATCTACTTGTGTCTTCGTGGGATAAGGTTCGAAACCCATTTCTCCTCTCGGACATTGATTTGACTGCTCGTTTGAAGTCTTATCTGTCTTAATCTGATGATTTGATCTGTGCTTGTGGTCGAAGAGTGTAAGATTGTATGATGCGAACGCCGATTCGATGAGAGGGGAGTTCAAGCATGGCGGGCCGGTTCTCGATTGCTGCTTTCATGACGAGTCTTCTGGATTCAGTGTCTGTGCCGATAATAAAGTTAGACGGTCTGTTTTTTTATCTTTTTTTCCGATAAAGCTTTGACTGCTCTTTTGAAAGTGAGATTTAGCGTTACTGGTGATGTAGGAGAGTACAATCGATTCTCTTAGTTATTGGAAATTCAGAATTTCTTAACTTAAATTGTTATGTAGACATGGGTTGTGCCAAACACAGTGAAGTAGATGTGAATAAAGTCTCAATCTTGAATCGGAGGCTAGTGGAGTAAAAGAATGTTTCCAGTAAAGGACATGTCAGATTGATTGATTGCTTTAACTGTTGTTTGATTTCTCCCTCAGTTTTTATCAACTGTGAAAAGTAATGCCTATGCAAATTTATGTCAAAATCAGGATCCTTGAAAGAAAACTTATCTGGTTTTATCGTGTTTTGTGAATTCTAACTAATTGGGGTTTCTTGTTATACTTCAGAATTGACTTCAATGCTGGCAAAGAGGACATTCTCGGAACGCATGATAAACCAGTGCGATGTGTTGAGTATTCTTATGCTGCAGGTTGGTAAAGTGGTAATGATGTTCTTGATGCTTAGTTGAACTCTTACCTTGTTCATACTTGATTCTTTTGATGTCTAGATATAGACATACTGTTATATTTAACGTTGATGAAATATGTTTAACAGTGGCTTATTTATTGCCCTTGTGTTGAGGGCATAGAATTTCTTTCACGTTACAACTTTACTTGGAACTTAGAAATCAGCTTTCAGCATTTTGGTGCTTCTTGTTGTCCCACAGTATTACTTGAACACAATGTTTATGTGACGTTATAGGGCAAGTGATCACTGGAAGTTGGGATAAAACGATTAAATGTTGGGACCCAAGAGCTGCAAGTGGGGCGGAGCGCACACAGATTGGAACATATCAGCAACCTGAGCGTGTTAACTCTCTTTCCCTTGTTGGAAATCGTTTGGTAGTGGCAACAGCAGGAAGGCATGTCAACATTTATGATCTCAGGAATATGTCCCAGCCTGAGCAAAGAAGGGAGTCCTCACTTAAATACCAGACCAGATGTGTGCGTTGTTATCCCAATGGAACAGGTTAAATGGCTGACACGTTGCTTTCAGTGGTTTTTTCCAACATTCAGAGTTGCTATCTTCCTGTTCCAAGTATACTCAGTAGCATTTATTTCATTTTCCACACTTTTGATTTTATTAATACTCTGCAGGATATGCTCTTAGCTCTGTTGAAGGGAGGGTGTCAATGGAGTTTTTTGATCTATCAGAGGCTGCTCAAGCTAAAAAGTATGTTCCTAATTGTTTTCCTGTTACCTTTTTATAAGAATTAAAAAGTATGTTCCTAATTGTTCACCTGTTACCTCTTCATGACGAATTTGACCTTTTTTATTTGACAATTATATTTCAACCTCTTTTCAGATATGCTTTCAAATGTCACCGGAAATCTGAGGATGGAAGGGACATTGTCTACCCTGTGAATACGATTGCCTTCCATCCGATGTAAGTCTTTATCTTAGAAGGAATCTGATTATCTCCTTTCAGATATATGATTGCCTCTAGACTTAACCAACTTTTCATAGAAATGAGCAGGTAATTACAGTTTATAAAATTAAGGAGAACTTGTTAGTTTAAATGGCGAAAATGACAATCTAGTGCTGAATAGAACAGCTAATGGTGTAATTTCTGGTTTGAAACATATCTGTGGAGGGATAGTTTAGAGTATTGTGGATGCTAAATTTTGCTTGCAAGCAAATTCTGTAAATGTTTGTTCTTAGGTGCATTATTTATATGGAACCTAAGGGGAAAAAATTGAAGCTTTAAGTGATCTGTCCCAGTAGAGAAACTCTATCGCTTCTAATAACCCAATGGTTTTAAAATTGTAGCTATGGCACTTTTGCTACCGGAGGTTGTGATGGTTTTGTCAACATTTGGGATGGTAACAACAAGAAGAGGCTATATCAGGTTTAGCAATGACAAGAACTTTTGATATATATTACTTTCAGTGGTCTTTTGGTAAGTGAGACACATCATTAATTGCTCCTTCGTTTTTTCTTTATGGTAGTACTCTAAGTATCCAACGAGTATTGCGGCGCTGTCATTCAGCCGAGATGGTGGACTACTGGCTGTTGCTTCTAGTTACACATTTGAAGAGGGAGACAAACCGTAAGAATCTCACTCTCTATAAAGCTATTAGATCTCATCAGGCATATAGGAACATCCATACCGTAGCATTCTAAAGACATTGTTGTGTTATGCTTTTTGATTGATCTCTCCATTAACCGGTTCTTGAATGTTGGGTTTTCGCAGGCATGAACCGAACGCAATCTTTGTCCGGAATGTTAATGAAATCGAAGTGAAACCGAAACCTAAAGCATACCCAAATCCTCCTGTATAGTCAGGTCAGGAACTATAGAATGAGCAGAGTTAATTCGACTTGTCGTTGTACTGGTTGCTACGTTGGTTGCCCAAAGAAGATTGTTGTAGCATTTTATGTTTTGAGTTTTAAATACTTATTTTGGCTGTAAAGTGAAGTGTGAAGAAGAATACAATGGTTTTGAGTAAAGTCCATTTACTCTCTGATGGTAGAAAAGCTGTTTATCTTTTTCGTTTGTTATTTGGTTTTGTTTGAGTCTGATTAGAACCAAATTATAATTCGGTTGAGTGTTAAGATATAATGTGGTGGATTATTCAAATTTGTAGATCCTATATGCATCATTATTAAGAAAGAAAAATAGATAAATTTAACACGAGCGTTTATTATGTACATGGAAATTACTAAAACTTGATTGAAAATTTGAAAGTTGTACAAATCCAAAAAAAGGGGATATAAAACTGTGAGTGAGGAAACAAGTATATAAAGTAATAGACACATACGATTGCTGCTTACAACAATAAAGAGTTCCCAAGTAGAGAATCATTAACACACACACTTCTTCTACGCTTCTCTCTCTTCACATGCAACACATTTAGCTTCTCCTTCTGCTCTCTCCCCCCCCATCACCTCAAGCACGGATCATCTGTTGAATCACATACAACCATTTTGAGATTTAAAGTCTTTCTTTGTCATAATAGATTTCATGTGTTGTGTGATAAAAGAGTGTGTTTTTTACCTCTTTGCAGGTGTTTCTTCCTTTCAATGTCTTTGAAGCTTCTTCAGCAAAAGCTTGAGCTACTTCTGCTTCGGCTTCTGCTATCTCTGCTTCCTTTGCAGCTTCTTCAGCCACAGCCATGGCAGCTTCTGCCGCTGCAACTGCCTGTGCTGCAATTGCTGCCGCCTCATGTACGTTCATACTCTTCATTCTGGCTAACTCTGTATCAATCTGTGGCTTCGTCTGAACACTCACTTCATCTCTGTCTGTTTTAGGTGAATGCAAAGAAAGAATACTCTGCTTTCCGGAAGATGACCCCAAATTTCTTTTCCTGTGGGAAGACAAAGGAGTGGAGTTTGGAATTTTATACTTGCGTTTAACCTGTAAAAGAGAAAAACACAGATAAAAATAAAACCTTGGAAGTCGCAGTGAATGAAGCATATCTCTGTTCTACTAACATCCATGAAGCAATTTGACTGCACAAAGACTTAAACATACTATTCAAAAGAAAAAAAATAAATGCACATGATACATGCGGTCAAATTCGTTAATTGAATGTATTGTGAATCTTACCTTCATAAGTTTACCACAAGCTAACAAGTACTTTAGCTTGGTAGACAGCAACCGTTTGAAGTCTGGCGGAGCGTGATATTGTTCCTATACAACCAAATAAAAGAAACACGGGCATGGTCAATTCCCTGCATCAGTCTTTTACAAGGAACTTAAACAAAGGATCTCAAGACAGATAAAAAAGACAGAGAATTTAGAATCTACTGATTGAACTAACCATCGTCTCTGGTAATACGATAGCAGAAATCCGAACTTACAAACGGAAATAGCACATGTTGAAACTTAAATGACCATGTGTGTGAAAGACTTATTTCCTTGGCATATTTAGGAAATAAATACAGCATCTACTCTTATAATATTCTAACCAAATATATATCTCCTCTTATGATATTCGAACCCAATATTCTGTTACGTGTAGTTTCAGAAATATCGATATATAGAAGATAACGTTGGATTACAAGGAAACTTGAGGATTTTGATAATGGAGCTCCTCCCACTCCCCCTTGTGAACAATCACCCAAATCCTTGTTACCCCACTCACTCTCAGCACTTCTATATATATAGTGCTTAACCTCCCTTACCCTAGACTCTTTACGGTAAAAGTAAATAGAGACATGACCCTTAAAAGCCCAATCATTTGGCCCAACGTATCAATACCCGCCCCTCAAAATCAACCTTGTCCTCAAGGTTGAAGTGTGTGAACTGTTGAGCCAGTGCGTCCATCTGGTCTGGGTGGCTTCGGCAATGACAATGTGACATAATGCTGTTTCAGCTTCTTCTTTGTGTTGCCCCTGACCTTGGGAAGTCTTTCCCTTACTACTCTTTCACCGGTTTCAAAATCCAGACTTTCTACAGTTTGATCGTGTTTGTTTTCCTTTCCCAACAAGGATATGCAAGGCTGTCTCTCAATAGAACCCTCATGCCTAGCCAAGCTAATCCAATTCTGCCACACTTCACTTCTCCGACAAACCCTGGCCACCCTAACTCTCAGCAACGTATTTCCCTCATTATGTGTGGCGTGCACTGTCACAGCAGCAATGACAGCCTCTTCACCAAGGGAGAAGGTGCATGCTCTCTTGAAATAAGCCATTTGAATAAACTCTAGATACTTAGGAAAGCACTTGCATCCAATTTTCTTTACCTTCTGTGTAATTTTTCTGGGCTTCACCAGCTTCTCATGACTAGACAATTCCACCTCAACAGCAAAGAGTGTTTTCCAAACGTGTATCTTAGAAACCACATGTTTCTTTCTCATCTTCTTCTTCTGTGTAACTTGTAGCAGCCACATCCTATAGAGCCAAGCGCAGTTATTGTTGATTCCCTCCTTACTCATTTTCTTGAGCTTGTGTCTGAAACCGTGTCTCTTTCCCTTGGTCCAAAATATCTTCTTCTTAGCTATTTCAATTCCCGGTATTAGCATAACAGTGATCACTTCGTGATGGTTGTTCTGTTCTTCTATATATAACCCATCACTCCTTTTTTCCTCCATGTTTGGCTTTATCTTCTCCATAGATAACCTCAAGGACCATATTTTTCTTGCCATATGGTTATTTCTCCAGTTCCACAGGTGACAAAGGCACTTTAGCCTTTGTGGTTCTCTCACTGTCCATGTTTTGTGACCTCTGAACGTGTGCATCTTCAAGCTTCGAAGTAGTTTCTCTTGGTCCAACTTTGTGTTTTTGTGCTTGGAACTACTGGAATTTGTACGAGCCCCCTTCCTCTCTTTCTTAAGATGTTTACCTCGCAGAAACTTTTTATGAAACATTCGGCAAGATCTCTGCACTTTCTTACTCCATTCCGTATGAAGATTTCTAGAACATTTGAGCTCAAGACTGAAAGTCAATGGAAAGACAACCTGATTATCAGAAAATTTCCTTTTGATCTTTGTCTTGTTATTGTTCTGGTACTTGTGTTTGGCCTTTTGTTTCTTCCATTTGATCCAGAATTTCGTCCAAGATTGTCTCCTTGCACTCACGTTTTGATCTCTACGTTTGATAATCTTTCTCTCATGCTCCAGCTTGGATCTTTTTTCCTTCTTTGTAAAACTCAACAGCAACCTTCTATCGACAACTTGGCGGATGTGCATCTTCATCTTGACACCTGTTTTTTTTTCACTTTCTCAACAGTATATTCCAACACAAGACAATTCAACCATCGTGCCATGTTTCTGAGCATAACTCTTTCAAATCTCCCATATCGCTCTGACCTTACATATGCGTTATAGTTCTTCTTTGCAATCTTTTTCCATCTCTTCTTCTTTCTCTTCTTCGTTACCATTTTCCCTCTCGGAGTCATTTTATCAAACACCTGGCAGGCATCCTTATCCATCTCGGCCTCAGACTCTTTTCTTTTCTCTTGCTGGTGCGTTTCCTTTCTAGCTGTGTTAACAAATCCAAACAACTCTTCTACACAGCCCAGAGATGGATTCTCCTTCTCTTCACCACCCAAATTATGTTTCTCCAAGCGTTCTTCAGTTGCTGGGAACAATTTCTCTAACCTGTCCAGAAAGCTCATTCTTCTCTCAAAGTCCAATTCTCTCTTTTGTTTGAGAAGAGCCTCAATACTCTCTTTGTCCTTGCTGAATCGCTGGAACAAACGGAGTTTGAACTCAACCCAACTAGTGAACGGAGATTGTGAAGTCTCACCATTGAACCATGTTAGAGCATCATCTTCCACAAAGCCGTACGCGAATTGCAGTTTTTCGAGATCGGAAAAACCTTGAGCAGAGCAGAACAAATCGATCCAAGACACCCATTCCTCTGGATCGTCGCCGTAGAAAAGCGGAACCTCGATCACATCCATGGCCGAAGATCGACGGCTCTGATACCAAGTTGTTACGTGTAGTTTCAGAAATATCGATATATAGAAGATAACGTTGGATTACAAGGAAACTTGAGGATTTTGATAATGGAGCTCCTCCCACTCCCCCTTGTGAACAATCACCCAAATCCTTGTTACCCCACTCACTCTCAGCACTTCTATATATATAGTGCTTAACCTCCCTTACCCTAGACTCTTTATGGTAAAAGTAAATAGAGACATGACCCTTAAAAGCCCAATCATTTGGCCCAACGTATCATATTCCTACCCATTTCAGCTTAATTTGAGTCAGAAATATTGAATGCATTTTCGTCTATTCAGGAGAGGAGAAGATAAAGATGTCACCTATCGCCCTTCAGTAAAACTGACCCCATTCCTTGCTTATACTGAAGAATACATTCTATTGAGGCAACCATAGGCAATATTGGGTTTTCAAACGCAATGATGACTTCACCAATTCTAGTTGACAACATATCAACCCACTGAGGATCACCAAATTGAAATGTAACATGAATGGATGTAGCTGCAGACAACAATTTACCAATACATAATGTCTATGAAAAAAAATAGGAAGTAAGAATTAAAACTGAATACCTCAATGTAGGCACCAATTGCTGTTTTATTAGAGCCACCAGGCTCTTTCATGGTAGCTATAGCTTCCAATATAAGGCTATCCAGCCTGCACCATTTTTAAAAGTTACAAACTGTCTATAACATCTATGTATAAGTGGGACTTTGTATACTTAAACCCTCATAATTATTTCACAATTATAAAGCCACATCGATAAGAAGGAGCAAACAGCTCACATGCTAACATTATGAGCATCTGGACAATCATGCCAAAGTATACAACATGCAGTAAGAAGCTGAAACGGGAGGGTAGATGTACTAGACATCTATTGTAATCAAACGGATTATCGATTCACAGCCAAAAAAGTGATGGCAAACCCTACATTTTGAGATGTATCCAACAATGCATGTTATAAACTTCAGAAATACCATCTGGAGATATGCAACAAATCTAAGCATCTCCTCTTCAATATAAGAAACAGACATAGATGATATCTCTGACCTTACATTAGGTCTCCTTGTAGCAGGGGTAGTAGAAAGTTGCAGTGCAGAAGAGCCAGTAGTAGAAAAATGCTTAGCATCTCCCATTTCTTCATCACTTTGCAATGAGGTGGTAATAGCAAGTGAGTTATCTTCCTGTTTAGGAAGAGAGGACGTCCTTTTAACAGCTAACCTAGACTTTTCACGCGATCCCCACCCATTCGCCATGACACTCATATTTCTCCATTTGTCCTGTCTCAATTCAATAAAAAAAAAAACCAATCAAACCATATAAAAATTCATAATCACAAACAAAACACAGCTGTATCATAAAGTTGACACAAAGGAAAAGAAGGAATCATGACCTTAAGATCTACATTGGAACGCAGGTACAGGACTCCACTGAATTCAGGGTCTTTGAGAATTGTGCGCCATTTACCAGGACCATGCTTGATAACGCCAGACTTCAAAGCTGATTCTTCTTCTTGAGTCCATTTCTGCTTAGGAGCACCCATCACGGTTTTGAAACGCAACTACCGTCTGTTGTGTCAATGTGAAATCTGTTCTGCAACAAAACAAGTTATACATCACAAGACCAATCAAAACAAGCATCTGATTAGAAAAAAAAAATGTCTTCATCGGATCCATTGTTCTCAGTTTGCTAGAAACAAGCTTCTCAAAAGTAGTTAACCTAATATCACAGAATCTCTAATTGCAGTAAAACCCTAATTCCCTGTCCTGCGGAAACCCTAACACGTAGATATCGAACAATACCAGCAGAAAATTCAGAAATTTCCTACTTTTTCAATGGAAAACTCAACAGATGACCCCGAAATGTCCCTTTACGATATCAATTTTGGTTTTGGGAAAGTAGATTACAGCAAAACCCTAGAAAAAAAAATCCTCCTTCAGATATAAACCTAGTCTCTTGCTGATAATATAACAATCGACAAAAGAGACAGATGAATTCACCAGGATTATAAGATTTCTGAGAGAAATTTGATCATCGCGATACGAATTCCGATTTTCTTGGTAAAATTCGAGAGGCTTTCGCAGCAACAAAATTAGGGTTAAAACTAACACAGAGAAGATTCAGACTAACGGACCTCCGTCCATTCTGACAGGGCAAACCGCTTAGACCAATTAAACTTAAAACGCTTTTTTTTTAAAACGGCCTTAAAACGCGTTTTAGTTTTGTTTATAACATCTGATATATTAGATTAAACTTGCGAGTTTACATAAGTTTACATAGTCACGATGAAATACATGAGTAACGGAGTAACGTCATGAGTAACGGAATATAGAACATAGAAATGAAACAAATAATTCAAATCATATGGGAGATTCTTTTTTTGCCAGGATGTCAACTAACATATTAGAAGAGACATGTGGCTCTACGGTAAGTCTCCTTCCGGTAAGTCTCTGGTAAGTCTTACCGGAAGGAGACTTACCGGAGACTTTTTGCCAGGACTTCCTCCGATAAGTCACCCTTTGGTTCCAGCGCTACGGTGGTATCGGCTTCGTTTCCAGGCGGCGGCGGTCTTCGCTGGTGGCTCTCGGCTCCGGTTCGGCGTAACTCGTTTTCTCGTTCGTAGGTGGAGGCGGTGGCTTCCGTTGCTTGCTTCTTCTTCCGATTAGGGTTTCGATGTTTCCGGTTTAAACCGGTCTTTTGTAAGCTTCTCAGATCCGGTTTTCTTCTTAACCGGGCCCGTTAGGGGATTTTGGTTTGGGCCTGTTTTCTCTAGATTTTTTTCCCCTTATGGGTTTTTAGATTTAAATTCTAACCTGCTTTCAATTTGTAAATGTTTTAAACCAAAAAAAAAAAAAATGAAAACCTTTTATCATGTTAGAAGAGACATGATGTCACTTACCATATTAAAATTAAGTGACATCATGTCTCTTATGACCCAAACACGTTTCTTTTATGACAGTAAAATTAAGTAAGCTAATTATTACATTCGAAAATAGTTTGTAAAATAATCTAAATATTTACAAATTCAATTTTATTAATATGATTAAAAAAATCATGGTATAAGTTACTCAAAATGAAACTTTTCTTAAGTACGATTACGATTGTTAATCATAAAAAATATTTATCAAAACTAATGCTTGGTCAATCATATTTACATTAATATTTTGTTATTTGTAGAATTGAATTTTAGTTTTGATAATTTAAAAAGTGCTAGATATGATTCAAAATAATTTAGGTGGTAATTAAGACAGTTTTTTAAAAAAACTCTATAATAGGCATTTTTTATTTTTTTATAACATCTTAAACTTGCGAGTTTACATAGTAACGATGAAATACATGAATAACGTCTTATGAAACATAGAAATGAAACAAATAATTCAAATCATCTAGGAAATTCTTATTTGCCAGGATGTCAGCTACAATATTAGAAGAGACAGGATGTCAGCTACCATATTAAAATCTCTTTTGACGCAAACACGTTTCTTTTATGACAGCAAGATTAAGTAAGCTAATTATTACATTCGAAAATAGTTTGTAAAATCATCTAAATATTTACAAATTCAATTTTATTGATATAATTAAAAAAATCATGGTATAAGTTACTCAAAATGAAACTTTTCTTAAGTACGATTACAATTGTTAATCAGAAAAAATATTTATCAAAACTAATGCTTGCTCAATCATATTTACATGAATATTTTGGGTTTATTTGTAGAATTGAATTTTAGTTTTGATAATTTAAAAAGTGCTAGATATGATTCAAAATAATTTAGGTGGTAATTAAGACAGTTTTTTTCAAAAACTCTATAATACGCATTTTTTTGTTTTTTTATAACATTTTAAACTTGCGAGTTTACATAGTCACGATGAAATACATGAGTAACGTCATATGAAATATAGGAATGAAACAAATAATTCAAATAATCTGGGAGATTCTTATTTGCCAGGATGTCAGCTACCATATTAGAAGAGATATGATGTCAGCTACCATATTAAAATCTCTTCTGATCCAAACATGTTTTTTTTATGACAGGAAGATTAAGTAAGCTAATTATTACATTCGAAAACAGTTTGTAAAATCATATAAATATTTACAAATTCAATTTTTTAATATGATTAAAAAAATCATGGTATAAGTTACTCAAAATAAAACTTTTCTTAAGTACGATTACGATTGTTAATCAGAAAATTATTTATCAAAACTAATGCTTGTTCAATCATATTTACATGAATATTTTGGGTTTATTTGTAGAATTGAATTTTAGTTTTGATAATTTTAAAAAGTGCTAGATATGATTCAAAATAATTTAGGAATTAAGACAGTTTTTTCAAAAATGTTATTCTTCATATCCATTATATTTTCTCTATTGTTTATTGTTTTATGAAAATTATATAGTTGACTACCGGTGTATACCACTAAAAGAGATTATTTCACGTACATGGAATGACATAATTAAAAAAATTGAGAGTTTTCCAAATTTACCACACATGATTTTTAACACATTTTTTTAATACCTTCGAAATTTTGGGCCAAAGCTTGTTCATTGTCATAGGTCCGGGACTAGGCAGTTGATTAAGACATTTAAAATGTTTTAATACTTTAAAAAAATGAATGTACAGAAATTTTGAAAAATAACATCAAATGATAATTATGTAAATTTTATTTTTATTTAATTTAATATTATGATGCTAATATTCTTCAAAAAAATCAATAAAAGAAAGAAATCTTCTCTCTTTTCGCATATATCTTTATGATTTTATTTATTAAAAACTAATTTTATATTTTGAAGAAAATTAATAATTGATCCACACAATTTAAAATTATAGACAGAATAAGAAGTAGTAATGTATTCCATAGAAAACAAATCATAAAATTTACCTAATTAACAAATTTTGTGTGTTTAAATAATCATTTAGCTCTATAATACTTGTTTATCATAAAAACTAAAATTCTAGTAAACAGTTGAACCAACAAAAAATATTTATGCAAATGTGAAAATATATATTATTTATAATAACTCAAGTGACAATCGCGATAATAATTCATCAAAAGTTTCTTCTTAAGATATTTATTCGGTAATATATATATCTGTAATTGAAATTAAAATCTCGTTAAATATTTATAGATTTCTTTCACTGATAATCTTATTGTTTTATTTTATTTTAATCAAGCCAACAAAAAGTCATACCAATTAGTCATGAATTATACATTATGCTTAATCTTGGGAAAAAAGAGAATGTTTAAATGGTGGATGGAGTTAGTTGTATACTTTTTTGGCATTAAGATGAGAATATTTGCTAGATTTTGAAAAGAACCTTCCAAGTCTTTGTAATATTTGACATCATTAACCCTTTCTCAAAACAAAAATATGTGACATCATATTATTCAGATACAGAGAAAGGTGGTAATCGACCTCACACCAAAAAGTGGGTAAATGCCATAAATAAATAAAAAGACTTGGAAGGTTAGCTATACGCTGTAACTATGAATGTGAATGATATCTGGTTAAGTTGAACCAGTGGTTAAATCCGGTTCGTTTTTCAAATATATTGCATTAGTGTTTATTACGTGCACGAGAACACAAGAGAGAAAAATAAAGAAAGCAAGAAAGAGTCAACAAAGTTGCCCGCCTACCGCTTAGCACTTTTGAATCCATTTTAAGCAAAGCCTTTGAATTTATAGCTCTCACAAAGAGAGTAAAAATATAATTGTCGAAGTAAAAAGACAGAGTTATGGCGACAAAAACCGATGATTTTGCACCATTTCCAGTTAAAGATCAGCTTCCAGGAGTCGAATTTTGTGTATCGAGCTCTCCAAATTGGCGTAAGCATTTTTCGTTTCAATTAGATTTTGGTTACTTGTGTGTTACTTGTTGATTGTTATGTTAGCAGTCGAATTATGCTTAACCACTTCAATTAAATTATGTGTTATCGGCAATAGTGATGAAATGGCTTGTTTATGTACGTTTTCAAAGTGGTAACGTTTTCAGTTTTGAAACGCGAAGACGCGACTCTACTATTTTTACCATTCACCGCGATTATCACGTTTTTACGTTTTCTAATATATGATTCTATTATAAAAAGTAGTTTATTAGCACATTTCATGATTATTCGGCAACAATTCATGTTCCTATTTTATTAGGAGGGTTTTGCATGTAAGATCACTTAATTGAAGTTTTATTAGTATGTTGACACTTTTTAAAATCTTAATAAAATATAACACTTATTTTAATGTTCAACCAAATTTTACCCATGTACGGCGTGTACGATAATGTACGGTACACGATGTAACAATAAACGGGGTAAATCTTATTTTCACACAAAAAAATGACAACTATTTTTAACATTTTAAGAAAGTGTTAACTTAGTAATCAAAGTTGAAATAAGCGAATGTGCAATTATGTCTTTTATTATTCCGCGATTTCATCTTGTCACTATTAATTATTTAGCTATACCAGTCATCACCAATATGTTCTTATTTATATGAGTGATATAATGATGCAGCTGAAGGCATAGTTCAAGGGTTTCAACACTATATTGTAATGCTTGGAACTACTGTAATCATACCTTCCATACTCGTTCCTCTCATGGGTGGTGGCGACGTAAGAGCATTATTAACATTAATAATCTCATTCTAATTAATAACACAACTATTTCTTGGTTAAAACAAAGAAAGCTGAGGAAAAAATGACGTCATTTTCAGGTGGAGAAAGCAGAAGTGATCAACACAGTATTGTTCGTGTCGGGAATTAACACGTTATTGCAGAGTTTGTTCGGAACTCGACTTCCTGTCGTCATCGGAGCTTCTTATGCTTACGTCATCCCTGCTCTTTACATCACTTTCTCTTACAGATTCACTTACTATCTTCATCCTCACCTGGTTTAAATTACAACCCTTTTTTTTTAATTATTATTCTTTAAAAACATTTACAATTTGAAATAAATCGAAAAAATATCTGAAAGTTATTAATGTATACAGAGATTTAAGGAGACAATGAGAGCAATTCAAGGAGCTCTAATCATTGCTTCTATAGCTCATATGATAGTTGGTTTCTTCGGCTTGTGGAGAATGTTCGTCAGGTCGGGAGAAAAAAAAATGAAAGCTTATATGTGTTGTACTTTTACTTGTAAAACAAGTAACCTAAAGCCCTAATCTTCTGCTTTTGTTTTTATAAAACTACTTCAGGTTTCTTACCCCGCTTTCGGCTGCTCCTCTCGTGATTCTTACCGCCGTTGGCCTTGTCGTGTTGGCGTTTCCTCAGGTAAATGATTCAAGATTAACAGCAAGAAACATCCAATCAGTTTAGGGTTTTTATTGGGAGATTGATCCATCTCTCAATAGTTTTGGCTGAGAGGGCTCTGTTCATGTTTTTATTTCCTGTTGTAGCTTGCGAGGTGTGTAGAAATTGGACTCCCAGCATTGATCATACTCATAATTTTATCTCAGGTTTCGGTTAATTTAGTGAGATTTTACATAAAACCCATCAATTCTGAATCTAATAATTGTTTGAATGTTGCGTGTGCTATAATTCTCCAGTATCTTCCTCACTTGTTCAAGTGGAAGATATCGATATTCGAGCAATTCGCTGTTCTGTTCACAGTAGCGATCGTCTGGGCTTATGCAGAGATTCTGACAGCAGCTGGAGCTTACGATAAAAGATCTGACAGTACACAGCTCAGTTGTCGAACAGACCGGTCCGGTCTCATTAGTGCTTCTCCATGGTCTGATAATCTTCCATCTATCATTGGATCTCCTCTGTTTCAGGATTAAAACAGAGGATTTTTTCTGACTAATTTTTTTTTCATTCATTCTTAGGGTGAGAATTCCATACCCATTGCAATGGGGACGTCCAAGTTTTCATGGAAGCGATGCATTCGCAATGATGGCTGCTTCTTTCGTGGCGATTGTCGAGGTTTTTGTTAACATCTCAATTCACATTTTTGGTTTACAGAAGGATTCTCTTTTCTAAAAGATGACTTTTTGTTCGTCGTTGTTCAATGGAGTAGACGACGGGTACATTCATCGCAGCTTCGAGATTTGGTAGCGCAACTCATATCCCTCCCTCGGTGCTTAGCCGTGGCATCGGATGGCAGGTAAAAAGGATGATGTATGATTCGATTTCAAGAGTGTTAATATGTGAAACCGATGTGTGTGCTTTGTGGAAATTGAAACAAAAACAGGGCATAGGCGTTTTGCTGGATGGACTGTTTGGAACAGCAACCGGTTCCACAGCTTTGGTGTAACGGAACCAGTCTCTTCTCGCTCTGCAGTTTTTATTCAGATTCCGGATCTTAAACTCTGTTATTTTGTTTGTTCTTGTCATGTGTAGTGAAAATGCAGGGCTTCTGGGACTAACAAAGGTTGGGAGCAGAAGAGTTGTTCAGATAGCTGCGGTTTTCATGATCTTCTTCTCCATTTTCGGTACTGCTCAAACTCGTGAAACAACTCGGAAACAATAGGTCTTTTTTTTTGTAACTGACTGCAAAACTTGGTGGAAAACAGGGAAGTTTGGGGCTGTTCTTGCATCAATACCATTACCGATCTTTGCAGCCTTGTACTGTGTTCTATTCGCCTATGTCGGTATGTATAACTAAATAACTAAACTCCTTCTGATCCTTTTAGCTTTCTGTAAATGTGATTAAGATTAAACAAAGGACCTTGTAAACAGCTTCTGCGGGACTTGGCCTTCTTCAATTCTGCAACTTAAACAGCTTCAGGACTAAATTCATCCTAGGCTTCTCCATCTTCATCGGTCTCTCTGTCGCACAATACTTCACCGAATATCTATTTGTCTCTGGCCGTGGACCCGTTCACACTCGTACTTCCGCTGTAAGTGTCTAAGCAAAACAGAAACCTTACATCGTCAGTTTATGTCTGTTGTCTTGTGTACTGATTCGTTTTATGGTATTGCCAACGACGAAGTTCAATGTGATAATGCAAGTGGTATTCTCTTCGGCTGCAACGGTTGGGATAATGGCGGCATTCTCGTTGGACTGTACTCATAGCTATGGACACGCCTCAGTGAGGAGAGACAGTGGAAGACATTGGTGGGAGAAATTCAGAGTCTACCACACTGATACTCGAACCGAAGAGTTTTACGCATTGCCTTATAAGCTCAACCGATTCTTCCCTTCTTTCTGAAAACCGAAAGACCGAAACTCCGTTTTTTCTGTGCGCGAAACTTGCATCTACATATATGTACCACAAAATAAGCTTCCACCTAGAAAAGTTTTGTATGTTATATCTTCTTTTTGCCAACACATGTGTTTGCTTATAGATTGTAACAGCTACATATTCCAGAGTGACTAGGCAAATTGAGATTTAAACTTTTTTTTCTTCTGGTGAATTGATCATCTTAGTCCGGCTGGAGCTGTTGGACTGCCTCCTCCGAGTCTTCCCATGGCTCTCTGGGCAAGAGTCCCATCGTAATCCTAAACCCAAACGTATTTTCCATTTTAGCATGAATGAAGCCAACACAAAGATTACTTGTTTTTTTTTTGGGTGAATATAAGTATAATTTGAAAGTTACCCGTTTCTCGAAGGAACTATCCTGTGAGTCAGCTATCTTGTCTGCAATTCCATAGTCAATGGCTGCTTGTGCTTGAAGATATTTAGGTCGCTTGATGTCCTCATTGATCTGCTCTTTGGATTTGCATGTTCCCTTAGCTAGCAGCTCGATGTAGTACTCAGTATTTGCATCAAGTTCCTTGGCCTACCAGAGGATTATTCATTACAGTACAGGTGAAGAATTTGAGGGGAAGTACATAAAAGGGGTAAAAGAATGTGAGTGCCACCTTTATCCACATATCTATTGCAGCTCCGCTCGATCTGTTTACTTTTGGCAGATACAATTTTGCTGCAGCATTAACCATCAAAACTTAGAAGCTTCCACAGGTGGACAATAGGTAACAATATGCATATCATGATCTAAATGCAAGGTTGAAGTACAAATGTTTGAGAGAAGAGAACCATACTTGATGAATGTGGCTGTACGGCACGATAACCCTTTTTCCCAAGAGACAGAAGCATTGCTGCTTGACCAAAAGCCATGCCGCAATTGATAGTGTATACATCTGATTTGCAATACTTTTGAGCCACACAAGAAAAATAGAAACAATTACTATCGAAAGATAAATCAGTAAAAAGAACTTCGTGATTGGACATTTGAACCAGAAGTTGCATAAACGATTACCTTATCATCACAATAGAGATAAATGCAGAGAGATGACTTACAGAAATGGTGTCAGCTATGGCATAAGCCTCTGTTTCTGACCCAACAGTCTCCATCTTCTCATTCTACATGGCATTAGCAAAAGGAAGTAGCTGATTAGATAGCTTGTTAAAGGTAACAAGAGGGTTGTCCAAATAATTCCATCAACAAACAATATATAATCAAACTTCTTGTACTGACCTGAGTCCCGGGTGAATTTATGTATAGGTAGATGGGCTTTGCTGGGTTGTCATAGTCTAACCACATAAATTGAGCAACGAGTAACTCAGTAACTGCAGGTACGATCTGCAAGTAAAGGAGCAAGATCAATGCCTGAGCAGAGAGGAAACATAATGGCACAGAAATGGGTTTAATAACAAGTTATCGACACACAAAGGTCTTACTGGCATGCCAAGGTAGCATATCCGAGCATCCAAGAGCAAAGAAGGCAAATCTGGAGGAGCAGTTCTTGGTCTTTCAGATCCTCCGCCGCCTCCACCTCTGTACATTTGGACACTCATGCTATATCTTCTAGGATCTGCTACATTCATACCAGACATACTACATATTCCTCCGTTGTCCAGATAATTTCTTCTAGACGAGATGCTTTCCTGTTAAGCAAAGAAGCACGCCAATAGACAAGATAAGATTCATATATTTGAGAAGCAACTTTGTTCTCCTCTTAGCTGTTTCCAGATTCTGGAACTGTAAATGGACTGATAAGAAGGATTGTAAAGAGAAAAACAACCTCTGTGACTTTTTCCGCTTGCCTACGGACAGGGCTATCCTCCGTCATGAACATATCCATTTGAGCTGGATTAAGCCCGTAAAAATATTGCGGTACATTCTTGAAGTTCTGCATCACTACAAAAAAAGGGCAAGGAACATAGAATATCAGATAATAGTATTTAGAGACTACGATATATCCTTTACTTTATGACCGCTTGTTTCGAATTTTCTTCTCTTATGCACAATTTTCATTCCCACCAAGAATTGCAGCAATCAAACTAAATATATTTCACCATTCCATTACACAGACAACAACTTATAAACGGCGAAAGGCTTTCACTTTGTTGAAATTGGTGGATCATATATAACCCCAAAGAAATCATCTTTCCTACATCTATTTTCCTTATTCATCGTCCTACTACACTTAGTAGTATAGATGCTAAATGGGTCACCGAGGCCTATCAGTTCCAGAATTTATACTAAGGAAGTTCGTGTAAGCTAATCAGAGAAAAATACAGAAATTTGTGACCCAATTCATCAACAAATACAGCCAAAGAACGGATAAGGTTGAGACCTAAGAGAAAATCTATCCGAAGGGGAACAAAAGTAAAAGCTAAGGGAGAAGGAAAAACCTCCATCTTTGAGGTTGTCTCCTCGAAATTGTTTGGGGATGTGGTCAAAAATCATATCTTTAGCAGAAGCGAAGCAGTTTAATCTTCTTGTGCGTCGAGGAACAGTAGAGCAAGGCATGTTCGAGGAGAAGAGCTTAGATCCCGACATGAAGGGTGATTTTGGAAGCACAAACTTGGGACTGACAGCTTCGTGGTTGAGTTGTGAAGTATGAGGAGAGACTAGAGAAGTCGCCATCTCCGATTTAGCTACCCGATGAAGAAGAAGAAGAAGAAACGAAATATGTTTTCTGGGATTTTTGAGGCGATTTTAGGGATTGCTTGTCATTTTTGCTGTCGTCAGATGAAGAAGATGTAAGTACAGTCGAACCAAATCGGTTTGGGTTTTGGTACCAGAATGAATCAATCAGCGTCTATTAAACCGTTTTTTTTTTGTCTGGGTTTCATATCTATTTTTAAAGGGGTTTATCTTGTAAAGTTAGATAGTTAGGGATCTTTTTATAATTAAAAGATGGTTGCTTCTCTTTTTGGTCTGAATGTTTGCTTCTTAACATTAAAAAGTAATGTATCCTTTAGATCTGGGTAAAATACCCGGAACCAAAGAACCGAACCATAGTCAAATCCGAACCAAAACCTATAAAAATAACCGATAGATCCTAAATTCTTATATCCGAAGAATTAGAACCGAACCAGAATCGAACCGTAAACTGATCGGATACATGAAATATCTGAAGTTTAATTATATATCCATAAATATTAGTTAATTTTTTTGGGTATTTGAAGTATAATTTTGGTTTTACTAATATATTTTCTTTAGTTTTTTCGGTTTTTTTTGTATATTTTTGGGTTTTCGGGTATATTTTTGGGGTTTCAGGTATATTTCGGATAAAAAATACCCGAATCGAACCATATCCAAACAAATTTGGGTATTTATCGGTTCTCAAATTTAAGATCCAAAAGATCCAGAACCAATTGGAACCGAACCTAAACCGTATCGGTTTCTATATGGATCTAAAATTCTTCTACTCGAAAGATCCGGAACCGAACCGAATATCCGAATTATTGTGTTCATTAAACCGGCTTGGTCTTTACAAATATTTGTTTGGGTTTGATATCTATTTTTAATAGATTAGTGGATTTATCTTATAACATGACATAGTTAGAGACTTTTATAAAAAATAAAAAGATGTTTGCGTCTCTGTAATGTAGATAAGATTAAGACGCTTACAAAAAATCTTATCTTTTGGTGAAGAGGTAGAAGATGAGTTCATTAGGCCAAAGCATTCTCATGGCTTTAACAGTAACAGTTAACAAATACGCTTCCTCCAATGTTCACGCAGTACGCAGAAACGAAACCAAACGCGATTCTTTAACCGCTGATTTAGGACGCAGAAACATCCTCTTCTCCTCCTCCTCTTTCCTCGCTGCCGCTTTGACCACCAGCGATCAGCTTCTCCAGAGTAATTAGAAAATTCTGAATATATCTGTGTTTCTTTCATTTCGATGTTTCTTTTGCCTAAACTACGTCGTTTTTTTTGGGGAAGAGTTGTTTCAGAGTATTTGAAGAAGACTGAAGAAAACAAAGCCAAGAACGACAAGGAGGTAAAGAAGACCGAATTTACCAAATTTGCATAAACCCATATTTTTGTTCTTTTGTCTAAATATTTCTCATGATTTCTTGTTAATGTTTGGATAATTAAACAGAGATTGGACAGTTATTACAAGAGGAATTATAAAGACTACTTTGAGTTTGTTGAAGGATCTATAAAGGGAAAGACAGAAGCAGAGCTCACTGAGTCTGAGAAACGCATTCTTGAATGGCTCAAGTCCAACAAATGATGATGATGAAAAGAAGTTTGTTGTCTATGAAACTTAAAAAACTGTCTTCAGTAATTTATAAATCTTGTTTTATTCGCTTTTCAAATCTGTTTAATTCTTCACTTTCTTCTCAATAAACCCTATAATTTCGAGAAGCGAAGGAGCACCAGAAACCAAGCTGAAGCTTGTGGACGCAATGACAGAGTCAAGAGAGTGGAGAGGAGAATAGATTTGAAGCTCGTAGTCTCCATGGAAGAGAGAGGGTTTTAAACCGTCTTTTTCCTGGTTAAGGACGCCCCATTCCCGGATAAGCTTGTCTACAATATATCTAGTCGCTAAGTTCTTGAAACTGTTATCGGTCAGACACATTTTGTAGCATCCTTCTGGTTTCCAAGCCGACCAGATCACCATTGCGGGTGTGATTGTGCTTATCTCAGTATCTTCTCAAAAATCTTCTGCATGGTTTCATCAATCACATAATAGCATTAGATGGTTTCTTGTGTCTCAAGTAACCAATTCTTACGTCGTTTCAAAGTAAAGCTCTTCCTTTACTTGATCTCCTCCTCTTTGAACATCAATCTCGGTAACTCAGATAGGCAATCTTGTTAAGCGAACAATACGATAAGTCCCTCCTTTACAAATTATTACGAATTATTATCTCTGTCAGTTCTTTTGCCCATTGATCACGAAACTAGACAAACCCAGTAGAAGTGGAAACTTTTTAAAAGTTCTTCCAACGCAAGAAATGGAAGAACTCTGTTTTTCAGTGAATTGGCGATGATTCCATCGAGTTTGTGAAGTATTGGCTTGAAAATTCAAATGGGAGCCGGAAATTAGGGTGAGCTCTTCTCGTGTTTCCTTTTGATCCTGGTGGCAAATTTCTTCAGTCAGAGGAGTTTCCAAGATTATATATTGTTCTTTCTTCCTCCTCCAGTTTTGTTTCCATCTCTTTTGCAATGTACGTACTGGATCTGGATGTGCTCTTCATATACATAGATTTGTGCTCAGATTCAGTTCATAGTTTCTTCTCTTAATTGACATTATAGACGATTAGGCAAATTTCAAGATAACACCTTTTTGTCTACCGTTGAGAAATTCCCACTTATTGGTGTCTATGTTCTGTGGGTGATGTTGTTGTTAAAAGAGTTCATTGCCGGCTAAAGACAATCCTCTAGGACCATATTCATATGATCAGATTCTTACAGGCTACATATAACTTCGAAAAGACTTGGTTTGTTTCAGTAGTAAATGGTAACATGAGCTTCCCTAAAAAATCTCAAGATTTTGGTTTCCAATCACTCACATAGACCACACTTCCCTAAGAGGCTCATATCTTATATTTGTAACTACTGCACCTATTTGCTCACCATGCTGCTTCAGATTTTGATTTTTTTTTTGGAGATTTTCCGCCAAACATGCGTTGGAAAGTTCTCTCCTATTTGGCGCATCAAATTACACTACTCCTTTTGAAAGACTCCCTCCCAAATTAGCTTTTTGAGGACATTTCTTTGGGTTTTCATTAACTTCCTGCAAGTATTCATTCATATTTGGATGTGAGTTTCTTACTAATAAAAGGGCTATCTTTTATTGAATATGAATTCATTAAGCCACTAAATTTTGTTGCTTTTCTTTGTTTATTTTGGTTACAAGTAAAACCAGTTTCAGCTGCATGCTGGAAAAGTATTGAATCTGAATCATTCAAGTTGGATTAGATTTCCAATCTTGGTTAATAATGCGTTTTCTTAATCATTTATCATAATCCTGTTTTAGATTTCCTCAATTTTTAAGTGTTAACAGCATTTAGTGTTTGTTTTGTAGGACACTATCAAGTTGAAAACACCAAATCAAAAATGGACGAAGCAGAGAGCTTGTCCCGTTTCGGGGTATAAAGATTCTGAATCGAGCCCTGGGCATATCAGATTCAGGGACTCAAACAGTCTCAAATTCAAAATGCTTCAGGCTTAGGAAACGCAGATACGCTGGTCGATGAAACAGTGTTCGACAGAAGTCGAGAATATATTGCCTGTGGAAGTAAAAGAACTTTCTTCAAGCTATGATGGTTGCTGGATGTGTTGCAGCAATGCCTCTGATCAAAAGAATCCCAAGTTCGGTTCTTTGGGGTTACTTCGCCTACACGGCAATCGAGAGCCTCTCAGGGAATCAATTCTGGGAAAGGATCTTGCTTCTCTTCACCGCCCCCAAGCAGGAGATTCAAGTAAAAATGAAATATATTTCTTCCTCAATCAGAGTATTCATCTTGTTTTCGCTGCAATGAATTTATTTGTCAGAGAGTTCTTGAGGATAATCATGAGGTATTTTGTTGAAACGGTTCCGTTTAAGACCATGGCAAAGTTTACAGTTTACTCTGTTTCAAGCGGCTTACTTGTTGGTCTGCTTTGGGATCACGTTGGTTCCGGTAAGGCAATACATGTCACTTAATTTCTTCAAACAAGCTCTTCTTCAATACTTGGATGCTGCAGAGTATGAAGAAGCACCTGCTCACTTATCATTCAATCTCAAACCGGTAATATAAACTCTCTGTTTCTTCGTATCTACAAAAGTTTAGGGCTTTATCAAATTAGATATTCGTCTCTGTGCAGGGAGGTGAAGTACGTCGTTTGCGGACAGTGGAAAGTGATGAACGGAATGTTCACAAGAAGTAGAGGAGAGATAAGGACTCTAATTCATCCACTAGCTACGAAATGCTGAATAGAAAAAGACCGCAATAAAAAGTAAAGATCTTTTGCAATATAAATTCAGAGAACATGTAATCATTTGGATCAATCCGAGAACTGCATCTTGATACCAGCTACGACCACCTGACGGCGAATAGAAGTTACTGACCGACTCTCCATCACTCTCAATATCAACTTCATGTTGCTCTCCATCAGCTGCTTCATTGCTTTGAGCATCTTGAGCTGGTTCGTTGCTTTGATTGTCATCACCACCTTCCTGTGTCTGAACTGCTAAATCTCCAGCATCATCAGAAAGACGACAGCATTTACTCAACATTAAGTTAGTCAGAAACACAACAGCAGCATAGATAAAAATCCCAAGAACTCTGAAACTTGTTGTCCTAGTGAAGTGTGAGTACATTGAGAGAGCCACGGATAGTATGCCATCGGAAAACCAAGATCTTCTCCGATATGCACAAGCAGTCCCGGCTCTTACCCATGGTGAGAGGGGCCACCGTCCCTAGATCCAAAGCCAAGAATTTTTTTTATATATGTTTTAAAATTTTATTAAAAAAGCTCATGATCTATTATTATTTTGTTTTACAGCAAACCCTTGATATATTAGTATCTACATATATAAATAAGTAAGGTTCGTATCTATATCTATGTGATTAACAGAATGAGCTCATAATCTAAACTTATTTTGCATTCTAAAATATCACATATTAACGGTTTACTAAATTTTTGTGCTCTTAAAAAATAACACATCATAAAAAACATTAAATATGAAAAACCAATAAAAACAAAACATTAATACACATTAACTTCTTTTTTTACTATGTCATTACTTTCCACACAATACAAGCTAATATTCTTCGGTCCACAAAAACTCTTTATGTCTTTCATCCATATTAAGTTTTTTTCCACTTTATTAGCACCAATAATGTATGCATTTCACATTTTTCTTTCTCTAAAACTATATTGCCTCATAGAGTTCCGACTACCGCTTTTGACTACATAAACTTCATCTTTCAAATTTTAGAAAGAGACATAACACATACTTTCGAAGAAGCTTCCAATTTAGTATATCTTTTGTTACGTTTGCTTCCCTTATCTGGTAACTTCATTTTGTTTTTGCTCAAATATTTTTCTCTCATCCCAAATAGATCGTTCTAAAATTGAAAAACTTGGGCATTTGAAATTTATACAAATGCAAAGTGTTTTGCATGACCAATTATATCCAATTTGTCTCTAATTTCACCATGGAGCCGGTGGTTTGGATCAAATGTTTGAGTTTTTATGGAAGAAAAATAAAATAAAAAATGATCACTTCATCTTTAGCTTTGTTGTATACTATGTTCTCAAAGTTTTTTAGATTTTTACTTTTTAAGAGAAATATTGAGATTTTATAAAAATGAGTTCTAGGCAAAATACAATATTATCTTATTTGTAATTGACTATGAATAAAATAACGCATAATCAATGTTTCTCTTCTAGGCTTAAATATGTTGATTGATTCTTTAATTGTAGTTTTGCATAAAAAAAAGACACACAACTTATTCTCCAGATGGTTTCCAATGCCTCTGGAGTTGCTTCTTCATAATGAATCTATCAAACATGAGAAAAAACTATTGCCCAATGTAAGAGTCCAAAACATGTATCAATATTTTGTTTGTAGTTTGAACTTGTAGTTAATATTCACGACGAGAAAGTGTTTGTCATTGAGATTTTTCGGTTTGTACGTATAAGGACCTATTAAATATGAGAGCTTTGGAGTTTCTAGCTTGGGTAAGAAAATGTAAAAATGTAAATTACATGCTTGAAATTGATCTTGGAATAAAAATATGTCCAAAACGTCATATTCAAACATTGCACGAATGAATAGTAATATTTAATATATTGCCTAAAGTCGTCAATATTATCAAGACGGGCTTGTGCGCGAGCTTCATAACACCGGTTATATGTAGAATCTCACAAATGAAACAAGATGTCAAGTTTATATCAGCTCTTTCAGGCTTAGAAACATGATCTCCCAATAACACCATGAACCTAATAACACCCACAACTGCTAGAGACTTCCCCATATAATAGAAACTAATTCATATCTTCTTAGTAGTCCTAGTAACCCAACGCAGTATTTCTTTTCGGCAAACAGCAGCAACAATAATGAGTATCAAAACCCAAAGAGCATATAAGCTGCTTCTTGTCCACAACGCATGAATTATTACAGAATCGACCACTTTCTCATTGGTTTTTTGTTTTCTTCTTTCCAGTAAATAGATCGCTCAAGGTACAAACACGCTTTCCAAAAACAAACCACATCTTTGAATCAGAAGGGTCACTCTAAACCCATATAACTAAGAAACACACAAAAAAAACTTATTGATTCTCTGGAAAACCATTGAAGATTTTTCTTAGAACAAGGAAAGAAAAGACAAAAATATGAAACGAGAGAGAAAGGATTAGAGCATGTTTAGGTGGGTTTCTTAAGAATAAATAACCCTAAAATAAATCAAAAACGGAAAATAAGTTAAGAATCGATCCTTAATTAAGAAATTTAAGGATCGGTTCTTAGGAGAGATGTGGCAAGTTTTGATTGGGTCGACGGTTGTGGGGAAAAAAACATGTGGAGATGATTTCGATTTAGGGATTGCCGATGATTTCTGCTCCGGCCTTCTTTCCGGCGACCCACTTCTTCCCGCCGGTGATTGAATCGAACCGCCTTTCCAAGCTTTGCTAAACCGATTTGTTTCCCGTTCGCAGCCCTTTGCTTTTGACTGTTCTCTTTGAAATATTCTAACAGGCCTTGAAGGATATAGCTTGTGAGCTTCACGTTCAAGAGCCCTTATTCTCCCTCATGAAAGGTTCAAGTTTCCTTTTTAGATGCCTGAAATTTTTGTGTGTTTTAACCGCTTGTCAATGTCAATATCTAGTGTGGCAAGAGTTATTGATCAGATTTTGTGTTGCTTAATTTGAATGGATACATTAGATGGCATCAAAACAGTTGAAGCAAGGTGTTTCGAAGCTGGGTATGATAGGTACGGGAAAAGTTGAAAGTTACCGAGCATGATCAACTTTTGTATCTCTTTGTGTTCACAAATGTTGTTTAATTTCTTCAGACTTCAACAAAGAAGCTCAACTGTTATGATAAATAAATGTCTCATATTTGGCTCACATATTCTCTGTGAGTTGTAGTTTTTCCATGTCTTCTTGTGTGATTTTTGATTCATATTCCTTTTTCTTATGTTTCTCCCAAAAACTATTATTCAAAATCGCAGGGCTTGAGTTACACCGGGGTGCAAAGCCTTCTGGGTCTTTCTCACACTATTGGATCCATTTTTCATGCTCTGCCTCCTCCAAGATCGATTCTACTCTCTTCATTCATGCTTCCATATAGACCATATTTTAGATTGTTCATCAACTGGCTGGTGGACTTATATTCCTTGGATCCTAGGACTGATGGCGCAAACTTTCAGGTGCGTTTTGTCTTCATTGAAGTAGTTGCTATTTATTGCCACCACTAACATCCATCGTTGTTTGCAGGTTCTCATAGCTTTTGCCAATGCATTCCACGCACTGCAGTCTCTTAAGATTCCCGCTTTCAGGTTAGGACAGAGACCTAATTCATGACATATGTGTCTTCTTTTCTTTGATTGATCAATTGTGTTATATAATTTTTGCTCTACTGAGGTTCTTATAAATTATCCAGCTTTGCATGACTAGAACTGGTCCGCCACAGAAGCTTCATGCCCAAGCTACTTACAGTTAATGGCCAGAAGGGTTGGCCATATGTTCAACGCATGCTGGTGGACTTGCTCCAGTTTCTAGAGCCATTTTTGAGAAATGCTGAACTCAAAGGACCAGTTTGTGCCCTTTTCTCTTCTGTAATTTTTGCAGTGAACACAGTCGTTGCAGGAGCGTTGTTAAACATTAATTAATCTTGTGTTTTGTTACTTTTGTAAACAGTAATAGAGATGATTAGTAAACACTTTTCTAACTTGTTTGAAGCTTTTTATTAAAAAAATGGGTTTCTCCCAATAAACATAAACATGTATAGCAGTACACATACAACTTGAGAAAATTATATTATATAGTTATTTTTTAAAGTTTTCTAAGAAAAAGTTTTCCAGATATAAATACTTAAATAGAGTAGATGCCTATCTATTTCGGAATGAGTTATCCAACCAAAATCCATTCTCATCCCCATTTTCTTGTCCAACATCCGTTGGAAAAATTACTAGCTAGTTCTCCCGACGTTAATTAATTTATCATAACGAGTATGGAAACGAATCTAATATAAAACGTGGTATTACCCGTTAAGGTAACTTAATTTTTATTTTCAAAATTATATTAAAAAGGATCCAAAAATATTTTCAAAATTCATAATTTTTGCAAAATTATGAGAAATACCTGATTCGAGTTTGATTCTTATCCAAATCAGTGGGATTTTGAATACCAAGAGAAGCTCGATTTAAAAGCGAAAAGAGCTCTTAAAGGTATGTCAGCGAATTTTCCTTCGCAGTCCGGTGATTTTTTTTTTTTTTTTTTTTTTATCTGTATTGCTTTTTCTTTCCACAGCAAACCCCTCTCGTCGTCGAAAAATGAAGTTCGATGATATTCCCAATCTTTCCGCCGAGATAGATGGCGACTAAATGGACCCGGATATTCCTTTCGTAGCCGAACAAGCGAATCCTGAAGCTCCGGCTAATGATGAAGAGATCGGTGAAGGAGACGTTCCTGCTGGGGAACGGGTTTCCGCTGAAGAACACGCTTCTCTCCCGGCTGAAAAGAAGAAAAGAAAGAAAGCCAAAAGGAGGACCCGACAGGCAACCGGGACGACTGATGGGGTCGGTACCGAACGTTCTGAAGGGGGGGGGGGGAGGACACCGAGCCCCAACAGGTCGAAGAAGATACGGTGGTTCTGTCAGATGATTCTCCCATACCTATGAGGCATCGTGCGCCAGAACCAGCGGACGACGCGTGGGATTACGCCGAATCATATCGGCGCTTGAGCTTTGGCCCGGACTTCCTTCCTCCGGTTGATCGTCTTCATAAATCTGAGGCTTTCAAGAAACTGGCCCAGACCACTGCTGAGGTAAATCCCCTTCTTTTTTTTTGAGTTCGTCGTTCCTTCTTTTCACTTCTTGTTTCTAAAGTTCGTTATTTCGACAGATGGTTGCCCAGACGAATGAGATCGTCGGGTCTTACGACCGTGAGCTTGGAGCCTCTCGTCGTAAAGCTTTTGAAGCGAGCGTTCAGGTCGTGGAGCTTCGCAAATATCTGCATGTTTCTGAGGACAGGGTGGAGGCTGGCGATCGCGCAGTAGCCGAGCTGACCAGGGAACTGGCTGCACAGAAGAGATCCAACGCCGAGCTGGAGTTGGAAAAGGAAGCGCTCTCGATGAAGTTGTTCGCGGAAACTTCGCGACTACGGGCTGGCCGTTCTCAGCAGGTTGCCAAGAGGAAGGTGGTGACCCAAAGGTGCCAAGTTCGGCTGCAGAAGGTCAAGGATTATCTATCGGCGATCGATCGGGCAAAGAAGCTATTCATTGCTGTCAACCAAATCCAGGGAATCCTTGGTTTTTGCGATAGCCTCAAGAAGAAGCACGGTATCATCGTCCCGCCGTCCCGCAACGAGAAGCTCGAGAAGCTTAAGGCCGAAAAGTCGGCGGAATATGCTGCGATTGATCTCTGCGAGCTGGCTGACGCGGACCTGATTGTTTCGCCGTTCACCGATCCTGTACATCCGGAGGTTTCGATCTCAATGGGTAACGAGGTCCCACCGGGCCTTGATGATTTCGGATCCAACCAGGCCTCGATGTCGGCGGATCGTGCTGACGCGATGCGGAAGCAAAATGTCTAAGTTGTCTCTTTTTTTTTTTGTAATATGTTTGATTTTCTTCTGCCCGAATGGGCTTATAACTCGACCTCTTGGACCAGAGGGTCTTTAAAGTCCGGTATCCATTTTGTCCGAGGGGCTTTTTGAATGAATCTTGATATTTTGTTGATTGCGGACTCGAATGTTATACTTCGTCGTTTTCTAAATTGTCTTGATATATTTGAAGTCGTATTTTATACGAACTCCTCAAACTTGTCGTACACAATGGTGCCGTAAGCAGTACGGTCTTAGCCGGGTGAAGTGGACGAGTTTGACTGAACCTGTTCGAGGTCGGCAACCCATATTGTAGATTGGCTTATTGTTTTTGCGATTGTTGAGGAATTGGCTTACTTTTTGCGATTGTTGAGAAATAGGCTTACTAATTTTGCGACTGTTGAGAAATCGGCTTAAATTTGCGAGGAAGGACGTTCGGCTTGATCTTAGAGTTTAACTTAAGAGTACGTGAACAGCTCATCTTAATATGCTCTAGGTTTCTCACATTGAATCCGAGTGTGCGAGAGGGACTCGGCTTATTTGGCTCGGATAATCTGAGAAGTTGATGCGAGACTGGTCTCGGCTTTGAATGTGGAAAGTGTGTTATCCATTGCACCATGAGGATGCGTGCGAGCTAAGCTCGGCTTATTCGATCGTCTGGCCAGGACGTTGATATGGAAACCGTTGTGGTCGAAAATACGAACTGTTGGAGTTCGGCAAACATAAAGTTTGACATGAAAATTCGAACTGTTGGAGTTCGGCAAACATAAAGTTTGACTTGAAAATACGAACTGTTGGAGTTCGGCAAACATAAAGTTTGGCTTGAGGATACGAACTGTTGGAGTTCGGCAAACATAAAGTTTGACTTAAAAATACGAACTGTTGGAGTTCGGCAAAAATAAAGTTTGGCTTGAGGATACGAACTGTTGGAGTTCGGCAAACATAAAGTTTGGCTTAAAAATACGAACTGTTGGAGTTCGGCAAACATAAAATTTGACTTAAAAATACGAACTGTTGGAGTTCGGCAAACATAAAGTTTGGCTTGAGGATACGAACTGTTGGAGTTCGGCAAACATAAAGTTTGACTTAAAAATACGAACTGTTGGAGTTCGGCAAACATAAAGTTTGGCTTGAGGATACGAACTGTTGGAGTTCGGCAAACATAAAGTTTGACTTAAAAATACGAACTGTTGGAGTTCGGCAAACATAAAGTTTGGCTTGAGGATACGAACTGTTGGAGTCCGGTAAAATGCCTTTGCATAATAAAATTTTATTAATGTTATAGATGCGCCTTGTGAGGGCTGCCTACGTACCTTTGAAAGAAGGATCAAACCATTCGTAGTTCATATTACATAGTGGAATCGAGCCTAATAGTAGCTTTTTTTTTTTGGCGTTCGGGAGCTAGCCTAGATGTAGTAGCGTTTGAGGTTCATTGAATTCCATGAACGGGGAATAGGGGTTCCGTCTATCTTCATGAGCTCGTAGACGCCTGGTTTGACTACCCTCATGACCTGATAAGGTCCTTCCCAGTTTGTGCCGAGTTTGCCGGCATTCTTTTATTCGGTGCCTTCGAAGACTTTTCTCAGAACAAGGTCGCCGTCAGTGAAGTGACGTCCGCTGACCTTATTGTTGTAGTAGCGCGCTGCCAAGTTCTGATAATTCTGGATTCGGAGTAAGGCTTGATCGCGTTGTTCATCGAGATTGTCGAGGTTGTCGAGCATAATCTCATCATTAATATCGGGATTTTGCACAAGCATCGTTCGTCGGATAGTCGGGATGGTGAGTTCGGCGGGACATAGGGCTTCCACACCAAAAGCCATGTAGAAAGGGGATTGTCCCGTTGAAGATATTGGGGTCGTGCTATATGACCATAAGACTCCGTCGAGTTTATCAGACCATGTCCCTTTATGAGTATCCAATCGTTTCTTGAGGCCAACGATGATCGTCTTATTTGTTGCTTCGGCTTGGCCGTTGCTCGGCGGGTATCTCGGTGTAGAGAAACTTAGCCGAATTTTCCACTTGACGCAGAAATAGTTGAATAACGTTGATATAAACTGGGGACCGTTGTCGGTGATAATATCGTACGGAACTCCATGTCGGCAGATGATGAATTTCCAGACAAACTTCTGAACGTCGGAAGCGAGGATGACGGGATATGCCTCGGCTTCTACCCACTTGGTAAAGTAATCCTTCATGACGAGGATGAATTTTTTCTGCGTGGTGGATCGTCTGAAAGGACCGATGATGTCCATCCCCCAGCGCATGAATGGATATGGGGCGTTGAAGTGGTTAGTAGCTCGGTAGGAAGGTGTATCATTGGGCCGTGTCGTTGACATTTGTCGCACTTTGCGACAAACTTCTAGCAGTCTGCTTGCATTCTTGGCCAATTATAGCTTGCTCGTTTGGTTTTCAGGGCTAGGGATCGGCCACCCGAATGATTACCGCCGTCGCCTTCGTGTATTTTCTTCATGACTTCCCGGATCTCATCGCCTGAGTTGCATTTGAGAAGGATTCCTGCCGCACTCCAACGGAACAGTCCATCTTTGATAAGTATGTAGCGAGCAACCCGCATTTTGAGTCGTCGAGCAGCCCATCTGTCCGCCGGGATGTCTCCATCGATGATGTACATTTTTATCTCTAGCGTCCAATCGGTGGGCGTCTGTTCGTCAGGCTGCTCGAGGTTTATCGGCTCGTGAAGGCCGTCTGTTTGTTCTTCCGCTTCATTGTCCGATTGGGTTGACTCGTTGGTTTGCGGCGGGTTATCATTGTCTTCGATGATAGTGGCATGTTCAAGCTCGGTGTCTTGATCAGGCTCAACAGTCGGAATCCATTTTTGTCGACGTAAAACGGGTTCGGTCGCGGGAATTTCCTCGTAATCCCGTCTACGAGTTGTGATAAAACATTGCTCCGTGCTTCCAATGCTCGGTTCTGATATAGTTTCGACCGGAATCGTTCGTCTGAGATGAAGGTCCGAGCTATAAGCTAGAGCAGCGAGTGCGTCGGCTGGAGCGTTTTCTCTTCGCGGTATCTTGGTTAGTTCGAATGAATCGAATTCTGTAGTGAGTTGTTTGACGAGCTTGAGGTATGCATCCATTCGATCGTTCTTGGCGTCATACTCCCCGCAAAATTGGCTTGCGACGAGCTGCGAGTCGCAGTAGGCATGTATGCATGTTGCACCGATGGCTTTGGCCAAACGTAGTCCGGCAATTAGCTCTTCGTATTCTGCCTCGTTATTTGATGCGTTGAACGCCGGGCGGAACGATTGCTCTAAGACTTCTCCCATCGGAGATTTGAGGCGAATGCCTATTCCAGAGCCACGGTGAGATGCAGACCCGTCGACATGGAGGATCCATTGCTCGGCGGTTACGACATCAATATTGATGTATTATGGAGATAACTCGATGAGGAAATCAGCTAGGACTTGCGACTTGATGCTCATCCGGCTCTTGTAATCGATGTCGTATTCGCTGAGTTCAATAGCCCATTTAGCCAGTCGGCCGGATTGGCTCGGACTATGTAGGATCGTCCAGAGTGGCTGATTGGTTAAGACGGTGACTGAGTGTGATTTGAAGTAGGGGCGTAGCTTCCGAGCTGAGATAACAACGGCGAGAGCCAATTTTTCGAGAGTCGGATATCGTCCTTCAGCACCATCGAGTGATTTGCAAATATAGAAGATTGGCTTTTGTTCGCCTCGGTATTCCCGGACAAGGACCCCGCTGACCGCTGAGGCGATATTGCGATGTAGAGGTAGAGAGTCTCGCCATCTTTGGGTTTTGCTAGAACCGGTGGGGTTGACAAGTATTCCTTGAGCTGCTTGAATGCTTCTTCGCAGTTATCATCCCACTCGAGATCTTTTTTAGCGCGTAACAGTTGGTAGAAGGGGAGACACTTGTCGGTAGATCGGGAGATGAACCGATTGAGTGCGGCGATACGTCCCGTTAGCCTTTGCACCTCCCTTCTCGTCGTCGGAGATGGTAAGTCGAGGATTGCCGAGATCTGTTTAGGATTGGCCTCGATTCCTCTTTGAGTTACGATATACCCGAGGAACTCTCCGGAGGTCACGCCGAATGTGCATTTGGTCGGGTTAAGCTTCATGCCGTACTCATTTAGGATATCGAAGCAGGTGTTGAGGTATCCGGTGTGATCCTCGGCAGTTAGCGATTTGAAGAGCATATCGTCGATGTAGACTTCCATCGTTTTGCCGAGCTGACTGGCGAACATCCGATTAATGAGTCGTTGATAGGTTGCACCGGCGTATTTTAGGCCGAAAGGCATGACCTTGTAGCAATAGATACCACGGTCTGTAATGAAGGAGGTCTTCTCGCGATCGTCCGGATGCATGAGTATCTGATTGTAGCCTGAGAAGGCGTCCATGAACGAGAGGAGTGCGTTCCCAGCGGTGGCTTCGACGAGCCTGTGGATATGTGGGAGTGGGAAGCTATCCTTTGGGCAGGCTTTGTTCAGGTCGGTAAAGTCGACGCAGATCCTCGATTTTCCGTTCTTCTTTTTTACAACGACTGGGTTTGCCAACCAGTCCGGATACCGTACTTCTGTAATCGATCCCGCGCTAAGTAATCTTTTGACTTCATCGTTAACAGCCCGAGCCTTCTCGGGACCGAGCTTGCGTCGTTTTTGCTTGATCGGCTTGAAGGTGGAATCAATATTGAGCTCGTGGCTCGTTATCATTGGATCGATTCCGGGCATGTCTGTGATTGTCCAGGTGAAGGTCGAAACGTTCCTTCTGAGGAGTTGGATCAAGTCTGTCTTGATGTCTTCATCGAGCTCGGCTCCGATCCCCACGCATCTCCCTGGATTGAAGTCGTCGATATTGACTTGGACGATTGTTTCGCGTCGCGGCAGGTCGGGATCATTCGGAATTTTGTTCTTTTTGATGATGTAAGTTCGGGGCGCGGTTCTTAGTTTGCATTCGTTGATGACACACGTTCGAGACATCACCTGGTCGCCTTTAAGGGTGAAGACTCCGGAAGGTGTTGGGAACTTGATGCACTGGTGATATGTTGACACGACGGCTTTCATCGAGAATATCCATGGTGTGCCGAGTTTCACATTGTAGATTGCAGGTTTGTTCAATACCAGGAACTTGACCATCCGACATATCCCTCCGGTATACACGGGGAGTTTGACCGTTCCGGCGGTCATGGTTTACTCACTTGAGAATCCGGTGAGTGGTTCGATGTTCGGTCTGATTTGATTGTCGGGAAAATCCATGTTCTTCAGCGTATCCTTGAAAATCACATTAACCGAGCTCCCAGTGTCGATTAAGATTCGCCCAACTACAACATCACCGATGAGTGTTTCGACGACCAGCGGATCGTTATGCGGCATATGGAGTCCTTCTGTGTCGGCCTCAGAGAAGGTGATCGGCATTCCGCAAGGTGTAGTCTGGTGTGTATGTTTTGCAGCCACTGCTTCCTTACTGTACGTCTTTAGAGTTCGGACGGAATAGTTACATGTTTCCAATGCGTCCATGATCATGTTGACACGCTTCCGAACCTGCGGAGGTTGTTGAGCCTTCATGTTTTCCTCCCGATCTCGTTTCGGTTGTTCGTCGTCGGTTTTATCTTTAGGCTGCTCGGTAGCCTTGCTCGGTTTGAAGTTACGTCTTCTTCCGTTATCGTTACGGCGAGGTCTATTCGAATGTTGGAAGGCTCATTCGACTGGAACTTCCCCTTTTTGTACTTCATCATCAAGAATTCCTGTAAGTGTCGGCACTCTTCAGTTGAATGATTTCCAAATCGGTTGTGAAAATTGTAGTATGGTGCGGATTCGGTATCAGGCTCCTTTGGTTCGTCCGATCGAACCCAAGTGTTTGACCAGGACTGCTGAGTTTGGACCGTATTGACGGGTTGCTTTGGAAGAACGTTCTGTTTATCCTTAGCAGCGGGCTGTTTCGTGAATGCGTACCGCCTATCCTTCTCGGATCTTTCCTCTTCCTCCATGATGAAGATGTGCGCCCTGTGCAAAATGTCCTCCAACGTCGTTGGATTGTTGCGTTTAATCTCCTTGTGGAAGTCTGATTCGTACCAGGTCGCTTTATAGAGAGCCTCGATCGCAGCTTCGTCATCGATCGTACAGTGGGATACGACCGCTTTGAAACGTTCCATGAATTTGCGTAGGGGCTCGTCCTGCTTCTGTTCGAGGGCCCTGAGTTCGGCGTTCTTTGTTTTCTGCTTGATAAACATGGTGAAGCGTTTGAGGAATTTGGTAGTGAGCTCGTTGTAGCTGTTGACTGAGTTTGGCTCGAGCGTCGAAAACCAATCGA
This sequence comes from Eutrema japonicum, assembly GCA_030161315.1. NCBI lineage: Eukaryota > Viridiplantae > Streptophyta > Magnoliopsida > Brassicales > Brassicaceae > Eutrema > Eutrema japonicum. The sequence continues at coordinate 44,398,992 of BSQW01000001.1, forward strand.
GCGCGGCTCCGGACAGGTTCTCTACAAACAACTGGCACATGGCTGCATCTTTTTCGTTTTCCGATCCGAAACGAAAGCGATTCATCGTGATGACAAAAGAGGTCAGATAATGCTTAGGATCGGTAAACCCATCGTATGGCGTGACCTTGATCCTCTCCAATCGCCGGACTGGAGTGTTGATGACTCGGTCCGTGAATGGGGTTCTCTGCGACTCCTGAATCACTCGGTCGATCTCTGGTGCTGAGCTCGTCGCCTGGTGGACTTTAGATCGCATGTCTTGTAATTGGGCATGGACCTTCGCGAATTCCAGGTTCATGACGGCTTGATCCGAGATGTGGATTTCCGAATCGGCTGCGGATCTCCTAGTTGGTAGTTGAGCGTCGGTTAGGTCGGGCAAGAGTTTTCGGCGTAGTGCGTTTTCGTTTGCGGGGGTGACCAGGTTTGGATCGAGGGTACCGATCTGGCTTCGACGTTCAAAATGGGATGCTATTAGAGACGCGATCCGCTCTTCGTTCTTTTTGTTGATTTCTGCGAACTGCGCTACCATGGCTTCCATAAAGATGGTCGGGTCCGTGAACGCCGGGGTAGCTGGAGGCGGTGGAAGAGTTCTCGGGGGATTGATCTGAGTATCCCCTCCAGTAGGTAAGGTCGGAGAGGGTCCTCCTCCGGTTGTTGGTAATTCAGTATCGGTTGGATTGAGTTCGTCAGTCCGAGGGTTTTGATCGTTGTTTTCTGAGCCGTTGATGTTGACTACGGAATTGTCGATTGGAAGAACCATCGCCGAACTCAATCAAACGATATCCGAAAGTACTGTTCTATGAAGTATCCCCACAGTCGGCACCAATTGTTGATCCGTAAATCACACAAAGGGGGTAAAACAGTACTTTAATCGGAATCTCGTTTATTGATCAAGAGTCAGCGTTACAACAGAGTTTAGTAAGATTGCAAAGATGGAGAACTTGAGATCGGTAAGTAGCTTTCTTGAATTCTCCCTGGTCTCTGCGGAAGTTCTGGATCCTCTCAAGAATGAACCCTTCTCCTCTATTTATAATGTCTTGAGGCGGTTCCAAGGGAGAATATTTCCTTTTCCTTGCTCGATTAGGAGAAGGAAGTATTCCGGTTTTCTTTCCGAGATAAGGATATCTTCTTGATATCGAGGGGAATATTTCATTTTCCGAGATCGGCGGAAAAAGGGAAATATTCCGGTTTTTATCTGTTATAACGGACTGGGCTCGCGCCGGGCCTAGATCGGTGGCCGAGATGGGCTTTAGCGAGATTCCGAACTCGGCCCAATGTTTTGGGCTAACTTGTCCTCGATCCGAACCATCGTAAATCGGCCTTGATTGAACCGGTCTCGGTTCGAACCGAGTTAAACCAGGGGTGCTAATCCCCCTCTAACAAGCAAGATTTCCCTATGAGGAACCATGAAAAATACTTGATTTTGGTATTTTTTCCCCGATCGGTGGTTTTATTATCCAAATTGTCTACTCATGCTCTCTTCACAACTCAATTCGAGTTTTTTCCGTCGATATCCTTCGATAGATTCCAAATCCAACCATGGCGTTTTCTCCATCTCTAATCCTTTTACAAACCGCTTTTGAGCATCTCAGACAGAGAACTTGGCCCAATTTCAACTCTTTGCACAAACCCATCTCCACAATTTCTCCTTCTCCGCTGCTCCAATCACCGCCAAATCGAAAAAGAAAATTTTCTGTTGGAAGCTATGTTGATCATGTAGCTTGATATAAAGATCAAATTATATTTCTAGAGTTTATTTCGAGAAAGTAATGAGTGATCAACGTTGCAAATAAAAAAGAAGAGAGTGATCAATGTAGTATTATCGCATTGGATCTCCGGTTTCCAATAGACTAAAGGACTAAAATAGATCGTGGCGGCGGAACGCTAAAGAATTTCGTTTATATCAGCTCTTTCTGGCTTAGCTACATGATCTCCCAATAACACCATGAACCTAATAACACCCACGATTGCTAGAGACTTCCCCATATAATAGAAACTAATTCATATCTTCTTAGTGAATGAGTTTATGTATTTGTTTCGTTTATATGGTCTTATGTGTATGCTTTGTTTCGGCCTAATGAATGAGTTTATGTATTTATTAATGATTCTAAATTTTACAATCTTCAACATGTTCTACACTTATTAATACCATAAAAAGTAAGAGTAACATTAAAGTAATTTATCTACTTGTGTCTCCAACTTAAGGCACAAATTAGACTCAAGTCTCTACGACAAAAGTTAATATGAGTTTCTTTCTTTTGCTTTCATAAGATGTAAACAAAGGGTAGAAACAATAAAATAGTGACATTACCAGGTCTTATTTTGCATTAAATAGCTTTGCTCTTACAAATTTAGCTAACTAAAATTTTGAAAAGTTGAGATTTAAATATAAAGAAACCCTAACTTACTAAAATCCGAAATCAATAGTAACTAGTAAGTGAGATGTCAATCATGACAAAAAAAACTATCTCAATTTTTCTTTCACATTATTCAGATTTGTTACAGCAAATGTAGAAGACAAAAACTATCTTCACAACTTGGACAAGAACCGATTTTTTTATACTATACTTAAACATATAGTATAAAAATAGACATCTATGAGGCTATAGACTTCACAACTTGGACAAGAACCGATTTTTGGTACCCGTAAAGCTTAGCCACAATATATGGGGTATAAAATCCATGTATATACATATACCTTCTCGATATTCTTTCACACAAGCTTGGTGTTATTACCTTGAACTCCTAAATTAATGGGAGTGGTATTAATGGACGAGCTATTATTCCCAAATAACTTGAATTCGAACAAACTAGGGATATCAGTTGGTGGATCGAAGTAATCATATGAACTGCAGATTTTTGCTGTGATAAATACACAAATTCTCAAGGCTATGGAGGTTTTCGTTTCGACAAAACAATGATAAAATACATTCTATTTCATTGTAAAAAAATAATGTTTACAAGAGAAGCGCTTTATAGCCAATTACATCTACTGTTTAAAATAAAGAAAATCAAAAAAATTTAAACCAATGATGAGTTAGTCTAGTGGTTAAAAAGTTATAGAAAGACTAAAATGTAGGGACCTAAGAGCATCTCCATTCTTAAACCCCTTATGGGGTTCTTAACATTATTTTAATCATATATTTTAGTTGATTTCAAAATTTAGAACCCCATCAATTTTTGAGTGTCCAATGGTGACCCTTAAGTAGGGGTTCTTAAAAAAATATTTAAAACATATATGAAATAGCTGCACTAATGGCTCTATAAGCTCAAAGGCATTAGCAGAAGTCCGTCTTTGACAATGAAACAAGGTGAGTGTTGATTCTGACATAAAACTCTGGTTTTGTTCTCCATTGCTCAGGTTTTCGTAGTGATAGCTAGTTGACTGAATATGCAGATGCTACGAAAGAGTTTTTCGAAATGTAGCTGTTGCTAACAGAGGGACAATGCCAAATGGTATTTTACTTTCTTACATTGAACTCTGCTTTTTCAAATCAGAGTTTAGTTTGGGATATGAATTGAGTTTTGCTTTCTTGTATAACTATGATCTTCAGTTTCAGGAGTTGCAGAGAATATGAGATCATCAATTCATCATCACTAATCCCTTGTACAAATAAGAAAAGCTCTTTGTTGTTAACAAACTTCCTTTCCAATTGATGGAGAAAGATTTTGATACATTGCTACACATTATTACTGGAAACTAATGGATAATGACCGATTTTAATTGGGGAACAGTGAAGGTTTATCAACACCAAATCGAAATCCACCATCGTTAGGTTCGTAATTCCCCAAATTTCTCAGTTGATTTCCAGTAAAATGTTGGAGATGTGTCCTCTCTTCTTCTTCTTCTTCTTCTATGATGTTCAAACGATTGATGCTTTCGCAAATCCCCAAATCACAATCACCCATAATTGACTCATGATCAGCGACAACACTAGTGTTGTAACGCTTCGTCATCCTCGTCATCATCCCATCGAAAGGAGGAGAAGCGAATTGAGACGAACCATCCTCTGAATAACACAATCCGTTCGAGAAGTAGCTCGAGATCGAGTAATCGGAGACATAACCTACTCGAACTCGAAGACGAGTCCGCCGGAAAGAGATTTTGATCTCGGTAGAGATTCGGAGAGTGATTAATCCATTGTGTTTGCAGAGGAGAAGAAGGAGAGCGCGCGAGAGACGAAGAAGACGAAGCTTCTCCAAACTCTCCGAGATTTGCTGTGCTCGAATCGCCGGAAGAGAAGGAAAACTTCGGCCAAAATGAAGAGAAGAAATTGTCGACGAGGTCGAAAGAAGGAGAGAGAATCGTCAATTTTTTTTCCTTCAAAAACCAATCTCATCTCAACACCTGTCGTAAGAGACTAATTAAGGATCGGTTCTATGCTTAGCTAAAGATCGGTTCTTACAAAATTTGGGCTTTTTCAATTTTTTTAAAATCCAATAATACCTAAGAACCTGACTTAAGAACTCCTTACGAACCCGCGTTGGAAATGGTCTAAGAGCAATCTCAATGGGGGCATCCACCATTAAAAAAAAGAAAAAAATTCAAAAGAGAAGAGAGAGAAACATGGGTATCTCATTTGAGATACAAAAAAAAAACTTGAGATACCCGAAGCATACGTGACCATTTTTCATTGGTCAAATTTTTTTTTTTTTATAAATTTAATTATTTAATTTAAAAAAAAAAATTAATATTGTATTAGGGTATCTCACCATTGAGGTTGCTCTAAGAGATCACATGTTCGATTCACGTTGAGTGGGATCTACTCTCCAAAAATAGTTAAATTACATGGTCTGGGTCTCGTCCTAGGTTAAAAACAATTCAAAAAAAAAAATTTAGAAAAAAGTAAAAGCAAAATTCCGAAGCTATGGAAATGTTCAAAATAAATAAATTACGAAGCTAAAAAAAGAATTGACGTAAGCGAAGGCAAAATTTAATTACCTTTCGGGTGCATCTAGGTGTTGGAAAAATCTTGGATTCCTTGACTTCTTGATGATAACTCTTCGAACTTTCCCTATGATTTGGCGTCTTCACTCTTGGTCGTCAAGTGAGATGATGAAAAGATGGGCTTGGATCTTGGATGGAAGTATAGCCAAAAACATTATTGGAGCGGGTACATATAGGTTTTCAGACTAATTTGCAATCCAGTAAGTTCCAGAGGATTAAAAGGTTCGACCAAAGATTTATTAGGCTGTTTTGGTTTAGGAAAGTCTTGTCTTCCATCTTGGTTCGCATCGATTGCCTCCATGGTCGAGAAAGGTGAGCTTTGGTTGCGGGTAAAACCTTTCGACTATCTTCTGTTTGACCTTGATCCAAGATGCAAATGACTAATATTTTTAGGATCTTTTAATCGGTGAAAATCGTCTCATAGGTCTTGAATTGTGTTGGATGGTCCCATAGTCGAATGTGACTAGTTGTGACCGATACGGGTCGATCCGGGAAGGATGTCTCGACCAAAATCGATGATCTCTCATTCTTTTTTAAACTTTTCTCGATCAAGTTGATCTAGTCCATTCTCCACCCACTAGTTAAACTTGTGGTGAAGTATTTTGATTTGTCGTCATGCCATGGCTTTTTTGAATGCAGTCGTATTAGCACATCTTTGTCTTGGTCTGATTTTAAAAGAGAAGTCATGAAAATTAGAATTATAATGAATTTTTTTTTTTTTTTTTTTTCGACAAAACATTTCTTTATTAATTTGACATAACAAAGTCTTTATACAAAGATAAAACATACTGATGTGTCGAACTCAACACATCTTTCTCATTGACTTTTTTTTTTTTTTTTTTTTAATCTCTGACCTATAACGTTTATTGGGCTTTACAGTAGCCCATTAACTTTGTACAAAGATATTATTATTAGAAATTTGAAATAAATTAATCGCAAAAAAAACATCGGTTCGGTTCGGTTCAGGTGTGAATCGGGGGGGCTATTTCCACACGCCTTCCAAAATCATTACGGCGACTAAACTGTTCTCTCTTTCTCCAGCAAGCTTCGAAGAGAAGAAGGAGACTCTAGTCTACAAGAGTATGGACGATGGCGAATCATCGACCAATAATTCTTCGCGTCCATGGGAATCCTACAACACCGTCTTCACCAACGCCAAAGCGGGTTTGTTTCCCCATAGGCTTCTTTGGGAAATTCTTCGCGATTTGTTTTTTCTTTGAGTATGATTCACCCCGAAAATTCTGGAAAATTGATCGATCCGTCGGCTTCGTGGGTTAATATACTGGTCTTAGAACATTTTGTTTCATCTGTTTTGGTTTTAGATGAAGATTTAAATTTTGGGAATTGCGGAATATTGTTATATTCTTAAATTTTGCATCTTTACTTGTTGGATGATGTTAGTTTCTGAATCTGTGTTTCTTCGTTAGGAATGGAGGGAGTTGATAAGGAGAAAGTCCAGAGGATTGTTTATGAAATGAGTAAGGGATCCAAGTATTTTCAAAACGAGGAACGTAAGGAAGCTCTTATGAAACAGAAGATAGAGCATATGCGTGATAGATGTGCAAAGCTCTCTTCCTCTGATTTATCCAATTATCAGAAGGTATGTGCCACTTTTTCTAAATACAGTTTCTTTGGTATAAAGCTATCTTCTTCTTCATCTTCTTCGATGAATGAGTGTTCTCTTCTTTACATTCTTGGCTATAATAAGGAATACCGGATTTGGAATCTTTCATTGTTTCGTTTGTTAGCCGTAAATTTTTCCATTTGAAGGTGGTTGATAGAAGGATCTTAGAGCTTGAAGCTACACGCGACCTATCCAGAATTTGGCTGCATGTTGATATGGATGCTTTTTATGCTGCTGTTGAAACTTTGAGCAATCCTTCGCTCAAGGGCAAGCCGATGGCCGTTGGAGGCTTGTCCATGATCTCCACAGCTAATTATGAGGTATGCTGTGGTTTTTCATCTGGTGAGTAAACCATATGCTTGGATGATGTTCTTATCCAGTATATTGTAGCTGGAAATTAATGGTCACAACTTGTACTCGTTGTTAAAGTTTCTACTATCTCTTTTAGGCAAGGAAGTTCGGGGTCCGTGCAGCAATGCCTGGCTTCATTGCTCGTAAATTGTGTCCAGATTTGATATTTGTTCCTGTGGATTTCACCAAGTATACTCACTACAGTGATTTAACAAGAAAGGGTTAGTTGTTCCTCTTTCTTTAACATGTGTAGCTTTATGCTTGCTGTTCTTGTTTCTCTATTTCTCTTCTCTTACTTGCATATATGTGTTTCATGTAGTTTTTAAGAACTATGATCCTCACTTCATAGCTGGGAGCTTGGACGAGGCCCACCTTGACATAACTGAGGTTTGTCGAGAAAGAGGTCTTTCAGGTGGAGAAGTAAGTGTGAGCTCATGAAATGCATTCTTTTGTGATGGTTGTATCTTCTTTGAGAGAATTTTCTGCTGACACCGCCACTGTACTCTGTTCATTACTTCACTTTATGCAGATTGCAGAGGAGCTTAGATCTTCTGTTTATTCCGAGACTGGACTAACATGCAGTGCTGGAGTAGCGGCAAACCGCTTGCTCGCCAAGGTTCTCCCTATCTGTGCATAATCTTCTATATATCGCCCAAATCTATCTCTTTTCCTGATTCTGCATGCACATGTGTCTGTGTGGTCTATAATAATGTTTTCCAGAATTTGTTTTCTGAATTATCCCTACCATATTTCAGGTTTGCTCAGACATAAACAAGCCTAATGGACAGTTTGTTCTACAAAATGACCGATCAACCGTCATGAAATTCATATCTTCCCTTCCTATAAGAAAGGTATGTGATCCCGAATTGTTGCGTTGGCTGTCGTTTTTCGGAATCACTTTTTGTTCTGAAAAGTTTATGAAGAGAAACTATCGCTCCAATTATTCCCCAGCTTACTAAATGTGCTGCGTAGAAGTGTAGATGGTGTTGCATTTACGTAGGTGGGATAGTATATTCAGTAGAAACGTAGTATATTGGTAGTAGTAGAGATGCCAGGCAGAACTTGAAATTCTCGCACTGTTTATGATGGCTGGGGGTTGGTTCTTTATGAGTTGTCAAAACCATAATAGTTTTCTGAAATGCAAGTTGGAAATTGGTTAACAGATTGGGGGAGTCGGGAAGGTTACCGAGCATATTCTGAAGGATGCTTTAGGAATTAAAACATGTGAGGAGATGGTGCTGAAGGGATCTCTTCTCTATGCTCTATTCACTCAGTCTTCAGCAGGTAGCAGTATCTCCTGCTTTCTTTTGGCTGTTGCTTTCCAGTGAAGGATTTTGTTGTTTATTGCTCGACAATTTTTTGTAGAATTTTTTCTCGCTGTTGGACTGGGGCTTGGGAAAACAGACACCCCTCAGGTTAGATCTCGTAAAAGTATTAGCAGTGAGAGAACATTTGCTGCGACAGAAGATGAAAGACTGCTATATTCAAAGTTAGGTGAGTAGTTTGTGCATTTGTGTTGTTTTCTTACTTATGAGACCTATAACTCAATAGTTAGAGGCACAATGAAGGATTGTTTTTAACAAGAACCTGTTTGCCACAGAATGCATTTCAAACTTTTAGACTAGAAAGGTATATATTTGGGCTAATAAGATTTGTTTCGACATAACTGCCAATGAATTGTTATCTGTGCCGTTCTTGGCAGCTGAAATTGCAGAAATGCTATCTCATGACATGAAAACGGAGGGTCTAACGGCAAGGACACTGACACTTAAACTGAAAACTGCCTCCTTTGAGGTGTTCTTCCAAACTTTATATTCTCTCTTCTTTGAAATCCATCTTTATGCTGAAAGTGTGACAATTTGCAATCCTCAGATTAGGAGCAGAGCTGTTAGCCTGCATAGGTACACATGTTCAAGCGAGGATATACTAAAGCATGCTACAAAGCTGTTGAAGGCAGAACTTCCTGTTTCCATAAGGCTGATAGGTGCACTTCTTTAATGTTCTTAGCTCTTCTTTCTTTTTAGAAACCATTAAGGCTGATAGGTGCACTTCCATTTGTGAAGGGTTGCGCATGTCTCAATTCAATGAAGAAATCCGCCATTCTGATCCTTTGCAGGAAACTATTACCAAGTTCATCGTTCAAAAGGATTCCTCAAGGCAAAATCTGGATGATGACGACTCAATTGACTTAGATGCTAGTAAGAGTAACGACGAGAGCTTAAATTTATCCTTTGGTTGTCATGAGACAAGCGATGCTCAACTGAAGGATGTTGTCCAATATGAAGAACAATCCCGAATAGATGCCGACAAAGTAATTCCAAATCAAGAATGCAAGAATAAAGAAGAAACGCTGCGAGTATTGGAAGGAGATGCTCTGCTTATAAAACACAAGGATTGCAAACCAGATACAAGTCACTCAATGAATAATAATTCTAATGCACAAACCACCGAAGAAGTAGTGTCAGTATTTCCACAGATGGAGCCGTTATTTTGGGTTGATGGCTACAAATGCAACTTGTGTGGGATCGAGTTACCTCCATCTTTTGTTGAAGAACGACAAGAACACTCTGATTTCCATCTCGCACAGAGACTTCAGAACGAAGAATCTGGCTCTAGTTCTTCCGCAACACCTGCTATAAAACGAAGGTCAGCTCACAGTAACAACCTCTTGAGCCTACTCCATTATTATTATTTATTCCTCCCAAGTCTCTCTGAAACTTCATAACCGTCTTGTTATAGGATTCTTGGAAAGGAAAAGTCAAATTCCAAGCCAAAGAAGCAGAAACCAGATCAAAAGGAATGTAGCAAACACATCCCAATACACACATTCTTCACAAGGAGCAATCAAAACTCGTAAAGCCTTATTAACCTTTCCTTAGATAATGTCACAGGACTTGAGAGTTTTGTAAAGCTGTGTGAATGCCACGTGTGACATGGCCTATATTATCCCCATTTTTTTTAATTATTTATTATCTTCAGGAACGAAGCCCAGAAGAAATGAAGATGGCTCTGATCCCACCGAAACCCAATCTCTCGCCGTCCAATTCCCTCGGCGAACCCAGATCCTTACCGTCAATGTCCGACATCCTGACGTCATCAAGAGCTCGAAAGCTTGACTTAAAGATCCAGACTTTAGGGCCGTTTTTCAGAGTGACGGGGAAGAACGCAGACACAGGCGGTGAGGTCGGACGAGCAGAGGGAGTGGTTCGGCCATGGTTCGGGCGCGGCTTGGTTCTGCATCTGGATACGATAAGACTGACGAAAGAGACGATGGCTATGGATACGTCTGTTCTTGGAGTTGGTTTATACTTGGGAGCTGTAGCTATTCGCCATGGCTACGACTGTGGTTGCCGCACTGCTCAGCTTCTCGCTATCTACGACTCCGATCTCTACCATTCCAAGGTCTCTCTCTCTTCAATTATAGCTAAGAATGTGATCCTCTATTTCATCTGAACCATGCAATGTGTTCAGCTGGTTAGGTTTTACAGAAGAATTGGGTTCGAAGAGGTGAAAGAAGTGAGTGGTTCGTCGATTGGAGACATGGCTGATATGTTAGTGTGGGGTGGAGTTGGCACTCGCATGGATGCTAATATCCATCATCTCCTTGTTAAATGGTCCAAAGTTTTCCTCAAATCATTTTCATCTTAAACGAATCAAAACCTGACAAGGATCATATAAAAAGATAATGGAAATAAATTACAAAGTTTCTCACACCTTTATCCAATGAATTTAATAATACAAAACCCATACCTTGTTTCTCTGTCGAGTAGAAGCCAAACCAAAGCAAATAATGCAAACAAAAGAAAGCAAATGATAAGCTAGGAAGAACAATGCCAGAGGCGATATTGGTGGAGATCATTGCCAGGTTACCTCTGAGAAGCATCGCGAGATTCAAATCCGTGTGCAAGCAATGGAAATCGTTGATAGAATCTCCGTATTTCCGTCGTTTCTTCGTCTCTCTGCACAGAAACTCATCTTCCTCCTGGTCTATCATGTTCGGAGCCGATTATCCTCTTCACATCACAGAAGCTATTGGCTTCCATGGATGCAAGACATGGGATCTCCCCAAGTCTCTAGGCTCTTATATCATGCCTTCTTTTCAACTCTATCCGAATCTACCTACCTCTAGATACTTCTATGTAGCTTCTTCCAATGGATTGATCTGGATCAATGTGTTCGTTACTCACACTGGTAACATGGCTTACAGTTACAAATCCTTCGTGGGTAATCCAGTTTTACAACAATGGGTTGAAATCCCTCCGCCTCCAGACCAATGTACCGCCACTGGTTTGGTATCCCGTGTGGAGGAGAACGGCGTCGTTTCAGGGTTCAAAGTGGTTAGGACTTGTGACACTTGTTGGAGGACTGAACCTAGATACATGGGAATGTATGTATGGAGAGTGTTTGTGTATTCGTCTGAGACTGGGACATGGACTTTCAAGAGACTTCTCTCCTCTCATCCGGTCAACTACACTGGTTCTTACCCTCCCGTGAATCTCAACGGGACGCTTTATCTGCGGGAAACAAGTTCGGATCCTACTGAACCTGGTGTCCTTGTAGCTCATGACTTCTATGGCCCTGAAGACGATGATCGATGCCTGGTTATACCTCTCCCTCTTCTGTCTAGCAAAAACGTTAGGAGATGCTTGACTACTTCAGGGGAAGATGTTATCTACGTTCAAATACTGTGTCCAAGACTGAAGGTTTGGAGGCTGAATAACAACCGCTCTAGGAGTAGTGAATGGTGGCAACTGTCACGAGAAGAATTCAACATGGCGTCTGTCGGGTTCGATGTCGATTGTTTTCCCATGGCAATGAATCCGTTCGATAATGATATCGTCTATCTATGGAGTCGACACCACGAATGTTTGGTATCTGTCAACTTACGGACACAAGAGTTTATTGTCCATCAAGAATCAGAGAGTTGGAGTAATGGTGAAGGTTGTTGGCGGATTGACACGTCCGATTCTAAGGGGTATGTAGAAGATAATCGCAATGTGACTAGGGTCATCATGTTATCCCCATTTGTGCTCCAACCGTGGATGGATTCAGTACCTCGTCCGCCAAATTGAGCATCCTTCATAGGGAGTTGGTAACCTTTTTTAACCTTGTTCTTGGCTGTTTACGTATTTTGTTTCATCCCTGATAATAATCAGGACATATTTGTTAGCTCTCTATCAGTATGTATGTTTGTGATGACTTGATGCTCTCAAATTCAACTTGCCGGTTAATATTAGCTGTGCAATCTATTTAGTCATTTTTCAGTGTATTTTGTTACTTATATAACTTTCTTGGCAAGGCTTTATGAGTTTCAAGGGCATATATATAGTGTTGTATTTAGTGATGGTGTCCTTGATTTACTGATCTCATAGTGTATAGAGAGCCAAATATATTACTTGGAAGCGACACTGTCGAATATAGATTAGCTCCTGTATCAAGGTGGAATAGATCAAATTTCGTAAATTTAAGCTTTCATGGCTATAATATTCAAAAATCAAATCTTTTTTTTTTTGATCAATAGAATCAAGAAACCTTACCTAACGAAATATATAAGAACACAAGACAAGGCCTAAAGGCAACAAAAACTAAAGCCTAGCCACCATTTAGACCGTCTCTTGAGAGTCAGACCACATCACTAGAGTTGCCAGAAGAGCCATGGTTGCGGTCTCAACTCGCAACCGATGTGGCCCGAGTCCAACCGCTGTGCCGCCTGCTTCCAACATCAACTCCACCTCTTTTTTCGTGAAGTCTGCTCCAATTTCATTGTTTTCCGTTAGATCGTACTCATTGAGACAACTCGGGCACCAACCAATTATTTCGACAATGTGAAAACGTAGCAAATGGACAGAAGTTTTAAGACAGAGAACTGCATCAAACATGTATTATAAAATGGATTTCATACCGCCTTCCGGTCCAACGATTAATAGTCCGCTTGATTCTTTTGCTGAGGATTTTACTGCATTAAGAAGTGGTGTAGCTTCGGCTGTAGCAACCAAACATAACTTTGACTTGGAAATCTAGAAAACCACAAAAGGTATTAAGGCATGTTTAGAAAATAAAAAGTCGGGAGTTCTATAAACCCAGAATCTTAGAGTGTGCTTAGAGAGATGTTGAAACATACATGATCCAAGAGGGTAACAAATTTGATTGGAGGGTTCAGTACCATCTGATGTAGCCTTTGGCCTGTGACAGTAAAATATAAGGCAAATGCCAAGCAAAAAAGAAGAGCAAGATTAAGTAATCAATCGTTTCCTTATACTATTATTGCTTACATTGCTTAGCCGCAGCAAAACTAACGCGTTCCAATCTGTCAACCCGGTTTTCAGAGATTACGGAAGATCTTTCTGTTAAAAGTGGTGTGACACTACTTGGTCCGAGTTCCTAAGATAAGCATATACACATATTCAGTGCCACAATATTCACAGGTGATTTAGACCGGACATACGAGACGTAAATACTTACAGTACATTTCTCAATTAGCCAGTCCGCTCGACCACCCTTCAAAGTGCCTGACAACACACATTTTTGAGTAGGCAGAAAATAAAAAATCTGTCGGCTTTGTAAAATGAATAGCCGTCTCATTTCATACCAAAAGCTGCAAACACCTGCCACTGCATGCCCTGAGGAAGAATCACCTTCTGATCTTCTTGTGCGATAAAATCAACTCCAGTTTTGTCAATGCTTCTTATACAAACCTCCTTTGCCATTAAAGAGTTCTACCCTTGCATAGAAAAAGCGTGCAAGTAATTACTTATTTTCTATAAAATCTAAGATCAAGTGATCTTAAACCAAATAACATTTTTGGCCTCATCTCATCTCAGAGTTACTTTTGTTGCTATCGTTACAAAAACAACTGAATTCATCATGGTAAAGATGCATAATAAGGTTACTATGATCTTCATGAAAGTATGGCTCCATGGTTGACTAAGAACAATTCATGATTTAAGGCAAGATACAACAGCTCAACTCAACTTAAATTTCGAATGTTGTAATATATATACCTGTCATCTGGTTTCAGTCTTAGAACTATCGCCATGTGCCAAAACTCAGAGCCTTGAACACGGACAATTCCACCCTATAAACAAATTGGATTCTTACACAGATTCAAATGGAACAACAAGGGAGAAAAAGAAGGCGTGCCTTGCGAGGAGGAAGATCATCGGAGAAGAATCGAGGGAGGCCACCGCGAGATTGATTCCGGAGGTCCGAATCCGACGGAGGAGACGAAGAAGCAGAAGCGAACGCCTTGAAGCTTGAAGGTGGAAGCCATGTGCGAACAAGACTCGGCAAATCGGAAAACAGTGGCCGTGCAGCCGCCGTGAGGGCTCTCATTATTATTCTAGCTTCGACTTTTTTTTGGCCCCTTTCGAAGATTTTTGGTACCGCTTCGGTTTACTATAGAAAATTGGATCTGATACGGTTTATTTCCGGTTCAGTTCATCTATCCCGAAATTGAAGGGTTATGCATTTCAAAAATAAAGAGAAACGGTCATAAAGACAGAATCTAAGCGGCAAAATTTAAAATTAGAAAATATGCAGCTCACGAGGATAACATTAACCGTGGTTAGCAGTAACCCAGTTATATCATAACACGTGTCCTATACGAGCCGTTACCGCCTTATAAAAACACCTTTAATTAGCATTTGTAAAACCTAAGAAATCGAAAAGCCAGATCTAAATCCATTTTCTCTGTTCATCCAGGAGAGCGTCTTCATAAACGCCCTCCGATTCTTCTTCGTCTTCCCCGCAAATCTAGTTTCTAGATCTTTCTTCTCCGTAACGAAAATGAGGGAGTGCATCTCGATCCACATTGGTCAGGCTGGTATTCAGGTCGGAAATGCCTGTTGGGAGCTTTACTGCCTTGAACATGGCATTCAGGTTCGTCTCGTCCTCTTTCGTATAGATCTATGTTTTTGGCTATATTCCTCGTCTTTCGTTAGATCAGATCTGAGATTCTACCTGCTGCTGCATTTCTCTGATGAATTCGCAGATCTGTACTAATTTCCTGTTTAGATCTGTGGTTGATGCGAGATCCGTTTCTCTTTTTTTTTCAAAAATTTCAATGATGAACGAAAACCTGTTTAGATCTGTGTGCTTGATTTCAATGTCTTGTCAAATTGCTGTGGTTGATGCGAGATCCATTTCCGAAGATGTTGATCGATCTATATCTCCGATTTGTTCTCGTTACGATCCTCTCTTTTTGTGGCTGCTTCTACGTCGTTAGATCTATGGATCCTCTTCATTCTGTGAATTTCCGTACTGATGTTTTGTTTTGGATCTGGAATGTTACAGCCTGATGGCCAGATGCCGAGTGACAAGACTGTTGGCGGAGGTGACGATGCTTTCAACACCTTCTTCAGTGAAACCGGTGCAGGGAAGCACGTCCCACGTGCTGTCTTTGTCGATCTTGAGCCAACTGTGATCGATGAGGTCAGAACTGGTACGTACCGTCAGCTTTTCCACCCTGAACAACTCATCAGCGGTAAAGAAGACGCAGCTAACAACTTCGCCCGTGGACATTACACCAGTAATTTTACTCATCTCTGGCTTCAAATTTTTCTCTCTACACATCAATCACCTTTTGTTATATTAAATTTATGGCTTGAAATCTTTATTTGCAGTTGGGAAGGAAATTGTTGATCTGTGCTTGGACCGTATCAGAAAGCTCGCTGATAACTGTACTGGTCTCCAAGGATTCCTTGTCTTTAACGCTGTTGGTGGAGGGACTGGATCCGGTCTTGGATCTCTTCTCCTTGAGCGTCTCTCTGTCGACTATGGGAAAAAGTCCAAGCTGGGTTTCACTGTCTACCCATCTCCACAGGTCTCTACATCTGTTGTCGAGCCTTACAACAGTGTACTCTCCACTCACTCGCTCTTGGAACACACTGATGTCTCTATCCTTCTCGACAACGAAGCTATCTACGACATCTGCAGACGTTCCCTAAGCATTGAGAGGCCAACCTACACCAACCTCAACCGTCTTGTCTCTCAGGTTTATATATATATATATAAAGCCAGCCACCAAAACAACTCTTTTAAAACTAATCTTGTTGCTTTTTCGTTTCTAATGTTACTCTTTCTTGATTTTGTTGTTATAGGTTATCTCTTCCTTGACTGCTTCTCTAAGGTTCGATGGTGCCTTGAACGTGGATGTCACTGAATTCCAAACCAATTTGGTCCCATACCCAAGAATCCACTTCATGCTTTCCTCATACGCACCAGTCATCTCTGCAGAGAAGGCCTTCCACGAGCAACTCTCAGTTGCTGAGATCACAAACAGCGCCTTTGAGCCTGCTTCCATGATGGCCAAGTGTGACCCGCGTCACGGTAAATACATGGCTTGCTGCTTGATGTACCGTGGTGATGTCGTCCCTAAAGACGTTAACGCAGCTGTTGGCACAATCAAGACGAAGCGCACGATCCAGTTTGTTGACTGGTGTCCCACTGGATTCAAGTGTGGTATCAACTACCAGCCACCAACTGTCGTTCCAGGAGGTGATCTTGCTAAAGTGCAGAGAGCTGTTTGTATGATCTCAAACTCCACAAGTGTGGCCGAGGTCTTCTCAAGGATTGATCACAAGTTCGACCTTATGTACGCAAAACGTGCTTTCGTTCACTGGTATGTTGGTGAGGGTATGGAAGAAGGAGAATTCTCTGAAGCTCGTGAGGATCTTGCGGCTTTGGAGAAGGATTACGAAGAAGTAGGTGCTGAAGGTGGTGATGATGAGGATGAGGAAGGTGATGAGTACTAAGAAGACTGTTTCGTAAAAATGGATTTGATTATCTTTTTGTGTTTGCGTGGGCTCGAAACACTCTTGTAACGAGTCTTAGTTTGTGTGTGTTTTCAAGACTTGTGGCAAGTAGCCATTTGATATTTCTATTATCTACTCCGTTTGTGTGTTAATTCGTGTTTCTGGTAATATATCTTTTACCTCTATTATCAAATGAACCATAACATCCGAATACAAGCTGGAGCTCTTTGGTTAAAAAATATATTAAATCCAAATTAATTTGAAATAATGTTTCTGTCTAATGTTTTCTCTTGGCTTTGTCTTAGTCAAGGACTACTTCTGGGATCACTTGATGACTCTCATAGAAAAATCTGTACGCCCATTAGTTATTACCTTTCTCTTGAAGTTGATTAACGTGAGGATCCTGATGATTGGAGTTTAAGAATGGAGGTTCGTCTCATCTTGTGAGCACTTTTGTTTTTGTTCCCATCAAATGCCCGGAACTGTATAATATAACAGGCCCCTGCCTTTGTGTTGGTTTTTTCTGCTCTCATTAGGTCTTCAAGTGCTTGAATCAGCTTAATGCGAGAATTTCCCATTTCTCATCGAAAGTGAATTGATGGGATCATGGGGGGTATGTTCTCGCTTTACCAGTGTCT
The DNA here is from genome assembly GCA_030161315.1 of Eutrema japonicum. NCBI lineage: Eukaryota > Viridiplantae > Streptophyta > Magnoliopsida > Brassicales > Brassicaceae > Eutrema > Eutrema japonicum. The sequence goes on from BSQW01000001.1 coordinate 44,416,323, forward strand.
CCTCCTTATTCATACATATGCATATGAAGCATCGTTATTGAAACTTGATTTTCTTGCAGCCATTATGAGGCCATTGTGGCACACATATCTCTACAAGTCTATCTTAGATTGTCAGTTCAAGGTGCTAAAGATTCATATGATGGAAGATATGATTCACATGGTGAAGCAAAGAGTCTTGACACTTTAGTCATCCACGTTTTGTTTTTCTTCAAGGTCTCAAATCCCTCTTCAAAGAGAGATAGCCATGTAAAACTACCAACTAATATAACACCAAGAACCATCAAAGGAACTTTTTCTAAACCATCAGTAGGTCTTCAAAGTGAAAATTGTAATGACAAGACAAATAAAAAAAATACACAAACCCATGAATACAATACAATGCAACCACTTGATCATACATTAATTGGAATGTTGAATTAATGTTGTTTGTTTCATCAGAGAATGTGACACTACAAGATAGAAGGCTATAACCAGCAATACATAATCCAAGGCATACGTTCCTCGCCTCATACGCAAAACTAGGATACATGGATTGAAAATGTTTTCATGCTTTCGCATCTGAGGGATGAGCAATTATTCCATCCGTTGTTTGCTCTGCATGCCATCTCATTGTCCCCACTGTGCGATGTGATTGATATAACCTCTTCAATCTCTCTATTAACGAAAAATACCACATCTGTTTATATGGGACTGACACTCTTTCACATGTTTCCTTATATCGAGGTTTACGACAAAAACGACAATGTCTAACGGTATGGGTCCTCTCTCTAGTAAATCATACAATTATCGATGCACACATCTATTATCTGATACGGCAATCCAAGACCAGCAACAATTTTCTGTATCTCATAGTATGATGCTGGTGAAAGATTATTTTCTTGGAAAATATCTTTAACAAAATCAGCTATTGCGTCCACACACTCAACACAAGAAAACACTCTGATTCCTGACGGAAAAAAACCGGTCGGAAATTCCCGACCGATTTTCGATGAAATACGGAGGAAACAAACCCGTCGGGGAATTGGTCAGAAATTCCCGACCGATTTTTCGTCGTTGGGAAATCGTCGGAATTTCCGACCGATTATCCGACATATAGATCCTTTAATCTGCCCATTGCACTAGCCGTTTTATAGCCGTTTGAAATTTTTAAACCGGACTCAGAGTTTTCCCAATGAGGATTCCGATTCATCTACTTCAGATTATTCATCGGACTCAGAGTAAATTTGTAACAAATTTTTTATATGCATTTAATTTTAAGTATCAAATTTTAGAAACTTTTCCATATGCATTAATTAATTGTACGAATTTTTTATCATATGCATCAATTAATTGTACATTTTATATGGTTTAATTAATGAAGCATTTTTATATATATTGTTTAACTAATGATATCCGTCGGAATCCGGTCGGTCAATTTATGTCGTCAGGAATCCGTCGGAAATTCTTGACCGTTTTTCGACCGATTTTTATTTTCGACCATATAGTCATGACGGGTCAAATCGGTTGGAAATTTGTCGGGAAAGCCGTTTCCCGACGGATATATGGCCATCGGGAATCGGCTGTATTCTTGTAGTTACTCCTCACTCAAATTAAAATCCGTTTTAATACCCATAATCCTAGTTGCAAGTGATAAAGGGGAATGTCCACCTCTACAACCATCATATAATATATTTTTAGCAGCGTCTAACATATCAAAGAGCCTTTGAGCTTCTAAGTTAGATTCTTCATGGACCTCTATCTGCATACTCATCAACTGATAGTATACTTTCACGAAACGCATCGTTCACCATCTGAACATGACCTACACTTTCTACTTCAGTTGCAGTTTCTTCTAAGTTATCCCCAATATATTGTTCAATAGTACTAGCATAATCCACCATTATATCATTTTCTCCATGATAATACAAAATCTTGTAACCCGACACAAACCCATTACAATACATGTGTGACCATACTTCGTATATCACGATGAATCTACGATCCCGATAATTAGTACAAAGACAATAGATTTTATCGGATTTTTTGGCTTTGGTCTACGTAGTCGCAAATGCCATGAATTGCTGCAGACCTTTTTGTATTCTTCCGTAATTAGGCATGTCTTCGAAATTTGATGAGGCTTGTCCATCCATGATCAAAAATAATTATAAGGATCTAAAGAAGACATTTTATAAGGTTTTAGATGAGATTTTGTTTTTGGAAATTGTAGTGAATGAATGAGGGGGTGGAGACGTTTTTATAGGAAAAGTGTGCGCAGATTATGTCGGATTTCCGACGGATATTCGATAATTTTCAAACGGCTATGAATTCCGTCTAAATTCAGTTGGAATTCCGTCAAAAACCTGTCGGAATTTTCCGACGGACTTTGTTTTGTCGGAATTTTCCGACGCATATCCGATGGGCTACACTTTCGTTCAAAAATCATCGAAAATCCATCGGAAATTGACATATTTTTTTGTAGTGTGAACCGTGAGGGGATTTTTGTAATGGTGTCATCAAACATGATGTCATAATACATCACTAAGATGATGTCATCATACATCACTAAGATGATGTTATCATACATCACTGTAGTGATGTCATGCAACCATGTGATGACACCAGCAAAGGCGGATCCAAAAAATAATTTAGTATGGATCACACTATATTAAAATATTAAATATAATTTAGTAAGTTAATATATAATATATGATTGTAAATTTTTTTAATTAGTTATCAAAAATTTACATCTTATTTTAAACAAAATTAATTGTGTCAAACTAAAAAAAAAAACATTTTTCCTGTAAATAATAAATATTTATTTTTAAGTAATATTAACATAAAATTGTATATTGCATATAATAATTTCATCTTAATTGTTTTAAATTTTATTTTAATCTAAGTATTGAAAGAAGACTGAATATTAAAACACCAACAATGAAATTTATTTGAAAATAATAGTGAGAGTAAAACGTGAAGAAGTTGTATTTTTGTACTTTGGAAAAAACTATTACTAAAAAAAAGGTAGAAAATCAATTGTAAAGAAGAAATAAAATTTTTAACAAAAGCAAAGGAAAAAATGAGCAAAAACAAAGGAAAAAATGAGCAAAACAAAGGAAAAAACGAGCTGGTAAATTCTATTTTAGAAAACTGAAAAAATAAAAAGCTAAAAATAAAAAGCTAAGGCACTTTGGGGAGTTTGAACTAAGGTTACATGGAGCACATAAGACTATATACAATGGTTTTTTTTTCCAACACCCTCCACATCATATTTCTCTCTTCCATATCATCTTCTCTCTCTTCCACCTAATAATTCAACACCCACTAAAATTTTATATCCTACAATAGTTTGTTTCCCCAAAATGCTTCGCTCTTTTGGTTTATGCCAACAACGCTGTTTGTTCCATATTTGATCCACCCACTAAGTAGCACCAAATTTTGGTCGGTGGTCCATTTGGGGCTTTTCCGGAGAGCAGAGGTTGAATGGTCTGCACTTGGAGTGACTTCATTAACACCACTTATACCACCAAGAGCCATTTGGGTAGAAAATCCGGGAAATTCAATTGCTCCGGAGTCTGGAACAATTTCATTACCCGCCGAAGCAAAAAAATAAGGGGGTGGTTGAGATGAATATGACATCGCCGAACCGTAGTACGGATGATAGTTTGGAACAGCTGACGGCATGAAAAAACTTGTTGAAAAACCATAATTTGGCATATTTCGGGGTTGGTTGGAAGATGGATTTTGAAATGGATAATTGTTGGGGTTTGGGTAGTTAAAAGGGTAATTAGACGAATTTTGGGTGTTAGAAGGGTTATTGTTTGGATCCATTTTCTGAGAGAAGACTGAAAAAGATAAAAACGAGAGTTTATGAAAGGTAAATATAAAATATTGTCCAGAAGATGGTTTTTTTTTATGTGTTCAAATCTAATGAACCAAGTCTCTATTTATAGAGTACGAAAAATGATGAATTTTGGTATAATTTTTTTTATAATAAATTCATATACAATAATTGTAGATAGAAAACAAATATGTAGATAGAAAAAAAAAACTCAAACCCCATCCTTTCCGATTTAAATCCAAAACGGTTTGTGGAACAAAAAAATAAAAGTCCAAGTTGATCCATGTGCACCGAAAATTTAGTCCATCCAATTGAGTTATGCCACCTGTCCCACTTTTAATATTTCAACTAGTTGAAAAGAATCAACACAAATTAATCCACGTTTGATTTATTAAAAAATTCAACACTTCATTGTAGCTTTTCAGCTGTTGAATTAAAAATTCAACATGTCCATTGTAGGCAGTCTAAGAAGAGCTGATAAGTTCCATTTAAATTTATGTTGAAACAAGTAGTTTATATCATTTAGTATGTGGTACGTGCCACACTACCTACAAACGTGGGTCCGCCCCTGGACACCAGCATGATGATGTCACCATGGTTTGCTTTACACTATAAATACACACACCCATAGGAAGATTGTTCATCACTCAATTCAACTTACTAACATGACAACTAACGATAAACAAACCCCAAAAGTTGATGCCAACGAAAATGAAAAGAAGGTATAAACCACACACTCTCTCTCTCATATGTTATGTTTTCATATCTATGATGATTTCTACTTTTAAAATTTGATATTGTCTTTTGGGTAGGGTGAATCATCGGCCAAAGAAGCCATAGAGTATTGGGATACTCTGATCGAGAAGCGACCAGTGAATCAAAAGAAGAAGTTCGAGGCAAAGGCGAAAGGCACCGGCACCGGCGGATGCACCAGCACCGGCAAGAAGAAGTGAGACGGCCGGTAGCAAAAATAAAAAAAGTGGTTGTGCTTGTGCAATCTTCTTTTGTGTTTGCATTATGTAGTTCTCCACGATCTATCTATCTATCAAAAAAAAAAAATATGTTTTTTTATTTGGATACCTTCAATAATTATTTAGAGTAATTTATGTTTTGCCTTTGGGATATATTTAGTGAAACCCTAAATTGAGCAAGTTTCTATTTTCTTCTCATGTAAAAGATGAGTCAACGTAAATGATGACTATTCTCTAACTCTGAAACGTCACACAGTTCTATCAGAACGACGCGCAATGTCTGATTCCTTTGACTCGTCTTTTTACTCTAGGCTAGTAACCAAAGGTCCAAAGGATTTGATCGCTTTTGAAGAAAAAATGGCTATAGAAGTGTTTAGAGCACCTCCAATGGTTGCCTTTATATTTCACTTTATTATAGAGTTCTCTATAAATAGAGAAGTGGTTTACACCAATGGTCACCTCTATATTTCATTCTAAAAACAATTAATTCAAATATAATATATCTATTAATTGATTACAAGACTTTTTACTTTTTTAAAATTTAAAATTCTTGTATATATATATATATATTATTTTTTAACAATACTTCAACATAATTATATATTTAAAATTCTATTAATTATAAAATTTCATTATACCACATAAATTGAAAACAAACAACTAATACATTTTTTTTATTTGTTTAAGCATCACACTTAGTGTACTTCTCCCACAAATAATCAATTAACGCGTTTCAAAGTGAAAAATGAGATTCTTTGTCTTTGATTTGTCTATATCGACAAAGAAATTATTGAAATCGGGTATTTTCATCCTCTGGATCTGGAAGCAATTTACCGGAGTATTAATTCAATTTTACATTTTTAATTAAATTGAGGGATCCTGCTTTATATAATACTAGATAAGTGCCCGCATATATGCGGGTTTGTAATTTAATTTTTTATAACCCGTTAAAAAAATTAAAAACGAAAAAATAGAAAACAAAATTAGATCACCCGTAAAGATATATATAATACATAACTTTAGAAATGAAGTTTCCGATAAAATAAATATATATCTTAAATAAAAAATTTGGTGAAGCATATGCAGTAAATAACTTTGGATATGATTATTAGACTTTTTATTTTTTGGTGTGTAATTGATATACTACCAAATTATAGTTTATATAGATGTGATAAATTGGAATTATTTTCATTTTGGGATTAATTTACTTAATTTAAATAGAAAAAGTAAAGATTGTTTTTTCTTTTTATATTAATTTTGCCTATTAAAATATATTAATTTTTTAAGTACATTTACCTTTTAAAATTATGAATCGATTATTTAATAATAAAAAATTTATTCTTTTTTATTAATCAATTTTAAAACTTTCCATCTTTGACTTGACATGTATCGCGATTAGGTAAGTTAACAACTTTGAAACATGCAACTTTATACTATTTTTTTATTTCTTTATTCTGATTAGAAATACTAATTTTTTTAACTTTTAAAAACTTTAGCCTTTAAGAAATGTTTTATAAATCTTAAAGCTATGTTGTTTAAAAATGATAACGGTATTTAACTTTTTCCTTAATATAACAATATTTTGTTATTTATCTTTTTTTCCTTAATTCTTTTTTTTTTAAATTTCGTCAATCTATACGCAATTTCTTTTTATCTTTTTTTGAACTTTGGCTTTTTGAATTAATAATTTTTTTTTCTTTTTTGTATTTTTTTGCTAACTTTACTTTTCAAATTACTATATTATATTTTTCTTTTTATTGTTATTATTATGTGTCATGGAAATTTATTAAAGCAAATTTTATTTTCCTTTTTTTGGCTAAATTTACTTTTAGGATTAAGTCTAGATTATATTTTTGTTCTTTTATTGTTAATATTTTGTGTCAAAATTTATTTAGCAATTTTTAACACTTGTCAAAATCTAATGGATTAACTCGACACATGTCGTGATCTTGCTATATAAGTACCCGCATATATGCGTGTTTGTAATTTAATATTTTATAACCCGTTAAAAAAAATTAAAGACGAAAATATAGAAATCAAAATTAGATCACCCGTGAAAATATATAATACATAAATTTAGCAACAAAGTTTACGATAAAATAAATATATACATTGAAAGAAAAATTTGGTGAAGAAATGCAGTAAATAGTTTTGGATAAGATTATTGGACTTTTAATTTTTTGGTGTGTAATTTACACACTACCAAATTGTGGTTTATATTAAGTTGAGAAATTATAATTATTTTCCTTTTAAAATTAATTTCCTTAATCTAAATGGAAAAACTAAGAAATATTTTTTCTTTTTTTATATATTAATTTTACCTTTTAAGATAAATTTAATTTTTAACTTTTTAATTTTATTTTTTTAGTAACTATATCTTTTAAGATAAAATTTTCAACTTTGACTTCTTAGAGTTTTTAAGTTTTTTTATTAATCGATTTTAATTTTTTTAGTGAGTTAGTAAATTTGAAACCAATAAAAGTTAAGAAAATATATTTCTCGAAATGCAGTAACATAATCAAAATCACGATTCATATAGAATTTAGTTCCAGAAGATGTCGACAAACAAAAAGAGTTAATTATATTGAATTATAATAGTATTTTTCTGTATTCAAAAATAGTTTAGATTAAAGTTAGATAATAGGTTTATAAAATTAGGATAATATATTTGTTAAAAAAATTACAAATATACTGACCTTCTCATCAGGTAAGAGTAAATTCATTCCTATGAGCTCATTGTTTTTTTTCAAATTTCTTGCCTTTCACTTTCTGATTAGACGAACTACGGTACGACGATAAGAGCGCTTCCTGTTTAAGATATCTAATGTTAAATAGTCTCTATTGTTATTAAAATTTCAACATTCATTTTTTATCTCTTGATATTTCTGTAAAAAAATATAAAGTTTGCATTAACGTACAATATAATTCTCTTTTTTTTTATACACCAATAACGTACCCGCATTATTTTTGTTTTATACACCACCTCTATATGTAGGTATGTTAAGATATAGACTATAAAAGATTGAGAAACTATAACGTACAACATATTTTTCGGCATAGTAATCTAAAAAAAAAAACTAATATTATACACCACATCTAAGATATTTTCCTAGATATGGTGTACAACATAATATGGACCCGTGCGTTTCTATCAACATAGAGAGACTTGTAAAATTACACAAAAGATTACCTCTTAGTAATTTGTTTTGCGTTTGGTTTCTGTATCTCTCTTCTCAATATTTTTTGGGTTGTAAAATTGAGAAACTATCAAATTGGTTATATAGAGGTAATAAATTATAATTCTGTTTCCTTATATGATTGTATTCCTTTTTTTAATTTCCTTAATCAAAATAGAAAAATGTTTATCTCATTTTTTTTTAAATTTAGTTTTTATAGATAAATTTCCTTAATCTAAAAGCAATTTTTATTTTCCTTGTTTTTCTGATAACTTTACATTTAAGATTAAGTCTATGTTCTATTTTTTTTTGTTTCCTTTCTTTTTGGGGCTAAGTTTACGTTTAGGATACTCCCTTTTTCTAAAGATATATATATATTTTTTTTTTTGTAAAGTTATATATATATATTTATTTATTTTTTGCTAACTTTACTTTTAGGATTAAGTCTATTTTTTTTTCTTAAATTAAACTCTAGTTTTTAATTTTATGATAAATTTTTTCTAATATAAAATTAATTTTTATTTTCTTTTTTTCTGGTAACTTTACATTTAGGATTAAGTCTATGTTCTATTTTTATTTTTTGCTAACTTTACTTTTAGGATTAAGTCTTTTTTTTTTCAATTTTCTTAAATTAAACTCTAACTTTTAATTTTAAGTTAAATTTCCTTAATAAATAATTTTCCTTAATCTAAAAACAATTTTTATTTTCTTTTTTTCTTCTAACTTTACATTTAGGATTAAGTCTATGTTCTATTTTTTTTTTTGCTAACTTTACTTTTAGAATTAAGTCTCTTTTGTTTCCCTTTTTCTTAAATTAAAATGTACCTTATCAAAATCTAATTTATTAACTCGACACGTGTCGCGATCTTGTGAGTTACTAACTTTGAATCATTCTCTTTTATATATATAGACTAGGGTTCGATCCGCGCGTAGTGTTAACCAATTTTTGGTAACATGTCTTTTTTCTTCCCTTCCCGTGTTTTAATTCTTCCATCTTTGCTTGTTTTTTTTAATCTGATTATTAGCTTCGTTTTTATTTTTCAGGTTGTTTGGTTTTCTGCTTTGGTCAGTTTTTATTTTTAATCTGATTAGATCACGTGTTAATGTCATTGTTATCTAATGGGATTACCTTAAATATCAGACGTCTGTATGTGTGTATAATTTACTTGATTGCTCACTAATTGTTCAATTTTTTGTTTGAAAGGTAACGATGGTTCATGCTTATATAACTTGCTAAGTGTCATGAATCGCATGCGGTTTTGTATGATCATGTAATCTCTGTCACCTGCGAACCCATTCTTAATTGTCTCCATTGAAGCAAAATATTATTAGTGGTTAAACCCACTGATAATCCTTTGTTGGCAAGTTCGTGATGCGGATTAATAGGTTTAATCTTGTTCGATCTTAAGTGGAGCATCTTTATCGTTAAATTGTTTTGGATTTATATGGAAGTTAGGTTTTGTTCTTTGCTACCTTTTTGTTATATGGTTTTTTTCGGCGGTACAGTTCAGATTGTGCTTTTTCTTGTTTTTTATACTACCATTTATGTGTATGTGGCCAAAATTACTACTCTTATTCCTTGTTGTATGGTGCTTTCGGAGATCGTACAAATAAATGTAAATGACTTTATTTATAGTATAAGAAGAAGTATATGATGGTATGATTCCATAGAAGCAACTATTTCTGTTTGGCTAAATGATGAACACAAACTTGACCATCTGTTTGTAGTAGAAGCAGTGGTTGCATCTATTTTCCAGCATAACATTATAATTCCATATAGGTATATACCGTCGTTGTAGGATCCTTGTGCTGCTGCTTTTAGATATTGCAATCTCGTGGCTGTGTTGTTGTTTTGTAAATACTCTTGTATACCTTTGATGTAGTGAGCTTCCACGTTTCCGTTTGAAACCGTTTGAAAGAGTTCTTTCCATCATGTCTCGGTATCTTCTCATTGTTGCTAATGGATGGAGGGCTAGTGGTCCTAGGTTGATAGCCTTGTAAACTCATGTGTCTTTAGCAGCCTTTGCCAATTTTGGTGATGCTTCCATGAATGTGTTTATTTGAGAGTAATGCTTGTTTTACTTTGTGTTTGTACGGGTTTTTTTGGTGATTTCCATTTGGGGTTTAATTAGATGTGTATTTTGTACGGGTTTTTTTGTGGGAATTTGTACGGATTTAATTAGGTGTGGCCGATGTCGGTGTATGTAGTCTGGGTTTTTATGGAGTTGTTGGAAGTGGTGGTGGTGAGGAGAGGGTAAGGTGAAGGGAGGAGTAATGGAGATGGCGGCATGTAAGCTGTGGTGAGGGGTATGGAGAAGACGATGAGATTTGTTATTTCTTATTGGGCCTTTTTTATTGTTAGGATTATTTGTCTTGTTTTAGTAAATGTTTGGGCTTCTTCTTGTGGTTTTTTTTTTTGATTTGTTGTGGGCCTATGAAAACTAAAATAGAGGAAGTGGGATTACAGAAATCGTAGGTATCCTGTCTAGGGTTTTCGGCGAGGCTTTGAGCGTTCTTGTAGAGTTTGAATTAGGTGATTACATAGAGAGTGATATTCCGTATGCGGTGATTACATAGAGAGTGACCTTGAAGGGTTTGGGCGTCTTGCTTTGGAGGAGGCGTACCTTGAAGGTTTTTTTTGTTTGTTTTCAATTTTGAACAAGAGGCGTAGATTAGATGAATTAGTTTCTTTGTTTTTCAATTTTGAGCAAGAGTTGTAGGTTAGATGAATAAGTTTTTTTTGTTTTTCAATTTTGAGCAAGAGGCGTAGCTTGAAGGATTTTTTTTGTTGTGTTCTTCATTTTTTTATTAGTTTTTTTATCATGTTGAATTGTGTGTTGACTGTTGAGGTGGCAGATGATGTGTCTTCACCAGAAGAGAGAAAAACTTCCTTTATATATATAGAAGATATGATTTGGTTTAGGTCTATTTAAGTTTGATTGGTTCGGTTTGGTTCGGTTTTTTTGTCCACCCTTATTTAATAAGTATATATAAGAAACAAAAATTAGGATCTAAATTAAAACATCGATATTATTTGTTACTTTTTTGTGAGTCGTGTGTATTATAACACCTACGATAAAGCCCATCTTTTAGCATTTGCAACTGTAACAATATAATGTACTTCATGTATCATGTTTTGGCTCTCACATTGATGGAACATGCAAAACATCATGTAGAACAAGTGATGATGATAAATGAATGGTGCATGTGTGTGATTGCAACTTTGGTTCCATTAGATAGAGAAACTATTACCCCAGAGACGGAAATAGTTTCACTAAAAAGTGTCAAATCAAAATAAACATGACACGTAGCTCCACTGTCAATTATCCAAGAACCGTGAAAGAGATTGGTGTATAAGGTGGATAAGCATTGGTGTTGGAAAGTGAATATGTTGTTCTCAAATCTCAATGAAGTAGAAGGAAAAGAGATATTACCCGATGATGATTGTGCAGCCATGACAACTTGTTATGTGATTGATGATGAAGGAATTGATGTGGATAACTGACATTGACAGCTACTGGTCCAGACACTTTGACATGACTAGAGAGTTGTTGAATCAGAGACTGGAGTTGATCATTGGTTATCTGACTCAAGTCCAAGTTTGTAGCATTAGTAGCTGGAGGAGGAAGTTATTCTCCATTATGCCTCGAGGTTGAAAAGCATTATGAATTTGTCCTCTTGGCTGGAAGGAAGCTTGAGTAGAAGGTATGTGATTGTGATATCCATATGAGCCACTCTTATAACCATGAATATATCCTGGATGATATCCATGAAACTTAAAACATTTTTGGAATACATGACCAGTCTAACCACAATGAGCACACACAGGTCTAGACTTAGGTCGATAAGCATTATGCATTGCATATGCTGCATTATCTTGAAAACCATTATAACCATATACTTCATTTGTAGACATAGGAGCTGAATTTTAGAAAACAACATTCTCATGTCTAGCATTAGGCTTCATAGTCTTCTGTCTTTCATCTTGAGTCATCATATGAAAAGCATCTTCAATAGTTGGAATCGGCTTCAACATCAAGATGTGACGACGAGTAGACTCATAGCATTCATTCAAACCCATAAGAAACTTAGTCATACGACTTCTATGCTGTAGTTTTTCCCATACCATAGCTGCATTACACTCACAATGATGTAACTCAACGTAATTCTTATACTCTTCCCAAAGTGTTACCAATTTTGGGTTGTATGCACTAATTATCCATAAAACCTTGCTGAATATAGCTAAGGCGTTGTTCTATCTCGTATATCCTAAGCGCATCATCCTTCCTAAATCTAGATAAAAGATTGTTCCAAATTCCTTCGGCAGTAGAGATGAACAAAAGACTTTGACCAATTTTCTTTGAAACCAAGTAGCAACTATATATATCATTGCATCAGGATCAAGAACCATAATCTCGATGATCTTGACAAGGTTTAGAGATGGTACCGTCAATAAAACTAAGTTTGTTGCGCACATTAAGCGCCATTCGCACTGATATGCGCCAAGAATGAAACTCCGCACCAGAGGATAGACGATCGGAAACCAAGATTAATCTTGCATGATCAGAACTATGCAAGAAGTACGGATTCTCGTACTGATCCAGCGACTGTCGCTGAGTTGAATCATCGGCAATAGGAGGATGTTGCTGTTGTTGTTGAGTATTCCGATTTTCATTCGGAGCCAGTGCGATGAAATCGATAAGGAAATGAAATTGAACAAATCCAAAGAAAGAATGCGTCGGAAAAGAGCAATCGGCAGCAAACAAATGTCAATGCAAAGAAAAAATGGAGATGACAATCAGAGAAATCGCCATTTGAAGAAACGCGAAAATAGATTGAAAAAGATTCGCGAGACCGAGAAGGATAATGTCCCGACTCGAAGCACTCATTGGAAGAAATCGAAGCTCAGGGATGAAAGAAATCAAAGATTGGAACTCTGAGATGAGAGAAATCGGAACTCATATGAAGAATCGAAGATGAATCGGATAAGATGACTCCATGAAAGCTCAAAAAAAAATTGTTACGCGGAAGTAAGAGAGAGAAAATGTTCTGATACCATATTAACTATGAGAGAGAGTGAAATGTAAAAATGTATTCTCATAGATTAAGTTGTAATCATTTACATATGTTCCCTTATATACTATATTCAATACATAGTCTAATTCATCTAATACATAGTCTAATAGTAAGTTTATTTGTTATTCAAATACTTGGGGAAGTAAACTCTACGGTCTCTACCTAAACTAATATAGGTGTTGTTAGAGGGGATTTTAGCATTCCCCGGTTTAGCCCGGTTTGAAACGAGACCGGCTCAATTGATCCCAGTTGACGACGATTCGAACTAACGGGCCCATGATCTTATCCGATGGGCCGAGCCCTATCTGAAACCCAACTCAATAACGAAACGCGCCGACCTCCGAGATTTGCGAAAACTTTCCTAATCTCGGAAAGAAAGAGGGTTTCCTTTTCCTAATAGAACTAGGAAAAGGAAATCTTCCCTTTTTGACCGACTCGAAACCTTATAAATAAGGAGGCCACGACGACATTCAACTCATTCACAACTCAAGACTTCTGATCTTTATTTCTTTAGTTTCCCAAGTCTTTTTTACCGATCTCAGAAATAATCTTGTACTTCGCCAAGCTTAATCAATAAAACAATATTCGATCAATCAAGTTATTGTTTTACCCTTGTCGTTCAATGTTTTTAATATTAGGGGTGGGCATTTCGGTTTAATTTTGGATTTGGGTTCGGTTTGGTTCGGTTGATTTGGGTTGAATAAAACTCTAGCCGAACTCAACCGAAATAAATTTGGTTCGGTTGTAATTTTTTTTGCTTTTAGTTCCGTTTTTAAAAAATCAACTTAAAAAACAAGAATCTAACGAAACGTAAACAAAACAAAGCCATAAAAAAAATTATTCGTTTTTAATCGAATACGTAACTAATAGGGTTAGAGAATATATATTAATCATGTTGAAAATTAAAAGAAAAAATGGAAGTTGTAAACAAAAAAAGGAAAACGTGGGTTTAAGACCTTTAGCCTAAAAGGCTTTAGGCTTTAGGTGGAGAACCTAAGATCCCACCATATGTGTATATATTTTTAAGATTATTAATTAACTAATTAAAAAAACACATTGGGTTATCGGTTCGGTTTGGTTTTAAACCGAACAGAACGAGCTGTTTGGGTTGAGAAAAACTTCAACCGATTGGGTTGTATATAGAATATGGTTTGATTTAAGTTCGGTTGGTTCGGTTCGGTTCGGTTTTTTTGCCCACTCTTATCTATATATATAAAATTAGCTTTTGTCTTTCTCATGCTGCCACCTCATCATCCACATGTCAAATTTTAATTGGTCATTTTTAACATCATTTTAATTATTATTTTTTTAACAATTAGTTTTAATTACATAACTAAGATATATATATATATATATATATATATATATATATATATATAAAGCTAGCTTTTCTCTTCTCATGCTGCCACCTCATCATCCACATGTCAAATTTTAATTGGTCATTTTTAACATCATTTTAATTATTATTTTTTTAACAATTGGTTTTAATTACATAACTAAGATCATTAATGAATAAATTTTATTTATACATATAAAAAAAAACATACTGATAATTAGTTACAATAAAAATTAAAATCTATTGATATCTACCACATTTTTAATATTTAATTTATAAAAATCCTCAAAATAAGGTTAAATATCAAAATATGATAATTTATTTCAACTCTCACATTTTGATATATACAATAAAATTACAATTAAACACAAATACAAATTAAATACCACATAAAACAAAACTTAGAACCTAATAAAATTATTAAATAAACACCGAAGAAAAAAAATCCACACCAAAACAGCAATCCGAATAAAATCCACATGTCAAATTTTAAATTGTCATTTTTAACATCATTTTAATTATTATTTTTTAACAATTGGTTTTAATTACATAACTAAGATCATTAATGAATAAATTTTAATTATACATATAAAACAAAAAACATACTGATAATTAGTTTCAACAAAAATTAAAATCTATTGATATCTACCACATTTTTAATATTTAATTTATAAAAAACATCCTCAAAATAAGCTTAAATATCAAAATATGATAATTTATTTCAACTCTCACATTTTGATAGACACAACAAAATTACAATTAAATACAAATAAAAATTAAACACCAAATAAAACAAAACTTAGAATCTAATAAAATTATTAAATAAATATCGAGGAAAAAAAATCCACACCAAAACAGCAATCCGAATGAAATCATAGAAATCTTATCTATGAAGATGCAGAAAAATTACTCGGCTACTACATGACACAAGCATGACCGGCTCAATAATAAAGTGGACCATGTGCATATTATAAAAAAAATTCTAATTTTAGGCATATAAACAATTTTATTTCATAAAGAACCCTTAAATATTTACAAATAAAACCTTCAAACATGACAAAATTTTGCAAAAATCAGATGGTCAGTGCGCATTTGCACCTTCAGCACTTGCCTAGAGTCGGGTCTGGACACAATATACAAATGAAAAATATGTGAAAATCATAATAAATCAAGACTTGGATATGTATGTTATATTATCATATTTATTGACACTTGAAGACATATTACTTAAAAATTGAAAACAAAAATACTTAAGAATTAGAAACATATTTTACACAATAATGAGGATTAGAATCGTACATCAACAATGTTGGAAATAATACTAAAATATATATATATATATATAAAACGAAAAAACACAATATTACTCGAGGAAGACAAGAGCCACGAACCTAAAATTCGGTGCAACTAGCTCCATCCCAAAACACAATATCTAATTCTAAGTAAAGATAAACCCAACATCCGCCACATATGCTTCAGAACCGAACTCTCAACCTCCTTCCGCAATAACTCTAAAACAAAACAACTCATTTAGTGTATTTTTATCTCTTTGGTGCCTTCATTACGCTTTAATGTAACTATTTCAAAGATGAACTTTGCGACAACAATTAACATATAATTAATACACTCTAATTGATATAAATTAAAATAAAAAATGCATTATTAGAGATTCCTAATGTTTTCTACTATAAAAACGCAAAATAACAAACTTTAAAAAAAAATTAATTGCATAAATTGACAACAAACGTAAATGATAAAAATGTACAAACACCTTCTATTTTTATAAGAAAAAACAATACTGAAAATAATAAATGTAAAATATTAAACTATCAAAAATAAAATATATAAAGAAAAAAAGTTAACACTCCCACGCGTAGCGCGGATCACATTCCAGTTTAATATATATAAGAAAAAAAATATTAGGATCTAAAAAACATTGATATTATTTGTTACTTTTTGTGAGTCGTGTGTATTATATAACTCCTACGATAAAGCTCATCTTTTAGCATTTGGAACTGTAACAATATAATGTACTTCATTAGCAACAACAACAAAAAAACCTGCTTTAAGAGGTCCACCTTGCCTTTCGTGATTACTTTTGATTTCATTAAAGTCTCCAAAGACTAAACGAGGTCTATGAGCTTCTCGCAGAGAACCTGTCACCATTTTCCCCTTTGAGATTCAATTTGTCAATTTCTCACCAGCTATTGTGGCTTCTTTCTCTGTTTCAGGTTATCGTTAATCCTGCCAATGAGTTTAATTCTTCCCAATCGTCAGAGTTATCGCAGCTGCAACCCCCGGATGAGATTTCTAATTGCCTAGACAAGTTTTGCGCTCACATGAGCTGCCGTCCAGGTGTGGATTTCAGCTTGGAGGTTCTCTATTTAGCCTCCATTTTCCAAATTACAGAGTTGGTTACTCAGTCTCAGGTAAAACACTATCAGCGAAACACTAAAACTTTCATCATAAGAGAACTAACTAAGTTCTACTTCTTTTTTTTCAGAATCGTTTACTGAAAATTATGGAAGATATTCGAAGGGAGGACATCTTGGTCATACTCAAGGTTGCTAACATTTGTGGGAAAGATTGCAAGAATCTGTTGGTTAGATGCACCCGAGTAATTGCTCGGTCTGATGTAGACATCTTTACTCTTGAGAAATCGTTGTCCTCGCCAAATCAGCAAATTGCAAAACAAGTAACTGACATCCGCAAAGAGCTTGGTTTAGAGATACATGAACCAGCAAAAACTGCCTTGCGTATATATCAAGCACTTGAGTTGAAAGATTTTGCGCTAGTTAAGTTGTTTTTTCAGGAACATGTCGCCTCTTTAGAAGATGTATATGCTCTTCACTATGCTGTCGCATACTGCAACGTGAGGATCACAATGAATCTCCTAGACCTGGAGTTTGTTGACGTCAATCGAAGAAGTCCAAAGGGCTACATGGCGATTCATCTTGCTGCAATGCGAAAAGAGCCGGAGTTGATAATGCTTATGTTGACAAAAGGGGCACTTGCATCTGAAACAACCTTTGATGGTAGAACGACACTAATGATAGCAAAACAACTCACCAAGGAAGCTGACTACAATAAAATTACAGAGAAGGGAAAACCTTCTCCCAGAGGCAGACTATGCATAAAGATACTAGAGCAAGCAAACAGACAAGATCCACTATCGTTTCCCTCTCTTGTAGTGGCTGCAGATCGTGATTAATTGGTGACGAGGTTGCTTCATCTTGAAAACATAGGTATCTCTTCATTGCTTGCTTGTACGGTCAAATTAACACATGATTAGGCTTTTCAACGCAAAACTGAACAACTCTTTATATATATCCTTTTTCAGTTGCAGTGACTCGTTCCCTCTTTCCAATGGAAGAACCAGTTGCAATGTCTGTAGGCCAGGTGGAAGGAACATGCGAGGAACGAAACATCACACCTTCCATCATCCAAGAGAAGCATCGGAGTAGACTAAAAGCTCTTTCGAGAAGCGGTATGGATCTACTCCTTAGTCATTGTCCACAAAGAAGTAAATTATCAGTGGCTCAAATACAACTCTGAGGGGACTGACCTTGTTCCTTTATTTCATCAGTGGAACTTGTCAAATGCTTCTTCCCTATTTGTTGGGAATCTGTTGATTCCTTGATATGCTGCGAAGACTTGTCTGATTTACCTTTCACACAGGAAGGGACTCCTGCCCAATGGGAACAAAAGAAGAAAATGCAGGACAATCTAGTGCGAGACATTGAAAAGCCATCATCTCTTGCTGCTTCGTCGGCTTCCACATCGAAATCAACAGCTGCAATGAGGCGTAGTAGGAAAAGACCTTATCAGTGCTGATGAGATGTCAACTGTGTCATTTGATCACCCGCATCACAATTCTTTGCAACCAGTGCTAACATGTAGTCGGTAAGTTTTATTACATTCAGGCATGTATGACTGAGATGATCTTGTCCACGTACATAAGTAAATATAGTTGGGAATAGAAAACCAGTAGTGAAACACCTGTAGACAAGCCCTATTGTTTTTCTGTTTTTGCTGACTGTGTTGTTCCATTTCAACCTACAAGTCACTAAACAGTTGCATGTGGAAAATCTTTTGATCACTCCTTGAACAAAGCATGTAATTAACAAAAGGTAATTAATCATTCGGTGGACATAAGCATCCAAAATCAGATGATAAAATTTAAAAAAGAAAAATAAGGACAAACAAAAAGCTCATATATATGCAGTACTTTGCCTAATCCATGAGTCTGCATATTTTAAATTAAGGGTAGAGGTGATAGAGTATCAAGTTGAGCTTGCCATTGCTCTCTCTCTCTCCCCTTCTTGTCATACAAAAGAGAACCAAACACTTCAAGAGCCCGTTATCTTAACAATCTTCTTAGACAACTCCAATAGACTCTCCGTTGGTTTTTCTTTTGTAGTGAATGACAACTAAACAGCTTCAACGCCTTCGACTCAGTCAAGCACTTGACCTCGTACATTTGGTTCACTGATAGCCTACTCAGAATCTCTCCATTTCTGGTAGTGATGACTATAAGAATTCCTTGATTATACCATCTTGTTTCACCAACCAACGCATTAACCTGGTCAAAATCATCAACATTATCTAAAACCGCCTAAAACAAGTTTCTGTTTCAACATTGTTAAGACCTTTTCAACATTGTTAAGACCTTTGCGAAGTAAGCACTGTTCCAACAGAGCTTAAAACGCCAGAAAACACAAAGCGAAGCCCACATCTCTGTTTCTTTTGCTGTTAAAAACTGAGAATGCCACACAGATTCAGGTTGGCTTTGAGTTTAACATTGAAAACCGGTTGAGACATTTGATCACTGGTTTGTTTTCTTTATGGTCTGCAAAATTACACTTTACAGAGAACTCAAAACATAAAATGCTACAATCTTCTTCTTTGGACAACCATCACCGTAGTGATGTCATCATACATCATCGTAGTGATGTCATCATACATCATCGTAGTGATGTCATCATACATCACCGTAGTGATGTCATGCAACAATATGATGACACCAGCATGATGATGTCACCATGGTTTGCTTTACACTATAAATATACACACCATAGGAAGATTATTCATCACACTCAATTCAACTTACTAACATGGCAACTAACGATAAACAAACCTCAAAAGTTGATGCCAACGAGAACGATAAACAAACCCCGAAAATTAGGATCTAAAAAAACATTGATATTATTTTTTACTTTTTTGTGAGTCGTGTGTATTATATAACACCTATGATAAAGCTCATCTTTTAGCATTTGGAATTGTAACAATATAATGTACTTCATTAGCAACAACAACAAAAAAATCTGCTTTAAGAGGTCTTCCTTGCCTTTTTTGATTACTTTTGATTTCATTAAAGACTTCGAAGACTAAACGAGGTCTATGAGCTTCTCGTAGAGAACATGTCACCATTTTCCCCTCTGAGATTCAATTTGTCAATTTCTCACCAGCTATTGTGGCCTCTTTCTCTGTTTCAGGTTATCGCTAATCCAGCCAATGAGTTTAATTCTTCCCAGTCGTCAGAGTTATCGTAGCTGCAACCCCCGGAGGAGATTTCTAATTGCCTAGACAAGTTTTGCGCTCACATGAGTTTC
Source organism: Eutrema japonicum (assembly GCA_030161315.1). Classification (NCBI taxonomy): domain Eukaryota; kingdom Viridiplantae; phylum Streptophyta; class Magnoliopsida; order Brassicales; family Brassicaceae; genus Eutrema; species Eutrema japonicum. Next base: position 44,436,311 of record BSQW01000001.1, read on the forward strand.
TGTCCAGCTTTGGATTTTATCTTGGAGGTTCTCTATTTAGCCTCCATTTTCCAAATTACAGAGTTGGTTACTCAGTCTCAGGTAAAACACTATCAGCGAAACACTAAAACTTCCATCATAAGAGAACTAACCAAGTTCTACTTATTTTTTATTTTTTTCAGAATCGTTTACTAGAAATTATGGACGATATTCGAAGGGAGGACATCTTGGTCATACTCAAGGTTGCTAACATTTGTGGATGAGATTGCAAGAATCTGTTGAATAGATGCACCCGAGTAATTGCTCGGTCTGATGTAGACATCTTTACTCTTGAGAAATCGTTGTCCTCGCCAAACCAGCAAATTGCAAAACAAGTAACTGACATCCGCAAAGAGCTTGGTTTAGAGATACATGAACCAGTAAAAGCTGTCTTGCGTATATATCAAGTACTTGAGTTGAAATATTTTGCGCTAGTTAAGTTGTTGTTTCAGGAACATGTCTGCCTCTTTAGAAGATGTATATGCTCTTCACTATGCTGTCGCATACTGCAACGTGAAAACCACAATGAATCTCCTAGACCTAGAGCTTGTTGACGTCAATCGAAGAAGTCCAAAGGGCTACATGGCGATTCATCTTGCTGTAATGCGAAAAAAGCCGGAGTTGATAATGCTTCTGTTGACAAAAGGGGCACTTGCATCTGAAACAACCTATGATGGTTGAACGGCACTAATGATAACAAACAACTCACCAAGGAAGCTGACTACAATAAAATTCCAGAGAAGGGAAAACCTTCTCCCAGAGGCAGACTATGCATAAAGATACTAGAGCAAGCAAACAGACAAGATCCACTATCGTTTCCCTCTCTTGTAGTGGCTGCCGATCGTGATGAATTGGTGACGAGGTTGCTTCATCTTGAAAACATAGGTATCTCTTCATTGCTTGCTTGTACGGTCAAATTAACATATGATTAGGCTTTTCAACACAAAACTGAACAACTCTGTATATCTCCTTTTCAGTTGCAGTGACTCGATCCCTCTTTCCAATGGAAGCATAAGTTGCAATGTCTGTAGGCCAGGTGGAAGGAACATGCGAGTAACGAAGTATCACACCTTCCATTTATCCAAGAGAAGCATCAGAGTAGACTAAAAGCTCTTTCTAGAAGCGGTATGGATCTACTCCTTAGTCATTGTCCACAAATAACGTAGAGTAAATTATCAGTGGCTAGAATACAACTCTGAAATCCAGGGGACTGACCTTGTTCCTTTATTTCATCAGTGGAACTTGTCAAATGCTTCTTCCCTCTCTGTAGGTTGAACTGTGTTATTCCATTTCAACCTACAAGTCACTAAACAGATGCATGTGGAAAATCTTGTGATCACTCCTTGAACAAAGCATGTAATTAACAAAAGGTAATTAATCATTCGGTGGACATAAGCATCCAAAATCAGATGATAGAATTCAAGAAAGAAAAATAAGAACATACAAAAAGCTCATATATATGCAGTACTTTGCCTAATCCATGAGTCTGCATATTTTAAATTAAGGGTAGAGGTGATAGAGTATCAAGTTGAGCTTGCCCTTGCTCTCCCTCTATCTCTCTCTCTCTCTCCCCTTCTTGTCATACAAAAGAGAACCAAACACTTCAAGAACCCGTTATCTCAACAATCTTCTTGGACAACTCCAATAGACTCTCCGTTGGTTTTTCTTTTGTAGTGAATGACAACTAAACAGCTTCAACGCATGCGACTCAGTCAAGCACTTGACCTCGTACATTTGGTTCACTGATAGCCTACTCATAATCTCTCCATTTCTGGTAGTGATGACTATAAGAATTCCTTGACCATACCATCTTGTTTCACCAACCAACGCATTAACCTGGTCAAAGTCATCAACATTATCTAAAACCGCCTAAAATAAGTTTCTGTTTCAACACTGTTAAGACCTTTGCGAAGCAAGCACTGTTCCAACAGAGCCTAAAACGCCAGAAAACACAAAGCAAAGCCGACATCTCTGTTTCTTTTGCTGTTAAAAATTGAGAATGACACACAGATTCAGGTTGGCTTTGAGTTTAACATTGAAAACCGGTTGAGACATTTGATCACTGGTTTGTTTTCTTCATGGTCTGCAAAATTACACTTTACAGAGAACTCAAAACATAAAATGGTACAATCTTCTTCTTTGGGCAACCAACGTAGCAACAACCAATACAACAGTACCAAGTCGACTTAACTCTGCTCATTCCTGGCCTGACTATACAGGAGGATTTAGGTATGCTTCAGGTTTCGGTTTCACTTCGATTTCATTAACATTGCGAACAAATATTGCGTCGGTTCATGCCTGCGAAAGCCCAACATTCAAGAACCGGTTAAAGGAGAGATCAATCCAAAAGCAAACACATTCATGTCTTCAGAATTTTACGGTATGGATGTTTCTATGTTGTCATCATACATCACCGTAGTTATGTCATCATACATCACCGTAGTGATGTCATGCAACAATATGATGACACCAGCATGATGATGTCACCATGGTTTGCTTTACACTATAAATATACACACCCATAGGAAGATTATTCATCAACACTCAATTCAACTTACTAACATGGCAACTAACGATAAACAAACCCCAAAAGTTGATGCCAACGAAAATGATAAGAAGGTATAAACCACACTTTCTCTCTCTCATATGTTATGTTTTCATATCTATGATGAATTCTACTTTTAACTTGTGATGTTGCCTTTTGTGTAGGGTGAATCATCGTACAACTAGAAAGAAGCCATGGACTATTGGGATTATGTTGCTGATAAACATACAGAGAATCAAAAGAAGAAGTTCAGGGCACTTGGCGAAAAGCACCGGGACCGGCGGATGCATTAGCACCGCCGGCAAGAAGAAGTGAGGCGGCCGGTGGTGCTGATGCATCTGCATGTCCCGGTGCTTTTCGCCTGTGCCCTGAACTTCTTCTTTTGATTCTCTGTATGTTTATCAGCTAGAGAATCCCAATAGTCCATGATCTTTAGCACAAAAACAAAAAAAAATTGTTGTGCTTTTTGTCTTTAATTGCATTGTGTAGTTCTCCACGATCTATCTATCTATCAAAAATTAATAATAATATGTTTTTTTATTTAGATGTCTTCAATAATTATTTAGAGTAATTTCTATTTTGCCTTTGGGATATTTTTAGTGAAACCCTAAATTGAGCAAATAATGAGTCAACGTAAATGATGACTATATTCTCTAACTCTGTTCTATCAGAACGACGCTCAGTGTCCGATTCCTTTTACTCTAGGCTAGTAACCAAAGGTCCAAAGGATTTGATCGCTTTTGAAGAAAAAATGGCTTTAGAAGTGTTTAGAAAGTCACAGGTTCAAGGAGAGGGTTTAAGTAAAAATGCTCTAACGGGTTATATAAACCGAACAATCGACCAAAGTGACAGACGGTGTTATCTTCGGTATCTGCTATGCTTCTTACTTTAAAGGAAACATATCATATTACTCTCCGCTCTCGTGTGTGAAACTTGAGAAACAAGAGAGTGTGAGAGAGAAGCCTAGATGGTTATTTGTTCTTGCGCCTGTTCAAAGGCTGTAAAACAAGTTAAGACCTTTGCGAAGTAAGCACTGTTCCAACAGATGCAGCAAACATTAAACAACACATTGTATCGTGCAATAGAAGACTATTGACGATAGCAGATGCAGCAACAGCCTTGTTGCATCCATTACAACAACTTCCATCGGTGGCGACAAAAGTGAAGACGGAAGTGTAAGATTCCTAATGATAAGTTTAAGACAAACAATCATTTGCCTTTCCTAAAGGCCACTCTTAACAGCTGGAAGCCACTGCCTCTCCCTCCTGGTTGCCACCACACTCTGGTTGCCTGCATAACCAACAAGTACATTAAATATCCTCCCCACATACTACATATGCACTAATCCAATTTGCATATTCGAAGATAATTCCATCTCTGTCAAAATAGTTTTTCTACCTTGTAATGTCTTTGGGACAATACTGGTCATTCAGAAATCGGAATTCTTCAATAAGCTTTGCAAGCTTCCTCGAATTGTCTTCTTTTATGTTTGTGGGGACCTTCTCTTTGTACTCACTCGCCCTCATAGCCTTCAGCAGCTTCTCCTTTTGCTTTTGTAATTCTTCAATCTTGTTTCTGATTTTCTCACCTTCAGCTTCTGCATTAATGGCTGCTCCATCCACTTTGAGATACACACTGAGGTTCTCCTTCACCGTCTCAACAACAGCGGATCCGGTTGAGGCTGCTTTATCTTCTCCCTTCAACATAACCTCAAAGGATGACAGATTTGCAAGAGTTCTGATCTCCAGCTCGCGGGATCGCACAATCACCTGTGTCAATGCATCTCCACATAGAGCAAACGCAGGTAACTTTTCATGTCTCTGTGACTCTGCTGCAGCTCTCATTGCCCTGAGATTTTTCACGGTTGCCAGAACCATGTCCATTTCGGTTTCCACCTTCTCGTTAGTCCACTTCTCTATGGGAGATGGATAATCACATAACATGATAGAAGCTTTCCGTTTGCAGTCTTGCGGTGAAGGCAACCGCTGCCACAGCTCTTCCGTGATGAAAGGCATAAACGGATGCAGCAGTCTCAAGCCAGTCTCAAGACAAACCCAGAGAGCGTCTTGTGCATGAGTCCTGTCTTGGCTGTCAGCAGAAAAACAAGGCTTGATTGCTACAATGAACACATCACAAAACTGGTATTGCCACCAAGAATACACTGTGCTGGCTGCATCCGATAACTCAAAAGTATTCAGTGAATCCACAGCCTTTGAGACTGCCTTGTTTAGTACAGAGAGAATCCACTGGCAGCTAAACGTCATGGTTTCAGGGCTTAGCGTTTGCAGAGGAGTATAATCATCTCCAAGCTCCATCATCGCAAATCTGACGGCGTTCCACAGTTTGTTACACCATTGCCGGTAGCCAACAACCCGCAGGACATCCATGTTTACATTATAAGCCTGATCAGTGTAGGATATAAGTGCAAATCGAAGAGAATCGGCGCCACATTCAGGGATACCGTTTGGAAAATCCTTTACTTGTCCCTCCTTAGCAACAAGCAGCTCCTTTGGATCCAAGTTACCTTTTTCTAACCTTGTGTGAAGACCCGAAAGAGTTGAACCGTTAATGACTTCAAGCGGATCAATGCCATTTCCAAGAGATTTTGACATCACGTACCATAGGATGCAAATAAACCTTGCTGAAGGGAACGTCCCCGTCACCCAGTTTCATTCCCAGCATAACCATGCGGGCAACCCAGAAAAATAGAATGTCAAGCCCGGTTTCGAGGACAGAGACTGGATAGTAAGCTTTGGAGTCCTTGGTTTCATCTGGCCATCCAAAAACAGACAAGGGAAAGAGCCCAGAAGAAAACCATGTATCGAGCACATCAGGATCTTGAGAGAGACTCAATAACTTCTTCCCAGCAAATTTATGCGCAGCCTCTCGTCGAGCTTCTTCCTCATTTCTAGCAACTACCCAATGGTCGTTGTAAGAATCAGCTTCCTTGAGCTCATCTTCTTCTAGGGTGGCGTACCATGCCGGTATTCTATGGCCCCACCAAATCTGTCTCGAGATGCACCAGTCACGTATGTCTTCAAGCCATCTTCTCCATTCTTTGGAGTAATTCTTTGGGAAAAAATCGAGTTTCCCGTTAGCAGCAACATCGAGAGCCTCCTTTGCCATTGTGCTGCAATCCACATACCACTGAGGCTTTACCATAGACTCAGCAATATCACCACTTCTTGAGCAAACTCCAATTCTCATTTCTTTGTTCTCCGTACCAATGTACAGCTCCTTCTCACGCAAGGCTTCAATAATAGCTTCACGAGCTGTAAAACGCGGCATCCCTGCGAATTGCCCGCCGTTGGCGTTGATGCTTCCGTCATCGGTGAATATGTTGATAAACTCCAGATTGTGGCGTTTTCCAACCTCGAAATCCTTGGGATAATGTGATGGAGTAATCTTAACACAACCGGTACCAAGTTCTGGATCAACAAGTTCCGCATCGCAGATGATTGGTAGTCTCCTTCCGTTGAATGGATGCACAGCAAACTCTCCGTGAAGATGCGTGTACCTTGCATCATTGGGATGAACAGCAATGGCGGTGTCACCGAGCATTGTTTCCACCCTCGCTCGAGAGGGTAAGCAAACGAAGTCATCAACCCGAACTCTACTGGCTTATCATACCCAGGGACTTTCATTGGTGTTCTTTCTTCGATGTCAATATGATGAACCTCACCATCAGATAAGGCTGTTCCTGAGAAACAGTCCCAATGAACAGTCTTTGATCTCTGATTGTCCATTGTAAAACACTCACGAGACCAATCAAGGGAAGATCCCAAACGACGTAGCTGTGCTTTTATTGTACCACTGTACTGGTGTGTCCAATTCCAGACTTCTTTCAAGAAAGCTTCACGGCCAAATTCATTCCTTTTCAATCCTGTTGTACGCTTGATCTCTTTCTCGACCGCACCCTGTGTAGCTATACCGGCATGGTCAAACCCAGGAAGCCACAAAGCATCAAAACCAGACATCCGCTTCCAACGAATGAGTGTGTGTCTTGGATTGCACATGTTAGTGCGTGGCCAATATGCAAGGCTCCAGTGACATTCGGAGGAGGAAGAATAATCACAAACTTGGGTTTGGAACTGTTTGCATCAGCTTTGAAAAACTCGGATTTCTCCCACCATTCATACCAACTTGTCACAAAAACAAAAACAAACAGAATAAAGTAATCATCCCATTGCCGAGAATGAATCGAATCAAATCAAATCGGTGGTTTTAGGGTTTTAGGGAAACTTACGATTTCTCAACAGCACAAGGATTGTACTGCTTGGCCATCTGTGAAGATAGCCTTTTCCTCTCGCCAATAGGAGTTTCTGGGTCCAAGAAATCCGCAGGATTCTCTCCATCTTTGCCCATCTTCTTCTCGGCGAGTGTTTTGGGTGGTTTTGCCTTCTTCACTTCGCCGAGCTTTGCTTTCTCCAAAGCCTTTTCTCTAGCCTTCTCTTCCTTCTTCAACTTCCTCTCCATCTCCGTATCCATCTTCCAAGAGAGTTCGTTCTTCAATTTGCTTAGGGTTGGTTGGTTTGTCTATTTATACTATTTCCTTTTCTTGTTTTTTCGAACTATTTCCTTTTCAGAAGAACTATTTTGAAAACAACATTTATATTAGATAGTTTGGGCTTGTTAATGGGCATTTCTTCTTTTTTTGTTTTGTTTTGTTTTGACATTTTTCTACATTTTAAAAAGTTTTGCAAGAATAGAGAAGCAACGTTCTTTTTCTACAACAAATATATATATACTTAGAGCAATATGTTGACCACTACTTTACTTGTGTAGAGCAGAAAGAAAGATACAGTATGTCCGCCTAATTTACACGAGGATCAATCCCTGATATCCTCTCATCCTCCAGCAGAGCATATGGATCGATGTACGGTGGTGGTAAAACCGGAGTTCTGCTTCCATCATGAACGAAATCTGCTCCAAAGTACTTACATTTTCAAGAAAAAACACAAAACAACATGATCAGTTTGTAAGCACAAAGAAACCTTATAAACGAAAGAAACCTTAACAAGAGAGAAGTCATTCCATATACATTAGAAACGCGTTCCCGAACAGTTTTCTATGGTGAAACAATGTGTGAGAAGAATGTGGAAGAACACTGATAAGCATTAAATATGTAAACAGAATAAATAGGAGTGAGTGGTCTTTGACCATTCAGTTGTTTGGGAGAGTTAAGAGATCTCTTTGAACAAATCTCCAAAGTACAATTTGGCTCTTTCTTAGGATAATAAAGAAAAGAACACTTGCTGATCTTATTAACTTACAAGGTAAAGCGCGGAAAAGGCTCCAAGAGTTAAGACTATCAACGGCCAAAAACCCAAGAAGAAAGTCCCTCCAATCGTCAGCAAGATCTTAGCACGCGGAATCAATCCCTGAACACAACAATTAACCATACATTTCTATAAATTAACAAAACCAACCTTTATGATAATTTACATAAGCTGCTACAAACTATCCGGATACAAAAGTTGGCAAGGGAACATAATTTTCGTCTGTACTAATAAATGCCTATGTGAGACTGCCTATAAGAATTTAAGTCGGTACTGGTGATAATCTGACCTCAAGCCCTTCGCTGTTTAAAGCCAACGATCTCTCTCTCTGGTTTAACAAGCTTTGATCGAATGCGGGAGTAGTGGCAGTTGTTTTAGAGCTGTTTCCAGTTTCTTTTCCGGTTTTGATCTCATCTACATCCACTTCATAGTCTTGAAGCAACGAAGTAGGAGTCATACCTCGTCTCTTCAATTCTTTCATAAATAAAGATTCTGGAGGTTCATCTCCTACAAAACTCAAAATCTTACTCAATTTTTATTCTCGATCAATCTCCAGAACCAAGCAAAATACAAACACAATTAGTAGTAGAAACAACACAAGGATATTATCCTAAAACCACTGTTGAGTTAAACAAGTAGACATCAATCAATACAGAGCTTTTAGACTGGGTACTCTCCACATCCTTGTTCATCAATTGCAGACTCAAAATCAACTCTAATTAGTCCTTCCAGAAAGATTAGCAAGAGGAGAAGAAAAAGCTGACCTTTTGATTGATTATCGCCGTTAAGAGCAGATGAACAAACCCTAACACATCTACCAAGACGATGCCAACTCCTAGAATCGGCTAATCTGAAAACCCTTTTTCTAGATTCCAATTTCACTGGAGACTTATGGCGGGAAATCGATACAGGAGACCCACACAATTTAACAATTTCCAGAGAAGAAGACGCCATTTTTGTTTCCTTTCTTCACTTGAATTCTCTCGATTTCCTTCAGTTCCCGGAAAGATTCATGATCCAGAACGCCGCCGCAGAACAAATAGGAGAAAGCTTATACAAATTTCCTTCTATTTGATTGGATTTTTTCTCGGGAAAATGTGTCAATATTCAAGCAAGTGGTGGCGAGAGAAGGGTGAAAGTTATCGCCTTTAACTCTCGATGCGTAGTTTAGCACGTACACGGCGTATTGTACTAAACTGCGCTTAAACTCTCAGGGTGTGTGTGGCTGCTAAATTGCCGCAAGGAGATTGGTAACGTAACGCGAGACTCCACGTCTCCTTTTTTCGTCTTTTTCCGAATTATTTATTTGCTACCAACAAAAACAAAAAACATTCATTCATTCTACTATTTTAGTTAATACCACATTGTACTATCACAAGTTGATTCAATCATAAAATTTCTCGTTTTGGTAGGTTTAATAACTTTATTACCATAAATATTCTAACAATAATTAAAAAAACAAATACAGACCTAAAACAGTGTAACAAAATTTTCATTTCTAAGAGAATATATATATATATATATATATAGTGGAAATATCTTCCGATTAAGTTCTTTAATATTAAGTGGGTTTTATTATGAAGTTTATTTAAAGGTACTATGAACGTTTAGTATTAATTATTAACAAAATTAGTTAATTATAAAATTAAATAAATAAAAAGAGAAATAAAATTACACCATAAATATCTTTTTCTATTTTAAATAATTATATATAATTTTATTGACTTGAAAACTGCTAAAATTTCTTTTAGCAATTAATAAAGCCGGCGACACTGATCATCGACCATTCCATCAACAATGTTTATCCAAAATCGACGATATTATTCATCATCAGAATAACAATAATATCTTAAACTTGTAACCTGCTAACATAGTATGTTAACGTACTGACAATAATATATGTTACATGTAACAAGTATAGAATATTTGTGTTAACACATTAACAAGTCTCATATATTATCGTTAGCACGCTAATATATTATGTTACATGTATCATATATTATTGCTAGCACGCTAACAAATATCAAAAGGCATGTTAAGAAATAGGGGTGTCAATTGGTTGGGCCGTCCATGGGCAAAGCCCAGTTCGCAAGTGTTTGGGCTTGTTGAAATTTTGGCCCAGGGTTGAAATTGTCCAACTGGACGTTGACCAAACTGACCCGCGTCATTAACGGGTGGATCGGGCTGATCCGCAGGCAAAATGAGTATGTTAATAACAAGTATCATATATTATTGTTAACACGTTAACATGTATCATATATTTTTGTTAGCAATATCATATATTATTGTTAGCAAAGCAATATTTTGATATGATAACAGGGTTAACAAAATAAACGTAAACTTATCGATAGTTAACACGTGATATGTAAACTTATCGCGATATCATATTAATCAAATAGTTAATCATCGGGTGAACAATATCTTATGGCATCGGATGAACAATATTAACGATCAGATAACAGTGTTGGCGATACCCTATTATCGGAAAAAAACATTTTCTGAACAATAACATTTTTTGTAGTTAATCTAAAATAAAAGTATACTTATGGTTTTTTTTTCTCTTATACTTTCCTAATTTTTAAATTATCTTTTCATATTTACTCTTAAATCACCTTTTACTTAACTCCTAATTCTCTATAACATGTTTCATGAAAAAGAACATCCATGTTTGAATAATTCATAAAATACTTTCTTTTGGTCGGCAATTCATAAAATTAAAATACCTTGGGAGGTGAGAATGTAGTATATTTCAGATGCAAAAAAGGATAAATGTAAAGAATGTGACATCCCCATTTTTATTCAACCATCTTATAAAGTTATATAATACATGACTACGGACCTAATTAATTATTTACATTAAAAGAACATAGTTTATCAAATCCAAATAAATCCAACTTATTTGAAAATTACAAAGCCTATTTACATTAAAAAAAAATGTACAGATGACCCATCTCACCAGAAAGGGCACCACCTGCAAAAAGAAAAAACGAGAATATTTATTTATTCACATTTTTGCATCCATAAGATAAGAGAACAATAAAACTCCAGAGTTTATGTTCTCTCTCTCTGTATGAATCTCGTTTTAGATTCTTTAACTTTATATATTACACTACTATATCTCAGCAAACAAAACTTATGCTCTCGATAAGCAGATGAGTGTAGAAGAACATACCCAACATAGTTTTGACATAGATTTTCATGGGACGTGGCTTGATTGATTAGCTTTTGAACCTGAAGTTTCACAGACAAACCATGTTCGACTTCATGAGAATCTCCTCCGACCAAGTTCTTGTGTTCAGCAATGGGATTGCTTGGAATTGCAGACTGAGAGAAATCTCGGCCTGTAAGCTTATTACTCATACGAGCCATTACAACTACTGCACGCTCGTTTAAAACTTCATTAGCATCTCCAAGCATATTCACAGCCTGAAATAATCCAAGAATCAAATCAACAACAGCAACAAAAAGTCACCTTATTTTTTTTATTATATATAGTAAGAGAATGATTTTCAAAAGAAACCTGAAGAATTTCCTTCTCTCGAGTACTCCTTTGAGGCTGAGGAAGGTCTATGTCAGCGGGGTCTTCATCTTCTTCCGCAGGTTCAACAACAGCTGGACCATTGGGATTGTTGTTACCGAGCAGGGCTAATTGAGGGACTTCATTGAAATTGAAAAGTCGCCAATTGATTAAAGGATCGTGCACAAACGCCTCCATCATTGCCATTACACTGTCTTTGTGGGTTCTGAGAACTTGCATAACGTTTTCGCAAGTCGAGCGGAAATTTCCTTCGATGCCACTTACTTCCATTGCTTTGACAAGCATTCTTGTCAGACGGAAAGGAACCTAACATTATTTAACCAATCAAGCTCTCTCCTCATATTGGTTTTTTTATACCCACAATTGTCGCAAACACGTATATGAGGAAAACATTACAGTTCATACCTTTTCAGGAAACTTCTCTCTATTCATAGAAGCCTCGAAACAATCTCCAAAATCAATATGCAGGATTTTACCACTGCAAAATTGTAACCATTCATAAAAAAATAGAACCAAAAGTTGGATTTTTAATGTAATGTAAACCCTTTTTAGTTTTATGTACCTGTATCTATGTAGCATAAGGTTACTTGGGTGTCGATCACCTAACCCAAGAATATAGCCAACCTGACATAAAAGTAAAGCAAAAAGTTCATTTTAATCACGAGTTAAACACGCATAAATTTTAACTTAATGCTAAACAAGTGGAGAACAAAGGATAAAAGCAACCACATACCATACTCATAACTGCTAAACTTCTAGTATAGTTGGTTCTTCTCTCCAGCCATACCTCTGACGAGCGACTTTTTAACCAGAGAACCTACCAAGAAGAAGAACTGAAGCAACTTAGTATTCCAGATTAGTTACTTAACCCAAGAGAAAACTACTAGAAGTTAGAAATTGTGTACCCTGGACAGATCATTTCCCTCTGTGTTTTCTAGAGCATACTCAAATACTTCAATCTTTGCTATAAGCGGTAGATTGTCATAGTCTGGACCAAAACTCAACATATGTTTGTGTTCTTGATTAAGAATGATCTGAAATTTCAGACAGGCACGTGTAAGAATCAACGTAAACTGCAGATAACTTCAAGAGTGAAAACCTTGATGAATACAAGACAAACCTTTCGCGCATCTCTGTACTCTCGAATAAGATGGTGAAGGGTATCGCAGTTCGGAACCCATCCAATGAGTCCACTATTGGGAGATAGTGGTATTACAGAATACCGTTGGATGGATAGATCTTTCTCTGCTGTTTTTCTGGAATTCTCAAGCAAAGTGTTCACCAAACCAAAAAGCTGAAACACAATATTGAAGAAATAGGTAAGTGTGATCTTGTAGTTGAAAAATGTATTTATATATATATGAAGTGTAAATTGCAAACTTCAATTACATATACTCCAACCAGAATTCATCAGAATATCGCACAACTGATTTTGTTTTTTGAGAATCACCTGCATAACACGCTCATCTTGCCTCAGATCTTCATGTCCCTTTAACAAGAAGGCGTAGTCCTCACCGTCATTTCCATGAATAGTCAATTTCCGTGGCCGTTGTTTAGAGGTTATGACAACAAGTTGGCGTGAAAACGACGTTATCGTCACAACGGGGGCATCTAATTCAAAGAAAACCGAAGTATGGAATCCTGGGTTAAAAACACAAATCAGCTCGGACAAACTTTAGCAGTTCAATATGGTACCTGCACGATATGTTCCAGGAACAGCTAGCTCCAAGTCACGGCACAGCAGCAATTCAGGAGAAACAGACTATCCAACATGTAATGTGCCAGTCAGATTAGAACTTGTGGACAAAGGAAAGAGAGAACCAAAGAAAAAGAGAATCTACTTACTTCCAAATCCAATGTCGTGAGACTGGCCAGCTGTTTGTCAATCCGTTTAAAAACGTGATAGTAAAGATCCCAAGCCTAATGAAGATAGCAATTGAAAAGAAAAACATGTCAATTCCTGTCCCTTTACTAAGATGACGAGCGAGAACTCAACTGAATTTTGTTTTAAATTTTAGGTTACCTGTGTAAGTTCAGCATCTTTTCCAGTTCTCTTGTAATTGATACAGCATTCATATGCCTCTAGTAGTTCGTGACGGTATGCCTGCATCAACAATACACTAACTTCAGTTGCTGTTATGAAAAAAACATCATAAAGTCCACAAATAGCCTTTACTGATATTTATGAGAACAAACACTCCACAAGTAATTCTCTGATTCTACCAAGGGCACCTGGTTGATTTAAATTCTTTAAACCCCGAAAACAAAAATTGACCACAGATTACATAGCAAAAAAAAAAAAACTAGATGCTGCAATACTGTCAAATCCGTGCTAGAAAAAGAACAAATAACGTGAAGACACTAATTTATACCCAAGTTACAAAACCAGTATGGAAAATGGCTCCACCTCTATAAATGCTCTCTCTTGTATGGTCGTATTGTCCTTTCTTGCACCTTCTTCAAGCATCTCATGTAATGGTTCAAGTACTTTCAGCATTCCTTCAATGTTATGTTCACCAAAATACAAGCGACTAGCTTCTTCTAGTGCTTCATGCCACATTTCATGCCAAAGTATAGCAACCCTGATAAGCTCATGTGATACAAGTTGCGCCTGTTTTTTGGTTGTTGTGGGGGATAAAGGAAAGGGGTCACCAATTAGCTCAGTTAAAAGAAAATATTTTCAAATAAATCGACAAAGCTACACACAAGAAGATGAATATTAACCTGATCCACAAGTGCACCGCTGTGTTGGCGAACTTTATCAACCACCTCTTGGGCTGCAGCTCTCCGCAGATTGCTTATTGATTTACATGCAACGAGAAGGGGATACATAAGTGCCTGCGAACATTTAAAACAAAAAAAAAACAGTCAAGGAGAATTTATGCATTCCGGAGTTAGTATGGCACTCAGTTAAAAGTAAAGAGATCAAATGTCTGTAATACCAAATCCAAAATGAAGCAGGTGAATTTGCAATCATAATGGCAGAGCAAAAATTTTAATTCCCATCATAAATTCGTAATACCAATGAGGTTTTTAAAGTTTAGATTAATGGAAAACTGCAAACCTGTGGGTGGTTTTCTCCTATGCGGATGAGAAGAGACTGTATCAGTTCCCTGACAGCACGATTATTTGAATGTATCCTAGCAATAATTTGAGGCAATACAACAAGCCATGTGTTAATGTTGACATGACTGAATCCTCTTTGCAATGCTGTTTGGACATCAGCCGTATCTCCATGGTTGAACCACAACGTGAGAAGACGCAGTATGTCCTAAGGAAATAAGACAGAAGGGGAAAATAATTCAACAAGAGCAACTTAGAACTCAATGCAAGCAAAATGAAGAAATAAAAAGTCTCCTTATGCAGACATTTTTAGGATACATTAGCCAACAGTATTTCCAGGTTCTACATTCTTGAAAGAGACTGTAGACTCTAGTCAACAAATCACTTTCAGCTCACAACATTCTACCCTTAAAATGTATTTTAAAGTACATTCACCAGAGTAAAAGTCAGTCTGAAGCAAACAAACCTTCGATCAAACTTCCTAAAAAAATCACCTTTGTGCTTCTAATGAGCATATAATATTAGGAATCTCAAAGGGTAAGCTCATACACAAACCATTAATGTTTGATCAGAAAATAAAGGAAGACAATTTTTTCTATCAAAACGAAAAACAGACCACCATTGTGGCAAAACAACTCCTCACTTCAACAAGTATGATAGTAGCAAGGTAGGAACATAATATGTGTAACATAAAAAGGTGAAGAAAAGAAAGACATGGGTTTGGAATGTGAAACATGGATAACATTGAAATCATGGACATTTTACCTACCTGTAAACTATCATCAACTCCTTTGGCATTAGCTGCACATGCTATAGAATGAAAATATCCGGTGACTGCAGCAACAACGAATTGGGAAGCAATTTGACCTCTTGAAATGTAATGAGACATCACTGCCGTATTGAATAACGCCCATGTGTGCCATGCCTTAGCCCATTTAGGAGCATAGATGGTAGATTTGCTAAATGCATCAAGAATTTCTGGAAAGGAGCATATATTGTCACCAAAGTCTTATGGTTAGGCATAGTTTGACTACACTTGCACAGTTAAAAGTAACAACAATTCACCTTGAATAGACCCATCATTCAATCCGGGAAAAAGTGCCAACTGCCAGGTTCCCAGTTTGAGATTTACACGTGCAAGAAGTGGAACATTTGCGCCCTTGCTAGATACCATACTAGCCAGCATGTCAGATTGAGAATGTGGCACACTTGAGAGTTCCCTCGTCAGAATCTAGAAACAATTAATTTACATTGAGGGAAGAAACAACATGGCCATTTAAGCAAGAAATCTGGAAAATGTGAGAGCAAGAGAATAAACCCAGACAATGCAAGTAGCTAACTGGAATATGACATACCTGCAGCTTGGTAAATGCCTCTTTGCGCTTACGTTCCTCTCCAAGTGACCATTGGTATTTCAAGTATCCAAGCATCACTTGTGGAGGTCCGTGATATTGCATGTTCTCTGGCGATACTTCTGGATCAAACTACAACATAAGGAGGTCCCAAGTTAGACAAAACAGAATAAAGCTGCACTCATGGCATAGAAAATCCTACAACCAAAAGGCAAAAGGTCAATACCGGCAAGAGCTTGAGTAGAGTTGACTTCGCCTGACTGATCTTCCCACTTTTTCGACAAAGCGAGGCGAACTTGAGCCAAGTTTCAACATCTTCTGTAGGAGGTAGCACAAGTGCCCGAACAGCCAAAAGTGCTTGCCATACCTGAACAGTATTGAGAATACAAAGTATTAAAAATCAGACTATCATAAGGAACAACTGAATTGACTCCAGAAAAATGTCAATGAGTTTCGTTGTTTGCTTATTGTTTAGGTGTACCTATGATGAAACACTTTGACTAACAGTCTGAAAAGATGCTACTTTTCTTTATAACTCAAAAGATGAAAAATAAGTAAAGCAAACCTTGATATAACGAAAAAACTCAATCTGTTTGTTATAAAGATTCATTTACTTAAGTCACCATACCACAACATTTCATGCTTAGAATACCATATGACTCAGCTAACATGGAAACACAAGAAATAATATACCTCCACATTACGCTTAGATCCCTGAATCCGCTGAGTCCACATATTACGAATGAGGGCTCTCCGTTCTTCAGCAATAGTATTTCCCACAGGCAGCGTATAATATTCGATTACCTATTATTGTTACAACAGGAAGAAAAACAAATACAAAGAAACAAGAAAGATCCATCAACCCTAGGTGGTTAGGGTGGGTGGCAAGGAGGAGAGATCTTGAATAATTGAGATCTGACCTCCTCTAATTCTGACAGCTGCTGGACGCGAACCATATTGATGTAAGCACGCTCATAGCTCTCCAAAACCTGCAGAAGCGCAATTATAGACAAAATGGACAAGTTTTTCAGTCCACGTGAGAAATACTCAAAAGCAACTAAGAATGCAAGCGTGGTGATTACATGATGCTTTTACTGACAGGAACCAAATGATAGCATGCACAAAATGCTGTCTAATAGAGCTCAACATGCAACTATGATGTCAAGAATGTATCTACCTACTTCCAACAGCCCATGACGTACTCAAATAGTTTTAAGGACATAATGGAAAAGGCTCTTGCTGATTTACTTCTGTTACCTTATTCACAACAGATGATTCATAAATATAGTTAACAAAAGTTAATAAGCAAATGCTGCCAGAAATGAAAAACCTACCAGCGCTGCAAGTTCTGTCGCAAGACATTTTCTAGCTCTTTCAACATATTCCCGCGCCTCATCATACTAAAAAGGAAAAGAGTGAGTTGCAAATAGATTATAAGAAAGCACAAAAGTATAAGTTCAATTGTACCTTCGCCCTACGAACTAACAGAACAGCCCTGAAGAATGTGCCATTACTACTTCCATCGCCACTAGAAGCAGGGCTTGCTAAACCCCTCAGCTTTGTTTCATCACCATCATCTAACCGAGACACATATTCCGCCATTTGATCCCACTCTCCCATATTCCACGCAGCATTTGCAGCCTAGTATAGTTGCAAAAAAGACATCCATGTAACCATGTAGATGTATCACCGACTTTAGCATAAGCAAAAGTTACCTACCATTGGTGCCATTTCCAGACGCGCAGATGGCTCAGCTGGACTCCAGTACTCTTTGCAGAGATTGTTGAGCTCTTCCCATCGTGCAAGTGCAGCGAGACATCTCATTTGTCCTACAGCATGGTCAATAAGCTACAAATTCAGGACATTTCATTCAAGGGAAAGAAGACGCATCACAAGAACATGGTATAACCAATGTTCAACAGAAAATGTTAGCACTGGAACAAAATCCCAAAAACTAGGAGAGAGCAGCCATCAGCTTTTGAAACTTAGGGAGATGAATTCTAGGAGATACTGATAAAATCTCAGAAAATCATAGCGGATAAATTCATCCTTCATCTAAATAGTAAAAACATGAAGGAAAAATGTTTCAATGATGGATAAAATGCCTTCATATGGACAGATGTCTGGAGCTTATGCACATAAAACAGATGCATGGATATTTTTTGTTCTGCCAACTGGTGTCTCAGAGCGAGAATGGTATGAACTAAGACCCACAATTATCTATGCACTACTAGCTGCTTAGGGACTAGCAATACATATCTACTCACAAAACCTTAGATTGCAAAAAACATTACAAGGGGCAAAAAAAACACACTAAATCCTCCCAAAATTAGATTTGGTTACCACAGACCTAATGTGGCTTCTAATACAAGATGGGGATCAGATGTTTGAGATGCTTTCAAAGTGTACGCCTTGAGTGCATCGTCCCATCGCTGCAGCTTCTCATACCTAGAAACAAACACTGTTACTTTCTTTCAACTGATTGGAATCAAATAAACTAGTACCCAGACACAATCTTGCGTCTGCGCAACTATCAAACAGAACTGGAAGTTAGTGCATCATGATTGAGAAAAGTCGTTACCATGATTCTTTTAATTGCACATCAAGATGTTGTTGAGCATAGGTCAGTATGCCAACAGCAGCCTATGACAACAAAATCCCAACCAATCAATAATGACACATAACACAGATGGTGAGATGATAGAAATAGGATACAAAATATAATATACCTCATGCTGGTGCAACTGATTATTTATGTGTATAAGAGCCTCAACAACAGCAACTGGGTTGGCATCCATCCTCCTTGACCGTGCACCTTCAAATTCCATCTCTTTATAATGCAGAGCTTTGGCAAAAACACGACACTGCAAAGTTGGAAATCACACCATTACAAAGAAAATCAGATGAATGCTTGATACGAAAAGGACAAAAGTGCAATATCTAACTTGACTAGGAAATACATGACGCAAACCTTTTCAGCAAGAGCCCCCAGGAGACGAATATCAATGGGAAGAGGCTTCTCATCATGTTCCATAAACTCTGCCTAAGAAGTGTATTGGGAAAATCAAGCTCATGTGACAGGACCAAGTAACAAGATCACACACATAGGTTCATTTTGATTCAAAAAATATGATTCTTTATCTAACCTTACGTAATATAAGTTAAGTGAAAACAGCTTAAGCAGAAATTCGGATACTAGTGTTAGTATTAGATTACACAAGATCTACACATTATGATTCCAAGAAACCTAAAAGATTATTCAGTTGATGGCTTTGGCAACGATAGACGTGTTTTACAGTAATCCCTAAGAAAATGGTGACCTAAGTAGTTGAACACTATCTAGTTTCGTTATAGACAGACGCAATTTCAGGAAGCAAGCTCACCGTCCTGTTTTAATTTTATTGTAGTTTAACAAAGGACGTACCAAATTGAGTAGTGTCGCCAAAATCTCAGGAGGGATATTTGGAGACGAAAAAGCCATCTCCAAGCTCATAACTAACTGCTTTTGGCTAGCCTCATTCAGCTGTGCCCAGCAACTGACAAAACCAGCGGCAAACAATTCTCTCCCGACAAATGGCTGCAAAAAACAATCATTAAAATGCATACCCTTGTAAGAGAGGACAAGAAAGAGCATAGATGAAACACCTGCAACTGAGCAAGTTTTGCACAAGTTCTTAATGCTGGAGAGGGAGACTCCTTAAGTAATTCAATACTAAAATGTCTCATCCATTCTTCCCAATCTTCCTTGGTACTGCGTTGAGAAGCTTCTCCAGCTGTCCTTAGTCTACCATCATTAACCTGTTAGACAGATTATCATAATCCATAAGTAACAGTTTTAGTTCTTTCAAAACAAAGAACGGCTACAGAGGTATATAGAACAAGAGGATCATGTTAGATCGAACACATATAGTTTTTTATTTGTCTATATAAGCTGAATGAATGCCAATGGCGAAGAGTAAAAAAGAGGGGCATATAGAACAAACTTATTGAAGAAAATGGCTCAGGTTGGTTCTCGAGGACCAAGACTGAGCTTCAGTGAACGTACGTTGTTGTAGACAGATAAGAACAACGAAAAAATCCAAGCTGGAAAAAAACGATCAGCCTTATTCAGCTATGCAATCCTACAGTATTCAGCTATGCAATCCTAGAGTATTCTTATCTTACCAATTTTTGCACTAACAAGGGTAAGATGCAGAGAAACAATGAAGTCTTACTAATAATGACTATGCCATCAACTAGAAAACTTCCGACCAGGAAGTTGTACAATGTTAACAGTAAAATAATGAGCTCAACATGAAACTTGATAACAAAATTTTAACACATCAAGGATCTGTGTATAAAAATGACACAACAAAAAGTACCTGATGGTTTCTGTCGTTTCCTTCTTCAAAAGGATCGATCTCATTCTCAATTACAGGATCCCTGATAACCTCGACTGGCAGTCGCCTACTTAATTGTTGAGTTGCTGTTGTAGCTACAATCAATGGTTCACGTCTCCGCCATCGAGCATGAATTTCCTCAAACTCTTTATGCTGAAAAAATGTTGTGCAGTGAGATTTTAGATACAAAAGTATATATACAAGAATGAAATTTCTATGCATGCAAGCTCGTGTATGTAGCTAAAAAGAAAGACCCGACAGATAAATTTATAGGGCTATTATATGTAATAGATAGTAAAAAGAAAGACCCGCAAGCGATGCTTCAACAAAAGCTTGTGAATTGATTCAATGAATATGGTGAAGTCCTCTCCAAGAGCATGAGCCAAACAGCACAGTGCATCGACAGCATCCTTCCGCAAGTCATCATTCTTTCTGAGATTACAGCAAAGACCCCAAAAGAAAATTTATACGTGTGAAACTGAAACTACAAGTAAGGAAAAGAGAAACATGAAACGACAATCCCACCAGAAAACTATTTAGTCAAATCGATAATGGCAAATAAAATTCCATGATATCCAAAAACAAATAACTCGGGGTAGACAAATTTATAACTTAAGAGCAATCAAAACAATTCATTGAAAAACAGATTTGTAACAGTAAGCAATGACAGAATGAAAGCTAATGAGTATAAATAAACCCTTTTCTGACAATGCCTTGCCAACTCTAGGATGTTATGGATGTCTCATTTCTAATCCACTATCCTTAATGGACGAACCCAATCATTAAAGAGAAAACCAGATAGTTACAACATGCCTAACTATAAAAGAAGCATTGCAGAAAGACCTTACGAAAAAGTAACCAATACACTATTTTCCAAGTCCAGACAGTGAAAATCAGCATACCAAGAAAAGGCGCAGATAAGTTTTCATAGAGATCTATTACAGCTGTTGAGATTTTCAGTTGTCATGAGACGAAGACGGAAACTCACCCATCTAATACTAGCTTCAAGTGATGCACAAGAGCGGATATATGACCAGTAACCTGAGGATATATCGATAATGAAAAAAATATTACAAGAAGCTTAACATATCTCCCCGGATCAGCAACATAAGGAAAGAAAATCATAAATAATAAAAAACAGCTCATAAACCTGGACACACGGGATTACTCTTGTCAAAGTTTTGATGGCATCTCGTCTTATAGCTACGGGAGCCTCTACTTTAAACAATCGGATAAGGGCAGGAAGGAGTAAATGCATGTGCTCATCAAGTGTACCTGCACATATGGACTCTAAGGGTCAACCATAGGAGTGAAAATAGAAGTTACGGAGTAACAACCTGACTATTCAAAGATCCTATATATACAAAAAATAATTTGGATTTTCTCTCATTGATAAAAAAAAAAAAGTATGCGAATAATAATCAAAACTACTAAAATCATCTTACACTACGTGACATGATACCGTGGAACCTTGTTACCTTCCCGGTTAAAAATTTGCATACGTTAATTACTAGAACTCGCATGTCCGAATAATACAAAAAGACTATGAGAATGTCAAAACAAGAAAAGGTTTACTGACCGCCAAACACTTCGAGTGTGTGGAGAATATCAGGAACATAGATGTAATCATTAAACCGCTCCGCATCACCTAATACTTGGATGAAACATGGAAGGATGACTGGAAGATAAGTTCTGAATTCATCATTAAGTGCCAGGCAAAGATGTTCCAGTAGATGCAGAACCTGATGATCAGTAATAGAGACGAAGTACTCTCCATAAGATATACGTCTGTAAAGCAATAAGAAACATATCGCACTCTAGGCTACATACAACTTACAGGAAGACCACGAGACGGGCGTACCGGGCCTGGCAAAGTGAAGGACGACCATAGTTCAGAGACTAGTGAGAGCAGCTCTGGCAGATACTTCCGTATGTGCTGTAGACAGATAACACAAGTTAAGAGTTTACACAATGTTATTCTTATTTTGGCCATAATTACAATTATTAAGGTGGATATACCTGGCGCACAATGGAAACAAGAGTCCCAAGACCCCATGTAATAAAGTCCTTCAAGTTCTCATCAGAAGTGCGAACAGTGTGAAAAAGCTCAGGTAAAACCTTTAAAAACAGAGGTGAACCCAACCCAACAAATTAGCAAAACGGCAGAGGATGCATTATGCATATAGTGCATAAAAAAAATGATAGCAATAACCCAGCCTTCAGAATAATAATTAAACAAAAAGTCACTTTAAATCAGAACATAGATGAGAAATCTCAAATATCTGACGTCAAAATCACCACACCATACAATGTAACTGCTCAGAAGTAACCCAGTAGGCACACGTATTCAAAATTAAGGAAACCACAGAAACAGCTTCGATAGAATTTCCATGAAAAGATACCAAAAGGTACAACGGAGATAGCATTGATTGAAAAGCTGCCAGAGACTCAATATTCTATATACCTTTGGCAAGTAAGGCACGCATCCCAATCCCATTGACTAACCTCGCAAAAACAAAAATGTGATAAAGTTGTAGCATGTCCATGGCAATTCCATCACAAGTTTATCGTAAAAACAGTCAAAATGGTTTTAGTTACCTTGAAAATGATCATCAGAGATCTAACAACCCTTTTGTGGTAACTAAGAAGTGATGGGTCTCTAAGAATTCGCATAAGCGAATTGATAGCAACCTATAACAACGAGGAAAGTAATATGAGAACAATTCAGACTACAGTTGCAAAATGTTCACACGGGTTAAGAACTACCGTTGAGTAATAGTCCTCAGATGTAGCAAATGATGGCCGGAGTTCCACAGGTAACTCATCAATCGATGGAATAGGTTGACCTGAATCCCCAGTACCGCGAGGAACTTCACCATGTGATCCTGATAAACTTTGTTGGTTACGTTTATGCACATGAGGATCCAAAGCGCCCATAATTCCAAGAACCTGTGGATATAACCAATGTTTTTCACATAACCTATGTTCTCGAATAGTCTAGCTTAGAAATTTATTCTTTAGAAACTACCTTGAGCACTTCTCGTCTGGTAGACCACACTAAGTCACCCTTCAGCAATTTCAAGAGTAAGCCAAGCAACAATGGGTACTCCTTGTATGGAGTCACAACATACCTACGTTAACAATGAAATGAGAGCCATAAATAACATGCAGGGAGGATTATGATTTTCTGGAACTCCCTTGATATTGTATTAGTTATGTGCACAATATATAGCACATGAAACCATGCTCAAAGCTACTCAATGCAACATGCAAGTTTGATCACCCCACTATCTACAAGTATGTCTACACCTCATCGACATCAACAATACAGTTGATTAAATCTAAGCAGCATAATATACTAGGTAAGGTAAATCAATCCTTTTTGCATGACGAAGAGAGAAGAACAAAACATTGCAAGTTCCGACACATAAAAACCAGGGCAATAATCTATCTCCAGGAATAGTAAGCTATCTCATGTAAGACGAACAAGAAACCATCACAAAGATCTGCCGTGGATAGAAGAACTGGCTAGGGATAACAATCTTTCTTCATCATGAATTTGCTCACTTCTAGTAGTTCAAAGGATAAACATATACCCAATTCTGACATATGATATAGAGCAACAGCCTAAGGATAGCTCAGGCGTCTAGCTAGCCAATTAGAAGAAATAGAAGCCCCGTATTCATGTCAAATATTTACTTGCAATCCAGTAGTCAAACCAGGCGTACACCAATTAAGATAGTAACGTTTTCATATTTTACAGAAAAATTAGCATGTTCAAAATCACCTAGTAAAATTATCAAATAAAACAAAAACGAAGTTTGGTTCCAAAAAGAAGGTAAAAGTCTGTCCCATACCCTGTACTTTGAACAACTTGACCAAGGGTAGAAACAGCCACCTCACGTTTTGCTACAGCAGCTCCATCCATTAAAGCTTCAACAATCAAAGGCATTAGCTCGGGAATATATTGTCTCATTGCCAAGCCACCCTGAGCAAGCAGAAGGACAAAAACCAGGGGAGGAATGTCTTAGCCAAACTCAATAAATAACAACTACACAGGAAATAAAAGTGCCATCACTCTGTCAACTTAAAGACAATATATTAGATACTGGCTAGGCCATTAACATTTTGAAATATGCTTTGCCAACAAAGCTGGGAAGAGTCAAAATCAGACTGCAAATTCCTCGCATAACAAAAGCACAATTACATTTGATCGACACTTAATAGAGAAACTACAAATTTACCACATTTACATTTCAACTTACCACTCTTGCAAGATCCCCAACAGTTACGAGAACTCCAGTAACAATATTATTGTTAGCATTCACTCCAGTTCCTTCACTAAGTCTTGCAACAAGTGCCTAGAAAAAAAGAATTACAACCCCGTGAACTACAATAATAGTCATATTATCTAAGAACTGAAGAGAATACCAATCTAACCTTTTGAACAGGAGCTATGTATGGAAGAATGAGCCGTTCACAATTTCGAACTAAACAACCAAGGAGCTTTGCACTCTCTTCTCTGCACTTGTTATCTGCACTGCTGACATTACAATTGAAGTCAATGCAACAGATACTTGATAATAGGAAACAAATCTTCATATAAGAACTAAAGAAATTTGCAGTTACCTCAGCTCAAGATAGGTTAACAGCTGTATAAGATGGCGACGAAGTGCTGGAAGAACGTATGCTGGATTTTTTTCGGATAACCTCCCAGCAACTGAGATGGCATATTCTCGGACATCAAGGTCCTGTTGAACAGAGATATTCAAATATATGAATTGAAACGGCTCCATTAACTAAACAGATAAAGTATCCAGGTGGAGTGAAACATAAGCAAGGCATTCTATCAAGTTAACAGGGTGTCACATGTATGCATTTCGTTCATCCACCACTTAAGACATGCATTCCATCCACAATTCATTCAACTACGTTAACTCAGCTGCAGTTTTCCAGTACAACTTAATTAATTAAGACTGTTTTGTGACACAATAGAAGCTAATTAGTCGACCAAAAGTCTAGCTAAGTCTGGTATCCAAAATTTCTGTTATGAGGGAGTAATTAAGTAACTAACTTCATGAACCCACCAAACTGAATTACAAAAATCAATACAATTGCAAGTCATCCGTAAATCACAGGTACGTCCAAGGAATATATCAATCCGCGATAGATGGATGTCAAATAGCATGGTAGTGGTGGAATTCGAGACACTATACAATAACTAAAGAAGCAGAAGTATCATCACTTTTCCAGAATAAAGGTATCATGTCGTCAAAATTTTACTTTGGAGCTGCTTAAAACATACACCCAACAGAGGCAAAAAAAGATCTGTAACAAAATAGAATTGTCGTATGACATATGCTACTTTATTCAAACAAATAACATATCCATACCTCATCATTTAAGGAAGCGAAAATGGCAGTCAAACTATCAGCCTGTGCTAGATAATCATCGAAACATTGGTTGCCATATAAAGCAACGAAGATAGACTTGCGAACAGTTACATCAGCATCCGCAACCGCTGTCCTGAGAAGCTTTTCCACAATCTGCAGAACCCAAATATCATTTGTCAGGCAAGCAGAAAAATTGGAACCGCTACTGATATTGCAATTATTAAGGAGTTCAAAGTTGGAAAAGTTTAAAAAGTAACCTTTTGTAATGAGAAAAAGTGAAGACTTAAAGACAAGCAATAAGAAAAAAATATAAAGGGCTTTCAGTATTTATATAATACCTCTTCCACAAGACGCCTTCTTCTTCCCCCAGCTCGAGTTGACCTGCTAGAACCAAATTGTGCGACCCCATATAAGGAATTTGCAATTAGTCTACAACAGCACAAAGCAGCATCTTTTCTTGTGGCTGCATCCTCATCATCCAAATAAACAACAACCGACTCCCGAGCAAATTCAAGAAGATCATGCCCCTGCCAGAAATCAGAAACTCAGTAACAAAAATTTCATATTCTTTAGAAATGTTATCTGCGGGGAGCACCAACCTTGAAATTGAAACGAGCCAGAGTCTGCAGGGCTAGTTGAACTTGAGCTGAACAACTAGGGTCAGTAGACTGTGGTGCCATGCTCACTGTACTACCTCGGACCACGGTAACAGGAGGCTTTGTTTGAGAATAATGAGATCTTGAAAGAACCAATGAAATACAATCTAGAAGCCGATCTTGTACTGTTGGCAGCAATGAAGGAATGCTGAGACCCAAAAGAATTGTCAAGCATTGGAAGTATACACATAAATTCAAGTAATAACAAACTTCTGTCGTTCAACTTTTACCTAATGGTTATCTGATCAAGAGCGTCAACAAGTGTAGAAGAGAGACTAGAGGAAAACATAACATCTAGAAGCTCTCGAACATGAGTTTCCACTGTGGATCCCATTGCCTTTGCGATGTTACCAACACAAGCCACAGCTTCAAGCAAAGGTCTACCTTTACGTGGAGCAATCTACACGGAAAATATAATCAAAGGAAACCTCTTTCCAGTTCAATTCACAAAAATAAGACCCAAGAAAATACTAAACACAAAAATAGTAAACATATTCAAAAGAACCAATTTGACCCACCGCATCCCGCAGATGAGACATAATTGTCGGCAAATAGTGGATAAGCTCACCATCCAAAGCACCAGCCATTTCCCCAAGGGCGATGAATCCACTGGCACGTTCAGCTGGTATTCTTAACACAGTAATAATATGATTCATGCATATCTGCAAGAAAGTAATTCACGTCATGTTTTACAGATAAATTTAGGTTTCAAGAATCTCTAAGCAGTCACCTACCGTTAAATAATTTGTAACAAAGCGGTCACGGAGGAAATGTGCAATGCGAGGCAGCAATGAGGTGATGCTAAGGCGAACAAGGCGATCACGATGTTCAAGGTATCTGAGGACAATTTCAGCAACTTCTCTATATCTAGACATCATGAACTCACCTGTGTTCCTGTAAACGAACTCTAGCATTAAGTCATAAACTCTAACACCTAATATGCCATGAAATCAATCTGGTGATAACAGAAAACAATGCAATTTTTTGTCTTCAATAGTCATTTATTCAGGTATACACTGAGAGTGGAGGAAGATTCATGAATTATATTTTATTTAACAGTGAAAACTACAATACAAAGACAAAGAAAAACCAGAGCATCACTGGAACAAAAAGTTCTCCCAAGGGAAATTTTCCTGTTATAATGACTAGTGGAAAGGGATGCTTTAAGAATACAAATTCACTTCTACGCTTACCTCAATAGCTCTCCCACAGCAAGTAAGGAACCATGAATACTATGGACCGGAGCATTTCTGCCCAACCCATCCTGTGTAGCTTCAAACATTCGATAGTACCTGTAAAGGCCAGATGGAGAGAAGATCAGTTAACTTGTTTAAATATCATAACAAACAAGGAAAACTCTATTGCTAAATTAGAGAAATTGTGTTGGCAACAATATATTTAAATCCAGCAGAAAGTCTGCAAGTCAAAGAAAAATAATCAATTTGACGAAAGCTTCAAAACTGTTAAGAACATTGAAAGCAAGACAACCCAGACAGACCGATTTGTTACATTTCCAATCTACTTCATATACATCAAGACTACATTGATCATGTTATATATGCTCAAAAAGTATCACCATGGGGAGAAATATAGTAAAACTTTATCCATTTTTGGGAGCGCCGCACAAAAAGCCAATATAAGTTGCACAATAAAAAATGCAAAATAGTATCACCAGATGACCTTGCACTTAAATGAGTGAAACCACATAACAGGACTGCACATGAAAGTATAGCAATAACACGTTTCAAAATTATCATACCAAATATAATACTATCGTCCCTAAGGAAAACATGTTAGGACACTTGATCATTGTCAAGGAAAACAGAATACGAACCACTGTACTCGCCATCGAGTCTCCCTTTTCTCAATGACACGAAGGCAAGCACGCAAAGCCTCAACAGCTCGCTCTCGTACTTGCAACTGGGGATCCCTTAGTGCAACCCAGATCGCATCCACAAATTGAGGGACATGAACATTAAAGACAGTGGAAGCATTTTCTGCCATCTCCTGCAATGTTGCAGGAACATAGCCATATCCGTGTTAATTTACTGGATTGAAAAGCTATCCTCAAAACCTTTTTGCCAACATCCATAATACAATTTACTTGTGACGCAGAAATTTATGTGTGAGTAACCAAAAGAAAAAAGACATGCTTTTCTGCAGGTGCTCTAAAGGACAGGATACCTTTAAAATTAAGACGGCGGCGAAACGACGATATTCTACCCTCTCTCCGTGAAGCCAATCAAAAGCAGTTTTCATCTGTGAAAACAAGAATCAATGCTTGAGCACCTATACGCTGAACCAATGATAGAAAGGGGGAAAGAAAAAAGAAATCGTACCTGAAACTCAACTTCATCAGAAGTCATTGCTCCACCTGCCCGAGCAAGGTGCCCCAAAACTCTACTAGCAAGCACCAAGATTTCAGGGTCACGCTTCATCTCGAACACAGTCCTCATGTAACCCGCAAACCTAGAAACCTTTGTAGCATTCTCACCAAATCCAATCTCTGTCAACTCATCAATGGCTCTGAGTCCACCCATGTTTTCAGCCACATCTGTGCTCTCAATTAAATTAGCAATTCTGTCGTATAATTGCTCCATGAACCTAGAGGAAGCTTCACCGCTAAGATCACGAACTGCTTCCTCTACATGTTTCCTAAACGCTAAAGGAGCTCCCTCCTAATACAACACACAAAAAGCATCGCCATTTGCTAACATCAGATACAAAACCCAAACAAAGTCGCATACTTTAGGAAACCAAAAATACTTTAAAAGATCCACAAATTGCCAGACCTATTAGAACTAAAATTCCGAATTAACCATTAACAAAAACATAGAGAATCATCTATCTAAGAAGAGAAAAGCAAGAGAATTTTTTGTGGGTTTCTACTAATTCCAATTTTCCATGGAACTGAGCATGAAAAGATGTATACTTTGCAATTTTTTCGATTACCTTAGGATTCCCACGGCTGCAAAGGTCAGCGATGACACGGTTCAAAGTGTCGAAGCTTCCGCCGCCAGAAGCTGTGGCTGCGGGCCCACAAAAGCGGTGCGATTGCGACGGAGAAGCCAAGGATGCAGGCCGCCCAGCCGCAAAAGATTGCGACGAGGAAGACATCGCCGTCCAGCCTCAAAAATCTCCCAAAAACCCTAAATCTGACCCTTTATTGTTTCAACAACACTGGGTAGAGAGAGTATGTACAGAGGAAGAGAGAGAGAGAGGTATCTTCAACACATCATGCGTAAAAGAGAGAGAATCGAAGATCGCAGGAGGAAAATAGGATTCCTTTTCTTTCTTTCTTTTAATTCACAAATTCAATTCACAATTTGCTTTTTAATTTTTTTAGGTTTTGCCTTGTTCTCTTCAGACAACGTCCTTGGTAGATAAATAACTTAAAAGGTTTTTTAAGGGAAATTACTCATTTAATTCCTGAACTATTTCCATCTGCTCGATTTATTTTTCAACTATCGCTTGCTCAAAATAATTCCTCAATATATAGTTAACTGCGCAAAATCGGGATTAACAAAGTCAAATGCTAATTACTAAATGGATACAAGTCCACTAAATCGGTTGTAACTCCTTCAATACAATCCCGAATCAGTTGAAACCACTTTCATTGGAAAGCTAACTCAATTGCCTATACCTTTCATGAAGAGAGCTATATCTAAATTCAAAGGAAAGACTTCCATTCGAGTCAATCTTATAGATATATATTATTGATGCAAGATTTACTCGGATAGAACCCTTCCCTTTGGATTTACCTTTGGAGATCTTCATCAAAGTTATAGAAAATTGAGTGAGCTTTCCAATGAGAGTAGTTTCAACTCATTTGAGGTTGTATTGAAGGAGTTAGAGCCGATTTAGTGGACATGTATCCATTTAGTGATTGTAACTTCTTCAATACAACCCCGAATGAGTTGAAACCCAATTTCATATAACTTTCATGAAGAGTTTTATATCAAAATCCAAAGAGAAGGCTTCCATCCGAGTCAATCTTGTATCAAGAATATGTGTCTAGAAGATCGACTCGGATGGAAGTCTTACCTTTGTATTTATATATGACACTCTTCATGAAAGTTATAGTCAATTGAGTTAGCTTTCCAATGGAAATGATTTCAACTCATTTGGGTTTTTATTAAAGGAGTTACAGCTGATTTAGTGGACTTGTATCCATTTAGTAATTAGCGTTTGACTTTGTTAATCCCGATTTTGCGCAGTCAACTACAACTTGAGGAATTATTTTGAGCAAACGATAGTTGAGTAATAAATTGAGCAGATGGAAATAGTTCAAAAATTAAATGAGCAATTTCTCAAGGTTTTTACCAGGATAATAATAAAACTATAGTTGTATGTTGTGTGTATTTAAAGAGAAAAATACATTCTAATTTCATTTTTGTCCATATAGACTTATTCTTATGTTATGTATTATAATCTTCTATATATTTTCAAGTTTCCTAACAAAAAATTATTGAACATCAATTACATTTACTTGTCTCATATCTTATGGCCATTTTGTAATCTCTACTAAAAATTCTGAATTATGTCAAACTAAAAATATTGTGATCTGAAAAATAATTCAATGCTCTTATCAAAAAAAAATAATAATTCAATGGGTATTGGATAAATCATATCATATCCATTACAAAATTACCTTTCAAGTAAGATAAAGAGTGTTGGCAATGAATCGAACGATGAGTGATTTACGGTCTGACATATTTTCTGAGTTTGAAATTACAAAATAGACACTTTTGAGTTTATGCACGTTTTTGTTACTTTTTGATAAATGAAATAACATAAATACTCTTTTCTAATTCTTTCCCAAAACAATCACAAGTAAGACATATTTTTTGCACTATAAAATAATTTCATATTTTTCGTTCCAATGACCGACAAACCGTAAGGATCACTGGTTTTCTCTGATTCGACGAAGGATCCCGACTCGTTTAAGAAGAGGTCCCAAACTTTCTATTTTGGGAAGAAAGCCTCAAGCGCTTACTACATACAAAGCTTTCATTATATAGCATATTCATAATTTTTTTAAAAATTATTTCATCTTTCCCTTTTTTTTAAAAAGCATCGTTTCAAAATACAACTAAAATAAAGATAAAACAAACAAACAAACAACATTTTGAAACTCATGTGAACCAAAGATTAGTGATGGAGCTTGTGAAGCAATAATAGAATATGAAATCACCATTGGATGAATTGGAACCAAGCATATAGATGAAGCTTTCATGATTTTGTCACTTTCATGATAATATATTCGTTCTCTCTTTCCCAATCCCGACAAGCGGAATATGAGAATGGAAGACAAAACTGTTGGGGGTAAATTTCATGTATCAGGTAGCCGCCAAATTACAACATGCTACGTGAGTTTCAAACCCACCTTATGATTTATGAATATATCCATTTATAGAGTTGAGGAAAGTTAGCAAATGATGAGACGTACGTATCATGACAAATGTGCTAATTCTTTTTTTTTTTTTTAGAAAATCGTGAAACGAGCTCTTTTCTATTCTCTCTTCTCTCTTAACCTAGCCGCCACCTTCAACTTTTAACCAAATTTCAGATCTGGGCCGGCGGTTGGCGGCATTTTTGGCGTCGCCGCCGTCTCCACCACCGGCTCCATCTCTTTGTTTCACGGTGTCCTCTCTGTGTTTCCAAAAACTTTCAGGGTTGGTTTTTAATTTTCTTTTTCAGAGATCCTCGATGGCTATTGACGTTCTCCGGCAGCAACGAGAGTGGCTTCTCCGATTCAGGCGTGTGGCATCTCGGCGTCTCTTCCAGTATTGTCTCTGTTTTTGTTGGTCTCAGTTCATTTGAGCAGAGATGGTGGTTTCGACTGGAACTTGTTTTTCTTGTTGCTTTGCGGTGGTGCTCGTGGACTTCGAGGACGGGTTCCGGCGCCAACAAAGTTTAGGGGGCATGACCTTCTCGTACCTCCTCGGTCTTGTGCCATTCGTCTCTGGCCCTCGTGTTTTTCTCCATTGGCAGGTGGTGGCTTGGGCGGTGGTCGAGCAGTGGTTAAGTTTGGTGTGGGCCCCAACCGGCGACGGTCGGCAGAAATCTCTCAACGACGTTGGAAGTTCAGAGCTCCTTCTCCTCGTTGTTTGCATACCGTCTCTTCTCCGATTTGCTTTTAGCCTCCGGTGTGGCTCCCTCATCATCCTCCGATGTGGCTCCCTCATCATCTTCCGATGTGTGTTTGTAATTTTCTGGCTTTGTTCGACGGTTCCTAGAGAAGATCAAAGTTCGGTAGGGGATGGCTCCGTTTAAAGCTACGGTGGTGACTCGATGTTGAATAGAGGCGGCGGATCACGTCTAACTTCACTTCCGTGGGAGATGTTCTTGCAGCTCTCGCAAGCTCGGGATTGGTGGCCGGAGACAGATACTCTGGCTGCCCGAAGAGGCTCTCGTGCCGCCAGTTGTGGATTAGTTTGTTGGAGTAGTTCTGTTTTTGTGTTTGTCCTCAAAAAAGATGTAGGCGCTGCTGCTTGCGAGGTTTGAGGGCTTGCCTCGTGTAGGGGTTGCTCGTGGCAACGACGATGAGGACTCGAGTTCCTAGGAATTGCAAATGCAAATGTCCGAGTTTCGTGTTCGGAATCGGTGTTTCTTCATCGAGAATCTGCTTGTTATCTAGAGACATGTGTTTAGCTTGCTCGTTTCTTTGTTTCATGTTGTTCTTGCAATTGTTTGTAGTTTTCGGTCTGTCTGTTTTCTTAATTATCTTTGTAACCGCTGTCACAAATCTAAAAATTGGTATAAAATTTAACATTTAAACCTAAAAAAAAAAACATATTCTCCATGTGGCTTATGCGGATAGATGATAGCTCAACAACCTATCAGCACTATAAAATGTTGATCCGGTATCTGAATCTAGTGAAGGTATTATTTATAAATATCATAAGGGAAGTTGAATCCAATTAAAAACAAAAAAGGAAAAGATATGATTTAAAAATTATATTAGTCTTGTTATTACACTACAAGAAAACAGGTGTATTTCCGACGGAAATTCTGACGGCAATAATTCCGTCGGAAATTTCTGACGACTTTCCGACGGACTTCCGACTAACTTCTCATCCGTCGGAAATCCGTCAGAATTCCGTCGGAATTATTACCCCGTCGGAAAGCCGTCGGAATTTCCGACGGATTGCCGACGACCATAATCCGTCAGACACTTTTCGACAGATTTCCGACGACTTTTTGACGAATTCTGATGTTGCCGACATACTACCGACGGATTTCCGACGACGTTCATCCGTCGGAATTTTCCGACGGATTTCCGACGGACTTCCGACGGATTACCGACAGATGCCGACATGGTTGCCGACATCGATAATATCTACTTTATATCCGTCGGAAAATGCACAAAATTTTCCTTATAAAAACGTTTCCACGCTTCATTTATAATCACAAAAAAAAAAAATCTCTGTTATCTAATTCCTTACGAAAATGTCTTCTTCAAATCTTTATAATTATTTTCGATCATGGATGGACAAGCCTCATCAAATTCCGGACACGGGCCTAGTTACGGAGGAATTCAAAAAAGGTCTACAGGAATTCATGGCATTTGCGGGTATGCAGAAGAAAGCAAAAAAAACCGGTAAAATCTATTGCCCTTGTACCAATTGTGGGAATCGTAGATTTATCGTGATAGATGAAGTATGGTCACACTTGTATTGTCATTGGTTTATGCCGGGTTACAAGATTTGGTATTATCATGGAGAAAATGATACAATGGTGGATAATTATGCTAGTACTAGTGAACATTATATTGGGGATAACACTAGCTTAGAAGAACCCGCAATGGAAGAACAAAGTACTGTAGGTCATGTTCAGATGGTGAACGATGCATTTCGTGAAAGTATACCATCAGTTGCTGAGTATGGAGATAGGGGAGAAGAACCTAATTTAGAAGCTCGGAGATTCTTTGATATGTTAGACGCTGCTAAACATCCGTTATATGATGGGTGTAGAGGTGAACATTCCCCTTTATCAACTGCAACAAGGATGATGGGTATAAAGACGGATTTCAATTTGAGTGAGGAGTGCGTGGATGCAATCTCTGATTTTGTGAAAGAAATTTTGCCAGAAGATAATCTTGCACCGGCATCATACTATGAGATACAGAAACTTGTTCAAGGTCTAGGATTGCCGTATCAGATGATAGATGTATGCATAGACAACTGTATGCTCTACTGGAGAGAGGACGCAGATCGTACGACATGTCGTTTTTGTCGCAAACCTCGGTATAAGGAAACAGGTGGAAGAGTGCCAGTGCCATATAAACGGATGTGGTATTTACCGTTAATAGAGAGATTGAAGAGGTTATATCAGTCAGAGCGCACAGCAGGAGCAATGAGATGGCATGCAGAGCATACAACAGATGGACAAATCGCCCATCCGTCAGATGCAGGAGCATGGAAACATTTTCAATCCATTTATCCCAGCTTTGCGTTTGAGGCAAGGAACGTATACCTTGGATTATGTACCGATGGTTTCAGCCCTTTTGGGAAGCACGGCAGAAAATATTCTTTGTGGCCAGTAATTGTAACACCTTACAATTTGCCGCCATCTTTGTGCATGCGAAGGGAGTTCTTGTTCCTTAGCATTCTCGTTCCTGGACCAGAGCATCCGAAGAGATCACTTGATGTGTTTTTGCAACCATTGATTTATGAGCTGCGAATGTTATGGGACCAAGGTATTGAAGCGTTTGATGTTTCTTGTCACCAAAATTTCATCATGCGGTCGGTACTTTTGTGGACTATTAGCGATTTTCCAGCATATGGCATGTTATCAGGATGGACAACGCACGGAAGGTTATCGTGCCCGTACTGTCAAGATAACACTGATGCGTTCCAATTGAAGCACGGACGGAAAACGTCTTGGTTTGATTGTCATAGGCGATACCTACCTAGCGATCATCTTTATCGTCGGAGCACCACATTGTTTAGGAAGAACCGGAAAGTATTTGACGGTCCTCCTCCTGAGTTAGATGGTGAGTATTTGTTGACTCAATTTAGAGATTTTGGTGCAGAGAGGACCGTTGATTGTGGTGGTAACGGACATCATCCTGTTGATGGTTGTGGCAACGTTCATAATTGGCACAAGAGGAGCATTTTCTGGGATTTGCCTTATTGGAAGAACCATCTTTTGAGGCATAATCTGGATGTCATGCACATTGAGAAGAATTTTTTCGACAACATTATGAACACCGTTCTCAATGTCAAAGGGAAGACGAAGGACAATCTGAAGTCTAGATTGGACTTGCCAGACATTTGATCTCGTAGAGCACTACATGTGACAGAGAACGGGAAGCCTCCGGTCCCGGCTTTTCGTTTCGATGAACCTTCAAAGGCCGAGTTTTTTGACTGGATTACCGAAAGTGTTAGATTCCCGGACGGATACGCATCTAACCTTCGGAACTGCGTTGATCATGGAGAAGGGAAGTTTACTGGGATAAAGAGTCATGATTGTCATGTGGTGATGCAGCGCCTCCTTCCATTTGCCTTTGCATATCTTCTACCACGTAATGTCCACGAAGCAATTGCAGGTACAATGATGAAATTATTTATTTACTACTTTATACAATATATACTTCATTATTTAATTATTCATTTGTTATCCATATATTGCAGGGATTGGTTCCTTTTTCCGAGATATATGTTCTCGCTCTCTTACATCCGACGGTATCCGCAATCTTGGGGCTAATATACCTGTAATCCTTTGCAATTTGGAGAAGATATTTCCTCCTTCATTCTTTGATGTTATGGAACATTTAACAATTCATCTCCCTCGAGAAGCAGAGCTTGGGGGCCCGGTTCAGTACCGTTGGATGTATCCTTTCGAACGGTATATGTTACATCTAAAGAAGAAGGTGAAAAATTTGAGTAGAGTGGAGGGTTCTATCGTCGCACAGACCATCAATGAAGAAACCTCACATTTTGCCGAGTCCTACTTTCCATCACAAGTCAAGACAAAGAGTCGTAGAGCAGCTCGACATGATGACGGAGGCGTCCTACCTTTCTATCCGGTCGATGTACCTCATATATTTGTACAGGTGACGACAGAGAAGGCTAACGGACAAACATTTCCCACGTGGTTAGAAGAAATTGTGAGATTTCCACTAGCAACCGTGCAGTCACATGTGATATATAGCACACGGGGGTACGCTTTTAAGATTCTTCGGGATGATAGGAGTGCGACAACTTCAGATTACGGTGTATCAACTCAGTCAGGTGATCTTGTATACTATGGTGTCGTACGTGAGATTTTCGATGTTCAGTACCCGGGAATGCTCGGTCTAAGATGTGTTGCATTTTTATGCGACTGGAACGACCCATTAGTAGGAAGCGGTGTGCGACACGACCAATTTGGTGTTACATCATTACATAGCAGAAGAAAACTCCAGAGATACGAGCCATTTGTACTTGCATCACAAGCAGACCAGGTTTGTATTTCTTTTACGTTAATTTTTAATTTAGTTTTGTTGCATTCCCGTGGTTAAATTTGTACATGGTGTAGGTATGCTACATTCCCTATCCGCGGGTGACAAACAAGCAAGACCCGTGGGTTACAGTCACATCGATAAACCCGAGAGGTAGAGTTCATGGGATGTCTGATCATGAACCCCTCCAACAAAGCTCCGTAGGTTTGGGTTCAATCGAGCATTCCCTTGAGGTCGACCTTGTCGTTGATTTCACCATACAGTCAGACGATCGAGTATTTGAGGATTCAGAAGAAGAATTTGACGAATTTGGGGAACCTTCCGATTCAGGAGAATCAGATTACTCATCATCGGATTGACAGTAGTTTTAATTATAAAATTTGCACCGTAAAATATGTACATATATTTGAACTAGAATTGTAATGTGTAATATATCAGTTATGTCGAAATTTTATAAAGTTAGACATTTGGTTACAAGGTTAACCTATATTATAACTTCTATATAAATTCTATATAAAACATTTTCTTGATGTATATACAAGGTTAACCTATTTTGTATACATCATACAAGTGTTTGTAAACTTTTGCCACAAAAAAAACCTATACCCTATACCCTAAACAAGATTTTTGAATATCCGTCGGAAATTTCCGACGGATTTCCGACGGATATTCAAAAATCTTGTTTAGGGTATAGGGTATAGGTTTTTTGTGGCAAAAGTTTACAAACACTTGTATGATGTATACAAAATAGGTTAACCTTGTATATACATCAAGAAAATGTGTTATATAGAATTTATAAATGTTGATGGAAGTGTTTGTATAAGTTATAGTATTATATATAGTTGATTTATGAGAAATGATATGTTTTGATGTTGTATAATTTTTAAACTAATGCAAAGCCTTTAATATTGATGAACTTAATATATATATTGAATGAAACATGTAAATAACATGTCCCTAAATCATATAAAGAAACCCTAAACCCTAAACCCCAAATATACCCTAATTCCGTCGGAAATTTCCGACGGATTTCCGACGGATCTGAAAAATTAGACACGTGCTTGTTGACTGACTAATCGACAAACATGCAAGGAATATACCTTATCCGTCGGAAATGAAAAATTAGACACGTGCTTGTTGACTGACTAATCGACAAACATGCAAGGAATATACCTTATCCGTCGGAAATCCGTCGGAAATTTCCGACGGATTTCCGACGGACTTTGATATTTTCGAGACCGCGGGAATATCAACCGCGTAAATGAAATTATTTTTCGAAATCCGACGGACATCGAATTATATCGACGAAACGTAAGTTTTTTTCCTTCTTTCTCTCTTCTTCCTCTCTCTCCTCCGTCGCTTCTTCTCCCTCTTCTCTCTTCTTCTTCCTTACCGAAAATCTGTTCTTCTCCCTCTTTTCTTCTTCTTCTTCACAATTTCAATTTTAATCTTCAATTCATCAACTCCTTTTCAACAAAACCATGTAAGTTTAATCAATTCATTTAATTTTTTTTATATCATGTTAGTTTTAGGGAATATATTAGTTAGGTTGTTAGAATTCTATTTATGTGAATTGTTAAGTGGTTATAATAGAATTTGTTATTTAGAATAATATTAGTGTTAGGGTTTATGTGTTTAGATTGTTGATTTAGAATTGTTTGATCTAGAAAACAAATTTTTGATCTTGTTTTATTTTCTAAAAATATTAAAATCGTTTTTAGATCTTGTTTTATTTTCTAAAAATATTTTAAAAACGTTTCTAGATATTGTTTGAATTTTTTAAAATATTGTTTAAGTAATAAAAACGTTTAGACAATATTTGTATATATTAAAAACGTTTTTAATATATTTGTTAAGTAATAAAAACGTTTTCATAATATTTGTATAATATGTTTATAGTAATAAAAACGTTTTTATAATATGTTTATATATTAAAATCGTTTATAATATTTTTTAATTAATAAAAACGTTTTTAAAATATTTCTATATATTTAAGTTGATGTTAAAATATTTTTTTAATAATAAAAACGTTTTTATAATATGTGTATATATTAAAATCGTTTATTGTATTTTTTAACTAATAAAAACGTTTTTAAAATATTTCTATATATTTAAGTTGATGTTAAAATATTTTTTAATAATAAAAACCTTTTTCAAATATTATTTTAGAAATAAAATCGTTTTAAATATTTTTTATTGTAATAAAATGTTTTCTAAATATTTTTTGGAAAATTTGAATTTTTCCTAAATATTTTTGCTGAAATTTCAAAAATTTTGGTAACTTTTGAATTTTTTGTTAATTTACTAACAATTTTACCGTTTTCCGCAGGGATCACGACGATATTCTTCAGTTGGGAGGTGGCAACCAAGGACGCCGTTCTCGGAGTTCTCGGTGTACGCCTCCTCCGGGACCAACGAGCTCGGGAACTCACATCCCTGATTCCCAGCAATCCGCTGCTCGGAGCCACATTGAGATCGAGGAGCTAGTCCGGCAGCCTAACCGGGGCCATTGCATTCGACTCGACCCGAAGTTTGAGGACGGCACTTGGTAAGAAATTTTTGTATATTATTTCAACTTATTTAGATTTTTAAACTTAACATATTTATATCTTTTCATAATGTTTTCAGGTTTAAGCTGTCGACTCAGATCACCAAGGCGATATTACGGATGCTCCACAACATGTTGGACAAACCGTACGAGAAGTATTCGGACATGCCTACCGAGGAGAAAGACGTGTGGCACCGGACTTTCGCGGTAAGTTATTTATTGATATATTATTTATTTTGAATTTCATTTTGTCAATTTTTCTTTTTGATATGTAACATATTTTTTTTTAAAATTGTAGCAAGAGTTCACGTGGGACTCTCATCATACGCGCAAAGTCATTGACACATTCGACAAGTATGCCGCAAACTCGTACTCGAAGCACATGTACGAGTGGAAGCAGAAGTGGAAGCACAACAAAGACAAGCCGAAGGACCTTGACGACGACGTCTGGAAGGGCTTCTGTGAGTACTGGAGTAGGCCTGCGACGAAAAGGACCTCCGAGCAACAGTCGAAGAACCGAAATAGCCAACGAGGCGGGAAAGGGGTCTACATCCACAACGCGGGCGCAAAGACC
Organism: Eutrema japonicum; assembly: GCA_030161315.1. Taxonomy (NCBI): domain Eukaryota; kingdom Viridiplantae; phylum Streptophyta; class Magnoliopsida; order Brassicales; family Brassicaceae; genus Eutrema; species Eutrema japonicum. The sequence continues at coordinate 44,476,103 of BSQW01000001.1, forward strand.
ATCGAACGGAAAGCGATGGAAATGGTAAGTTTAATTTAATTTTTTTATTGTTAATTCTGTTTTTTATATTTATTTAACTTAACAAATTTTCGCAGGCGAGAGAATCTGGTTCCGAACCCGATTATCTTCAACTCATCGAGAATAGACACACTAACAAGAAAACCGGTCAGATACAGGACTTGGGGATGCGGGATGTTGTCGAGAAGAGCAAGAAGACGAAGCTGGACCGTGAACTATCATCGCAGCTCACTATCGAAGGATCGACGTCCTCGAACTCTTTGTCCCGGGAAGAGATAAACCAGATTGTACTTGAGGTAAGTTTTAATTTCATTTCGTTTTTTTTTATTTTCGTTATTTATTTATTATCGGTTTTAATTATTCGCAGCAAACCCGGCAAGTGAAAGGTCGATTCGCTGGGTTAGGCACCCTTCCGACCCAGGAATCTTCTTCCTCGCTTCCTCGTTATCCTTCGGAGTACCGGGTAGAAATCGAGAGGCTCACCCAAACGGTGAAAAACCGTGACCAGCAGGTTGAAGAGCTACGGACGGAGCAACAGACTACCAACAAGAAGCTATCCTGCTTGGAGAAGATGATGGAAAAATGCTTCCCGCATATGTTTCGGGATAATAATCCCGACGACGGAGATTCTCCAACCATTTAAATATTTGCTTTTAATGCTTTTTTTTTGAACAATTTATTTTAATGTGTAATGCATTTTTTAATTTTGTTTAATGAATTTATATATTTATTATTTCTATTTTTAATTTATATTTCAAATTTATATAATTTTAATATATAAATTTCAAAAAAATAAATAATTAAATAAAATTCAAAATACCAATTCCGTCGGAATAAGTTACTGTAACATCCCGATTTCTTGTATATGCGGAGAGGCTTATAAGAATTGATTTGGCTACCTATGACACCAAAGTGCACTTAGCTTTTCCGATCACTTGCCCGAAAGAACTCCAGAGTTAAGCGTGTTTGAGCTGGAGTAGTCTAAGGATGGGTGACCTTCCGGGAAGTGATTCGCGTTATCGTGTGAGTGAGGACAAAATACGGGGAAAGATCACGTGGTGATTGCAGGGTCAGTATTACAAGCCTCCCGGACTAACGCACCGGCCGTCGGACAAGGGTGGGGCCCACGGGCCGAGAGAAGGCATGGGGCCCACAGGTAGGGGTGGTCGGGGCGTTATAGTTACCGTCGTAAATCCGTCGGAACCTATTTCCGACGAAGAACCGACGGACTTCCGAGACAACTTCCGAGACAACTTCCGATCAAATTATCCGTCGTAACTCCGTCGAAAATAGTTACCGTCGGAAATCCGTCAGAAATATCTTCCGACGGATTTACGACGGACTTCCGACAAATTCATTCGATCACCATCCGTCGGAAATTCTGTCGGTAATATATCCGTCGGAAATCCGTCGGAAATTTCCGACGGATTTCCGACGGCATTTCCGACTGAATATCCGTCGGAACGTACGCGGTCGGAAATCCGTCGGAAATGTCTGACGGCTTTCCGACGGCACAAATCCGTCGGAAATTTCCGACGGATTCCGACAGAAACCATATTTCCGACGAACTGTAACCGACAGCTTAAATCCGTCGGAAATATCCCTGTTTTCTTGTAGTGTTAGTTTAGAACTTTTTTGTTAGACTTATTTATATATCTTCTTATTATATAAAACATAATCTTTCAAATTTGCTAACTCGCAACATCGTAAAACGTGTCAAGTTAATCGATCAGATTTTGACACTTGTTCAAAAAAATCCAATTATATTTTGCCGCATAATATTAACAATAAAAAGAAAATTTATAATTGATTCATAATTCTAAAAAGTAAAGTTACTAAACAAAAAGAAAAAAAAAACTGAAAATGTAAATTTATCTTAAAAGCCAAAATTAATTTTAAAAATGGAGAAAAGTTGGAAAATTTTATAACCGATTCCGAATTTTGAAAGGTAAAGTTACTAAACAAACTAAAAAATATATATATATATATATAAATTATATTTGTCTTAAAATGTAAAGTTAATAAAAATAATAAAATATTCCTTCTGGTTTTTTTTTTGACAACATCATAAATACCTAAAACGGTTTAGAAATATTCCTTCCGGTTTTGTATTGAAAAATAAATATACGATTCTTTAAATAATACAAAATAAATATCATTCGAATAAGAATATAAAAAATTAAATGTTTGGAAATATGTGACAAAATTTAATTAAAATCAAATAATAAAATCAAAATGAATAAATAATTGTTAGATTTCTATATAGGTGGTTTCACGTTAGTGGTCTCAACCTTATATTATTTATTTTTACGAGAGGTTTAATTTTATTTTCTATTTTTTTGTTTATAGTTTCTTTTTCACATGTAATAAAATATCAAATTATAAATTAACGTATACACGGGTTCTAATATAGTTTATCATAAAAGATAATAAATATATGAAAAGTATATGGGAGTTGGACATGTATTGTCATTTATTTATATTGTGTTTAGTATTTAGACACTTTGTAAAAGTGTTATTTGATTGTAACACTTTGGTTATTGTATACGCTGACTTTTGCCGAGTTTGCCCTTGCTACGGAGAAATGAGAACGATGTAATTAGTTTTTTTACAAAAGAAAATGTTAGAAATTGAAGGAATAAAATTTAAGTGCTACAAATACTAGAGAAACTAGAAATAAGTGACATCTCATGCTATTATTCCAATGTATATTACCTCCATTTCATAACGAGACCGATAGTAAACGTTAAAGCAAAAGGGAAATATTTTTTGTTATCAAATGAAACATTTTTGTTTAGCGGAATATTTTCCTGTTGTAATTAGGGGTGGGAAAAATTCTTCTTACTTTTTTTTATATCAATTTTTTTTCTTTTCTTTTGTGGTGGATCCAACAGGGAAAATCACACCTAATCTCACATCTACGTTTACTAATTGGACCTAAAAAGTATAGTTTTAAAGTTGTTTTTTTTTTGTTCATAAAAAATGTCCTTTTATATTTTCATATATATTATGTTGTATATTATTAGCAAAGGATAATGATGCCAACTAAATATATGCGTGCTCCAACTTTGGAACCAGCTCATCTAATCTCCAACTCTCTAAATCTAAGTGATAAACAGATAGATAAATTATCCACTCCTACTTATATCCTATCAACCTATTTTAAATTTCAAACCTAAATAATTCCAAAATTTATGCCAACTATTATGCACAACTATTATGCACAACTTAACCGTCTCGTGCCGTCAATATTGAACTTTTCAAAAAAAAAAAGAGTTAATTAGGTATATGGCTATGTATGGATAAATAATTTGCAAACTGACTAACGTTTTCAAATAAATAAAATCGATGTAGCCCGTGGGTGGGGAGAAGTCGATATTACCCTTCTCGAAATTGCCACATCAGCCTTGGTATTAGCGATATAAATCGCAAATAGATTACTCAAATCTTGCTAAGATCTTCTAGGTTTACTGTAGATTGCATAGGGTGTCGATAAGATGCAATCTCAGCTACGTGATAAATCTGATAACACAAATCTGTCTTCCTTTTTCCTTCTTTATTTCTCTTTCTTCTTTCTTTATTTTCCTCCAACAAAACCATACAAAAATCAAGGATTAAATTCTTCACCATGCCGACAAAGATCCAAGATAGATTCGGTGAAGACGACAATCTGGCGAAGATTCGACAACAACGATCTGAGTCAGAAAAAGTTTTTAGGCGAGTTGACTCGGATGAGTCGATACGTTAAAGTCGGTTAGAATTGATATTCTAAACTATTTTATAACATGTTAAAATATTTTGAAACATGTTAAACTATTTATTATACCAAATAAACATATATATCTACCTATAACTGTTTGTTTTGCATGATAACTTGATTATTAGCTAGCTAACCTCCAGCAAGTCAGCAAGTCCTGGAGGAAATTTTAACGGAGCAAGAGATGGAGCTCATTCAGAGGACCGCAATGCCTCTAACCCAATGCCCTCCAAACGGGGAAGTTGGAGAAGTTAATGACGGGTATCATCTATCGGGTCGTCAGACAGTTTTCCCGCGGAGAGCCAAGGGAGTCCAATACCAGTTGATGAGATACTCAGGCTTGGTGGGCCGATAGACACCGTTGTGCCTCAGTCCAGTTTCGGCGCCGAAATTGCAAGTCTGAGGTTGATGACACCAATTCAAAGCGGTACTGTATTTAGCACCCACGGTTGTTCTGTTCTTACACAAGTCCTAAAATCAGAGTTTCGTTGATAAGTTTGGCGCCGACGTCGAAGGGGTACACGTTTTTTGTAACATATTCAAAATTGTTGTATTATGTATAAACACTATATATTAACATCTAATTTTACAATTATCGCAATATAAAACGTGTTAGATTGAGAACAATAGTTTTATACCATGTCTATATATATATATAACGAGTTACATGTACTTTTAACATGTTAACATATTTATTGGACCATATAAATATTTAAATATAGCTCTAACGTTTAAATTAACAGGGTAATTAAATTACTGAACGTTAACATTATATTTAACAAGGAAATTCAATCGTTGCATGTTATCTTTCATAGTTTTAGACTTCGGGAGAAGATCAAATGATTTGACTCCGAAGAAGATTCGGTAAAGATCAGGTGAATCCATATTAGAGTGATTCGACTCCAATGAAGAAATGTCGAAGATCAGATGAGATCTGGTAAAGATCCGATGAAAATCCAGTGAAAACCTGATGTGGTGATGGTGACGATGTCAATATATGTTGTTGTTATAACGCGTCGGTGTTAACTATGTATGTTTACCTCTAACATTTTGTTTACTTCGATAACTCAATTATTATATGTTAATTTATGCTGAAATATATATATATATATATATTTTTTTTTAATATGTTAAAATATTTATTAGACTATATAAACATTTAGATATAGATCCAAATATTAAATTAGCGGCGCAATTAAATTATTGAATGTTAACTTTCATATTAAAGTCTCTATTTGCGTGAGAAGAACAATGATCCTAATGTAATTGTAGACATAAAGGGCACCTTCCAAGTTATCGCGGTAACAACATTATTATCTACTTCGGAAAAATAGTTATTGCGTGACACACCGCGAATTTCGGGTTGAAGCTAAACGCGGCCGCGAATTGCGACAGCAACCCGATATTTGGGAGGAACACGTAGGGTCTGTTACCGATGAAGGCGGCGGCTCTTCCCGAAGTAAGACAATGAATAACATCTCGTAGGGAAAGAAGGGATTGACTTGGAATGTGAAGAAGTCTTCAACTTCCCCAAGGATTCTTTCCTTACATCCAAAATCAAGCCCGATTTAGCAAATTTCGCTTGGAATAGAGCAGACGGCAAAGACAGGGATGCCTGCCAGGAATGGGCCTAACACCACGGAGAATCGGGGATAGGGGAGGAGGATTCGACCCTATCGACATGGATAAACTGACCTAATTGGAGCTTATCGCTAGGAATCAAAACATCGTGTTCATTAGGGAGAGAGACATAAATGGCGTGAGAGGAATCAAAGACTTTGAGATAAAAGCCATGTTAGGGAAAAGCTCCCCTCTGGCTAGGGCAGGCACGATACTGACGACTTGTAAGAGAGAGTGGTGTAAGCCTCGGTGGTGAGGTCTTAACCGGGATAGTCGATGGGACTAAAGGCAGGCGGTCGCCCTCTCCTTTGGTCGGAAGATGGTCGATGGTGAATGGACTTGACACGATGGCGATCGCTTCTCTCGTGTGGAGTCGATGAGTGGGCTGTTGGTGGAGTGAATACACGACACAGAGGGGATGGTAAGATCTCTGATACGGTGCAGACTTGGTCTTGGTCGAGTCACACGAACAAGAACAAGAACAAAAGAGAAATCGCTTCTCAAGGGGAAAATGCGGCGTTTTTATTAATATCAAAGGTGACCAAAAATACAAGCTGCAGGGGAACCTTATAAAGGGGCTCGTCAGCTAGGGGACCCTTAGGTCAAATGAAAAGCAAAAAGACATAAAAACCAACGAAACAAAAGAACACAAATAAGGAAAACCGCATCCCTAGCTAAAAATACAAAATGCATCGTTTCATTAAAGCAAATTATGGAAAGTTTGGTTGCGACTTCTAAACTACTCGTCTTGATGTCGTTTTGAAGAGTCTTCAGAGCTTGAAGTACCTGCAAGGACAGTGTATAATGTAAACAACTTACATTGATGCGAGGTGGCCCAAGGTGGCGCATAAGGTGCCTTTGAAGGTGATTCTGGTGTTGGTGCGTCCCGTGCGTGCAGCAGCTTGGTGAAGTCTTCTAGGAGGTCTTCTGGAACAGGGAAGCCATCTTCTTCAAGTTCTTGTAGTTCCTTAGCTTCAATTCCTTCGGTAGCCCATTGTTGGTCCTTCCCGGCTAAGCGGCTTGTGATTGAAGCAGCTGGCTGTTCTGCATCTCTAAGAGGAAAACTACCTGTCCCATTAGTCTTAAAATATGTATTTGGTCGAGAGAACTTACCTCCCTCAGTGCTGATCAGATCGTTTGGACGATCGTTTGGACTTGGCTCCTTTGCCTCGGCTAAAACGGTCTCCGAGTAAAGTCCTTCGGCTAGAACTGGTTCCGTGGCTGTGGGACAAAAACCACTCGTCCTGTTAGTCTTAGAATGGTCACTTGGACGAGAGAACTTACCTCCCTCAGTGATGATCAGGTCGTTCGGACGATCATCCGGTACATGCTCTTTTCTCTCGGCTAAAGCTTGAAATGGGTCGCCTGGCCCGGGTGAGTTGACGAAAGCCTGTATGGCCGTCCCGAATCTTCTTCTGAGCTGTTTGGCCTTGGAACGGGTCATGGGACCTTCTGGGACGATGGGCATCTCATTTGGGTCGGTTCTAGAGCCGATGTCCTCATCAGAGAGGAACTGTGTTCTCCGGCAATTTTGACGTCGGTGTTCATGTGCTGGAGAAGCTTGAGCAAAACACCGGACACAAGATTCGCCATCACAGAAGCGCATCACCGACGAATCTACACACTGGAGAAGACGTCAGATCTCAGAGAAGAGAAGCAATTTGGATTGTGGATTTCAACGAAATGATTACAAATTTGCAAACGCAGAGAAACAACTAATTAATATTATCATGGTCTGGGAGAGATACAAAACAGAGGAAAAAGAGAAATAAATTTGAAATGAAACAAAAAGGAAAAAAATCACGTATTTATAAGTTTTCAAGTGACTTTCACCTTGTTTTGCCATTGACCGGCTAATTTAAGTGAATGAAACCAGATATTCAAAAAAAAAAAAGTTTTTTCAAATATAAATAATATCAAAATCTGGCATTTTTGTTTAACAATAAAAAAATAAATAACACGTGTAAAATGTATATACATACACATTAAGAATTTTAGACCACCAAAAAGGCAAAAACACATTCATATTGCTACATGGTTTTTGGATATATTTTCTTGTAAAAGAACGTACATATACCATATAATCAAATAAATAATTCCAGAAATTATATAAAAATTGTAGATAACACATATAAGTAAGACTTGAAAAGAGGGTAAGAAATATTTGAAGTTAATTTGTCTTGACTAATTTAAGAGGTGAGGAGGTTAGGCTTTTGGCCCCACAAAATCTGTTAAGCAAATTTTTGTAAAACATCTTCACAGCTATTTTCCAGGCTGTTTCTTTCTCACCAATTTTCCATTTTTATAGCTTACCTTCCTTTCTTCTTATTCTTCGCCGTTTCTATTTCAGTTTCTCTCTTAAAACCCTAAATCAGTGGATGTGTTACTTTGCTTTAGCTATCACTAATTGAAATCCACCGAGAATTCATTCTTCAATTCAATGGATCCGTGCACTTTCGTACGCATCATCGTCGGGAATTTAGCCGTTAGGTTTCCGGGATCACCGTCATCTTCGTCGTCGACTTCCTCATCGGGACCGTCTGTTTCGGACGTATCATCTGGTAATTTCTACTGTCAGATCAAATTCAAGAGCTTCCCACGCCAGACCGTCGCTGTTCCCGTTCTGTTGCGAACCGAATCCCAATCGGAGTCCCGGTGGTCCGGTAACGTCTCAACCGTTGCTGCTTTCTTCACTCTAAGCAAGGCTCAGATCGAAAGGTCTCTCAAGAAGCCTAAAGGGAGTGTCCTCTCCGTCGAGGTTTATTCCCGCGTCGCGTCGTGTGCTGCTTCGGGTGAGAAGCTGATTGGTCGGTTCGAGGTTTCGCTGGATTTGAAGACGGCGGAGACAAGGACGTGTTTGGCTCACAACGGCTGGGTTTCTTTGGGCACTAAGTCGAAGAAGAAGAATAAGTCCGGGTCGGATCTGGAGCTCCACGTTACCGTACGGGTTGAACCCGACCCGAGATTTGTGTTTCAGTTCGACGGCGAGCCTGAGTGTAGTCCTCAGGTTTTACAGGTCCAAGGGAACACAAAACAAGCTGTTTTCACGTGCAAGTTCGGATTCAGAAACTCCGGTGACCGGAATCTTAGTCCAAGGTCAGTAATCATCAATCATATATGCTTTTACTTAGCTTCTGATCACTACCACTTATAGAACTTTACCAATCACAAAACTTTGCAGAATTGTTCTTTATGTTTAGTAACCAAATTCCAGTTTTTTGTGTGTAGAGATTCATCACATTCCTGTTGTGTGATCTTAAATGGTTTGGTGTCAAAATTCTGCAGGTTATCTTCGTTGACCACTGGAAAGGAACAGACTTGGAAAGAGAGAAAAGGTTGGTCGATAACGATCCACGATCTCTCTGGCTCACCAGTAGCTATGGCTTCAATGGTCACACCGTTCGTACCATCTCCCGGTTCGAACCGCGTCACTCGGTCTAGCCCCGGCGCGTGGCTAATCCTCCGACCTGATGGCTACACAATGAAGCCATGGGGTCGTCTCGAGGCATGGCGTGAGCCAGGAATCTCAGACGTTCTCGGTTACCGATTCGAGTTTTTTCAAGATGGAATCGCTACTGCAATCTCCGCATCGTCGTCGATCAGTACAAAACTCGGCGGGAGTTTTGTCATCGACGGAACCATCACCACCGCCGCCACCATCACGGCTGCTTCTTTGACTCTCTCGGATGGAAGTTTTGATCTTTCGAGTACCGGATCATCAAGAACCTGTTCAGGATCCGGGTCAGATTTCGGGTTTCTTCTGCCCCAAGCGCAAAAAAACTTGGGGTTTGTCATGTCGACGATGGTGGAAGGAGTGAAGAGACAGAGCAAGCCTAAGGTGGAGGTAGGTGTGAAGCACGTGACATGCTTGGAGGATGCCGCTGCGCATGTGGCACTAGCAGCGGCGGTGGATCTAAGCTTGGATGCTTGTAAGCTGTTCTCTCATAAGCTAAGGAAAGAGCTGAGACAGCTAAGTTGTATTGGTACCGTTTGACGTTTTTTGCTTTGTCCATTTGACATAGGAGATTAGTTGTCCTCTTCCACTAGACAAATTTTTGCTTCTAGTGGAAAAAGAAAGGAAGGAAAAGTATCTTTTGAATTTTATGCTAAATGTTAGACTTTAGAGTTTTGAATTAACAGCAAATTATTCGCTGTATAGAAAAACAAAGATCAACGAAAAATTCACTTTTACGTCATCCATCAGAGATGTTCACTTTGAATTTGTAGAATCCAAAGATGAAACAAAAATTCAAACAAGTTCACTACTTCATATTTACCTACTATTATTGAAGATTAACATTTCCCTCTATTGTTCCTAGAAAAATCTCTCAATACCAAACATAGCAGAAGAAAGTAATAAAAACAGAGGATCAGAGCAGAGTGATCAAAACAGAGTATCAATTGAGAATGGAGTATCTTATTTTTATAAAAACTATCGTTTATCACAAGGAACATTCTTTCGCACTCGGAAACCATATATTGCTTCTTATTCAAAAAAAAAAACATTGGATGCAAACCACCAATGGTTCATAGAGACGTCAAAACCACAAATATACATTTGAATGAACACATTTTGAGGCCAAACTTGCTGATTTTGGTTGGGCTTTCGAGGTCATTTCCGATTGAAGGTGAAACTCATGTGTCAACAGTTGTTGCTGGAACCCCGGGATATCTCGACCCCGAGTAAGTATAACCACTTGAAAGATTCTCCATTTTCTTTCATGGGTGATGTGAACATGGCAAGCATCAAGAAGGAGCAGCTTGAACCTGAGCTTGTAGCCGAGGAAGCTAAGCATGAACCAGTTGGATCCATTCATCAAGACTCTAAGGCAAGGTTTATCCCCTTCTGCCCAGCTCTAGAGTGTCGATCTAGGGAGGTTCATATCAATGGGGAAGAAAATCGATAAAATATATCCTCCAATTCATTCTCCATATACTACAGAACAAATTGGTTGACAGAGAAGAGTGATGTATATAGTTTTGGGATTGTATTGTTGGAGATCATCACAAACCGGCCCGTGAAAAGCCACATATAGCAGAATGGGTGGGGTTAATGCTTACGAAAGGAGACATCATAAGCATAATGGATCCATGTCTAAATGGAGACTATGATTCTGGTTCTGTGTGGAAAGCTGTTGAACTAGCAATGTCTTGTCTGAATCCTTCTTCAACGAGAAGACCTACCATGTCTCAAAGTTGTTATTGCATTAAAGGAGTGTTTGGCATCTGAAAATTCAAGAGGAGGAGCGAGTAGGGACATGAACTCAAAGAGTTCCATAGAAGTGAGCTTGACATTTGGTACTGAAGTGAGGCCAACGGCTCGGTAGATTACATGAAGAATTATCATGCTGTATATGTTTCTCTTTTACGGAACTATCTTCAAATTCGCGTCTCTCTTATATGTCACCTTTGTTAATGAGCTGTGAACTTCTGTCAATGATATATGTGAATAAAGTTCAAAGTCTCTCTTTTTTTTTTTCCGTAATGTGTCAGTTTAGAATCAATGCATTTGTTGTTTGACAAATAAGAGTTTTTTTTTTTATATATAAACGCCATCGGTTATCCGGTCGGCCCTGAGTAGGAACTCACTTAAATGCTAAAAAGTGGACTTCAGTGACCCCATAAGGGGTATGTACCACACTGCATGACCTCAAGTTTAATACCTTCCGACTAAGTGCAAGCGGGTGGTCCAACCGCCTGCATTATGGACCACCATGTAAACCAATTGGGTCGAGGCCCAACTGACAGACTTTCTACAAAGCAATATTTATTAGCGAGGGAGGAAGATCGAACACGGGACCGGATGTTTAATCCCGTCTCGCAGCTCGCCCTACCACTCGCCGACTACCTTGCAGGCGACAAATAAGAGTTTACTCATGTTCTTGATTAGTATTGGAAACCAATTTACAAAGAGATATCACATACCTAAATTTTGTTTTTGAATTGAAGTTCACATACCTAAATTATTCAAATGTAATTCAAACTTGTGATATAACTTGTTGAAAAATCGATTGAACCACACCAACACTCTACCGAAAGTTATCCATTGTAAAACAATGTTATACAAAGTCTTGTAATTCTTGGTGGAATTAGTAGATGACATGTTTCGATTTCAAACATGTTAAAGTTTATATCATACTAGATAAGTACCCGTATATATGCGGATTTGTAATTTAATATTTTATAACCCGTGAAAAAAAAATTAAAAACGAAAAAATAGAAAATAAAATTAGATCACCCGTGAAAATATATAATACATAAATTTTAAAAACAAAATTTCCGATGAAATAAATATATACCTTAAAAAAATTATTTGGTGAAGCAAATGCAGTTAATTGCTTTGGATACGATTATAAGACTTTTAATTATTTGGTGTGTAATTGACATACTATTAAATTGTGGTTTATATAGAGGTAAAAAATTAGAATTCTATTATTTTTAGGATTAATTTTTTTAATCTAAATGGAAAAACTAAAGATTTTTTTTCTTTTTTATATTTATTTTGCCTTTTAGGATAAATTTATTTTTAAAATGTTTTTAATAACTTTACCTTTTAAGATTATGAATAAGTTCTTAATTGATCATTGTTTGATTTACCTTTTCGATTTTTTTTTTATTAATCGATTTACAAATTTTCCAACTTGGACTTGACATCTTTCGCGATCAGGTGATTTTACAATTTTGAAACATTAAGATTTATATAATAAGATTTCCTTATTCTGAACCGAAATATGGTTTTTCCTTTTTAAAATTTTTTTTGGCCTTTATCCTTTTTTTTATAGGATTGTTATATATAGTTTAATTTTTTAATTCTAATATGTAATATAGGTTTTTTTCTTTTAAAAAAACATTTGCTTTTATTTATAATTTTTGTTTAATTTCTTTAATCTAAACATAACTACTATTTTTCTTTTCCTTTTACTTTGAGAATTGTGAATCGATTATAAATTTCCTTATTCTAAATTGAAATATGGTTTTTCCTTTTAATTTTTTTTTGGCCTTTATTCTTTTTCTTTTTAGGATTGTTATGTATATTTTAATTTTTTTATTCTAATATGTAATATAGGTTTTCCTTTTTTAAAAAACATTTGCTTTTATTTATAATTTTTGTTTAATTTCCTTAATCTAAACATAACTAATATTTTTCTTTTCCTTTTACTTTGAGTATTAAGAATGGATTATAAATTTTTTTTCTTTTTCTTTTTATGATTAAGATTCGATTATAAATTTTACTTTTATTGTTATTATTATGTGTTAAAATATAATTGGAAATTTACCAAATACCAATCATAATATAGTTGGAAATTTATTAAACACGTGTCAAAATCTGATCGATTAACTCGACACGTGTCGTGATCTTGCGAGTTACTAACTTTGAAACATTCTCTTTTATATATATAGACTAGATAAGTGCCCGCATATATACGGGTTTATAATTTAATTTTTTATAACCCGTTAAAAAAATTAAAAACGAAAATATAGAAAACAAAATTAGATCACCCGTAAAAATATAATACATAACTTTAGAAACGAAGTTTCCGATAAAATAAATATATATCTTAAATGAAAAATTTGGTGAAGCATATGCAGTAAATAAATTTGGATATGATTATTAGACTTTTATTTTTTTGGTGTGTACTTGACATACTACCAAATTATTGTTTATATAGATGTGATAAATTATAAATCTTTTCCTTTTGGGATTAATTTTCTTAATTTAAATAGAAAAACTAAAGATTGTTTTTTCCTTTTTATATTAATTTTGCCTATTAAAATATATTTATTTTTTAAGTACAATTACCTTTTAAAATTATTAATCAATTATCTAATAATAAAAAATTTATTCTTTTTTATTAATCGATTTTAAAAATTTCCTTCTTTGACTTGACATGTGTCGCGATTAGGTAAGTTAACAACTTTGAAACATGCATCTTTATACTAATTTATTATTTATTTATTCTTATTAGAAATACTAATTTTTTTAACTTTTAAAAACTTTAGCCTTTAAGAATTTTTTTATAAATCTTAACGCTATTTTGTTTAAAAATGAAAACGGTATTTAACTTTTTCCTTAATATAATAATATTTTGTTATTTACCTTTTTTAAAAAAATTTCGTCAATCTATACGCAATTTCTTTTTATCTTTTTTTGAACTTTGGCTTTTTGAATTAATTATTGTTTTTTCTTTTTTTGTATTTTTTTGCTAACTTTACTTTTTAAATTACTATATTATATTTTTCATTTTATTGTTAATATTATGTGTCAATATCTAATTGAAAATTTATTAAAGCAACTTTTATTTTCATTTTTTTGGCTAACTTTACTTTTAGGATTAAGTTTAGATTATATATATTTTCTTTTATTGTTAATATTTTGTGTCAAAATCTATTTGGTAATTTTTTTTACACTTGTCAAAATCTAATGGATTAACTCGATACGTGTTGTGATCTTGCTAGATACGTACCCGCATATATGCGTGTTTGTAATTTAATATTTTATAACCCCTTAAAAAAAATTAAAGACGAAAATATAGAAATCAAAATTAGATCACCCTTGAAAATATATAATATATAAATTTAGCAATAAAGTTTACGATAAAATAAATATATACATTGAAAGAAAAATTTGGTGAAGAGATGCAGTAAATAGTTTTGGATAAGATTATTAGACTTTTAATTTTTTGGTGTGTAATTTACACACTACCAAATTGTGGTTTATATAAAGTTGAGAAATTATAATTATTTTCCTTTTAAAATTAATTTTCATAATCTAAATGGAAAAACCAAGAAATATTTTTTCTTTTTTTTTATATTAATTTTACCTTTTAAGATAAAGTTAATTTTTAACTTTTTAATTTTATTTTTTTAGTAACTATATCTTTTAAGATAAAATTTTCAACTTTGACTTCTCAGAATTTTTAAGTTTTTTTATTAATCGATTTTAATTTTTTTAGTGAATTAGTAAATTTGAAACCAATAAAAGCTAAGAAAATACATTTCTCAAAACGCAGTAACATAATCAAAATCACGATTCATATAGAATTTAGTTCCAGAAGATGCCTACAAACAAAAAGAGTTAATTATATTGAATTATAATAGTATTTTCCTGTATTCAAAAATAGTTTAGATTAAAGTTAGATAATAGGTTTATAAAATTAGGATAATATATTTGTTAAAAAAATTACAAATATACTGACCTTCTCAACATGTAAGAGTAAATTCATTCCTATGAGTTCATTGTTTTTTTTTCAAAATTCTTGCCTTCCACTTTCTGATTAGACGAACTACGGTACTACGATAAGAGCGCTTCCTGTTTAAGCTATCTAATGTTAAATAGTCTCTATTTAGAATTTCAACATTCATTGTTTCTCTCTTGATATTTTTGTAAAAAAATAAAGAGTTTGCATTAACGTACAATATAATTCTCTTTTTTTATACACCAATAACGTACCCGCATTATTTTTGTTTTATACACCACCTCTATATGTAGGTATGTTAAGATATAGACTACAAAAGATTGAGAAACTATAACGTACAAAATATTTTTCAGCATAGAAATCTAAAAAAAAAACTAATATTATACACCACCTCTAAGATATTTGCCTAGATATAGTGTATAACATAATATGGACCCGTGCGTTGCTATTAAGATATAGAGGCTTGTAAAATTACACAAAATATTACCTCTTAGTAATTTGTTTTGCGTTTGGTTTCTGTATCTCTCTTCTCAATATTTTTTGGTTTGTAAAATTGAGAAAATATCAAATTAGTTATATAGAGGTAATAAATTATAATTCTTTTTCCTTATATGATTGTATTCTTTTTTTAATTTTCTTAATCAAAATAGAAAAATGTTTATCTCATTTTTTTAAATTTAGTTTTTATAGATAAATTTCCTTAATCTAAAAGCAATTTTTATTTTCCTTGTTTTTCTGATAGCTTTACATTTAAGATTAAGTCTATGTTCTATTTTTTTCTTTTCCTTTATTTTTGGGGCTAAGTTTACTTTTAGGATACTCCCTTTTTCTAAAGATATATATATATATATATATTTTTTTTTTGTAAAGATATATATATATATATATATATATATATATTTTTTTTTTTTACTAACTTTACTTTTAAGATTAAGTCTATTTTTTTTCTTAAATTAAACTCTAGCTTTTAATTTTAAGATAAATTTTCTTATAGATAAATTTCTGTAATCGAAAATCAATTTTTATTTTCCTTTTTTCTGGTAGCTTTACATTTAGGATTAAGTCTATGTTCTATTTTTGTTTTTTGCTAACTTTACTTTTAGGATTAAGTCTTTTTTTTTTCCTTTTTCTTAAATTAAACTCTAGCTTTTAATTTTAAGTTAAATTTTCTTAATACATAAATTTCCTTAATTTAAAAACAATTTTTATTTTCCTTTTTTCTGCTAACTTTACATTTAGGATTAAGTCTATGTTCTATTTTTTTTTTGCTAACTTTACTTTTAGAATTAAGTCTCTTTTGTTTCCTTTTTTATTAAATTAAACTGTACCTTTTAATTTTAAGTTAAATTTACTTAATTTAAAAGAACTTTTATATTAACTAGACACGTGTCGCGATCTTGTGAGTTACTAACTTTGAATCATTCTCTTTTATATATATAGATTAAACTGTACCTTTTAATTTTAAGTTAAATTTACTTAATTTAAAAAAACTTTTATATTAACTCGACACGTGTTAAAATCTAATTGATTAACTCGACACATGTCGCGATCTTGTGAGTTACTAACTTTGAATCATTCTCTTTTATATATATAGATATAAGATTTTTGCGAAAGTTCATTAGGCCTCGCGTGATACACAGGAGAATAATAAAATATTTAGATTTAAAAATTGATAACCCGTATAATTATGATTAGTAGAATTAGATTCTAAATTTAAATCCGTTAAGTTATTCACGAATAACGTTAAGTGATTCCCAATAAACAAATTAGAAATTGATCTATATTATCCATAAACCTGATAAACAATTACTCTAAATAAATGATAGGGTTCCAAAAACATAATTTCATTATATTGTAGTTTTTGATTTTGATTTTTACTTTATTTTTCTATTTTAGTAATTTTCATTTAAATAAACATAATTTATATTATTACATTTCAAAAATAACAATAATTCTGGATTCTATTGCGCGCATTGCACGCTACTTGGAAGTCTTTAATACTTTAACCTAGTTATAAACAAGAGGAAAGGCAAAACAAAAATTCCCAATTAGCATCCGCAACGCAAAGCTAAAACTAGGGATTTTTCTGGGATCGAAGGATTCGTAAGCCTAATCACCGAAAACACACGGCGGCGTGATGTCTAAGCTGCTCTCCGTTGAGAATACCACTTCCTTCCAGAAAGAGCTAAAGAAGGAAACCCGTCTCGGCATCTCCGCAAAGAAAGACGAGGACTTTGGGAAGTGGTATTATGAGGTATCGCTCGCTCATCTCTCTCTCTCTCTGATTCTTCTTCTATCCAAAACCCACCATCTGATTTCTCTCTCTCTCCCCCCAGGTATGTACACGCTCTAACATGCTTGCTTACTACGATATAAGCGGCTGCTACATTCTCAAGCCATCCGCAATGAAGGTTTGGAATTTTATCCGAGTGAGTTCTCTGAAACAAGTCCTTTTCTTTTTGGTTTATACCAAGGCCCATTTTTTTTAATTGCTAATTTCGCTTTGTAGACTTTCTTTGATGCCGAAATTGAGAAGATGGACGTGGAGGAATACTGTTTCCCTCTGTTTGTATCACCTGCTTCTCTTGAGAAAGAGAAGGACCACATTGCAGGATTCTCTCCCGGGGTTGCTTGGGTTACGAGAGCTGGTGAATCTGAGCTGGCTATCCCAATTGCTATACGCCCGACCAGTGAGACCGTGATCTACCCTTACTTTAGCAAATGGATTAGGGGACACCGTGATCTGCCATTGAAGCTCAACTAGTGGGTTAATGTTGTTAGATGGGAGTTTAGCGACCCTCTTCCATTCATCAGGTATATCTTTGTATATGATATCTTTCTTTCTTTCTCCTTTCCTTTTTCCCGCTCTTTTCTTACCGTAAAATCCGCAGGAGCCATGAGTTCCTTTGGCAGGAAGGGCACACCGCTTTCGCCACCAAAAGCGAGGCAGATAAAGAGGTGATGTGTTGCGTTTTTGACGTTTTCTAATTCTCGTTTTCTGTACATAATCAAGTCTTTTTCGAGTGTTTTAGTCTTTTAGGAGTCATTTCAGGTGTAAAAGCATTTCGGGACGGAGTTCGGAGGCTTAGAGCGGAAAAACGGCAAAACCGAGCAAAAAAGAATAGGATCGATCGATCCCCCTACTGGGATCGATTGATCCCCTTTCCTCTTGCTCATGATGGCGATGGTGACCTAAACGCCAATGCAAACCAAGCAGCTGCTGCTGATGTCCATAGACGAGCTGAAGCTCGGAGGCAAGATGCTGCTGCTAAACACCATTTAAATCAAAGACAGCCTCCACGCAGACCGATCGGGGGTATTGATACTCCACACCAATTCTACCAGGACATAACTGCTATTCGTCCACCGCCTATTCAGAGGCAGAATTTCGAGATCAAACCTCAGATCATTGCTCTTGTCGAGAGACATCTTTTCTATGGGAAGGCTTCGGAGAATCCCATGGATCATATTGAAATGTTCGAAGAAATTTGAAGCACTACGAACTCAAATGGAGTCCCTGCGGACTATTTGAAGTGCAAGCTTTTCTCCTTTTCTTTAGCTGATCGAGCAGCGAAATGGCTCAAATCTCTAGAGCCGGGTTCTTTGACTTCTTGGGACGCAATCAGGTCAGCCTTCTTGGATTAGTTCTACACCAAATCCAAGACCGCTTCTCTCAGAATCAAGATTACTCAATTTCAACAAAACATCGGTGAGCCCTTCAATTAAGCATGGGAACGGTTTAAAGAATATCTAAGGGAATGCCCTCATCATGGCTATTTAGACGAACAAGTGTTGAACATCTTCTACGATGGAGTAGATTGGGACTCCAAGAATTGTCTAAATGCGTCCAGCAATGGCAACTTTATGACAAGGACCAAGGAGGAAGCTTATGAGCTTATTGAAAACCTTTCCGGGAGTTCAAGTCATCGCAATCCCGAGTATGATAGAACGCGACGTGTGAGTGGTGTTGAAACACAAAGGATAGATGACCTTTTCGCAAAGGTTAATGGCATTGCTGCACTTCTGAAAGGAAATCAAAAAGCTGTCAACTCTTTGATAACACCATATTTTATTTGTTTTTAGGACTTTGTTTTCATAGGTTTTAATCCCACATTGTATAGTTTTGGGATCTTTTCATGCATTTGAGTCTCATTTAGTTTTAACTTGCATTTTAGAAGTCCTAGATAGTTTTGTGTCGTTTTTGGTTTGCTGGAGCCTTTTTCAGGTATTTAGGAGTGCTTGGAGCAGCTTGGATCAAAGGAGACACTTGGAGTTCGAAGGAAGATCGAAGAAATATCGAAAGAGGAGCAAAAGGAGCAAAATACACATCGGATCGGTTTATAACCGATCCCGATAACCGATCCCGATAACCGATCAAGATTTCCTGATCAAGACATGTTCCTGAAAGATCCAACCATAAGAACACCTTGCTCTTTGAATTAGACTGGGAGCTCTTCACGAAAGTTATTCGCAATTGAGTTAGCTTTCTAATGGATGTGGTTTCATGTCATTATCATCAGCGGTTCGCGAGATGCGTTTGATTTACTGAAGACATGTCATTACCGGAAAATGCAGCGGCAATCCGAATAATCTGAAAGATCATATCGGATGGAAGCCTTCCCGTAACCAGTTTAATCTCAAATTTGGACACAAGATAGAAAATTGAGTTAGCTTCGCGTGAGCGTTGGATTCGTGTCATTCAGGGCTGTGGTTCAAGAGTTATGGCCAATATAGTGAAGACCTGTCAGGCAGAAATCGTCTAACCGATCGCCAAGGTCGATGGCAGAATTTTAACAAGCGGGATCGGTTATAACCGATCCCCGTAACCGATGCCGTAAATTTTAGTGCCCATTTTTGTATTTAAGTCATTTTTACTCATTAAAAACATAAGTCTTTTTCCCCAAAACAAAAAGTCTCTCTTGGGAACACCTCTTGGTGTTCTTGAATGGATCTTCATGTATATTTCACATAAGGGAATATTTCTTCACTTTTATTTCATTTTATATCTATTTGATTCTTCTTCTTTCTTTTCTATGGTTTACTTTTGTGATTTGTGTTATTTTTGTGAGTTGACTTTTTCTGGGTTCATCATGTTCTTGGTGTTCTTGTGAATAGCTTTTTGTTGGATCATGATTAGACTTGATTTGGATGGTTTGATGATTTCTTGTTGATGTTTAGGCTTAGATACTCATTTTTCACATGTTTAGAAGTGATATTAATGCTAGAGTTGACTTGATCACTCAATTTCTAGATCAGGGTCGATTTACACTCGAGAGAGGTTCGGTAGATCGTCTAGAAGATTTCTAAACGTGCTTATCATTCTTAACCGTTAGCCATCATGATTAAGGTGAATTGTTGGCTTAAAAAGGACTTACGTTTTATGCTTGTTGATAATTTGGTTGCAATTGAGAGATTAGCTAATTTGAATTATCAACAAAGGGTTTAGCATCACGAGAGTGAGTTAAGCTATTCTTGTGTTCCTTGCCAAAGAATGAATTTGTATTGAATGTTTATGCATCACTAGTAATTTGTCTTGATGGTTTGATGATGGTGATTTTGGATGATCTTTGTTAATTCTTTCACTTAGGTTCTTAGGTTGATTCTTAATGCTAGACTTGACTTGGTGCTAGACTTGACTTGGTAAACCGAAGTTTAGAACTGCACCTAGATTAGGTAGTTCTAGTTTGGCATGACACACCGAACTAGAGTTACACCCTAGGATTTTTGGTCTCGTCCCATGCTTTAGGGAAGAGATTCGAGTAAACGGTGTTAGTGCTAGATTAGGTTTATTCATTCGAGTCTTGAACCTAGGCATTTCACACCCGAGAGGAGTTAGATGAATTGCTTGAACCGAATCTTTAGCGAGCTTTACGTATCATTCACAATTGGCAATTGTAGTTTGATGTGTTTAGTGAACTAAATGGACTTGTGATTAATGCTCATCGATTATCATTGATTGCAAACGAGAGTTTAGCTTAATCGGGTAATCGATGAAGAGATTGATACCACGAGAGTGGATTAGTCTTATGTTTGTGTTCCATGTTCTAAGATAGGTTTTAATGCTTCCGAATTATTCATCGTTTGATTGTTAATCATCTCTTCGATAGTTTAAGCCATGATCCAACGTTTTCTCTTTGTGTTTTATTTCCTTTCTTTCATTTTCTTTCTTTTAATTTCTTTCTTGCATTTTGATTTCTTTCTTCTTTCTTTTCATTTTTTTGTATAAAAACATAAAAACGTTTTTGCTCTAGCTTAGTTTGTTTCTCGTATCTTTGGTGTGTAATCTTTATTCTCTGTGGGATCGATCCTAAAGTGCTACATCGACATACCGTTATGATTGCGGTAGTGTTCGCATTAGGTTAATTGGTGCGGGTATAAAAACACACCAAATCAATTTGGCGCCGTTGCCGGGGAGTGAATGATTGCCATTAGAGTTAGGATTCATTTTAAGTCTAGAGCTTTTTATTTTATTTTGTTGCTAATCTTTTCCCTTTTCTTGTGATCTTGATCTCTTAGGTGTACAACTAGGAGTAAAGGAAACATTCAATGAGAGAGTGAATAAGAGGATGCAACCGTCAAGCTAGCGACGTTAAACGCGCTATTGGGGACTCCCCCAATTCTATCCTTTGTATATATGTTTATATGTTTGTTTTAAGTTTGATTTAAGCTGTGTTTTATTGTGTTTTGATGTTACAGGGCGTCGGGATTCGTAGGAGAACGTTCGGGATCAAAACGAGAAAAATCACAATTCCAGACATGCTGGATCGGTCACGACGATCGGTTATAACCGATCAGAATGTGCAGTGATCGGTTATGCCGATCGGTCACAAAAATGCGATCAGTTATGAAGAAAAAAACGTCTTCTGCAATCGGTTTCTGCGATCGGTTTATAACCGATCAAGATCTTCATCGATCGGTTATAACCGATCGCGAGCCCAGGACCAATAAGGGTGAACAATGGGACGGATCGAAACGGCCAAAAACCGGTGAGCTTAACGAGCCAAACCTCCTCATTGTGAAACCACACACTCCACTCCAAGGTACCTCTAACATTATTTTTGTATATACATTTCATTTTTTTTGTTTTATGTCTCGTATTATGTTTTCTTTCTCGGTTTTACTTTCTCACCGAGACTAACGTTAAGGTAGATGGAATGTATCAGGATCTCAACAGAAAATTCGAGGCCATTCAAACTCATGTGAAGAAACTTGAGACTCAAGTAGCTCAAACGGCAGAAGCGATCAAAGGACCTAGGGGAGTTCTTCCTAGAAATGTTGAACAAAATCCTAGAGAGCATTGCAATGTAATCCTTGGCCACGAAGAAATGGAGATTGCACTTGAGTTGAGAAATGAGATAGAAGCTCATGATGCGGTAGTGGAGGAGGAGCATACTTCCTTCCCTTTGCGACAATATGTTCCTAAGGTGCCATACCCTAAACCCTCCAAACTTCTGATGAATCCTATTAGTGTAGAGAAGCTGCGTGGTTTTGATAAAATAGTAAGGAGGATTCCCCATGAGACCTCATTTGAAGAAGCCTTGGAATACAAACCTTTTCTTGGTTTCTTCAAGAATTGCAGAGAAGATTTTGAAGAGGTTAAGGCGCTTTTCATCAAAGCAAGGAGCACACCACCACCAATAAAGCAATTGACTAAGATTGAAGACCCTGGGAAGTTTTCTGTTCCATGCTCCATCTCTGGAGTTGAGTTCAAAGGGTCTCTTGTTGATACTGGGTCTAGCGTGAATCTCATGTCAAAAGCTGTTGCAGAGAAGTTGGGAATTGCAGATATGAGACCTCCTCAGATGACTCTCACATTCGCGAACTCTTCCACCACGATTCCATATGGTACCATCCCTGATTTGCTTGTTAAAGTAGGAAATTGTCTGGTGCTTACCGATTTTCAGATAGTTGAGATGACCGAAGATTCTGATATGCCTTTGATTCTTGGAAGACCATTCATGGCCACAGTGGGTGCAATTGTAGACATGCCCTATAAAAGAATCTCATTCTCTAACATTGACAAAAGGTCTTCTATAAAGCCATTCCAACAATGGGAGTTCCCAAACACGTCTCCTGCATCACTGTTATCACAAGAAAGAAGCTGGATATTGATCCTAGGAGAGAGCCTCTTGATGGGAATCAGCTCAAGGAAGTCTTCGATGATCCTCTTATCATCACCACGAGCGACATCATAAAGGCTAAGGCAAAGGAGAAAGTAAAGAGCAAAAGAATCAAGGGAGATGCCTATATTACTTTGACTCCTCAGAAGTGTGATGGAGATTCAATTGAGTATGAGGTAAAATGCAGAGGAAACTCAAAGCCATTCTCTAAGGTTAGAGCTATTCTATCTTCGGAACTGAAAGAGAAAGGAAAAGATGTTGTGAAAGGTTTGTTGAGCAAAGTTATGAAGCTGAAGATGTTGAAATGTGGAACTTGTTTCGGGGCAAGTTCTTATGCTCGTCCTGACCCATAAACGGTCCCGGAGTCAAGCTAATGACTAAAAACGAGCATTTAGTGGGAGGCAACCCACCGGTAAGTGTATATAATTTTATTTTTCAATTTCTTTTCACTAATCTTTCTAATTTTTAGTTTTGTTTTGAGTTTTCTAAAAAAAAAAAAAAAAAAAATTAAAATTTAAGGTGCGGATGCAGACAGAGCCGTTGACGGTGATCCTGTTGTTGCTGGACACAGGACCTCATAGCACGCTGATACTGGTAAGTCATCCGATACTGATGTGCGTGTTGCACGACGTAGGCGACAGCCTGACCAAAGCAGGAGCGTTAGCTCAGACGACCATACTCGCTGAGCAGAGTACTCTCTCTACCCATTGTCCTATCCACGTTTGATTTTCTTTATTTTACGTACGTTATTCCCTTTCCTTCCGATTTATTCTCACACCGAGACGGTGTGAAGTAAGTCTGGGGGGAAGCAGCTACTAACGACATTTATCTTCTTTTGTTTATGTTTGCTTTCTTTGGATTTTGTTTTTACATTTTCCGAGTCGTTAAGTCGATTCCAAAAAAAAAAAAAAAGAGAGTGTGTTTAGTGTGTTTTTCACTTTATTTACGAACCTTCTTTTGGAATTATTGTACTAATTCTTCATCTGAGTGACCATTATTGCATAATCATTTCCGAATAAGACTAATGAAAAATCCAGATGTCGACCGGCTAATCAAAAACACCCACGTCTCCAGAAAAATCCAGATAGCCTGAGCTAATTTATGAGCTCTTCCTTTTTCCTCGTCATCGTGATCAGCGTTTTAAGAGCTTGACTCCTCATTTGTATCTGACAAGATAGCCTATGAAAAGTATGATTCTCCTCTCCCGGTCCCAAAAATAAATTCATCTATGTATATAAATAATACGAATAGCACGGAAGTGAACCGGGGATTCGGTGGCAAAAACCATCAATACTCGTGTCTCATGAAAGTTCGCCAAGGAAATTGAATCGGGGAGTGAACCGGGGATTCGGTGGCAAAAACCATCAATACTCAAGTCTCATGAACCGATAATAATAATAATAAAAAAAGATGAATAAAATAAATAAGTCTGGGGGAGAGGAAAAATAACGAAAGGATTAAAGGTTGGCTCGTTACGATATCGAAAGGAAAAGAGTCTAGAAGGCTTTTAGCACTATTATCTTTGATGAGACCCAGCGATGATGGCTTTCGGACTATTCTGTGAGGCTGTGGGGAGAATATGAGAAGTTGCGATAACTGCGGAAAAGTACATAGTGGTCTGTTATGGATTTGGTGAAGCAATACGTGGATTACTAAGTTGAGGGGCCATTGCGTAATTCTATAGAGAAGGTAAGTTCTCGTGTTTTCAAAAAAATTTCCTTATTCTTCGATTTTTGTTTGCTTGAGGACAAGCAAAAGACTAAGTCTGGGGGAATTGATGTGTTGCGTTTTTGACGTTTTCTAATTCTCGTTTTCTGTACATAATCGAGTCTTTTTCGAGTGTTTTAGTCTTTTAGGAGTCATTTCAGGTGTAAAGGCATTTCGGGACGGAGTTCGGAGGCTTAGAGCTGAAAAACGGCAAAACCGAGCAAAAAAGAATAGGATCGATCGATCCCCATACTGGGATCGATCGATCCCCTTTCCCGTAAAATTCTGGATCGAGCTTTCATCGACGCCGATCGACCGATCCGAAGAAAAACATGGGATCGATCGATCCTCCTACATGGATCGATCGATCCAGCTCTCTGTGAATAGTGTAAAAACGTGTTTTCTTACTATTTCACCTACTTTTCTTCTCTAAAATCGCCCAAAAACTCGAAAATAAGGGCAAGAACATAATATGTATTAATATATCTACTTGTCTCTCTACTTCTCTCTTGGATCTTGGTGATTTATAAGCTTGGAAATCAAGCCTTTGAATCTACAAAATTGGAGAAGTTTTCTTAATCTCTTCTATTTTCTGTTTTTGTTGATCATGTGTTCTTCATCAATTCTCTGTATTTGTTCTGCAATTATGAGTGAGTAGTTTCTTAGTTAAGCTAAGGGTGTTAAGGGATTTCATGATTTAACGGTTTAGGATAGATTAAACGGAGATTTAATCGGTGGATTCTTCGTCTAGGGTGTTCTTATTGCTTGAATTAAATTGATCACTTAGTTCATGATCTTGGGTTATCTAGCGCACGGGAGTGTTTGTCTAGATGCTGGAATTATCCTAGATGAGCAAAGCGTCCTTATCCAACGGGAGTTGATGTTAAGGCGTTCTTGTGAACTTATCAAATCGAACTAGAAAAGCATGCTTAGAACCTTTGAATTCAACGGGAGTTAGTATTTATAGTTTTAAGCATAGGGATTAATACTCCGGGAGGAGGTTAATCTATTATTAGGTTTGAGTTCTAGACGATTCTTAATGCAATCCCCTGTTTAAGATGCATTAACCGTTATTCGTGATTTCCCGCAACGTCACCCGAGGCTTAACACCTTTTTAATTTGAATTTACACCGTTTTAGTTGCCGTTCTTAGTTTCGAAAACATAAAACCAACAAACATCTGTCATTCGTCTTACCTTTAATTTCATCCTGCATTCTCATAGTCGTAACATTGATCTCTGTGGATTCGATCCTAAAGTGCTACAATCGACTACCGTTATGATTGCGGTATAGTGTGCACTTTAGTTATTAATTGACTTGGTGTAAACCACATCTAAATCAAGAGGTATACTTGCTCTTATACAGTTTTGCTTCTTTCCCAATCCATTTTTAGCTCAGCTAATATTAGGGAATATTATCCCACATCGGAAGTTGGAAGGGATCTAAGTAATATATAAGGGACATGGGCCAATTCATTCATTGCCAATTGATTTTGAGTTGGAAGCCCATGTAACTTAACAGCTAACTAGATAGGTAGTCCGCGCTTTGCGCGGGCATATAAGTTTTATAAACTAATTACATCATTAAGTTATTAACTTTGTTACCGATAAAAAATCAAACACAAATATAACAATAATGTTAGATTTACGATCAATCCAAAAAAGGAAAAAAAGAAATAACAACTAATATTATTAATAAAAAATACGAAATAAAGTAATGACAATCATAGAGCTCGAGAACATATTGAATAATGCAATGGCAATTCTTTTTTTATCTCTCCATCGCTAGAACTATCTCTCCATTTTATCGTAAGTGTCTCTCGCTCTAATCGGTTATTCATCTTCTTTTCCTTCTTATTTTTTTTCTTCTTCTTCTTAATCGTCTTTGACCTTTACTTCCTTTTCTTTATCATCTTTGTCTTCTCCAATAATTATTCTTCTTCTTCTTTCTCTTTCGGTTTGTTTTCGTCTATCTCTTCCGGTTTTCCTTCTTCATCGTCTTCATTCTCTGACTTATTATTCTTTTGGTTTTTCTTCGTCCCGTCTTCATCCTCAAATTCTTCTGCTTCACCTTCTTCTTCTTATTCTATATATTTCGGTTTATCTTCTCCCTAGTATTTTCCTTTTCTCCTTTTCATTGTCTTTGGCTTCTTCTTCTTCATCACCTTCGTCTTTTTCTACTCCTTCCCCTCCTTCTCCAAATCCTTAAATTTCTTCTCCTTCTTCTTCAACGTCTTGGTCTCATCCGCCTTCTTATTCTATTTATCATTTTTTTTTCTTTGTCTTTGTCATCTTCCTCGTCTTTTCCGACTTTTTCTTCATCATCTTAGTCTTCGTCTTCGTCTTCTTCCTCTTCTTTTTTATCATCTTTGGCTTCTATGAATTCCTATTTTTTTCACTTTCTAACTCTTCCGGTTTTTCTTCGTCATTTTCTTCTACATCATCTTCCTTCTTCGTCGTCTTCTTTCTCTTTTGTTTTTCTTCTTCATCTTCTTCTTCCTTATTGTTTTTAACTTCTATGGCTTCTTCTTCCTCTTTTTTCTTAAGGTTTGCCTTCATTTTCTTCTTCCGGTTTTTTTCGTCCTCTTCTTGTTCCGGCTTTTTCTTTGTCCGACTTTTCTT
This sequence comes from Eutrema japonicum, assembly GCA_030161315.1. NCBI lineage: Eukaryota > Viridiplantae > Streptophyta > Magnoliopsida > Brassicales > Brassicaceae > Eutrema > Eutrema japonicum. The sequence goes on from BSQW01000001.1 coordinate 44,503,142, forward strand.
CGCCCTCTTCTTCATCATCTTCATATTCTCCGACTTCTTATTCTTCAGTGTTTCTTCGTCTCATCTTCGTCTTCTTCCTCGCCATATTCAACTTTGATACAAAATCTTCCATTTTCGGTTTCCATTACTCTCTCTCTCTCTCTAGATTCCTAACTTAGATCTCCCTTGGTTCTTCCTCGATAATCTCAAGCATGTTCTTCTTCCTCGATAATCTCAAGCATGTTCTTCTTCCTCTTATTCTCCACCATGAAAGATAAATTCCACAATAGATGGGTTTAGTCTTGTCTCCTTCTACTTCTCCTTCTCTCTTTTGTTCTCTTAATTTACCTTAAAACATCTTCCCCATCTCTTCCTTCTCCTTCTTCATAACAATCACACACTTATTTGACGCCAAAATATCTTCATTGTTTCAACCATTGTTTCCTTGTAGCTTCTATGATTTTCTTAAAGCATTTCTAACAGGGTTTGTAACCGGTTCAGTATTGTCGAATTCAATATCTCTAAAATTTATTTGTTCATGCATAGATATGGTTCGTGGGTCGTTGCTATTTTTTCAATGCTTGTTTCTCTAAACACACTGTAATTTCAAGTACTCTCCTTATTAACACAAAATTGAAGGGTTACTATTAAAAACCAAACAAATAAAATAGATATGTTTCGAAGTCGTGATCGAAGATGTGCTAAAACGCATATAGGGAGTCTATCAATTATGACTGATTAAGATGCTTACATTAGAATTAAAAAAGATGTGCTAAAACGCATATAGGGAGTCTATCAATTATGACTGATTAAGATGCTTACATTAGAATTAAAAAATATATAATATATATAAAAAAATAAGTAAAACTACCATTACCAAAAAAACTACACTTACATGTTCTTGAAGTCTTTAACTCTCTCTCTCTCTCTCTCTCTCTCTAAATTAGATCTCCCTTTTTTCTTTCTCGAGAATCTCTCTAGCATGTTCTTTTTTTTTCTCCTTCATGAAAGATAAATTCCATAATAGATATGTTTAGTCTTATCTCTTTCAACTTCTCATCTCCTCTTTTGTTCTCTTAGTTTACCTTCAAGCATCTTGGCCATCTCTTCCTTCTCCTTCTTCATATCAATCACACATTTTTCGCTGTAAAAAAACCTTCATCATTTCAACCACTATTTTTTCTTATCCTTTTTCATCATCTTCGCCTTTTCGACATCCTATTATTCAGGTTTTTCGTCGTCTTTTACTTCTTCTGCTTTATCTTCTTCTTCCTCTTATTCCTTTTCTTTATCTTTTGGTTTTTCTTCTTCTTCATAATTTTTTTTATTTTTTTCATCGTCTTGGGCTTCTTCTTTTTCATAATCTTCGACTTCCACTTTTTTTTTTCTTCCACTTTTTATTTGTCGATCTTCTTCTTCTTGTTCTTCGACTTCTCCTAATTCATTGCATTTGTCTTCTTTGTCTTATATGGTTCCTTTTTCTTCTTGTTTTTCTTAGCTTTCTTCCGCATCTTCACATTCCCAGACTTTGTCATCTTCATCTTCCGGTCTCCTTCCTCATCTTTAACGTCGGGTCCTCTTATTTTCCTAATTCTTCTTCATCAACTTCTTCTTCCTCACCATCATCCTTCTTACATCTTCCTCTTCATCGTCTTCGACTTCTACTTCTTCTCCTTTATCGTCTTGTCTTCTTCGACTTCTTCTTCTTCTTCTTCTTCTTTTTCTTTCGGGTTTTCCTCTTTTTCTTCTTATTTTTCTTCTTTTTATTATTCTTACTTATCTCGTCTTCACCTTTGTCCTCCTTCTTCTTCTTCATATTAATCACATATTTCTTCGTCGTAAAAAATCTACATCGTTTCATCGTAGCTTCCGTACATTTCCTCTAATATTTTAAGCAGGGTTTGGAACCAGTTTAGTATTGTTAAATTCAATATCCATGAAATTTATTTCATCATACATCGATATGTTTCGTGGGTCGTTGCCATTTTCTCGTCGTCTTGTCTATCTTTTTGTCGGTTCTTATCTTTCTCGCAAGCGCAAGCACAAAACCATGATATCAGAGTGTAGGTAAGCAATCCCTTTGGTAGTTTTGATACCCTGTTAAGTTTTATTTCAAAAGTAGTCATTATTTGTATACATTACGTTTATGAATTATTTTGATTCTTCCTTATCCCTAGCCAGAAAAATCTCCATGTTTTTTTGGTCTCTCTTTCTTGTCGGTTCTTATCTTTCTCGCAAGCGTGAGCACAAAACCATGGTATCATAGCGTATGTAAGCAATCCCTTTGGTAGTTTTGACACGATATTAAGTTGCATCTTTAGATTAGTCATTATTTGTATACGTTTAGTTTATGGATGATTTTAATTTTTTGTTCTCCTTAACCGGAACTCTCTCCCCGTTTTATGGGAATTGTCTATCCTCTTGTCGGTTCTTATTTTTATCGCAAGCGCGGGCACGAAACCATGGTATCAGGGAATAGGTAAACAATTCATTTAGTAGATTTGTCGACTAAACCCTTATATACCGTTTTATGAATCTAGACACGATTACAAACAAAGCCCATTGCAAGTAACAATCATTTTTAATCACTTTATCGAGTCTAAAGTATATATTTTCTTATGGCACAACACAATGAACACTAATTATCAGTTATTAAAAACTTATATTATAAAACATCAAACATAAAATCATATTAAAAAAAAATATTTAAAACAATATGGACATATATTTAAGATTTGATCGAAATATCTAGTTAGAAGATGTTGTTTACTTTGTTTTTTGTTAATGAATTTTCTATTGAAAGTGAAGAAAAAAACCATTGCGTATATGAAATAATTATATATATTTCCTAATTTAATAAACAATTGGACCACAAAAGATATATATAAAAAAATAATTGGCTCATAAAAACAACTTTTTAACCCCAAAAGAGAAGAGCATGTCTTCGTCTTCTTCAGATAATCTTTTCGATCTGGTTTTAGGCAAATCGTCGGCAACGCTTCCGATCTATCGACAACATGCTTCCAACTCCGAATTGCATTTCCAAACTCCACTTTTCCAGAAACGTGATTCCCTAGGGATTCCGTTTCCGATTCCGAAACGGGAATCGGAGCATCACCGGCGCTTCCATGCTACATAGGTCGAAATAACAATAGTCTTAAAACTCAAACCTTAAAAAATACTTTGTAAATTCTATTTTTTTTAATACCATTGCTAGATCCAAATGCAGTCATGATCAATACAAACATGTTTCTCTCTACATGAAACAAATGTAACAAATTCATATTCAATCAAAAATTTAATTTCTTTAACCAATTGTCATTAGAAAGGAAGAAATTGATTTAAGAGATACTCTAACTTATTTTTATTAATGTATTCATGCCATTCTTCATCCTATGGAAAACCACCGGAATAATTAATCTGTCGTCAGACACTTACCAGCAAAAACAAATAATCCAAATTTCAGCACTAAAACGATCATGAATCTACGATCCAAAAATCCCACAGAGTTTGATATCCTCTGATTTCGAAAAATCTATAAATTGTTATGAATACTTTTTTTCGAGCTTGTTATAGAGCAATATTCTTTGACAATCAATCGCAGAGCTGAGACACTAAATCCTTCTCATTCATCATGAACACAAACCCAAAGTCTGGAAATAAGAAAACAAAATCTTAATTTGGAAATCCAGAAAACCAATAAAGTCAAACGCCAAATTACATAAATCGATATAACGTGCGAATTACTATAACTGTTATTTCTATATTAGTAAATTAAAAATTATAAATACAAAATGATATTGAATACGATTATCACATCTTTAATTCACAGCTTGATTTGGAATCCCATGTTTTTTAAAAATGAATAGAATATGCATTGCCTTTTTTTTATTAAATTTTATCAAATTTTAAAACTCTTTTCAAAGATTCTCATCCACAATTGCCTAAAAAAAATATGGTCTACTTAGAGCATCATTGTCGCGGTTTCTTAAGAGAGTTTCTTAAGATTTTTTTGCCAAAAATTAAATAAAAATTAAAATAATAAACAAGAGCCGGTTCTTAATTAGGACCCGTAAAAAACAGTTCTTACGGGACACGTGTCATTGCGTGATTGTTTTTTCTTGTTTCTTATTCGATGAAAACCATGGAGAAGATCGTTCGCTCTTCTTCTTCTTATTCTTTGGTTACACTTTTTTGTCTCGTTCTTCTTCTGATCTCGAATTTTCACGGATCTGTCCAGTTTACCGAAGCAGGGCAGCGACGGATCGAGATCTCCGACGATCTAGACGACGTCGAAGACAATGAAGAAGACGAATCATGGAAAGAATGGGGAAAGAAAGCACCGATGCCGGAATTCGATCCGCCGCCTGATTGATCTAACATGGGATTCGAACAGGTCCAAGCGGAAATGGCTAGACGGACTTTTGGACTAGTCGTCGGATTCGTGAAGCTCCGGTTAGGAGTCCACCGTACAAAGGTAAACAAACACTCAAATCTAACACTCTCTGTCTCTCAAATACTCCAAGTCAATGTTCCAGATAGAGCGGAGATATATAGTTTGGCCTTCTCTTCGAATGCTGAGTGGTTAGCTGTCTCAAGTGATAAAGGAACTGTCCATGTATTTGGTCTCAAAGTCAACTCCGGCTCTCAAGTGAAAGACACACCCCGAATTGCAGCTGATGTTAGTCGCTCTGCCTCATCCCCATCTTCGTCCCTGTCTTTATTCAAAGGTATATAATTCACAAAAACACAGAATCAGTCACTTTCAACACTTAGTAGGCTCTTGGTTTAGTAAGCGTAAATCTTTTGCTCTATTAGGAGTGTTGCCAAAGTATTTCAGCTCAGAGTGGTCGGTGACAAGTTTGTGTTCATTGTAAAAGATGTGTCAAGACTTCTATGATTACGCTTTTGTTTTGTAGTCAATCTAACAAGTTTTTGTAGTAAGTAAAAGATATGTGTCAAGTCTATTGTTTTTGTATATTTTGCAAACTCGTACATTTGTCTCTTTCTCTTATTCTCTTTATATATTTTGCAAACTCATGCCTCTTCTTTATTCCTCATCAAACGAGCAAACTCATGCCTCTTCTTTATATATTTTGCAAACTCATGCCTCTTCTTTTGTTAAGTTAAGTTCTTTCTTCTCTCATTCTCATTCTCCTTTTAAAGATCAAATCCACTTCTTTCTTCTCTCATTGTCTTTCTCCTAGTAAAGATCAAATCCAATTCTTCCATCAAAATCTTAAACAATTATGACATCTTCTTCCCATAATACTTTTGACGGATCACTTGATAAAAATTTCGATCAACATTTTTATCAAATATTCGATAATAATTGAACGTTCTTTTGCATTTTTTTTCTTCAAAATATATATTTAAAATGTTATGTTTTTATGTCAACTATGTTTAATTAAAAAAATAAACTCTATTTAAAATAAAACAAATTTTTAAAAATAAAAAAACCCCTAATAGGGTTCTACCAATAAAACAGCAAAAACAGAAGTTTCTTAACAGAGTTTCTTAACTTCAAATTTATATTAAAAGAATACTTAAGAAACCCAAATGGATTTCTACCAATAATGATGCTCTTAGTACCTTTCTCCTCCATTATATTATTCTGCCAAGATAAAAAAACAACCCGACCGATTAGACAATTTCCACGAACTTAAAACCTACCTTCTTCTTCATATTCTTCTTAATAATCATGTTTTTCTTAATAAAGATGCATAGACAATCCTCAAACCAAAATTCATTGCTCTGAATCATTTTAGTCAAATTAATTCTAAAATTACCCAGACCCAAACAGAGAAAACAATCGCTAAAGTAAACTCAATCTAAAAAAATTCATAAAAACGGAATCTGAGTTTCTGTTTAATCATAAAAGAAATCTGAGAGGGCAGCTCTCCCAATGTGTCTCCCGATTAACCTTTCAATATTTCCTTCGATGGGTTTGATCGGGAACTACGCCAAGGTGAGGCTTTTCATCTACAAGTGAAAATTATGAATCGATCAATCATAAAGTTTAATGATTATGTAATCTTATATCCTAAACCACAAGATAATCTTTATTACCAAAACGATGCAAATATAACAGTTCATAGAACACATCAAACCATAGCAGGACGAACAAATAACAATACCAAATCAAACGGTAAACGAACGACAATATCAGAAAACCAAGTCTCCATTTGGGTTACCTTTTATATCTGGTAGATCTACAAAAATGCTTAATCCCAACTGGTTACACTTCTGTACTTAGAGATCCCCGTCCACGCACCCTATCATGAAGATCAAAACCATAAAACTATGTTCAGAACTACAAAGAAGTGAGAGTTTCACCTGCTTGGTCATACAGATTTGAAGGAGAAATGCATGGTAGCTTATAAACAATTATCATCATGTCATTGCCTGCAAAATGCAAGTGCTCACATCATATAATGTCAGCATCATTGTGAAATGTCTATTGTCCAAGATAATATTGAGACGTCAAGAATCAAGAAGAAAAAAAAAAGAAACACAATCAAAACGTCCTACTGATTTCTGAGATATGGCGCAAAAAAACCAGACAAATAAACCTCACTTAAAAATCAGCTCTTGTATATAATTAAATCTGGAAGCATATCAGTGAATCAAAAAGTACATACAAACAATAGAACAATTAAACGACATAGCTCTGTCTCCACGGATCTACCAACTAACCATTTTGTTAAACTTCTCAATAGTTGCCAATGGGATTCAAGTTGAATGACCTTTCTGGTGCCTTCACTCTTCATAATTAAAAACAAAAAAAATACATGGATCACAAGTGTTTGAGAAATGAAAAGTTCTAATGCAAGGATAGAGTACATAAGTAAGTTTAAGACGAACTATTACATTGGCGAAATAATTATACCAAATCGCATAAGATCAGCATAACCTTACTTAAAAGATATACGAATCGACACAAATAAAAAACAGAGGAAATACAGTATCATACCAAAAACAGAATACGGAAATTTGTCACCAACAGGGTTCCTGCTTCATCGGTGTAAATAAGGAGAACTCCATAACCAATAACTGGATTCGATGATCATGGACACATGCCATAACCAATAACTGGATTCCTTTGATCGATATTTGATAAAAGCCGTCTGCATAATGATGAATTCTTTTTCGGTCGACGGCTTCACCTACAGTTTTCTGGTAAAAGCCGATCGATGTAGGAGAAAAAAATCAATATGAGAACCAAAATTGTTGCGGAGGTTTCCCAGAAACTCTCGACGAAATCGGATTACTCAAGCTTCAAAATCGATGAAACCAGATTCTCACGTAGAAGAAGTAGAACAAAGACGAAATTTCCTAAAGCTGTTTCTCAATTCCTACGAATTCTTTAACCGTTGATAAAAAGCCAAACCCCATCCATCTAAAATATACACCATAGCCATGACCAAATCGGTATAGTATCAAAGCTCCAAAACTCAAAAAAAAATCATCTATATTCAACTGAGAATATTTTGATTATTCAAACGCCGCCAGGATTCTCCGTAATATCAAAGTTTTTGATATTTATAGGGTATTATAAGTAAATGATTAGGGTTTGCGATGGATGTAGTTTAGGTGTTTTAATAATTTTAAATTAATAAAAAAAATATATTAAATGATTTTTTAATGATCCAAAGCCCATTATTACGAAACACCATAAATTAAAAGCCCAAAAATTAATAATCGGCACGGCAAATTTCAAAATCTAAAAAAACTTAATTTGAACCGAAAAGATAATAACCAAGTTTTACGGTTTAAGGTGAATTATAGTAAAAAAACTTAATTTGAACCGAAAAAATAATAACCAAATTTTACTGTTTAGAATGAATGAAAGAGCTCCGTTCCGAAAATTTACTTAGCTTTTACTATATATATGATCCTTCCTTCCTTGCATAGCTCACAGGTGTTTGATATTTTGCAAATCTACAACGACATTTACGAAAAGCTCCTTGCGGTCCCTGTTATAAAAGGTATTAAGAGTGAGAACGAAAAGTTTGCCGGTGGGCTTTACACCACCAGCGTGGAGGCTTTCATCCCAACAGCTGGCCGTGGTATACAAGCTGCAACCTCACATTGTTTGGGACAAAACTTTGCAAAGATGTTTGACATCAAGTTTGAAGACAAGGAGGGGCATAGATCAATGGTGTGGCAGAACTCGTGGGGTCTCGGTACCAGATCGGTAATTACAGTCTCTTGAGTTTTTTTTTTCTTCCCTCCCTCTCTAATCATCAAACTAACTTGCTCTATATATAGATTGGAGTGATGGTTATGACTCATGGGGATGACAAAGGCATGGTTTTCCCTCCTCTGGTCGCACCTGTTCAAGTTGTCGTGATCCCAGTTCCTTTCAATGGTGTTGATACCGAAAGAATCTATGAGGCATGTGACTCTGTTAAATCCACCTTGCTCGAGGCTGGAATCCGTGCTAAAGCAGATAAACGCGACAACTATGCTTGCGTCTGGAAGTATTCAGACTGGGAGCAAAAGGGTGTTCCATTGAGAATCGAAATTGGTCCCAGGGACTTGGCTAAGAATCAGGTCAGTCTCTGGCAACAAGGTCTCATAATCTTTTTGTGGGCTAATTGTTTCTGGTTGGTTTAATTTTTGTTTTTGGCCCGTCCGAGCAGGTGAGAATAGTGAGGCGTGACACTGGCGCTAAGGCAGATATCTCGAGAGGAGACTTGATTGAACAAGTTAAAGACTTGTTCGGCAAAATCCAGAAAAGCCTCTTTGATGCGGCTAAGAGAAAGAAGGATGCATGCACTCAAAAGGTTGAAACTTGGGACGAGTTCATGGAAGCTCTCAGCCAAAAGAAACTGATCTTAGCTCCCTGGTGTGATGAAGTTGAAGTGGAGAGGCTTGTGAAGGAGCGTACCAAAACAGCAGCAGCAGCAGCAGCTAAGACTCTATGCACTCCCCTTGAGCAGCCTGAACTCAACGAAGGTTTTAGTGACACATTCATTGCTTGTTAAGTTTAGTCAGTATAATGTGAAAAGTTTTTCTTCGATTAATCTCTTGAGATTCCCTTGCAGGCACTCTATGCTTTGCATCCGGAAAGCCGGCTAAGAAGTGGAGCTACTGGGGCAGGAGTTACTGAGCTCTCTACGCTTCTGCCTATGAGGGGTTACGACTCATTTTGCTGTGCTATTGCAGCCAGTTTTATATTTGTAATAACTAAGCTATTTTTTTTCTTCTTTTGTCAACACAATTAATTAAGATTACAAATTAAAGTTTAGAATTATTTGGTCCTAACAAAAAAAGAAGCTTAGAATTATTTTATTAATGATGCTTATATAATTTGATTGTTCTTATTGTGGTGCGCAAATTCTGCATTTCATTGAGTGAATCAAAAATCCAGTTGTTGAAATGTATGCAATACTCTTATGTCCTCCTCTTTTGATGTTCATAAGATTCTTGAAGTTGTGTTTGTACATTGCTAGTTGCTTTGTATCTGTTTCTTAGATAACACGAGAGGAGTTTCAAAGTTTGAGGATCTATCTTCAACCTAACTAGGAGGTCTCTTGTTAATTTTTTACTGGTTCGAACTTTAGTGGGACTCTTAACTATCTTCTTCGATTTTCTTACCAAGGAAACCACATTTTATTTGGATAAACCTTTTTTAAAGGCTCTAATCATTTATCTTTATATCTAGAGAGCTCAATTCTTTCACAAGTCTCTCTAAATCTGCACTAGAGCTTCCTCCTACTTCAGTCGCAATTAAAGTACTCAAGAATCGAAGGACAATATACATAAACCTTTTTAGTAGTAACAAGAAAGCTATAGAGGATTCACCGGAGGCCTCTGCCATCTATCCGGAACGTGAATCTTTGATGCAGTAAAAAACTGCCAAACAAATTAGTTGTCCTCTTCCAATATACATAAACCCGTTTTTGGCTTTGTCCATTTGACATAGGAGATTAGTTGTCCTCTTCCACTAGACAAATTTTTGCTTCTAGTGGAAAATGAAAGGAAGGAAAAGTATTTTTTGAATTTTATGTTAAATGTTAGACTTTAGAGTTTTGAATTAACAGCAAATTATTCAAACAAGTTCACTACTTCATATTTGCCTACTATTATTGAAGATTAACATTTCCCTCTATTGTTCCTAGAAAAATCTCTCAATACCAAACATAGCAGAAGAAAGTAATAAAAACAGAGGATCAAAGCAGAGTGATCAAAACAGAGCAATAATACAGAGTATCAATTGACAATGGAGTATCTTATTGTTATAAAAGCTATACTTTATCACAAGGAACTTTCTTCCGCACTCGGAAAACACCAATATACTGCAATCATTAGTCACACTATATGTAAACATAAATCGCAAGGAACCTGATATACTTATCCATGACTCGGAAAGAGTTGAGGAAATCTTACAACAATAGTGTTAAAGACTTGCTCTCTACCCTTTGCTGAAGAGAGTCTGGAACTGTGCGATTGAGCTTTGGGTTTCCACTTAAGCTTCTACAAATAAAGAAGACGGAATGTTTTAGAAAAGAACAAAAAGAGAAGCTAGAGAGAGAGAGAGAGGGTGTAAATCACAGAAGCTCACATGAGTTTCAGCAACTTCATATCAGCAAAAAACGCTGGAATCTCTCCTGATATATCGTTGTTTGATAAATCTCTGTACATTGAAGAGAGAAAGATTGCAGAGTTATTGTCCTTAACTCACCGCTATAAACGATACCGAATACTTAAAGTTCATTGGTGTTAGAGTTTCGGATGCTTACAGCTCTCTCAACCTTGTTAGCTTGGATATATCATGTGTTATGGTACCTGTCAATTCGCTTGCCGTCAAGCTCCTGAGAAAGTATCAAATTAGTCAGAACTTGTGGAAAAACCCAACCTTTTTGATAAATAAAGAAACAGAACATACAAAGATATGATCAACGGTGGCTCGGAGTCTGGATAACTGCAGTTTACACCTTCCCAACGATAAAATTGAGGACCACATACATCTCCTTGCCAGCTTATCTTTCTGATCAATCCATATGTTGTCTTGATGTTCATCATAGCAGAAACTGATCATCATTCAAAGAACCAGACAAAGTAAAAAAGATAGATAATCTTGGTTATGATTTAAAGAACGGGTTTTAACTTACCTTCGTTTTGGTCTGTCTCAAGCTGTAGAAAGTCCAAGACTTTATAAACCTCGAGGCCGTTGATAAGAGGAGGAAGAGTTGAGTTACCGGTCATGGAGAAAGTGAAATTGAATTTCCCATCAGGAGAACTCACAGCGCTTGGATTGTATACAGTTGTTATCATAAGTTTTGAAGGACTAAAGAAGCTGAACCAACGTAAGCCACCATTGTAAGTAATGTTGAACTCTCTGGTCTCATTAGCTTCAAGATTTTGTATTTCGGCGAAATGCATGTATATATATGATTGTGCAGTGATGTCATCGAGAGTCCACTGTAAGTTCAGATTCTGACTAGCATTTGCAGGGATCATAGCGGATTTCGCTGCAAGCTGAGGCACATTGTAGGAGTTACTTGTATCCACAAGAAGGTCCGTGCTTAACGACGTTGTTTTCTCATCAATGTATGGCATCCAGATTCGGTCATGGATGTCCTCATCATACCTGATGAACGATGGAGTGAGTGAGAAGTAAACTCTTCTCAACGATATCAACGATCCACTTTGAGTGACGTAAGTATTATTGTTCAATGGACGAAGTTCCAAGGACGAAATAAACGGTGTCGTTAATCCTGTTTTGACAAGACAAACTTGGAGACGGTCTTGTGTTAAGACATGGATGATCTCGTGGATTGAACCATTTCCAACTCCTCGGATTGAAACAGGGGTCCATTTGGTAGGACCAATGTGAAGATCAAAGCTTGGGAGTTGATTCAGACCGTCGTAATCCCCGTACACAAAGGTTCCTCTGATCAGATATTTCCGGTTCCTTGTGAGGTTGAAGTTGTAACAGTTTCTTTGACCCTCAGGGAAGCTTCTTAAGTTCCAAGTTTGTTGCTGAAACTACGTCCTTAACGTTTCATTGATCCTCCCGACCACTCCACTGTCGATGTAAATCCCGTCTGATATGTATGTTATATTCGTCGTCTTCTCCATATAAGTTGTGTCTTTTGGGACCAACCCACAATCCAAGCTGATGAATCCTGTTCAAGAAAATTTTATAATTTATAGTAGTGAAGGTAACTTGGGCCTTGGGGACAAAGATATGTATTTTGTCGATCTCTGGTATTTCTAAGATTTACCACCAAAAAAAAAACAAACGTTAAAAGGGTGCTTTGCTTCAGATACAGAGGAATCAAAGGCATCAAATTGAAAAGAAATATAAAAAAAAAGAACCTGTTTGATCTTGAGGTTGGACTGATTGAAGAATTGCAAAAGTTACGATCAAGAGGAGCAAAAACCTATTAAGAATCTTCATTTTTTTTGTGTGGTTACTCTGTTCAAAGGAAGATTGTTCTTGTTGGGCAAAGTCGCAAAGATTACACCAAAGTTATAAATTAATTTGGGTCTAAAGGATTCAGTAAACTTTGTGCTAAGTCTTGAACATTTATATTAATCAGGTGACTGACTACTTCCGGGGTTGAGTAAGTATTTTGGAAATGAGTTTCCTCTAAATCCGCCAAATGAAGTTTAAGTGGTCCACATTAGGCATGACCAAAATAGAACCGTAACCGTATTTCGGACCGTAACCATATCGTTTTCAAACCGTAACCAGACCGTAACCGTGTCAGGCGGTTAAAAACCGTAACCGTTAACCGTAAAAATATATTAGTTATGGTTAAAAAAATTATTAACCGTAACTGTTAATTAACCGTAATCGTATCAAAACCATTGGTTAACCGCAACATTAAAACCGTAAAATTGTAACCGTAACCGTTTTAAAAATAAAATTATATATACTAATAATTAAAATTAGTTCTATAAAATTAAAAATTCAAAGAAAAATTATGTATAATCAGTTTACTAATAGCAAATGCAAATAAAAATCTAAAAAACAAGAAATATTAATTAAAACTTAAACGTGCTAAACTACTTAATATTTTTTCTAACAAATATAAGAAATATTTTAACAAAACAGTTTTACGATGAAATATATAAAATTAAAAAAAAAAAACAAATCGTGGAGTCATGGATAATGTGGAATGAAAACTAGTTTATAAAATTTATATTTATTTAATTATATCTCATTATATTAACCGTTTATTGTCATTAAATAACCGTAACTGTGTTTAACTGTAACTGTATTAACCGGACCGTATTTAACCGTAACCGTTTTAACCGTATATTAAACGGTTAAGATTAAGGTTAATAAAAATTTTAACCGTAATCGGTGGTTAAAAAACCTTAACTGTATTACCCGTAACCGTGATCATGCTTAGTCCACATAAAGTGGTGGAATCGAGTTTGGGTCTGTAACGAGTTTACGCTCTTTGTAGGTAGTAAAGTCAAGATAACCTTGCCATTCCGCTCGCTCGAGTTTGATTGTAAATGTAAATTTAGTTGCCTACGACTAATATAGGGAGTGAACAGGCCATACCTTTACTTGCCTACGATTTTTTTTTTGTTCCTTCTCTTGTAGAAGGGTTCAAATTAGAATTGGTGGCTGAAATCAAATAAAACCAATAAACAAAGAAATTAGAATTGGTGGCTGAAATCAAATAAAAACAATAAACAAAGAAATAGAAAACGATATAGTGAGTAAATCTTGTTTCTTGCAGTTGCCGAGTCTGTTAATACGAAATGGAACAAAAACTATTTAGCAATCCTAATTTTCATTTTTTCTGGTTATATAAATCTATACTATTAAAAAGGTATACATTTTGTAACCAAACAGTGACACTTTTAAATTAGTCTATTGTTATCTTGGATAATTACTATTCTTGTTACTAAACAAGTCAATTTAATAAAATATATATTTTATTTTATATTTATATTTATATTTAATTCCAAAATTTAAATATTAATTCAAATTAGTTTGGATTTACTTAAATATATGTTAGATTACTTATCAAAATACAAGAATCAGTTTTTTTTGTATCTTTACAAAAATAATAAATAATTTATATTTAATTTAGATATTCAAATTTAAATAATATTCTCATAATAACGCAGATGACAAACAAAATATGTTATTGTATATTTTTTTATCATAATCAATAAGGTTAAAATTTTAAATATTTAAAATTAGTAAATATTTATATTATATGGTAATATGAACGGGTATGTTAGTATTATATTTTTATAATCGATGTTCTTTGCGGGTTGGTTTGTCAAAACATACAAGATAATAAGATAATTCGAGTCATATTAAAAAGACATATTAACCCATCTTAACACTCATAAAAAATGGTTGTGTAGTAATTTATATTCACATAATAACAAAGTTTACAATTACGATTACATCGATATATACTTAACTAACTTATATTCCTATTATACTAATATACACCATATGATAATATCATATAGTTTTTATAACAGTTTACATTTTTGTTAGATAACAAACATTGCTATCATTTAAATTACTACATGTCAGCAAACATATTTTTTTTTCCATACAAAATAGAAAACATAAAAAAAAATTGTTACATGCCCTCATTGTGGATTAAAATATATTATATACCAAAAATAAAACTGTTAACAAATTATTTCTAAACACAAAATAAATATGTGTCTCATATTACAAAAATTAAATCTACAAAAACAAATTATATCTAAAAACAAAATAAATATTTATCTCATATTACAAAAATTAAATCTACAAAAACAAATTATATTTAAACACAAAAATAAACACAAATTATATTACAAAATTTTAGAAAAAAAAAATATATATATATCCGGATGCACGGGTTAGAATCTAGTTTTCTATTAAAAAGGAACAATTGGCCTCATTTGACGTTTTAAAAGTCTCGAAACTTTATTACAAGTAGTCTAAGTTTTGCTGCATGACATATACAAATGCTATTTATTATGGTTTGTCAAACCATAACTTATTTTGTCAATTTCTTTCTTTAGCAAGTTTAATCTTTTGAAAAATACCTCTTCCACTTTCCATCTGTCGTTCACTCTGAATTTGTAGAATCCAAAGGTTAATCGTAGCATAAAAAAAAATTAGAGGTTGAAATTTGGCATGTCTCCAATTTTTTTTTTTTTTTTATATTAAATAATCATATCTCTAGTCCCGTACTTCATTCACCTAGAAATCTTGAAGAGAAATGTTTCCTTTTATTGTTCTAGAAAAATCTTTGAAGAACAAAGTAATCAAAACAGAGGATCCGAGCAGAGTGACTAAAACAGAGCAGCCAATAGTGTTCGAACAGAGCAACAAACAGGATCACACATTTATATTTTTGCTTCTTACATACCACGTTTATGTGTCCAAAATATATACAGAACAAGATTGGGCCTTTTATGTCACGTTGATTTTATCACATGGAACTCATATTCTTCTATGGTCTTTCTCTTGTGTATGAATTACATTTTCTTGTGATTGAAGCAAGCTATGCATTATAAAGTTTTTTTTTTGTTTTTAATAGAAAAACCGTAGGAGTTTCGGGCATTCGGCCCATAATCTCCCACAGTACTGGATATTTCGATATAAAGAATAACCCTCCGTCCGAAATGGGAACTGAACCCGTGATACAAGAAAACCAATCCCCTTGCACTACCACTAGGCCACCACCCATTTGGTTTCAACTCTACTTTGCTTATGCTTTTGGGGGAAATCGGAGAGTTTCACTCAGCAAAATGATGAACCTTGTAGTGAAATTTGGTAACTTGACTAAGATATATAAATCCTAGCATAATGTCTCTTCCCCTAATTCTAACTAATATTATGAGGATTTTTTTTTGTTTTTTACATTGTTACAGGGAATTTAAAAGGCGGTTTTATTATTTTTAAGATGCTTCTGATAAGAACAAAGAATTTTATTGATCAAGAACAACGATTACAAACACTAGAGCTCAAGAACACTCTTGAAACTCTCCACTAGATACCAGATTCATCCAATCTGATTATCAAGCCACAACCAAGATGCACACAAAAGCATAAACTCTCTCAATACTCCTCTCCTCCTATTTATACTCTTTCCCTTTTCCTCTCTCCGTTACAGCAGCTTAACCGACTCTTAATAATCTTCTTCTCTTCTTATTCCTTTTCAGGGCCAACTCATCACTAGCTCAAGACGTGTCAGTTTCACAAAACAATTTTATTATTTCGAAAAATACCGACTATGGTCACAACAATCGATCTCAACCATCCAACCCTTCGTATCTTCAACAACACCCATCTGAATATTGGTTAACATTGCGTAGATCTTTGTGGACAATGCTTCTTCTCCTATCTTGTATTTCACCCTGCGGTCAAAGATATATATGAACCAAAAGAAAGCATTAAGTAATCCGAGGAGTCGGAAAGATCAAAGTTTTGATCATATATATATTAGTCTTATTAAGTTTAGAAAAACTAATCACTTTTTGTTCTGGAAGGTCACGGTTTCAACAGCTTTAACGACTGTTGCAGTTCCTGTGCAGAAAACTTCTTCTGCCTCTAATAGTTCATCCACCGAAACATCACGCTCTTGAACCTGGTACACAATTGTGAATCACAATCTATGAATATCTGTGAAAATGTCAATATACAAAAGGGTAATTCTGGAACCTGGCAGCCGATATCACGAGCTAGCTCGATTATGCTTTTCCTTGTGATTCCGGGTAAAATGGTTCCTGAAGTTCGTGGAGTGGACACAATGTTTCCCTATAAAATGAAGGGATGATTACTAATGAGTCTATGCAAATTAATCTAAAACGTCAAAACTTTATATTTTATAAACCTTGAGTTCTTATACCTTGACTATGAAGATGTTACAAGTACAAATCTCTTCGATGTTTCTACCAGTTGCCGCATCCAGGTACAAGACATCAGAGAAACCCGATGACTTTGCCTCGAGAAACGATTTCACAAGCTTTCAAAATTTTCGGTAAAGTAAACAAAAAAAAAAAGAAAACAATCAGAAAAATATTGCATTAAAAGTCTAATAAGTGTATTACTTTTGATATCTTTACTTACCGGAGAATAGTTCGTACAGCTCTTCACACCACCAGTTCCACCGGAATGGTATCGATGATAATTATGATTTACTTTCAGGTTCAACAAGCCTGAACTTACCTACAAGATGATAGACAAAATAGTTTTTTTTTTGTTTTCTTTAATTTTATCAAAAGACAAAACAGTTTACGATCTCAATTTAAAGAGTCTTTCCATTAGGGCAGGGCAGGGCAGGCTCATAGGAAATCAGGGCCCCTTTGCTAGTCCAATTTTTTTTTATAAATTTAAAAATTACAATAATTAGACCATGTTTTGAATTTTTTTTAAAAATAAAGGTTCTAAAATCTAAATTTTTAAAAAAAATAAGGGCCCTAAAATCTAAAAATAATTGTTGAAAATTGAGTGGGATCGTGGTAGCACATACCAAAAACCGGACCTGCATTAGGGTCTTCTCACATGGTATATACAGTTGAAAAATAAATAATATTTAATTGTGATAAATTTTTTAAGAGATATTTGCACTGAATATCACTTATTTCTTTAGTTTTTAGCACTTTCTGATTTTGGCTCAAGAAGTTAGCACTTTCTTTTGTTAAAAGACGTTTCTACCCCTCGTGCCGAATCGACAATATATTGTACATGATAGGTTTTGTCAACTATTAAAGTTTCTAATGTCAGTCGAATACCCTTATTGTTGTATTCACTTGCCTTATGTACACCTCTGGTCTGTCTGCTCATATGTCATGTAATATTGTGCTCTTTTCATTGCATGATTTGATATTTTATATATAGTTTCTCATAAAAAAATTGTTTGGGCAGGATTCTTCGATTATAATTTCATTAAACCACATTTACTTAATTTTATTTGCAAAACTTTCTCTCTCTCTCGCCTCTTTCTCATCGCCTAAACCTCTTTCTCATCGCCTCTCTCGTTTTCTGCATGTTAATTTTTTTTATCCTCGAAACCGAATTGAACAAACGAAGAAAGAACATGCGATTTGGTGGTTTTTATGTCCTCCGCGAATCTGACATAAATCTTTTTAACATATGATATTTTCTCAAAATCTTATAAATTATCAGAAAACTATGGAATAAAAAATTGTTATATTTACTGAAACATTTTCGGTTATGCTTAAAAGATGCCTAGAAACAATATATGTTTATTTCACATGTGTTAAACTTGGGAAAATCTCATTAAAAACCAAATATTATGTATGGTGCCATACTTTACGTTATTTAATTTAGGTTCGCTATTTGCTATATTCATTATTTTTCATTTAGAGTTTAGATTTCTATCGTTGATTGTTCTTTATGTTTTACATGTAAGAATATTTATTCTTATATGTAACCTATGTGTATAGGTTTAATATTAAAGATCAAGTTCATATTAAACTTAGAGAAATTCTAATATAAAAGACGAACACCGTGATGGATCGGTTTCGATAACAGTATTAGAATTTGGGTGTATTGATAACCCTCTTCCTTATTTTATGATATTAAAGTCTTTCATTAATGATCATCTGAAGTAACGAAGTAAAGAATGAATATCTATGAAGTTATTTGGCTATGAAGTAACGAATGTATAGCTATGAAGTTACTTAGCTATGAAGTAACAAATGGATAGCTATGAAGTAACAAATGGATAGCTATGAAGTGAATTACTTAGCTATGAAGTAATGGATGGACGGTTAAGATTAAGTCTTAGTTATGAAGTAAATTACTTAGCTATGAAGTAATCTCCTACTATATATAGATGATTTAACATCATTATTGAAAAAACATTAGAAACGAAAGGTTTACTTCAGAGAGAAAAGAAAATTCGAAAAATTTAGATCTCTTCTCCATCAAAAGAGAACATAAAAGTGAAAGGTTAAGGCAAGAAGAAATCAATTCATAATAAGCCTAATCAAAGCATGGATCAAGGTTAGTGTTTCTTCTTTTATAGCAAAAAGATTGTGGTAAGATTAAATCAAATCTAGTTCATCTTGGGATTTATTTCATGAACTGAAATCAGAAAAGTAATTTACATTTGGTATCAGAGCATACTAGATTTGTTTAATTCACCATGCATGTAACTGTTATAATTTAAGAGAGCGCCATTAAAGACGAAACTAGAACCGCCAGTTTGGTTTTGTATGGTTGGTGTCTCGTATGGTTTAAGAGCACACTTAAATTTGTTTTGGTATTATAATAGAATAAAATGCTTCCGCTGTGCATTTTAATAAAGGAAAATTTGTGTTATGAAATATTAGCACAATATAAGGTTATTTGCCTATTAAAGTTCCAATGTTTATATTGTAATATAACATGTTAGTCACCAAAGTGGCCTTGTTATATTACACATATATACATTGAGAGAATAATAGAATTTATCAATTGATCATGATTAAAGAGATGCTATAAATGACATAAAAGTTTTGATTGATCAATTGTTTTACTATCTATGTTCTAGGAGATCACCCAAAGGTGGATCATTGAATATAGTTAGTAATATGAAAAAGATTAATCATTTCTTACTATAATCAATAGTATGTATACCCAAAGGTAGCATGCTTATTATTTGTGTATGATTTGATTAGTTATAAAAGTATAAATTTAGCATCGATGAAAGTGCATGTGTTTAAGTATTGCCCAAAGGTTGCTTAAATTCATGCTTTGAAGTTTATATTACAGTCTTTGAATCTGTATTAAGGTCTCAAAGCAGTAATAGGTAAGCATGTATAAATGTTGCAGCTTCATCAAATGTGTTTGCATCTGCTAACTCTGTCATAAAGTTTAATGGGCAAAATTATGGAGAGTGGTCCGAACAGATCCGGTTTACACTGGGTGTTATGGCATTGGACTCATCCATACTAACTGAAGAGGTACCCTCAACCATTACAGAAGAGAGCTCTGAGTCTGAAAAGTCTCGGTATGAGAGATGGGAGCAATCTAACAGGCTGAGCTTAAACATCGTGAGAATGACGATGGCGGAAAGTATTAAGCCATCTATGCCTAAGACAGAGAAAGCGAGGGAATTCTTGCAGAAAATTAAGGAGTGTTCACAGTCGGATTTGGCTGATAAGTCAATTGTAGGAAGCTTAATGAATGATCTTACTACAAGAAAGTTTGACTGGTCTCAGCCAATCCATGATCATGTGACGCATGTGACGCACATGTCTAATTTGGCAGCAAAGTTAACGACCTTGGGAATGGAGGTTCGTGAACAGTTTTTGGTCCAGTTCATCATGAACTCTCTTATTTTTGAGTTTAGTCAGTTCCATGTGATCTTGAACTCTCTTCTTTTTGAGGTTAGTCACTTCTAGGTGAATTACAATACCATTAAAGAAAAGTGAAACTTTAAGGAATTAAAGGCTATCCTAGTACAAGAGAAAGTGAGATTAAAGAAGATGAGGGATCAAGTTACGAATCTCGTAGGTTTTGGAAGTGCCAACAGTAGTAAAGGAAAACCAAGTAGAAAGGACAAAGTGAAGGATAAAGCTTTCGTGAAAGAACCTGAAAGTAAAATCCGTAAAGAAATGAAGTGTTTCTTTTGCAAGCAAAATTGACACTTCAAGAAAGATTGTCCAAAAAGAAAGGCATGGTTCGAAAAGAAAGGTAAACATCATGTTTTTGTTTACTCTGAATTGAACCTTATAGAAGTGCCTAATAATACTTGGTGGTTAGATTCTGATGCTACTACTCATGTGTCTCATACTTTAAAGTCGAGGCGTTAAGCGTAGTGCATCTGATGAAAGTTCTATTTTCTTGTGGCATCAAAGATTAGGTTACATTTCCAAAGAAAGGATTATGAGGTTGGTAAAG
Source organism: Eutrema japonicum (assembly GCA_030161315.1). Taxonomy (NCBI): domain Eukaryota; kingdom Viridiplantae; phylum Streptophyta; class Magnoliopsida; order Brassicales; family Brassicaceae; genus Eutrema; species Eutrema japonicum. The sequence goes on from BSQW01000001.1 coordinate 44,523,969, forward strand.
AATGAGATTCTTCCTCCATTGGATTTTAGTGACCTAAATGTATGTGTAGACTGCATTAAAGGAAAGCAGACTTAAAATATTGTAAAGAAACCATCCACTAGAGGCACTCAGCTATTAGAGTTAATACATACCGATGTATGTGGCCCTTTTGATGCTCCTTCTTGGAGTGGTGAAAAGTACTTCATCACCTTTATCGATGATTACTCACGTTATGGACATACATATCTACTGCATGAAAAGTCTAAATCAGTAAATGTCTTAGAGGTGTTCATTGATGAAGTTGAAAGGCAGTTAGATTGAAAAGTAAAGGTTGTGAGGTCTGATAGAGGTGGTGAGTATTATGGAAAATTTAATAAAAGTGGACAATGTCCAGGTCCATTTGCAAAGTTACTTGAAAGTAAAGGCATTTGTGCACAATATACAATGCCGGGTACACCTCAGAAAAATGGTGTAGCTGAGAGGCGGAATCGTACTTTAATGGATATGGTTAGGAGCATGTTAAGTAATTGTTCATTACCTCTTTCGTTGTGGGTATATGCATTAAGGACTGCAACGTATGTGCTAAATAGGGTTCCTAGTAAGGCAGTTCCTAAAATCCTTTATGAACTATGGACGGGAAGGAATTCTAGCTTAAAGCATTTACGTGTATGGGGTTGTCCAGCAGAAGTAAGGCTATATAACTCACATGAAAAGAAACTTGATGCTAGGAGTGTCAGTGGATTTTTCATTGGCTATCCTGAAAAGTCAAAGGGGTATACATTTTACTGTCCTAACCATAGTACGAGAATAGTTGAGACAGGAAATGCTCGGTTCATTGAGAATAGTGGAACTAGTGGGAGTGAACCACAGAAAGTTGACATTAAAAAAATAAAAGTTGGACTTTCTTCACCTGGTATTGCACCTAAGGTAGTTGTTCCTATTGTTGCATCATAGTCCAATGACGCAATAGAACAACATGATGGTGTGCAAAACCCACTAGCTGAAAGTACGGTTGATGAACATGTCACAATTCATGAAGGGAATAGTGTACCACAAGAACCATTAAGGCGATCTGAAAGGGAAAGAAGATCTGCCATTTCAAATGACTATGTGGTTTACACTATTGAAAATGAATGTGACTTGAGCATTGATAAAGACCCAAATTCATTCCAAAAGGCCATGGAAAGTGACAATTCTGAAAAGTGGTTGATTGCTTCGAAAGAAGAAATAAAGTCCATGGATGATAATAAAGTATGAGACGTAGTAGAGTTGCCTAACGGTTCCAAGACCATTGGTTCTAAATGGGTCTTTAAGACTAAACGCGACTCTAAAGGTAACATTGAAAGGTACAAGGCTCGCCTTGTTGTTAAAGGTTTCACCCGAAAGGACGGTATCGACTACAAAGAGACCTTCTCTCCAGTTTCAAAGAAGGATTCTATAAGAATTGTTTTGGCTTTGGTGGCTCAGTATGATCTTGAGCTTCACCAAATGGATGTGAAAACTGCCTTTCTGAATGGTGAACTTGAGGAAGAAGTGTATATGGACCAACCTGAAGGATTTGTGGCCACAGAAAAAGAACATCTGGTATGTAAGCTGAGAAAGTCAATATATGGACTAAAACAAGCTTCCAGACAATGGTATCTTAAATTTAATGATACCATCATGTCATATGGTTTTGTAGAGATCATCGTTGATCGGTGTATCTACATTAAGGTTAGTGGGAGCAAGTTTGTGATTTTAGTCTTATATGTTGATGATATTTTGCTTGCTGCAAATGACATGGGCATGCTACATGATGTAAAGAAGTATCTCTCTAAGAACTTTGAAATGAAAGATATGGGTGAGGCATCCTATGTGATATGATTCTCACTACAAGAAAAACAGTTTTTGAGACCACTTTTTGTGACTCTTTTTTTTGTCGCAAAAAAGTGGGACGAAAGTGTGACTAATTTGCGACAGATTTGCGACCACTGGTATTGCAATGGCAAAAGAGTCCCAAATTACCGACTAAAAAAATTGGTCAGAAAAGAGTCGCTTATTTGCGACTGTTTAAGGACTTGCAAAAGTAGTCCCAAATTTGTGACTGATTTGCTTCGGTTTAGCAACTCCACTCGATTTTTTTTAAATAAACATCAAATAATATTAAAAAATATAAACTCTAAATTCTAAACCCTAAACTATCAAATAATATACAAAAATTCAAATAATAAAAAAAAATTCAAACTTACTATTTTTTAAAATATAATCATTTAAAAATCCTAAATTCTAAACCCTAAACCTCTAACCCTTAATCATAAACTCTAAATCTTAAATTGTAAAATATATATTACACATAAACATAAATAATATACAAAATATTAAATTATAAATATTAAATTGTAAACTAAATCTTACACATAAACATCAAATAATATACAAAATATTCAACACTTACAATTTTTTAAAAATATAATCATTTTAGGGTTTAGGGTAACATGTACACTAATTTGCAAATCATAAATCTTAAATCATAAACTATAAATCTTAAATCATAAACATCTAACTCTTAATCATAAACTCTATATCTTAAATCATAAACCTCTAACCATTAATCATAAATTCTCAATCTAAAACCCAGCTTTTGTGACCAATTTGAGACTAATTTGCGACTATTTTCGAAAGTGGTCACAAAATAGTCCCAAATTTAGGACTAATTTGCGACTCTACTCGATAACAGTCTCAAAATAGTCTGAAATTTGGGAATAATTTGCAACTTCAATGGATTTTTATAGAAATCAATAAATTATAAACCCAAACCACAAACCTTTAACCCTAAACCCTAAACATCTACCCCTTAATCATAAATTTGATCTAAAAAGTAATTTAAATTAGATCTTACAAATAAACATCAAATAATATACAAAAAATTAAACACTTACAATTTTTTAAATTATGATCATTTTATAAATCCTAAATTTTCAGCCCTAAACCTCTAGCTCTTAATCATAAACTCTAAATCTTAGATTGTAAACTAGATCTTACACATAAACATCAAATAATATACAAAAATATAACACTTTAAATAATTTCAATCTAACCATAACATCTACTAAGTGTTACATGTGTTTTATAAGAAATAATTTTCAAAGATAAAAATTCTCTCAAAGTTTACTTATTTTAAGTTTTAACAAATTTTTGAAATGTTAGATATACACAAAATCATTGTAAAATCATATTCAAACCTTATAGGTTCTTAAAGTTTAGGGTTTAGGTTAAAGGTTTTTGATTGTCACAAATCGGTCTAAAATTTGAGACTCTTTAGCGACTCCACACGATTTTTTTAATAGGAGTCACAAAGTAGTCTCAAATTTGCTACTAATTTGCGACCAAATGACAGAAAACAATAAAAATTTCTTATTGGCTACTTTATTGTCGCGCGGATGGAGATCCTACACCGTTGATTTGTTTAATCCAACGGTGAGGATTTAATCTGCTTTAATTTTTTTTTATTATTATTTCTCTTCTCTTCCTGCGATGATCTTGTTCTTCCTTTTTCCTTCTCTCTCTCCCTCCTACGCTCTTCTTCTTCTTCTTCCTTCTATTCCTTGAAATAATGAAAGCTTCCTTTTCTATCTCTCTCTTATCCCACGATTCTCTTCTTCTCCTCCTTCTTCCTTCTCTTCCTTTTTTTTGCAGATCTAGTCGCTCTCGGATTTGTCTCGGAGAAGCTTCATCTCGGCGGCTTCATCTCCTCTTTCCAGATCCAGCCGCCGGCGTAGGAGAGGATGGAGAAGAGGAGGAGACCCACTAGGATGAAGAAGAGGATGGAGAAGAGGAGGAGACCACCGGCGAAGAAGGCTCACCGGCGAAGAAGACTACTTGTTTTCTTTTTTTTATTTATTTATTTTTCATTTTTTTTTTTGTAATGAATTAATTAAATAATTAAAAATAGTGATTTTTTGAACTTTTGTTTTTGTTTTTGTTTTTAATTTTTTTTAACAAATAGTCGCAAAATCAGTATCTAATTTAAGACTGATATTATAGTTACATATCAGTCTCAAATTTGTGACCGTTTTGTGACCATTTTATTTAGCGACCAAATATTTGCGACTACTGTTTTTGGTCTCAAAATGGTCGCAAATGAGTCATTTGCGACCATTTTGAGACTCTTTTGGTGGTCGCAAAAACTGTGTTTTCTTGTAGTGTCTAGATGGCACTAAGGAAGATCAAGAAGAATCTATGTGTACCCGTTGGACTAGTCACGAGATAAAAGACTAAAAGGATCAAGGACGCACTTTACGGGCTGATTTATGAAGTTTTGTATAAGAGGAACATTCAAAAATCCATCCAAGATGTTATCTATCAAGTCCAGCCCATTTTGAGCATGTTGCAATTCCAAGAAAAGCCCAAAATCATCACCTCATTTCTTTTCCAATTAAAGTGACGAAAATGAAGATCAAAAGTCCTTTTATATACCTCTACATGCATAGCTTGCATTAATTTCACATTTCCCTAAGCTATGTGCATGTAGAGTAGCTTTTATTAATTATTTAGCTTTATTTTCAAGTATTCTCTTCTATTTAAACTCATGTAATCTCATTTGAGAAACTCAGATTTTAATCATTATTTTTGGAAATTTTAGTTTCGAATTACTTGGTGGATTCTAAGTACTTCGGAATTGGATCTTATCAAAGGAATCTCCATCTTCCTTTGTGGATACCATTCTACCGATCGTCGTGTCGTGAGCGTCAATAGCGAGCTGAGTGTTGGAAGGATTTTCGGGTGGATTCCCACGCCTTCGAGCCTGCTCCACGTTCCGAAGCTACGGTTTCACCGCCTTGAACCTCCATTCAAGGATTATCCCAAATCGTTATCGCTCCTTTGAGAGATCCCTTGGACAAGGGTGTATTATTATGTGATCGAAATAAAAATACTTAGAGATAGATCACAAGGATTGTTAAGTTTGTCTCAGAAAAGATATATCAATAATATCTTAGAGAGATATAAAATGGAAAAATGTTCTGCATGGATAGCTCCAATTCAAAAAGGGGACAAGTTCATTAAAATGCAATGTCCTAAAAATGAATTGGAGCGTAAAGAAATGGAAAGAATTCCTTACGCATCGGTGGTTGGGAGTTTGAACTATGTTCAAACATGTACTCGACAAGATATCAACTTTGCTGTTGGTATGTTGGGTCGATATCAAAGTAATCACGGAATTACCACTGGAAAGCTGTAAAGAAAATCCTCAGGTACTTGCAAGGCACCAAAGAGTACATGCTTACATATAGGAGATGCGATCTTCTAGAGATCATTGGGTATTCAGGTTCAGATTATGCTGGATGCGTCGATAGCAGAAAATTGACGTTTGGCTATTTGTTCCTAGTTGTTAGAGGATCAGTATCATGGAAAAGTGGAAAGCAGTCTAATACGCCCTTGCCCAAGGGATCTCTCAAAGGAGCTGTAATGGTTTTGGATAATCCTTGAATGGAGGTTCAAGGCGGTGAAACCGTAGCTTCAGAACGTGGAGCAGGCTCGAAGGCGTGGGAATCCACCCGAAAAACCTTCCAACACTCAGCTCGCTATTGACGCTCACGACACGACGATCGGTAGAATGGTATCCAACAAGGAAGATGGAGATTCCTTTGATAAGACCCAATTCCGAAATACTTAGAATCCACCAAGTAATTCGAAACTAAAATTTCCAAAAATACTGATTAAAATCTGAGTTTCTCAAAAGAGATTACATGAATTTAAATAGAAAAGATAAACTTGAAAAGAAAGTTAAATAATTAATAAAAGCTACTCTACATGCACATAACCTAGGGAAATGTGAAATTAATGCAAGCCATGCATGTAGATGTAGATAAAGAGCCTTTTGATCTTCATTTTCGTCATTTTAATTGGCAAGGAAATTAGGTGATGATTTTGGGCTCTTCTTGGACTTGCAACATGCTCAAAATAGGCTGGACTTGATAGATAACATCTTAAATGAATTTTTGAATTTTTCCCTTGTACAAAACTTCATAAATCAGCCCGTAAAGTGTGTCCTTGATCCTTTTAGCCTTTTCTCTCGTGACTAGTCCAACGGGTACACATAGCATCTTCTTGATCTTCCTTAGTGCCATCTAGAATCATATCATTCCCCTCCTCTTAAAAAAAGATTTGCCAACAAATCTGGTTTACATAAATCAAAAGGAATCCTCTTCTTTCTTTTTTTTTTTTTTTGTTTTTGTTTTTTTTTTTTTGTTTTTTTTTGTTTTTTTTTGTTTTTTTTTGTTTTTTTTGTTTTTTTTGTTTTTTTGTATTAGGAAAATTAATTAAATAAACTCACAGAAATAAAAATATGAAAGAAAAGAATATGAAAAGGTAGAAGGTGAAAATATAGAAAATGAAGAGATGAAAAGACGATTTTTTTTTTGGTAAGAAGATGATAGATTAGAAGATGAAAAGATGGAGTGATGATCGAAGATGATGGAGTGAATTTACAGAGTCCTTGAGTTGCTCTGATACCAAATAATACACCCTTACCCAAGGGATCTCTCAAAGGAGCGGTAATGGTTTTGGATAATCCTTGAATGGAGGTTCAAGGCGGTGAAACCGTAGCTTCGGAACGTGGAGCAGGCTCGAAGGCGTGGGAATCCACCCGAAAAACCTTTCAACACTCAGATCGCTATTGACGCTCACGACACAACGATCGGTAGAATGGTATCCACAAAGGAAGATGGAGATTCCTTTGATAAGACCCAATTCTGAAATACTTAGAATCCACCAAGTAATTCGAAACTAAAATTTCCAAAAATAATGATTAAAATCTGAGTTTCTCAAAAGAGATTACATGAGTTTAAATAGAAAATATAAACTTGAAAGGAAAGTTAAATAATTAATAAAAGCTACTCTACATGCACATAACCTAGGGAAATGTGAAATTAATGCAAGCCATGCATGTAGATGTAGATAAAGGGACTTTTGATCTTCATTTTCGTCATTTTAATTGGCAAGGAAATTAGGTGATGATTTTGGGCTCTTCTTGGACTTGCAATATGCTCAAAATGGGCTGGACTTGATAGATAACATCTTGGATGGATTTTTGAATGTTTCCCTTGTACAAAACTTCATAAACCAGCCCGTAAAGTGCGTCCTTGATCCTTTTAGCCTTTTCTCTCGTGACTAGTCCAACGGGTACACATAGCATCTTCTTGATATTCCTTAGTGCCATCTAGAATCATATCACAGTCTGTCATTGCTACTTCCACTATGGAGGCTGAATTCGTGGCATGCTTTGAGGCCAAAATTCACGCATTGTGGTTGCGGAACTTTATCTCATGGCTTCATATTGTCGACAGTATAGAGAGGCCGCTGAGAATTTATTGTGATAATTCTGCAGCTGTCTTCTTTTCAAAGAATGACAAGTACTCAAAGGGTGCTAAGCACATGGAGTTAAAGTACTTGTTTGTCAAAGAAGAAGTGCAGAAACGTAAAGTGTCATTTGAGCATATAAAAACGGATATGATGGTAGCGGATCCGTTAACTAAAGGATCACCACCCAAAGTGTTTATTGGCCTTGCAGAAGGTATGTGTATTATAGATAAAGTCTTGCTATTTTAGTTATGGTTTGCTCTTTATGGGTGTGACACTTTTGAATTCACTTATGGTTATGTTTCTGATTCATAAAGTATGTTATCATTAAAGTGTGTACACGTAAGGTTCGTAGATAACATACAGTTGGTTTGAGAATAAAAGTTATTCTCAACATACGGTTGGTTTGAGAATAAAAGTTTTTCTCAACATACGGTTGGTTTGAGAATAAAGGTTCTTCTCAACGTAAGGTTAGTTTGAGAATAAATGTTCTTCTCATCGTAAGGCTAGCTTAAGATTTAAAGTTTTTCTCAACATAAAGGAAGCTATATATATAATTAAGATTGGTTGTGTTACATGGAAGGAATCATGTCGATTAAATGACTTGTGACCGCCATGATTCGATCTATTCTGATTTTATTGTTATAGTTAAAAGTTAAGTGGACTTGATATAAAAGTGCGCATTAAAGTTAATTAAATCATCAAGTCGACACAAAGGTCAAGTGGGAGAATGTAAGAATATTTATTATTATATGTAACCTATGTGTCTAGGTTTAATATTAAAGATCAAGTTTATATTAAACTTAGAGAAATTCTAATATAAAAGATGAACACCGTGATGGATCGGTTTCGATAACAGTATTAGAATTTGGGTGTATTGATAACCATCTTCCTTACCTTATGATATTGTCTTTCATTAATGATCATCTGAAGTAACAAATGGATAGCTATGAAGTTACTTAACTATGAAGTAACGAATGAATAACTATGAAGTTATTTAGCTATGAAGTAACAGATTGATAACTATGAAGTTACTTAGCTATGAAGTAACAAATGGATAGCTATGAAGTAATCTCTTACTATATATAGATGCTTTAGCATCATTTGAAAAAATATTAGAAACGAAAGGTTTAATTCAGAGAGAAAAGAAAGTTCGGAAAATTTAGATCTCTTCTCCATCAAAAGAGATCATAAAAGTGAAAGGTTAAGGCAAGAAGAAATCAATTCATAACAAGCCTAATCAAAGTATGGATCAAGGTTATTGTTTTTTCTTTTATAGCAAAAAGATTGTGGTAGGATTAAATCAAATAAAGTTCATCTTGGGATTGATTTCATGAACTGAAATCAGAAAGTAATTTACATTACATTCTTTATGTTACTCCCTAATTTACGTTGTTCAATTTGGGTTTGCTATTTCCCATATTCGATGTTTTCCATTTAGGGTTTATTTTGTTCCGTTATATGTTTTTAATTTATGGCTGTCATACTTTACATTATTCAATTTGGGTTTAGATTTTTTTCCGTTATATGTTATAAATTTATGGTTGTCATATTTTATGTTATTCAATTTGGGTTCGCTATTTTCCAATTAGGGTTTAATTTTTTTCCCCGTTATATGTTCTTAATTTATGGTTCGTTATTCAATTTGGATTCCATATTTCCCATTTAGAATTTAGATTTTTCTGTTAGAAGTTATTTATGGTTTTTATACTTTATGGTTTTTTTTTTAATTTGGGTTTGCTATTTTTTATATTCGCTATTTTCAGTAAATATAACATAATCGAAAATAGTTTCAGTAAATATAACAATTTTTTATTCCATGTCAAATTTTTAGAATTTAAAATATGGAGCATATCTTCTGAACGCTAGCGGTGAAAGAGAAAAAGTAGGCCTGCGAATAAATATTCGATTTTTTTGGGTTTTTCCGATTTTGAAATTTTAGAACCAAACTGACCTTGAACCGATTATAACCGATCCGAAACCTTATCAGTTCTTATATGGTTCCTAAATCATTTTATCTGAAAGATCCGGAATCGAACTGAATACTCGAATTCCCATACCTACTTCTTATCTTTCATTGCTAGCTTTACAACTCTGGTTTTAAGAGTGGAGAGAGGAGAGAGGAAAGAGGAGAGAGGAGAGAGGAGAGAGGAGAGAGGAGAGAAAAGTTAATTCTGTATATATTATATGGTTCGATATTGTTTAATTAATTAATATTTTCTCTTAATATTCATTTACGTAAAATAAATATACACAATTACAAAAGCTGCCTTTTTCATGTCATATCACATAAACTTTTTTTCTTCTCTCCTCTGCAAATCTGACATAAATCTGAGTGTAATATTAATTAAGATTTTTTTAATACGTATTTACGAAAAATAATATACATAATAACATAATTTTTTTTGTATAAGTCATATCACATCGACTTTTATGTACCATCCACTCTGTCATTTTACGCAAATCTGCACATTGAATCTGACAAAAACTGACACACATGTTTCGTACATCAAAAAGTATTTTTATCCATTTTTGTACCAAACAGTTTGAAAGTGTTATATTTTAAAGAAGATTTAGAAAATGCTAACATCCAAAAAAACTTAAATTAATTGATACTAGATGCAAAACCATTTTTAAAAAATAGTAGAAAAACTCACAATTAAATTTGTTTTTTTTCTTCTAATTGTAGATATCCATGTGAGAGATCCCCGATAAAAAATGTTATTAGGCATTAGGCAGCGGGACGTGTTGAAGGAGTGTCAAAAATTAGGACCATCTCAAACTATTTTAGTGGGGGTTATTAGTTCTTGCGTTTTAATGGATTTCTCAGATTTAGAAATTTTAATGAATCCATTGATTTTAAAATCAGAGAAGTGAATTTCAAAATTAAATAATTGGATTTTAAAATCAAATAAATAGATTATTGTAAATCAACCAAATAGATTTACAAGAATTTTAGTATTATAAGAAAATAAAAAAAAAACAAACCAAAAATTTTTTTCATTCTTTTTATTTTCACTAATCATCTAGTATTCTCCTAAAATATAGAATCTGTGCACATATTTGTTGTAATTATTGCTCTCAATTGATTGGGTTTTTATAATGAAATCGGCTTTTTCTATCTATCTTTTTTACCATTTCAAAAATCTATCTTAAGTTTAGCGATCGTGCATAACAATCACAATATTTGTTTGTATATTAGCAGACATTGATTATATGAAATATGAGAGGTCTCACGGGTAGTGTTTTGAACCTCCACTTAGAAACTAGCTACCTCGTGTCCAGTATGTAGTAGATGTTACGTATCCACTTAGAAACTAGCATTGTAACATGTAGTAACTTAATGTTACGTATAGTTATTTATTGTCTCTTTTTCTACACATTAATTGATATGTGTCTTTATATTTTTAATTCGACGTAGTAGTTTCATCTTGAAAACAAAAAAACACTTGTAAATCCAAATCCAACCAAATAACAAGGTTTAACTCGATATTTGCTCCTTTGTATTTTACTCTTAAAAACACATGTAAATCCATTCAAATCCAAATTAAAATAAAATTCTTATGAAAATCCTTACTATTGAATAACACTTGATTTTAACATGGAATTTAAAATCATAGAACCAATAACACAAGATTTGAATATGGATTTCAAAATTATAGAACCAATAACACTTGATTTGGTTTGGATTTCCAAATCCATTAAAATGCAAGAACCAATAAACCCCCTTAGTTATTATGCATATTTTTTACTACTCAGGGTAAGAGTTATATTGTTAGATTTTATTTTTTGTTGCTAATGAATTATATTGTTACAGTTGCACATGCTAAAAGATGGGCTTTATCGTAAGTGTTAATACACATGACCCACAAAAAGTAACAAATAATATTGATGTTTTAATCTAGAACTTAATTTTTGTTTCTTATATATATATATATATACTAGTGGGTGACCCGCCCTTCGGACGGAATTTCTATAGTTTAGTTAGTAAAATAAATTCGGCGAAATGCTTTGCTATTTTATGATGATATTATTTTTATTTTATTTCTTTGTTTTTTTAATTTTTTTTTCTTCCTCTTTTGATGTACTGGATATATATTTTTAGTTGTCATATTTATTTTTATTTGTTGAATATATTATCTTACTATTTTTTATTTATTTGCCTCCTCGATCATTTGATACTTTAATTAATGTGTTTTCAAGTTTTTTTGTTTTATCATATGTTTTCGTGGTTGTGGTGAAAATATTCTTCTATGTCTACGATATAATATGCCTCCACGTTTTCGCTCTTACGACATCTCTTTGTTAGCTAGTTGCTCCTATATGTTTAATGTTTCTAATGGATTCACGGCTAGGGGTTTTAGATTGATGTTTAGATTAATTTTTGGAAAAAGTTTAGTGATACCTTCTATTTAAAAATATGTTTCATTGAAAACTAAGATAAATACATTTTATGCTTCTTTAGAAAACTCATTCACTGTTTGGTTAAACGATTGTTTTTAAAGAATGATTTTTGTAAAGAAGCATAAACGTATCTATGTTGTGGTGTGTGAGATAAATTATGCGTATGATATGGACCTAGTCTCTAGTTTTTACTTACTAACTTAAATGTGCTTGTGTGATTATTAGTGGTGTGTAAGGTAGCTCTATGCATTTATATTTAATTATATCGTAGATATTAATTATTACTATTTCTTTGATAAATTGTTGACATACTAAAAACATGGAAGAGAAACTTGAATAATAAAAAATTTCTCTTTATTTCAATCTTATGAAAATTAAAATATTAAAATATTTTACTTTTTTTTTATTTAAATATGTTAAAAATAATAATAATTAGATTTTTAACACGAATCCAATCTTTAGTTTTTTCTTTCTAATTATCAATAATTACAATTTGGGATCATCAACAAAACCCTCGAAAAAACCCAGCCGCCATCCTCGAGAAAACCCAACTTCTCCGACACGGTTGGCTCACCGCCGACAATGGAGGTTCCTCCATACTCGGAAGCTCTCCAGTCTTCCCCTACCCCCTCACAAAAGACCCGCTCACCCGCTGTTTCGACTTGTAAGGAGTCATGGTCTTCAGTTGTAAAGGACCCCATGGTTACTCATTTGCAGCCCGACTTTGTGATCTCTAATGGTGTAGCAGAGGTATCTATCCCAGACGAACTGTTTGGCGATGCGACTCCTCTTTGGAAGTGATTTGTGGTTGGATACATCATGGGAGATGCTCCTCATGTGGGATCTATTCACGCGACCGTAAATCATCTTTGGACAACGCCTGAGAAGTCTCAGAAGATAGACGTGCAATTCATTACCAAAACTACGGTGCTGTTCTGTATTGAGAATCCACGGATTTGGGATCGTGTTATGAAGAGGAAGTACTGGCACATTGCTAACATTCCTCTAGTTGTCAATGAGTGGACCCCAGAAACTGCTCAGGCCCCTCCGGATCTTTCAGCGATGCCTCTGTGGGTTGACTTCAGGGGAGTTCCCAGTTATTTGTATTCACACCAAGGCCTGAGTTTCCTTTCGAGAACTACGGGCCAGTTCGTCAAACTTCACCCAAATACAGAAAGTGTATAAGGCTTGATGTAGCGCAAGCGTTAGTGGAAGTAAATCTTCATAATCCGCTGCCGGAGAAGATCAAATTCCTTAACAAGCAAGGTGAGGAAGTGCTCGTAGAGGTCACCTATCCATGGCTGCCTCCACGATGTAACTCTTGTCTTAAATGGGGACATGTGGGAAAACTCTGCACTACGGGGAAGTCTGTTCACATTTTGTCTCGTGACAAGAATCATGTCGAGTCCAATGCTTTGGGTACAGGCCAAACAGAGCTTGAAAAAATGACGGAAGAAACCTCAGTGCAGGAGATAGCACAAAAACTGTTACATGATCTTGAGAGGACTCCTCCTTTTAAGGAAGGAAGCCAGACTGCCGTGGAGATCCAATGAACTGAGGAGGGCAAGGGGCCGGGGAAAACTGCACAAGTAGATGTCGAATCTGCAGCCGAATGGACCACTATCGCAGGTCACGGTCATTCTTCCTCGCCCCAACGACAACATGCTGCAGAGAGGACCTCCGTTTCTCCAAATGGTTTTGATATTTTGGGAACTCTAAGGGAAGAGGGGGAATTGGTGGACGATGAAACGCTCATTACTGAAAGCATTCGGGAGGAAGGGGAATTAGAGTGCTCTGATGCAAAGGTAGAGGAGGATGCTGCAATCACAACACATCACAAAGAGCTCCGTGAGGACACCACAACCGCAGCGAAAGCTCCCCCTCGAGCACGTAACGGCCGGAGCCGTTCCAAGGGGCTTCTGAAACCAATTGCAAGTCGTAAGGAGCTCGTTTTTCAAAACCTGAAAAAAACTTCCTCACGGAAGTTATGACGTCTTTCTTTGCTTGGAACACGCGGGGGTTCAATAAACCTCGCAAACATGACGTAGCCCGTCGTTGGATACAAACAGTGAAGCCTTCTTTTGGTTGTTTTATCGAAACACGAGTAGCTGAGGACCTCTCAAAGCCTATACTGGATTACACCATGCCAGGTTGGTCCACGTTTACGAACTATGATTGCCACAGATTGGGTCGTATACGGATAGGTTGGTCTAGTGAAGTGGAGATCACACCAATTTTCAAAAGTTTTCAACACATTACTTGTACGGTTACCGTAATCAAGTCAGGTGCTCGCTTTGTGTGTACTTTCGTTTATGCTTCAAACTTCATAGCTGAGAGACGAGCCTTATGGTCCGATCTCTGCAACATACGCTCGTCCCTGCAGCAAGTGCCCATGCCTTGGGTCATTCTGGGCGATTTAAATGAAGTCTTGTCTATTACAGAGCACTCTCGACATTTGGACTACGCCATTCGCCCGCCAAGCATGACGGATTTTCAGAATGCAGTCTCATTCTGTGAAGTCTCAGACATTGCTTCCAATGGCTCTTCTTTCACGTGGATTAACAATCAGGACACAAACCCGATTGGTAAAAATCTGGACCGAGCTCTAATAAACTCGGATTGGCTAACCCAGTTTCCATAATCTCATGCTTCCTTTGAGGCTGGCGGCATCTCAGATCACTCTAGATGTGTCGTCCAGTTAGAAGGTGCCACAACGAGCCATCGAAAACCTTTTCGGTTCTTCAATTTCATGGCAATGCACCCTCAGTTCCTGCTTGTGGTCCTTGAGAGCTGGACATCTTCCCCGCAGCTACATCATTCGCGAGTGGCTCTGTCTTTATTCCATAAGAAGCTCAAGCAGCTTAAGTTCCCTCTACGAGAGCTCAACAGAGCAAGATATGGCAACATCCCGAATCGCACAGCAGAAGCTTACTCTCTGGTTTGCGCAGCACAAAACAGAGTCCTTGATGATCTTTCTTCGGAAAACATGACTGCGCTCTCCGAGGAATCAAAACGCTGGAACAAGCTCGCTGGCATCGAGGAGCACTTCTTCCAACAGAAATCCCGAGTGACCTGGCTTAGATGTGGAGATCAGAATACTAAATTTTACCACCAAGTGGCGTAAGCACGAGCCTCCCGAAATGCAATCCGGAAACTTATGACAGACACGGGTGTGGAAATCACGAATCCTGATGAAATAAAGGTCGAAGCAGCTGAATACTTTCGGAAATTTCTCCAAGAAGAACCCACAGATTTCGCCAGTGAATCTCTGGATTTTATATCAAACCTTCTCCCGTTTCGTTGTTCAGCGGAAATGGGATATGAACTTGTTGCCCCGGTTTCAGGCGATGAAATCAAGCAAGCTCTACTCTCGATGCCTTCCGACAAAGCATCAGGTCCGGATGGTTACACAAAGGAGTTCTATGTTGCAGCGTGGGGTATCATTGGTCATGATTTTGTTGTTGCAGTTCAATCATTCTTCATTTATGGGTTTATGCCGAAATTAATCAACGCGGCTCTGGTCGCTCTAATCCCGAAGAGGCACAATGGTACATGTTCTACAATGAGGAACTATAGACCCATTGCTTACTGCAACATGATTTATAAGGTGATTTCTAAAATCCTCGCAAATCGTTTGAAACGGAGTCTCCCGGTTTTCATAGAGCCGAATCAAAGTGCATTTATAAAGGGACGCTTTCTGTTGGAAAATGTCTTGTTGGCCTCAGAGCTCGTAAAGGATTATCATAAGACTTCGATCTCCCCACACAGTGCTACCAAATTCGATATCTCAAAGGCATTTGATACGGTGCAATGGTCGTTTATCGTGGGAGTATTCAGAGCGCTGATCTTTCCGGAGATGTTTATTAATTGGATCTATACTTGCATCTCCACCGCATCCTTCTCGGTTGTTGTCAACGGGGAGTTCGAGGGGTTTTTCGGTAGCACTCGCGGTATCCGACAAGGCTGTTTATCATGGCACAAAACGTCCTTTCTCGAATGCTAAATCGAGCCTCAGAAGAAGGTAATATTGGTATCCATCCGCGATGCACTGAGGTCTGTGTCACCC
Source organism: Eutrema japonicum (assembly GCA_030161315.1). Classification (NCBI taxonomy): domain Eukaryota; kingdom Viridiplantae; phylum Streptophyta; class Magnoliopsida; order Brassicales; family Brassicaceae; genus Eutrema; species Eutrema japonicum. The sequence goes on from BSQW01000001.1 coordinate 44,539,756, forward strand.
ACCTAAGCTTTGCTGATGATATTCTGGTATTCACTGACGGCTCTTCTTCTTCCTTGCGAGCGACATTTAGAGTTTTCGACGACTTTGCGCGACTATCGGGACTCCGTATTAACGCCACTAAATCAACCCTGTTTGTTGGCGGCAGAGATCAACATGTCATCTTAGCCACCGCTGCAGAATTGGAAATCCCCGTCGATACTCTCCACATCAGGTACTTGGGGATTCCGTTAACTACTAAGACAATGCCAAAGCACGATTACGCTCCGCTCATTGACAAAATAAGATCGCGATTTCTCTCTTGGACAAACAAGCGGTTATCTTATGCGGGACGGCTTCAGCTCATTGCTTCGGTCATAATGAGTATATCTAATTTCTGGTGTTCTGTATTCCGTCTCCCCTCCAGCTGTTTCGACGAAATCGAGAGTTTATGCGGAGCAAAAGTTTATTCGCTCTCAGAGCCGAAGGCCAAAACCACCCTCCAGCTGTTTCGACGATATGGTCGGGCAATCCTAATACTCCAACGGGGGCAAAAGTTTCATGGGAATCTGTGTGCAAACCAAAATCTGAGGGTGGTTTTGGCCTTCGTCGTCTCCGTGACGTCTCCCGTGTATTAGCCCTAAGTCTGATCTGGAGGCTGTTTTCGCTCTCAGGATCCCTCTGGGTCGCTTGGTCAAAGCAAAACCTTATGAAGAATAACTCGTTCTGGGTTGCACCGGATACAACCATCGGCTCGTGGATATGGAGGAAACTCCTAAAGCTGCGTGATGTAGCTTCGCCATTCCTCAAGGGAGTAGTTGAAATGGCGAATCGATCTCTTTCTGGTACGATACATGGATGGCGCAAGGACGACTAATTGATATCATAGGACGTGCAGGGCCTCGCATTCTGGGGATTCCCCTCACAGCAGTGGTAAGAGACGTCGTAGGTCCACAAGGGTGGAAGTTGCGATGACAGAGGCTACATCATTTTGATGCCTTGATAGCACTCATCAGAGCTCAGCCTCCTCCCTGCCTTGAGAATGGACCCGACCTCTACCTATGGCGGTATGACGCATAAACCTATAAAGAACAGTTTTCAACCTATCACAGTTGGAACCAGATCAGATCGCATCATCCTGAGGTTCCCTGGTGGAGACTAGTATGGTTTAATCAGGGGATCCCTAGATGCCGTTTTATAACTTGGTTGGCTTTACATAATCGCCTTACAACAGGGGATCGAATGCGTAAGTGGGGAGCAATCCAGCCATGTGTTTTGTGTGGAGAACCGGATGAAACCTGAGATCACCTATTTTTTGCTTGTCCGTACTCCTTTACGGTCTGGTCTGATATAGCGGGGAGACTATTGGAGAAACATCAAGACCCGGATTGGGAGGAAACAGTTCGGATGCTTAACTCTCGCCATGGAGACCGACGGCATCTGATTCTACTTCGACTTTGTTTCCAGGTGAAAATCTACTCGCTCTGGAGAGAACGCAATTCGCGAATCCATCGTACAACTTACAACACTATTCACCAGCTGGTTTGAGCGATCGAGAAGCTTATACGCAACATAATCAACTCACTGGATTACTGCACACGCCCTCGCCTTCACGACCTCCTTCAACGATGGTTTGCCGTCTCACCTCGATGACTCTTTGCTCGATGATTTTTATTTGTATTGTTGTTGCTTTGTCACTTGTCTTCTTTCGTGGTTAGTCATACATGATACCACCGATTCTTTACACATTCCATGTACATAAGTTTTTGATAGATCAATAAATTTAACATTTTATCCAAAAAATAATAATTACAATTTGGTGATAGACATGTTTAGTGCTTGAATAGATAGATTTGGTGATAAACATGTTTAGGGCCCTTCATTTAATTATTTGGGAGTTTTTCAATTCCCTGACGTGATTTTAAGATGATCTTCTCTTTCTCTAACGGCATTGTGCTTCTTATAATATGCATTCTCGCCTACCGCGAGTATTCCTCACTTTTATTTAACATGCATTTAATTTTATGGTGTAATATTTTAATTACTATTTTTAAAAAAAAGTTTTTTTGTTATATTTTAGTCTTTTTAACGGTTTTGGGATGAATATGGATATTAGCGAATTTAGAAACCGGGTTTGAAAAGTTGTTTCTCGGATTTGGAAAACCCAGATTTAGAAACCGGATCTAAATCCGTTTATCCAAAAATTTTATATACTCAATCATATATATAAAGTACACCATTTTCAATAATAATAACAAAATTTATCAAAATAATAGCTATAGTTTATAAAAATGTCTTTTCAAATTCTTGTTAAAATTACTATATTAATGGATGTTAGTTATCATGAAAATTAAAGTGTAATTAAACAAAACATAATAAATTATATAAATATTTTTAAATTAATAAATTAATTGATGATGTGTCACAATTTTAAAATATGAGTTGATGATGTCGCATCATGAGAATATAATCTATTTTACTTTATATATATATATTTACTTACAGTTGGGTGACATATTAAAATTATTGAACGACACCTATACTAGTTTAGATAGAGTTTACTTCACCAAGTATTTGAATAACAAATCAACTTACCTTGTGGTATTCTCCAACGGGAGATGCGTAAATAAGGAACGTATATTCAGGTGCTGAAGCTAATCCAAGCATAGCACCACTACCTATGAACAGAGGCCTTATATACAAAGTTCCATTACCCGGAGGAGGAACCTAATGAAAATGTAGTTTTTGAAGCAGTCGTTGTACCAGTTGAAGTAGCTCAGGAAATGATACAGGCGAGCAGTTGTGTGACTAATAACGAAGAGCATAAGTTATGGGCTTGAATTGGGCTTATGGATTAGACCCATAAGTGAATATATTGAAAATGCACTGGGCGGATGCATCTCCTGTACGAGTTGAAAAGTAGTACAGGAAGTGACACAGGCGAACAGCTCAAGGCATTGGACGACTTGGAAATAGGGAGATGACTTGGACCGAGTTTGTGAAGCCACATGGATGCACCAGGAAGTTGTAGCTGAGCTGGAAAAGCATCTTGGAGAGGATTCCTTAATATATTGGAGATACGGAACATTTCCTAAATCTTAGCCTAAGAAAAAGGAAATATGACTTATTGTTAGAGATTTGTCTTTATCGTTAGTATGACGGTGTAGGCTTGTATTGGCCACGACCTATTGTATATAAATAGGGGTGTCTAACCTTTGTATGAGGTTAACACAACATATAGAGAATTTTTAGCATAGGGCGAGTGATTGTCTTGTAAGAAATCAAGGGCTAAGAGGTTTATCTATGGGGTTCTTGGATCGTGTATAGATCCTTGAACGTGTGAGGCTAGCTAGACAAGTCAATGTGTGTCTTGAGCTTGTTGTAGATCGTTTTGAGTTGAACTTGTATGGTTACTTAAAAGATTGGCTAGTAAAATATTCTTGTAAGGAAAACCCTGTGTCAGATTCTGTTACAGTTCCTGTCTCAGCAGCTCTTGCGCTTTCAATTGGTATCAGAGCGGGCACTTGTGTGTAATACAAACAGGTGTGGTCCTGCGGAGAAGATGCAGAGCTGTGAGGCTTTGGGAATTATTCAAAGGTGATATCGGATTAAAAAGATTTAGAAGAGCCGAGCAACTTTGTTGCTTTTGTGGGAATTACCGAGTTTGAGGAAGGAGAAGAGCTTTCTGGATCTGAGTCAGAGGAAGAACAAGATGATGATCTTATTGAGAGTTATAAGGAAGTTTCGAAAGACTCTGATCAAAATCGGAAAGGAGAACTCATACTTGAAGAAGGAAAATTTGCGGCTTGATACACTTGTTGGGTCACTGCAGAAAGATCTGGAAGCAGCTCAGAAACTGGGTCAAGAGAGTGTGAAACTAATCAAGGAGAAGCTGATCCTGGCAAACAAAGCAGAGGAATTGAGTCAGCTGCTAAAGACAGAGAAAGACATCTCCACCAATCTCCAAGCAGAACTTAATCATCAACATAAGAATATACACATGTTTGCTGGTACAAAGCAACTTGATAAGATTCTGAGCTATGGACGAACAATGGATGTGAAACGAGGCCTAGGATACACTGGAATGGAAAGGCCTGAGACTACGAAAATCAACTTTGTGTCTGCAGGTTTTCAACATCAAGCAGAAACTAAGTCTTTAAGTAATACAACACAAAATGGTGGATGTTACTTCTGTGGCAAGTATGGCCACATCAGGGCATACTGTTACAAGTTCTGGGATAGAGTGAAGAGGCTCAAGAATCAAGGCAGGTTCACATGGAATGGTTTTCGGAATCAGATATGGGTGAGGAAGTCTGATCTGATACATGCAACCAAGAAGTCTGATCTACTACATGCAACCAAGAAGTCTAATATGCTACAGGAAACCAGGAAGTCCGATCTGCAACAGACAAGAAGTAAATCAAGTGGTACTACAGGACATGGATTTCAGACATCCACAAGAAAAACACCAAGGGGTACTCCAGGACTTGGTTTCAGGTGCAATATGGTCATTGTAGCAGATGAACATGATGATAAAAGTCCCTTGTATTTTGACAGTGGCTACTCACGCCACATAACAGGTACACGAAGCAACCTGCAAAATAACAAGAAGCTCAAAAGAGGGTACAAGTGCTACAATGCAAATGATGATATCAATATGTGGCACCAACGACTTGGTCACATGAATGTAAGGACTTTAACTACTCTTGTTGATAAAGAAATAGTACGAGGAGTGCCTCAGATCAAGGAAGAAAACAAGATGGTGTGTGATTCGTGCTACAAAGGAAAGCAGGTGAAAGTTCAACATAAGAATGTGCCAAATGTGCAAACAAAAGCAGTGTTGGATCTGGTTCACATGGATTTGATGACAATGCAAGTTGACAGCCTAGCCGGCAAGAGGTATGTGCTCGTTCTGGTGGATGACTATTCCCGAGTCACTTGGGTCAGATTTATTCTTGAAAAATCTGAGATAGCCGATAGTTTCAGAATATGGGCACTTCATATGATCAATGAAAAAGGAGGTATCAAGAGGATTCGCAGCGGACGTTGTGATGAATTTCAAAGTGAGTCCATGAAGATGTTTTGTGAAAGTCATGGAATCGCACATCATCTTTCAGATTCAAGAACACCACAACATGATGGGGTTGTAGAGAGGAATATTAGAACTCTTCTAGAGATGGCCAGAGCAATGATACATGGTAACAACGTACCTGTAAAATTCTGGGCAGAAGCATTAAACACAGCGTACTACATCATCAACATGGTATATGTCAAGAAAGGGACCACTAAAACTTCATATGAGCTGTGGAAAGGGAAGACGCCCAACATGAGGTACTTTCATGTATTTGGATGCAAATGCTACATCTTGAATGACAATGATCATTTCGGAAAGTTCGATGGAAGGAGTGATGAAGGGATGTTTCTGGGTTACTCAGGAAGTAGTACAGCCTTCAGAGTGTACAACACTCAAACTGATGTGGTCATGGAGTCGGTTCATGTGGTGTTCGATGAATATTATCTCCCGAAGTGGAATTGGTTTAGTTCAGAAAGCGACTCAGAAAATGAACCAAAGACGCGTACTATTTCAGAAAACCAGTTTGGTTCTGTCTCAGAACAGGGAGTAATACAGCAGACTTCAGAACAGTCTGATTCAGAACATGAGGTGATACAGCGAGTTCATCGGAATCACTCACTATCTGATGTGATCGGGGATGTGACCGAAGGGAGGAAAACCCGTGGAGTTCAAATTAACTTCAAAGAGATGCTTCAATTGAAGTCGAAATAGCCGTGTCGAGCTAAGTATGCATACTGCTTCAAGTGCATGTGTTTTTAACTTATGTGTGCTCACAAGCAGGGGGAGATAAGAATTGTGGGGGAGTAACCAAATCAGAGATTCTGGGGGAGTCAAGGAGATCGTTGTTACTCAGGTGCTTGAGAGACACACAAAGCTAAAAAGGGGGAGATTGAAGATGCAACTTTTGAAGTAGTCGGTGTACCAGTTGAAATAGCTCAGGAAATGATACAGGCGAGCAGTTGTGTGACTAATAACGAGGAGCATAAGTTATGGGCTTGGATTTGGCTTATGGATTAGACCCATAAGTGAATATATTGAAGATGCATTGGGCTGATGCATCTCATGTACGAGTTGAAAAGTAGTACAGGAAGTGATACAGGCGAGCAGCTCAAGGCATTGGATGACTTGGAACAAGGGAGATGACTTGGACCGAGCTTGTGAAGCCACCTTGATGCACCTGAAAATTGTAGCTGAGCTGGAAAAGCATCTTGGAGAGGATTCCTTAGTATATTGGAGATAAGGAACATTTCCTAAATCTTAGCCTAAGAAAAATGAAATATAATTTATTGTTAGAGATTTGTCTTTATCGTTAGTATGACGGTGTAGGCTTGTATTGGCCACAACCTATTGTGTATAAATAGGGGTGTCTAACCTTTGTATGAGGTTAACACAACATATAGAGAATTCTTAGCATAGGGCGAGTGATTGTCTTGTAAGAAATCAAGGGCTAAGGGATTTATCTATGGGGTTCTTGGATCGTGTATAGATTCTTGAATGTGTGAGGCTAGCTAGACAAGTCAAGGTGTGTGTCTTGAGCTTGTTGTAGATCGTTTTGATTTGAACTTGTATGGTTACTTAAAAGATTGGCTAGTAAAATATCTTTGTAAGGAAAATCCTGTGTCAGATTCTGTTACAGTTCCTGTCTCAGCAGCTCTTGCGCTTTCACTAAAACCGGAAAATCGTAACACTCTTTTAGCTACTTATAGAGTTGAACTAGTGATCAATTATGGATTAGAGACACATTGGTCCATTATATATGTAATTATGTATATATACCCATTTCTTGTTGGCAAGCACAGTTTGCTTAACTGCTTCGACGAATTGCTCCACAGAAGGTGGTGTCATACAAAGCCTATATGCACCTGTTTGCATACAAAGAGCGTTTTGGTCAGGCCGGAAAAGCCTAATCCGGTCGTCTTCTGTCCTGTAAGCTTTGAGACCTTCATATATTCCCTACAAAGCCAAACCAATATCAAAAGGTTTTCTCTCGAATTTGGATACATTGATGCCAACATTACAAGTGGAGCAAATATTAAGAGAGAACAAAACCTGGCCATAATTGAAAATTGCAGAACAAGGGCTAATTGAAATGTCCCCATAAGGAACAAGCTTCCCTTCCGAAAAGCTCTCTCCTTGTTTGCATTTCGCCACATACATATAATCTGTTGGAGTCAGAGCAAATCCAAGCTCTTCCCATTTCACATTTGCATATTTTTCATTTGATTCCCTGTTTTAATGCATGCGCCAACCAAATGAGAAAACACTCAAATGACTAAAAATGTTTTGAAAAAGCAGAGAAGGGACCAAGATGGAAAATGAACACGAGAAACCTGAAATAGGATTTTTATAACTAAAGAAAGGTTCATTTTTATAAGAGTTTCATTAATTCACTTCTCATAAAACGATGATAGTTTCGAACCTTGTAAGAACAGATGATGAAGAAGGGTGCACAGAGGGAGCCATTGGATAAAGGAAGATAAAGAGAGCAAGAAATTGGTTTGAGCTGTAGAGTGGAGATGCTCTTATAGAAAGACTTAACATTTGGCATTTATAGGGACAAAAACTGAAAAACCAAACAAACCCTTCGAATTCTAGAAAAAAAATCGTTGTAAATTACCGTCGAACTAGCATCTACCTTATAAAGAGTGAAGGAGTGCTCTCCAGGGCTGACATCTCAGCATCCCCTATTGGTCTTTTAAAATTTTTTTTTTTTTTTAAATTAGTTCTTTAAATCCAGAAATTGCATAATAAAGTCTACTTTGTGCTTACCATTACATATATTTTTTTCCGTGCCAAAGTGCTTACCATTAGATTATTAATCAAAATGTATACGTTGTAAGATTTTCTAATTGAATTCACAATTTTCACCTAATGACATGTCTCCTTGATAACCCAACATTTTAATGTTGTTCCAAAAATAATTCTAAACTATTCCTCTAATTATTGGAACCAAACCCTCGCCGACGAAGCGATGGAGTGAGATGAAGATCCGAGTGAACCAACGACGGAGATGTGCTCTAGAAGCGGCGACGAGATGTCTAATCAATAAGGGATGCTCTCCAACTTTGACACATCAGCACCCCCCTATTAATCAAATTTTTATTTTTATTTTTTTTAAAAATTAATTGCATATTAAAAATTCATTGACAATTAATAAATTGATATATGTCTCTTATATATTATTTAACGTTATGATATATTATTCCTAATATGCATTTTCAATATGTTGGGTCGTCTTATTATTGAATCATCAATTTCAAGTTGGATCGACAAAATCAATGATAATGCAGAGCATCATGAAACCGAAGGAAATCATGAGATTCCTATCAATTACATCCATAATGGAAAGATATGAAATCGAAATAAAATTCCACATCAACGTTCCGTCAGTCACGGCGTGGTTAACGGAGCAGCCGATGAAAACAATGTCGATCAATTCTGTGACTTGAGTGGCAAGGATTGGTCGCGGACGTGGTCGGATTTTGCATCGGCAAAAAAGAAATTTGCGCCAACGTCATTGCAGAGGCGGCGAGAGGAGGGAAGTGAGAGAGGGTGATATAGAGAGTGTTTGAGGTGAGAGAGAAGCGCGTGTGTGGGGAGGTGACCAGGACGCGTGAAGAAGCATCATTTATGGATTTTTTCCAGTTTTTTTTTTTATTTTTATTTCAAGTCAAAGATAGAGAGGCGATCATGTCGGGTCCGAAAGAGGTGCGACTCCAGGCTCGTTGGACCCGGCTGTAGAGATTTCGAGATTTAACTCCGCCGGCGTGCATTTCTCGGCGCCGCTCTGTAGCGTATACTCGAAGAAGAGCCAGAAAAGGAAGAAGCGTCTTTCCTGGCACCTGATTTCCAAGGAGAGGAATCAAAAGCCCTGGGTTTTTCCAGTGTCGAATTTCATCGTGGTTCTAAGAGGGAAAACACTGTGAGAACCGACGGCGGCAGCGGCGTTATCGTCGAAGCTGCGTTAGCGGCTGCCTGAGTGAAGGCAAGTGGCGGAAGCGAGAACAATTTGCAGTGGGCATTGGGGAAAGCAGGAGATGACAGAGTGCAATTAGCGGTTTAAGAGAAGCAAGGATGGCTTCTCGCTGGGATCTACGACGTTTTCAATGGACCCGACACTCCAAAATTTATGATGGCTAATCTTTACACTGATGTACATAGTGAGTTAAAAGAAAACCCGCATGGAGCGCGGGTGCTCTCCTAGTGATGATAATGAATTGTTTAATACCTTTCATAAAACCGTTACAAAAAAACCAAAAAAAAAAACCATTAAAAACAAATTAAGAAAAATGCCACGTAATCCTAGGTAACTCATATGATCGTGACACGTGTCAAAATAATCGATAAGATTTTGACACATATACAAAAGTTTTCCAATTAAATTTTGCTATATAATTTTAACAATAAAAGGAAAACGATTAGTACTCATAAAATGTGAAGTTACTAAACAAAAAAAAAATTATCCTAAAAGTTAAATTTAATAAAAAAAAAAGAAATAAAAAATTCAGAAAATTATAACCGATTGATAATTTTTAAATGTAAAGTTATTAAACAAAAATAAAAAATAAGAATTTAAAATTTTGCTGCAAAGTTAATTAAAAAAGTAAAAATAATTTTCTTTCTTTATTTTTTTTTCATTTAGATTAAGGAACTTAAACAATGAAATATAAATAATAAATAATTCTAATTTCTCACCTTAATAAAAACAGTTTCTAGTCTATCACCCCTATAAAAGCAGTATGTAAATCTAATTCAAATAGGAATATGAAAACTTAAATATTTTTAAATATTTTTCACACTGGGCATAATCAAAATTCTTAATTGATCTTCTTTTTTTCCGACGATGATCCTATTTTTATCCACTTTTTAATTTTTAGTTTTTTTATAAAAATGGATTAAAAATATTATATTATAAACTAGGCATGGGCGTTCGGATCCAGGTCGGGTATTTATGGTTTCGGGTATTTCGGGTTTAGGCTCAGAGGACCCGTTCGGGTATTTTAAACCATCGGATCGGGTTCGCTAATAACCGAAGTAACTATGATTTCTGGTAAGACCGGGTATGTTCGGGTATTTCTACCCATATTATGAAGAAAACTCGAAATAGTTCAAACAAATCCCCATAGTTCAACAAACGTTTACAAATCCCAAATTGCAAACACACAAACAAGAAACATAGAAATAAAATCCATAAATTCCAAAGCATATTGTTAAAGTCTTAAAGAGATAGAGTAAAATAAAACAAAAGCATTCCAAAGTTCATGTAATATAAAACAAAAACTCATATCAGAAATATCCAAAAAAATTTAACGAACAAGTTTTTGATGAGTATATAAAAAAAATGTCGACTTTACTAAGCATATTTTTGATTTCGGATTTGTTCGGTATAACAAAAGGGTTAATTGGTTTTGGGTTTGTAATTTGGATTTCGGTTTGGTTCATGAGCCTCTCCTCCTAGCTCAGTTCAACCACAAGAAACATGTCCAAAAGCAATTTCAAGATAGAAAGAAAAAACACATAGTCAATTCTGTCCAGCATCATACTTCCACTTTTTAGTAAACTAAAACTTCAGAGTTGGGGGAATATTCTAATTGCCAAATTAATCAAAAATTTGAGTATTAAAACTAGCAGAAAAGTGAAAAGACAAATGAAACTTGTGACAACTCTAACGAACTAAAAGACAGGATGTCCAAGTCTGACTTGTATTCACAATTATACAGTTAAAACACACAAAAAATTGGACTAATCCAACAATATAAAATATTCTCCTAAATGGTTTCAGTTTAGAACATTATTTTCTGTTTTCCTAGCTAAAACTTTTCAATAAATTATAAGTATTCTAATTGGGGAAATATTCTAATTGCCAAATTAATCAAAAATTTGAGTGTTAAAACTAGCAGAAAAGTGAAAAGACAAATGAAACTTGTGACACCTCTAACGATCTAAAAGATATGATGTCCAAGTCTGACTTGTATTCACAATTATACAGTTAAAACACAAAAATCAAATCCCCTAAATGGTTTCAGTTTAGAACATTATTTTTCTGTTTTCCTAGCTAAAAATTTTCAATAAATTATAAGTATTCTAAATGGGGGAATGTTCTTATTGCCAAATTAATCAAATTTTTGAATGTTAAAACTAGCAGAAAAGTGAAAAGACAAATGAAATTTGTGACAACTCTAACGAACTAAAAGACAGGATGTCCAAGTCTGACTTGTATTCACAATTATACAGTTAAAACACACAAAAAATTGGACTAATCCAACAATATAAAATATTCTCCTAAATGGTTTCAGTTTAGAACATTATTTTTCTGTTTTCCTAGCTAAAACTTTTCAATAAACTATAAGTATTCTAATTGGGGAAATATTCTAATTGCCAAATTAATCAAAAATTTGAGTGTTAAAACTAGCAGAAAAGTGAAAAGACAAATGAAACTTGTGACCCCTCTAACGATCTAAAAGACAGGATGTCCAAGTCTGACTTGTATTCACAATTATACAGTTAAAACACAAAAATCAATTCCCCTAAATGGTTTCAGTTTAGAACATTATTTTTCTGTTTTCCTAGCTAAAAATTTTCAATAAATTATAAGTATTCTAATTGGGGGAATGTTCTTATTGCCAAATTAATCAAAAATTTGAATGTTAAAACTAGCAGAAAAGTGAAAAGACAAATGAAACTTGTGACATCTCTAACGATCTAAAAGACATGATGTCCAAGTCTGACTTGTATTCACAATTATACAGTTAAAACACAAATTTGTTTTGACTAATCCAACAATATAAAATATTCCCCTAAATGGTTTCAGTTTAGAACATTATTTTTCTGTTTTCGTAGGTAAAAATTTTCAATAAATTATAAGTATTCTAATTGGGGGGAATATTCTAATTAATCAAAAATTTGAGTTTTAAAACTAGCAGAAAAGTGAAAAGACAAATGAAACTTGTGACACCTCTAACGATCTAAAAGACAGGATGTCCAAGTCTGACTTGTATTCACAATTATACAGTAAAAACACAAAATGTTTTTGACTAATCCAACAATATAAAATATTCTCCTAAATGGTTTCAGTTTAAAACATTATTTTTCTGTTTTCCTACCTAAAAATTTTCAATAAATTATAAGTAGTGTGTATTCTAACATTTTCAAAAGACCATATTCAAAAGACCAAATTTGTACCTCCCGCAAGCTGTTAATATTCTAATTGCCAAATTAATCAAAACTTTGAGTGTTAAAACTAGCAGAAAAGTGAAAAGACAAATGAAACTTGTGACACCTCTAACGATCTAAAAGACAGGATGTCCAAGTCTGACTTTGTATTCACAATTATACAGTTAAAACACAAAAAAAATTTGACTAATCAATTCCCCTAAATGGTTTCAGTTTAGAACATTATTTTTCTGTTTTCCTAGCTAAAACTTTTCAATAAATTATAAGTATTCTAATTTGGGGAATGTTCTTATTGCCAAATTAATCAAAAAATTTAGTGTTAAAACTAGCAGAAAAATGAAAAGACAAATGAAACTTGTGACACCTCTAACGATCTAAAAGACAAGATGTCCAAGTCTGACTTGTATTCACAATTATACAGTTAAAACACAATTTTGTTTTGACTAATCCAACAATATAAAATATTCCCCTAAATGGTTTCAGTTTAGAACATTATTTTTCTGTTTTCGTAGGTAAAAATTTGCAATAAATTATAAGTATTCTAATTGGGGGAATATTCTAATTGCCAAATTAATCAAAAATTTGAGTGTTAAAACTAGCAGAAAAGTGAAAAGACAAATGAAACTTGTGACACCTCTAACGATCTAAAGACAGGATGTCCAAGTCTGACTTGTATTCACAATTATACAGTTAAAACACACAATGTTTTTGACTAATCCAACAATATAAAATATTCCCCTAAATGGTTTCAGTTTAAAACATTATTTTTCTGTTTTCCTAGCTAAAAAATTTCAATAAATTATAAGTAGTGTGTATTATAACATTTTCAGAAGACCATATTCAAAAGACCAAATTTGTACCTCCCGCAAGCTGTTTAAAAAAAATCTTCCAATTCCATTCGAGTGACCTGCATTTAAAAAAACGAAAAATAAGAAAAGTTCAATTTCTTCACTGTTAGAGATTAGTCTGATGCAAACAGGTACTGAGCATAACTGAGGTTTTCACCAAATGACATCATATAAGTGTGATTAGGAAATGAAAAATCAAGTTAGCTTCTTGTCAATATTAGTACAGTAAACAGTCTTTACACATTTATCGTGCTCGTCCTTGGAAGAAAGAAAGCAGCATTAAGAAAAAGATCTATAGATTGGCATCAATATAAAAACTAGTAAAGCTTAAGATTGGCTTAGACATGATGATTATATATCTCAGCTTACCCTTGGAAGGAAAATCGGGTTAACAGGTGCAATAGCTGTTTTGGAAAGAAGAACCCTAATAGGATGAGAACCAAACACAGTACCCGATATTCTTAAAGCAGATCTAGCCCCCTCTAAGACATTAATTCACTGATGATTAATAAAACACAACAAGAACATTTCAACTCATAAGAAAGTATTGTTGGTGCATGACTATACGTACCTTCATCAGTGAACTCAATGAAGGCGAATAGATTTACTGTCACCGCATATACGACAATCAACAACCTTGATCAATTGTTGTCATAGATGTCTTATCTCGTGGAGTTTAGAAAAATAACACATCTAATCTCATTGATTTTAGAAAAGCAACACATCTAAGGCGTTTAAGGTTTGCCTACTTTTGTTCATTGTATTTACTGATCTAACGTGTTGGACCTTGTTTATCTTTTATCGAGTTTTTAATTTCTTTTGTTTTGAACTCTACAGCTACCTACAAAACGTGCTAGACATTGTTCATCGATAAAATAAGGTACAAACTCGATTTCTCTTTAGTTTTGAGGATTTCCTCTCCAGAGAGGAAACAATCATCAAAGATAAATGAAGATACAGTTGAAGGAATCGTGGAATGTCGAAATCGTTACCTTTCTCCATACAGTCAATCAATCGGTGTGATTCAGAGTCCATAGGCCTTAGCATCTTGATCTTCTTATCGGTTTCAAAAGCATCCGCCAAAATTAAGCAACAAAACAGCATCGCAGTGACCTAAAGCAGAGTCAAGAGACGAAATCCATCTCTAGATGATATACGTAAAAAAAAACCCAGATCGAACCACCAGGAAGGAACGAGAAATTTCACTCATCCATAAGAAAACAGAAAACGAAAGCTCGATGAAGGCGTTTTGTTTACCAGAAGGAGCGAGTCATGTTCGGTAATCTCAGCGCTTCCTTTAGCTTCTGTGCGACTACCTAAAGGAGAAGAGAAAAACAAAAAAAGCAACACTAAATCAGATTTCGAGAACTGGAACGGAGCAAAAGCTCCCCAGGCGGAGAGGAGAAATTGATGATCGGCGTCTTCTGCTCACCATTTTTGCAGAGGTATGAAACGATGAACGTGATTCCTTCTCGCAGTAATCTTAGAGAGAAAGAGAGAGAGAGAAGATAAAGTTTCAAAAACAAAAACAAAATTGAAATGGAAAATGGTGAGAGTCTCTGCGAATGGAGAAAGATACGTTGGTAGTAGGGGTAATATCGACCAAATTACCTCTAACGTCAATAAGTTCGTTGCGCGTGGACCCTACTTTTGATTTCGAATTTTTTTTTTTTTTTTTTTTGGAGATAATCTATAATAAATGAAATATTTGGAGTTTTCGTTTAAAAACTATATAAATATTTTTCGACCAAAAACCAACGGTCATTTTTCAACGTTCCTTTTTTACTTTTCTACAGTTAATTTCAATCTTTCTTGCCATGGTTTTTATTTCTCTACGGTTCTTAAAAACAATAAAAGCAATTCAAAGTTTATAAAAACCCACAAAACATATTTCCCAATTTCAACCAAGTTAAGTGCCAAATCGAGGGATAAATATACATTACTAGCCATAAGACTAATCGACTAATCAGTCCGTTGATCAGTTAGACGGCTAGCTAGATTAACCATCAGATTCGCAGAAAGTCAGGAACGTAAGTAACGTAAGTAACGAGTCGTCAAATTGGTTCGCCGGTTATACTTTTCCAAGAATCAAATATACATGCAGTTTTTTTGCATTTCAAAATGGCAAGCAGTGAAAAGGCAAGGTATAAACTATAGAGTCGAGAGCGGCTGTACCAAGTGGCGGAGGCAGCATGTTAGCAAGGGGGTCACTTGACCCATGTGAAATTCTAAAAAATAACTAAGATTTAATTAAGTATGTTTAATTGACCCATATCTAAAATAACAATTGACCCCTCTAAAATTTAAAATTAACTAAAATCCAATAAATATATTAAATATTAGAGAATGTTAGCCCACTAACCATCATAAATCATTTCACAATAGAAAAGCTCATTAATTAGCTAAACCTAATCTCCATAATATTATTTAAGAAGACATTTTTAAAAATGAACTTTGTTTTGTAAGTTATTACATGAAATGTCATTACAAATAACAAATAATAATTGAAATAGAAAAGGATATAATAGTCTTTTAAAATTATTGATTAGAATATGGAAAGTATATATTTTGCATTAAATATGTTATTTATTATTTTATTTCTTAATTATTTTAATACTATATATTTTAAAATAATAATCAATTCATATTCAAAATCTTGCTATATTTTTCACTATAATTTATTATATTTTATTTGAATTTATATAAAAAAAAAAAGTTGAAAAATATTTTACTAATTTTATAAAGAGTTAGACACAAGAAAACTATTTGTTTTAAGAGTTCGTTGACTAACCACAAAAACAAGAATTTAGTTCACTGCAAAACGGGTTAAATAAAAAAATTATTTAGTTCACTGCAAAACTCATTTAATGATTCATATTAGAGTTATGTTTTTAAAATTATAAGTTTTTGCGGGTTAGCCGGAATAATAATTTAGTTCACTGCAAAACGGGTTAAATAAAAAAATTATTACAAATTGACAACTTTATCTATAATCAATAATCATTAGTTAGATACATTGTGAAATTCAGATAAAATTAATTTCTTAAATTTTAAAACAATTCCTTTTAAAAACAATTACTCCGCGCTAATTATAGCGCGAGTTAAATCATAGTCAATATAACAACGAAAATCATTTCGACATAAAATCGTCATAAATTTACGATGATAATTTTCACTGTATAATCGTCGTAAATTAGGCACGAGTTATCATCACTTTTACGACGAAAATGAAAATCATTGTAAATTCGACGCTAGTTTCCATCGAAATTATGACAAATTAAATTTTTGAGTTTTTCGTTGTAAATTCGATGGGAACTAGTGTCGAATTTACAACCACCAAATATCGATACTAATTAACGATGACATAACGTCGAGCGGAAAAGTTTGGTAAAACACATTTTTTATAGGTTCACCTAATTGTTTACATCGAAAATTATCGTCGTTAAGTTGTTGTAAAATCGTTGTTCAACCGTTTTAAAGTTATTTCGTTGGTATAACGTTAAAAATTTGCGTTGCAAAATCGTTGGTAAGTCAGTAAAAAATTCTATAAATACATCATAAATTCAAACAAAATTCTACAAAAAAAAACAAACAACTTCAAAAAAAAAAATACTCTACAATCTTAAAAAAAAATGTCTATATATGATATATGAAGATGGATGTATATGCATAAGGATTCGGAGGGAGATTTGACGAAAGAATTTAAAGACGGGTTTGAAATATTCATGTTTCAGGCCAACAATATGCAAACAACCATGAAAAGCGGTAAGATGTTATGTCCTTGTCGAAAATACAAGAATACGAGATATATTCTTATTAACAAGGTGTGGAAGCATTTACTAAATAGAGGGTTTACGCTGTAATATTTTGTTTGGTATCAACATGGAAAAAGTTATAGTGGGAATGCTCTAGTAGTAGTAATTATCAAGGTCATGTAGATTTTAATGAATCAAATAATCAGGAAAGTTATCATGATCAACATCAATTTGATCAGGGTCAAGATCACGATAGGATGCATGACATGGTTACTGATGCATTTTATAAAACAAATACTGATAATATCGTTGACGAATCCAACGTAGATGCGAAACGGGCTCCCCTATGATATGATGATGGTGGTGTGGGACGAACTTATAAGTACAAAGGTTTACATTATTATGTAAGATAAGAAAGTTTGTGCTCAATTATATTGAATCGTCGTTATTAAATTTGTTGTTATATATGAGAAGTCATGAATTCTTAAATTTACTTCGTTGATACTTAGAAACTTTTTTTACATTAAAAAGACATCATTATGAATAATTTTCAAATATTTTCCAACGAGATTATGACGATACGTCGTAAACTCGTTGTAAACCTTTAAATATTTTGTTTTCACCGCCGCCGCATTAACCGACGAAATTACAATGGTCCGATGTAAATTTGTTGGTATATAACAACGAATTTACATTGATTCGTCGTAAAGTTGTCGTAACCAAAATTTTTAATTTTTTGCCGCGTGCGGAAAAACGAATTGGTTGAATATTCAGTTGAAATTTTACGACGAATCGTCGTAAATCCATAAGGAAATTACATTAAAATTACGACGACCACAAAATCTATATATCCACTCTCAAATCCATCTTCCATCGCTTATTCCATACTTTCTCACTCTCTCTCTAAAAACTCACACTCTCTCTCTATCTATGCGATTCAACCATAGCAAAATCCTAAGAGGTAAATTTTGTTTTCTTCTACTTTGGTTTATTAAAGTAGTTTTATAGAATTATAATTAGATAGATTGTAATTATATATATATATATATATATATATATATAGGATTGTAGGATTGGAATTTGTAGATTTATAAAATTGGATTGAATATTGGATTAAAATTTATAGATTCATAAAATCTTGTTATTAGTTTTTTATTTATTTATGTATATACATATATATATGGCACCACGTAGGAAGCATTATATTCACTTCTTGAGTGAGCGGGATGAGTCGGGACTAGTGATGCGGCTAGTGGGGTCCGGTTATCTTTTGCTACAGAGACCGCGATTAAGAAGACTGTGTGGACTCAGTCCGCAACGCTGCCACCTCCACGGTCGAAGATCTTTTGCAACAACTATGTCGTGCCGGTTTAGACCGGTTAGATCCGCATCGGCCGCCGAAAACTTTTTGATACGTTATAATTCCAAAATTAACTTTATTTTGCAAATAATATTATTTTATTTACTAATAATTTTAGTTTTGTATCAGGTTTAGTGTGGATACCCGTGTCGGATGGAGTGTTTCTGAAACCATTAAATGTTTCTTCTTCGATCCCCATGCCAATTGGACCCAGGTCCCGGATGACAATTATTCTATTTTTTGCGGATGACAATCCCGGATGACAATTATTCTACACGTGGTTCAAATGTTTTGCGGTAAATTTTTTATTTTATTTTTTGTTTAACAATTATTCTTTAAACTAATTATTTTTTATTGTTTCTATTTTGTTTTTGTTTTTTTCAACAGCAAAAATGACAGTGTGAGCTTTCGATTAATGAGACGGTGAGGACAGTTTTATGGGAGGAAAAATTTGCGGCTCAATAATATCGTCTCCGATTGGAAAAAGGCGTGGGAGGTGAAGGACGATGACACAAAACCCTCTTACATGTCTTACGAAGTCTAGAACGGCTTGAAACGTTATTGGATAGATCCACTGATACACATAGTTTTAACCCTATAAATAACTACTGCAAGAGCACAACAAACGAAGTATTATAGAAGGGATCAAACCCACATAGACCAAGTGAAACACTACGAGAATGCAAGAGTAAATTAAAGCTAAGACTAATGAGAGTTGTTTGTGGGTTTAGTGCAATGAAATAACAAGTTAAATAAAAACGAATGAAACTTATGAATTAAAGGCCTCATGCTTCAGGTAAATTTGCAGAAACCATGAATCGCAAAACAGAAAATCAGGCAAGGAAATCATTAAGCATCGTTCTCGAACTCAAATCACTAGACTATATCAATCTCTTCCCAGAGTATTAAATCCCAACGTGTTAGATATATGAATACTAACTCCCGTTGAATTCAACAACCTAAACATGCATTATAAGCGAGTTTGATAAGTTCACAAAACACAATAACATCAACTCCCGTTGGTTAAGGATATTTTGCTCATCTGTGTTCTTTCAAGCAATTTAATAAACGCTTTTGGCGCATAAATAGACCTAAGATCAGAAACTAGGTCGCGAGTCAAGTTCCAGCAATAAGATCAACAATAGATGAAGAAACCAATCGATAATTCACTGTCTAACAATCCTAAACTAGCAATTCATGAATTCCCTTGAAAACCCTAAAACATAACTATGAAATCTACTCACACATAGTTGCAGAGAATAAGCAAAGAGGTATGAGAGAAATCATAAAGAAATTCAATAGATAATACAATGGTTCATAAATCTTCTCCAAATTTGTCAGAAGAGGTTCAGAGATCTTCTCCCCGAGAAATAGATACAAAGAGTTTGTAGAAAAATAAAGCGTAACCTAAAAAGTGGCTAAAAATATGTATAAATAGGTCTCCAGTCGTTCAGGGTTGAAATTGGGTGGTTCTGTGCCGAAACAGGAAAAATCTAATTTCCTTTTTGCCTACGGGACTGAATCGGTCGATCCATGTTTCTTGAATCTGTCGATTTGATGCCCGCGGATGGGTCATCTCTGCGCATGCTTCTTCTGCTCGCCAGGCTGGACCATCTTCACGAATCTTGTCATAACTTTTGATCTCACCGTTAGAATGACCTCAAACCACTTCCAAATGAAAGCTAATCCATTGATATATCTTGTATTAAAATGTGAGTGCGATCCATCGGTGAAAAATCCTTCAACGAATGCCAAAATTCTGACATCTTTGCATGATTTTGCATCTCTATATGTTCAATTGCACCCAAAACGGCTTCTTCTCTCCCAAAATGACCTAAAACCTGAAAAGAATCTATAAAAGACTAAAAAATCTAAAAACAAACTTTGATTCGATAAAAACCACAAAAACAAAGGTTGGAAACCGGTAAAAACACGGTATATCATCCGCATGCACATGTTGTGGCTGCTAAGTGTTCGGCTTCGCAGAACACTGTGGGTCCAGACGGTTTTCCCGCGGTTACATCACATACTTCCGGTCAAACGTCTTTCTCGGGAATGCGCCTACATATCGTATGGTAATTGTTAATTTTTCTTTTTGTGATTATGTTATTTAATAAATGTTAACCGTTAAATTTGTTGTTATGTTTTGTTAGGCAAACGGAGAAGAACTTCCTCCTATGACCAAATTTTTTGAAAAAACCCACAAAAAGAATAATGGCGCTTTTGTGGACGATCGGGTGGAGAATGTGTAAAATGATGCAATGTCAAAGATCGCCGAACGTCGCTTTCTACATTTAAAAAAAAATATATAGCGAAAGTATACTTCAAAACCGTATAAATGTAGTATATCAATATATCATTTAGGTATGTCTTAAATGCATTGTTTTAGATATAATCGTTTTAAAATATTGTTGGTGTACCTACATAAAAAGAAACTAAATTATGGAGTAATAATCTAATATATAAAAGATGGCTAACTCTTTTCAGTTGAGCGCCACTTGTCCAAAATTATTTATTTATTAGTCATTTATGCTTAATTTTTAGTAACGTAAACCCTCTTCATCTCTTTTCGAGGGTTTAAACACCTTTCCATTCTGTAAGATGCAACATATGACATATTAATGAAATTAGGATTTCTAAGCAATCAGAGACCACCGTTACATTAGAATTTTCATCGACTTGGTGATTTTTAAGTCATATCCAAGTTCTTCATTTCTACCTCAATATATATTCTATTTCAAAATAATAATGTATCAGTCAAACTAGACCACCAAAAATGGTCTAAAAGAATGAATGTAGATCATTGTATGACAGAGGATCATTGAATGACATAAGTAACTGTACCAAGTTATGCAAAATGTATATATAATGAAAATAGATTACGCTCTAAAAAATTAAACAATAATATTAATAAACACTGATTATGTATGCATAGTCGAATATTTGCGTAGATAATCACCTAGTGTTTAATAATGTTTATAAAAAATAACAATATTTCAGACGTTTAAAATACGTTTGAGTTGTTCTCATGAATCTCATCTACCTACATGACATATCTTCCCTCCATCTGCTATCATAGTGTTGCATAAATATAATATATTTCGAATATGACATCCGCTCATTTCCAATTCACGTTGTAACCGGATATCACGGCCTGCATATAGACGTAAAAACTGATATATACATTATTAAGGAGAAAGGGTGTCAGTTGATCCCACCAATTAAAAGAATATATTAGTTTTTCTGTAAATAAAATTCTATTGACTCCGTTAAAAAATTTTTGTTAACCACCAATTCTATTAGTTGTGCAATTGATCCCACCAAAAAATTTTGTAAAAAAACAAGAAATAAACAAAAAGTTAGTTGTGCAATTGATCACTTTGGCTCACGGTTATTTTTTTTATTTTGGATTCACCTTTAGTTTAAGTTTAATCTAAATACAATACAATAATAATTAATCCATCACTTTCATGGGTCTCAATTAACTATTCTCTAATTTTATTGTTGTTTTGACCAAAACAAAATACAAAAAACTCCTCGTTCGTTTCTACTATTTGTCAACCAGAAAAAAAAAAGGTAAAGCAACAATTTTGGGTTTAATTTCAGATTAGGGTTCTTTGTATTTTTTAATATTTACTTTACACTGATATAATTTGAATTTTTAAAAATAGAGTTTATATTTATAATCTGTAAATTTGAATATATTTCATTTGTAGTTTTGTAATTTAAAATAAACTAATTTATTTTAATTCACTAGATAACAAATGGATCGATTTTTGAAAAATAAATCTCCATCAACAGATGATATTGTCGTATGATTAGATGACTTGTCGTATGATTCGGTGAGAGAGAAAAAATATTGGAATATCATTTCAAGATATAACAAATAAAACTATAATTAAAAAATTTCAAACTATAAGTAAACGTAGAGTACATTTATAAACTTTTATTTTTGGTTATTTATAAATTATGTATTTTTAATATATATTTCTGCTTTGGATAAAAAAAAATTATGGCTCCGCCACTGCATGAAAAGTCGACCTATCAAGAAAAAAGAAGATGAAATCTCTAATCTAAGTTTCTTCTTCAACTGAAAATCCTAAATAAATAAATAATTAAGGGTTTGATGATTTAATCTATGAAAATTTGGCAATCTATATTTGTTTTGTTTGTGGAAATCGATATATAAATTAATTTTGTTTCATTAATATTATTAACATGTATGTCATTTTATAAATTAGGATTCAAACCTCTACAGAATCGGATGAGAAAATTTTGAATATTTAAATTTAAATAGAGAATTTCTGAAATCGATAATAATTAAGTAAAATAGTATAGACAAAAATTAATGATAAAGTCATAAAGATACAGGACGTTTGCGAATTAATAATTAAAATATATTATTTAAATTTCTATGATTGTTACGGTTAGAAATGAAAAAAAGTAAAAAGATGAAAAGACGTGATCTATTTTATATAATCATTAAAATGGTTATAAATTAAACAGTTCACAAAGTACCAAAACATTATATAAAAAGATGCAAAATTAAAAAACAGTTTCTAGTAAGGGTGGAACTATTATATGAGATCTGATCCGCAATTCGTTCCGATCCGCTCCAATAATCCAGATTTATGAGGAGGTCGGATCCATATCCGGATAGTAAAATCTCGAATCTGTCAAAACAGGATCCGGATAGAAAAATTATAAGGTCTGAATATTCTTTAAATATATTAAAAATTTCTATTTTTTACTAATTTTTTAATATATTGAGATATATACCATGTTCTAAAAAGCGGCCGTTTAGCCGCCTAGGCGACCGGCTAGGTGCTAGTCGGCGGTGCATCGCCGCGATTAGTGTCAAAGCGATGAATTATGCGGTCAAACGATTTTTTGAAAATGTCAACGATTTTTTCAAAAAGTCAACATTTTTTTTTTGTGACGGACATATGGTCTGTTACAAAATTTTAGAAATACATCTAGAAGTACAACACACATGATAATTTGATCATTGAAGAAGATGATGAAGATTTTTCTCTCCTTGTACTTTTTTTTGTCTCTCAATATCAAGACAAATCTATTTTTTGCATCATATGTTTGTACTTCTTTTTTTGTTTTTGGAATTTAGATGTGAATTTGAACTTAATTTCCTAATGTTTTGTTACTTTGATAATCAAAAAAACTTATTTCATACTTGTTTTGATTCATATATTCATAACTTATAACTTATATACATATAAACTTTAAAATTAAAAAAAAATGTTCAAAATTAATCTCTGATTAATCGGTGATTAATCACCGCTTTTCGGCCTAGACACAAATCGGTGCCCAACCGCCCGCTTAGCGCCTAGCGCTTTTTCGAACCTTGGATATATATATATATATATATAATTTAAATAAAATTAAAATATTTTTTATAATAACAAATTTTTTTTTACATAATATTATTTAAAATTTAGATTTTATCAGTATTTTTAATATTTTAATTTTTTTAATTTTTTTTTGAAGGATTAAGATTCGGATATCCGTTGGTATCTTAATATATATGCGGATATCCGGAAGCCACATATACGGATCTGGATAATTTAAATTTGGATCCTGATATATATCATGAAATTTATGGATATCATGATCCGTCCCACCCCTAGTTTTTAGGATTGTCAATTTAAGTGAATAATGATAAATAAAAAAATGTTCTGAAAAAAGAAACATAGTCGGGTTAAGACGAAAAGAGAAGAAGAAAAAAACAGCATACAATGTTTTTTAGCGTGTAAGGCTTATCTCGAAAGAAAGCATCGTCAAAATTCTTGTTCTAATTATTTGTCTTCAGCATATGGCGCATATATATAACTGTTTATGCGATAATTTGTACTTCGATATTTTGTATTCGACTTTGTAACAATGCTTGTACTCTAGTTTTTAATGAAAGCAATTTAGTCGGCAAAAAAAAAGAAACATAGCCTTGCATTGTCTAACAGTGTTGAAAATGGACAGCAATCATTTATGATATGCCACAAATTTGTGTCAAAAATGATTTCATTGTTAATTATTCGTTTAAGACAGTTGATATCGACGATAATATTAAGGATAACCACGATATTAAAACGTAAACTGACCATGCTGAAAATTAATATGAGGTTTGGTTGGCCTAGCCGTGCAAGAATTTGACTTCAAACTTGATTACAGAATTCACATTATCCGGATATTCGGAGGCCACATATCCGGATAATTAAAACTTGGATCCTGATATATATCATGAAATTTTTGGATATCCGGATCCGTCCCACTCCTAGTTTTTAGGATTGTCAATATTAAGTGAATAATAAATAAAAAAAACGTTATGAAAAAGAAACATAGATATAGCCTTGCATTGTCTAATAGTGTTGAAAATGGCCAGCAATCCGGTTTAAGACAATTGATATCGACGATAATATTAAGGATAACCACGATATTAAAACGTAAACTGACCTATATTAATATGAGGCTTAATTGGCCTAGCTGTGCAAGAATTTGACCTCAAACTTGATTACAGAATTCACAATTAATAATGAGGTGATATCTTGTCTCTCGCATGAAACATTCTATCACGATATCATTTATGATATGTCACAAATTTGTGTCAGATATTTTATGTCTCAACATTGCATCAAAATAACTCCATATTTTGTAGTGTGTTAAAGAGACGCGATCGTACAAAACATTGTTTTAGGAGTAAAAATGTTTAGAACAAAAATGTGATGATATCGATCTGGGAACCCTGGGCTGTATCGATTTGGGTATTCCCATTCACTCCTCAGTCGAGCTGGTCTTAAGAACGCATCGACGGAGAAGACATCGAGTGGAGCCTCGGAACAGTATCAGAGAACTGATCTATACACAGCGGCATAAAGGCATATTATATGGTGATGATATGGTTTTGTGGAGACGAAAGGTCGACAGATTTACACGAAAATTCAGTGCTAAGGAGACGTGGTATGGTTCTCATACTCTACTCCTAAATTCGCCTTTATCTCTTGGCTTGCTGTGCACAATCGATTAGTAACAGGAGATCGTATGATCCAATGGAGCTCGGAAGCAAATATTTCATGTGTTTTTGTCAATTGCCGATTGAAAGTCGGAACCACCTCTTCTTTAATTGCAGATTCACGGAGGATATTTGGTGCAATCTAACCAGGAAACTCCTTACACCGAACTACACAAGCCACTGGGACAATATCATCGATCGGTTAGTTGATGCTTCGCAAGAAAAATATTCAACGTATGGCTCGTTAAATATGTTTTCCATGCCACAATTCATACGATCTGGCGGGAAAGAAACAACATAAGACACGATGAACCTTCAATACTACCTCAGCGATTGATCCAAAGTATCGACAAGCAAATCAAGAATCGGTTATCCTCTATACAAGCTATGAGGGATAATAGATATGAAGGAGGAATGGAAGCATGGTTTGTTTCTAGATAAAAAAAAATCTACTAGATTATATTGAAGTAAATTTCTCTCAAACTTTTCAAAGAAAGAAACATTTGTTGTAAAAACGAATTTTTTTTTTGTTGAATTAATTTTACATTTGATTCAAAAAAAAAGTGATGATAAAGAGATATGATTCTCAGAAATATTTTATAGATTATTATAGTTAGAAGTGAATAAGTACAAAGATGAAAAGACTCGAATTTCCAAAATATTTTTCTAAGATTATTTAAAAACGGTTATAAGTAAATAAGTACATAATGAATACTTACTGTTTAGGGGATGATGGTGTGTTTTCCGAAGGCTTTCCGACGCCCAAGTCAGAAAACGATAAAGAAATACGACGAAGTGGTTCGTCGGAGAGTGGATAGAGTGTTCGGAAAACGGGGTGAGAAAATGTGCCGATTGGGTCCGAAAGAAAGGATGGATATCCACAAGAGTTTTGAGTAGTGAACTTTTTGTGGTGAAATAGAATAAAACAAGAGTTTAGGTGAGAGAGCTTCACGGTCTAGGAGCAATCGTGAAGGTGACCGGAGAATGGTCAGAAAAGAGACTTAGAGTCCCGGAAAGAAATGAGAGCTAAGTATTTAGAAATATCTGGCATGAAATATCTCAATAGACTATAGGTGATATGAGAAAATCATGAACCCATTTCCTATTGGGGAAAGGGAAATATTTATAGAGTTTTACCTGCCCTAGATGGCATACCGGGTCAGATCCTTAGTCGTCGGGTTTTTGGGTCGGATATCGGATCCGTTGAATGGGTCGCGTACCCAGTGCTTGATGAATTCTCACCTACTTTCCTTGGCTATATTAGCCTGCTGCTCGACCAAACCTTCCCGCGTCGCTATCTCTCTCAATGTACGCCTCGGAAGCAACGAATTAGGTGCGGTATGGGCATTTCCCATACCGTTGTTCTTCCCTATGCTTGAAATGTTGTCACTTTTATTAGGGAATATTATCCCACATCAGAAGTTGGAAGAGATCTTATATAATATATAAGGGACATGGGCCAATCCACTTATTGCCAATTGGTTTTGAGTTGAAAACCCATGTAACTTAACATGGTATCAGAGCCAGATCCATACTGTCCAACCCGATCTACTATCGACCTGGCCCAAAGTTGGTCCATCGATCCATGCAGTGGTGGAACCATAAATAATTTTAACTGGGGGTTGTCCGGTTGCTCGCTCCCAGTACATGTGTGTGTCATTCCTCCCAGGTCTCGCGAAATCTAGATCACTGGCACATCTACGAGGCTGGGAAGGATGACCTCTCCTCTTCATGACCACTCAGTCCCTAACCTCCTCTTACCTGACAGTGTAGTCTGCATTGTCATATACAGGGAGCCAAGGGGCATGTGACCTATGTCGGGTCTCTTGATTCTGTAGGTTTTAAGGTCCGGTGCAAAAATTTAGGGTGTTTGGGCCTAGTTTAATCCATAGGAGTCGTAACTGTAAAAAAGCTATGGATAACACGTGTTACCATATAGAATGGTCTGTATGGCTGTCAATTTGAGTGTTTACCCGTGGGTCTCGCGGATTTTGATCTGTCGCTGGGCGGGTGCAGGTCGAGAGTTTTCAAAATGCCAAAAGCGGGGCGGGTGCGGATCTAGTGTTTTCAAATGTGGGACGTGTGCGGGGCGAGCAATTTTTATTAATGAGTCAAGTGGGGCGGATCGATACGGATCAAAAAAAGCATGTAATCCTAAATAGGTTTGATAAAAATAAAATAAAAACACAATCCTCCCATACATTTTATAGGATTGTTATTATTATTAGATATTATATATTAAAACTGGTCATTCCATGTTTTAATGATTTAAACCTTTTTCTGCTTGATTCGTAAATTTGAAATTCAGTACAAGAGTTGATATATCCCGAGTAAATCAACAATATACAAATTCAAATACATAACAACATATACATAATCAATCATAATAGTGAATGATGAAGAAGTGGATTTACACAATGCTTTTGATACAAAAACTAACTTGCTAACAATAAAGTTTGTACGAAAGTTTTGTTAAAAAAAAATTGCTTATCATTATTTTGCTTATTTGATTTCTTGCTTCGAGACCAACTAGATCTATAGCTTATGATTGCTTAATAGTGATAAAGTCAGGATAACACTTTTTGATCATTTTACTTCACCAAATGTCTTCAAAATAAATTTACTCTTTAAAAAGAAAAGTCAATTCCCCAATGTCAAAGTTTCCCAAAACCACTAGCTAGCCTTAAGCATATAATGCCTATATAAATGAGACAAAATCATATACTTCTCATACTTACTCAAAACAAAAACAATATCTATCAAAAATACAACCGTAAGACTAAATCAAAATTAAATACGATAATGAACACTTTCAAAACCGTATTACTCTTAATCATTGCGGTTAGCTTTCTGGCTATTGCATCCAACGCTCAAAACACTGCACAAGACTACGTAAACACTCACAACACCGCCCGTTCGCAAGTTGGAGCAGCTATACCGAACGTCGTGTGGGACGCAACGGTCGCAGCCTACGCACAAAACTACGCAAACGCTAGAAAATCCGACTGCAACCTCGTGCACTCGAACGGACAATATGGATAAAATCTAGCCAAGGGAAGTAGTAGCACGTTCTCGGGCATATCAGCCGTGAATCTTTGGGTCAACGAGAAACCTTACTTACTACAACTACACTACCAATTCTTGCACAGGTATCTAACATCTTACTTCTTACACAAACAATCCATATCCTAATATATCATTTTAACCAGGGAGAAATACTAAATATTGTAAAAAAAAAATTATACTAATCTTTGTTGAAACAACGTTTAATCTTTTACGACTTATACTTGAAATTTTTAATTATTAAAAGTACGATGATATATATTCTTAGTTCACTCGTTTTTGTTAAGGAGTTTTATACAGCTAAAAGTATTGTAGAGCTAATATATAGGTAAATAATTTATTTTTTTATTGGTAATAAATTGCGATAATTTGCTTTTTAATGATTCTTTTAAACGATATGGTTTTTTTTAATCATCGGATATGGTTAAGTTTTATTATTTACAATACATGTATTTTTAGTTTCTTTACACATTACAAATATTGATTTTGTAGTAATATATAAGTATTAATAAAAATTTTTAAAAAATTACTCCATTATTTAAGCCAATGATTTTATCAATCTTGAAAATTGTTAAAAAAAACAATAAAAAAACACAAAAGGATGTTTTCCTTTCCATGTTTGTTATGCCTTTGCATTTATAATTTTGAAAAAAAAATATATTACTAAGTTTTGTAGAATAATACTTATCGTTTAATTTGAAGATAAGCACAGCAATTTAACGTATAAAAGCAAACCCAAAAATTAAACAAGTGGGTGTAAGTGATTAAAATATATAATTTGAAACTACGTACAGGTGGACAATGCTTGCATTACACGCAAGTGGTGTGGAGACAGTCAGTGAAAATAGGGTGTGCTAGGGTTCAATGCACCAATAATGGTTGGTGGTTCGTGACTTGTAACTATGACACACCCGGTAATTACATCGGACAGTACCCATACTGATCCTGATCAATATAAATAATAATTATGAATAAGACGTAAGAAACAAATGTTATGAATTAAATTTAAATTACTGTTTATTAAAAAAAGAAAATCTCGTTTAATCTCAGATGTAATGGTTTATGGTTTTTCACATAAAGAGTTTGTAAGGTTTGCTTAATCATTAATCAAATGTTTTTCTTTGTTCTGGTTATGTTATTCTCATAAAATGTTATTAGTTTTCTTTCTATACTTGAACACCCACGTATACACGCTGAGATTTGTTTTTGTCTAAATAATTTAGTGTTTAGAATTTTTCTTAAGTATGTATCGAAATGGCTTTCCATTAACACTTGCAAGAAACCTTAATGTTGCAACATTACAGCGAGTTATACATCATGTTCACAACGCATCGGTGATTTCTTCTTAGAGAAGTTTTCAAGCGTCCGGTCTTCTTTTTCACGCTTAATCCCACAAACTCGCTTTTCTTTCGAATGTTGACATTTCTTGACGAAAACTTCAGAACATACTTTTCATTTCTTGACGAAAACTTCAGAACATATATATTTTTTTTTAATAATTCGGGTGATCCGGTTCAACGGACATCATGAACACCGAGGCATGTCGCTGGAAAACAACTCTCTAGCTGGCTCGGATCAACGGACCATAAGATCTACAACATAACATACTTTGAAAAATAAACGAAGAGACTTTAAACCAATATATACAACATAATTAGAATATTGGATTTCAACTACATGTTATGAAGCTTTCTCATTGATTTTCTTCAGCATTATAGCTCATTTCTCGTCTTCTCTAATCAATCAAAGTCAAACGAAATCAGAAAGCATTGAACATTAATCCAACCTAATTGCTCGTTTTTATCTAAGAAATCCAAACTCACATCGACAATCGGCACTGAGCGTATATCATCATGTTTTAAATTCACCATTTATTATATATTCCTTCAAGATCAGCTTCTTCTTTATTTTCAATGACAAATTCTTAACGAGAACAGAGTTATAAGAAGTTTACTCTCGTTATCAATTCCTCTACTTTATCAGCCTCCCTCTTCTTACCAAACCTTCTTCACCAATTACCATCATATCCTTCGTTTTCTATCTCGAGCCTTGCAAGAATATTTCGATGCCAAGTTTTGCTATACACGTTAACCACTATAGCTAATGAGAGTTAAGATTTCAATGACTTGAGCAGTGATAAATACGACCAAATATGTATCTATTTGTACACCTTTGTATAATCTATTGTATAATTTCGGAGAGTCACAGAGAGAAATACACAAAGAGAAATACGGACTTGAATGTTATTGTCACTCTGCTTTCGCGAGTTCAGCAGTGTAGACTGAAATGTTTCATCTTCCGATTCCTATTCCATTTGACAATATATACACTTTGGAGATAACGAAACGATCGTTGGCACGGCTCATCCCCAAAACCGACATCAAGATTGATAAAGGCTATTGACAAGGGAATTCGAAACCGGTTTAGCTCCATAAGATTGCTAAGGGATTCAAGATACGAAAACGGAATGCAAATGTGGTTCGCTTCTCGGCCACAGGATTGAAGAACATATGCGCTACCAATGGAGGATTCTGTAGGAAGAAGATAAGTACTTAAGCTTATTGCTATTTTACTTAAAAAACTCGCATATCAAATGTAGAAACGTTGTTTTTTCGGGTTTGAATATAATTTAACATTCATCCTAAAAAAGAAATACACCTTTGGTACGTAGTGGGTACGTTTGCTTTTATAATCTGCAAACTATGTAATATGATAAAACCAAAAAAAAAAACAATATGCTTTCATCTGAATGTAAACACAAAAATTTATTAGAAGAGGTAAAAAAACAATTGGGTGCAACTCTGGAATAGATGCTTGTACTACACGCAAGTGGTGTAGAGAGTCGGAAAAGTAAGAGTCTTTTTATAAAGTTGCTATCTAAACAAACAACGACAGTTTGGCCGAGTGGTCTAAGTGATATATCATGGTTTTTACCCTATTTAGGCCATGATATAAGTCCTTTTATAGAGTCTTTTCTTGTGTTTTGGAGTCTTTTAGAGTATTTCACAGGTTATAGCACGTCTGGAGCTTAATTGGAATTATTGGAGCTTTTCTGGAGCATTCTGGAGCGAGACTGAAGTCTGATGACTAAGAGCCCGATCTGAGCACCGAGCATCGATCGATACCCCCTGGTATCGATCGATACCCATCGAAGCAGATTTCAAAGTCGCGACTTAATGAAGTTTGAAGAATTGCAAAAAGCACCCAGAAGACTTTGATAATTACAAGAAGGCCCCAAATCGTGATTTAGGTTATAAATAGGATTTTACAGCCATTGTTTAGGCTATGCTTTATTTTTGCTTTAGTTTAAGAGAGATTTTGGAGAGAGACAAGTCTGGTTTCCCTTCGTCCGAGATCAGATCTCAAAACCTTGTTTCTCTTTCTGATTTAATATAAGAGTATTTATTCAACATGTTTATTAATTTAATATCCATGTCTGAGTAGATCTCCTGTTAGGTTTAGGGTTTTCTCATAGGGATTTCTTTGAATGCTAGGTTGATTATCTGTTAGGATTCACTATCTGATTAGTTCTTCACCTTTGGTTGTTCTCAAGGCTACTTCTAGATTAGTCACCTAGAATTTAGATCTTAGGATAATTAATTAGGCACGAGAGTGCGATTAATTACCTGATAGAACCTTAAGTGAGCAAATTGATTATTCGCAAAGAGATTTGGTTTAATTGATTTGTGAACATATCAAACCTGTTTTTAAAGCTGATTTAGACTTTAGGATTCGCAAAGAGATTTGGAATTTCTAGGATTTAGATTTAGATAGTTTTCGCAACGAGAGTTGGTTAATTATATTTTAGTGATTTGAGTTCTAGAACAGTGCTTAATCTGAATCTTGTTAATAAGTTTACCTGCATTCATTGATTTCCTGAGAAATACCCTAAGCCTACATTCCCCCAATTGAATTTACAAACGTTTTACTTGCAACCCTGTTTTTCAATTACATCATCTGGTTTAGCTTGTTTCTGATCTATAGAATCTATTGAGTGATTCTTGAGTTCTTGTGTTCGACCCCTGATTTACTGCAGCAACTGCTTTAGTACTTTTTAGGGTATTAAATTGAGCATATCAATTTTGGCGCCGTTGCCGGGGACTCAATTCGCCGTTAGATTTTAGCTAGGAAATTCGTCTAAATCGCCCGAGTATCGATCGATACCCTTGAGTATCGGTCGATACCCGTCGTAAATTTCAGTTACTTACGCTCTTTACTTGTGATTTCAGGTGCATGCATAATCTTGAAACCAGAAGCAAAAAGAGCACTCCGCTAGTTGATCTATCACTGGAACAGCTAGCACAAGTGGAACGCACAAACAGGAAAGCAAAGAAGTCAGCTAAGATGAACAACAATCAAGTTGGGTTGGTTCGTGATGCTGCTGGAGCTTACAGGGACCAACAGGGTCAGTTGTGCAATGAGCAAGGACAACGTCTGGATGGAGAGGGGATTGTCATTCCACCTGCTCCTGTTGTCGCTGAGAATGCCGCTAGGGACGCAAGGGATGCTGTGGTTAATCGTGGTAGAACGATTGGTGAACACAACAGGCCAGAGCAATTTTTCGCCAATCGCTCTGCGATTCGTCCCCCTGCGTATGAGCGGAATGACTTTGAGCTGAAGCCTGCTTACTACACTCTAGTAGGACAGCATCTCTTCCATGGTTTGCCTCATGAGCATCCAATGGATCATGTAGAGAAATTCGAGGACTTGGTCACTAGCATCAAGAGCAATGGAGTGTCCTACGATTATCTCTTCTGCAAGCTCTTCCCATACTCTCTTGGTGGGGAAGCTACTTACTGGCTGAGGCAGTTACCTCCTGGATCACTGACTAATTGGGAAGACACCAAGAGAGCCTTCCTAATTAACTTCTATGATGATGGACGATCTGAAGATCTGAGGAATAAGATCTCCACTTTTTCTCAAGGACCTACTGAGGCGTTCAAGGCTGCTTGGACAAGATTCAGATCGTACCAAAGAGACTGTCCACACCATGGATACTCTGATGTGCAGCTGCTAGGTATCTTCTTCAGAGGAGTAGATTGGAGGTATCAGATGGCTCTGGACTCTTCAAGCAATGGGAACTTCAACACCAACTACCCTGAGGACGCCTATGTGTTGATTGAGAATTTTGCATCTAGCAGCAGCACAAAGAGTGCAGATTTCGAGCGCAAGAAGCTGGCTGGTAATCAAGATAGATCGCAGATCGCTGAGTTTAAGGCTCAACTAGATTCTATGCACAGTCTTCTGCTGGGAAAGACAACAAAAGCTGTCCATTTTGCTGAGGATGTTGAGGTTTTCAATGAGAATGAAGCAGAAGACGTGAACTACATTGGTGGTTCTGGCTATCAGGGACAGAGGAACCAGTTCAACAACAATCGGGGCTTCAACAACAACTTCCAGCAAGGAGGATTCAACCAGAAACCTGCCCACATCAGTGGTTACACCAGGAACTACGGAAGTCCTTCTTACGAGCCTGTGACTGCTAAGACATCAGAGAACAAGATTGAAGCCATGCTTGAAACACTCGTTCAAGGACAGCAGCAGATTACAGTGACCTTCAATGGTAAGATGGACGCCATGTACAAAGATCTGAGTGGAAGGATCGATTCTCTGGGTATTGGTCAGAAGAAGCTGGAAACTCAGGTAGCTCAGACTTCAGAGAGTTCAAGAAGACAAGAAGGTTTTCTACCAGGAAAAGGAGAGAACCCAAGGGCACACATCAATGCCATTACCTTGAGAAGTGGTAAGGAGGTCAAATCAGGGGCAAAAGTGGATCAGCCTACTGTAAATTTCGAGATGTCTGACGATGAAGACACTGAAATCGCTAAGGCATCGATCGACACTACTCAGCATCGATCGACACCGATCGCGATTCTCAGACGGGAAGACTCAAATTCCCGTGTATCGATCGATACCCCCCCTGTATCGATCGATACCGAACCTGAAGACGATGCAGAAGTTGAGGTTGTGAAGGAGAAGCCTAAAGCAGCACCAGAGAGGGTCTACATCCCGAGGGTACCCTATCCCAGAGCTCTTGGGAAGACTAAGAAGGAAGTAGAGGATGCTAAGTGCAAAGAAATTTTGGACAAGCTGGTTGTTGAACTTCCCTTCATCGATGCTATCAAGACCTCTGTAGCTTTCAAGAGGTATGTCAAGAAGATGGTGTCCAGCAATGTGAACCTTGAAGAAGGCTGTCTGATGATCACTCATGAGTGCAGTGCAATCCTAAGCAACAGGATCCCAACGAAACTTCCAGATCCAGGGAGCTTTGTCTTGGATTGCACAATCGCTACTGACAGGTTTGAGCGTTCTCTCTGTGACCTTGGCTCAAGTGTCAACCTCATGCCATACTCGGTTGCTAAGAGGATGGGAATGACAGACTTCACTGCTACTAGAATCTCGCTGATTCTCGCTGATCGTTCAATTAGACTTCCAGAAGGATTGCTAGAGGATGTTCCGATTGTGATTGGGAACTGCTTAATCCCAACTGATTTCATTGTCTTGGAGTATGATTCGGAACCCAGAGATCCTCTCATCTTGGGAAGGCCATTCCTAGCAACAGCTGGTGCTCTGATTGATTGCAGGAATGGGAAGATATCTCTTAACATTGGTGAGTTGGCCATGACTTTTAACATGGAGAAGATGATGAAGAGACCAACCATCGATGGGCGGACTTTCTTCGTTGATACCTTCTGTGATATTGCTGAGGAGTACTTCTTAGAGATGCATCCTGAGGACCCATTGGAGAGAGCATTAGCCTGCTCGGTTGAGTCAGAGGTTAAGCCACACGATGCTGCTGCTGATTACGGAAGGATACTCGATTCAGCACGACCAGTATCGATCGATACTCTGATGGTATCGATCGATACCCTACGGCCAGAAAGAAGTTTGGCCGAAAGAACTATGCAAGCTGCTGGGCTTGGAGATTGGAGCGAGGAGAACGCTCCTAAAGTGGAACTCAAACCACTTCCTGCGAATCTAAGGTATGGTTTTCTTGGTCCTAATTCCACGTACCCTGTAATCCTTAATTCTTCTTTGAACAACGCAGAGGTCACTTTACTGCTAAGCAAGCTGCGCAAGTATCGCAAAGCTCTTGGCTATTCTCTTGATGACATTTCAGGTATTTCACCGAACCTGTGCATGCATAGGATTCATCTTGAGGACGAGTCAAAGGCTTCAGTTGAGCATCAAAGGAGGCTGAATCCAAACCTGAAGGAGGTGGTTAAGAAAGAGGTCATGAAACTCTTGGATGCAGGAGTTATCTATGCCATCTCAGATAGCTCTTGGGTCAGTCCAGTGCACGTTGTTCCTAAGAAAGGAGGGATAACTGTGATGAAGAACAACATGGATGAGATGATTCCCACAAGGACTATCACTGGACATCGAATGTGCATTGATTACAGGAAGTTGAACGCGGCCACACGGAAAGATCACTTCCCATTGCCATTCATTGACCAGATGTTGGAGAGGTTGGCCAGCCATCCCTACTACTGTTTCCTTGATGGATATTCAGGTTTCTTCCAGATTCCTATCCACCCAGATGACCAAGAGTATACCACTTTCACGTGTCCCTATGGCACGTTCGCATACAGGAGAATGCCATTTGGATTGTGCAACGCTCCAGCCACTTTTCAGAGGTGCATGATGTCTATCTTCACAGACATGATCGAGGACTTCATGGAGGTGTTCATGGATGATTTTTCAGTATATGGGTCATCATTCAAGATCTGTTTGGCTAATCTGTGCAAGGTGCTACAGAGGTGTGAAGAGAAACACTTGGTCCTTAACTGGGAAAAGTGTCATTTTATGGTTCAGGATGGCATTGTACTTGGGCACAAGGTCTCTGAAGCTGGAACCGAAGTTGACAAAGCCAAGATTCAGGTCATGACAAGTCTCCAACCACCTACTTCTGTAAAGGATATTCGGAGCTTCCTTGGTCATGCCGGGTTTTACAGGAGGTTCATCAAGGATTTCTCCAAGATAGCACGTCCACTCACTGCTCTGCTGTGCAAAGAGATCAAATTTGATTTCACAACTGATTGTCTTGCAGCCTTTGAGGAGATCAAAAAGGCTTTAGTGAGTGCTCCTGTTGTGCAACCTCCTGATTGGACTCTGCCTTTCGAGATCATGTGTGATGCCAGTGACTTTGCTGTGGGGTCAGTTCTGGGTCAGAGGAAAGACAGGAAGCTGCACGTCATCTACTATGCCAGCAGGACTTTGGATGATGCTCAGAGGAATTACAGCACCACAGAGAAGGAGCTACTTGCTGTTGTTTTCTCCTTTGAGAAATTCCGATCTTACTTGATTGGGAGCAAGGTGGTTGTTCATACTGATCATGCTGCTCTCAAGTATCTGATGAATAACAAGGATCTCAAGCCTCGTCTCTGTCGTTGGGTTCTTTTGCTACAAGGGTTTGACATTGAGGTTAAGGACAAGAAAGGCATAGAGAATGGAGTAGCTGACCATCTCTCGCGGATGCGGATCAATGAAGACGTCCCCATTGATGATCAACTACCTGAGGAAGCCATCTACTTCATTGAAACTGGGTTTCAGATGAATCTGGCCGAGAATCAGCAATTTCCACGAGTTGCAGGTTTCGGTATCGATCGATACCATGATGGTATCGGTCGATACCCTGACGATTCAGAAGCTGTTTTCATCATCGATCATTCAGTCGCTTCTAACCACCATCTCGTCGCTGCAGCAGATTCTGATACTCCATGGTACGCTGATATTGCCAATTATCTCGCTGCAGATGCAAAGCCAAACCACCTCAAGAAGTATGACAAGAAGAAGTTCATGCGCGACATAAGGAGATTCTTTTGGGATGAACCTTACTTGTACAAGCATTGTTCTGATGGCATATACAGGAGATGCATTGCTGAGTCAGAGGTTTCAGATGTTTTGTTTCATTGCCATGGATCAGACTATGCTGGACGCTTTGCCACCTTCAAGACAGTATCCAAGGCTCTTCAAGCAGGCTTCTGGTGGCCTACCATGTTCAAGGATGCTCACACTTTCGTCTCACAGTGCGACACTTGTCAGAGGAGAGGGAAGATCAGTAAGAGACATGAGATGCCACAAAATTTCATCCTTGAGGTTGAAGTTTTTGATTGCTGGGGCATTGACTTTATGGGTCCTTTCCCATCTTCACACAAGAAGAACTACATCCTGGTTGCTGTGGACTATGTGTCCAAATGGGTGGAAGCGATAGCTAGTGAGAAGAATGACTCTGCGGTGGTTCTTAAGCTGTTTAAGACCATCATTTTCCCTCGTTTTGGAGTACCTCGAGTTGTGATAAGTGATGGTGGCTCTCACTTTATCAACAAAGTGTTCGAGAGGTTGTTGAAGAAGTATGGTGTAAACCATCGTGTGGCTACTCCATATCACCCTCAGACAAGTGGGCAAGTTGAAGTCTCCAACAGGCAGATCAAGGAGATCTTGGAGAAGACAGTGAATGCTTCTAGGAATAATTGGTCTACAAAGCTGGATGATGCACTTTGGGCATACAGGACTGCCTTCAAGACACCGCTGGGTACTACACCTTTCCAAATGCTGTATGGGAAAGCATGCCACCTTCCAGTGGAGATTGAGCACAAGGCTGCATGGGCAACAAAGATGGTGAACTTCGACATCAAGCCTGCTGCTGAGAGGAGGTTGATTCAGCTGAACGAGCTGGATGAGATCAGGCACCATGCTTATGAGAACTCGAGGCTGTACAAGGAGAGAACCAAAGCTTATCATGATAAGAAGATCATCTCCAGACACTTCGAGCCGAACGACCAGGTACTTCTGTATAACTCTCGTTTGCAATTGTTTCCTGGTAAACTGCGTTCACGTTGGTCAGGTCCCTTCAAAATCAAAGAGGTCAGACCACATGGTGCTGTAGTGCTGATAAATCGCAAAGGCGAGGAATTCACTGTCAATGGACAAAGAGTGAAACACTATTGGGCGCAAGCCGAGATTCCAACAGGG
Organism: Eutrema japonicum; assembly: GCA_030161315.1. Classification (NCBI taxonomy): domain Eukaryota; kingdom Viridiplantae; phylum Streptophyta; class Magnoliopsida; order Brassicales; family Brassicaceae; genus Eutrema; species Eutrema japonicum. Next base: position 44,578,001 of record BSQW01000001.1, read on the forward strand.
CAGATAATGCCTCTGGATGATGCACCAACAGCCTGAATGGCGTTACAGTCAAGCTATTGACGTTAAACGAGCGCTTGGTGGGAGGCAACCCACTGGTGAGTCTGTCCTTGAGTCGTTTTTCCTTTTAATTTTTCGTTTGTTTTGAATCTGTGTCAGGATGAACAAGGAGCAACTCGAAATCGCCTAAGTATCGATCGATACCCCATTGGTATCGATCGACACCAATCGCAGATGAAAGTTCACTAAGTCGATCTCAGCGTGGTATCGATCGATACCATGCTGTGTGTCGATCGACACTCGGTATTCCAGGAAGGTAATTTCTTGTTTCTCTTCATTCTATCCTTTTCTTTTGTTTCTTTCACCTACTCTAGGCTAGATAACACTGGGGACAGTGTTGTTCAAGTCTGGGGGAGGTGTCTGCTGACAACGTTTTTGTTTTTCTTAGAGTCAGTCGTTTTATAGAGTCAAAACTGTTTTATTGAGTCAAAATTTGTTGGAGATTATGATCCTGTGCTTGAACCTATTGATGTGATTTTGTTTTTGAGTGCACAGTGTTACAGGATCAGTTCTAGATCGACTAATGAAAAATCCAAAGACTGACCAGTTGACTAGAAAACATTCATGTCTCCAGCAGAGTTCTTCTGAAGCCTGAGCCAAATTTTTGCACTTCATCAATGTGGTTAGTGTTCATAGAGCTTGATTCATCATTCATATCTGATAAAGGAACCCGTGTGTTTAGGATTATGGTATCTCTCTCCCCTGAAATAAGTTGATAGATTAAGAGCATAAAAGATTGAAATGATTTTCTTCTGAGTAGAGGGTTAGGAAAATTTCCAGCGATCCCATTATTCTACTTAAGAGGGGATGATCACACATAGGATTGGAAGCGAGGCTAGGATTTTCCTATGATGCCATTATTCGCCTACATCCTTTGATACATAGAGAGGGAAGAACCGGGGATTTGGTGGCAAACACCATCAATACTCGCGTCTCCTACCTTGATATGTATATGCTAAGCTGAAAAAAAAAAAAAAAAAAAAAAAAAAAAAAAAAAAAATAATAATAAGGATATAATAAGAAATAAGTCTGGGGGAGAGAAATTGATACAAAAGAAGTGTGAAAAGGGTGGTTCCTTTGTCAAGATATTGTCTGGTAAAGAGTCTAGAAGGTTCTTAAAAATTAGCTGCAGAGATGAAACTGGCGATGAGGGCTTTACTTGAATAATGCTGTGGGATTTTGTGTGGAGTCTGGAAAAGCTGCAAATGTCTACGGAGAAGTACATGGTGGTTAGATCGAAAGCTGATCAGGTGACATTTGGGTACTTGGGAAAAGGGTCTTTTCGATGGTTCAGGAACAGGTGAGTCTCTACGTTTTCAAACCTCTTTTTCTGGTTTAGTCTTCTATTTGCTTGAGGGCAAGCAAAAGGCTAAGTCTGGGGGAGTTGATATATCATGGTTTTTACCCTATTTAGGCCATGATATAAGTCCTTTTATAGAGTCTTTTCTTGTGTTTTGGAGTCTTTTAGAGTATTTCACAGGTTATAGCACGTCTGGAGCTTAATTGGAATTATTGGAGCTTTTCTGGAGCATTCTGGAGCGAGACTGAAGTCTGATGACTAAGAGCCCGATCTGAGCACCGAGCATCGATCGATACCCCCTGGTATCGATCGATACCCATCGAAGCAGATTTCAAAGTCGCGACTTAATGAAGTTTGAAGAATTGCAAAAAGCACCCAGAAGACTTTGATAATTACAAGAAGGCCCCAAATCGTGATTTAGGTTATAAATAGGATTTTACAGCCATTGTTTAGGCTATGCTTTATTTTTGCTTTAGTTTAAGAGAGATTTTGGAGAGAGACAAGTCTGGTTTCCCTTCGTCCGAGATCAGATCTCAAAACCTTGTTTCTCTTTCTGATTTAATATAAGAGTATTTATTCAACATGTTTATTAATTTAATATCCATGTCTGAGTAGATCTCCTGTTAGGTTTAGGGTTTTCTCATAGGGATTTCTTTGAATGCTAGGTTGATTATCTGTTAGGATTCACTATCTGATTAGTTCTTCACCTTTGGTTGTTCTCAAGGCTACTTCTAGATTAGTCACCTAGAATTTAGATCTTAGGATAATTAATTAGGCACGAGAGTGCGATTAATTACCTGATAGAACCTTAAGTGAGCAAATTGATTATTCGCAAAGAGATTTGGTTTAATTGATTTGTGAACATATCAAACCTGTTTTTAAAGCTGATTTAGACTTTAGGATTCGCAAAGAGATTTGGAATTTCTAGGATTTAGATTTAGATAGTTTTCGCAACGAGAGTTGGTTAATTATATTTTAGTGATTTGAGTTCTAGAACAGTGCTTAATCTGAATCTTGTTAATAAGTTTACCTGCATTCATTGATTTCCTGAGAAATACCCTAAGCCTACATTCCCCCAATTGAATTTACAAACGTTTTACTTGCAACCCTGTTTTTCAATTACATCATCTGGTTTAGCTTGTTTCTGATCTATAGAATCTATTGAGTGATTCTTGAGTTCTTGTGTTCGACCCCTGATTTACTGCAGCAACTGCTTTAGTACTTTTTAGGGTATTAAATTGAGCATATCACTAAGGCGCCAGATTTAGGCTCTGGTCCGAAAGGGCGTGGGTTCAAATCCCACCGCTGTCATAATAAAAAATTTTAAATTTTTAAATTTTCCAAAATAAGGAAAAACAAGCAACTCTGTAAATTGTCGCCAGCAACAAATTATGCAGACTTAAAGGAAAAAACTTCACGAAGATTTATAATGTCAAAAGAAGTGAACAACTAGTGGAATATGATTTTGTTGCAAAAGTAAATAAGAAACTTGCGACCCAGAAATTGAATAGGAATTGAAACAACTAGAGCAATCAAGACAGCAAAATATCAGGCGATTCTTTTGTTCTAGTCTTTAAATTCAAAAGGTTTTCTAGTTTTGTTTTGGGTGTGTACGTGTAACCATCAAAACCCAACTATGACGTGAAATATGTGAAGTCCGAAGGAATAATTCTCTAGATTTCGATATATTCTTAGCATATTTTTTTATGTGTTTAGAAAAATTTACATTTAGCGAATGCTAGCATTATGTTAATGTTACCACTATTTATATGTATTATATTAAACACAACTTAATACTTAATAGTATATCTTATTCTATAATATTTGACAAAAAAAACCTAGCAATTTTGTGTAGGTATATAAGTGTCCAATTCAATAATCTAATAAACATGGAATAAAATGCAAATAAACCTGATAGGATTGTTCATGATTAAAAAAAAAAAGAAGAAGATAAGTTTCAGTCAAAAGCCACAGCCTAAAGAGAACCCAAGGAAACTAAACAAAAACAAAAACAAAACTACACCATTTAGTAATGGCCAATGAAGTCACAAGTAACCATCCAAAATAATATGGAACTTACGAAAATTATCGCAATTAGAAGAAGTAAGAGCAAAATCGAAGAAGAGATCGGATTAGAGCCGAGGGCCATATTAATCCTGATGATATGGTGCATTGGTGCTAACAATCAAATACTTACAATAAATCACCCGCAATTAGGTTAAAATCACAGTAAAAATCGACGAAGAATCACAATATTGGCCAAACATTTATTCAAATGAGTTTTTAAACACACTAACAGAGACTACTATCTAAACAAGTAATACGTTAATATGCATCAAAAAATCAAGTTCTAAAAATGTTTATAAAAACAATCACTACTGAAACGATGGCGCCAAACATATTGAACATCTGGAAAATCAAAGACTTACCTCACAAGAAAACATATTTATCTTCATTGATGTGATGTTCCAGAGCATCCATAGTATAGTAACAATCACGAAAAAATTAGGAGATTTTGTAAGAATTGTCACTTATTTGTAGATTCATTAGTTTTGTTTGTCACTTTTAAAAAATATAGTAGAAAATAGCATTTTTTTACTGTTCAGCCCAAATTTATAGGTACGGCATGCACGGTACACGATGTAACAATAAGATGGATAAAATCAATTTTTCACTCAAAAAATGACAACTAATTTTAACACTTTAAGAAAGTGTCAAAAGACTAATCTCTATAATATTATTTAAGAAGACATTTTTGAAAATGAATTTTGTTTTGTAAGTTATTACATGAAATGACATTACAAATAACAAAGAATAATTGAAATAGGAAAGGAAATAATTGTCTTTTACAATTAGTGATAAAAATATGAAAAGTATTTATTTTGCATTAAATATGTTATCTACTATATATTTTTAATGAATAATCAATCCATATATATATTCAAAAAATAAAATCTATTCAAAATCTTGATATATTTTAAACTATATTTTATTTGAATTTATATCAAAATAAAAGTTGAAAACTATTTTACTGATTTAATAAAAAGTGACACACAAGAAAAATATTTTTTTTAAGAGTTCGTGAACTAACCACAAAACTAGAGTCATTAAACGGTGCATCAGAGATTTATGTTTTCAAGATTATAGGTTTTACGGGTTAGCTCGAATAATATTTTAGTCCACTGTAAAACGGATTAAATAAACAAATTATTCCGTTTGACAACTCATCTCTATCTATAATCATGAAATCATGAGTTAGACATATTATAAAATTCAAATAAAAACAATTTTTTTAAAGTTTATAATAATTTCTTTTAAGAAAATTACCGCACTAATTATAGTGCTGGTTAAGTCCTAGTAACAGTGTAAAAGAAAAAGAAAACAAATATTACATCACTATTTGGGATTAGGGAAAGAGACAATATTATTTAAGAAGACATTTTTGAAAATGAACTTTGTTTTGTAAGTTATTACATGAAATGCCATTACAAATAACAAATAATAATTGAAATAGGAAAGGATATCATTGTCTTTTACAATTAGTGATAAAAATATGAAAAGTATTTATTTTGCATTAAATATGTTATCTATTATATATTTTTAGTGAATAATCAATCCATATATATTCAAAGAAAAAAAAATTATTCGAAATCTTGATATATTTTTTACTATAGTTTATTATATTTTATTTGAATTTATATCAAAATAAAATTTGAAAAATATTTTACTAATTTTATAAAAAGTTAGACACAAGATTTTTTTTTTTTTAAAAGTTCGTGAACTAACCACAAAACTAAAGTCATTAAACGGTGCATAATAGAGTTATGTTTTCAAGATTATAGGTTTTACGGGTTTGCTCGAATAATATTTTAGTCCACTGCAAAACGGATTAAATAAACAAATTATTATGTTTGACAACTCAGCTCTATTTATAAACATGAAATCATGAGTTAGACATATTAAAAAATTAAAATAAAAGCAACTTTTTAAAATAATTATTTATAGAGTGAGGGAACTCCAGGGTTAGGGTTTTCTGGCTGGGTTTTTCCTTTTTGGGCTTATTCTAATTGGGCTGGTTTAGGGATGTTACAGATTTCGTGGGTAAATAGGATTCGAACTTTCAAATAATGGGGAAATAGAACTACCGTTAAATTTTGTGTAGATGTGTTATTATATGGAAATTCTCGTGGGAAAATAGATCGTCGACCCAATCATTTTTGATTATGTTCCGTTTTCTCAAAATCATCGATAGTTAATGCTTTTTCCCCGCGGGTAACTTGCAAACTTGACCGTACTCGATAAACTGTAAAGCAAAGGCTAATTCCGTTGTCACCATAAGAAACGATCTTTCCACATCACTCTCTATCTCTCTCTGTCTCTTTCATCTTCAGATCTGTTCTCCATTACACAGATTTACAGGTCTCACTGAGTAATATAATTTGCATCAGCTTTCCAGAACAAATTTATTTCAAGTTTCAACCTTCACAACATGTTACCAACAATAGAATAAAGATAAAGAAGTAAATTGCATTGGTACATTTTTCTGTGAGTATATAGAATCAATAAAAAGAAAAAGATATGTGTCTAACATAATTAAGTTAGTACAGTACCTTATTTATACGTAAAACACAAATTATGATTCCAATAGTATTCAAATAACAAATATGAATTATTGCAGGAAATTAGATACATACAATTACAACAAAAAATCAAATGAATAAATGTAAAAAGTAATAATATGGTCGTAATTACTCTCTCGGACAAGAGTAAGTAATATAACTCTTTTAATTAACAGCAGTGCAGATCCTCCGAATTTGTCCAGCGGAGCCAGTTAGAGTCTGAATATCTCCCATCTTGATCATTGCAGCTGCGAAGTCAGACGCGAATCGAGAAGGGTCTCTGCTGTATTCCGCCACAATACTGTCTGTAGAAGCTCCGGTTCCGAACAAAACTTGATCGGTCGCCAAAAGTCCTTTCTTCTGCATCAAGTTTCTGTAGTAATTATTGTCGAACGAATTTGGGGTCACTTGATCTAGAGGTGCTAGAGTCGTATCTCCACCGTTAACCGGACAGCGACGCTTACGTGTGCTGGAGAATCCGGCATCAATGTCACTCGAGTTGTCGTAAAGCTTATCCTTGAAAGTTACACATTGAGCTTGCCCTAAGGTATGAGCTCCTGTAAATAGTTTTTGCTTGTGTCACAAGAAAAACTTAAATGTCAAATTTGAGACTAAAAGTGTACCCTTTTTTTCGAAGGAAGAGATCAGAGAGTTCGTCAAGGCTTGCCCTGAAGCTGGGGAGATCGCCGCTGTCTGCGATAGCTCTAAACGCGGCGGTGGAATCTCTCCGACCAACCTTCACTTCATATCTCGGACCTCCCACCTATTTATCATACCAAAATTACATATTCAAGAATTAATTAGAACTATGAGAAAACGAATCAAAAGTAGTTACACACGTATGACTTCGATTGTTATAGTAGCTAATGTACATGTGTTTTTCTTTCTTTCTCAGATTAAATAAGAAATTTTAGTGTTGTGACTTATGATGAAAACTGGTAAATCGTATATGCGAAATCCAACAAAATGATAGACTATAATTTCATTTAGCACTTACATTATATTAAATTTCTCAATAATATTAAATTAATAATTTAATATGTTTGAAATAATCGAGATTGATGTATATAAAGATTGATGGATACTAACGTATTCAGAAGCGTCTCTAGCGGCAACGGCAATGATATCAGCACAAGAAACTATGCCGGGACAGACTCCTTCCACGGCAAATTTGGCTTCATCGATAACTTCGAATCCTCTCGCTGATTGAAAGTTTGCCACTGCATCTCTCTCACTCTCCATGGCAGGAGTTGCCACAAGCAAGACAGATGCATCACAACCCTACAAAATAATATATATTAAAACCAAACACAAATTTTAGACTAGTCCATGAACACACATGTTAGATCAAATGTTAGTTACATACATTAACGAAGCAGTCGTGGAAATTAAGACGGATAAGAGAAGCAGCCATTCTACGTTCACGGCTGATGGCTGTTCGGATTGAGGATCGGATGGTTGATAGGGCGTTTGGACATCTTTGGTCGTAGAAAGTAGGAGAAAGTTGTGCTTGACAGAAACAAGACAAGCTTAATAACAACACAAGAATCTTGAAGATCGCCATAGTACGTAGTTTTATAACAATAAACTATTTTCTAAGTAATAAAACAAATGTCGTAGAGCTAATTGAGAGGTGATTGATGAATTGAAGATATTTGATGTCCTGACTCCTGAGTTTTAGAAATAAGTATATATGAGCGAAATAATCATTTGTGGTCACTTTTAGCCGCGGGAACGCGTGGAAGTACCCTTCTGACCTTTTCCAATAAGTACCTTTCTGACCTTTTTCTATACTTTGCCTTCCCAATATTTTCATATATAATTTTGAGTGAATTATAGAAAGACAATTTTTTTGAATTTGGTTTACAAAAAAGACACTTTGTGCTATTATTCACTTTTTATACTATTTATTTTCTTTAAATCCAAAATTGTCCCGTGTGTACACTATAAGGATGAGTTCGAAATTAAAAATCTGAGTAAATAAATTATTATTCTCCATTTCATTTGTTTTCTAATTTTTTATAATATGAAATACATAAATCATTTTTTTTTGTTACAATGGATGATAAAAAAAAATTTTGCTACATTTTAAAACTCATATTATATGCTTTGGTTCCAGGTCTATAAAGATATACGAGATTCGATCAGGAACTTTGTAATTATTAAAAATATATATATATATATATATATATATATATATTTATGATTTAAAATATTCGTTTTTTAAGAAAAGAGAATAATGGGTATTTGATTATTGCTCATACTTTTTATACTCTTGCATAATTGCATCACTTAACATTTTTATCAAACAGAAAACTGAAAAAGTAGCTGGATTAGGTTTAGATTTATGGAAAGCTGGCCTGCGTTGACCATAGCATAATGAAAAGCTGGCCTGCGTTGAGCATATCATAACTTAGTAAAACAGTTAGGCTTACGTGAAAATTTGAAAATTGACATTTTGACTTTGAAAAAATAGCGAAAGAATCTTGAATAGGATAATGTTATGCCGAATTGTCCACACCGTAGCCACAAGTGGTGCCGAAGTTGCTTCGTAACTTGTTCTGCTGTGCTTTCCTCTTTGGGTAAAGTTTCTCGGTGTTCCGTGTTACTTAGAGCATCTCTAACGGAGGTTTATAAGTGGGGTTCTTAGAGTTATTAGGGAAAACAATAAATGAAAAATGGTTTTATTGTTTAGAACCGATCCTTAGATAAGAGTTTTTAGGATCGGTTCTTAGAGACACCTGTTGCCTTTTCATTGGCAAAAAAAAAAAAAAATTAAATCAACAATTGTCATAAAATTTCGCCGACGTTCTCTTTCCTCACTTTCTCTCTTCTTCGTTTGTGTGTGAAATCTTCTGCGATTTGGGGTTTTTTTTTATTCGTGTTGTGGTTATGGAGATTGAGTCCGCCACGAGGCTCATTCAAGCGAGCCTCCTTCTCGTTCATCAATCGCGATCTATTCCCAGTAATGACTAGTCTTCTGTTTTTTTTTGGGTCTGATTTCTTTGCTTTCATTTCCGATCCGTTTTCGTTTCTGATAGTCTATTTGCATGGAGAGATTGGCTGCTGTAGAATTAGGAAATTAAGCTTGAGCTATCCTTAGCTAGATCTATTGTATGGACGTGTGACGTGCGGATGTGAATCAGTATCTAGTGATTTCTTTTCCTTCAGGCTTAGCCTTCGAAACGCTTGCTGGAGTGATTTCATTAGCACCTTCAGAGATTGATCAATCATTGGTAAGTGAGATCTTTGGTGCACTATAATACTGTTTTCCTGAGAATATATTCTAATGAGACATTATTCATGTTTGTCATCTTGTAGATCCAGTAATTAGAGGGCTCACGTTATTTGCAGTTTAAGAATCCACAGCTTCAGAATCCAGTAGCTGAACTAGAAGTGATGCCAAGACCAGAGGAGGCTAAGGAGAAGCACCCGAAAGGATCCAAGGCGAAGAAGAGCCATTTTGAAACTGTAGCGAATAAGGAAACCAGCTTCTTTCCATGTATTTGGACGACTTCTTATGATCAAGTGGAGCCTCAAGACCATCTAGAAGCTCTCAGATTTATTCAACACATCCAAGAAACAAAGGAAGAAGAGTTAGGCATTTTTAAGAATATTTCCTTTTCTGGAATTGTCAACTCTCCATCTATGCATCAAGTTGACTTCTGGACTAAAGATCTCGACCCTCCGTCTCCTACAGATGATCTTAGACGCCCAAAGACATCCAAAGACTTACTGCTCGTCATATCTCTTCAGCCGCCTCAAGAGAATCCCCCCATCAACTCTCACATTCAAAGTTCATCATCTTTACACCACAAGTCATGTTTCTTACTTTAATTTTTGCTTGATTTTTGCTCATGTTTAATGTCTAGACCGTTGGTGGTCATGTTTCTGAGCCTATAAAAGCTCTTTAGTCTTGTACTTTCAATTCACGAATTTTATCAATAAAAAGAAGTATTTTTGTTTTATCAAAAGCTGTGTGCATTTTGGTGTTCTAAGTCTTGTTCTCTTTGTGTGGTTTCCCCTTAGAGAATCAGTCTTGTGAGTCTTTCTTCATTGTGTGGTTGCCCATTTGAAGAAGCCTTACGATCAGTTACAAATCCATCCACTCATTCCGCAAAGCCATTGAATCTGTTCATTCGAGTTTTGTTAGAATCAGAGGAGTCTGATCTTACATCACTTCCTCTTTGTAAAACTTATGTGATATATGTACCGTTCCATTTCTAGTTTCTAATATCATTTTCATGGTTCTGTTACTTCTGTATAATGAAGGTCATCGAGCATGTAGCAAACCCTGCAGAATTCTGCAAGTCGTTGTCAGCATTGACCATCCCCAACGGAGCCACAATACCCTGAAGAAGATCCAGAAGAAGAAGGGAAAGGGTGCTGCTTAGAATTTGTTCTTCTTTGCTTCAAGCCTTTTTGTGTATCTTCTTCAAACATGTTTTGAGTTTTCAATTTCATCTGTCTGAGAACCTATGTTTTTGGATTAGCTTTCTATGGAATTTCATAAATCCTTTTTCATACTTAAAAAAAAAGTAATTATCAAAATATTAATTATTTATTTTTAAGAACCCCTAATAAGGTTCAACCATTGGAGCAGCAAAAAATTAAGGGTTCCTAAAGAAGTTCTAAACTTTCAATTAATCAAAATTTATTAATAAAAAATTGGTAAGAACCCATGAGGGGTTCTTACCATTGGAGATGGTCTTAGCTTTAGATAATATCAGTAACACTATCAAACAGCGAAATTGTCAACAAAAAAAACTTACTTTATATCATTAAGTAAGAAAACCCAAAAAATTTGATTGCTACTTGCTAATCCATAAATTGACAAAATTTCTGTCATTTTATCCTTTTCAGTTATAATAAATTTGTTTTTTGGATTCTTAACTGTTTAGTCATTTTTTGAAAGTTTTATAAAAAAATTAACACTTTCTCAATTTAATTGGGAAACTAACACTTTGTGTACTATATAACCGTGAACAATACACAGACCAATAGAAAACAAGGATAAAATCGTTATTTGACACGAAAAAAATCAAAAAAAAAACTGAAATTGCCAAAAACGTAAGAAAAGTTTGAAAAGTGAATATGGGTGAAATTATCTCTTTGTTTTTCTTAATAATCTTGTCAAGTTTTATTTTGCATTACGATCCGCCATTTTTTTAATAGTTTTTAGTTTTTTAAAATTTAATTTTAATTAAAAAGAACTTGAGTTTAATTAAAAACGACTTAATTGGTTGTACGATCACTTATTTTATCTTTCGTTAGCATTTTACCACTTTTTGAAAGTGTAGTAGAAAGTAACATTTTTAAAAAAAATCGTGTACCGTCCATTATCGTACACGCCTCTTATTGTTACATTGTATACTGTCTGTTATCATACATGTATTGTTCAAAGGTATTTTTTGGGTTGAACGGTAGTAAAAAATGATAATTTCTATTAAGATTTTCAAAAGTGCTAACATACTAACGAAAAAGAATAAACGACCGCCCATAAAAATGCCCCATTAAAAACTACATGTATCTTTATTTTCGTTAGCTCATATAATAGCATAATAGTTGGATAAAACTCGAAGTTTGGTAAATATTTATGACTAGAAAACATGCCTTTATTGCAAAATTATTCAATCATTCAAAACATTATCAATCAAAGCTAAACATGGAGTTTGAAAGTGAAATTTGGGTGAGCTCAAACTTAATTCTTTGATTTTCCTTCCTTTTTGCCGGGAAATGAATCTATTCCAAACACAACGTTAACCATCGATCTCCACCATCCAACCCTTCTTGTCTTCAACAACGCCCATCTGAATATTGGTTAACATCAAGTGAAGCCTGGTAGACAATGCTTCTTCTCCTGTCCTGTACATTGTCCTACGTACGGGCAAAGATAGATATGAACCAAAAGCAAACAACATTAAGTAACTCGAGAGTCCGAAAGATTGAAGATTTAATGAAAGGGTCTTCTAAGTTTTATTATAAATAAAATTTTAAAAAAAACTAATCACTTTTTGTTATGGAAGGTCACGGTTTCAACAGCTTTAACGACCATTGCAGTCCCTGTACAGAAAACTTCTTCTGCCTCTAATAGCTCATCCACAGAAACATCGCGTTCTTGAACCTGTACTGATACATTTTGAATCAAAATCTACGAATCTTGAATTCGTGAAAAATGTCTACTTACGAAAGGGTATTATTATACAGAGCTCGAACCTGGTAGCCGATATCACGGGCTAGTTCGCTTACGCTTTTTCTTGTGATTCCGGGTAAAATGGTTCCTGAAGTTGGTGGAGTGGACACAATATTTCCCTATAAAATGAATGATTACTACAATGAGTTTATGCAAAGGAATCTAAAGGTTGAAACTTTCCATTATATGTGATAAATGTTGAATGTTCTTTACCTTGACAATGAAGATGTTACAAGCAGAAATCTCTTCGATGTTTCTACCAGTTGCCGCATCCAGGAACAAGATATCAGAGAAACCCGATGACTTTGCTTCGACCAACGATTTCACAACCTTTTTCAGAAAAAAAAATATTGATTAGATATATATATATAAAAAAGGAAAATCAAAGAAAAATATTCCATTAATAACTTGTAGCCATGGATATTTATTTCTAGCGTCTCTTTACTTACTGGAGAATAGTTTGTGCAGCTCTTCACACCGCCCGTGCCACCGTTATGGGCACGGCGATAGTTATGATCAACTATGAGGTTCATGCTTGAGCTTACCTACAAAGTTAACAGTCACAATATAACAGTGCTAGTGCATATGGTTCCACAAGAAAACATAACATTGTCGATTATATATATAGAGTCCAATTTTTTTTTTTCTTAGAAGATATTGACATACAGATTGGATTAATATTTAAAATATTAAATAGCCCGTCTAATTTTGTTTAGTACTATTGAGCCGGCCCTATAAGACCAAGTTTACTTGACCAACCTCACCTTATGGTAATTTCCAACGGGAGATACGTAGATGAGGAAGGTATATTCAGGTGCTGAAGCAATCCCAAGGACAGCACCACTGCCTATCAGCAAAGGCCTTATATACAAAGCTCCTTTACCAGAAGGAGGAACCTAAAACAGAAAATTAAACCATAACACTCTTTAGCTAATTCTCGAGATTATAGCTAGCAAGTGGTCAAATGGAATAGAGAGACATATTGGTCCATAGTCCATACGGCCATACCCATTTCTTGTTGGCAAGCACAGTTTGCTTAATTGTTTCGACGAATTGCTCCTCAGAAGGAGATATCATACAAAGCCTATCAGCACCTGTTTGCATACGAAGAGCGTTTTGGTCAGGCCGGAAGAGTGTGATCCGTCCATCTTTTGTTCTGTACGCCTTTAGACCTTCAAACAGTCCCTACAAACCCAAGCCATTATCAAAAGGTTTTTCCCTCAAAGTCTCATATATTAACATAACATTACAAGCTTTTAATCTAGATAAACTAAACCGATCCGATCCTATCCAAATAAACTGAGACAAACTGGATCAGAAACTAAAAAGAGTTTGAATTTGATTAATTGGTTTCTTTCTAAACACGCAAAACAAAAAACCGGAATCCGAATTGAAAAGGGAAAACCGATTTCAATCCGTACCAAACCGATCAATATATATTAGACTCGTCTTTGACATATGTTATATTTTCCTAAAACTTACGAATTCGAACCGAGACCCTTAACATACTTTTGCTTGAAGTTCTTAATTATTGGGTACTAGGATAGATTTCGAATAGATTTTTATTAGGACTTAATAATTTTTTCTAGGACTTAATAATTAAGAACTTTTTGTCAAACAAAAAATATATTCGAAATATTGTTATATTTTTACTATAATTTATTATATTTTATTTAAATATATATCAAAATAAAAGTTGAAAAATATTTTACTAATTTTATAAAAACTTAAACATAAAAAATTGATTTTTTTTGAAGAATTCGTGAACTAACCACAAAAGTATAGTCATTAAACGGTGCATATTAGAATTTTGTTTTCAAGATTATAGGTTTTGCAGGTTAACCCGAATAATATTTTAATCCACTGCAAAACGGGTTAAATAGAAAAATTATTCCGTCAAACAGCTGTATCTATAATCATGAGTTAGACATATTATAAAATTCAAATAAAATCATTTTTTCTTAAATTTCAAAACAATTTATTTAAAAAAAAATACTTCGCGCTATAGTTAACGCGGGTTAAGTCCTAGTATATAGATTATTCAATCAAACAACAATACAAAATCTAGGGAAAACGATCTATTCCCCCTCGGAAGTTTCATATAATAACAAATCTTTTTAAAGTTTGAGTCTAGTTCTATATACCCATTTAATCAAAGTTCGAATCTTATTTCCCCACGAAATTAAAATTTAAAACCTATTTCTCCACGAAATCAAAATTCGAAACGTATTTTCCCACGAACCACGATTTGATTTGGTTTACTGTATACCAATTAAATGTTAACCAACTAAACCAAAAAAAAAACAAAATTAACCCTGACCCGACCCAGATTAAAACCTGACCCGACCCGTAACCTGTGTAAAATAATGACCGATACAAAAAAAATCTGCAAATCTCTTTTCCATTAATCTCTTTTCTCTCTCTCACTTGACCGAACTTCTTCTTCTTCGACATCTCTGATTCTTCGATACATTGGGTTTTTTTCTTTCTCCAAATGCTTCTCATTCACTTCGATTCTAAAATCAAACACAATAATCCTATCAATCCATATCAAATCAAAATCCAACTCAAGACTCTCACTTCGGTAAATCCGCCTTCTTATTCTTCTTCCTCTTCAACAATCTCTCCGAGACGGCATCGGAGACTGAGTCACATGCTTAACAGGTGAGAACGGCGGCGAGAGAAGTCGAAGCGGCGTCGTTACAAGCTCTCCGTTCCCTCTCAATCTCCGCTTCTTCATCAGCCTCCTTTCTCTCTCTCCGCCGCTTTCCTTCGAGATCGTTATCGCTTCTTCGATTAATTCTTCATGAAGCGGGACAGATTGAAACCCCAAACCGAGTCGATTTGATTCGACGAATTCGAATTTCGGTGAACACCGACGAGTTCCTCGATCAATTCAGCGAATCTCGAAGCCGACAATCTTCGAGAGTTGGAGCAACCGCATAAAGAGGCGGAGATCGGGAAGTGAAGAGTAAAACAACATCGGATCGGGAAGTGACCCCGGAACGCTGGAGTAACCGCATAAAGAGGCGGAGATATTCCTATGTCGTATCGGAAGCGAAGATTGAAGAAGGAGACTTTTGAAACCAAGAAAATTTTTCTACATCGGATCAATTTTTCAAAGGAAATTGAAGAATGAGACTTTTGAAACCAACATCGGATCAATTTTCCAGTAAATAAAACCAACAAAAAATTTCAACAAAAAAAAATTCGGGTGAAGGAGACTTTTGGGTCGGGTCGTTTACGGTTGGTTTTTTGGGTTGGGTTTGGTTGAAATCGATTTTAGTTCGGTTTAGGATCTGGTTTGATTGGTTATATTTGGTTTGTGAACAGTAACCGATGAAACCGATATCAGTGAGGAAATAGATTTTGAATTTTGATTTTGTGGAGAAATAGAATTCGAACTTGGAAAAATAGAACTAGATTCAAACTTTAGAGTGATATGTTATTATATGAAACTTCCGAAGAAGAAATAGATCGTTTACCCCAAAATCTATGAATCTGCGGATCGTTTTACCGTTGCGGGTTTTTCGTTGAGATTCCAATTTTCCAGTGAATTTTACCAAGCTTGCATAACAATACATAGCAAAATTGCATTGATTTGGTAAAGACCATATAAGTACAAATTTGGCAAATATTAAGAGAGAACAAAACCTGGCCATAATTGAGAATCCCAGAACAAGGGCTAATTGAAATGTCCCCATAAGGAATAATCTCTCCTGTTGAAAAGCTCTCTCCTTGTTTGCATTTTGCCACATACATATAATCTGTTGGAATCAGAGCGAATCCAAGCTCTTCCCATTCCACATTCGCATATTTTTCATCTACTTCACTGTTTTGATAAACAAATAGAGAAAAAATATAATTAGCCAAAAAAAAGAGAGAAACTATTTATTATTAAACCCTTTATAAAAATAAACAGCATATGAGAAAACACTAAAACAAGTAAAAGGGTTTTGAATAAACAGAGAACGGACGACAAATGAACAAGATAAACCCAGATCAGGATTTCATTGTTTCTGGTCTGCAACTCAGATTATGACACAGCACGGACAGTATTATAAACTATTAAGCTACGTACATGCCTCGGTCTCCAAATCAAGATTCTTATAATTAAAAACAAATGATATTACAAGGAGATCAAGATTACGAGGGAAGCCTCATGTTTTGGTTTGCTACATGTATAGTCATTTGAATCATTAATATATTTCAAAACAATGATGCACTTGATGTAACAATGGTTTTGATTGAATTAATTTTATATTTAATTTAAAACAAAAACAAACAAATGATGATATTTATAAAAACTAATTAATTAATACGATTGTTAACCTTGTTCGAAGAGGTGATGAAGAAGGCTGCTCAGAAGGAGCCATTGGATAGAGTAAGACAAGGTGATGTGTTTTGTAAAACGACTTATCTCGCCTCCTTTTATAAGGGAAGGCAACAACAAACAAACCCTTTCGAATCCCATTGGTCATTTTTTTTTTGTTATAAATCTAGAATCTTCAACCAGCTAAGTTTTGTATTTTCAAAGACTAAAGTCTTAAGGCTTAGTTGACAAAAATAGACATCTCTAATAAAAATGCAAATTTCGTATCTAAAACAAATCATGAACCGAGATTAATTAATAATAGTCTCTTAATAATAACAATATTCTATCAAATAAATTAATAATTTATTAATATATTATATAAATTTAAATAATTTTTATAAAAATAAAAATATTTGTATATGAAAATATGAATCGTTTTATAATATTTACTTAAAGAAAAATTATAATTGTTGCGAAAGATAATATATGAGATATTTGCGCAGAATGTCACTTATTTTAAGTTTTATTAGTTTTTGTCACTTTTTGAAAGTGTTAAAAAAATTTGTCACTTTTCGCGTGAAATAACGATTATACCCTCCCTGAGTCTATATCGTGTATTGTACACAAACTTACGTATACCGTACACGAACTTACACGTCGTACTGTACATGGGATAAATTTGTCATAAACTGTTAATCGTATGTTTCAGCTCAGGTCAACACATACTTGGTAAAGTCAACGAAATTAGAAACGGTTCATGTTAAAGAATTAGTCTTCCGGTTTAGGGGATTAGATCAATTGGTTTAGTGCTGGTTTTATCCTCATGTTCTATGAGAGGATTAAAAAGCGAGCCATAAGAAAACATACGGTAACTACGTATCGTCTTCTTCGTCGTGTGAGATTCTCTGTTTCTTTGAGATCTTGTTCTTTGTTCGATTGATAGTGGAATATTGCTGGTGATCGATCCAGCCCCAGGGACGTAGTCATCCATATCGGAGGCGAACCCTGGGTGACCAAATATCTCTTGCGTTCTTTACTTTCTGTTTCTCAATCCTTTATCAAATCCAGATCGAGAGAGAGAGTTTAGGCAGAGAGGTGAATAGAAGAGTATTTCCGTGCAACAAGTGGTATCAGAGCTTCAGCTCTTCCTGATTCAAGATGGTGAATACGACGGTGACGACGCGAGCTGATGTAGAGCGATTCGATGGTTCCGGTGACTTCTCGTTATGGACCATAAGAATGATGGCTCACTTCGGCGTATCGGGATTGAAGGATGTAATCCTCAGCGATAACTTTGAGGTTACAGTTCCGGTGGATAAGAAACCTTCCGATGGTGAATCCGAGAATGAGCCTCTGACGACGAAGGTGATTCTTGATCCCGTGAAGTTAGAGAAGGACGAACGAGCTAAGGACATGATAATAGTGAACATCGGAGATCACATTCTCAGGAAGATCAAGCATTGTACGACGGCTGCATCGATGTGGTCACTGCTTGACAGGTTATACATGTCCAAATCTCTACCTAATCGGATCTTTGTTCAATCACAGTTTTATACCTTTAAATGTGATGGATCAAAGTCGATTGATGTGAACGTTGATGACTTTCTCAAGATTGTGGCTGAGATGAGTAGTTTGAATGTAACCGTGTCTGAGGAGATTCAAGCAATTGTTTTCTTGAGCTCTCTTTCTACGGCTTATGATCAGCTAAAACATACACTCAAGTATGGCAAGGAATCTTTGTCATTAGAAGAGATCATCTCAGCTGCAAGGTCTAAGCAGAGAGAGCTAACTGCTGGTGTTGCTCAAGAGAAGGGATCTGCTTCGGCACTCTACACACATGAAAGAGGAAGATCACAGAAAAGAGAGACTTACAACTCTCAAGGTAAAAACAGCAGAAGCAAGTCGAAGCCTAAGTCAAAGGTGGTTTGTTGGTACTGCAAGAAAGAAGGTCACATGAAGAAAGATTGTTTTGCTCGTAAGAAGAAGATGGATAGTGACAGTGATGGAGAGGCTGCGGTTCTTATAGAAGAGTTCAAAGTAGTAGATGCTCTGAATATCTCAGGTGATGAGCCAAATGAAAATTGGGTAATAGACTCCGGGTGTACTTATCATATGACTTCTCGAAGAGACTGGTTTGTGGATTTTCAGGAGAAAGGGTCAAGCAAGATCTTACTTGGTGATTATCATACAGTGGAAACTCTTGGGATAGGGTCAATAAGGGTGAATACACATGGAGGATCAGTCAACATAATGCGAAATGTCAGATATGTTCCAGGTCTGAGGAGAAACTTGATTTCTACAGGGACATTGGATTCATTAGGATATACTCATATTGGTGGTCAGGGTAAGCTGATATTTCACAAGAACAACAAGGTGGCTTTACGAGGAGTATTGAGAAATGGTCTCTATATACTTGATGGGGAAACTGTTTTATCAGAAGCATGTCAAGCAAAACCAGTATCTCATGTCCCTTTGTGGCATAGTCGACTTGGTCATATGGTTTATCAGAATCTTCAACGTCTCGTTCAGAGGGGCATCATCAAGAAGAAATACATTGGGAAAGAAGGAGATTTCTGTGAATACTGCATTATGGGAAAGGCTAAGAGAGTCAGGATTAGAGGAGAGGTTTTGGGCTGAGGCTGCAGCTGCTTCAGTGTACATCATAAACCGTTCTCCTGCGTCTGCTATTGATTACAAGATTCCAGAGGAAATTTGGTTGAAGAAAGAACCAGGGTACAAGCACTTAAAGAAGTTTGGTTCCATAGTCTATGTTCACACGGATCAAGGGAAGCTTAAGCCAAGGGCTCTCAAATGTGTGTTCATTGGGTATCCTCCTGGTACTAAAGGTTACAAGGTATGGTTACTTGATGAGAAGAAGCTGGTCATAAGCATAAATGTTAAATTTTGTAAAGACAAACTTTACAAAGATCTAGTGAAGGACATCTACGGTTCATCAAGGGAAGAAAGGTCTGAAAACAAAGGGCCTGGATGGGTTACTACTGAGGTTTCTACAGTACATCAACTCTAGGTGGAGTCACTCCAGGTGATTTATCTCAAGGTGGAGAAACTTCAGAATCTGTTCAAGAAGGAGGAAGTTCTTATGTTGAAGTTCATACCGAATCTACATCAAATGAAGCTGCGGGTCTAGCTAACTAGAGATAGAGTCAGGAGACAGAACATTCAGCCTCCTGCGAGGTATGATGATGAAGAAAATGTGTTTGCATTCGCACTAGCAGCGTCAGAAATTGTTCTTAGTGCAGATGAACCTGAGAGTTATGCAGAAGCAAGACAAAGTAGACAGTGGAAAAAATGGAATGGTGGAATGGATGAAGAGATGGTTTCTCTGAACAAAAACCATACATGGGATATAGTGGATAAGCCTGAAAACCAGAAGCTAATAAGCTGCAAATGGATCTTCAAGCTTAAGCCAGGTATGACTGATTCTGAACCTCCTAGATACAAGGCTAGATTAGTAGCTAGAAGGTTCACACAGAGAGAGGGAATAGACTACCAAGAAGTCTTTGCTCCTGTGGTTAAGCATGTCTCGATAAGAATGCTATTTTCTGTGGTTGTTAATCTAGATTTAGAGCTGGAACAAATGGATGTGAAAACTGCGTTTTTGCATGGAAACCTAGAAGAGAAGCTCTATATGACACAACCTGAGGGATATGAGATAGGAGATCCCGAGAAGAAAGTTTGTTTGCTTAGGAAATCATTATATGGTTTAAAGCAAAGCCCAAGGCAGTGGAACAAAAGGTTTGACCAGTTTATGACTTCAAATGGTTTTACAAGGAGTGATCAACATGATTCTTGCGTTTACACAAAGCAGGTTTCAGAGGGTTCATACTTGTATTTGTTGTTGTATGTGGACGACATGTTAATAGCTGCGAAAGACAGGGCAGATGTTCAGAAACTTAAGGATCAGTTGAGTTCAACTTTTGAGATGAAGGATTTAGGAGCAGCTAAGAGAATTCTGGGCATGGATATTGTTAGAGACAGAGCACAAGGAGTTCTGCATTTGTCTCAGACTGAGTATCTAAAGAAGGTGATTAAAACTTTCAGAATGGAAGATGCAAAGATTTCTCAAACTCCCATAGGTGCTCATTTCAAGTTAGCAGCAGTCAGCGATGCAACAGAAGAAGTGAATATAGAGACAACGCCTTATTCATCAGCTGTTGGGAGCATCATGTATGCGATGGTAGGAACAAGACCTGACATTGCATATGGCATGGGAATGGTAAGCTGGTTCATGAGCAGGCCAGGTATCATGCATTGGGAAGCTGTCAAATGGCTCATGCGATACATCAAAGGTTATGTGGATGTCAGGATTTCTTACACAAAGGAAAAAGAAATGAAGATTCAGGGATATTGTGATTCTGATTATGCATCAGACCTAGACAGAAGGAAATCGATATCTGGGTATGTGTTTACACTTGCAGGGAATGTGGTAAGCTGGAGATCAAGTCTTCAACCAGTGGTAGCTCTGTCAACAACAGAAGCCGAATACATTTCTCTTTCAGAAGCAGTGAAGGAGGCAATATGGTTAAAGGGGTTGTTTGAAGATTTTGGTTTCAGCCAAAGGTGTGTTAGTATATGGTGTGATTCTCAGAGTGCGATATGTCTCTCGAAGAATAACATGTATCACGAGCGCACTAAGCATATGGCAGTGAAGTACAACTTCATTCGGGACATTATTGCGGAAGGTGATGTTGAGGTATTGAAGATTCATACAAGTTGTAATCCGGTGGATGTTTTAACAAAGGTTGTGCCGGTGAGTAAGTTTAATGTAGCGTTAGACTTACTCAAGCTCACAAGAGCTTGAAGGAGCCGCAAGGCTCTGTAGCTGGAGGTCAGATCATCAGTAAGGCAGATTCCACAGGAGGTCGTCGAAGGTGTGTTTTATTGAGCTGAATCAAGGTGGAGTATGTTAATCGTATGTTTCAGCTCAGGTCAACACAGACTTGGTAAAGTCAACGAAATTAGAAACGGTTCATGTTAAAGAATTAGTCTTCCGGTTTAGGGGATTAGATCAATTGGTTTAGTGCTGGTTTTATCCTCATGTTCTATGAGAGGATTAAAAAGCGAGCCATAAGAAAACATACGGTAACTACGTATCGTCTTCTTCGTCGTGTGAGATTCTCTGTTTCTTTGAGATCTTGTTCTTTGTTCGATTGATAGTGGAATATTGCTGGTGATCGATCCAGCCCCAGGGACGTAGTCATCCATATCGGAGGCGAACCCTGGGTGACCAAATATCTCTTGCGTTCTTTACTTTCTGTTTCTCAATCCTTTATCAAATCCAGATCGAGAGAGAGAGTTTAGGCAGAGAGGTGAATAGAAGAGTATTTCCGTGCAACATAAACATTAAAAAAATGCTATATTTTAACAAGGTTTTCAAAAGTGGTAACATGCAAATGAAACTTAAAATAAATGACATCCTCTGCAAAATTCCTATAATATATTTGGGTACTAGTTTTCTTTTTTAATTTTATTGCAATTATCTGTCATCGCAAAACGTTTGCAGGAATGAAGACTTTTTGATTTGATTAGAGCATTCTAAAGAGAGATGAAATTATACGAAGGAGTTTTGTGATTAATAAGGTTCAAAACAAAACAAAACAAAAAAGTTTTGTGGTTAATATTACTTAAACAAAACTACCGTTTAAAGGTGGTTGCGGAAAAGACCGATCAAACTTTAAAAGTGGGGTCTTTGTTTAACAAAATCATTGATCAAAAACTGCCAAAGATAGCAAACTTTCATTTTTTTGTCAAAAAATATCAAACTTTCTCATTAAACTTTTTTTGGAAAAAAAACTGATATTTTCTTGATAAAAAATGAAAATTTGGTATTCTTTTGGCATTTTTGTTTTTAGCAAAGTCTATGTGACCTAATTTCTAACTATTTTTTGAAGACCACTAGACCAGACGACTAAAAAGTTGCGGGTCTTTAATTTCTATAAACTAAAAGTCTACCACCATCGAATACAAGGTGTCTATCACATTAAAAAAAAAAAAAAATAGACGGCTAAGAAATAATTCAATCTTGATCATCAAGGTGTTAGGAGTTGGATCTCAAATTCAATTTACAAGAAAAACGATTAAAACAACAAAAATAAATGTACATAAGACTTATAGTTTCATTCTCACCGCGAGTTTGATCAGAGTTGGTCCGTTGGAGTCTTTATAATTTTCTATGTTTTCGCTCTACAACCAAAAGAAGCTTCGGCAAACGAGTATATATTCGGTTCTGAGCAGGGGCGGATGTAGAAAATTTTGGGACTGGTAGCAAAAAAATTAAATATTAAACATTTAATAAATAAGAATATTAAATACTATAGAAAATCCTTAATTAAAAATGCGGTCGAATATAGATATCTAAATTTTTTAATTAGATGAGTAGACCAAAGATTTAGATGAAACTAATAAGGAGAATGAGATTTTTGCATTAGGAAATTAATGTCTTTAAATATTTAGTGAAATAAATTAATATTAATGGATTTAATAGAAGTGGACATGTTAAAAATTTGTTTTGGGCAATAGTTTGAGATTGAAAAATCGATGGGGGCAAAAAAAAATGTTTGGTATGGGGTCAATAATTTGGATCTTCACAAAATAACATTGGTTATAAGATTTTGAGTGGGTGCACTTGCCACCTCCTTATTGCAAGTACATCCGCCACTGGTTCTGAGCCTAAGCAGAGCAAGTCCAAGCTTGCAGTTAGGGTCGGATCCAGACATTTCTTTAGTATGAGACACAAATTCTTTTATAATAACATAAATTTTTTTTTACGTTTGTGAGGTTTTAGATTACAACTTTGGGTTTCTATATATATAAAGAAAGCTTTTTTCTCTTCTCATGCTGCCACCTCAGCATCCTAAAAATTTAATACACATACTAAATACATATATTAATTATAAATTTGGTTTTAACATTATTAAAAGAATTTGAAAAGGTATTATTCATATTCTAAATAAAACCAGAAAATAATAAACTTATATGAATATAGTTTTTTGAAATAATAACAGGTTTAATAAATTTGGTTATCATAATATATTTCAACTTTTATAAATATTTAATTAGGTTAAGTTGTATCGCAAATATTATAAAAAAACTAAAATATCAAACAAATCCTAACAATTAAACAAATAAGTTAAATATGTAACTAAATTCATAAAGCAAAATATAATGTGGCAAGTTTTACATCTAATAAAGAGACAAATAAATAAAATTAAGATATACTTCACATAATAATTGCAATTATACATAACTATGAAAAAGAGAATAAGAGCCACCAAAATTAAGAAACATATTAAAAGTAAAATATCAAACAAGTCCTAGCAATTAAACAAATAAGTTAAATATGTAACTAAATTCATAAAGCAAAATATAAGTTGGCAAGTTTTACATCTAATAAAGAGACAAATAAATAAAATTAAGGTATATTTAACATAATAATTGCAATTATACATAAAATATGAAAAAGAGAGTAAGAGCCAAAAAAATTAAGAAACATATTAAAAGTATTTACACGAAAATATAAATTAAGTTTGAAAATTTAAGATCGTTGTGTTTGGTGATATTATTTTTAACAAAAAAAATTAAAAAAATGAATAAAAGCTTTGTATATGCAAAATATATATCATGTGATGTAAATATATTTTAATTCTCATAATAATTACCATCCAATAATACAATAGTTTTTTCTAGAATTTGAACAGATATTTACTTAATATAAGATAGATTATATTAAATTAATCTAAAGAAATTTCAATTTAATAATTTACTTTTATCCTTTTATTTATATAGTTTAGAAAAACTATAGAATTTAGTGTTTATAAATTATGGATTATAATTTTTCTAAATAAAATCAAACAAATGTTGTGACTTCAAACAATCAGTTATATATGGAAATATTTTTCAACAAAAATAAAAGAAAAATAGATTTAGGAATCACAAACATATTGCACACATAAATATGGTTAAAATCATACATGAAACATTCGAAAAATAATAACTTCACATGAAACAAAATAAAAAAATTATTATGCAACTTTAAAATGTAAATATCTTCCTTTTAAAAAACTCAACTAATTGCATAAAATTGATCACCAAAGAAAAAAAATAGGTAAAAATATGTACCATTGAATAAATAAACACATAGATGATCATAAATAAATAAAAAACAAATACACAGATCTTAAGCTTATTGAGATAATTAAATTAACTACGAGACCAAATAAAATAAAATACCATTAGATTAAAAAAATTGTTTACCACGTCTGCGCAGATCACACCCTTTGTGATTGAAATTGAAACTGAAATCTCACCGGAGATGGAGAAAGATATCGGAGAAGACGAGGGTTTTAGAGCAGTGGGTAATGTTTTTTTACATGATAATCCTATTCACAAGAACTCTCTCTCTCTCTCTCTCTCTTTAAATGTTTGAATCAACACTCGACCCCATATTTCTTATATTTTTCCAAATCGGCCCATATTATCTCAAATGTTCTCATTAATCTATACATCTACGATGATTTTGATAGTAAATTAGTGATAGAAATTAAATCATTTTTCAAATAAAGTTAGATTCATTTTGTAGTCACCAACACTGGATCATCGAAGATGAATAATAGTAAATTCTGAACATTTTATTACTATTCGGTTTTAGGTACCGTAGATAAAAATACAGTGACTTATTTCGAAGTATTTTTTTTTTTAAAGTTCGGAGAATTCTAAATTCACAAAACTATCTTTCCTTTTATTAGTATTCGAAGTAACTTTCGGAGTATACAAAACTAACCCTATTTCGAAGTATTTATTTAATTAGTATTCAGTTGGGTTAAAAAATATACAATTTTATAAATTTTAAAATGACAAAACTTAACTTTTAAAAACCAACTAATTGAATAAATAGTCAACCAAAGAAAAAAAAATTCAAATTGTGGATCACTCACTAAACAAATACATAAATAAACATAAAATTAAGAAAAAAAAAAACTTAAGAATAAACAATCTACATTTTTAAGCTAATAGAGACAAATCCATTAACAATCATACTAATAAAACTAAAATAATATTATACCAAATTTTTTAAAAACAAAATTGTGTTCACGTCCGCGCGTAGCGCGAATCACACACTAGTAATACTATATTTTGTTCTTAATTGAGTTGGAACACTTTTTTATTTTCACATTGGGTTAATGGAATTTAGTAAATTTTATATAAACTAATAAAAAGAGTATGTGGCACATGCCACACCCCATCTACACGTCCGCACATGTTTGCGGCCCTTTTTTATAAAACAATTTTAGCCCTTAAATTTCATAAATTTCTTTAATCTAGTGGTAAAATTTAAAAAAACTTCTTTTCTTTCAAAAAGTCATGAGTTCGAAACTTAATATTGTAAAACATCCTTTTTTTTTTTTAAGTTTGCGGCTTTCTAAAACTCAGGGCCGGGATATAAAATACCAAAAATACTAATGGGAAAAAAAAATTTTCTAAGAGGATCTGTCTCATGCAACTCATAATAAAGGAGGCTTACCACCCCCTTACCACTCCAACGCCAATTTGATCGTTCAAATCCATCATCGTCTGGTTTGATCCTCGGATCCAACAACAAATCCTAAAAATTAGGCTCCACAACTCGACACAAGTTTAAAGTGGTTTCTTAACGACATCAACTAGCTAATCTTTCAAAGAGACTTGGATCACACAAAGCTGTTCATTGTGAACTTTTTAAAGAAATTTATAGTCCCTAGTTAAACGATGTTGTATAAGACCTTGTAACTGTGGTCATTTTGCATCTTGTATCCTACGAGTTCTTCATTACAAGTCTCATAAAAGAAAAAGAAAGTACAAAACAAAGAAAACACTCACAGAAAAGATACACATTGCGTAAGCATTTCAATCTGCATCAGCTTTTCAACCTTGACAACGATCGATCTCCACCATCCAACCTTTGGTGTCTTCAACAAGACCTATTTGAATACTCGTCAACATCGTGTGAACCTTAGTAGACAACGTTGCTTCTCCTGTCCTGTATTTTACCCTGTGGTCAAAGACAGTCAGAGCCGGATCTAAAAATTTGGGGGCTTGAAAAAAAAACAAAAATGGGGACCACTAATTCATTTCATACAAAAAAAATTTCAAATATAAGAGTCGGAGAGAAAAAAGGGAAGCTTGGCATTTAAAAAAAAAATGGAAGCATGATCTTTTTAAAAAAAAAAAAAACGTGATCAAGGGTTTTGTTTTTTAGTTTTATAATTTTTTTTTGTTGATATATTCTATGGAGGCCTGTTAAAAATGGGGGCCAAGACAAATGTTTCATTGGGCTTTGCTCAGATCCGGCCCTGAAGACAGATATGACCCAAAATCAGCATTACCGAAAAAAGATTGATGATTTGATGAAAGGGGCTTTATGTTTTTTTTTTAAAACAAAGCTAATTACTTCTTGTCATGGAAGGTCACAGTTTCGACAGCTTTCACGACCACTGCAGTTCCCGTGCAGAAAACTTCCTCTGCTTCTAGGAGCTCCTCCACAGAAACATCACGTTCTTGAACCTGTGATCCATTGCGAATCACAGCCTCAGAATTGTTAGAAAGAAAAAAAAAATGTCTATATACGAAATGGTATTAGATAGAGTGAATTGAACCTGGCAGCCGATATCACGAGCTAGCTCGATTATGCTTTTCCTTGTGATTCCGGGTAAAATGGTTCCTGAAGTTGGTGGAGTGGACACAATGTTTCCCTATAAATCAAATGATTACTAAGAAGTTTATGAAGAGGATTCCAAGAGGTTGAAACCTTCATAGATTATA
Organism: Eutrema japonicum; assembly: GCA_030161315.1. Taxonomy (NCBI): domain Eukaryota; kingdom Viridiplantae; phylum Streptophyta; class Magnoliopsida; order Brassicales; family Brassicaceae; genus Eutrema; species Eutrema japonicum. The sequence goes on from BSQW01000001.1 coordinate 44,605,303, forward strand.
TATGTGATAAATCTTAAAAATTCTTTACCTTGACAATGAAGATGTTACAAGTAGAAACCTCTTCTATGTTTCTACCAGTAGCCGCATCCAGGAACAAGACATCAGAGAAACCTGATGACTTTGCTTCGATCATCGATTTAACAACCTTTCAAAATTTATACAAGAAGAAATCAGAGAACTAGATATTTCATTAACTTGTTGCCATGGAAGATATATTTCTGGTGTCTCTTTACTTACTGGAGAATAGTTCGTGCAGCTCTTGACACCTCCCGTTCCACCTGAATGGGCTCAGTGATACTTATGATCAACTTTTAGGTTCAAGCCTGAGCTTACCTACAACACAGAAAAACCGGCTTAACCATTTCAGTTCTAAAGAGTCTTTTGGCAGAGTTTATTTCACCAAGTATATAAAACACAGCAACACGCAAACTCACATTATGGTAATCTCCTACAGGAGATGCGTAAATGAGGAACGTGTACTCAGGTGCTGGAGCTACTCCAAGGATAGCGCCACTCCCTATTAGCAGAGGCCTTATATACAAAGCTCCTTTACCCGGAGGAGGAACCTAAAACCATAAAAACCTTTAGGAGCTTCTAGAGATGAGAGCAAATTATGATCAAGAATCATATCGAATGGAATTAGAAAAACATTGGTCGATAGTCCATACCCATTTCTTGTTGGCAAGCACAGTTTGCTTAACTGCGTCGACGAATTGCTCCACAGAAGGTGGTGTCATACAAAGCCTATCTGCACCTGTTTGCATACGAAGAGCGTTTTGGTCAGGCCGGAAAAGCCTAATCCGGTCGTCTTGTGTCCTGTAAGCTTTGAGACCTTCAAATAGTCCCTACAAAGCAAAACCAATATCAAAAGGTTTTCTATCAAACCCTCGTATATATATATATATATATATATATATATGTATAAACACTAAAGTTCTAAGCTTTCGCTCACTCATACACTCAAATCAAACAGCTTTACACAATCTATGTATCTGCGGATCATGTTTTCGCCCTCACTAGTTTTTAATCGAGAGATTAAAAGCTTCTAACTAATGAATCATGCTCTAATTAAACCCAAAAGTCCTATAATCCAGTGAGATTTAGCAAAGCTTGCACAACCATACAAAGCAAATTAACATTGATTTGGTGAAGATCAAAACAAAAATCACAAGTGATTATAAGAATCAAGAGAACAGAACCTGGCCATAATTAAGAATCGGAGAACAAGGGCTAATTGAAATGTCCCCATAAGGAACAATCTTTCCTTCTGAAAAACTCTCTCCTTGTCTGCATTTCGCCACATACATGTAATCTGCCGGAGTCAGAGCGAATCCAAGCTCGTCCCATTTCACATTCGCATATTTTTCATCTGCTTCACTGTTTTCAAATTCAGTGCACGCCTCCAAAAGAATGAAAAAAACACCCAAATAATTATAAATAAACGACACGAACAAACACAGATCAGGACACTAATAATATAAAAAAGAGGATTCTTTTTACAATGTAGATTTCATGAAAGGTTGGTGTTTATTAACAAAATATCATTTATGATTTTTAATATTTACAAAAATGTCATTGGTTTGAAATTCAGTTTCTGACAACATATTCCGGCAACACTGTTTATCAAAAGGTTGGCGGTACTATTCATCAAAATTCGATGAGCACTGTTCATTATCAAAAAACACATATTGTTAGCATCGTTAACATTATCATGTTAACCCAGTTATCATTCTTAGCATCGTTAACATATAATTGTTATCGTTAACATTGTCATGTTAAACCACTTAGCATCGTTAACATATAGTTAGTATCGTTAACATTGTCATGTTAACCTAGTTATTACGTTCATTTTTATGAAATTGTCATGATATGATAACTGGATTAACATGATAATTTTATAAACGGCTAGTGCAACATGTAGATTAACGTATCTATTTTCGTCGGAAATCAGTCGGGAAACTGTATCGGTCTCCATAGCGTTGGAAACCGGTCGGAAATTACGGACCGATTTCCGACGGTAAAAAACGGTCGGGAATTTCCGACCGGTTTCCAACCGGATTTTTCCCCTCGGTATATGATCGGAAATCGGGTAATTTTCTTGTAGTGACATGTATTATCGTCCGCTGGTGTTATCCGCCGGTGTTATCCACCGGAGTTAACCGCCTGTGTTTCTTTTTCTTCTTCTTCTTTCATTTCCGTCTAGAATAGTAAGTGATGAAAGAGAAATGTCATAGTGTAATTGTTTAGAAATGTTAGAGGTAGGGTAGACTTTTAATAGTAAATAATGTATGTGAATAGTGATAAAAAAATGAATTAATTTTAATATTATGTATTAGTAGTGGGTGCAATTATCATTCTTTATATATTATGTATTAGTAGTGGGTGCAATTATCATTCTTTAATTTATGAGGAATTAGCCATCGCTATGTCATTTTCAACTTTTCTGTCTTTCACTTCTTTCTACAAGTACATAGATTTATTTTTGTTTTGCTTGCTTATCTCGGCATCTTATTTATAAAAATTATGAATTTTGTTTATGCATCTGTCATGGTCTAAATTACAAAAAATGGATATGTAATTGTAACTTCTAAGGGAGTTTCCAAAACTTCATTTTTTAGGTTTTGTATATTTCAAAAGCAACCTCAAATTTGAAGTTTTATGTTTTTATTTTCATTTATATCCTTACAATTATATATTTCATAAATAATCTTATTAATTTTTTTTTTCATTTTAAATCACTACAATTTTATATCTTATAAGCATTTCACATATATCTTTATAAATTTTACGTTTACATATAAAGTTAAATAATATAAAAAGAACTTATAATAAAAATAAAAATATCAATATAAAAGAAATATTACATAACATTAAAATCAAAATTTACACAGCAACAATATTACATTAAGCAAATTTAATACAAAACAATGTAACACACAAAAAATAAAGTTGCATGAACATATAAATATTACACAATTAAAATAATATTTTTTATAAAATTTTGTTAATTTATATTTTATAGTTATTTATAAAATTTTCTGATTTTAATTAATAATGATTAATAGTAAAGACTATAATGCAAAATATAAAATTTTGTGAGATTGCATTTGAAGTTTTGCTTTTGGAGATGATTACTCTCGAACCTCAAATTTGAGGTTTGGTCAACCTTAAAAATGAAGTCATTTTTGGAGATATCTTTGAGCTACACAATATCCTTTTGAGGTATACCTTTTTCCTTTCTCAATGACTCATAACGATTCTCCAATTCCTTCTTCTCTTTAATCAATCTCCCTCTGTTAACTTTAACCTTCTCAAGCTCTTTACCTGTAGTTTCAATCATTTTCTCCCGATTTCTCTTCTCTACATCAAGAGCCTTCCCAGCATTATCTCATCAAGAGTAGTATTTCCGAAACACAGAGTTCGGAAATACTACTCTCTCTTTCTGAACTTCCAATTGAGTATAATTTTTTTTAAAAAATAGTATTGTTTTCGGTATATAAACTATGTGTTTTAAAGTAATGTAGTTCGACGTTAAACAAACGAATATTTCTATTTTATATACGAGATATTTGCATCTAATGTCATTTAATCAAAATATATTTTGTGTTCTAAAACTTTTCAAATTCTAAAAAAAAATAAGTAAAATTTTCTCTGTTGAAAAGTTGATTTTGTCTTTGCTTGTTATTGGTATGTGTACTGTACACCGTTGATTCACGCAGTACTGTACATGTATACAATTGAAAAATCAACGCATGTATAATACATAAAGTGTTACTTATTTTCAGTTTTTGTAAAATGCTAATACACAAACTATGTTTTCATAAAATGACCGTACATGCAAGAACCTCTTTATACACCGAAAATTTGGTATTCTTCTAACATTATGGAAATTGTTTGAGATATTTGCGCAGAAAATCACTTTATTCAAGTTTCAATTGTATTGTAACACTTTCAAATTATATAAAAATAAGTTAACATTTTCTCTTAGCCAAATAACGATTTTACCCATACTTTTTAATAGTATATACTGTATAAAAATACGACTGAAAAATAAACACATGATACCGAACGAGACGTGCTATTTAATATAACACATTTCAAAAAATATTACAATCCGCTAGAAAAAACTTAAAAACTGCCCTTACATGCAAGATTCCCATATTGTTTTATCAAAAATAATAATAATATTAAACATTTGGGGAAAATTAAAAAATCATTTAAAAATCAGATGAGGAGCTGAATTTGTATCATCCCGGTTTACTGTAGAAATCTCAACCTTTAAGCTTTTCTCGACTCTAGCGGCGGAGGATTCTGTCGCCGGACTCTCGGCTTCGAAGACCTTTTTCCGGTGCCGTCATCCTGATATATCTCTGTTTTTTCGTTGTCACGGAGAGAAGAAGATAGAAGCTCAGTCTCTGTGAATCTGACTGTGAGCGATATATTGCCTTCCTTCGGAATGAAATCTCACGGATTGGTTCTGTGATCTGCGCGATTCGCGTTGTCTTCTCTCTGGATCTGAGTTTTGGTTGACGTAATTGATTGCCATTCTTTAAGCTGCCAATTTTATGTTTGGTAGGAGGAACCTTGAATCGAGTTTTCTTGCTGCTCCAACTCCATCCAAGTCTCGTAATCATCACGTGTAAGTCATCTTCTTCTCCTTAGAAACCCTCATTTCTGGGGCTCTGCACACTTTGCACATTCCCTTAGAATCGTCCCTGGATCTATGATCGGTATTTCGAAACACGCATTGTGGATTGCGAGCCTTTCCTTTGTACCTTATGAAAGCTCTAAATTTGAGGCATTTTCTATAAAAGGGTTGCTGATATTGTTTCTGAACTCTTCTTCCGTCAATTTGGCAGGGTTTATGCCTAATCAAACTGTCCTCAGAGATTTAGTTAAGTCAGCTTCTATGCTTTGCTTGGTGCCTCCGGCTGAATAGTTGGATCTGTTAACGAACACAACCATTGAAGCGATGTTATCATCAAGGTTTTCATTTTTGGGGATCGGCAGTTCCAACGAAGTTAATGACTCTTTGGGTGTTTCTGGAAGCAATCTCAAACCAACATTAAGTGTGCAAACGGATAAAGATGTGTACAGGCCTGGAGATTCCATATTTTTAACTATTGAGGTTGGTTATTCTCCTGTAACGGATCATGAGAACGGGTCGAATCCCTCGATTTTGGTTGAAAAGCTTAGTTTTGAGGTAAAAGGAGTAGAGAAATTGGACATTCAGTGGTTCTCTACTCAAAAGCCATCACCTGGAAGCAAGGGACGAAGAGGTATTCAAGGAGCTTTATGTTACTGAAACTGTTATATGTTACATCAGTGTATGAGATTTCCAAATTGTTGATGCTTTATGTTACACGCGTAGACATACATACACACGCCCACACACATTCACACTCTGGAAAGTAGGCTTGTGTCTGGTTAACTTCCGTGGTCTGGCCTGTGAGGATGAGTATGGGAAATAAAATGAAATAGTTAAGAAAAAAACGATACTAGGTTCTGGGTACATTTGTATTGATATGCTAATCATATACTTTTCTTGGAGGTTTTCAGGTGAACACATCTTCCTAGACAGTTCAACACCATCCTTGATTTCAAATCAACTCCTATCCCCTGGTGCTAAGATGACATGTAATCTTGCCTGATTCCTTTCTTTAATACTATATGAATAATAATGTAGACTACGCTTGATGCTGACGGCCAGGGCTTACAATGTCAACCTTTGAGCTCACAGGCTTCTTTGTTTGTGATATCCATATACAGTAATGGTTCGAGCTATACTCCCAGAGATTTTACCACCTTCTTATAAGGGTGCTACTTTACGTTACCATTACTTTATCAAGAGCACATTAACCGGAAGATTGATGGCATTAGAAAACAGTCAATTTTACAAAGACTCGACAAAAGATTTTGTAAAAGTGGTTAGTTTACCTGACCTTCCATGTTTTATTTACTCTGGTTGCTCGAATGCATTATATTTTCTATTCTATTGTGTAGAAAACATATAAACTGTGATAAACCCAAACATTTGTAGCTCTCTTATGAAGACTTCATTTTTTGAGAAGAGAGTGTAAGATTGCAACACAATGTTTCTTACTATCATGCTAAGCCAGGCGTCCCTAGGTTTCTAACCTCTGCTTGATGCCTAATTGATAAGAGATTCACACAACTTTGTATGAGTCATTAAACATTCTTAAATCATCTAGCTTGTTGTTACTCTGTGGGGATGAAATGGAGGTGCACCGGGTTTCTGTGCAAAGTATGAGGTTGAAGCATGAGGTAAAAAACATAGGTTAGTCTAGATGTTCTTGGAAAAAAATTCGGTGTCACATGTACGTACTTTGTTTTGTTTGACCGATTTGTCAACGGAGTGAGTTTAGTTGTTCGGTCAGTTGATTATAAGATCTATTTAATCAAGTAGAGTTGACGCTTTTCGTGATTGGCATCAAATTAATATTTTTTTGCAAAAATTGGATGCCATGATTCTGGAGTGGGTCTAGGAGTGTTTATATGTTATAACTGAAATTCAGTTTACATGCCTCCTATGTCATGATTCTTGATAGAAAATATTTAAGTGAATGCATTAGGTGTTAGGGCTCTTGTTTTTCTGTAACCTATTTTCTCCTTAGATTCGGCATAATATTGACACCTGTAATCCTGTTTTTATTTACTAACAGGAGACTCGAATCCCAATACACGTATGGGTAATTCAGAAGAACAACGGGTTGCTATTAGAGGAAAGTCAAACCGATGGTAAGCTTTGTTCTAAAGTAGTTCTGTTCTTAAGTTTCAAAATGGGAATTTTAAATCAGGTTTCAAACTCTGTTTATTCATAAGACAACAAATTAGAGAACGTAGGATAGTTTTTTTCCTTATGTTTGGACGGCGTTAGCAGTGCAACCTGATGGGGACTTGCATTTTCTCTCAGGGATTGTTCCAACCAGTACAATTCAGACAGAAATATACTGGAAAGAGATGGATGGAGACTCAGAATGGGTATGTCATGCTCACAACTGTGCCATTATGCTGTTTATCTTCTTTACTATTGGTTTCATTTGCATACCGGTCAACATAATAATAAAGAAACCAAATGCATTTAATGCAGACTAGAGCAAATGACCCATATGATAGTGGTGAGGATGGATATGACAGTTCACGCGATGAGATCTTGTCTGTTTCTTCCTATCCCAACAAAGGAAATTTAAACCGAACCTTTGGCAGTTCATTGTCCTTGAATTCTGGACCGCGATTATCAATGAAAGACACGTCATATATTGAAGAAGGTGTTGGATCATCTCCAAAAATGATGCTTTCTCAGTTATCAGCTGCCGTAGTGTCTTATGATTCTGGAACTGGTAAGTGTTTAATGTGCTTGTAATTGCCTAAAACAGCATAGCTACTGAGTCAGTGAGAATGGCACCACTTCATGTAACCCCCTCTGTTGTTTGCCGGAGAGGTTGTAAAATGCTTACATCGTCAACACAAATGTTTCTGTCTTCAGTAGAACGCTGGTTTCAAACAAATTCTGAAAATAGTACTGCTCTTAAATTGCGATAAATAGTTGAAAGATGCTATCTCGAAAAAATACCCCATTATCTACTTTGTTTATTAGCTCTATAATATTGAACTGGTGAGGAAGGAAGGGATTACTGAAGAATGCTTCCATCTTTTTCCTACTAGATGGCTTTTCGCCTGATAAGTCATCAAGTTCGGTGATTCCGACCCAGCAGCCCAAGCAGACAAATGGCCCAGGAGCATCGATGTCACCTGAAGCCGGAGCTGGAGAACTAGTTCCATGTAAACTTACTCTCTTAACCTTCTCCCAATTGTACTCTTCGTTTTTCTGTTGATTCTTCAAGTAGCTACTTATCCAGTGCAATCATTTTCTTGCAGCAGAAGGATTTACACGAGGAAGATCTTACAACATACGAATGGATGACCAAGTCCTTCTTAGATTTTCCCCGAAGAATGCCGACTCTACTTATTACTTCAGCGATTCTGTAATGGCAGTTTCATTTGTCATTTGACATTCTTTCAAAAAATTTCGTGCATCTTATAACCGTTTCTTTGAATGGTAATTGTTTGTAGATTGGTGGAACTCTTACTTTCTTCCATGAAGATGGAGCCAGAAGATGCCTTGAGGTAAATCCATAAAATACAGAACTTCTGGTGTATATTCTTAAGTTAGAGGCTTTATCAAAGGTTTATTAAATTTAATTTATCAATATCTATTTCCAGGTCTCAGTTACCTTAGAAACGATAGAGACAATAAATAGAAGATTTGTTCACCCGTCTAGGAGGAATTCTCCAACACTTACTAAGGTATAATAATAAATGCAGTGGAGTATAATTTGGCAACAGACCTCGTTTATTATTTTTTGTACAATTGGTCTTTAGATACTAGGTGTCTGCAATTGAGATCTTTACTACCACATTGTTTTTTTTTTTTAACTAATGTGAACAGATCCAAAGCGATCACCATGAGGTGGTGGCCGACCTTATTCAGACCAGCTTTCTGTTTTCAATTCCCACGGATGGTCCAATGTCATTTACTACACCCCGTGTTTCTGTGCAATGGATTCTACGGTTTGAGTTCCTAATTACCCCGAAGAATGTGGACTTAAGCAGGTAAATACTCAAAACGAATTTCTAATGCAAAGATTCGTTCTCTTTCAATCTCTGGTTGAAATGCTCAAGTTGTTGAAGTAAGTTTGTGGTTCTGTTATGTGGTAATTTACAGGTACGAACATCCGTTGTTAATCCCAGAACGGGAAAAAAGCGAATGGGTTCTTCCGATCACGGTACATGCACCACCACCCCGAACATCAGCCGCCCAAAACCGAGGCGATAAGCTGTTTGGTTTGGAGCCTTCTTGGATTCGTAGCTAAACCACGCTTTGGTAAAGAGTTTCTCTAGTCTCTGCCTATAGCTCACCTCATGCAATGCAATATAAGTTTTCTTTTTATTTTCTACTTTTTATGGGGAAGTTTACAACAACCCTAATTTTTTATTTAAATACTAGTTTATGAAAAATTATAAAACGATTATTTTCTGCTTAGATTTTTCTATTTTTCTTTGTTTATAAGATATATCTTAAATCTTTTAGCCACAAATTGTTTTTTATTTGAAGGGCTATCTTTACAGTATATTTTCGGGCACAAACTAATTTGAATATATTAATGTTTGGACATTGGAATTTAAAGAAAAAATTAGATTCGATGGGCCAACTTGTATTATTAAGAAGGTTGAGCCGAGTCCTCCTTATATTTCGATTCCCAAGTCCTCCTTGTGAGGTTAATGGGCCAAGTGGGCCGGCCCGTATAGGCTCATGACAAAAACAAAGGTTGAGCCAATATGCCAGCCGTGCTGATTTTCTACCGTACGCTTAAGCGCATCCATGGCGCGTTGAGGAAACGCTCCAGAAATACAGAACCTGATTGTGTTAAGGGCGCGTGAGAAGCAGAAAACTTAAAGTTTCTATTTTGTTTTTTTCGATCACTGTGCGTGCTCTATTCAAATCACAATAATAAGGAGAGTACGTACACTCCTTCGGTTTCATATGGTTTAGACCATCCACAGAGGAGGACTTGTGTCTTCCACAATACAATGTCTAGGCAAAAAGTGATGATATGTCGCGACGTGATTCGTCGCGATAATAAAAAAACAAATTTTTTTTTTTTTTAAAGGAGAAGACATCAGTCTGCAATGTGGATGGTTTAAGTGGTTTTGGTTAAAAGCATAGTAATTAAAAAAAAATATTTTTCAAAAATCACATTTTTAATTTTTAAAATATAATAAATTGCTAGAACTTTAAATCTCTAGAAAATTACGTTCTTATTTTAAAGGGTTTTCTGCAAATTAACCCCTCAAGTGGAATTTTTTTGTAAATCTACCTTCGACTTTCAGAAAATACAGGTCAAACATATCAAATCTGAGTCAACCCGCAATATAACCCTCGTCTGTGTATACATTTTACAACCCGTATATAGCCGTGTATACGTTATCAAAACAACGTCGTTTTGACCGAGTTTTTTAAAACCAGATAATGCAAAATCAAGATTCAAACTCTTGACCTCAAATACACTTACCACGTCACCTCAACCATTATGCCAATATCGTTTTTATTGTCCTAACCAATATACTTATATTTATATGTCACAACGATATGTTTTATCCTTTGAATATTTTTGTCTTTCTTCTTCGTTTCATATTACGGTTTCGTCAAAATATACGTTTCTTGCCATAATATCATTTGCTTATCAAAACCGTAAAATCGGATTTCTCGCCAAAACCGTAAAATTGAGAAATACCGCCAAAACCTGATTTTTGGCGGGAAAACGCGATTTTGCGATTTTACGGTTTTGCGGTTTTGGCGGAAAATCTGATTTTTGGCGGGAAATCCGATTTTACAGTTTTGTGGTTTTGGTGGGAAATCCGATTTTTAACGGGAAAATGCAATTTTGCGATTTTACGGTTTTGGCGGGAAACCCAATTTTTGGCGGGAAAACACGATTTCACGATTAGGCGGTTTTGCGGGAAATCCGATTTTACGGTTTTGCGGTTTTGGAGGGAAAACGCGATTTCGCGGTTTTGGCGGGATTTTCCGATTTCGCTGTTTTGACGGGATTTCCCGATTTTGCGGTTTGGCAGGATTTCCCGATTTTACGGTTTTGACGGGAAATCCGATTTTACGGGTTTGGTGAGCAAATGATATTTTGGCAAAAAAGTATATTTTAACGAAACCGTAATATGAAACGAAGAAGAAAGACAAAAATATTCAAAAGATAAAACACATCGTTGTAACATATATAAATATAAGCATATTGGTTAGGACAATAAAAATGATCTTGGCGTAATGGTTGAGCTGATGTGTCAAGTGTTTTTGAGGTCATGATTTCGAATCTTGATTTTGCATTATCTTTTTTTTTTTTTAAACGGACAAAACGACGTCGTTTTGATAACGTATAAACGGCTATATACGAATTGTAAAATGTATACACAGACGAGGGTTATATTGCGGGTTGACTCGGACTTGATATGTTTGACCTGCATTTTCTGAAAATCGAGGATAGATTTGCAAAACATTTCCACTTGAGGGGTTGATTTGCAGAAAATCCTATTTTAAACCATGAAACTAAAAAAAAACTAAAAAAACTCTCACTTATAAATCATCAAATTAACTTTCAAGTTTAAGCCGCCAAAAAAATGACTGAACCTGTTCATTTTCTGGTAATTAATTAAAAAAAACAACAGGGTGCAATGCTGGCCGATGTTTTCCCTTGATAGTAATAAAATAAATCTTTCAATTAGAACATTGATTATTCTATATGTTTCGTGTTCCATTATAAAAAATTTAAATCTGGAGGAGATCTTGAAGAAGGATACAACACTGAGTTACAATATGATCTCTAACAAAGAATAAAACACACGAAAACAGAAAAAAGGAAGGAAAATCACTTTTTGTGACACTTTAAATTAAATCTAACAAAACTGACAACTTTCTTCAGAAGCCAAAAGGTGACTTAGTCCTGCTCCCTCCTTCACCATATTGCTCGTTCCATTTTCTCAGCTCATTCATCGTTGTCGCATCGTATGCCACTGACGGGCTCACCTGCAAAACCACATCACCCATCCATACATATGACCACAGTCACATCTTTGCGGTTTGAAACAACCATCGATAACGTAGAACCCGAAAAAAACGCAAGCTCAAGATACAAATTTTCTTCTAGCATTCATGCAAATAAATACCTTAGCTTTAGACTGAATGAAGTCATCCAAACTCAGCGATCGTAGACCAGGAGACGCATCCGCTCTTGCACCCTAAAGAGACAAACAAGGTAAAGCATCAAGCAAAAAGCTGTGGAAGCGACCAGTCTATGTCCTAATTCAATCTATATTCTGTACCTTTTGTTCTTCCTGTAACAGCTCTTGAACAGGTCTGTAAGCAGCAGCAATGCATAGATTCTGCAATATAAAACCTCTCAAAAAGTACAGGAGTTAATATGAAGAAAAGAACTTACAAGCGCCGCCACAAGCTGGGATCAGAAAACGAATACCAACCTTCAGATCGCTACCGGAATAACCTTCGGTTTCTTTTGCAAGTTTGTCGAATTGGAAACCGGATTCCATATTTTCTGGAGTGAGAAATATTTTCAGTATCTTTAACCGGTTTTCAGCATCTGGTAAGTCGACATATATCCTAGAGTTCACAAGTAAAAACAAGCATTCAATTAAACGAGGATTCACAGTTTACCATTACTGCAAAAAGATAGACAACCGATCTTCACAAAGGCAAATGAAAACTCAAATCAGGTTCTACCGTCTTGGTAGACGACGAATGACAGCATCATCAAGATCAAACGGACGGTTGGTGGCACCGAGAATGAGGATCCTTTGGCTGTCTTTTGACCTAAGCCCGTCCCAAGCTGCCATGAACTCATTTCTCATTCTTCGGGTAGCTTCGTGCTCGGAAGAGCCACCACGAGCACCTAACAGACTGTCAATCTATCAAACAAACAAATATCCCTGTCAGTCACATTCACTCATCATAAAAATGTTCGGCGAGCGGCGATGACCAACCTAGAGAGTGACAACCATTATTCAACCCTGTGAAGGGCATACAAACCAAAATTTAGACACGGAATTCTCACCTCATCGACAAAAATAATAACAGGTGCTAGCTTGGTGGCAAAGGAAAAGAGAGCCTTAGTGAGCTTTTCTGCATCTCCAAACCACTACGCCAAACAAGGAACCAAGACAAGGCAGGGTCAGATCATAATTATCCAGAAACGAATAACGAAAGTATCATAAATCATTTATCGTACTGTGTCCCAAAAACTACATTTTTCCTATGAAAAAGTGTATTGATAAAGGCCCTAGGGGTTAAGCATAATCTTCAAGTCAGTTAACTATTCTTCTTAATTAATTGAAACATACATACAAAAAGACACAAACAGCAAGGAGACATAAAACACTGTCATACGATATAATCCAAGTACCTTTGATGTAAGTGTTGAGCCAGTTATACTAATGAAGTTTGCTCCAGCTTCTGTTGCAAGAGCCTTGGCAAGGAGCGTCTTACCCGTTCCAGGAGGACCAAAAAGCAATATTCCTTTACAGGGCTGGAAAAAAGCTCATGTCATCAGGAATATCAGCCAAATTACACAGAAGTAACTGACATAGGGGAAGGAAATAATGCTATGTGTACCAAACAGAATCTTATACCCGCAAGAGATTTCCACGGGAGAAAAGCTCCGGCCTCCTCATGGGAAGAATAACCAACTCATTTAATGCCTTTTTCACGTTTTCAAGAGCACCAATGTCGTCAAATTTGACACCTATTTCTCCAGGAGCAACCACAGCCGAGACAAAATTTCGTTCATACTCATCCGTAGCAATATTCTGCAAGAAGTTGCCTCTTAACACTATTATTACATTTAAGTATCCAAGATCCATTTACCAGAATCCAAGGGCAGGGAAACTAACCTTCAAGTTTTGCGAGGGCTTTAGGGAATTATCTTCAAATTTTCTTAACCTCGCTATTGAAATCTCAAGGCTTGAAAAAAGAGCAAAAAAGGCAGTAAGATAACAAAATAACAAAATTACAGATCCACACCATAAAGCCACAATCATGCATACCTTTCAAGAGGCAGAGACAAGCGGCCTCCTTTAACCAATGGTTCTGAACAAGAAGCTAGATAATGATTTCTGGCCCAACCAATAACTTTCTCTGCTTCTGCAAAAACAAACGCCACACGTTTCTGAGCTCCCTTTGTCACGTAAATATTTCCATCTCAGAAAGCAAGGGCTCAAGTCATATGTTTGCAACACCAAACAGAAAGCAGCAGATATCAAACGTTAAACAGAAGGAACTGTATCCAAACTCAACTAAATCTAATCAGACCATTAATTAACTTCTTTTAAGAAAAAGTGAACGGTTCTAGGGGATATTTGAGGATCTAAGTGTGTGTCCTGCTCCCAAATATTTCACAACAGTATCCCAACAACCCGATTCTTGCCATAGGGACAACTGCCACTGTACATGATAGAGCAGAAATGCCAGTCTAGTGCAAAAGAATGCGTAAATTCTCGATCATCAACTTAATAAATACAAAACAAACCAAGTAGTTCACCCTGAGTTACGCACTTTGCTTTGTCAATATCACGCCATCGGTGTTCACTTGGTATAAGTCTGTGCATAATAACTCATTCTCTTCAAGTGCCTGGGAAATAAAACATTGAGATACAACAATTAGTGAAACATTACACGTTTGACTAAGTTTTTTCTCGATGACATTTAAAACTACATCTAGGTACCTTAAGTAACTCATTTATATTGCTCCGAGATATCACAATTCTCCTATCTTCTCCAAGTTGTTTCTTGAACAGTCTGAGGGTATCTTCTTCCTACACCAAAATATTAAAGGAAGCAATCAAGTACGAAAGTGATTCCTTAAGAACTAGATAAAAGTCAGTCATATGAAATTTCTGAAAAATATATAAGAGGCAGGCATAGATGGTTGATGCCCACGACGAGTCATAAGAATGGTGATCATCTGTAGTACCGGAAAACCGATTTGGCAATGTGGGTGTATGCGTCCTACCTTTAACATGTATCCTTGATGAAAAACCTAATAGAAGTAGCTTATGCTCTGCTAGTAGGATAGCACGTGACAAAGGAGCTTTGCAAAAGCATACATCTACGCCTCCAAGCGACACAATCAAAATAGTCTATGCTATCTCACTTAGGTATAGCAACACATCTACGCCTCCATATTCATTGTTAGAGTCATGCGAGAACAGTTAATTGTTTTTGTGATCAGAAGTTTTTATATGACATTAGGCATACCTTTGGAGGAAGTAGGCGCATAACATTAGTGAAAAGCTTGTATATCTCATTCTCCTCTGATCTTTTCCTTCCCGTGAATCCCTCAGTTAGGCCCTTCAAGGGAAGAGGCTGCAACACACAAAGGCATATTCAGAAGTGCATGACAGTGTGCCTTTAAAAAAATGCAGACCCACAAACTAAGCAAGAGTCATATCAAGGAGAATTGAATGCGCAAATCCATATCTATAGTCTTGCACATGTTGCAAAATATATAAAAGAACTTGGCTAATTCATAGCTGCCATTTAACGGGTGTTCACGATGTTGAATAACATGCAAGATCTCATCAGATGGTTTACATTGAGGGATTAACAAGACATAAGAAGAATCTCAGTAACTCATGCAAAGACAAGTGCAGTATGATAAAAAAAAAATCACATATATCAATAAAATGCTACTTTAATGTTTAGCTTACCAATTTCGCAAGCTGGCTAAAGTTTGGGAGTACCATCGTCTGTTTTCAATATAAAAAAAAATCGTCCATCCACTGATAAAGAACAAAGGCCGAACAATAACCAATGATGAGTGAGAGACATTGACAGGCTTACGAATTTCTCTCTTTCTTTTGAGCCTGTTTCTATCTTGTTCTGCCCACATATCATAACAATCGGACCTGATAATTTATTAAACATGTCCTGAACTTTGTCTACAAATTCCTTCCGTCTTGTTTTAGGCACAGCTCTAGACAACCACTGCGAGGAGTCTGGAAAATAGACTATAAGTGGTTGAATGGATTCCAAAACCTACAAAGACAGGAATACAATGGAATAACTGTAGCAGACAATACGGATATACTAATCACCACATCAATAAATAAAATTCAAAATACAGTCCAGAAATAGAGCCAGAATTGCAGGCATCCACAGTATTGGCATAAAAGAACAATACTCATTCAAGATTTTTGAAAACAGTTGGTAAGTTTCAACTTTCAACGTTATGGTGCTGGAACTTGGTCAAAATTATCAACACACCAGTGAATAAATTAAGTGGATCCCTTCACGGGAAAATGTTAAGTTAAGGCTACTAGCAAAACAGAGCATAGCTTCTTGCTGTATATAGATATATATACACAAAAATCCAGTCAAACTAAAATCAAAAGTTATGAGCACTTGCTACTGCTGGAGACATCATCTTCTAAAACATGAATATTTACAACTTACACATGAACATTTATAGCTGTAAGTTTCAGCCTGAAACTCACACATGAGTAAAGCCAACAGTAAAAGTTAATTTAACTTTCAAATATACCTCATTTAATGCCTCCATGGCAATGTAGCCACCTACTGCCTGCATATCCAAGTCGTGTTTGAGGTCTTTAACTGCGAAGAGAATAATATATTACTTAGCTACCTCTAAATATGATGTCAAGCGTCTTTATACATAGAGAGTGATTCTCCAGATTCACACGGATGATGAAACATCAACCATATGAATATTATGAAGCAATTATACCATCTACCCAGTGGATAGGTAACATCGGGGGCTGCTCTGCTGGGTTTTTCTCGCTTCCCTCTGATGTTTTATCGTCGTCAGCGTCACATTTAAATATGACCGCAGCACGTTTCCCACTCACCTCATATACCTCTCCGCGTTGTCCGCTAGACAACGGCCTGCAAGAGTATAAACTCTGGTTAAAGACAAAACATAGGATGTCTTTTAAACATGTCAAATTTTCTCTGAGCACTTCGAGTTCAATATATGTTGCAAAGGAGTGCAAGAGAATAGAATGTCACAGTTGCAGGCAAGTCAAATTACAAAAACCACAGATGGCACACTGTCATTATAAATATCAACATCATGAATGAAGGGTATCTGATGATGATATTCACAGCCAAAAAAATCCCATTCATCAATTAACAAAGAGATAAAGGTGATTGGGAGACTTGTGAATGGCATTGTACATCTGGGAAGAATCATCTCTAGAATCATTTCTAGAGAAACTATGATGCAGAGACGAACTAACAAAGCAATAATTGTAACAGAAGTTTGCCTCACATCCAATGCTACATATGAATTATTCAAACCCAAAGCCCCAATGATTCCGAAAGACAAATCCAACTCACTTGGAACAATCATAATTAACGTTTGGCAGTTGATGAGAAAGTCACTATTAACACTACTGGGCACTAAGCAGACCAGGCAGCCATCGACTTAAATATTACAGACCAATGTATCATAGAAGATATTTAAGCGCCTGAAACTACAAGATGATATGCCATAGCCCCCAAACCTTTTTCATAGTGCAAAAAAGTTTCACTACCAGTTGTCAACTTCTTCACAAGCTTACACAACTCGACAGGTAAAATAACAAAGCATGTAATCTTAAAGAAACAGACAATATCTACAAAAGAAAAGCATAAAAATCCTGAGGAAAGCCAGACTACGATATAAGCGGAATAAACTTGAAAAGACGGACTATTGATGTAACAAAATTATCAACTAGATATTGACTACATCTCTGATCAGCTGTCAAAAATTTAAGAAATTCAAGATTTGAAGTACACTAAAATATGAAAAAGAAGGCCAATCCTGCATCAAGTTCAATCTCTAGACAGCTAATGGTGTTCCAACCCCTAGACGAACAAGAATATTAAAGTAAAAAAAAAAACTTGGAAGACGAAAGATAAAACCTAAAAGTAACAAGACATTTATCTTTTTTTGACACTAGATGACTTACCAACCCACCTGCCAGGAATAACGGTAAAAGCACTTTTTTGACCATCAGATGTAGATATCTTCCCCAATACGACCCTGTGATCCATTTACAAGGCAACACAAAATAAGGATGCAATAATAATTACTATTACTAGAAGATTTCTCTAGCATAGATCACAAATACGGATCGCACAACTCCAAACCACTGCTTATAAGATCCAGGTTTAGAGGATGAAACCTTTGATGCCTTATTTTCAAACCTTACGCCGATTGTGAACTTGCTAGAAGGTTTACATATCTTATAGACTACAAAAACACATTCAAATAAGAGTACATAAACAAGTATAGACACTGAAATGTATTTTAGACGACTAAACCAGATCAGAGGATTTCAATTGAAACCCTTTTTTATTCAATCAAATCTAAATTAAATAGCATGGACATGGGAGAATGGTAATTAATACAGGAAACAGAGATGCACCAATTTTGCAATAACGGCATGATCGAGCATCAACATGGGAAATTATAAGTAGCTACTTATCAATTTCTACTCTATACGTTAACTGACAATACACGAACGGAGCACAGAGCCAATCATTCCTCTGCCCTAGGGGTGAGTGAGTCAAGAATTTTAAAGCTTTATAATACAGGATAGTTATGAAGCAAGTAAAACATCAAAAAAACTGTAATTATGAAGCTAACTACCCACTTTCCTTGACTTAATTACAAACACAATCAATGATTAAAAACATGAAGATCACCAGAGAACCAAATTTTCATGAAATAACATGCTAGGGTGGGGCGTAAGCACTAAAAGAAACCATGCTACGAAATGGATCTTATGAAAATAAATACAGATCAAACATCGTTTCTCCAACATTATGCAAAAGCTAAACATCTATTTTTTCTGCCATATTTATCTCCATAACAAGTGTTAGATAAAATCTTCCAATGAACCGCATTCCAGTAGAGCTATATCCAGGAAGACATTTAAAATCTATTAAGCACAAGTAAAGGGAAACAAGATTCCCACAGAAGTGAATCAGTAGATTACCTATGCTTTGCTTCGTCCTTCTTAGCAGACCCAACGTACTTAACTTGATCTCCTGCAAACATGTGGACAGATTTATAATTTGAGAAATGAAAGAGGAAAAAGTTAAAGCCCAATGAGAGAAAGACAACACAAAGAAAATATAATGGATACACTAAGAACATCTAGAGCTTCTACAACGATGAAGATACACCATAGAGCCTTGAAAGTGATACAATACTATCCAACCAGTTAAACAAACATCCTTTGATGCAAATGAGCAAGGTGAACATGCTGAGAGTTAACTACCTTTCTTAAGAGGCCGCTTGGCTTTATCACAGTGATCAACATCTGCAGCTTTTGACGCCTCAGAAGAGCCAAGTAGTTGTTCAGACATTCTCTGCCACAATGCAAAGCAGTTAAGGACATGTACAGCATTTTTAAACTCTATCGATCAGAAACAAAAGAGTAATGCAGCAGTCATAGTGTAGAATCCTTTCTAAATCATGTGTAATCACTCCGATAAATAAAAGTCCATTCAAATAAATAGTATAAGAAATTGGAGAATTTATATGACAAGGTAACGGAGATTCACATTGACAAAAATATTATCATGGTAGATGTATGAACCATCACATAAATAAAGCATACCTTCTCGATTTCCTCTATGTCGGCCCCAAGCTTCTTGAGGACTTCCTTAGAAATCTCCAAATATCTTTCCTCATCGTCAGTTCCATCTATTTTCGCCTCACTGCTACTCGTCTCGTCATTGTTTGCATCGGTTTCTTCCTCAGCTTCTGACTCTGAAGTGCACTGATCTGATTCTGCAATGTCATCATCTGATTCAGACTCTTCATTGTAGTCATCAGCAAAATCCTGATCATAATCGACAAAGATCACACAAGCATCATGAAACAAAAATAAAAACGGTAGCATGTCATAGAAAATGAACGTCAGAATCTCACATAAGGGGCAAGAACGCTGCTGTCAAGAACCAACAGGGGAACTTGTGTATCTCGAGCAAGTGCTCGTACCAACCTCTCTCGGTAAAGCTCAGTGCCTGTATAAGCAAATCATTATTGGACCTTATTTCCTCACCAATTATAAAGTTTGATATAAAAGAACAACGATATCAAACACTGCAATACATTTTCTTGTCAACAACAAACCTGGAACACTCTGGAGCAATATTCTCCCACTTGAAGAATCTAAACGAGCACCATAAGTGGACGCCGCATTTCTTTGTTTTATATGTGAGCTAACACATTCCACCAGAGTATCTTTTGTGTGTTCGCTGTGGAAAAAATGAGCAAGAACAGAACATATTAGCAGAAAATGGAAACGACTACATGAAATTAACACGATAAAAGAAGGAAAATCTGTATTTGGTTATTACTGGACATAGTAAGGGAAGGACTCCCAAGAGAGCTGTATGGTTTCCCAAGGTTGAATTCTCCGCAAGAACTCATTCTTCAATCTTTCTCGTTTATTAAGGAAAGGAGACTCCTTTTTGCTCTCACTTGCAAGCTTCTCATTGTTGAGCCAATCTATTTGGTCCTGTTCTCCAAGTTGCGCGTGGGGATCAAAATGCTCAACACCTAAAGCGCTCTTCTCTTTTCCTGTCTTTTCTTGATTCAGAGGGAAACGGTTATCCTCACTAGCATTCCTTCCATCACCTTCAGAACTAAACCGACGCAATTGGCTGTTCCAAGAAAGACTCAAACAGTTTCCAGAGGCAATAGCACCACAAGATGGATACTTTCTTGTCAAATGGTTTGTTAGTATACTTGCTAATCTATAAGATGGCAAAACGGTGAAGTCACGAGTCGCTGGCCTAACTAAGAATTTGTCTTGCTTCAATACAAAACCCAATCTCTGGTTCCTTCTTATTAACCTTGTATACATCGCAAGTTACTTCCCTCAGTTCCAAAGATCACTGCAAAACAAAAAAAAGGATCTTTTCTTTAATTCACGGCATGAGCCAAACACCAAAATCAAATTCCCAATCTCAAAAATTGCATTCAATAAGAAAACCTAACTTAAGGAAAACTTGGCTAAGCGAAAAAAAAAAGAAGGTCTCCTCATGTTTCGTTACCTAGCTTGAATAACAAACAAATTTGGATAAAATCGGGTTCTGCTCATTCCATCTTAATATATTTGTGTAATCAGAGTTGGAGGAAGAAGATGAGAGAGGATTTGTGACGTAAAAATAAGACAGAAACTCGCGAGAGAGACCGATCTTCGTAGGTTCGGGAGCTGAGTTTCCGACTGTACAGGCTTTGACTTGGTGACGTGGCGTGGCGTTGCCGATTTTGTTTTCATTTGGGCTTCACAGTATAGTATAGGCCCATTAAACGCCTAAGTAAGCTTAGTTAGTACTCATTATTTTAGCGTATGAATTGTTGGTTGCATTGCATTTCACGGATTGCTGATGGTCTAAAATGGGAGAAACTGGATTTTTTCATCTTCGTCTCTGTAGAAGTTTTTAGATCCTAAAGATGAATTTTCTAAGAAATTAGATTTGATAATTCGATTTTACGGAAATGATTAAAGCACAAAGATAAATGGAACGACACAACGATTTAATGAAGTATCAGTTCGTTTTTTCAACCACTAATCTTCGGCTACAAAAATTTTAGTGTCATTTTAGAATAAATTTTTTGTTTCAAAAAGATTGACATTTTACATTTTCAATGCAACTTTTCAAACTAATTCTCATAATTATCATTTATCCAAAGCTAAAAACCTTTGTATTTATATCATTTTGAATTAATTATGTATATATTAAATAGGGGCATATTAGTATAATTTCAAAATTTCTTAATTTGTGTGAAAAATGTCAAAGTGACATTAATTATGAAACAAATGGAGTATTAGACATCATTAAGAAGGCAATGGATAAAAATCACATATATCTAACATGATCTAAGATATAATGAGTAAAACATTCACTCCCTCTTAATCATGGCAACCTTTATCGTGCAGAAGTCCTTGTTTCGTGTTTTTCACAGCGGTAACAATTTCTTTCCAAAGACACTTCTCTCAAACTCTTTCTTGTGCCAACACTTTTCCTGTTTTCCAACTCTATGTGTTTAAAACAGAACAGTTGAGAGACTATCTTAACAGTACATCTTTTGATTTGTTTCAGTTCATGGGATGCTATAGTCTGCTATAGTCTGTGTAGACCGTGTAATTCAAATGTATGTGCCGACTCATTTTTCCAAAAACATTTTGAAAACGCATTTGTGACTAGATATGTGTTCTAAACCATAACATATTATCGACTATATTTATGTAAGCGCATAAAGTAAAGAACACATAGACTTTGTTAACGGAATTCGGTTTCCCTACATC
This sequence comes from Eutrema japonicum, assembly GCA_030161315.1. Lineage (NCBI taxonomy): Eukaryota > Viridiplantae > Streptophyta > Magnoliopsida > Brassicales > Brassicaceae > Eutrema > Eutrema japonicum. The sequence goes on from BSQW01000001.1 coordinate 44,627,236, forward strand.
TCCGAGACCTAGTCCAGAACAAATCCACTAGAACAAGATTGCAATTATAATTGCTATGATATACAACATTACGATGCCTATCATTCTTTTCTAGATGGATGAACTACAGACACGGTATCTCTACAAAGGCTACCGCTCGGTTACAACTGATACAAACACCATCTTACAGATGTGTTTGTACTCCATCAACCATCACCAACGGATCTACAAATCATGTATGATGGGGCGACGCCACACACACATGTGTGCATCTCATGATAAACCCTAGACGCGCAAGTCTTTATGTGGTCGTCTCTTGGTTTATATAGTTAAGGGTCAAAACTCTAAGTTAACTGAAGCCCACGTGATTTCTTCATCCTCTTGGGCTTCTGGACCCACGTGTCCATGTTTCCTAAAACAGCAACGACTGACTCATCGATTGACTCACCGACTGACTCATCGACTGACTCATCATCTGATACATCCTCTGATGTATCCAACTGCAATCTTCTTGATCGCCACAATGTATTTCCATCTTGTGTCGATCACTGATCATCACTTGCACGAAGCGATGCCTTCGTATCTGCTCTACTAGTACATGCATCAAGTACTGCCTCAGCAACTGTGTCAGTTATGTTCAATGTATATCTCTGAACTGCTACACCATGTATATCGATTATGTCTCTGTCTAGCATATGTAACATGTAATGTTCCCACAGCTCACGCTTTAGCCCCACGTCATCAGTTGCTCTGTACTACTTCCTTGTATCACTTCGTGTGCTACTTCCAATTGATACAACAACTGCTTCGGTAACACGTCTTGTTCCTAGAACTGTATCATGTTCTTTTCTGACAGCTTCTCAAGTCAGTTAGCACAACACTTTCAATCTCTCCCTTGATGACTGAGTTGTAGAGCTCAAGCACACAACCAATACCACATCACTTAATGTATCAAATCGTTCGCTCTTTTATAGTTGTGTCACAAACTGTTCTACCACTTTATAAACTTAGTCAAACACTACACTAACACATTTCTCTCATACTCATTTTTTTGCCAACACTTTTCATGTTTTCCAACACTGTGTTTTTTAAACAGAACAGTGAAGAAACCATCTTAATAAGACATCTTTTGATTCATTTCAGTTCATGGTCTGCTATTGTCTGCGTAAGCCGTGTAATTCAAATGTATGTGCCGATTCCGTTGCATAGAGAACACGAGCATGAAACTATCTATTTTTTTTATGTAAGTCATAATGTGTCGGTAGGGTATATTATATATATATATATATATATATTTTTTTTTTTTTTTTTTTTTTTAAAACACATAAATTTGTTTTTTCTTTAAACACTGTTAAAAATGTGTCGATTAGAACGTTTAAAACATGTATCTATCTCTTTCGTTTATTTTCTTGGCTTAGTTCTGATTTATTTTAGATTCGAATTTCGGTTCTCTTTTCATAGCTGAAGAAATAAATGCTATTGTTAATTTTTACTTATTTTGGGCCTCGGCCCATTTAATTATTTATTTATTTCCAGTTTTCTCCAGTCGGGTGAAAAATGGAGTCAATCCGACAAATTAATCAGTTTAATGGCGGCGAGTCAGTCTCAGTTGTAGGTGAACCATTCTCACGGCCTCTCGATTTTTTCTTCTAGGAGCTATCTCAGAGCGGATACTCGTGTTTCATCTTCTTCCTGTGAAATTACGCGAACGAATCGGTCACGGGCTTTACCAGGTTCCTTAAAAGTTGAGAAATTTCAATCGCAACGAGTAGGTAGAAGAGGATCGCCATGTTTTGGGAGCTTCGAGAACGAAGGGTTGCTCAGGAATGGGATCGGTGATGCTGATGGGATTATAATTGTCGATCACGGTTCTCGTCGCCGGGAATCCAATCTTATGCTTGGTAATTTCTCCTTCTTCATCTTCTTTGTTGATGATGGTCTATTCCCTCACTTCATATCATGTGATGTTGTTTTTAAGTTTCACAGAGGAGTTTGTGAAAATTTTCAAAGTCAAAACTGGTTACCCAATTGTGGAGCCTGCTCATATGGTATTTCTTCCTAATGCTCTCTCTCTCTAACCTTTCTGCATACTTCTCAAGAAAACCCAATTTTATGATGTGGATAGTTGAAGAGGATTAGCTTTGGTTTTATAATTAGACACCAGTTTGGTCTAAAATGCAGCAAGACCTGAGAACTTAAACTGAGAAATGCAAGTGAATTCCTTCATTTCTGATAGTTTACCTCATCGAATTCACTTGTGTGAACCACTAGAGTTTCATACAATCTGATCTTCTTCCTTTTTTTTTTAGTTTCTTGGTTATCTTTTAGATTTAGCTTAATACGCTTGAATCGAGAACTTGGACATTCTTTTCTGTTCTGCTTTCTATTTTCTGATGTTCACTTTACGCTAGGAATTGGCTGAGCCATCTATAAAAACTGCATTCAGTTTGTGTGTACAACAAGGGGCCAAACGTGTAGTTGTTAGCCCATTTTTTCTGTTTCCTGGAAGACATTGGCATCAGGTATGGCCTTGTGCTTTTAGTTGGACTACTTACTGGGATTTTTGGAGGATTGTACACCAATGACCTGGTGCGATTATGGCTCTTATTTGATTAAGGACATCCCTTCGTTGACGGCTGATGCTGCAAAGGAGTTCTCTGGCATCTCATATCTCATAACTGCACCTCTCGGCCTCCATAATCTCCTCATCGTAAGACATAAAACATGTTTTTTTTTCCCAATCTTGCTACTTGAAACGAGTGAGAACTTCAAGCCTGAGGGATGTGAGCACCCTCATGCATCAGTGCATGCCGTTTTTTTCCCCTTTGAACCTCCAAAAGCTGATCTTCTGTTTTTTTAATCTTCAGAAGAGACCTGTTCCTCTTTTGGTTATTGAACTTTCAGTAATCTGCTAATATTTCTTTCTGCAGGACGTTGTGAACGACAGAATCCAACATTGCCTGAGCCATGTTGAAGGTGATGCAGACGAATGTCCGGTTTGTGCTGGAACAAACAAGTGCAAGCTCTACAATAGTTCTTAGGTTCAAATGTAAGGACGTTTTTGTATATCTGCTGGTTTTCTCATCAGTTAGCACACGTTCTTGTTACACACCAAATTGAAAAGACTATGATAAGACTATAAGAGTTATCTGTTAAGTGTTGACTCTCTCACTCCTGTAAACAAATTAAGAAATCGAAATTTGGTGTGTTGCATATCAGCAAAGATTCATATTTATAAATAAAATAAGATTCAGTATATCCATTCTCTGGCCTCCCTTTATTTTTAATTAATTCTGTGGCCTCCCTTGATTCACAACTGTGATTCTCCTAATTTTACAGCTAACAAGCTGTTTTATTTGATCACGAGGCAGAGAAGCCCAGTTTTATTACTGTAGCATATGCAATGAGAAGGAAAATGAAACGTATGGTTGTAGGAGACAGCGAAGACTTTTGAAAGTCTCCCACCAAAGTGATGGATGAATATGTGGATGTGGTGATTCATGGGCCAACACAAAAGGACATTCCAAGAAGTGGTTTGTTAGCTGTACCAGAGAATTATGTTCTCATGATGCTAAGAGTTGAAAATCAGCAGAAAGGGACAAAGAGTGTGATGATAGAGTTGACTTGGAATCTTGTGCCATGATACTTCATAGTTGACTCTTATAGTGTAGGAGGTAGAGATTAGGAGAATCACAGATGAGAATCAAGAACAGGCAAATGGCAGAGGCTATTGTTTCTATTACAGTGCAGAAGCTAGGGGAGTTGCTCCTAGAAGAACCGTTGTTCTTGTTTGGTATAGGTGACCAGGTGAAGCAGCTGCGAGACGAACTGAAGCGTTTGAGGTGCTTCTTGAAAGACGCAGATGAGAAGCAGCATAAAAGCGAGAGAGACGCAGAGAAGTCCAGTTTTCTTACTGTAGCATCTGCAATGAGAAGGAAAATGAAACGTTTGGTTGTAGGAGACAGCGAAGACTTTTGAAAGTCTCCCACCAAAGTGATGGATGAATATGTGGATGTGGTGGTTCATGGGCCAACACAAAAGAACATTCCAAGAAGTGGTTTGTTAGCTGTACCAGAGAATTATGTTCTCATGATGCTAAGAGTTGAAAATCAGCAGAAAGGGACAAAGAGTGTTATGATTGAGTTGACTTGGAATCTTGTGCCATGATACTTCATAGTTGACTCTTATAGTGTAGGAGGTAGAGATTAGGAGAATCACAGTTGTGAATCAAGAACAAGCAAATGGCAGAGGCTATTGTTTCTATTACAGTGCAGAAGCTAGGGGAGTTGCTCCTAGAAGAACCGTTGTTCTTGTTTGGTATAGGTGACCAGGTGAAGCAGCTGCAAGACGAACTGAAGCGCTTGAGGTGCTTCTTGAAAGACGCAGATGAGAAGCAGCATAAAAGCGAGAGAGTGCGTAACTGGGTAGCAGACATTAGAGAAGCTGCGTATGATGCAGAAGATGTCCTCGGAGCATTTTTCCTCAAGGCAGAATCAAAGAAAGGCAAAGGGATCAAAAGGGTGTTTAGAAGGCTTGCTTGCATCTTGAGTGAGGCGGTTTCACTTCATAATGTTGGCTCAGAGATTAGAGAGATCACCTCCAGGCTTTCTAAGATAGCAGCAAGAATGCGAGACTATGGTATAAAAGAAGCTATGGACGGAGAAGGTTTGAGCTTGTCTAGTAGTCAAAGAGAACAGAGGCAGTCGTTTCCATATGCTGTTGAGCATAATCTTGTCGGGTTAGAGGAGAGTCTTGCGAAGTTGGTGAATGATTTAATTTCCGGTGGTGAGAAACTAAGGGTAACGTCCATATGCGGAATGGGTGGTTTGGGGAAAACAACTCTAGCCAAACAGATTTTCCATCATGGCAAAGTGAGGCGTCATTTCGATAGATTTGCTTGGGTATACCTGTCTCAAGAATGTAGACGGAGACATGTTTGGCAAGAGATTTTTCTGAATCTCAGCTATAAAGATGAGAATCACAGAATACTAAGCTTGAGAGATGACCAGCTTGGAGAAGAGTTGCATCGGTTCCTAAAAAGGAATAAATGCCTCATCGTGCTTGATGATGTCTGGGGCACTGATGCTTGGGATTGTCTGAAACACGTCTTTCCTCATGAAACAGGTAAATTACTAAACAACTCGATGTTCCAAAATCCGTGTCATTTTACAGGATAAATGATAATAAAGTAGAACTCATCATCACAATATTGCAGGAAGCAAAATAATACTCACCACGCGGAACAAGGAGGTTGCTTTATATGCTGATCCAAGAGGTGTACTTCATGAGCCGCAACTGCTAACATATGAAGAGAGTTGGGAGCTGTGGGAGAATATTTCATTATCTGGAAGAGAGAATATAGGTAATCATTTGGATCTTATCATTATCTGTAATATTCAAACTCATATTCACCATTTTTGTAGAGCCAATGTTGGTCAAGAAACTGAAGGAGATTGGGAAGCAGATGGCCATAAGGTGTGGAGGTTTACCTCTAGCTATAACAGTCCTAGGAGGACTTTTGGCGATGAAAAATACAATGAACGAATGGCAAAGAGTGCAAGAGAACATCAGATCATATGTTTCAAATGGAGGTAGTTGCAATGGAAGTAAGAATATGATGGTTGCAGATGTTTTGTCCTTGAGTTATGAGGACTTGCCTCCTCATTTAAAGCAGTGTTTCCTATACTTTGCTCACTATCCTGAAGATTATGAGGTTCATGTGGGAACATTGGTTAGTTACTGGATCGCAGAGGGAATGGTTATGCCTGTAAAACACACGGAAGCTGGGACGACAGTAGAAGATATCGGACAAGATTACCTTGAAGAGTTAGTAAAGAGAAGTATTGTGATGGTTGGAAACAGGGACATTGTAACCTCGGAAGTTATGACATGTCGTATGCATGACCTAATGAGGGAGGTATGTTTACAGAAAGCGGAACATGAAAGCTTTGTGCAAGTTATTGATTCAAGGCAGCAAGATGAAGCCGAGGCTTTTCCGTTGCTTTTGACCAATTCATCTCGCAGAATCTCTGTACAATTGCATGGTGGTGCGGAGGAACACCGGATCGAGAGACTTTCTCAGGTGAACTACATAAATCCTCAGTCTAGATCTCTTGTGTATTTCATGAAAAATCAAGGAAGTCAATGGGCACTTCTGGGAAAGGTCTCCTTCAGAAAGATGAAACTCCTTAGAGTTCTCGATCTTGAGGGAGCTCAAATCGAGGGAGGGAAGTTACCAGATGATGTAGGAGATCTCATCCATTTAAGAAACTTGAGTTTGAGATTGACAAATGTGAAGGAGCTTACATCATCTATTGGAAACTTAAAGTTGATGATTACTCTAGACTTGTTCGTCAAGGGGAAACTGTATATTCCAAACGTGATATGGAAGCTGCGGCGGCTGAGACATCTGTGTCTGCCTTCAGATCTTGATCCAAGAACGAAGCTTGACTTGAGTACTCTGAGAAACCTGCAACAACTTTGGGACTTCCCCATTGGACAATGCAATCCAAGGGATCTTCTAGTAATGACGAGTCTCCGAAGATTGTCGATCAATCTTTCTTCGCAGAACACAGACTTCGAGGTGGTATCTTCTTTAAGTAAAGTTTTGAAACGTCTCCGTGGCTTGACAATTAACGTTCCCTGCGAACCTATGCTTCCACCAGTTGATACAACACAGTTGGTTTCTGCATTTGCTAATCTCTCTGAGCTGGAACTGTTCCTTAAACTAGAAAAGCTCCCTGGCGAACAGAGTTTCTCCTCTGATCTCGGTGCCTTGCGTTTGTGGCAATGTGGATTAGTCGATGACCCATTTCTGGTTCTTGAGAAGCTTCCACACTTAAAGATTCTTCAACTGTTTGAAGGATCGTTTGTGGGTACTGGGTAGTAAACTTCATTGTTCCAAAAATGGTTTCCCTCAACTGCATTCTTTGACATTGTCACAACTTGAGAATCTAGAAGAGTGGATTGTAGAAGACGGTGCTATGATGCGTCTTGTTTCCGTGGAGTTGAAGTGTTGTAAGAAACTGAAGTCGGTTCCTGAAGGGACGAGATTCCTGAAGAATCTACAAGAAGTGGAAATCGGGAACATGACAAAAGCATTTAAAGACAAGCTGGTCTCTGGTGGTGAAGATTTCTACAAGATTCAACATGTCCCTTGTGTTGTTTTTTAGTATTGTGACCTTTAAGGATCTTGGTAAAGTTTGATTTATCATGACTCTGTGATTTGGTTACTGATGGCTTATCATTTATATCATTTTTCGCACACGCTTGAAGGGTTTAGGCCAACAGAGTAAGGACCATAAATTTCTTGTCATCTCAAAACCTTATAACTTTGAATTCAACACTCCTTCCGATACATGAAAAACCCAAAGCATATAATATAAGTAAGAGTACAGAAGGTGTTCATGGAACATGTAATTAAATCATTAATCATCGCTGCTCAGCTCCTCTTTTCTTCTCTTCTTCTTCTGTCTGTAATCTCCATAAACAATCGGCAGTACAAAAAGTTCTATCTAAACACACAATGGTCTAGTATTACCATTGTTGCGGGCGATTTCAAGCTTAACATCATCAAAATCAGATTTGATCATAACAAATGGTAAACCAAATTCTGAGCGGAAACCATAACATCTCAATCGCAAACTTTGACTGAAGAGCATAAATTCCATCACAAGAAATGAGAAAATTAACAGATTCTTTAAAAATGTGTAAATAAGGGTATACAGTGATATCAAATAAGTAGAGATTTTATTAATCTGCCGACACAGATTACGTAATCTCCCAACCAAATCAGTTGAGCTTCATTGATGCAAACGATGCAGCCATATCCAAAGCCGCATTCACTTGAGAAGCATCCGTTCCCTGAAACCAAAACAAACAACTTGAAGAATTGAGATCTCTCCATTGGAGGACTAAAGAGAAAAATGACTCATACCTGTCCTGATGCGAGACCACTTTTCCCTTTCCCGCATCTCCCTTTTAGAGGACCCAATGCAGTTGTCAGCCATTCAGTTACGTCTAATTGCTTGAACTGATCCGAGTTTTCTGGAACTCCCGCACACACAACCGCCTTGTTTGTACTTTCATCTGTGCTGAACACCATTATCGACATTCCCTGCAAGATTCACCAAAACAACCTCTTCTTATATACCTTTTTTTTTTACTTCCTACAAGTGTGATGCTTTAACAATATAGGGATTACCTTCTTTTCCATGACTTTTGAAACTGCTTCTCGCACAGCTGCTGCATCAAGACCCACATCAAGCTGGATAATGCAGAAAGTCTTCCCGTCTGATGCTGCAGACTCTGCTGCCTCTGTTGCTACCTTGACAGATTTTTTCAGGTTTTGCTCTGCTATTTTCTTTTGAGCTTTCCTCACTTCATTCTGCAATGTAAAAAAAGATAACCGCCACTTTAATACTTCTTATACCAGAACCTAGGCGGAAATCTACACTAAGTAGATGGCAGAACAGAGATGCTCAATGTAGAGCTTACCTGAAGCAGAGCAATCTTGGCCCTTATATCTGCCTTTTTGGCTGCTGGGATAATTGCTGCGTCTACCCGGCTTTTCAAAGCAGCAACTTTCTGTGAAGATGCAAAACATTAAGTTCTACATGAATAAGATGTAATATAATTTTAGATTGTGAAGGGAAGAGAGAAGAGAAAGAACCTTTTCCAAGGCACTCCCCTCGGCTTTAGATGCATCCTCAACTTCTTTTTCAAGTAAGGACGCCACATTCAATGCATCAAAAGCACATTCCGTTGTCACGGCAGTTACCCTACGAATACCTTTCGCAATTCCCTCCTCCGATAGAAGAGCAAAAGCTTTTGCTTCCCGGGTATTTGTTATGTGGGTTCCTGGAATTTTCAAAATAACCCAATATTCAATATACTATTCAGAAAAATGATCTCTTGGTCCCAATAGCCAATGATAATGGAAACCGACCTCCACAAAACTCAGAAGAAAGCAATGACCATTCATTGTTCTCGGGATCAGCCAAGAGGTCCTCGACCTGTCTCCCAATTGACACCACTCTGACAGGATCAGGGTAGACCTAAATAGAATAAGATTAAACCCTTTAACAATTCATAGAAACCAAACTAACAAAGCATTGCAAGAGAACTGATGGACAGCTTACTTCTCCAAACACTGCTCTTAGACCTTTGATGCGCTTTGCTTCAGAAAGCACTGCTTCCTTGGAAAATACATCCAATTCATCCTTAATCTGTTTATTCACTATGGATTCGATCTTTCTCAAATCTTCAGGATCAACCGGCTTGCCTACTCGAAATTATGGAACGCATTAGACACTTAAAATGACCATCAACATCAAAATAAAAATGACTTATTGAAAAACATACCGTGGGAAAAATCAAATCGCAGTTTTTCAGGAAGAACTATTGATCCCTTCTGATCAATATGATCCCCGAGCACTTCCTGAATTCATGGGACATGAATGTTTTGAGATCATTTAAATATTATTAAATTATCGTTTAGTAACTTTAAAAGTCTTAAATCATAGAAAAAGGATACCTTCAGGGCAAAATTCAGCATATGTGTACAAGTATGATTAGGAGCGATGAGTTTACGTCTCTCATAGTCAACCTACACTCACAGAAAACAAAGACGGAAACAGTTTAGATAGTACCAAAATATGCTGAATGAGACACTGTATTATGCAGAGCGTTACCTTGCAAGTCACTTTATCCCCCACAGATACCACTCCAGTTTCTTTAGAGAGGTAACCAATATGAAGAACAAAGCCACCAAATATTTGGACATTGCATACGTTGAATGTACCAAACGAGCCTTCAATAAGTCCCGTGTCAAAAATCTATTGTCAGAGCAAAATGTTAGGGTGCAGGTTTTATATACATATGGATAGTGGGAAGTGTATCAAAAGCTAGACCGTATTCATGGATATGAAATCTACAATATATATATATATATATATGTATATGCGGCTGTCAACAATGACTTCGGAAATTAGTTTGCAAAAACAAAAATAACTATATCATGGTATTTGCCAACGGATACGTAAAGTCACACGATGCAATTCTGATATGATAGTGTTCATGGTGTTACTGTCAGGTCTACATAATAAAGACTGCAGTTTCATGCCACCAGTTATATGATCAGAAATGAAAAACAATTAGCAAATAAAATTACATGTCAGATCAAATGGATTACCTGACCACCCTGCTCAGCATAGAAACTTGTAGACGCCAACACTAGTCCCACGTTATCGCAAGCAGCTGAACTTTCCAGGAAAGCAGAGCCAGTGTAGATAGCCTTTACTTCACTCTTGTGATCCTGTAACGAAATGTGGCAGGTAATTGCTCAATAAAGGCTAATTTGAAGCAAAATCCATTTACCACTCTATGCCCTAACTTCTTTCTTTCTAGCCAACATAAGAACAATTGAGGTGCAAAACGCAAGTTTTCTGGAATGAATAGGACAAACCTGGAACCAAATGTATTTAAAAGAATCATTTGTTGCTAACACACCAGTCTTGTGCAATGTTGATGTAGCATCAGCATTCATAACAATGGCACCACCAGCTTGCTAACAAAAATTGACATTAAAGATCAGTTAATTGCTAATGTAAATTATAACTTCTTCCATAGTCCCATGTTAAGTTTAGCATCAAACACTTTAAGAAAAAAAGAAAGAAAGTTGAAACACCTTATTCTGGACACTTCTCGATCTTTCCCTCGCCTCTTCCATGGCTTTGTTGAAACCATCAACATCAACCAGCAACCCTCTTTCTTCAGCCATCAACTGAAACCCGAGAATGACAGTTCAAAAATAACACACAAACTGTCAAAATTAATCAGATGACCTAGTTACCTGAGTCAAATCTAATGGGAAACCATATGTATCCCATAAGACAAAAGCATCCTGCAAAGAAAAGATAGTAGGTTAAAGATGCAACAGTGTGTTCCAAATACCGCAACATCAATACGGAGCACAAAAAGCATTAGATACATACCTCTCCACTCAGTCTATTTCCCTGAACTGCCTGTCCAGCTTTCCGAAATTTCTCAATTCCCTGCCGTAAAAATTTATAATCAATCTAACTGTTCTTACACTCACCTATGTAACAAAGACGATATAAGAACAAACAGGTCAAACTAATTCATATTTCAGAAAATGGCTCCCTATAGATAATGGTATGCTGAATTATGTCCCATCAACATCATTAAAACTGAATGATGGTGAAATTGGAAACAATATATACAAAAGTAAAAGATGCCATTGATATTGACTGTGAATTGTTGAGCCAGCCCTCACCTTCGCCAAGGTCTTGCAAAAGCTTGCTTCCTCTTCTTTTATTATCTCTGTGATCTTTTTCTCATGTTCCTTCAACTCTGTAAAGACATCGCCCATCACCCGAATAACAGAGCTGACGAGTCTACAGATGAAACGTGCAAACTGATTAGTGTCAAAATTAGACCGAGCTATAATGTTTATTGAAACATATGTTGCATTTACAAAGATACAGAATAAAAATTAACATGTTCCAGCCGCAAAGAAATCATATCTAGACAACACATGCAAAGGCAATCAAGCGTAATTTCCTACCCGTTGAAAAACCCTTCCTCAGCTTTTAGGATCTCCTTTCCATAGCGAACCGCTCGGCGAAGAATACGCCGCAGAACATACTCACGGCCCTCATTACCTGCAAGAAAGTGTATATTAGATGTTATTTGTTAACATACAAGAAAAAATATAACCAATATTTGAATACCGTAATAAAATGATTGAGGAAGAAAAAGCACAAACCCATCATGTACAACTTAGTATAAATGAACCAAAAACACTTTTTGCTGAACATGTAGAAGTATGAACTCAAATAAATGATCAAATAGTAAGACGTTTGCATGAAAATGTTTTTTATATCATCACCGATGTATATGAGACAAGAAACCATGGTCATACCAGGACGAGAGCCATCCGCAATAGCAAATGATAGAGTTCTAATATGATCAGCAACCACTCTATATGCCATGTCAACTCTGTCAACGTCTTCCAAACCAACTTTTCCAGAATATGGCCTAGCTCCCGTGGCCTAAAAATGTGAAAGCATCAGCACCTCAACTTAAGATTCACAGCAATTAGGGGAAAAGGACCAATTCGAAACTCTTTTTTCAATTCTCTCACTGAGAAAAATACATGAAAAGTGACGTGGCTAACAAGGAAATGATCTCCAAGATACCCATACTACGTTGCCTTGAACATTATACTCCAAATTCACTAAATCAGAAATATTAAAAACAATTGACAGTGTGTCATATGACAGAAGAATAACTGTAACCTCCCATAGACAAAGATGATCAATATTCATAGAATTACCAAGACCCATAATCCACTTGACAATAGATAAACTAAAATGGTGATAGTACTAAATACGGCAACAAAATCACCCCTAAGAGGAGCCACACAATAGTAACGAAATATATTAACAAAATCACCCCTAAGAGGTTTCACAAATTACCTTTTGGATGTCATCAAAGATAGGCATGAACACATCTGTATCATAATTGCTCATTTTGTTCTGAAGAACAGAAGTCAACCTCTCGAAACCCATTCCAGTATCAACATGCTTAGCAGGCAGAGGTTTTAGTGAGCCATCACTTTCTCTGTTAAACTATTTTGAAAACATACGAAACAGGGTCCGTTAGAGAAAACAGATAGTGAAGCTAAAGAAGCAAGAACAATCTAGCTAACGACATAATTTTGAGTTTTAGTTACATCATCTATATAATTATTAAAAAAACAACCTCAATACCCAGTTACAGTAGTAGAATGGAACTAAATTACAATTGGAACAGAGAGGATTTGTACCTGAATAAAGACAAGATTCCATATTTCTAAACATGTTGGATCGTCATTGTTAACTAAGGATGCAGCATCACGGTTACCAACACGATCATAATGTATCTCAGTACAAGGTCCACACGGACCTGTGTCTCCCATTTCCCAGAAGTTGTCCTGCAGTTTCATTAAATGTTAAATGAAAGAATGGAAGCATTAAAAAAATCCTTAGTTTACATTTGATACAAGTTTTTGACATCATAAACAGTGGTTTTAAAGCATGCCAACTACCAAAACTTGATAACATATCTCTTCTCTAAAATGCATTCAAGCTTATAGTTGGATGTACTTATCATTGACAAAGCGATGTGTCAACATATACAAGAGGCATTGGCAACAATACAAATGCAATACTTCCAACGGATCTTAGGGGAGAGAGAATCAATAAGTAGTGGATTTAAAAAAAAATAGATAATGGATTAAATGTTATTATCTCTAATACACATGAAATCAATTGACACTTATTTTAATTTTTAAAGATCTAACAATTAAGCAACACCTGAATCTGGTAAAATATTTATCTCTGCTCAAATGAAATGTTGTTCATTTTTATTAGGTTCGTTTGTTTTATGGGAGTAAAGAAGCAAACATACTTTGCAACCAAAGGGCAGCACACGTCCAGGTGGAAGAAACTTCAACCATATATCTCTAGCCTCGTTATCAGGTTGAAGGCCAGCTTTCTCATCACCGCCAAAATAGGTAGCGTAAAATCGATCAGTTGGTAGCCCATAGACCTGACATGAAAAACAGGGAGGTCTATTCATCAGCTCTCAATGAAATATACAGCCCAATGAAAAGAGAAGAATAACTTTACAAAATTATGAGATACTGTCGCATGGTATCTCGGTGAAATATACAACCTAATGAAAAGAGAAGCATCACTTTACAGTCTAATTACCTTCGTTAAGAGCTCCCAAGCCCATTCGATGGCTTCCATCTTGAAATAATCTCCAAATGACCAATTACCAAGCATTTCAAAGAAGGTATGATGGTAAGTATCTTTGCCCACATCGTCGAGATCGTTATGCTTTCCCCCAGCACGGATACACTTCTGGGTGTTACATGCCCGAGTTAGCTTGCTGAGCTCAGTATTTGGGTCAGCCGTTCCCAAAAATATTGGCTTATACTGGTTCATTCCTTGAAAAACAGAGAAGTTTCAATGTCATTCGGTTTTCTATAGTTGCCTGATTGCAAGATATTAATCTACACAGCTACGAATGGATATTTGAAACAGAGTATGAATTACCCAAACTACAAAGTCTTATCAATTTGGATCAAAACTGACAATTGAGAGTGGATAAGTGCCAAAGCTCAACGACAAAAAGAAGACATAGTAATGCATTCCACTGCACTTCACAACTAGCATACGATGCAACCCAACTCAATAAAATATGAATTCCACAGGTCAACTAAGCCAATATTCCCAATCTCGTCGGGAGGAAAAAAACAGATAAAAGGGAAACAAATCAAAAATTTGGCAATCGAAGATTCGTACCAGCGTTAGCGAAGAGAAGCGTGGGATCATTATGAGGAACAACGGGGCTTGATGGCCAGAACTTGTGACCTTTCCCCTTGAAGAAAACGAAGTAAGTATCCCTGACTCTCGTCGCTGGCCACTGAATCTCCGATGGTTCGGAGCCCGGCATGACTGCGACGGACGACGTCGACGAAGAGGAAAAGAAGCGGAAGTGAGAGAGAAAAGGGGGGCGGAAATGAGAAGAGTAAACCCTAGACGGAGGTTTCGTTGAGGATATCAGAAGAAAAGCGGCGTTCACTAATCTCATTCAAACTAGAAAGACCTTTTCTCTCCTCCTCTCCTATTTAAGGGATAACAGTAAAAAAAAAAAAAAAAGTAAATTTGTCCTATTATGTGAAAAGTTGAACTTGGGCATTACAATTACCAAATTTACCTATTATGTGTGAAATCATAAAAACATGCTTTTCATTATATAGAAATTTTTCGTAATTCTGTAAAAAAAAAATTTGGTGGAACATAATTCTGTAACATTGTCAGTTGAAATTTGTATACATATATTCGTCACTATTATAATCTTGTAGAATCATTCAAAGAATAACTTATTTTATAGAAACATTCAAATAATAATTTATTTTGTAGAAAGTGATTCACTTTTATTTGTAAAAAGCTAGTGTATGTTTTTTTTCCTTTTTCTAAAGGGTTTAGTTGAATTTAGTTTGTCGTATTTAAATTAACAGGAAGTTCAGGAACCACTCGTCTAAAAAATAAGGTATTTTGATGACTATATTTCAAATTAGGATTTATTTAAATGTTAATGGTTGGGTTAATGTTGACCACTCGGTAATATAAATTGAAAAAAAAAAAGTATACTAACATCACAAATGTTGTGGACCATCGGGATAATGGACCATACTTCATTTGGTCTATTCTACGATTTTTGAAAACCAAAATATGGTTGGAGCCATGGAGAATTAAACTAGAGCTTAATCATTTCACGTCTAAAAGGTGTTCGATAAAATTATTGAACCAAATATATTGTAAATTTTTTATATCCTAACCAATGATAGTTGATGTTTAGGATGATTAGTAAACTAATTTGAATTGTTTATTAATGCTCATCGATTATCTAATTGTAAACGAGAGTTTATGTCAATTAGATGATTAGTGAAGTGATTAGTGTCATGAGAATTGATTAGTTATATTTGTGAATTTCATGTTATAGGATAGTGTTTAATTCAATATTTGTCATCATTATTTGATAGTCTAATCCACGATCCAACATTTTTATATTTTGTTTTCTTTTTTGCATTTGTTTTACTTTCTTAATTTAAAATCATAAAAACCCAAAAACTATTTGCTCTACCTTGAGATTTTCATACATTCCTAGTACATTAATCTTAACATTTTTGGATTGATCCCTAAATGCTACAACGATAGCATTTGGGTAATTGATATTCGATTATCAAAAACCCATTCATCAATACGCAACCCAGACCACCGAGATTTGTTAATAATATTTATAGCAACAAAAAATAATAAAAAGAACTTAGATTTGCAACTGCTTGTAGACACAAATACAAAAACATGGGATCAAAATCTTCTAAGACACAAATACAAAAACATACAAAATTTGCATTTATAAAATCTTCCGAAAGATGAAGATTTGTTGCATCATCAGCAATATCCCTCTTTAAGATTGACAACTAGATTATAACCCGTGCGCCCGCACGAAATTTTTTTATTTATTTGGTTTATGTAATTTTATAATATATATATTGTCTTTATTGTGTTGCGGACGAACGGGTTGTAATATGAGACAGATTTATTTTGGGTTTAACAATACTTTGTTTTTGTATATATAATTTTTGTAATATGAAACACAACAATTCATAATTTTCGTAAGTTGTTTACTTATTGTAACGGGTTTAGAGGTTACGGGTAATATTGGTGTTTAGATATCTAATTTTTTTTGTAGGTAACATTTTTAATATGTTATGTTATAAAATTAGATGTTCTCAACTCAATTATTGTCATATGTCTCTTGCTTATACTCGGTTTTCTACTCAAAATTAATTTTATCAGTTTTTTCATTTGTAATTTCATGTCTAAAGCGGGATCAATTTTGCTATCGTTACTGTTTTTCTATGTGAGATTTTGAAAACGTTTACTTTATTTTAACTGTATTGTGATTATACATTAGAACCGTTCAAAATGTCAACTCAACTATTGTCATTCGTCTCTTGCTTATACTCGGTTTTTCTACCCAAACTCAATCTTATCGGTTTTTTTCATTTGTAATTTCATGTCTAAATCGTTCATTTTTCTGTTTTTCTATGTGAACAATTGAAATTTTTTATTTTATTTTAATTGTATTGTGATTATACATTAGAGCCGTTCAAATCTCAACTCAACTCAACTATTGTCATCCGTCTCTTGCTTATACTCAGTTTTCTACTCAAATTAAACTCAATTTTATCAATTTTATTCATTTGTAATTTCATGTCTAAATCGTTTATTTTATGCTATCTTCATTGTTTTTCTGTGTGAGAATATGAAAACTTTTACTTTATTTTAAATGTATTGTGATTATATATTAGAGCAGTTCAAAATTTCAACTCAACTATTGTCATCCGTCTCTTGCTTATAATATGTTTTCTACTCAAACTCAATTTTATCAGTTTTTTCATTTGTAATTTCATGTATAAATCGTTCATTTTTTGCTATATTTACTGTTTTTCTATGTGAAACTTTGAAAACTTTTACTTTATTTTAACTGTATTGTGATTACACATTAGAACCGTTCAAAATCTCAACTCAACTATTGTCATCCGTCTCTTGCTTATACTCGATTTTCTACTCAAACTCAATCTTATCGGTTTTTTTATTTGTAATTTCATGTATAAATCGTTCTTTTTCTGTTTTTCTGGGTGAATATTTGAAATTTTTTATTTTATTTTAATTGTATTGTATTGTGATTATACATTAGAACCGTTCAAATCTCAACTCAACTATATATTGTCATCCGTCTCTTGCTTATACTCGGTTTTCTACTCAAACTCAATTTTATCAATTTTATCAATTTTTTCATTTGTAATTTCTTGTCTAAATCGTTCATTTTTTTTGCTACTTTTACTGTTTTTATGTGTGAGACTTTGAAACTTGTACTTCATTTTAACTGTATTGTGATTATACATTAGAACCGTTCAAAATCTCAACTCAACTATTGTCATATGTCTCTTGCTTATACTCGGTTTTCTACTCAAACTCAATTTTATCAGTTTTTCATTTGTAACTTCATGTCTAAATCGGGATCAATTTTGCTATCTTTACTGTTTTTCTATGTGAGATTTTAAAAACTTTTATTTTATTTTAACTGTATTGTGATTATACATTAGACCTTATTTTAAAACTGTTATTCCTACCATGTTAATTTTAAAAAAACCAACAAAATAAACTTTTTTTTTTAAATCGCTACCTATTAATTTAAAGTCAAATTATCTACAATATTTTGTTTGAAATACATTAATAACCTAAAATTAAAGTTCATACTAATCACCTCTCTATTATATCGAGGAACATCCAGCTGAGAATAATTGTGGGAATGACACATCAGTAAAACATTTTTTAATCAAGCTCAAAATTATCGCTTAAACTTTTATCCGTATTTTGATTATATATTCGAATCGTTCAAAATCTCAACTCAACTTTTGTCATCCTTCTCCCTCTTATACTCAGGTTTAAACTCAATCTTATTGGTTTTTCATTCGTAATCTCATATCTAAATCATTCATTTCTTGCTATCTTTACTGCTTTTTCTTGTGAGATTTTGAATACTTTGATTTTACTTTAAATGTGAGATTTTATAAACTCTTACTTTATTTTAAATTATCGTTAAAGCTCTAATTAATCCAGTTAATGTTTAACACATTTAAAGCCCGTTAAATTTTTCTAAAAATTCACACAGTTTAACTGTCTTTTTGTTCCTACCATGGTTAATTTTTAAAGAACCAACAAAATCCATCCTTATTTTTTTTCTTTTAAATCGCTACCTATTAATTTAAAGTCAAATTATCTTCAATTTTTTTTGAAATACATTAATAATATAAAATTAAAGTCCATACTAATCACCTCTCTATAAGATCGAGGAACATCCAGCTGAGAATAATTGTGGGAATGACACATCATCAAAACATTTTTGAATCAAGCTCAAACTTTTTGCTTAGACTTTTATATGTATTGTTATTATACATCTATACTATTAAAACAGGGTAACATTTTGTAATCAAACAGATTTTAGTCTATTCCTAATCCAGATATCTACTATCTCTTCTTTTTTAATCCTGTTTCTAAACAGAAATATTTTATTTAAAAAAAATCTGAAAAAATCTTTCCAATGTAATCTACTTATTTAATTCTTTTTTTCCTACTATCTCTATATCCAAACACGAATTTCTGAGGTAATTTAATATCTAACTCGCTATCTTTATTGTTTTTCCGTGTGACACTTTGAAGAGTTTTATTTTATTTTAAAATCTTTACAATTTTAATTTATCCAACTAAAGTTTAACACTGTTAAAACTCTTAAAAATAATAAGTAAAAATCCACACAGTCTAACTTCGTTTTTAAGTTCTTGCGGTGGTTTATTTTTTAAATGCCAACAAAATAAGAC
Organism: Eutrema japonicum; assembly: GCA_030161315.1. Classification (NCBI taxonomy): domain Eukaryota; kingdom Viridiplantae; phylum Streptophyta; class Magnoliopsida; order Brassicales; family Brassicaceae; genus Eutrema; species Eutrema japonicum. The sequence continues at coordinate 44,646,242 of BSQW01000001.1, forward strand.
ATAATTTTTTTAAAATCGCTACCCATTATTTTAAAGTCAAATTCTCTACAACATTTTTTTGAAATACTTTAATAACATAAGGTTAAAGTCCCTATTAATCACATATTTATCATATCCGGGAACTTACAGATGAAATTAATTGTAGGAGTGACACATAACAAAATTTTTAAATCAAGCTCAAACTAATTGCTTAGAATTTTACATGTATGGTGAATATACATTAGAACCGTTCAAAATCTCAACTATTGGCATCTGTCTTTTGCTTATACTCAGTTTTTTTTTTGTCAATAGCCTAGATACCTAACCCTATTCGGTGAACCAAATTGGGGGTATCGAGTTTACATAAGTGAAATCTGATAGGTAGACTCGAGCACCTCGTGCTAACTTGTCTGCCACTGTGTTGCTCGTGCGTGAGATTTGTGTGATAGAGAAATATGTGAAAACCTCCTTGCTCCTCTTGAACTCCTCCAACAGTAACGTAAATGCCGGCCACTCATTCGGTGTAGACACCATCTTCACCAACTATGAGCAGTCTGTAGCAAAGGCTATCGCCGTCTTGTGGTTTGCAATCATGCAATGCATCGCCCAGATGAGCGCTTCCAATTCCACGTGTAGCGGGGATAGGTTTCTTCGTAGATTACGGGACCCTATAATCTTTCCTTCAATTCCCTCTTGAAAGCAAAACCATCCTAAACCAGAAAATTTATCCATTCCCTTCCATGACTCGTCAATATAGCATGTGAGGCCGTTATATTCATTTTGTTCATTTCTTCCCGTATTGAGACCCGATTGTTGGGGAGATATGTCAGGTTCACTATTTTATGCCGCTTCCCAAGTTGCTATTTCTGTTTCCGCTATCCTCAGAATCTCTTGTGGGTTTCTATCCATATTTGAGAATACCTTGTCATTCCTTGCTTTCCAAATGTTCCACACAATCCACAGAAACATTTTGTTCCTTTCCTCATATGGAAGTCTCCAAAATAGATGATCAAAATTGGCGAAAACCGATATCGGGAAAACTCCCGGGGCCGATGGAATATGAGAGAGTGCCCATGTTTGTAGTGCTGGTGGGCATTCAAACAATACATGGTTAATCGTTTCCCCCTCCACACCACACCTAGCACATTGTGTGTCACAATTTATTCCTCTAGGGCGTAGGTTCGTTGTGACCGACAAACATCCCGAGATTGCTTGCCATATAAAATGTCGCAATTTCGGTGGATAAGTCAATTTCCATGAGTGTGCCTGTAACTTCTTTATATCTGGACCGTAGAAGTAGTTGTCGCCGTTGTCTGTGATTTGTTGGCCAACCTAATATCCCGACTTTACCGTATATTTCCCTGATTTCGTATAGTGCCAACCAAGCGTATCTGGTCGATATATACTACTGATGTGTATTCCGCGTATAAGTTCCACATCGGCCGGTTCGATGATTGCGTTTATCAATTCCATGTTCCACGTTTGTGTCACTGGATCAACCAAATGATTGACCCTGAGATTTGGGTAATAATTGTACCCTTTGCATGTTGCTGACCTCGGGGGAGAAGATAGTATCCATGGGTCATTCCATACTGATATGGTGCCTCCTGAACCAACTCTTTTGATGAGCCCTTTTGTAACTAGAGGTCTAGCCGAAATGATACTCATCCATCCAAAGGACGGGGAGTACGACTTAATAGGGTCTAAAGGGTCTGTGTTCCGATAGTACTGCCCCTTAAAGACCCGAGCGAAAAGTGATTCCGGTTGTTCCATTAACCGCCATAGCTGTTTTGCTAGTAATGCTGTGTTGAATTCCTCTATTGATCGAAACCCGATTACGCCGTCTAACTTATTCCGGCACATCTTCTTCCATGCCATCCAATGCATTCCTTTCTGTTGACCGTCTGAACTCCACCAAAACCGCGCTGCCGCACTGGTTAGTTTCGCGGTAATAGACTTGGGTAACCGAAAACATGACAAGACAAAATTTGGCATAGCCGTGGCTACTGATTTAAGTATAACCTCTTTACCTCCTTTAGTCAGGAGTCTGGATGTCCACCCGTTTACTCTATCATTGTGTCTTTCGACAACAAAGTTGAAAATCTTACTCTTTGCCCCTCCGAGACTTTCCGGCAGACCCAGATAAGTACCCATCCCTCCCATATTTTGGATTCCTAGCTATTGTTTTATCTCGTCCTGTACCGCTTCTGGAACCGTGTATCCAAAATTTAAAGAAGATTTTGAAAAATTAATTTGTTGTCCTGAGACCAACTCATATTGCTTAAGTATATGTAATATAGTGTGACACTCTTGTACCGTAGCCTTGCAGAAAAAGACTATCGTCCGCAAAGAGTAAGTGTGAGATCGCTGGACCTGCCCTCGCTACCTTTAGCCCCGTAAGCGATTTCTCCCTTTCTGCTTTCCGTATATTGGCTATCAAGACCTCCGTGCAGAGAATGAACAAGTACGGAGATAATGGGTCGCCTTGCCGCAATCCTCTGAATGGCGTTATTTGTCCTTTGGGATTACCGTTAATGAGTACCTTATATTGTACCGATTGTATGCACCACATCATCCATGAAATCCACTTTTCCGCAAAACCAAATTTCCTCAATAGGTGTTCAATGAAAGTCCATTCAACTCGATCATATGCTTTGCTCATATCCGTCTTGATTGCCATGAACTTACTTTTGCAAGATATATTGGTTCGTAGTCCGTGAAACATCTCCTGGGCAATCAAAATATTATATGATATCAGTCGCCATGATACAAAGGCTGATTGAGTCTCTGAAATCAGATCTGATAGCAATATCTTTAACCTCTGACATAACACTTTCGAGATGATCTTATACCCCACATTACACAAACTTATAGGTCTTAATTCCGTCATACGAGTTGGTCTTCCCGTCTTTGGTATTAAGCATATGTTAGTCATATTCAGCCTTTGATAAAAGGAACCCGTTTCCAGAAAACCGTTAACCAGTTCTACTACATCTGCCTTTATTATATGCCATGATCTTTGAAAAAATAAAGCTGTCATTCCGTCTGGGCCCGGAGCCTTCTCTGGATGCATCATGAAAAGTGCTCTACGAACTTCCTCTTCCGTGGCCATTGCCGTGAGCATATCATTATTTTTTTCTGAAACTAATGCTGGAATCTCACTGAGGGCCTCCTCAAATTCCGTCGGTGAAGTGGATGTGAATAATTCCTCGAAATAGTTTACCGCTACTTGTTCTACATATTTGTCCGAGGTAACCCAAGCTCCTGATGCATCGTGTAGTCCCGTGATTCGATTTCTCGCCCTGCGTTTCTTAACTGGTAGCTTATACTCAGTTTTCTACTTAAATTTAATCTTATCAGTTTTTCATTTATTCTCATATCTAAATCGTTCTATATACCCATCTCATATTTTTTACTGTTTTCCGTCTCAGACTTTGAATATTTATTTTATTTTTAGTGTCAATTCTTGTAAATTTTACCTTTATTTTAAAATCATTAAAGTTTTAATTTATCCAATCAAATTTTAACACTTCTAAAATCTGTAAAGTTCTACTAAAAATTCACACAGTTTAACTGTCTTTTTGTTCATACAATGGTATATTTTCTAAAAATCAACAAAATAAAACCTTATTTTTCTATTAAGTTTCTACCTATTCACTTAATTTAAAGTCAAATTATCTAAAACATTTTACTATGATTGAGTGAAAATCTAGTGCATGGGATGCGATTGAACTCTAACAAATCTTTTCCATGTTACAGATTTGATGCAAATAAAATTAATTAGGTAGATTTAGATGTTTTGAATCTAATGTAGAGAACAATATATTTAGTTAATGACATTGTTTTATAAATGTAAAGTATTATTATTTATGCAGGTTAATCAAATTAACATGCTTGGAAATTACGAAACTTTGAAGGAATAATTTATGTTCGAACATCAAATCTTTTGAAAATTTAGAAAAATGAGTGCTAATGATTAATCATATATACTTATTAATCGTATATTTGTTTCATCAATAATTAATCTAGAAAATATGATTGTTAGTTATCGTAATATCATACCTCAATTTTGTTGATCACTTCTGCAACTATTTAGGCAATTTAATCGATCGTAATATCCAAATTATTGTTATGAATTTATTGTTCAAATATTTTTAAATTTTCAAAATTAATAACAGCAAAATTAATGGCAACAAATCAGGAAACAAAATATTTGAATAATATATATTTTATACAAAACTTTTAAAACAAATTTGCATACCTTTTTGAAGGTAGTAATAATAACTAACCAAATTTGCATAAATTTTGAAATAAATGCTAATAATCAAAATTGCTATCACGTACTTCCTTTTTCATATAATGTTGATATGTTTAAGGCTGAAAATTAGGAAACAATATAATATTAAATTAAATGATACCAAAAAAGATTTTTGATTGCTTAAAAATAAAAATTCCTATCGAATAATTAATACGATTTGAAATACTAAACTACCAAATGAAAAGATAAATTAAAATAAAATTTAGAGTTGTTAGTTTCTAAAACGAAATTTAAAAAAAAAATATATATATATTAATAAATAGAAATGATATTGCTAATGGATTTGAATGATATTTTACAACTTAAATTGTGGTGATACACTAAATCTATATTTTGTATATTTTTATAAAAAACTATATTTTATATCATATTTTAATTTTCATACTTTTTATAAATACTAACATAAATAATTATGAAATAAATTTATATACTTTTGACATTTTTTGTTTCTCTATGAGATTAAAATCAAGAAATAGTTAGCTGAATATATTTCAAATGAAATATAATGTGTATTACCATATTATAAATAAAATTATTATTTTTGTTAATAATTAATTTAATTTATAGTAAATAACTTAATTTATTTTATTAAAACTGATTATTATGTTCGTATATTTGTAAAAATACTTAACAAAATTAAAAAAAAAATTTTGTAAATAATTAAATTTTCAATGTATATATTTAAAATTCATATATGATTCTCTTTGTGTTTTCTTTTAAAATATATTAGAGAAGTATTTAATTAATATTCCACTTCGTTTCTAAACCACTACATCAACCGAAATCTACTATTTGTACAAAATATAAACAATAAATCAAAACAATTATTTTTTAAAGAAAATACATAATAATTTAAAAATATTTTGATAAGTCGTTTACCAATTAAGCAAAATGAGATATTTCTAATAATCCAAATCAGTTAAAAAAATATTATAAGATATTCATTGTACAAATTTTGAATACCAATTGGAAAAACTAAAGACTAAACAAACTTATTCAACAACGAACTAAAAACCCGTGAATGTTACAATTCTTAAAGATAACAACTTAGGAGTCTCAACATAAAAATCAACCAAATCAAAATATAGAGATATATCTTCAATGTTCCAGCTCAATCCGCTAATAGATATAAAAACAATTAGATAGAATCCAATTGTCACTCCAAGTCATCAGCTTTTACGTATAATTATCGACCCACTCGCATCATGGCTCAATCGAGGATTGAGCTATGACTTGACTCGAACCTGTGTTTATCAAGAGAAGAATATCAATAAGTAAAATACATATTTTGTTATGTATATTAAAATGGAAAGATAGTTAACCTCCATCACTATTTTGTTAGTCTATTGGATAATGGTTAGTAAAAAATATATTATAATTACAAAGAATACCTAAAAACAGTAATTAAAATTGGTATTAAGTAAATCACCTTTGAAGATATATAATTAATATGGAAGATGAGTTCCTCAGGCGAATCCTCTTTGTTTCTTCAAACAAAAAGATTAGGATTAGCAAGAAAACTTAAAAAAACAGTAATTAAAATTGTTAATTATTAAGTAAATCACCTTTGAAGATAGTTGATATGGAAGATTTGCAATCCATTGATGTCCTGCAACAAAGAAAAAAAACATGTCAATACGCATCATGATTAACCAAAATTTCATAATATGAAGGTAGAAGAATAAAACGAAAGCATCTACAGAAACCTAAAGAATTGTGTATCAATTATCGAAAGAGTCTCTTTATATAGATGAATGAAGAGTGCTGGAGAAGTTTTTTCATGTTTATCTAAATGGAAGTTAAATATTAAATAAAAAATATTGCATCAAATATTTTTCGTATCAATTTTTTTTAGTTGGCTTAATTAGATATTTTTTATAAATTTTGTAGAAAGATTCCTAAAGCATATATTATAAAGACTGCAATCTTCACAATTATTTGAGGTGATTAGATATTGTTGAGATGCTAAATAAAGATAACAGAAAGATAACAAATTATGCTAAATAAATTTAAAACTTTCTAAAAAATGAAAAAATTAGATATTGTTGAGATGTTGAAACCGAATATTATATTTTTTTTTCGTACCCGAGCTCTCTGACACTTCCTTCAATTGAGCAGTTTAGAATACCGAACTGAATTTCTATCAGGAATCAGTTCGCAAGTCTAAAATTCGTTCATCTTTTGAATATTAATACACCACAAACACGGTCGCCGACCTGTTCATCACCGCACTGAATCGTTCCGTCCTAATTAACGAAAATCTCGCCTCCTAAAAACCCTCATTCATCCCAACACTCTCTAAACATACTTGGTGATCATCTGGATCAACAAAGGCGTTTTGGATTATTGTGGACAATAAGTAAAAACAAAAATTAAGAAAACTTTGTTTTTAAACAAACTGAAACTCCACGAGAAGTTTGTGGTAAATCTGCAAAAATTATACAAAAGGTCTGAAGGAAATCTGCAAAAGGTTTGCATCAATACATAAGGTCTGCAATCGTTTTACCAAATGTCTGCATATATCGCAAGATGTACGAAATTCTCGCAAAGTTAATGGAAAATCTCGCAGAGTTTTAACTACATAGTCTCCCAAATGTCTGCAAAAGTTTTACAAAAGGTATGTAAAAAATATTACAAAATATATTATACGCGAGCCGGTCCACTAATCCGCTGGACTTAACGGCATGAGTCTGGACATAGGTTTTCGGACCGCAGTCCTAACAGGCCGGACTGATCAAAATACCTTAAAGAGAAAACTAGTTGGGATTAAATATCACAAAAATATAAAATCCAAGGGTCTTGTTTCAAACATCTATAACGTTTAGGGTCAGATTTTGAAAAGAAAATGTCAGACCCAAAGAATAAATAAATATATATTGTTTTCTCTTCCCGACGTTCCCGTTTAAAAAATAAACCGGAAGATGTGAGTTGTGGTTGTAATAAGGTTTGAGAGAGAGAGGGGAGGAGTAAAGATTTTTCCCTCTTTTTGAATTTCAAAAGTTTCCGAGAATATCATCCAAACGAACACAGAGACTCTAATCTCTCTCTCTCTCCGAACATCGATCCCACGGATCTCTCTTCTTCCTATACTTCGATTCACCGCCGAAGACCTTCTCCGCCGTTCTTGTTCTCCGTCGTCTATTCTACGCATCTTCGCGAGCCACGGTTCTCTTTTACTTTCTCGTATCTCTGGTTTCCCCTTTATGCAATCTCTTTATTCCGAGCTTTTGCTGATTCGTTTTACCAATCAGATTCTGGATCTGCATTTCTAGCATAATTTGAAGTCGATTCGCTACTGTACCTTAGGTTAAACAAGAAAATCGGAGTGAAAAATTAGTTTATTTGAAGCTTTTGATTGAATATGGACTCTCAATTATGGTGCCGTTATGTAGGCTAATACGTTGCTTTATGCGGCAGATTAAAAGACAATCGTGCTCAGATATGGGTGTCGAGGATTACCATGTGATTGAGCTCGTCGGTGAAGGCTCTTTTGGGAGGGTTTACAAGGGAAGACGAAAATATACCGGCCAGGTAAACTGTTGGGTTTATCTTACATCACCAAATTAATGTTAATTTGATCATTTTTTCGCCTTTTGAACAGACGGTGGCCATGAAGTTCATCATGAAACAAGGAAAGAGTGACAAGGATATACATAGTCTGAGACAAGAAATCGAGGTTAGAAACTTCTATGCTTCGTTGAATCAATGGATTTGACAATCTCATACTTGTTTCTATTTTCAGATATTGCGGAAGCTCAAGCATGAGAATATTATTGAAATGCTCGACTCCTTTGAAAACGCACGAGAGTTCTGTGTCGTCACTGAGTTTGCCCAAGTACTTCCCTCCTTCTTGATTGTAGAATCTTAAAGAACTGATTTATGAAACCTGTAGTCGGGCCTATGTGAGATGATAAACATGACTAAACACCTAATTCCACAGGGTGAATTGTTTGAGATCCTCGAAGATGACAAGTGCCTTCCGGAAGAGCAAGTTCAAGCAATCGCAAAGCAGTTGGTAACACATTTCGCCAACAGGGCTCTAATTAGTTTATCTGATTTTCCTCTTTTATGATTAATAAGACAATGTCCAAACTTCTCAAAAACCCAGGTAAAAGCATTGCATTATTTGCATTCAAACCGTATAATTCATCGTGACATGAAGCCACAAAACATTCTTATTGGTGCTGGATCAGTCGTTAAGGTAATCCAACCTTCCTTTTTCTGCTCCCAGGAATTATGCTTGAAATGCTGCTTTCTATGCTTCCCACACACATCAGTTGTTGATATTTTGTTTCTTAAAGATGGAAAATATGATAAGTTAAAAGTTACATTACGATTCTTCTTGAAAATGATATATGACCCTTGGAACTTTTAGTCTATAATTGTTGAGTTAAACTAAGCTTGTCATGTAAATTTACATTACAAGAAGAGGATCCGGCTATGCGGGAATCTCATATACTTAGCTAATCATAAGTAGAAACAAAAATACTCTCCAACGCAGCTTTGATTATACCTTTGTCAATGCAGCTGGATTATATTATTTTTTTCTTCTATCAGTTCTCTTAAGCATACTTTTTACTTGCCTACCCTTTGATTTTTCAGCTATGTGATTTTGGTTTTGCTCGAGCTATGTCCACCAACACTGTGGTTTTGCGATCCATTAAAGGTTAACACCTTTTATTTTCTTCAGGCTTATCAATGAATGAATAATTCAATAAGTCGTGCCTTGTTAATTTTCCATCAATGAAATCTTACTTCAGGCACTCCGCTGTACATGGCGCCAGAGCTTGTGAGAGAACAGCCATACAATCACACTGCTGACCTGTGGTCTCTCGGTGTTATATTGTAGGTGGAGAAACTCATCTGAGTTGTCCTTCTTCCATTTTTATTGTTATGTAAGCTATTGCATATATTAATCCGATGATTTTGATGGCTTTTCTTTCATAGTTTCTAACTTTTGCTTCATTCTTGTTTTATACACATTTCATTGCACTTGAGATGAGTCTAAATAATCTCTTTTGATACATCAGGTATGAATTATATGTGGGTCAACCTCCGTTCTACACTAATTCTGTGTATGCTCTCATTCGTCACATTGTTAAGGTATATAAATCATTGCATATTCTTGTCCATAGTCTATGCAAAAAGCTTGAGCTAACATTTTAGCGAATCTTTAGGATCCTGTCAAATATCCTGATGAAATGAGTCCTTATTTCAAAAGCTTTTTGAAAGGATTGCTCAATAAGGTGAAGTTTCTATTTTGATCTAAGCACCTTTATACCAGTTATTGATATGTTTGAGATTTATCTTGGACTGGGTTAAAATGTTTGTCTATTACAATGCAAAACAGGTGCCCCAAAGTCGATTAACCTGGCCCGCTCTTCTCGAACACCCCTTCGTTAAAGAATCACTAGAGGAAGTCGAAGCCAGGGTAACAATCTGATATTGCTGACTTATACATTGCAGCTTGTGTCCTATGTACAATTTGTTGAAATTGTCTTGATCAATAAAAAGGATTCGAAATTGGAAAATATCGTTGGAATAATATATCATTAAGAACATCTTGAACTTGTATTCAGGAAATGCATACAGCAGTAGTTGACCATAAGGCAGCTTGGAGACTCCAAGGAAATGGAGGGCAACAGAAAAATGGTTTGATTAACTTCAGTCTGTGGTTAGACTTTATCTCTTAATTATTTTTCTCCTTTATTAATTCCTAGTGTTAATATGACACAGACAAGTGCGACTCTTCGACCCCGGTTGAAAATGCTTCTGCTCCAGGAATTCTAGCTGACGTTCAATCAGATATGAAGGGTGCTGTCAAAGTAAATTCTCCATCCCCTGAGGATTTCCTCGGATTCCCAACTCAAGAGGAGATTAAAAGTTCAGGTAATGGGAGATGTTATTTGTAAATCTCTTCTTCTTACTTTTGAGAAACAAGATGTATCCTACAGATACATAGAAGGGAACAATGCATGTATATATATGTATTTTTGGATTTATTTCTGATAATCACCTTCACATCAATCTAATAGACATATATTTGGATATCAACCTCTCATTGTTGGTTATAGCCCAATGCGTTTTCCACATCATCAAAGCATGTTGCTGGTATGCTCTATTTATTTCGAGGTCTACAATTCTTAGAGCGTCATTTTTCTATGGTGTCATGCTATGCTTGATGTTTGTTTAAATTTAACACAACTCCGGTGATCTAATGATTTTCTCATTATTTTTTCCAAGGATTTTACTTCTTGTTTTGTATATTTCAAATATAAACCCAGTTCTCCTTTTGTCTTAAAGATTAGTGTCAGAAAGCCCACATACATTTTGAAAAGAATTTTAGCTGCCTTTAGAGTTTCTTCATTTCTTGCCTTCTTTCATGATGGACTCATATATCATCATCATTCATGCCTGGGTTGTTTTTCCCGTTTCAGGTGACGCAACATTAGACAAATTGGAAAATACATCCCGCACTGTTAAAGGTGCAAAAGTTATAGGTGAAGATGATAAAGCAATGGATCTTGTTTTGCTGTCACTGGAAAGATGTTCAAAATCCCTGCAAGAGTCTAAAAGGTAAAATCTGGTGTATGGGTTGTTCTTTTGACCTACTTGATCATAATAACGGGAATAGAAATAGGTTGCCCATGTAATACAGACTCTAAAACAAGGTTTCAACTTTCTGGTCTTATGATCTTGTACTCTCTTCCAGTGGACTGTTGCAATTTATGATATCTTCGCAGACATGCATATTCACATTTACTTCATGGGTGCGCAGGGACAAAGCTGTTGCTTGCTCTGTTCAGTCCCTTAGGATCATTTCCAATTTGGTTGTAGCTCGTGCCATAATTTCAGTTGGACTGATTGAGAAAATAACATGCGCACTGCTAGACTTTACTGACGCTCTTGTTGGGATGAAATCATCCGAGTTCAACAACATAATACCAAAGGTGAATTCCGGCATGTGTCTGATTAAATCTTCTACTTTATATGACAGTCAGAAATGGTTCGTAACGCTGGCTTATTTCTTTATCAGAGTCTTTCAGTCACTAAAAACTTGGTAGGGCATATTGAAGGCACTAGCATACATAGTTCCTTCATCAGGCACTGGACCAAAGTAGTGGAAATCTTCGTACAGGTGACCTTCCTTTTGGTGCACAAGTGTCTCGTGAGATTAAACCACCTGTACTTATTCATTACTTTATGTGTATGTAGATTGTTGGATGGGAAGAAGAGGGAACTGGTAGAATTTTATATGAGGCTTGTTCTTGCATCTCAACGATGTTGTCTCGAGTTGCAGAAGATCTTAAGTCTTCAACTCCTGATTCTGTTTCTAAACAGATTTTGGAGCATGCTAACATGTCCCGCATAGTTGATCATTTGTGTCATTGTTTGGCTTCTTCTGGGTCGAGTTTAGCTTCTGGCTCCTCACACATGTTAGCAGCTGCCTGTGAAGCTTGTAGAGCAATATGGATTCTCATAGATACTTCAGAAACATTCTTCAAGGACGGCAATGTCTACATATTTCCTCTGGATGCTTTGCAAAGCCATCGGCTCTCTCAGCTTGATGAAAGGAACTGTGAGTGGGGTCCTTTATCTGAGAAACTTGTCGATACAGTGACGAAAACATTTCTCCGATCAAAGCATGTGCAAGTTGCTGTCAGTCATTGCCTTCACCAACGAGTAGAGGCTCCATTGTTATCTGCAATTCAGGTGATTATGTGATGCTCATCTCCTTCTTTGGCTATGTTAACTGAGAAAGTTGTAGGTTGTTTCTTTTTCCCCTCTGAAACTTAACTGGAAACTCCTTCTGTAATGCTTCAGCTCTTGTCAAGATGCTGCCTTCACAATGGACTTATGCCTAGCGTGCTTTGTGGTCTTCCCAGTTCACTGCCTATTACTACGGTAGTCAGTGGCGGAGAGGATGGTACAGTTATTTCAGAAATATTTTCTATAGTATCCTATGCTACATCATCAATCAAGGACCAACAAACAGGAGAAACAAATAACTTCAAGGGTAGACTAAACAATCTGGTGTTCCAATCGTGCCTTCTGTTGGCAACAGTTGCTCAATGTTTGAGGTTAAATGGGAGAAATTCTGCCCTTTTAATGCTTACAACTTCTCCAAAGAAGCATCTACATCGTCTTTCTGCCATAGCCAATCATATTGCCTCAGATGATAAAATCGAAGCTTCCCTTGAGAATCATTCTGCATCAGCTATGCTTGCTCTTGCATCTATTCTCTCTCTTGAAAAAGGATCTTCTGCTGAATCTCCTGTCTCTGAAATGGCAGTGCCTCTGATTCCTCGAGCTACTAAGCTCTGCTATCATCTTAGGCCTATGCCAAGTAATGAAGGTGAAGTCAAATCTCATCCTGCCAAAGGTAATCTTACCAAATGGCACGGACTTCTGGATGGATGTATTGGTTTATTAGAATCCAGATTGAAGTGGGGAGGACCTCTAACTGTGCAGCAGCTTATTGCTAGTGGTACACCAATGCTTCTTATTAATCTGTTAGCTGGCAGACTTTCAAATGCTTCCCCAGATGACATCAAGAACACAACCAATCGGATTGGCTTGTCCCCTATTGGCGTTATATGGACTGTTTCGTCTATATGCCACTGTCTTTCGGGCGGTACTTTAACTTTCCGTCAAGTTCTAGTGAAGATTGAAAACATGAAGCTGATATCTTATTTAATGTCTGATGCTCATATCAAGCTAGTAAAGAACTGGGGAGGTCCTGGAGGAGGAAAAGATGGAGTCAGAGAGACAATAAATGTGATAATTGACCTGCTAGCATTTCCTTTTGTTGCTCTACAAAGTCAACCAGGTTTGTTATCTGCCACCGCTTCTGTGAGTAGTGGATTCATTCTCAACGTGGGCTCTCCTGGTGTGAGAGTGTGCATGGAGGATAGAGATTTGCTAAAAGCTATAGAAGAGGATATGGAAAAATACATAAAAGTCCTCCTGGAGGTTAGTTCTTCCATTTTATTACATTTTTGTTTGTTTGTTAATTGAACTACATGGTTTATTCTCATGATTCATGGAGCTAAAATCACGGAATAGAACATAGATGTTGACAAACATGATCAGAATATCTATGGAGAATAGGCATCAATCAGTAAACTGTTTTAACTATTGTGACTAATAGTTGGGTTTCCATTGTCCACCTAGTATTCTCTTCGATCCTTAATGCTACTCATTTTGTGAACTAAATCAATCTCCATGACATGTCGCTGTACAAAATAAAAATTCAGGTGGGAGTGCCCAGTTTAATTCTTCGTTGCTTGGAACACTTGGATTTAAAAGATCTAGTAAGGCCTGTTGCTTTTCTTGCCAAAATGGTGGGTCGTCCACGTCTTGCGGTAGAGCTCGTTAGCAAAGGTCTGTTGGATCCCAACAGAATGAAAAAATTACTCAACCAGTCAAGTCCAAGAGAAGTCATACTTGATGTTTTGATGATCATATCTGATCTATCGAGGATGGATAAGGTAAACTCTCTAAATTTATGAAACCGAAATAAACACATGATGCATTCTATTTGCTTAGACACATAAGATAGTTAAGTAAACGCTGCTATCTAATTTGTTACTACTGTTAACCGTGCAGGCTTTCTATAAATACATCGGCGAGGCTGCTATTTTGCAGCCATTAAAAGAATTTCTCACTCATTCGGATCCAAATATACGCGCAAAAGCTTGTAGTGCTCTTGGAAACATGTGCAGACACAATGAATATTTCTACAGTTCTCTCGTAAGTAACAATTACCAAGCTTTTACTTTGAGCCTTATGTTTTCAGAACAGAGTGTTCCTTCTTACAAGTTCTGCGTGTTTATTGTGTATAGGCTGAACATCAAATCATCGGTCTCCTAATTGATCGATGCACTGATCCTGACAAAAGAACACAGAAATTCGCTTGCTTTGCTGTAAACGCATCACAAATTAACAAAACTTTTTTAATACTCCATTTCCATAATACTTTTTGATCAATCTTGAAAGGTCCTTTCCGTTTTTTTTGTAGATTGGGAACGCTGCTTACCATAGTGACAAGCTGTACGAAGAACTAAGACGATCTATAACGCAGCTAGCAAACGTTTTGACCTCAGCCGATGAAGACAAGACAAAAGCGAACGCTGCTGGTGCGTTGAGCAACCTTGTCCGAAACTCCAACAACCTTTGTGAAGATATAGTCTCCAAAGGAGCTTTACAGGTTAAGTATCTACATCAATCACGAAATTTAAATGCTTTCGTCTTCATTTAAAATTTCAAATGTTATTTCATAGTGTTATTACATTGACTTAGTCTTAAGTCAAACCATAGCGAAACTTTCTAAAACGGGTTTACTCAAAACCTCGGATATTCTAAAGTCAAAAACAAGAAGTCTGGCGTATAATATTGTGTCTTGTCATGATTCTGTGTACAGGCGTTTATGGTTTAGGGTTGTTCATATAGTCTCGTCAGGCTCTGAATTTAGCCAGAGTGAAAACAAAAACATGAAACTGGTGTCTGATTTCGCTTCTTATTTTGATTTGTGGTGCAGACGTTACTGAGGCTGGTTGCGGATTGCTCGGCTCTTGCCCTGAATCCAAGCAAGAAAGAGACTGCAAGTGAATCGCCGCTCAAGATCGCACTATTCTCGTTGGCCAAAATGTGTTCGAACCATCAGATTTGCAGACAGTTCGTGAAGTCATCGGAGTTGTTCCCGGTCATCGCGAGGCTTAAACAGTCCCCTGAGACTAACATTGCTCACTATGCTTCGGTTATTGTCGCCAAAGTTGGTGGTGATTCTTAGGAAAAAGGAAACGTGCCTGTAAATTTATTATGTTACAACACCGTTACTTTCTAGTCTTCGTATTACGTTTTGAAATTGTTTATGAAAATGGGTCGATGTAAACCGATATCGCCTCTAGTAAGAGCGATCAAATTTACTTTTGGTATTAGTCTGGTTTGGTTTCTTGCAAATAATTTAATATTGTTCATAAGTCTCAAATCTGGATTATATGTATTTGATTGATATAATACATACAACTCGCAAAACCTAATTACAAGGATATCAAAACAAAATCCGCTAGAAATCGATTGATCAGCCAATTATCAGACGAACAATTAGGAAACGTAAGGAACACGAACACCGAAACCAAAAAAAAAAGAGAGACAAAGATATGAAAACAGGAAAGAACCTGAAGAAGAAACTAGGCAAAGGAACTAGGCCTGGGCATAATAACCGAACCGAATGAAACCGAACCGAACCGAACCGAAATTAATGGTTTGGTTAGGTTATGGTTACTTCATAATAACCGAATGGTTTTTATTTTTGATATCCATTAGTTATGATAACCGAATGGTTATTAACCGATAACCAATGGGTATCCATGGATATCAAAAAAAAAAAAATTATGTTTATTTCCCCTAATTAACCAAAATAACCGAAATATAACCGAAATAACCGAACCGAAATAACCGAAACTAACCGAAATAACCGAAATAACCGAAACTAACCGAAATATTTCCGAAATTTAACCGAAATAACCGAAATATTTTGAAATTTAACCGAAAATAACCGAAAATATTTGAAATTTAACCGAAAATAACCGAAAATAACCAAAAATAACCGAAAATAACCGAAAATAACCGAAACCATTCGGTTAACCGAAAATAACCGAAATATTTCGGTTACCAAACGGTTATTAATTTTGATAACCATACCGAACCGAACCGAATGGTAACCGAACCGAAACCGAACCGAAAACTGTTACTAACCGAATGGATAGTAAAAGACATAACCGAACGTAACCGAAAACCGAAATAACCGAACCGAACCGAACCGAATAACCATTTGCCCACCCCTAAAAGGAACGATCGCTTGTAAATTTTTTGAGACTTTGAGTTTTTGGGAACCTGAGTATGTGTTTATTCGTCTCAAACGATTTTACTACTACTTATACACACAAAGGATGATCCTAGGTCAACTAGGACTTGGAAACCAAGTTAGATACTTTAATGGGCCTAAGCTAGACCAATATCTTTATTTGATGGGTCGAAGCTAATTAGGTCCATATTTGGCTAAGCACTACGGACGAGCAAAAGAATATCGTCAAGAGACCGGTAGTGAACCGAAAGCGAGAAGACCGAAACATTGGACCGGTTAAGATTGAGAACCCGGTTATTTAGCTAGACCTGTTAAATAGAATTAAATCAGATGGTACGTCACCAATTCGAACCTAGGAAAAGTGGTTGAGACTCGGCATGAAGAGTGATTCTCACCAGGGTTCGAGTAAGAGATTGGTACCCGATGTAGAGAAGGAAATATAATAAGTTTCGCTTCTCTCCCTTACGAATATAACAGAGGTAGCCGATATAAGGTAATCTCAATTACCTCTTTTTGCTTTTTTTTTTTAATGTTAGATAAAAATAAAAATAAAAAAAAATTTATTGAGTATTGTTGAAAAATGGATAATTATACACACTAATTATTGTTCTACCACCTCCTCTTGTATATATATGTTGTGTAAAAGATACAATACACAAGTAACAAGCTAATACAAAGAGGAATATTATTCTTACTTACTCTCTATCTCTCTCACTTACTTTCCATCTCTCTCTCTCTCTTTTCCGTGTCTCTTTATCGTCTCTCTTTTGATATAAGTATATAGTATATACAAATATATCTTACCTTATATATAACTAGATAAGTACCCGCATATATGCGGGTTTGTAATATAATATTTTATAACCCGGTAAAAAAAATTAAAGACGAAAAAAATAGAAAACAAAATTAAATCATCCGTGAAAAATATATAATACATAAATACAGAAAAAGTTGACGATGAAATAAATATATACATTGAAATAAAAATTTGGTGAAGAGATACAGTAAATAGGTTTGGATACGTTTATTGGACATTAATTTTTTTTGGTGTGTAATTGACACACTACCAAATTGTGGTTTATATATAGATTTAGTTTTTACAAAAAAAACAATTTGGTTTTCATATAATTTTTGTTTAATTTCTTTAATTTAACCATAATTACTATCTTTTCCAAATACCTTTTAAAATTATAGTTTTTGTCTATTTTTTTAATACCTTTTAAGATTCCTAAAATTTTACTTTTATTTTTAATATAATGTGTTAAAATATAATGGGATTTTTTTCAAACACATGTCAAAATATAGTTGGAAATTTATTAAACATTAGCCAAAATCTAATCGATTAACTTATCACGTTTAAAATATAATTGGAAATTTATTAAACACATGTCAAAATATAATTGGAAATTTATTAAACATGTGTAAAAAATCTGATCGTTTGACTTAACACGTGTCGCGATCATTCGAATTACTAACTTTGAAACATTATGTTTTATATAATAAATAAAATTGTCATGTTTAGATTTTTTATATGAAATGTAAATATATAATAAATCATATAATAAATAAAATTTGACATGTTTAGATTTTTTTTATATGAAATCTAAACATATAAGAAATCAGATACTTTAAAAAAAGTTTATGATTAATTTCAAAAACTTGTGAAATAAATCTTTGAAGGAAACTTTTGGTGAAACATATGCTGTAAATACCTTTGGATACAATTATTAGATTTTTCATTTTAATGTGTAAAAGTTTATATTTATCTTTTGTAAATAATTAATAACACATATTCAAATTAAATAAAATATTATGTGGTTTATCTTTTAGCTAAACGGAATAATAAATTTTATTTTTTCAGTTTATAAGATAGTTTTGATCGATTTTTTAAGTTTTAAAAGTCACATATTTTAAAATTAAAAAGGTGTAGATTATTATATAGAGTTAGGTCGTGGTTGTATATTAATAACTTTTCTTTTAAAATTTCATTTTGTCATAATGGAAAGGATTATAAACTTTTAAGTTTGGTCATATATTAATAATTTTCTTTTTAAGTTTATAGTATATTTATAATTCTCCTTTTAAAATTTTGATCGTGGTATAAACTTATAAGTTTTCTTTTGTCACTTTTCTTTATTGTAAGTTTTCTTACTTATTTTTTATTTTTTTTAAATTGCCTTATTATTTTAACATTTTTTAATATTTAATTTAATTCATTTTTACCTTTTTAATTAAATTGACACATGTCAATATCTAAATTAACAACCGTGACAAACGTCACAATCTCGTTATAAAATATTATTATACGTGTCACACTCACGTCGAGGGATTCAGCTTTACATAATAAGATTACTAATCCTAAAAGAAAAAAAACTCTAATTTCTCACATCTATATAAATAATTTGGTTGTATATGTCAATTACATACCAAAAATCAAAAGTTCAATCATCGTTTTCAGAACTATTTGATGTGTATGCTCCACCAAATTCTTCTTTCATAGTATATATTTATTTTACCGGACACTTTGTTTCTAAATTTTTATGTTATATATTTTAATGGGTGATTTAATTTTGTTTTTTATTTTTATTTATTTTCACGGGTTATAAAATATCTTATTATAAACCCGCATATATGAGGGTCATAATCTAGTATATATATATAAGTGTATAAATAGATAAATATAGTGGTTTGTTCTCTCAATTAATCTTATTATAATTTTATGATTAGAAATTTTGTACTTTGTAGTTCTTATTGCACTCTTGCACATTGAAATTTTAAATTTCAACAATAAGATTTCCTTCATGTAATTGACCTCCAAATTTTTCAAGAAGGGAATGGTGAACAGAACCTTGAATAGTATCTTCCTGTATTAAAAAAATAATTTAGATTAAAGTTAGATAATAAGTTTATAAAATTAGGATAATATATTTGTTAAAAAAAATTACAAATATATTGACCTTCTCATCAAGTAAGAAGAAATTCATTCCTATGAGCTCATTGTTTTTTTTTTTCAAATTTCTTGCCTCCCACTTTCTTATTAGACGAACTATGGTACGACGATAGGAGCGCTTTCTGTTTAAGCTATCTAATATTAAATAGTCCCTATTGTTATTTAGAATTTCAGCATTCGTTGTTTCTCTTTTGATATTCCTGTAAAACAATAAAAAAATTTGCATTAACGTACAATATAATTTCAAAAAACAAATTATACACCAACTCTATATGCGGGTACGTTAAGATATTTACATTAAAAATCATAAAAGGCAATATCATAAAAAATTCTAATATTATTACACCACCTCTATATGCGGGTACGTTAAGATATTTGCATTAATGTACAGCATAACATACAACATATTTTCCACGGTAATCATAATAAGCGGGTGTATATAACGTACATATTTCATAACGTATAGCATAATTATAATTACATAAAATATTACCTCTAGTAATCTGCTTTGCATTTGGTTTCTATGTTTCTCTTTTCTCAATATTTTTTAAGTTGTGAAATTGAGAAGCTATCAAATTAGTTACATAGAGGTAAGGAATTAGAATTCCTTTTCCTTATATGATTGTATCCCTTTTTTTATTTCCTTAATCAAAATAGAAAAATGTTTATCTTTTTTTAAAAAAAAATTTAGTTTTTATAGATAAATTTTTTTAATCTAAAAGCAATTTTTATTTTATTTTTTTCTGTTAACTTTACATTTATGATTAAGTCTATATTATATTTTTTTCCTTTTTTCTTTTTTTTGCTAACTTTACTTTTATGATTCTGTTTTTTTTTCCTTTTTCTTAACTTAAACTCTAGCTTTTTATTTTAAGATAAATTTTCTTAATCTAAAATCAAATTTCTTTAATCAAAATAGAAAAATGTTTATCTCCTTTATTAAAATTTAGTTTTTATAGATAAATTTTTTTAATCTAAAAGCAACTTTTATTTTCCTTTTTCTGCTAATTTTACATTTAGGATTAAGTCTGTGTTATAATTTATTTCTTTCCTTTTTTTGTTGCTAAATTTACTTTTAGGATTAAGTTTTTTTTTCTTTTTTCTTAACTTAAACTCTAACTTTTAATTTTAAGTTAAATTTTCTTAATCTAAAAACAACTTTTATTTTAACTCGACACGTGTCAAAATCTAATGGCTTAGCTCGACACGTGTCGCAATCTTGTGAGTTATTAACTTTGAATTACCTTTTAAATGTAGTTATTATATAGATAAATTTCCTTAATCTAAAAACAATTTTTATTTTCCTTTTTTGCTAACTTTACATTTAGGATTAAGTGTATATTCTATTTTTGTTTCTTTTCCTTTATTTTTTTTGGTTAAATTTACTTTTAGGATACTCCCTTTTTTTGTTGCTAAATTTACTTTTAGGATTAATTCTCTTTTTTTTTCCTTTTTCTTAACTTAAACTCTAGTTTTTAATTTTAAGTTAAATTTCCTTAATCTAAAAATAACTTTTATATTAACTCGACACGTGTCAAAATCTAATGGATTAGCTCGACACGTGTCACGATCTTGCGAGTTACTAACTTTGAATCATTCTCTTTTAAATTTTCTTAATCTAAAAACAACTTTTATTTTAACTCGACACGTGTCAAAATCTAATGGCTTAGCTCGACACGTGTCGCGATCTTGTGAGTTATTAACTTTGAATTACCTTTTAAATGTAGTTATTATATAGATAAATTTCCTTAATCTAAAAACAATTTTTATTTTCCTTTTCTGCTAACTTTACATTTAGGATTAAGTGTATATTCTATTTTTTTTCTTTTCCTTTATTTTTTTTGGTTAACTTTACTTTTAGGATACTCCCTTTTTTTGTTGCTAAATTTACTTTTAGGATTAAGTCTCTTTTTTTTTCCTTTTTCTTAACTTAAACTCTAGTTTTTAATTTTAAGTTAAATTTTCTTAATCTAAAAATAACTTTTATATTAACTCGACACGTGTCAAAATCTAATGGATTAGCTCGACACGTGTCGCGATCTTGCGAGTTACTAACTTTGAATCATTCTCTTTTTTATATATATAGATATATTTATGAAAAATTTCCAGAAGAATTGTATGAAAATATATATATCCAGAAGATATACATGATAGCGTTCCTGAAGAACTGCTTCGTCCAGAAGACGAATATATTACAGTAATTATTATCGGAGCGCGGCTCGGCCGCCACATTATTAATTTATGATTTTCGCAATACTTTAAATGGATGACTTTAGTCACCATGATTTATTTATTTACTATTAATATTATATTGGACGGCTGAGCCGCAACATTTTTTTTTTATCTGATGTTTAAATATGGTTGATAAATTTGCTGTTAATATTTGTTAATATTATGGTTATTATATAAGGAGGCTTTTCCGCCTGTATATAACCATTTTATCTGAAATCTGGTAAATTTATCTGATTGATTATCAAAAGTTTTTAGATCAATTTTTTTCGCCATTTCCAACGATCATAAAATGGCTATAAAAACAACTAGTGAACAGTATTTTCAATATATAAATATACTTATCTTTCATTCATTCTTTTCACTCAAAATCTCTCATCTTCACTAAAAACCATTTCTAAAAAAATCATTTGTTTTTACAAAGAAGAAGAAGAAAAATGGTTCATCCGTTTTTAGTATTTGTAATAGGTTTTATGCTTGTTGCTTTTTCTGGTTTACTCGTCGGAGAATTTTTTTCCGAGGAAAATGTGATGGTTTTTATTTTGATGTTTTATGCACTTGTATTTCTTTTAATCACGCTATTTATTCCGGCGTCTCCTATGTTTTAAATTGTTATGTATTCCTTAAAATCGCAATATCTTATTTAAATTTATGATTAATAAAATGTTAATTTATGATTATAGTAATCATGTCAAATTTAACGAAGCTCAAAATTGATCCCCTTGATATCTCTGGAAACAGTTATATGAGATGGGCAGTAGCTGCAAAGATGCATTTAAAAGGAAAATAGCTTCTTGATACCATCGATAAATAAAAAACAACTCCTGAAGAGAAAAAGGCAAAAGCCATGATATTTTTATTCTACCATATCCACAATGGTTTAAAAGATGAATTTATCACGAAAGAAGATTAAACAGATCTTTGGCAATCACTCAAAGATAGGTTTGATCACCAGAAATATGTGATCTTACCGAAAGCAAAACATGAGTGGTTGAACCTCCGGTTCTAGGATTATAAGAGAGTGAACGAATATAATTCATCTCTGTTCGGAATCACTTCCAGGATAGTGTTATGTGGAGAAAAGATAAGCGATTTTGATATGATCGAGAAAACTCTCCAAACATTTCATCCTAGAAACGTAGTCTTGCCACAACAATACCGGGCAAGTGGATACAAGAAGTATTCAGAGTTGATGCAAGTTCTCTTGGTGGCAGAACAAAATAACGAACTTTTGACGTTAAACCATCAGTCTCGTCCAACTGGATAAGCTCCATTCCCAAAAGCGAATGTTGTAGCATCCAGTTACAATAATTGGCAACAACATGGACCCGGCATATGTCGTGGTCGTGGACGAGGATATGGACGTGGACGAGGAAGGAAGTTCCATCCTTAGGATTCCAATAGTGGAAGAAATAATAAAAGGTTCAATGGAAATGAAGTTGGTCGCGTGAATAATAAGCAACATGAGAATCCTTGCTACATATGCGGCATGAAAGGACATTGGTCCCGTACCTGTCTTACGCCAAAACATTTTGCCGATCTGTATAAAGAATCACAAAAGGCGAAAGGAAAAGAATGTGAAACCAACTTCACATATGGTGAACCCGGACCTTCTTTTGATAGTATAAATGATGATATGCATCTCGATATTTCTGATTTCGTGGTTGATCCTGAAGACATCAACGAACGACAAAACGAATAAGATCTTCCTGAAGAAGAAAATATGACATGATAATTATATAGTTGTGCTTGTTAATCTTTGTGAGGAAGAATAATGTTTATATTTTTTGTGCTTTTTGTAAAATAGTTTTATCGTAATATAAACCTTCTATCTTGCTATGTTTATTAATATTTTTTAATGAATATTTTAAATTCAGAATATGTCCAAATCTGAGATCCATGATGGAGATATATGTCTGGCAGACAGTGCTACAACGCACACAATATTTAAGGATAGAAAGTATTTTTCCTCTCTTAAAATGAAAGATTGTGCCGGAAGCGTGAATACTATATCTGGTAATGCAAAATTTATTATGGGCTCTGGAAGAGTCAGTTTTTCAATGCCGAGGAGAACGAAATTTGAATCAAATGATGCATTATATTCCCCTAAATCTTACAGAAACTTGTTAAGTTTCAGAGATATCCGCATAAATGGATATAACATAGAAACTATGAATAAAAACGGCATTGAATATCTTTGCATCACATTAGTTACTCCGGAGAGAAAACTTATATTAGAAGAATTACCAGTATTATCCTCCGGATTATATTCCACAAAAATAAATATGGTTGAATCATTTAAAGTTTGGCATGAACGACTAGGGCATCCTGGTTCAGTCATGATGCGGAAAATTGTGAAAAATTCTAATGGTCATCCGTTGAAAAACCAGAAGATTTTTCAATCGAGCGAATTTTCATGTAATGCATGTTCTCAAGGAAAACTCATAATTCGGCCATCACCAGCCAAAATTGAGAATGAATCTCCAGTATTCTTGGAAAGAATACATGGTGATATATGTGGGCCTATCCACCCACCATGCGGGCCATTTCGATATTTTATGGTACTAATTGACGCATCCAGTAGATGGTCACACGTGTGTCTATTGACAACACAAAATACGGCTTTCGCAAAATTCATCGCCCAAATAATCAGGTTGAAAATACAATTCTCTGACTACGTTATAAAGAAAGTTAGGCTTGATAACGCTGGTGAATTCACTTCACAAACTTCTAATAGCTATTGTATGTCAATGGGAATCGATGTTGAGCATCCGGTCCCCCATGTACATACACAAAATGGCATGGCTGAATCTTTGATTAAGCGTCTGCAACTCATTGATAGACCATTGATATTGAGAACAAAGCTCCCAATTTCTACATGGGATCATACTATCTTTCATGTTGTGTCATTGGTCCAGATAAGACCAAGCGCATATAATAAACATTCCCCTTTACATCTGGCCAGGAGCCAAATGTATCTCATATCTTGTTTTTGGTTGTGTGGTTTATGTTCCTATAGCCCCACCGCAAAGAACAAAAATGGGGCCACAAAGGAGATTGGGCATATACGTTGGTTATACATCACCAAGTATAATTCGGTACCTTGAACCGCAAACTGGTGATATGTTTACGGCTCATTTTGCCGATTGTCATTTTAATGAAGCTGAATTTCCAGCGTTAGGGGGAGGAATTAAAGAAATTTCAAAAGATATTACATGGTGCACACCGTTTTTATTGCACCTAGATCCCCTTACAAATCAACGCGAACTCGAAGTTAAGAAAATCATACACTTACAAAATATGGCAAATTAGTTACCAGATGCGTTCACTGATACAAAAGGGTGACAAAATCATATATCCCTGCTGCAAATGCTACATCAAGAATTAACGTTCTTGAAGAACAAATTGATGGGAATAGAGCAAATGAACCCAGAATTCAGTTAAAAAGGGGGAGGTCAATTGGTTCTAAGAACAAAAATCTTCGAAAGAAAAATAAATTGGGAGAACAAAATGAAAAGGTTCCTGAAGAACCATATAAAGAAAAATTTCCAGAAGACATACATGAAAATGTTCAAAGAGAACCACATAAAGAGATTCATCTAGAAGATGAACATGATACAGAAAAATACGAGATTTCCATTAACTATGCCCAAGACGGAAAATTATGGGATAGAAATGAAATAGAAGATAATGATGGAATTTTCTCATTCTCTGTATCCAAAGACATATATTATGAAAGTGATGATCCATACCCAAGGTCCGTATCAGAGTGCCAGAAAAGGCCTGATTGGGAGAAATGGCAAATGGCCATGAAAAATGAATTATTCGCCCTCAATAAAAGAAATGTTTTTGGACATATTGTCACTACACCCAAAGATGTAAAACCGGTTGGGTACAAGTGGATTTTTGTGCGAAAAAGAAATGAGAAAAATGAAATCACAAGGTATAAAGCTCGGCTTGTGGCACAAGGATTTTCTCAAAGACCGGGAATTGATTATGAAGAAACATATTCCCCAGTTATGGATGCAATTACATTCAGATTTTTAATGAGCCTTGCGGCATCTAAAAATCTAGAAATGTATCTTATGGATGTAGTGACAGCATATCTATATGGATCACTTGATAATGATATATATATGAGGATCCCAGAAGGGTTAAAAATGCCTGTAGCATTAAACTCAAAACCCAGAGAGATATGTGCGATCAAATTACAGCGATCACTTTACGGATTAAAACAATACGGGCGCATGTGGTACAATCGTTTAAGCGAATATTTGCTAAAGAAAGGGTATGTGAATAATACAATTTGCCCTTGCGTCTTTATTAAGAAATCCTCATCAAGATTTGTGATTATTACTGTATATATTGATGACGTGAACATCATTGGAACTCAAAAGAAAATTGATGATGTAAGAACTCATATGAAAGAAGAGTTCGAAATGAAAGATCTCGGAAAAACAAAATTTTGTCTTGGACCCCAGATAGAGCATTTCCGAGATGGAATATTAATTCATCAATTAAATTATACCAAAAGGATCCTAAGACGCTTTTATATGGATAAAACAAATCCCTTGAGTACCCCGATGGTCAATAGATCACTCAATGTTGAAAAAGATTCATTCCGACCTCGTGAAGATAACGAGGAAGAGTTAGGTCCTGAAGTACCTTATATGAGCGCTATAGGAGGACTTATGTATCTTGAAAATTGTACCCGACCGGATATAGCATTTGCTATAAATCTACTTGCAAGATATAGTTCGTCACCTACACGCAGACATTGGTATGAGATAAAACATATATTTCGTTATCTTCAAGGAACAATTGATTTTGGATTATTTTATCCTCGAAATCCCAAATTTGGTTAAGATGGTTTTGCAGATGCATGATATTTATCAGATCCGCATAAATCCCGATCGCAAACTGGATATGTTTTCACCATTGGAGGAACTGCAATCTCATGGCGATCACAAAAACAAACTTTGGTTGCCACTTCTTCAAATCATGCAGAAATTATTGCACTTCATGAGGCATGTAGAGAATCTGTATGGCTCAGATCCATCACTCAACACATTCAAGAAGCCACCGGAATAATCACCACCAAAGAACCAACAATCTTGTATGAAGATAACGCTGCATGCGTTGCCCAGACAACAGAAGGCTATATCAAGAGCGACAGAACAAAACACATCTCTCCAAGATTTTTCTCTTACACTCAAGAGCTAAAGAAAAATCAAAAAGTGGATATCCGATATATTCGCTCAAGTGACAACACAGCAGATTTATTTACCAAGGCACTTCATACTACAACATTCAAGAAACATATTCAATGTATCGGAATGCGTCATCTACGTGATCTATAAAGAAGAGATCATATCCATCATTTCGAGGAGGAAACTGCATTCTTTTTCCCTTATCATGGTTTTTATCCCATTAGATTTTTCCATGATTGGGTTTTTAATGAGGCAGTACGTAATACATTAGCGGTGATGGATAATTAAGAGGGAGTGTTGAAAAATGGATAATTATACACACCAATTATTGTTCCACCACCTCCTCTTGTATATATATATATATATATATATATATGTGTGTGTGTGTTAAAAGATATAATACACAAGTAACAAGCAAATACAAAGAGGAATATTATTCTCACTTACTTTTCATATCTCTCTCTCTCTCTTTTCCGTATCTCTCGATCGTCTCTCTTTTGATATAAGTATATAGTAATATTTCACCTTATATATAATATATTTATTATATTTCATAACAAGTTTTTTATTTAATTTTACTAAAATTGAATGCTTGTTCTGTTAATGTTTTTATTGTTGTCCATTTCTCTAATTTTTTTTATTCGTTTCAAAACGTTCGTAGATTTGAAATATATTCTTCAATAGTTTCATCATATTTTTAATGTTAGATAAAAAAAAAACTAAATTTTATTGATTTTTTAAGGGGAAATTGCATAAAAAATACTCCAAATTTATTCCGATAAACTTTTTAATACCCGAACTATTTTTGTATCCAATAAAATACTCAAATTATTTTGTTTATCTATTTTAAATCTCAACTGTAAATCGTGTGTTCATTTTACAACATCTCCGTTAACATATATATACGGACCTATACACGGTTTAAAATATAATTATATTTAATAATAAAAAATAAATAAAAATTACATTAAATGTTCAAAAAAAATCAAAAAATATTCCAAAAAAATCAAAAAATATTCAAAAGAATTCTTAAGTTAATAAACAATAATTTTAAAATTTAAATAAAAATATATAATATTTTAGCTTTTGAATTTTTGAACTGAAAATTTCTAAAAACACAAAATATAGAAAATATGCAAACAAATTCTCAAAAAATTATAAAAATTCAAAAATCCATGAATAACACATCACAATTCTAGTTTTAGAGCTATAACCGGATCCCTATTAAAACAAAGTGATTTTTTGTGTCCAAACATAAAAAATGCATATAAATATATTTCTATCGTGGATAATTTTTAACCTTTAGATTTTTGTGGATAACTATCGCTGTTTCCAAACAGAATAATTTTGTTCAATTAAAAATTCGTTTTTTGGAGATAAAATTTCAAATACTTTTTAATGAGAATATACTTTTTAATGTGGATCTATTAAAAGTTCATTTTACAATTATCACTCCCCCTCAATGTGGATTAAAATTTTAACTAGGATAAAAATCATATTAGATTTTAGAGATTTTAAATTAAAAATATCAAACAAAATTGTTTAGATTCCGCTAAAGTTTCTGATTCTAACTTAAATCATAAGAACATTTATGTTATAAAATTTATTTTAATACATTAAATAAATATTTTAAAATCCGACACATGAAACAAACCGAAGAATCCTTCGAGCCACCGGGTTCATACGTTAACCCGGTTCGATGCGGTCCGACCGCAATCAACAATTAATAAAATTATATATATACACGACACACACACACACACACATATATATATATACGTATAAAAACTAACAGATCACTAAGATATGTTTAAAAAGGATATGTCTAACTGACAAAGTAATTTATTTTTTTGATAAAGTATTGTTTACAAACGGAAGAAGATCATAAAGTACCAGAATGTAAAATCTGAATGACTCAATAAAAACAATAAAGAAAACTCTCTAATTGAATTATTACGAAACCATGATCCGTCCGGAGCAACGATTAATATGTCCAGTTCACGGTTATTTGCTGAGTTTTTACGGGTTTTATAATATCGGGTTTTAAAACGATAACTGGACTGGATTGTTGTCTGGTTCCATGTTTTAGAGCTATAACCGAACCGGTTGGTCTGACCAGGATATGAAAATATTGTATTATGTTTTTTTTTAAAAAAATCTGCGCCAGCGCACGGATGAAAATCTAGCTTTAGGCATTGAAGAGTTTCCTGAAGGGACGGTCTTTGGCAGCTTCAGTGAGAGCAAAGAACTTCCTAAAACTAGTGGTTGCAGCTCCCCTGCTAAGAACATCTACTCTGGTTAGCACATCCTCGCTGTTTATTATGAACCCAACCCGATTAGTTATTGCCAGTGGCGGTGCATGTGGTTTAGGCATTGCAGCTGCAACTGAGTGTTGTGTGGATATTGCTCCATGATTGTTAAAATCATCAATTATACACCAACGATGAGTTGGTCTAGTGGTTAAGGCTCTGGGTTAGCGATAACGTAGGGATTTTGAATGTCACAGGTTCGATTCACATTGGGAGGGGTCTGCTCTCCAAAGAAAAGTTAAATTACATGGTTTGGGCCTCGCCATGGGGGATGTACAGGCCTTCGGACCCAGAACCTCCTAGTCATCAAAAAAAAAAAATCATCAACTATTCATTTTAGATCAGTGCATGATATGATCAAGAAACCTTATTGACTATGTCGTATTAACAATCATGGGTTTTGATAAGTTCCAGGTAAAGTGAGCATTCGTATGCATCTCTAGCCATGGCTCAACCACAGTTAGGAAACTTATCTCCCCCCACAAAAGTTGTATTGACCGTCGTGTTGGTTAAACGAGAAACTCATTTAGAGCACACTGAGCAGAATCGCATCTTATATTTTGAAAGAAAGTAATAAGAGTTTATGAAGATGTTAAGAAGTCTGAAAACAAGAGAGAATTTTGAAACTTAGAGATAGGTTTTTTTTTAGGGAAATTCTAAGTTGATTTTCACAAATGGGGTACATACATATTTATAAGGGAGGATTTGTGCGCTGACCTAAGCGCATACCTCAGCGATTACATCATCGTTTACATCACACATAATTATACATTATTTATGCGATTACATCATCGCTTACATCACACATAATTATACATTATTTATGTGATTACATCATCGCTTACATCACACATAATTATACATAAATAAATACCTTGAGAGATGCCTTCAATGATCCATTTCGAACTTGATGATATGCTTGTCGCAGCAGCCGTATTCATCTCCTGGACATTCGTATGTTATTTCTGGTTCAACAAAGTTTTCTTGTGGTTCATCGTTATCATTTAATCCGAATATTTTTCTGATTTCGTCAATGTTCATCGAGTCATCTGGAGATTGTGCATCTTGGAAAAACTCTGGTGGGTCTGTTGCTGGTGATGGTTCTGGTATTATCGTCTTTGGTTGAATTCTTCTCGGGGTTGTTCTGCTTCTGAAAAACTGTAGATCTTCGTCTAGACTCATATGGTAGTCTATAGGATAGTAGTTCCAATTCAGATTGAATGGAATGGGGAATGTTTGTCTAGCATTGTTGAGGCTAAATGCATGAGTTTGGAATTCTTAAAATCCCTTGTTATCATAGACGTTGAAGTCTGGCCGAACACCACGCTTGAAGTCGTCGTGGTGGATGAGTGTTGGTAGCGCGTGCATTTTGTTGGTTTTGACATTGACTTGAACGGGGCGATGGAAGAAGTATATTATGTGAGGATTGAAGAAATGGTTGAGACACCCTTGACATTTTAGCTTCTTGAATGACAGGTTCACCATTTTTGCTGATCTTCTCAGCTTACAACTCTAGACACTTAATGGTGCAAACCATGTCAGGAATGTAGAGAGGCAATATTTGCGTCCCTGGCATGAGTTGATGAATTGGTATAGCCATTGTATGTCAAAAATGATGCCAATGGTGTACACCGAACAGAGATACCAAAGGAAACAGAGAACTTCTTCTGGTATTTCAGCCTCTTCGATTCTGTAGAGATGAGGGAACGGATAGTCTGGATGGATTCCTATCGGCGCGATGTAGTGATTGTTGACGCCTTATTTTGATAGGATACCGACTGGTATTTGAAAATTCGTTCTTTGAGATGCTCGTGAAAGATTCTCATATTGATAAGCTGATGAGCATCTTCAGGCATGTTGGCTCCAAAATCGTAGTATCCTCCTTCGGATGCGGAGGAGCTTGCCATCATGTGAATTTCCTTTTGAGAATTTCTGCTGATCATGTCAGCAAGAACATTCTTCGTACCCTTTAAATAGACGGAATTGAAGTCGTACTTCGAAAACCATTCACTCCAGCGTAATAATTGCTGATGTGGGACCATTTTTTGTTTGAACTGTAGCATTTTTGAGAAAGATGACATGTCCATCTCTATGCAAAATTTATGTCCAATCAGGTGGAACTCAAATTTTTCAATATCCCTTTTGACAGCTAGGATTTCTTTGAACGTGGAGTGATAATGTAACTCCGAATCTTTAAAGCGTCCGCTTTTGTATCCGCAGATTTGACGTTTTCCATTTATTTCTTCGAGTAGCACAGCACCCCAATATTTGTCTTGCGAAAGTTGCGGGATAAAGTCGCTTAGGTAATTGATTACCCCAAGGAATTGTTGAACTTATCTTTTCGATAAGTCGCTGTCTGGAAATTCGAGAAGTGTCGTAGCTAGATGGGCTTCCCGACATGTTCTTGCCGAAGAATGTTCTTGCCGACATGCTCAGTGGAAATCCTCAAAAGAAAATTCACATGATGGCAAGGTAATAAGTCTCTGATATGGGTATGGACTGTTTTACGGGTGACTTTGGAGGTGAAAAGATTAATCTGCATTTTCTAGAGATGTTTTTTTACAAAAAAAAATAAAGGTAATAAGTTTTTTTCCAATAATCCCTTTAATTAAAGGTAATATAGTTTTTTTTAAAAGGACAAAAGTCTAAAACCAAAAAAAAAATGACAAAAGTCAAAGAAGTATTATTGGGACAATAGCTGAGATTTTTTGTCTTATATTTCCAATTTTCACTTTATAAAATCAGAATATAATAAAATGTAACTATGATTGATGACCACAGAAGAATATTTGCAAACTTAGATGTATTCCTAAAGACAGAATAATTTATTTCCAGAAAGGAGGAAATCATGGACAAGACCAGAAAATTGGTGGATCAAGTGTAAATATGATGTATCTTTTTCTCAAGGTAATGTTCCTTCTAAAGCAGATTGGATTATTATAAATGACACATGCATCTATGGTGGATAAGGTCAAGCTCGAGGAAGAGTTTGATCAAATGTTTTAGAAAGTGAGTTACAAGCGTTCATAATCGCTATGCAATTATGTTGTAGTAAAGGGCATCGAAAGATTAATATCTTTGAAGGAGACAACCAAAAATTGGTAGATTTAATTTTATGGAAGGATGATGCATAGAAATCAGATTCTGGGAAGGTAAGTTGGAAAAAGTTAAATTTGTTTGGGTTAGAAGAGAAGCAAATAGGCCAATTGGCAAAGAAGACCCTTCATGATGATGTGAATTTCTTAACCTATTTCTATGTTCCTAATGATATTAATCATGTTACTATGTAAGCAAACTCTCAATCTTAATCAATGCATAAAATATGTTAAAAAACAAAAAAAAATCAAATAAAGATTCAAATTAAAGGAATGGAGATTTGCCTCTTTTGCTATAATTTTGAAGCAAATATTTTTTGGTAATGCATGTATGTTTCACCTCAACACCTTCCTCCATCTTCCGTTACACTTTCTTCATCTCAGACAAATCCATTGCTTACTCCTCACTTCTCCAATCTTCTATTCTCGCCGCGATCTCTTTCTCTCCCGTCTTCTCCGCCGCTGCAACTCCGCTACTCAACTCCGCTACGCTCGTCGTCTATTATGTCAAATCCAAACTCCCAGCATTCATCTATGGGATTCGCTCGTTGCCCACTTCTCCGGCGGGTCTACGCTCCACCGTCGGTTATCGTTTCTTGCTTTTGTTCAAATGCGGCGAAACGGCGTTTTCCCTAGCCGCCACACGTTTCCTCCGCTTCTCAAAGCGGCTTTTAGATCGAGGGGCTCGAATCCGTTTCAGTTTCATGCTCATATCGTCAAATTCGGGTTGGATTCGGATCTTTTTGTAAGGAATTCGTTGATTTCGGGTTATTGTAATTGTGGGCTGTTCGATTCTGGATATCGCGTTTTCGATGGGACTGAAGATAAGGACGTGGTTTCTTGGACTGCGATGATTGATGGGTTTGTGAGAAACGGTTCTGCTTCAGAAGCAATTGCGTACTTCGTGGAGATGAAGAAGACTGGAATTGCGGCGAATGAAATTACTGTTGTTAGCGTCTTGAGCGCTGCGGCGAAGACTGGAGATGTTCGATTTGGGAGAAGCATTCATGGGTTCTACTTGGAAACAGGAAGAGTGAAATGTGATGTCTTCATAGGGAGTTCTCTGGTAGATATGTATGGGAAATGTGGTTGCTATGATGATGCCCAGAAAGTGTTCGATGAAATGCCAAGCAAGAACGTGGTTACTTGGTCTGCATTGATTGCTGGATACGTGCAAAGCCGTTGCTTCGATAGAGGGCTGTTTGTTTTCCAGGAGATGTTGGAGAGTGACGTTACACCTAATGAGAAGACTCTAAGCAGTGTTCTTTCGGCTTGCGCTCACGTAGGGGCACTTCATCAAGGAAGAAGGGTGCACTGTTATATGATTAAGAATTCGATCGAGATAAACACTACAATGGGAACAACATTGATTGATCTTTATGCCAAGTGTGGGTGTTTAGAGGAAGCTAGATTGGTTTTTGAGAGACTTCATGAGAAGAATGTGTATAGTTGGACCGCAATGATTAATGGACTTGCAGTGCACGGATATGCAAGAGGCGCGTTTGATCACTTTAAGACCATGTTAAGGAGTCATGTTTCGCCAAATGAAGTTACTTTCCTCGCTGTTTTAAGCGCCTGCGCTCATGGAGGACTTGTGGAAGAGGGTAGAAGGCTTTTCCTGAGCATGAAGGAACGTTTCAATTTGGAGCCAAATGTGGATCACTATGCCTGTATGGTTGATTTACTTGGAAGAAAAGGTTTGCTAGAAGAGGCAAAGGCTTTGATAGAGATAATGCCAATGGAGCCAACAAATGCGGTATGGGGAGCTCTGTTTGGGGCTTGTTTGATACACAAAGACTATGAGTTAGGTAAATACGCAGCCTCCCATGTGATCAAGCTGCAACCTAGTCACTACACGCTCTTGGTTAATTTGTACTCAGAATCTCAAAACTGGAATGAAGTCGCTCGTGTGAGAAAGCAAATGAAAGATCAACAGATGGTCAAGTCGCCGGGATGTAGCTGGATCGAAGTGAAAGGTAAGCTCCATGAATTCATAGCTTTCGATACTAATAAACGCGGCGAATCTGATGATTTGTACAAGACTCTGGACAACGTTGGGATGCAAATGAGATTGCCAGATGAATTGGAAGATTTGAACCTCACAACCCTTCTCTGAAACTATCCATAAACCTCCAATTATATCCTCCTTCAGTCTTCAACTCCTCGGCTAAATTGGCTGATATCTCAAAGCCTTTGAGATGAAACAGTACATGCTTCTTCTCTTGTGAATGTCTACGACTACGAGACACACTCTTGTTTACAACTTTCACATCTGGAGTTTTGTGTTCTTGATTGTCACATCTGGACTTGAGTGCTTGAATGGCGATATCTGGAGGGATCTTTGGGCTTCTGGCGAGCTGTTTGCAGGTCTCCAATGTTAGTTTCTGGTAATTGAGACATCGACAAATCTTTGTTCGATCTTCGGGTGTTAGATTCGGATGAGACTGTACAACAACAACAACGAAAAGAACAAAAATATTAGTTTTGATATGTAGTTTTTCAAATGGCAACTGATAGTGTCATTAATGGTATCAAAAAAAGGATAAGACAAAAACAAAAACAAAAATACAGAAGAGATTGTTGGTGAAATCTGACACTAGCCCCACGGCAGTAACAAGACAGAGTGAAGAATCTAGAGATGACTCCAAATCTTAAAATGTTAAATATATCTCTTTGTATATATGTTCTTATACACATAATCATCACAAACTTCAAATCTTTAGTTTGACGAATATAAGAAACCAAAATGTATTAAATAGAAAAACTGTATTGAAATCTATCTGGCACTTGTCATCTTTTGTATGTCCAATACAAATATAAAATAACTTATTCTCTCTTTTTTGTCTCACTTTATATTAAAAGAAAAAAAAATCAAGAAAAACTTTACCAAAGAAAAAGAATTAACTGACCTGTAGATAGATGTCAATGGCTCTGTAGACTCCATCAAAGCAATCTCTAGCAGAATCTGGCAAACTCTCTGCGACTCTAAGGAACTTGGATACTTTCAAATTCTGATCTGGAGATATCTCTCTTAAGTACTTGTCAATCAATTTCCCTATTTCTTTCATATTCTTCTCTCCTCTCTTATTCACAAACACTCTTAGTAATCTTATCACTAGTTCCACATTGTAGAACCCACTCTCTCTGCGTCCTCCTCCTGCAGATATCAGAAGATCATCAAGTGTTGCTTGATCTAGCACTTCTCCAATTAGGGTTTCTAAACCGGTGTTTGACCCTTTACTCAGGCTAAAATTCGACAAGACCCGAAGAACCCAGAAGAGTTTCCTGCAAGAAAACGCGGTTTCCCCGGCCAATATCACTCCTTTAACAGCTTCATCAGCTAAATCCGAGTACTCTAGCTTGTTCATCACAAGCTCTGATTTGGTTTGGAGTTTTTTCTTGAGGTAATGGAGAAGAAATCTGGTTAGGACTAAGCTTTTTATGTTGGTTTTGTAAGCTCCAATGATCCTTAATAGCTTCAAGATGATCCGCGGGGAGAGATTCGACATATCCTCGAACCACCACTCGTTGCTTCTTCTACAAGAAACAGTCCGCGAATTCGACCTTTTGTCTGATTCCGGCGTGTTCTTGGCCATCTCAGGAGAAAGAGAAGAGGCAAAGGAAGAAGACGGCGTAGAAGAAAACGCGTCCGAATTTCGAGAGATTTTGGTCAAAGCTGCGAAAATGAGTTTATCTACGAGACCATACGAATCTGCGTGGATGAACACTTGCTCGCAGTTCTTGAGACACAGAACGATGTCGTTCCAAGACCCATAGAACATTTCTTCAAGAAACTTCTCTGTCTGAAGCATGAGATTGGAGAAACAGAACTTCTCTGTCATGCCTAAGAAAACAGAGCAGCAGTATAAAGTCGAGACATTTGAGACATCGATTGAGATTCCTCCGTTGCTGTAACAGAATCTTGAAACCAGCTCAAACCCATCTGGCCCACCTGGAAAATCATCAATCTCGATAGTGATGATCTCTGGAGATTTCATTTTCTTGTTTCTCTTCTTTTTGCTCTGTTTTATTATCTTCCTCAAGCTTCCAGAGTACTCGGAAATAACATCCTAAAACAGAGCACGGAGACAAATAAGAACAGAGCGTAATCAAGACTACGAATTTTGAATCGGTTAGAATTTTTACCTGGTTGAGGAAGAATGTGAATTGGCCATTGAGATTGATTTTAAGATCGTAGAGAGGAGACATTGCATCAAACTATGAAGCCTAATGAGTCTTGTGACTTGGGAGCTTTTTCTTTTTCTTCCTCTGTTTTTTGTTTTTGTTTTGGATTTTATAGAGCAAAAAATTATAGTGGCCACATGGAAACGAGTAGATGATATAGTGTTTTATTTGTCTTTATTTACATCAATATACATAGCAATAAAATAATTAAAGTGAATTTAGACGGAAGTAAGACAAACGTTTATGTTGAACTAGTGCAATCTTCAAACAAAAAACTACATTAAATTTTCAAATTATATCAAATTCCCATAAAATGGTTTTTTGTTTGTCTTGTTTTGATGTTTTAAAAAGAATGCTATTGGATTTTAATTCCTGTTTCGTTGAGAAGGAATGACTTTTTTTTTTTTTTTTGTAAAAGTAATATTTTCTTATCCAATTGCACAATTTTTCATGGTACTAAGCTACTGTCTAAAAACCAGGTTGTAGTAATTTTCTTTCTGTAAAGTACAAAGTTTGTGGTCAGTTCAAAATTGTAGAGATAATTCAAATTCATAGTCTACAATATTGTACATGGACTTTCAAAATCAAACATGAATAAAACACTTCTAATTATTAGAAACAACTCAAGTTAGATATCTCATAGTATTTCTCAAAAAGTGATTCGATTAATGAAATTTGGTATTGATATTTATGAGATCTATGATATCAAATCTTTGATGATTTCATCACCACTTTATATCATGTTGCCTTCAAAGCCATACATTGTTTTTCTAGACAAACTCATGATTGTTTCAGAACGACTAGAAAAGAAAAGAAAAAATTGTTTTAGCTACAAATTATTCAGTTCAAAATAATATATGGAAATTTTGTAAAAATTATCACTTATTTGAAGATTCATTAGTTTTTTTTGTCATTTATTGAAATTGTAGTAATAAGTAGTACATTTTTTACGGATCCACCCAAATTTACATATGTACAATACGGTGTGTACGATAATGGACGGTACATGATGTAGTAATAAGAGGAGTAAAATTGATTTTTCACTAAAAAAATGTTACTTTCTACTACAAAAAAAACTAATGAATTTTAAATTAAATGACAATACATGCAATTATATCATAAAAATATCTATACAAAAGTTTTAGCAACTCAATTAGGTAATGATGAATTCATTAAAGATTTGAAATTTTGAACTCTCTCTTTAACTCACTGTAGAGTATCAGAAACACAGAGAAAATGTGCACGGAAATATATCTTGTGAATAGTGATCATTAGATATATACAACTCAACGTATATTTACTTAAACGTTTTTTACTGATTTTACTGCTATTGTGGTATTTTCGTGCTCTATGATTATATTAAAAATTCCTTTGTCAATGCATGTGAATGTGTGGGGTCTATACTAAAATGATTTTTTATGCGATATGTGCGAGTCGCTTTTATCATCGTATTTCCAAATGCGACAATGTATTTGACAATTACATGACACTAAAATATATCTCCCCGTCCCAGCAAAATACAAAAGCCCATTTTTTTTCTTATCCCATTTTAGATTTGAGAATGTGTTATCCACAAAAATCTTCATGTTCTATCTTTTAGTTCTTTCCATTAGAATAATACAGGAATTAAATAATTGGTGATGAACAAGAAAAAAAGAAGAAGAAGACATTATCACAAAAGAAAAAGAAGAACCAAAGAGACAACTAAAAAAAAAAAAAAAACTTATACACATTTAAATTTGCAAATAACATCGGTTACCATATTTTGACCGTAAATACTTTTGTAAAATTAGTATATGATATATTTGTTTTAAATAAAGTACGCATCGCTTCTTTTTTTATAGAAAAATGATATCATGGGATGTTCTCAGGACATAATCAGACAACTGAAGTACCAAAAAGACTTTTTACTTGACACATTCAAAAGAAAAAGCCAGAGAATTGGTTGTATAAAGTACGTCGATAAAACATTGGAAAAGATAGAGAGACAAATAAACCCTAACACTTTTGAGCGATCTCTCAGTTACGGTACCTGCTCCCACGACCATAGTCTCTGTCTCTGTCCCGATCATGGTCATAGTCATAGTCACGCTCCTTGCCTCTTTCCCTATCTCGGCTTCTGCTTCTGCGTCTATCCTTATCATAGTGATTATCTCTGTGCTTATCGCCTCGGTCTCTCTGCCTGTCTCTGCTTCTCTCTCTTCCATCTCTATCAACACCTGCCACATATCATGAACACCAAATAAACATATTGGATCATGACTTTTTGGGGGAAAGCAGCAAACAAACATCTTTTAATTGGTTGGGCGGTGTGAGAGATTTACAGCAGTAAGTTTAAGACCTTAGCATAACCTTTTCTTCTTTGTCATCTTCTTCTTTTACATATATTCAGTTAAAAGAAGAAATCTCTCAAGAGAAACACCCATTTATATAAGGATTCATTGGAGAACCCCTCAAGGATTGGGTATTATAGGCAATTAGCCTCGAGCTTCATGTGAAATTTCTAGCAAATCCCTGCAAATCTGTTAATTTTACTTCAAGTGTCCTCTAGATGACTAGCAGGAAAATTCTTTGAGTACTCTATTTACTACAGCAAGTAGGTATACTTCGAGCCCAATTAATTTCTATCATAGCGGAAAGGTTGCATAGAGACATTCTCTGAGTTAAAGTTAAACAGAAATTACCTAATTCCTCGACTTCCCATCCAGCTCGACCAGCAGCAACAGCAGGTCTGGTGTCAGCTTGGTGTGTTTTCACACGGTACTTCTTCTTCAGATTGCCAAACTCATCATACATTTCACCATCATCCTGAAATTTTATGATATATAAGTTAAATGGTATATACCAAAAGCTAAAAACTCAATGCAAATGCAACATGAAGATAACAAAGAATTCTTCAGCGAAAGCATATTTTACTTGTTCAGCCTCACGCCTGCGCCTCTTTGTTTCCTCTAATTCTTGTTCATCCAATTCCTTGTAACCACCACCACGACCTCCCCTATTTAGAGAAAATATATGAATAAGCACAGGTCTTTTAAGAGAAGAGAACAACTGCCCGTCAAGCTGAAACCTTAACATTTCTAAACGCAGCTCTAATTTGGCCAGAATAAAACATTACAAGTGAGATATATCAATTGCTGGAAACAAACATTTTGATGTAGCAACAGCTTTCCCATATTGACACAGTGGAAAAGAAAACACTCGCTTAAATTGCAGAAGAGAATTTTGTGTCCTTTTTCCAGTTATCTATTAGGCCATGTCTAAAGCAGAGTAAAAATACCCTGCTGACAACAAAACTACTAATATCAAACATAAAATTATAATGTATCCTAAATTCACCGTAAAATCATTTATAATACAAATCATCAGCTCAAATATTGTATAAGAACGATACAAAGGCAATCTTATCATTGACATTGAGTCATACCTCACACCACCTTCATTCTGACCAGGTTTATTGGTGTTGCAGATATTACATTTTAGACGCTTAGCCCAGTTGACATTGCCACACCTGATAATTAAAATATTAGAACAGAAGGAACAAAATTGCTTCTGGACTACACCAAAGACTGGTGGAACCAAAGCATATATACCCATATAAGAGCAGCCTCTTAGTTAAACTAGTAGAAAACACATACATAAACTTCCATTTCACTTGAAAAATAAAGTCCTACTTTGTATCTGTTGACACAGCAAATTGAACGCAGCCTCTTCACAAAAGAAACTAACTCAAAAGAATCTAAGAAAATCAGGTTACTGGATCAAAACTACAACCCACCCTTGTCTCAGAGTCCACTTTTTCAATTTGACAACCATCTGAAGGCAATTTAAGTATTCGTAAATTTAGAGTCAACATTCAAAAGAAGAGGAACATGGTGCCTCCACACATTCTTAGGGCCAATTTCAGTGACACAGCAGTGCAGTCCATCACTTCTAAGTGAAGGGTCAACTGATATCGTCAAAAACATTGACATACAAGCTATATGTTGTCTTTCCATACCATATGCCATCTGAATGTCCTCTTTCTTTCGCTAGTTATGAAATATAAATGATCTATTGCAGTGTGTTTCAATCAAGTATCAAACGCTCATTATCATGTGAAAGTGAACCAACTATTATTTTAGACTGAATTGGATTGCTTACATTGGACAAGACCAGTCATTTGGACCAAAAAGACCAGTAGAAGCACTGGCCTGCTTCCCCGGTGGCCCACCATCAGCACTTCCACCTCGACCCCTCCCACGACCACCAGCACCCATGCTGCCACCAGATGCACCAGCAGGTCTGGCAGTTCCACAGCGATTACAAACCCCACGGAAGGCAAAATTCACATTTGTACAACTGCCAATAGAAGAGTATGAGAACACTAGAGCAAAACTGCCAAATCAACGGAAAAAAGAGCTAGATGAAGCTCCTCACCGATATCACATCACAGACCTTGTATTTGGGCACATCCAGTCACCCTCTTGCTGCCATGGCTTAGCGGAAGAATCAGCCTGACCGCTCCCCCTTCCAGCACCACCATTTGTTTCCTTATCACCTCCATCCAATCCAACAAAGTCACTCGAATCACCTGCATTTTTGTTCTTGGACTGGGCCATAAAAACTCCAATGGTACTTCCGTGGAAATCTTTGTTATTGAACCATTCGACAGCAGCCAAAGCAGCATGCGGGTCCTCATAGGTAACAGTAGCATCTCCCTTGGGCTCATCAGTCTCTTTGTCTCGGTAGAGCCATACCTTGGGAGTACCAGTTCGTTTGTCTCTCTAAGAAAGCATGTAAGAAAAATGTAAGAAACTCGAAATCTTGTGAATAGAAGAAGATTGCAATGACATCAAAAAGAAGCAAACAATTAGTACCTGGCCAATACCATACCTTTAGTAACCCAATGGTCCCAAAATATTCAGCCAACATATTCTCGTCAGTGCCTAATGGAAGATTGGAAACGTAGACGGATCCATTAGTAGGAGCACCTTTCGTTGTATATCCAGCCATCTTAATCCAATTTCATCAAAAACAAAACCCTGTAAAATGATAATCACAAGAGTTTTTCACTTCCATTCTTCATCATAATCACGTATATTAGAATTCACAACTACTTGTTCGTCGTAATCATACACATATAGAAGACTATCAACACCGAGACCTCATTGAGAATCCTATTAACAAACATTCAAGATGGAGATAGATAAGAAACATAAAAGCGAGTGAACACAATCGAGATGCCATTTTCGGTCCAGCAGGGCGGAAAGAGAGAGGGACAAAAAGGCGATGAAAGAAGAAAAGACAAGAGCGAGAGAGAATCTAACCAGCGGCGACGGAGTGTTCGTCGGATTAGGGTTTGTAGTCGAGTGAGAGAGAGAGAGAGAGAGAGAGAGAGAAAGAGATCTCGCGAATAAAAGGCTTCCACAATTGTTTGGTGGTTATTTGCAATTGATTTTTTTTTCCTTTAATTATGATCTTACATGTATTGTTTAAAGGGTCCATTACGGCTAAAAGATGTGCAGCCGTATTACCATCACGTTTTATATGTGTAAAAATTAAACGGTAGAACTTTCGTTTCCATTCTACAATATCATCAATCAAATTGAAGATTGTGATGTCATTTTCATGCCCTTGCACTATTTTGACTAAGCTCTTATTGTCACCTTTGAATATTATCAATTCATATCCTTTTGTTCACACACTTTGCATTGCATTCAACAAAAATTTACCTTCTGCTTCCAAATTTGAAATTGTTGTTCCTAAGTTGATTGAACCCAAGTACTGAGCTACTCCTTGATTATTCCTTATAATTCATCCTCCCACAACTTTTCATGTAAGCGGGTCAAAGACAGCATCATAGTTGCATTTCAAAGTATTATCTTTAGGACGATTCCATTACGAAACAATTGGGGAACGCTTCATTTCTTTTTCACAATTTGTGGCCTTAATCCATTCCTCAACATCGGCTTTAGAGAAGTCCACATCCTTTTTTGGTTTAATTCTCTGATGAATACTTAAGTCTTATGCACCCTGAATATCCATAATATATCGTATATTCTCCTCCACATATTGAGAATGATTAAATAGACAAGGAAAATGTAAGGAAGAAAGTCCCCACGTTGTTAGCAAAATTGGACAAGTGAAAAGCATATGATTTATAGTTTCTTGCTCTAGACAACATCTCTGGTGCGTTGTTGTTCCTATGGATTTTGTTAGAATACACCAAATGTAGTGTTTTAATTTTGGCATACTTTGTAAATTAC
Source organism: Eutrema japonicum (assembly GCA_030161315.1). NCBI lineage: Eukaryota > Viridiplantae > Streptophyta > Magnoliopsida > Brassicales > Brassicaceae > Eutrema > Eutrema japonicum. The sequence goes on from BSQW01000001.1 coordinate 44,688,634, forward strand.
ATACTCTATTCTTCAATATCATGGATGAATTTCAGGATTATATTGATGTCTTGAAAACCAGTAACCCGAATCAACCGAATAATTTCTATTTTTATGTAATGACAAATTAAACCATTGAAAATATCAATTAAACATGTAGAATAGAGTTACAATATCATTAAGCAAAAAACTTAATTATTAAATTGGAGAGTACGTAGCATGCATCGGTGATGCTACACAAAAAACAAAAAACATAGTTGACTAAAAAAGCAGTAACATGATAATATATAGTTAAGCAGGAGGAGAATCGGAAGCACTAAAAATTCTTCTTTTTCTAACTTTGTATCGTGTCTTCTCGATTACAAACTACCATCTCTATATATACAACACAGAAGTTTACATTTTCGTCTATCAGTAAATCGGGAAAATTTAGAATATGTACATTTTTGTCATCAATAAAAATAACTACACAGAAGAAAAAAAAATGGGAAATTTTACATTTTGTCATTATGGAACATTAAGTAGGAAATTTTACATTCTGTATGTAGTTGATTTTTTAATTTGGGTTACCATTTTCTTTCAAAAGACTCTAAAGTTGTGATATTTATGTATGTATTTCATTATTTCCTTGATCGGGTAAACTAAATCCATCACTAGGTCATGTCAAATTCAAATCGGTTTAAACACATAAATGGCTAGACAATTATTGATCCAACTGAACCATATTTTTTTAGCGACAGTAGTAGAAAAGTGTTAATAATGATTATAAAGATATATTGTCAATTAACTCCTAAACTCTATGAGAAGATCATTTCTGATTAGAGGATTGCAAGAGAATACAATAACATGAGACTTAAAGCCTCTTAGCTAAGTGTCTTCTTCTTGTTATTTACCCACTCAAGAAATAATATTTTCTTCATGCTTACATAGTTAGATATGGACAGAACACATTGGAACAAGAGATAAATGCACAGGCCATGAGAAGGACCGAATCAAATTCAATAATCTGGCTTTATCGCTGTTGTTATGACATTAATTACATGGCTTGATGAGAACAGAGGTTATTTTTACATGGTTTGGCTTGGATGATCAAGTATATACATAGAACGACCTAGCTTACGATGTGTTAATGATCAAAATAATATAAAGAAGACGGCTAATGCGTTTGCATAAACTTTTCATACCTCTTGAACATAAATCAACTCCGGTAATATATCAAAAAACCATTTAAAAGGTCAATATCCAAATTATATCACATATATTCCTGATGCAATAATCTAATCTTTCACTATCATGTATAGTATAGAACGGTGCATCTGCGAACCGCAGCACACTGGATTTAGCGTCCGCTTTAGAAGAATCAAGCAGGTGAAGCCGACCCAAATGGTTGTAACTTTAGGTCGGTACTAACCATAGCATTCCAGTTCTCATTTGATAACCACATGAGAGACAATGTTGCTTCAATGGCACGTCATTATGTGAAAAGCATAGTGGGATCGATTCAGAGGGCCATTGCTCCTCGTCCTGGTTCCAGTATCGGCCCAATCTCTGTTCCCACTTCTCCCGTAGCTCTCACTCTGGCCCGGTTGATTTCCCGGAGTTACAGGTACTTAGCCATCTAGGTACCAAAAGCTAAAAACTCAATGCAAATGCAACTTGAAGATAACAAAGCACTCTTCAGCTAAAAACATGGACTTATAATGACGTGCATCAATTAACCAATTCTAAATCGTAACCAAACTAATTGTAAATAATTTTCCCAAACGACATTTTTGTTTTAAACAACCTCAAAATAGACTTTAACACAAACTACTAAATCGAATTATTTGTCACATTCAAATGCAATTATCAATTTGTTATTACAAGTTTCTATTTTCGGCTTATAGACTGTTTTTTCTACTTCTCTCTCTTACACAGTCTTATGTAATAAGAAAAAATAAAAGAAATAAGAGCGGAAATTGTCGGTAAAAAAACAAAAGAAACAGTCTAAAAAAAGACAGTCAAGTCTCCACTAAAACAGGGTTTTTAAGAACATAATGAAAAGAAAAAAAAAACAAAACCACTTCCCCTATTCATAAGCCAAGATAAATCTCAAACAGCTCATAACACAATCAATTCCTAATAATAGATCACGAAAATTCTTATATTTAAGAAGCACACAAGCTCTTAAGTTTTGGATCAAAAGCTCTCAAGTTTGTGTTTGGATAACAAATTAGGGCAAAAAACTAATAATAAGTGAAGAATAAAGAATGGCTGGAGGAGCCTTTGTATCAGATGGTGGTGGTGGAGGAAGCTATGAAGGCGGAGTCACCACTTTTGTCATCATCACCTGTGTCGTGGCCGCCATGGGAGGTCTCCTCTTCGGTTACGACCTCGGAATCTCAGGTCTGTAAATTCTTCTTTTCTCCGAGTGGGCATTCGTTTTTTTTTTTTTTTTTGATTGATTTGACCAATCTAGTTTCAAGGTAATGTAATGTGGTTTCTTGTGCAGGAGGAGTGACATCAATGGAGGAGTTTCTGAGCAAGTTTTTCCCTGAGGTGGATAGGCAAATGCACAATGCTAAGCGCGAGACTGCTTACTGCAAGTTCGATAACCAATTGCTCCAATTGTTCACTTCCTCGCTCTACCTAGCGGCCCTCGCGGCTTCCTTTGCAGCTTCAGCTGTCACAAGGAAGTACGGACGCAAAATTTCCATGTTTGTTGGAGGTCTTGCTTTCCTCATTGGTGCTCTATTCAACGCATTCGCCATGAACGTCGCAATGCTCATCATCGGTAGATTGTTGCTTGGAGTCGGTGTTGGGTTTGCTAATCAGGTGAGTCAACGTGGTTCAGTTTAGTTGTTTTCGGCTTTGGTTTGGTTTTTGTATGGCTAACTTCCGGTCATGGCTGTCTTTCCTTTTCCACAGTCTACTCCGGTTTACCTCTCGGAGATGGCTCCTGCCAAGATCCGGGGAGCGCTCAACATCGGATTTCAAATGGCCATTACTATCGGAATTCTGATTGCAAACCTAATCAACTATGGAACATCTAAAATGGCTAGGAATGGATGGCGAGTGTCTTTAGGTCTAGCTGCTGTTCCGGCAGTTATAATGGTTATCGGATCTTTTGTCTTGCCCGATACACCGAACTCGATGCTTGAGAGAGGCAAGTATGAACAAGCGAGAGAGATGTTGCAGAAGATTCGTGGAGCTGATAATGTTGACGAGGAGTTTCAAGATCTTTGTGATGCCTGTGAGGCTGCTAAGAAAGTGGATAATCCATGGAAGAACATCTTCCAACAAGCCAAATACAGACCCGCGCTTGCTTTCTGTTCCGCGATTCCTTTCTTCCAACAGCTCACTGGTATCAATGTGATCATGTTCTACGCTCCTGTTCTCTTTAAAACCCTTGGTTTCGCAGATGATGCCTCGCTCATCTCTGCGGTTATTACGGGTGTTGTCAATGTTGTCTCTACCCTTGTCTCCATCTATGCTGTTGACAGATACGGAAGAAGGATTCTCTTCCTTGAAGGTGGTATCCAAATGATCGTTTGCCAGGTAAATTAGTTTATTCCTCTGTCGCCTCGATAATGCTAGTTTTCTGAGTATACGTACACGTGTGAAAATTGAAACATTAAATGATGATTGCGTACCTTAACATCAATGGGTCATTTTGTAGATCGTTGTTGGTACCTTGATCGGTATGAAGTTTGGAACCACAGGATCAGGGACCTTGACACCTGCAACAGCGGATTGGATCCTAGCTTTCATATGTTTATATGTTGCAGGATTTGCATGGTCATGGGGTCCATTAGGATGGTTAGTACCAAGTGAGATCTGTCCGTTGGAAATCAGACCAGCGGGACAAGCCATCAACGTGTCTGTCAACATGTTCTTCACTTTCCTCATTGGACAATTCTTCCTCACGATGCTTTGCCACATGAAGTTTGGTCTCTTCTACTTCTTTGGAGGAATGGTTGCGATCATGACCGTCTTCATTTACTTCTTGTTGCCGGAGACAAAAGGGGTTCCTATTGAAGAGATGGGAAGAGTGTGGAAGCAGCATCCGTTCTGGAAACGTTACATCCCAGATGATGCAGTTATTGGAGGAGGTGAAGAGAACTATGTCAAGGAGGTTTAAGAGCCAAGAACGTTAAGGTTTCAAAGTCTAGGCATTGGTTTTGCTTAGCTGTTGGTATTTCGTTACTTTTTCAAGGGAATAAGCCAACAAAGATGTGAGAATCTGCGGCCGAGAGGAGAAGAAGAAGAATGAAAATTGTAAAAAAAAAGTCTTTAATGTTGAATTCTTTTACCTGATTCATTCCAATAAATCCAAGCAGAATTTGCTACTTCGCATCCAGTTGCGTTTGTTTTTCTATTCCTTCAACTGCCAAATGAAATTAGGTGCAAAAAATTGCCAAAAACGAGTTCATCGGGCAGAATACTACAATGATCAGTCATGCTTCCGGTGAACGATCTATGGAAACCTAACTAAACAAAAAAGACAGATACTGGAGCAATAAAGTGAAGGAAAAATGCCAATAATAAGCAAAGAAACCTAGATATATATTTCCCTATGATACTTGTTTGATACTGAGAAGAGCTCAAGTCTTTTCTATTAGTAAAACTTGTTGCTAGATTTACACATTCGATAAGAAACGGGTGATGAAGATCATAATTGAAGAAGAGAATTTGTTTACATAATAAACAGTGTGTTGAGACCGAGGAATACCGGTGGAGAGAGAGAGAGAGAGACGATTAAGCAACAGATATTGTGTTCAAGAGTCCATCAATGTACTCCTTAAGCTTGGCTTTTGTAATAGCACCTTCCCTTCTGCTACCTGGAACTTCCTTCCCGTCCTTGAAGAGGATGAGATGCGGTAAACCATAAACCTTGAAATCTGCTATTAACTTGGGATTAGCGTCGTGATCAATCTTTACAATCGTCAACCTGTCACCATATTCCTGGAAGAGGGATGCATTTCAAGTTTTAGAAGGCAAGAAAACTAAGAGAAATCTCAAAATATAAAGCATTCGAAATCAAGAACTCAGAATCAAATGCGGCATTTTACTGAGTAATCAGTAGATTCTTCAAATTGTTCTTGGAACTTTAAACCAGGCGCTAAATATCTGATTTCAATTCAATCGATCTCACTCAACTTCAAACAATCCGGTCAAATTCTCCAGCAGAAGTGATGAACAAAATACGGATTCTGTGATCATCAATCAACACAGAAAATTAAAAGAGATAATAGCTATACAAAACCTGGGATAAGGATTCCATAGCGGGATAGATCAATTTGCAGGGACCGCACCAAGTCGCGACGAACTCCACCAGAACCGGCCGGTCCGATTCCAGAACCGTACTCGAAAACTCACTTTCTCCGATCTCCTTGATTCCGCCGCATCTTATCGCCGAGCTAGAAGCGTTAGTTAAGAGTTTCCTGGTTCGTTTACCACCGGACCTGAACGAAAGTATGTGGGTATTAGCCGAGAAGGATGCGACCTGGGCTGAGCTCAGAGGTTTGACGGACACGGAGGCAGCCGAAGAAAGTGAACGAACCGGAGTGAGATATGATCGGATAAGAATCGTAGAACTGGAGACGATAGAATCCATGTCTTCTTCTTCCTCCTCCTCCAATTGTGTGGAATAGGAACGAAGGCTAAGGTGATGATTTGTTTTTTTTAAGGTCCCAAACGTTTTGATTCGTTCAATTCGGCCCCATACTTTTGAGAAATTTAACTCTGATTGGGCCGGGCTTGAAGCCCATAATTGAAAAAGTCCTCACTCAAGAGAGAGAGCGAGCTCGGAGCCGGCGACACAATCACAGCAGATTCGAGACTCCTCTCTCTTCTGTTCCCAATTTTGTCATCTCAGCCTTTTTGAGATTTGCAGATTCCGTCATGTCTTCCGGCGGAAATTCAATCGAATCCTCCGTCGCGGCGGCGGACAAGATGTTCTTCTGCTATCAATGCAATCAAACCATCACAATCTCTATTTCCTCCTCCGCTGATCCTTTCTGTCCTCTTTGCAACGGAGGGTTCCTCGAAGAATACTCGGAACCTAACCCTAATCCAATCCCCAGTCTGATCTTCCCGATGTCGGATCCAGTCTCATCTCGCTTCCCTTTCATCCCAGTCATGGACTTCACGAACTCGAGCTTCTTGGGGCAATCGATGGAGGCACAGTCTACTCAGCAGCAGCCTGATGCTTTCGATCCGGTTAGATTTATCCATAACCATCTTCAGCAACTCCAATCCAGCGGTATCAATGTCCAGTTTCTGTTCGAGAACCAACCCTCCGATCCAGCCAATCCTTTACCAGGAAATCACGGGGATTACTTCTTTGGGCGTGGTCTCGAGGATCTGATCCAACAACTAGCTGAAGATGATCCGAATCGGTACGGAACTCCCCCGGCTTCGAAATCCGCCATCGATGCGCTACCAACTGTAAAAGTGACGAAGGGCATGTTGCAATCGGAGATGAATCAGTGCGCGGTTTGTATGGATGATTTCGTAGACGGTATCGATGCTAAGCAGATGCCTTGCAAGCACGTGTACCATCATGACTGCTTGCTTCCATGGCTGCAGCTGCACAACTCGTGCCCTGTTTGTCGACATGAGTTACCTACGGACGATCTTGACTACGAGAACAGGAATCGTGGAGGTCAGACGAGCGGAGATGGGCAAGGATCAGGTGAGAGTCAGCAGACGCCGAGGAGGTTTAGTATATCGTTTCCATGGCCTTTCAGAAGACAGGATGCAAATTCGGATTCTGGTAGTGGATCTGATATGGATACTAGGCAAGACGAATTGGATTGAGGTTTGTGATCTTGGTTCCGATCTTTATAAAAATCTGTTTATTTTTATTTTATTTTTGTGTGTGTGTTGTCTGTGTGCAAAGTGGGTTATGAAAACTGATTCATTGTTCGAAGGACCTCAAGTAGAGTGGTTATAATAGTCTGTAGTGATCTATAGAAAAGGTATGCTCGGTCTGTTGCAGTGCAATTTAGGTGTCTGTTTTGATGTGTGTGATATATGAGTTGGTTCAATTCAATGGGATTCAAATGTCGTAACATGACCTGAATGTTCACTAGGTATAATAAGATTGTAGCTTCAAGCATGCGAAAAAATATAGTCTTCTCTTACTTGCTCTTAGTTGTGATGCATTGAATCTTGGATGTCCCGAGAGTCTTGTTTTTCAATCTGATTCAATACTTTTGAGTGTTATTGAAGCTTTGTAGGAAGGGAAAATGTTCATTGTTGTAGCAATGTGTTGCTATGTTTCAAGCTTCTTGGTCCTTACTATGGATTTTGCCTTTGAATTTTTCATCAACTTGCCGAATAAACATTTCTTGTTTGCCTATGTTTTGATTTTGATACTGAAATAGCAGATCTTTGTCGATTTGGAATTGATTTGAGGATCGATTATGGCACATCGCTTTATGTAAATGATAAAAATGGTGACTAAGCCAGCTTGTGCCAAACCAGTCTATTATGTTGTGTTCGGACTGTTAACTGCGGGTTGGCCCTTAGAGGACAACAAAATCTTACCTGAGCTATGAAAAATCAGGTCTACTTTGAACCGGTGTTTATAGGACTAGCTGGCTGGACTGAGCCGGTTAAGGCCATCACAACATATCTAGTCGTAGCTCGTGGGGTTGATATTATATAAGATGGTGATTCATGTTTTGTTCTATGCCTTAAAGCTAAACCTAATGTTGGTTTTGTTTCTTTGCAGTCACAAGCGAAAGTCTCTTTGCTTGGATTGGAAGAAAACGTGAAGGAAAGCCACTACAAAAGACAAACTCATTTGTAAGAAGGTGGAGCAGAAAACTGTATATTGCTGCTGCTTTTAGTGAGGTTTCACTTAAATCACTTTGTACATATCAAAACGTTTACATTTTTTTCCGGTTCGTTAGAGAATTGCATTACGAAAGTGAGAGTTTTAAAATTGCAATTGCTATCAAATTATTTTCCATATGGTTTGTTGTTCTGTAATGATTTCTTAAGACTTTTTTTCTTCACTAATATTAAAATAAATAGTTTTGGGCTTGATTGGTAACTAGGAATCAAAACTTTTATTTATGTTCGTTTCACTGATTTTAATTTTTAACCACAGCATCAAAAACTTTTTAAGTAACCTAACCAAAACTTTTAAGTGACCTCCATAATAGTGTTCAACGCAAACTCAAAAATGTCAAGGTGTTTCGTAGAATGTACTAAATCAAACATTTCCGGGTCTGCATCACTCTTGATCATCTTATTGTTCTTTTGACAAAAAAATAAAAATTTGTTCTTTCGGCACACTAGCTAACTACCAATTATTATTCTTGTTGAAAAATATGGCCCAAGATTTATTATTTAGTGACAATGGGACGAATATAAGCTAAGATATTCTCAGGTTGTAATGTTATATATATATATTATATATGGTTGACTACATAAAACGGAGATGTGATCGAAACATGGACCAATTCTAAATTTCTAATTAATTGATTGTTACTTGATAGGCTTATCTTGTTTAGTTCTTCCCCTTAAATTTTGAACTGGAAATTCATAATCTATTAGGCTATAATCCGCACTAGTTATATAGTGCGGAAATTTTTTTTTATAAAAACTGTTTTAAAATTTAAGAAAAAATAAATTTATTTGAATTTTATAATATGACTAAGTAATGATTATATATAAAACTGTCAATCCAGACTAACTTGTCTACTTAACACGTTTTGCAATGAACAAAAATATTATTCGGGCTAACCTGCAAAAACTTATAATCTAGAAAACATAACTCTAATATGCACCGTTTAATGACTATGATTTTTGTGGTCAGTTCACAAACTCTTAGAAAAACAATTTTTCCGTGTCTTAACAATTTATAAAATTAGTATAATATTTTTCAAACTTTTGTTTTGATATATATTCAAATAAAATATAATAATTATAGTGAAAATATTGCAAAATCTCGAATATATATATATATATATTGTTTTGAATATATATGGATTGATTATTATTTAATAATATCATAATAATTAAGAAACTAAATAGTAAATAACATTTTTAATAGAAAATAAATACTTTCTATATTTTCATCAATAATTTTAAAAGATAATTATATCTTTTATTTAAATTATTTTTTTTATTTATAATGGCATAATATGTAATAATTTACAAAATAAAATTCATTTTTCTAAATAACTTTTTAAATAATAATATAGAAATTGGAAATATCATATGATAGAATGTGGAATTCTCTTGAATTTTAACGGGTAAAAAAATATAATATTGATTATTAATAATTATATTTCCCATAGTTACCAAGAACATAGTATTTATAATTTGCAAGAGAAGTTTTAAAAAAAAGATTCGAATCAATAGTCCGGTTTAATCGTAATTAAAAAAACATTAAATGAGGAAAATATCATCATTAAACTTTGTGATCACATAATTTGAAAAACAAAAAGCATCGGTTAGGAAATATTAAGGGTAAAATCGGAATTTTGACCACATGTGGTGCTTAAAATTCCACTGTTGGTGGCCAAAGAAGACATTCAAATTTGTCGGGATGACTAATTAATACTCTGAATCAAAATTGTAAGTAAGAAATAATTAAGAGGAAAGAAAACAGTTTTTTACTAAGCAGAGAAAAAGTTGCATCTTCTTCTTCTTCTTCTTCTTCTTCTTCCCTTTTCCGATTTTCTCTCAAAATTTCTCACTCAACACAACACCATTGTTACTGTAAAACCCCAAGTGTTATATATCTTCCCTTTCTCCTTTTTACTCCCACCACATTCATTCTTTTGATTTTTCATCGTTTCCTGAGTTTACATTCAGAATCACGGAAATTTAGGATTTTTGTGTGTATGTTTCGAGATCGATCTCATCGGAGAAATCAAATTTCTGTGAATCTGAAGTTTCTCCATTAAAGTGGTTGCTGATTGGCGGGTTGGGTTTCTAATTTTAAAAGGTAGATCGTCACAATTTCAACCTTTAGTCTTTCATCTTTTCTAATGAAATCGAGAAGAACAAAAATCTGTATCTTTTCCTTTTATAAATCATGATAGGACTCAAAGATTCAATCTTGAATTGGTTTGTTTTAAGATCAGGTCAAAGTTTTGATAGTCTTAACAATTCAAGCTGTGTAAGATCAACCCTTAGATTTACTTTTCTCTTATAGTGACTTTGGTGAGAATCCATTGGATCTTGCATTGCTTTTACTTCAATAATTGTGTTCTTTATTTAGAAAGGGAACCAGAAAAGTCTCTGCATTTCACCTCAGAGGATTTCATAGATTGCCTAATTTTAGAATCTCTTTTCTTTTTGATTGTGGAACTCTATAATAGCGACTGCACATTGAAAGAGCACTTCGTTCTATGTCTTAAAGTATGGTCCCCTCTATAGTTCTGTTAATAAGCTTGGGTCTATGTCTTCTTCGATAAGCTTGTTGGAAACCACAAGTACTTTGTCTTTCTGGTCTCATTTCTTTTTAACTGACCAGCTCTCTCTCTCTCTCTCTCTCTCTCTCTCTCTCTCTCTCTCTCTCCAGAAGGTTACGCCATTTGTTCAATCACTTAAATCGATGCCGGCAGACTATAGATTTCTTGGTTCACCAATCTCTGATCCCCTTGAGAATTTCTCCAGCTCAAGTGTTTTTGTGACCGATTTGATTATTCCACGAAATGGTTATTTAAGAAATGGGGTTGATGGAACTGAAAATCCTGTTGGGGGAATGGATAGTGCTAATGAGGATTCACCATATAGCGTGCGGATCATTTCAAATGGAGAGCGGTCTTCAATAGGTGATGGAGATCCTATTGTGCCCTTGCCTCAGAGTAATGATATCCGGTGGAGCGACACAAGCGCATATGCTCGGAAAAAGGTATCCTCAAGGTTCTTATGTTGCAACTTCTCTTATTGTTGATTTTCGTGTGGTCGTTTGTTGCATGGACAGGTTGGACTACTAGTTAAGATGAAAAGTTGGAACAAACATTCTTTTTGAACAAAAAATATTTCAATTTACAGGTACTGCAATTTTGGGTCCAACTTCCAAACGGTAACTGGGAGCTGGGGAAGGTATTGTCAACTTCAGGAGAAGAGTCTGTTATTAAACTGCCTGAGGGAAAAGTAAGTGAATTTTAATTTCCTCAGTTAGATGTTGATTATTATTTTAGGCGTTTGATCGGAATCTATGACTACACTTTGATTTAACAGGTTTTAAAAGTCATATCAGAGACTCTAGTACCTGCAAATCCTGATATTCTTGATGGAGTAGACGATCTCATGCAACTAAGTTACTTAAATGAGCCAGCAGTGTTGTACAACCTTGAGTATAGGTACAACCAGGACATGATATATGTAAGCCGTTTGTGCTAATATAGTTTATTTTTGGGTGCCATGTTGACAGTCTCTTCCCTGAATTCTATAGTGAAATGTTTCAGCCTTTATTATTGCTTTTCTGAATTTTCCTTTATGGTGCTAGACAAAAGCAGGGCCCGTTCTGGTGGCTGTGAATCCCTTCAAGGAGGTTCCTTTGTACGGAAATCGCAACATTGAAGCATATAAGAATAGATCAAATGGGAGCCCTCATGTCTATGCTATTGCAGATACAGCAATCCGTGAAATGATACGAGGTGGGATAATGTTTTCTTAATCTGTTTATTGTTTGACGTATTGCACTCTATGTTTTCATTCTTATCTTTTTCGGTTTCCATTCCAGATGAAGTTAACCAATCTATCATTATCAGGTTAGTCAAAATTAATTTCCTCCTTTGAAGTTAACTGTTACAGCTTAAGTAAAAGTAAGCGCACGTGTGAAGCTTACGAGTGTCTGTATTCGCTCGTGGAGTATTATTCTTCACGCTAATATTTTTGCACAGCGTTTGTGGTATTTATGTAGTGCTGGTATGGCTGGGGTAAATCTTTGTGCATTTTGAATTGTTTTCTTATCACAAGATTTCTGTTTATCCAGTGGAGAGAGTGGAGCAGGGAAAACTGAGACAGCAAAGATTGCAATGCAGTACCTGGCTGCTCTTGGAGGTGGAAGTGGGATCGAGTATGAGATATTAAAGACTAATCCCATCTTGGAAGCATTTGGAAATGCAAAAACATTGAGAAACGATAATTCTAGTCGTTTCGTAAGCCTTCAATCCCCATTATGCCTTACGCAGACTCCTTTTCTTTGACTCTTTGAAACTTTGGGCCTTTGTTTGTCTCATAATATTTATTTGATGTTAAATTTGACAGGGGAAGCTGATAGAGATTCATTTTAGTGAAACAGGAAAGATTTCCGGTGCTAAAATTCAAACATGTAAGATTAAACCTTCACAGTGTTTGTTATTTTTCCTTTACAAATGCTGATTTAGCTTTTTTCTGTTTCTTCAAACTTTGCAGTTTTACTAGAAAAGGTAAGTTCCTATATATTACATTCGCTTGTCAAATTCTTTCATGTTGAAATATGGTTTGGTTAACTCTGGCATGCTTTCTTTTTATTCCGACACAATGTTAATAGTCTAGAGTGGTTCAATCTGCGAAAGGAGAAAGGTCATATCATATATTTTATCAACTTTGTGCTGGGGCTTCACCTACGCTTAGAGGTATGATCTGGAAATTCGAATCCTAAAAAACGCTTATAACAATTCTCTTAAAAAAATTATCCGGTCAATTGTTGTGATATAAAATTTTACATATATTAATGTAGATGTAGTTACTGACCAACTGGTGGAACAATGTTGTATGTCTGACTTTTTATTCCACTCATTGGTAAACCAGAGAAGCTAAATTTGACAAGCGCAAAAGAGTATAAATATTTGAGAGAGAGCAATTGTTATTCAATTAACGGAGTTGATGACGCTGAACGTTTTCACGCCGTTAAGGTAACTCCATCATTCAGTCAAATTTGTTCTTCTTTCTTGCTCTGCTTATTCAGTCATTTAACTTGACCTTTTGATTGAAAAACTATTTTCTGTTGCAGGAAGCTTTAGATATTGTGCACGTTACTAAAGACGATCAAGAAAGTGTATTTGCAATGCTTGCAGCAGTGTTATGGCTGGGGAATGTTTCTTTCAACATTATTGACAATGAAAATCACGTTGAACCTGAACCAGATGAAAGTAAGGTCTTCATACTGAAGACTTCAGTTCTTAAATACTGATGGTTTCTCTTTTTACGTTATTCTGCTTTTCTGTATATTGTGTGCGAAAATGTCACCCCCATTGTTTTGTTTCATTCTCTTGACGAAGGGTTATGGTTATTTCAAGTTTGCTGCCTAAGATTTTTGGCTCATCTGGCGGGGTGCACAAGCAAGGCTAAGTGCTGTATTTGTTTTTTTTCTTCCAGGTTTGTCAACTGTTACTAAATTGATTGGGTGCAACATCAATGAGCTTAAGGTAGCTCTAACGAAGCGTAATATGAGAGTTGGAAATGATACTATTGTACAGAAGCTAACATTATCGCAGGTAGGCCTATTATAAAGAACTGCTTGCATTTAATCTTTATGCGTCATTTTATTTTGAGTAGGGTTGGTTTTCCACTCTGTGATCATGATCTATGCTTCTTATCTATTTGGCATCAAGCCTTGCAGTACACGAGTATTTCCTATGAAGATAATGACTTTTTTTTTTTTTGGTGCTGAAATTATTTCTCATTTGCTTTCAGGCCATTGACGCAAGAGATGCTTTAGCAAAGTCAATCTATGCCTGCCTGTTTGACTGGCTGGTTGAACAGATAAACAAATCTCTTGCGGTGGGAAAGAGGAGAACTGGCAGATCCATCAGCATTCTTGATATCTATGGCTTTGAATCATTCAATGTATGCTTTAGTCTCTCTTTTCTTTCTTTTTTTCCTGCATGAACTTACAGAAGCTAGCTGCACATTAGATATTCAGATCAAAGTTAATATTACTAAATCATAGAAACTTTCTGAGAAACTTGGGGAACTCATTCACATAGTGAAAGATATTTAAGGATGAAACTGTCAATAGAAGCTTGATAGTTTATTGTCAGCATACACCGCACTATCTCTAAGTTAATCCATTTGCTGAAAACCTGAATGTGTAGGAACTATTTAACATATTTTCTCTATAGAGATTTCTGACCTTATCTTTTCTAAAAGCTCAACTTGTGGTTGTATCCACATTGCATGATGAGAAAGAATGGGGCATAAATTTTACAGAAAAATGGTTTCATGTATGCATCTTCTGTTTTACATTTTTTACCTATGTCAATGTTGCTTGATAACTACTTCACATGTTGCAGAAGAATAGTTTTGAGCAGTTCTGTATAAATTATGCAAATGAGAGATTGCAGCAACACTTTAATCGTCATCTATTCAAGCTGGAGCAGGAGGTAAAGTTGCCCCTTTCTGCTATGAGTTCTTGTAGTATATCTAGGCAGAGCATTCACGTGACAGACAATCTATCGAGTTCTGAGGCTAAATATTTATTTCTGCTCTTCCAGGAATATATCCAAGATGGCATTGACTGGACAAGGGTTGATTTTGAGGACAACCAAGATTGTCTCGGTCTCTTTGAAAAGGTAATGTGATAGCCAATCTCCTCTAATGTCAGGAACCATCATATGCTACATATGAGTATGTCTGTTACTCGGTATGATATATTAACATTTTGGCTATGGCTTCCCATTATCAAGCTGCAGAGCAATTGCTGAGATATGTTGTGATGGAACATGCCTATTGTTTATTCCAAACTCCAAAGCATGTTTTCTAAATTCTAAGACAAGTAAGTATCACTTCTGTGCAGAAACCATTAGGTCTGCTCTCACTTCTGGATGAGGAATCCACATTTCCGAATGGCACAGATTTGACACTTGCAAACAAGCTTAAGCAACATCTAAATGCTAGTTCATGTTTTAGAGGAGATCGAGGGAAGGCTTTCACGGTTGCTCATTATGCTGGAGAGGTAATAGCTTTAATTCATGTTCATTTTTGAAGTTTAGAAATCTAAACTGAAACAGGAACCTAGTCTTCGTCAATGATTCCTTCGTGATGCCAATCTTTACTTGCTTTTCGAACACAGGTTACATATGAGACGACTGGCTTTCTAGAGAAGAACCGGGATTTGCTGCATTCGGATTCAATTCAACTTTTGTCATCTTGCTCTTCCCACCTTCCCCAAGCATTTGCTTCTAGTATGCTCATTCATTCTGAAAAACCTGTTGTTGGTCCTTTATACAAAGCAGGTGGAGCTGATTCCCAGCGACTGAGTGTAGCAACTAAATTTAAGGTATGGCACTTTTTCATTAAACAAGGCTTGCTTCTATTTCTGCTCTTAAACAAATTAAGCTTGTCGCGCTTGTTGTGGTTTGCTCATCACGGCTTTCATCTCAGTAACATTTTTTGCTTAGTTTAGGAGGAAACATCTCATCATGTTAAATTTTTTGATTAATGACCATACTGGATATTTTTTTCAGGGTCAACTTTTCCAATTGATGCAACGTCTAGGGAACACTACCCCGCATTTCATTCGCTGCATAAAGCCAAACAATGTTCAGTCTCCCGGGTTGTATGAGCAAGGGCTTGTCTTACAGCAGCTAAGATGTTGTGGGGTCCTAGAGGTGGTTCGAATTTCCCGGTCTGGATTTCCTACGAGAATGTCTCATCAGAAATTTTCACAAAGGTAACAAATCTATCAGTTTTCAGTAGCGGCATTTTCATAGTTTTAGAAGTCCTCTTATCATTACCCTCTCTTCTTTTGTTGCATTAATGTTGATTGGTCATTCATGCTGTTTTTCATAGTTTTAGAAGTCCTCTTATCATTACCCTCTCTTCTTTTGTTGCATTAATGTTGATTGGTCATTCATGCTGTTTTTCATAGTTTTAGAAGTCCTCTTATCATTACCCTCTCTTCTTTTGTTGCATTAATGTTGATTGGTCATTCATGCTGTTTTTCTTGTCATACTTATAGATATGGTTTCCTTCTGCTGGAGAACATTGCAGCAAAAGATCCTCTAAGTGTTTCGGTCGCAATTCTTCATCAATTCAATATCTTGCCAGAGATGTATCAAGTCGGCTACACAAAACTATTTTTCAGAACTGGCCAGGTACTATAGCTAGTCGTCTGATGTCTTGACTTTATCTAGAAGGGGCCACAAATCAGAAACTCTTACTGCAATATTTTCGCCTCGCCTTTGCAGATTGGGGTTCTTGAAGATACAAGGAATCGCACTCTTCATGGAATTTTACGTCTCCAAAGCTATTTTAGAGGGCACCAAGCACGATGTCGTCTAAAAAAGCTTAAAAGAGGAATTACTGTTCTTCAGTCATGTATTGCCCCTTGTCACATTTCAATATCTTGATTTGTATCTGTTATCTCGTCATAGTAGAGATATCTTTAGCTTTACTTGAGCTACGGCTTCCTCATACATCCTTTTGTTTCAGTTGTTCGTGGAGAAAAGATAAGAAAGGAATACAGGGAGTTACTACGGAGGCATCGAGCTTCTGCTGCTATACAAAGCCATGTTAAGAGAAGGATTGCTAAGAGACAGTATGAAGCCACGGTTGATGCATCTGTTGTAATACAATCAGGTCAATAGGGTTAATTAATTAACATGACTGAAACAAACCTTGAAATGTCGTGACGTATTTGAAATCAAAAGTTTCAAGAATTAGCTGAAATCTTCATTTTCTTGCAGCAATTCGTGGCGAGCTGGTTAGAAGATGCGCTGGGGATGTTGGTTGGTTAAAATCTGGAGGCACCAAGGTCCTAACAAATTTTATTTTCTTGCATCTCACTAAAGATTATATAAATGAACATTGCTTGACTCGTAAACCGAATCTTTACGCAGGGAAATGAGTCAGACGAGGTGCTAGTGAAGGCATCAGTACTTTCCGAACTTCAGCGCAGGGTTCTGAAAAGCGAAGCTGCTCTCCGTGAGAAAGAAGAGGAGAACGATATTCTCCGACAAAGACTCCAGCAGTATGATAACCGGTGGTCTGAATATGAAACGAAGATGAAATCTATGGAAGAAATTTGGCAAAAGCAAATGAGATCTTTGCAGTCCAGTCTTTCCATTGCAAAGAAAAGCCTAGAAGTGGAGGACTCAGCGAGAAACTCGGATGCATCGGTGAACGCTAGCGATGCAACGGATTTATCAGGAAGTGGTGATTTCAGGACCCATGGCAGGACACGAAGTGTAGGTGTGGGTTTAAGCGTGATAAGCCGGTTAGCAGAAGAATTCGGACAAAGAGCTCAGGTGTTTGGTGATGACACGAAGTTCTTGATGGAAGTGAAATCTGGTCAGGTGGAAGCAAATTTGAATCCGGACAGGGAGCTAAGAAGGCTGAAACAGATGTTTGAGACATGGAAGAAGGATTATGGAGGGAGACTAAGGGAAACGAAACTGATACTAAGCAAACTTGGGAACGAAGAAACAGGTGGTTCAGTGGAGAAGGCGAAGATGAAGTGGTGGGGGAGGTTGAAGAGTAGCAGGTATTAATGGTCTCTTCTTTTTTTTCTTGAGACGCACGTCTCTTTTTACACGTTTGATGTTCTTTGAGGTTTTGGTTTTGTTGTTGAGAAGTAAGAAGGCTCCATGGGGACTAAAGAGTCACGTTTCTCGTTTCCATCCAAATTCAGTAAATATATTGTATTTATAACAAACCGTTTTCTCTTTCTCTTCCTGTTTTAGTTTCTAGTTTTGAAATCAAAATCTCATGATTTCCCATCCATTTTCGAGACACTACTCTCCGTGCGTCTCTCGCACATGCTTTCTCTTCTTCAGGAAAGAGCGCTGGTCCGGCGTTTGATCTCTGATTCCTTCGGGTCATTCTTGTCGGTTTTGGTCCGTTGAGTGAAATCTCTGGCGGTTGGAGGAATTTTCATTCGTTTGATTTAGTAATCCTTAGACCGCCTTAGATTTTCTCCTATTTCAACGCTCTTTTGATAATCTTGTGGTGTCACGATCTACGGAGAAATGAAAAATGATTAATTATCCAAAACAAAGGCAAAGACTGTTTTCAAAGCGGAGAAAATCAAAGTTACTTTTTCTTATAATGACTGTGATACGGAAGTGTTGATATCAGATTGTCGAAATTTCAGAATTTGTTCTAGAAGCATTGGGTTTTATTATGCGGTGTGTAATCAAGAGTTTTAGCTCAAAGATGCTAACCTTGCACATAATTCGCATCAGAGGAAGATCAGATATGGAAAATGAAAATAACGGATCATATATTCCGTTAGCGAGTAAGGGCTTTTCCATACTACTTTTCATGACTCATATGACCCTTTCTCAATGATGATATTATTAGAAATACTACTAAACAATTGTCTTGGCGTTTACCGGCAGGCAAACCTTATGGAGAAATTGAAAAGTAGGAAATAATGATTAAGAGAAATGGATAAAAACAAGAAACATTTCGGAACCTTTGTAGAGTCTCAATTTGAGATTGAGAAAACTACGCTTGAAGCAGCTTTTAGTGCATTGAGTAGTCGGGTCGAATAGTCCTACTAGTAGAATTCTAAGCAACCGACTACTATGTGCTTTCGACAAATGTGATTCGGCGTGATAGCCTTAGTGTGGCTTTTGAGAGATGTCACTTATAACCATAGCAGTGCAACTAAAATATATGTTACTTTTTTCTTGGGATCAAAACGTTGGGTCTTGTCGCATAGTGATCGAGAGATGTGTTTGTTCGTGTGTCGCAATTTAGTTGGCGGTTGGATCAGTCTCAACAATAGTGCAACTAAAATATATCTTCTTCTTTTTTATCATATGTTACATCATCAAACATAATTAGTCTAATCATATCACAAATCATCAGGTGATGATTAAACTACCAGCAATACATGCGATTATAATGAATAACTATACAAACAATAACTCAACTCAGCTCTCCCTGTAATACACAGATCCACGAAGAACGGTCCTATCTGCACCACACATACGATGGACATCTATCATTTTATCTCCGCAACAGACGAGACCACGACATATGGTTCTGCCTACAACACTCTAGAACTCGATAAGCTTTGCATCAATTAATCCGTAAGAAACTGCACTTTCTAGGAATCAAATCTAAATTTGATGTAGAAACATTTTAAACCTTTTGACCACATGGTCAATAGACTTCCACAAAATCAATGTAAGTATTCATGGGCGTTCGGATATCCGATCGGGTTCGGTTCGGATCCATTCGGATTTTCGGGTTTAGGATTTATTATCCATTCGGGTATTTTAGAATTTCGGTTCTGGTTCGGTTCGGATCCATTCGGATTCGGTTCGGTTTCGGATACCCGAAAAATCATAAAAATAAAATGAAAATTGGTTAAATTTAAATAAAATTTGGTCAAAACTTAACAAATATAACTAAAAACTTTGAATATTTTGGTTGTTTTGGGGCTCTCAATCATTTTGGTACAAAATAACTCATATCTTCGGATTTATAATTGTAATTTTGGGTTATCAAGTCTAAATATAATTAATATTTTGATTATATAATTGTATTTCGGGTATTCATTCGGTTCTCGGTTCGGTTTCGGTTCTTTGGATATAAGAATATAAGATCCGTTCAAGTATTTTATCGGTTTTGGATTCTGGTATTTTGCCCAGGCCTAAATATAAGTTTTCAAATTCTAAATTTTGTTTTAAAATGTTCATCAATTTTTGTTTTTTTTTAAACTCCAAAAGTTTCAAATTTTTTTCATTTGAAGCCAAAGAATACTTGAACAATTTTTCTTATAAATTAAACTTGGTAAATTTAATGATTTGTTTAAAAGATCAAAAATTAAAATGATGTTTTAATGTGTTGCCAAAAAATGATGTTTTAATGTGTTGCCAAAAAATGATGTTTAATGTAATATATGGACGGATCGAGTTTGAAGATGGGGAAGACCAAATTGGGTTTGGGTCGAGATTGTTTTGGTTCGTTCTGTCCCCTCTCTGCCTCTCTCTCTCCTTCCTCTTACGTAACCCTAACGAAGCGGAGGGAGCAATGCTCTGCTAGATCTATCTTCGCTTCAATTCAATTCTCCACCAAAGATCGTGGAAAGTCGCCATTGAAATCGACGAAAGAGGAGGAATTTCTACTTTACATATTTAGAGAGAGAGGGTATAAGGCGCCATGGATTTGGATCAATGGATATCCAAGGTTAAAGAAGGCCAACATCTCTCTGAAGACGAGCTTCAGCTTCTCTGCGAATACGTACGCCTTCTTCTTCTTCTTCTTCGTTTTCTTTGCTTGCTTTCTCTCTTCTGTGAGGATTCATGCATCTACAAACCCAATTGTTTGCGTTCTCGATTGAGGATTTAGCTTGCTCTGCTTTCCCATCTTTGTGGAACTTTACTTCGAATCTGGTCTCTACCTTACTGTTTTCTTTGTCATTTTAGTTTATGGATTTTAGGGTTTCTCTCTCTCTTTCCTATCTTTGTACGGAGATAACTTATATTTCTTCTGTAGCTAATTTAATTCACTAACGGATGCACAAGGGCACGCGCTTGCAAACTCTTATTTGGGGATTTATTACATAACTTTTGTAACCCGTTATTATAGCCTTCTTTTTCTTCTTCTTCTTCTTTTCGTTGCATTGGTAATCACAAGATGTTCTGATACGTTTATACTGTTTACAGGTGAAAGAAATTCTCATTGAGGAATCAAATGTACAACCTGTCAACAGTCCAGTCACCGTCTGCGGTGACATCCATGGCCAGTTTCATGATTTAATGAAGCTTTTCCAGACCGGAGGTCATGTTCCCGAGACAAATTACATATTTATGGTATAGACTTCTTTTCTTTGGGCGTTTTCACACATCAATCAATATGTACACATACTTTAATTTGGTGTGGTGCATTTTCTCAGGGTGATTTCGTTGATAGAGGTTACAACAGTCTTGAAGTTTTCACTATTCTTTTGCTTCTTAAAGCAAGGTATGTTTTTTAATTTTTTTTCAGAAGTTATGCTTTGCATATGCCATTGATCATGCTTCTCTTGAGGATGCTCTTTAAGCTGTAAAACACATTGCTCCATTCAGCTTAAAACCGATCTTTCTCTTGTATTTCAATGTGTAGATATCCAGCCCATATCACACTTTTGCGTGGAAATCATGAAAGCAGACAGCTAACTCAGGTATCCGTTATTCTCTTTGACTGATGTCTATTGTTGCAATGCTCTTCACGCAGTTCCTAGTAGATAAGTAATTTTGATTCATCGTCCTCAATTGTTGTAAACTGGTTTTGAAAGTCTGAATTTGTACATACGGCAATGCCATGCCAGTTAATCGAGTACTAAGTTGCATTTTGTGTGAATCGATTACTGGAAAGCTAATTTCGTAAAGTTCATGCTTTAGTTAGTAACATGATCCCTGGCATCCTTCACTTTTCTTCTTGGAAGTTCTTGATGTGTTTCTATTCCTACACCATATCTCATAATTCTTAACATCCACTGTCAAGGAAGAAGATTGTTATGATATTTTGTTGTACTTTAATGCACTTCTGGTAAATCTTCAAGATGATTAAGCCGAGGATTGTACCTCCTGTTGCAAATTAAATGTGTATTCCAAAATCTGCTGACAGTATGATCAAAATATTTTTACATGGTGACAACTCTTGGGAAGTTGGTACATAAACAGTGCAAGACATCCACAATAAACATGAAGTGATGGTGTTTTGTTTACTTTCATCCTGCTCGCAGTTCTTTTTAAAATGTTCTTGTTTAACTTTCATGCTACACTTGGTTTTATTTGAAGTCCCTGCAGGTTCACTTTTTAATAAAGTTGATGTTTAAATTATCATTCCAATTTTATATTTGCTAGGTGTATGGTTTCTATGATGAATGCCAAAGAAAGTATGGTAATGCTAATGCATGGAGATATTGCACGGATGTTTTTGACTATCTTACACTTTCAGCTATTATAGATGGCACAGTAAGTATTTTCATAAGCATCTTTGGCATTGTATTATGATGTATTTTCTCTTCGGCGTATATGAACATAAGTTATCTGTATACTATATTAAAAAGTATTGCATCCTTGATGTAGGTTCTATGTGTTCATGGTGGCCTTTCACCTGACGTACGGACAATTGACCAGGTTAAAATGTGCTGTTTTATTGTTTTTTTTCCACCCTGCTAGTGTTATTCATGATTGATTAACTTTAGATGTTATTGTGTCCTCTAGATAAGACTGATTGAGCGGAATTGCGAAATCCCGCATGAAGGACCCTTCTGTGATCTTATGTGGAGCGATCCTGAAGATATTGAAACATGGGCTGTCAGTCCACGTGGAGCTGGTTGGCTTTTCGGGTCCAGGGTTACCTCTGAGGTATGTATTTTTGTTGTTAAAATTTGAATAAGTTGTGTAAGAAAGAAATCGTTTTCACTTTCTTGATCTTTGGTTTGCTTCTTGTGCAGTTTAACCATATAAACAATCTTGATCTAGTATGTCGCGCGCACCAGCTTGTACAAGAAGGTCTCAAGTACATGTTCCAAGATAAAGGTCTTGTAACTGTAAGTGTGTTGCTTCTTATGATTCATTCTGGCTATTTTGAAGTATAATAATCTGCTTGGTGATGTTTCTTCTCTTTATTTTTTGTGTAAAGGTGTGGTCTGCACCTAATTACTGCTACCGCTGTGGGAATGTGGCTTCTATATTGAGTTTCAATGACAACATGGTAAGTCATTTGTTTCCTTTTTTCCTACTGATGTGCCGTATTCTCGTGCTCATGTTCTTATTACTTTTATGCACTTATCTTCTAACAAGAGAGGTGTTTATTTAGGTACTGTTTTGATCGGAAATATAGACAAAAGTCTAGTGAGATAGAGTTCGAACTATGTTTTTACCATTTATATAATAGCTGCAGTTGATGGTATCAACATCCATGGGTTTACAGCTCTAGTGACAGTCCAGTGGGAGCTATCTATGTATGAAATGACCTAGTTGGTGCTTTAGAATCTATTCGGCCCAGATCAATCGTGCTCTTTGTGTTCTTCTATAGACCTGTTTCTGGGAAGTGTCTAGGATCTGATATAGTCCTCACTCATGGTTATCATTTGTTGAAATATGCTTTATTACCAGGAAAGGGAAGTGAAGTTCTTCACGGAGACAGAAGAGAACAATCAAATGAGAGGGCCAAGGACTGGTGTTCCATATTTCCTGTGATGAATGATGATGATGATCCTACATTATTAGTCTCCTATTGTTCTGATGAAGTTAGCGCCATTATCGCCATTGCCATTGGCTTTATGTTCTTTCAAGGTATATCTTCTGATGTATGTTTACACTTCCATTATTTTTTTTCTTCTTCTTTTGGAAACATTTTCTTGTGAAAGTGATTGTCACTTTGGCAATTTTAGTGGTTTTGATACACTTTTTAACTTGATCTAGACTCTGGATGTTGTTACTATACGTGCTTTTTTCGTTTGGTTTATCTTTCTTCTGTATGTAAAGACCAATTTTAGGAAATTTTATCATCCCATACCTTGTTTTGTTCGGTTTAGTACGGCTCGGTTCACGAAGCCAACATTTTCAAGTTCAATAATTCACGAACCAGCAATGTCGTTTGGTTCAGTAATCAAGCTAAAAAAAATGATCAATGAGTTCGAATTACGGAATTTAGTGTAACCGATTTAAAAGCCGGTATAGCATCTAAACCGGGGTTAACCAAACGATCAAACTATTAAGAACTCGTTGCGAGTCTTGCGCAGTCGCTCACTAGATAAACACCAAACACACCTGTAAATGATAGTATTAAGGCGTGGAGTCGTTTCTCCACTTCTTCATCGTCTTCTCCACTTCGGTGCTCCTCTCTCTTGCCTCGTTCCTCTTCTCCCTCGCCGCCGCTGTATCCTACGGTTGTGTTCTTCTTCTTCCTCCTCGTTCTCTGAAACCGCAGCTGCATCATTGCGGCTGACATCATCGGGAGACATGGCGGAATCGAGATCCCCTCCTGTGGCGAAGAAAGTGGAGCATGTGATGGAGATGTTTGGTGACGTTCGGGTTGACAATTACTACTGGCTCCGTGACGATTCTCGTTGCAATCCCGACATGCTTTCTTATCTCCGTGAAGAAAATGACTACACTGATTCCGTCATGTCTGGTGAGTGAGGTTCTTAGGGATTAGGGTTGGAGATTTATAGTGAATTATTATTATTGATTGGAAAAATATTTCAGGGACTAAGCAATTTGAGAATCAACTGTTTGCTGAAATAAGAGGGAGGATCAAAGAAGATGACATATCTGCACCTCTACGCAAGGGTCCTTACTACTATTATAAGAAAAATCTTCAAGGAAAAGAATATGTTCAGCACTGTAGGCGTTTCATCCCTCACAACAAAGCTGCGCCTTCTGTGTATGATACTATGCTAACTGGTCCAGATGCTCCTCCTGAGCATATAATTTTGGATGAGAATATTAAGGCCCAAGAGCATGACTACTACAGAATTGGTGCCTTCAAGGTTAGACCGTCGGGACTTTGCTAGGAATAGATTTTGATATCCTCTCAGAAAGTTTCGTTTCGTTTCAAACCTGCTCTTTGTTAACTTGATGTTTCATTTTTTTTATCCTGTCTTCAGACCAGTCCCGATCATAAATTAGTGGCGTATGCAGAGGACACAAAAGGTGATGAAATATATGCAGTGAATGTCATTGACTCTGAGGCCCTAAAACCAGTAGGGCAATCGCTAAAAGGAGTGACTTGTGATCTTGAATGGGCTGGTAATGATGCTTTGGTCTACATTACTATGGACGAAATCCTGCGACCTGACAAGGTTTACCTTTGAACCTTTCCCACCCTAGTATCTTAGTGTATTGTATTGGAGGCAGGGATTAACTTTAGCGTGATATACTGTTTAGTTTAGGATATGCCATTTCTATCAAATTGTGATATTATACACCTCTTAGATGCAATGGTTTTGAGTTTTTACTAAGTTCGACGGTTAATCTTTGTGGCTTTCATGTTATCATTTTCATATATTCTTTGTGACAGGTCTGGTTACATAAGTTGGGGACAGAGCAATGCAGTGATGTATGCCTTTACCATGAGAAGGATGATATGTTTTCTCTTGATCTTCACGCCTCTGAGAGCCATAAGTATATATTTATTGCATCTGAAAGCAAAACTACAAGATTTGTCTTCTCGCTTGATGTCTCCAGACCTCATGATGGACTCAGGGTGCTGACACCTCGTGTAGATGGCATCGATACATCTGTCAGTCATCGAGGCAACCACTTTTTCATCCAGAGAAGGAGCACTGAGTTTTACAACTCAGAACTGGTCGCCTGCTCAGTTGATGACACATCTAAGACAACAATTCTGATTCCACATAGAGAAAGGTAAACATTTTTGTTAGAATCTGTTTGCCATTGTAAGTGTTCCTATCCAAAGTCCAGATGAAGTCTAACTAAATTTCAGTCTCATTTATATTCTTTGGCTTAGACCGCATGCATGGCTGTTTTTTTTCTTCCAATTGCTAATTTAGTTTTATGATGCATTATTCATTTAACTTTTAAGTCACCTATAGCTAAATAGTTATACTATATTTTTTATATGGACAGTGTAAAGATTCAGCAAATACAATCATCTCGCAGTATTGGAGCGTGAACAGGGACTGCAGAAGATAACAGTTCATAGGCTTCCTACTGAGGGACAGCCTCTGAAAGGTCTCCAAGGTGGTCGCAGTGTTAGCTTTGTTGATCCGGTCTATTCAGTTGACTCGACAGAGTCTGAATTTTCGTCTAGTGTTTTAAGGTTCTGCTACAGCTCGATGAAAACACCTCCTTCTGTGTATGACTATGACATGGACAGTGGCACTTCTGTTATCAAGAAGATTGACACAGTAAGTAAACTTGCTTATTCCTTCCGCCTCCCTCACTTTGGATCAATTTCCTATGCGCTCTGCACATTTAGCTGCGGATTTTAAAATTTAAGTGTATTCATTAAATGGTAGTGAGTCATATTTACATGAAAGGCACATGAAAAATTAAAAACTTTCCCCTGTTTTTTCTTTTAGGCTGTTACTTTGCTTTTATGAGTTTTTCCCGTATATGCTGCCTATCTTTAGATATGGTCATCATTGATATTTATGTTAACCTGCTGTATTTCATTCAGGTATTGGGAGGTTTTGATGGGTCAAATTATGTTACAGAAAGGAAATGGGTCACTGCATCTGACGGAACTCAAATTCCAATGTCTATTGTTTATAACAAAAATCTTGCAAAGCTCGATGGGTCTGATCCATTACTGCTTTATGGATATGGTTCATATGAGGTATTATTAGCTGTTTTATGGTCCTCATATCCTTAGTCCTTTTACTTATTTTGTTCTAAGCTATATAAACTACTCTATCTTTACAGATTTCTGTGGATCCATATTTCAAGGCATCAAGGTTATCCCTGTTAGATCGTGGTTTTATCTATGTAATTGCTCATGTTCGTGGGGGTGGTGAAATGGGGAGACAGTGGTACGAGAATGGAAAGCTGTTGAAGAAGAAAAACACATTCACTGATTTTATTGCTTGTGCTGAGCGTTTGATAGAACTTAAGTATTGCTCGAAGGAAAAACTGTGTATCGAAGGAAGAAGTGCTGGTGGATTGCTGGTGGGTGCTGTTCTTAATATGAGGCCTGACTTGTTCAAGGTGGTTGTCGCTGGAGTTCCTTTTGTAGATGTTTTGACAACAATGCTGGACCCAACTATTCCGCTTACGACATCAGAATGGGAGGTGGGTTCGATGCTTGTTCAATAGCCTTAGAACATCGATATACATCATCTGCACGTGTTTATAGAGCGATTTGCATTGGGAATTTGTAAAGATATGGAAGTGGAATAAACATAAGGATAGATAGATTTCCTTGGGAATCAAGAAGCTATCATTTGAATTGGTTTAATAATGGTTTTTTTTTTCCTATTCATGTGACAAAAGGGCCTCTTAAATTTGTGTTATTTTTGGCTTGTATCATTGTAGGAGTGGGGTGACCCCAGAAAGGAAGAATTTTACTTGTATATGAAGTCATATTCCCCTGTTGACAATGTGAGTATATTGCTTCTAATAATATAATCTGCAATACATGATATGGAAGCTCTCTGTGATGATGCATATATTCCAATATAACAGGTTACGGCGCAGAATTATCCAAATGTTCTTGTAACTGCTGGGTTAAATGGTAAGCATTCTTTTGTCTAGATACAGTTCTTTTATTTTCTGACCTTTATGACGTCTGTAACTGATGATGTCCAACAGATCCAAGAGTCATGTACTCTGAACCTGCCAAGTTGGTGGCGAAACTGAGAGAAATGAAGACTGACAGCAACTTACTTTTGTTCAAATGTGAGCTTGGCGCTGGGCATTTCTCAAAATCTGGGAGGTACGAATTGAGTCCTTTTTACCTCAACAAAAGAGTTTTCCACATTTATACTTGACTCGAGTTCTATTCAACTAACCAAAGACGTTTTGGTATTTGATTGACCAATTTTTGTTCTTATGCTGTTTGATTCTTGACGTGTAGATTCGAGAAGCTTCAAGAAGATGCATTTACGTTTGCATTCATGATGAAAGTTTTGGACTTGATTCCCGCTTCCGGGTGAGTCCTCAAATCAATAGCTGCCTGCTTCATGATCAATTGATCTTCATAGTGACTTTGAGAGGAGGAGAAATCTTAACAGTTTAGGTTTGTTATTGTGTTTGGTCTTTCTTAGACATTTATTTGTTTCTCTTCGTTGCTAAAGACTTGAAAGAGCGAGCGAATAAAGCGTCCTCTGCTCATTCAATTGAATTCTTCTTCTTTATTGCTTTTTTTATTATAAAAAAAAAGCATACAATAAATTAAAGCAATTAACCGAAATTTTAGTAAAAATTAATATTTTAATAGCGTATATAAAAAATACACTGAAATATACTACAAGTTTATTTAATCAGTTAATCTACATCGAACCGAACCAAAAATATATAAATCGAAATTGGGCCTATTTTATAAAATCTCAAAAATCCGAATCTAACGAATTCTTAGAAACCAAACGCCGAGCCGATGCGGCAAGCATATGAGACCGGGTCGGTTCCGACCCGAACCGTTTCAAAAATCAATCCGGGTCAAACCCTTGGGCCTTGACGCACACGCATGTGACTCAATAAAAGTAGTAAATACATAAACCCTTGCTTCTGATTCTGATTCTGATTCTGATTCTGATTCTGATTCTGAGTCTTCTTCGTTTCGCTTCGCCTTCGATTTCTTCACATTTTTCTCTCTCTCTCTCTCTGTTTATCGAACATAAAAGTTCTTCAGTTGGCGGCGATGACGGGCCTTGCAGCACCGAACTCGACGGCGCAAGTGGATTACTCAAATCTCCCTTGCCCTCTTCCCTATGAGGAAATCCACCGTGAAGCTAACAGTTCAGTATTATACTCCTTTACTATCATCAACTGTTTTATATCTTTCGGAGATCACAATCTGTCTCTCTTATTTCTGAGTGTCTTTTATTAAACTGTGCGTTTTGAACGAACAATCGGAATCTAAACGAGTGTTGCAGCTGGAGTGCATTGGTGTTATAAAGTGGGAATTAAATTTGAGAGAAGTTTTATTATGTTTGTGTTTCAAGTTTGTAGAAATTTTATTCTTTACTTTTTTTTTATAGTGGACTAATATCTTAAGTTATTACATTTTCATTTGGGTGGATTTTGTTATGTTCTTGATGTATTTTTAACACCTAAACCCTTGGACTCGTTTGATTTCACTTTGCAGTGGCTTTAAAGCCAGAACTATTTGAGGGTTTCCGCTTCGACTTTAACATGATGTTGAACCACAAGTTTTTTTTTTTTTGTGGCACATTTATGTTCCTAAAGTAACTAAAACCATGTGTATTCAAACAGCGTACTGATGGGACCAGCAGAGGTTCCCACTCAATCATCTCATATAATCAAAATTCCAACTGCTGACTATGATAATTTGGTGCAAATTTTATTGATCCAAAGGTATCTTGTTTTTTTTAATATTGATATATACTGCTTGGCATCAAGAAGCTAGCTAATAACATTGACCAACAATCTATACAGTTGATGCTTATCGGAAGGGTCTTGACGGATGGTAATCTAAACGCGAGAGTCAAGTGCGATTTAACTGATAATTTGATCATACTTGCTAATGGTCAGGTAAATAAAAATGTTTTAAGATATAGATTGTCTGCTCTATGGTACGTACAATAGCTCCATAAACTATTGTTTTTTTTCTTCTCAGCTTACAAGCCAAAAAGATAAGTCGCACGGCGTGGTCTCCTGTGATTTACAAGGTGAGAAGTTTTCTGTATTCATCATCGATATGTCTGTTATGATTTTGCTTTGTTCGTTTGACAATCGCGGTTTACATTTTTTTAGGGGTCAGACTACAGAACCAGGCTTCAGATTGGAAGCGGCTCCCTCTTCGTAGCTAACTATATTCAGGTACAAAAAAAATACTCAACTATTATTCGGGTTTTTCGGTTACTCGGGTAGTTTAGTTCGGAATTTTTTTACCGAATTAAACTACGGTTCGGGTATTGGATAGTTCGGGTTTTAAAATCTTTACCGAAAGTTTTGAATTTTTTGTGCATTCTGTCACAGTAAAAGCTCTTTTCTTTTCTGTAGCATGTGACACCGTACCTATCTTTGGGTGGTGAGGCTTTTTGGATTCGTCAGCATCGTAAGTCGGGTGTTGGTTTTGCAGCTCGATATGAGACTGATAAAATGGTAATTTTTTCTTCTTAATTAGTCAGAATTTTGGGAACACACAATCAGAAAAGAAAAAAAGAAAAAAAAAGCTTTTATCAACAGGTTGCCTCTGGGCAAGTTGCTTCCACAGGTGTGGCTATCATGAACTATGTTCATAAGGTTTCAGAGAAGGTAAAAACATTCTGGTCACTCATCTAAATTCATCGTTAACACTATTATATACTCCCTCCGTTTCATATTAGTTGTCGTTTTAGAGCTTAAAATTTGTTTCATATTAGTTGTCGTTTTAGAGTTTAAATTTTGTTTCATCTTAGCTGTTGTTTTAGAATTTCAATGCAAATATTTGATAATATTTCCATTTTTATTCATACTCTTTTAGCTTATTAATTAGTGTGATCATAGTATATAATACATTAATGAGAGGTAAAACAGAAAATTGAATTATTTCATTAATCTACGTAAAACAACATAGAACGACAACTAATATGAAACGGAGGGAGTATAAGAGTACATAAGCTAAATCATCATCATCACACTTTTTTTGTTTGTTTCAATGATCAGGCCTCACTTGCAACAGATTTCATGTACAATTTAATGTCGAGAGATGTTACAGCTAGTGTTGGGTATGACTACATTCTTCGACAGGTATCTTGCTTCTTTCTAATTGGTCCCATTCATTGGAGTTGAAACAAGCAACCAAAATTTGTTGAAGTTTTGGTTTTGGTTTAGTGTCGGCTAAGAGGAAAGATGTGGAGTTACATCTTCTTACCTAGAAGAAGTATTGCCTATTCCTGGTGCTGGTCTCCGTTTTCTTTTATCCGCAGAGGTAAATAAAATTACATTTTTTTAGTGTTTTGGATATGATTTTGGGTATCAATTAAAACCCTAATTTGTTGAATAAGCAGGTGGATCATGTGAAGAAAGATTACAAGTTTGGTTTCGGTGTTAACTTCGGTTAATCCTATGATAGTTATATTAAGCCTCATGCGATTTCATGCTCTAATTAACATTCCGTTATTTTTTTGGCTGTTAGATTTATAATTTTACTAGTATTTGGCCCGTACTACGTCCGGGTTATAAGAACCATTTAAATATTCTTTTTATTGATGTCATGTAATTACAACTCACCAAGTTTCAAAAAGAATTTAAATTAAGAAAATGAAAAAGGAACATCAAATTATATAGTACGAACAAATTTAAACTAAATCTTTAGCATAACGAATACTATTAGACCTTTTTCCGAGTATTTGACTGCTTCTTTTTTCTCCATGAAACCACTTACTTTTCATTTATAACATTGAGTTACAGAGCAGGAATTATAACTCTTTTACAACACATATATCAATACAGAGAATCAGAAGCTGTGGAGATTACAGTTTTTGTAAGATGTTAGGATGAAGAACATAGTATTTGACTTTGCTTATTGACATTCATTGCTTCCTTTATTAACATGCCAGTCCAGATTTTGTAGAAATTTGCTGCAATCCTTGTGTTGTTCTTGTTTCTTCAGCTTCTTATCCGGCCGTCCTACTGTTCATTTGGGCTTTCTCTCGCTTATACTCCTTCGCTAGAATTTCTAGTTTAACAACATATCATGATTTGCTAGAAAACTACGTTAAAAAAAAATATTACTTGTTGACTACGAAATAATACAAAAGGTTACTGGTTGCTGGTTATCTTCTCTTTGATAAGGAAAACATAAACTTCTCCATTCTATCTGCAATTTTTGTTTATCTTCTCGTTGATAATTGAACAAACGTTTTTCAAATCAATGATTTTGACATTATGTATGATGAAATATAAGTAACTGAAAAATAAGTATTCACAAAGAATGTGTATGAGCGAAGTAGAACTCTAATATTTCTGAAAATTAGCTTAACTCAATATCTGAAAGACCTAAAACAGCATAAAACAGCAAAAATTCTATAACTCCATTTTTGCTGAAGAACTCTGGGTTATGACAACTTTCAATTTGTTGTCTGATGAAATTGTTAAACTCAGAAAATCGAACTAAAATTAAGATTAGTTTGACAGCCGAGTAAAAGCAAAGATTTCAATGTATATTGTTACAATAGAACCCGAGGAGAGTATATGGTTGGAGGCAATAGAACCCGCCATGAGTTTGACATTAGCCATAGATTATATGTTTGATCTGAATAAAGAACCATAGATATTTTATCGGAGCTTCGCTTTTGCAGAGATTAAAAACCTAAATCGAGATACGATATAGGAGGAGAAGATGATAAATTACCTTGAATCAGAACAAAAAGATGGTAGTGTTCGTATGCCTTCTTCAAGTTCCGGGGAAGCGGCGATGAGTTAGCTTAGGGTAACTAAAATTTTAGATTGGGAGACAATGTAGATGATGAGAAAACTTATCTAGTCGTTTTGAGATGAATGCTTTATATAATTGTTTAATTGAAGAAGAAAACCGTGGATAAGGTGGTTAGTTTCATAAATTTAAAAGATCGTGGAAAGGTGGGAAGGTGGGGAGAACAGTTGGAAAGCACTCGAACAATTTACGTCAGTTTTAACTGCTTGCTAACTCAAGCCAAAATTTGGGGACATAAATTTATTTACGTTAATTTTTTTTTTTACTTTTCACTTGTCGACATGTAATTGGTGAAGTGACTTGTGCTTTAGTAGATAAAGATTTCCTTGGCTTTGTTTCTCCTCAGAGATAAATAAAATAGTTTACCGAGTGAGACTCTTCTTTATTTTTCGTTATTTAATTAATTGATTAACTGTAGAACTTTAAGAAGAGAAACAAGAGCCTAAGCTCAACAAGCATATAAAACATCAACTCCTAAGGGAACGAGAAATTAGATGCTACGTGTTGCCTCTTGACGAAGGCGATCATGAAGCCACGACGGACCTCTAATGGCCAAATATGATTGAAATTGGCCATCTCTCATCACACTCTTGGATATATCCCGATCAATGGAATTGGAGCTTTGCCTTCCAACTCGAAATCACATCTGTGAAAATTACTTCTTAGCATATTAATATAGGCACTAAATGCTCTAAATCTCGGCCATACTGATGGTTTGGAAATAATCTCAATTGCAACAATCAAATTAGAAGCTATAACAATGTCGGACAGTTGTAAATCCTGATCATTCTGCATAGTCTAGATCCATGTTCTAAAAAGCGGCCGTCTAGCCGCCTAGGCGCTAGTCGGCGGTGCACCTCCGCGATTAGTGTCTAGGCGGTGAATTAGGCGGTCAAACGATTTTTTCAAAAAGTCAACGATTTTTTCAAAAAGTGAACGGTTTTTTTTTAAAAAAAGGGAGAGTTACTTAAATAGCATAGAAATTAGGTAAAATGACTAGACTAATCAACAATTTTTTTTTATTACTGAAATGTTTTTCATACCCAGGATGCCTTTCTAAGCATTTGATAACAAAAACGTAATTACAGGAATGCCATTACTTTTTTTTCCACATCAGCGAAAAAACAGGCGCGGCGCCTACGTGGCACAAAAAATGCCTACGTGTATTATGAAAGTCTGCCGCAGAAATTTCTCGCTGTAGTGACGGCAGACGGCAGATTTACAGGACGAGCGGCTGATTTAAAAGAACGGCCGACTTATGAGTTGGTCGGCTGATTTATATTCATAAGTCAGCCAGATGTCACGGCAGACTTATATGAACCTCGGCCGACTTATGAATTTTCGGCTGACTTATGAGTACACGACACGACTGATTTATATTCGGACGGCCGATTTATGAAAAATTTGGCTGACTTATTGCTATGACATGGCCGACTTATTGTTGCCCGGCTGATTTATCGTAAATCCGGCTGACTTATATGACTGATTTATTTTGCAACGGCATACTTATGCGGGTTAATTGTGGCTGACTTATATTAAATCAGCCGTAATAAGACCGATTTACTTAAAAGTCGGCCTAATTACGGCTGACTAATTAGCGAAAGATTAATTACTGTAATAGTATGCTATTGACGACTGACTTATATGATGTAGCGGCTGACTTATTTTTTCCACCTGATTTATGTGTTTTGATGGCTGATTACAGGAAACTTTATTAATTACTTAAATAGTATTTTAGTGGCGACAGACTTATAGTTTTGTTTGATGGCTGATTTTACATGGCTGATTTATAAGTTCGTTTGATGGCATGTTTCCATGTCAGCAAAATAAAGATTACACATCAGCTCTGAACACATACATTATTAGGTTTAGACTCCGTCTTCGTCGTCGTCGTCTGTATCTTTCTTCTTCTTCATTGTTGTTCTTTATCTCCATTCTTCATCCTTCTTCATCCTATACCAGATCTAAACTTTTGAGTGGAATATTAATGGATCCGGTGATTATTGTTTGCGGGATATGGGTTCATACAAATCGATATGTATTCAACGCCGACAAGAGAGGGTGTAAAGTTCTAGAAGTTAACGAACAAACAACGTACAACGATTTTGTACAGATGGTAATGGAGGATTATGGGTTGGATACACGGATCTGTAAAATTCAGCTGAGCTACATGTTCTCTAACAAGATTTTGAAAAAAATCTCGCACGATACTCCACCGGTTTATGTCTGTAATTCTCGCCAATTTCTAGGTTTTCAAACGGCTGACTTAACTGTACGATACGGCTGACTTATCTGTACGATACGGCTGACTTATCTGTACGATACGGCTGACTTATCTGTATGATACGGCTGACTTCAAATCATCCAAACCTCAAATCCGGCAGTTGTAAATCAGCCAAACCTCAAATATGTGTGTTTGCATTTTAAAAATTTATTTAATTTGATAGGTTCTCTTAATAGTTTTATTTCAATATTAAGTAATTTTAAGTCTTACATCAACAATGAGTTATATTTGTAAGATTTACACTTCTTGTATGTTTATTCTTATCATGTTCATCTCAAACCCTAAACTACATACAATATAATCCTTGCCATGTATTTATAAGAATTTTCATAAATAAGCATATAATATCATTATTTCCTTGAGATTACTAAGTTATAAACATGTCATATCTATATTACCATTAACTTTATATATAGTAACAACATAATCCTTACCATGTATTATCTATATGGCTAACTATATTAGACTTAAACCATAAATCCTACATTACATTTTTGTAGTAACTATGTTATCATATATAACATAAAAATTCCCCTAATTCAATGTAAAACTCGTAATCCCATAAATTCAAAAATATTTTATGTGATCAGTCGACCATAATAGATGACAAATCGGCCATACCTCAAATTTTTGTTTTAAGGTTTAATTAATAATTGGTAATAATTTTATTTCAATATTAAGTAATTTTAAGTCTTACATCAACAATGGGTTATATTTGTAAGATTTACACTTCTTGTATGTTTATTCTTATCATATTCATCTCAAACCCTAAACCACATCCTTCCCATGTAATCCTTACCATGTCTAAATATATTAGACTTAAACCCTAAATCCTACATTACATATTTTGTAGTAACTATGTTATCATAGATAACAAAAAATATCATCTAATTCAATGTAAAACTCGTAATCCCATAAATTCAAAAATATTTGTTTGATAAGTCGGCTATAATAGATGACAAATCGGCCATGAAGTTGTATGGATGTGTTGGAAACCAAAAAAGATGAAAAAATTGAATATTAAAACGAACGACAAAAAAAAAACAAAAAAAATTGAGTTTTCAAACGATTTGGAATTAGAATTCAATTTGGGCGTGAATATCGACGAAATTGAAGTTTCCCACGTACACTTTTTATAATCTCGAGACACCGCGTGAATCCCTATGTTTCTCTCGTAAATCAGCCATAACAGTGTTTGGTATAGTTCGTAAATCAGCCATAACGGTATTTGGTATGGTTCGTAAATCAGCCATACCTCAAATCGGTCAGTCGTAAATCAGCCATAACGGTGTTTGGTATGGTTAAGGTTTCTCTTCGGGAATCGCCCATATAGATTTTTTTCGTTTCTTTTTTCGCTTCGGGAAGTTTATTTCTCTTATTAAGAATCTGAAACGTTACAATTGATAGTAACGAGAAGAAACTGAATCGTTAGTTTTTTTAATTAACAATAAATCTCACTTAAAACAGTAACTTCTAAATGGCATTATCGTTTAAAGACATAAAGACATAAATCAGCCATCATATAAACATAAATCAGCCATCAAGTTTACATAAATCAGCCATCAAATATAAATAAGTCAAGTATATATAAATCAGCCATCAAGTGTACGTAAATCAGCCATCAAATATCCATAAATCGGCCATCAAGTTTACATAAATTAGCCATCAAATATACATAAATCAGCCATCAATGTAGCATGGATGATTCTGGCACTGGTTTTCATGGCAGGTTTTGACCAGTTATAGGCGATTGAACCAGAGATACCACAAAGCCATAAACAACCTATGAAGAGTCAAATTGAGATAGTAATATCAGATAACTCAAAAGCGTCATCAAAATTAAGAACACAGATCAAAAAATTCGGATCTGAGGAACAATTCAGATAAATACGAGATAACCTAGATCTATAATAACGATGAACTAACACAAATATTTGACGAAACTAGATTTGGGTATTCTTATTAGATGAGGTTACCAACACAAAGATTAGATCCGAAGAATATGAAGATGGAGAATAAGAAGATGAGAAGAAGAGAAAGAAAGAGACAAATAGGAGAAAAGAAGACTTACCGTGGGTCGACGCGGCGGTAGAGGATGAAAGAGACGAAGAGAAAGAAGGAAAAAATAAGACTTACCGGTATCAACGACGTCGGAATCTGAGACGCGGAGGGAATCCGGGAACAAAACTGCGTCTTCGCCGGAGCCGGAGCCAGAGCGGAGATAATTCGGCGAGTGAGAGATGCGGCTAGGGTTTTAGTTAGAAGAGAAAAATACAAGAGAAACAAAAAGAAATGAGAGATTAATGTTGTTTTTTCTTTTATATATCTCACTTAAAAAATCTAAATGGCATTATCGTTAATTACAGTTTGCACGCAGCCCTTAATGGATATTTCCTTTAAAAGTTGTATCATTTAAGTAATATCAAAAAGGTATAAATTACTCTAGTCATATCACAACGTTTTTGTGCTATTTGAGTAATTGTCTCTTAAAAAAATCGTTGACTTCTTGAAAAAGTCAACATTTTTTTTTTTTTTTGTGACGGATATATGGTTTGTTACAAGATCGTGGCACGTGTAGAGCTAATCCATCAGATTTTGACACGTGTATAGTTAATATAAAAGTTGTTTTTAGATTAAAGAAATTTAACTTAAAATTAAAAGCTAGAGTTTAAGTTAAGAAAAAGGAAAAAAAAAAGAGACTTAATCCTAAAAGTAAATTTAGCACAAAAAAGGAGTATCCTAAAAGTAAAGTTAGCGCAAAATAAAAAGGAAAAAAAAAATAGAACATAGACTTAATCATAAATGTAAAGTTAGCAGAAAAAAAGAAAAAGAAAATTTGCTTTTAGATTAAGAAAATTTATCTATAAAAACTAAATTTAGCGTATATAATTGATTGGAAATTAAAAGATAATGATTCAAAGTTAGTAACTCGCAAGATCACGACACGTGTCGAGCTAATCCATTAGATTTTGACGCGTGTCGAGTCTATCTATATATATAAAAACTAAATTATATACGCTAAATGATTCAAAGTTATCTATAAAAACTAAATTTATCTATAAAACCTAAATTTAGCGTAAAAGAGAATGATTCAAAGTTAGTAACTTGCAATATCGTGACACGTGTCGAGCTAATCCATCAGATTTTGACACGTGTAGAGTTAATATAAAAGTTGTTTTTAGATTAAAGAAATTTAACTTAAAATTAAAAGTTAGAGTTTAAGTTAAGAAAAAGGAAAAAAAAAGAGACGTAATCCTAAAAGTAAATTTAGCAAAAAAAAAATGGAAGTATCTTTATAAAAAAATGGGAGTATCCTAAAAGTAAAATTAGCCCAAGATCGCGATACGTGTCGAACTAATCCATTAGATTTTGACACTTGGTAAGTTAATATAAAAGTTATTTTTAGATTAAGGAAATTTAACTTAAAATTAAAAGTTAAAAAAAAAGAAAAAAAAAAGAGACTTAATCCTAAAAGTAAATTTAGCCCCAAAAAAAAAGAGGAGTATATTGATAAAAAAAAAAAAAAAAAGAGTATCCTAAAAGTAAAGTTAGCCCAAAATAAAAAGGAAAAGAAAAAAAATAGAACATAGACTTAATTCTAAATGTAAAGTTAGCAGAAAAAGGAAAATAAAAATTGCTTTTAGATTAAGGAAATTTATGTATAAAAACTAAAATTTTTAAAAAGGTGATAAACATTTTTCTATTTTGATTAAAGAAGTTAAAAAAAAGGAATACAATCATATAAGGAAAATGAATTATAATTTCTTACTTCTATATAACCAATTTGATAGTTTCTCAATTTTACAACCCAAACAATATTGAGAAGAGAGATACAGAAATCAAACGCAAAACAGATTACTAAGAGGTAATCTTTTGTTTTGTGTAATTAGAGGTAATTTTTTGTGTAATTATGAAATATGTATGTTATATACAATCGCTTATTATGATGGGTTTCCAGAACGATCACTTTGTTACCCATGACAAATATGTTGTACGTTATGCTGTAGGTTAATGCATATAGAGGTGGTGTATTAGATTTTTTTTAATTTAGATTACTATGCTGAAAATATGTTGTACGTTATGTTGTACGTAGTTTCTCAATCTTTTATACTCTATATCTTAACGTACACACATATAGAGGTGGTGTATTAAAAAAAAAAAAAATTATGTTGTACGTTAATACAATTTTTTTTTTTACAGGAATATCCACAGAGAAACAATGAATGCTGAAATTCTAAATAACAATAGGGACTATTTAACATTAGATAGTTTAAACAAGAAGCGCTCATATCGTCATAATCTTAAATTGATTAATAAAAAAACTTAAAAATTTTGAAAATTTAATAACTGATTCATAATCTTAAAAGATAAAGTTACTAAAAATATAATTAAAAATTCAAAAAAAAATAATTTTATTCTAAAAGGCGAAACTAATATAAAAAAGGAAAAAACATTTCTTAGTTTTTCCATGTAGATTAACGAAATTAATCATAAAAAGAAAAGAATTCTAAATTTTCACCTCTATATAAACCACAATTTGGTAGTATAAAATTAGACACAAAAAAATTAAAAATCTAATAATCGTATCCAACACTATTTACTGCATCTCTTCACCAAATGTTTCTTTCAATGTATATATTTATTTCATCGTAAATTTTGTTTCTAAATTTATGTATTATATATTTTAACGGGTCTAATATTGTTTTCCATTTTTTGACTTTAATTTTTTTTTATCACAAGTTATAAAATATTAAATTTTAAACCCGCATATATGCGGGTACTTATCTAGTATATATATAAATCAGAATGTTTTAAAGTTAGTAAATCGCCAGATCACGACACATGTTGAGTTAATCCATCAAAATTTGACACGTGTAAAAATAATAACCAATTAGATTTTGACACATAATATTAACAATAAAGGAAAATAATATAATATATACTTAATTATAAAAGTAAAGTTAGCAAATAAAAGGAAAATAAAAGTTAGGAAATTTATCTTAAAGACTAAATTTTGTTTTTTTAAAGAACAAAAAATAGTTTTCATGTTTAGAATAAAGCTACAATAGATTAACATTTTAAAAAGGAAAGTAAACAAAGAAAAATTAAACCAAAAATTATCCTAAAGCTAAAGTTAAAAAAAGGATAAAAGTTAAAGTTTTAAAAAAAGAAATGAAAAAATTTAAAAGAAAAACTAAGGAATGGTTTTTCCTTTTTTATATTAATTCTCACATGTCTCAAAATTAGTAACTCGCATGATCGTGACACGTGTGAAATTAATCGATTAGATTTTGACATATATTTAATAAATTTACAATTATATTTGACACATGTTTAATAAATTTTCAATTATATTTTAAGACATAATATTAACAATAAAAGTAAAATTTATAATCGATTTCTAATCCTAAATGGTGAAAGAAAAAAATAGTAGTTATGTTTAGATTAAGAAAATTAAACAAAAACTATAAATAAAAACTAAAGTTTTTAATAAATTTACACTTATACTTGACACTTGTTTAATAAACTTTCAATTATATTTTAAAACATAATATTAACAATAAAAGTAAAATTTATAATCGATTTCTAATCCTAAAAGGTGAAAGGAAAAAAATAGTA
The DNA here is from genome assembly GCA_030161315.1 of Eutrema japonicum. Classification (NCBI taxonomy): domain Eukaryota; kingdom Viridiplantae; phylum Streptophyta; class Magnoliopsida; order Brassicales; family Brassicaceae; genus Eutrema; species Eutrema japonicum. The sequence continues at coordinate 44,728,469 of BSQW01000001.1, forward strand.
GTTATGTTTAGATTAAGGAAATTAAACAAAAACTATAAATAAAAACTAAAGTTTTTAAAAAGAGGAAAAACCATACTTCATATTAGAATAAGGAAATTAAACAATATATAACATTCATATAAAGAAAATGAATAAAAGCCAAACAAATTAAAAAAAGAAAGGAAAAACCATATTTTAGTTTAAAATAAGGAAATCTTATTATATAAAACTGAATGTTTCAAAATTACTAATTTACCTGATCGCGACACGTGTAAAGTCAAAGTTTGAAAAATTAAAAATTCATTAATAAAAAAGTTACAAAATCTGAAAATTTAATAACCGATTCATAATCTTAAAATGTAGAGTTACTAAAAATAATTTACAAAATTAAAAAAAAATTATCCTAAAATGAAAAATTAATATAAAAAAAAATTCTTTAGTTTTTGAATTTAGATTAAGGAAATTAATCATAAAATGAAAAGAATTATAATTTATCATCTCTATATAAACCATAATTTGGTAGTATGTCAATTACACACCAAAATTTTAAAAGTCCAATAATCGTATCCAAAACTATTTACTGCATCTTTTCACCAATATTTCAAGGTATACATTTATTTCATCGTAAACTTTATCTCTAAATTTATGTATTATATATTTTCACGGGTGGTTTGATTTTGTTTTCTATTTTTTCGCTTTTTTTAAAGATTATAAAATATTAAATTACAAACTCGTGTATATGCAGGTACTTATCTAGTTAATTATATAAACGTATATGAAAAGATGTACTGTATGTCTCAATTATCCTTTAATTTGAGCTAAAGATGAAATTGAAAAGGAAAATTATAAGGCTTCGTCGGATGATCGTACATTCTTCGTGAAGTTGCATTAATATGGGCTGAAAACTTTCTTAATGGGCCGAGGGTGACGTACGTTGACTAATTTTGATTTTCGTCTTAATTTTTTTTCTTTGTCAAACTATTTATTTATTTATTTATTGAGATTTTACTTTATTAGAGAAATTTCTTAAAATAACATAACTTTTTTTTTCTTTTCAAAATTAGTATTTTAAATTTTAAATTTCAAAAATAACACAAATAATTATGTAAAAAATATTTGTTTGTCCTATGTTTGAATTTATTATTTCCAATTTAAAGTTTAATTTTTTTCTATTAAAAATAATTTTATGTCATTTTAATATTAAATTTGTGTTATTATTATTAAAATTTATATTATTAATGTAATTTTTAATTAATAATATTGAATTTAGAATAAAAATTTTAAAATATGCTATTTTGATCGATTGTTTTTGTTATTATTATTTGCTTTTTTTTTTTTTTTTTTAACTGAGAGCGTATCTAAATGTTCAGTTTCTCTCCGTTCAAAACGGCGCCGTTGTTGTCCGTTTTTTCATTATGGTCAACTGGAAAACCCTATGATATGAACAATTGGCTTCAACACTCTTTTTTCTCAATTTTGCTTCTTCTCTTTGCTCTACAGATTCACTAATTTCTCGTTTTCTTTTGTCGTGTTCTTAGGGTTTCGTGTATATCGAAACTCGGGTTTTGATTATATTGTCCCGCCATTGCATGCCGCTGTTCTGTCCTTCGGATTGCTTTTCTGGGTTTCTGAAAAATTCCTCAATTGGAGTTTTTTTATTCACGCGAAGAGAGTTTCTTTGATCTTCCCCTGCCAAATTCATCAAACAATCACACAGTTTCTTGGGTGATTATGATTGTTTATTTTCGATGTATTGGGCACAAAGTATGTATGTATGTATGTATGTATGTATGTATGTATCTTTCTGGTGATTACGGTTGTTTATTTTGATTTAGAAGCTCGAGTCTTGCGATGGATTCCGCTATTGACATAAGTTCAGATAGTGATATCGAGATACAAGAAACTAGAACAAGGCCTCCTCCACGGTTAGCTCAAGGTTACATATCTGACCTATCACTTGTTAATACCAATCTTTATGGACTTATTTTTGATCTTGGTTCTGTGTTTTCTTTTGAACTAGCACGCTCTCATACAAGGGATCTCTCTGCGCTGAGACCGCACCTTTATATTGGGAACTCTTCCAATGCAAATAGCCTCACTAAAGTGGGACTTACAAACCCTTCTTCACGCAATGGTTTTGAAGCCAATCCACGGGCACAACTCCATCCGCATTTTGCGGGGAATGGGCACATCGGAAGTTCCAGAATTCCCAATGTCTCTGCTGGAGATTATGACAAGTTTTCATCTCAACAACCTCTTAATAGGATACTCCCTCCAGCTGTTATTCGGCCTCCTGTGCCTTTGAGACCTGATAGCGGTACGAGTCACTTTCGTGGGGATTATACTAATCCAGCTCTGTCGGCTGTAGCCAACAATGGTAACATTGGTGATCGTATTGGTGGAGCACATGATGGGATCGGCATGGGGCGTGTGATCAATGGCGCTCGGATTCTACCTCCATCCGTGACGCATGGAACAGCTGCTTCTACTTCACATTTTAACGGTTCAAGTGATCCAATGCACAGGAATGGCATAGGTGAAGATAGGAATTCAGAGAATGACGAGAGGCTGATCTATCATGCTGCACTACAGGTATTTATCTTTATCTCAACTTTTTACTTGTGTGCAATTCTCATCTTAGTTTGCCTTTTGTGGTTCTAACACCATGTGCAATGCACTTCTCTCTTTCACCAGCTTTGTGGTCATTGGATTTTAATATAAACTAATATGCCAGTGGTAGTGAATTAGAGCAATGAATGAATGGAATAGGCTAGCTCCTTTCTGGTTAGGTATATGTCAGAGATGAATAAAATGTTTTGTAGGGTTCAGGTGTCTCAAATTCTCAATGATGCTTGAGACAGAGTAACTTGCTTGCTGACTCTCTCAGTTCTAGACTGTGTGTTTGTTTTTCTTCCTTTTTGAGAATCAATAAGTAACAGGAATATCATCACTTTTTTAGCATTCAGCTCTTGTTTCATACTGTTCTTTAAGCTTATTATTTCCATATTAACAGTTTGGTGTTTTCGCATAACTGCCCTAATATGAGTAAAGTGCTTAAAATTGTGATAATCAAGTATGTATTTCCTGCAGAATCTGAATCAACCCAAGTCCGAGATCGATTTACCTGCCGGTCTTCTTTCAGTTCCCCTTATGAAGCATCAGGTATTCATGTGTAAGTTCATCTTTCAGTATCTGTCGGAATGGTCTTGTGTACTAAACACTGTTGTTTCTCAGAAAATTGCATTGGCATGGATGTTTCAGAAGGAAACTAGAAGTGCGCCCTGTCTGGGAGGGATATTAGCTGATGATCAGGTTACTTTTAATCGTAATTCTTTTCCGCTAAACTCTAAATTTTTTCTCTGTTTCCCTTATTCCATTTGGTTTACGGTGCAGGGCCTTGGTAAGACAATCTCGACTATTGCTCTTATCCTAAAGCAAATGTACGAGGCAAAATTAAAGTCTGAGAATCTAACCAATCAAGTGGCTGAACCATTGGATCTGGATGCTGATGATGAGTCAGGAAATGCATTTGAGAAACCAGAGCCTAAGGCTTCAAATGGTAATGGCATGAATGGCAGTTCAGGCATAAAGAAAGCCAAGGATGAAGAAGCGAGTACTTCAACACAGAAGTTTAATGGGAAAAGACCAGCTGCTGGCACTTTAATTGTTTGTCCAGCAAGTGTTGTGCGACAGTGGGCAAGAGAGCTTGATGAGAAGGTTACTGATGAAGCCAAACTTTCTGTTTTAATCTACCACGGTGGTAACAGGACCAAAGATCCTATTGAACTAGCAAAATATGATGTGGTTATGACAACTTATGCTATTGTTTCAAATGAAGTTCCAAAGCAACCCCTAAAGGATGACGATGAGAATGATGAAAAAAATGCTGATAAATATGGTCTCGCCTCTGGCTTCTCCACCAATAAGAAACGCAAAAATGCATTGGGTGCTGCTAAGAAGAGTAAGAAAAGAGGTAAAAAAAATGCTGACGATTCTTCGTCTGACCCTGACTGTGGTACTCTAGCAAGAGTTGGGTGGTTCAGAGTTGTGCTAGATGAAGCTCAGACAATTAAGAATCACAGAACCCAGGTGGCAAGAGCATGTTGCGGTCTTCGAGCCAAAAGGAGGTGGTGCTTGTCTGGAACACCAATACAAAATACGATAGATGATTTATATAGCTATTTCAGGTTTCTAAAATATGATCCGTATGCTGTGTACAAGACATTCTGCCACACAATTAAGGGTCCAATTTCCAGAAATTCCCTACATGGTTACAAGAAGCTTCAAGCTGTTTTGAGGGCTATAATGCTGCGCCGTACTAAAGGTACTTGGACTGTCTCATTAATTTTTTAAGTGGTTGTATTGGTGATGGGCATGCTTTCATAACGGTGTTTTATGTCATAGACCTGTCTGATTATATCTGCTTACCTCTTTCATACTTTATAATGAAAATAGTTGTGATTTTAGTCGAGCTGTCAACTGAAGGTAGTACAGAGGTCAAGTTTTCTAAAAATTAACAATAATATTATTCGGTTTGTTCATTTTCGCTTCTTTATGCTCTGATCTTTACTTTTTATATGATAGACCTTCATGTTGCTCCTGCTATCTCCTTACATAGCTGTGACACTGTTGAGAGTTTCTGTTAATTATCTTCTGATCTATGATCTAGGAACATTGCTTGATGGTCAGCCTATAATTAATTTACCACCAAAGACAATTAATTTGAGCAAGGTGAACTTCTCGGTAGAGGAGCGGTCTTTCTACACGAAGCTTGAATCCGATTCACGTTCTCAGTTCAAGGTGCTCTTTCTGTGCTCCTCCAAACTACCAGTTCATCCTTGGTTTATAGCTGTGATCTGAACATTTTAAAAAATAAGATTCTTGTGCGTAACTATCAACTCGATGGTTATGGGGAGTTTTCGTTGAAGAAAATGTTTTGCAGTGGTTCCTGTCAAATTGGTAAGATGATATTTCTTTCTATGCAGGCATATGCTGATGCAGGAACTTTAAATCAAAACTATGCAAACATTCTTCTCATGCTTTTGCGATTACGCCAAGCTTGTGACCACCCCCAACTTGTTAAAAGATATAACTCAGATTCTGTTGGGAAAGAATCAGAAGAAGCTGTTAAAAGACTGCCTAGGGAAGCTCGAGTTAGCTTGCTCAGTCGCTTAGAATCATCTCGCATCTGTTGTGTCTGCAAGGTAAGTGCATAATAATTTAGATCTAGAAATAGTCTCTTCAGGTTCTCACCATCTTCTAGTTCTGATTTACTTCACCCATATATTCTGTCTTCTATCTTGTTGCAGGATACACCAGAAGACCCTGTTGTTGCTATGTGTGGCCATATATTCTGCTATCAGTGTGTATCAGAATATATCACAGGCGATGAGAACACGTGCCCTAGATGCAGAGAACAGCTTGCGCGTGATGTTGTTTTCTCCGAGTCTACCCTTAGAAGTTGCATCGCTGATGATATGGGTTGTAGTTCTTCACATGATAAAGGTCTTGGCAAAGCAGTTTTTCAGAATGGCGAGTTTAGGTCATCAAAAATCAAAACTGTCTTAGATATTCTGCAGTCGCTTTCTAACCAAGGCAGTCCAAACTCAACGCAGCACGGTCAAATGTCTACTTCCTCGTCTTCTTCCTCGCAGCCATATGACGACGATGATGTTACCATTGTAGAGCGAACGAGTGTGCGCTCAACTCCTAACAGAGGGCCAATAAAAACGATTATCTTTTCTCAGTGGACTGGTATGCTTAACTTGGTCGAGCTGTCTCTGATTGAAAACACTATAGAATTCAGAAGATTAGATGGTACAATGAGTCTAGCCGCCAGAGACAGAGCTGTGAAAGAATTCAGCAACGATCCAGATGTAAGTCATGTGTATCTTTCAAAACTTTATCTGAAATTATTCTCTCCTACACAAATTTCTTAGTGGTATATGTTCCTTATTTTTATCCTGAAACTCTTTCTTAAACAGGTAAAAGTGATGATAATGTCTTTAAAAGCTGGAAACCTTGGGCTGAATATGGTTGCTGCATGTCATGTCATTCTTCTTGATCTTTGGTGGAATCCAACTACCGAAGATCAAGCTATTGATCGAGCACATCGTATTGGACAAACTCGTCCAGTTACTGTAACTCGTATTACGATAAAAGATACTGTCGAGGATAGAATTTTGGCTCTCCAGGTATGTTTTAAGATCTATATCTTTCCTTCTAGCTGGTACTTATTTCCCACTCAGCTTCTCATTTCTGGTTCTGCGGTTTTCTTATTATCAGGAAACCAAAAGGAAAATGGTTGCTTCTGCCTTTGGTGAAGATCATGGTGGAAGCTCTGCAACTCGACTAACAGTAGATGATCTCAAATATCTATTCAATGTGTAGACTACTACTCGATTAAGCCTTTCTAAATCTCCGGTTGTCCAAGTTTCACTTCCAGAATTTTTGATCATGAAGCTGCATTTTTTTGTGTTCTTCAGATTCACAGATTGGCAATGAGCCAACATGTAAATAACTTATTTGCTTTCATAGTAAATCCATCAGACTCTCTTTGGATAGTGCATATGTCCTTATTGTAACCTAAATATTTATACACCAAGTTAGTTATTTTACATACACATATGGTCTCTGCAACAGTTAGGAGTTGTGTGATCATAAAATCATTTGTACATACATAAACAAAGCCAAATAGTACTTGAACCGACCATAAATTTAGTTACCTTCAGATCAATTTGAATTCGGTTTAGTATAAACCAGACCAAATACTACTGCAGAAAAACTCAAAAGCCAATTATATGCAGAGGCAGTAGAAGCATTTGCCAAAATAGCATAAAGAGACAGAAAGTCACAATCACAAACACAACTAAGATTGTGTCCCTATGTATACAAAAGAAAGGGACTCTGCTCATAAACAAAAGAGAAGACACTATCATTTTCATCTTCTTTCACTTCCTGCACCTCCAAGCTGATACCGAGTATAGAGGTCGATCTTGCCAGCAAATCACTGCGCACCCGCTCTCTTCCTTGATCCTATACCCATCAAAACCGTAGCCTTGAAGCAACCTCCTAGCCTGCAACATCGCATAATAGCTAAGAGGAACATTCCCAAAACCAGCCAATTCGATCCTCTGGCTCCATTTCTCGAGCTTCTCGTGTCTTTCTCTTCTCTCAGATCCCTCGCAGGCTATGATGTTCTTGATTTCCTCTCCGAAAAGCATCTTCTCCACTTTGATTCTATCTTGAGACGTTCTTGGAACCTTTGTTTCCAAGCAATCAAACAAAGCTGCGTAGGTGTAGAGTGATTCTAATAGTCTCTCCATTAGCGTGGAGCCGTTGTGGTCTGAGTCTTGCTCAGTGACCACCATGATCTTTGGAGACAAACCCCAAATTGCATTGAGGAATCTATCGATCCTTCCTGAATTAGGGAGAGGCAATGATGAAGCCGAATCACCGCTTGGGCTATACCCATTGTTGTTGCTCATATCATTCTCACCTGCAGAGCCATGGCTCATCGTTAAAACTCTCTGCAAGTCAATCCCATTTGGATTGTTCTGAAACCGCAAAGCGCAGTTCTTTCTCACGAGATCATCATCCGAGGCCAAGAAGTTATGCAATTGAAGAACCGAGCTGACGGCTAAGGCCTCTCCTGTCTTAACCCGCAACTGCTCAACATTTAAACAGTCTAACGTACTCAAAACGGGATTAAACTGAAACGGGATATCGAGTTTTTCTGCTTCCTCAATGAGTCTATGAGCCATTTGATCAAGCACTTCCTTCTGGTGATGAACACCAGTGATTCTCAAATGCGGTGGACCTTCAGGCCTAGAGTTAAAAGCTTGAATCAAAGCAAGCCATTGAGCTGGCTCAGAAGCATCGAGATCAATCACATGAACCATCTTCTCTCCTTCCATAGCCTCGATTATAGCTCGATTGGTGAGCAAGTAGGAAACATTGAGTATAGGAAACATATCAAAGAACAATCTCCTGACGTGAATCTCCTCAGAGAGATTGTTGGTCCTTGTCTGAGTTGCGTTAAGAGCCTTGTAGAGACCAGGCCATGACTTAAGGATTCTGTTAGCGAGTGCTTCGGTGAAGTAAGCAGCGATTCGCTGCATCGTGTCGCCGTCAGGGGAAGCGAGGTGAGAGAGCTGCTCGAGTGCTGCGTTTGCGTTTTGGAGGCTACCTGACGCCACGTGGTTGGCGCAAGTTAGCAAGAGGTGGATCAAGTAGAGACCACGCTCCTCTGGTTTGAGGTCTTTGAGACAGTGGAACGGTGAGGAAGAAGCGAGGAGAGTTGGTCTTGTGAGTGACATCGTTGAGAATACTTGAAGTGGTGATGAAGCTACAGAGGATGTTCCATTATCTTCTTGAAACATAGCCACCATTGAAGGCCAAAGCGAGAATCTTGAACAAAGCTTGATTCTGATTTACTCAGAAAAAAAAAAAGAGAGAGAGAAGTTTAATCCTTTGTAAGGAAAAGTTGGAACTTTGAGAGACTCGCAACGAGAAGAACCAAACCCAACAAAAGATTCGGAATTTCTTTAAAGATCCAGAGAATCTGCAGATTTAACAAAAGGGAGAAAATAGTTAAAGAACTGAGGAACTAGGGTTTTAAATTTTGAGATGCAGAAAGTAGAGAATTTTAAACCTGCAAATAGATATTATATATTAGTAAATGATTCGAAGACAGAAGAAGAAACACAAAAGCTGATTGAAAAACTGTCTGAATTTGATAAAGAAAAGAAAGCAAGTCTCTTTATAAACAAGAACAGGAAAGAAACAAAAAAGAATCAAAGAACAATAACCAAGAAACTAACCAGAAAAATGAAAAAAAACTTACTGGATTTCAAGAACAAACCCACATGAATTATCCAAGAAAATGTTTAAAGCTCTTTTTTTTTTCTGTTTGGTCTATCTATCAATCTATGTGTAAGAAGACTATGGTGGTTTTATCTTGTGTGTGTGTGGATTGTTGTATTTTGGGGAAAAGATTGAAACTAAAAAAACACTAAAACAGAGGCATTGTTTCTTTTGGCTCTACGTAGCAGACAATGCGTGATAGTCGGTTTTGTCTTCTTCCTCTTTGTCTTTTCTTTTCCTCTTCCGTTTTAAGGAATTAATTTTCTTAAAGTGGTCAAATTTTCAATCCCATCGTTAAACAACTATACTAATAGTTATTATATAGCATTACTCCATGAATATAATAAGACTTTCTTTTTTGGTGCAAATGATTCACTATTTCAAATATTTTGCTCACAAGAAAATATTGGTATTACCTGTAATTTTGTTTTATTTGAAGTTAATCTCTCTCTCTTTGCGTTAGATTATGATTCTTGATATAGAGAAACTAGAAAAAAAGTTAACCAAAAGATTGTAGTGGGGTGGTTTTCATTCGGAGTGAGTTTCGACTCTATTTATTTATGCTAGGGATCGAATCTCTCCGGGTGTGGAATTATCAAACTAATTTTTAGCCACGTGGGGTGTAACTGGACGGCTTCACGTCTGCTCGGTAAATTAGTCTGAGTCCATTAAGAGTCTGGTATTACTTACGAGTTTAATATTAAAAAAAAAAAATTAGAAAAGAAAGAAAAAAGAAATACGAGGCAAGAAGTTCAATGAACCCATTTTGTCACTATACATTCTGGAATTATCTTGTTATATATACATACACCGATACAGCATATATGTCTGTATTCGAGATTGGAACCTCCACTTTTATGGTTTTTTGTCTTCACATGAGGTGGATTTGGAATCATGACTATTATTATATTATTTTGTTAAAAGAAAAAAAGCTGTTATTGATTCTGAGAAGACGGAAACGTCCAAACACGCCCTAACAAAGACAAAACATAACCCAAAAACCATCTCTTTTGTTTTTGTTGTCTTGTTTAAAAAACAATACTAATATTAATTATAATTGAGATGAGGCTGTGGGATTTGTCTGTCTTCTTTATATGTTCATTGTCTTTTCATAACTTTTCATTTGTCCTTTTCTTCTTTTAAAATGCCCACCTTTTGTTCTTTTTCTCTCTCTCTATTTGTTTTTCTCTTACTTTTTTAAACTAAAGACCATTGACCAAAGATTCTTTAGAAAAGAATAGTAAATATTGAAACCTGTTATGAGGAATAGTAAAACAGTATAAAATGATAAAAACAAAATATGCATAACGAAACAGTAGAATGAATTTATTATAGTAAGAAATTTAACTAAAAATTAGAGAATGATAACTGTTTTTGTTTTTATTGAACTTTTAAGATCTCATACTATCCGAACATAAATCACGATTTTGTGTCATTACTAGAATACCAATCAAACATAAATAAGTGGAGTCAACTTGATCATAGTAGAGTCGGTGAGATCTTTGTGATGGGAAATAACAAAATCTTGGTCAACAAACTTATTATAATCGGTAGAATACACAAATGAATTGGTATAGTTAATATATTTTAATTAGGGAAAACATAAACTTTCTTTTGGTCATGATCTATCGCGTTGATAATTTAAATTATTAATTTCTATTGATTTTAAATTTAAATCATAAATTTTTGTTGACTGAGCTAAATTAAACACGACGTTAAGTCGATAAACGAAACATATAAACGAGATTAAAAAACTGTTGTAAATCTCGGTTAAGTGATACGACGTCGTTTCCTATTTCTTTTTAAAATCTCAAATCACGAAAAATTCTAACTATCTTTTTGGGGTTTTAAGAAGAAATAATAAACGACATCGTACCAATTAACCGTGATTTACAATGGTTTTTTAACTTCGTTTTTCTATTCCACTTATTGACTTAATATCGTATTTAATTTGGTTCAGTTAACAGAAATTTGTGATTTAAATTTAAAATCATTGATTTAAAATGCTTACGTCATAGTTCATGAATGGCTAAAATTTAAAAGTTTATGATTTTTTTTTGTGTGAAAAATTTTCCCATTTTAATTATGAATTTTAACTCGTTTTATGCAGTAAAAAACGGTACAATCAAAATATAATAATAATAAAAACGGCAGGCTAAATTTAAATAATCTAGAGAAACCCATAGCTCGAAATCTAAACGTAGCTTACAATTCAGCAAAAAAAAAAGGTCTAAACGCAACAATTTGCGTTTTTCTTGTTTGGTCTCTTGATTCCAACGTTCGAATTAAAGAAACAACTTTGTTACTATCAATAAATTCCAGGAATAATCCTGTATCGCACTTTCTCGCAGTACAGCTTCCAGTATTTCCCATACCTTTCCGAAAAACAAATCGATGTAAGAACAAAGAAGAATTTGTAAATATTATATACAGATTTGGTGGCTTACTTTGATCGGCATCGGTCATCGTCTCTCTTGGCTCGATCAAAGAGAAGAATGGTGAGAAATATGACGTAGAAGTATGGCAAGAACTGGTTCAAACATACAAGTTTTATGTGTTAAAGTGTGTCTCACTTGCAACAAAAAGCTTATAATATATCACTTGCAAAGAGATGGAGAAAGAATATACGTTATTGAAGAGAGCTGGTACGCTCCAGAAGAAGGCACTTAAGATCTCAGGAACATAATGAAAATGACGAGCCAATCCCCACCTGCACCGTCAATGCCATCCATCGATATCACAATCTCTAAATTAACTGTTTTAATAGTGTAAAGTATAATAAACTCACCATCCAGAGGTTAAGAGAAGACTAGTTTTAGTTTCACCAGCTGTTGTTGTATATGTCGCCACAATCTGCAACAAACCGAGAGAACCAAAAAAAATAAAAATGCTCAATACACATTGGAATGTTTAGAATTGAAAAGGAAAAGCAATAAGCTAACTTCACCAAGCGTATTATTATGATCACACCTTTGACGGGGCTTTGCCCCAAACCGAGCATTTCCCATTTGTCCTCCTGAACTCTTGCCTTTGCCTATCGCAGTCATAGTTTATGTAAATGCAAAGAACTCCTGCCACCAGAATGTATATTGCCAACTGCAAACCAAGGAAGGAGATTGTGAAGTCTAAGAAAACATAATGTCCCAACTATTGTACCATCAACAATGTAACGGAGTTATGCTACTACATAAACTGATATCTGACAACTAGAATCATGAGCCATAATATGCAACGATTCAAACAAATGCTAAACATTCTACATTATAACTCTCCTGTTTCTTTTGTAATGGAAGATACCCAGTAAGTCCATTACAAGACTGCAATTTCTAGAATTTGAATACTTTAGGAAACCCAGATTCTGGGATTGTCACATTTAGCTTAACCTTTCCTGTTTTTTTCTTTTCCATGAAAGTGGTATCTCTAAGGCTTTTTTCATTTAATTAACACACAAAGGGTATCTCTTCCTCTATATTCAGCTATAAGAGTTTAATCTTTTGCACCTGAGTTCCAAGTTTGATGGGGTGATTCACAAGGTACATGCCTGGAGAGGTATAAATAGAAGGCACCCACACCAGACAACCCCAGCAAATATAGAAGCCAGCTGAAAATCACAAATTATGAAGCATGGAAAAAGTTAGTTTTCAGTCTGTTAAAGCTGGAAAAAAATAATCTAGATCACATGCTGCTGCATTAGCCATATAAACAGAACCCGCAAGGAAATTATGGCCAAATAGTACATCAACTTTTGTTGTTGATGATGTAATTTTGATATATGTACCAGAAGCATACCTCGGTCATGAGCGATGTCCATGGTGTTCCAGTAACCAGCTTCCCACCAGAAAAATTTTGTGACATACACCAGCATCAGTATGGTGTTCACCAGCATTGAATCAGACACTCTCCCATTTATTTCATACTGGTTAAGAAAAGTATAGGGGCCACATATTGGAAGAGGTGAGGCTCTCTGATCAAATAAGGGTTCAAAGAACCCTCCACTTTATGTCCTAAGAGTGTGGGAATCGATCTAGAAAGTACCTGTTTAATGCAGTACGTGACTGCAAGAACTGCCCAAGACATCATACCAAATCTGCAATTAGTAAAAACCTTGATGTCAAAGTTCTTACCAATTCGAGGGTACAACTCCATGCCCTGCAAAGCACGATGCAAAGATATACAGTGAGAATAAGATTGCCACAAATTGGATTGTGTTAATGGTCAGCTGGAGATGATCTCATCTATGATTGTTATAATAACTATTTAATACTTTATTCTTTTCCTTCACCTTCTGACATTTAAGACCATATTCACACCAAATTAGTACTCTAGTGTTAAGTTAATAAAATGAATATATGCCGCTAAGAAGACACTGACATTTACAGTCCACTAATTGTGGAACTTTACAAAAGCTTGACCTGCGAATTTCTAGCAAAGAGGCAAGAAATATCATATGAGGAGATGGCTAACATTGGCAAGACGTGAATTCCTTAAGTAAATTCCAACCAGTAATTTCAGAAGAATGAGAGTCTGATCAGCAGGAATAACTCACCCAATAGAAGTCAATAATCAGGTTGCCACATGAACCAGAATCACTTGATGAAGGTGCAACGTGACCCTTGTACAAGAGATAAAGACAAGTTTAAAAACATAAAAGCCAATTCTACATTAGTAAAGACTATGAAGAAAAGGAACATACCATTCATGGCATAGACACTTACTTTTACGTATAACAAAACACAAAATACGAGGCTTCCGAATATTAGTGCCGAAAATATTTCACCCAAGTGATCATAGACAATTGCAGGGTTGAATATCCCAAACCTGAAAAGCAAAAAAAAAGTCAACTCATATATGTGCAACACTCGAACCAAACTAAAGATACTTAAGCATAAATTGTCTAAACTTAATCCAAACTAAAGTATTCAAAATAAACAAACATTGCTTACCACCAAAGACCAAGATAGGTGGCTAGTGTCACAAAATAGGCAGCCAAACCATTGGCCTGCAAGAACAGAACCGCACAGTTGTTTGTCTGCAACAACTTCCAGCACACAAAGGCTAATTGAACTTATGTAAGGCCAATTTCTATACCTTGTAAACTGGTCGGTTTCCCGTAGGAGAAATTGGGCCCTCAACTCTTTTACCAGGAAGAAGCAGCTGAAGAGCAGCCTCAAATGCTCCATAGCAAAAAATGATTTTCCAAGCGATCGCAGTGGGTCTTGGCCAAATGTTGATGAGCCCTTGAACTCCATTCTGCCACAAGAAGCCACAGGTCTGAATAACAGAACCATTCTGATGAACCATCGTGTACCATCTGCATTATAAAGAAGTGAAACTAGTTTACATCACTGAACTCACTGAAAATGATGGTCTCGAGATAGTTATAATGGCGCTAACTAAATTTCAACAACAGAGAAACAAATATTAAGCTTATACTGCAGTCACAGCACACTGTACAAATCGGGATCATAATGAAGTGCGAGTGGGTGGAGATATGAATAGTATGGACCCAACAAATAGATAAATGTGGAATTTGAATCGCTTTTTCGATTGTTGCCTTTTTATCTGGAAAAATCACAACCTCAGTCAATATGTGACCTTACAGCTAACAAATTCAAAAACATTTGAATCGCTTTTTCGATCGAAAGATTCTTACGATTGCTACAAAATGGAAAACGTTTTGAAGGTATCGGCTATCAACTAAGGAGATGTCAAACTGTGCGAGCCGATCTGAGGAGAGCTAGAGAAGAAAATGATGAGCTTACAGGAGAATGACGAAAGGTGGACAGAAAGCGAGAAGCGATAGCATCGATGCGTAAGTCACAATCGGAGAATGCACAGTCTCCGCCATCTTCTTCTTCGTCTTCTTCTTCTTCTTCTTCTTCTTCTTCTCTCTCTCTCGATCTCTCTCTCGATCTCTCTCTCGATCTCTCTCTCTCTCTCTCGGCCAAAACTTGATTCTGATCTGTGTTGACCCAACGACTCTGCGAAGTTAACGATGGAACTTTACAGGTCCACTGAGTCTGAGATGGAAACATTGTTAAAAAGTTCCACGTGTCACGTACTCCCCACATGAATTTTTTAAAAATTCCACTTTTGCCCTCAGACTTTTCTTGCAGTCGTTTTTCCGATCCCAATCAATCTCCCTTTTGCTTCTTCTCCCTCAAAACTCAAAGAGATCTTCGTCTCTGTATATTCAACACATAGTGATTGATGAATCGATACAATCAATTCGATTCCCATCACTCTGAATCGCAGCTATAGTTTACCAATTTCTTAGTCGCGAACTACAAGCAATGCTTGGCTTGGAAGAAAATCCTCGAGAATTGATTGAATTCGGGTAAGCCCCCTATATCAAATTTATCAATACTTGGTTTTGTGATTCCCGGTGAAAACCCTAGATCGAGTATTCCGATAGTATTTTTCGAAAGTTTGTTGATTTAAGCTTTCGTCTGGATTCGCGTTTCACAGGTTTTTCCATTTCCAGATCTTTTAGAATGTTCAAGAGATGCAATTAGTGCCTAGTGATGATGATCGGAAGGAACAGGTTTTATTCGACGAATCTACATCCTCGAACGAAATCGTAGCAGCGGAGAGAGGGGATCGTGTTGTGGAGGAAGTAGAGGTTTCAGAAATAGCTGAGAGTGATGACGAAACTACACATCTCGTTGCTGGAGATCAACCGCAATGTCGAATTTGCCTTGATGTTGGAGGTATTATAAGGCTTTTCTTGATCTTAAACGAGTGAGGATACCGATTATTTGGCATATGCTGATAAATTAGACGACTTTGCTTGTTCTATGATTTGCAGGGGAAGATCTGATTGGTCCGTGCAATTGTAAAGGTACTCAGAAGTACGTGCACAGATCTTGTCTCGATAATTGGCGCTCGACCAAGGTAATTATGGCAACCGTTTTTCGTTGCCATTGTTCTTGATTGGTAGATGGAGTTTTGGAATCAGTGGATGATTGTAGCTTTTGAAGTGTGTTTTTTTCTAGGATTTGGATGTGCTGAAACTGTTTTTCCCTGTGTCTGCAATTATGTTTCAGGAAGGTTTTGCATTTTCGCATTGTACAGAGTGTAGAGCTGTCTTCAAACTCCGAGCCAACGTGCCTCCTGATAGATGGTGGTTGAGGTTGAGATTTCAGCTGCTGGTTGCTAGAGATCATGCATTCATCTTCATCACTGTCCAGATGGTACATGACTTGTTTTCCTTGTTAGAATTTTAGTGTTTATACACTTTCTTCTATGAAGTTACCAGCTTCTTGGCTCTCATTTTTTTTCCACGCACACTCTGATGAGCTTGAATTTGACTAGAATCCACTCATGAGCACCCAAATCCATAGTTATAATTGCGATATCCATTTCTGAACTGTGACCAAATCCGTGGTTTCGTGCTGCAATCGTAATCCGAAACGGGAGATTCCTTATATGAATGTGGATTGGTTGATATCTGTGATGCTAAGTCAATGCATTTATATTGATGAACGAAGTCGTCATGTATCAACAGGTTGTAGCATTCTTGGGGTTACTAGTTTACAAGTTCTACGGGGAAGAACTACGTGAAATGTTTGGTTATGAGGAACATCCTTATGGGTTCTACACATTAGCTGGTAACACCTCTTCTCGTTTTCTATAGGTCAAGACCATCTTTGAGCTATGGGTCTTAATCCAATGAGTGTATATGATGGTGTGTTTCATGTTTCATGTTTCATGTTGCAGTTTTGGCCATTGTCTTGGTAGGACTACTTTATGGGTTTTTCATCGCCATTATATGTGGTCAAAGGATCAATGAGCGGCATTACCATGTTCTTGCCAAACAAGAACTCACAAAGGTCAGGTTTCTTGCAGCGTCTCTGTTCTTTATTTATTTGCGTGATTGGTTTTCTGATATACAACATTGTGTTACTGTTTCGATCGTATCAGGAGTATATAGTGGAAGACCGAGACTGCAAGAACGTTCCTGAGCTTGACCAGAGTCATATAATAGAACTTAGAATGTTGGGACTTTATTGAACATATAAATACGAGAAATGAGCTTGCTGGGTCTTCTTCACTCTTCATTTCACCTGTAAATTATACTCTTCATTGATTTTCATGGTTGTTTTACCGATTGTGTCATCTCCAAGTAATTTTTTTAAGTATTTTTCTTTATATCTTCTGATGAAACTGTGTATAGACCTCAGAAGCAAATTGGTTTACAAAGTAATGTATTGATTATCATCTGTTATTCCTTCTTGGTCGAACTCATACGTATATCCCTAAAATCACCTCCTTCGGGACAGTTTCAACCATCCAGGGTGGCCTTTACATCAGAAGAGACGCAAAAAACTATATTATTGAACGAAAATAAGGGAGATAAAGAATATAAAATAAAGATAGCTCACTTGTTTAGTATGAAATTGAACGTTCCTTGTGATGCACGGCTAAGAAGAGTTTCCCTTGCCTCTACTGCGATCCCTTGAGGCTGCATCATATTTCAATGTAAACAAGCAAACCTTTAGATCGTTTTGTGAATATATATACATCTATATATATATATAGAGAGAGAGAGAGAGACCTCTTCTGGAAACCAAACCCCTGGTTGTGTGCTTCCTTCAAGCATTGCTAGAACAAAAGCGGCGGTTGAAACACCAACGGCTCTGTAAACCCAAGAGATTTCTGTTCTTATAGATAGCTCTATATGTAGGGGTTTATCGCATGTGTTGTGTACATACATAATTGTATATGCAGATATAAGGATGTTAAGGAGACTCACACGGATAGTTTTTTATGACTATATAACCCAACTGTGCTTCGTCCATCCGAGCACTCCAAATCAACCTTCCCAAAGAGGTTAAAATGAGAAACAACGAGTGAGTAACCTAATTAAACTAGTGTAAATTATTTGGCAGTTCTCTGTTTTTCCCCCTACCCTCATCGAGACACGCTCTCCAGAAAAGCCATCCATGGCTCTAACGACAGGGTCGAACAGCTCTACCATTTGTTGGACTCTGGTTCTGTCTCTAAGGACCTCCTAGAGCAAGCAAGACAAGCATGGAGAATTGTTACACGAAGATATGATTATCACCCTCGATCATGGGACCATTGATTCAGGAAAGGTCTGAGCATGATACCGATGGTAAGACTTTTGTCATGATCTCCATTCCCCAGTTCCAGAAGAAAGGAGCGGTTCCGAATCGAGCACTGACAGTTGGCACTCCAAGAACTTCATGAGTTGATCTCACTTCTGGCAAATTCCTGAAAACAACCACTGTTCTAAGCAAATGTTTTCCATGATGTCAATTGAACTTTTGAAATGGAGGAGCGACTTACAAAAGATAAACGTCTCTTTTCCGGATGCCTTTTCCGAAATCCACGTTTATCATTCCGCTGTATGGTCTTAGTTTCACCTTCTCTCCTGATCAAGTCCCCACAATACAAGGCTGAGAAAATTGCTGAGTTTAATTTCTAAGAGTTTAAAGTCCTGTAACACTTGCCTTGTTTATATGCTGTAACTTCCTCACCGAGAAGTAGAAAACTCGTCGCTAATATTGTAGGACCTGCACCACCAGTTCCTGCTGTGTAATAGGAGAACCTGATATGACATTGTGAGACAAGAAAAAGTCTGATTCAACTAGTTTAACTAGATTAAAAAATATAGCTTTGCAATATTTGAAAACTCTTGTTTCAGTTACAACAATAAACATCTACAAAAGTTCTCTGTGTTACCTCAATTTCTCTGGCTTCCCTTTGTCTTCACTTCTTGCTGCAGCGACCATTTCTGCCGCCATCACTATGAGAAAGTTAAACACACAGTTAAATTGTTGAAACAATATATCAAGCATAAAAGCAAGAGGGACTTGTGCTAAGATTTAACACCATTGCTAACTCCTGGATATATTCCAGCTGTTGTTATCGCTGGGATATTCGCAGCAACTGCCTCTGCCTCAAGGGATTTTGCTCGGAAAGCGTAGCTTGTGTCGTCACAAACATCAACATAAGCAGTCTGTTTCAGATATGAACAAAACATCTCTCTGTAAGTTTCTTCTCCTAAGATTCTAACTCTATCATACAGACAAGGTAAGATTCGGTGACAAAGAAAATGATATTTACCTTATCCTCACCTTGGTCTTTATGGCAGCTTCAAGAACAGTGCATTGAGGAGCTTGCTGGAAAGGTCCAGCAGCATGGACTACAAGATCAACGTCTGGAATCACACCATTCACACGGTGACTTCTCACGAATAAAGACTTCAAAATGCCAAAACAAAACCTTAAAACTTTTCCAAACCTCTTAAACGTGTCTCAAGCATCTTAGCGTCATTGATGTCTACTTGAGAAAACTCAGAATTCTCCCCCAATTTAGCCACCATTGCTTCACCTTTCTCTCTGCATATACGGAGGATTCATCAGAGTTTGACATTTCTTGCCAAACCAACCAGGAATCCCTAAAAATCTGATCGCTAACCTGTTCCGTCCACCAACGACGATCCTGAGCTTGGGACATAGCTTAGAAAGAGCAGTAGCAGTAGACCCGCCGACCCGACCCGTTCCACCCAACACCAATACCCGATAGTTCCGGGTAGGATCCGAGAGCTTAACCTCCGGAACACCGTCGTATTTCGTGTCGCCTGATGAAGATGCTCGTACCGTCGCTCTGTACGGATGCAACAGCAGAGCTCGCGCCATTATCTCTCCCTCTCTCTCACTCACCTCATCTCATTAGCAGTTTTATCGATGGCGATGACGTGGCTACTCTCTGGTGGTGCTTGATGACGTGTCAGAATTTCAACGGGATAAATAACACCTTTGTCCCCACCTTTGCTACTTACAGGGCAGTAAATGTTTTGGGCTTCTCCCGGCCCATAGAGTTCATGGTTAGGCCTTCAAAATGCGCAGGTCGAAAAGAAGGAATCGATCATATTCGACTTCTTTCTTCTTCTTATTTTTTAGACTAAATTGCTTTCATTAAAAACCAGAATACAAACATTGTTACAAAATCGAATACAAAACATCGAAGTAAAAATTATTGCATAAGCAACTATATGCGTCATATGTCGAAGACAAATAATTAAAACAAAAATTTTGAAGCTGCTTCCTTTCGAGGTAAGTGATCTAAACAATTTCTTTTGAGTATATTTAAATTAACCTATAAATAAATGATATATACATTTTTCTCACACAACAAAATATATTAAAATTTGCTAGAAAATAAAAACTTATTACAAACCCAACCATTAGTGAAACGTTTCTACTGTTCTTAGAGCATCATTATTGGGAGAAACCCATTTAGGTTTTTTAAGTAATGTTTAATTATAAATTTGAAGTTAAAAAACTTTCTTAAGAAACTTCTGTTTTTGCTGCTTTATTGGTAAAAACCCTATTAGGGGTTCTTAAAAAAAATTGTTTTATTTTAAATAGAGTTTATTTTTTTAGTTAAACATAGTTGACATAAAAACATAACATTTTAAACATAGATTTTGAAAAAAAATGCAAAAAAACGCTCAATTTGGGTTTTTTCTGATCTTGTCTATAAATCGCTTTCTGTTCATCTACCGAACGATTCCAATTCATTAATATATAAAAAAAAATTAAAATTTTAAAGTTGAAGTTAATAAAAAGTTTTAAAAAAATCTTAATTTTTTTTTAAAAGTTAAAATTACGAAAAAGTAAAAAAAAAAATCTAGCAAAAAAAAAAATCCGGCGAATTAAAGGTTGACACGTGACTAAGAACAGTGTAAGAACCCCTTAAGAACCGGTTCTTAAAGTTTTTATTTAATAATCGGTTCTTACACTGTTCACAATTATTTTATTTTTAAAAAAAAAATTTGGGTTAAGAAATCCTTAAAAACTCTGCAATAATGATACAGAATAAATGCAATCACATAAACTTAAATGCGAAAATAAATTAGATGATTAGAAAATAATCAAAACGGCCCCGGAAAAAGGAAAGAAAGCGTTGCGTCAGCGAAGGGTAAGCAGGTGACGTGTCATATCACGTGACCAAAATCACGTGACCAAAACGCGGAGAACCTCTAGGGTTAGGAGGGGGAGACACGAAGTAGGACCCCAAAGTAGGGTCAAAATGGTAAATATCAAGAAACCTATGGGCCCTACTGTTGAGTGGCAGTGAGCTGTCAAACTAAGGGAAGACCCATTTTTTTCTTCTTCTTTTATTTTTTTTTGGGTTCAAACGGCAACGTGCGTTTTCATGGGCTCTGACGCTGTTTGTCCCTCACCATTGTACATTTTTTTTTAATTTCCCAACAATAAAATATAGTAAAAA
The DNA here is from genome assembly GCA_030161315.1 of Eutrema japonicum. Lineage (NCBI taxonomy): Eukaryota > Viridiplantae > Streptophyta > Magnoliopsida > Brassicales > Brassicaceae > Eutrema > Eutrema japonicum. Next base: position 44,749,577 of record BSQW01000001.1, read on the forward strand.
TCCATTTTTGCCAACAAAAAAAACAACTATGATAAAAGAAAAATAGAGATTCTGTAAAATTAAAATTGCCAGCTTTTATGCGGCTGTTCGCCACATTCATTCATTCATACAACAAAGGACATTCGATACTATTGATAATTGCATAATTTTTTAATTATCATTTTCTTATTATCTATCTTTATTTATATAAAATGAACGTACATCAAAAATACATAAAATAATAACATTACAAAATAATAAAACAACGAAAATAAAATTTGACAATTTTTTTTTTTTGAAAAAATTTACTCGTAAAAAGAATGTTCATCTTTTCCTTCCTCAAATTCACATTCAATCTGATGCGATTTTTATTTTTGGCTATTATCAATCGTTTCTCCTATTATGTTACATTGATCAATTCATAATTGTGCGGCTATTCGTCACATTCATACACCAAAGGACATTATATACTATTGATAATTGCATAAATTTATAATTATCATTTATTGTTGTTTTTACATGTTTATTATTGGTTGGTGTAAAAATCATTCTCAAACAACACACTTTAATATTGGAAACAAAAAATAAAAATAAATTGTGGGGTTTGGTAATATTTACGTTAGCATGCTTTCGCCTTGTGAGTTTACAAACTAAAACCGTTATGTGAATGAATTAATTTTAAATAAATTGCAATAATGGCTGGCAGAAAATAATAATGCCAATGCGGAAAAATCACATAAAGATAGCCAAGTTGGCTACAAAAAGGAGAAGATGAAAATTACAATTCAGCCCCTACACCTAGTAGGGTATTGGAGTAGATTCAGCCACGAGGTCATTTACCAATAATTTGCTAATTAAATTATTTGATGGTTAGAGTTTTATTCGAATTATAATAATAATTGATGATTAGAGATTCCCAACTGCAAAAAGAGCACGCCGTTGAAATGTTATTCAAAGGGAGAGTCTTAAATAAATCGACCAGTCAAAGGTCAAACAGGCATTATTCTTTTTACTTTAATTTTAAAATGATTTAATTATGGGAATTTAAACGTAAGTAGTTGCGTTTGGTATTTCCCTATTTGACACCTTAAAGTGCGATTAAAGAAAAAGAGAGAGACAAGACTGGCCACGACGGTAATATTACACAAATACAGGAGGATACAATTGTTTTTCTTTTCTCTTAGGGGTCGTATGTTTATTCAAACATAATTAGGTTGATAAAGAAACGTAAGTTAACTAAAATTACAATCGACCAAAATAGCATATTTTTAAATTTTTGTTCTATGTTTAACATCACTAGTTGAAAATGATAATAATAGCAAAATTTTTAATAATAATAGTACAAATTTAATATTAAAATAACCTTAAATCTTTTTATAATAAGAAAAAGTTAAAAACTAAACCCTAAATTAGATATAGTAAATTTAAACATAATGTTTAATTTTAGTGAAATACCCTAAAATAGCACACATTTTATTTTATTTTTGTTCCAAAACTAGCATCCTAAATTTAAAATTCTGAAAATAACACAAATAATTATGTAAAAATACTTGTTTATCCAAAATAAATTTAAAATAAAATTAAACATTATGTTTGGGTTCACTATTTCCAATTTAGGATTTAGTTTTTTTCCATTAGAAAATAATTTATGTCATTTTAATATTAAATTTGTATTATTATTGTCAAAATTTGTGCTATTATTGTAATTTTCAACTAGTGATGCTAAGTTTGGAACAAAAATTAAAAAGTGTGCTATTTTGGTCAATTGCCCTTAATTTTATTTTAAATTTATTTTGGATAAACAAATATTTTTACTTAATTATTTGTGTTATTTTCAGAATTTTAAATTTAAGGTGCTAATTTCTGAAAAAATAATAATAATTTTTGTGTTATTTTATGATATTTCTCTAACTAAAATTATATACTCGGAAAAAGAGCTTAGAAATAAATTATAGGACAATTGACTAAAATAGCACATTTTTTAATTTTTATTCCAATCTTAGCATCACTAAACCCTAAATTAAAAATAGTGAACCCAAACATAATTATTTAATTTTATTTTAAATTTATTTTGGGTAAACAAGTATTTTACATAATTATTTATGCTATTTTCAGAATTTTAAATTTACGGTGCTAGTTTGGAACAAATATTAAAATTTGTGCTATTTTAGAGTATTTCTCTAAATTATATTAATTTTTGTTATTGTCAAGACTCAAGAACCAGTAATCACATAATATTTTTATTAAATCTAACTAAAATTTATTCAAATAAAATTTGAATGCTTAATAAAAATAACTTGTATTTTTCTTAATTTTTTTTTGAATAAACGTATTTTTAAACTAAGTATTAACAGATCTGAAAAAATACAAATGTTTTTTAATTGAATAGTTTAAATAGAATTTCGCGACATAAAAATGGAAAATTAATTGGAGGAAAAAAAAAAAAAAAACGAAACCGTCGAAATCCAAAAAGACGAGAGGGTATAATGTAATTACACGAATACATAAATATATATTGAGCACTTCGCTTTCCAGCCCCTTCTCTCTCCTTCCGCTTTTGTCTCTGCCGAAATCCATAAATCTCTCTCTCTCTCTATCTCCATATTTATCACCGCCGGTAACAAACTTGGAGTTTGAATCGTTTTGAACATCGCCGGGGATTATCGAAAGAAACCACCATCGAATCGAGGCGGGTTAGTTTACGGGTACGCGGGAGTGACAGCTGAGCGAGAAAGGCGGTTTTGTTGACTGCGGCAATAGAAGTCGAGAGACAACCAAAAAGCTGCTGATGATGCTGATACAGATTCGTTTTGGGTACTCTGATCGGCGGTATTCACTGCTCAACTCTTTATTGGAGTAGGTGCCGTCTTAGGTTTGAGAGTGAAGGGATTGTGTATTGTTTTTGTTCTCTTTGGTTTGGTGTTGTGATGGGGAAGGTCGCCGTTGCGTTTGCGGCGGTTGCGGTTGTGGCGGCTTGTTCTGTGGCGGCTGTGATGGTGGGAAGGAGAATGGAGAGTCGGAGGAAATGGAGGACTGTGGTGGAGATTTTGAAGGAGTTGGAGGACGCTTGTGATACTCCGGTGGGGAGGTTGAGGCAAGTCGTGGACGCGATGGCGGTGGAGATGCACGCTGGATTGGCTTCTGAAGGAGGCTCTAAGCTTAAAATGCTGCTCACTTTCGTCGATGATTTGCCTAATGGGTAAGATTTTCTCTTATGGTTGCTAATTAGGGATTTCTTCATCTCTGTTTTTTTCTTGGATTGGTGAACATTGATTGAGTAATATGTGAAGATGAATGATCCTTCTTCTGTTTGTAATCATGCTGATGAACAGGGATTTCTGATTTATTAAGATTTGGCGATCTCAGGTTATTTTTTTTGTCTCTACATTGCATGATCTATGTCCTGTAAGTTTGCTAAATTATTTTGAAATCGAATGCTCTTTTTGCTTGATTCATAAAGTACAATTTCGAGCTCTTAAATTTGAGTAACGAGCTCATTCCTGGTCGTGGTGGCTCTAAAAGGTGAACCTGTGATTTAGGGTCTTGACTTTGAGCTTTAGTTGGAGCCTAGGAATTAAAGAAGTGTCAGTGGGTACCATTTTGCAGGGAAAGATCCTTTGATTCTGTTCTTTTTTTTTTTTTTATGTGAAGTTTACATATGCTATAAAGGCTTGAAAGAGTTCTCCTTTTTTCTCTCTTATCTCTTACCTTTACTTTGGTATCTTGTTCCTATCCACTAGATTGCTACTGCTCAAGGAAAATCTACTAGTTTCTTCATATTGTAGCCATTTGATTCTCCCTTTATTGTTGCATGCGGCTCTCTTTCTATGTTGCTAAGCAATTCATTGACGAAGCTTCTACAATTTATCTTATCTTCATCGGATAATATAACTCAGTGCACTTAGGAAAATGTATGTAAAAGTGTTTGGTTTGTACTTGGTGAGTTTATAACTGGCATGCAGACTCATCATTGTCGCAGCAAGTTTGATTATTCATATATTTACTACATTCAGTCATTGCAGTAGTGTGTAGGTTTTGCACTGACTGCTTTTATTTCAGGACGGAGAAAGGAACTTATTATGCACTTCACCTTGGAGGCACATACTTTAGGATTTTAAGGGTTCATCTGGGTGGTCAAAGGTCTTATCTAGATGTTCAAGATGTTGAACGACACCCCATACCTTCACATTTGATGAATAGCACCAGCGAGGTGACTTGTTCGCTTTTTATTTCTCATCAATCCTTGCTTCTTATATATAATGCAATTTTCTTAATGTAGTGTCTGTTGTTCTTTTGTCTACATGATTGCAGGTTCTTTTCAATTTTCTCGCTTTTTCCTTGGAAAGGTTTATCGAAAAAGAAGGAAATGGGTCCAATTCTCAAGGCGTTAAAAGGGAACTTGCATTTACGTTTTCGTTCCCAGTCAAACATACTTCTATATCTTCAGGAGTTCTAATCAAATGGACCAAAGGTTTTGAGATTAGTGAAATGGTTAGTAAAATGATCCTTACATTACTTCTTTTATTCTCTGCAACTGTGGCTCTTCTTTCAGATATTGTTTGTTACTCTTTAGAATAGTTCTAAGGTTGTATTATTTCCTTTCAACCCATACTAATTTGATAGAACCACACTTTCTACTATCAAAACTTTCTCTGATATCTTGAAAGCACTCTTGAGTTAATAGGATTGGATGACCTTGACCTTAATCATTAGGTGTGTTATGATTTTGTGATAATGTAATCCATCTCTTGGTATCAGGTGGGAGTTTAACATCTGCAAATTCAAATTTATTTTGTCATATAACATGCAAACTTTATTTTTTTAGGTTGGGAAAGACATAGCTGAATGTCTACAAGGAGCGCTGAACAGAAGAGGCCTTGATATGCATGTTGCGGCTCTTGTAAGTTCTATATCACTGCAACAGGCTCATTTCCTTGGTAAAATTGTGGCACCTCCAATGAAATTTCTTTGATCTTTCTCCCTTTTTACCTACTCTTTCTATAAACTTTTGATGCCTTGGCTGAACTATTTATAAAAAGTTATCTATGTATCTGTCACAAAATCTCAGGAAATGATGCTTGGTTCTGAATGAAGTTTCTTCTGTTGAGCAGGTGAATGATACTGTTGGAGCCTTGTCACTTGGATATTATCATGATCCAGATACGGTTGTTGCAGTTGTATTTGGAACAGGTAGTAATGCATGCTACTTGGAACGAACCGACGCCATAATCAAATGTCAGGGTCTGCTTACAACTTCTGGAAGCATGGTATTAAGAACCATTTTATTTTGCTATTCTGAGAAACCAGCTAGCATGCTTTAGATCCCAAAGAAATAAATGTAAACGATACATTCTTTCTTATGTTTCAGGTGGTCAATATGGAGTGGGGAAATTTTTGGTCCTCACATCTGCCTAGAACTTCATATGACATTGACTTGGATGCAGAGAGTTCAAATTCAAACGATATGGTAATCTTTGCCTAACTTCAATCTTCTTCCCATTTTGTATTGCATCATAAGTTATTATCAATTGAAGAACAGGCAGTGAGATCTAATATCTTTTGGGTTTTTCTTATATAGGGATTTGAGAAGATGATAGCAGGAATGTATCTGGGTGATATTGTTCGTAGAGTAATTCTGCGCATGTCACAAGAATCTGATATCTTTGGACCATCCTCGTCTGCGTTATCTGAGCCTTACGTTCTAAGGTACACATCCTCTTTATCTCTTGCTCAAAAGCTGGTTCTTATTCTAATTAAATGTTTGATCTCACGTCATGTATCTTCTGCATCAACTTCTCAATGAACATGGACGCACTTTGATCTTCTGCATCAACTATCTAATTAGTAATGTGTTTTTTTCTGCATTATCAAATAATTAACCCTGTATACTCCAATCTCTCAGAACAAATTCAGTCTCAGCTATGCATAAAGATGAGACACCCGAGTTACAAGAAGTAGCAAGAATCTTGAAAGACTTAGGGGTAAGTTAAAATCTCACTATTATTGAACTTGTTGTATATGGGACTTTGAAGGTTGAAAATGTCAGTTGTATGGAACTTGAAGAAGCTTCAATTGCATGTAAAATGAACAAACAGGTATCAGATGTACCATTGAAGGTGAGAAAACTAGTGGTAAAAGTATGCGACGTGGTGACACGAAGAGCGGGGAGGCTAGCGGCAGCGGGAATTGCCGGAATCTTGAAGAAGATAGGTCGAGATGGAAGCGGAGGAATCACGAGCGGGAGAAGCAGAAACGAAATCCAAATGCAGAAAAGAACAGTTGTTGCGGTAGAAGGAGGTTTGTACATGAATTACACCATGTTTAGAGAATACATGGAAGAAGCTCTCAATGAGATATTAGGAGAAGAAGTGAGTCAATACGTCGTCGTTAAAGCCATGGAAGATGGTTCTAGCATTGGCTCTGCTCTTCTCGTTGCCTCCTTACAGTCATGAGTCATCATCATCATCGAACGATCGTTCGTATTATTGTTTATATAATTGGTTAATTGCGTTTATGTGTGCCTGTGTATATATATATTTATTCAATATTTGTTTGTTGTTTATTATTGTTATATAGACGCATATATATATATATATATATATATATATATATAGCTTCTGTGTAAATGTTTAGGAAGATTTTTATCTATTCTTTGTTTCTTCTATTCTTATGATGTGGAAAATAGGTATTGGTTTTCTTAAGAAAAAGATCTAAGACTATGTAAAGGTGATGATGATAAATGGATTTTTTATTTCTATTGCTTTTTTTCTTTTCTTTTGCTTTTAGACTATCCAGAACTACTAAAGAAAATCGTTTGTTTAGTTGATTAAAGAAAGAAAAATATTATCTTCTTCTTTTCTATCTTCGCTTTGTAGCATTTTTTTTCCAAAAAATATAATGTTCAAAAAGATTTATTAAATTTCATTGGTTAGTGTTTTCTGTCAATCATTAGTTATAACCAATGTTTAAAAAATCGGGGATTAGTTTTTGATTTTTTTTTAATATTTTTTTTACATGTTAATTCATTATAATTTATAGTTTTAATATAATAATGTGTTTAAAAATGGATAAAACACATTAAAATAAATATTAGGTCCAATACATTATGATTTTCATTAAAAATATGAATATAAGTTGGATTCATCAAATTTTAAAACCAACTAAATTATTTTATTTTTTTTTAAATTGGGCTAAACAACCGGCTAGGTAGAAATTAATCAGCCTAGACGATGATTAATCGGCCTAGGCGGTGATTAATCAGACATCCGATTTATTAAACTGATTATCCATAAATCGCCACGATCTACCACCGTCTAGCGCCTAGAAAGCTAGACGGCCGGTTTTTTGAACATGGGTTATAATTTATAATGAAAAATAATGAAGATTTATTGGTTATAACCAAAATATTATTCAACAAACAATAAAACAATCGTATAAGGGTGTCGAAAAGAAAAAAAAAACGTATAAGCTAAGAACATTTTCGTAAACTACTAGTAATTTATACAATTTTATTTTGTTTAAAAATTAAATTAGAAAAAGAAACATTTCAAACTTCATTCAAGGTTTGAGAGATGGAACGACGTCGGGTGATCATTGCCGAAAATGTTAAAGTTGTAACAAAATGGGCTTACACAACTAATTGTTTGAATATGAATTATGAAAATAGGGCTTATATGCACATATGTTGAAGAAAAGGAGTGCAAAACATTGTTTGTTGAATATTCTAAAGGTCTATGAACGGGTATCACTCAGGGCATCAAATCAACTACCAAGGTTTGGAAGATACTGTTGTCTGAACAATCTGAAACAACTAGGAAGGAATATGAATGATTCTTCCTCTTTTATGACTCAGAGAATTCTAGATGTTGTTAACAAAGCAAACCTAATTGTACCACAAGCTATGGAAAGACGCAAATAAACTTAAATGACCATGCAAAAGGAAGTGTATATATTCCTAATTATCATCAACCCATCTCATCAGAATTTGCTGACTCCAAAACATATGAACAAGCTTTACTAAAAGAGCTGCTGTTTAGTACGTGGATGTCTCCAGGATCTCCTCTGACCACAAAGCTCGAATATATAGTATGGTCTCTACATGACATCAAACAAAAAACCATGAAAGTTTGTATCTTTAAACTAGCCTCTTCTGCTATGAATGACAATTACATAAACAAAGTTATAAAATTCAATCATTAATAAGTATGTATTACGAAAAATCAACAATGGTGGTGCCGCTTATAGATTTAAGGGCGAAACAGTCATTCTAATGCCTTCAATTATTATATGTTTTGAATTATTATAAGGTGAAAAAAAAACATCATCGTCATCTTCCATATTCTCATCATCCTCCAGCGCTAAGATCAGACTTAAGACCAAAAACCAAAAGGTGAGACTTTTTATCACTCTAGAGAGCGATGAGCTCATCAAGAAAGCTTCAGGTTGTTTCACCAGTTCCCGCCGATATCGACGTCGCTAATTCCGTCGAGCCTTTACACATCGCCGAGATTGCCAAAGATCTCAATCTCAGCCCACTTCACTACGATCTCTATGGCAAGTACAAAGCAAAGGTATTCTCTTTTAATATACCCTTCTTCTTTTTTCCCTTGATTTTATGATATGTTTGAGATTCGATTGAAGAACATGATTGTTTGGTTTTGTCGAGGTTTGAGAGAAAAAGTTACCTCTTTTATTACAGATTAAATCATCTTTTCTGTTACTTTTCTTTTGTTGGTCATAGACTCTAAAACACAAGTTTCTCTTATGATTTAGTGGTTCAGTTTTCTGATATAATCAACTGATGATTTCAGGTGTTGTTGTCTGCGTTTGATGAGCTTCAAGGACAAGAAGATGGCTACTATGTGGTTGTCGGAGGGATTACTCCAACTCCTCTTGGAGAAGGCAAATCAACTACCACTGTAGGACTTTGCCAAGCCTTAGGCGCTTACCTCGACAAGAAGGTTTACATATTTCTCTCTCTCTTTGCTTTCACTTGTTAGCTTATGCGTATTAATTTATTGAGTGTTGTTTCTTAGGTTGTTACTTGTCTTCGCCAACCATCACAAGGACCGACCTTTGGAATCAAAGGAGGTGCAGCGGGTGGTGGGTATAGTCAGGTGATTCCTATGGATGAGTTCAACCTTCATCTCACTGGAGATATTCACGCCATAACTGCTTCCAACAATCTCTTAGCTGCTGCAATCGACACTCGGATTTTCCATGAGGCGTCTCAATCCGACAAGGCCCTTTTTAATAGGCTGTGCCCTCCGAATAAAGAAGGGAAGCCTAGTTTCAGCGACATTATGTTTAGGCGGTTGACAAAGCTTGGGATCTCCAAGACCAGTCCTGAGGAGCTTACTCCCGAGGAGATAAAGAATTTTGCTAGGCTTGATATTGATCCTGCTTCTATCACGTGGAGAAGAGTGATGGATGTTAATGATCGGTTCTTGAGGAAGATTACTATTGGTCAGGGACCTGAAGAAAAGGGGATGACCAGAGAAACTGGGTTTGACATTTCTGTTGCTAGTGAGATTATGGCTGTTTTGGCTTTAACAACCTCACTTGGTGATATGAGAGAGAGGCTCGGAAAAATGGTCATTGGTAACAGCAAGGCCGGGGATCCGATAACAGCAGATGATCTTGGTGTTGGAGGAGCCTTGACTGTTCTAATGAAAGACGCTATCAACCCGACACTCATGCAGACACTTGAAGGGACACCTGTCCTAGTTCATGCTGGTCCTTTTGCAAACATAGCTCATGGAAATTCATCTATCGTTGCGGATAAAATCGCTTTGAAGCTGGTGGGACCTGGTGGATTTGTGGTAACAGAAGCGGGTTTTGGTTCTGACATTGGGACAGAGAAGTTCATGAATATTAAGTGCCGTTACAGCGGGCTAACGCCTCAGTGTGCGATTGTTGTGGCGACAGTTAGGGCCTTGAAAATGCATGGTGGTGGGCCTAATGTTGTTGCCGGGAGGCCTCTTGATCGCGCGTACGTAAGCGAGAATGTTTCCTTGGTTGAAGCTGGATGTGTGAATCTAGCAAAGCATATTTCAAACACAAAGGCGTATGGTGTAAATGTAGTTGTTGCTGTGAATATGTTCTCAACGGATACTGAAGCAGAACTAAATGCAGTTAGGAAATTTTCAATGGATGCCGGTGCTTTTGATGCTGTGATTTGTTCCCACCATGCTCATGGTGGCAAAGGAGCGGTAAAATCTTCTCTCTTCTAAGACTAACACTTTGTGTTTATATGCATACAGAGTCTACAATGCGTTTTCTTTTTTTGCAATCTCAACTTATTGAGAGATTAATTGTTTTGTAAATGTTGTAGGTGGATCTTGGCATCGCGGTTGAAAAAGCATGCCAAAACATTACACAGCCACTTAGGTTTCTCTATCCATTGGACATTAGCATCAAAGATAAAATTGAGGCTATAGCTAAGTCCTATGGAGCCAGTGGTGTGGAATACTCAGACCAGGTGTTTTTTGTAGACCGAACTCCTTCAATTTGGTTGCATAGTCCAAACATTGTTAAAAGAAACTTTTTTATGTCTCTCTTTCTTCTTCTGTGAAAAATTTAATGCAGGCTGAGAAACAGATTGAGATGTACACTCAACAAGGCTTCTCGAATCTTCCCATATGCATGTCGAAAACACAATACTCATTCTCGCACGATGCATCAAAGAAAGGAGCACCGTCGGGGTTTGTGTTGCCGATAAGAGATGTAAGAGGAAGCATTGGAGCTGGTTTCATCTATCCATTGGTTGGTACAATGAGTACAATGCCTGGGCTTCCTACAAGACCTTGCTTCTATGAGATTGATATTGACACAGTCACTGGAAAAGTTCGTGGGCTTTCTTAACTTTGGTGGATCAGTCAAAGCTTGAAGCTTCACTCACTCACCATTTTCATGAACCATCATTTCTCCTTACTTCAACAATAAAAAAGAACGATGAATACGAAGAACCTATCTCCTTCTATCTAATTAATCTCTGAAAAACTCGCTCGTCACATTATGTCATTATTATTTGGCTCAAGTCAAAACTCAAGGTAATAACGTTACAGAGAAAACTTCTTCTGATGGTAAAAAAAAAAGAATAAAGCAAATGAGTGACACAATCAATGTGTTTCTTCTGGAAAATCATTTTATGTGAGATATCATGAAAGGCACTGGAGATTTATGAATCAGAACAGCTTGAAGAAATCATGCACTGAGAGGCTTGTAGAGCTTCTCAACCATCTTCCTATACTCTGCACAGGGAAACAAAAGATACATAAAAAAACTCATAATAGAGGAACTTTGAAGATGAATGTGAAATGTTATCTGCATTTCTTTTACCTTCTTGGTTGCTCCAGAGCTGAGCTGCTTGAGTGTTCAATGGTGAGCTGATGTTCGGTTCTGACCAACGCAATGACGTAAAAACACACACACTCAGATATTGGATTAACCAGCCAAAGGGCTTAGAGGATATCAAAGGTTACGCACGATAGATTACCTCCCAGAAGGCTCTGAATCGACAGTAGTATTGTCCTCACATCGTAAGCAGATGACCATTTATCCTGCCCAAAAAGAAAATGTGAAAACAGATAAGTTTTGGTGCTTCTTCTCTGATTTTTGTGTAGCACACAAGACACAAGTGGAATGTGTTATGTACCTGAAGAATGTCCAAGCAGATATTGCCATAGACATCAACATTGGGGTGGAAACAACATGTCTCGAACTTGATCTTTGGAGGTTTAAAAGGATAGTCATTGGAGAAGGAGAGCGAGAGTCTGTACTCAGTTCCTTCGAACACCGTTTCTTTGCTTCCGGTAATTGTCCCTTTCCAGCAGAATATGTTGTCTTCCTCAGGGAAAGCGGATATTCCCGGATCGCCGCCCATCTGAAAACACCACAAGACAAAGGCCATATGAGCATCCAAACTACAAACCTGGTTCAAGATTTGCTTATTTACAACAAGTGGAAAGAAGATGGAAACTAACCATCAAGCCCATTAACTCAGATTGCAGCCTGCGTTTATCAAGTAGAGAGAATATGGATTAGGAATCTGTGTAAAAATCAAAGCTTTGAGCAATATAGAGTAGTAAAGATCTGATTCAAAATGAATAAGAGGAAAACCACATTGAAACAAGAAACATAGCCAGGATACAAACTGTCTTTTAACAGTTTAGATTTCTCAGAGACATTCTAAACAAACAATTTGTATAATTGAATGCAAAGTTATAGGAGAAGTCTCCGACTTTGCTCTGCGGATCCATAAGCACATCGACCACAAGAACTGGATGATATGGGTAACAAAACCCAACTCCTAGCAAACCATACGAAACGAAGAAAAACAAATCTGAGCCATATATAATCAAGAAAAGGAAAGAAGATACCTTTTGAGGACAGATTGGCTGTCAACAGTCTTAGACGGAGGAGCAGGTTGCTTTGATCCATTAGTCGCCGGAGGATCAGCCGGAGTATTTCCCTGGTACCCATTACCGGCCGCCATCACTTTCGCTTTTCAAATCGTCAAGAACGAATATCGAAGACACTCAAAACTAGATTACTTGATTTAAGAGTAGAATCGAATCTCAGGACTGATCGAAAGTAGAAGAAGAAGAAGTGAGAGAGGAAACAAAGAAAGATCGTTTTTTTTCTTTCTTCCCTTCTTCCGATGAGTGAGTGAGAGGATGAATGGGTCTCTCTGAGGTTATAAAACGGCGTCTGAGGCAGAGAAACGGCGTCGCTTTGACTGAAAAAGGAAAAGACAATATTTCGTTGGAAAGCAAACAAGCGGTGCTTGAGGCATTTGAAATCCGCTTATCTAACGGCTAGTTTTTTCCCAATTTGTAAAAGACAAAAACAATTAATTGCATTGTTTTCCTTTAAAATGGAATTAATTCCTTAAGATACATTTTTTTCTTTCTTTCCAAACCTTAAGATACATTGTATTCTAATATACTTTTGTGAAGAACAATATTTGTTACAGATATGGACCATATGGTTAGGTGCACCAATGATGAATGATCAAAATGTATTGATATTTTTTAGATACATACCCTAAAATAGCACAAAAATTATTATTTAAATTTTCGAAAATAGCACAAATAATTATGTAAAAATACATATTTACTTAAAATAAATTCAAAATAAAATAAAAATAATATGTTTGTGTTCTCCATTTCCTATTTAAGATTTTATTTTTCCCCAATAGAAAAGGATTTTGTGTCAATTTTAATATTAAATTTATGCTATTGTTGTCAATTTTAACTAATAGTGCTAAGTTTGAATTTTTTTTTAAAAGTGTATTATTTTGGACAATTGCCCAAATTTTAAATATATACTGATATATAAATATATTTTTATTAGAGTGAAGAGAGGTACATATTAATGGTTGACCAGAAAATTAGTAAACTAACAATGCTAAAACCAAATTACTATTACTATCATAGAACCAATTTGATCACTGTTGGAACGCGTTTGAGCACGTTTCCCACAAATCAATTTGTATCGGGGAGATTCGGGGATTTTCTGTTAAGATAGAGCCGGTTGCGTTCCGGTCGGCAAATGAGGAGGAAGAGGTGATTTATGGCTGTGCCCGGAGGGCTGCCTACGTACCCCGGATTGGGGATCAAGCCATTCGTATTTCGTAGCTGAGACGTGTAGGAGAGAGCTGGAGAGCTGGGAGCTCGTCAGGTCGCCAGGCCGTCAGATCGGGTTGTCGGTCGTCAGGTCGGGTCGTCAGGTCGGCTGTTAGGTCGGGTCGCCAGGTCGGCTGTTAGGTCGGGTCGTCAGGTCGGCCGTGAGGTCGTCCGTCAGGTCGGGTCGTCAGGTCGTCCGTCAGGTCGGTCGTCAGGTCGTCCGTCAGGTCGGCCGTCAGGTCGGGTCGTCAGGTCAGAGCGCCGGTTGGAACGTTGGGGAGCTGCGCCGAGCTGGGAGAGCTGCCGAGCTGGGAGAGCTGCCGAGCTGGGAGAGGCGCCGAGCTGGGAGAGCTGCCGAGCTGGGAGAGCTGCCGAGCTGGGAGAGCTGTCGAGCTGGGAGAGGCGCCGAGCTGGAAGAGCTGCGGAGTGGGAGAGCTGCCGAGCTAGGAGAGCTGCCGAGCTGGGAGAGTTGCACCGAGCTGGGAGAGCTGGGAGAGCTGCCGAGCTGGGAGAGCCGGGAGAGCTCTTTTTAGAGAGGGAAAATTATTTAGAGAGAGAGAATGAGAGTTTTTTGTGTGTGGGATGCTTTGACAATGAACTCCAATGAGGTATTTATAATGGGAGTTGAGCAGACAACTCTCCGGTTTTTGGGGATGACGTGACGGTTCGTGAACAGTACCCGGCAGGTCGTGAACAGTACCCGGCAGGTCGTGAACAGTACCCGGCAGGTCGTGAACAATACCCAACAGGTCGTGAACAGTACTGGCAAGTCGTGAATAATACCGGACAGATCGAGAACAGTGCCATATCTGCACAATAAATGTTGGGCTTTTGGTGTTGGGCCTTTTACTTTGGAATAAGCTAAAAAAGGAGGTGTGCTCATCCCCACACCTACAATCACTATAACCTTCTTGATAATTTATCATTTCGTTTTCAATTTCTTTTCCGAGATACATGTTTTTTTACCTCAAATATCTTTGAATTAACTCGATCGTAATTCTTTCTTCTTAGTTTATTATATATTCTCCAGCTGTTAGAACTAATTAAGTGTAGAAAACAGAGCAAACTTTATGGGAATAACGTTGAGAGTTAAAGGAGCTTCCGTTGAATCTACATGAAAACTTCTTCAACAAACGGATCCTCCTGAGGACTGGGAAGGTCTAGCTCCCAACCATCTTTTGATCCAACTAGTATCTGACTGGACCATCAAACTTAAATAATGATATTTCATGTAATAACTTATAAAATAAAATTTATTTTAAAAAATATTTTCTTAAATAATATTGCTTTATTCTATTCATCCGAGTTTAATTTGATGTCTTCCAATGAGACTATTTCATCTCTAATTCTTACCCCACATATTCATTCAATCTCTAGAATTGTATTCTATTCAGTACTAGAGACTCCAAGCTCATCATGCACATACTCACTTTCGATCAACAAAGACACTTTTCCAATAGATTTGTTCAAGGTTTTGTGTGTAAAAATTTCACATTTATGAATCTAATCATACCATGTCTATTGCTTAACATCGTAAAATGCACAGTGAGAGAAGATGGAAATGCACCTTTCTTTTGTATTCAGTCTTATCCTGCAGCAAACCGCACAAAATCAAAACCAATTTAAAAAACCTAACTTGCTTAGATTACTACTCAAAAATCCCAATTCCATAACTGAAACCAAGAACAAGTGATCCCTATGCCAACTACATGCCATATGAAGTAGCCAAAATCAAGTGTGATCAAAGACACTATTATGGCCATTTTTAGCTCATAAGAACATAACACTTGAATTGTGAATCCTCATTGAGAATTGTGAGGCAAACTGTTCCAGAAGGATAGACATTAATTAGGATGAAAGAAACAACTTGCACTTTGGAGGTTTGCTTTCCGAAAAATGCATGGAGGGTCAGGGGATAAAATCCACCTTCCCAGTCAGTCTGCAAACAAGAACCCCATTACTTACTAAATTGCAATTAACCACAAAAAGCAGTTTGCATTGACACAAATCATGCGCATACATCAGCTTGGCAACTTGAGAATGTTAGAATCTATTGTTTTCCAAATACAAAGACCTATGCATGATCTACTAATTTTATTGACGATTCCAGTTTCAGTTGCATCTGTTGAAATATGTTTTTCAAAATTGAAGTTGATACAATCTTATATTCGTTTGAGTATGTCACAAGAGAGATTGAGTGACTTGGCTTTCTTGTCTCTTGAAAGGAGTTGGTTAAAAGTGTTGATTTTGAAAACTTGGTTAGTGATTTTGTTGGAAAGAAAAATTATGGTTTTAAAATTTGTTACTTTGGTTTTTATTTATTTATTTAGGATGATGATTATTATTATTGGTTTTATATGAATTTGAAACGATGATTATCATTATTTGTTTTATATAATTTGGATTAGTTTTATATGGATTTGAGACGATGATGACCTTTTTTTTAAACTCCGTTTACGGGCTCCGTATGGACTCTGTATGCAACGCTGGATAAGCCAAAAATCTACATGAAAGCTTCTTCAACAACGGAACCTCCTGAGTACTGGGAAGGTCTAGCTCCCGACCATCTTTTGATCCAATTAGCATCTAACTGGACCATTGAGCTCCAACATTTTGAACCGTAAATGTTTTAAAAAACATCACACTGTACATATATATATATATATATACACGATTCTTTCACTTTTGAATCCGTGATGTGTTCTTTGTTGGATATGATTCTTTTGAGTCAATGGAAGCTACTATACATCAAATATGGCATATGCATAGTGCTCCCTTGTGCATTCAAGGTTTTCTAATTGATTACTTTTACATAACAAATTTGTTTTGTTAATGAGATAAAAATATTAAAAAAACCCCCGCTGGTTACAAATTGGATTAGGGAATTTTTTTTGTGAACGACAAAACTTGTAATACACAAAATTAACAATCACAAAGACAGTAGAGTTTGAAAGTGATTGGGGAAAGATTGGAGGCTTCGCAGACGTCTGTCTCCAAGTCCATTGCGTTGTCTAAAATCATCATCCACAATTCCTCTATATTCGATTCTTCTGAACGTCTGTCTCTTTGGATCAATGTATATAACAGGAACAGATTTGAATGCCGAGTTGAGCAGATAAATCAACTCGCCATCATCAGTGATACCCATTAGTTTGAAGTTTTGCAAACCCTGATCATAGTGAGAAAGCGGTAAAAAGATATGAATCGACCATTCGTGTTTCTCCGCATCCTCCAAAACCCACAACGAAATACTATTATTCACACTAGAACCAACACAAGCTAACTTTCCTTGATAAGACATCATCATCATCCGCCGCCAATACTTACCCCATGGTAATGTTATCACATCGAACTTCTCAGATCTTACATGGAAGCTCATCATAACATGATCAGAACCAAGTTGGGCAAGATAATATAGAACCCCGTTGATGCATCGTCCATAAACACCTTTGCCACTGAAAGGAGAATGATTATGGCTGTATTTGACACTTCTCCATAATTCTTGATCTGATCCTCGTAATGTTAAAACACGACACTCATCATATGAGTTATGACCAGGCATGCACACTACTTTGTGTTTACCCTCGATAGGATCGTATCCTAAAAATACTTTTATATCCTTCCAGTTCTTGTCCGGTTTGGGTAGAGGTAAGAACTTTCTCGTGGTAGGATTCCAGACAATGGGGTTTGCTGATCTTTGAAAGCAGATCAAGCCGTGGACTGACTCCATTTTAATGGTGAAGGAACAACGTTTTGGGTATGTCATATGGTAACTATCAATAGGCTGAGAAGAAGAATAAGAATAAGACTCATTCGGGTTTTGATTGTGTTGAGGAACCGAGAAAACAAATAACTTATCACCTTCTTTGAAGAAGAGTAGAAGAAGCCTTGGCCTAGTTTCGAACGAGTTGGTGAAATTTGGCTCGGTGGTGATTGATGACCAAAGCTTCGAAACACAACGAAACCTCAGGACAGATTTTGCAGGCAGCTTTAAGAATATATCTAAGGCTGTGTCGAGAGGTAAGGACGATGTTGTTGATTTTAACAACGATGAAGATTGTCTTCTTCTTTTTCTCTTGATTATATTTTCGGTCTTCTCTTCTCGTAGTTGCTTTATCCTTGGCCAAAACCCTAATTTGTTTGCTACTTCTCTTCACGATTTTTTTTTCCTTTATTTTTCTTATTAATCTCTAATCTCTCTCTCTATATGTATATATACGCTTTCCGTATTTCACTTATTATTAAATAAATATAAGGAAGGATTACTAAACTAACTTTAAAAAATGTCTTAATTACTATTAGCGGAATTTCGTCGAATAAGTGGTGTGCATACCTCATGAAGTCGCATATCAACCAAAAAACGAGGGTTTTCTCTCCTTTCATCGGGAACTCGCGTCTCCCCTCCGCGCGTCGCCTCAAGAACGACCAAACGACGCCGGATCTCGTCGCCCTCGGAAGGAACTTGCCGAAGAAGATGAAAAAATCATGAGAAACAGAAAAGTTCCTTACCTACTCGTAGTCGGAATCAATGGCCGTGAGGCTAGAACGCCGGAGTCGGAGTATATCTCGCCGGAGATGACGAGAGTTTAAGAACAGTTTAAACAAGTCTAACAGAACGTTTTAAACAAGTGTACCA